>OV277874.1:6845653-11645653 GCA_922989275.2 Gari tellinella | reverse complement strand
TTAGGGTACGCTTATTGACTTAGTACGGTCAACAAAATTTGCTCCGGGGTGCGCTAATTACAAAGGCATTGTTTACGGTAACAACAACAACAACGACGCGACTTTCAGATCCGACAATAATCTGTGCACAACTTCCAACAAGTCCGTAGAAATAAATAAAGCAAGTATCTTGCTCAATGTATTTCAAATAAAAATCTACTTGATTACAATTATCAAATAAAATGTTAAGTTTATTCCCAACTTGCAGGTTTAACCCAACCGAACCGACAAATTATTTTAATTCAATATTATTATTTCTTTTAAACTAATTTCAGTTTAATAATCTGAACCGCTAATAGATAGGCTTGTTTCAAGAGATAATTAAATGATAGCTGAATCAGAAAACTTCAAAAAAACAATATATATATCAAATCAAGTCAAGTCAAGTCACACAAGTCAAGTCGCAAAGTCATATCAAGTCATATCAAGTCACAATGCTCAAATTTCACCAAAATGGAAATTTTTTCGAAGGAAATTCAATAGAAATCACTATATGATGCTGAATAAACCAAAATAGACCAACCAGAAACTTATAAACTGCTTAAGCAAAGAATAAAATGGAATTCCTGAAAAAACGCCGTCTGCTACAAATATGTGGACACACAAAAAGTTGTTTTACAAGAATTTTCAACCGAAATTTGGAAACGCCTGTAATGTATTCAAATATAGGATCCAGATTGTAATGAGCTGTAATATGATCTTAATATTTTGGGACTTTATCTGTATAAAACTGAAATAGCAGCAAATGTCTCAAAGTTAATAGTGAAAATAGGTCGATAAATGTGCTATGCTGAAAATCAAAGAGATTCCACCACCAGACCTTCACCAAATTTAGTAGTTGACTGAAAATGTAAAACGCCTTTCTTACTTTACAATGTAACTCACTATTTTATAGTGAAAATATGATAAACTGCAGTATTTCTACAAAAGAAAGCTGATGACATGTACAAATAAATTTAAGTAAACAAGGAAATTACTGCAATTTTCATATAGTTCATATAAAAATTCTACTCACGCTCCCTTATCCAACTGTAAATCTATTCTTTAAACCCCCAATGTCATTGTCCTTGATGCTAGCACTGATGATGATCTGTCCAAACACCCCTGAAGCTGTCAACACACGTTGGGCGCCATTTTGTAGCCGGGTGTTCTTATAAAGAAGCATCCACTCAGACCCGGGTTTGAACCCGGGTCGCCAGGTTTGCAGTCATGCACTCTATCACGTCGCCATAAAAGCGCGCCACGTTGGGCGCCATTTGTAGCCTAGCTCTGAGGGTCCATTATAGCAAGACAAAGCCAGAAGTAGGTTGTATCTTCTTTCATGATGTTACAATATCAATAGATGATAATAGATATGGGATGATGATATATACAATGTACACAGTCTCAACTCAACTCAACTGCAAGTTGACAACCAACTGCAATCTGAAAGTAATAATGAATACATGAGTAATCATGCCAAATAATTCTAAACCCTGCTGGCATGAATATAAAACATGGCACATGGTAATAACAATAACATGTAAATAAACGCCTTTACTATTCCTTTACTATGAAAAAGGGCATGAAAATACCATTGGATAAACATATAAAGTTATGTGATTGCCAACAGCAATAATCCCATAACTAGCTGTTATGTTATGTTATGGTTGCAAACACATAATAACAAACTATTGATTCCTAAATGCAGGTCTGATAATAAATGGGCTTTACAGTACAAACTTATAACAAATACACAATACTCCACCCACTTACTAGTTTATGGAACTAAACGCAGTTACCACTCCTCCACAACTCTGCCAACCCACACTCTCACTGTAGGTGCTTAAACTGCAAATAATGTTATTCTGGTTAGTCAAATATCATAAACAGAAGGTACAGAAATGACAATTGCTGCTATTTCGATTTGCGAAAATATATTACGCTACAGACAAGCCGGAGTGAAATAACTTCGGTACGCGTTGAAAACAATAAAGCAGAAGCTCATTACAACCTGTGCCAATTCGTTGCTAATTCATAGTAACGATACAAACCTGTATTTTACTTTATAAACCTATACAAATATATTAAATGTGTTTTCTTCTGAGATGTTTCCCTCTCAACTCGTATCGTACAACTGAATATCGTGCGAAATGACGTCAAAGAGCTAAAGAGTTACCGATCTTGGATTAAAATGAGTGAAAAGATAAAACTACCGAAATGACTGAAACACACAACCTGGTCACACCTTGACATTTATACACTCTAAATCTTTCCTAGTTTGACAGGGCTGCCATAAGTTGACATGAAAAATCCTAAGATTTTCTTATTTGCATTTTTCAAGTGCGATTTTACGAATCGTACCTTTACCCCAATCGTATGTTTCTAGTTTTGTTGACACGTGACTGTTTAAAGCAGGCTGAAATAAAAGCAGAATGCGCCTTGATTTTGGAAAATTCCGGAGAAATGGCAGCCCAACTTTTCCAGTATCCAAGTAAGCGCGACTTGCCAAAAGGTTGGCATAAAAACAAATACAGCGCTCCCTCTCTACAACGACATCCAAAGGGAGACAAACATTGTGTGCGTTGTTCGGAGGGAGTCATTATAAGGGGGGGCATTAGATACATTTGAAAACAGCTTGAATCCAGATCAGACGCCGCGTAACGCGGCGTCTGATCTGGAATCAAGTTGTTTGTCTCTCATAAGTATGTGTTTCTGTCAAAATGTCATTTATGTAAAAAAAAAACCAGCAGATATCAATTTTAAGCAGACGATATTGCAGCAGTGCAAGCATTAGACATAATGTTGTTGTAAGGAGGTAGTCGTTGTTCGGAGGGCCGTTGTAGGGAGGGATCAATGTATGTATATATTCGAAATAACGAAAGTTGTGAAGCAACAGGCGTTTCAGTAGAAAATTGGTGAATGTAGTATGCAAATAAATATATGAACAATGTATGCTAATTTAGCTAATTTAGTAACTGACGATGATGGGCGTTAATGTTGAACCATCTGAATGATTTATTAAGTTAACCCTTTACTCCCTGAAATGTCAAATGGAAAATTGAGGTTTTCAATTTATTCTAGTCAATTTTTGACTTTTTATGGTTGATTTTTACAATATATGTCAAACCTTTCACTGCTTAGTTTCTGTGTTATTTTACCCTTTCATCGTTTCATTATCATCTGCTTCAATTTTGTTTTCTGCAATATCGTTTGATAGTTGGCAGTATGACTGATACAATTTCAATATGAGTGTCAAACAGTTACGCGGCGTCTGATCAGAACCCGAACTGTATCCAAATGCCACTTAGAGAAGAAGGGTTAAATCAAAGGTCGAAAAGCTAACCAGACTTGCTAATGGACCACTTGACATTTCTATTACAATCGTGAAAGAAACAAAGACAAATAACCAAGTGTGGTAATACCACGTGACTTTGACGTCATAAAAGCTACCATGCCCAGACGTGTTTTGCCTCGATTCAACTTTTGAAAATGCTGTAAGTATTTTATTTGCCATGCAAATGTGACGAGACCCGGCCAATTCGAACAAGAAAGTAGTAAGCCTTGATCGTGTCCACCTTTATCACGGATTAAATACGGTGTATTGGCTAGATCGATGGAAAACTGACTGGAGAGCACACAAGACGAAGGGCTACTGTGTTCAGCGAGACCTATTGCGAGACCTATTTCTCGGTATTATTCTAGATTTGCGTATCTGTAGAGGTACATTGCCAGTAAAATGAGCTGTTAAATGGAGAAACAATCGAATTGTTTGCAACTGGTTCTGGAAAACGCAATAGAGATAGGAAAAATCAGAGATGTACGGGAAAGCTATTTCGGGAAGAAAAATCCAGCAGGGCTACTTTGGGAAGCGGGTTTGATGGTCAAATTAACGATCGATTATGCCTATTCAAAGATTGTTTTTGCCTCCTTTATTATTAATCAAATTCTAAAGTACCTACCAAAAGATCTTGGACAAACACGTTTAGATTGATACACAATTATATATTGAACGCAAGGCCTATATAAACGATTTGGATTGAGAGTCAGGCCACGCAAAATGCGGGGCCTAATCCTCGGTCTAAGCTGTTTTAAACTCACATAGCCCGACTGGTTACATGGCGCATATTTGAATTACCGAATGTGATATATTAGTAGTTTGTGGATTGTTCATGTAGTTCATGTAGAGTAGAGACCAGATGCAACACAAGTGTCGCATAAGCATTACTGCTTCTTGGGCCCATTAGTATATTATTTCATGTTATTTCAAGTATATACATGACGTCTGAAAAGCGGACCATTTCTGTTCTCTCGGCTTTTTCTCCGTCTTCAGCGTCTTTCCGCGGCAGGTTAGAGCTCTCATTATTCTGAAAATCAAACAAACATGCATTACGTTTTGATAATGCTTTTAATATCAGGCCTGATCCTCGATCCAAATTGTTTTCAACAAATGTATAGTAAACTACTTACACATCTGTGATAATGCCACACATAATACGACCGGAAAATCACTAGGCAAGCCACAAACTACTAGGTCCAAGATCCCCCTTAAGAGAATGTAAACTACCATGAACAAGAGAAATTTAATTTTGTTTTGGGTGTCTTTAGACATAGGGTCATCGACAAATGGAAACCCCTACCTAACAGTGTAGTAGAGACACCCACACACAAATAAATAAATCATAAAAAAGCATGAAATAATATACTAATGGGCCCAAAAGACATAGGGTCTAAAAGACATAGTCTTATGGATGCACCAGAATATGTTGAAGCTGAACACTGACAAAACAGATGTCATATTGTTTCACACAGAAAAGGTTAACATACCTGAAGACTTTCACGTTCAAGTCGGAAGCTCTAAAATCAAACCATCATTGTGTGAAGAATCTTGGTGCTAGTTTCGATTCCCAAATGGATATGACACAGCACATTGACGCTGTGTGCAGGTCTAGATATGCACAGCTGCGGCAAATAGGTCATATCAGACAGTACCTTTCCCTTAAAGCTACAAAGACCTTGGTCAACTCTTTGGTCACATCGAAAATTGACTACTGCAACTCACTGCTCTATGGGATTCCCCAAAACTCTCTACGAAAATCACAGCGTGTGCAAAATACAGCAGCACGCATCATTACCAGGACTCCTCGGTACATTCACATCACTCCAGTCTTGAAGGAGCTTACTGGCTTCCAGTTCAATTCAGAATTGAATTCAAAATTCTGACACTCACATACAAATCCATGTGCAATGAATCTCCAAGGTACATTGTTAGTATGCTTGACGTGTATAAACCTCGAAGAGAGTGAAAGTAAATCAGTATCGCTGGTTGTGCCGAGAAGTCGTTTGGTGAAGTTTGGAGAGAGAAGTTGCATGCAACCCCAAAGCTCTGGAACACTCTACCATCAGACATTAGAGATGCGAGCTCAGTTGCAGTCTTCAAAAACCGTAAGAAAACACACTTTTTTAATATTTATTATTAGAACACATTAGGAAATGGATGACTGCTACCTATGGGCTATGTTCTTGCTGTAGATATTGTGGGTCTAAATGGGAATTCTGGAGTTGTACCGTTTGCCCGTGCCTGTTTGGTGGATCTTGATGGTAGGGATTGTCCCTGATCTCTTTAAAACCGACTGGCTTGGGGTATGTGGTGTAATTCAAGGACAGCTTCTTATCTTGATGTTTTTATAAAGTAAGGGTGTAGTTTCAGCCATGGATTATGTAGGTCCCTCGGGTGTGGGTGGAGAGGGTAGATGACTGCTACCCCAGGGCTGTGTTCATTCTATAGATGTTATGGCTCTAATTTTAGGTTATTGGGTTGTACCTTCGACCAATGCCTGCCTGGTGGATCTTGATGGTAGGGATACGACTCTGCTCTCGATGAAACCAGTTTGCAGGGTCTGTTGTATAATTCTTGGACAGCTTTCACCAGTGTTAATCATATCATTGATCTTTTAATTATTTGACTCATTTTAAAGTTGATTTTATAAACTATTGATAATTATTTTATATAATCTTGGTGATTGCATTGGGAGAGTTTCGCTTGTTTGGAATTTGTTTCCATTTAAATCCATAAGGTATCATGTTTATTTCTTGATCTAAATGTAGTTATATGTATTTTCTCGCTTTATAGGTACATTTGTGTAATTTCATGTGAAGCGCTTTTGAACGCACAACCCCTGTGTGAAAAGAGCGCTACATAAATCTGGTATAATAATAATAATAATAATAATAAAAGAAGCAGTAATGCCTATGCTACACTTGTGTTGCATCTGGCCTCTACCCTACATGAACTACATGAACAATCCACAACCTCCTAATATATCACATTGGGTATCAAGCTAAACGTGTTTGTCCAAGATCTTTTGGTAGGTACTTAAGAATTTGATTAATAATAAAGGAGGCAAAAACAATCTTTGAATAGGCATAATCGATCGTTAATTTGACCATCAAACCCGCTTCCCAAAGTAGCCCTGCTTGATTTTTCTTCCCGAAGTAGCTTTCCCGTACATCTCTGATTTTTCCTATCTCTATTGCGTTTTCCAGAACCAGTTGCATACAATTCGATTGCTTCTCCATTTAACAGCTCATTTTACTGGCAATGTACCTCTACAGATACGCAAATCTAGAATAATACCGAGAAATAGGTCTCGCAATATGTCTCGCTGAACACAGTAGCCCTTCGTCTTGTGTGCTCTTCAGTCAGTTTTCCATCGATCTTGCCAAAACACCGTATTTAATCGATGATAAAGGTGGACACGATCAAGGCTTACTACTTTCTTGTTCGAATTGGCCGGGTCTCGTCACATTTGCATGGCAAATAAAATACTTACAGCATTTTTAAAAGTTGAATCGAGGCAAAACACGTCTGGGAATGGTAGCGTTTATGACGTCAAAGTCACGTGGTATTACCACACTGATAACTGACACGTTTAAAACTTGAGAAATAACGGCAGCAAAAGGGAAAGCTTTCAGCGAAAATATATTTAAATGCCTTGGTTTTAACATTATCAAATGGTTTGGTGTTACCAAGCGCTTGATATGGAACAAAAACTATTTGGAACCCTAATGATATTTGTTGAACAAATGGGTATATATATTAACTGAGAATTGTTATAGTTGAAACATATTCAGATTGTAATATTTAAAAAAAAAGTTAAATAATTCAGTTTAGTTTAGTTTAGTATATTACTGTATAATCAGGCCACCGGCCCATAAACAAATACATTCATACGGAATCAAAATGCATGTGTGCAGTAAATAGTAACAGGAGTACAGTGAGCAAACATATCGAGGGATTGGTGCAAAACTATTGTAACTCCTTCACAATCGTGAAGGAGTTACAATAGTTTTGCACCAAGCCCTCGATATATTTGCACAGAATATAGATAAAAGTTATTGATATTACATATTTCAACTATAAATTGTTTCCAATCAGAAATTCTGTCCTTCTTTTAAATGCATAGTATATGAACATTGCTAGATTCCTAATATCATTCTCGTTTTCAGAAGACACAATAGATATAAAGTTGTTTAAACATGAATGTCATGCTAAATGTTCTGCAATATAATTACTCTTATGTTATACGCTTTTTTCGCAGACATAAATAAACAACCAATCCGTATTCAGGATATACTCACATGACAATAATTCAAAGCTCCCATTGGCTATTAAGTACAGCATTTTCGCAGAAAATAAAACGAATTACCGCCTTTCTGAGCGTGCGTAAAAAGTTTTAGAGCCAAAAATGATATACGCGGTTTGCGCAGAACAGCGACGATATATCGATCGTAGATCTGTGTACAAGGGGAAAACCATGATAAAATGCAGTTCTTCTTCTATTTCCGTTCCACAGTATATGCAGTGTCTCTGTTCTCGAGGGATACCGTAGTGTCGACCTCTCTCAATCATTAGACAGTGTGATGGGCTTCTAAACTTTGCTAATGCTGAGCTGTACTTACTAACATTGATTATATTTACATATGACTCTATACTAAATAGATTTTTGTACTGTTTAAAGATATAGAAGTTTTTATTAGAAATACAATTGCTTGACCATTGCTGGAAATATTGGTTTTTAAGTCTTTCACCATACTGAAAAATAAACAAATTTATTTTCATTATCAACCCTTAGGTTATATTAAACATAACCCAAACTATTACTCCATAAATCTCGTCTCAGATATGTAACCCAATTAATATAACAAATGTTGTCATAATAATTTTGCATGTCATAACATAACCTAACAAGCATAGTTCTAGGCAGTTTAACAGTCTTAACCAAACCTTAATACATCTTTTAGCCGTACATATATATATAATGGGTATCGACAAAGGTCCCCAACTATAGCGTCATTACAGGCCTTACTGCCTGTTTGTAAAAATCGTTTGCAAGCATAAATATGAACACGTTCGGAAGCTTCAATACATTGTAGTCCCCACAACTCCGAACCATACATTAATATTGGGCAAATTTTAACATCAAATATTCTAAAAATGTTTGCATAGGTATGTATGGTAACACACTCAAACACTGCATAACGTAATTTAGAACACCTTTTGCCTTAATAGACACTGCCTCTGCCATTCTATGAAGTGACAAACGATTTGTAAAATAGACACCAACAAATGTAAATCCATTCACAGTTTCAATGTAATTACTCTTGTAAGTCCAACGTTCTCTTCTAGATAATTGACATCCACGCTTAAAACCATAATCTTCGTCTTCTTTATATTCACATTAATTTTTTATGTTAAAAAAAAGACTGTAAAATATTTAGCTGTTTCTGGAGACCTACCACAGTGTCCGCTATATGTGTTATGTCATCTGCATTTATCAATAAAAATAGTTCAAAGATGTCAGGAAATAACTGGGTACCTCTTGTTCCTGCTTGTAGCTAGTCGTCGTGTCAATTATTTATGAATAGGCAAAGTAAAAATATAAATTTTTAAGATAGTATTCATGGTTGTTATGGCTACGCGAATATTCGTCAACGACCATTTGTTCGAAGGCTGTTTCCCAATTTGAGAAGAGGTTACCATATTCAGCCGGTTGAACGTATAGCAGAATGTGTCCTAATGCGCACACTAATTCATGTGTAGCCTACTGCATTCATACCATTCGCTAGGACTTAGAAAATATTTCTGATGGCGACTGTATTAAGTGAAATTAATTTCTTCAGTGGAGGAATCAGTTAAAGGCGAACACATGCGTGACCAATAAAAACAAACTGTGAGCGTCGTTGCAGTTGTATTAGCTTATAAAAACGTGGAGAACCAACAATTACGGTGACTCTCTGTATCTTGAGGAAATTAAACAAAAGTAAAACAAAATGTTGCCGACTCTGATTAGTTTGCGACTTCACATCAAACGATCTTTAGGATTTTTCCTGTGCCTTGTGTTGACGTCATTTGCGTTTGAGGTCATTTATGATGTGTGCGCGCCACAGACTCATCATTTGACGCTTCAGAGGCAATCATTGATATCGTGTGCCACAACATATCACTGTTCCAGCAAGTGTGCGTATCTCGGTTACAACACGAAAATATCTCTCTGTGACATTTATGAATCATCGCCTGATTTAGTTGACCTAAGGTGTCCGGGGTATTTGTTTATTAGTAAGTCTAGTGTGGCCGCAATGGTTGATCGGGCTGGTCACAAGGATTGCTCTTTGTATGACGCGAACATTTGTCCGAATCTTCCTGATGATATTATGTCATTGGGCAATACAAACTTTATTGGATCAAAACGTACTGTCATTTGTAAACCTTCTTATGCTATTGATGGACTAAGAATCACCAAATGCGTGGAATCTGGCGAATGGTCAGAATATGGAACGTGCAGAAAGATTTGCCCAATGTTTGAACTCACCTATATAAAGTTAGTAATAACTCAAATACATATCACTTCTTCAACAGGACTGGTTGTATTTGATTCTACAAATAATATCAGCAAACCTTTGTTTGAGGGAACCAGTGTCTCATTTGCGTGCATTAATGGTTCATCACTTATTGGTGAAGAAAGGGTTGATTGTGTAAATGGAAGCTGGACTCAGTTTCCGACATGCCAAAGTACAATGCGTAAACCATGTCATACAGACAGTGATTGTACTGACACTCACTCTGAATGTAGAAACAACCAGTGTTTGTGTAAGGCAGGACTTTCTTATGATCCTTGTAGATTTTCTTGTGTGGCCGTTTGTCCCGGGTCTTATGGAGATACATTCCAAGTTCTAGACAATTATTACATTAAAAGTTATAATGAGGTGATGAAGTATGTAAACAACAATCAAGCCTGTTTGCAACTATGCCTATCGAGTGAATGGTACATTTGCAAATATGTTGACTACACCATAAGCTCGAGAACATGTCACTTAAATAGATATCCAGATGGACGAACACCGAACTTGACATACGATAGCGATACAGTATTTTACCAGCGAGACTGTTCATATTGTGAGTCCTACAAACCAATAGGTGATATTCAATGAATAATGGCTTACCTTAACCCTTTACCTGTTAGCCTGTTTCTAGTTTTGAAGACATGTGACCACTTAAAGCAGGTTGAAAGTAAAGCAGAATGTGCCTTAAGGCACATTCTGCTTTTCTTTCAGCCTGCTTTAATCTAAAATCTGCTAGGTAATATAAAATATTTGTAATGGTAATTGTTCATGAGGGTATAAACTGGAACTATTTTCCTCAGCGGAGGAATAAATCAAATACGATTAAAGTCGCTTCTATTGGGGAAAGGGTTAATTATGTTATACAGTGTTTCCTCCCAACAACGTCTCCCTCCTTACAACGTATCTAGCCTCTGTTCTCCAAAACAATGCATTTACGTATACCCAAGCTTTTCATGGCTGCAATGTCGTCTACTTTAATTTTTCGTCTTATGGTTTTCTCAAATGTACATGTAAGTGGACAAATGATAGAATATATATAATGACGATTGACAAACATCTTGAATCCAAATCAGACGCGGCGTTACGCGGCGTCTGATTTGGATTCAAACTGTTTGCAAATGTAAACCTATTTCCCTCTCTATTACGACTCCATCCGAACAACGCACACTTTATTTGTCTCCCATTGGATGTTGTTGTAGAGAGGGAGCGCTGTACCTTTTCGTTTCTACAAAACTGACTAAATTCCATTTAAATTTTGTTGGTTCTGAATATCTCAATTTATACATTGTTAAACTTACAGAACGATATTGTTGTTGATCTGTCGATTATGTAAATTTATTATATACATATAGATGATGTATAGAGATTTATAGAGATTTCTCAGTTAGAGAAATTTAATTTGCGTCACAGTTGGTAAAATCACTAGTGATGTTATCACTTTTGCAGTGACGATATCATTTTTGTGACGTCAGGTCACAAAATCTTGTGTAACGTTGAGCGTAAAAAAATTAGTGTGTGTTTGTGTGTGTTTTCTGTAAAAACGTCACTAAAATGTAATTTTGATGAATATTGAAATATATATCACTCGAATGGGTTGTTATCTGGTTAAAAAAAACTCTTCCTGCGGACTCGTTTTTTAACCAGATAACAACCCATTTTCGGAATATATTTTTCATATCAATCCAAAGGAATTAATTATCCTCTATGTATTCCAACTTTGATCGGTAAAATCTTGGCAATACATTTACACCTGCCTCATAATCCATTTGTTGTAACTGTTTTATTCTCTGTAAAATGTGGTACAAAAATCCCTGCATTGTCCACTTTAATTATAAGAGAATAATAGCAACTACATTATTCCCTCCCTTCAACTGCCCTCCCGACAACGACTCCCTCCTTATAACGACCCTTGCCACAGTTCCCCAAACTAGAACATTATGTCTTACGCTTTTACTGGTGCAATATCGTCTGCCTTTTTCTCAAAGTTACATAATAGTGGATATTTTGATATTATAAAAATAATTTTGAGTGACATACAGCTTGAATCAAGATCAGACGTCGCGTTACGCGGCGTCTGATCTGAATTCAATCTGTTTGCAAATGGAAGAGAAGTCTTTTTTTTCACTCCCTATTTCGACTCCCTCCGAACAATTCACACACTATGTGTCTCCTATTAGGTGGCATTGTAGAGAGAGAGAGAGAGAGAGAGAGAGAGAGAGAGAGATAGAGAGAGAGAGAGAGAGAGAGAGAGAGAGAGAGAGAGAGAGAGAGAGAGAGAGAGAGAGAGAGAGAGGGAGGGAGGGAGGGAGGGAGGGAGGGAGAGAGAGAGAGAGAGAGAGAGAACAATGTACAATTATACCCCTATCATTGTTTTGAAATATATTGCAGGCTATAATATGGTGTCATTTAGAGTTTGCTAAGAGTATTCACTGATTTCCCCTATTCGATTTCGATCAGAGTGTAAGTGGTGTCTGTTTAGGCAGTAAATGATGTTTTAACCCTTTACCCAATAGAAGCGACTTTTAGCGTATTTAATTTATTCCTCCGCTGAAGAAAATAGTTCCAATTTAATCAGTCATAAATATATTTTATAGGGAAAATTTTCTATATATTCTAGCACAGGATAGCTTAAAGCAGGCTGAAAGTAAAGCAGAATGCGCCTTAAGCGCATTCTGCTTTACTTTCAACCTGCTTTAAGTAGTAACCTATTTTCAATTCTAGAAATAGGGTATCAGGTAAAGGGTTAATCAAGTTCTGTGAAACAGAAAAAATGCTTTTGGAAAACATCGTCGTGGCATGACTTGGCTAACGAAGATTTCTGTAGGCTTCTGTCCACGGTTTCTACTGACAGTCATGTATCTACAAAACCGATGCGGGAATTGAAGCTACGGTTACAGATACTGCATAGAAATGTCTGATCAGGACTTGGTGGATTAAGTACAGGAATATCCATTCGTTCTTGCTTTTCTATTAGAGTGGACCTACGTCTGGTCTATATTTGAGTTCTGCTCTATGTATAGCTTGGCGACAGGTGTAACTGTTACTAATAATCTTGCCATAGAATTTTGTTAGATGTTTTACATGTATTTACTTACTGTGCTGGCGGTCTTTTTGATTGTAAGGTTGTGGAACAGGGTTTATATTTTAAGTACACTGTTCGTCTTTATAGGTGAATATAGGAGATAAGTGTGAGGTTGGGCGTCCCTAAACCCAGGATTAACCCCCCAGTGGTTGTTAATGGTTAATTTATAATTAATTATTGATTGCTCGTGACCGTACCAAGGCGGACTCCTATGTTCACTTTGCTTTATGTTTGTCTTGTGTATTGTTTTCTATTTAGTGTGTAAATGAAGGAATGGGATTGCGCGCGTGTGTGTGTGTGTGTGTATGTTTGTTATGGTATGACTGTGTGTGTGTTCTGCTTGAGAGGTGGGTGTAGTGTTTGTGTTGCGTTTCCTGCTTGAGTCTTTCGTATTTATTCGCTAAGTGTTAATCACTAGCGGTTTCTATGTAGCAGGCACTTTGAGACTTAATTGTCAGTCTTTATAGCGTGACATTGGCCCTACACCTTGTCCGACAGTTTGTGATAAAACATAAGAACAAAACTTAGTACTTTCAAGATAAACAAACAGCATTGACTCAACTTGGAATAACTGTAAGTAATAAGTTAATACAGTAATAACTAATTGCTAATAAATTCACATTTATTTCAGAACATAATACGGTTAACATTAACAAATATTTTACGAACGAACTGTATGAAGTGTTGATACATCCAGTCGTTTGTAACGTAATATATAAAAGTAACATCTTGCATATAATTCGAAATAGTTTATACATAACGTTTTTGGTTTTTATTGTAATGCATTATATTTCATCATATTTCATTCTATTCAATTTCATGTTACACGACATTCAATTATACACTTGAGATGAAATTGTTTCGGTAAGAGAGAGAAAGGGATAGTGACAGAAAGGAAATTTGTATAAGTAAGAGTTGGAATTTTTATTTTTCTAAAGACTACAGAACCAGTCTTAGTTTCTTTTTATTTTCTTAGCAAAAAATGTGTTGGCTTGAATTTTTTTATATCCGTTCTTGAAATGGTCTCCATTTGATTTTGTGCATCTAACGTATCTCTGTATTGTGCTTTTTGTTTTTCAATATTTATTTTGTGTGTCAATATGTTTTTGAAATGGCTGAAAGTCGGTATTTCTTTATTGTTTGGAATGTGTAGTAACTTGCTAATATAAGCATGTAATTCTTTGCATGGTCTGTCATATTGTTTATGTTATTTTTATTCTTAATGTGACTGTTTTGGTAATTTATGTTTATGCTTATATTATTTTTTAGCCAATTAGATATGTTATTCAAAAAGTGTTGTGCATAATTGCAATCTCAGAATAGGTGTTTAATTGTTTCTACCCGCATATTACACAGATCTCATATATTGAGTTTGTTTGATATCATATTTCATCACTGATGTGTTCGTTTGGATAATTTATTGGTAAGTTTGAACTGGGAGTTTCTGAGCATAGTGTCAATTGTAGAGGTATATATGTTTGTGTAGGCATTTATCAAATTTATTTCTGTTTTGCCTCTGTCCTGTCCCTACTTTTCTTGTGGTTTTGGATTATCAGAGTACACTCAGTACAAAAAGAAACGCACATTGTGCTCAGTCGCAGATTAAGAGACTTTTTTAAGATACTAAGACCATATCTCAAGATCAATTTAATTCTGCCACAAGTTTAGAAAAACATACACTTAAAATTACTGTGCTATATTTTAACCCTTTCACTCTTAATGACGTCAACAGGCGCGTTATCAAACAGTTTGGATCCTGATCAGACGCCGCGTAGCGCGGCGTCTGATCAGGGTCCAAACTGTTTGACACTCGTATAGATATACTTTAATTCATACTACTTTGAATCTTACTTTGAAACGATCTTGCAAACAACAAAAATGAAGCAGACGACAATGAAACGGTGGTTGGATAAAAATCTCACGATTAATTTGGCAGCGAAAGATTTAACTAGTGCCTGTTGAAAACACCGCACCGATTTGTACAGGTTGTGATGATACCAATTCAATGATAAACCTCCCATTTTCAACATTGATAGCCCAAGACGGAACTACTGACTGTAATTTAAAGATTATTTCACAAATGCGTTCCTTCTACCTACAGATAATATTGTAATAAAAGTGTGCGTTTCTTTTTGCACTGAGTGTAGAGCTTTTTTATCTGAATATTGTTTCAGAATTAATTTGTTTGTTTAGCTACCTGCAGCCTTTGTAATAAGGTTTAATTTCGTTGTACGACGTATAACATCATTCATATTTGTTTAGTTTTAATTTATTTCTCCATTGTTCTGGTGGTATACAGGACTTTTGTTGATTCTTAAAAAAATCTCATTTTCACTTAGATTGTATGATTCAAGTAGTGTTTCAATCTTATAATATTCTTTTGTTCTATAACCGCTTATGTCACTAATATATTTAATTCCTTTTCCGAACCACTACTTTTTAAATATATGAAAATACCACCATAGACATGAAATAAATGATGAAAACCCAAATTACCATGTTTGTTTTGTTTTAAAATAGATTTTATTGAAGCTTGTACTCTGAATGGGTAAAATTTGAGAGAAAAAGTCCAAATTTGACATACCTTTTTCAAATCGCTGTAGCTCAAAATAAAGGACACCACCATACATTTTTTTCTCCATTTTTTCATTCATCATAAATAGCTCTTCCCAAAAAACTATGATAGAAAAAAAGTTTGATACTTTGAAAAAATCGCTTATGGCTTGGATACACCCTTAAAAGACATTATGATTACTTGGACACAAATAAATGATGACTCAAACATTTCTAAAATAAGCAATATAATTTTATGGAAAAATTCAAAACAAAACTATATTTAAAAAGTAGTGGTGTCTGACGTCCGTCGTACGTCGTACGTTCACATTTTCAAACAACATCTCCTCTGAAACCACTGACCCGATTTCAACCAAACTTTGTCAGAAGCATCAGTGACAAGGGGGGCGAAATCTTGTTTAAATATTTTGGCTAGAGTTATTCCCCTTGCTGTAGGACCAGATTTTCTAACATGACCGTATAGACAACTTTTAATGCATAAGAAAATCTTAAAAAATCTTCTTCTCAGAAACCCAAAGGCCCTGACCTTTGATATTTGGAATGTATCATTACCTAATAATCTTCTAGCAAGATTGTTCAAATTTTGACCCTGAGGCCAAAAATGACCCCGCCCTGGGGCTTATCAGTTTTTCTTAGGAAAACCATAAAAAATCTTCTTCTCAGAAACTATATGGCCTAGATCATTAATATTTGACATATAGCTCTGCCTTATGGTCCTCTACCAAGATTGTTCAAATTATGACCCCCGGGTCAAAATTGGCCCCGCCCCGGGGCTTATCAGTTTTACATAGACTTATATAGGAAAACCTTTAAAAATCTTCTTCTCTGAAACTGTAAGGCCAAGATCATTTATATTTGACATGTAGCTTTGCCTTAAAGTCCTCTACCAAAGTTGTTCAAATTATGACCCCGGGTCAAAATTGGCCCCGCCCTTGTGACTTATCAGTTTTACAAAGACTTATATAGAAAAACCTTTACAAATCTTATTCTCTGAAACTGTAAGGCCCAGATCTTTAATATTTCACATATAGCTTTGCCGTGTGGTCCTCCACCAAGATTGTTCAAATTATGACCCCCAGGCAAAAAATGGCCACGCCCTTGGGCTTATCAGTTTTTCATAGGAAAACCTTTAAATATATTCTCCTCTGAAACTGTAAGGCCCATATGATTTATATTTGACGTGTAGCTTTGCCCTATGGTCCTCTACCAAGAATGTTCAAATTTTTACCCCTGGATCAAATTTTACCCCGCCCCGGGGCTTATCAGTTTTACATAGACTTATATAGGAAAACCTTTAAAAATCTTCTTTTCTAAAACTGTAAGGCCCAGATCTTTAATATTTGACATATAGCTTTGCTTTTTGGTTCTCTACCAAGTGTGTTCAAATTATGACACCCGGACTAAAATTGGCCCTGCCCTGGACTTGTCCTTTTTATGTGTGTGGGAAAACCTTTAAAAATCTTCTTAAATCGTTAGGCCTAGATCATTAATATCTGAGATGTACAGTGGAGAATCTGTTATTCTTTCCCGATAAAAGCGTTTACGCTAAAACTATTTTTTCTTTTACAAACCGTTTGGAGCCAGATCAGACGCCGGGTAACCCGGCGTCTGATCAGGCTCCAAACTGTTTGCCACCAAGATAAACATGAACTATCAGAATTGTCCAAAAGTTATTCTTTTCTACGTTTTAGTGCTTTGCGTTTGCGTACGTTTGCGTTTAAACGGGAAAGAATAACAGATTCTCCACTGTAGCTTTGCAATGTAGTCCTCTATCAAGATCAAATAATGACACCTGGATCATGGCTATATCAAAATGTTGTCTTACCCAGTCAGCTTCTATGGTACAATGTCTCAGGTGAGTGAAATGTGGCCCTCTGGGCCTGTTGTTACCCATTCACCGTCTTATTGTCGTCTGCTTCAATTTTGTTGTTTGCAAGATCGTTTCAAAGTAAAATTCAATGTAGAATGACTTAAATGAAATCGATAAGAGTGTCAAACAGTTTGGATCCTGATCAGACGCCGCGTTACGCGGCGTCTGATCAGGATCCAAATTGTTTGCAATCGCTTTTTGGCGTCATTAGGAGGGAAATGGTTAAAAGGCAGCACAATGTTTTTTGAGTATTTTTTTCTGAACGTGTTGCAGAATTAAATAAATCTTGAGATATGGTCTTTCTTTTCTAATGTTCTTTAAAAAATGTATCCTAATCTGTGGCTGAGCACAATGTGCGTTTCTTTTTGCACTGAGTGTATGTACTGTTGTTGTGTATGTATTTTTGGCTGAATACCTGTCTTTACTGAAATAAACATTTTGACACTGACTTGACTTTTTTCAATGGCCGTGTGTGTCAGTAATAATTCTGGTTTGATAATGGTTGCAATTGTCAAAACATTACCCTTAATGGAATATAAGTCGAAATCCAATACATCGAACTCGCTTAAATCGACCTTTCCAGTATTTAATAAGACTAATTTTGATAACGCGATATCGTTCAAATCAAACATACCAGTATGATATATAGGTATAATCGAACTAAAGCGAGTTCGAATGATCGGGTTTCGACTGTTCATTTAACCCCTTCACTGACTTACCCCGAGTACACCGGTAATTTGCAAACAGTTTAAATCCTGATTAGACGCCGCGTTACGCGGCGTCTAATCAGGATTCAAACTGTTTGACACCCATTTCAATATTTCTTAACTCAAAAAACCTAAACATTGTGTTAAAGAAATCAAAGCAGACGACACTTGTTTAAAAATGATGACGTCACGGCAGTGAAGGGGTTAAAAACGTCATAATCCGTCAATCACATTCACTGCTTTTGTATCTTTACGCGGATATTAATTATTGTCTTCTCGTATATCTAAAAGCATCGTGTTTCTCGACGTCTGATCTTGATAATGATTGCATCGAGTAGGCTTAACCCGTTCACTACCAAAATATACATGGGATTTTACCCCTTCACAGTTTCATTCTCGTCTGCTTCAATTTTGTTTTATGCGATGTCGTTTCAAAATTAAAATAATATTACAGTTTGACTGAAGAAATTTCAAAACGAGTGTCAAACAGTTTGGATCCTAATCAGACGCCGCGTAACGCGGCGTCTGATTAGGATTCAAACTGTTTGCAAACGCGCTTTTAAGCGTCATGGAGAGTGAACGGGTTAAAGGTAAAAACAGACTTTGGGCCGCTTATACTGTCTAAACGTCCTATAGTACTTACATGTATGACAGTTTAGAATAAAGAACTATTTCTTGTTAAATCGAAACAAAAAGAAACTAGAATAAAACGATCTAAATAAAAATGACAACTGTTCATGAATGAGTGCCAAGCCCTTAAGGCCTTCAAGACGATTCCAAAGATATGTCACAAGGCAGGATTAGATGGAGAAATGAATAGAATATGAGACTTTTTTTATAATCTGACTTACGACAACATTTGTCGTTCGAAGTTTTATGAAACGGGCCCCTGGTGTCTTGCTTTAAGTAGCCATCTCATTTTTTATCAGTATTCTTTAACTTTATGGTGAGAAAATATAACAAACGTTTGGGAACTAGATATTGGTTTGGTATTTGGTAAAAAGGTACAGGTAAAGGTATAAGTTTATCAAGTCTGAAATTTATATGTCATATTCTGCCGACTTTTACAATTACCTCCCCTGTACATCGAGTCAAAAGTCGGCCATTTACATACGGCGCAAGTTGCAGCCATGGCACATTGACTTATTTCCCTCGCAGGTACTCATTTAAATCACCTTGGTGAAGTGGAGCAATTAAGGGTTAAGTTTTTGTTCAGAAAAAGTTCAGTGATCCTGCCAGGGCTCGAACCAGAAACCTCTCGCTCCTACCACTGGACCACCGACAGTTATAAATAAATTCCCAGTTGTAGAATTTACACAGAGAGGGAGGAACATCGCACCGGTGTCCACTAGACTCCTCAGTCTTTAACACTTTACCTCATAGCCTGTTTCTAGTTTTGAAGACAGTTGACCACTTAAAGCAGGTTGAAAGTAAAGCAGAATGTGCCTTGCTTTACTTTCAGCCTGCTTTAAGCTAAAATCTGCTAGGCTATATAAAATATTTGTAATTGTAATTGTTCTTGAGGGTATAAACAGGAACTATTTTCTTCAGCGGAGGAATAAATTAAATACGCTAAAAGTCGCTCCTATGGGGGAAAGGGTTAACTGTCTGAAATACAGATGTAAAGGAACATCCCCATCAAACCTGTTGTAAAATAGTATAAATAGATCTACAGCGCTCGTCTCTACAACGATACCCAATGTGAAACACAGTATGTACGTTATTCGGAAGGAGTCGTTATAGGGAGGGAAATTGGTAAACATTTTCAAACAGTTTGAATCCAGATCAGACGCCGCGTTACGCGGCGCCTGATATGGATTCAAGCTGTTTGTCACTCGTCCTTAAGGTATTTTTCTGCCAAAATGTCAAATTATGTAACAACAGACGACAACTTTAAGCAGACGATATTGCAACAGTTAAAGCATTAGACATAATTGTACTGTTTAGAGAACTTCGGCAAGGGTCTTTGTCAGGAGGAAGTCGTTGTTTGGAGGGCCGTTGTAGAGAGGGAGCGCTGTATTTGTCTGTCCTGAAGGGTTTGGCTTTTTATTCCTTCTCGTTAAAACGAAACTAGACGCAAACGAACTCAGATAAACTGTCCAAGATGACATTTTTGTTTTTTAAAAAAAGGCAGACAGTTTGTTTCTCCTATTCTCTAAACAGTGTTGAGCCTGATCAGACGCCGGGTCACCGACTCAAAACTGTTTGCAAAGGGTTATAAATGTTAAGCATAAACGCGTTTATTGTGAATGAATAGCGTATTCTCCCTTGTTCAGTGTTCCTCCTTTCAACGGTCCACCAAACAAGGACTCCATCCTTACAACGACCCTTGTCACAGTGTCCGAATGGCTATGTAATAGTTCAGATACAGTGGAGAATCTGTTATTCTTTCCCAATAAACGCGTTTACGCTAAAATTATTATTTGCAGTGCCAACAGTTTGGAGCCAGATCAGACGCCGGGTAACCCGGCGTCTGATCAGGCTCCAAACTGTTTGCCACCAATATAAGCATGAAATATCAAAATTGTCCAAAAGTTGTTCTTTTCTACGTTTTAGCGCTTTGCGTTTGCGTACGTTTGCGTTTAAACGGGAAAGAATAACAGATTCTCCACTGTATGTCCATCCTATTCAAGACTGCAATGTCGTCTGCTTAAAATTGTCGTCTGCTGTTTTTTCTTAAAGTTACATAATAGACAGTTTGAAAGAAAAACAATAACGAAGAGAAACAAACAGCTTGAATCCAGATCAGACGCCGCGTTAACGACCCCCTTCGATCAACGAACACAAATTGTGTCTCCCGTTTGGTGTCGTTGTAGAGAGGGAGCGTTGTACAGGTATCCCTCTCTACAACGGCCCTCCCAACAACGACTCCCTCCTTACAAAGTCACTTGTCGCTGTTCCCCAAACAAGATAATTATATGCCTAACACTTTCACTTTAGCAATATCGTATGCTTAAAACTGTCGTCTGCTGTTTTTCTCAAAGTTAAATAATATATATTTTGACAGAAAAACCTTAATGATTAGTGACAAACAGCTTGAATCCAGATCAGACGCCGCGTTACGCGGCGTCTGATCTGGATTCAAGCTGTTTGCAAATATGAGCCAATTCCCTCCCTGTAACGACTCCCTCCGAACAACGCACATATTTTTGTCTCCCGTTGGGTTTCGTTGAAGAGAGGGAGCGCTGTATTTCTTATCTATAAACATAATCAATGTTTGACCTAGAAGGACCCTTTACGATTATACTTTGGAGAAGACATTATTCTTGACCTAACACGCGTTTACGCTAAAACTTTTATTTCTATTGCAAACAGTTTTGGAGCCTAAACAGACATCGGGTAACCTTGCATCTGATCAGGCTCTAAACTGTTTGCTACTCGGATTAATAAATAAAGTCAGAATTCTGGAAAATATGTCTTTTTCTACATTTTATTGCAATATGTTTACGGACGTTTACGTTTTAACGGGCAGGAAACACGTCTGCTCTATTGTAAAACTAAAGTGATCTCAGTGACATTAAATTGGTTTCGCTGGAGTAACGGTTAGTTGAAATAAATGTTGGAGAACAACGCAAAACAATGAAGGTAAGAACTTCACTGCCATGACGTCATCAATTTTAAACAATTGTCCTCTGCTTTTCTTTCTAAAAAAAAAACATTTTAAGTTTTCAGACTTTAAAACTATTGAAATGCAAACAGTTTATATCTTTATCAGACGCCACGTAAAGCGATGTCTGATTATGATCCAATCATTTTAAAAGTAACTACAGTAAAAACTCGCTACTTCAACCTCGCGTTAGTTCGAACATACCGATATTTCAATGTTAAAACGTGGCTGAGCCTTTGAAATAAGGGTATGTTTGACGTAAGTGACATCGAGTTATCGAAATTAAACTGATGATATACTGGTAAGACCGATTTAATCGAGTTCGAAGTATCGACTTGCGACTGTATTGTACACGTTGTAAGTCAGTGAAGGGGTTAAAAGATAAATAAACATTTGTGAACAATATTTGTGTCGTCTGCAAAACAATGTCGTCTGGAATAATACCTCGTCGTCGGTCTCCGTCCGTCTTCGAAAACGATGAGTTGCGTCATCAGGAATTTGCAGTACAGTGGAGAATCTGTTATTCTTTCCCAATAAACGCGTTTACGCTAAAACTATTATTTGCAGTGCAAACAGTTTGGAGCCAGATCAGACGCCGGGTAACCCGGCGTCTGATCAGGCTCCAAACTGTTTGCCACCAAGATAAACATGAAATATCAGAATTGTCCAAAAGTTGTTCTTTTCTACGTTTCAGTGCTTTGCGTTTGCGTACGTTTGCGTTTAAACGGGAAAGAATAACAGATTCTCCACTGTACTTGTGCTGGAGCAGCTTCTACGGTGACTGACAAGGCCAATCCTAGAGCTGCAGTTCCTAGTACTTGCGTCGCAGATGTAGTCCGAGCTACTCGCTGTATTTGATGAACTTTATGATTTCCTTCTGAGCCTCTTCTGTGTCAAATTATGTAACAACAGACGACAACTTTAAGCAGACGATATTGCAACAGTTAAAGCATTAGACATAATTGTACTGTTTAGAGAACTTCGGCAAGGGTCGTTGTCAGGAGGAAGTCGTTGTTTGGAGGGCCGTTGTAGAGAGGGAGCGCTGTATTTGTCTGTCCTGAAGGGTTTGGCTTTTTATTCCTTCTCGTTAAAACGAAACTAGACGCAAACGAACTCAGATAAACTGTCCAAGATGACATTTTTGTTTTTTAAAAAAAGGCAGACAGTTTGTTTCTCCTATTCTCTAAACAGTGTTGAACCTGATCAGACGCCGGGTCACCGACTCAAACCTGTTTGCAAACGGTTATAAATGTTAACCCTTATCCTGCGGTGATGTCGTCTGCTTTGAAATTGTCGTCTGCAAAGTGTGTTAAATTTAGATTGATACATTTTTTAAGTAATTAAACCCAAAGACGAGTGTCAAACAGTTTGGATCCAGATCAGACGCCGCGTTACGCGGCGTCTGATCTGGATCTAAACTGTTTGCAAAAATCAATAAAGTCGCGACCTAGTACTTGCGTCGCAGATGTAGTCCGAGCTACTCGCTGTATTTGATGAACTTTATGATTTCCTTTTGAGCTTCTTCTGTGTCTGATCTACAACTCTCTCATCCTCTGTCCTCCTTATACCAGACCTAACAGTGTGCCTCCAGGCCGTGCGATTCTGTGCTATGTCTTCACAGTGTTGGAAGACAATGTTGTCTGGAATGATGCCTGCAGTTGATTTATATACCATCCTAGTGTCAAACAGTTTGGATTCAGACAGACACCGAGTAACTTAATGACTCAGCTAGACCAAAACCGATTGTAATAGAAATCACCAATTTTCCTTCTTCTGTGAAGACCGTTCACTGAACTCATTTATACCCAGTGGATTTATTCAATATTTATATACACTCAGTGCAAAAAGAAACGCACACTTTTATTACAATATTATCTGTATGTAGAAGGAACGTATTTGTGAAATAATCTTTTCATTACAGTCAGTAGTTCCATCTTGGGCTATCAATGTTGAAAATGGGAGGTTTATCATTGAATTGGTATCAGCACAACCTGTACAAATCGGTGCGGTGTTTTCAACAGGCACTATTTAACTCTTTCGCTGCCGAATTAATCGTGAGATTTTTATCTCACCACCGTTTCATTGTCGTCTGCTTCAATTTTGTTGTTTGCAAGATCGTTTCAAAGTAAGATTCAAAGTAGAATGACTTAAATTATATCTATACGAATGTCAAACAGTTTGGATCCTGATCAGACGCCGCGTTACGCGGCGTCTGATCAGGATCCAAACTGTTTGAAAACGCGCATTTGACGTCATTAAGAGTGAAGGGGTTAACATACAGCACAGTAATTTTAAGTATAGGTTTTTCTAAACTTGTGGCAGAATTAAATTGATCTTGAGATATGGTCTGAGTATCTTAAAAAAGTCTCTTAATCTGCGCCTGAGTACAATGTGCGTTTCTTTTTGTACTGAGCGTATTTGATTAGTCCATTTTTATCAAAGGGATGCCTGGTCAAAAGTTTCATTTTCATTTTGTTTTATACTGAAATTCCTATCAGCAAACAGTGTAGTCTACACTGTTTGCCTATGTCCCATATATGGGATCGTGAGCATACATGGGTTAACGAAAAGATTCACGGGCTTATAGACATTTTGTACGAATAACATTTTAAATCCAAATTCAAAAATTAAAAAGAAGCATGTGTTCTTTTTGAAAACACTTGCTAAAAGGAAAATGTACAATAAACCGTAAAACATTAACCCTTAGCCCGCCAAATAAATTGTCGTCTGCTATATTTCTCGTCTGCTTCAATATTCAAAGTTGCTCAAAATTGCTGAAAATGTTGTCCGAGTGTCTAACAGCTTGGATCCGGATGAGACGCCGAGTTACTCGGCGTCTCATCCGGATTCAAGCTGTTTGCATATGGAGCTATAGTCGTGAGTGGCAGGCTAAGGGTTAAACGTTTATTTTCAAATGGTTCACTACAAAACAATGTTTCGCTATAATAAATCAAACAAATCTTGCTTGTAAAGCTTCATAGTCTAAGAGAAGGGTGCTTTACTCTTGCACGCTAGGCATTCTTTTCGTCTGCAACAACCGTCTTCTGCTGTTATTCTAAAATTCGATTTTTTTCTTTTTTCAAAACAGAGTGAGGGTTTCAAACAGTTTGGGGCTTTTAGCGCGTCCTCTGATCTGGCTATTTGCTGTTTGCAAACTTTTATGATCGAAAAATAAGAGTAAAACGATTTTGACTTACGCAAAAATTTTGCGTAAGAAGTTTAGTAAAACAGGCCCCTGGGCTCCAGATAAGACGGATCCAACATTTTTCTCACGTATTTTAGCATCAAATCCTTTTGTGTTACTACTCATTAGGATCGTCTCTTTGAGACAATTCTAATAAGTAGTGACACCATAGGGTTTAAAGCAGAAATAAAGATTTTAGTTTTGGAAATACCCCCTTTTCTGAAGCCCTATTCAAAGGAATAAGATGCAGACCTTATATAGGACGCTTCACTGATTCTTTGCCTATACCTTATCCCAGTTATTAGCTCGCTTTGAACAATTTAAGCTGAAAAGGTGTAACAACCGAAACTAAGTCGGGATATGTCTTTAAATTTGGCTGTCAGGTTTACATATTAGTATATAGCATTTCTTTCACTTACAGATAAACTTCAGCTTTAGCTGGTTATGTTTTGCACTGAGTCTTGTCTTTGGTAAGTCTCTTACTTTTTCTAATTGCAAACACATTGTAACTCGGTGTCTAAACAGACTCCAAAAATAGCGTCAATCACTTTTCTTCTGCTACTGGGGCCCGTTTTACTAAACTACTTACGCAAAATTTGTGCGTAAGTCAAAATCGTTTTACTCTTATTTTTCGATCATAAACGTTTGCAAACAGCAAATAGCCAGATCAGAGGACGCGCTACAAGCGCGTCCTCTGATCTGGCTATTTGCTGTTTGTAGCAAGTGATAATAAAAAATATAAATTTTAAAAATTTGACTTACGCAAAATTTTTGCGTAAGTAGTTTAGTAAAACGGGCCCCTGGTCTAACTTATTATAAAAAAACCTACTATGAACTGTTTGAATTTATGATAACTTTTCCTGCGATACAGGGCGGTGTATATTGCTCGAAACGTTATTGGAAGAAACAGCCCGAGAGTCTTGGCATTAGTCTGATTTGTTGTTTCCGTCACGTCTAGAACTGAACACATCGCCGCCTGGTGTATCTATTACACGATTTCAATATACATGTAGTATATGCCTTCAATGTGCTTATTATATAACTTCAATATACACAAACAACATCTAAATACACGTAGTTGTTTCAAATGATTTTTTATATCCAGTAATATTTTATATTTGAAGCAGGAAATATTTATTTTATGCCACAAAGAATAACGCGGAACTTGCACATGTACGTTTTAGTTGGTCAATAGAATATTGTTAAAACTGTTTGAAAGCACCCGACTATGGAATTCTAATAAGAGTTATTGTATCTTGTATGTATAAATGACGACTTACTTATTGAAGACGAACTGGAGTAAAATACAAATAGTTAAATACAAAGAATCAGATGCATACCCTTTTATCGTATTGCACAGATACACATGGAAAACTCGATATCACAAGACGACAGACGTATAATAAAAGTGTGTATTAATTGTTAATTTGAATATATGTCATTTTACAATTTCATATCGATTATAGGTTGACCTGAATATGTCTTTATACACTACCTATGGTTTCACTAGAAAAGTTTTAACCTGAATATATATGTGTAAACTGTCCTTTTTATTACTGATTTAATTTCACAAATTTGAATCAGTTTGGTAGTTCAGAGCTCCCTCTCTACAACGACATCAATTTGGAGACACATATTGTGTTGTTGTTCGGAGGGAATCGCGGAAGGGAGGGAAAACTTAGGTCTGGCTTACAATTGCAAACAGCTTGAATCCAATTCAAGCTGTTTGTCACTATATTATATTATATTTATTCTATCAAATGTTCACGTATATGTAACTTTGAGAATAAACAGCGGATGACAATTTTAAGCAGACGATATTGCAGCAATAAAAGTGTTAGACATGATTTTCTCGGTTTTGGAACTGCGACAAGGGTCGATGTAAGGAGGGAATCGTTGTTAGGATGGCAATTGTAGGGATAGGATTCTGTAATCTGAGTATGCAATAATTCCATCTACATATTATTTCCGGTCACAGCCAACGGGAAGAAATGTTTTCAATGTCAGGACCTTCCCCACCCATCTGACTGCAGACAACTTGTAGACTGTCCCGATACTGACGTAAGTCATTGGAACTACAGTTATACGTTTATACAAAATTGCAAAATAATACATTGAACAGTCCGCTTCATATAATATATTTTATCCCGAATACGATGGTTAGTTGCAAACAGTTTGGATCCTTTGCGTTTTATCAGGCCTCCAGGTGTTGGACATTAAATTTAACATTACTTAAGTGAGAATACAGAATGTAAAACGTTTGCGAAAATACAATGAAAACACTTGAACTACAATGCAAATTATATGTGAAAATAAGTGAAAAATCACTGAAAATAAGTAAAAATGCATAATTGTTAAACGGTTGTAATACATTTGATAAGACATTATTATTTATAAATTCGATGGACCTAAACGCAAACCCTTGCAACGAAATATAACAAATGACGCTTTTATTTAACATATTCATGTGATTTCATTTAATTTAAGTACCGAAAAGTCTTAAAGCAGGGCTACCCTTCATTGAAAACAATTCTGTCTATTTAAGATAATAACTGTAATACAGTAAAACCTCTCTATTACGACCACTAAATTTGATTAATTATTAGGGAGTTTACGAATGGTGACCGCTTAAAGCAAGATGACAGTGAACATAAAGCTCCTTTAGGAGCTTTCTGTTTCACTGTCAGCTTGTTTTAACCTGCCATCTCTCTATTATACAATCAATTAACCTTCACTTTAGTGGTCGTTATAGCGAGGGTTTACTGTATATGATTTTACCCTATCACGCGGATGAATACAGTACCAGATATGGTTTGCTAGCCCTCCTAATTCTAGTTACAAAGAGTATCCTTACAGTGGAGAATCTGTTATTCTTTCCCGTTTAAACGCAAACGTACGCAAACGCAAAGCACTAAAACGTAGAAAAGAACAACTTTTTGACAATTCTGATACTTCTTGTTTATCTTGGTGGCAAACAGTTTGGAGCCTGATCAGATGCCGGGTTACCCGGCATCTGATCTGGCTCCAAACTGTTTGCACTGCAAATAATAGTTTTAGCGTAAACGCGTCTATTGGGAAAGAATAACAGATTCTAAAAAGTAAAAGTAAAGTACCAGTTAAAGTCTACTTTCAGTCCGAATGACCGCTCAGCCGACTGTACATTTACCCCCTGATCATTGCGCCATCTTGCCTACAATTATACTGAGCACTGCTAACATATGGCGCTAAAGCAGCCGCAGTGCCGCTCAGACCCTCACATACACCCATTTTAAACCCCTGGGTGGAGAGGAACAATTCGCGGTACATGTCTTGCTCAAGGACATTCCTGTACATCATAAGGGATTCGGAAAAAATCCCCTAGTCAGACTGTATCTGGTACTCCTGACAAGCGAGAATAGAGTATTTTCCACTGTAAGTCTTATTTCTCACGACATTTTCATGTATATAACTATACTAAATTCCAGGAGTGTTTCGTGGACGAATTTATTACGGGTGGTGGGACAGTTCTCTACAACACCGGCTGTCGTCCAAAACAGGTACTATTTAATTTTACAATATTGAGTATAATGTTTCTTTGATGAGCTTTTACGGGTGGCGGGACAGTTCTATTCAACACCGTGTGTCGTTTAAGACAGGTACAATGGTACTTGAGCTAATGTAAACGGATATTGTTAATGACATCAATATAAACATTTATCCCGTCACTACAGCCTCCGGTGACATAATAAAGAGGTAGCATAATAAACCTAGGTGTATCTGTATAGTAGCTGTATGATTAAACTGGAACTTTTTTTTTTCAATACTCAAAGCAAATAGCTAAGAAGTTGATTTTAAACGCAAAAAACACCCTTAATATGGTTGATAACGATTTAGCATCTACAAAAAAAGAAAAAAAAATACTTACAAAAAAAAATAGTTTGGATCAAGTGGGTTTTGAACGCTGATCGCCGTGATGGGAGACGTCGATACTTACCGCTGGGCCACAGAAACACATACAATGTGACGTCGATTTAAGTTTTATAAAGTTTGTATATTGATAATATAATAAAAATTTAGATAGAAACTAACCAGAATAAACATTGAAAAAACAAGTTCACAAATAAATCTACATATCCATACATTATTTCTCTTCTCATGTGGACCTACGCTTAAAAATTAGGAACCATTCTACAATCGTCTTTGATTCTAATTTTAGCCTACTTCTGCTAAAGTAAAGCCACAGGTACTTGACCTCATTTTCCGAGGGCACCACAAGAGAATACCGGTGATCTAGTCTATTTTAGCATCAGATTAAGTTGATAGTTTAGACTACCTGTTGGATCTCCATTGTATACACTGTCTTTATATATACGGTAATAGAAGTCTAGTTTTTCAATAGATCTAGATCTATGTCTCAAATACCTGTGGCTAATGCAATACATGCACTGTGTACTGTAGTAGATCTAGAGCAGCACGTTGAAGGAAACTTTAGGTAGGCTAATAAACAAACCAGAGCGCCAGCTTTAGTAGCAAATTTCAACATACCGGTTATCATTGCATTGGACGTAGAGTTTGAATCTAAGCGGTCAAAAAAGTTCTAAACTGTTCCAAAACAATAAACGACCTTGACGAGTAACGCGAAAACTGGTGACGATTTCCAGTCGTTATTTTTTGGCAATTTTAACCTCTGAGTTGAAGCGTAAAGTATAGCTCATTTGAGTTAAAATGTATAACTTGTCAAATTTGAATCGACTCACTTTTCCAGTTTGTTGCCAGTTGGCACTCTAAGCGTTTTGTTGTGGTCATTTTTTCTGTTGTGTAAGTATAACTAAGCGCAATTCGGCTGGGAGCGGTTATTATTTTTTGTATGTCAGAAATTACATAACTGTTCAAATTAAGTATTATTGTACATTTGAATGGCCAGAATCACTCAGTGACGGGATAAATCGAAAAATATGTCATTGCATGAGATAGGACTTGTTTATTCTGCTTGCTCGATGAGAAATCACTGACCACTCGGCAAGCCTCGTGGTCAGTGATTACTCCTCTTGTAGAATAAACAAGTCCTATCTCATGCAATGACATATTATTCTCTATTTACTTTCTTTTAAATCTCGCTTGAGTCGAACATACCCATATTTCAAAGTTAAACCACGTGTTAAATTTGAAAAACAGGTCAGTTCGACTTAAACAAGTTCGAGCTCGACTGTATAACCTTGATGTGTGAGAAAATAATGAGTAGGATAAGAAGTGGATATATGTTTGTTTGTTTGTTTGTTTTGCAGAGATGCCATGTCGCCGGTAGACGAGACATTGTGGCACGTGCTGATATTATCACTTGTGATGAGTGTTGTGTTGGTGAATTTTGTAACATACAAGGGTGTGGACAGACAGGTACGTTTTTTAACTTTTGGACAAATTTAATATCCCATTAAAACATTTCAGTATCAGAGTCATATTATTTTTTTCTTCATTTAATGTTTATGACACAACGGTAATGTGGAATTTTTAACCTTTGCCTGCTGGTCGCGACTTTATTGATTTTTGCAAACAGTTTAGATCAAGATCAGACGCCGCGTTACGCGGCGTCTGATCTGGATCCAAACTGTTTGACACTCGTCTTTAGGTTTCTTTACTTAAAAAGGTATATATCTATATTTAACAAACTTTGCAGATGACAATTTCGAAGCAGACGACATCACCGCAGGATAAGGGTTAATAACTTACAAAGATGTCATAAAAGAATAATGACTGTGCGTATACAGTGAAACTTCTGTAAAATGGATACTTATGAGTATCAAACAGTTTGAAACTTGATCTAAACAGAATAGACCATCAGCCCGGCATTCAAACTGCATGAAGGGACTATTAGTGGTGTTGGGCTTGTCAATGAAAGTATAACATTTTAATATCACCCGTATTTATTTCGTATTATCAGCCCCAAGCCGGACCTCCCGTGGGCCGTACTGTTTTGCCTGTGATGCACAATCTACCCAAAACAACTGTAGAAATGTCCAAATGTGTGCAACAGATGAGGTACCTAATTACTATCTATAATGTCGTTTAAAGCTACATGTAGCTACAGTGACAAGCCACTAGTCTTTCCTGTTTAAAAGCAATCGAGATGCTAACGCCATTTATCCTGTCACGTGCCTATTTTCCTGACGGATAAAGGGGTGACAGATAAACTTTTCTTTATTATGCTATGTGGTCACATGACCGATGTTATTATGTCAAGTGGTCACATAACCTGTAGCCGGAACCATTTTTATCCTGTCACGTGCCTATTTTCCTGACGGATAAAGGGGTGACAGATAAACTTTGCTTTATTATGCTATGTGGTCACATGACCGATGTTATTATGTCAAGTGGTCACATGACCTGTAGCCGGAACTATTTTTTTCCCCCGATACGCTTATTTTTCCCGCTGTTAGGAAAGATATTCTAAAACTCTTTCAACAGAATCCGACGTGTAACGACGTTTATTCGAACCATTCGATGCAATCAAATCGTTAAAGAGTACGCGCTACCAGTCGCTTGCTGACATTCTTCTATAATCGTCTGCTGTTTAGATTTCCCGAGTGAAAAACACTAGATTTTTAAAGGTTCTTGTATTTCTTTTCAACGTAACTAGGACGTGACGTCACTGACGTCATCTATATAATAGCGCGCTTTCCTAAAAAATAGCATAGTTCTTTAGTGAGAATCTTATCTGGACCAAAAATGAGTCTAGCTTTAAAAAATGCATTCTCTATTAAGTTTACTATTGTGACAAGGATAAATAGAATATTTGGTTCCTATCTTTGAATGAGAAATGTTATCTGGCTCGGCTTCTGAAAATATCAGGTTCGCCTGCGGCTCACCAGATATATTCATCCGCCTTGCCAGATAACATTTCTCATTCAAAGCTAGTCACCAAATATTCTCTATTTACACCGAGAGACGCTCATTTTTCCCGCTGTTAGTAAAAATATTCTAAATCTCTTATCAACAGAATCCTGACGTGTAACGACGCTTATTCGAAGTATTCGTTGCAATCAAATGTTTGAGAGTACGCACAAGTCGCTTGCTCCGATACTTCTATAATCGTCCACCTTTTAGATGTCCTGAGTAAAAAAACACTAGATTGTTAAAGGTTCTTTTATTTCTTTTCAACGTTACCAGGATGTGACGTCACCGACGTCATCTATATAATAGCGCGCTTTCCTACAATAACATTTCTAGTTCTTTAGCGAGAATCTTAGAGCAAAAATGACTCTAGCGCTAAAAAACCCATTCTCTATATATATTGCTATTGTGACAAGGATAAATAGAATATTTGGTGACTAGCTTTGAATGAGAACTGTTATCTGGCTCGGCTTCTGAAAATATCAGGTTCGCCTGCGGCTCACCAGATATATTCATACGCCTTGCCAGATAACATTTCTCATTCAAAGCTAGTCACCAAATATTCTCTATGTACTTAAATGAAGAAAGACATAACTCACCATTTATTTTAAACGACGTCATTTGTGTCTCGCGTTATGCAGCGCTCGTGGACGAACATGTTGGACATGAGCCAAAATATCGAGTGTAATACCGGTATCGAAAATAATGCATAGCTTTATAACACTGCCAGGGTGTTTTTAAGTGATAGAAAGATTAATATGAGACCTGCATATACCAACAGGTAAATGCCATACCAGATACCAGAGTCCATCAACATCGACATTCAATTCTACGTTTCACCAAAAAGGGTCATATTTTCTGTATTCAAGCGAGTCTAAAGTATAAACTTACAACATACAATTGTATCTATAGTTTTTTTTTTATTTCCATTTCTACACCACAGGTGTGTTTAATAGGATACAGCGAGAGAGATCAGTTCTATGTCAGCAGCTGCATAGCACAGCAGGTAACCGATTGTACACGTTTTTCTCATTCCAATTAAATGTATTTACTTTTCTCTATTTCGCCGTCTCTCTACTTCAATATTTCTCTCATCTATTTCTTTTTATACCCCCTCTCTCTCTCAGTAAATTTCTATATATCTCTCTCTCTCTCATTATCTCTCTCTATATATATATCTCTCTCTCTCTCTCTCGTTCGTTCTTTCACTATTTATCCGATCCTCATTGTTCTCTCTCTTCGCTCATTATTCTCATATTTCTATCTCTCTCTCTCTCTGTCTCTGTATATCTGTCTCTGTCCCTCTCTATATGTATGTCTGTATCTGTATTTATGTCTTCTTGTACCTCTTTGTCTCTTTCTCTCTGCCTCTCCTTCTCTTTCTCTTTATTTTCTATATATGTATGGTTCTGTTTCTGTCTGTCACTCTCTCTCTTTCTGTGTCTGTCACTCTCTCACTGTCTCTCTCTCTATATATATCCCTCTATGGATATTTCTATGTCTCTGTATCTCTGTCTCTCTCCCTCTATGTACGTGTCTCTATCTTACATACGTAAACGCGTACACAAGTATACACCATATAACTTACAGTACAGGCTTGTTAGCTCACCTGGCACAAAGTGCCAAGGTGAGCTATTTTGATCGTGCTATGTCCGTCGTGCGTCAGTCGTCAACAATTTCTTTGAACGACATCTCCTCCTAAACTACTAGATGGATTTCTACCAAATTTGGCAGACATTATCCTTATATGGTCCTCCTTGAAATTTGTTCAAGTATTTCCGGTCCGTTGCATATCTAGGCCACAGGAGCTAAAATAGATCGTTACAATAAAAACTTCTTGTCATACACCACAGCACCCAGAGCTTAGATATTTGACACAAAGCATCATCTACAGGTCCTCTATCAACAGTAATCAATTTTTTCCCTGGGGTCAAAAATGACCCCGCCCCGGGGGTCACAAATTTACAAAGAGTTATATTGTGAAATCTACAAACATCTTCTTCTCTGAAACAAATGTGGCCAGAGCTTTTATATTTGGCATGGTAACACTTCTAGATGTCCTTTACCAATATTGTTCAAATAGTTCTGGTCCATTGCATTTCTAGGTCACAGGAGCTAAAAATAGATTTTTTAATGAAAAGTTCCAAAAATCTTCTTGTCATACACCACATTTCCCTGAGCTTAGCTATTTTGAACACAGCATCATCTACTTAGCAATTTGCACAATCATATTGTCATAATTTCTCAGCTTTCCAAGTTTTTTTTACATTTACATCAATGGTTTCAGGTGAGCGATTTAGGGCCGTATACGGCTCTTGTTTTTACAACAAAGCGCCCTCTATTCACAGCAATGTGCCGCCCTTCAGACCCACGTACATCCAGTACCAGTTGGTAAACGTAACTCGGTAATTTTCACCAAATGCAGTGCATGCTGTAACGATGATTTCTGTAACAACAATTGTACACACGGTATGTTAGCTATAATACAAGACCGGTACTTTACTCTCCAAACAAACGTGTAAAACCCCCACCATAATCTGAAAAACGTAATGTATTCACGTAATTGCTTTACTGACGACGCGTGACGGGCGTCTCATAAGGGTCCAAACTGTTTGTAAAATTACTTTTGTTTTGGGCTAAGGCAAAGGTTTAGAAATGTGTACAGAATACATGTACATGATATATTCAATACCCCGATATGTTTTAGTTGTAATGGACTTAAAACGGAGGATGAACGATAAGATGCGCACACTGTGTCGAACAGTCGGTCATCTTTTTCTGCAAAGCAAAACTGAGCCAATGAAATAGCTGCATTTCTATGTATCATGTCAGCTCACAGGGTACATGGGTTCTCGTCTACGGCTCGTTAGCCAATCAGAAGTGAGGAATTTACTTTGCCATATAATAAGATATATCCATATTAGAACTTGAAACAGTACCGTTTTTATTACAGTTGTAGTTCCAATTGATGGTCAGTGGTCAACCTGGGGTCCTTGGACAACTTGTTCGGCAACCTGTGACCATGGCACTAAAACAAGGCACAGAACATGTGATAACCCATCGCCACAGAATAATGGCAAAGGATGCATCGGGAATCATGAGCTGTCTACTAGCTGTTCAGTCGTCCACAGCTGCCACGTAACAAGTAAAGTCTATTCCCGATAACGTTGAGAAGGTTTTTTTTCCAAAAACGCGTTTATGTTAATGCCTTTGCAACAGATTAAAATTAGATCAGACGCCGGGTAATCCGGCGTCTAATCAGGCTCACATATGTGTGACACTCAGATAAAGGTTAATAGTCAGAATTGTCATCAAGTTTTCAGTTTTTACATTTTATTGCTGTTCGTTTGCGTTCAGTAGAAATAATAACATTTCCACTGTACTTAACCCTTTCACCGCCAAATTATTTTGGAGTTTTTTACCCCTACACCGTTATTGTGTCGTCTGATTCAATATTATTGTCTGCAATATCATTTTAAAGTTAGAATTAAGAGAGTATGACATAAGAGATATCGAAACGAGCGTCAAACAGTATTGATCCTGATCAGGATCAATACTGTTTGCAAATCCGACTTTAGGCGATTCTGGCGGTGAAAGGGTTAAACCCCATGCGGTACCAGGGCTGCCACAATTTGACATGAAAAATCCTAAGATTTCCAAAATTGCAAGTTTCAAGTGCGATTTTACGAATCGTACCATTACCCCATAGCCTGTTTTTTTGTTTTGATGACATGCGACTACTTAAAGCAGGCTGTAAGTAAAACAGAATGCGCATCAGGGCGCATTCTGCTTAACTTACAGTCTGCTTTAAGCTACCATGTACTGGGGGAAAATCCGGAGATTTAGGAAAAATCCGGAGAAATGGCAGCCCTGTGGTACTGGGACATGCCAGCTTGAACTACTGGCAGAAAAGAATGGGGACCACTGCCATTCCTTTGCATGATACAGTAGAAGGCTGTCAAAAGGTGTAATCAGTTTAGTGATTCGATTGATGTAGATATCCAACATAATATTATGTCTTTGTATATCAGTCAAATAATTGAAAAGGTTAAAAATCTAGAATATTTGTAGCTCTGGTAATCTGATCAGGGTTCAAATTTCTAGATCAACACGTCATATTTTAGATCGATGTAAATGACGTGTTGATCTGTCTTGGAGTCGCGATATGACTGAAATACTGTTTAAGCGACTTAAACCCCTATTTCAACAACAACAACTATACTAAAATAGAATTAAATGAAAGCCAAATGAATGTTTATTCCATTTTACTTTAATAACGTTTTAACCAGTACAATAGTATATGAACTGTAGTATCGCATATAAGTGTCATTTGCACATAATTGTACAGTGGAGAATCTGTTATTCTTTCCCAATAAACGCGTTTACGCTAAAACTATTATTTACAGTGCAAACAGTTTGGAGCCAGATCAGACGCCGGGTAACCCGGCGTCTGATCAGGCTCCAAACTGTTTGCCACCAAGATAAACATGAATTATCAGAATTGTCCGAAAGTTATACTTTTCTACGTTTTAGTGCTTTGCGTTTGCGTACGTTTGCGTTTAAACGGGAAAGAATAACAGATTCTCCACTGTATGACGTCACCAATGACGTAAGAATAACAGATTCTCCACTGTACCTGTGAGGAGTACAGTGCAAACTGTGAACACCAAAAACAGAAGAATCTCCTAATAAGAGTCAGAAATGCTGTCATATTGCAATATACTGACAAAATAACAACCCTAAATAACCACAAACTGGAATTGTCAATTTAAACTTTCAAGGAAGAAAAGGTTTACAGGTGTTTAACCCATTACCCTATAAATACGCCCTTTTATGCCATTAATTTATTCATTCATTGAAGATAATATTCAAATTGATATTATCAAGCATAATCACCATAAAAAACAGTTTCCATATCTGCAAATGGTAGTTTAGAGCAGGATCGGAGTAAAGAGGAATGCGCCCTAAACCTTTCACCGCCGAAATTGCCGACGTAGCAAACAACATGGATCCAGATCAGACACCGCATCACGCGGCGTCTGATCAGAATCAAAACTGTTAGACACTCGTATATATATATTTCTTTCTAATGTCATACATTTCATAAAATTCTTAACCCTTAGCCCGCCAAATAAATTGTCGTCTGCTATATTTCTCGTCTGCTTCAAGTTTCAAAGTGCTTCAAAGTTGTTGAAAATGTTGTCCGAGTGTCAAACAGCTTGGATCCGGATGGGACGCCGAGTTACTCGGCGTCTCATCCGGATCCAAGCTGTTTGCATATGGAGCTATAGTCGTGAGTGGCAGGCTAAGGGTTAAGATTGCGCTGAAATTTGTTTAGGCGTGTTCTGCCTTACTTTCACCCGTCTTTGAGGCTAGAAATAGGATATCAGTTAACCCTTTGAGCCCTAGTCCCGCATATAGGCGTCCTTTTCAAACAGTATACATGTGAAAAGGTCACTTGTCCTATGCAAACAGTGAATACCCAGATCAGAGGGCTCCTCACGGAGCCCTCTGATTTGGGTCTTCACTGTTTGTCAAAATGCAAAAATTGACAGAAGCAACCCTTAAAAGTCAAAAATGGACTAGACTAAAATGGAAACTGGGATTGTCCATTTAAAGTTTCAGGGAGGAAAGAGTTAAAAAAGAGTTAAATGAATGTGTACAGCATTAACACTGTAAAACCTGTCTTAATAACGTCTTTTCCATTGTATGACGTCACTTATGACGTCAGAATAACGTTTTCTCCACTGTACACTGTAGAACCTGCTGTTGTGGTACATGGTCACTGGACTACGTGGAGTCCCTGGTCAAGATGTTCCATCACTTGTGGTCGTGGCAACAGAGCCAGAACACGCACGTGCACCAATCCGGCTCCACAAAACCATGGCAATGCCTGTGTTGGCAATTCTCAAGATGTTGGACATTGTCATATGCATATGTATTGCAATATGACAGAGGGTATGTTAACCCATTGCACCAAGGAAGCGCCTTTTAACGAATTGAGTTTATTCTTCCACTGCAGAAAATAGTTGCAATTTATACAGTCATGGAAATGCACCATACGAAATATGTTCAAAATACAAGATGGTAGTTTATAGCAGGCTGACATTTAAAGCAGAATGCACTTTAAGGCGCATTCTTCTGCTTTACGTTCAACCTGCTTTAAGTGGTCAACCGTCTTCTAAACTGGAAAAAAGCTATTAGGGTTAAGGGTATATGTATTCTGCTGATTTTTCGTCTGATTCAACAATATTGTCTGTGAAAAACAAAGTTTTTTATTCTTTAAAAACTATAAAGTTGAATATGAGTGCCAAAAGTTTAGATCCTGATCAGACAGATCAGGATCTTAACTGTGCCTGTATACAAACGTTAATCAAGAAGTGCTCAGTAGGATAAGAGTTTTGGTATTTTATACTTCAAATAGTATGCCATTCATGCTACAGTGGAGAATCTGTTATTCTTTCCCAATAAACGCGTTTACGCTAAAACTATTATTTACAGTGCAAACAGTTTGGAGCCAGATCAGACGCCGGGTAACCCGGCGTCTGATCAGGCTCCAAACTGTTTGCCACCAAGATAAACAAGAATTATCAGAATTGTCCAAAAGTTGTTCTTTTTCTACGTTTTAGTGCTTTGCGTTTGCGTACGTTTGCGTTTAAACGGGAAAGAATAACAGATACTCCACTGTAAATATACACATTATTCCCTAATAGAAACACCCTTTACCCATTACCCCAAAGCCAGTTAATAGATTTGAAGATAGGATACTACTTAAAGCAGGTTGAAAGTATTCTGCTTTATTTCCAGCATGCTTTAAGTCAATATCTGCTAGAGAAAAGAAAATATTTCTTATTGTTCTTATTCAGAACTGTATAAAATCAAACTATTGTCTTCATTGGAGAAATAAATTAAGGTGTAAAAATGCGTATAGGGTAATGGGTTAAGGCTTATCACGCCTTAGCCAATACATCTTACAGTGGGCCCCCAGAGACCTTCTTGCAGCGGGTCAGTGGCTTAATTGTCATAAGAAATGTTTCTGTTAATTTTACAATGAGCATCCCGTCTTCCGTCAATAATTAAAAGAAGGCAAGTCGGTGGTTTTGATCCCATGCGCTGCTTTGCAGCACATGAGAACAGCCAAAAGCATGCTCTTGAAATCATCACTCAGCGGCGCTACATGTATATGACCAGTTCAGTGTAGCAGTGCCATAAACCCCACCTCACCCAACCTACAATTAGAAATCGTTTTTCTTTCTCAATGAAGTTATGTTCGTTACAACAGTTTGTAGCCAGATCAATCGACATTATTCGGAGTTTGATCAGGCTCAGAGTTTAAAAAATCGTTAGTATGTGAAATGTACAAATGAAAAGTACACTTGTCCTACAGTGGAGAATCTGTTATTCTGGCGTCATTAGTGACGTCATACAGTGGAGAATCTGTTATTCTTTCCCGTTTAAACGCAAACGTACGCAAACGCAAAACACTAAAACGTAGAAAAGTACAACTTTTAGACAATTCTGATAATTCATGTTTATCTTGGTGGCAAACAGTTTGGAGCCTGATCAGACGCCGGGTAACCCGGCGTCTGATCTGGCTCTACACTGTTTGCACTGCAAATAATAGTTTTAGCGTAAACGCGTTTATTGGGAAAGAATAACAGATTCTCCACTGTATGCAAAAAGCGTAGACTCAAATCAGACGGCTTCTAACGGAGACCGCCCTCTGGCGAGGGACTACACTGTTTATCATTTTGAAACATTGGGTTTTAAACATCCTTATTAAGTAAAAAACAGACCAGCCTTAATTGGAAACAGGAATTGTCCATTTCGAGGAGTAAATTAATTACTAGTACAGGGTCTTTTTCAGGAGCTTGTCGTCTACATGGGTACGACTGGGTCAGGCACGAATCTACCATACCTGGCTGCTTGAAGTTGTACCAGGTTCTACATGAGTGGAGCGGTGGTCGAAAGTTGTGCCACGCTGACGGTGCCGAGCTGTTTGTGGCGAACGTTCACGCTAAACAACAGCTTTTGAATGTATACTTAAAGCAGCAAGGAATCCATGGTAAATCTAACAGCTTGTGGCTATATACTTAACCCTTTACCTGAAAGCTTATTTATAGTATTGAAGATAGGTGACTACTTAAAGCAGGCTGAAAATAAAGTAGAATGCGCCTGACGGCGCATTCTGCTTTACTTTCAGCCTGATTTAAGCTTCCATGTGCTAGAAAATATTCCCTATAATATATATTCATGACTGGTTAAATTGGAACTATTTTTTCAGCGGAGGATTAAATCATATTCGCTAAAAGGCGCTTTTATGGGGGGAAAGGGTTAAAGCAGCAAGGAATACACGGTAAATCTAACATAACAGCTTATGACTATATACTTAAGGCAGCAAGGAATCTATGGTAAATCTAACATAACGACTTATGACTATATATTTAAGGCAGCAAGGAATCCATGGTAAATCTAACATAACAGCTTTTGACTATATATTTAAGGCAGCAAGGAATCCATGGTAAATCTAACATAACGGCTTATGACTATATATTTAAGGCAGCAAGGAATCCATGGTAAATCTAACATAACGGCTTATGACTATATATTTATGGCAGCAAGGAATCTATGGTAAATCTAACATAACGGCTTTTGACTATATATTTAAGGCAGCAAGGAATACATGGTAAATCTAACATAACAGCTTTTGACTATATATTTAGGGCAGCAAGGAATCTATGGTAAATCTAACATAACGGCTTATGACAATATATTTAAGGCACCCATGGTAAATCTAACATAACAGCTTTTGACTATATATTTAAGGCAGCAAGGAATCCATGGTAAATCTAACATAACAGCTTTTGACTATATATTTAAGGCAGCAAGGAATCCATGGTAAATCTAACATAACGGCTTATGACTATATACTTAAGGCAGCAAGGAATCTATGGTAAATCTAACATAACAGCTTTTGACTATATATTTAAGGCAGCAAGGAATCCATGGTAAATCTAACATAATAGCTTTTGACTATATACTTAAGGCAGCAAGGAATACATGGTAAATCAAACATAACAGCTTTTGACTATATACTTAAGGCAGCAAGGAATCGATGGTAAATCTAACATAACGGCTTATGACTATATACTTAAGACAGCAAGGAATCCATGGTAAATCTAACATAACGGCTTATGACTATATACTTAAGGCAGCAAGAAATCCATGGTAAATCTAACATAACAGCTTTTGAAAATATACTTAAGGCAGCAAGGAATCCATGGTAAATCTAACATAACAGCCTTTGACTATATACTCAAGGCAGCAAGGAATCCATGGTAAATCTAACATTCAGTGGAGAAAACGTTATTCTTTCCCAATAAACGCGTTTACGCTAAAATATTATTTCCAATGTAAACAGTTTGGAACCTGATCAGACGCAGGCCACCCAGCGTCTGATCAGGCTCCAAACTGTTATCCACTCAGATTAATATGAATAGTCAGAATTGTCGGACAGTTGTCTTTTTATGATTTTTATGTGATTACTTTGCGTTTAATTTGCTTTAATCAGGAAGGAATACCGTCTTCTGCACTGTAACTTCGTTATTTCTACATAAACTCATACAGTGGAGAAAACGTTATTCTTTCCCGTTTAAACGCAAACGTACGCAAACGCAAAGCACTAAAACGTAGAAAAGTGCAACTTTTGGACAATTCTGATAATTAATGTTTATCTTGATGGCAAACAGTTTGGAGCCTGATCAGACGCCGGGTTACCCGGCGTCTGATCTGGCTCCAAACTGTTTGCACTGCAAATAATAGTATTAGCGTAAACGCGTTTATTGGGAAAGAATAACATATTCTCCACTGTATGATGTGACCATTCATTATGGTCTCTTTGAGACGATTCTAATGAATAGTCAAAGCATAAGCTAAATCGGAGACATACATAATTTTCCTTTCCTCCATAGAGTATCTATACCTACACTGCACTTGAGCACCTCAACCAACTCGCATATGTATCCTCTTATTTTTCCAGGCCAAACATGTGTTTCCCGTCGCAGACGTGTCTGCTTTCTCTTTAGACCTAGATACCTATCAGAAATGATCAAAGATCTAGGTCAATGCGCATTTGTTAGAAACACAATACTCTCATTGATTAAAAGGCCGACATGGCCTATGCTTGTGTCCTGGTATCTTTAACATTTAGCAAGGACTGTAAACGTTTCAACATACCGAGATTAACGCCACAGGGAGGTTTGCATCCGCGACCACCTTGATCGGATGATCTGAAAACGTATAAACAAAGTACATTGAGTAATTCACAAGCGAGCAATAAACAACCGGTGTGCTAACATACATTTGTGATATACGTGACGACGAGTCCATCGATCAAGGATCAAGGAGATACAGTCTCAATTATATTCCTTTTACAATGTCATCATTTCTAAACTTAGCGAGTGGGAAAATATATATATTAAATGAAATGGTATAGACATGTTTAATGAATACTGTACCCCGTGCAGTTTAACCTGCGACCGTGCCGGAATATCTTTTTTAAAGATTATTCTTGTTATTGTTTATTCCAGGCCTGCCGTCCGTGTGGCTTGGCTTATCAAGAGCATTACATGTAATGCCAATAACATGGAGCTGGACAGGACAAACAAATATACCTCTGACGTATTCACACTTCCGCAATCAAACTGTGACTACTGAATCCGGGCATTCACATTTCTGCGCCATTACCAGAGATGTGAATAATGAGTACTATTGGTTTCCGAAGAGTTGTTATACGAAACACTATGTACTTTGTGAAATAGATCATTAACACATTACCCCTTATAGCCTGTTTCTGGATTTGAAGATATGTGACCACTTAAAGCAGGTTGAAAGTAAAGCAGAATGCGCCTCAAGGCGCATTCTGCTTTACTTTCAGCCTGTTTTAAGCTACCCTTTGCTAGAATATAAAACATATTTCTTTTGAAGCACATTCATGACTATATAAATTTCATAGTTTTATACAGTGAAGAAATAAAACAAAGGCATAAAAATGTATACATTTGTATTTATGGGGTAATTGGTTAAAGTGTGATTTGATTTTCATCCGCTTTTCGTTGTAGTTATATCTCTTTATAATTCATTCGCGGAGTACGTTACAATAAAAACCCTCTATTACGACAACTTAAAACATCTTATTGATTGTATAGTTGACCCTTAACCCTTTCCCTAATAGAAGCGACTTTTAGCGTATTTAATTTATTCCTCCGCTGAAGAAAATAGTTCCAATTTTATCAGTCAAGAATAAATATCATAGTGAATATTTTATATATTCTAGCAAATGAACGCTTAAAGCAGGCTGAAAGTGAAGCAGAATGCGCCTTAAGGCGCATTCTGCTTTACTTTCAACCTGCTTTAAGAAGTCTTCTATCTTCAATACTAGACAGAGACTATCAGGTAAAGGGTTAACCGTTTGAACCATTGTCACTGTATATGCATCCTTTGCACTACTTTTTCATGCGAGTAGTACATTTGCCCTATACAAACAGTGAAGAAAAAGAAAAGGGATAATTTGTTTCAGGGTCTTCACTGTTTGTAATATCTCAAAAAGAATCTACCCCAAACATTAAACTCATAACTAGGCTACATTGCCATGGAAACTGGATTTATTCCTGTGAACGTTCAGGGAGTAACGAGTTGAAGAAATGTGAAAGTAAAACAGATACTCTTAACCCTTTCCCTTATAGAAGCGCCTTCAGCGGATTTAATTTATTCCTCTACTGAAGAAAATAGTTCCAATTTTTACAGCCATGACAATTTACCATAAGAAATATTTTCAAAATCCTAGCTGATGCCCCTTGTCTTCAAAACTAGAGATAGGCTTTTGGGTAAATGGTTAAATGCGTTTTCTGTTTTACCATAACTCTTTGAACCCTAGTCACGCATATATGCGTCATTTGCAAAAAGTGTACCTTTTATTGACTAGTCAATCCATTACGCAGTGATCAAATGACAGGCTATGTTAGTCACACATATAATAATAAATAAAATCAGATGCAAGTATAACCAGTGAGAACTAAACGTTGTGAGGAGTTATAGCATATATGACAGATGGCAGCTTAAACATGACAAAAGTAATGCTAAAATATAAAACCTATTGGAGTTTTTTATGAATTACTTTTGTCTTGCATTAAGTAGTCACCTGTCTTAAAATACCTACATGCTACCGTATTCAATGGTCCATTATTACAGGATTGACTTGTGGTGTTATTGAGAGCTGTCGGCATTTTAGAGTTGAACTTAAGGGAGGTAACTCGGTTTGTTTTAACATTTTATCAGAATTTTTGAAATCATGTTTAAAATGTAAAGTCTACTGTAGATTTTCATTAGATTTTTGTGACTAGTAGAATCAAGTATACAGTTATTTCATGTGTGTTTGGGGAACAGTCAAAATTATTGGCCCGATGTATCAGTGAAGACTTTCGAACTGTTGCCCGAGGCCGATAGGCCGAGGGCAACCGTTCAAAATGTATTCCCTGATAACGAGGGCCAATAGTTTTGACTGTTCCCCTAACACACATGAAATAACTCGTTTATTACCTAATTCTGTCTTTAACTTGAACTTCAAAAAGAACTAATCTGAGCCAAAATACAAATGAATTAAAAGTGTATCAGTCATTTTGAGCTTTTGCACGAATGGATAACAGTATTTATTTTTCATTCGTGTTTTTCACAGACGTCTGATGAATGATCAGCATCTTTTTGTACATGTAAGCGCTTGCAGGTTTACACCCGCACATTATTGTGATGTTCGTGTCCGTGTTGTTTTTCGGTATAAAGGATAACGTTGATGTATATTACGAACTCGTCTCACTGGTTATATTATTATTATAAATAATAATAAAGCATGAAATAAAATATTAAACATTCACCAGACAACAATCAACGACAATTATTCAATACTGTTTCATTTCAGTGCGGCAATCCCGGGTACCGGAAAACTTCTCAATGGCCCTGGTTTTAAAACTTCTAAGCATCTTTTTCGCGCAGGGGAAACAGTTCGTCCTGGCGGTCAATAGTTGAAACTATTGCCCTCGGATTAGGCAATGTAAGAACAACACAGCAAAACAGTCAAAAATAGCGAATTACAAGTTATATAGAGCATTAGGTAATGATATACAGTTATTTCATGTGTGTTTGGGGAACAGTCAAAACTATTGGCCCGAGGTATCAGGGAAGACTTTCGAACTGTTGCCCGAGGCCTGAAAGGCCGAGGGCAACAGTTCGAAATGTCTTCCCTGATAACGAGTGACAATAGTTTTGACTGTTCCTCTAACACACATGAAATAACTGTTTTATTACCTAATACTTTATATAGGGCTAACTAGATTTTCAAAAAGAATTAATCTGAGCCAAAGTACAAATGATATAAGATTTATTATTTCTAGTCATCACAAATTCTTGGATTCATTTCAATCGAACAGAGGCTATGCCACCTTTAAAGCTTGAACTACGGATATTTTCGACAGAAGCGGTTTATAAAGAAGCGGGTGTATGGTAATAATATGATCTATCTAATAAGCCTAAAATTAGTGTATGTTAAATTGCTACATTTTTTGTAATTTGAAATTTAGTAACTTTTTCAGAATTTGACTTTTTTTAAATATTGATACTTCCAGAAAATATGTCATGGAATATTTTTCTTTGCACAATATCTTATAGTCTCTGTACAGTTTACTCAAATGTACATAAATTATTGAGTTATATCATTTGATAAAGAAAATATTCCTGTTTATTAAAAAAGGAACTTTTCTCGACAGAAGATCCTGTCAGCAAAAAAGGCACTGTATTTTTTTTTTATTTTAACGATTTTCACTCTCCATATGGTATATTTCAATTTAATCAAGGTTTCAAAGAAGTATGACAGGGAATAAGCAGACCCGCGAACCACCTTAAAGTAAATTGACAGCAAAGCAGAACGTGACTTTCCGGGACTTTACTTTTATTCTGCTTTTAGACTTTACAGTGGAGAATCTGTTATTCTTTCCCAATAAACGCGTTTACGCTAAAACTATTATTTGCAGTGCAAACAGTTTGGAGCCAGATCAGACGCCGGGTAACCCGGCGTCTGATCAGGCTCCAAACTGTTTACCACCAAGATAAACAAGACTTATCAGAATTGTCCAAAAGTTGTTCTTTTCTACGTTTTAGTGCTTTGCGTTTGCGTACGTTTGCGTTTAAACGGGAAAGAATAACAGATTCTCCACTGTACCTGTCAGGTTGTGTCTTGACAGAAGAATAGGTAGACATAAATCGAGTGCAAAAAGAAACGCACATCGTGCTCAGGCACAGCTTAAGGTGGTTTGACAGCGGGCGGCCCCATCTCGAGTTCCGGAAATGCTGATGACTTTCACATGACCTTTTTCGGCACGTGTTTATAGTGAACATTTACATAAAGAACAGTTTGATCAACTTCAGTGTCGTCTTTGTTAGCGCAGTTGGTGGAGTGATTGACTAGCAATTCAAAGGTTCTAGGTTCGAGTCCCATTCACTACAAAACTTTTTTTTAAAATAAATTGTCAGATTTCATCGACTATTCAGTCCATAACGCAGTGATCAAAGGACAGGCTATGTTTAGTCACAAATGTAATAATGAATAATATCAGATGCAAGTATAGTCAAGTGACAAGCTTTGTGAGGAGTTATAGCCTATACGACAGATGGCAGCTTAACATATGACAAAAGTAATGCGAAATGATCAATCCTAAAGGAGCTTTTATGCATTACTTTTGTCTTGCATTAAGCAGTTACATCTCTTTAACCCTTTCCCTCATAGAAGCGACTTTTAGCGTATTTAATTTATTCCTCCGCTGAAGAAAATAGTTCCAGTTTATACCCTCATGGTCAATTATCATAACAAATAGTTTATATAGCATAATAGATGGTAGTTTAAAGCAGGCTTAAAGAAAAGCAGAATGTGCCTTAAGGCACATTCTTCTTTACTTTCAACCTGCTTTAAATGATCACCTGTCTTTAATATTATAAATAGGTTATTAGGTAAAGGGTTAAAGATATACAGGCTACCGTATTCAATGGTCCATTGTTACAGGTTTTACTTCTGGTATTATTTAGAGCTATCGGCATTTTAAAGTTGAACTGAAGGAAGGTAACTCGGTTTGTGTTAACATTTTGTCAGAATTTCTTGAAATCATGTATCGTCAGTGTACCTGTTTCAGTGAGGTACCTATTTCGGTACACTTAACTGCGACAACTCTATCTTCTTTCTGAAGAGCTCAATTACGTTATCACTTTTTGCTATCGGTAAAGTCAACTTTTCCTGTCATCTTTGTCCAAAAAAATCCAAAATTTGATGCAAACGGATAATTTATTGACTATAAATAATAAAGCATAGCAATTTGAACCAATTTCCTTATGTCCGTTTTCACTCCGAAAACACATGTTCCAAAATAACACTTTTTACAATTGATTTTGATAATTTTGTAGTGGTATGCATTTTTTTGTTATCTTCTACACCAAAATCATATGAAATAAGTGGTCTAGTCTATTTTGTTTCATGTACAGTACACTTACAAAAGTATGCTCTCCTTATATACGGAAACTGTTTTTCGGTAAATTATTTTTTGAATGGCTTGATATTGTGATTTGATTTACATTATTTAAGCGACTCTTTTGAAGAAATAAAAATGACGATAATAGCCTACAGGGTATACTTGTCAAAATTATGTGACCACTCCTTGCCGAACTGAATTGGAACAGAGACCAACATAATTCATAAAGGAATGACTGAAAATGTACTGTTGTTGTTTTTCTTATTCAAATGGGAGAGAGGCAGTACAGGCAAGGAATCAATTATATATTCAAGGGGGAGAAAATCCTAATCTTTAATATTTATATAGGTTGGAAACATTACAGGAATGATTCTTACAATATTTTTATTGATCACATACTTTTGATACAGTCTGTACTTCGATAAAACCAACCCTCACTGAAATAGGTACAACAAAATATTCTCAGCACAAAATTACTACGTCATTGAAACGGTGGCGATTGCGCTAAATATAGAATATTTTGGAAATATTTTTACAGGGAATTAACCTAGACAATTGATTACAAAGGTAGGAATAATTGTTCCATAGACTTTTATGATTTGTTATCACCATAATCAGTTTGAACGTTAAGTGCACTGAAACTGGTACCTCCATGATATTAAATGTAAAGTCTACTGTAGATTTTCTTTATAATTTTTGTGACTTGTACATATAATAATGTCAATCTAATATCTAAAATTTATATATATCCCACTGGTAGATTTTTTGTAATTTAGTGACTTTTTAAGAATTTGACTTTTTATAAACATTGATATTTCCAGAAATTAAGTCATGAAATAGTTTTGTTTGCACAATATCTTATTTTATCTGTACAGTTTACTTGAATGTATAGAAATGATTGAGTTATGTTATTTTATGAAAGAAAATATTCCTGTTTATTGAAAACGGAACTTTCTCGACAAAGGTCCTGTCAGAAAACAACGGTACAGTATTTATTTCAATTTAATCAAGGTTTCATTGAAGTCTGACTGGGAATTAGCACACCCGCGAACAACCTTAAGAGGCTGTTATTAAAGAAAATTAGAAAACTAAGACAATTTTTGAGGATTTATTTAATTCTGCAACACGTTCAGAAAAGAATTATTCTAAACCACTATAATGCCTTTTAACCCTTTCATTCCTAATGAAGCCAAAAAGCGTGTTTGCAAACAGTAAAGACCTTGATCAGGCGCACGTAACGCGGCGTCAGATAAGGATTCAAACTGTTTGACACTTGTTTCGATATGCTTTATGTCAAACTACATTGAATCTTACTTTTAAACGATCTTTCAAACCACAAAATTGAAGCAGAAAACAATAAAATGGTGAAGGGGTAAAAATCTTACGATTATTTTGGCAGCGAAAGAGTTAACTACAGCCTGTTTAAAACACCGCACCGATTTGTGCAGGTAGTTTATTCACCTGCAAAAACGGGATTTGCATCTGTATCTACAGTGCTTCCTCCCTACAATGGTCCTCCGAACAAAGACTCTCTCCCTACAACAACGCTCCACTCTTCCCGAGACAAAATGGACTGAACTTTACATTTATCATAACTTTGGAACTACATGTGACAGAGACTTCATATTGGGCATGTGAATTCAACTCAAGTAATTTTTTAGCTCGAGACACATTTGGTCATGCTTAACAAAGTGTATTGTCCGATAGAGGTCAAATAGGCTACATTTTACACTGGCCGTAGCTTTCGATTTCATGTGATGGAGACTTCATATATATTTGGCATGTGTACTCACTTCTAGAAACTCTTGTGTTTTGCACAATTCGGATTGTGTACGACAAAGGTTAATGTTATTTAGAGGTCATGGTCAAATCAGGGGGCAATATGTTTCACCATTGTATCTTTTTATTTTCAATATCGTTTTAAGTAAAGAAATATTGAAAGGAGTGTCCAAAAATATGTGTCCTGATAAGCCAGTTCTCTCTGCGTCATTTCTTGACCCAAACTGTTTGCAGATACAATATGTTTTAGTGGAGAATACGTTTTTCTTTTACCATTTAAAAGCAAACGAAACCCTTATGCAAAAGCAAAAAATGTAGAAATTCACAAGTGTTAAAATTTATTTTAATCTTAGTGGCAAATAGTTTGGAAGTTAACAAGGCGCTAGATTCCAAACTTTTTGGAGCGAAAATTATAGTGTTAGCATAAACGAAGTTTCGTACATATATTAGGATAGAATAACGTTTTCTCCATTGTATATTATTTAGGCCATTGCTTATCTTTAAGCATAAACAGAACGTGGCCCGCTATAAGCAACTAGGGTCATCGTGTTTTTGCAGTTTTAGAGTGAAATTACAAAAAGACGAATGAGGGTAAGAAAATTAGTTTAATCCTTTCGGCGCCGAAGTCGCATAAAGTCGACATAACAAACAGTTTGGATCCAGATCAGACGCCGCGTAACGCGGCATGTGATCAGGGTCCAAGCTGTTTGACACTCATATTAATGTTTCTTATGTCATACTACCTTAAATCTAAAGTCAACGTTTGGCGGAAAATATATACGGCGCAGAGACTACAAACTACGGATTCAGTTGACTTACAGGGTTTTAAAATGTTTATGATATAAATAGAATCTCACATTCTTGCTCATTATTTATCATTTTTGATTAACTCGTAGACTAAAATAAATATAACGCTCGCCAAGGCTCGCGGAATATTGTTTTAGTCAACTCGTTTATTAAAACTGATAATTAATGAGCACTCATGTAAGATCCTCTATTTAACGCACATTTAACCCTTTCCCCCATAGAAGCGCCTTTTAGCGAATATGATTTATGCCTCCGCTGAAAAAAAAGTTCCAATTTAATCAGTCATGAATATATAGTATAGGGAATATTTTCTATATTTTAGTACATGGAAGCTTAAAGCTGGCTGAAAGTAAAGCAGAATGCGCCTTCAGGCGCATTCTGCTTTACTTTCAACCTGCTTTAAGTAGTCACTTATCTTCAATACTATGTATAGGCTATCAGGTAAAGGGGTTAACTGTGGCCAAAAATATTTGATCCTTTAACAAAAATGTGATACTGCATGAACCGATTTCATTCTTAAAAGGATTCTTAGACCATTCATTGTCTAATTTATCGTGAGGTTTTTACCCCCCCCCCCCCCCCCTTACTGCCATAGTGTCATCTGCTTCAATATTGTTGTCTGCAATATCGTTTCAATGTTAGATTAAAAGCAGTTTGATTGACGAAATTTCAAACAGGATGTGAAACAGTTTGGATTATGATTATACGCCGCATTACGCGGTGTCTGATCAGGATCCAAACTGTTTACAAAGACCCGCCTGTTCGTATCATTTACTCTTTCACTCCCATTGGCGCAAAATGCCACTTTGCAAACAATTTGGATCCTGACCAGACACCGCGTTGTCGGATCAGGATCCAAAATGTTGGACGCTCATAACAATCTACATTTGTTTCATAGGTACTGAGGGAACAGTCAAATCATTGACCCGAGGTAGCAGGGAAGACCTTGAAAACTGTTGCCCGAGGCCAACGGCCGAGGGCAACAGTTCTCAAGGTCTTCCCTGCTACCGAGGGACAATGGTTTGACTGTTCCCGAAGTAACTATCAAACAAATGATTTATTACCTGACTCACTATTTAAGCTAGATCTAGATCTATCTAGATATACAAGATTTGAACAACACGTATTTATAAATTCTAGAGATGATCTTACGTGTATATTTAATCTTAATTCAATTCAATACAACAACTGAATGTGAACATCGCTGTTTTGTAAAAAAGATGTCTAATAGATTCATATTTTCAATTACGATTGAATTGTTATTGTTTCTTATTGACTGAAATTGATTGACACTTTGTCGAAATTACGTCATGTATAATATGACGTCATTTATTTTTGTAACGTCATAATTTGTTTAAAAAAAAGGAAGACGTTAGATCTGCAAGCGGTTTGTCGCTTTTATTCGGAGTTACTCTTAATTTTAGGTCTAGAACTATATAGCCTTTTAAGGGGATTGTTCGGGAGAGAAAAAAATGACCCGATCAACTCCGCAAAAGGCTAGATCCTTAAACAAAAAATTGTATCATAAAGACGCCTTATTTGGTCCCGCGATTGAGAAAAGTTTTGCGCACCATTTTCGCGCATGTAACAGTGCTATGTAACAGTCAACTGTTGCCCGCTGGCCTCAGTCTGGTAAATATTTCGGAAAACAGTCAAAAATGCTTAATATTCACTTAAATAGAGAGTCAGGTAATACTATTTCTAATGTCATACTACCTGAATTCTACCTTTGAAATGATCTTGCAGACGACAATATTGAAGCAGCCGACAATGAAGCGGTGAAGGGATAACACTCACGATTTATTTGACAGTGAATGAGTTAATAGTGAAAGACTTAACGGAACGCTAGAGGATTTGTTAAAATATTTGTGGCCAAAAAATTGAACCTTGATCAAACCTTGGGTAACTCGGTATCTGATCTGGCTCCAAACTATTTACATTTGACATACTTGTTTTTAGCACAAACACGCTAATTACAGTGGAGAATGTGTTATTCTTTCCCAATAAACGCGTTTACGCTAAAACTATTATTTACAGTGCAAACAGTTTGGAGCCAGATCAGACGCCGGGTAACCCGGCGTCTGATCAGGCTCCAAACTGTTTGCCACCATGATAAACATGGATTATCAGAATTGTCCAAAAGTTGTACTTTTCTACGTTTTAGTGCTTTGCGTTTGCGTACGTTTGCGTTTAAACGGGAAAGAATAACAGATTCTCCACTGTATGATAGCTTCTCTTCTTTACCTTGTTAACTATTTGAACCCTAGTCACGCCAATCGTACCTGTGATGAGTACACTTGTCCTCTGAACCACTGTACTGTCCTATCTCTAGTCGACTTATGTTTTCAAACGGAAAAGGGCGTCAGGGTACTAAATGTTTGACGCTCATATCAAAGTTTCTTCACCCAAAATATTTTAAATACTATGCTAAAATATGATAAAAAAAAATATACGAAAAAACAGACAATAACGTTGTAACAGGCGAGATATCGGAAGTGAAGTTGATACTGCTTATTGGATTATCGCTGCAAAGCTATAGTTACGGTACAGTGCTCTCGTTCTACAACAACACCCAGTTTGAGATCAAGTGTGTGTGTTGTTCGGAGGGAGTTGTAATAGGGAGGGAATAATAATACCAGTACATTTGGAAAGAGTTTGAATCCAGATTAGACGCCGCTTAAAGCGGCGTCTAATCTGGATTCAAACTGTTTGTCACTTGTCTTTATGTTTCTTCTGTCAAAATGTCCAATACATCACTTTGAGAGAAAAAAGAAGACAACACGTTTAAGCACAGGATATTGCAGCAGTGAACGGTTTTGTCTTGTTTGGAGGGATCAGCGGCAAGGTTTGTTGTAAGGAGGGGGTCGTTGTTCGGAGGGCCGGTGTAGGGAAGGAGCACTGTAATATGAGTGCAGAAATATAACAGTGTGGATGCTGATCATATGTCAAATAATTCATCTTCATATATGTAGCTGTTTACTATAACCGTTTGTGGAACAAAAACTAGATAATTCGAAATGGGCTCGTGGAAATGTTTCGTTGACACATAGTCTTCCAAGTTTGTGGAACCAAATGTTTGCGTAGTAATTTAATACAGTATTTCAGTGATTCATTAATTAGTATATTATATGCACACTGTGCCATACGATTTATATTGCACGTGTATGTGATATATTTCATTTTCAGGTGTATTCCTGTCTTGGATGGCTATGTCTCACACTGAGTATTTGCCTAAGTAAGTACTTCGTCTTAACCCATTTGCGCCATGTGGATTATTCCATGTTTTATATTCGATTAGTCCTTTTTTAATCAAAGGGATGCCAGGTCAAAAACAATATTTTCATTTTGTTTTATATTGAACTTCCTATCAGCAAACAGTGTAGACTCTGATCAGACGCCGCATAATGCGGCGTCTGATCAGAGTCTACACTGTTTGCCTATGTCCCATATATTGGATCGTGGGCACAAATGGGTTAATACTGTATACTCGTCATTTGCTAACAGTGAACCTGTGAATATCACAGCGTTTTGTCATATCGATGCTCTTACAAGAAACCATCTTAATAAAGCATAGCAGAAACATAAATGCAAATTGGATATTACGTAAGGATTCCGATCGGGGATCCAACCCGGGACGCCTGCGTTACAGTCCAAAATTGTAACCACTGAGCTAACGATTCGAACCATAACGCAGGTATTACCGGTATGTATTGGCTTTACCATTCGTCGACATGCTATATTGATAGAACACACACTAGGGTGAGCATACATGATGAAACAATATAATGAAAATCCTAATCAAGGGGTGTCCGAATATGCCCTCTGATCAGGGTCTCCACTGTTTGTCATATTGCAATGTATTGCCACAGAAAAGGGTAAATGTAAAACAAAATGACTATACTTAATTGGAAACTACATGTATAATCGTTCATTAGAAGTTTTAGGAAGGAAGAAGTTATACAGTGGAGAATCTGTTATTCTTTCCCGTTTAAACGCAAACGTACGCAAACGCAAAACACTAAAATGTAGAAAATAACAACTTCTTGACAATTCTGACTATTGATATTTAGCTGAGTGGCAAACAGTTTGAAGCCTGATCAGACGCCGGGTTACCCGGCGTCTGATCTGGCTCCAAACTGTTTGTATTGGAAATAATAGTTTGAGCGTAAACGCGTTTATTGGGAAAGAATAACGTTTTCTCCACTGTACACTGACAACCTTATAGAAATTATCACCCTTTCACCACATGGGTGTCTGCCTAACACATTTAGAGCGTGTTCACCTGAGATCCTCGAATCGACCCGAGTTCCTCAGGTTACTGGTGAACAAACCGCGTTCGTACTCGAATGACGTCATATGACCTCTGAACCGAACTCTAGGCTAACCCAGTCCCTGCGCAGAGTTAGTCGAGTTTCAAAATGGCGTCAGAAAATGACAACGCAAAATCCCAATAGCCGGGTACCAGACTACCTAATTTGACCCATTACTTACTCGTCTGAAGGGTTTGTCGTTCTGGTGAAAAGTGCGTGCGCATTCAGATTTTAGCGCCATTTTACGTCATTTGGTAAACTCTACTAGACTCGCGAGTCTCAGGTGAAAACGCCCAGAGTAAACATGCACTTAACCCATTCACTTTATTCCGAGTACAATAGTTATTTGCAAACAGTATGGATCCTGATTAGACGCCGCGTCACGCGGCGTCTGATCAGGATCCAAACGTTTTGACACTCATTCCGATACATATATTTCTTAAGTCAAAATATCTCAATTGAAATTTGAGAAATAAAAGCAGACGACAATTTTTTAAAACGGATGACGTCATGACAGGGAAAGGGTAAAGTGATCAATATTTAAGGTTCTTGTAAAGTGTTTTTTGGTGCATTTTTGAAAGGTGATTTTTTGGTAATTTATGGAGCAATGTTGCATAATTTCATATCAAAATGTTCGTATTGAAATGAACAAGCTTATGAGATAGGTTACAATTTGAAAGGAAAACTGTGTATCTTGATTTTGAACAATATGTTTGGATTTGCACCAAAATGTGAAGCAAATTTTCTGTACTGAAATTCAACAAATCCTTCCTCTATATTGAAGAATATGCTTTACATGAGGTAGTAGGACCAAAATCCTGACGAAATCCACTCAAATAACAACAGAAGAAGTCATGGAATATTTGACAATTTTCAAGGACAACACTATTTTGCAATGGGGGACTACTTAATTTTTCCAAAGTATGGTGGGCAACACGAGCCTCTGTCAAACATTATACGCAGATACCCCCCGCAGAGCTATTCAAAAAGTGTCCTCTTACGTCTGATACCGGACACTTTTTTCTGTTACCGGACTGTTTTAGTTTCTGTTATTGTATACTTTTTACGGGCGTGATGCACGTGGTGAGCATGCGGTCACAGGTTTAACTATTGCACTGCCCGGGAATTGACGAGGTAACCCTTGCAATGCTACAGTGGAGAAAACGTAATTCTTTCCCGTTTAAACGCAAACAAAACGCAAACGCAAAACACAAAATGTAGAAAATAATAACTGTTTTACATTTTTTATCATCTTTTTTCATCTGAGTGGCAAAACGTTTGGATCCTGATCAGACGCCGGGTTACCCGGCGTCTGATCTGGCTCCAAAATGTTTGCAATGGAAAATAAAGTTTAAGAGTCAACGCGTTTATTGGGAAAGAATAACGTTTTTTCCACTGTGAGGACCGCTTGGCTAACATTTGCAAACAGTTTAGATCCATAGAAGACGCCTTGTAACGCGGCATGTGATCTGGATCCAAATTGTTTGGCACTGATTTTCATTTTTAAATTCAATTTGAAAAGCATAAGAAAGATTTTGAGATTCTCCGCAGACGATACTTTTAAGTTTGAAGCAGAGGGCAATTCAGCACGATAAGGGATAACGAACTTTTGCAAATAGTTTGGATCAATATCAAACACACAGTAACTCAGCGTTTGAACAGGATCCAAACTGATAGACACTTGATACGTGCAATCAAATCTCGAAACTTTTCGTTGAAAAATAAGTGCAGACAGCAATTTCAAAGCAGACGACAATATGGCAGTGCAAGAGTAAAACAATGCTATTTTATATTGTGCCTGTTCAGGAGAAAAATATCTGGTCCTTGTTTTGATTATGAAGGAACGGAAAAGGAATTATATCGGGCTAAAATGATAAAATTTATTGACCTTAAAGCTAAATGCCTAAAATAAGATGTCACCTAAATTGATAAATACAGCGCTTACCTTACTAGCTGAATACTTATTCTGAGCGCAGACAAACCAATGCGTAGTTATTTTACGGCATGACCCAGCCCACAGGCTGCACGGTATGCTCGTGCAAGTTATAAAAAGGACCAATGAAAATAATAGTTAGTTGGTTTACGTTAATTTCAATATTTTAGAAATGGATATATTAATTTGCTATATTACATTGACCACAATCATTATTGACTCGGTGTAAGGTATTTATTAAAATCTACGTATAAGTCAGATACAGCGACTCGTTCGCCTTAAAAGTGTACGGTATGAATCGTAATAAGACTGTTTCGCTCGGACGAACAACAAATATGTCCTCGGCTTCGCCTCGGACAATTTGTTGTTGTCCTCGCAAACAGTCTTATTACGATTCGATACCGTACACTTTTAAGGCGAAACCCGTCGTGTATCTATTACTTATACGCAGATACCCCCCGCAAAGCTATTCAAAAAGTGTCCTCTTACGTCTGATACCGGACACTTTTTTTCTGTTACCGGACAGTTTTACTTTCTGTTACCGGATACTTTTTACGGGCGTGGTGCACGTGGTGAGCATGCGGTCATCGGTTTAACTCTTGCACTGCCCGGGAATTGACGAGGTAACACTTGTTATGCTACAGTGGAGAAACATAATTCTTTCCCGTTTAAACGCAAACGAAACGCAAACGCAAAACACAAAATGTAGAAAATAATAACTTTTTTTTTACATTTTTCATCATCTATTTTCATCTGAGTGGCACACAATTTGGATCCTGATCAGACGCCGGGTTACCCGGCGTCTGATCTTGTTACAAAATGTTTGCAATGGAAAATATAGTTTAAGCGTCAAACGCGTTAATTGGGAAAGAATAACGTTTTTTCCACTGTGAGTACCGCTTGTCTAACATTTGGAAACAGTTTAGATCCATAGAAGACGCCATGTTACGCGGCATGTGATCTGGATCCAAATGTTTGGCACTGATTTTCATTTTTGATTCAATTTTGAAAGTATAAGAAAGATTTTGAGATTCTCCGCAGACGACAAGTTTGATGCAGACGGCAATTCAGCACGATAAGGGATAACGAACTTTCGCAAATAATTTGGATCAATATCAAACACACAGTAACTCAGCGTTTGAACAGGATCCAAACTGATAGACACTTTATTCGTGCAATCAAATCCCGAAACTTTGCGTTGGAAAATAAGTGCATTTCAATTTCAAAGCAGACTACAATATGACAGTGCAAGAGTAAACAACGCTATTTAATAGTGTGCCTGTTCAGGAGAAAAATATCTGGTCCTTGGTTTGGTTATAAGGAGCGGAAAAGGAATTATATCGGGCTAAAATGATAAAATATTTATTGACCTTAAAACTAAATGCTTAAAAAAAGATGTCATCTAAATTGTTAAATACAGCGCTTACCTTATACTAGCTGAATACTCATTCTGAGCGCAGATAAATAAATACGTAGTACATGTAGTATATTTTACGGCATGACCCAGCACACAGGCTGCACGGAATGCTCGTGCAAAGTATAAAAAGGACCAATGAAAATAATAGTTGGTTTACGTGAATTTTAATAGTTTAGAAATAGATATATTAATTTGCTGTATTACATTGACCGCAATCATTATTGACTAGGTGTAAGATATTTATTAAAATCTACGTATAAGTCAGATACACGACGGGTTTCGCTTTAAAAGTGTAGGGTATGAATCGTAATAAGACTGTTTCGCTCGGACGAACAACAAATATGTCCTCGGCTTCGCCTCGGACAATTTGTTGCCGTCCATGCAAAACAGTCTTATTACGATTCAATACCCTACACTTTTAAGGCGAAACCCGTCGTGTATCTATTACTTATTACATGTATAAATATGCAGGCTGTATTATTTTTTCATCCTTTTTTAACTGAATTATACCTTGAGAATACATTGAGAATCGTTGTTGGGCTCTCGCGGGAGGATCTGCTTCTTTATAACCCCATCCTCTTCCTAGAATTCTTCTATAACTGTGTTTTAACGCATGTTGCAAGATACATACATGATTATAATGACTTCATTGCGTATAACGATTACACAATTGCTATTCAAATCCCAGGTCTCTTTATGCGTCTAAGCTTGCCAACGTGTTCCTTACTTTGCACGTGCGCCGATACAGATGTTTCACTGTAAACAGCGCTACATTCATTACCGCGAAGGCAAGATAATCTCGCCACGGTCCGCTCGCCTCAATGCGCAAAAAGGAGGAGTGACCGTGGAGAACGATATGTTTGAGAGAGACATAATGGGTGGTGGCAGCGCTATGGTTTGGTTTGGGAAAATTGGAACTCTGGAAATTGACTTGGTTATTATTCAATAAAATGCCAATGCTCAGCGTTTCATCAATGTTTTAAATAACACAGTGATTCGATTCATGCAAAAGAAAGGAAGGACCTGGCATTTTGAGCTTGACAATACATGTATAAAGCATCACACGGCGCGTATCACCACACAATTTCTTGCTAAAATACATTAATGTTCTGCCTTGGCCTGTTTTATCCTCGGACATGAGCCCCATAGAACACATATCGGATGTATTTGATAACAAGGTCGGGTCAAATCATCAAATTTATACCATAATGACCTCCAAGTGCATTTTGGTTGGAATGCCAACGTATTTGAAACGTTACGTAAAATCAATGAGGGGACGTATTCTGCAATGTATCCGTAAAATGGAGGGAACAGTGGTTACTAGTGTTTTTTTAAACATCATTTTAAATGCGCATCAAGTAAATGTTTGTTTCAAGATGCTGTGTGGTCATTCTAATTATTAAGAATATTCCATTTCGACCCTTCTCAACTGAATTATTTATTAAACAGTACGCAATATTTGATTCTAATCCAATGAAGTACACAAACACATGACTATGACATTGAAGCTTCGATTACAAAAATAATTCATCCGGCATATAAATGTATCAACAAAGTTTATTATTTTTAATTCTATATAAACTGAAGTGAGATCCGGTTGTTTATAATTCTCTGTGAAAAGTGTTGTAAACTTAATGATGTTTTTTTTAATTCGAAAAATATTTTTAATGTAAAATCTTTCTATATGTATATCTTCCATTTCTTAAAATAATTTTCAACATTGTATCATATCACCACGGCTTCGTCGATGACCAAGCTATTTTTGAAAACCAATCTTTCGGTACATGTAAGTTTGACAATCCAGGAGACGCTTATTAGTAGGCTTACATAATTTTAAACACTTCTTTTAAGAATATATACCATAATACATGATAATAGTGTTTCCATATTGACCTGACGAGTGCTTTGTACAAAAATATGAAATAGCTTTTCGAAATGTAATCATAAATTCTGATTATTAAGGATAATACACTGTTGGATTTGTTATCTTTTTCAGCTATATGACTACTAACTTTTTAATCCTAATATTACCCCTAAATCCCCCTTTTCACTAACAGACTCAATGTCAGCAAAGTTCAAAGTATACTGGTAATATTGGTTGTCTCTTCCAAAGTGTATGGTTCTGTAATTTTTCACATTAAAACGCAACAGCCACTTTGACTATGTGTAAGGCATCTAAGTCGTGCTGGATAATATCAATTCTAATGTCTTTGTTGTATAGTTTGGTACCATAAGCGAATAATTTCACAATACTACGTATAACTTCAGGGGTAGGGATCATCTATTATAAACACATGAATAATATGGGTCCCAGGACACTTCCCTGGGGTACCCCACTTAAAATGTCTTCCCACGAAAAAGACCAGGGTCCTTTCACAGATACATATTGCCTACGCCCAGTAAAAAAGTCACGTTTCCATGACAAAACTGGCCCTCTGATACCAAATACTGATACTTTGCGTGAAAACGTTAATGTACTATGCTCTCAAAAGCTTTGACAAAATCTAAATATACAATATATTTTCCCAAATTCTATCACCCTCAATGTAATGTGACTAATCATCTATGTATTCAATTAACTGTAAATCCCCTAGAACAGGATCCCCTAGAACGAAAACCAAATTGAGCATCATATAAACTAATATATGATTGTTTCTGACTAAATTTTCAAATATCTGTGCCCTTATGATTGGTTTTAAATTCTTACAACTACTGAAGTAAGGCTATCAGGGTGGTAGTTGCATAATTAAACTCATGAACTATTACAGTATTTTAATGTGTGTGTATGTGTGAAATGCAGAAGCAGAATATACGTGAAAAAAGTAGTAAGGACAAAAAAGAATTGTGTGTCTCTGCCCAACGAAATCGTCGGTTGTGTCCCTACTAGGACACCATAGAAAGCCTTGTCCAACTCGTGCAATAGTATATACAGTGGAGACTCTGTTATTCTTTCCCGTTTAAAAGCAAACGTACGCAAACGCAAAGCACTAAAACGTAGAAAATAACAACTTTTGGACAATTCTGATATTTCATGTTAATCGTGGTGGCAAACAGTTTGGAGCCTGATCAGACGCCGGGTTACCCGGCGTCTGATATGGCTCCAAACTGTTTGCACTGCAAATAATAGTTTTAGCGTAAACGCGTTTATTGGGAAATAATAACACATTCTCCACTGTACATGAGCATTTACCCTGTACCTGCCAAAGGCTTGAATAGTTTCACAACAATGTAAGCTTTATATGATAGAGATCGCAATGCAAAGTGAAATATTAATCAACATTACAATAGTCGGAAAGATGTGGAATACTTGAATGGGTGTAAAAAGGTGATTTAAAGGGACAAACTCTTGATTTTCCTGAAACAAAGGTCAGCTGTACAGGGACGAAATTAGTTTCCGACAAGTAGTCCGCTGAAGAATCGTGACACCCGGAGAAATTTATGATCGAAAGTAATGCGCAATGCACTTATTTTATTGTTTATGTATCAAACAACAATAGTGTACTGAAATAAAAGGTGAAAATATGGATATTAAAAAATGAGAAAATGCGGATTAATCGGAAAAGTCGACAAATGACATATTTCGGTGACCTTGATATAATTGAACGGATATATTGTCTAACTGCAGTGATTCGGGTGAGTGACATTCCATCAATAATATTGCTTGTTCTTTTCTCTGTCCGCACGTATATAACAATTGTCAATCGGTTTTGTAGATTTGGAGTAAATGGACCTTAAATGTTAGCAAACTTCTACAAATTTGTAAAATGCAAATGGCTGCCCTTGAATCAAGCATGGGGTATTCTAAGGGCCAATTACAAGGGTTTTTTCTGACTTTTGTAAGACATTCTGTGTAGGAGTACCCAGTATGTAATGGGTTCTTTGTATGTATTCTACCAGATTTCCGAAAATACGTGTCATTAAGTGATTTGATATATTCTGCTGAAGAGGCTATTTTCACTCCAAGTTCGCTACTTTTGATTCTTCTGACATCACAAGTATACTTATATTAATGAAAATTTAGGCATGCTCCTTTTCATTGACTAATTATTTATGCTGTGTGAAAATATTTTTAGCCAATGTGGTATAGTTATTGAGTATTGCAACTTTTCAAATTTGGGTATTTTTTCTCGTACAGGGACATTACATGAACCTTAAACAATATCTCGTCAGTCCATTGTTAACCTGGGGCCCGTTTTATGAAACGTCGTACGACAAAAATGGTCGTAAGTCAGATTCTAAAATTAAAAATAATTATTTATTTCTCCCTCTAATCCTGTCTTGTTACATATCTTTGGAATCGTCTAGAAAAGACGATTCCAGAGAGATGTCACAAGACAGGATTAGTTAGAGAAATCAGAAGTTAGCTGGGTTTTTTAAGTTTTGACTTACGACCGTTTTTGTCGTACGACGTTTCATAAAACGGGCCCCTGAATGTACCAAGTTTCTATCGGTTCCTTTTCGGTCGCAGCCAGCGGGAAGAAATGTTTTCAATGCCAGGATCTACCCCACCCATCTGATTGCCGACAAATTGCAGACTGTCCGGAAACTGACGTAAGTTCTTGAAAATACGACAGTGCAAAACAAACGTCATACAGTGTTCCCTCTCTACAACGTCCCTCCCAACAACGATTCCCTCCTTACAACGACCATTGCGGCTATTCCCAAACAAGCCAACCTTTTCATGGCTGCAATATCGTCTGCTTAACATTGACGTCTGCTGTTAAGTTACATCACGGACATTTTGACAGAAAAAACTAAATGACCAGGGACAAACAGCTTGAATCCAGATCAGACGCCGCGTAACGCGGCGTCTGATCTGGATTCAAGCTTTTTGCAAATGTAAGCCAATTTCCCTAGCTATAACGACTCCCTCCGTACAACGAACTCAATGGTTGTCTCCCACTGGGTGTCGTTGTAGAGAGGGAGCGCTGTACTTTGAAAGTGTATCACAAATTTAAATTTGTAATCAACACGACCCTTATGCCCCTATTCCACACCGACTACGAATCCCACGAATCCCAAGAATTGATAAATGCTGTGATTTGTGGGGATTCGTGGAGTTCGGCATTTCTTTCTATCCAATTCGTGGCCCTCTACGAATCGGCTACGAACGAGTTAAGAATATTCGTGGGATTCGGCTCGAATCTTACGAATACTGTCAAGAATTCAGTACGAATTGCAAGAATCCACTACGAATACTGCACGACCGCTAAGAATCAGTTACGAATAAGCCGAATGCATCTACGAATATGCCGAATGCATCTACGAATCAGCTACGAATGAAGTTTGATTCTTGACGGTTCGTGGGATTCTTGAAGGTATGTAGTGTTCCCTCCCTACAACGGCCCTCCAAACAACGACTCCCTCCTTACAACAACACTTGTCGCTGTTTTCCAACCAAAAACAAATATGTCCAACCTTTCACGCCTGCTATATTGTTTGCTTAAAATTGTTGGCTGCTGTTTTTCTCAAAGTTACATAATAGACATTTGACAGAAAAAAAATAATGGTGTGTGACAAACAGCTTGAATCCAGATCAGACGCAGCGTTATTCGGCGTCGGATCTGGATTTAAATTGTTTGCAAATGTAAGCCAATTTCCCTCCCTTTAACGACTCCCTCCAACAACGCCAATCGTAGAGAGCGAGCGCTGTAGTTTCCGTTTCAACTCGGGCATCAGTCCAGAAATTGACTTTTAAGATAGAGCAGCAGTGGCACTGAATTTGGAACTTGCGCATCAACGCTAGCTGCATGCTTATAGCAAGAAGATATCCCGAAGAATAATAATAAAAGGGGACGATCCACAAGGTGCTGGGTTAGACAGTGGCTGACTCCATCTAGAACGCTCGAACATTAGCTTAGTGTGGAAGATGAGAATACCTTTACCAACTTCAGTGTTCCCTCTCTACAACGGCCCTCCCAACAACGACCCCTCCGTACAACGACCCTTGCGACAGTTCCCCAAACATGACAATTACGTTAACATTTTTGCTGCTGCAATATCGCCTGCTTAAAATTATCGTCTACTGGTTTTCTCTAATTTACATATTGAACATTTTGATAGAAAAAAATGACGAGTGAACAACAGCTTGAATCCAGATCAGACGGCATGTTACTCGGCGTCTGAACTTAATTCAAGCTGTTTGCAAATGTAAACCAAGTCTTAAGTTTCCCTCCCTATAACGACTCCCTCCGAACATATTGTGTGTGTCCCATGTGGTGTCGTTGTATAGAGAGGGAGCGCTGTATGTACATGTAAGAATGCCAGGATTATAGGTCAGTCATCCAAGCAGAGGAGGGACACTCACGTGAGACCAAATATATATACCGGAGTGAAGCTGACATTGACTCTCAGACTCCTGGTTACAGGAGAAAGGTATCAAACTAGTACTCACGAATCCCACGAATGAGTTAAGAATACCACGAACGCCAAAAAGCCGTTTACGAATCCTACGAATCAGCTACGAATCCTACGAATGCACTACGAATTTGTTACGAATTAACTACCCATTGTTCCATTCGTGGAGGTCTTGGCCAAAACTTTGAACAGCTCAAAACTTTTGCCACGAATCCCCGACCGCTCACGAATTGCAAGAATCGACTACGAATCAGGTAAGAACTCCACGAATCTGTTAAGAATCAATTACGAATCCTAGCATTTTCCAATTCGTAGCGATTCGTGGGATTCGTAGTCGGTGTGGAATAGGGGCATAAGGTAATACAGCGTTTGAGTTGAGTCTGAGTTCGTTCTTAAGCATTAGATTGGTCAGATTTGTGCATTGGCTAAAATCTGACCAATTAAATGCTTAAGAACGATCACAAATTCAACTCACACGCTTGAACCCCTTTGGATCTGAGTGTGCGCTGGTACCTTCTCTTTACACCAACATGTACTTCTGCAGATCAGACTATTGACGAGGGATTGTCCAAAGAAGTCAACATGTTGATATTTGTGCTCAAATAGACCATTGACGCCATCAACTTTCCCTTATTAAGCTGAATAGTCTGTTACAATCATATCTCTGCAAAATACCTTATATTCAGTTCTTGTGTATTTGTTAACTTACGAAAAGCTGTATATGAATGGCAAACAAATTTGATCCAGACCAGGCGCCGCGTTACACGGCGTCTGGTCTGGATCGAACCTTTTTGTAAATGTTAGCCAGTTGCACTTGTAAATGTCAGCCAGCCCCTAAAGTTATGACTATTTCTGAATCAATGCACAGGAGTTGTAATATAGTTTTAGAAAAGGGGTGATCGAATTATTGGACTGTCTATAAGTTTCATCCACACCGTAAGCTGTTTATCATAAGGATAGTTAAAAGGGTTTTACTTAGTCCGAGCACACTCGCATTTGATAACTCGTGAAAGGTTCACGAAACTATGCCACAGTGATAATTCCCTTTAAGGAAGGACACTTACACTCAGTCTGTTTGTTCATATCGTTAAAAATCATGATCTTTTGTTACCAAAACGATTGTCTAAAACCTTCTACCGTATGTGCTTATCTTATTGTTATTGTACAGTAGAGAAAACGTTATTCTTCCCCGTTTTAAACGCAAACGAAACGCAAACGCATGGCAATAAAATATAGAAAACTACATTTTTTGACATTTCTCATGACACATTTGTATCTGGTTGGCAAACAGTTTGGAGCCTGATCAGACGCCGGATTACCCGGCGTCTGATCAGGCTCCAAACTATTTGCAACGGGAATATTCAACTTTAAGGACTGGATGATTTTCAAGTGCTACCGGCGAACATTTACAAAAAGTTTGATCCAGATTTGATTGCAATATCCAGGCATATACAGGTTAATATCCTAGAATTAAAACATGCCAAATTGAATACGGGTGATGTCATTATAATGAAGAGTTTCGTTGAATTTCAGGAGTGTTTCTTGGATGAGTTTATCACGGGTGGCGGGACAGTTCTCTACAACACCGGGTGTCGTCCAAAACAGGTATATTAAATAACTTGAACAATAAAAAAGGTCAAATAAAATGGTTAGTCCCTTCATTGCCTTATCCCGAGTACAATGGGAATTCGCAAACGTTTTTAACCTGATCAGACGCCGCGACACACCGCGTCACACCGCGTCTTATCAGGATTCAAACTCTTCGACACACAGTTCGATATAACTTTAATTTATCTACATTAAAATATGAATTTGATATATAAAGGCAGACGATAATTGCTTAAGGTCAGTGGCGTCATGACAATGAAGGGATTCAAAGCCAATGGCTATTTAGTAAATATATACGTATTTTCAGAAAATTCTGATAACATATATCACCAATCAAGATCTGTTCAATCGGTCATCGACATTTACAAAACAGGCTCTAAAATTATTTGGCACTACATTACAAACTTTAGTTTAAGGTTCATGTAAAGAGTATTTTGGTGCATTTTTGAAAGGTGATATTTTGGTCATTTATGGAGCAATGTTGCATAATATCATATCAAAATGTTCTTATTGAAATGAACAAACTTATGAGATAGCTTACAATTTGAAAGAAAAACTGTGTATCTTCATTTTGAACAATATGTTTGGATTTGCACCAAAATGTGAAGCAAATTTTCTGTACTGAAATTCAACAAATCCTTCCTCTATATTGAAGAATATGCTTTACATGAGGTAGTAGGACCAAAATCCTGACGAAATCCACTCAAATAACAACAGAAGAAGTCATGGAATATTTTGACAATTTTCAAGGACAACACTATATCGCCATGGGGGACTACTTATTTTTTCCAAAGTATGGTGGGCAACACGAGCCTCTGTCAAACATTATTACATGTATAAATATGCAGACTGTATTATTTTTTTCATCCTTTTTTAACTGAATTATACCTTGAGAATACATTGAGAATCGTTGTTGGGCTCTCGCGGGAGGATCTGCTTCTTTATAAGCCCATCCCCTTCCTAGAATTCTTCTATAACTGTGTTTTAACGCATGTTGCAAGATATATAAATGATTATAATGATTTCATTGCGTATAACGATTACACAATTGCTATTCAAATCCCAGGTCACGTTATGCGTCTAAGCTTGCCAACGTGTTCCTTACTTTGCACGTGCGCAGATACAGGTGTTTCACTGTAAACAGCGCTACATTGATTACCGCGAAGGCAAGAGAATCTCTCGCCACGGTCCGCTCGCCTCACGGCGCAAAAAGGAGCAGTGACCATGGAGAACGATATGTTTGAGAGAAACATAATGGGTGGTGGCAGCGCTATGGTCTGGGTTTGGAAAATGGGAACTCTGGAAATTGACTTGGTTATTATTCAATAAAATGCCAACGCTCAGCGTTACATCAATGTTTTAAATAGCACAGTGATACGATTCATACAAAATAAAGGAAGGACCTGGCATTTTCAGCTTGACAATACATGTATAAAGCATCACACGGCGCGTATCACAACAACTTTTCTTGCTAAAAATACATTAACGTCCTGCCTTGGCCTGTTTTATCCTCGGACATGAGCCCAATAGAACACATATCGGATGTATTTGATAACAAGGTCGGGTCAAATTATCAAAATTATTCCACAATGACCTCCAACGTGCATTTTGGTTGGAATGGCAACGTATTTGAAACGTTACGTAAACTCAATGAGGGGACGTATTCTGCAATGCATACGTAAAATGGAGGGAACAGTGGTACTAGTGCGTTTTTAAACATCACTTTAAATGCGCATCAAGTAAATGTTTGTTTGCAGATGCTGTGGTCATTCTAATTATTAAGAATATTCCATTTCGACCCCTCTCAACTGAATTATTCATTAAACAGTATGCAATATTTGATTCTAATCCAATGAGGTACACAGACACATGGATATGACATTGAAGCCAAGATTACAAAAATAATTCATCCGGCATAACAATGTATCAACAAAATTTATTATTTTTAATTCTATATAAACTGAAGTGAGGTCCGGTTGTTTATAACTCTCTGTGAAGTGTTGTAAACTTAATGATGTTTTTAATATTTTTTAGGTAAAATCTTTCTATATGTATATCCTCCATTACTTAAAATAATTTTCAACATTATATCATGTCACCACGGCTTCGTCAATGACAAAGCAATTTTTGAAAACCAATATTTCGGTACATGTAAGGTTGACAATCCAGGAGACGCTTATTGGCAGGCTTACATACTTTTTCAACACTTCTTTTAAGAATATATACCATAATACATGATAATAGTGTTTCCATATTGACCTGACGAGTGCTTTGTACAAAATTATGAAATATCTTTTCGCAATGTAATCATACATTATGATTATTTAGGATAATACACTGTAGGATTTGTTATCTTTTTCAGCTATATGACTACTTACTTTTTAGTCCTGTTAAAATGTTACCCCTAAATCCCCCTTTTCACTAACAGACTCAATGTCAGCAAAGTTCAAAGTATACTGGTAATATTGGTTGTCTCTTCCAAAGTGTATGGTTCTGTAATTTTTCACATTAAAACGCAACAGCCACTTTGACTATGTTTAAGGCATCTAAGTCGTGCTGGATAATATCAATTTTAATGTCTTTGTTGTATAGGTTGGTACCATAAGCGAAGAACTTCACAATACTACGTATAACTTCAGGGGGAGGGGTCATCTATTATAAACATATGAGTAATGTGGGTCCCAGGATACTTCCCTGGGGTACCCCACTTAAAATGTCTTTCCACGAAGAAGACCAGGGTCCTTTCACAGATACATATTGCCTACGTCCAGTAAAAAAGTTACGTTTCCATGACAAAACTGGCCCTCTGATACCAAATACTGATACTTTGCGAGAAAACGTTAATGTACTATGCTCTCAAAAGCTTTGATAAAATCTAAATAAACATTATATTTTCCAAACTTCCATCACCCTCAATGCAGTGTGACTAATAATCTATCAATTCAATTAACTGTAAAACGCAGGATCCCCTAAAGCGAAAACCAAATTGAGCCTTAGATAAACTGATATATGATTGTGTCTGACTAAATGTTCAAATATCTGTGCCCTTATCAGTGTTTCTAAATACTTACAACTACTGAAGTAAGGCTGTCAGGGTTGTAGTAGCATATACTCATGAACCATAACACTATGTTACTGTGTATGTATGTGTGAAATGCAGAAGCAGAATATACATGAAAAGATAGAAGGACAAAAAATAATTGTGTGTCTCTGCCCAACGCAATCGTCTCAAGTGTCCCTACTATGACCCCATAGAAGCCAAAGTCGGATCCGTGCAGTATTGTATACATGTACAATGTGTAGATGTACCCCTTGACCGGAATAGAGCTGGAATACATTCACAGCAATATAAAGCTTTATATAAAAAAGATCGCAATGCAAAGTGAAATATTAATCAACATTACAATAGCCGGAAAGATGTGGAATACTTGAAAGGGTGGAAAAGGGTGATTTAAAGGGACAAACTCTTGATTTTCCTGAAACAAAGGTCAGCTGTACAGGGACAGAATTACTTTCGCGGCAAGTAGTCCGCTGAAGAATTGTGACATACGGAGGAATTTATGATCGAAAGTAATGTGCAATGCGCTTATTTTATTGAGTATATATCCAACATTAATAATGTACTGAAATAAAAGTTGAAAATATGGATATTAAAAAAACGAGAAAATGCGGATTAATCATTGTGTTGGATAAACGACAACTTTCGGTGATATTGCTATGATTGAACGGATATATTGTCTAAATGCAGTGAATCGGGTGAGTGACATTCCATCAATCATATTGCTTGTTCTTTTCTCTGTCCGCACGTATATAACAATCGTCAGTCGGTGTTTGTAGATTTGGAGTAGCTGGACTTTAAATGTCGGCAAACTTCTAAAAATTTGTAAAATGCAAATGGCCGCCCTTGAATCAAGCAAGGGGTATTTGAAAGGCCAATTACAGGGAGTTTTCCTGACTTTTGTAAGACATTCTGTGTAGGAGTACACAGTATGTAAGGGTTCTACCAGATTTCCGAAAATACGTGCCATTTAGTGATTTTATATATTCTGCTGAAGAGGTTATTTTCATTCCATGTTCGTTACTTTTTGAGCTTCTGACAACACAAGTACACTTAAATTTATGGCAATTTAGTAGGCGTGTTCCTTTTCATTGACCAATTATTTATAATGTGTGAAAATATTTTTAGCCAATGTGGTATAGTTATTGAGTATTACAACTTTTCAAATTTCAGTATTTTTTCTCGTACAGGGACATTACATGAACCTTAACAAATAAGTACCATTGTTCTCAATATGGTGTGAGGCGCAGTTTTGTTTTGAACTCGCTTCTATCAACCCATTGGCTATAGGCTGTTTCTATATACGATGACAGGTGACCACGTAAAGCAAGTTAATTGTAGAACAGACTACGCAATATGACCAGAAGGCTAGCCTATGCCATATCTTAACCTCTTATTATTTGGCCAGTTATATTAATTGTGGATGGGTCGCTTTAGATATTGTGTTCTGTATGTTTTGCTTCAAAGATAACAAAATGTATGTTTTTTTTTACAATGTGACTTAATAAAAGGTTTGTTCTATTATATTCTGTTGATCAGATTTAAGCTGCCAGATTATATAGCTACATGTAATGGGTGTTTGTTTTCTTACTTTACAGAGATGCCATGGTGGAAGTAGACGAGATATTGTAGCACGTGCTGATATAATCACGTGTGACGAGTGTTGTTCTGGTGAATTATGTAACATACAAGGATGTGGACAGACAGGTACAATTGAATGCATGTTATTCTATCACTTTAAAACATTTACTCAGTCTTTTGATGGACTCCCCCCCATTGTACTCGATAGGTGCGAAAGTAACTGTAAAAGCATGCAACATAAGATATACCAATCTCAGTTTACCTGGTGAGGCTTAGACATACATACTCATACCAAAGAGGTTAATCAATGGTTATTTCTAACCAAACTGTCAAATATAAAAGTCGGGCCTCACATGAGACGCTGCAATGAATCTTTGCTATAGGTTTGTGCACAAGACGCATGCTTTTTGCAAGGGAACTGCCTGTTATCATTTCCTGGCCTACTTTCGGTGTGTTTATTTTCCCTCCCTACAATAACTCCGTCCGAACAATACGCAATAGTTGTCTCCCATTAGGTGTTATTGTATTGAAAAAGTACAGGATATACCTGTTTTAATTTTTCACGTGGATATGGCTGCACGCATATTGTGTTTCTCCATGTTGGATATATCGGATAATAACTATTTAATACGGAACTATACCTATCACCACTCATTTCAAATGTTAGGTAGCTTAAGGTTACCTCGCCCTGTCTGGTAAAAAGGCTATACTACAATCGTTAAATTAGGTATACGAACATATATATGTTACAGTCAGTCTGTGTAATCACTTAGTCATTTCACGAAATTCCTGAATTGTCCAGTCATTTCACGAAATAGCCGAAACACATTCGGGCATTTCATGAAATGACTGAAACGACTTTAGCTTTGTATATCATATTGTAATGATGACAGTTTCTTAAGGCTGTATGAAACTCATGAATTTGGGAAATTTTCAAAGTATATGTAAACACTCTATGATGATTTTGTATTGAAGAGCTGTTTCAGATGAATGAAAAATAGAAAAGGTGTACACTTTGGTGAACAACTTTTGCCTCTACGGTCATGTAAAATTTACCCCACCCACACTTTCTTATTTTGTCCTTTTCAAACAGCCCGCTTCAATAAAATCCATTTCAATTGAAAACAAATATGATAATTTGGTTCTGTGTTATTTGTTTCCTGTCTATGGTGGTATTTCTTCATACAGAAACTAGTTTAAGAGAAAACAGGCACCAAATGTGAAATTTATAAAGCTCTAAATATCATCGATATGGTACTTTTTGTAAATTTTGTAAAGGGAGATAACTCTTTTTACTTTAATAACTTAAAATTTTCAACATTGACCTTTCAATTTCTTTTCATATTTTGAACTGCCTTAGCATGGGCTTAAGGCTGGTAGAATATAAGAAAAAGTTTAATACTAGAACTATTTCATTTTCAAACTTTTTTACTTTTATTTTGAATAAAAGAAAAATTCTAATAAAATCATGCCCTATAAAAAGCATATTTAATATATTCAAGGATCCATATTGTTCAAACTGGTGCCCACTTTGTCTAAGTTTGGTTTCTATATGTGAAAATGCCGCCATAGACATGAAATGGGTAAAGAAAACCTAAATTACCATGTTTGTTTTGTTTTGAAATGGATTTTACTGAAGCTTGTACTCTGAATGGGGTACAAGTTGGAAAAAAATCCAAATTTGACATACCTTTTTCAAATCGCTGTAGCTCAAAAAAAGGGACACCACCATATATATTTTTTTTCCTTTTTTCATTCATCATAAACAGCTCTTCCAAAAAATCAATGATAGAAAAAAAGTTTAATACTTTGAAAAAAATCGCTTATGGGTTTGAAACATCCTTAATAACTACAAACTACACTATTGAAAACAATGCATGTACAGTGGATAATCTGTTATTCTTTCCCGTTTATACGCAAACGTACGCAAACGCAAAGCACTAAAAGGTAGAAAAGAACAACTTTTGGACAATTCTGATAATTCTTGTTTATCTTGGTGGCAAACAGTTTGGAGCCTGATCAGACGCCGGGTTACCCGGTGTCTGATCTGGTTCCAAACTGTTTGCACTGCAAATAATAGTTTTAGCGTAAACGCGTTTATTGGGAAAGAATAACAGATTCTCCACTGTAATACTATCTTAAATTTAAAACAATGCAAGTCTCATAAATAATTAAAAGGAGTGTGCAATGTTTCTGAAAAAATTGTTAGTTATTAAGAAAAAACAAAAGTATGCTTGCATAATGATGTGAATGAGCAATTGCTGTTGAATTACTGAAATAAAAGTCATTTAATCCAGTGAATCTGTGTAAAAGTTACAAGTAAATTTCAGTCATTTCACGAAATGATTGAAAATTTCTGGCATTTCGGGAAACGATAAAGTGAAACAGTCATTTCACAATATGATTAAAATGTTCCGTCATTTCATGACACAGATTGACTGTAACATACAGTCGAACTTCGATATCTCAAACTCACATAACTCGAACTATCCGATATTTCAAAACATGATTTCCCTTATTTCAAGCTCGGTTTAGGCAGACATACACGTGTTTCAAAGTTAAAACGTGGCTTAGCCATGTTTTAACTATGAAATACGGCTATGTTCGACTTAACCGAGATCGAGATATCGAAGTTCGACTGTATAGGTATTCATGGTATGACAATTGGTATCTCTTTTGGCATTGTCAGCTCCAAGTCGGGACGCTCGTGGACCGTACTGTTATGACTGTGCAGCACAATCTGGACAAAATAACTGTAGAAATGTGAAAATGTGTACGACAGATCAGGTAACACACCACTATCAATATTAAAATACAGTGTTTCCTCTCTTCATCGATAACCAATGGGAGACAGAATTGTGTGCGTTGTTCGGAGGGAGTCGTTATAGGGAGGGAAATTAGTTTATATTTACAAACAGCTTGAGTTCAGATCAGCCGCCGCGTTACGCGGCGTCTGATCTGGATTCAAGCTGTTTGTCAATCGTTATTATGTTTTTTTTGTTAAAATGTCCAATTTCTTACTTTTAAACAAGTTTAAGCAGACGATATTTCAGCAGTAAAAGTGTTTGACATAATTGTCCTGTTGAGGGAACTTCGGCGCGGGTCGTTGTAGGGAGGAAGTAGTTATTGGGAGGGCCGTTGTAGGGAGGGAGCACTGTAGAGTGTTTCAAATCAAAAGTAAGACGACCTAATTTGTTCAGTGGATCAGACGGTATTATGTATTTCCCGGTTAACCGATTACTCCATAAATATACCTTTTTGACACCTTTAAATTTTTCCTCACCTGAAGAAAACTTATCCGAAACCATTTGTTATAGTTATGAGTGTTCAGCATAAGCAACTTTCCCTATACCCTCGCAGATAATAAGCTTAAGGGTGTATCAATGTCATGAATTTGGGAACTTTTCAAAGTATATGAAAACGCTCTATGATGGTTTTGTATTGAAGAGCTATTTAAGATGAATGAAAAAATAGAAAAAGTGTACATTTTGGTGAAAAACAGTTGGCTCTACGGCCATGTAAAATTTACCCCACCCACTTGCTCTTATTTTGTCCTTTTCAAACAGCCCGCTTCAATAAAACCCATTTTAAATGAAAACAAATATGATAATTTGGGTTTGTGTTATTTATTTCCTATCTATGGTAGTATTTCTTCATACAAAAACTAATTTAAGAAAAATAAGGCACCAAATGTGAAATTTATAAAGCTCTAAATATCATCGATATGGTACTTTTTTGTAAATTTTGTAAGGGGTGATAACTCTTTTTACTTTAATAACTCAAAATTTTCAACACTGACCTTTCAATTTCTTTTCATGTTTTGAACTGCCTTAGTATGGGCTTTCATCTGGTAGAATATAAGAAAAAGTTAAATACTAGAACTATTTCATTTTCAAACTTTTTTACTTTTTTTCATAAAATAAAAAAATCTAATAAAATCATGCCCTATATCAAGCATATTTTTGATATTCAAGGATCCATATTGTTCAAACCTGATGCCTGCTTTGTCTAAATTTGGTTTATATTTGTGAACATACCACCATAGACATGAAATAAATAAAGAAAACCCAAATTAACATTTTTGTTTTGTTTTGAAATAGATTTTGCTGAAACTTGTACTCTGAATGGGTAAAATTTGAAGAAAAAAATTCCAAATTTGACATACCTTTTTCAAATCGCTGTAGCTAAAAAAAAAGGACACCACCATATATATTTTTTTTCATTATTTCATTCATCATAAATAGCTCTTCCAAAAAAACAATGATAGAAAAAAAGTTTAATACTTTGAAAAAAATGGCTCATGACATTGATACACCCTTAAAGCAGGATGATATTTAAGCAGAATGTGCCTTACTTAAGACACATTCAACTGTACGTTCAGCTTGCTTTCAGTGGTCAGTCGTTTTCAAAACTGGAAATAGGTTATTGGGTAATGAGTTAAAAGGGTTAACAATATAAAACATTACAACTTCTTGAAATTTCGACGATTAGTTTTAATTGTAGTGGACACTTTTTTTAAATCCTAATCATACGCCGTGTTATCCGGCTTCTGATCTGGCTCTAAACATTTCGCAATGGAACAAAATGTTTTAGCAGCTATTGTGACCTACTTGTACTTGTACCGTATACAGTACTGAATCTTATTAAATTAACAATTTTTGCGACTAGCTGGCAATTCGATGGCAATTCGATGGCAATTCAAAGTACTAACTTTACCCTCGGGTAAGTTTTCTTGAATTGTGTATCTCACAAATGTTCGCAAATATGCCTTCGTTATTTTTTTTTTGAAGCGCGCGATTCGATGGCAATTCGATGGCAATTCGCTTGCGATTATCAATTTAATTTAATAAGGTTCAGTACTGTACATAGAGGATTTTAAATGAGTGTGTTTTAGTATGGAATTTATTGAACGAGTTGGATAATAAAATGAAAACCGCGAGCCTTTGGCGAGCAAGCCACATATCATTTCTCACATAACTACCTATTAGTTTTAATAGCAAACATCGATCGGGAATATCCTTGCCTCCAATATTTGTGAGATCAATTTGATGACATCACTTTAACGTCTCTATTTATAAAACTGTTTTTACGTCACTGGGATTTTAAAAAAATGGTCTAAAAGCTTAAAAAGTATATGATTTGTTTTTAACACTACAGGTATGTTTGATAGGATACAGCGAGACAGACCAGTTCTACGTCACTAGCTGCATCACACAGCCGGTAAACAGAAATATTTATTCTCTCCAAATATGGTTTTCTATCTTTCTTGTTCCCTCACGACGTCCCTCTCTGTGTGACTATACCTCTGTCTGTCTGTATCTCATTCTCTATTGATTTCCTCTCTCTCTTTTCTTGATTTGCTCTTTTTCTTTATCCCTTCCTTTTTTCTCTCTGTCTCCTTCACTATCTCTCCCCAGCGCTCTAAATATGTCTGTGTTTCCATCTATGTCGTCGTTTTTCTACCTGAATGCCGCTCTCCCCTCTCTCTTTCTTTTGTCTGAACAGTAGTAAGCAAATTCTCCATCAATGTATCTCTATATAGATTATGTTTATGCACTACTGTTTTTTGCGCGCGCTCTCTCTCTCTCTCTCTATTTAGCTATTTCTCTCATTCTCTTTACCTCTCTCTATATATCTGTCAATTAGCTATAAAAGCACATTTTGATGCTTTGCCACTTTCAGCCGTATACATGTTGAGCTAACTGTCTTCTTTTCATAGCAATGCGCCGCCCTCCAGACACACGTACATCCAGTACCAGTTGGTAAACGTGACACTTTCATGTTCACCTCGTGCAGTACCTGCTGTATGGATGACTTCTGTAATAACAATTGTACACATGGTATGTTAGATATAATATAATACCCATTCTAATTGGTAAACGTACTACATCCACACTCACGATGTGCGGTACATGCTGTAAAGATGACTTCTGTAACAAACATTGTACACACAGTACTTTAGATACGGCGTTAAAGAGGAAAAACGACATAAATGATCGGCAACTTTTGCTAGGGATTCATAGGAATTTGCCGATCGTCTTCTGTCGCTTATTTTACTAAAACGTCGAAAAATATCTGTTCATTTCTTAAATAAACAAAACAAAACGACAGATTGCGTGAGGTACAGAGTTTGAATCTGAGGGAGTCAGGAAAGAAACGTTTACAATCAATGCAACAAAATGAAGAAAAGAAGTAGTTTAAAAAAAATGAAAAAATACCGGTCTGTCTAAAGACCCCAAACGTCTAAAGACCCAACATTCCAAAACTTCCCCAAACCTCTTTTAAAACAAGTGTTCCATATTCTAGCAGATAGTAGCTGATTTACGTTCAACCTGCTTTAAGTGGATACCTGTCTTCAAAACCGAAACCAGACCATGTGGCAATGGGTTAATATTAAATAATAACTGTGCATGTACAGTACTGAACCTTATTAAATTAAATTGATAATCGCAAGCGAATTGCCATCGAATTGCCATCGAATCGGGCGCTTCAAAAAACAAATCCTACGTTTGAATATTTTTACGCGAATTTTCCGAAGTGGTTGTGACAGAAATGGAATCGAAAAAAATAATGAAGACTTTTTTGCGAACATTTGTGAGATACACCATTCAAGAAAACTTACCCGAGGGTAAAGTTAGTATTTTGAATCGCAAGCGAATTGCCATCGAATTGCAAGCGAATTGCCATCGAATTGCAAGCGAATCGCAAAAATTGTTAATTTAATAATATTCAGTACTGTATATAGCTATCTTAAGTTTTGTACGAGTTGCTCTCCTTGAAATGAAAAACATCGTAGATTTAATTTTAATTTAATTTTTTTCCCATTATTTTAGCCTTAATTCGACATTTGTAAGGTTTATTTGAATATATTTTAAGGAATTAAAGTAGTTTGGGTTGTGTTTTAAGTGATTTGGAGAGGTTTGGAGTGGTTTGTATGGTTTTGGGGTCTTTAAACGGACCCCCCCCCCCCCCCCTCCCCCACAAAAAAAGATGTCTATCTGTTTTAATCTGAGTGACAAATGGTAAAGATAATAACCAGACGCAGGGTATTTTGGCTACCAACATTTTGCAATGCCAACAAGAGTAGCAACAATTAAAATGTTGGACACTGAGAAAACGCATTAGTACAAACATATGTATAGTGTTCCCTCCCTTCAACGGCCCTCTCAACAACGACCCCCTCCTTACAACGACCCTTGCCCGTAATTACCTAAGTGGAACAATTATGTCTAACGCTTTTACAGCTGCAATATAGTCTGTTTAAAATTGACGTCTACCGTTTTTTCATAAAGTTACATATTAGTGGACGTTATGATGGAATAAATATAATAACGAGTGACAAACAGCTTGACTCCAGATCAGACGCCGCATATCGCGGCGTCTGATCTTGAGTCAAGCTGTTTGCAAATGTAAGCCAAGTTTTAATTTACCCTATCCGAACAACACACACACTCTGTGTCTCCCATTTTGTGTCGTTGTAAAGAGGGGGCTGTATTGAGTAAGGAAGTCGTTTTCTCCACTGTATGCTTATGTTGATTTTGACGCGTTTGATACATACACATTACCAGTTGACAGTGTGATACAGAGTGATGTATTTAGCTCGAGACGATTTTGGCGGAAATAACCAATCTGACGAGCGCCTTGGCGCGAGTCTGATCGGTTGTTTACGCCAAAAACGTCGAGAGCTAAATGCAACACTCTGTAGCACACTGTCAACTGGTGATGTGTTTATTATATGCCTTGAATACACACCAGAAACAATTAAATGGTTGTTTAAATCATTTAAAGACAAAATTTATTAGTTATTTGAAGCAGAACATAATTTTTTGTTTGCCACAATGAATAACGCGGCACTTGTACACGTACGTAAATGACGTCACGTTAAATCGAAAGCGAGGTCAGAGTAAACTACAAAGTGGCTGATACAAGGTGGCTGATACAGACTCTTGTATTTTACTGTGCAAATACACGCGAAAACGCTCGATATCATACAAAGGCATATAATAAAAGGAAGTTACTGGAAACTCTTTTACTTTTAACTACAGTTGTCGTTCCACTTGATGGTCAATGGTCGGACTGGAGTCCTTGGACAACTTGCTCAGCAACATGTGACCATGGCATCAAAACAAGGCACAGAGCATGTGATAATCCCGTGCCACTGAACAATGGCAAAGTGTGCATGGGGAATGATAAGGAGTCTATTAGCTGTGCTGCCGGCCAACAGTGCACTGTCACGGGTAAGAATTGGAGAATGTACTTTAGAGGGGGATGTTATTCGTTTTTGTTTAATCCATTATCCCATAAAGACGTCTTTTTACGCCTTTAATTTATTCCCTTACTGAAGAAATAGTTCCATTTTATAGCGTTACAAATGAGAATCATACGAAATATTTTCTATATTCCAGCAGATCATAGTTGAAAGCAGGCTGAAAGTAAAGCACTTTACTCTCAACCTGCATTAAGTGGTTACCTATCCTCAAACAGACCATGGGGTAATGAGTTAAACGCAACGAAACGCGAAAACAATGCAATAAAATGTAGAAAATTACAACTTTTTGACATTTCTCACAAGTTGTTTGAATTTGACTGGAAAACGGTTTGATGCCTGATCAGATGCGGGGTTAACCGGCGTCTTGTCTGGCTCCTAACGATTTTTATGAGACTAAAAGTTGAGAACAAACCATGTATTAGAAAGGTCTGGCATCTTCTTTCCATCTGAACTTTAAAGGCTGACTTAAAGTTGTTACCTTAAGTGTGTGTTTCACTGGGCAGTTTGCTGTATTCAGTTGCTCCACACTAAAAGCATATGTAAAAAAACAACACCAATTGGAACAATAACAAAAACTTGTTATTCTTTTGACCAGAAAGGGCCGATCTCAAATCATCTTTAAGGATTATGCGAGATCAAGCACCCTTAAAGTTTGTCTTTGGTAGAATTGAGTTGTTCATGGGTAGCTATGTTCAGCTCTGTTACTGGCCGGGTTTAGTGGACGGCTCCAATATGGGTTATCTCATTCAATAGCTGCTCTATATCCCTTATTGGGAATTTTAAATCTTCTAAAGACGGAACATGGCTGCCTATATGTAAAGGGCGAGATAATTGAAAACAGCTGTGTACTTCAGGAGTATTCTGCTTTACTTTCAACCAGCTTTAAACGGTATTCTATCTTAAATACAAATGAGAAATAGGCTGTAGGGTAAGGGGTTAAAGCATCCACTTGTTTTTTAATGTCTAAAACAGTAAAACCGTTCTATTACGACCACTAAATTGTTGTCATTGTTTGGTATTTACGACAGGTTACTGTTAAAGGAGCTTTCTGTTTTATTGCCACAATGCTTTTAGCTGTCACCTGTCTTTTATGTAATCAATTGGCATTTGTGTCATTGGTCGTAATAGAGAGGATTTACTGTCTTTAATCCATTTGTTCCCACGATCCCATATATGAGACATAGGCAAACAGTGTATACTCTGATCAGAAGCCTCATTATGCGGCGTCTGATCAGAGTCTACAATGTTCGCTGATAGGAATTTCAATATAAAACCGCGTTACGCGGCGTCTGATCAGGGTCCAAACTGTTTGCAAATAACTATTGCACCCAGGGTAAGGCAGTGAAGGGGTTAATGTCATTACATTGCTTGTTGTTACACGTGTGTTTTTAGTTGATGGACAATGGTCATTGTGGGGCTCTTGGACAGCTTGTTCAGCAACGTGTGGCGACGGTACTATGACAAGACAGCGGACGTGTGCTAATCCGGCGCCAAAGAACCATGGCAAACAATGTGTAGGAGGCAGCAAGATGTCAAACAAGTGCTCAGCAACCACAGCTTGCAATGGTACAAATAATGTATAGTAAACTTCTCTATCGCCACCATTTAATTGTAAATTTCAGTGAAACCCCTTTAATGTGACCACTAAATCGTGCTAATTATAAGGTGTCTAAGGCAGGTGAATACTTAAATATATATCCTTCAGGAGTTTTCTGTTTTATTTTCATATTTCTTTAAGATGACACCTTTCTTTTATACAATCAATTAGCTTTTCTTAGTGGTCGTAATAAAGGAGTTTTACTGTATAAGGTGTTTAAAACAAGGTGAACTTAACAGCATTTTTTTTTCTCTGACCTTGATTCAATCAGCAACCTCCCCTTTAACACCTAATGATTTACACAATGTTTGTGGTCGAATTAGAGGGGGTGGTCGTAAAAGAGGGATTGTTGCAAGAGATATTGTTTCGCAATAAGACGATTGAGGGGTTTAATGTATACTCTATTGTAAGGGTCGATACACTGCTAATTTGTTACATTTGTGCTTTCAGTTGATGGTCAATGGTCAGCATGGGGCTCTTGGACAGCTTGCTCAGCAACGTGTGACGACGGTACTATGACGAGACACCGGACTTGTGATAACCCGGCGCCAAAGCACCATGGCAAACAATGCGTAGGAAGCAACAAGATGTCAAACAAGTGCTCAGCCACCAAAGCTTGCGATGGTACGAGTACCGTGCAGTAAAACACCTGCTTTTTTCTTCGTTTCTGGACACATAGAACCCCAGCTACGAGTATGATTGCAATTTTCAATTAATATACCGTGCCTGTGCAAGGTACACTTGTCCTCAGCGAACAGTGAAGACCCTGATCAGATGGCACCTACATGAGCCTTCAGATTAGGGTATTCAATGTTTGTAATTTTGGGTTGTTCAAAAAGCAAAATCAACAGTAAAAGATGGGCAATACGTAATTAGAAAAATGTCCATTTGAATGTTCAGGGTTGGATAAGTTAAACTTTCACTTGGTTTTATGAATTAGTCTTCTATTCTGCGATCGTTTATCAGAGGGTAGCCGGGTGTATTATGTTGTCTACATGCAGCTTAACAATTGCACTCTAAATGACGCTTAAAAGCGCGTTTGCAAACAGTTTGGATCCTGATCAGATGTCGCTAAACGCGGCGTCTGATAAGGACCCAAACTGTTTGATACTCGTTTTGAATTGTTTAAGTCATACAACCATTTTTTTAAAACTTTGAAACGACATTGCAGACAAAAAAATGAAGCAGACGACAATGAAACAATGAAGGGGTAAATTTCTCACGAACATTTTTAAACTGAAATTGTTACTGCATTCAAATTTAGTCGATGGACACTGGTCAGTGTGGGGCCATTGGACAGCTTGTACAGCCACTTGTGGCCAGGGCACTAAAAAAAGGAACAGATATTGTAATAACCCAGCGCCAAAGCACAATGGCAACAAATGCGTGGGAAGCAATTGGATGTCCAGTAGCTGTCCCGCCAAACAAGCCGACGCTTGCAATATTACAAGTATGCCATACGGGGTATATTTTATGGACTCTTTGTTCCATCAAACAAACCGACGCTTGCAATGTTAAAAGTATGCTATAGATAGTATAGTTTATAATCTCTTCTCCTACCAAATAAGCCGACGCTTGCAATATTACAAGTATGCCATACGGGGTATATTTTATGAGCTCTTGTTCCATCAAACAAACCGACGCTTGCAATGTTAAAAGTATGCTATAGATAGTACATTTTATAAGCTCTTGTCCTACCAAACAAGCCGACGCTTGCAATATTACATGTATGCCATACGGGGTATATTTTATGAGCTCTTGTTCCATCAAACAAGCCGACGCTTGCAATGTTAAAAGTATGCTATAGATAGTATAGTTTATAAGCTCTTCTCCTACCAAACAAGCCGACGCTTGCAATATTACAAGTATGCCATACGGGGTATATTTTATGAGCTCTTGTTCCATCAAACAAGCCGACGCTTGCAATGTTAAAAGTATGCTATAGATAGTATAGTTTATAAGCTCTTCTCCTACCAAACAAGCCGACGCTTGCAATATTACAAGTATGCCATACGGGGTATATTTTATGAGCTCTTGTTCCATCAAACAAGCCGACGCTTGCAATGTTAAAAGTATGCTATAGATAGTATAGTTTATAAGCTCTTCTCCTACCAAACAAGCCGACGCTTGCAATATTACAAGTATGGCATAGATAGTATAGTTAATAAGCTCTTCTCCTTCCAAAAAAGCCGACGCTTGCAATGTTAAAAGTATGGCATAGATAGTATAGTTTATAAGTTCTTGTTTCATCAAACAAATCGACGCTTGCAAGTATCTCATAAATAGGATATTATATAAGCTCTCTATGTTGTATTTATTTTGTAAATATGTGTCCTTATATGAGAAAAAATGGGCTGGCAGCTGTTTTACAATACTTTTACCCAATAGCCTGTTCTACTTTTAAAGATAAGTGGTCACTTAAAACAGGTTGAAATTGAAGCAGTATATATTCTGCTTTACTTTCAGCCAGCATTAAGCTTCAATCAGCTAGGATATAGAAACTATTTCATATTGAAAATGTTCATGAATGTTTAAATTGGAATTACTTATTTTTTCAGTAGATGAATAAATTGATTATGTTAGAAGGTGCTTCGATAGGGGGAAAGGGTTTTAAGCGACTACACGTGCCGTTTAAAAATCTATGTAACGAGACTCTCAGTTGCATATTACTGTTTAGAAAATAACTGAAAATTGATTTCAACTGATGTACAACCTGCTGCATTTTTCTACTTTACCTTCGTCTTTCTTTTAAGTCGTCACCTGCTTTATTACATGTACCATTATGAGATCGCATGAACGGACCCAGTAAATTACCTCAGAGAGCGTCAAACTGAGACGAGGGTTATGGTTACAATTCTTGCGAATTTAACACGTTTATGCCAAATGCATCGTTCAACTGCATCCATGTCTAAACAGGCAAACAATGTACACCCAGATCAGAGGACACCTACCAAACAGTATAGACCCACACCAAAGGGCTCATATTTGAAACAGGTCCATGGTGTTGAAAGAGTTAAGCGTGTTTGTTTATGCAACTGTTTTTATGTCTGAAACCCAATACAGTACTTGTTGTTATGGCTGTAGTTGATGGACATTGGTCAGTGTGGGGCTCTTGGACGTCTTGCTCAGTAACATGTGATCAGGGAACTAAAACAAGACGCAGGACATGTGATAATCCGACGCCAAAGAACCATGGCAGACAGTGCGCAGGGCGCAATTGGGGGTCGAGTGACTGTTCTGCCGACCAAGTCTGTCATGTTACAGGTATGCTACATAGAGGAGTTTATATTAACCCCTCCACTGCCATGACGACGGTGATATCATCAAGTGTTACCAATTGTCGTCTGGTTTTATTTCTTAAATCTAAATTTTGGGTATTTTTATTTAAGAAATATTGAAATGAGTATCAAACAGTTTGGATCCTGATCAGACGCCGCGTCACGTGGCATCTGATCCGGATCCAATTTGTTTGCAAATAATTAGTGAACTCGGGGTAAGGCAGTGAATGAGGTTAAAGATTTTTATTTTTTTATCATCTACCCCATAGATATGCCATGGTATGGGTCAAATTATTCATACCCTGATAAAATTGGTCCACAACTAGAAACTCCTGAATGTTAGATATGAAAGGCATTTCCAAAACATTTCCAGATGGTGATAAAGCAGAAAAAACTCCTTAATGAGGATTCTGTTTTACTTTAACCTGCATTAGTAGTAATTTATTATAAAAAATAGAAACATATTATAGAGTGATTGGTAAGGAGACTACGTATGTCCTTTAACGATAAATTACGAGGCTCTAAATTAAGTTTAATCATCATAATGAAAATGATTACAATACAATAATTTATCATACACATATTACTCTGTAATATATTAAAAGAAACGAACAGTGGATTGCAAATAAAAATCACCCGTGTTTCCTATTACATGCCCAAAACAATTAGGGACGTACGGTCAGAATTTTTTTTTTTAAACAATCATATAATAATATATTTAACTTTTCTGATGGTGTTTATTTATATAAAATCATATTCATATATAACATATATGAGTGTATTTTACTTTGCAGAGCCCTGGACAATACATAAAACCCCTTTAACCATTTACCTGATAACCTATTTCTAGTACTTAAGAAAGGTGACTACTTAAAGCAGGTTGAAAGTAAAGCAGAATGCGCCTTAGGGCGCATTCTGCTTTACTTTCAGCCTGCTTTAAGCTATCATGTGTCATAATATAGAAAATATTCCATATAATACATATTCATTACTGATTAAATTGGAACTATTTTCTTCAGCGGATGAATAAATCATATCCGCTAAAAGGCGCTTCTATTGGGTAAAGGGTTAAAATATGAATTTAAATTGTTGATGTAATTGATAGGTCCCATTACCAAAATAACCTAAACATTTAAACTGGTATGATTGTTAACACATATTAGTAAAGTAGTAAAGTTTATAATTATGACAGACTAGATATATTATGTTTTGAAGTGTGTTGTATGCATATCAAATGTGGCAATAAAATGTGTTGCCTGCATGTTGAATGTTTCAATGGTTAATTAATTAGCAGATCATATCTGCAAAGAAGGTAATTTATGAAGGATTTAAAAAGCAATTTTTAAAATACTTGAACAACTTTAAAGTTGCGTTTAAAACAATTAAGTGGAGAATAGCTTATATTACACATGCGCCGCAAAAATGACAGACAGTCACCGATACATTTTTCGAAAAATGAAAAAAAAGTTTAGGGTCTGAGGGAAAAACTATGGTCGGTCGCGTTACCGGAAACAGAGGTATTTTTTTATTTTGCCTAAGATGTTGTATATGATTATCTGACGTTATGGTAGAAGTTATCTATACGTTTATGTTATTGTTCGCTTGTATTGATTATATTTTGTTGTTTTGTTTGTTTTTGGCTTTGTCCTTTTAACTCTTTGCATGTTGTGCATTTTTTCATCTGCAATAATTGTCGTCTGCTATTGTTCTAAAGGCAAACTTTTCTTAATTCCTTTTTAAAACAGAGAAAACAGTATGGGTTGTTATGACACACCGCGTACCTGTTTAAAACTCTGGTCCTATTTTGAGAAGTAGTTCTATTTAACCCTTTCATGATCAAATAATTCGGGAGAGTTTTACTCCCTTACCGCTTTATTGTCGTCTGCTTCAGTATAGTTGTCTGAAAGACAAGTTTCAAAGTTAGATTGAAGGTTGTATGACTCAATAAATATCGATACGAGAGTCAAACACTTTTGGTCCTGATCAGACACCGCGTAACGCGGCGTCTGATCAGGACCCATACTGTTTGGAAAAGCGCTTTTAAGCGTCATTGAGAGTGAAAGGGTTTAGAACAATACCAGTCGACAATGGTTGCTGACATTTAAGCATTGTCTAGAATGTATTGTCATTGTCAAAAATACCACGTGTCCTTATCCTACGCAAAGAGTGTAAACTCTGATCAGAATCTGAACATTTCGTCATTTTGAAATATATTAAACATGAAATTCAATCCTAAATTCGTAAAATACGAGCGTATGAACTAGTTTCAGGGATGAACGACAATCAACACACAGTTAATTTATTTGTTAAAGCGTCGACATAGCTTTATCTGAAACTTGTTTCAGGGGTCAACGACAATCAACACACAGTTAATTTATGTGTTAAAGCGTCGACATAGCTTTATCTGAAACTAGTTTCAGGAGTGGACGACAATCAACACACAGTTAATTTATTTGTTAAAGCGTCGACATAACTTTATCTGAAACTAGTTTCAGGAGTGGACGACAATCAACACACAGTTAATTTATTTGTTAAAGCGTCGACATAGCTTTATCTGAAACAAGTTTCAGGAGTGGACGATAATCAACACACATTAAATTTATGTATTAAAGCTATATAAGATTTGTAGTTCCAGTTGATGATCGCTGGTCTGTTTGTGAAGGGTTTCTGGTAACAGTGTTCAGTTACGTGTTTATTTGTTTCAGCTATTCACGATTGTGTAGTTCCAGATCACTGGTCTGTTTGTGTAGGGTTTGTGAGAACAGTGTTCAGTTACGTGTTTATTTGTTACGGCTATACATGGTTGTGTAGTACCAGTTGATGATCGCTTGTCTGTTTATGTAAGGTTTCTGGTAACACTGTTCAGTTACGAGTTTATTCGTTACATATATACAATATTGTGTAGTACCAGTTGATGATCGCTTGTCTGTTTATGTAAGGTTTCAAGGAACACTGTTCAGTTACGAGTTTATTCGTTACATATATACAATATTGTGTAGTTCCAATTGATGATCGCTGGTCTGTTTGAGTAAGGTTTCAAGGAACACTGTTCAGTTTTGTATTTATTTGTTACAGCTTTACAATATTGTGTAGTTCCAATTGATGATCGCTGGTCTGTTTGAGTAAGGTTTTAAGGAACACTGTTCAGTTTTGTATTTATTTGTTACAGCTTTACAATATTGTGTAGTTCCAATTGATGATCGCTGGTCTGTTTGAGTAGGGTTTTAAGGAACACTGTTCAGTTTTGTATTTATTTGTTACAGCTTTACAAGATTGTGTAGTTCCAATTGATGATCGCTGGTCTGTTTGAGTAGGGTTTTAAGGAACACTGTTCAGTTTTGTATTTATTTGTTACAGCTTTACAAGATTGTGTAGTTCCAGATGATGATCGCTGGTCTGTTTGAGTAAGGTTTTAAGGAACACTGTTCAGTTTTGTATTTATTTGTTACAGCTTTACAAGATTGTGTAGTTCCAATTGATGATCGCTGGTCTGTTTGAGTAAGGTTTTAAGGAACACTGTTCAGTTTTGTATTTATTTGTTACAGCTTTACAAGATTGTGTAGTTCCAGATGATGATCGCTGGTCTGTTTGAGTAGGGTTTTAAGGAACACTGTTCAGTTTTGTATTTATTTGTTACAGCTTTACAATATTGTGTAGTTCCTGATGGTGATCGCTGATTTGTTTGATTAGGATTTCTGGGAACAATGTTTAGTTACGTGTTTATTTGTACAGCTATACTAGATTGTATAGTTCCAGATCACTGGTATGTTTAGGTATGTTTCTGGGAATACTATTCAGTAACGTGTTTGTTTGTTACAGCCATAGTGCCAGTTGATGGTCATTGGTCGACATGGGGCAGCTGGGAGCACTGTTCAGTGACGTGTGGGCATGGCGTGGCAAAGAGGCACAGAGTATGCAACAATCCGGCACCTCTTCACAGTGGCAAATGGTGTCCAGGACATCCTATGATGTCAGGAAACTGCCAGACCCATGTCACCTGCAATGCAACAAGTAGGTCACATTGAAGATTCGTTAAATTCATTCACCCATGAAACTTTTAATAGACAATTCCGATTTCCAATAACGAGTTGTCCTTTTTACTATCTAGTATTGATTTTAACAATATACATGTATTGCAAAATGACAATCAGTGTAGACCATGGGGATCGGTTGATCATAGTCTACTCTTGTAACGTGTAAACCCTGCCCTGGGAGGTAATTGACTTACAATTGCAAACTGCTTGAATCCAGATCAGACGCCGCGTAACGTTGCGTCTGATCTGGATTCAAACTGTTTGTCAATCGTCATTATGTTTTTTCTGACATAATGTCCAATGTGTGACTTCAGGAAAAACAGCAGATGAAAGTTTTAAGCAGACATTATAGCAGAAGTTAAAGTTTTAGACATATTATTGTTTCGTTTGGGGAACCTGGAAATGTCGTTGTAAAGTGGGAGTCGTTCGAAGGGTCGTTGTAGAGAGCACTGTAGTAATAATGTCTTTGTCGCAGCAGCTCCAACTGTAGGTCACTGGTCACAGTGGGGACTTTGGTCAAGTTGTTCAAAGTCGTGTGGTTCTGGTGTTAAACAGAGACATCGAACATGCCGTGGCCATGTGCTACAATTTGGATCTATTGGTGCTGCTTCTATTGATGCTGCCAGCCAATGCCCGGGACAAAGCATGATGAATACAATTTGTGAAATCACTAAAGTCTGCCAGACTACATGTATGAACATATTGTTAAAACTATGTAACTCTTTCATTATCAATAGCGCCAAAAGACGACTTTGTAATCAGTTTGGACCATGTTTAGATGCCGCGTAACGCGACGTCTGATCAGGAGCAAAACTGTTTGACACTCGTATCGATATTTCTTCAGTCATAATATCTATCAAACTGATTTTAGAATTATGTAGACAATGCTACCAAGGCAGACAATATTTTGGTGGAAAGAGGGTTAAAGCAGATGATAAAACTTGGCAGTGAAAGAGTTTAGTTGCACTAATTTCTACTTAACCCTTTACCTCATAGCCTGTTTCTAGATTTGAAGGCAGGTGACCACTTAAAGCAGGTTGAAAGTAAAGCAGAATGCGCCCTAAGGCGCATTCTGCTTTACTTTCAACCTGCTTTAAGTCACTAATTGCTAGTATATAAGTAATATTTCTAATTGTACATGTTCATGCCTGTATAATCTTGAACTATTTTCTTTGGCGGAGGGATAAATTAAAATGCGCTAAAAGGCGCTTATATCAGGTAAAGGGTTAAAGAGACTGAATACCAAGTGGCAAACAAAAACGGAAAACTACTCAAATAAAATCAAATGTGTGGCTTTGTCGTGCTTGGCATGATAATATGTTTGGTCTAAAACTATCCTCAAGAAAAATCACCCAAATCGTAGTATTTTAGACATTTTTCATCACTTTATCTACTCCGCCATTTGAGCAGGGTCTGTAGTGTCTGTCTCTTTACAATATCGTCCAATCAACCCTTAGTATGTAAAGAAAGGTTAACACTTAATTGTGGACTGGACTTGTCTATTTAAAGTCTCTAGGGGGACTCATTGAGCCCTAGTGACGCATATATGCTTCCTTTACCAAAACTGTGCCTGTGAAGAGTACACTTGTCTTATGCAAAAAGTGAAGTCCCTGATCAGAGGGCTCCTGCAGGAGCCCTCTGATCAAGGTCTTCACAATTTGTCATTTTGAAATATATTATAAAACAATCCTAAATAGTCGAAATGGACCGTCCTTTATTGCAAACTGGAATTGTCCATTGGAAGTTTCAGGGGATACTATGTTGATATTGTCGTTGTAAACTGTATGTCAATAAAAAAAATAATAACGCCTTTGCTGGCACAGTGGAGAAGACGTGATTCTGACGTCATTTGTGACGTCATACAGAGGAAGAGAAGACGTTATTGTTTCCCGTTTAAACGCAAACGAAACGCAAAATCACTACATTTGAATTTGGGAAATAACAACGTTTTGAAAATTTATAAATTCATTTCAATCTGAATGACAAACTATTTAGAGCCTGATAAGACGCCGGGTCTGATCTTGCCTGAAGCTGTTTGCAATAGAAATAATAGTTTTAGCTTAACCCTTTACCTGATAGCATTGTTTCTAGTATTGAAGATATGTGACTACTTAAAGCAGGTTGAAAGTAAAGCAGAATGCGCCCTAAGGCGCATTCTGCTTTACTTTCAGCCTGCTTTAAGCTTTTACCAGCTAGAATATGGAAAGTATTAAATATGATACATATTCATTACGGTTTATATTGGAACTATTTTCTTCAGCGGATGAATAAAATGCATGTGCTAAAAGTCGCTTCTATAAGGGAAAGGGTTAAAGGCGTTAATTGGGTAATGGTGACATATACTGTATACTTATACTGCGCACATTGTCGATGCGCACTGTATACAGTGAAACTCACTTACATTGTATAACGAAATTGGATATAACGAAATATAGACTTTAACAAAATCAAAATGTATTCCCAAAATCTAATTTACGTATAGTAAATTTGACCTGATATACTCCCTGAACAAATGCAACATTTTCTCACTCATTTTAACACCAAATCCTATGGTGTCACTACTCATTAGAATCGTCTCTTCGAGACGATTCTAATGAGTAGTGACACCATAGGGTTTAGTGCAGTAATAAAGATTTTAGTTTTTGAAATACTCCCCATATCTGGAACTCTGCTAATAATATTGTCTTTGTCGCAGCATCTCCAACTGAAGGCCACTGGGGAGCATGGGGACGTTGGTCATCGTGTACAAAATCGTGTGGCCATGGTTTTAAACAGCGACATCGGATATGTCATAGTCATGGACTACAGTTTGGTGCTATCTATGATGACAGCAAGTGCCAGGGGAAAAGCGTTGTGTCTTTAACCTGTGTAGTTGCTCACGTCTGCCCCGTTACATGTATGAAGCCTTTTTCCTTTTACCCTTTCATCAGGGTTGCCATTTCTCCGGATTTTTCCTAAATCTTCGGATTTTTTTTCTCCAGTACATGGTAGCTTAAAGAAGGCTGAAAGTAAAGCAGAATGCGCCCTAAGGCGCATTCTGCTTTACTTACAGCCTACTTTAAGTAGTCGCATGTCAACAACCCAAGAAACAGGTTGTGGGGTAAAGGTACGATTCTTTAAATCGCACTTGAAAAATGCAAATTTGGAAATCTTAGGATTTTTTCGTGAGTTTGTTTTATCCCTTCACCGCTATATTGCCGTTTGCTTCAATACCGTTGTCTGCAATATCGTTTCAAAGTTAATTTTAAGGCAGTACAGTGGAGAATCTGTTATTCTTTCCCGTTTAAACGCAAACGTACGCAAACGCAAAACACTAAAACGTAGAAAAGAACAACTTTTTGACAATTCTGATATTTCATGTTTATCTTGGTGGCAAACAGTTTGGAGCCTGATCAGACGCCGGGTTACCCGGCGTCTGATCTGGCTCCAAACTGTTTGCACTGCAAATAATAGTTTTAGCGTAAACGCGTTTATTGGGAAAGAATAACAGATTCCGCACTGTATAACTGCCAAAATTTCGATACGAGTGTCAAACGGTTTGATCCGCGTATGCGGCGTCTTATTGTGATCAAAACTGTTTGCAAATGCGCTTTATGAAGTCACTGAGAATGAAAGGGTTAAGCAGATTGACGCAATTTTGATTTACTTTCAGCCTATTTGAAGCTTCCATCGGCTAGAATGAAGAAACATAATCATGACTGTAAAAAGTGGAGCTATTTTTTGGAGTGGAAAAATCAATTAAAGGCGTAAAAATGCGTATTTATTGGGTGGTGGGTTAAACATATCAACGTTATAGTGTTTTCTATTGAAAGAGACTGGAACAGAATGGTGTATCAAAAAAAAAAAGAATACTCTAATAAAATCAAATATCCAGCAGACGTGATCCCGTGGAAGCACAAGACTTCAGCACAAGACTTCAGTACCAGGGGTCGAGAGTTCGATCTCCCGTCGGACCAAGTCCTTCGGATGAGACTTTATAAACCGATGTTTAACGTGCTTTAAGTGGTCAGATATTTTCCATACTAGAAACAAACTATGGGGTATTGGGTTGAAACCCCTCTAAACTGGAAACCCCACCCAAACCGGAAATTTATGTTGTCCTCACACATGCCCGGTTAAGAGAGGTTTCACTGTAATATGGTATATGGACAAGTCTAAATTGGAAACAGGAGTCGTCCATTTGAAGTTTCAGATTGAAAGTATTTTAAACAGTTATCTGCTTTAATCACCAGTTTGAATGGAATTTATGTTATTGGTTCTTAGAGAAGATGGATGTTTAGAGAGAGATGAAACGAAAGCGTTTCCAATAGGATATTTCTGCTTCAGTTTCATTTTGATTTGAGCAGTCCCCTTAACCCTTTGTAACCCTAAATTTCTCTTGTGGGTAGTTATAATCCTTTTGGACTTTACTGGTATAAGATTTTTGAACCAGTCTACTGTTACATTTTTGGTACGACAACAAAAACTAATGAAGCTATCAAACAGTGTAGACCCTGACCATAGGAGCCCTCTGATAAGGGTCTACACTGTTCGAATTTGTCATCAGTTATTTCAACAGAGGGCCGTAGGGTTGAAAGGGTTAATCGGGATAATAATGCGTATAGTACAACAAGATATATCATACACATAACGCATATTGACCCTTTCATGATCAAATAGTGCGTGAGGTTTTTACTCATTCACCGCCACAAAGTCGTCTGCTTCTTTATTGTTGTCTGCAAAGTCGTTTCAAAGGCAGTATAACTGACGTAATTTCAAAACGAGTGGCAAACAGTTTTGATCCTGATCAGACGCCGCTTTACGCAGGATCAGGATCAATACTGTTTGCAAATGAGCTTTATGCCGCCATTAAGAGTGAAAGGGTTAACTCGCCCATCACATGACACAAACAGTGTTTACACAACATGAAACTTTACACTTCAGCTACTGACATTGATGGTCATTGGTCTGATTGGGGACACTGGTCAAGTTGTTCTGCCTCCTGTGGACATGGCAGGCAAGTCAGAACACGAACATGCTCCAACCCGGCTCCACAAAACAATGGCAAAGGTTGTGTGGGCAACCTCCATTCCCATAAGTACTGCCAGGGTCGTTCCATATGTAACTTGGCGTTAGGTATGTAAAAAAAACCAGTAAAACTACATTATAACAACCATTGAAAACATACTTAACCAAAACGATGAGAATACTTCAATAACATTTAATACTGAACGTTTAAATCAATTTATTTCGCTAATAAGAGCCTGAAATATTATATTTTTTCTGTTAAGGGCTTGGCCCTCTCCATGCCCCATGAGGCCAAGAACAGGCTGGGAACCTAGGCGGTCCCCGGGCCCCTCGATTGTGAATCCACGGTATTGATGCCTTTCTACGCGTTTGTTAATCTTTCCCAATAAACGCGTTGTGCTAATACATTTCAATACTTTCCACTGTAAAAAAAAGTTTGGAGCCGGATAAGGCTTCAACTTGTTTGACACTCAAATTTTGACGAATCGTACACAGTTTATTGCAATGCGTAAGCGTTTCTGTTGTGTTGAATCGGGAAAAGATAACGTCTGTTTTTACTGTATGACGTGTTACATCCCACACACTGGCTTCTCTGTGTGTACTAAAAATAGCATAGCCGCGGCGAGTGATACTTGCAACATCTTCCTCCTGAGATAGCGAGTAGACTCTTTAGCTCAGAGGTTATGGTATGGGACTGTCACGCCAGCGCTTCGGGTTCGATCCCCGCCCGGGGATTCTCATAATATCCAATGTGGATGTTTCTGCTATGCTTCTTTACGAGAGTTCCTCGTAAGATGGGGGCTCGTCCAGGATGAACTTCGTTACAAGAGTTCTTCGTAAAAGACGTCACAAATGACGTCAGAATAATGTCATTTTCGCTGTATCACTACCCTAGTATATGGATTTGTCAACATAGCACACATCCGCCATACACGTAATTTTAAGTTGTACACGACCGTTGCAGACTAGGACGATGGTTGAAAAGTAGAATCTATGCCTCACAATTTTTGTTGACTGACTTTTTATCTATAGACAATTTCTTTTACGACATATTCTATTCCATTTCCCAGGGTCCTGTCAACGGAATGGATACGAATGGTTCAACTACCAGACTACTCTACACGGTTGCTTGAAGTTGTACAATGTCTCTACAGATTGGAATGATGGCCGGAAAATGTGCAGCGGTGACGGGGCGGTGATGTATATAGCAGACTCTCAGTATAAACAACAGCTAATGGAGGGGTATCTGAGACAACACGGAATACATGGTAATTCGTACACTACAACCGCCTTATCCATTTCATGATCAAATTTGTCATGAGTTGTTTACCCCTTCTTCGCCATATTGTCGTCTGTTTCAATAGTGTTGTCTTCAATGTCCTTTCAAAGTTAGATTTATGGCAGTCTAACTAACGTTATTTCCAAACAAGCGGTAAACAGTTTTGATCCAAATCTGACGCCGCGTTAGGCGGCGTCTGATCAGGGTCATATCGGTTTGCAAATGCGCTTTATGACGTCATTGAGAATGAAAGGGTTAACTCATTCACTATTTTAGGTCTAACACTCTCGCTTTGCTTTCTCTATTTCTGTTAAAACACTCTCGCTCTACTTTTTCTCATTTGGTTCAAATAATTCCATTTGTCTCTATATATAGTTTGGGTCAAAGACTTTCGTTTTACTCTTCATTTCAGGCCATGTTTTACTCTCTATTTCAGGTCAATAAATCACGTTTAACTTTCTGTTTGATGTTAAATTCTGACGTTTTCTCTTATCTCATAATTTTGGTTCTAACACTATCGAATTACTGTTTTTCAATCAGGTACAAATACCATGTTTTACTGTTTCCCTTTCCATCTTACTGTCTATTTTGCTCTGTCTGTATTTCTCTTTCTCTCTCTCTCTCTCTGCTCCCCCTCCTTCTGTCTCTCTCTCTGTATCTCCATCTCTGTCTCTCTCTCGTTTTCTTTATCCCTCGATACCACTCTCTCACTTTTCTTTCCCTTCCATAAACTCTTTATAAACACTTTCCTTTTCAGGTCATGTACTCAAGTTCACTCTCTTTATTCAATGTCCAACACATACATATATATATATTCTCTCTATTTCAGGCGAAGGACTTGCATGGTTTCGATCTCTGTTCCTGATCAAACACTCGCATAGTTACTCACTCTATTCTAGGTCACATATTGACTCTCTCTATTCCAGATTCAACACGCTCTCTCTCTCTCTCTTTCTCTCTCTATATTTCTCATTCTTTTATTTCCAGATCAAATACTCGCACATTCACTCTCTTTCTCCCCTCTCTCTCTCTCTTATTTCAAAATCAAATACTCACTTTTTTTGCTATCTCTCTCTGTCTATCTGTCTGTCTGTGTCTGTCTCTCTTTCTCTGTCTCTGTCTCTCTCTCTCCCTGTCTCACTCCCCCTCTCTCTGTCTCTCTCTGTCTATCTCTCCCTGTCTCATTCCCTCTCTCTATGTCTCTGTCTATTTGTTCTGTCTCTCTAGTCTCTGTATCTGTCTCTGTCTCTTTATATCTGTTTCCATATGTCTATGTCTCTTCTCTCTCTCTCTCTTTCTGGTTTTGGGTCCCACAGTTACGGTTAAGTTTAAAACCAACGTTATGGGGACGCACATAATTAGCCTTGCCAGACATTAACTTTTTGCATTTTATTGTTCAGTTACGTCAAAAAAACCTTATCTCTCCGCTTATTTGTTTGCAACTATATTCTGTTTAAAGAAAAACGCTTTTAAAAAGCAAACTTTGTGGGGACGTTATCTCATATCTCTCTCACTTTGTCCCCATACAGTGTGGGGACCTAATGCTATCTCTTTTATTTTTAGATACATTCTAAGCTGCACTCTGGGGACGTTGTCTCAAACTGTCCCTAGCCTCCTTTCTAGGGACACACCACATCTCATTACAATCGTGATCGCGCTGTCCGTCCGTCCGTCCGTTACACTTTTCGTTTCCTCTCTCTAAATGAAATAGTTTTCAATTAATTTTCACCAAACTTTCTCCAAATGTGAATATGCATAAAATCTCGGTCATATTCAATAACCAGAAAAATTGCATTAGGCAATTCTGAGTTATGGCCCTTGAATTGGTAAAGTTTGCATTTTTAGCTCACCTGGCACGAAGTGCCAAGGTGAGCTATTGTGATCGCCCTGTGTCCGTCAGTCCGTCAGTCCGTCCGTCGTCAAACTTTTTCTTTAAAGATCTTCTTCTTGGAAACCACTGGACCAATTTTCAAAATTCATAGGATTGTTCCTTGTGGGGTACTCTCTCAGATTTCTTCAAATATAGGTCATCCAATTGAAATTGTGGTTGCCATGGCAACCAATTGAAACAACTTTAAAAATCTTCTTGTCAAAAACTACTGGTCCGAATTGAAAATAATTTTACCCAAATGTGCCATTGGTGACCCTCGATCAGATTTCTTAAAATAATGTTCCTATCTAAAACATGACCGCTAGTGGGTGGGGCAGATTTTACATTTATGGCAATATAGTGAAAACTATAAAAATGAAAAATAGACTTTTTCAGCACCAAACCCCACAGTGCTACCACACAACAGACTCGTCCCGAAGAGACGACTCTAATGAGATGCGACACCATACTGTTTAATGCAGAAAAGACTTTATTTTATTTTTGACAAATCTCCCCCCCCCCCCCTTTATCTGGAGCTTTGCCTTTAAGAATATAAAACCACCGGACGGGAATCGGACTGGGCACGGCATGCGGAACATGACATCACAATTATCACAGTATGACGTCATGGTGAAACTTGAATTGCCGTATTCGTGAGGACTTAGCCTGGTTCCCATTATATGTTAACGCAGAGTCTGCGGCAATGCCAAAACCAACGGTACTTTAAGATATAAAATAGCCTCTCTTACATCGCTCTGGGGACATTGCCAAAACTATAAAAATAATTCCGTTCATACGTTTTGAAGCAATAATTCTACTAATAGGCACTTGGTACGCAACTGCTCGATGTTACCCGTGAGGGTGAGTAGCAGAAAGAACGAGATATAGAGAGAAATAAGCTCTTGTAATTGTGGGGACGTGACTGACGTCCCCGGAGTTACGGCGCGTCCCCACAACGAGGGTTTCTCGCGGAACGAATGTCCACGCAGATACGGTAATTCAAGTTCTCTCTGTGGCTGTATCTCTCCCTCTCTCTCTCTCTCTCTTCTATTGCAGGTCAAGCACTCACAATCATATTTAATATTTCTTTATTCCAGGTTACTCACATATTAACTCTCGATTCAATGTTAAACACTCTCTTATTTATCCCTCTATATTTCTATATCTTCCAGGTCAGCCAGGTGTGTGGCTCGGTCTGTCGACCTCTACAGGTCCACATGGATGGCAATGGAAAGGACAAACGCCAACACCTATGTCGTATTCCAACTTCCATGGCGGCCTTTCTTCTGGGACCAACGCCTGCGCCATGACTGCAGATTCGCACATTCATTATTATTGGTATGCACAGAGTTGCTTCATGAAACATTACGTACTTTGTGAAAAACTCCATTAAAGTGAACGTCATGATTCGCCTAAGTTTTACTTTAAGCCTACCATCCACTGTCGCCCCTAAATACTCCATTACCTATTCTAGCATATACAGTGAAACCCCTCTAAACCGAAAATATGTGGGGACAACATAAATATACGGTTTATATGGTCTTCCGGTTTAGAGGGATTTTAATCAATAGCTTGTGTTCTAGTATGGAAGATAGCTGATCACTTAAAGCAGTTTGAAAGTAAAGCAGAATGCGCCTTAATGCGCAGTCTGCTTTATTTAAACTTGCTTTAAGCTATCAACTACTAGAATATAGAAATTACGTCTGATAAAACATATGTTTGCATGTATTTGAATAATTCAAATGCGTAAAAAGGCGTTTGTATGGTGTAATTGGTTAAAATAAAGAAGTATTGGAGAAAAACAGTTGTGCCCGGTTTAGAGAGAATTCTAATATTTAGAGGTTCCGGTTTGGAGTGGTCTAAACCGGACAAAAACTTTTGTCTCGCTTCCAATCCTTCTTTATTTAACCTATTATACAATAAATATGCCTTTTACGCCTTTGATTTAATCATAAAATGAAGAAAATACATGCATGAATATGTATCATCAGAAACATTTTCTATACTCTAGTAGATTATAACTTACTGCTTTACTTTCAACCTGTTTGAAGTGATTAGATATCTTTCTTACTAGAAACGATATATGGGTTGAACCCCTCTAAACCGGAAACCCCTCTTAACCGGACATTTATGCTGTCCGGTTAAGAGGGGCTTCGCTGTATGTAATTATGATTTGACTATGAAGACTTTCAGGGTGTTTCCGTTTTAAAAACGCGTTTTCTAGATTTTAAAACACCCCTCTTTCTTTAGGTATGTGCATGCAGAGTGATTTTTTTTCTGCGCCTCAGTCAATCATATATTTCTCTTGTGGGTATTAATTATCCTTTTGGATTCTTCTAGTAGAGGCATTTTGAACCAGTCTACTGTTGCATTTTTTATATGACAACCAAAACGAATGAAAATATCAAACAGTGCAGACCCTGATCAGAGGACTCCTACATGAGCCCTCTGATCAGGGTATACACTGTTTGCATATGTAATCAGAAATCTCTAAAGAGGGCTGTAGGGTTGAAAGGGTTAAACGGGGGGAAATTATGTCTTATTTACTGTATTATTAACTATATGATCATAATAATGATGCGGCGTCTGATCAGAAGCTACACTGTTTGCCTATGTCCCATAAACGCTACCGTAGGCACAAATGGGTTCATATTGTATTCTAAATTCCATAGATCAAGTAATTTGACTTATAATCAGATACAGAGTTCATAAGTCCTATGTCTGATCTGATCTGGATCCATCTAGTGTATGACAGTGGATAGTACCATATTCTTTCCCATTAAACGCGTTTATCACATAACCTTGAGGTCTGGGAGTGGAATAAATCCATCACACAAATATCGTAATCCACTAGTGGAATATCGTTTTTGGCCTGGCGGTCTACCGCCATGGCCGTTGTATCTAATACAGATATTGCCCCCTCAAGGCGAACAAAATAACCACTGCGTAAATACCAGAATACTTACTTTCCAGAGAAGGTTTGTGGCCGTGTTTTTGCTTCAGCGCAGAAATTTCCACGTCAACACCCGAAAGGCTTTCCAATTCACGGAAGTCGGTGGAAATTAACGGAGATAAGTTGTTACGGAACCCATACGGTCAGCAAACTTATTTTCTCGTTGTTAGGCAAAATAAAAAAGTACCTGTGTTTCCGGTAACTCGACCGACCCTAGTTTTTTTCCCCCGACCCTAAACTTTTTTTTCACTTTTCGAAAAATGTGTTGGCAAATGTCGGTCATTTTTTCGACAATCATTTTTTGAGGAGCGTATAATAGAATATATTCTCCGTTAAATTGCTAACAAAGGTAATTTATAGACGTTTAAGTGTTTTAAATTTAATTTTTAAATAAGATTTAGCAAATATCGAAGTGAATTTTGCTCTAAATCTGTCATAAAGAAGCTTCCTTGAAGATATGATATGCTATTTAGTTAACCATAAACACATTCAACATGCAGGCAGCAAATATCAATGACACATTTAACATGCATACAAGACATTTCAAAACATCATTCATTCCATCTGTCATATATAAGACACTATACTTTGCCGTCTTAGTATATAAATATTCTAAACAATCATACCGGTTTAGATTTTTTAAGATAATTTTGGTAATGGGACCTATCAATAAAATCAACAATTTGCATGGACATTTAGAAGATTTGTTATGTTTGGCCCAGTGCTTTGCACAATATAATACATTCATACATGTTCATGTATAAAATGCTCCAGCAGAAAGTTATATGTATCATTCTATGTTTTTATTAATAAAAAAAATAAAAGATTTTCCGACCGTCCGTCCCATATATTTTTGGGCATGTAATAGGAAATACAGGTATTTTTTTGTATTTGGCCTTACTATACGGGAAAGAACCGTTAGAAAACTTACTTGCGTAAGTCGTTTAAAAACTTCCAAAACATATTTCTATGAAAACAACCGAACAATCACCAGAAACATCCAGGATAAGGGTGACAACCTCGAAGTAGTCGTCTTTACCGCTGTGGTTCAGCGTAGAAATATTTAATCTGGGTTAACTATCTCTCGCAATCCTATTACATAACGCTGGACATTGAATCGGTAAACCGTTCGTAATCACTTGATACTAGTAGTCTAGTACACAGTACAGGTGATACTGGATGCTGTTAGGGAGAATGGTCGAGCATCTGTCCATTCCTGAGAATGAATGGAGACGATTGTCAAGCATTTAAGATCCGGAGGCGTGGTCAACTTACTCGGCATCTGATCTGGATCTGATTTATGTGGTCATGTTGTTATGGTCACAATCTACAGGCTAACGGTTAAAAGCCATATCAGACACTACTTGAGCAATTTATACAGTAAACCCCATCTATCACGACTACTTAACAGATCGACGAAACGGCTACTAAATTGATTGTTGATCTATAAAAGACGGATGGAGATAACAAAAATATGAAAGTAAAACTGAAAGATCTAAAAGGTGCTTTCTATTTTACTTCCACCTTGTTTTAAGCAGCTACTTGCATTAAACACAAAAAAATTAAAATAGCCTGGTTAAGGCGACGCAAAAAAGAGGTGTTCTTGTATACCAAACCCAGTAATATCTGCTTAAGTTATTGTTTCCTCACTCTGAAAGCTTAACTAATAGCAGTTACATATATACATGAGGATATGGATATATGTATTGAGTGTAAACCAGTTTGTATCCACATGAGACACCGACGTATTTGATGGCAGGGTTGGATGCAAGCTGTTTGCAAATTATATAATAATTTGATGCAAAATAATTGGATTCTGTTAAGACGCCAAATTTGTCGGCGTCTTATAACGTACATTCAAAACTTTCTTGCTGAAGGCGAATACAATACAAGTGACAGCTAAAACAAGGTGTAAGTAAAGCAGAAAGATTCGAAATTAGTTTTCTGTGTCACTTTCACTTTCCTTTAAATAGATATAGTCCTCAATAGTAAAACTATAATTAGTTGTAGTAATAGGAAGGTTTTACTGTATGCACACTCAATCCTGTCTTAAGCTACCACAAAAAACGGTATACATGCATTTTGAGTATTCAATGCTTGTTGTGGCTTAATGCAGGACAAAAATAATGCAGAAGGTTAATATGGGAGCCTTCTGCATTTTAGAGGAAATCTCTCTTTCAAGATTACACTGCATCTTCGGTAAGTGGTCGTTTAACACGGTCTGTTTGTATTCAGGAATGGAGAGTTGTCGGGAAATACGTCTCCATTACTTTTCCAGCACAAATATGTATATATTACACACGTGTGTATGGAAAAGTAATGGAGACCTATTGTTCCAAACTCTCCTCTCCATTCCTAAAAATTATGGACACTTTTTGTATGGGATTATAGAACAGGTATAATTTACAAATAGAGTGTTGTTGACTTGCTACTAAAATCTAAATAGCCAGGCCCTCAGCGCTGTTAAGCGCTTTGATTTTGACTCTGGCCTATCCACAAGCGCTGCATGTAGCGGGATACCAAATGACGTCCTTTGCAATGACGTTACCGTAAATAACTTCAAGTATTGGCGGAAAATCTATAATAGCAAAAATACTAAAAACTGCGGCTTCGACTGATTAAATAGGTGTTTAAAAGTGTTATGAATAAATAGAATCTCACATTCGTGCTCATTACTTTTCATTTTTAATAAAATCGTTGGCTAAAATTAATATGACGCTCGCCAAGTCTTGTATGCAGGTGTCTGCTTAATGCAGAATGGAACTAATGCAGAAGGTTCTACTAAGAGTTTTCTTCATTAGTTCTACCTTGAGTTAACCAGTCTAGTGTATTTATGAAGATGTTGACACGCTTATTCACAATGGTGTTGCTTTAAACCTTACTGAGTATATGTTTGTATTTCTTGCTTGAAAATATTGTTTTGCTTGCAGGAAAATTGGTAGAATAGACAGATTTGTTAGATTGACACTTTTGTTTGATATGTACAAATATTTGTAATTTACGGTGCAAATAATAAATACGAAAGAAGACTCAAGCAGGAAACGCAACACAAACAATACACCCATCTCTAAAGCAGAACACACACACAGCCATACCATAACAAACACACACACACACACATACACAACCACACACACACACACACGCAATACCATTCCCTCATCTACACACCAAATAGAAAACAACACGCAAGACAAACATAAAGCTAAGTGAACATAGGAGCCCGCCTTGGTACGGTCAGTAGCAATCAATAATCAATTATAAATTAATTAACTATTAACAACCACTGGGGGGTAAACCTGGGTTTAGGGGCGCCCAACCTCGCAGTTATCTCCTATATTCACCTATAAAGACGAACAGTGTACATAAAATATAAACCCTGTTTCATAACCTTACAATCAAACAGACCGCCAGCACAGTAAGTAAATACATGTTAAACATCTAACAAAATTCTCTGACAGGATTATTAGTAACACGGGAAAGAATTAAACATTCAAGCCCGTGTTAAAAAATAACCCACTATGGCAACGGTCAAATTGTACTCAAGCGAATAGTCTGTAGTCACGAGTAACTGTAAGACATGGGAGGGTTTAGGGTACGACAGAGAGGGAGAGAAAAACCAAAGCACGAAAATCCGACATAACTCTCCCGGTTAAGGACGGCTTTAGAGATACATCATCATGTAGTGCTAAGCCCTGTCTGTCGTCGCACAACCAAAGAGGAAAGCATAGTTATCAATTGTAGATTGATCGATAACCAAACGTGAAGTGCGCAGCAATATAGTTGGATCATAATCTTTTTTGAGGAAAAATCTAATACGTTTCACAAATAGGTTTTGAAAATGCATATGTCCAAGAATCTTACGAAGTCTGTAAATCACATCACCATAAAACTCCGGATGTGAAATACCTTGCCGCAGAAAAGACTTTAAGTTACATGTATACTTGTTAATGAGAGGAAGATTTCTATAAAAGAATTTAGAAAATGTTTTACGAAGTTTATGAAATCTGTACCCCTGTTTAAGGTGGTTCGCGGGTCAGCTTATTCTGTGTCAGAATTCTTTGAAACCTTGATTAAATTGAAATATACCATATGGAGAGTGAAAAATCGTTAAAATAAAAAAAAGTTACAGTGCCGTTTTTTTCTGCAGAACCTTTTGTCGAGAAAAGCTCCTTTTTTAATAAACAGGAATATTTTCTTTATAGAATGATATAACTCAATAATTTCTGTACATTCAAGTAAACTGTTCATAGACTATAAGATATTGGGCAAACAAAATTATTTCATGACGTATTTTCTGGAAATATCAATGTTTTAAAAAAGTCAAATTCTGAAAATCTCAAATTACAAAAAATCTAGCTATTTAACATACACTAATTTTACTCTTATTAGATAGATATAACTTAATTCTACTAGTTACAAAAAATTAATGAAAATCTACAGTAGAATTTACATTTTATACATGATTTCCTGAAATTCTGACAAAATGTTAACACAAAACGAGTAACCTCCCTTGAGTTCAACTTTAAAATGCCGTCAGCTCTAAATAATACCATAAGTCAAACTTGTAGTAATAAGGGACCATTGAATACGGTAGCCTGTATATCTTTAAAGGCAAGTGACTGCTTAATGCATAACAAAAGTAATGCATTAAGGCTCCTTCAGGATCTATCTTTTAGCATTACTTTTGTCCTGTGTTAAGGTGCCATCTGATATAGAGGCTATAAATCCTCACAAATTTAGCTGTCACTTGACTATACTTGCATCTGCTATTATTCATTATTACTAGACTAAACATAGCCTGTCCTTTGATCACGGCGTTATGAGTTGAGTAGTCACTAAAATCGGACAATTTGCTAAAAAAAGTTTTGAAGCGAGTGGGAATCGAACCTAGAACCTTTGGATTGCAAGTCAATCACCGTACCAACTGCACTAACAGAGAAGACACTGAAGCTTGGTCAAACTTTTCTTTATCTAAATGTTCTACTATAAGCACGTGCCGCAAAGATCAGGTGAAAGTCATCAGCATTTCCGGAACTCGTGATGCGGGCCGCCCGCTGTCGAACCACCTTAAGAAGCTTTTCAGTAATAGTTTTATTACGAATGTGGAAGTCCTCAACAGAGGTACAAGCCCTAGCAAAACGAATAAGTTGTGAAATATAAACCCCGTAAGATGTAGAACGGGAAACATCGCCATCTAGATGAGGATAGTTTACAATACTAAAATCAAAATCATCTCGTTTATCGTAAATCTTAGAAGAAACAATACCGTTATTTATTAAAAGATCCAAATCTAAAAATGGTGCCGATAAATTTGACTCGTTTGTTTTATTAAGGGTGTATCAATGTCATGAATTTGGGAACTTTTCAAAGTATATGAAAACACTCTATGGTGGTTTTGTATTGAAGAGCTATTTAGGATGAATGAAAAAATAGAAAAAGTGTACATTTTGGTGAACAACAGTTGGCTCTACGGCCATGTAAAATTTACCCCACCCACTTCCTCTTATTTTGTCCTTTTCAAACAGCCCGCTTCAATATAACCCATTTTAAATGAAAACAAATATGATTATTTGGTTTTGTGTTATTTATTTCCTATCTATGGTAGTTTTTCTTCATACAAAAACTAATTTAAGAAAAAAAAGGCACCAAATGTGAAATTTATAAAGCTCTAAATATCATCGATATGGTACTTTTTTGTACATTTTGTAAGGGGCGATAACTCTTTTTACTTTAATAACTCAAAATTTTCAACACTGACCTTTCAATTTCTTTTCATATTTTGAACTGCCTTAGCATGGGCTTTCATCTGGTAGAATATAAGAAAAAGTTAAATACTAGAACTATTTCATTTTCAAACTTTTTTACTTTTTTTCATAAAATAAAAAATCTAATAAAATCATGCCCTATACAAAGCATATTTTGATATTCAAGGATCGATATTGTTCAAACCTGGTGCCTGCTTTGTCTAAATTTGGTTTCTATATGTGAAAATACCACCATAGACATGAAATAAATAATGGAAACCCAAATTATCATGTTTGTTTTGTTTCGAAATAAATTTTACTGAAGCTTGTACCCTGAATGGGTAAAATTTGAAAAAAAAGTCCAAATTTGACATACCTTTTTCAAATCGCTGTAGCTCGAAAACAAGGACACCACCATATTATTTTTTTTACATTTTTTCATTCATCATAAACAGCTCTTCCAAAAAAACAATGTTAGAAAAAAAGTTTAATACTTTGAAAAAAATGGCTCATGACATTGATACACCCTTAAGGCGTAATTTTTTTGGGTAAATAAAAGGAAACAACGTATCAAAAAATGGGTTGTCTATATTAAAAATATCATCTAGATAGCGCGATGTGTTGTTAAAGGCTTCGATCATATCTGCCTGTGTATCAGGTTTTAGACTTAGCATAAAGTCCCTCTCATAACAGTACAAAAATAGGTCTGCGACAAGGGGCGCACAGTTTGTACCCATAGGGATACCAATCACTTGGCGGTATATGGTACTCCCAAAACGTACATAAATATTATCCAGAAGAAATGATAGTGATTTACAGACATCGGTGCAATGCTTAACCGTGTCATTTGTAAAAAATGCACGATCAGTATTACACGCCAGAAATAGTTTCCTTTCTCTGGCAAAAGTCTTTTCAATAAGTTGTATAAGTTTAGCTTTTATTAAATTATGAGGTAAGGTAGTATATAGTGTTGAAAAGTCATACGTACTAATAGTGCAAGCTTGGTATTTTCTATGTTCAAGCTTCGTCAAAATTTCATTCGAGTTTTTGATAGACCAAAACAGATTAAGTCCAGAATTCTATTGGATAAATAGAACGAAATCCGGGTATCGATAATATCAAAAATTAATTCTTTCCATTTTGTAAGAGCGTCATTTTCAGCATGTTCTCTGCTGCACCAGTTGGTACTATACTTATTCAAAGCTTCAGAAATATGATTGCGACAAGTATCGAAATCAATTAAGGCAGGTAATCTAAATTTAGGTCCCTTACTCAAAAGCGCTCTAATGCGTTTATCTTTAATGATATCAAAAGTGCCAGTTAGTATATGACCCACTGGAGCGTAACAGAATTTAGAAGAGGTACAGTCTCATGTATCTGGTGTGTTTTCGAGAATTTTAAGATCAGAAACAATTTTATTGTACATGTAGTTAACAATTAACCCTCTAACAGATTTATTATACTTATAACAAATAATAGGTGGTTCAAGATTTTTGAAATAATTTGGAATAGCATTCATCACATTTTTGTTACGGAGAATACTTTGTAAATCTATGAAATCAATACCTTTATTTATAAAAGGGACCTTAATGAAATATCTTTTGTGATCGTTTAAAGAATCAATATGAGGTCTAAGAACATGCTGAGTATAACTTTGTATTAAACCTGCAGTATAATACAGAGGATCTGTGCGTAAAATTATTCCATCAGCCTTGTCGTCAATATCTTTTAAAGACGACAATGACAACGAAGAAAGCCGAGAAAGCATTTTATGTTTACCAGAATGTAACAGCAGATTATGCAAATCTGTAATAGAAATCGACTGACGTGATTTACGTTTAATATTTCCATTTATACGAATACCATGCGATCTAGATTTACGCTTTCGTGTAGAATAAATCGAAAAAATATCAATTGAAGGTTCTTTAGAAATATTGCCAGATTGGTATATATTATCATTCAAGCCTAAAGGAAAGGGTGTCTGTAAATTTTTAATCCATTTTAATTCCGTTATAAATCTAGCCTTACATTTGAAACTATTAGTAGCATTTATATCATACGTAATATGTTCAACAGGTTGAATTGAAATAAAATCTAATCCATGTCCAGATTTCCGAAAATGTTGATACAGAAAGTTCCTCAGTTTTTTGTTCCTACAAGTACGAAGATGTTCATTAAACCTAGTTTTGAGAGGACGACCGGTTTGCCCAACATACTGGATACCACAACCTGGTGCTTTTCAAGTTAACACGTATACAATATGGTTAGTTCGTCAGTTGATGTCTGAATCTATGACAACACTAAATAATCTACCGTTTACTGTTGATTGTATAGTAGACTTGCAAGATAAATAATTGCAACACGCTCACCTCTTAGCATTGCACTTTTCAATAATAGGATGCACTCTACGTTTTTTGTTCAGTGGTCGTAATAAAACAGAATTATTGCGTTGAATAGAATATTTAAGAGGTGAAAGCACCACTTTTGGACCATTATGAAAACAATTATTAATAGAAATAGATGGAATGTGAAAAGAAGATGCCGAAAAGAGCTTAAGTGGTGTAAGCTGTACGCACGGCTTTAGTGATGCAAAATTAGTAGTATTTCTAGGGATATGAACAGAACACACAGAGTGCATTCTAAGTGGTGTAAGGGGTATTATTAGTCTTTTGTTTGTTTGAAGTTCCATGTTTAAGAGAAGTAAGTTAGCACCTGTCCCTATGTATCGACTATAACTCTACAGAAAGAAAGTTCGAAATTTATTATAAAGTAATTCCAATTGGAAACATGTGAAGATTGAAAATGGTTAATGTAAGTAGTGAAAAAAGTAACTAGTGCGACGTTAGCAACTCATCGCCATACCTTATCTTTAATAGAAAGTAAAGAGTTAATGAAGAACCGGTACAATACCGAAGCTCATCTGACCATCGGTACATAGAGACCTACCATACGGTGCAAGAAAGAAAGCCAAAGAGACGAGTTGTACAACAAGTGCACGCTCCTGCAGGAGGAATGATAACAATATTGATTAAATGTACGGGGCGACGTTTTACGGCCTCCACACGGCACAAGTAACACTATTGTGGCAACAAATAAATACGAAAGAAGACTCAAGCAGGAAACGCAACACAAACAATACACCCATCTCTAAAGCAGAACACACACACAGCCATACCATAACAAACACACACACACACACACACACACACATACACAACCACACACACACACACACGCAATACTATTCCCTCATCTACACACCAAATAGAAAACAACACGCAAGACAAACATAAAGCTAAGTGAACATAGGAGCCCGCCTTGGTACGGTCAGTAGCAATCAATAATCAATTATAAATTAATTAACTATTAACAACCACTGGGGGGTTAAAGTTTACCAAAACTTTCATTTCCCCAGTTTTTACCGTTCTACAAATGTTTACGCTCTAGAACACTTATTTTTACTACCAAAGACATTTTAAAAAAAACGTTTTGTTTTAAGAAATTTTACTAATAATAGCCTTGTTTATTTTTTATTAAAAACCTAGATGTATTTTAGTTTGTAGCCATCATTAGTACTATCAAACACTATGATTGTTTCTTGTTGCAGTTTGTAGTCCAATGTTTGCTACATCGAATTCAATAGATAGTTTTTGTCATAGCTTCCAATGTGTGATGCGGGATTCGATCCCCATGGACGATGATTGCTGCATTCGATGATTGATGATTTTGATGATTGATGAATTAATGGTTGCTGATTTTCGGCAAAACGCTTGTATCATTTAACCCCTTACCCCATAAATACGTTTTTAACGCCTTTAATTTATTCCTATACTAAAGAAAATGGTTCCAATTTACACGGTCACAAATGAGAAGCATACATGTAAGAAATAGTTTCTATATTCTAACAGATAAAAGCTTCAAGCAGGATGAAAGTAAAGCAGAATGTGCCTTAAGGCACATTCTGCTTTACTTTCAATCTGCTTTAAATGGTTAGCTATCTTCAAAACAAGAAACAGGCTATGGGGTAATGGGTTAAGACAGTAAAGTGTAGCACCGATAAGTATGAACTTTCTCATTTGCAGTGTTAATCCAACGCGTTTCTTTTAAAGCCAATTGTTCTGGTCAGTAGCTGTTTGCAAGCAAAGTTTGGAGTTAATACTATGGCAACATGTTTAATCAAAGTAATCATGGTTTGCCATGTGCATTACGTTTCTTAATTATCATCAGTAATAAAGAAATCACAGTTGGAAGTAGTTAGTGTCTTCATACAGCAGTCAAGCAGGGAATAACATATGGCAGCGGTCAGGTTCTGCACAGTTTGTTATTTTGCATATTCCTACTAAAGCTGTCATCTTTGCTAGTCTCACTACATGAGATCAATGTCCACACCGCTGGGGTCACGTGATGCGAACGAGGCGTGGCTTAGCCGGTGTAGGCACCGGAGTCAGTTTAGATTCAGATTTCGGCGAGAAAAGATGTAAAATTCAAAAAGCGGGTGGCATCCGCCACCTGGCTTCCGTCAGAGATTTCCCGACAGAACTAAAAATATGTATGACATTACACTGATGATTTTTTTTATCAAATGCAACTATTGAACAGTTCGTTTAAATATAGTGGTGTTGGATTACCACGTATGTTAATAACAGTACACTGGCTTTCCTGGATTATAATAAAGCAATCAGAAAACTACTTCAACCCAGTTTTCATTTACAACCCTAACACGTAATGTCGCTAAGGGACGCACAGAAACACCCTTAGTACAAAAGTTTTCAACTATTTAAATTCATTTACCTTTTACAGTTACAAACGGGGCTCATCTATGCACCCAGGGAGCATTTTATTAAGTTGGTTACCGGTTTTCGGCAAAAAAGCACCATTGAAGACTGTTAATCACTTTCAATTCATTTACCATTGTCAGTAACAAATGGGGCCCATATTTGAACCCAGGGAACACCTACTTAAGTTGCTTAATTTTGGTATTTGACAATTAAATGTCTAGTAAATTTAGTATTTAACCCTTTCCCTTATAGAAGCGACTTTTAGCGCATTTATTTTATTCATCCGCTGAACAAATTAGTTCCAATTTATACAGTCATGAAAAGAATTCATAAGAATTATTTTCAGTTTCCTTGCAGATTATAGCTTAAAGCAGGCAGAAAGTAAAGCAGAATGTGCCTTATGGCACATTCTGCTTTACTTTCAACCTGCTTTAAGTAGCCACATATCTTAAAAACTAGAAACAGGCTATGGGGTAAAGGGTTAAAATTTAACATTTTACCGGAGGCCGTGCACACATTCCGCCAACAAATAATACAAAGTTGGTATGTTGGTATGTTTCCAATGCCCTTTATGATACAGTGGAGAATCTGTTATTCTTTCCCAATAAACGCGTTTACGCTAAATCTATTATTTGCAGTGCAAATAGTTTGGAGCCAGATCAGACGCCGGGTAACCCGGCGTCTGATCAGGCTCCAAACTGTTTGCCACCAAGATAAACAAGAATTATCAGAATTGTCCAAAAGTTGTTCTTTTCTACGTTTTAGTGCTTTGCGTTTGCGTACGATTGCGTACGTTTGCGTTTAAACGGGAAAGAATAACAGATTCTCCACTGTAATTGTATCCAATTATATTTTAGACAGGGAATTCTTAAAACAAACTCTTAGTAGAGGAGAAAGCTCTTATATGGGGAACGTAAATGCTGCGACAGGGAATGACGTGTTTAGGCGCGGCAGTGTAAGGAAAGTTAAACATAAAATTTAGCTGGATCCAGACATGCACTTTAATGTAGTAGTTCACAAAGAACAAAATGTTTTATATAGCAACTCTGTGGATACCAATAGTATTGGAGGTGCGAATCTGAAGTCATGGCGCAGGATTGGTGCACAGAAGAAAGGTTGCCATGGAAGTTTGAAAACGTCATACTTGACGTGTGTCCAGTCCAATGCCATTCATGTTGACCTGTTGATGTTGACAGACCAATCCATACACCTGGGTGACCTGTAACAGAGAAAACATATCTTAGTGTTTTAAAGTCCGATTTTTCTGAACTGTCCGATTTATATTTAGAACAGAATAGTTCATAATGGTATATAGATAACAGGGAAACATCGGATCTGTATAGTCGTACAGTTTCAAACTTGAGATAAGCATGATCATCGTGCAGCACGAGGCAGCTGCGCTAATTTTACTGATATGGTATTCATTCTCAATAAACGTGTTTATGCTAAAACTATTATGTCCATTGCAAACAGATTGGAGCCAGATCAGACGCCGGGTAACCCGGCGTCTGATCAGGCTCCAACCTGTTTGCAACCCAGATTAAACAGATAAAATTAATTTTCTACAGTTGTGTGCATTATGTTTGCGTTTATTCGGGAAATAATAATGTCTTCTCTACTGTACATTACGCGCAATAAATACAGCTATCCGTATCCCTGGCTGACTGTACGGAAATCAACGAGTACGGTGATCATCCATTTTAAAATTTTAGAATGTTCCAATCTAAAAATAACCCTGACAGGTCAGGAGAAAACACTAATACTAAAAGTAAAGTGTTTTTAATTTAAATAACTAGCAAAACGTGAGTGTTTGACATGAAATAAAGAGAGAAAATAAAAAAAATACGTTGTTGACTGGAAATAGAGGGAAAGTGAAACGAAAGAAATTGAACAGAAAAAGAGACATTGAAAAAGAAACGTGAGTGTTTGAACTGAAATAAATATATATATAACCGTGCCTTTTTGTCCTGTAAAAGAGTGAGAGTGAGTAATTTGAGAGTGTTTCATCTGAAATAGAGAGTGAACTATGAGCTTTTGTCCTGGAAGAGTGAGAAAGATAGAAACGAGAGCGTTTGAATTGAAATACTATAGTAGAACGATTAAAGCAAGAGTGTTTGAACTGAAATGAGAAAGTAAAACCAAAGGGTTTGAACTGGAAAAGAAAGAATGAAACGTAGGGTTTGGACTTGATATAGACAGTATAGAGTATGTGACCTGAAATAGAGAGAGTAAAGTACCCCCCCCCCCCCCCACATCACAGACTTATGGGGAAAGAAATGACTAGCTATAAAGTATCTCCCTTTATGAAATTATGGGGGAGGGACGAACTGACTAGCCAAGAGTTTCCCCTCAACAGACTAATTGGGGATAACAAAGACTAGCCAGAAGTTTTCCCCCCATCACAGACTACAGTAAAATCTCTCTATTACGACCACTCAATTGTGTTACAGTGGAGAATCTGTTATTCTTTCCCAATAAACGCGTTTACGCTAAATCTATTATTTGCAGTGCAAACAGTTTGGAGCCAGATAAGACGCCGGGTAACCCGGCGTCTGATCAGGCTCCAAACTGTTTGCCACCAAGATAAACAAGAATTATCAGAATTGTCCAAAAGTTGTTCTTTTCTACGTTTTAGTGCTTTGCGTTTGCGTACGTTTGCGTTTAAACGGGAAAGAATAACAGATTATCCACTGTAGTTATCAGGTGTTTCAGGCAGGTGACTGCTTTAGGCAAGGTGACAATAACTCTCGATAATACTGTCTCTTTGCTTTAAGCTGTCACCTGTCTTTCATACCATTAATTAACCTTCGTTTTAGTGGTCGTAATAGAGAGGGTTTACTGTAATTGGGAGAAAAAATAGCTAAAAATATCCCTCATTATGAAATTAGAGTGGGAAAATAACAACTAGAGGTGTGCGGGAGAAAACAATCACGGGTACCCTGTTACAGTGGAGAATCTGTTATTCTTTCCCAATAAACGCGTTTACGCTAAAACTATTATTTGCAGTGCAAACAGTTTGGAGCCAGATCAGACGCCGGGTAACCCGGCGTCTGATCAGGCTCCAAACTGTTTGCCACCAAGATAAACATAAATTATCAGAATTGTCCAAATGTTGTACTTTTCTACGATTTAGTGTTTTGCGTTTGCGTACGTTTGCGTTTAAACGGGAAAGAATAACAGATTCTCCACTGTAATCAACGACGAGTACATTCGTCACTAGAGATACAGTATCTCTACAGCAACATCATATTGGAGATAAAATTGTGTGTGCTGTTTTGAGGGAGTTGTTATAGCGAGGGGAAATTAATACAGTTATAGAGTTATACAGTGGAGAATCTGTTATTCTTTCCCGTTTAAACGCAAACGTACGCAAACGCAAAGCGCTAAAACGTAGAAAAGAACAACTTTTGGACAATTTTGATATTTCATGTTTATCTTGGTGACAAACAGTTTGGAGCCTGATCAGACGCCGGGTTACCCGGCGTCTGATCTGGCTCCAAACTGTTTGCACTGCAAATAATAGTTTTAGCGTAAACGCGTTTATTGGGAAAGAATAACAGATTCTCTACTGTAGACGTGACTTGACATGCATTTGCAAACTGTTTTCTCCAATACCATACGCCCCCTGATGCGGCGTCTGATCTTGGTTCAAATATTTGTCACTTGTCCTTATGTTTCTTTTGTCAAATTTCCAATACGTTATTTTGAAAAATAGTCAGAAGACAAATGTAAGCAGACGATTTTGAAAGAAACGAAAGGATTGGTAATGAGTGTCTTGTTTGTAGAACAGCGGCAAACATTTTTGAAAGGAGAGGGTCGTTGTTCGGATGGCTGTTGTAGGGAAGGAACACTGAACTAGGTTTGCACATGTCTAACAACAAAGTCATGAATACCATGTTTTCTTTGTTGTTTCAGATATGCCTCCATTAGCTGTTGTTTATGTTGAGTGTTTGCTTGATAAAGCTCCGCCCCATCATGGTGACATCTCTGTCGACCAGCAATCCAATCGTCTTGGGTTGTGTACAGCTTCAAACAGCCATGTAGAGTGGACTGGTATGTGAACCATTCATATCCAATCTGTTGACATAGCCCTGGGGATTAGAAGAGACTGTTAACCAGAGTCATCGCTAGGGTTTAACGTGCTAATACATGATTAAAAATAGACGAAGGGGCGTTTAAATGGGAAATACAGATAGAAAAACGTCTTGGGTCGTTTCATAAAACTTCGTACGACAAAAAAGGTCTTAAGTAACTTACGACAACATTTGTCGTACGAAGTTTAATGAAACGAGCCCCAGGTACACTGTAGTTCCCTATAAAGCTTGAAGTTTTGCAGATTTGTTCATTGCCAGTAAATCAAAACTTTCTAATATATGTGACATACTTGGTGTATCGCAGCTATGTTGGGTTGAACAGGATGCCGACATAATTCTGTGTCCTGGGCACGTTTTACCATGGTGCTGTGGGGCCGGATTGTTACAAACTCTTAATCTTCTTTTTGAGCCATGACCACATGTTGCTGAGCATCGCGTCCAATGACCCCACGCCGACCAAAGACCATCAACTGTCGCTAAAGCAGTAACAAATAAACAAATAATTGCACACTGTTCCAGGCTGTCCTACGCCGACCAATGACCATCAACTGTCGCTATAGCTGTTACAAATAAACAAATTATTTCACACAGTTCCAGGTTGTCCTACGCCGACCAATGCCCATTAACTGTCGCTATAGCTGTTACAAATAAACAAATTATTTCACACTGTTCCAGGCTGTCCTACGCCGACCAATGACCATCAACTGTCGCTATAGCTGTTACAAATAAACAAATTATTTCACACTGTTCCAGGCTGTCCTACGCCGATCAATGACCATCAACTGTCGCTATAGCTGTTACAAATAAACAAATTATTTCATACTGTTCCAGGTTTACCTACGCCGACCAATGACCATCAACTGTCGCTTTAGCTGTTACAAATAAACAAATTATTTCACACAGTTCCAGCTTGTCCTACGCCGACCAATGACCATCAACTGTCGCTATAGTTGTAAAGAATAAACAAGTTGTTGACTATAGACGGTGTCTGGTCTGATTCCAAACTGTTTCAAATTTCCAGTTAACCCTTTTGCTCTCAGTTATGCTTAAAAGCGCGTATGAAAACAGTTAGGGTCCTGATCAGACGCCGTGTAAAGCGGCGTCTGATCAGGACCCGATCTGTTTGACACTATTTTACAATTTCTTCAGTCATACTGCCTTATTTCTTAACTTTGTTTCGACCTTGAAGACAGAAAAATTGAAGCTGACGAAAATGAAACGGTGAAGGGGTAAAATTCTCACGAAACAATTGGTAGTGAAAGGGTTAAGTCGGATATAGTGGTGTAAGGGGGGTAGAAAACAAAACGAAGCAAAAAACACTTAATATTGAAATACATATACAAGAAGACATTTAAAGGAAAGTAATATATGTGGCATACCTGGTGCATCGCAGCTATGTTGGGTTAAGCAGGATAACGACATAATGCTTTGTCCCGTGCAGGCTTTACCATGGTGTTGTGGGGCCGGATTGTTACAGACTCTTAATCTTCTTCTTGAACCATGACCACATGTTACTGAGCATTGCGTCCAATGACCCCACGCCGACCAATGACCATCAACTGTCGCTATAGCTGTAACAAATAAACAAGTTGTTGACTATAGACGGTGTCTGGTCTGGGATTGTTACAGACTCTTAATCTTCTTCTTAAGCCATGACCACATGTTACTGCGCATTGTGTCCAATTACCCCCACGCCGACCAATGACCATCAACTGTCGCTATAGCTGTAACAATAAACCAGTTGTTGACTATAGACGGTGTCTGGTCTGGGATTGTTACAGACTCTTAATCTTCTTCTTGAACCATGACCACATGTTACTGAGCATTGCGTCCAATGACCCCACGCCGACCAATGTCCGTCAACTGTCGCTTTAGCTGTAACAAATAAACAAATCATTGCACACTGTTCCAGGCTATCCTACGCCGACCAATGACCATCAACTGTCGCTTTAGCTGTAACAAATAAACAAATTATTGCACACTGTTCCAGGCTGTCCTACGCCGACCAATGACCATCAACTGTCGCTATAGCTGTAATAAATATACAAATTATTGCTCACAGTTCCAGGCTGTTCCAGGCTGTCCTACGCCGACCAACTACCATCAACTGTCGCTATAGCTGTTACAAATAAACAAATTATTGCACTCTGTTCCAGGCTGTCCCACGCCGACCAATGTCCGTCAACTGTCGCTATAGCTGTAACAAATAAACAAATTATTGCACACTGTTCCAGGCTGTCCTTCGCCGACCAATGACCGTCAACTGTCGCTTTAGCTGTAACAAATAAACAAATTATTGCACTCTGTTCCAGGCTGTCCCACGCCGACCAATGTCCGTCAACTGTCGCTATAGCTGTAACAAATAAACAAATTGTTGCACACTGTTCCAGGCTGCCCCACGCCGACCAATGTCCGTCAACTGTCGCTATAGCTGTAAGAAATAAACAAAGTGTTGCACACTATTCCAGGCTGTCCTACGCAGACCAACTACCATCATCTGTCGCTTTAGCTGTAACAAATAAACAAATTGTTGCACACTGTTCCAGGCTGTCCCAAGCCGACCAATGTCCGTAAACTGTCGCTATAGCTGTAAGAAATAAACAAAGTGTTGCACACTATTCCAGGCTGTCCTACGCAGACCAACTACCATCAACTGTCGCTATAGCTGTAACAAATAAACAAGTTGTTGTCTATAGACGGCGTCTGATCTAGATTCAAGCTATTTGCAAATGTAAGCCAAGTCTTAATATCCCCTCTCTATAACGACTCCATCTTAACAATACGCACAATATGGCTCTCCCATTGGGTGTCGTTGTAGAGAGGGGGCACATTAAACACTTTTTTTGTCATGGTTCATGTCTTAATCGATATTTCGTTACTTTTATTTTTACTGTTCAATAGACTTTCTAAATTGTTAAGAGTAGGCCAACGAACGAAAGATGGTGTCGAAATCATTTTTCTGGGTGATTCATAATTTGGACAAATAGGTTAAAATGATATTTATCTTTCATGAAACCAAATTTGCATTTTAGAGGGTATTTTTTACATACCCGGCGTCTGATCAGGCTCCAAACTAATCATCAATAGTTGTCATTTATAAAAGATATATAGTGTCAATAATTTAACTAACATGTTTTTACAACATGTAAGTGCATTACGTTTAAGGAATTAGGTGTGTAACGGTTCACTGCGTTTCCGTGTAACTACGACGACCTTCGTTCTTTATCATTATTCCGATTCGACAAGTTCCGGCCACGTTCGGTTTTCCGAAAACTATGTGTTTCCCGACCTGTTCCATCCATTTTCGTATACCAAAATGGCGGCGCAAAAAAGTGACCGGGTTGGAAAGATTTTTAAATCGGCAAATAGGCGGCGAAAACAAAAGAAAAACAATGATCTAGTGGTCACAACTATTGTGCAGGTGATAAAGTTGTTGGGAGTTAGTTTTACCATGCTAAAGGAGATGGCCTTGAAGTGCGGCCTGCTTTAAGCAAACATCTGTTTTCAATACTGAGATTGAGCTACGGAGTAAAGGGTTAACTATCTATTGCAATTATTTGGTTACATCATACCAGCAATTTGTTATAAAACTTTGTAATCCGTGTCAATTTTTACAGTCAACTTGTATTAAGCGATCACGCAATGGAAGACAAATATGTAGTATTGTATGCAGCTGTCCGTTGAATGCAGGATAAAGCTAATGCAGAAGGTTCCAGTAGGAGTTTTCTTCATTATTTCTACCCTGAGTTAAGCAGTCTAGTGAAGAGGTCTGCACGCTTACCGGTATTCAATGTGGTTACTTTATACAAGATTGACTGTACTTTTATAACTCTTGCTATAGAATATTGTTTCCTTGCATAACAGAATTTGTAAATCAAACAATAACTATCCAATTGACATTATTTTGTGGAATTCACAAATGTTTGCAAACGACAGTGCATATTGTACCAAACACTTTAATTTTGCTTGATTTTGCTTTTCCACCAATGTTGACCGTCTCAAACAAATTTTCATTGTTTTCAAGCTATAGACGGTCAACCATTCTTATTATTTTGTTCTAGAAACATTGTAGATAAGTTTCAGTGTGGTCACTATGTATGCCATTGCTTCACTTTTGTGAAATCTCAGATTTTTTATTGCTGAAAAGAAATGGCGACATAATAAGTTTCTGCGAAATATAAGATTTTTTATGTATTGTGCAAAAAAATCAAAATTCTTCTTGTATTTGTATACAGTGGAGAATGTGTTATTCTTTCCCAATAAACGCGTTTACGCTAAAACTATTATTTGCAGTGCAAACAGTTTGAAGCCAGATCAGACGCCGGGTAACCCGGCGTCTGATCAGGCTCCAAACGGTTTGTCACCAAGATAAACAAGAATTATCAGAATTGTCCAAAAGTTGCAATTTTCTACGTTTTAGTGCTTTGCGTTTGCGTACGTTTGCGTTTAAACGGGAAATAATAACAGATTCTCCACTGTATGACGTCACGAATGACGTCAGAATAACAGATTCTCCACTGTATGTTACAGGGATAACGTGTAATCATTGAATACGTGAACTCACTGAAAATCAGGTATTTCATGAAAAACCCTAAATCTCCCAGGGAAAAGGCGTAATTTTGAAGCTTTTCATTGATTTTTTATAAATATTTGGCCGTAACGTTTGGTTAAAGAAAATAATCTGACCTCGTTTAGTTCATTAAGTTCAAAGGCAAGTACCTCGCTATATAATATGTTGTTAATGTTATTAACAAGACAGATGTCTATGTTTTTAATTGTCCTGACTTAAATACACATTGTTCACTTATTTTTATTCATTTGAGCGAGAAACTTTGTATAAACGTTCATTAAACTATGAAATTTCAAGAAAGCATGATGTTTAAAACCAATAGAAATGTCATGATAGTTCAAATCTATTGATGAAAAAGGGGCATTTCATCAATTCCCTAAAACGCCCAGTGATTACGCGTAATCCCTAAAAAGTTCAGGAATTACGCGTAATCCCCGACTACACTTAATCCCTGTAACATATACAACAATGACTTTTGATAATTTTATTAATATTTTTTACAGTGGAGAAAACGTTATTCTTTCCCAATAAACGCGTTTACGCTAAAACTATTATTTGCAGTGCAAACAGTTTGGAGCCAGATCAGACGCCGGGTAACCCGGCGTCTGATCAGGCTCCAAACTGTTTGCCACCAAGATAAACAAGAATTATCAGAATTGTCCAAAAGTTGTACTTTTCTACGTTTTAGTGCTTTGCGTTCGCGTACGTTTGCGTTTAAACGGGAAAGAATAACAGATTCTCCACTGTATGTGTTTTATACTCTTATAAAAAGAGGGGGTAGTCGTTTTTCGAAAATAATACTAATATTTTCTTCTATCAACAGTGAAAAGTCTTTAGACTCTAGATAGGAACTGAATGAGATGGTGTACATGTTTCGCTGATTCGTTTCGGTGCGCGTTACACATCTTATACCTTAAACGGGAAAGAATAGTGTATTCTCCACTGTACCTGGTATACTTGTACTATGGCAGCTATGGGAAGCTGGACAGGTACAGTGGAGAATCTGTTATTCTTTCCCAATAAACGCGTTTACGCTAAAACTATTATTTGCAGTGCAAACAGTTTGGAGCCAGATCAGACGCCGGGTAACCCGGCGTCTGATCAGGCTCCAAACTGTTTGCCACCAAGATAAACAAGAATTATCAGAATTGTCCAAAAGTTGTACTTTTCTACGTTTTAGTGCTTTGTGTTCGCGTACGTTTGCGTTTAAACGGGAAAGAATAACAGATTCTCCACTGTATGTGTTTTATACTCTTATAAAAAGAGGGGGTAGTCGTTTTTCGAAAATAATACTAATATTTTCTTCTATCAACAGTGAAAAGTCTTTAAACTCTAGATAGGAACTGAATGAGATGGTGTACATGTTTCGCTGATTCGTTTCGGTGCGCGTTACACATCTTATACCTTAAACGGGTAAGAATAGTGTATTCTCCACTGTACAGTGGAGAATCTGTTATTCTTTCCCGTTTAAACGCAAACGTACGCGAACGCAAAGCACTAAAACGTAGAAAAGTACAACTTTTGGACAATTCTGATAATTCTTGTTTATCTTGGTGGCAAACAGTTTGGAGCCTGATCAGACGCCGGGTTACCCGGCGTCTGATCTGGCTCCAAACTGTTTGCACTGCAAATAATAGTTTTAGCGTAAACGCGTTTATTGGGAAAGAATAACGTTTTCTCCACTGTACTTGGTATACTTGTACTATGGCAGCTATGGGAAGCTGGACAGGTAATGGTCATCGCGCTGTTTCCAGTGCACGGGTTGCCATGGATTTGTGACGGATAGTCGCATGTTCGGTGTCTAGTTTTGTGACCAGGTCCACATGTAACTGAACAGGTTGTCCAAGAGCCCCATCCCGACCAATTACCATCAGCTTGAGCTACAGCTGAAGTTACAGTGGAAAAGGTGTTTACGCTAAAACTATAATTTCCGTTACAAACAGTTAGGAGCCAGATCAGACGACTTTTGATCAAGCTTCAAGTTGTTTAGGTTAGCAGTTTGTGCCCCGTGTGCAGCGTGCAGAGTATACTATACAGTAGAGAAAACATTTTATTTTCAAATAACCGCGTTTACACATAAACTATTATTTTCATTGCAAACAGTTTTGAGCCAGATCAGACGCCGGATAACCACGCGCCTGATCAGGCTCCAAACTGTTGTCATTCAGATTAAATCTGGTAGTCAGAATTGGTTAAAAGTTGTAATTTTCTATATTTCATTGCAATGCATTTGCGTTTGAATGGAAGAATAACTTTTTCTTCACTGTATTTCAGAGCGGGTAGCAAACTCGCAAACGATGGCCATCGACGGCCATCGATTTCTTTACTGAACTCATCGGTGGTCAACATGAATACGTTACGTTTAGTCAGGGTTTGGTGAATATGGCTTTGTAGGTTTTGGGTTTAGAATAGTGTTCTGGGGCCCGTTTCATAAAACTTCTTACGACAAATGTTGTCGTAAGTCAAAACTTTAAAATACATTTAATCTGTGATTTCTCTATCTAATTCTGTCTTGTGACATCTTTTTGGAATCGTCTTGAAAAGACGATTCCAAAAAGATGTCACAAGACAGGATTTGATGGAGAAATAAATAATAATTGATAATTTTATAATCAGACTTACGACAACATTTGTCGTAAGAAGTTTTATGAAACGGACCCCTGTACATTATATTTAACTTACCGTGTGTACAGTGGTTGTTACAAAAGTCGTTATTGCAGCAGGTATCGCACGAGGTGAACGAGAATGTGTCACGTTTACCAACTGGTACTGGGTGAATGTGGGTTTGGAGGGCGGTACATTGCTGTGAATAGAAGACAGTTCGCTAAACAACAAGTATATAATTGATCGTGGCAGTGCGTCCGTCTGTGCTTGTATAGGTAAAATTGACAGAGAGAGAGAGAGAGAAAGTAAGCGGAGAATAAGAGCGACACACAAACTCGTACATATAGGCAGGATGATTGAGTTTAGTTGTTCGGCACTGCGACACCGTAGGGGGTCATGTAACGCCGATGAATGATGAGATGAGATGGTAATGAAATGGATGAGTTGGGTTTTACCGCACTGCGACACAAACAAGGCCATATAGCGCTGATGATTGATGATGAGGAATGGTTTCTGGAAAATTAATTTCTTGGCAGAGGGGATAATCCCTTCTAAATAAATAAAACACCCTCAATGAAAATTAAGCCAAAGAACTGCTTCAAGATAGGAAGGTCTCGCGGAACGAAGAGACAGAGAGCGATAAAGAGACAGAGAGACAAAGAAGCACAGTGTGACAGAGACAGACGGACAGAAAGAAATAAGCAATAGAGAGAGAGAGACATACAGACAGACAGACAGACAGATGGATGGACGGACGGACGGACGTACAGACAGACACAGACAAATGGCCATACAGACATGCATACTGACAGACTGGCAGCCAGTCAGTCAAGCGGACTGACAAACAGACAGACAGAGTGAACGAGAGAGTTGATTAAAGGGGAGATAATACAGTGGAGAAAGCGTTATTCTTTCCCAATAAACGCGTTTACTCTAAAACTATTATTTGCAGTGCAAACAGTTTGGAGCCAGATCAGACGCCGGGTAACCCGGCGTCTGATCAGGCTCCAAACTGTTTGCCACCAAGATAAACAAGAATTATCAGAATTGTCCAAAAGTTGTTCTTTTCTACGTTATAGTGCTTTGCGTTTGCGTACGTTTGCGTTTAAACGGGAAAGAATAACAGATTCTCCACTGTATGACGTCACTAATGACGTCAGAATAACAGATTCTCCACTGTATCATGTTCATCAGAATACCGGTTGTGTTATACAGCTGGTGACGTAGAACTTGTCAGTGTCGCTGTATCCTATCAAACACACCTGTAGTGTACAAAACAAAACAAACATAACTAACGATATTTATAAGCGCTCCACGGTACATCGTATAGTGGAGCGCTATTGTCCTATCGTTGTTCTACTGTACAAAAGCGGGATTTTGTCAGTCACGTGACTGGGGATTTCAAATTCAGTGCGTATTATCAAACGTTTTTATCGACTGGTTTATCCAATGTTATTATTGCAAGTCTATACTGTTCGCATACATAATTTGTTAGCGAAGATGAGGCCCGACATCTACGTGGTATTGCTTTAATGCAACTCGATACTTGCCATACGGGTACCAATTTCCAGAGTTTTTTCTTTATGAAGTTTTTACCTCTGGTTTTTGTATGGGTGAATCGACCACATCGCAGACAAATTGTGTGACAACGTTGCTTTCGTTTGGTGTGTTATAAAATTATAAAATATACTAAGAGTTGTTAGACTTGCATTGACGGATCTGTCGTAACTTGCAGTGAAGGGTCATTTTTCATTGAACCCTATTGTGTGGGATTTTGAGTTCCAAGAAAATTACGTAGTTACATGTATGTGTACATGCATGCATATTTGTGCTGATATTACTCAGAAATATTTAAGTCTTTATTCGCACTATTCAAGCTGTAGTCCAATAAATGCAACTCGCTATTTGCAAAACAGGGGCCCGTTTCATAAAACTTCGTACGACAAAAACGGTCGTAAGTCAAAACTTTAAAATACATTTAATTTCTGATTTCTCTATCTAATCCTGTCTTGTGACATCTTTTTGGAATCGTCTTTTCAAGACGATTCCAAAATGATGTCACAAGACAGGATTAGATAGAGAAATAAATATTTATTGAGACTTTTATAATCTGACTTACGATCGTTTTTGTCGTACGAAGTTTTATGAAACGGGCCCCAGTTGTCTGTTGTTTTGTTTCTGTGACATGGAGAGGACGTCATAAGTCGTACAGTAAAACATCTATATTACGCCCACTAAATGAAGGCGTATTGGTTGTACAAAAGACAGGATGCAGCTTAACTCTTTCCTCCCTGAAACTTTAAATGGAAAATTCCAGTTTCCTTTTTAGTCTAGTCCATTTCTGACTTTTAAGGGTTGTTTTTGTCAATGCTTGGCATTATGAAAAACAGTGAAGACCCTGATCAGAGGGCTCCTTTTGGAGCCCTCTGATCTGGGTCTTCACTGTTTGCACAGGACAAGTGTACTATTCACATGTTCACTGTTTGAAAGTGACGCCTATATGCGGGATTAGGGTTCAAAGGGTTAATGCAATGTGAAAGTAAAACAAGGTAACTTGCTTTAAGCAGTCAACTCTAGAAAACAACGAATAATTAACGCAATTTAATGATCATAATAGGGAGGGTTTACTGTAATTTACTTTAACCCTTTGAACCCTAATCCCGCATATAGGCGTCCTTTTCAAACAGTGTACATGTGAATAGTACACTTGTCCTATGCAAACAGTGAAGACCCAGATCAGAGGGCTCCGAAAGGAGCCCTCTGATCAGGGTCTTCATTGTTTGTCAAAATGCCAAAAATTGACAAAAACAACCCTTAAAAGTCAGAATGGACTAGACTTAAATGGAAACTGGAATTGTCCATTTAAAGTTTCAGGGAGGAAAGAGTTAACCAATTGTATTGATATGTTATATTATAAGGGCAACGCCTCGTTTTAAATCTTTGAAATACGGGTATGTTCGACTGTTCAAAGTGAGTTTTTAAATTTAAAAAAGAAAAACAATAAAAAAAATGTATCAATCTTTTTTAGTCCGGCAAGTGCGATTTTAAGATAACGAGGTTCAAGTTTATAGGTACTTGTTAGTTACCTGATCTGCTGAGCACATTGTGACGTTGCTACAGCTGTTTTCATGAGATTGTGCAGCACAGGCAAAACAGTATGGACCGCGAGTAGAGCGACCTGGGGCTGAAAATATATCTTAAAAGATCAAAATGTCATTCCACATAATTAAGAAATAAACTAATTTTTTCGACGTTAAAGCGAAATAAACAACAGAAAATGATCGGTAAATTTGCCGTTCATTTTTGTCGTGTATTTCGTTTAACATCCAAAAATATTCAATGTATTTCTTATATTCACATTATATGCTGTAATTTCTAAAAAAATTTATTAATTTATCATTTTATTAGTATACATGCATGCTTAATTCATATTAGAGCTTTTTAACACGAATATTGTGTACCCTGAAAGGAACAGCCATACCGGCGTTACTGAACCAACGCAAAAAGTGCGTTTATACAAATTAAACGTCATTTTGTTCAATTGAATGGAATTAGGCGAATGTAAATATTTGGTTAATGATGATTTGCAATTGAGAAAATAGTCCCGCAAACTGCACAGCACATAGGCAGTCATTTCTACAAACGATAAATTTATGTCGTTTAAATATGCGAAACATGACTTTGTGTATGTTTCTTAATACAGTGAAACCCCTCTAAACCGGTACCTCTAAATACCGGAATTCTCTCTAAACAGGACAAAAACGCTGGTCCCGTTTGCACCCGTTCTTTATTTTAATTTATTACACCATAAATATGCCTTTTTACGCCTTTAATTTATTCCTTAACTGAAGAAAATACATTTTATGAATATGTATCATCAGAATAAATTTCTACATTCCAGCAGATGATAGCTTAAAGGCGCATTCTGCTTTACTTTCAATCTGCTTTAAGTGATCAGTTTATTTTCCATACAAGAAACAAACTATGGGTTAAAACCCCTCTAAACCGGAAACCCCTGTAAACCGGACATTTTTGTTGTCCCCAAACATCCGGTTTAGAGGGGTTTCACTGTATTAAATTTTTATAAAACTAGCTCTATTTTTTATCAAAATGTCTTATCTTGTATGTGACATATTGATTGATATTTTATTTATTCAATTCTTTTTAAATCTGGGTAATGCTCTGTTTCTTGTAGAACCTTTTAAATGATCTCAACACGGCATATATGTGCAATAGCATCCGATTGTGGACATTTAATTTATTGAGTGTAATGCATATAATTATTCTTATGTCCGTAGTATCATAAATAGTTTGTGATTAGAAGTCTACATATGTCTTTTAAGTATAATTCATAATTTAACTTATACAATATGTGATATGTTCAGAAACTATGTGATATTGAAAACTTGCTAAAAATTGTCATATCATAAAATTATTATTTTGTATAGGTCGTTTGCAGTTAAAAAAAACACGATAAATCTTAAATATTTTTAAAACTAGTGAACTTATTTAATTGAAATTTTGCATACACTTATGATGTGCCTATACCAACTCTGACAAGGAAAATCAGAATTTTTAATAGTCTGACTAAAAACTTTTCTTCTTTGTTTTATATAAATTTTGTGTCGCTAAAAATGGTCAATTACAATGTACGTGGGGTGTTAGTGGCTATTACCTTGATCACGTTTGTTTATATGGGAGAATATCCCCAGGTAAAATCTCGTGCTAGTTGCTTCTGTCTGAAAGGTGAATCCCGTGCTGATATAGGTTGTTTCGCCGTACAAATTTAATTGTAAGGCCCCATTACATTTTTACTATGCTAAATCCATGAACTCTTCACCAGGAATAAAGAGAATTGCATTACTTTTCAAACCGAAGCTCTAACATTTCTACATAATACAGAGCTCCAGATAAGAGAAAGTTAATTGAACAAGTCCAACATTTTCTCACTCCATTCTTCACCAAATCCTATGGTGTGACTACTCATTAGAATCGTCTCGAAGAGACGGTTCTAATGAGTAGTCACACCATAGGGCTTAATTCAGTTATAAAGATTTTCGTTTTGGAAATACTCCACTTATCTGGAGCCCTGATAATAAATATCAGTGTTCGAGTTGTATTGCAGTACGTTTACGTTACGTTTCCTTTCCTTTAAGCGATATAATTATAAGGTTTTCGAACTGCTCTAAAAACATTCTGTTGAAAACTTGATAATGGTAAGTTTTTGTAGATCGTCTGGTATGAACATGTCTCTTCTGCTATTTATCGCATTTAGTTATTTTGCATTTTGTTGATAATACTTTCATATGAGAGGCACATGGTTCGGATCCTATTCAGATACGAAATGGGTCCGGTGTCCGATCAGGATCCAACATGTTCGCAAATGACAGTATGGTCGTTTATACGTTTAACGTGTCCCAGTCAGGGCCTCGTTCGGTTAGTTGTAAACTACTATTGTATGCGGTAGCTTAACGGCGAGGCGTTACGGAGTCGTGAAACATAGGCTGTTGAATAACTTGAAATCACCCTTCGGAAAAGTGTCCCTTAGAAGTGTAAACTTTATATAGAAGTTATGAATAAGACTTTTTTTATAACGAAGAGAAAAAAATGGTTCTTTTTTATAAGAGTTGGTATAGGTATATCGTAAATCTATGCAAAATTCCATTTGTCTGCGTTATCTTGTTGTGGAGATATTTGAAAATTATCGTGTTTATTTTAACTGCAAACGACCTATATATGTAATCAATGCATGAATTCCATGGATCTGCCACTAGTATCAGGGACATCAATGGAAATAAGGGGAAACTACCTTTTCCCTTTTTTGTGCAATCCTTGGTATTGGTGAGCATTTCATGTGCATTTCCATGTGTCTGCATTATTTGTTATAGATTGCATTATATGTGTATGCATTTGTATTGCCATGTTATGCCACTACATGTATTGCCAAAACAAAATCAATCAATGAAGCAGAGTGACGTCATTTTAGTCGGGAAAGCCCTTTGCAACGGCCGTATTTTACTCTAAGATTTTTCTCTAAGGAAATACTGAAGTATTTTCATGGATAAAAAGTTAGAAAATATGTTTTCTTAGCGGAAAATGTTAAAGTTAGAAAATTGTACACCAAAATCTTAAAATGTTTCAGAATACGGGCCCTGATCTCATAAGGGGTTCTCAACTTTAACATAACGTCATCCGCACAGTACCTGTCTGCCCGCACCCTTGTAGGTTACAAAATTCACCAGCACAACACTCATCGCACGTGATTATATCAGCACGTGCCACGATATCTCGTCTTCCGGCGCCACCACATCTCTGTAACGTATCAAAATACTATATATGTGCTTATACAGCGTTTTGGATCTACTTATATGCATAGAAAAAGAAATTCCATCAAACGATGTAATATCTTATTTGCTTGTACATGTGTAAGCTTTTACGTTGGCTAACGCATCGATGCTCAATTTCAGATAGACCCTTTAAGATCACGTGCAGAACCTGATCCTAGTTTTGAAGATAGGTGATCACTTAAATCAGGTTGAAAGTAAAAGAGAAGTCGAATTCTGCGTTCCCTCTAGCCTGTTTTAAGCAACTATCTGCTAGAATATAAAATATATAGTTCTTATTATACATGTTCACGACTGTATTAAAGGGTCCTATTTTCTTATATTGACGGATTAAATTTAACGCGTCAAAACGCATATCTATGAGAAACTCAATTGCTGTACCCGCTTTGGCCAGCCCCCTATGTTGGAAAGTACTTGTTAAACTCAGTTACTGTACCTAGTTTCTGCGGACACCCTGTGTTGTGAAGTACTTGTATAACCCAATTACTGTACTTGCACTGGCCGATACCCTATGTTGTAGAGAACTTGTAACACTCAGTAACTGTACTTGCTTTGGCCGACACCCTGTGTTGTAGAGAAATTGTATAACTCAGTTACTGTACCTGCTTTGGCCGACACCCTATGTTGTAGAGAACTTGTAACACTCAGTAACTGTACTTGCAATGGCCGACACCCTATGTTGTAGAGAACTTGTAACACTCAGTTACTGTACTTGCTTTGGCCGACACCCTGTGTTGTGAAGTACTTGTATAACCCAATTACTGTACTTGCACTGGCCGACACCCTATGTTGTAGAGAACTTGTAACACTCAGTTACTGTACCTGCTTTTGCCGACACCCTGTGTTGTAGAGAACTTGTAACACTCAGTTACTGTACTTGCTTTGACCGACACCCTGTGTTGTAGAGAACTTGTAACACTCAGTTACTGTACTTGCTTTGGCCGACACCCTGTGTTGTAGAGAACTTGTAACACTCAGTTACTGTACCTGCTTTGGCCGACACCCTGTGTTGTAGAGAACTTGTAACACTCAGTTACTGTACCTGCTTTGGCCGACACCCTGTGTTGTAGAGAACTTGTAACACTCAGTTTCTGTACCTGCTTTGGCCGACACCCTATGTTGTAGAGAACTTGTAACACTCAGTTACTGTACCAGCTTTGGCCGACACCCTGTGTTGTAGAGAACTTGTAACACTCAGTTACTGTACCTGCTTTGGCTGACACCCTATGTTGTAGAGAACTTGTAACACTCAGTTACTGTACTTGCACTGGCCGACACCCTATGTTGTAGAGAACTTGTAACACTCAGTTACTGTACCTGCTTTGGCCGACACCCTGTGTTGTAGAGAACTTGTAACACTCAGTTACTGTACCTGCTTTGGCCGACACCCTATGTTGTAGAGAACTTGTAACACTCAGTTACTGTACCTGCTTTGGCCGACACCCTGTGTTGTAGAGAACTTGTAACACTCAGTTACTGTACCTGCTTTGGCCGACACCCTGTGTTGTAGATAACTTGTAAAACTCAGATACTGTACCTGCTTTGACCGACACCCTGTGTTGTAGAGAAATTGTAAAACTCAGTTACTGTACCTGCTTTGGCCGACACCCTGTGTTGTAGAGAACTTTTCCGGCGTCCGTAACAAACTCCTCCACGAAGCAAAGCTGAAATTCAATGGACCCCTTCATTAGTTTAACACACTGAACCCTGAATATACAATAGTCCTATGCAAACATTGGATACCCATATCAGATGGCTCCTAAATGAGCCCTTCGATTATGACATGCACTGTTTATCAAACTGTAATAGATTTTAAAACAAATCTTTAACAGTTAATATTGAACTAGACTTAATTGAACACTGGACTTGTCAATTAACACATTCAGGAAGGCGGATCTAACCTTGAACTGTTTAATTTCCAAATATATTCCAATAGCACGGTCTATCTTTTGGCTATTATGGTTGCTTTTTAAAATATTTTTAAAAATGCCCTGATCAAGAGTTACATTTTGTGTATTGAGCATACATGTATGTACTACAGTGTTCCCTCCCTACAACGGCCCTCTCAACAACGAATCCATCCTTAAAACGACCCTAGCCGCAGTTCCCTAAACAGGACAATTATGTCCCACGCTTTCACTGCTGCAATATCGTCTGCTTAAAATTGTCGTCTACTGTTTTTCTCAAAGAAACATAATGGACATTTTCACAGAAACAACTTCCTGACGAGTGACAAATAGCTTCAATCCAGATCAGACGCCGCGTTATGCGGCGTCTGATCTGGATTCAAGCTGTTTGCAATTGTATGCTAATTTCCCTACCTATAACGACTCCCTCCGATCAACACACACAAAATATTGTTTCCAAGTGGATGTCGTTGTAGAGAGGGAGCGCTGTACTCACTGTTCGCGAGAGTTCTCGGTAACGAACGCGGTGCAGGTTGCCATTTTGTATTATATTTTACAAATATTATTATTATTATTATTATACCATTTATATAGCGCTCTTTTCACACAGGGATTGTGCGTTCAAAAGCGCTTTACATGAAATAACACATATGTACCTATAAATCGAGAAAAGACAAAATAACTACAATTAGATCTGAAATAAAACATGAATAAACATATAAAAGACAGTCAGTCCCCCAAAACGGCGACCACATTACCCCCATCAATCAGCAATGAACCGACCGGCTAAGTATTGCCGACTGATATAAATAATGGTAGAGCGCCCAATGCAGGCCATCGACAAAACACAAATAACTATAATTAGATCTAAAATAAACAAGAATAAACATACAAAAGACAGCCCCCAAAACGGCGATCACACTACCCCCATCAATCAGCAATGAACCAACCGGCTAAAGATTGCCGACCAATAGAAATAATAGCAGAGCGCCCAATGCAGGCCATCTAATGTAACATAACTAGGAAAAATAGCATGCGACCATAACTAAAAACTCTATAGAAGATCAATGACATGATTAAAAATGGTGAAAGCTGTCCAAGAATTGTACCACAGACCCCGCCAGCTGGTTTCAAAAGAGATCAGAGCCTTATCCCTACCATCAAAGATCCACCAGACAGGCATTGGTCAACGGTACAACCCCAGAACTAAAAATGAGACCCATAACATATACAGAATGAACACAGCCCTAGGGTAGCAGTCATCTACCCTCTCCACCCCATATCCTACGTCGTCCAAAATAAAAATTATTAACCCCTTCACTGCCGTGACGTCATCAATTTTAACCATTTGTCGTCTGCCTTTGTTTCTCAAATTGAAAAATTAGATATTTGACTTCAGAAATATTGAAATAAATATCAAACAGTTTTGATCTTGATCAGACGCTGCGTTACGCGGCGTCTGATCAGGATCAAAACTGTTTGCAAATAACTACAGCGCTCGGTGTAAGGCAGTGAAGGGGTTACATTAGAAACGGGAAATGTTATATTTGAAGTTCCAGCGGTGAATAAGTTGATTAACTTACCTCAGTTTCGAGACAGTCTGTAGTATGTCTGCAGCCAGCTGGGTGAGAAAGATTTTGGCATTGAAAACATGTCTTCCCATTGGCTGCAACAAGAAACTAAAATTAACCTCCGATTACTGGAAGTCTCCGCCCAAAAACATCGGCCGAGAAAAGCAGACGAGTTTTAACCCTTTACCTGATAGCCTATATCTAGTACTTAAGATAGGTGACTACTTAAAGCACGTTGAAAGTAAAGCAGAATGCGCCTCAGGGCGCATTCTGCTTTACTTTCAGCCTGCTTTAAGCTATCATTTGCTATAATATAGAAAATATTCCCTATAATACATATTCATTACTGATTAAATTGGAACTATTTTCTTCAGCGGATGAATAAATTATATCCGCTAAAAGGCGCTTCCATTGGGGAAAGGGTTAAAATGAATTCTTAACGCATTTTCTGCTGGAATCCATTGCATCTGTATCTGTTTGTATATTTGGAAAGACCATGACCAGAGCCCCTCGGATTTCCTTATCCCTTTATCCTATATCCAGCTTCTAGTTTTGAAGACAGGTGAGCACTTAAGGCAGACTGAAAGTAAAGCAGAATGCGTCTTTAACGCACATTCTGTTTTACTTCCAACCTGCTTTAAGCTACCATCCGCTAGGATATGGAAACTATTTCTTTTTGTACAATGTTTATGACTGTAAAAATTGGAATTACATTTGTATTTTCTTCAGGAGAGGATTACATTCAAGGCATTAAAATGCGCTTCTGTTGGGGGAAATGGTTAAAAGGAGTTCTGATCAGGGTATGCACTGTTGTTGTTTTTTATTGTTGCGTAATATTTTGATGTACAGATCATTTCTATTTAGTAAGGAGCCAATTTGAAACAATAAGCATACAGTGGAGAATCTGTTATTCTTTCCCAATAAACGCGTTTACGCTAAAACTATTATTTGCAGTGCAAACAGTTAGGAGCCAGATCAGACGCCGGGTAACCCGGCGTCTGATCAGGCTCCAAACTGTTTGCCACCAAGATAAACATGAAATATCAGAATTGTCCAAAAGTTGTTCTTTTCTACGTTTTAGTGCTTTGCGTTTGCGTACGTTTGCGTTTAAACGGGAAAGAATAACAGATTCTCCACTGTATGTAAGACGTAGTGGAGAAGACGCCGTTCTCTCCCGTTCAAACGCAAACGAAACGCATCACAATAAAATGTAGAAAATGCCAAGTTTTCGACGACTCTGACCATCCCTGTTAATCTGAATGGCCGTGTTACTGTTTGCATGGAAAATAATAGTTTTAGCATAAACGCGTTTATTCGGAAATAACACAGGCTTTTCCCCTGTAGAAATGAGTATCAATACTCACCTAGGCTAATACCCAATGTAAGACATAACCATCCAAGACACGAATATACCTGTATGGGAAAACATTAATAAAATCTCTGTGTAAATGAAAACACACGGATTGGGAATTATTCTTTTCCTCTTGCAACATTAAATTACCCTTGTGGATTATAAGGTGCCATTTTAGTTACCAAACATAAACCAGTCTAGTTGGAGTTCTTGTTAGTTAAGTAAGTAGTGATTTAAATTAGCAAACAGTGTAGACCCCGTTCGAAACCCTCTAATCTGTGGCTACACTCTTGGCAAATGTAAGGAAAATATGTTTAACAGGTATACGGTGTTTAAAGAGTTAATTGAATGGCCACATTTGAACCAAACTTTGACAAGCAAACAAGACCTGAAGGATATGAGGGGTGCTTCAAATTAGGTAGGTTTTGTTTTTAAACTCTTCATGTAAAAAATAGAATAATATTATTAATATAACATCAAGTGTACCATTTTATTTCGGAATCGTGTCGCTACCAGAAATCACTACACTTTCATTAAAACATAAGTCTTGCAGTTTATCATGAATATGGATGGAGGGGTGCATTAAAGTTCGCTCACATTTGCTCCACGGCGGCCGTACGGCGGTCGCATAAACGTGAAATCTGGAAAATCTTGCGGCGGCCATGCGGCGGTCGTACGGCGGCCGCACGGCGTATTCCAATGTTTTACTGGCCACAAGGCTCGCCGTAGGATTATAACGCGGAGTTATAACATTTGTTTTTATTTCTACGGCGGCCGTAGAAAACACACGCCGCAGAGTGGGACTGCGGCTGTCGTACGGCTGCCGAACGGTCGCCGTCCGGCCACCGTACGGCCGCCGGAACGCAATGGTCACTTTTCCTATTGTGTATTTGTACTTTTGTTCATATATAAAACATGTATATTATCATAAAATGAATTTAGATGTCCTGAAATGCTGTCCAAATATGTCCTTTGAGTTTACGGTGTAGTTGGACTAGTATGAATTGTGTGAACATGTATCAAACAAAGTTGTGTAGCAGGAGCAACATTTTGGTTGCAGAGCATCTGGTGGAGCTTCCACGGCTGCCGTACGGTGGCCGTACGGCGACCGCACGGCGGCTGTACGGCGGCAGTACTATGGCCGTAGATTTTTTAACCCCCAAAAATAAAAGCTCGCCGTGCTACAGCCGCAGTAAATGTGAGCGCAAAACACGGCGGCCGTAGGAATTCTACGGCGGCCGGGGAATTGCTACTAGCCGTAGAAATAACACGCCGTGCGGCCGCAGCAAATGTGAACATGGCGTTCTTGAATGTTTTAATACTGTGGCATGTACCGCTGTAAGGAAATTTAAAGCAATATTATTGAGAACATATCGAAGTAATCTTCAAATAGTTTTTGATTCTGATTAGATACCGCGTTTTGGCGTCATCTGATCGGGATCGAAACTTGTTGATAAGTCGGCCTTAGCCGTCTATGGCATCGAAATTAATAAAATAATATATATACTAAGTTCAAATAAATACGAAAGACTCAAGCAGGAAACGTAACACAAACAATACACCCACCTCTCAAGCAGAACACACACACACAGTCATACCACAACAAACACACACACACACGCGCAATACCATTCCTTCATCTACACACTAAATAGAAAACAACACGCAAGACAAACATAAAGCACAGTGAATATAGGAGCCCGCCTTGGTACGGTCAGTAGCAATCAATAATTAACTATAAATTAATTAATTATTAACAACCACTCAAGTCTACTTCCAGTCCGAATAACCGCTCAGCCGACTGTACATTTACTCCCCTGATCATTGAGCCATCCTGTCTACAATATTGAGCACTGCTAACATATGGCGCAGTCAAATGCAGCCGCAGTACCCACTCAGACCGTTCACATGAACCCATTTTAACCCCTTGGTGGAGAGGAGCAATTCGCGGTACATGTCTTGCTCAAGAACATTCCTGTACATCATCGGGGATTCAGAAAAAATCCCCTAGTCAGACCGCTGGTCCGGCGGGGGATCGAACTCACGTCCCTGGTACCGTAGTCCAACGTGTTACCACTGGACTATTGCCGCGGGTTAACTTGTCAGAATTGTTGTCGTTTCCTACCTTCATTCTTCAGTCTGTACCCCCCAGTTATTCGCCCACAACCTCAACTCAAAGCATGTAATGGCTGCACAAAATATCACCATTACTTCTACATGTATACCCTTATCTTGCGAATTCCAACTTAACTGGTAGTGTCAAACAATTTTACCCAATTCATATGCCGCGTATCTTAGAGTCTGCTCTATATAAAAAATGTGCGGCACTCGTTTTTAAATTTCTTTTAATGAAAAAGTGAATAGTCTTAGTATGTTTATGCAGACATTTCAAAGCAGGCGATTGTACTGTAGGATAATAGTTATAATGTCATGTGCGTCTTGTGCTACATTTGTATTAGATAAGTCCTGACCTAAAACGATTATTTTTTACTTTGACACAATTTAGTGTCTTCTTTTAACCCGTTGCAATAAACTCTCCCTGTGTGCTTGTTTGACGATTTCATTGTTGATATACAAAAGGTGATCGAATGGCACTGCAATGTTTTATCATTTCCGTTGGTAATACGTTGAATATTACAGCGCTCCCTCTCTACAACGACACCCACTGGGAGACAAAAAATATGTGTGTTGTTCGGAGGGAGTCGTTGTAGGGAGGGAATTTGGCTTGTATTTGCAAACAGCTTGAATCCAGATCAGACGCCGCGTTACGCGGCGTTTGATCTGGATTCAAGCTGTTTGCCGCTCGTCATTATGTTTTTTTTCTGTCAAAATGTCTAATATGTAAATTTGAGAAAACCAGCAGACGACAATTTTAAGTAATGAACCCTTTACCCCGCTTTTGACTAAAAACACTATCATGACGTCATAGATTCTAATCAATTGCCGTCTGCTTTTATTTCTTAAATTTAAGTTTTAGGTATTTTGACTTACGAAATATTGAAATGAGTGTCAAACAGTTTGGATCTTGATCAGACGCCGCGTAACTATTTGCAAATTACTTGTGTACTGGGGGTAATCAGTGATGGTTAACAGATGCTAGATCTATTAGGATGGGTCGAATTGGGTTTTAACTCATTCACGCCTGAAATTTCAAATTGAAAATCAAATTCTCCAGTTAAGTGTAGTCAATTTTGCAATACAGTGGAGAATCTGTTATTTTTTCCCGTTTAAACGCAAACGTACGCAAACGCAAAGCACTAAAACGTAGAAAAGAACAACTTTTGGGCAATTCTGATAATTCTTGTTTATCTTGGTGGCAAATAGTTTGGAGCCTGATCAGACGCCGGGTTACCCGGCGTCTGATCTGGCTCCAAACTGTTTGCACTGCAAATAATAGTTATAGCGTAAACGCGTTTATTGGGAAAGAATAACAGATTCTCCACTGTATGTTGCAAAGTGACAAACAATGAAGATCTTGATCAGAGGGCTCTCAATATTTACATTCGCCCCATTTAATTACATTGAAAAAGACGTTTAATTCGTATAGACGCAATTTATCAAGGGGCGGTACTTGTGGATCATTTTCTGTCTTTTATTTGGCTTAAACGCCGAAAAAATCAGTTTATTTGTTAAAGGTCTACACTGTTTGCATTAAACATGTGTACTCTTAACAGGTATGCAGTAACTTTTTATAAATCACGAGTATACTCGTTGCTAGGGTGGAATATGTTAAGGATAAAAAACAAGAGTATATCGGATCAAACTTTAATGTAGTTTTCCATAAAGTACATAGTGTTTCGAATAGCAACTCCTAAGATACCAGTTGTAGTCAGTATTCCTGGGCTCTAGATAAGGTGGGTATTCCAAAAAATAAAATCTTTATTTGTGCAGTAAACACTATGTTGTCACTACTCTCTTCGAGACGATTCTAATGAGTAGTAACACAATAAGATTTGGTGTTGAAATAAGTAATAATCTATGTGTGTATCGGATCACTATTTAATGTAGTTTTTCACAAAGAACATAGTGTTTCGAATAGCAACTCTTAAAAACCCAGTAATAATCAGTATGCACATCCTCAACCATGGCACACCAATGCTTCTGCGCAAGAGCTGCATTATAATAATGGAAGTTTGCATACGTCAATGGCACTGGTTTTGGTCCAGCCCATTGCCAGGTGTAGGGAACTAATGTCGTCGTCAGGCCTATCCACGCGAAAGGGTAACCTAAAAGATAATACCCGTCTTTTGAAACGCAGTACGACTAATATTGACGTGAGTCAGATTCTACAATTCTCAAGTATCATTTATTTCTCCATCTAATCTTGCCTTGTGACATCTCTAAAGTTTTGACTTACGACCCTTTCTGTCGTACGACGTTTCATAAGACGGGTCAATGGGGTACAGTGGAGAATCTGTTATTCTGACGTCATTCGTGATGTCATACAGTGGAGAATCTGTTATTCCTTCCCGTTTTAAAAACGCAAACGTACGCAAACGCAAAGCGCTCAAACGTAGAAAAGAACAACTTTTGGACAATTCTGATATTTCATGTTTATCTTGGTGGCAAACAGTTTGGAGCCTGATCAGACGCCGGGTTACCCGGCGTCTGATCTGGCTCCAAACTGTTTGCACTGCAAATAATAGTTTTAGCGTAAACGCGTTTATTGGGAAAGAATAACACATTCTCCACTGTAGCTGGACGTTATCATTATCAAATCTATAGTGATGTTTTTATCCCTCCATGTTGTGGTCTTCTTCAATATTGTTTTCTTCCAGATCTCTTTCAAAGTTAATTTAAGGTAGCGTATAACGGCTCCCTCTGAACAACGCACACATTGTGTGTCTCCCATTGGGTGTCGTTGTAGAGAGGGAGCGCTGTAATTTCAAAACGAGTGTGGTTAAGCGTTACGCGGCGTCTGATCCAACCCGTCTGTAAAGGTGAAGTTTGGCGTCATTGACAGTAAAAGATTTAATAACATATTCAACCCTAGCGACGAGTATACTCGTCATTTACAAACAATGTACCTGTGAGGAGTACACTAAGTCTTGTTCTGTGCAAACAGTGTAGACCCTGATAAAAGGGCCCTTAAAGAGTTCATTTACACATTCAACCCTAGGCACTTGTTCTGTGCAAACAGTGTAGACCCTGATCTCAGGGCTCTTTTAGGAGCCCTCTGATCAAGGTTCACACTGTTTGTAATTTTTCAATAAATTACCCTTAAAAAATAACCCTTCATAGTAATAAAAAAAGTTTGAGAGGTGTAGGGGTTAGCTCATGTCATCTCAAAGTTGTATATTGGACACTTTGACAGAAGAAACATAAAGACGAGGGATAAACAGTTGAAAACAAGACCAGAAGCTGCGCAACGCGGCATCTAATCTGGATTCAAACTGTTTGCATTTCTAATGGTATTAATTTTCCCTCCCTATAACAACTCCCTCTGGGTGATGTTGTAGAGAGTTGGCGTTATAAAATTGAGAAATAATCTATGTTCTACCGTCTACGAAGGCCGAAGGCCTGAGTGGTCAATTTCTGCGCACCACAACGACCGACCGTTGTAAAATACCGTTCCACAACGGTAGAACATAGATTATTTCGAATCTAACATGACTAGATTTAAAGAAATTCATTAGAAAGGAAATCAAATGTTCCATACTTATTTCCTCAGCGGATGCAGTTTTTCGACCGAATTACTTTTTCCGCGGCATTACAAGAATCTAATACCCAACAGCTAATTTACATTTACCGATCCACAACCTGGCATAGAACAAACATTTAATCAAACAAGACAGAATAATGGGACATTACAGTAACATGACTGGTTAAAGGTATATGGTCTATACGGGCTATATGAATAACGTAAGAAATTTCAAAACGATAACGTAAGAATGCATGAGGTCACGTCATGTCATATAACCGCGGGAGGAGCGGGGTAGAGAAGAGCGTTGTAAAACGTCTCAGGTATACCACGATGAGCTTGTTCTATTTTTATAGTGACCAAAACGCGTGTCATGTTAGAATGTTATATTTACCATGCAGTCCTTGCTGTAATAAATACTGCTCCATTAGCTGCTGTTTATGTCGATTATTAGCAACATACAGTTCTGCTCCGTCCGTCTGGCACAGTTTACGAGCATCTGACCACTCGTGTAGGACCTTGTACAACTTTAGGCAACCACGTGTGGTGTTCTTATGGATAACCCAGTCGTACCCATTTCTATGGCAAGGTCCTGTCGATAGAAAAATGTTGTCAATTAAACCCCGTCACTGTTATGACGTCACCAAATTCAAAGAATTATCGTCCGCTCGTATTTCTTTTTAGCATTGCATGTTTTTTTACTTAAAATATTGAAATGAGTGTCAAACAGTTTTTGGAGAATAACGAATCAATAGATTTTAACTTACCTTGCGTCATGTTACATAAAAGATGAGTGTGACAATGTCTAACGTCTTGTGAATCGCCGACACATGCGTTGCCATGGTGTTGTGGAGCCGGGTTGATGCATGTTCGTGTTCTGACCCTGGTGCCATGACTACAGGTGACAGAACAACTTGACCAACCACCCCAGATGGACCAGTGACCGTTTACCGCAACAGCTGGGGCTAGAGTGTACAGTGGAGAATCTGTTATTCTTTCCCGATAAACGCGTTTACACGAAAACTATTTTTTCTTTTACAAACAGTTTGGAGCCAGATCAGACGCCGGGTACCCCGGCGTCAGATCTGGCTCCAAACTGTTTGCCACCAAGATAAAGATGAATTATCAGAATTGTCAAAACGTTGTACTTTTCGACGTTTTAGTGTTTTGCGTTTGCGTACGTTTGCGTACGTTTGCGTTTAAACGGGAAAGAATAACAGATTCTCCACTGTAGATGTTGCAGAAAAAATTGTTAGCTATTACGACAAGTAAAATTGTAAGGAACCTAGCCAGTAGTAAACATGCCCTGTGACGCATGAAATAAAGTCGTTATTATTATTATTATTATTATTATTATTATAAACATGCTCTGTGACGTCGTTTCCCGCGAAGATCACAGTATGATGAAGGTCCTCAAAAGAAGGACTGAAACTGTCACTAAGGTAAACAAAAACTGGATTGGTTCGAAGAACTCTTTAAATTAGCACTTACTCTATCCTGGTGAATTTTGTCGTGAAGTATAATCGTGCTTTACAAACAGTGTATATGTGAAAAGTACATTTGTCCGAAACAAATAGCGCAGACGCTGGTCTGAGGTCTCATGTAGGAACTATGTAATCACTGCCTGCACTATTTTTCATTTGCAAAACATTGTTAAATTAAATTCGTCATAGTAAAACATATACTAGATTTAATTGGGAAACCTGACCTATCTACATTTTGTAGTTTGAAGTTTTGTAGTTCAATGCAGAAAATGTCGACTGCCTCGTGGAGAAAACGTTATTCGTTCCCGTTTAAACGCAAACGTACGCAAACGCAAAACACTAAAACGTCGAAAAGTACAACTTTTTGACAATTCTGATAATTCATCTTTATCTTGGTGGCAAACAGTTTGGAGCCAGATCAGACGCCGGGATACCCGGCGTCTGATCTGGCTCCAAACTTTTTGTACTGCAAATAATAGTTTTAGCGTAAACGCGTTTATTGGGAAAGAATAACAGATTCTCCACTGTAATTGATTGTTAACCCTTTACCCCATTGCCTATTTCTAGCTTTGGAGACGGGTGACCACTTAAAGCAGTTTGAAAGTAAAGCAGAATGCGCTTTTGAGAGTAAAGCAGAATGCGCTTTTATGCGCATTCTGGTTTATTTTCAGGCCGATTTAACCTACTATCTGCTAGGATGTTGGAAATATTTCTTTTGGCACATGTCCATGACTGTATAAAGTGGAACTATTTTCTTCATGGGAAGAATAACTTAAATGCGCTAGAAGGCTCTTCTATAGGGGAAACGGTTAAACACATCCGCTACCTTTCCTTAACTACAAAGATTATTTGCAAACAGTTTTGGACACTGATAAGACGCGCCGATACGCAGCGTCTGCAGGGCTGTCATTTCTCCGGATTTTTCCTAAATCTCCTGATTTTTCCCCAGTATATAGTAGCTTAAAGCAGGTTGAAAGTAAAGCAGAATGCGCCCAAAGGCGCATTCTGCTTTACTTACAGCCTGCTTTAAGTAGTCGCATGTCAGCAAAACAGAAAAAAGCCTAATGGGTAAAGGTACGATTCGTTAAATCGCACTTGAAAAATGCAAGTTTGGAAATCTTAGGATTTTTCATGTCAACTTATGGCAGCCCTGCGTCTGACCAGTGTCTAAACTGCTCGTCTCATTACGATATTGCTTAAGTCAGCTTACCTTAATATTTAATAACATAAAAAGATGAAATCAAACGACTATTGTCTAAACCAGATGACGTATTGACAGTGGAAGGGTAAACACCAGTAGAGTTTGTTTGAAATACGAAACCAACAAACAAAACAGTTAAAGATCTCTTTTGCGACGGTAAGAGTACACTTCACTATTGGTTTAAGACAGAATGCTCCTAAAGGCGCAGTCACACTATAACGTTTTAGTAGCCAAAGTATAAAATATTTCCTGAATACGTTGGCGTACGTCAGGTAAGTTATGAGTACGTTTTGTATAAGTTAACAGTACGTTGGAATACAATGACATACAGTGGAGAATGTGTTATTCTTTCCCAATAAACGCGTTTACGCTAAAACTATTATTTGCAGTGCAAACAATTTGGAGCCAGATCAGACGCCGGGTAACCCGGCGTCTGATCAGGCTCCAAACTGTTTGCCACCAAAATAAACATGAAATATTAGAATTGTCACAAAGTTGTTCTTTTCTACGTTTTAGTGTTTTGCGTTTGAGTACGTTTGCGTTTAAACGGGAAAGAATAACAGATTATCCACTGTACACTGACATACGTTGTGGTACGGTGAGTACGTTGTAGGTAAGTTATACGATCGTTTACACAGTCATGCTACTTATAAAATAGCCGTTATGAGTATGTTTTGTATAAATTAACAGCACGTTGGATTACACTGACATACACTGACATACGTTGTGGTACGGTGAGTACGTTGTAGGTAAGTTATGAGTCGTTTCGTATAAGTTAACAGTACGTTGGAATACACTGACATACACTGACATACGTTGTGGTACGGTGAGTACGTTGTAGGTAAGTTATGAGTCGTTTCGTATAAGTTAACAGTACGTTGGAATACACTGACATACACTGACATACGTTGTGGTACGGTGAGTACGTTGTAGGTAAGTTATGAGTCGTTTCGTATAAGTTAACAGTACGTTGGAATACACTGACATACACTGACATACGTTGTGGTACGGTGAGTACGTTGTAGGTAAGTTATGAGTACGTTTTGTATAAGTTAACAGTACGTTGGAATACACTGACATACACTGACATACGTTGTGGTACGGTGAGTACGTTGTAGGTAAGTTATGAGTCGTTTCGTATAAGTTAACAGTACGTTGGAATACACTGACATACACTGACATACGTTGTGGTACGGTGAGTACGTTGTAGGTAAGTTATGAGTCGTTTCGTATAAGTTAACAGTACGTTGGAATACACTGACATACACTGACATACGTTGTGGTACGGTGAGTACGTTGTAGGTAAGTTATGAGTACGTTTTGTATAAGTTAACAGTACGTTGGAATACACTGGCATACACTGACATACGTTGTGGTACGGTGAGTACGTTGTAGGTAAGTTATGAGTCGTTTCGTATAAGTTAACAGTACGTTGGAATACACTGACATACACTGACATACGTTGTGGTACGGTGAGTACGTTGTAGGTAAGTTATGAGTACGTTTTGTATAAGTTAACAGTACGTTGGAATACACTGGCATACACTGACATACGTTGTGGTACGGTGAGTACGTTGTAGGTAAGTTATGAGTACGTTTTGTATAAGTTAACAGTACGTTGGAATACACTGACATACACTGACATACGTTGTGGTACGGTGAGTACGTTGTAGGTAAGTTATGAGTCGTTTCGTATAAGTTAACAGTACGTTGGAATACACTGACATACACTGACATACGTTGTGGTACGGTGAGTACGTTGTAGGTAAGTTATACGATCGTTTAAACAGTCATGCTACTTACAGTGGAGAATCTGTTATTCTTTCCCGTTTAAACGCAAACGCAAAGCGCTAAAAGGTAGAAAAGAACAACTTTTGGACAATTTTGATATTTCATGTTTATCTTGGTGGCAAACAGTTTGGAGCCTGATCAGACGCCGGGTTACCCGGCGTCTGATCTGGCTTCAAACTGTTTGCACTGCAAATAATAGTTTTAGCGTAAACGCGTTTATTGGGATAGAATAACAGATTCTCCACTGTATAAAATAGCCGTTATGAGTATGTTTTGTATAAATTAACAGCACGTTGGATTACGTTATAAGTTATTATTTTGTAAATGTTGCATTACCTTTCTAAAGGATTTCTACCGTAAATGTAAATGCTACAAAACTTTGTAAACCATTTATAGGTCAGCGTATGCCAACGTTTCAAAGAATTTGGGATAGTTTTTATACGTCGGCGTACGTTCTGCAAATTATTGTAGTGGGACATGGCCATAACTGCAAGAAAATCACATTACTTGTAGCTTGGCATCTGTGTATGGCTGAACAGCTGACGGACATCTTGTTTGTGCCTTTACAAATGTTACCATTGTTTTGTGGCGCTGGATTATCACATATTCTGGTCCTTGTTTTAATGCCATGGTCACAAGTTGCCGAACACGATGACCAAGAGTTCCATATTGACCAATGACCATCAACCGGAACTATAAATGTAAGGACCACAATGGAAATAAGAGTATTCCTTACTCTTTTTTGTGTCATCCTTGGCATATAATGTTGAGTGACATGACTGTATTAAATCATACATGTTGTTGCTTATTGTTTGTTTTTAATAACAGATTGCCATGTTATTGTACATTTAAGAAATGAATTGATTTTTTTCGGCGTTCAAGCGAAATGAGCGACAGAAAATTATCGGCAAATACCATGAATCGCTATCGCGATTCATGGTATTTGCCGATAATTTTCTGTCGCTCATTTCGCTTGAACTCCGAAAAAAATCTGTTCATTTCTTATATAATTTAATATTGTTTGTTTTCATTACATTTGGTTAGCTGTGATTGGCTGTAATTTTTGTTTTATAACTCCATGAAAAAAATAAAATTCAGGCCACGCCTTGTCAGGACTACTTTCTCTTAGTCCAACTGCTCTCCACAAGCGCTGCATAAAGCAGGACACCAAAATGACGTCATTGACGTCGACGTTACTACAAAACAACGTCGCGTTTTGGCGGAAAATATATATGGCGGAGGGACTACAACCTACGTTTTAAAAGCGTTAAAAATGAACTTTTGCGTCAGATTCTCTATTTAACTACTTTCTTAAATTCAGTAGTGATATTAATTTATAAGGAATAATTCGGAATATTTATTGTATTCATGGATGTATGGAAAAAAACCTGGTCACACTGTATGAAACCTTAAATTTACAATGTATTTGCTGTAATTTCTTATATTAGATTAACATTTTGTAAGTATGCATGTATGTTTAATCCATATTAGAGGTTGATAACACGAATAATGTGTACCATATCTGGAACAGCCATGATCGAATAACTGTAGCTGCGTACATTCGAAAGCAAAAAAATAAGTTCCATTGTTTACATTCTAAAATCAACAACTTTGACAGTTTGGCGCGAAAATGACTATTTCACGTCATTGGAAGTGACGTCATTTTTAAAGTAGGATAAATATATCGGGTTTTTTGGCATGAATGAATGCAGACAGTTGTTGTTTAGGATAAGGTATGTCAATTTTCTTGCAATTTATCTCATTAATAAAGAAGAATATTAGTCGGGAATCATGGTTTCCACTAATAGTAAGGCATAGATCGGTTAAGAACAAATTTTGAAAAAATCCGCCAAATGTTTGCTGTCCCAAGTTCCAAAGATTAATTCGCGAATGAAAACTGCATATGCCCCGCCTCCTCTTCGAAACTTTTCCACAAGTCCCGCGCTCTCGAGAAATGGTTTTTATACGAAATGAACACCCATTTTGTCAATGGAATTGAATGTAAATATTTTATGTTGAAATAAATATATCTATCTGTATATCTATCTTACTGTACAAGAAAAATAATGTTTCTAATCTTATAAAGACAACTATTATACGTATACAGTCGTAACTCGATTCTTCAAACTCACTTAAATCGAACGTACCAGTATTTCATAAGTCGATTTTCGGAAAGTCGACCTAGCTAAAGTCAAAAATATCCGTATTTCAATGTTAAAACGTGGCTAAGCCACGTTTTAACCTTGAAATATGGATATGTTCGCACCATAGATATCTTAAAATAACCTAGATCGACTATAGGCCAATCAGCGACGGTCATCGAGAAGCCATTTTGGTGCGTGTATGCTACTCATATTCCAATGGTCTGGTACACGTCGTATTGCGGTAGATTAATGACGTTACATGATGTGCGCAGTAATCCCGTCTACGTTGACGGTGCGTCATTGACTACAGAAGTTACTAAGAACCGTTCCATAGTTGCTATGATTAACCGATGGTTTTATTCAGTTAAATAAGAAGTACCATCATTTTGTGCTTATTATCGTTTGATTGTCGTTTTACGGTGCACATTTATGTTACAAGATGTATGTAGTATGAATTCATTCTTAAATGAAAGTAAATCCTATTATGTCGCCGGAGGGAAAGTGTATGATACACGCATCAAAGTGGCGTCTTTCTGACCATCGACCAATGGGAGCTCAGCGCTAGGTGGCCGATCTAGTCTCTTAAGATATCTATGGTTCGCACTAACGCGAGTTCGAAGTATAGAGTTTCGGCTGTATTCTGTAAAAATGCTATCAATGAAGATATAGCCGTGACGTTATTTTTTTTCTCGTTTAAACCAAAAATAAACCGCGAAAGCTTTGCAATAAAATGTGGAAAATGACGTTTTGAAATTCTAACTATTTTATTCGGAGTGGCGAACAGTTCTGATCAGACGCCAGGTTACCTGACGTCTGATCTGGCTCCAAACTGTTTGTAATAGAAATAATAGTTTCAGCGAAAAGGCTTATCGGGAAAGAATAACGTCTTCTCCACTGTATTTAACCATTTTACCTCCAAATGTTACCATACCTTTTAACTCGTTTCCATTAAAAAATATCGTCAGCTTAAATGTGTCGTATGCAATTTAATGCCTTTTTCAATTTTTGACTTTCTTACTGAAGAAAAATTTATAAAAGTGCCAAACAATTTGGGTGAAGCTTACAATGTATCTATCCATATACCGTCGTAGTCAGGAGCTGCTTTCTGCATGAGAGGTTGATCAAATTTGAGTTAAATGTTATTGCGTAATATCTTGTCAAATGCGAACACAGGATCAGGATCCAACCGTTTTGATACTCATAACGATATTACTTTAGTTAATACAATTTCAATTGAAGTGTAGACATTAAAACGAACGTTATTTTGAAAAGGTAATCTTACTGTTAAGAAACTTATGTTATTATGTCGGTAAATAGCTTTTAGCTAATGTTATATATGTTGTGAAAACACCCGACTATAAATAAAGTTTCTTGTATCTTGTATCTTGTATCTTGTAAAAGCAAATGTATATTTCAACCTATATTTTCCCTAAACTGATATTTTTGTAGGCGTTTGGCATCCACTTACAAAATCCAATGTTTTTTATGCCAAATTTGGTTTTCATTTGGTAAAGCATGAAAGTAAACATCTTTCCCTATAGCATTTGTAAACAGGTAACGCTTTGGCGGCATTTGTTACTGGTGTTTTAGACAGACTAATTCTCACTGCAGAACAAGCAGAACACTCGTGAAACCTTAAACATATTGAAAGATTCCAATAAATACAAAGACCCATGTAGGCTCTTCTATACGTCATAACGTCCAACCTCGATAGCTCAAAACTCGCTTTAGTCAAATTTAACCCTCTCACCGCCGAAGTCGCATAATGTGAACTTTGCAAACAGTTTGAATCCTAATCAGACGCCGCGTAACGCGGCGTCTGATCAGGATCCAATCTGTTTTATACTCGTGTTGATATTTCTAAAGTCAGTATGCCTTAATTTAATCTAACTTTGAAAGGTTATTGCAGACTACAATATTGCGGTTAATGGGTGTAAACCTCACGATGAATTTAGCGTCGAAAGGGTTAAAGACACAAGTACTTGACACGTAAAAAATATTTATTGTTTTTTATTTACCGTAGATATAGAAAAAGGTATACTACGGGAATCGAACAGGAAGTCTAAAACTCTAAACTGTCAAATTGAACTGCTGCTCAAAAGGATTTTTTTAATGTGTGAAGTACCTGTGGTTAAAGACATATCCATAGCCAGACAGCCACGTTTTAACTTTGAACTTCACTGTACATGCCTTTTCAAAATAATTGTCCACGTAATGTTGAGGCTCAATTGTAGAAATACAGAAAAAAGCGACTAAAGCGAGATCGACTTTTCGATGTTCTACTGAATCTGGGTCTGTGCTTACAAATCGTTGTAGTTGAGTCTGAAATCATTCTCAAGCATTTGATTGGTCAGATTTGAGCCTATGCTTGATAACGAAGTCAGGATCATCCCCAACGCTTTATAAGCGCTGGGCCAGTACCTTGGCAGTGTTGGGCGGCTGTACAACTGTCGGACATTTTATCGGTGCCTTTACAAATTTTGCCATTGTTTTGTGGAGCCGGGTTATTGCATATTCTGGTCCTTGTTTTAATGCCATGGTCACACGTTGCCGAACACAATGACCAAGAGCTCCATATTGACCAATGACCATCAAGTGGAGCTACAACTAGAACAAGAGTAATAATTTGTCTAATCCTATATTGATATACATGTATTGATTTTGATAAATAATGTATATTGTGAACGCCACTGACCATTGTAAATAACAATGTATCATGTTTATATATGTGGTAATGGTAGGCATATTTGCCTTATTTCCTGAATATATCAATACCATATAAAACCCACTAAAATGCGTCCTTTATAAGCCGAGGTCAGGAATAGTTATTGTATTTTAGCCTGTTTCTATGAATGAAAATAGGGTCACCCTGAAAAATATGAAGAGCAGTCCTATTGCATCCCAGAACACATCCAAGATAGTTTGGAAACCAAACTCCAGGACTGAAGAGCTATATGCACCAATGCAGTGGCAAACTAATCCATACATAGATAACCAGAGCCCAGAAATGGACTTTCCACTGCCTAGAGTACAGGTCCAATATTATAAAGCGTATTAGTTGAGTCTGAAATCATTCTCAAGCATTTGATTGGTCAGATTTGAGCCTAGGCTCAAAACTGACCAATCAAATACTGAGGAACTACTGCAGACTCAACTCAAAAGCTTTATAACCTTGGAGCCTGGTATTGGTGCAATGTCACATAGAAAATACAAAACTAAGAAGAATTGTTTTAATTGTTAATGAAGTGTTAAATGTACTCAGTAACGAAAGAAGTTTATATATTGATATTATAAACAATCAACAAGTAAGAGACTGTGAATAGTTTAATTATCATCTTATGACAATAAATAGTGAAGAATAAGAGATATGTCCAGGTGATTTTATCAGCAATATACATATATAAAGCCAGGTCAAGATGGATAACAATGGCATACATCAGAAGCAGGAGGTTCAAAGAAGGTTCAAGGGAGTCGCTATCCAAGGGCATTTCCTGAAGAAAAAAAAAAATTCTATGAAAAGCTTAGAGAATTGATTCTAACTTGAAAAGTTTGGACATTTGAATTATTCTTTAACTTAAACATCCGTTTTGGACAGTATAACCCATTACCCAATAGATACATCTTTATACGCCTTTTATTTAATTCTTCCAGTGATGAAAATATTTTTAATTTATACGATCAAGAACATGCACTGTAAGAAATATATTTTTATATCCTAGCAGATGGTAGCTTAAAGCAGGCTGAAAGTAAAGCAGAATGCGCTATAATGCGCATTCTGCTTTACTTTCAGCCTGCTTTAAGTGATCACCTATCTTCAAACCTAGAACTAGGCTATGGGGTAATGGGTAAAACAGTTTATTCTTCATGGTTAAACGTTTTAATATTTCCTAAGACTATCAGTAGTAAGTAAGCAGGAACTTTGCCTTCCTTTGTAGGGGGTAGTGTAACACACCGGTGTGTTCATTATTAGAAATATTAAACACTGTGTTTGAACATAACATTAAAGGATCATGACGATTGTCAGTTAATATTTAACAGACTTACCTTATAATTGATAAACCATATAGCCGATGGTTGAATTCCATATCGTAATGTGTCATGAACATTTCATGCTGTTCACTGGTTAAAACCAAATGAACAAGTCATTTGCCGGGTGTTAAGGCAGCATATTTATGTACTGTCACTGCAGATACACTGATAGTTTGTATTTATACTCAAATAATTTAATATTGTTTGTTTTCATTACTTTTGGTTAGCTGTGATTGGCTGTAATTTTTGTTTCATAACCCCATGAAAAAAAATAATTCAGGCCACGCCTTGTCGGGATTATTTACTCTTAGTCCAACTGCTCTCCATGAGCGCTGCATGAAGCAGGACGCAAAATGACGTCATTGACGACGACTTTACTACAAAACAACGTCGCGTTTTGGCAGAAAATACATATGGGGAGGGACTAAAATCTACGTTATAAAGTGTTAAATAATGAACACTCGTGTCAGATACTCTATTCAACTACTTTCTTAAATTCAGTAGTTATATTAAATTAAAAGGAATAATTCGGAATATTCTATATTGTATTCATGAGGGTATGAAAAAAAAACTGGTCACACTTTTGTATGAAACCGCGAAGCCAGTTTTTTTTCCATACCTCCATGAATACAATAAATATTCGAATTATTCCTTAAAGGTTTAAACTCCATGAGGATTCATGGTCACACGACGTCGCCATATTTCTTGCGTATTCCATTTGTACACAGGTATAGATGACGTAGTGTGGTGACCATTGTTTTCATTAATGATCAATATCTGTATCACACTCTAATTGGCTACAGTGATCACTTCTGTGGTGATCCTATCTACATTTGTGGTGATCGTACCCATACGGTGGACGCGATCCATGTCCGTTAGTATAAAAGCCAGTGTTTTCGAAATACTGCCATATTCGAGTTTAGCTCATTTAGACGTCATTTTGGCAAGACTCACATCTGTGATCGAATATTACCTTCTTCCTTTCGGCACCAATTTCCAAATGGTATACATGTATATGTTACAGGGATTAAGTGTAATCAGTGTTTACGCGTAATCCCTGAACATTTCAGGGATTACGCGTAATCACTGGGCGTTTTAGGGAATTGATGAAATGTCCGTTTTTTCATAAAAATAACAGATTTGTACTATCATAACATTTCTTTTGGTTTTAAACATCATGCTTTCCTGACATATCATGGTATAATAGACGTTCATACAAAGTTTCTCGCACAAGTGAATAAAAATAAGTAAACAGTGTGCATTTAAGTCAGGACAATTAAAAAACCAAGACATCTGTCTTGTTAATAAGGTTAACAACGTATTTTATAGCGTGGTACTTGCCTTTGAACTTAATGAACTAAACGAGGTAATGTTCATTACTTTATCCAAACGTAACTGCCAAATATTTATAAAAAAAAAAGCAACGAAAAGCTTCAATATTACGCATTTTCCCTGGGAGATTTAGGGTTTTCGTTAAATCCCTGATTTTTCAGGGATTTCACGTATTCCCTGATTACACTTAATCCCTGTAACATATACACTAAACTTATAGTCCAGAGAATATTCCCAACCTTTTATCCGTCTCCATAACGGAAAAAGAACTTCTAAAAGCTTCAACTTTGATAAGCGCTGGATACATATAAACTCCTGTGTGTTTGAAGCTGAAGTCGTAAGAGTAACTTCCCCTTACCTTATAGGCCTACGAAATGCACAAGTACAACTGGCCGGTTTAATTCAATTTATAACAAAAGGCTGCAGTGACAATGTTGTTTTGATTATAGTTCACCATATTGCAGCTAAATACATTTTCATTTAAATTTCTTATAATTTATAAGTGAATAAATTATTAAAGCCACTATATTACTCCCACATAAACAGAATCAAACATTTTTCTTACATGAAATTTATGTCACTATCGTAAGCGTTCCATATAAAAAGAAGTAATACGTGGTGATATTTGAAGCAATATTGCTAACGAACAGTGAAATTTGTTGAAACAAGTAATCAAGTTTGTTTATTTTTGAATAGCGACGAAAATTTACGGACATACTCGGTAAAGCTCATTTGCATAATTCTATACAACAAGTCGAGTGCTTTACAACCAAAGAGAGACAACTCCTTTAAGTTTGGCCGTTAAACTGATGCAATGATACACATTGTCGCGGCCGAATCAATCACGTGACCTTTATGCGATCGATCGAGAGTTCTCGGAACCAGCCCGTAATCTTATTTGTAAACAAACCCGCTTATAATGTAAACCACCACGATAAGAATTCGACACATTTAGGTAGGATTCTTTACGAAGTGGGTGCATATGTCAGGCTTCTTACACTCGATTTCACTTAGTTTTAATACATAGAAAATGCACACATATAAGAAATTGCGCGTTTTAAACACCAATTTGAGCGGGATTGTGCCTTTAACTATTCTATGGATATTGTGTCTACCGTATCTATAATCGAAGTACTGAAAGTACCTGCTACCCATATAGCTTCCAAAGAAATAAAGGGCAGACAGTAAAGATCAACAAGGAGCGACTTAGAGCAAACTACTCGAGCACTAGCCCGTTACAGTATTATAATATATTTAACGCACCGTGTGTACAACTGTTGTTACAAAAGTCATAATTACAGCAAGTATTGCACGTGTTGAACGTAAATGTGTCACGTTTACAAATTAGGGAGGGTATTATATTGTATCTAACATACCGTGTGTACAATTGTTGTTACAGAAGTCATAATTACAGCAGGTGTTGCACGTGTTGAACGTAAATGTGTCACGTTTACTAATTAGGGAGGGTATTATATTGTATCTAACATACCGTGTGTACAATTGTTGTTACAGAAGTCATAATTACAGCAGGTGTTGCACGTGTTGAACGTAAATGTGTCACGTTTACTAATTAGGGAGGGTATTATATTGTATCTAACATACCGTGTGTACAATTGTTGTTACAGAAGTCATAATTACAGCAGGTGTTGCACGTGTTGAACGTAAATGTGTCACGTTTACTAATTAGGGAGGGTACTATATTGTATCTAACATACGGTGTGTACAATTGTTGTTACAGAAGTCATAATTACAGCAGGTGTTGCACGTGTTGAACGTAAATGTGTCACGTTTACTAATTAGGGAGGGTACTATATTGTATCTAACATACGGTGTGTACAATTGTTGTTACAGAAGTCATCTCTACAGCAGGTGTTGCACGTGTTGAACGTAAATGTGTCACGTTTACTAATTAGGGAGGGTACTATATTGTATCTAACATACCGTGTGTACAATTGTTGTTACAGAAGTCATCTCTACAGCAGGTGTTGCACGTGTTGAACGTAAATGTGTCACGTTTACTAATTAGGGAGGGTATTATATTGTATCTAACATACGGTGTGTACAATTGTTGTTACAGAAGTCATCACTACAACAGATACTGCACGAGGTGAACGTGAATGTGTCACGTTCACTAATTAGGGAGGGTATTATATTGTATCCTAACATACCGTGTGTACAATTGTTGTTACAGAAGTCATCTCTACAGCAGGTGTTGCACGTGTTGAACGTAAATGTGTCACGTTTACTAATTAGGGAGGGTATTATATTGTATCCTAACATACCGTGTGTACAATTGTTGTTACAGAAGTCGTCGTTACAGTAGGTACGTACTGCACGAGGTGAACGAAAATGTGTCACGTTCACTAATTAGGGAGGGTATTATATTGTATCCTAACATACCGTGTGTACAATTGTTGTTACAGAAGTCGTCGTTACAGCAGGTACTGCACTTTGTGAAAGTAACTGAGTTACGTTTGCCAACTGGAACTGCTGGGTGAACGTGGGTCTGGAGGGCGGCGCATTGCTGGCAATAGAAGGCAGTTGAAGTGGAGAAGACAGAATTCCTTTCCGTTTATACGCAAACGAAACGCAAAACAATCGCCATAAAACGTAGAAAAATACAACGTTTCGACAATTTTGACTATTCGTGTTACAGTGGAGAATCTGTTATTCTTTCCCGTTTAAACGCAAACGTACGCAAACGCAAAGCACTAAAACGTAGAAAATACAACTTTTGGACAATTCTGATAATTCTTGTTTATCTTGGTGGCAAACAGTAACCCGGCGTCTGATCTGGCTCCAAACTGTTTGCACTGCAAATAATAGTTTTAGCGTAAACGCGTTTATTGGGAAAGAATAACACATTCTCCACTGTAATCTGAGTTACACGCCGTTTAGAGACTGACCGGACGACGGGTTTCCCGGCGTCTGATCTGGGTCCAATATGTTTGCAATAGAAATAATAGTTTAGAGTAAACGCGTTTGACGGGAAATAATTACGTCTTCACTATAGTTCCATAAAAATACGTTATTGTCGATGACAGTGCCCAGGAAGGCAAGTGTATGTCTGCAATAATAAAAAGACAAAGGGACGATGCATTGAGAGAGGAAGAGAGGAGCTAGAATTAGAAAAAGAGTGAGATTCAGGGCTACGAAAAATTGCTCATAAAAATCTTTAAGATTTCCAAATTTTCAAGTGCGATTTTACGAAAAATCCGAAGATTTCGCAAAAATCCGGAGAAATGGTAGCCCTGGATACTGCGATAAAGAGAGAGAGAGAGAGCGCGAAAGATTCGTCAAAGAGAAATTTGTGAATAAAGGGGGATATAGGAGAGAAATGTTGTAATAGGGAGAGATTATAGAGACTGATGGAGAGGAGAGAGTCGGAGAAGGAGTCTGTTACCGGTTGTGCTACGCAGCTTGTGACGTAGAACTGATCTCTTTCGCTGTATCCTATTAAACACACCTGTGGTATAAGAATACAAACCTTTCTTTAGCCACTCGTTTTAACTTTTAAATATGGATATATTCAAACTAACGCGAATTCGAGTTTTCGAGTTTTAGACTGTTTTATGTTTAAGAAATAATAAATTCATACCAGTGTTTTATCGTGCAATCGAACACTGGTAGGAGTTGATATGCGTAGTAATTTAATCACGAGGCCTTTAGGCCGAGTGGTTTAATTACAAGCATCTCAACGACTACCCGTGTTCGATTGCAAGATAAAACACTGGTATGAATTTATTATTTTCGAAGCCATATGACGTCACGTTAGAACGTTACAGCGCGTGAGTGTTTTATTGAGAATTCAAACACAGATACGTCCCTTCTTTGTTTATGTAGGGGCGTGCGCGAAGTGTGGTAGAATTATCATTCACGTGATGTCTTTTTGACAATTGACTTTTGATTAATGTATCATTAAGTATCAGGACTATCAATATATAGATAAATCACTTGACTCTTGATATCTAATCTAATATCTAACGTCACTTTACTAAAGCCTAAGGTCACTTGACTCTTGAAATCATGAACCCATTACCCCATAAATACGCCCTTTTACGCCTTTTATTTATTCCTCCACTGAAGAAATTAGTTCCATTTTATACAATCATGAATATGCATCATGAGAAAAAGGTTCTGTATCAAAGCAGATGGTAGCTTAAAGCAGGCTGAAAGTAAAGTAGAATGTGCATTAAGGCACATTCTGCTTTACTTTCAACCTGCTTTGAGTGGTCACATGTCTTCAAAAGTAAAAACAGGCTAGGGGTAATGGGTTTAATAACTAAACACTTCCCTATAAACCGAGATTTTGTCCAGTCCGGAAATGCTTTCAGAGGTAGGATTGTACTGAGATAAAGGGAACCCTATCTTCTTGACATATATTTCTGGCGCAGTGGAGGAAATGTTATTATTTCCCAAAAAAGGCGTTTATGCTATAAACCTTATGCCATTTGCAAACAGTTAGAAGCCTTATCAGACGCCAACTGATCAGGCTCAAAACGGTTTGCGACTTAGGCCTAAAAAATGTGTGTTTCCGGTTTCCCGACCGACCCTATTTTTTAATTGTTTTTTTAGGGGGAAATTTTTTGGTGAGGGGGGAATATTTAGCGTCTGTTACATAAGGAAAAATACCTTGTTTTAAAAGCAAACACACACATTTTTTTACAAATAATATTTATTTGATCCAATGGATTTCAGATTGTGCCAAGAACTATTTCACATAATTATGACATACCTTACAATTTAAACTTGCAAACCAAGATAAATCATTTCAGACACTTTCAATGTTGAATACAACAAGGGTAAAGTCATTATTTGTCATACAAACCCATCCTTTGATTGTAAAAAAAAATAGTCCGCATATATACCCTATATAAAAACAAATTAATAAAATAAAAACTTTTTCCTACCGACCTACCTTAAAATTTGAGAGGGCGAAACCAGAAACACACATATTTTTTTTAAGCCTTATATAAAAAATAAGTCGTCAGAAAAATTCCCCAAAAAATGCATTTGTCCACTTTAGTACGTTCTGTTTATTTTCGTTTCAGTGGAGAAAATGACGTCTCCTCCACAGTAACTAGCTTAAAAAAAAGATACAGTCGAACTTCGATATCTCGAGCTCGGTTAAGTCGAACATACCCGTATTTCAAAGTGAAAACGCGGCTGAGCCGCGGTTTCACTTTGAAACACGGGTATGTTCACCTAAATCGAGCTTGAAATAAGGCAAATTCATATTTCGATATGTCGGATAGTTCGAGTTAAGCGAGTTCGAGATATCGAAGTTCGACTGTATTTCAAACGTGGTGTAGATACAGTGGAGAATCTGTTATTCTTTCCCAATTAACGCGTTTACGCTAAAACTATTATTTGCAGTGCAAACAGTTTGGAGCCAGATCAGACGCCGGGTAACCCGGCGTCTGATCAGGCTTCAAACTGTTTGCCACCAAGATAAACATGAAATATCAAAATTGTCCAAAAGTTGTTCTTTTCTACGTTTTAGCGCTTTGCGTTTGCGTACGTTTGCGTTTAAACGGGAAAGAATAACAGATTCTCCACTGCAATTGTTAGTTACCTCATCTGTTGCACATAGTTTGATATTTCTACAGTTATTTTGGGTAGATTGTGCATCACAGCCAAAACAGAACGGTCCACGGGTGGTCCGGCTTGGCGCTGATAATACGAAATAAATATGACATATATACGGTGGAATTTAAAGCAGACGAATAATCAAAATTATGAGACAGCGTGAGGTAAATTATTCTTTCTTGGGTACAATATGATTTTGAAGATGGATGGGTTGGGTTTTCACGGCACTGTGACACAAAATAGGTCATAGCGCCGGTGATTGATGAAGGATGATAAGATGAGATGATGATGATTTAAGGAAGATGATTTCGGCTAATCCCATTCGTTGCTAGGCAGCGCATTGGATCAAAACCACCAACCTGCCTTCCTTTTAGTTCTTGGCAGAGGGGACAATTTTGGTCTAATAAACAGAAACTATTCCCTTTGACAATTAAGCCCCTGAACTGCGGCAAAGTAGGAACGTACACTCAGTGCAAAAAGAAACGCACATTTCTCATTACACTATTTGTATTTAGAATGAACGTTTATGTGAATTAATCTTTTCATTAAGGTCAGTAGTTCTGTCTGGGGGTATCAATATTGAAAAACACAACCTGCACAAATCGGTGCGATGTTTAAAACAGGCTGTAGTTCTTTTTCGCTGCCAAATTAATCGTGAGATTTTTACCCCTTCACCGTTTCATTGTCGTCTCCTTCAAATTTGTTGTTTGTAAGATCGTTTCAAAGTAAGATCCAATGTAGTATGAATTAAAATATATCGATACAAGTGACAAACAGTTTGGATCCTGACCAGACGCCGCGTTACGCGTCTGATCAGGATCCAAACTGTTTGCAAACGCTTTTGGCGTCATTTAGAGGGAAATGGTTAAAAGGCAGCACAATATTTTTAGAGTATTTTTTCTGAACTTGTTGCAGAATCAAATAAATCTTGAGATATGGTATTAGTATTCTAATTTTCTTCAAGAAAAGATTCTTAATCTCCACATGAGCTCGATGTGCGTTTCTTTTTGCACTGAGTGTATTTGGGGTATTCAGAGTTTGATGTTTTATAGAGGAATAATAGATAGTCAATATTTTCAAGAATCTCTTAATTTTCCTAATTTCATTGTTTGGCAGTTGTGATTAGATTTGTTTGAAAAGGAAAATCATAGTTTTGCCGTCCTACAAAATAGTAAACCTTCTCATACCGTAATATCGTCTGCTTTGAAATTGTCGTCTGCAAAAATTGTTTTTTTTTTTCTTTTTTTTTAAAGAAGATGCTTAAATACAGTTGGTATACAAAAACTAGTTAGGTCGCGACAGGCAGTGCAAGGGCTTACCCTTTCACTCCCAAATGTTTCGTGAGATATTTACCCATTCACCGTTTCATTGTCGTCTGCGTCAATTTTGTTGTCTGCAATGTCATTTCAAAGTTAAAAATAATAAGGCAGTATGACTGAAGAAATTTCAAAACCGAGTGTCAAACAGTTTGGGTCCTGATCAGACGCCGCGTGACGCGGCGTCTGATCAGGATCCAAAATGTTTGCAAACGCGCTTTTAAGCGTCATTAGGAGCGAAAGGGTTAAGTTAAAAATGTAGTTTTTATGTTTTATTTTTTATTTTTAAATGTTTTTTTAATGTTTTCTGAATAAAATCTTTTCTGAGACATACACGACTAATTGTGCTAAAGGCTATGGTTGTGAAGACGATATTCTTTCCCAATAAATGCATTTTTGCTAAAACTATTATGCTCATTTCAAACGAGTTTGGAGGCAGGTCAGACGCCGGGATATTCAATGTCTGATCAGGCTTCAAACTGCCTGCAACTTAACCTATTACCCCACAAATACACCTTTTCATGCCTTCAATGTATTAGTCTGCTGAAGAAAATAGTTCCCATTTATACTGTTAAAAATATGAATCATTAGAAATATTTTCTATATTCTAGCAGATAAAGGCACATTCTGCTATAATTTCAATCTGCTTTAAGTTGGCAGCTATCTTCAAAATTAGAAACAGGCTATGGGGTAATAGGTTAACTTGAACATGCTTTTTTTTGTTTGTTTGTTTTTGATTTTACGTCGCTTTCAACAGTATTTCAGTCATATCGCGACGTCCAGCTAGTTACAGGTGGAGGAAGACCCCAGAAGTCCTTTATGCACTGTTTCAGGCACAAATCGGCAACTGGGTAGGACCACCGACCTTCCGCAAGCCAGCTGGAAGGCTTCCCCACATGAAAAATCCGTACGACCCTACTGGGATTCGAACTCACAGCGGTGAGGAGCTTAGTGATATATGTCACAGTGACTATACCCCTAGGCCACGGAGGCCCCCTGAACATGCTATTTCAAAGGTAAAGACAAAAATTTGCATGACCCGTATATCAATGTACAGTGGAGAATCTGTTATTCTTTCCCAATAAACGCGTTTACGCTAAAGCTATTAATTGTAGTGCAAACAGTTTGGAGCCAGATCAGACGCCGGGTAACCCGGCGTCTGATCAGGCTCCAAACTGTTTGCCACCAAGATAAACAAGAATTATCAGAATTGTCAAAAAGTTGTTCTTTTCTACGTTTTAGTGCTTTGCGTTTGCGTACGTTTGCGTTTAAACGGGAAATAATAACAGATTCTCCACTGTAGCAATGAGTACATACAGTATACAATGAAGCAAGGCAAAATGGATGATACTCTCGGATTAAAGTGTTATTGTGACATCAGTCATTAAATATCAAAGTTATGAAAGTACCTGCCTGTCCGCACCCTTCAAGGTTGCACAATTCACCAACACAACACACATTACACGTGATTATATCACCACGTGACACGATATCTCGTCTACCGGCGCTATGACATCTCTGTAACATAACAAAATATATATATTAAGCCCCATTCCTTACCATTAAAAAGGGGCGTTTATTTATAAATGTTGACATAAGAGGCGGGACTTATGAATGCCATTCCTAGAGAAAATGGGACTTATGGGATTTTCTCTTCGTGAATCATTTTCAAAAGAAGGCAGAATTTCACAATTTGCAAATGCTCTTAAACTAACCGATCGATGTCTTCCTTCCGCTGCTTCCTATTAGCAGCGCGGCCTCTGTGGCCTAGTGGTATAGTCACTGTGACTTACATCACTAAGCTCCTCACCGCTACGGGTTCGAGTCCCGGTCTGGGCATTCGGATTTTTCATGTGGTGAAGCCTTCCAGCTGGCTTGTGAAAGGTCGATGGTTCTACCCAGTTTCCGATGTGTGCCTGAAACAGTGCATAACGGGCTTATTAGCCCTGTGCCTGGCCTGAAGACCCGTTTGCAAAATGGTGTTGAGAGAGTTTCTCACTTGATGTGAGTTAACGAGACCCTAGACATCACAAATCACCGAGGTGCTTGTCTGCCACACTGTCACGAGCCCCACAATATCCAAATCCAATAAGGCTGCCGCCAGCCATTTTGGAAAAGCTAATTTTTTTGATTTTTGGAGAATAAATAAGTGTCATACCTCTAAATTGTTTTTTTTTGGTGTGGAACTCATTTCTGATGCCCTTTGTGCAATCTGGGGTGTCTTTGATTTGGAAAGATCAAGTTCCAAAAGAAGCATATTGGATTTGGCTAATGTAAATTTTGACCTTTCCAAATTTAAGACACCCCAGATTGCCGCGAACGGCGGTTTAATTGGAAATCTCATTGTAGCTCTCCCACCTAAGCCTGTAGCTAATATCTTTAAAATACTTAATTGTTAAAGTTCTCTATTATTACCTGTTTAGTTTGTATTACACCTTCAATTAACCTCATGTATTCATGTGAAAACATGTACTGATCGAAATAAAGAATTTGAAATTGAATTTTCCACCTGTAATTAGCTTGACGTCGAGATACAGTGGAGAATATGTTATTCTTTCCCGTTTAAACGCAAACGTACGCAAACGCAAAGCACTAAAACGTAGAAAAGTACAACTTTTGGACAATTCTGATAATTCATGTTTATCTTGGTGGCAAACAGTTTGGAGCCTGATCAGACGCCGGGTTACCCGGCGTCTGATCTAGCTCCAAACTGTTTGCACTGCAAATAATAGTTTTAGCGTAAACGCGTTTATTGGGAAAGAATAACAGATTCTCAATGTTATCAATATTTTGGGGTATATTTTAGCGATTAATAAATACTCATTTACTTTTAAAGAGGCTCGCAACCTGATTTAGCATTAAAAATAGTAATTTGTAAATATATGTCAAATGCTTATATAAATGGGTAAGATTTAGTTTATGATAATAAAGTCTGTTAAAAAATGCATTTCAAAAAAAAAGAAAAGAAGAAGCTCTGGTGGGATTCGAACCCGTGACCCTCCTTGCGGAGACAAACATGAAAAATGAGGACACGCCTTTACTTCCTCGGCTACGGGCGCTTTCTATATATATGGTAGCGAATTAACGTACTGCACTGGTAGCGATTGATACTACATTATTCGGCTCGGGTTTATGTCAGAGCCCGTGTAGAGAAGCAACAACAACAACTATACCGTCAGCTGACGCTATAGAAAAACGATGGAAAATATCTAAAAAAAAACTAAGATTCGGTGACGATTCTTGAGACTTTTTTTGGACTGATCATATTTATTTAATGTCAGTAGCCAAATAATGCCACAAATTTGCTTTTATTTGAGTATTTTATTTTATTTTGACAAGTACACCATCCGGTTGCGACTCCCTTTAAGCTCGTCTCAAAATCGTAAAAGGGCAAATAAGTGTACCGGTCTTGGACGACACCCGGTGTTGTAGAGCGTTGTCCCACCACCCGTGATAAACTCTTCAACAAAACACGCCTGGAAACACAAATGTGTACACAATAGTGTCATGTAGGAATCAAACATATTGCATAGGACTAAATTGTCCGATTTTTCTGAAAATTCTGAAAAAAATTTCATAATGGCAAATAGATAACAGGGTAACATCGGATCTATAAAGTCGTGCACTTTCCAACTTGAGATAAGCATGATCCTCGTGCAGCACGAGACAGCTGCGCTAATTTTACTGATATGTTATTCATTCTCAATAAACGTGTTTATGCTAAAAAACTATTATGTCCATTGCAAACAGGTTGAAGCCAGATCAGACGCCGGGTAACCTGGCGTCTGATCAGGCTCCAACCTGTTTGCCACCCAGATTAAAAACATAACATCAATTTTCTACAGTTTAGTGAATTGTGTTTGCGTTTATTAGGGAAATAATAATGTCTTCTCTACTGTACATTACACACAATAAATACAGCTTTCCGTATCCCTAGCTGACCGTACGGAAATCAACGAGTACGGTGATCATCCCTTTTAAAATTTTAGAATGTTCCAATCTAAAAATAACTCTGACAGGTCAGAAGAAAACAGTAATAAATGTGTAGAACGGTTCCGCCCGTCTTCATAACCTTGGCGGTGTCTGATCTAAAGCAGTTAGCGAATGAAATACTGTAAAACAGGTATTTTTCGCGTCATGAATATTTCGCGTAATGCGATTTTCTATTAATTCGCGACATCATGAAATATTTCTAGCAGGTGGTAGCTTAAAGCAGGCTGAAAGTAAAGCAGAATGTGCCTTAAGGCACATTCTGCTTTACTTTCAACCTGTTTTAAGAAGTCATCTATTTTCAAAACTAGATACATTCGCGAATTAATGCGTAAATTATATTCTCGCGAATATTTAAACCGGTTTTACAGTATCAAATGCGGTGAATGTGATGGGTCTTTTATTTAAATAAACAATCAGTGGCAAAACATTCTAACACATTCAATCCTAGCGACGAGTATACATGTCATTTACAAACAGTGTACATGTGAAGAGCAATTGTCCTATGCAAACAGTGCATATCTGATCAGAGGGCAGGAGCCATCTGATCAGAGTCTGCCCAACTTGTCATTGTGCATTATGTTGTATCGAACACCTTTAAGCAATAGACAAAAGGGTTACACTTAACGAGAATCCTGAATTGTTCATTTGAAGTTTTAAGGGTTAATGAAGTTATAGAGGATAACTGTTTTTTTTCAGTATAAGATAGAAATTTAATCCATTGAGTGAACATCAGACGTTATATTTTCACGAGTGGCGACGCCACGAGTGAAAATATAACAGCCTGATGTTCACGAAATGGATTAAATTCGATCTTATACTGACAAAATACAATTATTCTATTTATTTATGCTTTTAAGCCACTTTTTAAACGAAATTGTTCGACAATTGTGAAAGCGAAAGTACATGATTTACCCCGTGTTGAGCCCCAAGTTTATATCGAACACATTTTCGAAACAGTTTCCCGTACGATGACGTCACTTATTTATTGATTTGACGTCAACGGAATTACTTCGTTACTTCCGATCTTGGATTCGTGTTCTTCCGTTGAGTGGTTCGCGACAAAACGGACTGCCGGAATTGAACGATAAGACACGATTGACTACGATTCTTGGGGAGCCCTACGGGGAAACTCATAAAAGAAGCACGAGCGATGATAATCCCACTGCTTGAAGCAGTGGATTACCAAGTGATAATCCACTGCTTTTTCCCGGTAATCCACCGAAAAGCATAAATAAAAGATGATTTTGTAAAGATAATGTCCTAATCCGTCGTTACGTTAAAAGTTGATATTTAATACAGAGGAGAATCTGTAATTCTTTCCCGTTTAAACGCAAACGTACGCAAACGCAAAGCACTAAAACGTAGAAAAGAACAACTTTTGGACAATTCTGATAATTCTTGTTTATCTTGGTGGCAAACAGTTTGGAGCATGATCAGACGCCGGGTTAGCCGGCGTCTGATCTGGCTCCAAACTGTTTGCACTGCAAATAATAGTTTTAGCGTAAACGCGTTTATTGGGAAAGAATAACAGAGTCTCCACTGTAACACATGACGATGATGTACATGTGCCCAGAGTATTCAAAATGTTTAAATAATCTATGATAATCATTCAAAATGTCAAACATGAAATATGATTTACATTGATTTACATTTCCTGCAATATTTTGGTAAACACCTAAACATGTGACTTCATAAAGTGGCTATTTACAAAGAATTAACGCTTGTTAAGAAATTCTAAGCGCTACAGACATGTTTTACACTTGTGGTGAACTTTCAAACTACAGTGCTCCCTCTCTACAACGGCCCTCCCAACAACGACTCCCTCCTTACCACGACCCTTGCCGCTGTTCCCCAAACAAGACATTTATGCCCAACCTTTTCATGGCTGCAATATCGTCTGCTTAAATTTGTCGTCTGCTGTTTTTCTCAAAGTTACATATTGGACATTTAAACAGAAAAAAACCTTAATGACGAGTGACAAACAGCTTGAATCCAGATCAGACGCCGCGTGACGCGGCGTCTGATCTGGATTCAAGCTGTTTGAAATGTAAACCAATTTCCCTCCCTATAACGACTTCCTCCGAACAACGTACACACTTTTTGTCTCCCATTGGGTGTCGTTGTAGAGATGGAGCGCTGTACTGTTTTAAACTGTTGAACTTACGTCAGTATCCGGACAGTCTACAATTTGTCTGCAGTCAGATGGGTGGGGAAGATCCTGACATTGGAAACATCTCCTCCCACTAGCAGGGGCTGGAAAATAATGTCGACAGTATTATTATTATCATCATTATACCAAATTTATATAGCGCTCTTTTCACACAGGGATTGTGCGTTCAAAAGCGCTTTACATGAAATAACACATATGTACCTATAAATCGAGAAAAGACAAAATAACTACAATTAGATCTGAAATAAAACATGAATAAACATATAAAAGACAGTCCCCCAAAACGGCGATCACATTACCCCCATCAATCAGCAATGAACCGACCGGCTAAGTATTGCCGACTGATATAAATAATGGTAGAGCGCCCAATGCAGGCCATCGACAAAACACAAATAACTATAATTAGATCTAAAATAAACAAGAATAAACATACAAAAGACAACCCCCAAAACGGCGATCACACTACCCCCATCAATCAGCAATGAACCAACCGGCTAAAGATTGCCGACCAATAGAAATAATAGCAGAGCGCCCAATGCAGGCCATCTAATGTAACATAACTAGGAAAAATAGCATGCGACCATAACTAAAAACTCTATAGAAGATCAATGACATGATTAAAAATGGTGAAAGCTGTCCAAGAATTATACCACAGACCCCGCCAGCTGGTTTCAAAAGAGATCAGAGCCATATCCCTACCATCAAAGATCCACTTGATATAGTAATACAGTTTACTAACGAAGTGATGGAATGCAAAATACAGTGGAGAAGAATTAATTATTTCCCAAATAAAACCGCGTTGACGCTAAAATTATTATTTCCGGTGCAAAAAGTTTGGAGCCAGAACAGACGCCAGGATACCCGGCGTCTATTCAGGCTCGAAACAATTTGCCTATCAGATTAATATAATGTATCGTTAGAAAATTCAAAACATTATAAAATTTCTACATTTTAGCGCATTGCCTTTGCGTTTCGTTTGCCTTTAAACGAGAAATAATAACGTCCTCTTCAATGTAGCATGTTTGGCATGTTCTCATTTTACCAATGAATCGATAGGGTATTCTATTTTAGAGCATTCATGCTGAACGTACAGTGGAGAATCTGTTATTCTTTCCCAATAAACGCGTTTACGCTAAAACTATTATTTACAGTGCAAACAGTTTGGAGCCAGATCAGACGCCGGGTAACCCGGCGTCTGATCAGGCTCCAAACTGTTTGCCACCAAGATAAACATGAAATATCAGAATTGACCAAAAGTTGTTCTTTTCTACGTTTTAGCGCTTTGCGTTTGCGTACGTTTGCGTTTAAACGGGAAAGAATAACAGATTCTCCACTGTAATACATGTACATTGGATATCGTATAATCGCTCTGATCTGGGCCCAAACGGTTTTCAAATGTAGAGTTAACCCGTTACCCCATAGTATATTTGGAGTAATTAATTAAATCAACAATCATATACATATATGGTGAAATACGGGAACATATTTATCAGAGCCACCTACATATGGACATCGTGGTTTTAAATGAAACTGCATCATTAGATAGTAGAGTGTGCAATGTTTAAATCGCTACTTTTTCTCTATAGCACTGGGGCCCGTTTTACTAAACTAAAATTCTTGCGTAAGTCAAAATCGTTTTACTCTTATTTTTCTATCATAAACGTTTGCAAACAGCACGTCCTCTGATCTGGCTATTTGCTGTTTGTAGCAAGTGATAATAAATAATAAAAATAAAAATTTAAAATTTTGACTTACGCAAAAATTTTGCGTAAGTAGTTTAGTAAAACGGGCCCCTGGAATCTGAAAACAGGTTGGATCCTCATCAGACGACGAAACCCCGAACATCTGACACGAGTCTTAACTTGTTAACTTGATACTCATTTCACTATTTCTACAGTCAGAATCCAAAATGTTAAAAATGTTGGCCGCATTTTAATCACTTTACTGCCTACTACGTATGATTATTTGCAAACAATTTGAATATCCTGATCAAAGCCCGCGTTAGACACTCATTTCAATGTTTCTTCAGATAAAATACCTAAATTTTAAATCTGGGGTAAAGAAGCAGACGGTATTTGTTAAAAGCAGATACGGCCATGGGGTAGACCCTTTCACTCTCAATGACGTCATAAGGCGCATTTGCAAACAGTTTTGATCCTAATCAGAACTGTTTGCAACTTGTTTTGAAATTACGTCAATTGTACTGCCTTAAATCTAACTGAAACGATATTGCAAACTACAATAATATTGAAGCAGACGACAATAAGGCGGTGAAGGGGTACAAAACTCGCGATAAATACAAAAAGAAACGCACATTCTGTTCAGTCGCAGATTAAGAGACTTTTTTAAGATACTAAGACCATATCTCAAGATCAATTTAATTCTGCCACAAGTTTAGAAAAAGATATACTTAAAATTACTGTGCTGTATTTTAACCCTTTCACTCTTAATGACGTCAACAGGCGCGTTATCAAACAGTTTGGATCCTGATCAGACGCCGCGTAGCGCGGCGTCTGATCAGGGTCCAAACTGTTTGACACTCGTATAGATATACTTTAAGTCATACTACTTTGAATCTTACTTTGAAACGATCTTGCAAACAACAAAAATGAAGCAGGCGACAATGAAACGGTGGTGGGATAAAAATCTCACGATTAATTTGGCAGCGAAAGATTTAACTAGTTCCTGTTGAAAACACCGCACCGATTTGTACAGGTTGTGATGATACCAATTCAATGATAAACCTCCCATTTTCAACATTGATAGCCCAAGACGGAACTACTGACTGTAATGAAAAGATTATTTCACAAATACGTTCCTTCTACCTACAGATAATATTGTTATAAAAGTGTGCGTTTCTTTTTGCACTGAGTGTATGATCATGAAAGGGTTAACTCTCCTCTTGCTGTTCGTGTATATATTGTCAACTTTTTGTGTAAAAAAGTGTTGACCCAGATCAAACATGTCCCAAAGGGGCTATCTGGTCAGGGTCTGTATTCTTTTGTATAAGATATGACTGATATACAGTAGAGAAAACGTTATTCTTTCCCAATAAACGCGTTTACGCTAAATCTATTATTTCCATTGCAAACAGTTTGGAGCCAGATCAGACGCCGGGTAACCCGGCGTCTGATCAGGCTCCAAACTGTTTGCCACTCATATTAAAATAAATAGTGAGAAATATCATAAAGTTGTTATTTTCTACATTTAAGTGAAATGCGTTTGCGTTTCGTTTGCGTTTAAACGGGAAAGAATAACGTTTTCTCCACTGTAAATCTGAATAAGGGGAGATCCTTTGAAAGCACAGAAAACAAAGCAAATACTGAAAATTGCAGACTCGGTTTAATTGAGTCTGTTCATGAGCAATACTGAAATATGCAACAGTGCTCACGCCCCCTAGCACCAGCGTAAGCGGAATTCAACTTTCAACTGTAAATGCGCCGAAATCAATGATTCCAAAGAACCAGAAAGTATAACAACACTGGGAATGAAGTACGGGGCGACTTTTTACAGCCGCCACACAAGCACTGTGAATTATATAAATCTGAATAATGGGAGAGTCTCTGCGCTCTTTTCAGTGGAATTGTTTTCTTAATTTGTAAATCAAAATAATTGGTCAATTAAAAGATATTCATATTGGGTAGAGTTTAACCCTTTCATGATCAAATTAATCGGGAGATGTTTACTCATTCACCGCTTTATTATCGTCTGCTTCAGTATTGTTGTCTGCGAGACACGTTTCAAAGCTAGATTTAAGGTTGTATGACTTCATAAATATCGATAAGAGTGTCAAACAGATTGGGTCCTGATCAGACGCCGCGTAACGCGGCGTCTGATCAGAATCCAAACTGTTTGCAAACGCATTTTAAGGCGTCATTGAGAGTGAAAGATGACGTCATTGAGAGTGAAAGATGACGTCATTGAGAGTGAAAGATGACGTCATTGAGAGTAAAAGGGTTAATATATGATTATTTGCGGGAGAAGTATAAACCTTTTCACCACCGAAGTCGCCTGAAGTCGTCTTTGCAAATAGTTTGGATCAAGTTCAGACGCCGCATAACGTGGCGTCTGACCAGGGTCCAAAGTGTTTCACACGTATGGACATTTCTTTTTAAAAGTCATACTACTCTACAGTACTGAACCTTATTAAATTAAGAATTTTTGCGATTCGCTTGCAATTCGATGGCAATTCGCTTGCAATTCGATGGCAATTCGCTTGTGAATATTTTCCAACGCAATGAATGCGTTAAGTTTGCATGAATTGCGTATCTCACCAATATTCGCAAATATGCCTTCGTTAATGTTTTTCGATTTCATTTTTGTCACAACCGCTTCGGAAAAATTACGTGAAACGACTCAATCGCACGGTTTGATTTTTGAAGCGCCCGATTCGATGGCGATTCGATGGCAATTCGATGGCAATTCGCTGGCGATTATCAATTTAATTTAATAAGGTTCAGTACTGCATGTAAATCTATGTTTGTAACGATCTTGCAGACGACAATATTTCAGCAAACAACAATATGGCGGTGAAGATGTAACACTCGCGATAAATTTGGCGATGACAAGTGTTTCATTGTTTAATAGTCCATTTGTGCCTAGCGTCTCATTAAAGGGACATAGGCAAATAATGTAGACTCTGATCAGACGCCGCATAATGCGGCGTCTGATCAGAGTCTACAATGTTTGCTGATAGGAATTTCGCTATAAAACAAAACGAAAATGAAATTTAAACCAGGCACCCCTTAGATAAAAAATGGACTAATCCAATACATGTATATAAGCAAGGAAGAACCCACTCGGCGCAAATGGGTTAGAAAAGTGACTCACCAAAGAGGGCAAAGACAAAACTCAGCGAGAGACATAACCAGCAAAGGTATATCTGCAAGTAAAACAAAATGTTACATTACATTGGGTATTTAACCCTTTCACTGCCAATTTTTTCGTGAGATTTTTACCCCTTCGCCGTTTTATTGTCGTCTGCTTCAATTTTGTTGAGTGCAATGTCGTTTCCAATTTAAAAAAAAAAATAAGGCAGTATGACTGAAGAAATTTCAAACGCGGCGTCTGATTAGGATCCAAACTGTTTGCAAACTCGCTTTTAAGTGTCATTGAGAGTGAAAGGGTTTAACCTCTTCACTGCCTTCCCCAAGTACAACTGTTATTTGCAAACAGTTTGGATCCCTATCTGTTTAATAGCAATAATAATAGTAATAATAATAACGACTTTATTTTATGTGGATTTATTCTTCATATTTGGTATCAACAACGAATATTCAATATGGTCCACCAACAACATTAACATATTAATAGATATACAACATGAATCATGTTAGAATGGGACAGAATCATCAAGCAGTCATTATTCACACCTTAGCGAATACATATTTCAAACTTTATTACGTCAAAATACATAAATTTCAAAAATGTGAAATTAAAGCAGACGATAATTGTCATGACAATATTACAGGGCTGCCATTTCTCCGGATTTTTCCTAAATCTCCGGATTTTTTCCAAGTACATGGTAGCTTAAAGCAGACTGAAAGTAAAGCAGATTGCGCCCTAAGGCGCAATCTGCTTTACTTACAGCCTGCTTTAAGTAGTCGCATGTGAACAAAACAAGAAAAAGGTTATGGGGTAAATGTACGATTCGTAAAATCGCACTTGAAAAATGCAAATTGGTAAATCTTAGGATTTTTCATGTCAACTTATGGCAGCCCTGATATTATATTCCGTCCGTCAAAATGTCCACTAATATAACGTTGAGAAAAAACGGCAGACTACAACGGTAAATTCCGATAATAAACGAACGTGCTGCCGCCCAAATAATTGAAATGCAAAGGTCCTCATCTAAACTCCGCCCTGCCAGGCCAAAAATCGGCAAATACGACTTATCTCCCCTTATTCAGATTTATATAATTCACAACAGCAGATGTTAAGTGCTTGTGTGGCGACTGTAGAAAGTCGCCCCGTACTTCATTCTCAGTGTTGTTATACTTTCTGGTCCTTTGGAATCATTGATTTCAGCGCATTTACAGTTGAAAGTCGAATTCCGCTTAAGCTGGTGCTAGGGGGCGTGAGCACTGTTGCATATTTACGTATTGCTCGTGAACAGACTCAATTAAACCGAGTCTGCAATTTTCAGTATTTGCTTTGTTTTCTGTGCTTTCAAAGGATCTCCCCTTATTTAGATTTGCAAACAGCTTGAATTCAAACTGTCTGATAGTTGAAATAATTATTTTAATATTTCTTTTATTTTGCCTTAACCAATATAGATTCAGCCAATTTGTAATAACCCTTTACTCAATAGATACTTATTTAAACTCATTTAGTTTATTCCTCCGCTAAAGAAAATAGTTCCACTTCATCAGCCATAAAGATGCACCATAATATTATAGTTTCCATATCTTAACAGACGGTAGCATTAACCCTTTACCCAATAACCTGTTTCTAGTTTTGAAAATAGTTGACTACTTAAATCAGGTTGAATGTAAAGCAGAATGCGCCTTAAGGCGCATTCTGCTTTACTTTCAGCCTGTTTAAGCTACCACCTGCCAGAATAAATAAAATATTCATTATAAAACATATTTACGCCTGTTTAAATTGGAACTATTTTCTTCAGCGGAGGAAAAACGTGAATGCGCTAAAGGGCGCTTATATGGGGGAAAGGGTTAAGCATGTTGAAATTTGTCAAAAATGTGCAAACAGTGCAGACTCTGATCAGACTGCTACTTAAATCAAAAGTCAAACTGTTGACAATTTATCATTATTTTCTCAGTATTTGTTTAGAATGAATTTGACATTTGACGATTTTAAATCAGATCATGAGTTGACAATGAAACAGCTTCAATTAATTATTTTGTGTTCCTATGTGTTTGGGATGCGGTAATCCCTTATGAATAGTAATACTATGATATAATACTTGACTCATTTTAAAGTTGATTTTACAAATTAATGATAACAATTTCTATAATCTTGGTAATTACATTGAAAGAAGTTACCTTGTTCGGAATTTGTTCTACATAGTTTCAATAAGGTATCATGTTTATTTTATTTTAGATCTAAATGTAGGTATTTGTCTTTTCTCGCTTTGTATTTTGCATTTATATAATATCATGTGAAGCGTTTTTGAACGCACAACTCCTGTGTGAAAAGAGCGCTATATAAATCTGGTATAGTAATAAGAAAATAATAATAATTCTGTCAAACTTGTGTGAAATTAATTTTTTTAGAAGAGTCAATAACATTTCAGACACATAAATACCAAAAGGTGGATATCGGGTTTACTATTCCCTGTATTTAGCTGCGATTGGTGTAAAACACTTAAAGTTACTCAGTTTGCAATATAGGTCTAAGCAACCCTAAATAGTAACAAATGGACTAGACTTTATTAGAAAACTGGGAGTGTCCATTTAAAGTTTCAGAGTTGAATGGGTTACATTGTTAATACAACTTTCAACAGTTCGACATACTAGGGTTCTTCAAAAAGAGTTCATCCTCATCTAGATACAGGGCTGCCATTTCTACGGATTTTTCCTAAGTCTTCGGATTTTTATCCTAGCAGATCGTAGCTTAAACCAGGCTGAAAGTAAAGCAGAATGCGCCTTAAGGCGCATTCTGCTTTACTTTAAACCTGTTTTAAGCAGCCATGTTTCTTCAAAACAAGAAACAGGCTATGGGGTAAAGGTACGATAAGTAAAATTGCGTCTGAAAAATTGAAAATTTGAAATCTTAGGATGTTTATTATCAAATTATGGCAGCCCTGTAGATACAAAACCGATATCGCTTAACCCTTAAACTTTTAATGGACAACTCCAGTCTTTCATATATACCACCAGTATTTTATTTATAGAAACTGCAACCAACGAACTGGGGTAGTGAGACACCTCGTAGTTTGTGCATAGATGCGGATTATATAAATCTACATGCAGTGAAAAACAAATAATATTTTGACCATTATTAAAAAAAGTTATAATACTTTTCCGCGTATTTTTTAACACCCCTCGTATTTAGGAATTATTTCTCAATTTATAGCAAAATGACAAGCAGTGAAGACCTTATACAGTGGGCTGCTTTAAGAACTATCTGATCTGTGTCTACATTGTTTGCATGGACAGATATATTCTTCACATAAATACTGTTTGTTAGTCGAATGGGTAAACAGTTTAGTACAATCACAATACAGTGTACCAGGTTCATAACTCTGTCCACCAAATCTGACTTATCATGTCGCTTGCATATGAACATTGTATACGTTTCATGCCAATAAATTTTGAGTTGAATTGTATATAGTTAAATGATACAATGTTGATAAATCTATATATGGTGGTGGTAATCTGTAAAATGGATGAATGTGATATCAGAGCTGTATTATGTATCATGTTACATTACAGGGGTAAACAAAATTTGGTTGAAGCCAAGTAAAACGCCTAATGCGCATTCTGCTTTACCTTCAGTCTACAAAAAGCTACAATCTGTAAATATATAGAAAACAATTCCTATCTTGCATATTCATAACTGTTACAAATCGAGGGCTTGGTGCAAAAATATTGTAACTCCCTCACAATTGTGAGGGAGTTACAATAGTTTTACACCAAGCCCTCGAAATGGAACTATTTTCTTATTGGATGAATTAAATATGTAAAAAGGTGTATCTATAGAGCAAAGGGTAAAAGGAGGAATTGTACAAGAGTTTACATCAATTCATTATATACATGTACCTATCGATGATTTATAGAGATTTCTCAGTTAGATAAATTTCGTATGCGTCACATTTGATATCATCACTAGTGATGATATCACTTTTGCAGTGACGATATCATTTGTGCCACGTCACGTCACAATATATTCTGTGACGTCGCGCGTAAACAATTAATGTTGTGTGTTTTCTCTGTAAAAACGTCATTTAAGTGTATATAATAAACAGAATAATCAATTCCTTTGGATGGATATGAAAATTATATCAATCGAATGGGTTGTTATCTGGTAAAATTTCTCGTCCTGCGGACTCGTTTTTTAACCAAATAACAACCCATTCTTGTGATATATTTTTCATATCAATCCAAAGGAATTGATTATTCTCTTTATATACTATAATATAGATAGTCATATCGATAAGGACACACCCACGACTATGGAGAAGAACTAAATAAGCAATACGTGCTTCCGATCTAACCCATTTCCACGATATTGTTAGAACATTATGTTTGATATGCATGTGTATAATTATATAATTGTTTAAACTAAGGAATTGTGAAGTTTAAGCACTTATGGACTTAGTGTTTTTGCAAGTTCATGGAAACTACTGTAAAACAGGTATTTTTCGCGACATCAATATTTCGCGTAATGCGATTTTGTATTAATTCGCGACATCATGCAATATTTCTAGCAGGTTGTAGCTTAAAGCAGGCTGAAAGTAAAGCAGAATGTGCCTATTCTGCTTTACTTTCAACCTGCTTTAAGAAGTCACCTATTTTCAAACTAGAGACGCTAGGCAACACATTCGCGAATTAACGCGTAATACAACCGGTTTTACAGTGTCCTGAATAAATGTCTGAATGATGACCTTTCCTTTGTTTACTTCAATCGAGACCGATAACCTTTTGAAGTGGCCTCATATCAGACTTTTAGTATACAGTCAAACCTGTATTAAGAGACCTTCCATGAGACTTCGCAAATAAGGTCACATATGACAGGTCACATATATAATAATCTTTATTTACATCTCATCATTGCACATTCAATATACACAGAAACATATACAATAGCTTTAAAATAGCGCAACACCATTCCTCAAAGGAGTTATAAGAGATGGTATAAATGGCAACTCACGCCATGAAATACACACATATAAAACATTACATTTTGACACCGATAAATCAGATAATGGAAAACGTCCAATGCTGATTTCACATATTAAAAAAGGTGCAAACGTTAACCCTTTCCCCAATAGAAGCGCCTTTTAGCGGATATGATTTATTCATCCGCTGAATAAAATAGTTCCAATTTAATCAGTAATGAATATCTATTATAGGGAATATGTTTTATATTCTAGCACATGATAGCTTAAAGCAGGTTGAAAGTAAAGTAGAATGCGCCTTCGGGCGCATTCTGCTTTACTTTCAACCTGCTTTAAGAAGTCACCTATATTCAATAATAGATATAGGCTATCAGGTAAAGGGTTAAGAGTATAAACATTACTAAGAGTAATCAACAATATCTTGATAAAGTACTCTGATGTACACATTCTAAAATACATATATTACAATAAATTAAAACTCAGACTTAAATGCAAACATTAAGAGTATGAATAATAATACAAGTTAATCAACAAAATCAGGATAAAGTAGTTTGATGTACTAAAATACATATACTACGAGAAATCAAAGCTCTGAATGAGACGACTATATATAAATTATAATAACTAAGATTATTTACATATTAACAACTGGCGTCTCTGTAAAATGAGAAAGCAGGTTTTGGCACAGTCTCTTATCATATTTGCATTGGAAAACAGAAATTTATATCTATCATAATCATTTAAGCTTAAGAATGCAGGATTATAAGTACATGCCTTTGCAAACAACTGTTCTCTTAAATCATTAAATATATTGCAGTTCAAAACCACATGTAGTTCATTTTCTATGCTACTGTTAAGACAAAACGGGCAAACTCTATTCTCTTCGCTAAGGCCTTCATAACGACCCGTTTCAATCCGAATTGGAGCAACACCCAATCTAAATTTGCAAAAGGCCGATCGGTGTAGAGGCGGAAGAATTACTTTACAAAATTGTTCTGTAGCAAAAATAGATTTAAAAGACTTGTATAACCTTAACTTGTTACGACCACGACCAGAGGTCCCAACATAGCTATTGATTCTACGAAGCCAACAATTAGAAACAATTTCAAAAGCCTTATTTTGAACAACCTGAGCAAATGAACGTGTGATTGGCGTGTCTAAGCGACAATATATATTCACGTCGTTCTCATAAAAATAATACTGAACTTTATAGAACCAATTTTTACAAGAACGACTTGACTGTCTATATGACCAGAGTGCCACTCGCGTATTAACCCTTGACCCTTCCATACAAGACAAATGAGACCAATACCGAGCAATACATTTCCATTGACGCACTACAGGTGGTATCCAACCCATTTCCCCAGCCACACCGTCATTTGGCGTGTACTTACCTACTCCTAAAAAGAATATTTGAGCTCTGTTATGAACAGCTTCTATACAAGAATACGTTTTATATCCCCATAAAGAAGCACTATATTCTATAACCGGCCAAACAACAGAATCATATAACTTTGAAAATACGTCATGGGGAAAACCACCTAAGGTTTTATATTTAGCAATCAACAGACCCAACGCTCGACTGGCACTCTGGGCAACAGACTTAACCCTTTACCTGATAGCCTGTTTCTAGAATTGAAAATAGGTTACTACTTAAAGCAGGTTGAAAGTAAAGCAGAATGCGCTTAAGGCGCATTCTGCTTTACTTTCAGCCTGCTTTAAGCTATCCTGTTCTAGAATATATAGAAAAAATTCCCTATAATATATATTCATGACTGATTAAATTGGAACTATTTTCTTCAGCGGAGGTATAAATCATATCCGCTAAAAGTCGCTTCTATGGGGTAAAGGGTTAACAGTAACATTAAAATCAAGGTTTTCATGAAGAACAACTCTAAGATAAGTATACCTGTCTGCAATTAACAACTGATTAGCACCTAATACAAAATTAAAAGCTGTACGAGATACAGAAGGTGTTCTGAAATGAACAACGTTACTTTTAGAAGAATATGACAGGTAGTCTCTTAAAACAGACGGTCACTAAGGCAGATTCGACTGTACATGTAACTTATGTGAAAAAGGTATGTTAGGTTTTAGAGCTCCGTTATCTAAAGTCATCGTTTGAAAAATTAATTTTCGCTGGATGTTAAATATTCCATACCTTCATCTCGTTTTTTACTACCACAAATCCCACTGAAATCAATTTAATGTCTTTGAGAACACTGTTATGTTTAATCGTTGAGATTCTTCCAGGTCAAATATTGATTATGTTTATAGATAAGGTTTGACCTCAGGGACAAGTAGAACGGAAAGAGTCAAGCCTCCGAAAACCCGAACCCTTCCGAACAAAGAAACAGGACTTCCATAAGTTGACATAAAAAATCCTAAAACTTCCAAATTTGCATTTTTCAAGTGCGATTTTACGAAACGTACCTTTACCCCATCGCCTGTGTCTAGTTTTATTGACACGTGGCTGCTTAAAGCAGGCTAGAAGTAAAACAGAATGCGCCTGAAGGCACATTCTGCTTTACTTTCAGCCTACTTTAAGCTACCGTGTACTAGAAAAAAATCCGGAGATTTAGGAAAAATCCGGAGAAATGGCAGCCCTGAAGAAACACATTCTGATTAACTCATTCACCCTGACATTTTTAATGAACGATTTCAATTTCCAATTAAGTCTATTTCATTCTTTGACTATTTACTAGTATTTAGGATTGATTTTAACAATATATTGCAACAATGACAAACAGCGCAGTCCATTACCAGGGGGCTTCTTTAGGAGCGTTCTAATCAGGATCTACATTGTGTGCATACAGTGGAGAATCTGTTATTCTTTCCCGTTTAAACGCAAACGTACGTAAACGCAAAGCACTAAAACGTAGAAAGAACAACTTTTGGACAATTCTGATAATTCTTGTTTATCTTGGTGGCAAACAGTTTGGAGCCTGATCAGACGCCGGGTTACCCGGCGTCTGATCTGGCTCCAAACTGTTTGCACTGCAAATAATAGTTTTAGCGTAAACGCGTTTATTGGGAAAGAATAACACATTATCCACTGTATGACAAGTGTACTCGTGAAAATTTAATACGCACTATTGCCAAATCCTGCCATCTTATTTTAAACAGACGTAGATGTCTGCTATATAACAATGTGTAAACTGTGATATCTGATTTGTGATGCACTTTGTATATTATAATGATGACTATATCCGTTTTTATTGTAAATAATGTGGATTTTTTATAGTACCTACTAGTAGAATTTTGTTCATTTTTGTCTCTTATAATTCATAACTGAATGACATGGAACATTCATTTGTTTGTATTTATTATGTATTGTATTATGTTGTATCCATGATGAGACTTGAATAAAGATTATTATTACTCGTTACAGGTACACTGTTATACTCGTCGCTAGAGTAAAATATGTTGCAAGGGTTTTTTACTCAAAGAGATTTATCAGTCATTCAAAGTTAGTTGTTTAGGAACTACAGTGATGCAGAAAGCTGCTTTAGCAACTACCTGTTCAAGGGAGCGTTTATTGACATGACAATGTCATGTCAATAAACGCTCCCTTGAACAGGTAGTTGCTATAAACACACTATAGTATACACTACATATATGTATTGCCAAAAATGCACTATTTCATTGATTAAAGAGCAAAAAATTCGCCGCAGCGCGGGAGGGAGAGCCCTACCGCACCCTCCCCTTATGCCCCAAATTCAACATGCCTTCGGGAAATCCTGGGGAAATCCCTGCATGTTATGAAATGATCGCTTGATGCAGGGTTGACTGTAGTATAAGCGACAAACAAGAAGTCAGGAAAACATAAGCTGTATCAATACGTAGTAGAATCCTATAAAGGCTTTTACACGACGGGTATAATTATGTCTTATATCAGATAAAATACATAGCTAAAGCACCAGTAGGATGCACAGTGCTCTCTACAGTGCAGTGCATTCTACAGTGCTTTCTATGTACTTTCTAAGTAAATTTTTGTTAGAAGACCTATGCTGTCTCCACATTGACCATGTATGTATGTATGTTTTGTATGAGTGTATGTTATGTAACGAGGTACCTGATTGTGTACAAGTTGAATAAAGTATGTTCTGTTCTGTTCTTAATGATTAAGACGAACACGTTTCTCTTCCTACTATAAACAAACCTAAACACAGTGCTGTAAACTGTTATTGTTCGATTTTTCTGACCTGTCGGAGTTATTTTTAGAACAGAATAGTTCATAATGGTAAATAGATAACAGGGTAACATCGGATCTATATAGTCGTACACTTTCCAACTTGAGATAATATGATCCTCGTGCAGCACGAGACCCTTGCGCTAACGTTACCACTGGTATACATCGTACAGCGGATGTTGCTCCAAAGTGATACGGAATCCATGGTGAATTGATGTAAACAATGTCAGGCCAGGTCAGAAATACGTCTATTACACAATTATTGCAACACATAAGTATTAAACGTTAAATCGTACCGAATCAGAACTAATTTCTGCCTGTCGCAAACAAGCCTCTTCTGTAACAAACGTCGAATGGTCCGTGAATTATGAGAGTTTAGTCTGCCCTATCACTAACAACGTGTGCCGACTTTACACAAATTGGTCGAATATGTGCATTATATACATGTAAAGTGTAATTGTTTTTCCTCTACAGATAGATAGTAACTCTATGTATTAGGATTTTCTCCTCGTGTTAGCGAAACAGTTGCACGTTTTGTAAATTTGGCCATTTCATTCTACCATCACTGTACCGCGTCTTGCAAGCAGGTGACAGTTAACTGTACCGCATCTTGCATTTCTACTGTACTGCATCTTGGAAAATACAATTAGTAATCTGAACGAAATGGATCGAAAATTAGACCTGGACCCGTATTCTGAAACATTCTACGTATTTTCGCTAAGTAAAATTAGTATCTAACCTTTCCTCTAGGTAAATACGTTTAGCTGAGGCTTTTGAGCCGACGTTTGTGTATAATTTGCTTCGTGAAATTGGGTCAACTTCGGGGTTGGGTAACGTCACTACAAACGACTGAGGGTACTGTTTAAGACATTATTACCTACGGTCTTCATCGCAAAAACGTGGAAAACATTGATATCTATTCAACATCTATATTTGATATATACATGATCACTTTACATGTAGGTACCAAAATTAGCGTACATGTAAGTGCATAATTAGTTTCACAATTATATAACTAACTAACGAACCGAATTTCAATGAAGTCGCCGTGGCTCAATGGTGATAGAGTCGGACTAGCATGTCTTGGAAAAACAATCAGTAAATCTGGTACGATGAAATTGAAGTTTGATGTCTCTGGTGCATAACGTTCGGGAGTAGTTTCATTTTCTGTCCCTTGAAATTTTTTCTTTGGGCCACCCACAAACCTAAGAAAACGCCCCTTAAATAATTTTAAGCCTGTTACCCAAAATGACTTAAGGGTGTATCAAACTCATGAGTTTGGGAATTTTTCAAAGTATTTTTAAACACTCTTATGATGATTTTGTATTAAAAAGCTATTTAAGATGAATGAAAAAATAGAAAAAGTGTACATTTTGGTGAAAAACGTTTGGCTCCACGGCCATGTAAAATTTACCCCCCCCCCCCCCCCCCACACACACACACACACTTTTACTAATTTCGTCCATTTCAAACAGCCCGCTTCAATAAAACCATTTCAAATTCAAACAAACATGATAATTTGGTTTTGTGTTTCATTTATTTTGTGTCTATGGTAGTATTTCTTCATACAAAAACTAATTTAAGACAAAACATGCACCAAATGTGAAATTTATAAAGCTCTAAATATCATCGATATGGTACTTATTAAGGGAGATAACTCCTTTTTCTTCCATAACTCAAATTTTTCAGCACTTACCTATCAATTTCTTTTCATATTTTGAATTGCCTTCGTTTGAAATTTTTCTTCTGGTAGAATTTTAAAAAAGTACGATACTAGAAATATTATTATTTTTACTTTATCTCATAATTTTTTGGTGTAAAAAAATAATCATTTCCCATGAAAACCATGTTGTTGATTCAGATATTCATATTTTCCAAATCTGGTGCCTGTTTGGTCTTGATTTAGAGTCTTTATGTCAAAATACTTTCACAGACATTAAATACATAATGAAAAACAAAATTACCATGTTTGTTTTTTCTCTAAAATAGAATTTACTGAAGCTTTGACAAAATTTGAGAAAAAGTCTGAATTTGACACATCTTTTCCAAATTGCCGTAGTGCAAAATAAAGCACACCAAAATATGATTTTTTTCCTTTTTTTTCATTTATCATAAACAGCTCTTTCGAAATAAACATGAAAGGAAACGGGTTAGATACTTTGAAAATTCGCTTATGGGTTTGATACACCCTTAACATCGGTGTTGTATATCATTGCAGTGGTTGTTTCGTCCAAATCTTACCATCGCACCACATCAAGAAATAATAATAAAAAAAGCAATGTTGTTAACGGAAAATCTGCTTTCAGCAAGAAGCCGGTTTAAAGACAAAATACGCATGAAGTCTACCGGCATTTTGCAGAGTATCAACAACGGCAGGAAGAAGGAGCTCAAGTTATCGAAGCAATAACAACAAACGAAACTATACATGAGAAATAATGTGTATTTATTTTAATGTGTGTTTAAAAATCATAACAGAAATGATAAGAAGTCAAACAGTATTCAATTTCAACTCATTTCAACGTTACGGCGTCGCTTTTAAAGACTGTTAGTATCAAAAGTAAAAATCCACAAATGCCATATTTTTGGCACCACAATATCGATGAAACAATTCAAGTTTATATACAGTTATGTGTAGCTAAAATCCACTCTTGTATGAAAATCTAATATGGAATATGTCCTCCGCTGACACTAGACGTCTACGCATAAAATTTAAGTAACGTTGGATCTTCTGTGCAGCGAATGGATAGATGCCCGTGTGCATACAAATGTCCGTGCAATCTCATTTATGCGTATATTGCACATACACTGTAAGCATGCTAATGGCGCGTTCGTGCTGTATTTGGTTTAGTCTAGCCATCAGATTAACTCTTTAATTTTAATAAAATACTGTTTTTCCTGTTACTGTTTCGTCAATAACGTCATTGACACAAAATGTTCATAACGTGGACTTTTTATGAAACGCACACGTGCGATTCGTGGAGAACGGCTTAACAATACCCTGTGGCTAAACGGTTGACCGGTTTCAAAATTGCACGTGCTAAATATGGCAGGTGTTAATCAAATATAGGAAAGAAAGACAAAATTTACGCTCTTGTATACCGATTGTAATTATTCATTAACTTTACATATGTATAGTTTTTTTTGCTGTTCAGCATATTTAGACAGTCGCTGTTTGTTTCTTCTGGTAATGATTCACAACCTAAATCACAGCTTGATTGGTAATCTATTTTAACACTGTCGTTTACTTTCATTATTTTTATCCGTGGACTGTCTTTCGGGATCGTGCCTTCTCTTGATAAGTGTATTTTCTCTCTAAGTCATTTACAGTAATAACCCGTCCTTGCTCACGACATAAATCAGGGATAATTTTAAAATGTGTTGTCTTTATTTTGTTATTTTCAACAACACGAATTTTTATTTCTCTACTTGGATGGTTTTCTTTGGTGGGTTCAATTATTCCTCTAACTGTTTGGAATGAATCTGGACAGTAAGCACACTTGTAATCCATAGTTGACCTGAAAATAGACTAAGAACGGTCATTTAGTATTAACAAGAAGCAGTACAGTTAATATCACAGCCTCTGCAAGAAACAGTACATACGTATTGCAAGACGCAGTACAGTAATGCTGCAATAAATCGATCAAATTTGCAAACTGTAGATCATTTTAGCCAACACTGTGAGATATTACAAATGCATGTAGTTATTTGCCATCGATCCAGTGAAAAACAATTATATTTTAATTGTATATATTGCACATATTCAGTCAATTTGTGCAAACTCGGCACACGTTGATAGTGATAGGGCAGACTAAACTCTCATAATTCACGGACCATTCGACGTTTGCAACAGAAGAGGCTTGTTTGTGACAGGCAGAAATTAGTTCTGATTAGGTACGATTAAACGTTTAATACTTATGTGTTGCAATAATTGTGTAAAAGACGTATTTCTTACCTGGCCTGACATTGTTTACATCAATTCACCATGGATTCCGTATCACTTTGGAGCAACATCCGCTGTACGATGTATACAAGTGGTTACTGATATTTTATTCTTTCCCAACAAACGCATTTATATACTAAAACTAGTATTTCCATTGCAAACAGGTTGGAGCCAGATCAGACGCCGGGTTACCCGGTGTCTGATCAGGTTCCAACCTGTTTGCTACTCAGATGAAAAATATAATTAAAATTTCTTAAAGTAAATTTCCACAGTTTAGTGCATTGCGTTTGCGTTTAAACGGGAAAGAATAAGGTATCCTCTACTATACATTGCGCACAAAAATTACAGCTATCCGTATCATTAACCGTATGTAGAGAAAACTCATCCCTTAGAAAGTTTTAGAATGTTCCAATCTAAAAATAACTCCGACAGGTCAGAAGAAAACATTAATATAAAGAAAAGAATATCATTTTGAAAATTGTTGATGACTGTGCTTAAAGCTAATAGTGAAACTATGATAACCATTGCAAACAGTTTGGATCCTGATGAGACGCCGCATAACGCGGTGTCTCATCAGGATCCAAGCAGTTTGCTACTCAGGCCCTATTTTGAAAAGAAATATTGAAAAGAATTGTTTAGAACAGTAGTAGACGGCAATGTTTGCAAACTAAGAAAGTACTAAGCATGCAAAGAGTCATTAACCTATATCGAACAGTTTGGACCCTAATCAGTTTTTCGGCGCCTGATCTTGCTCAAAGAAGTTTGCAATTTACATCAATGAATAGACTAAAAGGGCGTTTTTAGGAAAGAATAACGGGCTCAAGTTATTTTCAATTTTAACGCCTGCATAACCTTTCGCTAACGAAACATCGTCTGCTAAAATGTATCGCTTTTGAAAAAAAAATTAAATGCCGATTTCAAACGTTAAAAATTCTGACTGAAGAAATAGATCTGTAGATACGAGTACAACACTGGTACATGTAGGACCGTTATCAGACGCCGCGAAACATGACGCCTTAATTAAACTATTTGCAAAGTTGAATACAGTTGGATGTAGAGCTTAAGGGGTAAAATAAATATGATTAACAAGAATAATATTATGTTTTAATAAGTTACAAGCTTACGTTTGACCGAAAAGCACTGTTGTGGTTTCGCTTGGCCGCGCACGTTCGACACGTGCTTAGCGTACAAAATGACTTAATTATTTGCACGCTAGCGAGGGATTTAATATTATCTTTGCAAACAGTTTGGATCCTGATGAGACGCCGCGTAACGCGGCGTCTCATCAGGATCCAATCTGTTTGACACGCTGACTCTGTTTTAAAAATAGAATTTGAATTATTCTATTTTTAGAACAGTAGCAGACGATAATTTTTGCAGACGAAAGAAATTTCCCAGCATGCAAAGAATTTAACCATATACTGGGAGATCGGACTAAGGGACAGTGTTTTATTATGTGTAGCAGGTCGATACAGCGCAGACATGCCTTCCTGTGGATAATAGCCTAATATGATATCGTTGATATTGCATAGGAGGCTTATAAGTGATTGTTACGATGCAATACCGGAATATATTAGTCTTCCTGACTTTGCTCACCCGATGTAGTAAGTGATGATTTAAAATAATTTTTATATTTTATCCTTTTTTTCAGGAATGCATGCATCGCAAATTACGCATTTGAGAATATGTTATTCTTTCTCAATAAACTCGTTTCAGCAAAAATATAATTTCCATGCAAACAGTTTGAAGCCAGATCAGAAACTGGGTTACCCGGCGTCTGATCTGGTTCCAAACTGTTTCCCACTTAATTTATGATAAATCGTCAACACTCGCTAAAGTTTGACATTTTCTGCACCTAAATGCATTAAAATTTGTGTTTGCGTTTAGCTAAGTTTTATTTTTTTTTAACAGAAAGTGGTACATGTGTAACGTCTACTCCTTTTTTCTAAAAGAACGGATTTTCATTGCAAGCAACTTAAAAATGTTTACACACATATTTCAATCATTCTCCTCTGAATCTTAGACGGACACTCGGCGCCATATGACCATTTCATGTGTCGCGGTGCCGTAAAACCCAACTGAACCAATCATTAAAGGGGAAGTTTCATTTTCCAATTAAGTCTTGTCCATTTTAGACTATTCATGCGTACAGTACTGAACCTTATTAAATTAAATTGATAATCGCCAGCGAATTGCCATCGAATTGCCATCGAATCGCCATCGAATCGGGCGCTTCAAAAATCAAACCGTGCGATTGAGTCGTTTCACGTAATTTTTCCGAAGCGGTTGTGACAAAAATGAAATCGAAAAACATTAACGAAGGCATATTTGCGAATATTGGTGAGATACACAATTCATGCAAACTTAACGCGTTCATTGCGTTGGAAAATATTCACAAGCGAATTGCCATCGAATTGCAAGCGAATTGCCATCGAATTGCAAGCGAATCGCAAAAATTGTTAATTTAATAAGGTTCAGTACTGTATTCTTTTACTAAATATTTCCAAATGACAAACGGAGCAAACGCTTAACAGATGATTCTTGCTGGAGCTCTCTGGTTAGATACTACAAATTTTGCATATGATAAGTGCAATCTTCAAATATACACTGTTTGTAAAAGACGAGTATACTCGTCGCTAGGGTTGAATGTGTTTAAAATCTCCAGCATGTTATAAATTGTCACTTTCTTCAACTAGTCGAATTCGTTTGCCTTTAGTTTTGCTTAGCTTTTTTCATTCTAGTAACGAGTCTACCCGTCATTTACAAACAGTGTATTAAACAAAGGCTAATTGATTGTATAAATACATGTAGCAGATGAAAGCTTAATGCGTTTTACTGCCACCTTGCTTTAAGCAGTCACCTAAAAAATCACACAATTAATGGTCGAAAAATAGAGGTTTTCCTGTACATGTAAACCGTGCCCCGTATGCAAACACTGTAGACTCTGATCAGGGTCCGACCTGTTTGTCATTAAAACAATACACTGTCGAATAAAACAGCCCTTAAATCTTTGAACCCTAGTCCCGCATATAGGCGTGCTTTTCAAACAGTGTACATGTGAATAGTACACATGTCCTATACCAACAGTGAAGACCCAGATCAGAGGGCTCCGAAAGGAGCCCTCTGGTCAGGGTCTTCACACAAAAACAACCCTTTAAAGTCAGAAATGGACTAGACTTAGATGGAAACTGGAATTGTCCATTTAAAGGTTCAGGGAGGAAAGAGTTAATAGAAAAAATGGACTCCTCTCAGTGCAAAAAGAAACGCACACTTTTATGACAATATTATCTGTATGTAGAAGGAACGTACTTGTGATATAATCTTTTCATTACAGTCAGTAGTTCCGTCTTGGGCTATCAATGTTGAAAATGGGAGGTTTATCATTGATTTGGTATCACGACAACCTGTACAAATCGGTGCGGTGTTTTCAACAGGCACTAGTTAACTCTTTCGCTGCCAAATTAATCGTGCGATTTTTATCCCATCACCGTTTCATTGTCGTCTACTTCAATTTTGTTGTTTGCAAGATCGTTTCAAAGTAAGATTTAAAGTAGTATGACTTAAAGTATATCTATACGAGTGTCAAACAGTTTGGATCCTGATCAGACGCCGCGTAACGCGGCGTCTGATCAGGATCCAAACTGTTTGAAAACGCGCCTTTTGACGTCATGAAGAGTGAAAGGGTTAAAATACAGCACCGTAATTTTAAGTACATGTTTTTCTAAACTTGTGGCAGAATTAAACTGATCTTGAGATATAGTCTTAGTATCTTAAAAAAGTCGCTTAGTCTGCGCCTGAGCACAATGTGCGTTTCTTTTTGTACTGAATGTACATGTACAGTGGAGAATCTGTTATTCTTTCCCGTTTAAACGCAAACGTACGCAAACGCAAAACACTAAAACGTAGAAAAGTACAACTTTCGGACAATTCTGATAATTCATGTTTATCTTGGTGGAAAACAGTTTGGAGCCTGATCAGACGCCGGGTTACCCGGCGTCTGATCTGGCTCTAAACTGTTTGCACGGCAAATAATAGTTTTAGCGTAAACGCGTTTATTGGGAAAGAATAACAGATTCTCCACTGTATACTTAATTGCAAAGGAGTGTCCATTAAAAGTTTCAACGGCGAATGAATTTAAAACCGGACAAAAATATTGGGTTTACGATATGAATGCACGGTTCCGGTTTGGAGGGATTCCGCTGTATAAAGAAAGATAGCTATAGACGTAGGGTTTTTCTCGTTTTATCGCAACCGCACAATGCAAAGGCAAAATGTGAAAAATATGAAAGTTTTAAACAGTGACGACCCAGATCAGAGAGCTCCTAAAGGAGCACTCTGATCACGGTCTGTAGTATTTGTTATTGTTCAATTAAATGTACAAAGCAACCCTAATTGTTAAAAAATCAAAAAGTCTTCGATGTAACATTGAATTAAGAAATAATTAATGTTCTACCGTTGTGAAACGGTATTTTACAACGGTTGGGAGTTGTGGTGCGCAAGGATTGACCACTCAGGCCGAAAAGTAGAACATAGATTATTTCGATTCTAACATGACCAGATTCAAAGAAATTCATTAGAAAGGAAATCAAATGTTCCATACTTATTTCCTCAGCAGATGCAGTTTTTCGACCGAATAACTTTTTCCGCAGCATTACAAGAATCTAACACCCAAGAGCAAATCCACAATCTGGCATAGAACAAACATTACATGAAACAAGAAAAAAGAATGGAAAAATTACAGTAACGTGACTGGTTAAAAGTATGTGGTCTTTACGGGCTGTATGAATAACGTAAGAAATTTAAAAAACATAACGTATGAACGCACGAGGTCACGTCATGTCATATAACCGCGGGAGGAGCGGGGTAGAGCGTTGTAAAACATCTCAGGTATACCACGATAGACCTGTTCTTTGTTTATAGAGACGAATTCACGTGTCATGTTTGAATTGTTCTTTTGAAGTTGTAAGGGTGAATAAGTCAAAGAACCAGATTTGGTTTAAAAGAATTTGTAAGTGTTTACAATGCATCAGGCGCCTATATATAAAAAACATAAATATTAGCTTGAGAACAAGAGTTATGGTAACAAATATATTAAATTAAATTTTAATTATTTTAAAAAATCCAAAATGTTTTATACTTAGAATTTGATTCACAGGTACAGTGGAGAATCTGTTATTCTTTCCCAATAAACGCGTTTACGCTAAAACTATTATTTGCAGTACAAACAGTTTGGAGCCAGATCAGACGCCGGGTAACCCGGCGTCTGATCAGGCTCCAAACTGTTTGCCACCAAGATAAACTTGAATTATCAGAATTGTCCAAAAGTTGTACTTTTCTACGTTTTAGTGCTTTGCGTTTGCGTACGTTTGCGTTAAAACGGGAAAGAATAACAGATTCTCCACTGTACATTGTTTGCAAAGGACCATTATACTCGACGCTAGGGTTTATTGTCTTATAACCCATGCTTCCATATTTCCACAGGTAGCCAGCCTCTGTCTTGTCCCACTGACCAGATCATCCCAAATATCGAATGTGGCTGGGGACCAGGGTCGCCAAGATGTCCTGCTGGTTCCACGTGTGTGCAGGGCCCAGAATCGCCCCGCGGTTACTGCTGCAAGGATAAGAAAGTAACCACGCCGCCGGTGAAAACAGGATACCAGTACAAGCCAGACCCTCCTGTGAAACGTATGTCCTACATGGTTTAAAGTTTTTCCCTCCCGCTAAACAAACTGATTTGTGCATCCATTTAGCTACAGCTATTGGAGATGTTATTCTTTTCCAAAACAGTGTCTATGTAAAAGCTTTTATGCCCATTGCCATTCTGTTGGAGCCAATTCAGATGATTGGTGTCTGATGAGGCTCCAAACTCTTTGCCACTCAAATTAACATATTTACATTGGCCCTATCTCTTTCCATATTGTAAAAATCGGTGTTCATTTCATATAGACACTCAAACCTTAGGAGGCGGAGCTTAGGGTTAAGTCGCTGCGCATTAATCTTTACTACTATAAAATTAGAAATCCACGTTGTATTTGACCTAGATTGAATCTAGTTTATTTCCCAATATTTTTTAAAACACTAAATACAAAATATATAGACTTTATATTCATATTGATATAAATTATTTTCACTCATTGTGAAAAAAATGCAGTAGGAAGCGCTCCGAAACTATGTCCGTCTGCTACGAATTTTTATGCCCCCCGCAAACAATTTTTTGGCGCCTAATGTAACTGGGTGTTCTTTATAAAGAAACACCCGCACCGACCAGGTTTGAACCCGGGTCGCCAGGTTCGCAGTAATGCACTCTACCACGTCGCCATAAAAGCGCACTTGTAGAGTAAGGCCGTTCAAGTCATGATAAACCTACACGCTGTGACATACACCCCCCCCCCCGACAACTTGAAACTTGTGCACAGTGCGTCGATGCTCCAGAGGGGCCCTGCACTTAATGGGAAGAAGAAGAGAAACTTTACAGAATAATCACTGAAATTACCGGTAAATAGCGCTAATGATAGAAAAAAATCACAAAACACTAGTAATCCTCAGCTCCTGGCCAACTTAGGCTCCGAGATTTGGCTCCAAAACCATAAATACCCCGTATGGTGCCTGTCAGCTTCGGATTTCTCTATGGTCTGCGCCCGTTAAGAATACGGTGTTAGCGTTCACACTTGACGATTGCTTGCACCGTTGCATGAATTAAAAACCCGATTGAGGGTAAGAAAACGTACTTGAATGTACTTAAAAGTATTTTTCCCTAGTAAAAACCTGAAGTGAATTTGAGAACTATATTATCCGCGCAGTATAGATCTAGCTATGTTATTTGGTTACAGGGGGGGGGGGGGGGGCGGAGTTAACTTCGTTAAAGCTGTTCTTTCAAGATTATTTCTGGGCGTACTTTTCCCCTTTTCAACAACATTTCTCCTTTAAAAACTGAAAGTCTGAATTGTTTTCATAACAAATATAAAGATAAAATAATGTAAATATAAGAAATGAACAGATTTTTTTCGGTGTTCAAGCCAAATGAACGACAGAAAATTATCGGCAAATACCATGAATCGCATTAGCGATTCATGGTATTTGCCGATAATTTTCTGTCGTTCATTTGGCTTGAACACCGAAAAAAATCAATTCATTTCTTAATTTAATCATTAGAAATTTCCAAAATATTGTAGTTTCCTACATGTTATTGCATTTCGTTTTGTTTCGCTTTGCCTTTAACCCATTGCATGCTGGGTATTATTTGGCGGCCATTTTAAAATGTCGTCCGCAGCGGGTATAACTAAAATATTTTCAAAAGATTTTTGCAGTTTCTGATAGTAGAATATTGACTTAGCTGCAAACAGTTTTGATCTCAGATCAGGTCAAAACTGTTTGCCTACTGGTACACCTAAAAGTGTATCCCGCATAAAATGGGTTAAACGGGAAACAATAACGAATGTCCATACTTTCATATGTTTACTTTTGAGAGCGCACATGTGTATGTTGCTGCCTGTTGTTTAAGTATGATGGAAACCAAAAAGTGTGCGAAATGATTTCTTTTTTTGGAACATTTTTAACATCAACAAGCAAAATGCCGTGGTGACCAGAACAAATGCCGTTGCAAATCAAGCCATATTGTACCATCATGGGAAAAACGGAATATTACTATACTTTGCATATCTTATGCACCGGATCACTCGAGTTGTGTGTGTAAAGGCTATATCCAACGAGACCGAAGGTCGAGTCGGATATAGCCATTACACACACAACGAGAGTGATCCGGTGCACAAGATATGCAAAGTATAGTAATGTTCCTTTTACATGTATTATATACCTCATATAATAATAATAAAATAAAAAAGATAGAAATGTTTCGAGCTATTTTCTATGCCCCTGTAGTGTGTAAAGTAGTTCCGAACTTCCGACTACACAGTAAACGTTCTTTTCCAATTACACAAGGTACATGGGTAATACGGAATTTTCAATCCGTCAAGGTGTATTTGTTCGATAAAATACGGAAATATTTCGGGCAGAACATTGGTAGGTATATAATAAAGAACAGTATTAACAATGTACTTGCACGTAAATTCTAAAATTACCTATAGCAACAATAACCAAAGAACCACATGCTCAAAGGGAGAGACATCATAATTGGGTCTTATTACAAACTGAATGATTAAACCACTAGTCACGTTCATTATCTTACTTTGACAATGGGTAATTTGTTGCGCAGGCCAACTTTCAGATCATTGTTTGAAATGACATAAATTATGTCTTTCTCCAAGAATGCGTTTATTCTTTTAAAAAACATTTCCATTGCTAAACATTTGGAGCGAAATTAAACGGGGTAACCCGTCATCTAATCAGCCTCCAAACTAATCCCACATAGATTAAGATACATTGTGAACGCATTCAAGAATCTGTTTTTCCCTAGTTTTTATTACTTTTCGTTTCGTCAAACGTGAAAGAATACAGTGGAGAATCTGTTATTCTTTCCCAATAAACGCGTTTACGCTAAAACTATTATTTGCAGTGCATACAGTTTGGAGCCAGATCAGACGCCGGGTAACCCGGCGTCTGATCAGGCTCCAAACTGTTTGCCACCAAGATAAACAAGAATTATCAGAATTGTCCAAAAATTGGTCTTTTGTACATTTTAGTGCTTTGCGTTTGCGTACGTTTGCATTTAAACGGGAAAGAATAACAGATTCTCCACTGTACACATATTTCACATATATACCCACGTTTTAACTTTGAATTACGGATATGTTCGACATACATGTAAGCGATATCGAACTATTTAAATTTGACTTATGAAATAGTGGTACGATCGATTTTAGTGAGTTCGAAGTATCGAGTTCGACTGTAGTTTAAACAATATATAAGCCTAAGACGATCTCAGCTCTTGTCTTGGTATCAGTCATTCAAAATGAATAACTTTAAGGTTATTTCAAAGAGACTGATATGAAAACCATTTGACAAATTGACAATACATGTACATGTATTTTGTTTTTTTAAAACATGGCTGCTGTGCGTTCAACACAGATTTATGTCCTTGGCGTCATCCTTGAATATATGTTCTAAATCTGCCAAAATTAGGTAAAGGCCAATGTCAACTTATAGTTTTGGTAGCATAAGTGGATTGTAAAAGTCTAAAGCAACAGCTGTTTCAGTATACAAGCATTGTAGTCAGTAGTGTTGGTGCTAGACAAAACAATTTAATCTAGTTAATAGCCCTGAAAAGCCAATTTGAAATATTCTAAATCAAGATTGGGTCAATGTCAATGACAGATTATGGTTGGGTGATGCTAAGAATGGTCTAAGGAAACCACTGTATAATATTCAAGTATTCGAGCAAACGGCAGAGATGCAAGAAGAAACGGTAAATCTGGTTAACTTCCCATACAGACGGTTAGGACAATCAGTATAAATATATGCATACCACATCTTTATATAGATGCCGGGAACTTAAAAAAACGTTTATGATAAAAGACATAATACCCGGTAACACATTTCGACGAGTTATACAGTAGACGCGTAGCGATTCATGGTATTTGCCGATACTTTTCTGTCGTTCATTTGGCTTTAACACCGAAAAAAATCAATTCATTTCTTAATTTAATCATTAGAAATTTCCAAAATATTGTAGTTTCCTACATGTTATTGCATTTCGTTTTGTTTCGCTTTGCCTTTAACCCATTGCATGCTGGGTATTATTTGGCGGCCATTTTAAAATGTCGTCCGCAGCGGGTATAACTAAAATATTTTCAAAAGATTTTTGCAGTTTCTGATAGTAGAATATTGACTTAGCTGCAAACAGTTTTGATCTCAGATCAGGTCAAAACTGTTTGCCTACTGGTACACCTAAAAGTGTATCCCGCATAAAATGGGTTAAACGGGAAACAATAACGAATGTCCATACTTTCATATGTTTACTTTTGAGAGCGCACATGTGTATGTTGCTGCCTGTTGTTTAAGTATGATGGAAACCAAAAAGTGTGCGAAATGATTTCTTTTTTTGGAACATTTTTAACATCAACAAGCAAAATGCCGTGGTGACCAGAACAAATGCCGTTGCAAATCAAGCCATATTGTACCATCATGGGAAAAACGGAATATTACTATACTTTGCATATCTTATGCACCGGATCACTCGAGTTGTGTGTGTAAAGGCTATATCCAACGAGACCGAAGGTCGAGTCGGATATAGCCATTACACACACAACGAGAGTGATCCGGTGCACAAGATATGCAAAGTATAGTAATGTTCCTTTTACATGTATTATATACCTCATATAATAATAATAAAATAAAAAAGATAGAAATGTTTCGAGCTATTTTCTATGCCCCTGTAGTGTGTAAAGTAGTTCCGAACTTCCGACTACACAGTAAACGTTCTTTTCCAATTACACAAGGTACATGGGTAATACGGAATTTTCAATCCGTCAAGGTGTATTTGTTCGATAAAATACGGAAATATTTCGGGCAGAACATTGGTAGGTATATAATAAAGAACAGTATTAACAATGTACTTGCACGTAAATTCTAAAATTACCTATAGCAACAATAACCAAAGAACCACATGCTCAAAGGGAGAGACATCATAATTGGGTCTTATTACAAACTGAATGATTAAACCACTAGTCACGTTCATTATCTTACTTTGACAATGGGTAATTTGTTGCGCAGGCCAACTTTCAGATCATTGTTTGAAATGACATAAATTATGTCTTTCTCCAAGAATGCGTTTATTCTTTTAAAAAACATTTCCATTGCTAAACATTTGGAGCGAAATTAAACGGGGTAACCCGTCATCTAATCAGCCTCCAAACTAATCCCACATAGATTAAGATACATTGTGAACGCATTCAAGAATCTGTTTTTCCCTAGTTTTTATTACTTTTCGTTTCGTCAAACGTGAAAGAATACAGTGGAGAATCTGTTATTCTTTCCCAATAAACGCGTTTACGCTAAAACTATTATTTGCAGTGCATACAGTTTGGAGCCAGATCAGACGCCGGGTAACCCGGCGTCTGATCAGGCTCCAAACTGTTTGCCACCAAGATAAACAAGAATTATCAGAATTGTCCAAAAATTGGTCTTTTGTACATTTTAGTGCTTTGCGTTTGCGTACGTTTGCATTTAAACGGGAAAGAATAACAGATTCTCCACTGTACACATATTTCACATATATACCCACGTTTTAACTTTGAATTACGGATATGTTCGACATACATGTAAGCGATATCGAACTATTTAAATTTGACTTATGAAATAGTGGTACGATCGATTTTAGTGAGTTCGAAGTATCGAGTTCGACTGTAGTTTAAACAATATATAAGCCTAAGACGATCTCAGCTCTTGTCTTGGTATCAGTCATTCAAAATGAATAACTTTAAGGTTATTTCAAAGAGACTGATATGAAAACCATTTGACAAATTGACAATACATGTACATGTATTTTGTTTTTTTAAAACATGGCTGCTGTGCGTTCAACACAGATTTATGTCCTTGGCGTCATCCTTGAATATATGTTCTAAATCTGCCAAAATTAGGTAAAGGCCAATGTCAACTTATAGTTTTGGTAGCATAAGTGGATTGTAAAAGTCTAAAGCAACAGCTGTTTCAGTATACAAGCATTGTAGTCAGTAGTGTTGGTGCTAGACAAAACAATTTAATCTAGTTAATAGCCCTGAAAAGCCAATTTGAAATATTCTAAATCAAGATTGGGTCAATGTCAATGACAGATTATGGTTGGGTGATGCTAAGAATGGTCTAAGGAAACCACTGTATAATATTCAAGTATTCGAGCAAACGGCAGAGATGCAAGAAGAAACGGTAAATCTGGTTAACTTCCCATACAGACGGTTAGGACAATCAGTATAAATATATGCATACCACATCTTTATATAGATGCCGGGAACTTAAAAAAACGTTTATGATAAAAGACATAATACCCGGTAACACATTTCGACGAGTTATACAGTAGACACAACGTCTAAATGAAAAAGACTAAACTAATTTTTCTCTTGACCTCTCCCTTATTCATAACTGATAGTTAAATAAGATACAGTGGAGAATGTGTTATTCTTTCCCAATAAACGCGTTTACGCTAAAACTATTATTTGCAGTGCAAACAGTTTGGAGCCAGATCAGACGCCGGGAAACCCGGCATCTGATCAGGCTCCAAACTGTTTGCCACCAAGATAAACAAGAATTATCAGAATTGTCCAAAAGTTGTTCTTTTCTACGTTTTAGCGCTTTGCGTACGTTTGCGTTTAAACGGGAAAGAATAACAGCTTCTCCACTGTAACCCATGTGTGCCCACGATCCCAGTGTAGACTCTGATCAGACGCCGCATAATGCGGCGTCTGATCAGTCTGCACTGGTTGATGCTAGAAATTTCATTATAATACAAAATGAATATGAAAACTTTGACTAGGCATCCCTTTGATAAAAAGTGGACTAATGAAATATAAAACATGGAAGAATCCACTGGGCGCAATTGGGTTAAAAAAGGTTTGTCTCAACTGGGACTCGACACCTCAACCTTTGGCTTTCTATGAAAGACCACACAGGGATTTCATTACATGTATGTATGTAATCTCTGACCGGGTACACAAAATACATGTAATAAATAGTGGACGCTGCAGGTAGTGGGTTTTAAAATCTGACCTAAGAGTCAGATATAAAGCGTTTTTAGCGAACATTATTAAAGCCTGTGTTGTTCATATAGGGTAAAAACTAGGGATGTAAATAATTGGTCATTTGACTAACCGGATAACCGTTTAACATTCCGAGCGGTTAACCGGTTAACCGTTCAATATTACTTGACAGTTGCGACAAAATATCATTTTACTTCAACGCAGGTGTAACGTAACTTAAACTGACCCCATCGAAAAGTGATCCGCGGTCATTTGTTTTTGTTTACCCCCCGGTCAAGGTATTTTGGTTCCCCGGTCATAAAATTTCGATCCCGGCATACGAAGGGAACTGATTCCATACGAAGAATCATAACCCCTATACAATAGCGACCTCCTGTGTAAAAATACCATGTAGTTTAACGATATAAATATTCTTTAATAATGATATAATTATGTTATATAACATATACAATAACACAATTTTTTCTCTCTCATATTGAGCCTAGAATTATAAATATATAAAAAAAATTATTGAAATACATAAAACATAGTTCGAATTTTCTCATACAAAGGACCCTATTTATTTAATATATCTCACTGATTTCGAGCTATAATATGTTGTAAAAATGTATTTAGTTATATAATCATTAAGTATATGCAATAGTTAATTCGGGAATATATAAAATGACCTTATTCTTATTAATATACATTGTGCTATTTTAGCCTTTGACATTTATTATGACTTAAAACATATCAAAAATGTTTTGTAAGATGTAATGTCTCTAAATATTACCTTAATGCCTATTGATATTTGACAAAATAAATACAACGGTCTACTACAGTAGAAACAAAAGTTCTGAAGACGTTTGCAAAACATGCAATGTGGTGATGAAGGGGTTTTAACATGTGATTGACACGTAAAAAATGTGCATGTAAGTCGTCATCTTTAAATTATCATTTAAAGCGACTCGCAACCGGATGGTGTACTTGTCAAAATAAAAAAAAATACTCAAATAAAAGCAAATTTGTGGCATTATTTGGCTTCTGACATTAAAAAAAATATGATCAGTCCAAAAAAAGTCTCAAGAATCGTCACCGAATCTTAGTTTTTTTATATATATTCCATCGTTTTCAATAGCGTCAGCTGACGGTTTTGCTGTTGTTGTTGCTTCTCTACACGGGCTCTGACATAAACCGGAGCCGAATAATGTAGTATTAAGCGCTACCAGTGAAGTACGTTAATTCGCTACCATATATATAGAGAGCGTCCGTGGTCGAGGCGGTAAAGGCGTGTCCTCATTTTTCTTGTTTGTCTCCGCAATGGAGGGTCACGGGTTCGAATCCCACCAGAGCTTCTTCTTTTTTTTTTTGGATATGCATTTTTTAACAGAATTTATTATCCTAAACTAAATCTTACCCATTTATATAATCATTTGACATATATTTACAAATTACCATTTTTAATGCTAAATCTGGTTGCGAGCCTCTTTAAAGTGTAGAAAAATACAAATCGATAACCTTCAACCACGAAGCCAACTATCAAAATCCTTTTCATGCAGGTCTTATAAATAAGATCATTGTACTTGATTAAAATTAACCCTTAGCCCGCCAAATAAATTGTCGTCTGCTATATTTCTCGTCTGCTTCAAGTTTCAAAGTGCTTCAAAGTTGCTCAAAATTGCTGAAAATGTTGTCCGAGTGTCAAACAGCTTGGATCCGGATGAGACGCCGAGTTACTCGGCGTCTCATCCGGATCCAAGCTGTTTGCATATGGAGCTATAGTCGTGAGTGGCAGGCTAAGGGTTAAAATTAATGTAATCCTTTCATCTGTCATATAAAATGATTACGTAACGTGCATTTTACTTCACATGAATCGTAGCTTTACTAAATACATGTTTTATCTACATGTAGTGATGGGTTTTGTCTGATATAGAAGCTAGATCTACATGTAACTTTTAAACTACCCCGCTCATAATGGTACCCCTGTTTAAAGCCGTGGCGAGTATACTTTTAAATTAGTGTTGCCGGTGTGTGCACAATCGTTAAAGGATTTGCAAAGATAAAACCTAACTGTAATGATGTGACTGGTTATTTAATCCTCTTGTTTAATGTGACCAATACTCTCGGGCTATCTCCTTCAGACCTAAACAAATTAACACCGCCTAAGTGACAGCGAATATCTTCTGAAACAGAAACATTGATTGAAATTCTGCTGTTTAGTTCAGAACTTTAATATTTTAATATATATTTAGTTTTTTACGATTAACCGGTTATTGATTTTTCGAACCGATAATCGGACATTCGAACAGTTAACTGGGTAACCGATTAACCGTTGCCACCCCTAGTAGAACGATCATTTTATTAAGGGTTTTCAATATCAAACTGTGGCTTTAAAGTATAAATGTTGATTGATCTTCTTCCGTTTGACTGTTACCTTGTAAATGTTGAGGTTGTTTTTACCACAGGCCTATGCACCTCTCCACTGATGCATGGTGGGTATTTGCTCACGTGCTCACCAGGACAAGCTAGTCGCACGTGCCCCACGTGTTTCTCCTGTATACCTCTACTTGGGACGTTTCTTGGCCTGTGTTGTGAGGACAGGTCTACCCCTTCATGTGGTAAGTGTGATTCTATCTTAAAGACATTACTTGACCTAGCTTGGGTGGTAGCACCTACCCCCGTAGATAGTTTGAGTCAAAGCATGGAGAGCATTTACTTACTAAGCTAACGTCTAGGATAAGAAACATTCAGGCGTTTCATGTGAGGCTCGCACCATATATTTGATAGTTGGATTAGTAAAGCCCATTGAAAAAACCCTTGAGATCTAGTATGTCAGGGCCTTTATACAAAATTTCAGATGGCTGAGCCGTTGCTTGCACAATTTTCTCATGCATTACAGTTACTTTCACGTCTAGGGGTATCAATGAATGGACTGGGGCGATGTCATTAAGGACATTACTTGACCTAGCTTCGGTGTTAACACTTAACCCCGCAGAAAGTTTGAGTTAAAGCAAGGAGCGTATGCACTTACTGGGCTAGTGTCTAGACATAGAATCATTCAGGCGTTTCATGTGAGGCCCGTTCCTTATATTTAATAGTTTGGTTTGTAAAACCCATTGAAAAAACATTTAAGTGTGAGAATATCAGGGCCTCTATAGAAAATTTGAGATAGCTGACATTGGCTGAGCACACTTTTCCTCATGCTTTATAGTTACGTTCACGGCTAGTGAGAACAATGGGGGATCAAGTCAAAATACCTGAAATTTGAATTACGAAATAAAAACAGACCGCAATCGTTTAAAATTGATGACGCCATGACAATGACCTACTTACCGGTATAACAAGAATGAAACAAAATGATATAACGCCTATTTATGACACCATATTCATGACCGCGATTCATTACTTGTATACAAAACAATTTGAAACCTAAACTACTTGATTGATATTTACACCACGTTTTAAAGTTTTACACATGTTACGTTTCTAGTACAGCTACAACGACACCCAATGAGAGACAAAAATATGTGCGTTGTTTGAAGGGAGTCGTTATACGGAGGGAAATTGGCTTACCTTTGCAAACAGCTTGAATCCAGAACAAACGCCGCGTATCGCGGCGTTTGATCTGGATTCAAGCTGTTTTTCACTCGTCATTAAGATTTTTCTGTCGAAATGTCCATTATCTAACTTTGAGAAAAACAGCAGTCGACAAATTTAAGCAGACGATATTGCAGTCGTGAATAGATTAGACACAATTCTCTTGTTTGGGGGAACTGTGACAAGGGTCATCGTAAGGAGGGAGTCTTTGTTGGGAGGACCGTTGTAGGGAAGAAGCACTGTAGTTGAAAATGGCAACCAATAATTTGCGCTGTAATGTAATCCTTCACTTGCCATTAACGTTTATGGACGCTGTTTGAAAAACTTGTAGGCCCAGTAAATTGGTTTATTACACTTCGTCCACCTATGAACTTGTATTATCTAAAACAGAAAATTGTTATTTTAAAAATACATACCAAGATCATAAAGTTCATTCAGAAGTTGTCTTACCTGATTATACACTATTTTCATAGGCGTCATTATATACAGTGGAGAATGTGTTATTCTTTCCCAATAAACGCGTTTACGCTAAAACTATTATTTGCAGTGCAAACAGTTTGGAGCCAGATCAGACGCCGGGTAACCCGGCGTCTGATCAGGCTCCAAACTGTTTGCCACCAAGATAAACAAGACTTATCAGAATTGTCCAAAAATTGTTCTTTTCTACGTTTTAGTGCTTTGCGTTTGCGTACGTTTGCGTACGTTTGCGTTTAAACGGGAAAGAATAACAGATTCTCCACTGTACTAATAGCACGAGACTGGTTAAAGATAAAGTGTTTAACCCTTTACCCCATAGCCCATTTCTAGTTTTGGGCCCTTAAAGCAGGTTGAAAGTAAAGCAGAAAACGCCTTAAGGCGCATTTCGTTTTACTTTCAGTCAGCTTTAAGCTACCATCTGCTCGAATTTTATAGAAATGATTTCTTATAATACATATTCAGTACTGTATCAATTCGAAATAAAAAATTTCAGTGCAGGAACAAATTAAGTGCGCTTGAATGCGCTTCTATAAGGGAAATGGTTAATTGAACATGTTCAACACTTCCCTTTATGTTTCAATCAACTACACATTGTGGGTTCATATTAGAAGCCCCTCTTTGAGACGATTCTAATGTGTATATATTTGGTTGAGCCATCTGGAAGTATTGCCATCATGTGGAGTTCTGGATAATTTCTTATTAACTCATTCACCCCTGAAACTTTTAATGGACAATTTCAATTTCAAAATAAGTCTAGTCCGTTTTTTATTGTTAGTGTTGATTTTAACAATATATTTCAAAATGACTAACAGTGTATACCCTGATTAGAGGTTCCTCCCTCTAATCATGGTCTACACTGTTTGCATAGAACAAGTGTAATCCTCACAGGTACACTGTTTTTAAATGACGAGTATACTCGTCGCTAGTGTTGAATGTGTTAATGTTTATGTTCCACAAAGTTAGACTTTGTCAAATGGTATAGACTCTGAGGAAACAATTTGCAGCTTCGTATTAGGACATGCAGTTTGCTATTATATACTAAGCCAAACTTCCAACGCAACACCCCGGATATTCCCATTACTGCCAATGTTAAACATGTCTTAAGTTAGAATGGTCAATTCTGTAATGTGTGCAATCCTGAATAGATTTCTCCTGCATTTCATAGAGTGATCAATGGACAATACTCTTGGTAAACAAAAACAAAATGAATTGGCATTTGGTCCCAAAAATATGGAATTTTGTGAAAACAAATTTTCAGAAATCTCATTCCAATGCATTTTCAATAGGGAATGTTAACCAGAAATTAGCGATACATTTGGATAGATGGTTATTATTCGTCAGAAGTGTCAATGAAAATTCGTTGCCAATATTAACAACTTTGAGGACAGTACATCAATTTAAAAACACAAATGAAAACATTTAAAAAATTTGTGTCAACTTTACCATCGATTTAAAACACCCGCTCTGATTTGAAAATAGAAGGGAACTCGGAGGTGTTGCGTTGGCAGTTTGGCCTAGTATATATAAACTGGTATGTTGTATGTACACATTCTACGGTGCCTTTAGATCGCCCTTGTGTATTATAATGACATATTGTATCAAGCACATTAGTTTAATCTAAATCTTACTACAGCGCTCCCTCTCTACAACGACACCCATTGGGAGACAACAAGTATGTGCGTTGTTCGTAGAGAGTCGTTATAGGGAGGGAAATCGGCTTACATTCGCAAACAGATTGAATCCAGATCAGACACCGCGTAACGCGGCGTCTGGTCTGGAATCAAGCTGTTTATCACTCGTTATTAAGTTTTTAGGTCAAAATGTCCATTATGTAACTTTGAAAAAACAGCAGATGACAATTTTAAGCAGACGACATTGCTGTCGTGAAAAGGTTGGACATAATGATCTTGTTTTGGGGAAGGGTTCAAGCGTTGTTGTAAGGAGGGAAGCGTTGTTGGGAGGGCTGCTGTAGGGAGGGAGCACTGTATATCGTCTACCTTCATTCTCATGTAGTTTTGTTTTACGTTTTAAGGTAATCCTCACGGTATGCAACCAGGCTTCTCCTTACACATGACTGACTACAAGCCAAAGGAAAAGAAGCCACCAAAATCATATGAGCTGCCAAAAGAAATCGTGCCGCCAAAGGATTTTGTTAAACCTGAACACTATGTACCGCCAAAAGGATACGAACAGCCCAAGGATTTCGTTAAACCTAAACACCATGTACCACACAAAGAATATATACCGCCCAAGGATTATGTTAAACCCAAACACCATGTACCACAAAAAGGATATATACCACCCAAGGATTATGTTAAAACTAAACATCATATACCACAAAAAGGATATGTACCACCCAAGGATTTCGTTAAACCCAAACACCATGTACCACAAAAAGGATATGTATCGCCCAAGGATTATGTTGAACCTAACCAAAAGGAATATATACCGCCCCAGAAGTACGTTAAACCCAAACACCATGTACCACAAAAAGGATATATATCGCCCAAGGAGTATGTTGAACCTAAAAATCATATACCACAAAAAGGATATGTATCGCCCAAGGATATCATTAAACCTAAACATTATATACCACAAAAGGAATATGAACCTAAACACATTGTTCCGCATAAAGAATATGTGCCAACAAAGGGGTATGTTCATCCTAAAAACCAGGTAATTCCTAATGAATACATACAAACCAGTGAGTATATTGAGCCTAAAGAATACATACAGCCTAAAGATTATATTCACCCTAAAAATCACGTTGCACACGACGATTACGTCAAACCTAAGCCGCATAAACCGACTAAAGAATACATACCACCAACGGAGTATATTCCGCCAGTCAGTGACATTCCCGATTCACTTATTGACGGCATGGTTGGTGAATACCATGATTTAACACACCTAAAAAGTGATAAAAATGTCATGCATAAACCAACAGACTTGGACAAAGACTTTGGAGATAAGTTTTTCCACGAACTGAAACAAGAGAAAAATCCTAAAAAGCCGTCTCCAATTAAAAGCAAATATCCGCCTCCAGACAAAGGGTACCCGATACCAAAGAAACCAGGCATTACAAGCGATGAATATGTAACAAATCACCAAAAGAGCAAAACAATTTCAAAAAAAGTGACTGCACATAAAAAGGAGTATTACTTTCAAGAAAAACCAGTGTACAAGCCTGAAAAAGATTATATTGAAAAGAAACCAAAAATCATACCTCCAAAACATACTTATGAAGACAAGGACGATAAGTTTTCTTATCAAAAACAGACGGTTGTCAAATCTAATAAGGGATACATGGAAAACACTAAGAAAAGTGTGGCGAAGAACGGAAAAGACACCTCCATTACAAAATTTTCAAAGAAACCTGTAATTAAACAACATACTGGTTACGACAGTTTTAAAGAAGTGAAGAAGACAAAAGAAATGAAACCAATAAAGCCGAAAGAGGTCAAGTCTGTATACCCAAAGTCAATAAATATACCGCCTAAAATTATTAAAGTCAAACATGTTCCAACTGGATATGAGTTCACACATCCCTCGACAACGCCCCCCTATGTGACAAGTGTGCCGAAACATAAAGATTTTAACGGTTATGAAGATAAAATTATGAAACTAAACACAGCTCAGCCTGAAAAACCAAAACCTGATGGGTGGGTAAAACCCCAAAAACATAAACCGATACCAGATCTCACTAAACCTAAACATTATCCAATAGACAAAGCTCATCAAATTGCTAAAAAAACAGAAAAAGTTATTGAAAAGAAGGACGGGTTTAAAACAGGAATCGTGAAAAAGATAATTGATTTGCCAACAGCAAGTAATATAGAAAGTCAACGTATTATTCACATAGAAATGTTGGTGGATAAAAGCAAGTCTGAGCCGGGTTACAAAGAGACTGTAGACTTAGCTAAACCAGTAAAACCAAAGACCATTGTGCCTACAAAGCCGACACTTCCACCAGTCATGCCGAAGGAAATGACTGTCAAACCTCCTGTAGTTGCTGCATACATACCGCCGCCTGATTCACTCATACAACAACCCAACTCGAACAGCATACGTACACCGGATATTGCACCGCCACCCATGCGTCTTAATGTAAGATCTGAAGCACCGAACACCGCCGCAGGAAATCTAAACATGCTTAATCGGCTTGGAATAGTTGACATCTCACCGGGTAATTTCCAAGTCCCTTCTGCGCCCCCTATACCCAGGGTAGATATAAGAAGAAACCAGTTCACTGGTACCATGGGTGTTAACGCCGTCACAGGAGGAGATCCATGTGGCGGCCCGGAACCAGTAGCTTTGTGTCTTGGTCCTGAAAACACTCAGTGTGGTATAGGGTATCTTTGTGTCCGAGTTAATCCCAGCTTAGGAGTTTGTTGTCCAAATACCGGTAGTCAACAAACCAACGCAAGACCAGTAATAGGCAGCGGTAATGCGCAAAATATTTGTGGAAATTCTGCGCCAGTGTCCGTGTGCAATCGGAATCAAAGGTGTGCTCCGACCAGTCGATGTGTTCAAATTGACTCGGCCAATGGTGTATGTTGCCCAGAAGAACAACAAGGCAATGGCGTAAATAACAATCAGCCGGCAACTATGCCAGGACCATCTCCTAATTCAGATTATCCATGCGGCTTCAACGCAGAGCCGGAGTCCATATGCATGGGTCCGTTTAATGTTCAGTGTCAACCCGGAAGACGGTGTGTTCAGGTCGATGACCGATTTGGCGTATGCTGTCCTCCAAGTACCGGTGTAGGCATGAGAAATGCTGCATTGCAACAAACACGCCCATCGCCAGCAAGGTTTAGCCCACCTGTTCCCAGCCGACCGTGGACACCGCCAGGTATATCTCAATTCGCCCAGCCAGGAATACCAGGATTCCCCGGTCCTGGACCACCGATTGGCTAACATGTGTTCACGTGACTGAGCAGAGCTCTACTAGTGTTTGGTGGGTGGGTTTGGTATAGAATAACTCTGAGTCAGATACAGCGCCAAACGTTTTGTCACTTCAAAGAGTCTACAAAGTGAGCAATAGGAGGTAGGTCTACACCTCGTTAATATGACAACTAAAATGCCATGACGTCATCTTTCACAACCATAACGTCTTCTGCTATTTATAAATAAGTACCGTCTGCTTTTATTTCTCAAATCTAAGTTATATATATATAGATCTATATTAACTTAAGACATATTTAAATTAGAGTCGAACAGTTATGATCCTGACCAATTCAATTCAATTCAAAATAGTTATTTGGCATAACATATAGATCTACATGTCTGTTGCCAGACACCGCGTTATGCAGGACCTGATTAGGATCCCAACAATTTATGAATAGTATTAGTGATAGGGTGTCGGGAGTCAAATTTCGGGCCCCTATGGGTGGATCCACCGCTGAATGAAGAGTGTGTCCCGCCCCCCAATGAAGCAATGAAGAGTGCCCCCCCCCCCCCCCCATCACATTTATCCTTCCTCCGGTCCTGCCGAGTACACCTTACTCCGATCCAAGAAGACAGTTTTGATCCTGATCAGACGTGTGTAACGCGGTATCTGGTCACGATCCAGACTGTTTGACACCCATTTCAATATTTCTTAAATACCTTAAAATTAAAGTAGACGACACTTATTTAAAATTGATGACGTCATGGTAGTGAATGGGTTACTAGCTTGAAATGTTTGGGTGTAAATATATTCGTTTCATAAATGTCGTTTGCGTGAAATGTTTTGTTCTTTTAAAATAAAGTCGTCTTTTTCTAGCATTTTGTTATCACTACAGGACCATGGTTAGATCTAAATTTATCATACAACGCTACCTCTCCAATGGGAGACAAACATCGTGTGCGTTGTTCGGAGGGAGTCGTTATAGGGAGGGAATTTTGCAAACATCTTGAATCAAGATCAGACGCCGCGTAAAATGTCTGTAAAATGTCCATTATGTAACTTTGAGAAAAACTGCAGACGACAAATTTAAACAGACGACAAAAAAATGCAGTTCTGAATAGGCTATAAATAATTGACCTGTTTAGGGAACTGCGACAGCGGTTGTAAGGAGGGAGTCGTTGTTGTGAGGGCTGTTGTAAGGAGGAAGCATTGTAACATGGTAAAGCATGGTAAAGCAGGCTGAAAGTACAGTTTACTTTCTTTTCAATCTGCTTTTAAGTATTCACCTGTCATCAAGGCTAGAAACAGGCCATGGGGTAAAGGGTTAAGCGGCCGCTAAACAGAAGTTTCGCTGTGTTTAACACATTAACATTCAAGTGAGGTCATGCTAGATTTAAGATTCATTCATATTTACAATTAATATTCATAAACATGCCATCGTTTGTTAATTCATCATTGTTAACAAAAACTTAACAATTTCAATCATTTTAACAGAACCGGAGACATTATTCTTTTCCGTGTAAAATACAGTAACACCTCTCTATTATGACCACTGGATTATATTAATAAGCAGGTGTCTATTAAGGCTGGTGTCTGCGTAAAGCATGGTAAACGAAGTCAAACTACATCGAATCTTACTTTGAAACGATCTTGCAAATAACAAAATTGAAGCAGACGACAATGAAACGGTGAAGCGGTAAAAAATCTGGCAGTGAATGGGTTAAACCGCTTTAAGCAGAGTGCGACACGTCCAAAAACTCAGCGTATGTTAGGTTCCAAACTGTTTGATCCTCGTCTTAAAGTTTCCTTCAAGTGAAAAATAGATTTGAATATTGCAGTTGACACTTTTAAAGCAGATACAGTGGAGAAAATGTTATTCTTTCCCAATAAACGCGTTTACGCTAAAACTAATATTTCTATTGCAAACAGTTTGGAGCCAGATCAGACTGTTTGCCACCAAGATAAACAAGAGTTATCAGAATTGTCCAAAAGTTGTTCTTTTCTACGTTTTAGTGTTTTGCGTTTGCGTACGTTTGCCTTTTAAACGGGAAAGAATAACAGATTATCCACTGTAATAGTATGACAATAGTATGATGACCCTTTCTCCATCATAGTATCGTCTACCTCAGAAATTTAGATCGAATGCATTTTAACCCTTTACCTAATAAACTTTTTATTGTATTGAAGATAGTTGACCACTTAAAGCAGGTTGAAAGTAAAGCAGAATGTGCCTTAAGGCACATTCTGCTTTACTTTCAGCCTGCTTTAAGCTATCATCTGCTAGGATTTAGAATTTTTTTCTTATGGTTCATTTTCAAGACTGTATAAATTGGAACTATTTTCTTCAGTGGATGAATAAATCAAATGTGCTAAAAGGCGCTTCTATCAGGTAAAGGGTTAACTTAGTCAAAAACGATACAAAGATCAAATAGTTTGGATCTTGGTCAGACGTCGAGTTTCTCTGTCCCTGATCAGGTTCCAAATATTTTGCAAATAACAGAGATGCTGCGTTTCACAGTGAAAGCGTTTGTTATAGGGTATGGAACACCAATTAGGCTCGCCTATTTAATTCATTTAAAATGTGTCACCTTCAAGGTCAAAATTTGTCAGCTTTTACAGCCTAGCCAGGTGCAACTCTATGTTTTCCGAACAGATACATTCATGCACAGCTGAAAAATGAATAATAAAAACAGGGCGGACATGTTTTATGTGAGAAAAATATCATGACTTCAGTGACATGACTGGTGTTCTGCTACCTTTTGACAGAGGGTCCGACTGAAACAGGGACTGTCACTTTAGCCCACACAATAGGCGTTTTCGACTGGCTAATTTTCGTGGAACAACCAAATCTCGTGGAGCACATATTTTGTTCGACTGGTAGTGTGACGTCATGGTCCGACACGCCGTGGAGTACAAAAGATATCGGTTGTAAACCCTTGTTGAGTGCGTTGAGCAATAGACGCCAAACATAATCCATAAACATTTTTTGATTGGTCAGATCTGTTTTGTGGTGTAATCTCAATTGATGGACTAGCTAACGTTGTGTCAGTCGAAAACGCTTAATGTCTACATAGACCCCTTCTAGGATAACAGAAATGCATTGCATCTATTCTCTGGCACCTATGTAGAAACGGTACATCAAAATCAGAAATCAGTGCATATCTAGAGACAAAATGCCATTGTGAGGCCAAAAAAGTTGGCACTATATCTCGAGGAACTACTTTTGGATGGGCCATGAACCATTTCCGGTCTATTTGCATTTCCGGTCTATTTGGTGTTCCGTAACCTACACCGCAATAAACTAAATCTTATGTTGATTTCTAACCCTTACATTACACATATACAGTAAAACGTGTTTATTACGACCACAAAAAATAAGACTATTTGGTTGTATAAAAGACCGATGACAGCTAAACCCAAGGTGGCAATAAAACAGAAACCTCCTGCAGGAGCTTTCTGTTTTACTGTCACATTGCTTTCAGCAGTCACCTGTCTTAAACAACAAATAATTAACACAATTAAGTGGTACAGTGGAGAATATGTTATTCTTTCCCATTTAAACGCAAACGTACGCAAACGCAAAGCACTAAAACGTAACTTTTGGACAAATCTGATATCTCTTGTTTATCTTGGTGGCAAACAGTTTGGAGCCTGATCAGACGCCGGGTTACCCGGCGTCTGATCTGGCTCCAAACTGTTTGCAATAGAAATAATAGTTTTAGCGTAAACGCGTTTATTGGGAAAGAATAACGTTTTCTCCACTGTAGCAATAAAAGGGTTTTCATGTAACCTTGATTTACCCTTACATCTCTGAAATCTCAAACGGACCATTCTAGTTTTCAATTTATTCCAGTCCATTTTTGACTTTTTACGGGTTGATTTTTGCATGATATGTCAAAATGATAAACAGTGTAGATCTTAATTTGAAGGCTCCTTAAGGAGCTCTCTGATCAGGGTCAACACTTTTTGCATAGGACAAGTGTACTCCTCACATGTAAACTGTTTGCAAATGACGCATATGTGCGTCACTAAGTTTCAAAGAGTTATTTACCAACTCAACTCAACTCAACTCGAGTTGTTTTTTACCATGGGAAAGACTATATACTATATTTCCCAGTTTGGCAAACGTCGAACGTGACTCTACTAAAACACCGATAACCATTGCAAACAGTTTGGAGTCAGAAGAGACGCTGAGTAACTCGACGTCTGATTTGACTTTTGCTTTACCACTAAGTACTTTTATAAATTATCAAAACTTTCCAAATTCTGTCACTTTCTACATGTTACTGCATCCGTGAGATCCTTCTACTTTTCCAATAAGCAGATTTGTGCAACTTTTATTTCAATTACATGTATATATATACATGAACAAACCGTTCTTATACATTTGTACCGATAAAATGTCAAGTGGGTTGGTGTTTGATCTCGCTCCAATACCAATCTGGATCTCAACGTTTTGCAATTACAGCGCTCCCTCTCTACAACGACATCCAATGGAAGACAACAATTGTGTTCGTTGTTCGGAGGGAGTCGTTATAGAGAGGGAAATAGGCTTACATTTGCAAACAGCTTGAATCAAGATCAGACGCCGCGTAACGCGGCGTCTGATCTGGATTCAAGCTGTTTGTCACTCGTCACTAAAGTTTGTTATGTCAAAATGCCCAATATGTAATTTTGAGAAAAACAGCAGACGACAACTTTAAGCAGAAGATATTGCAGACGTAAAAAGGTTGGATATCATTTCTTGTTTCGGGATCAGCGGCAAGCGTCGTTGTGAGGAGGGAATCGTTGTTGGGAGGGCCGTTGAAGAGAGGGAGCGCTGTATGTATTTTTTTTATTTTTTTTTTAAAAAAATCCAAAACTTGTGTAGAAGACGCAGTCATTTGGATGTTTATATTCTGACATTTTTCTTGTCATTTGGATGTTTATATTCTGACATTTTTCTTGTCATTTGGATGTTTATATTCTGACATTTTTCTTGTCATTTGGATGTTTATATTCTGACATTTTTCTTGTCATTTGGATGTTTATATTCTGACATTTTTCTTGTCATTTGGATGTTTATAGTCTGACATTTTTCTTGTCATTTGGATGTTTACATTCTGACATTTTTCTTGAATTTATTGCATTCCGTTAGCTCTAAACCATTTCACTTTCAATGACGTCATAAAGCACATTTGCAAAACAGTTGTTATCCTGATCAGACGCCAGGATCAAAATTGTTTGCCACTGGTTTTGAAATAACGTCAGTTATACTGCCTTAAATCTGACTTTGAAACGATATTGCAGAAAACAATATTGAAGCAGACGACAATATGGCGGTGAAGGGGTAAAAACCCTTATTATCAATTTGATCATGACAAGGTTAACTTGTTTTTAAAACGGCTGCAAAGGTGTATATACTCAGTGCAAAAAGAAACGCACATTTTTCATTACACTATTTGTATTTAGAAGGAACGTATTTGTGAATTAATCTTCTCATTAAGGCCAGTAGTTCTGTCTTGGGGTATCAATATTGAAAAACACAACCTGCACAAATCGGTGCAAAACAGACTGTAGTTCTCTTTCGCTGCCAAATAATCGTGAGATTTTTACCCTTTCACCGGTTCATTTTCGTCTGCTTCAAATTTGTTGTTTGTAAGATTGTTTCAAAGTAAGATCCAATGTAGTATGAATTAAAACATATTGATACGAGTGACAAACAGTTTGGATCCTGATCAGACGCCGCGTTACGCGGCGTCTGATCAGGATTCAAACTGTTTGCAAATGCGCTTTTTGGCGTCATTAAGAGTGAAAGGGTTAAAAAACAGCACACTGGTTTTGAGATTTTTGTTTCTGAACTTGTTACAGAATTAAATCAATCTTGAGATATGGTATTAGTATCAATAAAGATTCTAAATCTGAGCATGAGCACGATGTGCGTTTCTTTTTGCACTGAGTGTAGATACCACATCAATTGGACAAACATGTACAGTGAAGAAGATGTTATTATTCCCCAATAGACACACTTGTTAACAAGTGCTACAGTGGAGAATCTGTTATTCTTTCCCGATAAACGCGTTTACGCTAAAACTATTTTTTCTTTTACAAACAGTTTGGAGCCAGATCAGACGCCGGGTAACCCGGCGTCTGATCTGGCTCCAAACTGTTTGCCACCAAGATAAACATGAAATATCATAATTGTCCAAAAGTTGCACTTTTCTACGTTTTAGTGCTTTGCGTTTGCGTACGTTTGCGTTTAAACGGGAAAGAATAACATATTCTCCACTGTAAAACCATAGTTTCCACTCAGTAGGCGTCTGATCTGGTTCCAATCTGTTGTCCACTAAAATTAAATATAAATACAGTAAAACCTCTCTATTACGACCACTACATTATGTTAATTGTTCGGTTGTTTACGGTAGATGCCCGCTTAACGCAAGGTGACAGTGAAACAGGAAGCTCCTTTAGGAGCTTCCTGTTTCACTGTCACCTTGCTTTAAGCTTTACCCTCTATATTATACAATCAATTAGCCTTTGTTTTAGTGGTCGTAATAGCGAGGTTTTACTGTATAATCTAGTAACCTTTTTCAAAAGGCTGTCATTTCTCACATTATATTGGATATATCTGTAGAGATATTATTTTCTGTTTAAACCGAAACTAAACGAAATAACAGAAAATACCAAAACATACAATGTAACGGTATGACGATTTTGGCTTAATCTACGTGATAAACAGTTTGGTGTCTGATCAGACGCCGGGTTATCCGGCGTCTGATCTGGCTCCAAACTGTTTGCACTGGACATAATATAGTCTTGGCAAAAAACACGTTTATTTGGGAAACGATAACTTCTTCTCCGCTGTATCAGATGGATGTTGGTGAATTGCACTGATGGCTTGGAAGGAAGCAGTCAATCATGCATGGCGACGTGCGTACATTGCACGGTGACACCATCATCATGTCCAAAATAAAAGACACGACTTATAATGATCAATAAATCTCTAAATAGCAATTAAATCGCCAATTAAGAACATTTTATTGATTATTACGTGCGTGTCATTTGCACGAGATACACAAATCGACGTCAATATTCCTCGGTATGAAAAAAATGTCGTTGGCTTTAAAATTGTGGTTTATATTTGTTTATTTTAAGTTTTGGCTTGTTTGTTTAAATTTAAGATTCAAACTTCAGTGTCAGGTAGTTTGAGTTTTTATAAGAAGGGCAGGTCACTTGAAGTCTAGCATGGAGCCAATCTGTATTCGTGTCCACGTCGACTGTGAGCAAGGTAGGAGTTAAACCCCTTGACTGTCTTACCCAGAGCCCAATGGTTATTAATTTTGCAAATAATTTGGAGCCTGGTCAGATGCCACGCAACATGGTGTCTGATAAGGATCCAAAAATGTTGACACTCATTTCAAGATTTCTTAAGTTGAAATACCAAAAATTAAAATTTAAGAAATCAAAGCAGACAACACTTGTTTAACCCTTTACCCCATAGCTTGTTTCTAGTTTTGAAAATAGGCGACTACTAAAAGCAGGTTGAAAGTAAAGCAGAATGTGCCTTAAGGCACATTCTGCTTTACTTTCAACCTGCTTTAAGCTATCATCTTTTAGGATTTAGGAAATATTTCTTATAATATTGATTCATAACTGTATAAAGTGGAACTGTTTTCTTTAGAGGAGTTATAAATTGAAGGTGTCAAAAGGCGTATTTAGGGGGTAATGGGTTAAAGCCGGTGATTTCGTGGTAGTGAAGGGCCGTACGTTTTGATGCACATGTTTGGTATGCAGAACGTCTGCTACATACAAACAACCAAATGTTAACATGTAACAAGTACAGTGGAGAATCTGTTATTCTGACGTCATTCGTGACGTCATACAGTGGAGAATCTGTTATTCTTTCCCGTTAAAACGCAAACGTACGCAAACGCAAAACACTAAAACGTCGAAAAGTACAACTTTTTGACAATTCTGATAATTCATCTTTATCTTGGCTCCAAACTGTTTGCAATAGAAATAATAGTTTTAGCGTAAACGCGTTTATTGGGAAAGAATAACGTTTTCTCCACTGTACATACAAACAACCAAATGTTAACATATAACAAGTAAATCATTACAATAGCACTTCTGAAACCTGGACTCATCCGTATTCAGAAAACAAATCCGGTTAGGAGAGATTTTCGGTTCAGAGTGGTTTAACAGAAGACGTTAAATTCACAGCCGTTTAAGACAAGTGACAACCAAAAGCAGGACAACTGTAGTGCAGAAACCCCACTCATAAGAAATAAGTGACAATCGTACTTGAGCTTTGTATAACTTTGGCGAGTGGGAAAAGAATGGTTGGATCGAGAATTTTTCCAGTGTTCAGATACTTCTGGTTCTCAGGTATCGGATACACAGGCTAGTTTTACATTCCTTTCGGGTATTTCAGTGGAGAATGTGTTATTCTTTCCCAATAAACGCGTTTACGCTAAATCTATTATTTGCAGTGCAAATAGTTTGGAGCCAGATCAGACGCCGGGTAACCCGGCGTCTGATTAGGCTCCAAACTGTTTGCCACAAAGATAAACATGAAATATCAGAATTGTCCAAAAGTTGTTCTTTTCTACGTTTTAGTGCTTTGCGTTTGCGTACGTTTGCGTTTAAACGGGAAAGAATAACGTTTTCTCCACTGTAATAGCAAGGGCACTTATGAGGTGCACCAGTGACTAAACCCGGTCGGTCATTTAATTCCGACACCGACGAACCAGTCGTAATGCTAAACCGAAATCCTGAAGGTTAAGGGAAGCCATTACTGCCATTTTTTTTGTTTAACCAACTTTTTTTTAACAACAAACAAGGGTATCGCTCACCTGTTGTAAATGCAATGATGCCCGATAGCTTTACCTGGGTTTCATAAATTTTAATTTAAATCCATTGAAATTTGTAGCACAGCATGTAAACAATATTGGAATACGACCTATTCTAGTATATTAGAGAACATTAAGGGCAGATAACTAGAGCCTAAACAGTACTGAAATGAAGCCTTTTCTAGCATTTCAAAGTATATCAATGGCATATTTATATTGCCACAATGATTTCAACAACAATTGCACTCCTTCAAGAACTTATAGCTACATGTCTATACATTGTGTGCAAGTATAATCAAAATTTATTAAACAGTAGTTGCTAGAGTGTAAACACCGTTTGATGACATTTTCAACATATCAAGGGCAGATAACTTAGGACCAATTGGTCCGATTTCAACCGTTTTCGAACTCATCCGAGACCTTATAGTCATAAACAATCTGAGCAAGTTTGAGAAATATTTGGATAAAAAGTGTGGCCTCTAGAGTGTAAACACTAAAACTGTTGGCGACGAACGACTAACGACGGCGGACATTCAAGGATTGCAAAAGTTCACTCTGAGCTACATGTAGCTCAGGTGAGCTAAAAAACTCTAACGGTTTACGTTTAACTAAGTAGCAAACAGTTTGGAGCCTGATAAAACGTCGGTATCTCATCATGCTCTACACTGAGAGACAGGTCGAGAACAGGGTGGATGGGGGTTAGACACATAAACCAACAATGAAAGAGAGATCAGATGACAGACAGACAGTGATGGAAAGAGAGAGAGAGAGAGAGAAAAACAGACAGTGACACAGAGAGGGTCAGAAACTGAGAAAGAGAGAGAGAGAGAGAGAGTGAAGTTGAGGGCATTTTGAATTATCTGTATTAAGAAACAGGGTCAATACAAAAATTGAAAACAGAAAAGTAGTTTTTAAAGTTTAATCAATTTCATAACAATAACAACTTATTTTTTTAACATGATTATCAAACTTTAACAGAACACACAAGATCCCTTGTACAGTGGAGAAGACGTTTTTCTTTCCTGTTTAACTCTTTCCTCCCTGAAACTTTAAATGGACAATTCCAGTTTCCAGTTTAGTCTACTAGTCAATTTCTGACTTTTAAAGGTTGTTTTTGTCAATGTTTGGCATTATGACAAACAGTGGAGACCCTGATCAGAGGGCTCCTTTCGGAGCCCTCTGATCTGGGTCTTCACTGTTTGCACAGTAAAAGTGTACTATTCACATGTTCGATGTTTGAAAAAGACGCCTATATGCGGGACTAGGGTTCAAAGGGTTAACCCATTACCCCCATAAATACACCTTTTATTTATTCTTCCACTGAAGAAAATAGTTCTTATTTTAGTTATTTATAGTCAAGAAAATGTTCCATAAGAATTTTTATGCCCCCGGCATCGACAGATGCGGGAGCATATAGTAATCGTCCTGTCCGTCCGTCCGTCCGTGTGTGTGTGCGTCCTTAACAAGGTTAAGTAGATTTTACCGTTTCGTCTAGCATCAACACCGCTTACCCAAATGCTTTGATACTTATACAGTTGTTACCTTGGACCATTTCCTATCCACCAATATCACCCAACTTTGATTCTGACCTTGACCTTGACCTAATTTGGACTTAGAATATTTAAATAGGCTATTTCTTGGTTAACTAGAATTTACCGTTTCGTCTAGCATCAACACAACTGACTACAATGCTTCAATACTCATACAGTTATTGCCTTGGACCATTATCAACTCACCAATAATACCCAAGCTCAGTTTGACCCTGACCTTGACCTAATTTGGACTTAGAAAAGAACATATTGTCAAGGATGCCACCGGGGGGCATAAGCGTTTATTGAACGCGCAGTCTTGTTTTCTTTATTTTAGCAGATATAAGCTTGAAGCAGGCTGAAAGTAAAGAAGAATGTGCCTCAAGGCACATTATGCTTTACTTCCAACCTGCTTTAAGTGGTCACCTATCTTCAATACTAGAAACAGGCTATGGGGTAATGGGTTAACACAAGCAAATTCCAAATGCAATGCACTAAAATGTAGGAAAATTAAAGATTGTGAAAGCATTGATAATTGACGCTTTTTCTTAATGTGAGTGGCAAACAGTTTAGAGCCTGATCAGACCTCTCATTACCCAGCGTCTGATCTGGCTTAAAATTGTTTGCAATGAGAATAATGGCTTTAGCGTAAATGCATTTATCACATAATTTGCGGTCTGGGAGTTGCATAAAGCGATTGTATAAATATCGTAATCCACTAGTGGAATATCGTTTTTTGGGCTCCGGCCTAACTTGTTCGTCCATAAGCGCTGCATGTAGCGGGGTGCCAAATGACGTCATTTACTATGACGTTAACGTAAACAACGTAACGTTTGGCGGAAAATCTATATAGCGTAGGGTCTACAAACTACGGCTTCAAATCAATTTAATAGGTGCTTGAACTTGTAATGTGATAAATAGAATATCACATTCGTGTTCATTATTTATCATTTTTAATAAACTCGTTGACTAAAATGAATATGACGCTCGCCAAGGCTCGCGTCATATTATTTTAGTCAACTCGTTCATTAAAAATGATAAATAATGAACACTCATACAATATCCTCTATTTATTTGGAAAGCATATTGTCATCTCCGTTATACTTTTTTGCACCATTCCCTGTAAAACAGTCAGAGATTTTGTTTCCTGCATGCTTACACCATAAAAACGCCTTTTTAAGCCTTCAAATTATTCCTCCACTTAAGAAAATAGCTCCTTTTAAAACAGGCATGAATAGGTACCATGAGAAATATTTTCTATATCCTATCAGATAGTAGCTTCAAGCAGGTTGAAAGTAAAGTAGAATGTGCCTTAAGGCACATTCTGCCTTACTTTCAACCTGCTTTATGTGGTCAACTATTTTCAATACTAGAAACAGGCTATGGGGTAAAGGGTTAAAGGTGCATGCTCAAAGAAAACAGAAAGTACAGAAGGTCCAGCAGGATGCTTAAAACAGAATGAACGTGAAGCAACCTCTCTACTTTAACTTCAGCCTGCTTTAAGTGTTAGCTATAATTCAAACTGGTACCGTCTTCGTCTAGGCCTCTCCAGTATTTTCCCTGACCATAAAATGAATACAGGGAACCAAGAGACACAATAATATAAGCTATATTCCAAACTGGTACCCCTTTCATCTAGCCCCTCACTAGTAATCTCCGTGACTCCAGACTGAATGCAGGACATAAGGCTACAAAGTAACAGTAGTTATAATCCAAACTGGTTCCCCTCTCATCTAGCCCTCTCCTGTAATCTCTGTGACTCCAGAATGAATGTAGGACACCAGCCGACACAATAACATTAGCTACAATCCAAACTGGTACCCCTCTCTTCTAGCCCTCTCTAGTAATCTCCGTGACTCCAAAATGAATGTAGAGAAATTCACTCTTGGGTATCTTAACACTAGCTCTTCTATTGTCTCAACAGTGACCTTGTCACAGCGAATAAGACCAAAGTAATCCAATTGTTTGCAGGCTTGGGAGATAACTCTAACCCCCTGGTCTGTAATATCCTGGCACCAGCCTACATCTAGAGCTTCAAGGGTGGGTCTGTATCGGGCTATGTCTGCTAGACCTGAAAGAACAACTTGTACATTATGGCTGAATCATTAACACATGTCCCCTTACAGTGGATGGTGAGCCAGGGCTCAAGATAAGAGCGAGTTAATTGAACATCCAACATTTTCTCACTCATTTCAGCATCAAATCCTATGGTTTCACTATTCATTAAAATCATCTAATGAATAGTGATATCATAGGGCTAAGGGTTTAATTCAGAAATAAAGATTTTAGTTTTTGAAATTCTCCCCTTATCTGGAGCCCTGGTGAGCCATTACAAAATTTTAACCAAACCATAACCCAATACTCCAAAGATATGCTTTTTTCACATCTAATTTAGTCTTCCTTTGAAATAATAGTTCCAATTTTTAAAATTATGAATATGCATGTGGTAAGGAATATTTTCTATATCTTCCCAGATTGTAACATAAAGCAGGTTGAAGTTCAAGCAGAACGCACATTCTGCTTTACTTTCAACCTGCTTTAAGTTGTCATCCGTCTTCAAAACTGGCTATAGGGTAAAGGGCTAACAACATATGGTAAGCCATTACAAAATTTCAACAAACCACTGAAACTTCAAAAAGTTAATTTAAATTTCTGACCAAGTCTAGTCGAACTATTTAGAGGTGTTATTTTACAATTTATTTCAAAACAACATACAGTGTAGAATCCTGCCCAGTGGGCTCCTGTAGGAGCTTCAAATTAGGTACTACACTGTATCATTGATAATTTTAGAAATCAGATGAACGAGTCCTCGGGATGCATTCTGTAAAACAACGAGTCCTTGAGACAAACATTGAGTCCTTACTGTGCAAAATTAAATATCCCATGACTTATTTCTAGTTTTGATGACAGGTGACCACTTAAAGCAGGTTGAAGGTAAAGCAGAATGTGCCTTAAGGCACATTCTGCTTTACATTCAACCAACTTTAAGCTACTATTTGCTTATGAGTGATAGGTTAATAAAGACCAGAAAAGCTATGGGTCCATGGGACTCCCATCTTTTTAAATAATGAGTCCCTGGCAAATTTAATGAGTGTAGGACTCGGGATACACATGTAAAATTATTAATGCTGTTTGCGCATGTACACTTTTGGTAAAGTATTAGTATACTTGTCACTAGGGCACAGTGATTACAGGCAATTAGTCTGACAGACAGATGAATGGATGAGTGGAGGAAAAACCTCGAGTCCCCTGGTTCACCGGCAGGAGGCTCCAGTAACCTAGAGATCAGCAACTCATCCTTTACATTTCAGTGTAACTGTGAAGCCTTGTACTATTCAAACAGTGTAGACCCAAACTAGGTGTTCACTATCAAGGATGCATTTACATGTCACTAGGGTACAATAGGGTAACACATTGATTTATGAAAAAGGGTTCAAATTTGGATCTGTTTCATTTTGAGGGCACAAAAATAAGGGGAGCATTTCAATAACTCAAATGTTTATGTCTGCACCAAACATTATGATGTGACTTCTCAGTAGAATTGTTTTAATGAGTAGTTACATCATAGGGTTTAGTACAGTCATAAAGAAGAAACTATTGGAAAACTTGATTTACTATCTTAATCCCTGATCCAAGCTTAACAAGAGGGCCATGGCCCTTAATTCGCTCACCTGAGGTCATTGTGCCTTAGCTTAATAGGCAAGACAACATTTTAATATAAATGTAGCTGTAAATGGAATTATCTTCCAGACAAAAAAACCCACGACAAATTGGAATAATTTAAAAAATATTGTTGGCAGAGTTATGGCCCTTATCCATGACACTTCTTCTTATCAAGCTACATGTATTTCCATATGATTATTTATTGCCCATTCTGCTTTACTTTCAACCTGCTTTAAGTTATCATCTACTAAGCAGGGTTATAGATAAGGCGCTTATTTGCGTAAATACGCAATTAAATACAGTAGAAAAGTAATTACTTTCAAATCCATGCGTACTGAAAATCAATTATTGAAAGGGTTTACGCAAAAGAATTCAAGCAGGCGTGTATCATACGCAATTAAACGCATTTCTCAAGTTTAATGACGGGATGTTTACTACGACACCGGGTAAATAATTTACCGATACACTGGTTAGACTGGTTATTTATTTCCAAGTAATAGCCTATAGGATTTATGCAGCGCCGCTTTTTGTTAGCTCGTTTAATTAGTAAACCAGTCACATCGTCTGCCAGAATTTCTTCTGTCAAAATGGCATCGCACGGACAGAAAAAGCGCAACAAAAAAACCACATTATTCAATTACGTTCAGCCTTCCGCGAACAAACCAGAAATAATTTGTAACGGTGTCGTGAATGAAATTTTGAATGATGCATGTAACAGCCAAAAAAGAGGTTGTTTAATGTTACCGACATAATCGACGATCTTTTGCCCCGAATCTGTAAGTCACCAAAGAAACACGACAGTGCTAATGTTAACAAAGTTACGGTAAAGGAATCCTGGAATGGCTTTTAAAGTTTCCGTGGCTGAAAATTAATGAATCCTAGTTTTCCTACACATACATGAGCTGTTGCATTTGTGTTGAAATGAGATCGAAACTGAAATTATCGAGTGTGGGCAAACGAGGGTACAGTACATCAAACAATCAGCTTGTGTTTTGTATTAAATGAAAAAAAAAAATAGAGTAAAAAAGCAATTCATATCAAATTGATGGAGTAACGGTTTTTTGGATACTCAATTGAAATTCAGAAAACCCAATTCTTAGAAAATAGAGGGAGTAAATACCCAATTAATGCAAAACCTTATCTATAACCCTGACTAAGATATGGATACTATATTTCTTATATCTTAACAGTTTTATGACTGTATAAAGTGGAATTATTTTCTTTAGAGGAGGAATAAATTAAAGGCGTAAAAAGGCATATGTATGGGGTAAAGGGTTAACAATCAGTAGAACTGGAGTATCTCAAAGACAAGAAAATATGACACTGGGAAATAACTCAAAAATGACATTGACCTTTGTATAACATGACCTAAGTTATAAAGTTTTTAACTTTAACAAAGTTATGGCTAAGATTAAAGTTGTGGACTGACAGACAAACAAATTGACAAACAGACAAAAAAAAGCAGACAGACAAAACAATATGCCCCCAACTGCAGGGGCATAAAAAATGTAGCAGACAACACCATATGCTGCTGTTACAGTACCTCAGCTGACCTGAGTTCAATTATGTAACTCTGCCAGTAGGAAATGTGGCTAGGGTCTAACTCTTATAATGCTGAATTGCTGTCTGCTATACATATATTGAATGTGAATTATGACCTAGATATTCAACCGACCAGAACCATTTGAACAAAATAGGTAAAGGACATTTAGAAGTGTCACCATGCCAAATATCAAAGCTCTGGTCATATTAGTGTCAGAGAAGAAGACATTTGAAATTTTCACTATATAACTCTATGTAAAACTGTGACCCCAGGGGCATAATTTGAACAAACTTGATAGAGGACCTGTAGGTGATGCTATGTGCCAAATATCTAAGCTCTGGCCCTTGTAGTTTTTGACAAGAAGATTTTTTAAGATTTCCTTATTTTTTCACTTTGGTTGCCATAGCAACCAGAGTTCTGCATTGTTTTTAATTCTTTGAACAAATCTGAAAGAGCTTGACCCAAGGAACATTTCTGTAAAGTTTAGTTGAAATCTGTTCAGCGGTATAGGAGGAGATGTCATTTGAAGCAATTGTTAACGACGACGCACGACGGACGACGCACGACGACGGACGACAGACACAGGGCCATCCCAATAGCTCACCTTGAGCCTTTGGCTCAGGTGAGCTAAAAAGCATTTGAGTTGAGTCCATGATCATTTTCAAGTTTTTAATTGGTCAAATTTGATAATTCTGCTCAAATCTGACCAATCAAAAGCTTGAGATTGATCTCAAGACTCATCTCTAAAGCTATATAACCATGGACCCTGATCTTACTGTGCTTACCTGTATCTGTGACGCTGCATGAAACACAGTAGAGACGTAACAGGGAGGGCAAGTTCCTGGCCAGTTCAGCCACACAGTTGTCATCAATGACGGAGTTCAACGAGATGTTGATACAGTCTAGCTTCTTACAGTATCGTGACACGTAACCAATCGAGGCTGGCGTCATCAGCGGTATGTTAGAGACGTCGAGATTAGTCAGGTGTTGAAGCTACAGTGGAGAAAGTACTATTCACTCAGAGCTCCAGATAAGGGGAGTACCGTATTTCAAAAACTAAAATCTTAATTTCTGCATTAAATCCTATGGTGTCACTACTCAATAGAATCTTCTCTTCGAGAAGATTCTAATGAGTAGTAACACCATAGGATTTGGTGCCAAAATGAGGGAGAAAATGTAAGATTTGTTCAGTTTAAATTACTGCCTCTTATCTGGAGCCCTGTTCATTCTTCGAGACAATTCTAATGAGTAGTAACACCATAGGATTTGGTGCTTAAATGAGTGAGAAAATGTAATGTTTGTTCAGTTTACTGGAGGCCTGTTCATTCCCATACAACTCATTACTCCAGAATCATGAATTTTTATGCCTCTTAATTATTTCTACACTAAAGCAAGTAGGCCTACCTAGGAAGTCCTGAAGATTCATACACAGAAGGCATTTCATATATCTTTCCATATGGAAGATTAAACCAAGATGAAAGTAAGTGATTGCATTAGCACAAATACGTTTATTTGGAAATAATGTTATTCTTTCCAAATAAAGGTATTTGTGCTAATGCAGTGTCCAAATAAAACATTTCATTACACAGGGCTCCAGTTAAGAGGGAGTAATCTGAACAAATCCAACATTTTCTCACTTATTTCAGCACCAAATCCTATGGTGTTACTACTCATTAGAATCGTCTCTTCGAGATGATTCTAATGAGTAGTGACACCATAGGATTTAATGCAGAAATAAAGATTTTAGTTTTGAAATACTCCTCTTATCTGGAGCTCTGATTACCATCAGATTCACTATCACGATTCATCATCGTCATAATAAAAATCACTACAGCAACATCATCATTAATTTCAATGTATCTTAAAATCATCAACATCATAATATTTTTCAACACCACTTGTGATTTAGTAATCAACTACCATAGTGTCATCAGTATTCACAATCAGTTTTTTATGATGATCTGTTAGTAACCATTCTGGAATATTTACATTCGCCCCATTCAATTCCATTGACAAAAAGGGTGTTCATTTCGTATAAACACCATTTCTCGAGAAGGCGGGACTTGTAGAAAAGTTTCGAAGAGGAGGCGGGGCTTATGCAGTTTTCATTGGCGAATTAATCTTTGGAACTTGGGACAGCAAACATTTGGCGGATTTTTTCAAAATTTGTTCTTAACCGATCTATGCCTTCCTATTAGTGGAAACCACAATTCCCGACTAATATTCTTCTTTATTAATGAGATAAATTGCACGAAAATTGACATACCTTATTAACAACAACTGTCTGCATTCTTTTATGCCAAAAATGCGATATATTTATCCTACTTTAAAAATGATGTCACTTCCAATGACATCAAATAGTCATATTCGCGCCAAACTGTCAAAGTTGTTGATTTTAGAATGTAAACAATGGAACTGATTTTTTTGCTTTCGAATGTACGCAGCTACAGTTATTCGGTCATGGCTGTTCCAGATAGGGCACACATTATTCATGTTATCAACCTCTAATATGGATTAAACATACATGCATGCTTACAAAATGTTAATCTAATATTAGAAATTACAGCAAATACATTGTAAATATAAGAAATGAACAGATTTTTTTCGGCGTTCAAGCGAAATGAATGACAGAAAATTATCAGCAAATTTACCATGAATCGCTAGCGAGATTCATGGTATTTGCTGATAATTTTCTGTCGTTCATTTCGCTTGAACGCCGAAAAAAATCAATTCATTTCATAATTATCTATATCTGCTCCGCTCTCTCTGGCAGAAACAAACATAAATAAACAAACCAAACTAACCTTTGAGAGCATTTTGATTCCTGTGTCTGTGACCCCGCACAACATGATATTGAGATAGGTGATGTTAGGACAGCCGAGAACCAGCTCTGACAATCCCTTGTCTGTTACCTGTGGAGAAAAATATGAATTCCTCAAAACCAGGCTCCTAGGTTATAAAGCTTTTGAGTTGTCAAGAGTTGTCTCAAGCATTTCATTGGTCAGATTTGAGCCTCGGCTCAAATCTAACCAATCAAATGCTTAAGAACAATTTCAATCTCAACTCAAACGCTTCATAAGCATGGAACCAGGAATACTAGTCATGAAAACTAACATTTTCTTAAGCTTTTATGAGTAGGCATTTAGACCTGCAAGTAGACTAGTCAGTAGTTTTTTCATATACAGCTGCCTAGATGGCCGCTTCGCCCCTTCTGTTTCAACCCACTCCAAGTAACAAACTGTCTCCAATACTGAAATCATGCTATGGGGTAAAGGGTTAACCCTTAACATGATAGCCTATTTCTAGTATTGAATATAGGTTACTACTTAAAACAGGTTGAAAGTAAAGCAGAATGCGCCTTAAGGCGCATTCTGCTTTACTTTTAGCCTGCTTTAAGCTATAATATGCTTGAGTATAGAAAATATTCCTTATAATATGTTTTCATGACTGATTTAATTGGAACTATTTTCTTCAGCGGAGGAATAACTCACATTCGCTAAAAGGCGCTTCTATGGGGTAAAGGGTTAAGCTGTCAACTGTCTTTAGATTAACCCTTAACCCATTACTCAATAGCCTGTTTCTAGTATTGGGGATACGGTACTACAGTGGAGAATCTGTTATTCTTACCCAATAAACGTGTTTACGCTTAAACTATTATTTGCAGTGCAAACAGTTTGGAGCCAGATCACTGTTTGCCACCAAGATAAATGAGAATTATCAGAATTGTCCAAAAGTTGTTCTTTTCTACGTTTTAGTGCTTTGCGTTTGCGTTTAAACGGGAAAGAATAACAGATTCTCCACTGTACTAAAAGCAGGCTGAAAGTAAAACAGAATTGCCTTTGCTTTCAGTCTGCTTTAAGCTGCAATCTGCTAGGTTATAGGAAATATTTGTTATGGTACAGTTTTATATCTGTTTAAATTTAACTATTTCTTCAATGGAAGAATAAATTAAAAGTGTAAAAAGCAGTTTTATAGGGGAAAGAGTTAAAGCAGATTTTTAAGTAATGCAGAATGTGCCTTAATGCAAATTCTGAATTACTTTAAGCCTGTTTTTAAGGTACAGCCTACTAGAACACACATTTATGACTGTATAAAGTTGAACTGTTTTTCTCAGTGGAGAATTAAATTGAATGCCTAAAAATGTATATCTAAGGAATCACCCCGGCGTCTGGGGTAACAGGGAGATAACTTGTTTTTTACCTTTCCACAATGGTCCAGCAACAGCTGAGTAATTGAATGGCAGTGCTGTGCAAGGGAGATAATTCCAATATCTGTGATTTTAGTACACTGGTTCAGGTGCAATGACTTCATGTTAGGGCAGGCCTCGGAGATCTGAAATAAATCAACAGGACCCGTTTTACTAAACAACTTACGCAAATTTTTTGCGTAAGTCAAAATCGTTTAACTCTTATTTTTCGATCATAAACGTTTGCAAACAGCAAATAGCCAGATCTGGCTATTTGCTGTTTGTAGCAAGTGATAATAAAAAATATAAATTAAGATTTAAAAATTTGACTTACTTAAGTAGTTTAGTAAAACGGGCCCTGTGGCTCCAGATAAGGGCAGTATTTCAAAAACTAAAATCTGCATTTCTGCTTTAAACCCTATGGTGTCATCACTCATTAGAATCGTCTCGAAGAGACGATTCTAATGAGTAGTTACACCATAGGATTTTGGATTTTGGATTTGTGCAGTTAAATCCCTCTTATCTGAAGCACTGATCAAACAGCTCAGTAACAAAGGGTTCCTCAGCATTAATCCTTTGAATGCTGGATAAATGCTGAAAATATCTCTTTCCCCTATCAATTTGATCAAATTGTCACAAAGTGTTGATTTCTGCCATAAACATTTACTTTAAACATTTACATTAAAGCTTTACATTCAATCTACTTTAAGTGATAATCAGTCTTCAAAACTAGAAACAGGAGCTATTGGGTGGAATAGCTCTTAATGCATTTAACGCATGGACTATTTCTAGGCTTTAAAGGGACTCGCAACCGGATGGTGTACTTGTCAAAATAAAATAAAATACTCAAATAAAAGCAAATTTGTGGCATTATTTGGCATCTGACATTAAAAAAATATGATCAGTCCAAAAAAAGTCTCAAGAATCTTCACCGAATCTTAGATTTTTAGATATTTTCCATCGTTTTTCTATAGCGTTAGCTAACGGTATAGTTGTTGTTGTTGCTTCTCTACACGGGCTCAGACATAAACACGAGCCGAATTACGAAGTTGTATGCACTTTCGATCGCTACACATTGAAATACGTTAAATCGATCCGAGATAAACGGATAGTTCCGTGGTCCATTGGTCTAAGCGGTTTCCCCTATTTTGCCTTCTGTCTGCCAATGCCGGGCCCCGGGTTCGAATCACACCAGAGACCAATATTTTTTTTTATTGAAATACATTTTTTTTAAACAGAATTTCTTATCCTAAACTAATTCTTTACCATTTATATAAGCGTTTGACACATATTTACAAATTACTATTTTTAATGCACCATCTGGTTGCGAGTCGCTTTAAGACAGTTGACTATTTAAAGCAAGTTAAAAGGAAAGCAGAATGCGCCTTAAGACCAGAGCACCAGATAAGGGTAGTTTTTCAAACACTAAAATCTTTATTTCTGAATGAAACCCTATGGTGTCACTACTCATTAGAATCGTCTCGAAGAGACGATTCTAATGAGTAGTAACACCATAGGATTTGGTGCTAAAAAGAGTGAGAAAATGTTGGATTTGTTGAAAAAACTACCTCTTATCTGGAGCCCTGCTTAAGACGCATTCTGTTTTCCTTTAAGCCTGTTTTAAGCTACCATCTGCTTGAATATTGATAACATTCCTTATGGTGCATTATTATGATTGTATAAAATAGAACTATTTTCTTCAGTGAAGGAATAAATTAGAGTCGTAAAAAGGCGTATTTATGGGGTAATGGGTTAAAAAAATTCTTTAAACTTTTACATTAAAGACTTTTATCACATAAAACCGACTCTTGGAGTGTTATAAAGCCATTCAATAAACTATAGTGAAATATCAATATTTGGGCTCCGGCCCTACCTGTTCGTCCACGAGCGCTGCATGGCGCTGGGCGCCAAATGACGTCATTTGCCATGGCGTTACTGTAAACAACGTCAAGTTTTGGCAGAAAATACGTATGGCGGAGAGACAAAAAACTATGGATTCAGTTCACTTAAAAGGGTTTTAAAATGTTTATGTGATAAATAGGATCTAACATTCGTGCTCATTATTTATCATTCTTAATAAACTCGTTGACTAAAACAGATATAACGCTCGCCAAGGCTCGCATCATATTGTTTTAGTCGAACTCGTTTATTAAAAATGATAACTAATGAGCACTCATGTTAGATCCTCTATGCATTCAATCTACTTTAACCCTTTACCCAATAACCTATTTATAATATTAAAGACAGGTGATCACTTAAAGCAGGTTGAAAGTAAAGCAGAATGTGCCTTAAGGCACATTCTGCTTTACTTTCAGCCTGCTTTAAACTACCATCTGTTAGGCTATTTAAAAATATTTGTTATCGTAATTGTTCATGAGGGTATAAACTGGAGCTATTTTCTTCAGCGGAGCAATAAATTAAATACGCTAAAAGTCGCTTCTATGGGGGGAAAGGGTTAAATGATAATCGGTATTCAAAACTAGAAACTGACTATGGGGTGGAATGACTCAGAATCACGCTCCTACCTCTATTACTGTGACGTCAGTGATCTTACAACAGCCGTCTAGGTGTAAGGTGCTGAGGGTAGAACACAATCGCTGTAATCCCATACCAATAAATGACGAGTCAGTCAGGTCAAAACATCTGAAACAATCGTAAAACTTAGGTAAAAGTAGCAAAAAGGAAGGTGAACTTTGGATATGCAAACAGGGCTCCAAATCAGGGTGACCAGGGCTTTTTTTCTGCCAATTTTATTGCTGTTATTGGGCTATGTTCTTTATTGCTGTTATTGGGCTATGTTCCCAATGGAAAAAAGTTTTATAGTGGTTTATAGAGATTTATTTATGCTTTTCTGTGGATTACCACGAAATAGCAGTGGATGATCACTTGGTAATCCACTGCAGTGGATTATCACCAGTCGCTTTTTATTATGAATTTTCCCCGTAGGGCTCCCCAAGAATCGTAGTCAATCGTGTCTTATCGTTAAATTCCGGCAGTCCGATTTGTCGCGAACTACTCACCGGAAGAGCACGAATCCAAACTCGGGAGCTACGAGTGACGTCATTATACCGCCAACTGTCACGCGCATGTGTTCGACATAAAACGTGGGGCTCAACACGGGATAAATAATGTACGTTCGCTTTCAATTTTTAAACAATTTCGTTTAAAAAGTGGCTTAAAAGCATAAATAAATAGAATAACTGTGTTTTTTCAGTGTAAGATCGAATTTAATCCATTTCGTGAACATCAGACTGTTATATTTTCACTCGTGGCGAAGCCACTCGTGAAAATATAACGTCTGATGTTCACTCAATGGATTAAATTTCGATCTTACACTGAAAAAAACAGTTATCCTCTATTTCTCAGTTAATATCAATTTATCATCACTAGTGATGATATCACATTTGCAGAGACGTTATCGTTTTTTAACGTCAAGTCACAATATCTTTTGTGACATCATGGTAAACAATTAATTTTGTGTGCTTTCTCTGTACATAATAACATCATTTAAATGCAGGGCTCCAGATAAGGGGAGTATTTCAAAAACTAAAATCTTAATTTCTGCTTTAAACCCTATGGTGTCACTACTCATTAGAATCGTCTCGAAGAGACGATTCTAATGAGTAGTAACACCATAGGATTTGATGCTAAAATAAGTGAAAAAATGTTGGTTTTGTGCAGTTTACTCCCGCTTATTTGGAGCCCTGTAAATGTACATAATAAATGACATAGTAATTCCTTTGGATGGATATGAAAAATATATCACTCGAATGGGTTGTTATTCTGATAACAACCCATTCTCGAGATATATTTTTCATATCAATCCAAAGGAATTATTTATCCTCTATTTATCTGGAGCACTACAAATACTAAACCCTAGTTTTTCAAGTCAATCTCTATGATGTGCAGTGCTGCAATGGTCCATCGTGGGGCAATTTGATCTACAATTCACATTTGCATGTTTACAATTCAATATGTTCTGGTTTTATCCTATATTTTTTATGCAATAAGCTAGTAGATTGCCAATGATTGGTTTAACAGGACTCCAGATAAGATGGAGTATACCAAACAAATCCAAAGTTTTCTCACTCATTTCAGCACCAAATCTTAATCCTATGGTGTAAATTCTCTATAGACAATAGAGTAGTACAGTGGAGAATCTGTTATTCTTTCCCGTTTAAACGCAAACGTACGCAAACGCAAAGCACTAAAACGTAGAAAAGAACAACTTTTGGACAATTCTGATAATTCTTGTTTATCTTGGTGGCAAACAGTTTGGAGCCTGATCAGACGCCGGGTTACCCGGCGTCTGATCTGGCTCCAAACTGTTTGCACTGCAAATAATAGTTTTAGCGTAAACGCGTTTATTGGGAAAGAATAACAGATTCTCCACTGTAACATAATGGGATTTAATACAAAAAACAAATATTTTAAAAGAGACACAGAACTTGTCCGCTGCATACTAAAAGGTGCATGCTTAACTCATTACCCCATAGCCTGATTCTTATATTGAAGATAGATGACCACTTAAAGCAGGTTGAAAGTAAAGCAGAAGGCACCATTACTTTCAGCCTGCTCTAAGCTACCATCTGCTAGAAAATAGAAAATATTTCTTATGATATATATCCTGGCTGTATAAATTTGAATCATTTTCTTCAGTGGATAGGTTTGAGAAAATGTTGTATTTGTTCAGTTTACTACCTCTTATCCCTGAAAGGGTTAAGAAAACAATGCAATACCTCATCAGTTTAAGCGACTGGATATGTTGACACCGTAACAACAGTCTGCGTATACCTGCATCCGACACGAACCGACAATCATTCAGATTCACTTCCAGCACCCGGTCACTAAACTCCAGCATCTGTACAAGTGTTTCATCACTGAGTTTATACTGATTCCTGAAGTTAATAGTCCGCCACAGATCTGGGTCCCGGCACACGTTGTACCAAAACTTGCATACAACACTAGCTCTCCGTAATAACATACACGGTGACAATGACTTGAAGATATGAACCATTAGAGTCTGCGGTAAGCTGTTGATATTCTGTTGATTTATAACAGAGTCCATGTACTCTGAATCCAACATAAAAGGAACGTTTGACTGCTTCACTGGTTCGAATAACGGATCCGATGAAGTTGAGCAACTAGACAGGGGACCAGTCTGCGACCAAGATCGTGACCCCATATCCGACACCTGAGACCCTTTCCCTTGTGCATTAAGAACAGACCCCATTACAGAGTTAGAGAACATCTCTATGAAGCCTGTGTCGTTGAGATATTCCGGGGGACTTATCAACGTCCCGTCCTCCTCCTGTCTCGTACCTCGGCCATAAAAGTCAAACTCAAAGTCGGCCCTATCAAAGGCAATGATTCTGGAAGACTCATCAGACCCAGTTGTTTCCCTGCAAGCAAGTGCTTCGTCTGAAGCACTTGCTTGCTGGGAATCAGCCTGGTCTGATATTGAAGTATTAGGCTTAGCTAGGTCTATCTGATTTTCAGCTGAATCACTTGCTTGCAGAGACTCAGCCAGGTCTGACGTTGAAATATTAGGCTTAGCTAGGTCTATCTGATTTACAGATGAAGTTCTTTGTGGCAGTAAAACCTGTGGATCTGATGTTGTAGAATTAGGTCCAAATAAATCTGTCCGACTTTCACCTGAAGCACTTCGAGGCAGTAAGACAGCCTGGCCTGATGCTGAAGTACTAGGCCTGACCAGATCTGTCTGGTTTTCACCCGAAGCACTTTGTGGCAGTAAGACAATCTGGTCTGATGTTATAGTACTAGGCCTGACCAGATCTGTCCGGTTTTCCACACAGTCTCCGGACAATTTCTTGCACTCTTTAGTTTTGATGTACGCGTTTTCTGCAATGGCTGTGGAGTTTTGCATCACACTGTAATTGTCAGTAAATATTCTGTTACTAATTGCTTGCCCGCAAATGTTAATTGGACCAAGGTCTGAGACAGTACTCGAGTTATCAGAGAGACTGTTAGGTGTATTTATAGTAGTGACTGACATCTGGGTATTTCCGTTGTCTCCCGACATACCCGGTGTTATTAATTCACCTGGCTGGTCCCTGGCTTGAGTCATCATCAAGTCACCGGCTAAGTCAGTCTGGTCCCTGGCTTGGGTCTTTGCACCATCTCCCTCTGGACCGATAGTTTCTATGTCCATCTTTGATGCACTGTCCGAGCAGGTAGGGTCATCATCTACAAATAAATTTGAGAGCTTCAGAATGAGCAGGTAAACTGGACATGTTTTCCTTTTACCCCATAAATACACATGCGCTGTATAGTAGGACGGTCCGACCGGTAAACAGTGACGCTTGCATGTATGGCCGAAAAAAACATGCAAGTAAACTGATGTCTTCTTCAAATTTCAACCTCTAATTTTTGTCTTTTTTATGACAATTAAGGCAGGGTGTCACGAAAGTAAGGCAAGGCCTGCTACCCTGCTGAAAATGTCTAATTGGAGTACAGACTGTCTTAGAGCAGGTTAAAAGTAAAGCAGGATGCTCTTAGGAACATTCTGCTTTACTTCAAACTGCTTTAAGCTACGATCTGGAAAAATACTGGAATTGCCTTCTGTGTTAACACTTTACCCATTACTACTATTTTTAATTCTGAAGACAGATGATCACACAAAGCAGGTTGAAAGTAAAGCAGAATGCACCTTGAGGACTGATAGTGCCACTTTAAGAATCTTTTTTATTTTTGTATCTTGAAAATTCAAGTAATTATCTTGAAAATTCAAGATAGTATCTTAACAAGAGCACCGCAAGCCGGGCACATTATACGCCCGTAAAATCGATCTTAGAATGTAGTCATACCAAAACCCTATCAAGGTAAAAACAAAAGGGGAAGAACCGGGTTACCCTGAAAGTTAGGGGTCATATGCTGACCAAGTTTCAAAAGGATGGGAATAAATTTGTTTGAGAACGAGAGCTACAAACAAAAAATGCCCGTTTTTTGACGATAAAAGGGGCATTACTCTTGAATGTCAGGGGCAATCTTGCTGGTTATGGAGCTTGACCGAGACATTATGGTCATACACATGCCGACAAAGTTTCAAAAGGATTGGATAAATTTATTTGAGTAAGAGAGCGGACAAACTAAAAAATGCCCGTTTTTGACAAAATAAGGGGCATAACTCTTGAATGTCTGGGGCAATCCTGCTGGTTATAGAACATAACAGAGACATTATGGTAATACACATGCTGACCAAGTTTCAAAAGGATTGGAATAAATTTCTTTGAGTTAGAGAGCGGACAAACTAAAAAATGCCCGTTTTAGATGAAAAAAGGGGCATAACTCTTGACTGTTTGTGGCAATCTTGCTGGTTATGAAACATAACCGAGACATTATGGTCATACACATGCTGACCAAGTTTCAAAAGGCCTGAAATAAATTTGTTTGAGTTAGAGAGCGGACAAACTAAAATATGCCCGTTTTTTACGAAAAAAGGGGCATAACTCTTGAATGCCTTGTGCAATCCTGCTTGTTATCAAACTTGACAGAGACATTATGGTCATACACTACTGACCAAGTTTCAAAAGGATTAAAATAAATGTGTTTGAGTTATAGAGCAGACAAACTAAAATATGCCCGTTTTTTACGAAAAAAGGGGCATAACTCTTAAATGTCTGGGGCAATCCTGCTGGTTATCGAACTTGACCGAGATATTATGGTCATACACATGCTGACAAAGTTTGAAAAGGATTAAAATAAATTTGTTTGAGTTAGAGAGCGGACAAACTAAAATATGCCCGTTTTTTACGAAAAAAGGGTCATAACTCTTGAATGTCTGGAGTAATCCTGCTGGTTATCGAACTTGACCGAGATATTATGGTCATACACATGCTGACAAAGTTTGAAAAGGATTAAAAAACATTTCTTTGAGTTAGAGAGCGGACAAACTAATATGCCCGTTTTTGACAAAAAAGGGGCATAACTCTTGAATGTCTGGGTCAATCTTGCTGGTTATCGAACTTGACCGAGATATTATGGTCATACACGTTCTGACTAAGTTTCAAAAGGATTAGACTAAATTTGTTTGAATTAGAGAGCGGACATGAAAAAGTTAACGGACGGACAGACGGACGGACGGACGGACGGACAGCGCCACGACATAATACGTCCCGTCTGAAGACGGGCGTATAAAAATTCAAGGTAGTATCTTGAAAATTCAAGATAGTAAATGGAAAATTCAAGATAGTGTCTTGAATTTTCAAGTTAATGTCTTGAAAATTGAAGATATATCTTGAATTTTCAAGATAATATGTTAGACATGTTAAGGGTTGTACCTTCAGGAGCTTTCTGTTTCATTGTAGCCTGACTTTAAGCTGTCATGTGTGTTTTATACTCTCAATAAGTTGTCGCTTTAGTGGTTGTAATAGAAAGATTTTACAGCTTTGATGGAGTAAATGCATATTTACCCATTACCCCATAAATACACCTTTTATCAGAGCACCAGATAAGCTTAGTTTTTCAAAACCTAAAATCTTTATTTCTGAATTAAACCCTATGGTGTCACCACTCATTAGAATCGTCTCTTCGAGACGATTCTAATGAGTAGTGACACCATAGGATTTGGTGCTAAAAAGAGTGAGAAAATGTTGGATTTGTTGAAAAAACTACCTCTTATCTGGAGCCCTGCCTTTTATGCCTTTAATTGATTCTTGCCCTGAAGAGTATAGTTCCACTTTACAGTCATGAAGATGAACCAAAAGAAATGATTTTTATATCTTAGCAGAAGTTAGCTTAAAGCAGACTGAAAGTAAAGCAGAATGTGCCTTCAGGCACATTCTGCTTTATTTTCAACCTGTTTTAAGTGGTCACCTGTTTTCAAAAGAGATAATGCATATGAACCCTTTGCCCCATAGTTTCAAATTTTGAAAATTTGTGACTACTTAAAGCAGGTTTAAAGTAAAGCAAAATGTGCTAGAATAAAGAAAATATTCCTCATGATACATATGCATGACTGTATGAACTGGAACTACTTTCTTCAGCGGAAGAAGAAACTGAATGCGCTAAAAGGCTCTTCTATGGTGTAATGGGTTCAATACCTGGACTATTGTTCTCTCCTGTTTCTACGTCTTGTGATCTCAGCACTGTCCTCTGTTTCTTGCAGGGACAATTAGGTCCCTGGTCTGTTGCCATGGTTACAGTCTGTTTGCAGGTAGATCCATATGGTTACAATGCTGGAAAGACAAAACAATTTAACTTTTTATGAAATATTTCAATTTTTTCTTCAAAGCTATAAGCTTAAATGACCTGTATCTCAATGAAAAAGCATAAAAAAATGTTGAAGAAAGAAAAGGTGTTAACATTATTAAGTTTGACTTTGCTTTATGGTTAACCCTTTGAACTCTTGTCCTGCATATTGGCATCCTTTGCAAACAGTGAACATATGAATAGTACACTTGTCCAATGCAAACAGTGTATCCTGACCCAGATCAGAGGGCTCCTAAAGGAGCCCTCTGATCAGGGTCTTCACTGTATGTCATAATGCCAAACATTGACAAAAACAACCCTTAAATATCAGAAATGGACTAGACTTAAATGGAAACTGGAATTGTTCATTTAAAGTTTCAGGCAGGAAAGAGTTAAAGAGACTGACAACAGAATTTGGTCTGATATTTTAATGATATATGTTAAAATAAAATCTTTACTTCAGCTTCAATTTGTTACCAAACAACTGAGCTTGATTATAACTGGCAGGTACTGTGTATTAAAGAATGACAGATAAAATACAATAGTGTTAAAAGACAGATAAGAACAATATTGTGGGTTAACTGGGAGAGGGGAGAGATGCAGCCAGTCTATCCATTAAATAATTATATCTTGACAAGTCCACACCAATCTGAACAGAGTAAGCTGCGTTCCTAAAGGGTAGCCGAGTTTCTATAATGATAAACCTACACACTGTGACATAAATACTTTCAATGTTTTATTCTGTACAAAACGTGCTGGCTTTAAGGTAGCTGCAGTACTGTACCTCTAACTCTAGACCAAGGTCTACTAGAGCTACAGTTTGCTAGCATCTCTACAGTGGCGCAAATTCTGCAGCAGTTGTTTATCAGTTATATATGTTCAAACAGAATTTATCTTTAAACTAATATTTAACAATAGTTTGATATATAACCTTCTTGTGTTAAGTAATAACCCACTCGAAGACCATTTGAAAACTTTTCGGTCTCGACCCACTATTTGTTTTGATTTTCCAAGCCGAGACAGAACTCGCGCATGCGTAAAACGCTGTCCGGTTAACATATAAGGCTTTCATTCATAATTGGAAAACTTACTGAGCTGTGGTATTTTTGATGAATTCGAGGATTATTTTTGCCCAGGTAAACTAAAACATTTATTTTATTGCTAATATGGTTAAGGAAGGCAGCTTAAAAACAAGTTTAAAGCTTAATTCGTGCATTAGATATTTTCCCGCCATTTGTTGACATGCGCGGCGGTTTTACTACACACTCCATATATGGAATATGTAGTAAGAGGTTATGTGACATATTTTTTCAAAATGGCCGACCATCCTTCGAAGACCGATGCCGGTTGACAGTAGTAAAGTTTAAATCGGGAGAAACTCAATCAAAGACGTAGGTAACCTGATTTTACACACCCACAGTGTCAAACGAGAGCACCGCAAACGGGTGCTGGACGCTGGACTTTCATATACTTGAGACAGCTACATTTTTCAAACTTAAGAATGTGTATGGGTGTTTAATGCCCTATTCATCATAGAAATTTGTAAGCAACAACAACTCAAACATACTTGGACAGTCTACATTCCATTTAAAGTAAACTATAAGTCAAAAAGTCAAAACAAGGACAATAACTCTGGAATGGCACATCCCGGATCACCTTTCTTGTTTGAATGAGTTGCCCTTTTGATATAACACAAGTATTTAAAGTTTCAAGTTAATACCTTTGACATTATTAAGATATTTCAATATAATAAATCAAGGGCAATTACTCTGGAATTACAAATCATAGAGTAACCTACCTTGTTGTAATGAGTTGTCCTTTTGATACTTAACAAGTATTCAAAGTTTCAAGTTAATATCTTCCATAGTTATTTAGATATATTAATTTATAACTTTTAAGTAAATAAAACAAGGGCAATAAATCTGGATACACAAACCTCAGGGTTACCTGTCTTGTTGTAATGAGTTGCCCTTCTGATACTGAATAACTATTTAAAGTTTCAAGTTAATATCTTTCATAGTTATTTAGATATGTTAATTTACAATTTTTAAGTAAATAAAACAAGGGCAATAACTCTGAAATGAAAAATCCCAGGGTTACCTGTCTTATTGTAATGAGTTGCCCTTTTGATACTGAACAAGTATTCAAAGTTTCAAATGGATATCTTTTATAGTTATTGAGATATGTTAATTTATAATTTTTAAGTAAATAAAACAAGGACAATAACTCTGAAATGACAAATCCCAGGGTTACCTGCCTTGTTGTAATGAGTTGCCCTTTTAATACTGAACAACTATTCCAAGTTTCAAATGGATACATTTGCTAGTTATTGAGATATGTTAATTTACAATTTTTAAGTAACTAAAACAAGGGCAATAACTCTGAAATAACAAATCCCAGGGTTACCTGCCTTGTTGTTATGAGTTGCCCTTCTGATACTGAACAACTATTCCAAGTTTCAAATGGATACTTTTGATAGTTATTGAGAAATCAACTCTTACAAAAACCTTAAGCAAAAAACTTAACCGACGCAGACGCTGACGCAGACGACAGGGCGACGACAATAGCTCGACTTTTTGAAAAAGTCGAGCTAAAAATGCATTCCAGACCGATACCTACCTTTTATTTTTCAAAAACGGTAAAAATTAAAATGTTATAGTAACTTATTCAAGCGACAGTGAATCACTGTCGGCCTGCGCCATTGTAGAGATCCTAGTGTGTCGTAACTGTATCCGCAATACAGTTACGATATCACAACTAGCTTTAAGGTTGTGCCAACTGAGCTTCATATTGTGTTGAAGTTGGTCTTGCGGTTTGTCATTGCAAGACAAAAAATTTAAAAGTTAAACACAAGTAGCATGAATGATAAAATCAAGTTAAGAAAAAAAGGAAACTATTCAGTAAAAATATTTTAGTTTTTGTAAAATCATCAGTCTTAGATATCTAGTATAACTAATTTATTCTACAGCTAGTCAGCTATATGGATAAGGCCTAAAAAAAAAAGATGTGTGTTTCCGGTTTCCCGACCGACCCTATTTTTTACCCCCGACCCTAAAGTTTTTAAAGAAAAATTCAAAAAAAAAAAAATTCAAAAAAAAAAAATACGGGAGGGGAAGGGGGCCGTTATTAGGCGCCTGTTACTATCTATCTATCTCGTGGTTTCTGCTTCACACCCTCACGGGTAATTTCGAGCAGTTTGCGCGCCAAGTGCCTATTAGTGGAAATAAGAACTGATAAAAGATAAGGAAGTAAGGGGTAAAGGTGATAGGGGTTAAAATACTAGGGTGAAAAAGATAAAAATCAGGATAAAAACATAACTGCAGGACTCATGGTTTAAAATGACAGATGCTGCTGACTGAAGACTTGAACTGATTCAAGTCCCCAGTCAGCACAACATCTGATGGCAGAGCATTCCACTGAACAATGGTTATGGGGGAAAAAGAGAACTTATAGTAGTCTGCACCAGTGTGGATCTGTGTATAGCCCGCAGAGTGGCAGTGACGAGACACCCTTGTATTACTCTGCATGTACGCTGGCACTGGTACAGCCACCAAGCCATGAATGATCTTATAGAAAAGACACAGTCGTGCATCTGCCCGCCGCTGCTCCAGAGTACGCCATCCTAGTGTCTCCAGCATGGTTACAGAAGGGAAAAAAACAAACACACACATTTTTTTTAAAATATAATTTTTATTTGATGCAACTTTTTTGCAATGGTTTTCAGATTGAAACAAGAACTATTTCACATAATTATATTATGAAATACCTCACAATTTAAACTTGCAAATCAAGATAAATCATTTCAGACACTTTGAATGTTGAATACAACAAGAGCAAGGTCATTATTTGTCATATATATATATATATCCTTTGATTGTAAAAAAAAATCTGCATATATACCCTATATAAAAACTTTTTAAAAAATAAAAACTTTTTCCTACCGACCTACCCTTAAATTTTGAGAGGGTGAAACCAGAAACACACATTTTTTTTTAGGCCTAAAGGACTGATCTTCGTGAGTACGAAACAGTTTGGGGCGAACGATATTGTAAAATTGTTCTGCAATCCATTATGATTCAAGTATCCTTTGATTGATTCAAGCCAAACGAGGAGCCCTTATTACACTTAATAAATGTAAATTGGGTTTGTTTTGTGCAAAAAATCGTTGGATTCCCGAAAATAACAACACCGAGAATTTGATGCACCGCCTGTGATGTAATGACATTTTACCGACATTTATCGTCAATGATTATTCATGACATTGTGTCAAAACGTATATAAAAGCATCATAAATACTAACAATTTACCAATAAGGTTTCAAACGCAATTATTGTTACATTTTAAACGAATAAAACTAAATGTTTTCACTTTTTTGACCTCACATTTCGTTCCTGTGGAATACGTCATCAAAAAGTGCGTAGCTTACATTTCACGAATGCAAATTATCGCTGTCGTCTCCCGGAAAAACGTAAACAAACAACCTATTATAGTTGAAACAACATGGACATTTACTGAAACTCACACACGGATGTAAACTTATGTAAGTTACCAACTTATTTGTTCAACACATTCAGTAAGTGTTATAAAGCTTTCATCTAGTACGCTAGATACATAATAGTCAGTATGATTGAAAATATTGCGTATGTTCACAAACTTTTAGTCAATGATGTAAATGTTCACTGTACATTAATGTGAAAGTGTATAATTCTGTGGTGAAAGGCTCTATGACAATACAAAAAAATAGGACTGCACTGTTTGTAACGATCTCTCTATGAAAGGTCATGCACATTTCGATCAGGGTATGGACAGTATATATATTATATAATGCATATCATGATCTCCTTGGTCAGGGCTGGTAAGTTCAAAAGTTGACTGTAAGGAACGGTAACTCTGCAGAGTGATATCGACTTTTATACCACACCTCTTACCGTGCTGAATTGTCGTCTGCTTCAAATCACAGGTACTTGACACATTATATTTCGACTATACGATATTAAAGACAATGCAATAGTGAAACAAATGTGTCAAGTTGATCTAGATCTACTTGCGCGTGCTTCAAATATATTGTCTGCAAAAATAAATTTAGTTAGATCTAGATCTAGATCTATTAAATTAGGTTTTGCCTTTTCTTGAAAACTGACTAACGAGTGGCGTCCAGGATCTGGGACCCGTTTCATAAAACGATGATAAAAATCTCAATTATTATTTGTTTCTCCATCTAATCCTGTCTTGTGACATCCCTTTGTAGAATCGTATTGAAAGAGGAGGGGAAGGAACACTAAGAAAAGTCTTGTTACATTTTGGGTAGCCTATAGGTTAGAGACATCTGCCTCCGGGACCCTGTGGTGACAGGTCAGTGTCTACTCTGTTTGCAATGTTACAATAAAGTTTGAACACGACCCAGAGTCAGAGCACCAGATAAGGGTAGTTTTTCAAAAACTAAAATCTTTATTTCTGAATTAAACCCTATGGTGTCACTACTCATTAGAATCGTCTCTTCGAACACCATAGGATTTGGTGCTAAAAAAAGTGAGAAAATGTTGGATTTGTTGAAATAACTACCTCTTATCTGGAGCCCTGCAGAGTAGTTTGATTCTGTTTGAATGACCTAGTCATAATTGTTTTGGTTGAGCTTTCGGTTAGAAACACCTAGATCTACCTCCTTGACCCTGTGATCCGGGTCTGCTCTATTTGTAATGTTACAATATATTGTGAGTAGTTTGAATGACCTAGATTTAAATAAAAATTGTCGATTTAAAGATTCAGAAGTCAATTAATTGACTTATACGATGAAATAGCTAACCCATTACCCCATATATATAGATTCTAGCCTGTTTTGAAGAAAAAGGACTAGTTCGAATAAAAGTAAAACAGAATGCGCATAAAGAAGTAGATCTATTCTGCTTTACTTTCAGCCTGCTGTAAGCTACCATCTAGATATACTAGAAATATAATGAAATATTTCTTATGGTGCATACTCATGACTGCATAAGTTGGAACTACATGTACGTAGACCTACTTTCATCAGTGGCTTAATACTCTGAATGCGCGAAAAGGCGCTTCTATGGGGTCGTGTGGGTTAAGTTATCATACGATGGGCGTGTAGCACAGGCACCCCATCTCGTTCTACTTTTTAGGTTGTGACAAAGGTGCATGTGACAGCAGACTGAAAGTTCAAAATCCAGAACACCTTTCATACCTGCAAAATCTGTAACTGTACATGTGCAGTCGTCTGCTTCAAATAATCTTCTGCGAAATAAAAACACAAAAATATTTTTTTAAGATATCTAAACTGATACGCGGCGTCTGATCTAGATCCTAACTGTTTGCTAATATTAGCCAAACCGCTCATAGCATGCTTAGGGTTAACACCTGTTTAAATGTGAAATTGTCGTCTGCTGAAAATAAATGGCGTCTGCTAAAATTCGAAACTTGGTTTGGTCTTCTTTAGATTAACAGAAAAGGGATTCAACTGAAAACATAGTTCGGATCTAGATCCTGATCAGGCGGCACGTTTAATGGGGTCTTATTCGGATCCAAGCAGGCTGTTTTCGTTGAACTTCAGTGCAGGTCAATATTGACGAATTTTTGGTTGCTAGTCGCGGCTAACTGGAAATTACAAATAGTAAGCGGAATTAAAGTATCTAAAGCTAAATTGGCTTTTAAAATTAAAATTAACAAAACCCCAAACAAATGCAAACATCAAAGTAACTCTTAAGACGATCGAAATTGTCGTAGGGGAAAAGTTACAGTAGATAAGACGTCATTCATTCCCAATAAACGCGTTTACGCTAAAACTATATTATTTCCATTGCAAACAGTTTAGTGCAAGATAAGACACCGGGTAACTCGGCGTCTGATCAGGCTTCATATTGTTTGCCAAGAATCAATACTTGTACAAACATGCATTTTTTCAACGTTTAAGCGCATTGCGTTTAAACGGGAAAGTATAACGTCTTTTCCACTGTAACAGGTATAGGTATACTGCTTTTATTCACATTTCCGCTTGACGAACTTACGAGTATTAATTTTTTTGCTGCCGTTGGCGCCACAAGGCGACTTTGCAAACAGTTTGGATCCTGATCAGACGCCGCGTAACGCGGCGTCTGATCAGGATCTAAACTATTTGACACTCGTATCTATATGTTTTAAGTCATACTACATTGAATCTTACTTTGAAATGATCTTACAAACAACAAAATTGAAGCAGACGACAATGAAAACGATGAAGGGGGTTAAAAAATCTCACGGTTAATTTGGCAGCGAAAGAGTTAAAAACAGTGACTCGTTATCTATAGTACAGACTCAGTGAGGAGACGAAGGCGAACTATTTCTTCCTGTTTGAACGAAACCATAACTGTACATGTAGGTAATAATGTTGTTGATTTATCAAGACCAGGATCCCGTTTCATAAAGCTTCGTACGGCAAATGTTGTCGTAAGTCAGATTATAAAAGTCTCACTTATTATTTATTTCTCAATCTAACCCTGTCTTGTGACATCTTTTTGGAATCGTCTTGAAAAGACGATTCCAAAGAGATGTCACAAGACGGGATTTTATGAAACGGACCCCAGAATGGCAAACACTTTTAAGCTTGATCAGACATGTCGAGTTACACGGCGTCTGATCTGGTTTGGAGCCATATCAGACGCCGGGTAAGCCAGCGCTTGATCAGGTTCCGAACCATTTGTCAATAAGATTGCAAAATATTGTAAATATTTTCAAAACAACCCTGTAATTTTCTTAATTTTATTTATAACGTTTGCGCTAAATTCGTTGAAACGGAATAGAATAACGCATCCTCAAGTGTTTATGTATAAATAGATAAGGATATGCGGGATATGCATCTACATATTGGATTAAATTAGTTGTCTAACACATGACAGTCTTAATTAAACACAATCTTTCATTGTTAGGATACAACGTGTGCAATTCAGGGCTCCGGATAAGGGAAATATTTCAAAAATTAAAATCTTTATTTCTGCATTAAACTCTTTGGTGTCACTACTCATTAGAATCGCCTCGAAGAGACGATTCAAATGAGTAGTCACACTATAGGATTTGGTGCTGAAATAAGTGAGGAAATGTTGGATTTGTTCAGTTTACTTCTTCTTATCTGGATCCCTGTTTCTTGTATATCTGATAAGGTAAGCTGACTTTACTAACCAATTATTATAAGCGTCATTTACAAACAGTGTATACATTATGTGAGGATTACACTTTTTCTATGCAAACAGTGCAGAACCAAATCAGTAGGAGGGTTACAACAGGTGTACTCTGATCAGGTTCTACACTGTTTGTCAATTTTCAGTATACATGACAGGGCTCCCGGAGATAAGAGGGGGTTACCTGAACTAATCGAGAATGAATTCCTTTGTGACAGCACCAAATCCTGTGATGTAACTACTCATTAGAATCGTCTCAAAGAGACGATTCTAATGAGTAGTCACACCACAGTGTTTGGTGCAGATATAAATATTTTAGTTTTTGAAATACTCCTTATATCTGGATCCCTGCATAGGATTACATGCATTGTAAAAAGACCTATATATAGTCATAGACTCTGCACACAATCTGAATCCTGACCGGACGCCACGTCACTCGGTGTCTGATCATGATTCAATTTCCAATAATTCCAATATTTCTTCAGACATTTTGCTTCAAACATTGCCTTGAAACTATTGTACAGATCACGGCATTAAGCAAACGATTACAAGCATGAAGGTTTTACAGGCTTTCATACATCCGTGTTATTTACAGTGGAGAAAACGTTATTCTTTCCCGTTTTTAAAAACGCAACCGAAACACAAACGCGTACATGTAGCAGTAAAGTGAAGAAAAAGGAACTTTTTGACCTTTTTCAGGATTTATCTTAAGCAGAGTGACAAACAGTTTAGAGCCTGATCAGACGCCGGGTGACCCGGCGTCTGATCTGGCTCTAAACTGTTTGCAATGGAAGTAATAGTTTTAGCGTAAACGCATTTATTGGGAAAGAATAACGTTTTCTCCACTGTATGTTCGTGCTCGCGCATGTGTTATGTTGGGTGCCCATCATGGGATTCATGTACAAACAACAATCAGTTCCTAAGATGAGCAATCACTTCACGTCACGTGTGTCGTTACCATCCCGGTTGAAGGGACATCTTAGCTTACTTTATTACCCCCTCTCTCTCTTGCCCTCCCACCTGTCTCTCTCTGCTGTGTCTATGTCTGTCTGTATGTCTTACTCTCTCTCTCTCTCTCTCTCTCTCTCTCTGCGTCTTACTGTCTGTCTCTGTCATTCTCTCTGTCTGTGTGTTGGTCACTGTCTCTCTCTGTCCCTCTCCCTGTCTTTGTCTGTCTGTCCGTCTGTCTGTCTCAGTACAAATGTCATTTATTTGTCACTGTCTGTCTGTCTCAATTTAGTCCTGTCTTCACCTGCCCTCTGAATTTTTGAAAGTTTCAAGCCTGTCCACTCCGTGACATACATGTATATCTTATTGTCTCTTCGTACACAAGCATACAGGGATATTGAGGTAACAAAGGCGCGCTTAAGGAGCACAACTTGTGGAATTTGAGCCAAAAACTTCAGATTTAGAGCCCTCATGTGACACAATAAATCCTAGATTCTTGAAGGCTGTTACTTTTTGCTTCTGTCCATTGCTTTGTTTGTCATCTTCAAGATCTTCTGTGTTGTTAATCATGACTTTGGTCTTCTCAGCACTTATCTTCTTCCCAATTTAAGTGGATGATTGGTCGAGGAACCGTGACCTCTCTCTACAACGCCCCTCCAAACAACGAGTCCCTCCTAACAACAACGCGCGCCTATGTTCCCCAAACAAGACACATATGTCTAACGCTTTCACTGCTGCAATATCGTCTGCCTAAAATTATCGTCTGCTGTTTTTTCTTAAAGTTGCGTATTCGATATATGTTGACAGGAGAAGCATAAAGTCGAGTGACAAACAGTTTGAACCCAGATCAGACGCCGCGTGACGCGGCGTCTGATCTGGATTCAAGCTATTTGAAAAATTAAGCTAATTTCAATACCTATAACAACTCCCTCCGAACAACACAAACAATCGGCGTCTGATCTGGATTCAAACTGTTTGCAAAATTAATGTTTTCTTAGGCTATTAAATTTCCCTCCGTATAACAACTCCCCCCGAACAACACACGTAGTATTTTACTTTCACTGGGTTTTGTTGTAGAGAGGAAGTACTGTTGTACGCTAAGTCCTTGTGTCCTAGCGGAGGTCCTATACATGTATCAGTCCATCAACATCGTCTGCAAAGCACACATTAGTGATACTTCTTCCTCCAATGCAGACAGTTCCCTCATGTTCTTCCAAGGCCTCAGACATGCCTCGCTCCAAGAACAATTTGAAAAGAGTTCGTGACAGAAGGTAACCTTGCCTGACGCCAACTTTGGTTCTGAGCCATTCACACCAGTTCCCGCCAATGAGCGGACTGCGCTACAAACTTTATAATACAGTTTCCGTATGGCACTGACGAGATTCTTACCGATACTGGACTTCCGCATGGTGACTTGGTTACCAATAAAAATGCTGCATGCCAAACTCTATAAAAACTGAAAGCCTTCTTCTAGAAATCAATGGAAACATTGATGCAAATGTTCCTGATGTTGCCGGTATGTCTCAAAAAGAATTCTGAGGTTGAATATCTGCTCTGTGGTGCTACGCCCTTCTCTGAAACCATTTTGTTCTTCTTTATAGTGATCTTTTCTGCTTGTGGCTCCAGTCTGTTCAAGATGAATTGGAGCATGACTTTACTGGGGTGACATGTTGTTTCTGAAGATTAAAAACCAAGATAATGTTGTCAAAGTACAACGCTCCCTCTCTACAACGACACACAACGGGACACACATATTGTGTGCGCTTATCGGAGGGAGTCGTTATAGGGAGGAAATTGGCTTACATCTGCAAACAGCTTGAATCCAGATCAGACGCCGCGTAACGCGGCGTCTGATCTGGATTCAAGCTGTTTGTCACTCGTCATTTATTTATATTCTGTCAAATGTCCATTATGTCACTTTGAGAAAAACAGCAGACGACAATTTTAAGCAGACGATATTACAGCAATAAAAGCGGTAGACATAATTGTCCTGTTTAGGGAAGAGCGGCAAGGGTCGTTGTTAGGAAGGAGTCGTTGTTAGGAAGGAGTCGTTGTTAGGAAGGAGTCGTTGTAGGGAGGGGCACTGTACCAGAGTCAGGAAAGCTGTCACACTTTTGTTTACAAGCCCAAACGAATTATAGTATTTATGCAAGATTGAACAAAGCCTAAAATCTCTTTGACATAGGATAACAAATAATGTTTTTGCCAATACTACAGACAACATACTTGCAAGCTTCTATAAGATTTAACAAAGCCAGCTTTTAACCCTTTACTTCAAAGATATTCATTTTAACGTCTTTAATTTGTTATCCCACTGAAGAAAATAGTTCCACTTTATATACATGTAGTAATAAATTTTCAATATTTTAACCCTATCTGCACCGAACTCGCATACTGTCGCCTTTACAAACAATTTGGACCAAGATCAGACGCCGCGTATCCCGGTGTTTGATTAGGGTCCGAACTATTTGACATGCGTATCGATATTTTGTCTGCCGTACTACATTTATCTAACTTTGAAATGATATCGCAGACAACAGTAATGAAGCAGACGACACTATGGCGGTGAATGGGTAAACATAGCCATGGGTTTAACCCTTTCCCCTATAGAAGCGACTTTTAGCGTATTTAATTTATTTCTCCGCAGAAGAAAATAGTTCCAGTTTATACCCTCATGAACAATATCCATAACAAATATTTGTATATAGCTTAGCAGATCCATGGCAGTTTAAAGCAGACTGAAAGTAAAGCAGAATGTGCCTTAAGGTACATCTGCTTTAAGTGATCACCTGTATATATTTAATGTTATAAACGGGTTATTGGGTAAAGGGTTAAATCAAAGCCACATTCCAGATACATGTACATCCTAATTATTAAACTTAAAAAGTTGTAGAACGATTTCAGACTCAACTGAAAAGCTTTATAACCTTGGACCCAGACGCCGATTCACTCTGCGCCTATATAAATAATCAGGGTTCAAACTGTTGTTATGGAAAGGATTTTTTTTAGCTCAGTCGCGTTTATTAGGAAATAACCTTTTTAGCGAGGACGGGTATCAAGCAGACGACAATTTGTTCATATCTAAATATAAACAGGAGACACGGTGTCCTAGAAACTCACCTGACAAATTATCACTACCGAAACTTTATTTTCCAAACTTTTAAACTTCTGGTTTAAGATGAAAATGTTGTTCAAGTATTACGTCTAGATAGCACACTACGGACTACTTTGTTTCGGAATTAAAGGTAAGTGACTACTTTAAACACGACGAAAGTAAAGTTGAACTATCTTTTTTGGAGTTTTAAGCTTTACTTTCATCCTGTTTTGATATTTGTATAACACAATCAATCGATCTTCATTTGAGCGTTCTCAGTACATTTAGTGGGAGTTACTGTTTTAATGTCAGGCGAGTCAAAATGTGACATTGCCAGGGCTGCCATCTCTCCGGATTTTTCCGAAATCTTCGGATTTTTATTCCAAGAGATGGAATCTTAAAACAGGCTGAAAGTAAAGCAGAATGCGTCTTGAGGCGCATTCTGCTTTACTTTCAACCTGCTTTAAGCATTAAGTGTCTTAAAAACTAGAAAGAAACTATGGGTTAAAGGTATAATCAGGAAAATCGAGCTTGAAAAATTTAAAAATTTAAAAAACTTATAGCAGGCCTGCATTGCATAAAATAGTATAATGCATGTGCGTTTTATTGCAGTGGAGAAGACGCAATTCTTTCCGAATAAACGCGTTTTCCAGTGCAAACAGTTTGATGCCAGATCAGACGCCGGGTAACCCGGCGTCTGATCGGGCTCCAAGCTGTTTGACACTCATATTAAAATGAATCATGAGAAATGTAAAAAAGACTGTAATTTTTCTACATTTTATAGAATTGCGTTTGCGTTTCATTTTCGTTTTTTAAAACGGGAAAGAAGAACGTCTTCTCGACTGTATTTTCATGTACTTGTGCAGACCTGAACATTTAGTGTATGGGGTTAGTCTGGTTAAAGACGCGCGTATAGGAACAAACATCAACCAAATCTGAAACTTCTTTTTCTGTGAGATTTTTCCTTCAAATTTATTATTATTATTACTATTATTATTATTATTATTATTTATAACTCTTATTACTATTACTATTATTATTCATTTTATTAATTTATGTTGTTGTAAAATGTGTCGGCTATTGGAGTACGTAGGATTGTTTTAGGTTGGAGTGTTCCTTTTTAGCTAGACTTTTTCGAAAAGTCGAGCTATTGTCGTCACCCTGTCTGCATTGGTTAAGCTTTTTGGTCAAGATTTTTGTAAGAATGTGTTTCGATTTCGAAAAATGCCTATAACTTCTATCTATAACCACTGAGGTTTTGCTTTCATATTTGGATTAGGTATGTATATGGACAAGACCTTTTCACGCACAGAAACATTTAGACCACTGTGACTTTGAACTTGAACTTAGGGCCCACGTTTAGGTTTCGGAATCTGTGTTTAGGTTTCGAAAGATGCCTATAACTTCTATGTCCCTTGAGGTATTGCTTTCATAGTTGGTATGTGTTTGGACAAGACCTTTCCATGCACAGAACAATTAAACACATGTTTGTCCAAGTATGTATTAGTTGATGTTGCTTACAAAGCATCAAACACCCATTCACATTCTTTAAGTTTGGGATATGTATCCATCTCAAGAACATGTATGTGAAAGTCGAGCGTCCAGCACCCGTTTGCGTTGCTCTCGTTTAAACTGTTGACATACCCTTGAGATGAGTGTTGTTTTTTATGGCTGATAGTATTTTACACCTGTCGTAAATTAAACTCTTTTGCAATCGGGATATAGCTCGGACGTTTACGGAAAATGCCGAGTGATAAATGCGTTTTTAATTTTTTACCAGTAAAATCTCATTGGTGCAATATAGCTGGGAAATCTTTGGGTGTAACTGGTTTATTTTTAAGATATATGTAAGGTCACATGGTGATGCTGTAAGTTTGGGTTTTAAGTGAAAACCAGATTAGTAATCAGGACACCATTCTCACTCTCTCCACTTTCATTGAGAATCTGCTGCATGTCAGACATACAAATGTAAGTACAGTGGAGAAGAGTCGGGCGACGTCATGCTTTCCCGTGACGTCATCAATTTTAAACAATTATCGTCTGCTTTTACTTCTGAAATTTAATTTTTAGGTATTTTGATTTAAGAAATATTGAAATGAGTGTCACAACAGTTTGGGTCTTGATCAGACGCCGCGTTACGCGTCTGATCAGGATCCAAACTGTTTGCAAATAACTATTGTACTCGGGGTTAGGCAGTGAAGGGGTTAAACGCAAACAAAATGCAAACGCATCACAATAAAATGTAGAAAATGACAACTTTTCAACGATTCTAACTTTTAATGTTGATGAGTGGCAAACTTTTTCGAGCCTGATCAATCGCCGGATTACTCGGCGTCTAATCTTGCTCATAACTAATTGGGAATAGTAGTTTATTTAAAAGCATAAACGCGTTTATCAGGAAAGTATAGCGTCTTCTCCAACGTATATAAGATCTTTTATTGATGGTATAGAACTATAGATCAATGTTGACAACTTCAAAAAGAGATAAAAGTAAAGTATGAAACAACTACATGTATATAGTAGTTTCCTGCTTTACATTTATCATGCGTTAAGCTGCGACATTCGACGATTGTGTTACAGATAATTGTCAGTTTTAAACAAGATGAAAGTAAAGCAAACTATTAATCTGCTTTACTGTCATTATGTGTTAAAGCTGTGACATTCTTTGATCATGTGAATGAACATTGAAGCAAGAGTAGTGCATATACAGTGGAGAATCTGTTATTCTTTCCCAATAAACGCGTTTACGCTAAAACTATTATTTGCAGTGCAAACAGTTTGGAGCCAGATCAGACGCCGGGTAACCCGGCGTCTGATCAGGCTCCAAACTGTTTGCCACCAAGATAAACAAGAATTATTAGAATTGTCCAAAAGTTGTTCTTTTCTACGGTTTAGTGCTTTGCGTTTGTGTACGTTTGCGTTTAAACGGGAACGAATAACAGATTCTCCACTGTGATATAAGTTGGAGAAGACGTTATTCTTTCCCGTTTAAACGCAAACGAAACGCAAACGCATTGCAATTTAATGTAGAAAAAGACAACTTTTTTTGAAAATTCTGAAAGTTTTATTTAATCTAAATGGCAAACAGTTTTGGAGCCTTATCAGACGCCGGGTTTTCCCGGCGTCTGATCTGGCTCCAAACTGTTTGCAATGGACATAATAGTTTTAGTCTAAACGCGTTTTGTTTTGAAAATATAAGGTCTTATCCACTGTAATCGATATTAGTGCGAGTAGTCATGCGCAAGATGAGTTATTGTAGGTACAAACATGTACTATATTATAACTATATACCGGTTTTACATACAACCGATACTCGATACTTCGAACTTGCTTAAATCGAATTAACCAGTATTACATAAGTTTAATGTCGATACCGCTATGTCGATTAACCCTTTACCTTATAGAAGCGGCTTTTAGCGCATTCATTTTATTCATCCGCTGAATAAAATAGTTCCAAATTATACCGTAATGAATATGTGTCATATTTAATACTTTCCTTATTCTAGCAGTTAATAGCTTAAAGCAGGCTGAAAGTAAAGCAGAATGCGCCTTAGGGCGCATTCTGCTTTACTTTCAACCTGCTTTAAGTAGTCACATATCTTCAATACTAGAAACAATGCTATCAGGTAAAGGGTTAAGTCGCACATACCAGTATTTCAAAGTTTCAACGTGGCTATGCCACGTTGCAACGTTGAAATAAGGGTATGTTCGAACTAACGCGAGTTCGCATGATCGAGTTTCGACTGCATATACATGTACATGTATATCAACTGAAGAAATCATCAATCACGTGGAGACTCAATTTAAGGGCTGCCAAATCTTCGGATTTTATTCCAACAGATGGAAGCTTAAAGCAGGCTGAAAGTAAAGCAGAATGCGCCTTAAGGCGCATTCTGCTTTACTTTCAACCTGATTTGAGCATCGTGTGTCTTAAAAAACTAGAGACAGACTATGGGTCAAAGGTATAATTCGGAAAATCGCGCTTGAAAAATTGAAAAATTTGAAATCTTAGGATTTTCTTTATCAACTTATGGTAGCCCTGCAATTTGTAGGTTAACCTGTAGATGGCCGTAATATCGTCTGCTTTGAAATTATCGTCTGCATTTTTTAAAAATCAAAATCAATAATTAAACAACGAATGTCAGACAGCTTGGATCTAGATCAGACCTCGTTTTCTCGCTACATTTTGTTACTATAAATAGCCGCACGGTAAACATTGTCTGGCAATGTATCCTTCCGCGCAATTTGAATAAAAACAAGGGAAAGGGAAGTAACCGACCAACCTCGGGTATAGAATTCCCCGTCTTTACCAAAAGCCATGCTTGATTCTATTATTATGTGTTGTCTGCTGTAGGTCCAATCTGTTTGCAAATACCAATCTAGTCAATTTTTTATTTAATTTCCTTTATTACACTCAGTTCATGATATACATGAATACATGAGGATCGACAGGATAATGTTTAAGGATTACCTGGCGTGTGCCCTGGAATAGAAACATTCGCCCCATTCAATGCCATTGAAAAATGTGTCGCGTATATATGCAATTGCTCAAGGAGGCGGGACTTGTAAATAAGTTTCGCAGAGGAGGCGGGGCATAGGTATTTTTATTCGCGAATTAATCTTTGGAGCTCAGACAGCAAACATTTGGCGGATCTTTCAAATAAGCTTCTTAACCGACGTATGCCTTCCTATTAGCGGAAACCATGATTACCGACACACTTTCTTCTTTATTCATGAGATAAATTGCAAGAACATTGATATAGTTACACGTACCTTACAAACAGCAGCTGTCTGCATTTCTTTATGACAAAAAATCGATATATATTTATCCTACTTTAAAAATGACGTAATTTCTAAATGTCATCAAATCGGCATTTTGGCGCTAAAGTGTCAAGTTGGTGACATTAGAATGTAAACAATGGAACTTATTATTTTGCTTTCGAATTTACACAGTTTCGGTGACTGTTCCTTATAGGGTACACATAATAAGTGTTATCAACCTCTAATACGGATTAAACATACATGCGTACTAACAAAATGTTCATTTAATATTAAAAATTACAGCAAATATATTGTAAATATAAGAAATGAACTGGCGCTAGCGCTATTCTTGGTATTTGCCGATAATTTTCTGTCGTTTATTTGGCTTGAACGCCGAAAAAATCAGTTTATTTCTTCAATGAATGCGTGTACATGTATTTTGAAAGAATGAGCGTCTACTGTAACACGTTTGTCCTTTCCGTTTCAGTTGACTACCAACCACTCCGTTGACAGTGAGTAAGGGACAACACACATCTTACTAGTCTGCCACAGTTTAATGTCAACCTTTAAACTCAAAGAAAAGGCAATCTATTCAATTGCCAGTTGTCAAGAGCAAGTTTAAAGATGGCGACACCGTAAACCGAGTTAGTACGAATGCTTAAAGACAGGCGGATGTACTTTATCTGATTGGGTTTGAATACTACAACTGATCATGGATGGTACCGGAGAAACCAAACCTCTTCTAAGACCAGAGGGCGAGACAGTGTCACAAGAAAGTCAGGGACTTACTTTAAGGCGGTCGGTTATTATACCAAGTCTTGTCCTATATTTCTTCGGTTTAGGTATTTATTCCTCCGTTCCACCTCAGTATATTCATAAATATTTCATGGACAAGGAAAACGTCACTGGCCATTTCGACCCCTGTTTAGTTAACAAAAGCGACCAAAACTATCAACGCTATACACATGCACAAGAACAAGCTGCTCTATGGCTGAATTATGTCACCGCTGCCAGCAGCGGTCCGGCCATTTTTACAACTCTAATTTGGACGTCATATTCTGATGTCATCGGGAGGAAGTATCTGTTTATTCTATGTAGCCTCGGGATGCTGATTAAGCTTGTTGTAAGCACTGTGGTGATTTATTACAAAGCGAGTCTTGTCTTCATAGTTTTGGCAAACGTGATAGACGGCCTGTCTGGTTCAATTATGACAACCTTTGCCGTTTTGTTTTCGTTCGTTGCCGATATAACAAAATCTGGCAAATATCGCACCATACTTATAGTTTTGTTTGAGGGTATGATTGGTGTAACGATTACAATATCTTTATTTGCCACGGGCTACTTTATAAAATCGTATGGATTTTTTTATCCAATGATCACAAGCGTCCTGTTGAGCTTGAGCGGAATAGTTCTATTAATAGCTCTGCTGCCGGAAACGCATACAAATCGAAAACGAGGTTCTAGCAAGCTGTTACTAACTAACGTGTCGGCGGCATTCAATATATACAGAACAGGATCAAAGGTCAGACGAGCCAAATACTGTCTCTTGATCACTAGTTTCTTCTTCCTGGCCATTCCATCGCTCAATAGAGGTAGTCTTGAAACCTTATATCAGTTAGGGCGGCCATTTTGTTGGTCGGCAACAAAGATTGGTTACTTCGGAACCATTAAGATAGGACTGGCCTCGTTCCTGGGTCTCTTTGGCGTGTACATGTTCCGGAAGTGTATAGGGGATGACAGTATAGCTGCGATCAGTGCCTTCAGTGCTATAGCCTCGTTTATTGTTGAGGGTATGGCAGAGACTGATACAGTTCTCTACATAGGTAAGTTAGCCCTTTACTCTATATATACGCATTTTACGTCTTTAATTTATTTTTCCACTTAACCCTTTCCCCCATAGAAGCGACTTTTAGCGTATTTAATTTATTCCTCCGCTGAAGAAAATAGTTCCAGTTTATACCCTTTTCAACAATTACCATTACAAATAATTTATATAGCCCAGCATATTTTAGCTTAAAGCAGGCTGAAAGTAAAGCAGAATGTGCCTTAAGGCACATTCTGCTTTACTTTCAACCTGCTTTTAGTGGGCACCTTTCTTCAAAACTATAAACAGGCTATGAGGTAAAGGGTTAAGAAAATAGTATATTTTTTGCATATGTATATTGATTTGGTTAAAAGTGTTGCACTTGACCTATATGGTTGGACACATATAGGGCAAAATATGTTTTTACAAAAACATTTAACATGTTTGAATTTCAAAAAACCTACATTTCGTAGGTTTTAATGCATTTCGTTTGACATAATCAACCCTAGCGACGAGTATTCTCGGCATAGTGTACCAGTGAAGAGTACACTTGTCCTGTGAAAACAGTGTTTACCCAGATAAGAGGGCTCCTTAAGGAGCTCTCTTACCTGGGTCTACACTGTTTGCAATTTTGCAATATACATGTATTGTTTAAATCCACCCTAAGTTTGTAAAAACCGACTATACTTAATTGAAAACTGGAATTTTCCATTTCATGTCACAGGGGTGAATGCCGCGTTTAATTTCGTTTAAACGTGAAAGGATTAATTATGTATAATGTATAATGTCTTTATTCAGTGCCGGTTATTGCAACTATGACCATGACACCAATTCCTATGATCAGAAGCCTGATGTCACAAATGACCCCCTCCGACAAACAAGGTAAGTCAAAACCCCTCCAATATACGCGAATCTAGAGACAGTGGTATAAAACGTTATTCTTCCAAGTAAATATTAGAAATATAACGACAGTAGGACAATACGTTATTCTTTCCCAATACATGTAAACGCTTTGCCAAACTTTGCGGCAAGTATTTTCCAATTAAAAACAGTTTGGAGACAGAGTCGGGTAATGCGGCGTCTGTTCAGGCGCCAAATTATTTGCCACTCAGATTAAAATAAATCCTTAGAAACAAAATCAATATGTTTGTATTCAGTGCGTTTGCGTTTCGTTTGCTTTTAACGGGAAAGAAACACGTCTTCTCCGCTGTATATTATGCCCCGGTGCAAAATGGAGTGGGGACATATAGTGTTCATATACAGTGGAGAATCTGTTATTCTTTCCCGTTTAAACGCAAACGTACGCAAACGCAAAGCGCTAAAACGTAGAAAATAACAACTTTTGGACAATTATGATATTTCATGTTTATATTGGTGGCAAACAGTTTGGAGCCTGATCAGACGCCGGGTTACCCGGCGTCTGATCTGGCTCCAAACTGTTTGCACTGTAAATAATAGTTTTAGCGTAAACGCGTTTATTGGGAAAGAATAACAGATTCTCCACTGTAACATTGGACCTAGATCTGACCAATCTAATTCTTAAGTTCAATCCCGGACTCATCTCAAGCGCTTTATAACTATGGGGCCTTGCTATTCTATGTCACGGCAAAACAGAAAGTGAGGCGGAGCATAACGTGTACGTCTGTATCTCTGTCAACGCGCCCCTTTGGTAAAATGTTAGCGTGTCAGTTAGGGACTTCGTACTACTGCTAAGTTCACGAAACTTCACATGCTCACGCGCCCAATCGACTTGTTTTGACATCACGGAAGCATTTCAGTCTATTTAGTATCCCTATACCTTTACAAACAACATTTAAATTTCCACAATGAAACGTTTAATATTATCTTTTAACCCATACCAAGAAATTAGAATGATTGTATTTGTTTGTTGACGCGGTTTCCGGCATTTTTTTTTTAAAGGTATTCATTTTTCCTCATAAAGATATTCATATTAGATCTACTTACGGTATTAAAGTAAATATTAAAATGTTTGTTTAACAAACAGAAATTCTTTATTATTATTATAATTATCATTGTTATAATTATTGCTTTTATTATCATTATTATTAGTATTATTACTTTTATTATTATTATTAAAGTGATCTATGTTTTTCAGGTGCTTTATTTGCCAGTATCGGGTCCATTGAGACGCTTTGTAATCTTATAGGCGGACTGACCAATAACCTGGTATATGCGGCTACCTTGTCCATAATGAATGGCTTCGTGTTCTACCTGCTGGCTCTCATTACAGCCGTTGGCCTCCTGGTCATGATGTAGGTACCAGCCTCTATATTAGTTCATTCACCTCTAAAACTTTTAATGGACAATTCCAATTCCAAAATGAGTCTAGTCCATTTTGACTCTTTAGGGTTGATTTTTAACAATATATTTCAAAATGACAGACAGTGTATACCCTGATCAGAGGGCTCCTTACACTGTTTGCATGGGACAAGAGTAATGGGCATTGATGTTCATGGTATTTAGGTTGTTGTTGTTTCATGATTTTACTACATGTAGTTTTATATTTCTTTTAAGCGTGTTGATGTTAATGGTTTTAAGAGTATTGATGTTTATTATTTTTAAGGGTGTTCATGTTTGTAAAGAGAAGGTATTATGACGTCGACGACCATACACTACACGAACACGAAGTATTGGAGACATAACGACAACAACAACACCAAAACATCGACAGCAACAACAGCAGTACTGTACTATTCAGCACACAAGCAACAATACCAACAAGACAACCTCTACCAACAACAACAATAACAATACAAATACAGTCGAAATTCGATAATTCGAACTCGCTTTAGTTCGAACAAACCCATATTTCAAAGTTAAAACGTGGCTTAGCCACGTCTTAACTTTGAAATATGGATATGTTCAACTTAAGCCAGATCGGTTCATCAAAATTCAACTTTTAAAATACTTTAACGATCTAGTTCAAAGTATCGAATTTCGCCTGTATCAAAATCAGCTGAAGGCGATGACCTAAGTGGTAGTAATCTACTTAGCATTGGTTAATGATACATCTAGTTTCAAACTTTGCTTTTGGCCGATGTGCATTAACCCTTACCGTGCTATGTAATTGTCAACAGCGACTTATTAGCACTTATCATGCGACATTATAAGTACGATTTGGCTAAAATATGCAGATAGTTTAGATTAGGATCAGACTCTCTGTAATACGGCCTCTGATCTGGGTTTTAAATCTTTAAAATTTATATTCAAAGTTTCTTCTGTTAAAAAGTATAAAGAATAGTTGTTTTTGCAGGTGATGATTTATAAGCAGACGACACATCAGCATGATAAGAATTGAAAGGCATTATTATAGACATGTACTGTTATATCGTCTGCTCTGAAATTGTTGTCTGCAAAAAAATAGATTCATTAGAATTTATGCAATTAAAAATTGAAGAAACTTAAAGACAAGTATAAATCAGTTTGGATGTAGCGTCACGCTGTGTCTGATCTGGGCCAATATTGTTTTGCAAATACCACTTGAAATTACTATCAGACGAACACGCGCCAAATCAAACAGACAATCAGCATATATGGCAGGGTATGATATGCAATCTGCAATCGAGCTTTTTCGTTTGATAGAAACTAACATATGCACTGCCATATTATTTCTAGTCTGCTAAAGCCTTTTATAATAGTGTGTACACTTGTTTTGTGCCTTTTAGCAACATACATCAAATGTAATCCATACAAGCTGTCTATGCAATTAGACAGTGCTCCAGATAAGAGGGAATAAACTGAACAAAACCAATATTTTCTCACTTATTTTAGCACCAAATCCTATGGTGTTACTACTCATTAGAATCGTCTCTTCGAGACAATTCTAATGAGTAGTGACACCATAGGGTTTACAGCAGAAATAAAGAGTTTAGTTTTTGAAATACTCCCCTTATCTGGAGCCCTGATTAGATTTACTACATATTTGTGTAAACATTCCAATCACATCTCTAATACATCATCTAAATCATGCATATTATTAGGTACAGTGGAGAATCTGTTATTCTTTCCCGTTTAAACGCAAACGTACGCAAACGCAAAGCGCTAAAACGTAGAAAAGAACAACTTTTGGACAATTCTGATAATTCTTGCTTACTGTTTGCACTGCAAATAATAGTTTTAGCGTAAACGCGTTTATTGGGAAAGAATAATAGATTCTCCACTGTATCTTAGGCAGGTGACTCCTTAAAGCAAAAATACGTTACAACAGAAACCTCCTTTATTCTACTATCACATTGTTTAAGATATCAACTGCCTTTCATATAACCAATTAGCATTATCTTCAGTGCTCGTAATAGAGAGGTTTTACATGTACATGTATTGATGAATTTTGTATAACATCAATGGGCATGCAATAGGGAACATTATTATTTCACATTCAAATGGAACTTAACGGAAAAGCAATGCAATTAACCCCTTCACTGCCATGACGTCATCTTCACTGTCATGACGTCAACTTCACTGCCATGACGTCAACTTCACTGCCATGACGGCATCAATTCTAAACAATTGGTTGTCTGCTTTTATTTCTAAAATTAAAATAAATAATTAATATGTATTTTGACTAAAAAATATTGAAATGAATGTCAAAACAGTTTGGATCCTGATCAAATGCTGCGTAACGTTGCATCTTATCAGGATCCAAACTGTTTACAAATAACATATTCTCTGGGTAAGGCAGTGAATGGGTTGAAATGTAAAACATTTACTAAAAAAACCCAGTTTTCTTGAAAAGCGTAATGGGTTTTAAATCTTAGTTTAATCTGAATGTCAACTAGTTTTGTACAAGATCAGATGCCAAATTTCTTGGGGTCTGATCAGGATCCAAACTGTTTGTAACTTTAGATGTCTTTGCTTAGCACAAATCATTTGTTTGGAAAGAAAAACTTTTTATGTTTTAGTCTATTTAGTTAGGCTTGTGATTGTATCATGTAAACATGTTTGTTCATATAGATCTACTGGTATACAGAAAACCTGTTTACAGTATACATGGTATGATCAGGATTCAATCAAGTTTGAGTTGAGTCTGAGATATCGTTTTCAAGCATTTGATTGGTCAGATTTGAGCGTTAGCTCTAGGCTGACTAACCACATTCTTGAAAACGATTTCGAACTCAACTTTTTATAACCTTGGAATCTAGTAACTTGGCATTTGATGTGGTCCCAAACTAGTGTTGTTGTTTCATATTGTTTAACTTATTATATGTTTTTGTTTTTATAATGATTTATTATGTATTTGTTATACAACACTTTGTATATTTGCATTTACAATGAATACTTTCTTTTTGGTACCATTTTGTTAAGTGACCATGGAAATCCCTGTATAATTAATACGAACGACTTCTTATTAACAACCGACGCCATCAATTTTAACAATTGCCATCTGCTTTTATTTCTCAAATTTAACTTTTCAGTATTTTTAAATTTGATTAACCAAATATTGAAATGAGTGTCAAACAGTTTGGATCCTAATCAAACGTCGCGTAACGCGGCGTCTGCTCAGGATCCAGATAGTTTGCAAGTAAACCTTGCACTTGAGGAAAGGGTTAATACCACGAAAGGTTTAATTTTGTGGGGTCTAGTCTACATTGTTTGCAAGCTGTTTTTTATGCAATAGGTTCTGATTTTCATGTATCAGCTCATATGTATTTTGTAATCTAGATTTTAGATTTAGAGATATGCCTTAAATTAAACAATTAAATAGAGATTACCTATAGTTTCCAATACAGCTTATGATAGATCTCAAATAAAAATATTTGTTCTAATCAAACATTTCAGTAACTATCAAATATTTTCCATATCGGCACTATATGACAAAGTGGGTGTCACAGTGACGTAAAACAACCTAACTCATCCATCCATCCATATCCAAATTGAAGGGATCAAATATCAACCTATTTCCGAATAAAACGTAGATCTATGACAAATTTTATTCTGATTATTATTATATTATACCAGATTTAGATATATATAGCTTTCTTTTCACACAGGAGTTGTGCGTTCATAAGCAATTCACATGAAATCATTATGTTCTTACAAATTGGGAAAAGACAAATAACTACATTTACAATAAAGGAAAGACACCCTACTTGTAATTCTTTCAATATAATGACTAAAAAATTTTTTATTTGTTTATAAAATAAACATTTGGAAAGCGATAGCATATACATGTATTTTTCAATAAAATTCATTTCAGATCTGAGATTTAGAGGTATGCCATAAATTTAAACATTTGAAAAGCGATTTATATATAGTTTTCAATACAGCTTATGAATGTCCCTCAGGTTTACAGATATGCTCAGATTCTAACATTTGAAAAGCGATGTATATATTAGTATTCAATGCAGCTGATGATTAGATACATTTTGTACCTGAAATTAAAAGATCTGCTCAGATTTTAACATTTGAAAAGCAATTTATATTTAGTTTTCAATACAGCTTATAAATAGATTCATTTTGTACCTGTAATTAAGAGATCTGCTCAGATTTTAACATTTGAAAAGCAATTTATATTTAGTTTTCAATACAGCTTATAAATAGATTCATTTTGTACCTGTAATTAAGAGATCTGCTCAGATTTAAACATTTGAAAAGCAGTTTATATTTAGTTTTCAATACAGCTTATAAATAGATTCATTTTGTACCTGTAATTAAGAGATCTGCTCAGATTTATACATTCGAAAAGCAATTTGTATTTAGTTTTCAATACAGCTTATAAATAGATACATTTTGTACCTGAAATTAAAGAGATAAGCTCAGATTTAAATATTTGAAAAACTTTTGCACGTATTTTTGCAATAGAAACGCCATCAAAAGCGTAAAGATCTGAAAACATTGAAACATGTACATCATTTACATTGACATGCGTTAAACTGTTATCTGTTTTACAATTTTAATGTGCACTGTTTTGCCAATGTAGCGGTTAAGATTAGTCGCTCTGAAGCTTTTGTTGAGATCGTTCTAAAGCATTTGATTGGTCAGATTTGAGCCTAGGCTTAAAACTGACCAATCAAATGCTTGAGAACGATTTCAGACTCAACTCAAACGCTTTATAAGCATGGACCCCGATATCAGCATTTTGTTTAAATCTGACGAATCAAAAGCTATAATGTGTTTGATATGAGTCTGGGTTTGTTTCAGACAGTGCCTTGTCTTTTATACAATAAATTTACCTTCTTTTAGGGGGTTTTAATAGCGGGGTTTTCACTGCATTTGAAAAAGTGATACAAGTTAATTTATCCAAGTGTGAAACAGTTTGGGCCTGCTTAGACGCCAAACTGATCCTTATCTGATCTGGTTCTAAACTGTTTCCAAGGGATATGATTGCTTTGGCACAAAGTCATCACTGTTAACCCATGTATACATGAGTTTACCTATATATGGCATGATTGTATATTTATTCTTTTGTTACTGGGAATTTAAGCAATTTGTATGTTTTAAAAAATCAGGGCTCCAGATAAGAGGGAGTAAATGGGGACAAATCAAACATTGTCTCTCTTATATTAGCACAAAATCCTATGGTGTTACTACTCATTAGAATGATCTCTTCGAGACGATTCTAATGAGAAGTGACACCATAGGGTTTGAAGCAGAAATAAAGATTTTAGATTTTAGTATACTCCCCATATCTGGAGCTCTAAAAATGTTCTGTAGTTTACCCTTGAACTGCAAAGGCCGGAAGCACTGACATTTGGCAACCAGTTTGGATCGTAACGCGGCGTCTAACCAGCCTAAAGTTGTCGTCATGTGTTTTTTCTCAAAGTTACATATTGGACATTTTGACAGAAAAAAAACTTATTAACGAGTGACAAACAGCTTGAATCTAGATCAGACGCCGCGTAACGCGGCGTCTGATCTGGATTCAAGCTATTTGCAAATGTAAAACCAGTTTCCCTCCTTATAACAACTCCCTCCGAACAATGCATACAATTTTTATCTCCCATTTGGTGTCGTTGTAGAGCTGGAGTGCTGTATGCAGACGATAATTTGGCAGCGACTGTGTTAGACGGGTTTTAACCCCTTCTCTGCCTTATCCCGAGTACGATGGTTATTTGCAAACAGTTTGGATCCTGACCAGACACCGCGTGACGCGGCGTCTGATCAGGGTCCAAACTGTTTGACACTCATTTCAATATTTCTTTAATCAAAGTACCTAAAAATTAAATTTGAGAAATAAAAGCAGACGACAATTGTTTAAAATTGATGACGTCACGGCAGTGAAGGGGTTAACGTCATAATGGTAGTGAGAGGGTTAACGTTTGTTAGTTGTTACTGTTTTTCTTTGATCTGAACTTTTACGTTTTTTGTTTTTTTTATGTTTCTACTTGTTGTCTCAGCCTTACCCGGTCTCCGGATCATCTCGGCTATTTCCGCGTAATTCTAAAGGAAGTCGGAATTGACTGGGAGAAAACGATTGCTTATCCGGTGGTCAATTTCCCCTGTTAAAATTACAAAACCATCTGTTTCATGATAGATCTGGGTGGTGAAGAGTTTGAGTTGAGAGTGAGATCTTTCTGAAGCATTTGATTGGTCAGATTTGAGATTTTGTTCAATTCTGACCAATCAAATACTTAAGAATAATTTCAGAATCAACTCAAACTTTTTATAGCCTTGGATCCTTAATCAAAACTGGAAATGCTAAGTTTCATATTTTATAAGCAGAAAAACACTCATTAAGTAATGTTCACTTGTTATTCCAGTAATGAAAACCGTTACCAAGGTTACAATGAATGGTGAATATTTTTACAAACCTGTTGTTTTGTACATTTTATTAAAAAACTACCGTCCCCGCTGTACAGCAAACAATTCTTCTTTTAGTGGTCGTTATAAAGCCGTTTTACTGTTTTTCATTAACCCTATTACTAACAATGCAAACAGATATAGTGGTTATCAGATTTGTCACAATGAACAATTTCGCAGATATAGTTGTAATAATGTATGTCATAGCGGACGATTAACATGTCTATTGTGTCGATGGTTTCACGGTTTCTCGAATGTTTTATTTGCTTATCTGCTACGTTGATTTTACAGATAGTGGTAATAGTGTTTTCATGGGATAATCATTTTCACAGATAAAGTGGTAAACTTGTAATAAGCCTTTGGCTAAACTGATATGTCGATTTCACAAATGTTTTCATTGGGCAATCTTATAAGTCAATTTCACAGATATAGTGGTAAACTGGTAATAAACCTTTGATTGATTGGTCTCATATGTCAATTTCGCAGATATAATGGTAACAATGTTTTCATTGGCTACTCCCTGATATGTCAATTTCACAAATGTAGTGGTAAACGGGTAACAATGTTTTCATTGGCTTATCTGATATGTCAATTTCACAGATATAATGGTAACAATGTTTTCATTGGCTACTCTGATATGTAAATTTCACAGATATGATGGTAACAATGTTTTCATTGGGCAATCTTATAAGTCAATTTCACAGATATAGTGGTAAACTGGTAATAAACCTTAGATTGACTGGTCTCATATGTCAATTTCGCAGATATAATGGTAACAATGTTTTCATTGGCTACTCTGATATGTCAATTTCACAGATATAATGGTAACAATGTTTTCATTGGCTACTCTGGTTTGTCAATTTTACAGAAAAAGTGATAAACTGGCAACAAGCCTTTGATTGGCTAATCTGCTATGTCAATTTCACAGATATAATGGTAACAATGTCTTCATTGGCTAATCTGATATGTCAATTTCACAGATAATCAATGTTTTCATTGGCTACTCTGATATGTCAATTTCACAGATTTAATGGTAACGGCTAATCTGATATGTCAATTTCACAGATATAGTGGTAAACTGGTAACAATGTTTTCATTGGCTACTCTGATACGTACATTTCACAGATATAATGGTAACAGTGTTTTCATTGGCTACTCTGATATGTCAATTTCACAAATGTAGTGGTAAACTGGTAACAATGTTTTCATTGGCTTATCTGATATGTCAATTTCACAGATATAGTGGTAAACTGGTAACAATGTTTTCATTGGCTAATCTGATATGTCAATTTCACAGATATAATGGTAACAATGTTTTCATTGGCTACTCTGGTTTGTCAATTTTACAGAAAAAGTGATAAACTGGCAACAAGCCTTTGATTGGCTAATCTGATATGTCAATTTCACAGATTTAATGGTAACAATGTTTTCATTGGCTGATCTGATATGTCAATTTTACAGATAAACAATGTTTTCATTGGCTACTCTGATATGTCAATTTCACAGATATAATGGTAACAATGTTTTCATTGGCTAATCTGATATGTCAATTTCACAGATATAATGGTAATAAGTTGATGAACAGTTGACGGTCCACCAGTGCTCGTGGGTCCCGGTTTCACACACACAGTGATTTGGTTGATGATGGTGCCCATTTTTGCCATCGAATCTGTTATAGCTGAAGTGTTCATTGGATTCTGCCCATTGCCAATTGTCGTGTGTTGCATAAAGACCAATCCATGCATACTGTGCTTCTGTTGATTAAAATAAGAATAAAGTAATACCATAAGCTTGTTTCTAATTATGAAGACAGGTTATGGCAGTTTGAAAGCCAGATCAGATGCTGGGTATGCCGCACGTTTGATCAGGATTCAAACTTTTTGCCACTCAGGTAGAATTAAGCCAGGAGAGGACTATTATAGGTCATGTTGCAGAATATCGTAAAATGGTGTCACCTGCTTTAACACCCTTACTGTCATTACAAGGGCGAAGGCTGCTTTCAAATTGATGCCGGGGATATTATTTCAAAGTCAAATTTAACCTTTTACTCCATAGATACACATTTTATTCCTAATGTATCCTTCCTCTGGAAAAAAAAGTTCCAATATATACAGTCATGGAAATGTATCATAAGAAATATTTTCTATATCATAGCAGATCGCGACAAGGGGAAACGAAATGTTCAAAGATTCTTGCTACAGTGCTCCCTCCCTACAACGACCCTCTCAACCACGACTCCCTCCTTACAACGACCCTTGCAACAGTTCCCTAAACAGAACAATTATGTCCAACGCTTTAACAGCTGCAATATCGTCCGCTTAAAATTGTCGTCTGCTAATTTTTTCGAAGTTTCATTTTGGGCATTTTGACAGAAACAACTTAATGATGAGTGACAAACAGCTTGAATCCAGAACAGACGCCGCGTCACGCGGCGTCTGATCTGGGTTCAAGCTGTTTGCAAATGTTAACCAATTTCCCTCCCTATAACGACTCCCTCCGAACAACGCGCACAATTTGTGTCTCCCACTCGGTATCGTTGTAGAGAGGGGCGCTGTAGTATTATTCGTCATGCTGTGGAACCAGTTTTTCTAACATGACCGTATAGACGGCTTTTAATTTATAGCAAAACTCTTTACAAATCTTCTCCGAAACATGAAAGCCCCAGACCTCTGATATTACCTAATGGTCCTTTACCTAACTTGTTCAAATCATGATCCTTGGGCTGAACATGATTATGCTCTGGGGCTTATCAGTTGATCATAGAAATATCTTTACAATTCATTTTCTCTGAAACCGGGAGTCCAAGATCTTTGAATTTTGACATTTAGATTTTCCATTTCGGTCCTTTGCCAAGCTTTTTCAAATGATAGCACCTTGGTCTAAAATGGCCCCGCCCCTGGGCTTATCAGTTTTATATAGACTCGTATTAGAAGCCCTTTAGAAATATTATTGTCTGAAACTGTAAGGCCTAGACTTTTTGTATTTGGCATGTAGTTTTGCCTTAAGGTCCTTTACCAAGATAGTTCATATTTTGCTGAAACTCTGTGCCTTCGGTCAATCAGAGTTGGTTATTCAGTTCTTCCTTTTTCGTGAAGACTCGCTTATTCCCGCCAAAATGAAGCTCATTGGAAAATTGATTGGCAGATAATTGATGCTGGCAGCTTAAAACAGCTGACTCATGAGCGTGTATAAAACAGCAACTACCAATTGCACGCCACAAAGTGACGTCGCTTTGTGAACGATATTCCTTATTTGGATTTAAGTGCGGTAAATCGGTTAGACTGCAAAGGACAATTCTTCGTGAAAAAGACGGGCTCCGCTTACGTTCCACCCCGTCTATTTCTCGAAGACTTGTACTAATACAGTCTAACCTATATTTGGCGAAATAACAATGGGACCAATAAGTGAAACGTCATCGAAATATGTATGAACCTTAACCCATTTGTGCCCAGTGGATTCTTCACTGTTAATATATTGGATTAGTCCATTTTCATCAAAGGGATGCCTGGTCCAAATTTTCATTTTCATTTTGATTTAAATTGAAATTCCTACAGTGGAGAATCTGTTATTCTTTCCCAATAAACGCGTTTACGCTAAAACTATTATTTGCAGTGCAAACAGTTTGGCACCAGATCAGACGCCGGGTAACCCGGCGTCTGATCTGGCTCCAAACTGTTTGCCACCAAGATAAACAAGAATGATCAGAATTGTCCAAAAGTTGTTCTTTTCTACGTTTTAGTGCTTTGCGTTTGCGTACGTTTGCGTTTAAACGGGAAAGAATAACAGATTCTCCACTGTATCAGGAAACAGTGTAGATAATGCGGCGTCTGATCAGCGTCTACACTGTTTGCCTATGTCCCATATATGGGATCGTGGGCACAAATGGGTTAAGGCAAAACATCAAAGAGATGTTAATATTACGTAGGGACAGGGGTAGCACTGTATCCCCCTCCCCACTATGTGGCTGGGTTTACACTGCATACTTCTCAACATTCAACTGTTTTCCTTTTGCATTTGCGTTAAGTTTCGATTTTAAAACAGGAAATAACAACATCTTTTCTTGCATGTTTTCAAAGAATTAAGATTGAGAACCTCTAATGAGATCAGACCAAAATTAGCACTATACGAGCAGCGATTGGATATTTTCGTTACCTGAATGCCCCTTCCGACTTATTAATCATGCTTTAGCATGCCCCTGAGCGGCCCGACAGCTGACGAGAATGGCCGATCACTTTCCTTAGAGTACCGATATTATTAAACCCTAATTTTGCCTAAACACATTAGGGTTCCTCAACCTTAAGGATATAAAAGAACATGTATACTTACCTCCCTGTGTGTGAAAATGCGCATTTCTATTTTTAAGATAGCCTAAAACAGCCTGGTCAACATTGTAGTTTGGAATGACGACCAAGCGTCCACCGTCGTGTTTGCACCTGTCCTGTGACGCTTGCCAGGTGTATGTTTTCGATGAAAATCTCAGACACATTTGAACACCGACTGAATCAGCTTTGACAAAGTCGAAACCATTTGCTTGTTTGCATCTGTCCGCTACAAGAAAAGGATATAACGCCTAAATGTGACGGGTTTAGTGTGAATAGTGTCAGGTAATGTCTGCAGTGCTTCCATTTTTTCCAAAATCTTCGGAGTTCTCTTGCTTTTTTCGGATCTACGGATTATTTACGAGACAATCGGATTTTATTGAAACATGTAAAGTATTTTCTGTTATTTTGTGTACGTAGATAATTATGTTCTACAGTGGAGAATCTGTTATTCTTTCCCGTTTAAACGCAAACGTACGCAAACGCAAAGCACTAAAACGTAGAAAAGAACAACTTTTGGACAATTCTGATAATTCTTGTTTATCTTGGTGGCAAACAGTTTGGAGCCTGATCAGACGCCGGATTACCCGGCGTCTGATCTGGCTCCAAACTGTTTGCACTGCAAATAATAGTTTTAGCGTAAACGCGTTTATTGGGAAAGAATAACAGATTCTCCACTGTAGCTTGAAGCAGGCTCAATTTGCTTTGCTGTTAACCTGCTTTAAATAGCCACGTGTCTTCAAGCCCTGGAAGGAAGGATTCGTAAAATCGCGTTTGAAAACTGAAATTTGGAAATCTTAGTGGTTTTTACGTTCAACTTATGGAAGCCCTGAAATTAATTATAAAAACCAAACAATGCTCGATAATTCTGTCCAGATCGACGAGAATGGTCGATCGTTCTACGTGTAGTACCGATATTTGGTGTCCTATAGCCTAACATTTTACCTAGATGGAACGTGACATTATTTGGTGTCCTATAGCCTAACATTTTAATAATACAATCGAAATTCGATACTTCGAACTCGCTAAACTTGACCATACCAGTGTTTCATAAATTGAATGTCGATAATTCGATCTCGGTTTAGTCGAACATATCCGTATTTTAAAGTTAAAACGTGGCTAAGCCACGTTTTAACTTTGAAATATGGTTATGTTCAAACTAACGCAAGTTCGAAATATCGAGTTTCTATTGTAGTTATTTAAATTTTTAAATCATAGCAGATCATGCAGCAGTGAAAGGGTGAACACATTCAACACTAGCAACGAGTATAATCGTCCTTCACAATCAACGACTCTACGAAAAGTATGCTTGTTTTTGCAAGCTTTTTAGAACTTTACCTAAGGTCATAGTTTGACGGCTGTGTCCCTGGCACGTGGCCCCGTGATGTTGTGGCGTCGGGTTGTTACAGCTTCGATGCCGTGTCTTGCTGTAACCTTGTGTGGACCAGGAACCCCAATTGGACCAACCACCATCCACTAAACGATACAACACATCTCTATTAACCCTTTCCCTTATAGAAGCGTCTTTTAGTACATGCATTCTATTCATCCGCTGAAGAAAATAGTTCCAATATATACCGTAATGAATATGTGTCATATTCAATACTTTCCTTATTCTAGCAGGTTATAGCTTAAAGCAGGCTGAAAGTAAAGCATATGGTGCATTCTGCTTTACTTTTAACCTGCTTTAAGTAGTAACATATTTTCAAAACTGGAAACAGGCTATCGGGTAATGGGTTAACCCCTTCACTGCCTTACCCCGAGCACAATATTTTTTTGCAAACAGTTTGGATCCTGTTACGCGGCCTCTGATCAGGACAAAAACTGTTTGACACTCATTTCAATATTTCTACAGTCATAATAGCAAAAAATTAAAATTTAATAAATAAAAGCAGATAACAATTGTTTACAATTTATGACGTCACGGCAGTGAAGGGGTTAAGGCCCGTAAAATGTTTTCATTTTTATGTCTTTTATATATCAAGCTTGCATCCACCTTATATGTAAACCCTTTCTTTTACAGCAAGCTGCGAGTCCATTTTGGTAATAAAGATATAGCTGGGACTCATCGTTTTGAAGACCAGTGAGTCCTGGGGACTCATAGTTTTGAATTTGTAAAAATATCACTGCCAGTCCGTTAGTATTATAAAAATTATTATGTAAACAAACCCTCTTAAAATGTAAACGAACACGATAAGAAATCGACACATTTAGGTAGGATTCTTCACTAAGTGGGGGCATATGTCAGGCTTCTTACACGCGATTTCACTTAGTTTTAATACATAGAAAATGCACACATATAAGAAATTGCGCGTTTTAAACATCAATGTTGCCTTTAATCTGGACCTAGGCTGTGAGGCAATGCATTGATACCAGTATTTCTTCATTGTTCAATGTGAATAGATTTTTAGACGACAAACTGCATTCCTCGAGTGGACTTTGCTGCCGAAAATAAAATATAGAAAGCTAGGAATAATTGGCGGATTAGATTAATGCGAGTTTGATACACACGCAAAAATAGCGAATATGGTTTGGTTTCGATAGTAAATTAGTGTACCAAGAAATTTAGCGCCATTTCGTCGTAGCAAATTTTAGTCAAATTGAAGTGTTAAATTCGAAAAAAAAAATCATACCAGTATATTATCGTACAATAGAACACGGGTAGTCTTTGAGATACTGATAATAAAATTACTCGGCCTACGGGCTCGTGATTTAATCACTACGCATCTCAATTCATATTCGTGTTATATTGCAAGATAATACACTGGTATTAATTTGTCAAGTTTTAAGTAACACCATAGGATTTGATGTCGAAATGACTATGACAAGTTTGGATTTGTTCAGTTTACTCCTTCAAATCCAGAGCCCTGTAGCGCGTTCAAGTACCGTATCGATTGCATCAAAAAACGGTAACAATTAAACTTAAACGACTGTTTGCTTGATAGCGATTGCGAACGGTCTCAGAGATAGTTAGCCAATACCAACAAAAAAATAAAATGGCGACCAAATGAGTTGATGAAAATAAGCGAACAGTCCCGAGTAAATTTCTCATCAATAAACCAACATTTTCCGATACTTAATGTATAAAATAAAGCAGCTTACACCTGAGCAGCTAGATCTTATTTTTATATGGGGTAAAATTGATGCATTTCAGTTGATTAGTACACGTTTCCTTGGTTATTTCGATTCGTACATAAATCGTTCGTACCCTTGAAAAGTATATAAACATGAGGGCGCAATGAGTTATTATTGAAGAGTATTGATGAACGTTAGATGTCGTACTATATGGGTTGTTTGCATCCGTTAACGTTGCTGTTCGATGATACGGTACTTGAACGCGCTATTGGTTAACTGTTTGAACCCTAGTCACGTATCTATGCATCATTTGAAAACCTGTGAGGAGTACATTTGTCCTATGCAAACAGTGCAGACTCTGACCAGAGGGCTCCTAAGGAGCCCTCTGATCATCGTATTCACTGTTTGTCATTTTGACATAACTTATATTGTAATAATCTACCCTAAAATATAAAAAATGGACTGGACTAAATTGAAAAACAGAATTGTCCATTTGAGGTTTCAGGGAGAAAAGGGTTAAAATATTGCTGGAAAGCCTACCTGGGCACGATATTTGCGTGCAGAATCTGGTGTCGAGTGCGTTTCCATGGCATGCATGTCCATTGTTCTGTGGTGGAGGATTGTTACATGATCTCAACCTGTTCTGACTGGCCCCGGAACCACAGGACATTGTACAAGAGCTCCATTGACCCCAAGTCGACCACGCCCCATTGACTGTGAATGTTGAAGAGAGAAACGTGTTAACTATTGTAACCCTAGTGACGCATATACCCCTCATTTACCAACAGTATTCTTGTGTATATTACATTTGCCTTATACATACAGTGTAGACTCAGATCAGAGGTCTACAAAAAAACGTAGATTGTCTTGTCAAACAATTGAGATCCCGATCACAATCATAGTTTCTCGGCATCTGGGGCCCGTTTCATAAAACTTCGTACGACAAATATTGTCGTAAGTCAGTTTATAAAAGTCTCAATTATTATTTATGTAGGTGTCGGTGGCCCAATGGTAGGACGCTCGACTAGGAAGCGAGAGGTTCCTGGTTCGAGCCCTGTCAGGATCACTGAAATTTTTCTGAGCAAAAAATTAACCCTACATTGCTCCACTTCACCCAGGTGATTTAAATGGGTACCTGAGAGGGAAATAAGTCAATGTGTCATGGCTGCTAGTAGCGCCGAATGTAAATGGCCGACTTGTGACTCGATGAACAGGGAGGTAATTGTAAAAGTCGGAAGAATATGACATATAAATTTCAGACTTGATAAACCTATCACCTTTACCTTTTTTTTTATTTCTTCATCTAATCCTGTCTTGTGATATCATTTTGGAATCGTCTTGAAAATGTGACAAGACAGGATTAGATAGAGAAATCAGAAATAAAATGTATTTAGAATTTTGACTTACGATCGTTTTTGTCGTACGAAGTTTTATGAAACGGGCCCCTGATCAGTAAATACACTACATGTATTACAATAACATTGTAATAAACGTTAGTGTATTCGCCCATTAGGCATTGAAGGGAATAAGTACTCTTAATCCACTCTTACCCGGACATGTGTGGGGGCAACACATAATTCCGGTTTTGAAGGGTTTCCAGTTTAAAGGGGTTTCAAACTTTCAACCCATTATCAAATACAGTGGAGAAAACGTTATTCTTTCCCGTTTAAACGCAAACGTACGCAAACGCAAAACGCTAAAACGTAGAAAAATACAACTTTTGGACAAATCATATAATTCATGTTTATCTTGGTGGCAAACAGTTTGGAGCCTGATCAGACGCCGGGTTACCCAGCGTATGATCTGTCTCCAAACGGTTTGCACTGCAAATAATAGTTTTAGCGTAAACACGTTTATTGGGAAAGAATAACGTTTTCTCCACTGTAGCTTGTTTCTAGTATGGAAGATAGATGACCACTTCAAGGCAGTTGAAAGAATGGCAGAATGCGCCTGTTTAAAGGGTATCATCTGCTAGAATGTATGAACTATTTTCTTCCATGTAGGAATAAACAGAAGGCGTATAAATGCCTATTTATGGTAAAATTGGTAAAAATAAAGAAGGATTGGTTCGGTTTAGAAAGAATTACGGTATTAAGAGGTTCCGGTGTTGAGGGGTTCCACTGTACTTTATATTAACTCATGTGCGCCCATTGGATTTCTCCATGCTTGTATATTGGATTAGTCCATTTTTAAGACAGATACATGTATTAGTGTTTTCTTCTGACCTGTCTCAGTTATTTTTAGATTGGAACATTCTAAAACTTTAAAAGGGATGAGTTTTCTCTACATCCAGTTAGAGATACGGATAGCTGTAATTTTTGTGCGTAATGTACAGTAGAGGATACATTATTCTTTCCCGTTTAAACGCAAACGCAATTCACTAAACTGTGGAAATTTACTTTTAGAAATTTTAACTATATTTTTAAACTGAGTAGCAAACGTATTGGAGCCTGATCAGACGCCGGGTTATCCGGTGTCTGATCTGGCTCCAACCTGTTTGCACTGGACATAATAGTTTTAGCATATACACGTTTATCGAGAATGAATAACATATCAGTAACACTAGAGCAGCTGTCTCGTGCTGCACAATGCTCATGCTTATCTCAAGTTGGAAAGTGCACGACTATATAGATCCAATGTTACCCTGTTATCTATTTACCATTATGTAATAGATACACGACGGGTTTCGCCTTAAACGTGTAGGGTATGAATCGTAATAAGATTGTTTGCAAGGACGACAACAAATTGTCCGAGGCGAAGCCGAGGACATATTTGTTGTTCGTCCGAGCGAAACAGTCTTATAACGATTCATACCCTACACTTTTAAGGCGAACGAGTCGCTGTATCTGACTTATACGTAGATTTTAATAAATACCTTACACCGAGTCAATAACCATTGTGGTCAATGTAATATAGCAAATTAATATATCCATTTCTAAAATATTGAAATTAACGTAAACCAACTAACTATTATTTTCATTGGTCCTTTTTATAACTTGCACGATCATTCCGTGCAGCCTGTGTGCTGGGTCATGCCGTAAAATAACTACGCATTTGTTTGATTGCGCTCAGAATAAGTTTTCAGCTAGTAAGGTAAGCGCTGTATTTATCAATTTAGGTGACATCTTATTTTAGGCATTTAGCTTTAAGGTCAATAAATTTTATCATTTTAGCCCGATATATTTCCTTTTCCGTTCCTTCATAATCAAACCAAGGACCAGATATTTTTCTCCTGAAAAGGCACAATATTAAATAGCGTTATTTTACTCTTGCACTGCCATATTGTCGTCTGCTTTGAAATTGCTGTCTGCACTTATGTTTCAACGAAAAGTTTCGAGATTTGATTGCACGTATCAAGTGTCTATCAGTTTGGATCCTGTTCAAACGCTGAGTTACTGTGTGTTTAATATAGATACAAACTATTTGCAAAAGTTCGTTATCCCTTATCGTGCTGAATTGCCCTCTGCTTCAAACTTAAAAGTATCGTCTGCGGAGAATCTCAAAATCTTTCTTATGCTTTTCAAATAAATTGAATTTAAAAATGAGAATCAGTGCCAAACAATTTGGATCCAGATCACATGCCGCGTTACACGGCGTCTTCTATGGATCAAAACTGTTTGCAAATGTTAGCCAAGCGGTACTCACAGTGGAAAAAACGTTATTCTTTCCCAATAAACGCGTTGACGCTTAAACTTTATTTTCCATTGCAAACATTTTGGAGCCAGATCAGACGCCGGGTAACCCGGCGTCTGATCAGGATCCAAACTGTTTGCCACTCAGATTAAAATAGATGATAAAAAATAAAATAAAAGTTATTGTTTTCTATTTCTTTTATTTTGTGTTTGCGTTTGCGTTTTGTTTGCGTTTAAACGGGAAAGAATTACGTTTTCTCCACTGTAGCATTGCAAGGGTTACCTCGTTGTTCCCGGGCAGTGCAATAGTTAAACCTGTGACCGCATGCTCACCACGTGCATCACGCCCGTAAAAAGTATACAATAACAGAAACTAAAACAGTCCGGTAACAGAAAAAAGTGTCCGGTATCAGACGTAAGAGGACACTTTTTGAATAGCTCTGCGGGGGGTATCTGCGTATAAGAACTATTCTGTTCTAAAATAACTCTGACAGGTCAGAAAAATCGCGCAATATCTGTCTATTAGATGTTTTTGCTGACCATCGGCCTAATCACGCGCTTAGACAACTTACCGCCAGTATTCTGTTAACTGTGGAAAGTAGTGCACCTAGTCAATCTCTTGTATCTTCTGAATCACTTTAGCTCATAAATTGTTAAAATTGATAAAACATGCTGTGCCAAACGATTTGGGGCCTGATATAACGCCTGGTCACCCCACCCCACTATTATGAAGAATAACTCACCTTGGCACGGTGATACCGTGCAATTTTTGGTTTCTGTTGAGTGTCCATGACATATGTGTCCGTTATACAGTGGCGAAGGATTGTCACAGAATCTCAACCTGTGCTGCACGCTGTCGGAACCACAAGTCTTTGTGCACATGCCCCAGTGACTCCAGTCTGACCACGCCCCATGAACTGAAAGGTTGAGTGTAGAATAAGTTAGATAACAGTAAAAGTAAACCGACCTAAGTTTGCTGTAGAGGTGATAGAATCTTGTAAAAGGGAGGTAACTCGATCGGAAACTGCACCCGCAGAGGAAATAAGCGTGAAACATTTGTTTCTCTTTCTAACGATATTTTCTTTTAAAGCGGAGCATGTTAGAATCGAAATAATCTTCGTTAGCTACCGCTAACTGATTATCCCCTGAAACTTCCAATGGACAGTTCCAGTTTGTAATAAAGGCTGGTCCATTTTAGACTATTTAGGGTTGTTTTTTGTTATAACTTCAAGAATGACAAACAGTAATGTCCATGATCAGAGGGCTCCTGCAAGACCCCTCTGATCAGAGACATCACTGTTTACATAGGACAAGTGTACTCTTCAAAGGTACCTATTTGGTAAAGGACGCATATATGCGTCACCAGGGCTCAATGAATTTTAGACTTCTCTAATCTGTTTCTAGTTTTGCAGACACGTGAACACTTAGGGCATGTTGAAAGGAAAGCAAATTACGTCTTAATGCGCATTCTGCTTAATTTTCATCCTGCTTTGCTTTACGCCACCATCTGCTAACAATTTCATATTTGATACATTTATCATGCCTGTATAACGTGGAGCTATTTTTCTCAGTGAAGCAATAACTTAAAGTTACAAAAGGGGTATCCGTGGGTTAACGGGTTGAATAAGGCATTGAAATGTGGTTATTAACCCTTTCATTCTTAATGACGCCATAAAGCGCGTTTGCGAACAGTTTGGGTCCTGATCAGACGCCGCGTAACGCGGCGTCTGATCAGGACCCAAACTGTGTTTGACACTCTTATCGATATTTATCAAGTCATACAACCTTACACCTATCTTTGCAACGTGTCTTGCAAACAACAATAATGAAGCCGACGACAATAGAGCGGTGAAGGGGTAAACATCTCCCGAATAATTTGATCATGATTGGGTTAACTTATGATACATGCGATTACCTGGGCATGGTACTAGCCTGCAGTGTTTAGTATGAATTGAAGCGCCGTCACATTGATGTCCGTTATACTGTGGCGAGGGGTTGTTACAATGTCTAAACTTGTGTGTGTAGCCGTGGATCCCACACGAGTCTGAACAAGACCCCCAGGCACCCCAATCTGACCACGCCCCGTCGACTGAAGAGTTGAATAAATTTAGTTTACAGGGCTCCAGATAAGGGGAGTATTTCAATATCAAAATCTTTATATTATATAATGTTATTGTAATATTATATTATTGTATACATGTATACATGTACGGCTATATATGTGCTTTGTGCAACTTTATGCCGAATAAAGATTATGTTATGTTATGTTATATTTGCATTTAACATTATGGTGTTACTACTACAGTGGAGAATCTGTTATTCTTTCCCGTTTAAACGCAAACGTACGCAAACGCAAAACACTAAAACGTAGAAAAGAACAACTTTTTGGACAATTCTGATAATTCTTGTTTATCTTGGTGGCAAACAGTTTGGAGCCTGATCAGACGCCGGGTTACCCGGCGTCTGATCTGGCTCCAAACTGTTTGTATTGTAAATAATAGTTTTAGCGTAAACGCGTTTATTGGGAAAGAATAACAGATTCTCCACTGTAATTATAACAATCTCTCCAAGACAATCTAATGAGTAGTAACACCAAAGAAATCGGTACTGAAATGAGTGAGAAAATGTTCAAATGAATGTAGATCTACTCCCACTTATCTGGAGCCATAATTTTACAATGAAAGTGATTATGTTCCAAACCATTGAATTAAGACGAGATAATACGAGGTTATTGAAATAAGTTCAATGTAAGATTTCAAAACCGTTGGGTTTCTATCAAATATAATCAAACCAACTGTTCGCAACTGGTGTCAAAATAAAACGGCCAAAAGTTTGAATCTGAATCAAACGCTGCATTACGAGGTAACTGTCTGATTTGAATCCAACCCGTTTGCAAAATTGTGCTTACATGTAGAATGGTTTAATTATAAAAGCTACTGATGCTTGTATACAGCAGATGCCGTCATGGTACTTAATGTAAATAAAGATGACGTCATAACAATTAAAGGGTTATAGTTCTTACCCGGACAATGTGGCAAGATGCATTTGGCAGTCATAACAATTAACTCATTCACCCCTGAAACTTTAAACTTTAAATGGACAACTCTAGTTTAAAATTGAATTTAGTCAATTTTTGAATAATTAGGGAGGTTTTTTAACAATATTTTACAAAATGACAAACAATGTAGACCTTGATCAGAGGGCTCCTTAAGGAGCCCTCTGATCAGGGTCTACACTGTTTGCATAAGACAAGTGTACTCTTGATAGGTGTACGATTTGTTCATGACAAGTATACTCGTCGCTAGGGTTCAATGTGTTAAAGGGTTAGAGTTTTTACCCGGACAGTGTGGTAGGACGCATGAGACGGTCTCCACCGTTTTTCCTGTACATATTTTGCCATTGTGCTGAGGTGCAGGGCTATCACAAGATCTAGACCTTGACCGTAATCCGTCATCTCCACAGGTCTTAGTACATAATGACCACGTGCCCCAATTTGACCAGCCACCGTCAACTAAAATATAAAATTAATTAATCATAAAGATCTATGTGTATCAGTGTGACCATACCAAGTGGTCTGTGACGTAATTTTTGGGTACCACTGGCAGTCAAATTGTCAACAGAAAAACCTCGATTCAGAACTTTAATCAAATGTTAGTATTTTATTTTTAAGTCGATTTCAACGAACAATAGCCTATGTTAAGGATAAAATTAGTTCTTTAGAATGATGTCAATGAATTTGTCACCAGATGAATATTTTTTGCCTGAAAACGGGGCAAGAAACTTAAATTGTCTGCATAAAGTTTTAGGGGTCAAAGGTTTAAACCAAAAACAAGAGCCACATGCAGCCCTAAATCGCTCACCTGGTACCCACGATTACGGTCATGTTGACATTAAATTGGGCAAGTAGGTTCGGAAAATATTTGAATTTAGCTTCCATTAAGCCATATCAGAAAAAACATTAACCACCCCTTGACAGTTTTAAGCTAGCAAAATTATTTGAAGAAAATTGGTAGAGGATCACCAATTAATCATTGTATATAATTATTTTCAATTTGAACCAGTAATCAGTTTTCACTAAACTCACTGGCTGTTGTTTTTATTACTCCAGAGACCTTCCTACTTTGCCTGTTTTTTTTACTCCAGAGACCTTCCTACTTTTCTGTTTATTAGACCGAGATTATCCCCTCTTAGTCCGGCAGAGGACTGACTAGACCTGGAAATGCCGTCCTAAGTTTTTTTCTCGACTGATTCTACTTCAGCATATGCTACTTATTGAAAAACCACCGGGTGCCACTTTGTCACCCTTGAGCATTTTCGTATATTCAAGATGGCGGCCAAAATGGCTGCCGAAAGGCTTTTTAACAAAATAGTCCAAAAATTAGCATTCATTTTTCCTTTTTTAACTGATTTTACCTCACCGTAATGATAGTTATTATTCAAAAGACGCTTCATGTTTTTAAATGTTACGGGTGACATCTTGTCACTCTTGAGAGTTTCAGTATATTCAAAATGGCGGCTAAAATGGCTACCTAAATGCGTTGAAACATACTACTCTAAACTTCAGCATTCATGGTTTGGTTTTCTTAACTGATTTGACCCCACCATAATGATAGATATTACTGAAATGATGATACATATTATTGAACTGTAACGGGTGACATCTTGTCGACCTTCAGCATTTCTGTTTATTCAAAATGGCGTCCAAAATGGCTACCGAAATGCTTTTAAATAAAATAGTCCAAAAAGCAGCATTCATTGTTTCTTTTTTTAACAGATTTGACCTCGCCATAATGAGAGTTATTATTGGAAGGAAAAATCATGTTTTAAAATTGTTACAGGTGACATTTTGTCACCCTTCAGCATTTCCGTTTATTCAAAATTAAGGCTCAAATGAATACCCAAATGCATAAAAAGCTACAGTAATAACTCTAAACTTCAGCATTCATAGTTTGGTTTTCTAAACTAATTTGACCCCACCACCATGAAAGTTTTTACTGAAATGATGATTTAAATAATTGAACTGTTACGGATGCCATCTTGTCACTCTTGAGCATATCTGTATATTCAAAATGGCGGCTAAAATAGATACCAAAATGCTTTAAAACAAAATGGTCAACAAGTTAGTATTCATAATTTCTTTTTATTAATTGATTTGATCTAACTATTATGATATTGGTCATTAAAATGATCATACTTATTATTGAAATGTCACGGGTGACATCTTTTTATCATTGAGCGTTTCCGTATATTCAAGATGGCGGCTACAATAGTGACTGAAATTTTGTTTAGCAAAAAAATCCAAAAATCAACAATCATACATTTTTTTATTCTTAACTGACTCAATATCAACGTAATTGTACTTACTATTAAAATTATGATACTTATTGATGAAATGTCCATGTAACATATTTTCATCTTTGAGTATTTCCGAATATTTAAGATGGTGATGCTTATTATTGAAATCATGATACTTGTTATGCAACTGTACATGGATGACATCTTGTCATTTTTTAGCATTTCCATATATTCGATATGGTGACCAAAGCGTTGACCGAAAAGCTTTCATACAAAACAAGTCCAAACAGCAACATTCATACTTTTTATTCATATTCTTATATTGTTTGACTTTACCAGAATGATACTTATTATTGACAGAATGATACTCATTATTGAAATATTGCGGGTGACAGCTTTTCACTTTCGAGCATTTTCGTATATTCAAGTAGCGGTCAAAATTGCGACAGAAATGCTTAAAATATTTAAAATGTTCAAAAGTCAGAATAAACAGTTGTTTCCTGACTGGTTCTATATTAGCACATGGTATTTTTTCACAAGGGCGCTTTTAAATTTTTCCCAGGACACCTTCCTACCTGATCGTAGTTGTTGGGCTAAATTGTCATAGGAATGTTTATGTTTATTTGACCGAGATAATGCCCGCTGCCAAAAACTAAAAGGAAGACATGTCGGTGGTTTTGATCCCAAGCGCTGATTCGCAACGAATGAGACTAGTCGAAATCATCTTTCTGAAATCATCATCATCTCATCTCATCACCTCTTATCATTTATCGGCGCTATATGATCTATTCTGTGTTGCAAAGCCCTGAAACCCAACTCATTCATCCCTGCTTTACATATCAATATTTACGTTCTACGGGACGTGCTACCTGAACAGTCACACATTGCTCAATTCAAAATAAACTCTATCGTTATGACAAGGTTTTCGGTCTATGTCGCTCGCTGTGAAGATGTTATCCGTTTTCTTTTCCTCCAGCCAAACCCTGCTCGGTCAAGATCAGGTAGATTGTTGCCTCTCATATATGCCTAAATCAAGGCAGCAACGTTTTGTTGATGTTCAATCGCTAAGCTCTGTGGACTATACTTGAACGCGTGTTTCAGATTTGAACTCGAGGAAATACTATCTTTTGTGAAATGTAAGTTTCAAAAGAAAAATCAAGTCAACCGATAAGTGAAAACCCACAGTTAGACCACAATTCTTTCCTTGTAGCAGTTCTCATTCCAATTCCAAAGCTGTCTGCAAATGTGGCACATTCCGAGAGGGTATGTGCAGGAAGAATGTCCTCAACAATGTCCATATGTTTGTCCAATGCAATATCAATATCAATAGTAGATTTGATTAACATTTGATTCACCCTTCTTGTTTTATAGTACCGGTATGACTGACAGCTTAGGATTCGAATAATTTCTTGTGCATGAGAATACCTACTAGGCTACTACACATTATGTTGTCTACCTCTTAAACTGTTGTTTTCAAATGTTTTCTTTCTGACATAATACCTCGGGTTGTTTTAGCTTGTGTTTCCTTGTTACCTATATATTATCACTAGCTTGTGTGCTCAATCTGAAAAGTCTCAGCATCTACAATGTAAGAGATTATCAGCTTCATTAACTGCTTTTTTCAGTGACAGTAAGATACGCTGTTTTGGTAATGTGCTGTAAGCATGCATCTGATAGTATTTAGTTCTGCACAGAGCCTTTTGTGCGGTATGTCATAAGCCCATACTAACAATATTTACTCGTCTATGGTGACTGTGTACTGATCCTTTTTGTGTCAGGAACTCCTACCTGGAATTGTTTTTGAATTGCTTTATCAATTTTCGGTTTTGCCATATCATTATGATCACCAAACAGTGCTGTTGGAAAGGGTGTCACTTTATGTGACAGAACATCTCCGATATCAACCTCATAGCTGCTTGCTTGAAGACTTTCCAAGATTATTGAGTAGATTTCACATGTATCAAGCACCCTGATTTGACCAACAATCACATTATTTTGGTCACGTAGTTTTGTTCTCTGGAATCCTGTTTGTTCAATTCTATTAGCTGTCCCTAGCCTGGTTTCAAGCTGTTATGCACATCATCTGATTTCATTTCTTCAGTAACGATGTTGAAAACGCCATCTTTATCAATTTATACACTCTAGCAACTACAGTTGTTTTAAAGCACTTAAACTGACTTGCTCACACTATATATTACTTTAAGTTCTTTCATAAGTTGAAGTTTGGGTGCAATGGAACCCCTTTGTCAAGAGGTATTCGTCCTTGATGTACTCAAATAGGCTCGAAAAGGCAAGACTTTAACAATAATTGCATTCTAGTGTCTACAAATCAATTTGAACATGTTTTTTCCAAACGTTCACAAGTTAAGTAAGGCTTTAAGTTTTACTATTATTTTTATTATTGATGCAACTTTAAGATAAAACTACTAGATTCAGTAAATTCAGGTGAGATATTTTATGGTCACCATGGTCCTCTTGTCTTACCATGCCTTCCATGTAATTTGCGTTGCTTTCTATTTTACGTCTTCTTAATGCCACTCAAGGTCAGATTCAGGATCATTCCTGTGAGCCAACAAAGTATCAAAGTATGCTTGCAGCTGATTGTACATGTGAATGTCTAAAGCCTATGAGTATGTCTGCTTTATCGTAATCTTAATTATGCAATAGGCCACATGCCCATCATGGCCATGGCACATATAAGGGTTTTCAATGAACATATGACATATGCCAATTTATATACCTCGTCCATGCCTCATCAAATATTAGTTTTCAAAAATATTCTGAGCACTGCCCCTCGGAGAAAATCCATTTCTTTCAGGTAAGCCATGACACATCTGCCATTGTTAGTTAACATGACCTGAATCGGAACTTAAAGGCAGCCTTTCGCTATACACTACTACACATGTTCAATGCATTAGCAAATATATAGGCTAAGCCACTGTCTGCCATCAAACTACTGTCATCAGCAACTTAGCTGATGAGTAAATGTATACCACCAAGTATATGCTAAGAATGAAATATTTTGACTCACAAAAGCATAGTAAGTTGCGTGACCTAGCTGCTGGTACTAAGTCCGACACTTGCCTAAAAACATTATAATTATAGGCCACAGAGGTCAAGGTTTAAGGTCAATGTTAGTAATTTAACACTGTAACTAGTTTTACTCATTGAAGTGCACATACCCATGTAATGTCCAAAATTGACCTACTAAACGCAAAACAATTAACAAATGTCACAGAGGTCAAGGTTACCAAACTGCAATGTAACATGCTACTCTCATTAAGGTGCATCGATGTTTTAAGTTTCAGTGATATAATACTTAAACTTTCAAGGAATTTACCCGGTATTCGATGCCGGGGTATAGCATAAAAGGTCCCATTTCGTGGAAATAAGTAAAAAATGGGTGGGTGGGGTAAACCGGAAATATATCAAAATGCTCAAGGGTGCCAAGGTGGCACCCGGTCAATTCTGAATGACAATGCTTTGAACTATCAATATCAATTAAGAAAAAAACTTAGGACTCAATTTCTAGGTTGACCTCCAAATCCGGATTTCTCTGCCGGACTATCTGTCAAGAGCTAAAAGGAAGGCGGGTCGGTGGTTTTGATCCCATGCGCTACTGGCAACGTATGAGATTGGCCAAAATCATCTCATCTAATCATCCCTCATCAATCACCGGCGCTATATGACCTATTTTGTGTCGCAGTGCCGTAAAACCCAACTCATCCTTCATCCATGTCATGTTTTAAGATACTCATGTACCAAAATTATTCAAAGAAATCTGGTTGAGGGTTATTAATGTATCATTTGTGTAAAATTATTTTAAATTTAGACCAGTTGTTTCAGAGAAAAAGATTTTTAAAGTTTATACTTTACAGTAATATAAGGAAAAGATAACAAACTTATTTTAAGAACTCTGGTAGAGGGTCATCAATGAACCATCTGTGTAAAATTATTTTCAATTTGGACCAGTGGTTTCAGAGAAAAGATTTTTGAAGGTTTTACTATACATGTACAGTAATGTAAGAAAAACTTGCCCCATCCACTGGCGGCTATGTTTCTTAAACTAACGAATCTATTAAAAACCCGATAGAGGATCACCCATGGATCATCTTTTACATATGTCAATTGGTTTCAGACGAGAAGACTTTTTGAAGTTTTCACTATATAGTCAATTAAAAGGAAAATCTGCCACGCCCACTGGCGGTCATGTTTTTAAGCTAGCAAAATCATTTTTAAGAAATCTGATAAAAGGGCAGCCAAGGATGTTTTGTGTAACATTAATTTCAATTCGGACAAGTTGATTATGACGAGAAGATTTTAAAGTTTTTCCTATTGGTTGCCAAGGCAACCACACTTTCAACATGATGACCTATAATCGAAGACATATGACAGAGAACTCTGAAAGGAAAATTCCAATGAAGTTTAAATGAAATTGGCCCAGTGGTTTCCAATCTTTAAAGAAAAAGTTTGAAGACGGGCGGACGGACACAGGGTGCTCACAGAAACTCACATTGGCACTTTGTGCAAGGTACAAATGTACAATGTAAGCTAATAAACGCAAACGCAATACAATAAATTATAGAACATTACAGCTTTATGAAAGTGATATCAATTAATTTTAATCTGAGTGGCTAGCAGTTTGTAACCTGACAAGACGCTGAGGTTTTAGGGCGTCTGAACTGGTTCCACATTGTTTGCAACTGAAATTTGGCGTAGAATATCATTATTGCCTTTTGAAGGTGGGGGGGGGGGGTACAGTGGAGAATGTGTTATTCTTTCCCAATAAACGCGTTTACGCTAAAACTATTATTTGCAGTGCAAACAGTTTGGAGCCATATCAGACGCCGGGTAACCCGGCGTCTGATCAGGCTCCAAACTCATTGCCACCAAGATAAAGATGAATTATCAGAATTGTCAAAAAGTTGTACTTTTCGACGTTTTAGTGTTTTGCGTTTGCGTACGTTTGCGTTTAAATGGGAAAGAATAACGTTTTCTCCATTGTAATAATAACATATTTCTCATTGCAATTTAATTATTAGTTCTCGGACTATCCATTTTAATCAGAGTGGCAAACAGTCTGGAGCAAGATCGGAAGCCAGGTTACTCGGTGTCTGATCTGGCTCCAAACTGTTTGCAATGGAAATAGAAGATTGAACATAAACGCGTTTATTGGGAATTGATAACGTCTTCTCAACTGTGCCTGAAGCAGATCAAATTTACCGTTCTAATGAACTAATATTGACTGTGTCGCACCTGAACAGTCTGGCAGCAAGCAAGATGTCGTCTCTGTCCCATTTCCGGTACAAACACTTCCGTTATTCTGCGGGATTGGATTGTCACACTTCCTGTTCCGGGTCCTTACTGCCGCATTGCCACATGTCTCCGTGCACCCCGACCATGAGTTCCATGTTGACCAGGCTCCGTCCACTATAAAATTAAAGTCATAGTGTAGATGACGTCACTCACTATCGTTATATAAATGACGTCATTATTTCCCGTTTTGTGCTAAAGCAATTGTGTCCAGTGTATGTCCAGATTGTAGCCAGACCGGACGCCCAGTAACCGTCGGCGTCTGATTAGGCTCCAGACTGTTGGCACAATCTCATTAAAATCAATCGTCTACATTTTCTGAAACACACGATTTTTATAGATTATATTGTATTCCGTTTGTGCTTAGTTACGTATCTATAAGCGGGAAATACGTTTTCACAATTGGTTACTATGTTTTATTTATGCTTTTCGGTGGATTACCACGAAAAAGCAGTGGATGATCACTTGGTAATCCACTGCAGTGGATTATCACCAATCGCTTTTATTATGAATTTTCCCCGTAGGGCTCCCCAAGAATCGTAGTCAATCGTGTCTTATCGTTAAAATCCGGCAGTCCGATTTGTCGCGAACTACTCACCGGAAGAACACGAATCCAAACTCGGGAGCAACGAAGTAATTCGGATGACGTCATTATACCGCCAACTGTCACGCCACATGTGTTCGACATAAAACGTGGGGCTCAACACGGGATAAATAATGTACGTTCGCTTTCAATTTTGAAACAATTTCGTTTAAAAAGTGGCTTTAAAGCATAAATAAATAGAATAACTGTGTTTTTTCAGTGTAAGATCGAATTTAATCCATTTCGTGAACATCAGACTGTTATATTTTCACTCGTGGCTTCGCCACTCGTGAAAATATAACGTCTGATGTTCACTCAATGGATTAAATTTCGATCTTACACTGAAAAAAACAGTTATCCTCTATATAAAGCCTTTGAGTCGATTCGGAGATCGTTCTCCAGGATTTGATTGGTCAGCTTTGAGCTAAACCTCAAATCTGACAAATCAAATTATTGAACTCAGACTCAACTGAAACGCTTTTAATCCTTTGATCATGTCTATGTACCAATTACAGTGGAATCGATGATAAATCGACTGGGTACTGTTTCAAATGTCTTTTAAGATGTTTCATAACTGAAAGTACTGTTTACAGCGGAATCAACGATTAAATCAACAAAAATTCTTTTAACGTTTCCACAACTGCACATACCATTGAAGTAGAATCGACGAAAAATTGTTGGATATAATCTAGTAACAAAATTCTTTGTACTTTTTCACAACTGTACATACCCTTTGCAGTGGACTAAACGATAAATGATTGGATATCGTTAGCAAAATCTTTGAACGTTTTTAAAACTGTACATACCGTTTGCAGTGTTATCAACGCTTAATTGTTGGATATCGACAGAATTTAGTTTAACGTTTTCAAAACTAAACATATCATTTGAAGTGGAATCGACAATAAATCGCAGAATATTTGTTCCAAAAACCTTTTTCAAATTTTCACAACTGTACATACCATTTGAATTGGAATCGACGATAAATCGTAGGATATCGTTACAAAAATCTTTATCACAACAGTAAGGTACGTGGACCGCTACTCTTGTTTGACTTCTCCGTCCTATGAGTGATGGTACATCGTTTGCAACGCATTCCTGGAACCGAAATATAACTCGATAACTTGAACGAAAATCAGGGCTGCCATTTATCGGTTTTTCAAAATACTTCGGATTTTTATTCTTGCACATGGTAGCTAAAGCAGGCTGAAAGTAAAGCTTTACTGTCAATATGGTTTAAGTAATCGTGCTTGAAATATAGAAAATTTGAAAATCTTAGGATTTTTCTAGGTCAACTTATGGCAGCCCTGGCAAATGGATGTTTTGTTTTATGCAATAACGCGTTTTTTGGGTACATATAGCTTCTACTCACATGTACAGTGGAGAATCTGTTATTCTTTCCCGTTTAAACGCAAACGTACGCGAACGCAAAGCACTAAAACGTAGAAAAGAACAACTTTTGGACAATTCTGATAATTCTTGTTTTTTTGGTGGCAAACAGTTTGGAGCCTGATCAGTTTTACCCGGCGTCTGATCTGGCTCCAAACTGTTTGCACTGCAAAAAATAGTTTTAGCGTAAACGCGTTTATTGGGAAAGAATAACAGATTCTCCACTGTACATGTATGTCAGCTGTATTAAGTTTGACTAACAATGGTTGCCACTTATATTAATCCTTTCAGCGCCAAATAATTTTCTCTATTTAACTCTTTAACACCTCAAACTTTAAATGATCGATTTAGACTATACAATAAATACTTTACTTTTTGGTGTTTGTTTTTTTTCCATATTTTTTCACTTTAATTATGTGGAGTTCAGTGTACTGCAAAACGAAAAAACATTGCATACCCTGATCAGAGGGTTCTACGCTGTTTGCATAAGACAAGTGTAACTCTTCATAGGAACACTGCCTGTATAAGGCGCGGATATGGCGTCACTAGTATTCAGTGGGTTAAACTTACGTGCGATGGAACACATCCAGTCTTGTAATAACCAGGAAAAGAAGCTTTCTTAATGGAACACATCTGAAAAAACACGTCAATATATAATTTTTAAAAGATGTTTCGGAAAGAACGTTAGTAAATAAATATACAGATTCAGAATAAGGATACACGTTATTTTGTATTTAACCATACACAGTTTATCATCTATACACGTAAACTATTGGCACATAACATATCAAGATCTATGCATTTTTTGATATTGGACGGAAGGTTATTTTGACATCTTGACTACTACCTTAAGTAAAGTAGAAAGGGAGTTACTGTGCATTTTAAGTGCATGTGTAATGTACGTTACTAGCTTGGAAATCACAGTTTAAAAGCTGAGTTAGTTTAATCACTAATTACTCTACGTCGGGGTGTTTCTGCTTTGCTTCCATCCAGTTTTAGCTAGCGCTTGTGTTAAAACTCACCATCAGAATTAGATGGGTCGTTACATGAACTAACAGTTGTCTTTACAGTGGAGAAAACGTTATTCTTTCCCAATAAACGCGTTTACGCTAAAACTATGATTTCCATTGCAAACAGTTTGGAGCCAGATCAGACGCCGGGTTACCCGGCGTCTGATCAGGCACCAAACTGTTTGCCGCTCAGATTTAAAAAAACAATAATTAAAAATGCCCAAAAAAATGTAATTTCCTACGTTTTAGCGATTTGCGTTTCGTTTGCGTTTAAACGGGAAAGAATAACGTTTTCTCCAGTGTACCAATGCAAATGTTTCGACCAACTTTAGCCGCCTCTACAGTGGAGAATACGTAGTTACTTCACGTTCAAACGAAACCAAATGCAAACGCAATATAAAAATGTTAAAATCACAGTGGTTTGTTCGAAATGTAGACCCGGTGTCTCATTTTGCTCCAAACTGTCAGCCATTGACATATCCATAGCTTTTAGCATAAAACGCGTTTTTGGCAAGAATAACGTATTTTCCATGTCACGGTGTAACTTTTTGAAAGTAACTTAGAGAAGATCTACAAACAACAAACGACAATTTTAAGCAGACGATATTGTAGCAGTGGAAGCTAGACGTTTTGTTTGGGGAACAGCGGCAAGCGTTGTTGTAAGGCGGGAATCGTTGTTCGAATGGCCGTTGTAGGGAGAGAGCATCGTACTTACATAACCCGGATCGCACTGGCGCACGGTGCGACACCCGTAGACGTCATTCTCCACGGCACATTCGTAACAGTATAGACCACGATGACTGACGTCAGGAACTGAAATCGAATAATATTTGATAATGTCACCAAGTGTCAACCAATCTGATGTTACAGGTATCAATCCAAACCTGGTCCGAACATTCCAACAAACAAATGCAGATGTTTTATTCAAACCCTTCAATGACGTACCGGAAGTGCACTATTTATTTGCAAACAATTTGAATCCTGAAAAGACGCCGCATCATACAACAATTAGATTTGTTTTAAGATAGTTTAAAGGGGTAAGGGTTAAGCAGACCCTGCTGGTGATACATGTAGTATTGTTGTTGTTGTTGTTGTTGTTGGCGTACCTGTACATAACACTCACAGGACAGCTTGGTACATTAAAAATGCTCTGTCAAGCTGGAGGATTACGTGCATAGCTGTTTTTAATTACATCGCCATAACAGCAGCCATGCTCCGTCTTCAGAGGATGGTGATAGTACATGTATTTGAAACCTGTTCACGCATATTCGCGTCATAGGCAGTCAAACAGTGTGCATGTGAAGAGTTCTCTTGTTATATGCAAACAGTGTAAACCAAGATCAGAGTGCTCCTGTAGGGGCCTTCTGATCAGGGTCTGCTCTGTTTGTTAGTTTGTAAATTATTGCAGAAACCAACCCTTAATAGTCATAAATGGACAAGCTTGAACTGATAAACTAGACTATTCTGTTAAAAGTTTCAGGGGATGTGGAGTGAGAGAGTGTTAACCCTCTACTCCATAACCTGTTTCTAGTTTTGAAAATAGGTGATTACATTAAAGCAGGTTGAAAGTAAAGCAGAATGCGCCCCAAGGCGCATTCTGCTTTACTTTCAGCCTGCTTTAAGGTACCACCTGCTAGAATTAATAAAATATCTCTTCTGATACATATCATGACTGTATAGATTGGAATTGTTTTCTTCCGCGGAAAATTAAACGGAATGCGCTAAAATGCGCTTCTATAAGGTAAAGTGTTAAACCGTTCATACTGTTTGTTCCACAGCCTTCAATGTTACAGTAGTCCATGTCATTACAACACTCCAGACAGACATCTATGTCATGGTAGGCGTCAGCGGCATCATCTGTCGCCAGGTCGCGCTTAATCGCATTGCATGCCTGTATTAGAGAAACGGACGATTCAACCATTGATCCCTTCACTGCTGTGACGTCATGAATTTTAAACAATTGTCTGCTATTTTTTCTCAAATTTTAATTTGAGGTATTTTAACTTAAGAAATATTGAAGTGAGTGTCAAACAGTTTGGATCCTGATCAGACGCCGCGTTACGCGGCGTCTGATCAGGATCTTAACTGTTTGCAAATAACCATAGTGTTCGGGGTAAGGAAGTGAAGGGGTTAACAGTTGTTAACTACAGTGGAGAATGTGTTATTCTTTCCCAATAAACGCGTTTACGCTAAAACTAATATTCCATATACCCGGCGTCTGATCAGGCTCCAAAATGTTTGCCACCAAGATAAACAAGAATTATCAGAATTGTCTAAAAGTTATTCTTTTCTACGTTTTAGTGCATTGCGTTTGCGTACGTTTGCGTTTAAACGGGAAAGAATAACAGATTCTCCACTGTACACCCTATTTCAATTTTTGGAGACAGGTGACAACGTAAAACAGATAGACAGTAAAGCAGAACGAACCTTTGCGCATTCTACTTTAATTCAAACCTGCTTTAATTTACCATCTGCTAGAATATAGAAAATAGTTCATATAATTAATAGGTATATATCTTTATTCTACGCTACATAATCATAGCTGTAGAAATTCGAACTATTTTGTCCATTGGAGGAATAAGCTAAATTCGTAAAAGTTAGTATATACAGTGGAGAATGTGTTATTCTTTCCCAATAAACGCGTTTACGCTAAAACTATTATTTGCCGTGCAAACAGTTTGGAGCCAGATCAGACGCCGGGTAACCCGGCATCTGATCAGGCTCCGAACTGTTTGCCACCAAGATAAACAAGAATTATCAGAATTGTCCAAAAGTTGTTCTTTTCTACGTTTTAGTGATTTGCGTTTGCGTACGTTTGCGTTTAAACGGGAAAGAATAACAGATTCTCCACTGTAAGAAGAAATGGGTTATAAAAGCATATTGGATTTCGATATCTGAAATTCGCTTTAGTTGACCTTGAACATCGCTTAAGTCTTACATATCCGTATTTCAAAGTTAAAATGAGCTAAGCCACGCTTGAACTTGGAAATGCGGGTATGTTTGCCTAAATCGAATCGAGATATCTAACGTCCACCCGTACATGTAATGTTTGGGTATATCATATGCTACAGACTACAGAGAAGAGCGGAATGAAACGTAATGCAATAAAAAATAATTAGGTGATTTTAAAACGTAAGCATTATTATAATCCTATTTGCACACAGTGTGAATCCTGATCGGAAGCCGGTCTAACGGTTAACCAGGTTTATTTCATAAAAAATATATACATGTATATTTTTGAACTTGCCTTGGTTTACTTCATAGAGTTTGTTTTTAACTTACCTGGGTTGATTTACATCCGGTCTCGTGCAACACCGAACCGGAAGTGGTAATATACTGTCGAATGAAACAGCTGGTCTGGAAATATACATCAGTAAAGTTAGGTTATAATATAACCTACAATTAAAACCAATCAAACTTCCTTTTGCACCCCATTAAGTACGGCACTTAATCATTAAGAATGTTGTTGTTTTTCGACTTCGCGTGGTGTCTGCACGCGGTATAGATAACTCCTCGCAGCAACTAGTGGTAAACGCCGCCATATTTGGCGATCTTACAACCAGAATAAGCGAGGTTTGTTTGCTAGAACGTGGGAAGAGACCAATCAAAATATAGGTTATCTTCTAAGCTAATTAGAACATATTAGATCTAAGTGAAATCTTAATGGCTAAGAAGGGGCTCGCTCGCTGAATTCGCTCCGCTCTCTTAACCACTATGTTCTAACTATAACTTAGTGACATCATAACACTACGGTTATCTGTATAATACATAGGATATTACATGAGTGTTCATAATTTATTGGATTTATTAAACGAGTCTAAGAAAAAGTTGTTCCAAATTAACCCGGTTCACTAGCATAATATTTTTTCTATTATAATGTTCTTGTATTAATTAACACTTCCATATACATGTAGATCTAATATTGATTAAATACACCAAAAATCTATAAATTGAATCTACATGGAGGAATGAAGACGTTGGATATTGAACGCATAGAACTAATTATATATGACATATAAACAACGAGTGTTATTCAACGCTCACGCCGTCTGTTATGTTATGTTATGTTATAGATATAATTATTATATAATATGTGTAAGAATAAACCGGAACTATTTTACCGAAAACTTTTCATTCTTCAAAACAAATAACAGAAAAGTTAATTTGCAGACCCGAATAAAATGGTCAGTGTGACTATCATTACAAATCAAATGAAACAAAATTATTTGCAATGGATATTGTCGTTATTTATTTGGATAGAGTACATTTGTAAAGCTTTCTCGCTTGTTTGCTTGACCCCCTTCATTGCCCTACCCGAGTACAAAAGATTTTTGCAAACAGTTTTGATCCTGGGGCCCGTTTCATAAAACTTCTTACGACAAATGTTGTCGTAAGTCAAAACTTTAAAAAACATTTAATTTGTGATTTCTCTATCTAATCCTGTCTTGTGACATCTTTTTGGAATCGTCTTTTCAAGACGATTCCAAAAAGATGTCACAAGACAGGATTAGATGGAGAAATAAATAATAATTGATACTTTTATAATCTGACTTACGACAACATTTGTCGTAAGAAGTTTTATTAAACGGGCCCCTGGTCAGACGCCACATCATGCGGATACTTATCAAGATCCAAACTGTTTGGCACTCGTTTCAATAGTTTTTTAACACAAAATACATAAAAAAAACAATTGCTTAAAATTGATGACGTCATGGCAATGAAGGGTTTAACAAATAAATCATAGACTTACATTGTTACCATAGCAATTAGCAACAGTGTCACATATTCCAGGGTGCGGGGTGTCGGAACACTCTAGGCATTTTATTGCAAAACCTGTGGCAAACAGAGAATTAAGAGATTATAAGGTACCTAAAGCATGTAAAAGAAAGAAAGATTTCGGCGACAAGAAGAAAAATATGTAAAAATAAGTAAATGAACTTACATGGTTTTTTTTCAAAATATATTTAATCATTAATTTCCACTGACATTTTTCGCCTTAACGGCTTATTTTTACATAAGGTACTGAATATATGAAATGATGGCATAGCAAATGGCTTGACACTATTGAAAGCCCTCACTCCCTACAACGACTCTCTGCATGAACAACGACCCCTTCCTTAATCAACGCGTGCCGCTGTCAACTAAGCCTAACGCTTTCACAGCTGCAATATAGTCTGCTAAAAATTGTCGTCTGTTGTTTTTTCTCAGTCATATACTGGATTCAGATTAGACGCCTGTAGCGGCCCTATATGTAACTAGGCCCCAAATGTAACTACGCGGCCCTACTTGTAACTAAACGGCCCTAAATGTAACTAAACGTCGAAATGACGTCGAAAAAAAAGTGGCCCTACTTGTAACAAAAAACGGCCCTATATGTAACTCCGGCCCTCTATGTAACTACGCGGCCCTAAATGTAACTAGGACCAATGACTGCAAGTACCAAATATTTAAGATGATAGTTTTGTTAGTATACTCATCATCACCACCATCATCATAATCAACACCATCTTTATTTAAAGTCCTTGCGGCCACCTGTCCGTCAAAACTTTTGATATGTCACGATAAATCAAGTTCTTTACATATTAAGTATGTACACTTGGTATCTTAAGTGAAACAAACTTAATGCGTTGGGAATGAATCTGATCATTAGGTCAACAGTTACTTGCCTAGATTTATAAAAAAAAAAAAAAGCAAAACGTAACCATGGTAATCCTAGTAAACAGATTTGTTCATAAATCGTCTTTATATTTTGATAGAAAGTATAGTTTGGTAATGGGTAAACTCGGAATAGACCATAAAGAGTTATTGCCCCTAATTTGTAATAAAATGCTTTATTCTCATGTCTTTGGTAATACATGCATTTTAGGTTGATTAATATTGACAAGACGCGTTTAAGGTCGAATACTGAAGAAATTAATTATTAATTGATGATCAATTAATTAGCTCTGAACATATATTGACTGACAGATAAGTACACTCTAGCTCTAGATACTTATTTGCTGACCGGTTTTTATTTGATTTGATTTGTTTTTTAATCATATCGTGACGCCCAGCTAATTATAGATGGAGGGAGACCCCAGAAGCCCTCTATAAACTCTTTCAGGCACAAATCGGCAACAGAGTAGAACCACCGACCTTCAGCAAGCTACACCAAAGGCTTCCCCAAATTAAAAATCCGAATGCCCAGACTGGGATTAATCGAGACGACAATATTATATTATCGAAACGGGAACGGTCTAGCTTATTTTAGCTTGATAGGTCCATCAATCGGACACAAACTTACCACTAGGATTTATTGTCAAAAGTGTTATATGTATATATAGAGTTTTGTAACCACTAGAAACTGTAAAGTTTACGTGGAATAAAATAATGTTCTCTTCTGTTCTGTTCTGTATTATAGCGACTGAATTTGATATTTGCTATGTTGACTTAAGTTAACAAGACGGATCAATACTGTTGGATGAGTATGCACATACTTATCAGGTGATATAGGCCCTGATCATCTTTAGAAGCTGTTTGTATCAACATTTTTTTCTTAAATGACCTTATAGTAACCCATTACCACATAAATATACTCGTTTACGCCTTAAATTTATTCCTCCACTTAAGGAAATCGTTCCACTTGATACAGTTATGAATATGAACTATGAGACATATTGTATACAGCGTAGACGAAGGAAACTTAAAGCAGGCTGAAATAAAGCAGAATTCACCTTAAGACGCATTCTGCTTTATTTCCAATCTGATTTAAGTGATCACCTTCCTTAAAAACTAAAATTAGACTATGGGGTTAAAGGCAAATATGGATAAAACTGACTTCGTGTCAATGTCTCGTATCCTGATTAGATACCGAATTACAAAGCTTCTCATCCCGCTCAAACCTGTTACATTCTGTAAATACATCCAGTGTTAGGGAGGTCCACGGGTTACCTAAAAGGTGTCAACTGCATTCTCTCTTTATCTATCTCTCTCTATATATATATCTCTCTCTCTCTCTTTATCTGTCTATCTGTCTCTCTCTATACTAATAGAAATCCTGTTCTTGTCTCCCTGTATGTCTGTCTTTCTGTCTCTCTCTGTCTCTCTCTTTTTATGTCTCTGTCTCTATGTTTCTATCTCTGTTTATCTGCGTGTATCTTTCTCTCTCTCTCTCTCTGTCTCTATCTGTCTGTCTGTATGTGTGTCTGTATCTACATGTATGTCTCTCTCAGTCTCCATATATCTCTCGCTGGCTCTCTCGCTCTCTACCTGTCAGTATCTTTATCTGTCTCATTCTCTGTCTCGTTGTCTCTGTCTGTCTCTGACTGTCTATCTCTATGTCTGTCTACTGTCTGTCTTTGTTTCTGTGTCTCTGTCTGTTTTTCTCTCTGTCTTTCTGTATGTCTCTGTGTCTCCCAATGTCTGGCTCTGTCTTTCTGTATTGCTGTCTCTCTCCCTATACTCTCGTTCTCTCTCTCTCTTTCTCTGTCTCTATATCTCTCCGTCGTTCTCTCTCATTCAGTGTTTGTTTTTGGTTCTCTCTGTCTCTCTGTGTCCGTCTCTCTGTCTGTCTATATACCCGGTATATGTCTCTCTTTCTCTGTTTTTTCTTACTGTCTCTCTCTCTCTCTCTGTTTCTACACCTCTTTCCGTCTCTGATTGTCTCTGTCTGTTTCTCTCTCTGTATATATCTCTATGTCTGTCTCTAACTGTCTGTCTCTCTTCCTGTCTCTGTATCCGTATCTCTGTCTCTGTTTGTCTCTGTCTCTGTTTCTGGTATGGTGACATGTACACAGACATCCTTTATAATCTCAGAGAGAATGTCGTTTGCGGACGTGTCCCCACTTCTATACGGGAAACATAAGAGAACAGTATGCTGTTTTGTTAACCCTTAACCGGATAAACACATACATGTATCTTTAATTCCCTATGAAAGAAAATATAATCCACCTTAAAAAATCATGAATTCGCAACATAAATAGTTCCTTTACCCTCACAGATTAAGGAGCGTTCTGCGCATGGAAACCGGACGACAAACTTCAAATAGTATCTCTCTGCCTTTCGGGGAGGTGGGGGGGGGGGGGGGGGGTAATGATAATCGTAATCATCATCATTGTTATTTTTGTTATGCAAATCAGCATCACAATCATAACCATTTTCACAATCATCATCATCATAATCAGCATCGGTAGGTACTTAGGTTTAGATGCAAATAATTTTATTGAACTTGCTAAAATTTGTCAAACACTATGCACTTCTACCATCAGGCTCTATTTGGCCACTTGCTAGTCAAACCAGGAGTGTTTCATAATAAATGCAACTTGATCAAAAACTTTAATAATATAAGCGCAAAATACATGTTTGACAAATCATTAGAAAGAACAATTCATTGCATACACCATGGTATAATGCACGGTAACATAACATAACTAGATAAGTCGCCACACAAACTAACTGACCCCAAGGCAAGGGCACTGGACCATTTTGGTTTATTTATGAGGTAAATTATCGAACTAATATTGATAATATCATTCCTATATTGAAATAATTTTATGAAACTTTCGGTCAAATAAAATCAGATAATTATGCACATACTACGCAGTTTAAGAATATATCATTTTATAGAGTGACAAAAATATAACTAGTTTTTAACTCGTACTGAAAATATCATAAAAATAACACTCCTGTTATGTTCAAGAGTGAAACACATTTTGTTAAATCAAATCAGGCTATAATTGAAGCAATTCGGATCAAGAAAACTTTCATAATGTTTGAAAAGTCATGTCGTTTTCTTTCATAAGCATTTAATTAGACCTATCACAAATGGTGATTCATACCAAAAGTAGTGTATTGTGTAAAAAAATTTACATCTATCTATATATACATTGTGTAGTTTGAAGTCAATAGCTCTTATTGTTTCGAAGTTATGCTCCGGATAAGCCTAAATTGAGTAAGAATATATCAACAAAGGGTAATAACTCCAAAAATACTGATGATAGAGTTATGGTTCTTGCGCACTGCACTCCTAGTCAATGAGATCTATCTGTATATGAAGTTTGAAATCAAAAGGTCTTATTAATTTGAAGTTATGCTCCGGACAAATAAATACGAAAGACTCAAGCAGGAAACGCAACACAAACAATACACCCACCTCTAAAGCAGAACACACACACAGTCATACCATAACAAACACACGCACACACACACACGCAATCCCATTCATTCATCTACACATTAAATAGAAAACAATACGCAAGACAAACAAGACAAACATAAAGCCTAAATTGGATAAAAATATAACAACAAAGGGCAATAACTCCAAAATACTGACGACAGAGTGAATGTTCTTGCGCAATGCCCTCCTTGTCAATGAGATCTAACTATATATGAACAAGAAAATCAATAGTTGCTATTCATTTGAAGTTATGCTCCGGATAAGCCTAAATTGGATAAAAATATAACAGCAAAGGACAATAACTCCAAAAATACTGATGGCAGAGTAAATATTTTTGCGCAGTGCATTCCTAGTGAAAAAGATCTATCTTTATACGAAGTTTAAATTCAATAACTCTTATACTTTGGAAGTTATGCTCCCGACAAGCCTTAATTGAATAAAAATATAACAAAAAGGGAAATAACTCCAAATATACTGATGGCATAGTTAATGTTCTTGCGCAATGCACTCATCGTCAATGAGATCTAACTATATATGAACAATGAAATCAATAGATCTTATTCATTTGAAGTTATACTCCTGACAAGCCTAAATTGGGTAAAAATATAACAACAAAGGGCAATAACTCCAAAAATACTGATGACAGTGTTATGGTTCTTGTGCACTGCACCCCTTAGCAATATGATCTATCCGTATATGAAGTTTGCAGTCAATAGCTCTTATAATTTGGAAGTTATGCTCCGGACAAGTCTAAATTGGATAAACATATAACAAAAAAGGTAATTACTCCAAAAATACTGATGATAGAGTTATGGTTCTTATGTACTGCACTCCTAGTCAATGAGATCTATCTGTATATGAAGTTTGAAGTCAATAGCTTTTATATTTTGGAAGTTATGCTCCGGACAAGCCTAAAATGGGTAAAACTATAACAAAAAGGGAAATAACTCCAAAAATACTGATGATAGGGTAACGGTTCTTGTACACTGCACTCTTGGTCAATGGGATCTATTTGTATATGAAGTTTAAGGTCAATAGCGCTTATACTTTGGAAGTTATGCTCCGGACAAGCCTAAATTCGGTAAAACTACATGTATAACAACAAAGGAAAATGACTCCAAAAGTTATGGTTCTTATGAACTGCACTCCTAGTCAATGAGATCTATCTGTATATGAAGTTTGAAGTTAATAGCTCTTACATTTTTGAAGTTATGCTCCGGAAAAGCCTAAATTGGGTAAAAATATAAAAACAAAGGGCAATAACTCCAAATGTACTGATGACAGAGTTATGGTTCTTGTGCACTGCCCTCCTAGTCAATGAGATCAATCAATATATGCAGTTTGAAGTCAATAGCATACATATACATATACTTAATAGTTAATATGTAAAGAACTTGATTTATCGTGACATATCAAAAGTTTTGACGGACAGGTGGACGCAATGACATTAAATAAAGATGGTGTTGATTATGATGATGGTGGTGATGATGAGTATACAAACAAAACTATCATCTTAAATATTTGGTACTTGCAGTCATTGGTCCTAGTTACATTTAGGGCCGCATAGTTACATATAGGGCCGTTTTTTGTTACAAGTAGGGCCACTTTTTTTTCGACGTCATTTCGACGTTTAGTTACATTTAGGGCCGTATAGTTACAAGTAGGGCCGCGTAGTTACATTTGGGGCCTAGTTACATATAGGGCCGCTACAGACGCCGCGTTGCGCGGCGTCTGATCTTGATTCAAGCTATTTGAAAAAGAAAGCTAATTTCCCTATACCTATAACAGTTCCCTCCGAACAACACAAACAATCTTTGTCTCTAATTAAGTTTTGTTGTAGAGTGGGAGCACTGCATTTCTTCAGTCAAATACCTTAAATGTCAATTTTTGAGGAAAAAAAGCAGCCGACAATTTGTTAAAAACAGAGGAGGTCATGGCAGTTCAGGGGGTCATGAAGTTTTTTAGTATGTCACATGTGAGTACAAGACTACAAGAGTACATACAGTGGAACAGACGTTCTTCTTTCCTAATAAACGCGTTTATACTATAACTATTATTTCCACTGCAAACAATTTGAAGCCAGATCAGACGCCGGGAAACCCGGCGTCTGACCAGGCTCCAAACTGTTTGCCACTCAGATTACGATGTTTTTGCGTCAATGCTTTCACAATCATGTATGTGTCTCTATTTTATTGCAATCGCGTTTGCGTTTTGTTTGCGTTTAAACGGGAAAGGAGACACTGTATGTCTAACGTGTCGTGTACTTGATTTTATGGCTTATCAGCCATCGAGTGACCTTTCACGTAAAGTACGCGTTGTATTTATCGTCTGTCCCCTAAAAACAGACTTCTGCAACAATTTCTTGACTTTATCGCTAAAGTGACTTCAGGGGCCCGTTTCAATAAAAACTTCGTACGACAAAACGGTTGTAAGTCAAAACTAAATAATACATTTAATTTCTGATTTCTTTATCAAATTCGGTCTTGTGACATCTATTTTGAATCGTCTTTTCAATGCGATTCCAAAGAGATGTCACAAGACAGGATTAGATGGAGAAATGCATAAAGTAATTGAGACTTTTATCGTACGAAGTTTTATGAAACTGTTTTATGGCTGCAGATGAGATGCAGAGGAGTTTTCTGCTATACTTTCCTCTTTATTTAGCCCTTTCGCTGTCAATGACGCTCTAAAGCACGTTTGCAAACAGTTTTGATCTTGATGAGACGCCGCGAACCGCGGCGTATGATCAGGATCCAAACTGTTTGCAAATCGTTTTGAAATTTCTTCAGTCATCCTGCCTTATTTTTTAACTTTGAAACGACATTGCCGGCAACACAATTGAACAGACGACAATGAAACGGTGATGGGGTAAAAATCCCACGAATTATTAGGTCATGAAACTGTCATATGTCTTTAATACCGTGAACAAATCGTTAGAGAGTGGTTTTAATGATTTCGTCTTCTTTTCTTTCCCCTTTTCAGGGTCGCAGGTGGGGGGACTCGTTGTTCCTGCCTAGGTCCACGTATGGGATTTTACATTGTTTGCCACACACACTAAGTCTTGTGGATCTTAACTCGTTTACATTTGAAACTTAAAATGGACAATTCCAATAGACCTATACATTTAGTCCATTCTTCACTATATATAGAACTATTTGTTACAATTTATTGCATAAAGCACACAGAGCAGGTCCTTGCCCAACGGCTATAATAATGAGAGTGAGTGGAGTCTTAAATCGTTCTCAAGCATTTGATTGGTCAGCTTTGAAAACAAGCTCAAGTCTGACCAATCAAAGACTTGAGAACCATTCAACTTTTAATAACCTTAAACTCCTGGCAAAGGCCCTTTAGGGGCCTTCGTGTACGCTGTTTGTAAATGACGAGTCGCTAGAGCTAACAACAAGCGATAATTCTGACGATCTAAAATAGGTCAATTGTCATTGACAAACAGTTCACTAAGGCAGGGGCGTAGCTTGGGCGGAATGAAAGTGTAGGCATATTTTTTCTAGGGGGGTCCGGGGGCATGCTCCCCCGGGAAAATTTTGAGTTCTACAACACTGTAGACGCATTTAAGGAGGGTCTGGGGAGACATTTATATGAAGAATTAATGAAATGAAAAGCTTCAAACAACAGACAATTTTAATTTTTTGCAAAGGAATATGTATGCATATTTTCTTGAAAAAAAAACTCACCAAAAACAACCCCACGTCAATTAGTATATCATAGGGTCTGATACCGTAATTTTTTCATTAACATACTCGCTACTTGAAATTATTTGGATGTAACTTTCTTTTCGGGACAAATTGATCGAGCACACTACAAGCCCGTATGAAATCCAAAGTAACTACATGTACATGTATACCAATTTATGAACTCACTCTAACTAGGAGGGGATTGGGGAGGGTTGATTCCTGCTTGTTCTGGGGGCGTTTTTTGTGCGTCCAAGACAGGTAAATTTCTGCCATAAATATATGTAAAAATTCGGCTGAAAAGGACATAAATTTTCTGTTCCAGGTTATTATAATGTAATTGTTGACAGGTTGTCTTCCATTAATCTCTAAGTTAGACTCTAACACCACCCTATTCCTATTTTATTGCATTTTTTGTTTTACTTTTTGAATTGTCACAAGTAACTGTATGAGGACAGTGTATACGCGGTAGATCGCGTTTTGCATAAGGCAGCTACATGTACAATGGCACATGCGTGCCAACGGGGTGATTAGATCAATTAATAAGTGTACGCTTTCTTACTAGGGGGTTCCGGGGGTATGCTCCCCCGGGAACTTTTTATTCCTAGATAGTCTCTAGGTGCGTTCTGAGGTCTTTTCCCGCGTTTGATAATGGCAAAATACTAACATAAATCTATGTAAAAATAATTTGGGTTCACCTTTAACCCCCCTTAGATGCCAATTTTATTGCTTTTTCTGCGTTTTTAGCCTTTTTTATTTTTTGGACTTCTGAAAAAAAGTGTAGGCACGTGCCTACTTGCCTAATAGGAAGCTACGCCAATGTAAGGTTAAAATAAACTTTACCATAATACCGATATACAATGTGTAGTGTCAACTTTATCTATATTCGGGACACTTCGGCTTTTATCGATAATTATTCAGGTCACCGGAAATAGCAAGTGTTGGAGATGTGTTATTTCATTGATAAATTCAAAGATAGAACTCTAGTGACCTGCGTAGAGTACATTTGACTTATCTAATAAAAGAAGTATACAAAGATCTAAGGGCTCCTACATGAGCCCTCTGATCAGGGTCTATACTGTATCTCTGTTTGTCAATATATTTTAGAAAGAAAAAAACAACAAACAAAATGTAGATTCTAAGTGAGACTCTATTTACTTGAAACTTAGAATGGTCTACTGAAGTATTGGGATCTATTATTAACCCATTAACCTCTAGTGACACATTTTTTCGTCTGCATATGAATAGTACAGTGAATAAGACGTTATTCTTCCCCCGATAAACGCGTTTACGCTAATTGAAGATTCTTTGCAAACAGTTTGGAGCCAGGGGCCCGTTTCATAAAACTTCTTACGACAAATATTGTCGTAAGTCAAAACTTTACAATACATTTAAGTTTTGATTCCTCTATCAAATTCTGTCTTTTGACATATTTTTGGAATCGTCTTTTCAAGACGATTCCAAAAAGATGTGACAAGACAGGATTAGATGCAGAAATAAATAATAATTGAAAGTTTTATAATCTGACTTACGACAACATTTGTCGTAAGATGTTTTATGAAACGGGCCCCAGATCAGACACCGGGTAACCCGGCGTCTGATCTGGCTGCACACTGATTGCCTTTCAGATTGAAAAGTGCATTCATAATTGTCCAAAAAATGCCTTTTATACATTTTATTGCAATGCTTTTGCGTTTTGTTTGCGTTTTAACGGGAAATATCAATGTCTTGTCAATTGCACACATGTCTTATGCAAACAGTGTAGAACCGGATCGAATGGCTCCTGCAGAGACTTTACTATTTCTATTTGGTACTAAATGTAGATTGTATAAAAAATCCCTCAATAGTAAATTTTCTGAAATGAACTACATGTAGATCTATTTGGACACTGAAAATGTCCATTAAAGGTTCCAGTGGTCAACTGATTTAAGGTCAATATTTTGAAAGAGATAGCCCTATTTGGAACCAGGAAGTGATAATCACACCTACAGTGGAGAATCTGTTATTCTTTCCCAATAAACGCGTTTACTCTAAAACTATTATTTGCAGTGCAAACAGTTTGGAGCCAGATCAGACGCCGGGTATCCCGGCGTCTGATCAGGCCCCAAACTGTTTGCCATCAAGATAAACAAGAATTATCAGAATTGTCCAAAAGTTGTTCTTTTCTACGTTTTAGTGCTTTGCGTTTGCGTACGTTTGCGTTTAAACGGGAAAGAATAACAGATTCTCCACTGTATAAAACTAGCCAGTCAGAGCTAGAGTAGAGCGACTGTTATTCTTACAAAATAAACGATTATCTTCTGAAAACATTTTGTCTATTTCAAACAGTTAAGAGCCTGATTAGACGCCGAGTAACCCGGCGTCTGACCAGGCTCCAAACTCTTTGCCACTCAAATTGAAAATGATCCCAAGAGTTTTCAAGATCCTATCATTTTGAATATTTAATTGAAATACGTTTTCATTTGGTTGCGATCAAAATGGCCTCGAAAAAGTAACCTCTTCCCACTGTATTTTCACAGCTGTACATTGGAGAATCTGTTATTCTTTCCAAATAAACGCGTTTACGCTTAAACTATTATTCGCAGTGCAAACAGTTTGGAGCCAGATCAGACGCCGGGTAACCCGGCGTCTGATCAGGCTCCAAACTGTTTGCCATGGCACAAAGATAAACATGAATTATCAGAATTGTCAAAAAGTTGTCATTTTCTACGTTTTAGTGTTTTGCGTTTGCGTACGTTTGCGTTTAAACGGGAAAGAATAACAGATTCTCCACTGTAGAAGTGATCATTTGTACAATTGATATAAAGTACTCCCTCTCTACAACGACACCAAGCTGGAAACGAAGATTGTGTGTGTTGTTTGGAGGGAGTCGTTATAGTGAGGGAATTTGCTTACAGTTGCAAAATAGCTTCAATCCAAATGAGACGCCGCGTAACGCGGTGTCTGATCTGGATTCAAGCTGTTTGTTACTCGTCATTAAGTTTTTTTCTGTCAAAATGTTTATTTTGTAATTTTGAGAAAATCAGCAGACGCCAATTTTAAGCCGACATCATTGCAGAGGTGGAAAGGAACATAGTTGTCTTGTTTCAGGGAACAGCGGCAAGCGTTGTTGTAAGGAGGGCATCGTTGTTGGGAGGGTCGTTGTAGGGAGGGAGCACTGTAGTGGTAGGCCTATGTGTTTCCAAATAAGAGTGTACTCCAAGATCGGGGTCAAAGGGTATAAAGCTTTTGAGTTGAGTCTGAGATCGTTCTCAGGCTTTTGATTGGTTAGATTTGAACATAAGCTCAAATTTGACCAATCGAAAGCTTGAAACTAATCTCAGACACAACTCAGTTCATAACTGACCAATCAAATGCTTGCGAACGATTTCGGACGACTCAACGGTTTGGAACCAGATGTGAGTCCAAGTAACTCGTCGACTGTTACATCTAACCAATTTAACACTATAGCAACGAATAGATTCGTCATTTACAAACAGTTGACTTATGAAAAGTATACTTGTCCTTTGCAAGCAGTGTAGACACAGATCAGAGAGATCATGATGTCTTCTGGTTAGGAATTATAAGATCTGTCATGAGTCGACGTATGAGACAAGCTAATCTCAACCGAGTCTAGAATTGAATGTTGTTAAACGAGGCTTGTCGGGTTTTTTTTAAAAAATCTCACTCCAACTATTTTACATACAATGCAATAGTCTAAGCTGTAGACCACTTTTATTTGCGGTGAAAGGACCATACAACCTTTTGGTACCATCTTATAGCATATTTCCTCAGGAGTTTGGAAGCAATCGTCTGACGCGTATTTAGGTAGTGATAAGGGGAGATAATTGAGGTTAAAGTTGTTTCCCCTTGGATTTTTAAGCAAAAACTGACATTCTTATTCGGCTTTTATTTCATGTGTTCGAGATTTAAAAGTGGTATTTTGTTAGCAATTATCAATGTAGTTTACCTAAATACAAATTTTGAAAATGTTTTAGGATAGTTTCAGACTCGTTGAAATCCAAAATGGCCGCCAAAATGGCTATTTTTGGTAACATTTAAGCTATTAAAGCAATAACATTACTTCTATTGACTACAATTTATACTCATATGGAACAATTTTAGTTAATTCGTATTGAACATTAACTAAGAAATCATACTAGCCTTGATTTTGATTTGTTTCCTATCATCCAGTGCTGAAATAATCCAAAATGGCCGCCGTACATACCTATCTCATTAATTTCTACTCACATAAATTTTCTTGATTAGGGCTTTCATTTCATTTGTTAGAGATTTAAAATGGTACTTTGTATAAAAGCAATTATTCAAGACGTTTCCCCAAATACATTTTTTGAAAATGTTTTAGGATGGTTTCCGACCCATTATTAACCAAAATGGCTGCCAAATGGCTATTTTAGTAACAAATAAGCTTTTCGAGCAATTCAACTACTTTTATTGACTGTAATTGATACTCATATAAACAATTTTAGGTGAGTCTTAGTGAACATTAAGAGACAAATCCGGTACGTTTTTATTTAGTTTGGTTCCTGTCCCCAAGTGCTGATATAATCCTAAATGGCTGCCCTTTATACCTTTTTACTAATTTCTACTAATATAAATTTTCTAGATTTGCCATTTTCTTGATTTGCCAGATTATGCACATCTCTTTTTGTGGGTGTCTTTTAGTGCCATTGTGGCAAACATAGTTCATGCTGATAAATGCTGAAGTTGGTTAAGCTTGTACAGGAATAATTAATGGCCTACATAGACCACTATACAATGCAAGCGTTGGCTTTTTTTTATCAAGTTTGAATTTTTCTGATACACTATCAGGATATATGTGCCTATAAAGGGCATATTACTTTACAAAGGAAGAACATATTTATTATTTCTTAGTATCAAAATGAATTTATATAATGTGAAACACTGTAAAAAAGCTGTTTTTGCACACGGGTGTGTAATGCACATAAAATATATTTGTCACTAGTTTTCGCGGGTTTGTTGAAATTGTTATTTTCAGTTGAAAATTATTATGTATATCAATGGTAAATATAGGAATACCTGGCCATAATTTGATATAATTATAAAGCAAGGTGTTTAATAAGTGTTCAAAGCATTTTTTTTTCATTGTTAGAATCTACGGAAACAAATGTAGAATATAAGTTAACCACTTAATTAGAGAGTCAAAAACTGCATCGAAGCTAATTACCCGTTTTACTAATTTAACGGGTTCGTGGAGGAAAAACTGAAATTTGAACGATACTGATTTTGATCTTTCACAAGTGCAATGTAGTTTGACTGTAAGATAGACACCAATAACTCGAGGAAGTGTGTGTGGCACATTGACAAATCTCAGTACTTAAATGAGGTCAAACCATTTGATGAAAATACCTAGACACAAATACCAAAGTTGTGACTTTATCAGGTCACTGGTGAGAGAGATGTAGTGTCTCCAAGTATGTGTCCATTATTCTTCCGGTGTCATTTGATAGTTCAATGTGAGCGGTTACAGCAATGTCACTGCTGTTCGGGGTTCGCGGAAAAACATACACAAAGGAGACAAAGTCATTAACATTGCTTTCAGGTGTACCGCAGACAGTCGGGCTATGATCCCAATTACATCCAGCTATAATACCCCCCCCCCCCCCCCCCCCAACCGGTATGCTATATGATAACATGTCAAAATCAAGGGGTTGATCTAAGAGGGAATATCCTGCGAAACAGTGGAAGCAATCAAGACAATATATGTATTATGATGCTGCTCTGAGAAGTGAGGATGAGTGACTTTCAGCATGATTTAGTGATATTCATATGATCGCAAGGGAGGTTATGTGCCATCACAGTTGCAAAAATAAATTTAAATAAACTCTAAATAGGGATAATAGTATTCTAGAGAAAGTAACTAAACCAGACCAAGAATATTTGCAAACTGGCCATGCATAGAATGATCTCAAGGTTCATGTTGAAGAAACACTGCTCTTACATATACATGCAAAAATTCTGTTTTACTTTAAGGCATGGCCATGAGTGAAAGAACAGTCCGTTTGGTCAAGACTGCTACTACCACAGTATTTTGGAAGTCATGGGGGAAAAGGGAAAGCACCTTACTATGGGGTCTTGATATCAAACGTCTGGCAGGTTCTAAAAAGGTTATTCATATTCTGAACCATATGAGTAATCGCATAAACCACACGGCAGTAGAAGAACTGAATACTGAATAAGCGACATAATTAAGTGAGTGTAAAATATCAACTCCTAATAGATTGTTACAAATGGTTAGACAACTGGTCTGGCGTTGGACGATTTTGACCTTTTCATCTACTCCCATGTAGTTTATGCTATGACACATATGGTTAAGAATATTAATAACATTTATAGAAAGGTTAGACTTTTGTGAGATTCTTTCCTGTTTTTCGTTTGTCCATGACTTGCAGCAAACATTATGTCACAGGAAAAGTATTGACCAAACAGGCTGTTCTTTCACTTGTCACAGCACCTAATAGTAAATCGGTGGTCCATGTATATATGTAAGAGTATATGCACGTAATATAAGTCAACATAATATATATGCTATAGTTACACGGGGATATGTCTTACATATTCCTGGTCGAAAATTAAAACCCACAACCAGATGCTCTTATAAATTTTTAAAAGTAAAAGAAAGCAAGATATATCAATTGAAAAATCATCTAATCAAAGTTGCTTAGATTCAACTATATTAAAGGTTGGTTGCAAAAATAAGCATGCACACTTAGTTCATATGACATGAAACCAACACTTTTTACACTCATAGTATATATCGTGCACTTTGTTGTAACTAGCCTGCAATGGCTATCAATCTAGCTGTTGAACTACTGCATAGCACATATAAGAATCACTTCAAGTCGTCTTGAAGCTCAGTTTGACTCTTCACCAGAGCTTCGAAGGTTAAGGGTTCAGGTAGTTCATTGACTTTTTCTAGGTCTTTGATTCAGCCTTGCAAAGAAGGTTGAATTATAGTCAAAAGTTGCCCTTTTGACCGCAATGTCTTCTATTAGGTTTGCATTGGATACAATAGTTCCGCTATATTGTTAGATCTTTTCATGAACTTCAATTGCGGGAAAATCCTGCTAGTCCTGTCGCCAAGACTTCAAGCCTGAGACGAGATGCCAACTTCATTGAGAATATCAATGTAGCATATATGAAAGAAAGTTAAAATCGCAACGGCTTCGGAGTCTATTATTATTTAATTAGTGTTTCAGAAACATGATCCTTGAGAACATTCTATGCATGGCCAGATTGCAAAAATCCTTGATCTGATTTAGTTACTTTCTCTATAGTACTATGATCCCTATTTAGAGGTTATTTAAAGTTCCTTTTACCAATGTGATGGCACATGACCTCCATTGCAATCAAATGACGCTTATCGTCACTTCTCAGAGCAGCATCATACTCATATTGTCTTAATTGCTTCCATTGTTTCGCATTTTCCCGAATACTCCTTCTTTGATCGACCCCATGAGTTTGATAAGTTCATACCGGTTGGGGAATGTAACATTGCCATACTGTCTCCGATAGTCAAAATTGCAATGCATCGGGCTCGAACAGCAGTGACATTGTTGTAGCAGCTCACATTATTACCTATGGAATCATTAAATGACGATGGAAGAATAATGGGCATATATTTTGAGACACGGCATCTCTCTCGTCTGATAAAATTACATATTTTCTTTGTGCTCATGTCTTTTCATCAAAGATTTGACTTCAGTTAAGCACTGGGTTTAGTCAGTGACCCAGACACACTTCCTCGGCTTATTGGTGCCCATCTTCGAATCTACATTGCACTTGTAAAACAGGAAATACAGCTTCGTTTAAGGATGAGAGTTTCTCCTTATTGAGTCTGTTAAATTAGTAAAAGTGTACTTGGGCGCTTTTTGTACCATTAAGAGGTTAACTTAAGTCCCATATTTGGTTCCGTAGATTTTAAAAAATTAAATGACCCATGCTTGAAACACTTATTAAACATCCTGCTTGATACCATGCTATGGTCAGGTTAGATGTATATTCTCCATTTATATACATATTAATCAACAGAAAATAACAATTTCCACTAACCCGCGAAAACTATTGACAAATATGTTTTCATGTATATTACACATCCTGCTACAAAAATAGGCTTTCATACAGTGCTACACATTTTATAAATTTATATTGATACTAAGAAATAATATATTTGTTCAACATTTGTAAAGAAATATCCACTTTATTGGCACATATATCCTTATAGTTATCCATATCAGAAAAAAATCGATCCTGACCAAATAAACACTTTGATTGTATGGTGGTCAATACAGGCCACTAATTATCCTGTAAAAGCATTACAAACTTCAGCATTTATCAGTATGAACTATGTTTGGAAATACACACACAAAAAAGATTTGTATAATCTGGCAAATCAAGAAAATGGCAAATTAAGAAAATTTATATTAGTAGAAATTAGTAAAAAAGTATAAAGGGCAGCCATTTTGGATAATATCAGCACTGGGGGACAGGAACCAATCTAAATAAAAACTTACCGGATTTGTCAGTTAATGTTCGATAAGACTCAACTAAAATTGTTTATATAAGTATCAATTACAGTCAATAAAAATAGTTGAATTGCTCGAAAAGCTTAATTGTTACTAAAAATAGCCATTTGGCAGCCATTTTGGTTAATAATGGGTCGGAAACCATTCTAAAACATTTTCAAAATATGTATTTGGGGAAACTTCTCGAATAATTGCTTACAAAATACCATTTTAAATCTCTAACGTATGAAATGAAAGCCCTAATCAAGAAAATTTATGTGAGTAGAAATTAATGAGATAGGTATGTACGGCGGCCATTTTGGATTATTTCAGCACTGGATGACAGGAAACAAATCAAAATCAAGGTTAGTATGATTTCTTAGTTAATGTTCAATACGAATTAACTAAAATTGTTCCATATGAGTATAAATTGTAGTCAATATAAGTAATGTTATTGCTTGAAAAGCTTAAATGTTACTATAAATGGCCATCTTGGCGGCCATTTTGGATTTCAACGAGTCTGAAACTATCTTAAAACATTATCAAAATTTGTATCTAGGTAAACTATATTGATAATTGCTGACAAAATACCATTTTTAAATCTCTAACGTATGAAATGAAAGCCCTAATCAAGAAAATTTATGTGAGTAGAAATTAATGAGATAGGTATGTACGGCGGCCATTTTGGATTATTTCAGCACTGGATGACAGGAAACAAATCAAAATCAAGGCTAGTATGATTTCTTAGTTAATGTTCAATACGAATTAACTAAAATTGTTCCATATGAGTATAACTTGTAGTCAATATAAGTAATGTTATTGCTTGAATAGCTTAAATGTTACTAAAAATAGCCATTTTGGCGGCCATTTTGGATTTCAACGAGTCTGAAACTATCCTAAAACATTTTCAAAATTTGTATTTAGGTAAACTACATTGATAATTGCTAACAAAATACCACTTTTAAATCTCTAACACATGAAATAAAAGCCGAATAAGAATGTCAGTTTTTGCTTAAAAATCCAAGGGGAGACAACTTAAACCTCAATTATCTCCCCTTATCACTACCTAAATACGCGTCAGACAATTGTTTCCAAACTCCTGAGGAAATATGCTATAAGATGGTACCAAAAGGTTGTATGGTCCTTTCACCGCAAATAAAAGTGGTCTACAGCTTAGACTACAACTATGAAAGAATATACTGTCAATTTGTTCCTTACGTGGGTTCGACTCCCGGCCGAATGTTTTTCTATGAGAAGCATTTTTAACATAATTTTCTTACGCCGAAAGAAGAGAAGTAACAATTGAAAGTCTTACAAGTGTCCGTCGATATTGCCAGAATCAGTGCGACTGCCAGAGCGGTGAGAGTGGTCATCTGTAACACAGACATACAGTAGAGAAAACTTAATTCTGACGTCATGTGTGACGTAATACAGTTATTTTTTTACCGTTTTTTGCAAAAAAAAGCCAACGAAACACAAACATTGCAATAACACGTATATAATGACAATTTCATGGCAATTTTGATACTTTGGAGCCTGATCAGATATTTGGTTTCCCGGTGCCAGTTCAAGCTCAAAACTGTTTGCAATGTGTTTAACCCTTTAACCTATTTCTAGTAGTTAAGATATGTGACCTATTAAAGCAGGCTGAAAGTAAAGCAGAATGTGCCCTAGGGCACATTCTGCTTTACTTTTAGCCTACTTTAAGTTACTATCTGCTAGTATATAGAAAATATTTCTTATAATACATATTCATGACAGTATAAAATGGAACTATTTTCTTTGGCGAATGAATAAAATGAATGCGCTAAAAGTCTCTTCTATAAGGGAAAGGGTTAATACTTTTTGTAGTAAACGCGTTTATTGGGCTAGAAAGAATAACGTCTTCTCCGTAGTAGAATATTAGGATATATTATATCACTTTAAGCTCGTCTGTTTCGAAGAAACTATGCGCTATTGTCATCACCCAGGCATCTGCGTTGTCGTCGGCGTTGTCGTCGTCGGCGCTGTCGTCTTCCGAAATCTTAACTTGGGCCATAACTTTGGAAGGCAATGTGATGGAGACTTTATATTTGGCATGTATTCAACTCAAGAAGCTTGGGTCATGTCAGTCAAAGGTCAAGGTCATTTGGAGGTCAAAAAGGAATGTTTTAACATATCCCATAAATCTGAAACAACGTCATATTTGGTATGTCTGCTCAAAGCAACAAGTTTTTGGGCTCAGTACAACTTTGGTCATGGCAGACAAAGGTGATGGTCATTTAAAGGTCAAATATTTTGAATTTAACATTGGTCATAACGTTAAAACTGCATGTGATACAGGCTTTACATTTTGCATGTGTTCTCAATCAAGAAGCATTTGAGCTCAGTACAACTAGATTTATTTAAGACAAAGGTCAAGGTCATTTACTGGTCAAATTTGACATTTCCCATAACTGTGAAAAAATATGTGATAGAGACTGCAAATGTGTCATGTATACCCAACGCAACAAGCCCTTGGGCTCAGTACAACTTTGGTTATGGCAGACAAAGGTCAGTGTCATTTAGAGGTCATTTAGAGGTCAAATTTGTTGAATTTAACATTGGTCATAAAGTTGAAACTGCATGTGATAGAGACTTTACATTTAGCATGTGTACTCAACGGAATTAGCTTTTAAGCTCAGTACAAGTTGTGTGATGTTAGACAGAGTCAATGTAATTCAAAGCACCACAGTAGACAGACAGACAAATAGTCAAGATGGAGCCACCCCTACTGAAACTGTCTAAGGTGGCTACGAAGTCCTCACTGGCATTAGCGTCTGTGATGAGTGTAGGAAGTTGATTCCACTCTCTGATTAATGACATGACCCCATAGCCTGTTTCTAGTATAGAAAAAATGTGACCACTTAAAGCAGGTTGAAAGTAAAGCAAAATGTGCCTTTAGGCACATTCTGCTTTACTTTCAGCTTGCTTTAAGCTACCAGCTGCTAGAATATAGAAATTATATCTAATGTTAAATATTTACAACTGTCTAAATTGGAACAGTTTTCTTCAGTGGATGGATAAATAAGAGGCGTAAAAAGGCGTATTTATGGGGTAATAGGTTAAGGACCTGAAGTGTCTGGTCACTTTTTACTGCATGTACACTTAACCAATTAATGTTTATACCATATTCTAATAATAATAAAAATAATAATAACAATAATAAAGACTTTATTTACTGTAACGGGAGAGCTCATTTGGTAAAGACCAATCTTCCATGAGGCCCTTAACATATTTACAAGTACATAAAACAAAAGGCATTTGATACAAAATAGCAAAGCAACAATAGCATATGGTAGCTTAAAGCAGTTTGAAAGTAAAGCAGGATTCGCATTATAGGTGCGCATTCAAGATCTACTTTACTTTCAATTTGCTTTAAGCTGTCGCCTATCTTTGACTAATAGAAACAGGCTATAGGAAGGAAACTACTCAAAACTTTAACAAATTACCTTTAAATTCGTTAGGTTCCAGTTGATAGACTAACTGTTCACACTACATCGACCTGGCCTGATTTATTTGCCATATCTGCCCAGCCCTGTAAACACTTACTTGACACCTCTTATCAAATGGCCTTATCATGTCTCATACATGTAAAGGAAACACTGATAATTCCTCCATAATGGAGGTGGGTTCTTGGTCTGTCGGCAACGCGTATAAATATCATGATTCGAGCCCCGCTGCACCAAATAAATTGCCTGTCATCGGTCCTATAGGCTATCAGGGCTGCAATTTCTCCGGATATTTCCTAAATATTCGTTTTTTTTCTAGTACATGGTAGCTTAAAACAGGCTGGGAGTAAAGCAGAATGCGCCTTAAGGCGCATTCTGCTTTACTTCTAGTCTGCTTTAAGTAGTCAAATGTCAACAAAACTAGAAATAGGCTATAGGGTAAAGGTACAATTCGTAAAATCGCACTTGAAAAATGCAAATTTGGAAATCTTAGGATTTCTCATGTCAACTTATGGCAACCCTGTCATCTGTCCTGTAGGCTAATGAAAACCACACAATGTTGTGTGTCAGTCATTAAAGACATCTCCTGACGACCTTTTGGTCATAACGCCTTTCCAGATTATTTACTGTCAATTTCCTTGCAAAAAGCATGGGTCTTGTGCATATTGAACCATTGAATCGTCTTATGTGATAGTTTGGTTAGAAATAACCATTGAAAATCACTAGAGCATGAGTATAAGCTGGTAAACCAGGGCTGCCATTTCTCCGGATTTTTCCTAAATCTCCAGATTTTTTCCAAGTTCATGGTAGCTTAAAGCAGGCTGAAAGTAAAGCAGAATGCGCCCGAACGCACATTCTGCTTTACTTACAACCTGCTTTAAGTATTCGCATGTCAACAAAACAAGAAAAAGGCTATGGGGTTAAAGGTACATCTGACACCCTAGCGGCCCCCTGACCAACAACCTAAGTCTCAGGGCTGCCATTTCTCCAGATTTTTCCTAAATCTTCGGACTTTTCCCCCAGTACATGATAGCTTAAGTTAAAGCAGGCTTTACTTACAGCCTGCTTTAAGTACTCACATATCAACAAAACAAGAAACAGGATATGGGGTAAAGGTACGATTCGTAAAATCGCACTTGAAAAATGCAAATTTGGAAATCTAAGGATTTTTCATGTCAACTTATGGCAGCCCTGGTAAACTGAGATTGTGTTGCACGTGCTTTACAGTTACATTGACACCTCCAGAACAATATGCTGGTGGTCCCTCAATGGACTGAGGAAAAGTCTTTAACCAAAACGTTAGTGGACAAGCTATATAGTGGTCCTTTAGTGGACACTGATTCCAGCCAGCGAAGACTAAACATTACATGTCCCTTATATGCGTAATGGACTGACGAAGTCAATAAAATCGGATTTAAAAACACGGGACTCGAACCTAGGACCTTCGGATTGCCATTCAATTACTCTACCGACTATAGTGGTTCCGTGCATGCACTTCCCCCGTTCTACTGAACGTCACCCAAACAAAAATAAAATGAATCAAATAACTAATTATGAACCAATAATGAACCAATGATGTACTGTTTAATACATAGTTGTGGTTCAGTATTAGTACATCATTGAAAAGTACACGATTAGACCCCTAACAATGTACTATATTTCAGATTCACCAGAGTACTTTGATAGTTCAGCATTAAGCAGACAGTTCATTATTAATTCAGCATTGAACATTAACTTTCTTCTACTGTACATCATTGGTTCTTTATTAAACTTAAAAGATCTGGATAGTACATTAATAGTTCATCATTTAACATAGTTCTTCCATAACTGTTCAGCATTGGTTCATAATTAAACTTGAACAATCTGGATAGTACATTAATAGTTCATCATTGTTTATACGTGCGGTTATTCCCCTTTTTGAATCTACTCTCCACTTCGGGAGAATTCGGCAGATATTCAAATCTGGAAAATTGTAACCAACAGCGAGCGATCGATGTTTGTGTCCAAGATATCTGGCATAAAGTGTGAAGTTGAACCGTTAATTAATACACGCAGTCGACGATGCTTGGGTTTTCAACTGTGTTTTGTTAGCGAAGCCGATGAAGGTTAGTTCATGAGAATTTTCCGTGATTGTTTACAAAATTTAAAAGATCCCGGGTCAATTTGGTCCCTCGTCAAATCGACCCCAAATGGACTCGACCTCTAAACTATAGAATAATACATGTACTGTTTATCTAGATAGAAGTTTAACGTTTTGTTATAGGCTGCCGCATACTCTTTTTACAAATCAAAAGTTTCATTGAAGGAAAATTGCTTGTTTTAAATTGACAAAGGGGTCAATGAAATCTGCATGCATGCCTATGTAGCTCAGAAATGGTGCAGAATTAGTACATTGTTAACAGTTCAGCATTAGTACATTGTTATGAGTACATGATTAGTACATTGTTATAAGTACATAGTTAGTACATTGTTAACAGTGCATGGTTGTGATCGACAGTACATAATTGGTTCATTGTTAGTTCTTTATTAGTTCATTGTTGGAAGTTCATTATTAGTACATTGTTACTAGTACATTATTAACCTCATTTGCATGTGATTTGACAACCAATTATGTACTAATAATGAACTGTACAGAATTAGTTCATTGTTATAGTTATTTGTTACCCTGTTTTTTTTGTTTGGGCAGAAACGAAATGGCCGACTTTCATATGCACGTTTCGTTATGAATTTATGTACATGTGTAGTGTCTGGTCACTTTTTACTTCGTGTACACTAACCCTTAGCCTGCCACTCACGACTATAGCTCAATATGCAAACAGCTTGGATCCGGATGAGACGCCGAGTAACTCGGCGTCTCATCCAGATCCAAGCTGTTTGACACTCGGACAACATTTTCAGCAATTTTGAGCAACTTTGAAGCACTTTGAAACTTAAAGCAGACGAGAAATATAGCAGACAACAATTTATTTGGCGGGCTAAGGGTTAACCCCATTATTTTCTATATGCTAGCAGATGCAAATGGTAGCTTAAAACAGCTTCACACATGACAAAAGTAATGACAAACAATGAAGACCCTAAAGAAACTTGTACGTTTTACTTTTGTCATGTATTAAGCGGTCCCCTGTCTTTAAATATCTATACATGCTACCATATTCAATGAACCCTTGTAACAGCTTTGGCGTAAATGGTAAAATTTCGAGCTGAATGCATTTTAATGTTAAACCCAAGGGAGGTAACTCTGTTTGTGTTAATATGTTGTCTGAATTTCTGGAAATCATGTATAAAAAGTAAAGTCTGCTGTAGATGTTTACCAAATTTTTGTGACTGCTATAATTAAGTAGTTTCTATCTAATGAGTCTAAAATGAGTGTATGCCAAACATCTAGAATTTTTGTAATTTGCAATTTAGTGACCTTTACAGATTTTGACCTTTTTAAAGCATCGATATTACCATTAAAAAATTCATGAACTATTTTCGTTTGGGCAATATCTCATATTTTCTGTACAGTTTACTTGAATATTTAGAAATTATTGAGTAATATTATATTATAAAACATATATTCCTGTTTATTTAAAAAGGAACTTTTCCCCAAAAAAGTCCTACCAGAAAAAAGCTGCAGTAGTTGTTTTTTTATTTGAACAATTTTGCACTCTCCATATGGTATATTTCAATTAAATCTAGGTTTCAATAAAGTTTTACAGGGAATAAGCAGACCCGCGAACCACCTTAAAAAGAGAGTTCGACTTATTTTATTTTTTTGACATGGGTGAAGTGAAAACAACATGACATACATGTATGATTTACTTATTGGCGGAGTGAAGCCTAAACTTCTCCGCAGTTGTTGCTAGGGGCAACTAACCAGGTGCAGTTTCCTGTGTGTTTAACCCAGTGCATGCTGATCGTGACCTCAATGTATTTATACACAGTCTGGATCCAGATCAGACGTCGCGTAACGCGACGTCTGATCTGGATCCAGACTGTATAACACTTGACTTTATGTTTATTTGCCTGAAAATATATTTATCTAAATTTAACAAATTTTGCAGACGAAAATTTCAAATCAGACGATATCACAGCAGGATAAAGGTTAACAAAAAGTGTCACTCCTTCAAGAAAAGCTAGTAGACGATCAGCCAACGTTCGACACTTTGGGTGTGAATTTGCCATGTTCCAGTGAATTTGCCATGCTGCACTAAAAGGGTAGTTCTTATCAAACCAGATGGGAAGAAAAAGGTACTTTACATTTAATCAGGCCATTCAACTTCGAATCAGTGGAATATTTATATTGACAGGTGGCTGGTTTAGGCAGACAATAGTAGTCGGCCTATAGGACCCGTTTCATAAAACTTCATACGACAAAAACGGTCGTTATTCAAATCTTTAAAATACATTTAATTTCTTATTTCTCCATCTAATCTTGTCTTGTGGCAAGTCTTTGGAATCGTCTTTTCAAGACTATTCCAAAGAGCAGTCCCAGGACAGGATTAGATGGAGAAACAAATAATAATTGATACTTTTCTATTCTGACTTACGACAACATTTATCGTACGAAGTTTTATGAAACGGGCCCTTGAGTTCCAGATAAGGGGAGTATTTCAAAAATGTCTGCATTAAACACCTAATGGTGTCACTATTCATTGAAATCGTCTCTTCGAGACGATTCCAATGAATAGTCACACCATACTGGATTTTGTGCTGTAATGAGTGCGAAAACATTGGGTTTTTCCCCTTCAGTTTACTTCCTTTATCTGGAGTCCTGGGGCCGGTTTCTTGAAACTTCGTACGCCAAATGTTGTCGTAAGTCAGATTATAAAAGTCTCAATTATTATTTATAACTCATTCTAATCCTGCATTGTTACATCTCTTTGGAATGAAAATTCCAAAAGAGATGTCATAAAACATGATTAGATAGAGAAAGTCAGAAGTTAAATGTATTTAAAGTTTGGACTTTCGACCGTTTTTTGTCGCACGACGTTTCGTAAGACGGGTATCAGAAGTCCCAAGGGAGCCTTCTGTATTCAATTTGTCCAGCAGTAAGCAGCCCACCTGTCTAAACCACAAAATAGAATATTTTGAGTGGCCTCCCGCCAACCGGTGAACGGAGCCCCGGGAGTCCCGGGGCTCCGTTCACCGGTTTAACTCTTTCACTGCCAACTTTTTCTTGAGATTACTACCCCTTCACCGTTTCATTATCGTCTACTCCAATTTTGTTGTCTGCAATGTCGTTTCAAAGTTAACAAACATGGCAGTATGATTGAAGAAATTTCATAACGAGTGACATTGACTCAAAGAGTTTGGATCCTGATCAGACCCTGCGTTATGCAGTGTCTGATCTAGTCTCATAATACATTAATGAACCCTGGAACGACATAATAGTTTGTGACAGTTGGCAAAGACGAGAAATAGCTCCATGTCATGTAAGTTACGTAACTGTGCACATGTGGACTATGTCTGATCAAGATCCAAACTGTTTGCAAACGCGCCTTAAAGCGTCATTGGGAGTGAAAGGGTTAACTATAAAGGCCGATTTTATTGTCCTGACAGGGCGGAGTTTCGACGAGGATATTTGCGTTTCAACTTTGGGGCCGTCAACACGCTTCACTATCGGAATTTACTTAACATTGTTGTCTGCCTTTTTATACGCCCGTCTTCAGACGGGACGTGTTATGTCGTGGCGCTGTCCGTCCGTCTGTCTGTCTGTCCGTACGTTAATTTTTTCATGTGCGCTCTCTAACTCAAACAAATTTATTCCAATCCATTTGAAACTTGTTCGGATCGTGTATGACCATACTATCTCGGTCAAGTTCGATAACCAGCAAGATTGCCTTAGACATTCAAGAGTTATGCCCCTTTTTTCGTCAAAAACGGGCATTTATGTTTGTCCGCTCTCTAACTCAAATGCATTGATTCCAATCCTTTTGAAACTTGGTCAGCATGTGTATGACAATAATCTCTCGGTCAAGTTCAATAACCAGCAGGATTGCCCAAGACATTCAAGAGTTATGCCCCCTTTTTCGTCAAAAACGGGCATATTTTAGTTTGTCCGCTCTCTATCAGATCTCAAACAAATTTATTCAATCCTTTTGAAACTTAGTCAGCATGTGTATGACTTGGTCAAGTTTAATAACCAGCAAGATTGACATAGACATTCAACAGTTATGCCCCTTTTTTCGTAAAAAACGGGCATATTTTAGTTTGTCCGCGCCCTCACTCAAATGTATTCCCATCCTTTTGGAACTTGGACAGCATGTGTATGACCATAATGCCTTGGTCAAGTTCAATAACCAGCAAGATTGCCATTGACATTCAAGAGTAATGCCCCTTTTTTGTCAAAAACGGGCATATTTTAGTTTGTCCGCTCTCTTACTCAAACAAATTTATTCCAATCCTTTTGAAACTTGGTCAGCATGGGTATTACCATAATATCTCAGTTATGATCCATAACAAGCATGATTGCTTAAGACATTCAAGAGTAATGCCCCTTTTTCGTCAAAAAACGGGCATTTTTTAGTTTGTCAACTCTCTTACTCAAACAAATTTATCCCAATCCTTTTGAAACTTGGTCAGCATGTGTATTACCATAATGTTTCGATAATGTTCAATAACAAGCAAGATTGCCGCAGACATTCAAGAGTTATGCCCCTTATTTTGTCAAAAACGGGCATTTTTTAGTTTGTCCGCTCTCTTACTCAAACAAATTTATTCCAATTCTTTTGAAACTTGGTCAGCATATGACCCCTAACTTGAAGGGTTCTTCCCCTTTTGTTCACTTTACCTTGATAGGGTTTTAGAATGGTTTTAGAATGACTACATTCTAAGATCGATTTGACGGGCGTGTAATGTGCCCGGCTTGTGGTGCTCTTGTTTTCTCATTGGAACATCTTTGCATAAGACGAGTGTCAAACAGCTTAAATCCAGACTAGACGTCACGTAAGGCGGCGTCTAATCTGGATTCAAGCTATTTGCAAATGTAAGCCAAGTCTGAATTGTCCCTCCCTTTAACATTGTCCTCCGAACAACATACACACATTCTCGTCTCCAATAGAGTGTTATCACAGAAAGGGTGCACTGTTACCACTGTTCATACGCTTTTCGCGAGGACATGATCGGAAAATAACAATTCATTAAGGAACTAAACATTTTACCCTTAATCAAATGTAAATTAGTTTATCTTTGCCAAAGGTTAGCTCCGCCCTGCCAGGGGAAAATAAAATGGCTTTAACAGTTATATTATTTGTTTTTCTCAATGCGGATTTTTTCTAGCTTTGTTTTCTTTGTATGAATAAAATGTGCGAGTGAATGGACCCCTTGCATTTTAGCACAGACCACAGATACTTGACATATTTTTTATGTTTTATTTTATTTTCTTTTTTTTTCTTTTCTATTTACCATAGATATGTAGGGAAAGGTATACAACGGGAATCGAACAGAAAGTCAGATCCATCAACTTAAACTGCTGCTAAAATCGATTAGATCACTGAAATTTGCTAGGGGTGCCCTTGAGAAATGGAGAAAGATTTTCTTGGTAGGCCTATCTGATGAAATTCCGTCAAGTATTGCCACAGTTCGTGATATTCCGTCAAATAACGCCACAGTTCGTGAATTTGGAACGAAAATGTGCATAAAAGTTGGCCATGTCGTTTTTTGGCTTCCATACGAAAAAGCGTAACTGTAGATGGGGCATCTAGTCGGTTTTCGCAATAAACGCCCTTTACGGCTGGAACTTTTACTTACTTTCATTATACGAGGCAACACTTTTCCGTCAAAACATATCTTTTTTGCACTCAAAAATGAAGGCTGTTTATGGCAGAAGAAGGCCATTTTGGAAACAATTGTATTTGGTCAATCTCACAACTCATTGGTCAAAATATAAATCGGCCAATCAGAGTTCAGATTGTATTCACTGCGGAACTGACTCTTACATCCGCCTGTTAATGTTACAAAACATTCACTTCTGCAGAAAATAGAGTAATCCCGTGTGAAATTAAGACATCTGAGTTCGAAAAAGGTGATTTGAGAGAAAAGTGTTGCCTCCTATAATGAAATTAGCTAAAATTCCAGCCATACAGGCCGTTTACTGTAAAAACCCGACTAAATCATAGAAGGGGGTTTGCATTAAATGCAAACCCCCTTCTAGTTACGCCCTTTCGAATGGACGTCAGAAACGGCATGGCCATTTTTAATTAGCAGTTTCGTTATAAATCCACGTGTACTGAGTCTGTGACTTTATTTGACGCAATTTCATCTAATAAAAAGAAAATTTAGAAATATTTAATAATTTCACGAAGGCACCACAGGCAAATTTGAGAGATCTAATCGATTTTAGCAGCAAGTTCTGCCCACCTGTTCGATTCCCGTTGTATACCTTTTCTCTATACATAGTATGGTAGATATGGTAAAAAAAATAAAAAAGTTTCAAGTATCTGTGTACTAACCCTTTCAGTGCTGAGCAAGACCTGAATAAAACCTGCAAACATTTCGGATCCTGGTTGATCGACGCCTAATGCAGCTTCTGATCAGGATCCCAAATGCTTGCAAATTGTTTTAAATGTTTCCTCAATGAAATGCCATAACTTAAATTTTCAAAAAGTTGAGCATACGACAAAATTCAGAAGCAGGCCACTGTTAGCATTGAAATGCTAAAACGTGTTATCAAATTGAAACAGCGATTGATGGGCGGAGCTCAACACTTCGTCGCGTGATGTATTCGGGGAACGTTAAAGACATACAATGTAACTTGACCTACTTTCGGTGATAACACCTAGTCAGACAGGCACCATGCAAACATCATGCTTTTTGGGCATACCTGTACTACTGTGAATCATGGACTATGTCAGGGCCTCACTAGGCAAACAGAGATTGTTATCGCATAATTACGCTGCATGCTTTTACAGGTACTTTCACGACTATCGGGAACAATGAGGGGACTGACGAAATGTCTTTAAAATACATTAATTGACATAGTTTGGGTGGTAACACCGAGTCCGGTATAAAGTTTGGTAAAAAGCATGCAGAGAATGCAAAGCCAACTGAATGTTAAATGGAGAGAAGCTATGAAGCGACTTCTGTGAGGTCCGTCTCTTATTTATTTTTGAGTTGACCCCATCCCTCCCCCTCCTTGACTGCGGGATTAGACGAATGTTCACAATTCCGATCATAGCCCAAGCAATGAATGACTTGGGTTAGACAAAAATCTTAACAAAGGTTTTTCAACTGCAATGGGTCCAGGGATGGTACACTGCATACCATAAAAAATCCCACCAAAATCAACCCATGGCAACACCTCGTGTTGGGCCAAAATCCAAGATGGCCGCCATTATACAAGGCGTAATTCTCATATTGACATAGTATTGGAAGTTAGTGAGCTAGAAATACAATTAAGGTGTCTATTCCCACTAAATGTTGGATGCCAATTCGTTTGGTGATATAATAAAAACCATGAGAGGTCAAGGTCATACCTTTAAGGTCAATGTCAAGGTAAAATTTGGTAAAAAGGTCAAATTTGTAATACATTTATCTGTTTCTTACTCTTTCAGTCTCGAGAAATTACTTTTGATCCAGTTAGCAGTAAGCACATATGTATTCACAAGTATCATGCATTTAAATCATGCCTTACTGACAAGACTAATGTAAAATGTGGTTACAGTTTGCTCATATATCCTTGATTCTCATACATCAGATCCTTCCCATATTTCCAGAGGCCTCACAAAACGCTTTCTATACCGGGTGGGATCTGCTGGCGTCATCGTATAAACCAGTTCCGGTTTAGTATTAGATGTGGGCAGCAACGTAGCAGAAAAAATGCTGAACAAACTGGGAGTTATGTCAAACTTTGAAGACAATTGTATTCTCCAAAAACGAATACCAAAATTTATCACGTACCTTATTATGCCCCCAGAATCTACGATTCGGGGGCATATAGTTTTTGTCATGTCTGTTGGTTTGTCCGTCTGTCTGTGCCAAAAACCTTAACCTTGGCTATAACTCTTGCATTTTTGTACCTAGGCCTTTTATAGTTGGCATGTGTCTTCCCTGTATCAAGACCTTTCCAACCATACAAAACTTTTTGACCTTGTGACCTTGACATTTGACCTACTTTTGTAAAATTCTTAAAATGGCTATAACATTTGCACCAGTTGGTCAAGGGCTTTCATATTTTGTATGTATATTTCTTGTGTCAAGACCTTTCCAACCATACCAACATCTTTGACAATGTGACCTTGACCTTCACCATTGACCTATTTAATCAAACTTTAACCAAAAACCTTAACCTTGGCTATAACTTTTGCATTTTTGAACCTCGGCCTTTTATACTTGTCATGTGTATTCCTCATGGAAAGACCTTGCCAACCATATAAAACTTTTTGACCTTGTGACCTTGACATTTGACCTACTTTTGTAAAAATCTTTAAATGGCTTTAACATTTGCACCAGTTGGCCCAGGGCTTTCATATTTTGTATGTATATTTCTTGTGTCAAGACCTTTCCAACCATACCAACATATTTGACCTTGCGACCTTCACCTTTACCTTTGACCTATTTAATCAAACTTAACCAAAAACCTTAACCTTGGCTATAACTTTTGCATTTTTGCACCTGGGCATTTTATACTTGGCATGTGTATTCCTCATGGCAAGACCTTTCCAACCATACAAAACTCCTTGACCTTGACATTTGACCTTCTTTTGTAAAAATCTTTAAATTGCTATAACATTTGCACCAGTTAGCATAGGGCTTTAATATTTTGTATGTATATTTCTTGTGTCAAGACCTTTCCAACCATACCAACATCTTTGACCATGAGACCTTGACCTTGATCTTTGACTTATTTAATCAAACTTTAACCAAAACCTTAACCTTGGATACAACTTTTGCATTTTTGCACCTTGGCCTTTTATACTTGACATGTGTTTTCCCTTTCTAACCATACAAAACTGTTTGACCTTGTGACCTTGACATTTGACCTACTTTTGTTGAAATCTTTAAATGGCTATAACATTTGCACCAGTAGGCCTACGGCTTTCATATTTTGTTGATATATTTCTTGTGTCAAGACCTTTCCAACCATACCTACGTTTTTGCCCTTGTGACCTTGAACCTTTATTTGTATAAATCTTTATACACCTGTAACATTTGAAGCAGTAGGCCAGGTAGTGTGGAGGAGATTTAGTCTTTAGTCTCACTTTCACTTCAGCATCTATCAAACTCAATCCCTTATTATGTCATCATCAACTGCCAGGTCGTCACAATCGTGACTTCCTGAGGGCGGTCCGTTGGAACATGTGATGCCCCGGTACTGAACACACACTGGTGTCAGGTGAACACAACAATCCATTTTTGAAAAACATGCAAGGTCTTCTTGTTGCTACCACTGCAATTGCACCGTACTTTGGAGAATCTGTCCGCGTGTCATTTTGGTATTTTCGTAGAAATTAACTGGCCATCTCTTGTGACATAAACCTGGCCATTTGTTGTAACATTAATTTGGCCATTTTATTGGGACATTAACGGGGTTAGTGTTAGGGTCCGGTAGTTAGCAGACCAATTGTAAAAGTGCTCCAAGCTGACTATTAATTGCCTGATTAATAAATTAATGATTTTTAAGATATTCTAAATATCTTGCTTTTCTTTATAACTATGAAGCAAAAATAGATCTAGCAACCGGGCATAAACTACTTGTAAATAACGCAAAGCTGGAGCAAGAGGCTGGTGACAGCCTTCTTCCAGAAGACGACTTATGGTAACTTATGGTAACTGATTTGCTCAAAAGGTAGATCTATGTTGAACACTCTCTATCTAGATCTATACGCTAGACATGCAAAAGAACCAGATGGTTCTATCGAAAAAGAGGTGGACATGGCCCTGGTTCCAGTGTATCCGCTTTTTATACGCCCGTCATCGACGGTCGTATTAAGGTATACCCAGCGCTGTCTGTCCGTCCGTCCGTTAACTTTTCTTGTTAGCGCTCTCTCACCTTCATTTATTTACCGATTTTGATTAAACTTCCTACAAATATTCCATACCACAATAGTTCGGACGAGTTCGTGTTTCAGACGTTGGCGGCTATTTTTAGCAGAGTAATGCCCCTTTTTTGTCAAAAATGGGCATTTTTAAAAAAAAAAAACAGAACTTTTTTTTTTTATTCAATTGATTTCAAATTTGATATGGTGATACAATGAATGAAGTTACTTAACATATAATACGGGTTTTTGGTTTGACTCCGTATTTTCAGAGTTATGCCCCTTCACACAATTTTTTTTAACAATATATTGTTTCCTGATAATAATTTTACTTACATTTTGTCTATTGTAACCAAATTTCATATTTATCTTTCTCATCATGCAGGGAAGGCATCTGTGAATTTTGGTTCGTGTTAAATTATTTTTCTATGAGTTATGCCCCTTTACATACATGTACTTAAAATTTAAAATAAGCCACACTTCGTCCGTTAACTTTTCTTGTTAGCGCTCTCTCACCTTCATTTATTGACCGATTTTAATTAAACTTACAAATATTCCATACCACAATAGTTCTCTGTCGTACCCTGGACCCTTCCATGTCTTACAGTTACTCGTAACTACAGACTAGTCGCTTGAGTACAATTTGACCGTTGCCATAGTGGGTTATTTTTAACACGGGCTTGAATGTTTAATTCTTTCCCATGTTACTAATGATCTTGTCATATAATTTTTGTTAAATGTTTTACATGTATTTACTTACTGTGCTGGCGGTCTTTTTGATTGTGAGGTTGTGGAACAGGGTTTATATTTTATGTACACTGTTCGTCTTTATAGGTGAATATAGGAGATAAGTGTGAGGTTGGGCGCCCCTAAACCCAGGTTTAACCCCCCAGTGGTAGTTAATGATTAATTTATAATTAATTATTGATTGCTACTGACCGTACCAAGGCGGGCTCCTATGTTCACTTTGCTTTATGTTTGTCTTGCGTGTTGTTTTTTATTTAGTGTGTAGATGAAGGAATGGGAGTGTGCGTGCGTGTGTGTGTGTGTGTGTGTTTGTTATGGTATGACTGTGTGTGTGTTCTGCTTGAGAGGTGGGTGTATTGTTTGTGTTGCGTTTCCTGCTTGAGTCTTTCGTATTTATTCGCGTTTCAGACGTTTGCGACTATTTTTAGCAGAGTTATGCCCCTTTATTGTCAAAAATGGGCATTTTTAGTCGGGCCTACACTCAGAGCGACTTTTACACGGGCTTGAATGTTTAATTCTTTCCCATGTTACTAATGATCTTGTCATAGAATTTTTGCTAAATGTTTTACATGTATTTACTTACTGTGCTGGCGGTCTTTTTGATTGTGAGGTTGTGGAACAGGGTTTATATTTTATGTACACTGTTTGTCTTCATCTATATGTGAATATAGGAGATAAGTGTGAGGTTGGGCGCCCCCTAAACCCAGGTTTAACTCCCCAGTTGTTGTTAATGATTAATTAATTTATAGTTAATTATTGATTGCTACTGACCGTAGCAAGGCGGGCTCCTATATTCACTTTGCTTTATGTTTGTCTTGCGTGTTGTTTTCTATTTAGTGTGTAGATGAAGGAATGGTATTGCGTGTGTGTGTGTGTTTGTTGTGGTATGACTGTGTGTGTGTGTTCTGCTTGAGAGGTGGGTGTATTGAATTTGTTTGTGTTACGTTTCCTGCTTGAGTCTTTCGTATTTATTTTTCCAGTGCTCTTGTCTCTATCTAGGACGTCCAATAAATTAGCCCAAAGTTGGCAGGTACTGGCGTAGATCTAGATCAAAATAAACAAAAAATTATCTTCAAGAATAGCTATGGCTTACACTTATTACAGGTCGGCTCCAGAGCAGCAGGGAACCAGGCGTAAAACTAATCGTAATCTCGTTTCGCAGAAATCGAGCTAGTGACGTCATACAGATAAAAGTGACGTAGGTTTACCATTTTAAAGAAAGCATGGCGAGTAACGAAAATATTGCTTTGATCTCTTGACATTGACTAGACATTTTTTAGCAGGATCATGATGATGTGGATGTTTCTGTTCTCGGTTGACAGCTCCAGGTTAGTTTAACGTTAATAGATTCGCCGTGCCATGACAACACCTGGGGCCCGTTTCATAAAACTTCGTACGGCAAAAACTGTCATAAGTCAAAACTTTAAAATACGTTTAATTTCTGATTTCTCCATCTAATCCTGACTTGTGACGTCTTTTTGGAATCGTCTTGAAAAGACGATTCCAAAAAGATGTCACAAGACAGGATTAGATGGATAAATAAATAATAATTGAGACTTTTATAATCTGACTTACGATCGTTTTTATCGTACGAAGTTTTATGAAACGGACCCCTGCATTGCAAAAAGTGTTCAGACCTAGCCCCGTTGTCATCCCGGGCTCTGCATCTGGGTTTGGTCTACTTTGGTCATTTAAGGCCACAAACACCCCCTACGTTCTGGCCCCCTGTGGTCTACTCTACACTGTCCTGATTTACTTATATCAAGTTGTGTTTGTTGTTCATAAATCTAGATGGGATTCAAACCATATGTCATCGAATTTGAATTTGTTTATTGTTAGAAAGTTTGTGATCATCTAGATCTAGATCTATTCTTACAAGACACGTGAATTTGTCTCTATAGATCAAGACAAAGAACCAAGAAACAAACCGTGATATCGGCTACCCTGTATGGGTCACAGGTACTTGACACATTATGAATTTTGATGCCCCTAGGGGCATATAGTTTTTGCCCTGTCTGTCTGTTTGTCCGTCTGTCTGTGCCCAAAACCTTAACCTTGGCTAAGTTTTGCATTGTTGCACATCGGCCTTTTATATTTGGCATGTGTCTTCCCTGTGCCATGACCTTTCCAACCATACAATTTGTATGAACTCTTGACCTTGACGTTTTACCTACTTTTGTAAAAATATTTGGTATTAACTTGTAGATCTAGATCTAGTCTAGATTTCTTGTGTAAAAATGTTGCTCAGAGTCGTGAAAAACTCACCAATATAAATAAAAAGAGGTCGCTTACAATTTAAATTGAATAGATCTAGATTTCTATTTCCCATTTCAATTCCATTTAAAATTCACATTTATCATCCAGAGTGTTGTCGTTATGTCCCTAACAAAAGTTGCAGCTGTAGAATGATCAGCTGGTGAAAAAAAGGCTGCTACACATGACGTCATCAAGTAATTCTGACGTATTATAAATATAACGTGACCAGTAAGATTGTGGTTTTTGGAGTGCCCGACGGGAATTAGTGTTGCGTTAAATAAATAATGACGAAAAGGGTGGAAATATTTATTTTAAAGCGTGTTAAATAACCGTAAAAACTTTGCAGTATAATGCATTCGATATACATTTTCAGCGGCGTAGCCAGGCTTGAACGAATGTTACGAACATCAAGGGGAGGGTGCGGGAGGGGGAAACCCCCTCCTGCTGTTGGGGGTTCGGGGGGCCTGCCCCGTGAGAAAAAAGTAAATTAGAAGTAAAATGGTGAGCTCTGAAGTGTGTTTAGAGGGGTTTGGAGCACTGAATACGATCTATGAGAACTATACAAATGTGTCCAACATATAATTAAATTTTGTGATTAGCGTTTTTTTCTGCTAAAATAATTTGACTTTTAGCCACACGAGTGGTATATACAAGAAGCACTGTAGTCTTTTATGATGTCGACTTAAATTTGTAGTTGTTGAGATCCTGAGTTTCCGAAACTCGAACTTGAAAAATGCAAGTGGGGGTTCGGGGGGTCCTCCCCCGGGAGAAAAATGGAAATAAGAACTGAAATGGTGAGCTCTATTTAAAAGTGTGTTTAGAGGGATCTGGAGCACTGAATACGATCAACGTGAACCATACAACTGTGTTCAAAGCTCCGTTATAACATAACAATAAATTTAATGATTAACATTTTTTCCGCTATAATAATTTGACTTTGCCGCACGAGAGGTGCATAAAGCACCGTAATTTTTTTTCATGATGCTGATTTAAATTTGTAGTAGTTAGTAGTTAAGATCCTGAGTTTCCAAAACTCGAACTTGAAAAATGCAAGTGGGGGTCCGGGGGTCCTCCCCCGGGGAGAAAAATGGAAACAAGAACTGAAATGTTGAGCTCTGAAGTGTTTTTGGAGGGAATAGGGACACTGAATACGATCAACGTGAACCATACAATTGCTTTGAAGGCTCTTTTTTATTAGACACAACCTTATTTTGTGACTAATTTTTCCACTGCTAGAACTATTTGACTTTAAGACTCACGAGAAGTACACGAAACACTGTAGACGTTTTTCAGGCTGCCAACTTTCTAGTAACTAAGTTCTTTATTTTCTGAAACTTGAACTTGACCGATGAAAGTGGGGTCCGGGGGTCATCCCCGGGAGAAAAAATCGAAATAAGAACTGAAATGGTGAGTTCTGAAGTGTGTTTGTAGGGATTTTGGACACTGAATACGATCAATGTGACTAACCTATATATTTCCAAGAACTTTCGACTTTTAGACGATTTAGGTATACATTGTACGTACAATCCACATGTATATGAACTATGAAAAATTGTTGGTGGGGGATTTTGGGCACTAAATACGAACTATGTGACCCATACAATTTTTCTTCAAAGGTTCGTTATACATGTATAAGACATAACATTATATAACTATTTGACTCAATGTTTAGACGCACGAGAGGTACATGTAGCAGATTACATGTAGCACCGTAGGTTTGAGCTGCCATCTTTGTATTTACTAAGTTATTGGTTTTCTAAAACTTATAATTGATCAATGTTGGAGGGGGCCGGGGGTTTTCCCCCGGGGAGAAAAATGGAAATTAGAACTGAAATGGTGAGCTATGAAGTGTGTTTAAAATCTTCATTTTAGACTTTAAGGTCTAACCCCCCTTAGCCTTCGGTTTTTATGCCATTTTTGGCCATGTTTGATTTTTCATTTTTCAAACTGATGTTGCGTACGTGCGTATCGCTGGCTACGCCCCTGATTTTTGCCCAGGGTATCGTGAGAGTTTGTTCCTGGCTGGTAAAATCATGTATCATGAAGGTACCGGTTTCGGTGCACTTAAGGTTCAAACTGATCATGGTGATGAGAAATCATAAAAGTCTATGAAAACAATTATTCCTACCTTTGAAATCAATTGTTTAGGTTAATTCCCTGTAAAAATATTTCCAAAATATTCTATATTTAGCGCAATCGCCACCGTTTTAATGACGTAGTCATTTTGTGCTGAGAACGTTTTGTGGTACCTATTTCAGTGAGGGTTGGTTTTATCGAAGTACAGGCTGGATCAAAAGTATGTGACCAATAAAAAACATTGTAAGAATCTCTCCTGTAAGGTTTCCCACCTATATAAATATTAAAGATTAGGATTTTCTCCCCCTTGAATATATAATTGATTCGTTGCCTGTACTGCCTCTCTCCCCTTTGAATAGGAAAAACAACAACAGTAAATTTTCAGTCATTCCTTTATGAATCATGTTGGCCTTTGTTCCAACTCAGTTCGGCAAGGAGTGGTAACTTAATTTTGACAAGTATACCCTGTAGGCTATTTTCGTCTTTTTATTTCTTCAAAAGAGTCACTTATATAATGTAAATCAAATCACAATATCAAGCCATTCAAAAAATAATTTACCGAAAAACAGTTTCCGGTATATAACGAGAGCATACTTTTGTAAGTGTAGTACTGTACATGGAACAAAATGGACGGGACCACTTTTATTATGTGATTTTGGTGTAGCAGATAACAAAATATGCACACCACTACAAAATTATGAAAATCAATTGTAAAAACTGTTATTTTAGAATATGGGTTTTCGGAGGAAAAATGGACATAAGGAAATTGGTTCAAATTGCTATGCTTTATTTTATACAGTAAATAAATTATCCGTTTGCATCGAATTTTGGATTTTTTTTGGACAAAGATGACAGGAAAAGTTTACTTTGCTGATAGCAAAAAGTGATAACGTAATAGAGCTCTTCAAAAAGATGATAGCGCTGTCACAGTTAAATGCACCGAAATAGGTACCTCACTGAAACGGGTACACCGACGATACCCTCGCCTAACGGCTGGGGCAACATGATTCTCCTCGGGAAAACAGTACTAAATCTACTAATAAAATTTGTATCCTTTAAATTTCTACTCAAGTGTCATGCAGGTTAGAAAGCTTTGTTCCTTCCAAAAACCACATCATCACTCTCCTGCGATCTCCATTGATTGCGCCAAGCGGCCATGATACGTAGATCTATCAGATATCAGTGTTTTTCACCACTTTGGGAATGAGTTGGTACCCCTTCAATTGGGAAAAATATGCTTTAAAACGGCGTAAAATACTTGATTTTGGGGAAAAATAGAGTCGTAAAAGGCTTATTTTAGTTACTTGACTATTCGTTATATAGTGGTCTGGATGGCATATTGTGTATTAAGGGAAGTAATCGGATAACTCGTATGTATGCAATGGCATATTGTGTATTAAAGGGAGGTAATCGGACAACTCGTTTGTATGCAGTTGTAATAAAACTAGAGATGCTAATAATATTGGTGAAAAGAACATGTCTCCGATGGTATGGAGTCTATGGAAACAGTCATAATTCCAAACAATATGAATACAGCAGTTGTTTCCTCACAACAACGACTGTTGCAATAGCGTTTGCTTAAATTTGTCCGCTTTTTTTCTCAAAGTTACATATAAGATGACTCGATAATTAATGCGTCTTTTTCTATTAGTTTCCTGAAGTTTGCTTTCATTTACACAAGGATATTCATATGCGATGCCCATTTTCCTACTTGAGTTGAGGAGCTCACTTTCAGTATTTTTTTAAATTGAGTCGGATTGCTTACTTCTTTTTTAATCCTATAATTTATCTTTCTTACTCGTTGTTTTTGTTGAAATGTAATTTCATTTAATGTTGGAAAATCATATTAAACATTAAATTGATTGTAAATGGAGATTAGATCTAGTTACGGTTCTTTGTCATCAAGTTTGGAATAATTCTGTGTTGATTCATTTTGTCGACGCACAGTAAATATCAATATCCTGAGTAATTTTTTGTCAGAGTCAACATTAAGATCCCGAGTTTCTTCAGATAATTGTGGTACAGAACTGAGAAGTGACATGCGGTCGGGGTTGTTTTGGAGGTCTTATTTTATTTGACTTGGATGAGTAATATAAGTTTGGACCATTGCTTGTTCTTTTTCTATCATCATAAAGACTACATGTTTTTTTCTGTTCAGCATTAACCAAATTGCAGTTGTCTTTTAAACTATTTTTATGTACAGGTTTTTTTCCTGTTCTGTTGTGTTTAAAATAAACATTTTCAGAACACTTATCACCAGTTTTAGTATATGTATGGTCTAAGGAAACATTGTCCTGACCATGATGTTCACAATTAGAAGTAGACCCTGATGGAGTTTTTATTCCAATCCTTTTGAAACTTGGTCAGCATGTGTATAACCATAATGTCTCGGTCAATTTAAATAACCAGCAAGATTGCCCTAGACATTCAAGAGTTATGCCTCTTTTTCGTAAAAAACGGGCATATTTTAGTTTGTCCGCTCTCTTGCTCAAACAAATTTATTCCAATCCTTATGAAACTTGGTCAGCATGTGTATTACTACAATGTCTCAGTTATGTTCCATAACCAGCAAGATTGCCAAAGACATTCAAGAGTTATGCCCCTTATTTTGTCAAAAACGGGCATTTTTTAGTTTGTCCGCTCTCTAACTCAAACAAATGTATTCCAATCCTTTTGAAACAGTTATTATTATATAGTAACAAAGTAGCATCACATAATAAAGAAAAAGGACCATATCACATTGTGGGAGCATCATATATTGACCAACTGACATCATATAATAAACAATACACATCATATAACATAGTACAAACATCATAGCAAACTAGCATCGTATAATAAAGAAATAGGACCATATCATTTTGAGGAAGCATCATACTGAAACAAATTGACACCCTATATTGGGCAATGCACATCATATGATATCAAACAATCATCATATACCGACATAACAGTATTGCATAAAAAAGAAATAGGACCATTTCACATATCGCCTATCGGAAGCATCATGTGGTGACTTACTGACATCATTGAATGGAAAATGCGCATCATATAATAACCAACTAGCAACATAAAACATCAATAGAACACCATAGTATCAATACAAGCATCTTATAATATAAAACAAGCATCATATAACAACAAACTAGCAACATATAATCAAGAAATAGGACCATGACATACTGTGGGAGCATCATGTGGTGACTAACTCACACAATATAATGGAAAATGCACATCATATAATATAAACAAGCATCGTATATGATATCAACAAAGTAGCAACATATAATAAAGAAATAGGACCATGACATACTGTGGGAGCATCATGTGGTGACTAACTCACACAATATAATGGAAAATGCACATCATATAATATAAACAAGCATCGTATATGATATCAACAAAGTAGCAACATATAATAAAGAAATAGGACCATGACATACTGTGGGAGCATCATGTGGTGACTAATGCACATCATATAATGTAAAACAAGCATCGTATATGATATCAACAAAGTAGCAACATATAATAAAGAAATAGGACCATGACATACTGTGGGAGCATCATGTGGTGACTAACTCACACAATATAATGGAAAATGCACATCATATAATATAAACAAGCATCGTATATGATATCAACAAAGTAGCAACATACTGTATAATAAAGAAATAGGACCATGACATACTGTGGGAGCATCATGTGGTGACTAATGCACATCATGTAATGTAAAAAAGCATCGTATACCAAAAAAGTAGCATTATATAATATAGAAATAGGACCATATAATGACGAATAAGCGTTATGTCATAAAATGTTAGCACCGTGTATTGTTAAAGGTTTGTACATCACACAAGGGGTTAACTATGTTAAGGCAGCTATGGCGTTCCATACAATGCCAACATAAAAGGATTTATATTGAATTGGTCACAATTTCGGTTATTGCCGGTCAATATCATTTGCATGATTCCGGCAGTTACCAGTCAAGTATAAGGTCATGTAGTAATAAGATATAAAACCAGTCAGGAAAGAGAGAGCAGGGAGGTGTGACCAAAGGGAAGCAATGTAACTGCTTATAAACCAATCACAGAGCAACATACCCATTGTTTATTTATCTCGAAAAGTCTAAGGCTGTCGACCTAATTTTCGTTACAAACCCCTCCTCCCATCCTCCTCCTTTTTCTTGTTTCATGTAATGTTCTTGATATTTTACGTTCATGTTACCATGTTATTATTCTGCTGGGCGGCGGTTGTTGTGTTGCCCAGATATAGAAATTACTTCAAATTAGATATTTACCTTCTATGACATTGATCTTAAGTTTATGGCATTTCAAATAAAATGCCCATTAACAAACATACATTACGTATTTGTCTTCTATTTTCTATACAAGTGAGTTTCGGTACTATGTGGATCGTAAGCCTAAGTGGGCAATGCCACATAAAAAGTTTAACAATGCCAATGAATCGTATAACGACATGACATACCCATTTCCGGTTTGTTTTTAAGTTGACAACGGAAAGGCATTACCCTTTTCAAAGACGGTTCTAGTGTGTCTCCCCTAAATATAGATTCAGGGCGGATAGAACCGACTCGAATGAATATGTTTTAAGGCAGAGAGCAATCTAAAAAGAATAACGAACGAGAGCACTGCAAACGGTACATTATACGCCCACTTGGAAGGCTATACTTTCCATACAAATCTTTATTAATAATCACGTAACAGAAACGAACAGTCTTCCAAATTTCGGAAATGAAAAATTCAAACGCGCTTCCTGCTTCGAACTTTTCCACATGGCTTTACTTGTTTTATTGGCTATAAAAAGGGAAATTACTCACATCCTTTTTAGCTCACCTGGCACGAAGTGCCAAGGTGAGCTATTTTGATCGGCCTGTGTCCTTCGTCGTCCGTCCGTCAGTCCGTCCGTCCGTCGTCAAACTTTTTCTTTAAAGATTTTCCCTTTGGAAACCACTGGGCCAATTTCTCAAAACTTCATAGGATTGTTCCTTGTAGGGTATTCTCTCAGATTTCTTCGAATATAGGTCATCCAATTGAAATTGTGGTTGCCATGGCAACCAATTGAAAAAACTTTAAAAATCTTCTTGTCAAAAACCACCTGTCCGAATTGAAAATAATTTTACCCAAATGTGCCATTGGTGACCCTCTTATCAGATTTCTTAAAATAATTTTCCTATCTAAAACAACATGGCCGCTAGTGAGTGGGGCAGATTTTCCGGCTTTATAGTGAAAACATTAAAAATCTTTTTGTCTGAAACCGCTGGTCCGATTTGAAAGTAATTTCAAACAAATGATTCATGGGTGACCCTCTACCAGATTTCTTAAAATAATTTTGATATCTGAAAAAAACATGGCCGCCAGTGGGTGGGGCACATTTTACTTATGTTACTGTATAGTAAAAACTTTAAAATTCTTCTTCTGTGAAACTACTGGTCCAAATTAAAAATAATTTTACACAAAAGCGCCATTGGTGACCCTCTATCAGATTTCTTAAAATAATTTTCCTCTTTTAAAAAACATGGCCGCTAGTGGGTTGGGCAGCTTTTCCTTATATGGCTATATAGTAAAAACTTTAAAAATCTTCTTGTCTGAAACCGCTGCTCCGATCTGATAGTAATTTCACACAAATGATTCATGGGTAACTCTCTACTAGATTTCTTAAAATAATTTTGATATCTAAAAAAACATGGCCGCAGGTGGGTGGGGCACATTTCCCTTATGTTACTGTATAGTAAAAACTTTAAAAATCTTCTACTGTAAAACTTTTGGTCCAATTTGGGAATAATTTTACACAAATGATCTATTCATGACCCTCTACCAGATTTCTTAAAATAATTTTGATATCTAAAAAAACATGGCCGCCAGTGGGTGGGACACATTTTTATACGCCCGTCTTCAGACGGGACGTATTATGTCGTGGCGCTGTCCGTCCGTCCGTCCGTCTGTCCGTCCGTTAACTTTTTCATGTCCGCTCTCTAACTCAAACAAATTTAGTCTAATCCTTTTGAAACTTGGTCAGAACGTGTATGACCATAATATCTCGGTCAAGTTCGATAACCAGCAAGATTGACCCAGACATTCAAGAGTTATGCCCCTTTTTTGTCAAAAACGGGCATATTAGTTTGTCCGCTCTCTAACTCAAACAAATGTTTTTTAATCCTTTTCAAACTTTGTCAGCATGTGTATGACCATAACATCTCGGTCAAGTTCGATAACCAGCAGGATTGCCCCAGACATTCAAGAGTTATGCCCCTTTTTTCGTAAAAAACGGGCATATTTTAGTTTGTCCGCTCTCTTACTCAAACAAATTTAGTCTAATCCTTTTAAAACTTTGTCAGCATGTGTATGACCATAATATCTCGGTCAAGTTCGATAACCAGCAGGATTGCCCCAGACATTCAAGAGTTATGCCCCTTTTTTCGTAAAAAACGGGCATATTTTAGTTTGACTGCTCTATAACTCAAATACATTTATTTTAATCCTTTTGAAACTTGGTCAGCATGTGTATGACCATAATGTCTCTGTCAAGTTTGATAACAAGCAGGATTGCACTAGGCATTCAAGAGTTATGCCCCTTTTTCCGTAAAAAACGGGCATATTTTAGTTTGTCTGCTCTCTAACTCAAACAAATTTATTTCAGGCCTTTTGAAACTTGGTCAGCATGTGTATGACCATATTGTCTCGGTTATGTTTCATAACCAGCAAGATTGCCACAGACAGTCAAGAGTTATGCCCCTTTTTTCATCTAAAACGGGCATTTTTTAGTTTGTCCGCTGTCTAACTCAAACAAATTTATTCCAATCCTTTTGAAACTTGGTCAACATGTGTATTACCATAATGTCTCGGTTATGTTCTATAACCAGCAGGATTGCCCCAGACATTCAAGAGTTATGCCCCTTATTTTGTCAAAAACGGGCATTTTTTAGTTTGTCCGCTCTCTAACTCAAATAAATTTATTCCAATCCTTTTGAAACTTTGTCAGCATGTGTATGACCATAATGTCTCGGTCAAGCTCCATAACCAGCAACATTGCCCCTGACATTCAAGAGTTATGCCCCTTTTATCGTCAAAAACGGGCATTTTTTGTTTGTAGCTCTCTTTCTCAAACAAATTTATTCCCATCCTTTTGAAACTTGGTCAGCATATGACCCCTAACTTTCAGGGTTCTTCCCCCTTTTGTTTTTACCTTGATAGGGTTTTGGTATGACTACATTCTAAGATCGATTTGACGGGCGTATAATGTGCCCGGCTTGCGGTGCTCTTGTCCTTATGTTACTGTATAGTAAAAACTTTAAAAATCTTCTTCTGTGAAACTACTGGTCCAAATTGAAAATAATTTTACACAATTGTGCCATTGGTGACCCTCTATCAGATTTCTAAAAATAATTTTCCTATTTTAAAAAACATGGCCGCTAGTGGGTGGGGCAGATTTTACTTATATGGCTATATAGTGAAAACTTTAAAAATCTTCTTGTCTGAAACCGCTGCTCTGATTTGAAAGTAATTTCACACAAATGATTCATGGGTGACCCTCTACCAGATTTCTTAAAATAATTGTGACATCTAACTTTACCATTACTGGTTCATTACCATGACCGTAACCATGGGTACCAGGTGAGCGATGTAGGGCCACATGCGGCTCTTGTTTAAACATCCAATGAAAGTAGACGTTGGGTTGGTTTGATTAACGTCTGTTTCTGCCATCAAATGCCAATATCAAATTGAAGAATGGAATATTTCTATCTCTGAAAGTACATGCATCCATTTTGTAGGGTTTTTTTGTTCATATTAAATAGATCTTTTTGAAATAGAATTTCATCGTGACAACAAGTAGATGCTGTTTATTTCTTCTGTGATACAGTCAAATTATTTATATTCTGTTTTTATGACAACTGGTTGCTTAGAGCAGGCTGAATTGTAATAGGAAAATCCATATCGCATAAGACACCCAGATGTTTGGATACAGCAACATTTCTTTAACAAGAGAGTAGTAAAGGAACGAAAAGTTATCTCTACGAGAAAAAAAAGAGTTAAAACGATAATTGTATTTTATATAATGTGTAACTGTTTGTTTGTATGTTCGACTGTGTGAGGCAGAATAAACTGATTAAATACACTCAGTACAAAAAGAAACGCACATTGTGCTCAGGCGCAAATTAAGATACTTTTATAAGATACTAAGACCATATCTCAAGATCAATTTAATTCAACCACAAGTTCAGAAAAACATATTCTTAAAATTACTGTGCTTTATTTTATCCCTTTCACTCTTAATGACGTCAAATGGCGCGTTTTCAAACAGTTTGGATCCTGATCAGACGCAGTGTCTGATCAGGATCCAAACTGTTTGACACTCGTATAGATATACTTTAAGTCGTACTACTTTGAATCTTACTTTGAAACGATCTTGCAAACAACAAAATTGAAGCAGACGACAATGAAACGGTGGTGGGATAAAAATCTCACGATTAATTTGGCAGCGAAAGAGTTAACTAGTGCCTGTTGAAAACATCGCACCGATTTATACAGGTTGTGATGATACCAATTCAATGATAAACCTCCCATTTTCAACATTGATAGCCCAAGACGGAACTTCTGACTAATAAAAAGATTATTTCACAAATACGTTCCTTCTACATACAGATAATATTGTAATAAAAGTGTGCGTTTCTTTTTGCACTGAGTGTAAGGGCTACTAAAGCGGAATACCTCACATTTTTATATCAATGTAAATTAGGTGTTGATCTGGCAACTTGTCTCTTGGGGTCGCGATGTGACTAAAAATAGAAATACTTTTTAACCCTTTACCTGATAGCATTGTTTCTAGTATTAAAGATAATTTATGTGACTACTTAAAGCAGGTTGAAAGTAAAGCAGAATGTGCCCTCAGGCGCATTCTGCTTTACTTTCAGCCTGCTTTAAGCTATTAACCGCTAGAATAAGGAAATTATTAAATAATTAATATGACACATATTCACTACGGTATAATTTGGAACTATTTTCTTCAGCGGATGAATAAAATGAATGTGCTAAAAGACGCTTCTATAAGGGAAAGAGTTAAGCGGCATAAAACCCTAGTTCAACAACAGCAACAACCAACTTGGCGACGTTGTAAAGAGGGAGCACTGTATCTTCATTTAACTGACAGAGCTAAATGTCCCTCCTCAGTTGTAGGGAGACATATCTACTAATGGAGAAAGAGAATATCCGTATTTTGAATTAAAATTGTTATTTTGAAGATGCCCTCTGCCTGATCAGACAGTGTATAATGTATTATGATGCAAAGGGGTACACTAACAGAAGTAACAGTGTAAACTTGAAGCTGAATCTCCCTCATCTTCATATATCTCTGAATGTATTCAATATCCCACTTTTCTAAATGTCAATGAGTAATCTGGAGTCAAGACTATACAACATCATTAGTGAGGCTAATGTTGACTGACTCAGCCGATTTCTGTTTACAGCACATTAGCTTATCAAGTTGAACAGCCTCTACCTCTTGTAGGTATCAGACGACCGAATAAAATTAGCCTGAACATGAATTCATATGATGTACAAGTCAATGGAGAATACGTTATTCTTTCCCATTTAAACGCATACAAAACGCAAACACATTACAACAACATGTATAGAACATGACAACTTGCTTACAATTCTGTCTGATTTTCTTTTAATCTGAGTGACAAACAGTTTGGAGCCTGATCAGACGCCGGGTTAACCGGCGTCTGATCCGACTCCAAACTGTTTGCATTGGAAATACCGGTAATAGTTTTAGCGTTATCGCGTTTATTGGGAAAAAATAACGTATACTCCACTGTACGTAGCCTGTCATCAGTCAGCAACTCCTGCAGCATGTCTATCTAACCCCTGTTCAAGAGGCGTATTGCAATATTATATATAACTATATATTGCCGCATTATTACACCCCTAGAGGCTACCTTTTTTGGCTTTTAATTAATTGTCACATCACATGCCTTGAATAATGAATTTAAATATTTGTCATTGAATTACCGGATGCGTCTTGCGAAGACTCTGACTGTTGGCTCATCCACCTCTTCAGGAAGCTTTGACAGGAAAAGAGCTGTGATTTTTTCATCGCTAATTATTACACACACCAGATTTAAACCCAAATTCTCACACAAGATAAGTTAGTTAAACTAAGTTAGCTTCCCATGACATTCAGTTGAAATGTGAAATAACTCTACCGGTATATAACGTCTCTTCCTCCTTGTTTTTCAAAGCACGTTGAAGTTTTTTCGTTTTTTTGTTTGTTTTTTAATTTTATTAAAAGTATGTCTCTGAAATATTACACGAAGGCTGGACTCTTCCTCTTTCAACAATACTTGAAACAAAACTCTCTCAAATCCAGTCTTTTTAAGACGATTCACGGTGCCCATCATTTGGTTAAAAATTAAGTTAGGGGAGCATAATGGAGATGAAAAGACATCATTTTAATGTTAATGAGATAGCCGTATTTATCGCATGCCTCAATTTAAGCACCCCAAATTCTTTATATCCAGGATGTACCAAGTCTCTGTCGTAGTGGAGGGGAACAGACTAGCTCCTTCCCGTGTCTCCTCTTTCAAAGAACGTTTTAATTTTCTGATTTTCAAGATCCGCACTGTTTTAAAACCATTTCAATATGTCTGCCCCAAGCACAGGGACCCGACACGATTGACTTTTGAGAAATAAATATGTCAGAATGTATATATAGAGACTCTTATATATAGAGTCTCTATATATACATTCTGACATTTTTTTCTCAAAAATCAATCGTGTCGCGTCCCTGTGGTGGGATGTGGGGAGGAAAGAATACACCCCTTGATCGAACTGACAGAGTGGTAAGACTCCATCGAAAAGTGACACCAATACATTCATACACATACACGCACCACACTGCACCATTCAATGAGTAAAAGCACAATAAAACCAAACACAAACAAAATTAATATTTTTCACTTTAAAGTACTTTAAATGTATCATGTTTCTCTATCTGCTCCCACTCCAATATGTACTCTTAAAGATAATTATCCCAAGGGTTGCTGATAGTATAAATTGATAGTCTCTGCCATATATTTTAATGATTTAAACGTACTTTCCTTCATTTTCAAACAATTTATCTCACATTTCAGTTTTCAATTTCTAATTTGTCTCCTTTCTAAAATTATTCTCTCACTGTCCAGTTTTGTGTTTATAAGGGTTTCAATTTCCTGCTCCTGTGCCTTCTTCGTTTAAGGCAACTGCTCTCTGAATAAAGGTATAAAGAGATACAGTAAAACCTCTCTAGAGATAGATTAGGCAAATGTTAACTGACTTTCATCCAGGGCTCCAGATAAGGGGAAGTGAACTGAACAAAATCAACATTTTCTCACTTATTTCAGGATCAAATCCTATAGTGTTACTTACTCATTAGAATTGTCTCTTCGAGACAATTCTAATGAGTAGTGACACCATAGGGTTTAAAGCAGAAATAAAGATTTAAATTTTTGAAATACCCCCCTTATCTGGAGCCCTGTTCATCTTGCAGACATTTTTTCAGTAATCAAAGGATTTACCCCTTCAAACACTTCGTGTACCAGTCTGCAAACTGCATAGACTAGAGCATTTATTTCTGATGCCTTCCTTCTCCTGTTGCCCGTTTCATAAAACTTCGTACGACAAATGTTGTCGTAAGTCGGATTATAAAAGTCTCAGTCATTAATTATTTCTCCATCTAATCCTGCCTTGTGACATATTTTTGGAATCGTCTGGACGATTCCAAAAAGATGTCACAAGACAGATTAGATTGAGAAATCAGAAATTAAAGGCATTTTAAAGTTTTGACTTACGCCATCATTTGTCGTAAGAAGGTTTATGAAACGGGCCCCAGGTCCAGTAGCCCATTGCTCTCTACGTACCCATGTACTCAAGATAACTGTCTCGAAAAGTTTGCACAATGTCTGTGTCAGACTTATGGGTCTGTATGAAGACGTAGTGTAATAGTCTGACTTCCCTTGTTTCCACAGGATGTTGACAAGGGCCTTTTAAAATTTCTTGAAAGCGGCTTCCAAACAGTTATTTGGAATGGTCACTTGATAGCTTTCCGATTACAAGTAAACAGGAAGTTACATCTTTTCAATCTGCTCTCAGTTGCCCTTATACATGAGGATTATGTAAGTTTCCGCTTTGGTGAAACAACTATATAAGCTTGCAACTTCCAATAAACTGGTCAGGACCTTTTCGAAGTCTGAAAATTAGAATTATGTGAAAGAGATTTTTTGTTAAGAGTTGATGTAGGCTATCAAGTAGTGCTTGTAAAACAAGAAAATGTTCCCCTCAGCACGATGTGCCAAAGTGAGCTATTAAGATCGCTGGATGTCCGTCGTCTGTCCAGATTTGGTTCAATAACACTAGAAGCTACAAATCTTTTATTAAGACCCACAGAGAAATAAACTTATTTGCGATGAAAAACATCCAGAAAAAGAAGAAATTTCAACAGATGAAGAAGCAATCAAGTAAAGATCCCATATCACTACTACAGATCTATACCTTTGTTGTAAAGCAGAAATATAACTTTAAACATTTGAACCAAATATTCCGTTGTGGGTGGAGTATTGGCAATGTAAAAAAAATTGCTATGAATTAACCAAAACGCTACTATTCATATTATCATTATCAGAATTAATATTATAAGATGTTTACATCACTAGAGCAAAATAATTTTTTTATGATGTCATCATGGCCTATAAGTTTCAGGGATTATTCTGGCCCAGAATGCAAGTGAGAGAAATTCTCTCATTTGTCAAAAAAAAGTGAGAGATTTTTTTAGATGATGAGAGAAATTTTAATTGGTAGTCTGTTTGTACCAACAAGCACTACTGCTATATCTACTGCTTGAGAATTTTGTGTAAATAAAATTTATATGACATGGAACTGTTATTCTTCTTCTCCCTATCGAAATCTAGTGAAAAGATTTAATCCATAACATAAATTGATAGTTTTAAACGTTACCGCACGCGCCATTAGCGTATATGTTATCGGCAGATTCATTTTCGTCTGTAGATGGTCAGTTCGCGAAAACTAGTGACAAAAATTATCGGCGCGGTTACGCCGATAACTAAGGAATAAAATGAACGGTATTTTGGTGCATTGTGCAGTTATTCAATCAAGTGAGGGGAAATTACATTCCTGTTTTCCGAAAGAAAGTACGATCCAATGACAGAGGACCTAACGTGTACCGGGCCGACGGTAATCCCTGCCGGTCACCCATCCAGATTCTAACCGCTAACCAATTAGTCTACGTGCGGTCTGGTACAGGTTTTATTCTGAACCGGATGTGTTCTGATTTTATATACAAATTTCGGAACTCTCGGTCCTGTCCGTTTATTGGTTTGCTGTTATACTTATTGGTGCGCGGGATGCTGCGATTACGATAAGGCGTTCGACGAAATTGATCAGAAATGTTTGTAAATATCGGAAATAAATCGAGAAGAATTACGTTTCGCTCGCAAGTATCTGAGAAACGAGTGCGAGAAATATTCGCGTTATACAAATTTTGATGCGATATCAGTCATTTTCGTGCGAAATATCGCGGAAATCGCGGCCCAGAATGATCCCTGAAGTTTGTTTAACCCATCAAGCGTTGTCGATATTTTCAATGTCCCAATTTACCAAGTTCACCACATTCTCTATGTACAGCTGTTGAAGTTTCAAGACTGGTGGGATAGATGTTACCGTGGCTAGCCTAATCCACCTTGCCTAGCTTTGAAAGAATAATTGTGGCTATTAGGTGTAATTAACCACAAGGAAGCTGTTTGTTTTACACGTTTAATGCTCTTGGCAGTAGTCTGTTGTTTCAGGCCTTCATCCGAAGATGCATAAATACAAAAAAAAACATTTACTGTAGTACAAATACCGTCGGATACGTATGCCACGTGGTTTTACTGTTCTTGAAATAGATTTGCTGTTGACATATCGAATTTTGACGTTTTTTACAATGCTTAAAAAAGGTGAAAATTAGAATAATTTATATATTTATTGAGCGAAATGTATGTCTTAACTTTTTCTTCGCCTAGTTTACACTTATTTTAATGGTCCCTCCAGGTCGCTTGTGATAGAAGTAAGAAAGAGACTTTACCACTTCACCCTAAGAGTTTCATTAGGGTGGACCCCATCATACAGTTGACCAAAGATGTACATGTACTTTGTCATGACGTTATGTTTATTATGAATGTGTATGCCTCTTCTATTTGTTGAAAACTTGACCAAATCTCTTTCCCAGCGCACAATGCGAACTAGGTTAGCATTGTTGATGTTTTCAATGTTTACCAAGTTAATCACATTCTCTACGTACAGGTGATGAAGTTTCAAGATTGATGGGGTAGCTGTTACCGTGGCTAAACAATCTTGCCTAGCTCTGAAATAGTTGTAGTGGGTGAGGGACACTGGAAGGGCTGTAACAAAACTTAACAATTTAGCTCAAACTTTTAACACAGTCCTGTATTTTAATACTTTTCCATGAATTTCATTTACATGGCTTATAACAGGTCTGTCTGGTTGACAAAAAAGTTCCTGGTCTCTATTTGTATGGTACATTTTTATGGTTATATCACAAATACCTGCAGCCACGCAAATGCAGTAGAACTGTACTAAGTTTGATTTCATTAAATGAGATAGAATACTATCATAAGCGGCTCCAGGCTCCTTGGATTGGTTTAACTAAAAAATCAATGTCTCTCCCTGTTTGAGAAATAAAGTGGCGTAGACAATTCCGCCTGTTACCGTGTTAACCCACATTGCCTAGCTTTGAATTGCATTTTAACACTTTTTTCACGAATTTCATATACACGGGTTCTAATAGCATTATCTTGTTGACAAACAAGTTCCTGGTCTCCATTTGTGTGGTACATTTTTATGGTTATATCACAAAAACCTGCAGCCTCGCAAACGCAGCAGAATTGTCGTAAGTTGTAGTTCATCAAGTGGAATAGATTACGATCATGAGAGTCTCCAGGGATTGGCTTTGTTGAGAACTTGACCAAATCTGTGTGTGCCTCTTGTTTGCCCCTCTGGTGGGCCGGAATTCTTCCAGTCTGTCTTCTCATTTTAAGCTGCCTATCTATCTTCTCTTTGCTTATATATTAGAAAAGAACAGTATGTTAAACATTTATACATTTATTTTATATAGCTATAGACTTAGGTATTTACAAATGAAAATATAAGATTGTATAAAATGTGGAACATAGTTGGTCTTATTTGATAAGTATTGTCCAAAGCTACATTGATTTAACACATCAAAAGTAGTGCTAAAAAGTACCGATTATAAACAAAACATAAAGATAATCATTTTACTATTGAGAGAAAGAGAGAGAGAATAGAGAGAGAGAGAGAGAGAGAGAGTGAGATACCTAAAAGCGCGTTTGCAAACAGTTTGAATCCTAATCAGACGCCGCGTTACGCGGTGTCTGATCAGAATCCTAACTGTTTGACACTCCTATGATCGATATTTATAAAACCATACAACCTTAAATCTAATTTTGAAACGTGTCCTGCAGACAACAAAAATGAAGCAGACGACAATAAAACGGCGAAGTGGACAAAATCTCCCGAATAATTCATTTTAATCATGGAAGGGTTAAGTGATGTAAACTGTCTCTCGTATGTACTTCCCAGCTGTGTCCCTTGAAATGTCAGCGAGTCGCCGATCAGAATCTGGATGGTTCCTGTGGCTAGGTATCGCAGCCCCACGAATACCGTCAACATGGGAGGGAGTGGCATATTCCGTCTTGTGGTTGGAGCTGCTAGGTTGAGTTGTCCCTAAATTACTGATATCGTACACGGACGGAACGGGTAACGCTAAAAAACCTCTGGTTCCTCCAATGCTTAAAGGGGACTGCTCCCATCCTCCTCACCACATTCTGTTCGTACACAGTCCGTCTCATTGTTTACGTTAGCAGCCACTATTATGTAACGAATGCGCATGAGTTTTGTTCTCACTTGAGCACAATCACAGACTCAGATTTTTATAAGTCCAAATAATATAAATATGTAAAAATAACTAAATGACCTTACCTACCTTTTAGAATTATTTAATCCATTTTTTCACTTAGATGTTTCGCATGTTTCAGTTCATTTATTCAAAATGATAATTCTTACATTGACGGACGAGTTGTCGACCATTTTCTGCAGTTGTTAAAACAGGTCTTGCATATCTATTCATACTACCGCACACTGCTCTTGCATATTCTCTAATATATTGGACTTGATTTGTTGGGAGAACATGGGCTAGACATTTCCAGTGTTTATGCATATTGTTTTACCACTGCCTTTTTGTTAGTTAGTCCGCCCGCCCGTTCGTCAACCACCCAACTTACAGTATATACTTTGTACTTCTCATACAGTTTTCTAGCCTCAATTTTATAATTTGGCAGAGTGTTTGCACATACACTGACTATAGATGTGCATATGAGCATGATTTTGATATGCTTCCTTTTTTATGCTTCTTCGTTGTTACATATTCATACAAATTGGTCTGCTTTTGTGAGCGCGTTCAAAAGTATGATCTGGCATAGTTTTGTTACCATTAATGAACGTATCACGTTGCTCCGATCACTGAGTGGTACTGCTACTGGAACATTTTCACGAGGTTTGAAAGCTTGACAAGGGGCGCAAATGACAAGAAAGGAAACTGTTCTGTGTCGAACACAAAATCGGTAACGCATCTAGCCGTTTAAACACATACAGTAAAACCTCTCTATAACAGCCACTAAAGTGTGCTAAGTTATTAGTTGTTTTTGACAGGTGACTGCTTAAAGCATGGGGACAGTAAAACAGAAAGCTCCTGTAGGAGCTTTCTGTTTTACTGTCACCTTGCTTTAAGCTGTCACCTGTCATTTAAACAACCAATTAGTCCTCGTTTTAGTGGCCGTTATAGAGAGGTTTTACTGTATTCTTAAAGGTGCTGAACAACACCTTAATGGTTCAAATATTGTCGTAAAAAAGGAACACTTCTTCGTGTCAGACATACGTAATCTGCTTTTGATGTTTAAGCTCCCTATATCTTTGAATCGTGGTCCAAGAGAACTTGGACTTGCTCCAAGGGAACTGACTTGTTTCAGGAACGTTTGCAGGTGCAGCAAAATCAGGATTGTCGCCAAATAATTTTGTTTCGGGAGCTTCACATGTTGACGTTTTGGTGCTAGAACTAGACGTTACCCTTGGACTGGGACTATATAGTACTTGTACTCCGCTAGAATCCTTTGTTTCATCATAAGAAGGTTGATATTAATTTAGGGAGTTTATAGCCTCATACATGCAGAGAGTCCTGTCCGGGTATTTGGCATATAGCCACACGACAACTTTGAGGCCAACACTGTGAACATGATTATCATGTTCACTGATTATGATTTCAATAAACTCATTGACTAGTATATAAATATTACGTTCGCCTTTATGCTCTCGTCGTATTGCTTTAGTCGACTCGTTTATTAAATAAAGATGGTGAAAACTCTGAAAGTGCTTGCAGTGTCCCTATAACAGTATGTTCTTGTGCAAAGATGCATAATCTGACCTTACCTCAGAAAATTCACCCAACGTTCATCATCTTCAGAATTTTTGAACCTAGTATGGTGGACGACTGTTTCACAGTTTAAAGGCCTCTAAACTAACTTTAAAAAATGAGCTCTCTCGTTTCCCAGTTATGTATAAAAAAAATAGTACTGAAAGGACCTAATCTGATCTTTTGACCATTACATAGAGGATAACTGTTTTTTTCAGTGTAAGATCGAAATTTAATCCATTGAGTGAACATCAGACGTTATATTTTCACGAGTGGCGAAGCCACGAGTGAAAATATAACAGTCTGATGTTCACGAAATGGATTAAATTCGATCTTACACTGAAAAAACACAGTTATTCTATTTATTTATGCTTTTAAGCCACTTTTTAAACGAAATTGTTTAAAAATTGAAAGCGAACGTACATTATTTATCCCGTGTTGAGCCCCACGTTTTATGTCGAACACACACGTGCGTGACAGTTGGCGGTATATTTGTTGATTTGACGTCATCCGAATGACTTCGTTGCTCCCGAGTTTGGATTCGTGCTCTTCCGGTGAGTAGTTCGCGACAAATCGGACTGCCGGAATTTAACGATAAGACACGATTGACTACGATTCTTGGGGAGCCCTACGGGGAAAATTCATAATAAAAGCGATTGGTGATAATCCACTGCAGTGGATTACCAAGTGATTATCCACTGCTATATCGTGGTAATCCACCGAAAAGCATAAATAAAGTGTTATCTTCTTTGTTGAAACCAAGTATTTCAGAAGGCATGTCAACTCATTTGGAAATAAGCCTTCAAGGAAAACATTAAATCCCATTATGGAATCTTGAATAAATTCTAAGATCACAGCTAGCCATATTGATACCCCACATCTTGTTTCAATATACTCGACTACCCTTTGATAGGTTTTTTCGCAGTGAAACTTGTTTCTCTAACAGTTTATGCTTGATTTCAGACCCTGACATGTCATACATTCTGCATTTTTTTTAATGTAAATCCAACACTTTCTTACAACCCAACTATCCCTTTGGAAGCTAATTTATTATATGCCTTCGTATGATATCGAGCGTTTCCGCGTGTATCTGCCGAGTAAAATACAAGAGTCTGTATCAGCCACTTTGTATATTACTCTGACGTCGCTTTCGATTTAACGTGACGTCATTTACGATCATGTAAAAGTTCCGCGTTATTCTTTTTGGCATGCAAAAAATCTTTTTCTGCTTCAAATAACTTAAACATTTTGGATATAAAATGATTTAAACAACTATATAGTTGTTTCTGGAGTGTATTCAAGGCATATAAATATTATAATAAACACATCACCAGTTGGCAGTGCGCTACAGAGTGTTGCATTTAGCTCTCGACGTTTTTGGCGGAAACAACCGATCAGACTCGCGCCAAGGCGCTCGTCAGATCGGCTATTTCCGCCAAAAACGTCTCGAGCTAATTACATCACTCTGTACCGCACTGTCAACTGGTAATGTGTATATATTGTAATGTACAATGACCAAGGTTCGTTGTACTGTCATCTGAATGTTATTTCCCGATAATCTATTGACAATCGTTATAAAATCTGTCCGTATGAAATCTAGACCTTCTTTTTCTCGAAAAAGCACAGTTTTGCCTTTACAGGCCTTAAACCATTCCCACTTTTTGCTACGTTTCCAACTTTTTCCTATGCTACTTTTTAGTCACATCCTACTTCTTTCGTTTTTCTACCGATACCTACTGCGTGGCTCCTAATTTTTTGCCTAATATGTCTTCAAGTTTCCTAAAAATCGCTCAGAATACAGTAAATGAAGTGCTCGATTTAATTTTTTCAGGGGGTTTATGCCCACGGACCCTCTTTTCAATGCCTGTTTGGTCACCTCTAGGGGATGTTGAACCAAATCATAATGAATATAATGAAAAAATGTATTTTGGTTAGAATTAGCTTTGGGGGGGTTAGAGGCCTGGCTCGGAGGCTATAAAGCTTTTGACATGAGTCTAAACTCGTTCCCAAACATTTGCTTGGTCAAATTTGAGCATAGGCTCAAATCTGACCAATCAAATGCTTGGGAACACACTCAGACTCAACTAAAACGCTTTATAACCTCGGGGCCAGGTATTGAAAATGGAAGGTCATTGCCGATTGTCTGCCTGCACTTCAAGACTCCATTTCTGGCTACTCTCCAGCACCATTAAACACTGCTGCTGCAATTCCACAAGCACCTCATCTCCATCCAACTTGGCACCATCCTTGTCAACTACAACTCATAATAAACTTTTCAATCTGAGCTTCTAGGCAGCTTGAATGCACGAATATCATTCGTATTATTAACAAAAACAGGCTGTGTAAAACACATTATGATAATTTACAAGACGTAAATCAAGCTTTCAATAAATGATATTTTAACCATACCACTAGGTAATTTAACCCTTAGCCCGCCAAATAAATTGTCGTCTGCTATATTTCTCGTCTGCTTCAAGTTTTAAAGTGCTTCAAAGTTGCTCAAAATTGCTGAAAATGTTGTCCGAGTGTCAAACAGCTTGGATCCGGATGAGACGCCGAGTTACTCGGCGTCTCATCCGGATCCAAGCTGTTTGCATATGGAGCTATAGTCGTGACTGGCAGGCTAAGGGTTAAGCTATTGCAATCATTCTAAGAAATGAATGTAAGTTATATTCCAACACACTTCACCCACATCAATATTATATATAAACGAAGAATAATATATGTCTGTTTTAGATCTCTGTATTAAAAACAAATTTATGGCATAATGATCCGTGGAAGCTTATACGGACCCCCTTATATGTTATAATATTGCTAAATTTTTAAAGAGTTATAGATCATTCATATATATAAGGTGATGTTTTATGTGTAGTTATATCATAATTAATATTTATCTTTATCGAAGTTTTTGATTTTATATATCTACAATATATGCTAATGTTTTCTGAGCAGTTATATGAAAATAATATTTATGTAAATCATTTTTGTCAATTATAAATAAGCATTAATATATAAAATTGTAAACAGTAGAAAATTTATATTTTACAAAACATATATTTTTTGTAAGTTTTTAAGTTAAAGTAAATGTAAAAGGCTAAAAAAAACCAATTGTATATTAACCAGAATAAATTCCTTTTATACACTACTTAAGTAAGTATTTCATATACTTAATGACTATTTTGTTGAATACATCTTCACAACATATATCTCTTTGAAACTGTTGACACTATATTTGAAACAGTTCTTTTTCAAGATAAATTGAAGATGGATGTTATATGACCCCATTTCGGTTTCTGACCTATACCACTTGTTGATATAACAGAGGAAACTGACTTTGCAAATCTTTATCTATACCCCAGAGAAAAAATGGGTGAGATCTCGGGCGAGACCACGGCCGAGTCTCGCATGACATCACGACGTGAAAAAATTGCGGGATCTCATGTGAGATATCAGCACAATCTCAGCTGTGATCTCATCTGATATCCCGCAATTTTTTCACGCCGTGATTCCGGGCGAGATCACAGCCGTGATACCAGGTGATATCTCACCTGAGATCCCGCAATTTTTTCACGCCGTGATCCCAGCCGTGATAAAGGGTGATATCTCACCTGAGATCCCACAATTTTTTCACACAGGTGTGATCACAGCCGTGATCCTGGGTGAGATATCACCTGAGATCCCACAATTTTTTCACGTCCTGATCCCGCCTTCATCCTGGGTGAGATATCACCTGAGATACCATCGAGGTTCCAGCCAATTCTCACATGAGATCTCACCTGAGAAAATTTTCTCAGTGACATCTGACCTGAGATTTAGCCTTATCCCTTGCATGATCCCACTATGGGACACAATTATCATCATCATCAAGTTTTGATTAACAATAGATGACGGACAAAAATTGATCACAAAATGTCACTTTAGGCGTAGCTAGGTGACATAAATTATTGCATTTAAAAATGCATCTGTTCAACAATTAGTGATGTATGTTATCATATTTGGACAGATGACGGACAAAAGCTGATTACAAATGTCACTTTAGGCTCAGCTAGGTGACATAAAGTATTGCATTTAAAAATGCACTTGTATATACAACTGTCAAGGGTGTATCTAATTAAGTTTGGACAGAAGATGGACAAAAGCTGGTCACAAAATGTCACTTTAGACTCAGCTAGGTGACATAAAAATTGTTTGATTGTCAAGTGTATACTTAATAAAGCTATTTAATTTTATAACATGAAATTAGATCCAGCTTTGATTTCGCATCTTCCAGTCTGCATGCAATTTCTTTCTTTTTTTCCATCAAAGATGTATACACATCCAAAAGTAATTTTATCCAAGAAGTTTAATGAGTTAATTGGTTTTTGAAAAAAGGTTTGCCACATTACTAAAACACGTGCAATAAATTATTAATTTATTTCTTGACATATTTGCCATTTCTCATGCCTCTGATTTTTGTGTTCATTTCATACACCTCTGTGTCAGTCCAAAATCTCTCCTGTTGGTCCTGCCCAATGTGGTCCAGGTAAGTACTGGCAATTTGACCTATAAAGAAAAATATATATGTGCATTAAATGTTAAATCGCCAAACTTGACCAGCCTGACCAAGTTTCATTAAGATCCAATGACATTTGTAGCCTATAGAGTGTTAACAAGGTTTTCCTATGATTTTGTAGTGACCTAGTTTTTGACCGGACATGACCCACATTAGAACTTGACCTAGATTTCATCAAGTCAAACAATGTCATGAAGGTTTATGAGGATTGGATGAAATTTGTAGGTGCTAGAGTGTTAACGAACCAATTGTGGACAGACAGACGACAGGCTTTGTAAAAAATGTGTCAAAGGACCTAAAATGAGGGACAATTACGCAATGGTGCGCTCTAGATTGAACATTGAATTTTGTGAATTATTTGGCAGTTCATATAACCAAAATTTAAACTTGTCCGCATTAAAGGTAAAGGTGTGAGTTTATAAAGTCTTCGTTTACGTATATCATATTCTGCTGTCTACCTCCCTGCTATAAGTGTCGTCATGTCAAATATTAAAGCTCTGGCCTTATTAGTTTCAGAGATAAAGATGTTTGAAGATTTCACTTTATAACTCTTATGTAAAATTACGACCCCGGGCGGGATCATTGTTGACCCCAGGGACATAATTTGAACAATTTTGATAAAGGACCTGTAGATGATGCTGTGTGCCAAATATCTAAGCTCAAGGTACTGTGGTTTCAGACGAGATGATTTTTTAAGATTTCATTGAAAAAATCTTTTTTTAGCTTGTGTGACCTAGATATGCAACTGACCGGAACCATATTTACAATATTGGCTAAGGTCTTCTAGAAGTGTCATCATGCCAAATATCATAGCTCTGGCAATATTAGTTTCAGAGATAAAGATGTTTGAGAATTTCACTATATAACTCCATGTAAAATTGTGACCCCCGGGGCGGGGTCATTTTTTACCCAAGGGACATAGTTTGAACAATCTTGTAAGAGGATCTGAAGACGATGCCTTGTGCCAAATATCAGAGCTCAGGTTACTGTGGTTTCAGACAAGAAGAATTTTTAAGTTTTCATTGAAAAAATCTATTTTAGCTTGTGTGACCTAGATATGCAACAGACCGGAAATGTTTAAATGATGTTGAAAGAGGACCATATAAGGATCATTCAGGCCAAGTTTGGTAAAAATCTATCCAGTAGTTTCAGGAGATGTCGTTTAAAGAAATTGTCGACGACGAACGTACGCACGAACAATGACGGACAGAGGACGATCAAAATAGCTCACGTTGGCACTACGTGCCAGGTGAGCTAAAAATGAGTCCAGGAGCTAGAGCCATATCTTTTGGACCCCTGAATTCATGACTTACCTGGTCCTGGTCTTGGTTTTCATTATCGTAATTCAGCTATACTTCAGCGGAAATTGTCCATCTCAGGGGTTTCAATAGAAGCCAGAGTCCAGGCGATTTCCCCCCTCTATATAAACCTTCAGTCCTGGTTCTTTTCCCTGAAATGTTTAAACATCTTCGGAATCTAGAGCAAACTATTTTTCTGATTTGGAAAACATAACCTGTATTTATTTTGGCAAACATTTATTGTTAAAATATGCTTCTTTTCACTATTGATTTCAATTCAAAACATCTTGGTCATAAAAGTTAACAAGAACATCAAAAAACACATTCAAACAAGGGCCACCATGGCCCTAAATTGCTCAGTCACCTTGTATACCATGTAAAACATGACCTATAGTGACCTAGATTACGACTGGACATGACCCACAATCAACCTTTAGAGCATTAACAATATTTTTCTATGATTTGACCTAGTTACTGACCAGACACAATCCACTTTTGATATTAAACTAGATTTGATGTAGGCAAACATTCTGGCAATATTTCTTTCAGATCTAATGAGATTTGTAGCCTCTAGAGAGTTAACAATGTTTTTCGTTGATTTGACATAGTGACCCAAAATTTGATCCAACATGACCCATATTCGAACTTGACCTACATATGAATGAGGCAAACATTTTGACTAAGTTTCATGAAGATAAGGCGAGATTTGTAGCCTATAGAGTAAACAAGGTTTTCCTGGGATTTGACCTAGTGACCTAGTTTTTGACCTGACATGACCCATATTCGAACTTGACCTAGATATCAATTAGGCAAACATTCTGACTAGGATGCATTAAATTCCAATGAGATTTGTAGCCTCTAGAGTGTTAACAGGGTTTTACTATGACTTGACCTGGTGACCTAGTTTTTGACTCGACATGACCTATATTCGAAATTGACCTAGATATGAATGAAGCAAATATTTTGACTAAGTTTCATTAAGATCCAATAAGATTTGAAGTCTCTAGAGTGTTTACAAGATTTTCTATGATTTGACGTAGTAAGTGACCTGGGTTTTTTTCCCGGCATGACCCACATTCAAACATGACCTAGATTTCATCAAGACAAACATTGTCATCATGTTTCATGAGGATCGGATGAAATTTGTAGCCGCTAGAGTGTTAAAGAACCAATTGTGAATGGACGGATGGATGACATCCAGCGATCCTAAAAGCTCACCTTGGCACTAAGTGCCTGGAGAGCTAAAAAACACATTCAACTCGTTAAAAATGGTGAAAGCTCGATAAAATTTATCTGCATGAGAAGAAGAATGGCAGAGCAAGTCACAGAAGAAATTGAAGCAGAAGAAAGCATTTTTAACCTTGCCTAGTAAGTATTTCTTACATTTATCATTGCATTATATGTATAAACGACAGTGTAGCTTACAATAAGCCAGTAGCGACTTACACGCCCTTGGCCTGCTCCTGTCAATTGTTTAAGGGTCATCCCATTGCCGAATCGAGCCAAATGACATGTGGACAAGTATGGCGACAAATTATACTTTTCAGATCAGTAATGCATATAATTATCACGAGAGCACGTCCACAAACATAATATGCAACACCTGCAGCCTTTTATACATCAAGGGCACATAACCTTGTAAGGACAATTGGAATGAACTTCAATCTCAATGCATATGATATCTGTGTGAAGTTTCATTTATATCCTTACAATATGTGACTACCGCATGGTACGGTCAGTGTTTTAGTATTTCCGGAAGTTGTATTCCGCGGGTTCAATGAACAATTATCAGTCCGTAAGTTATCTTTGAAGAAGAAGGATCTTATCTGAGAAATCTGCTTTGAATATCGTAAGTTTTTGTTGTTTGTTCTTGATGAAGGTTTGGAACTAATTTAGAAGTATTGGTCTTTATTCGTGTTAATTAATTCGGTATGACATTCGGTATTTATACGTATTCTAGTCGTTCGAAGATCTTAGTTATTTCTATTCGACTACCCTTTTTGGCGCCATTTACAAATCGTTACTTTTCCTTTATTCGGCTGTCACGAATGGTTTAATTCTATTGTTCACCATTAACTTAATATGTTTCTATAACAACCCGTTCACGTTTCAGGCACTTCACATTGTTATAAGCACAAGGACAGAGTGAGAGGCCATTGTTGTGTGAGAGTTGTTGCGCCTTGCGCGATGGTAAGTTACATTTGTCATTTGGAAGAGTCCATTATATTTTGTTGTAAATAAAGGCAAACAGTAACCAGATCATGCAAACAGTAACCAGATCATAGGAACTCATTATCTTGTAATATTGTTGTTACAAGCAGATTATATTGTATGTTTTAATACTTATTGTTGTTAGCAAGTTAAAGGTTTAAACTCATGACGTCATTATATATACATGTATGTTTACAGATCATTTGATTGTAAACATAACTATTAGTAAAAGGATTTCTCCTTTATATTTATTACAGACGGTGTAGCCACGACGTAGTGAGTCTATGAAGATTGAGCTGCTATAACATATATTGGAACTGTACATGATATAATAAACTATCGTAAACTGCCTAGCCTTCTGGTCGCCATTCTACCCAGCGTCCAACCAGGCCACCAGTAATTACATTGGAGCCCCCAGTGAGGATCGAACTCACGACCCCTGGTGAGGCAAAGGAAGAGGATGAGAAGATGTTGGCATATTTTAAGGCTCTAGGCGTTCCAACAATGAAAAATGTTGATGATTTAAAGGCATTCATGACAGATTATGGCTCAACCAAACTTCCAGAACCAACTACATCAGAAGATAAGACAAAAGTTAAGACCCAGTCACACGTGCCAAGAATATCCATATTCTTTGGAGAAGAGGGAAAAGGAGAAGTGTCCTATCAGACATGGGCATACGAGGTCAAGTGCTTGAAAGCTGAGAAGATATACTCAGATGAAGTTTTGCTTCAAGCTATTAGGAGATCTCTTCGAGCACATGCTGCAGATCAGTTACGATATCTTGGAGTGAAACCGTCTATTGACACCATATTGGATAACTTTAATAGCACATATGGCATGGTTGAAACTCCAGAATCTATCCTGAAGAAGTTTTATGCATGTAAACAGAATTCTGATGAATCTGTTCTTAATTATTGCATTAGAATAGAGGAAATATATGCACAGGCTTTGGAGATGGGTGCATTAGCAGAAGCTTCAGGAATGCTTAAGAGAGTTTTTTATAGAGGCCTTACATCTCAACTTAAGCATCTATCTGCATTTAAGTTTGAGACAGTAGCAGATTATAAGAACTTTAAGAAGGAGGTGCGACAAATTGAAAATGAATTGGATGAGGACACCAACAGGGAATCTTCAAAACCAGAAACGAAAACAAAGTGTCACGCTATAAATAAGAAAGAAGATAGTGATTCATCCAAACTTGGAAAACAATTGAGTGACTTAACAACAATGATGGAAAAGCTCAACACTAGAATGGAACACATGGAAAAGGCACAGGAACAAAACATACATTCAGAACAACAAGCACACAATTCTCAAACAGAACCAACTCAACCAATATACCAGCAGCAGTATCAACATCCACAACAACAAACATACACACGCATGCCTTATCAACAGCAGCAGCAAATGCAATCGGATGCATGGAATAGTCAGCCACCGAGTTACAACCATCCTCAGCAACCATACACTTTCAGACCGATAGGTTACAGAGGTCGTAAACATTTCAGGGGCGCTAGGAGTTCTATGCCTAGAGGTCAAGGACCATTCAGAGGTCAAGGCAGGGGAAATAATTCCTATCAGATAAGAACCCCAATATCAGGAAATACCTTTATGCCTGAGTGTTGGGCCTGCCATCAACGTGGACATTTAGCTAGGGATTGCCATTTAAACTCTTAAATGCTCGTATTGTGGGTCAGAATGTGGGCAATAATGAGGAAATTGACCCTTCAGCCAAGGATAAATCAAGTTGTAATAGTAAACCTTCACCTAAGTTAGTTGGTGGAACCAACGAAGTTTCTATTAAAGTTGATGGTATTTTTACCACAGCACTTTGCGACACAGGATCTTGTGTGTCAACATGTTCAGAATATTTTTACAACAATAATTTTAAACATAAACTTTTGCATCCACTTGATAATATTTTAAACATAGAATGTGCAGATGGAAGCCAATTGCCATATAAAGGCTACATAGAGGCAGAACTTGAAACTATTGGTATTCCAAAGTCTAGTCAACAAACTTGTCTATTTTTAGTTGTTGCAGATACAGACTATAATAAGTCTACACCCTTTCTATTGGGAACAAATATTTTAAATGAATTGATGTCAGAGTGTAAACAACATTTTGGAGTTCAGTTTCTTCAAAGAGCTAAAACTCATACGCCATGGTATATGGCATTCAGATGTCTCACTTTAAGAGAAAGAGAGTTTAGACGGAACAACTATAAAATAGCTTCTGTTAGAAGTGCAGAATATCATCGTATCCAGATTGGACCGAATCAGTCTATTAATATTAATTGTACAACAGATAAGGAAGTTGATTGTCAGCCTACATGTTCTATTATTACTGAAACAAAGGATTCATCTCTTCCAACTTTTATTGACATAACGCCAGGAGTAGTACATTATGATAGTACAAATAAGAAAGAAATTATAGTCAACTTGACAAATTTAACTACTAATACTGTCAACATCTCACCTAGAGCCATCATTGCAGAGTTACAACCTGTTACTGTTGATCAAACTACTTATGATAATGAAAAGACTGAAAAGGAAAATAATTTTTTTGATGAAATTCATCTTGGTGAACTTCCTGCAGAACAAGCTTTCCAACTTAAGAATTTACTTAATGAACATGGTGATATATTTTCAACAGGAGATACTGATATAGGCAAATGCAATTTATTTAAACACAGGATTGAACTTAGTAATCCTATTCCTTTCAAACAACGCCATCGTCGAATACCACCTGGTATGATAGAAGAAGTACGTAAACACTTAGAACAGCTTTTAACTTGTGGCGTCATTAGAAAATCAAAGTCCCCATGGGCATCTAACATAGTTTTAGTCAGGAAGAAAAATGGGAAGCTACGCATGTGCGTTGATTATAGGATGTTAAACAATAGGACTATTAAAGACGCTTACGCATTACCTAGAGTTGAGGATGTTTTTGATTGCCTTCATGGCGCCAAGTATTTTTCTACTGTTGATATGAAGAGTGGTTACCATCAAGTTGAAATGGAAGAGTCACATAAAGAAAGAACAGCTTTTACTGTTGGACCACTAGGATTTTATGAGTATAATAAAATGCCTTTTGGACTTTCAAATAGTCCCGCTACCTACCAGCGTTTAATGGAGGAATGTTTAGGTGATTTTAACATGAGAATCTGTGTCATTTACCTTGATGACCTGATAGTTTTTAGTAATAGCTTTGAGCAACATTTGGAAAGGCTCAACATGATTTTAACAAGATTGAAGGAGTGTGGGATTAAACTTTCACCAGAAAAATGTTTCTTTCTGCAGAAAAAAGTTAGGTTTCTTGGACATGTAGTCAGTGAAAATGGTATTGAGACAGATCCAGACAAAGTTGAAACAATAAAGAATTACCCTGTACCAAAAAATCCGGATGAATTACGTTCCTTTTTAGCTTTCTGTGGTTATTACAGAAAATTTGTTAAGAACTTTACCAAACTTACAAGACCTCTTTCGGACATTTTACCTCCAACTTCTCAGAAGAAGAATAAAAGTCATCAAGTCGACATGAATTGGAAATGGGAAGACATTCACCAACAGACCTTTAATAAGCTTAAGGATATTTTGACCAGTCCTCCAGTTTTAGCATACCCTAGTTTTGATTTACCTTTTGAACTTCATACAGATGCCAGTGGTCAAGGCTTAGGAGCAATTTTATATCAATTTCAAGATGGTCAGAAAAAAGTAATTGCTTATGCTAGTCGTAGCTTGACGAAATCAGAAAAGAATTATAGTGCTTTTAAATTGGAGTTTTTAGCACTCAAGTGGTCAGTTACTGAGAAGTTTTCGGACTATCTCATTGGAAATACATTTACTGTGGTTACAGATAATAACCCATTAACTCATGTATTAACTTCTGCAAAATTAGACGCAACTGGTCAAAGATGGATTGCCGCTTTAAGCGATTATAACTTTAATCTCAAGTATAGACCAGGAGTGAATAATGTGGATGCTGACACTATGTCGAGACTTCCTCAGTCTACCGTCAAAGCTATATGCAATATTATACATGTTTCACCTTTTATTGAAATTTTACCATGTTATAACATCAATATTGTGGAATCTACTGAAAGTCCAGGTCAGCCAATGGCTCAAATAGAAATGAGAGAAATTAGAAAACAGCAAAGAGACGATTCAATTATAGGCATTTGGTACAGAGCTACTTTAGATAAAGAACTTCCAAAACGACATCTTATTCCAAAAGAACCGAAACATCAGACAATGCAACGCAACTTTAAGAATTTCCACATGATCAGAGGTATTTTATATAGAAAGTCAACAGACAATGAACAGACAGTCAATCAGTTAGTTTTACCCTCAGTTTTTAAGAGTCAAGTGCTTAATGGTTTGCACAATGATGTTGGCCACCCTGGAAAGGATAGAACTGCTTCACTTGTTCGTGAGCGTTTTTATTGGCCAGGTTATATTGGTGACATTGACAAACATGTACAACAATGTGGAAGATGCTTACGCAGAAAGTCTACTGTTAGTAAAGCACCAATGGTAAGTATTGAATCCAGTTTTCCCCTTGAAAGAGTTTGTATAGATTTTTTAACCGTGGATCCTTGTCAAGGAAATATTGAAAATGTTTTAGTTATAACAGACCACTATACTAAATACTCAGTTGCTGTTCCAACTAGGAATCAGACAGCTAAAACCACTGCAGAAGCTCTTCTGAATAATTTTATTTTACATTATGGTATACCATCAACTTTGCACTCAGATCAAGGCAGAAATTTTGAGTCTGAACTTATTAAAGAACTTTGTATTCTCATGGACATAAAAAAGACCAGAACTACAATTTACCATCCTATGTGCAATGGTCAAACTGAGAGATATAATAGAACACTACTTGACATGTTAGGGACATTGGAACAAGATAAAAAGAAGAACTGGAAAAAGTACCTACCAACATTAGTGTACGCGTATAACGCTACTAAACATGAATCGACTGGTTATAGCCCTTTTGAGCTTATGTTTGGAAGAAAACCAAGACTTGCCATTGATTCAATATTCCAGCTGGACAACAACAGTGACTCTATAACATCAGATTACATTAAGGATTTAAAACAGAGACTTCAAACTTCCCATGATATTGCAAATAAAGCACTTATAAAAGCAAGAGCAAAACAGAAGAAACAATTTGACAAAAAGGCCAAAGCATCCCAGATACATGTTGGAGATACAGTTTTAGTCAAAATCCTAGCTTATGAAGGAAAGCATAAGATAGCGGACAAGTTTGAGCTGGACACATACAAAGTAATAAGTCAGCCTCATAAGGATATACCAGTTTTCATTGTCAAGTCGGCAGATAGGACTGAGAGACGACTCCATAGAAATCACTTGCTTCCTATAGAAGTAGAGGACGATGTCATGGTGGATAAGGATGATCCCATATCAGGTAAATATAAGCCCGAAGTTACACAAACAGGAAGTAGGCCAGTGCCAAAACCTAGGCTTAGCACAAGTAAGTATAGTACGTTACAAAATGCCAAGCCTACAGGTAAGTATAATACCGTAGTTAATAAGTTTTCAGATAATTTTGAAGAGGATAGTGAAGATAGTGAGTGTGATTATGTCGTCACATATTCACAAGGAATTGAAGGACCGGCCGGTCATGGAACAGTAGTTGATCATGAAAGTGTAGTTGAAGGACATGAAAGCATAGCTGAAGATAAAGAAGAAACAATTGCAGAAGTTTCAGAAGAAGTTACAGTTACAGAAGAACATGCTGAAGCTCTGGCACCATCATCACATTCTGAGGACACAGATGTGGGTGCATGTAGTCCTGATAAGGATAAAGGAGCAGAAGATGAGACTGAAGAGAAAGAGATAGAGGGCCAAGAAGAAGTTACTTTACCTGAGGAGGTTAGATGCGCAGAGCCACCAACAGCACCGCCTCCATTGAAGCCGAAGAAACCACCGAAACCATCACCTAGGAAGTCTACTAGGGTTAAGAAGAAACCAGATTGGTATGGAAAGGTTGTAAGTAAGCAACAGACAGTCGCTCAAGAAGAAGCAGCTCAAGAGAATTGCCAATTGAAGGAGTTACTTCAGGAGCAGGCTGTACTTACTGCAAAGTTACTGCAAACAGTTTTAAAATGAATAACTTTGTGTTTTTTAGCCATTTGTATATTTATGTTTTTATTGAATTAGATTTGCATTTAAATGCTCAGGTATCTTTTGTATTATATTGAATGTGTATTACTGGATACCAGTTTGCATTTCATGATCACTATAATATTTGTGATTTGAATTTCTTTGGAATTGTGTTATTATGTGGAATGAATGCTTGCACCAGAAATAATTTCAGTTCTTGAAGTACATTTGATAAGCATATTGATATTTGAATTGTAAGATTTGAATAAAGTATATATCATGATGCTTAGTTTCATTGGTTTTATGTTGCCATGTATTGGTAGAGATAGTGTTTCTTGTTTCATTTTAGTGAACAATTAATATCACTTCTGATTTTTTCAGGAGGGGAGGAGAATAGCAGAAATTGGAATATTTTTGTTAATTTCTGCATATATGTTTTAGTTTAGAAAGTATTTGATACTTATAATGTTTTTCTTTACAGAACTGAGAAGATCAGATTGGAGTTCAAGTAATTTCACATTGTCTATAGTATATATATTTTGTATTGTATAGTGTATTCTGGATAAGAATGCTTGAGTTATACAAACATAGTTTTCCTTTCAGGTATTCTTTAGTTAGAATGTTTGAAATAGTTTAACATTAATCTACTTTTGTATTTTGATATTGCAGGAACCATAACCATTTCTTGAATTGTTGAATTTAGATGTACATTGTGATTTGCTGTTTGTTTGATTGATAGCAAGACATGTTTACCTGAATTTGTATTGGATTGTGTGGAATGGTTTTTGGTATTCTGTGGTTCAGGATTTGAAGTGTTTGGTTATTGGTCTTCTGGATTTGTTTTTAATTTGGTAGTATATTGTGGTTGTTTGAAGTCGTGTCGACTTTAAGGAAGAGGGGGAGAGTGTGACTACCGCATGGTACGGTCAGTGTTTTAGTATTTCCGGAAGTTGTATTCCGCGGGTTCAATGAACAATTATCAGTCCGTAAGTTATCTTTGAAGAAGAAGGATCTTATCTGAGAAATCTGCTTTGAATATCGTAAGTTTTTGTTGTTTGTTCTTGATGAAGGTTTGGAACTAATTTAGAAGTATTGGTCTTTATTCGTGTTAATTAATTCGGTATGACATTCGGTATTTATACGTATTCTAGTCGTTCGAAGATCTTAGTTATTTCTATTCGACTACCCTTTTTGGCGCCATTTACAAATCGTTACTTTTCCTTTATTCGGCTGTCACGAATGGTTTAATTCTATTGTTCACCATTAACTTAATATGTTTCTATAACAACCCGTTCACGTTTCAGGCACTTCACATTGTTATAAGCACAAGGACAGAGTGAGAGGCCATTGTTGTGTGAGAGTTGTTGCGCCTTGCGCGATGGTAAGTTACATTTGTCATTTGGAAGAGTCCATTATATTTTGTTGTAAATAAAGGCAAACAGTAACCAGATCATGCAAACAGTAACCAGATCATAGGAACTCATTATCTTGTAATATTGTTGTTACAAGCAGATTATATTGTATGTTTTAATACTTATTGTTGTTAGCAAGTTAAAGGTTTAAACTCATGACGTCATTATATATACATGTATGTTTACAGATCATTTGATTGTAAACATAACTATTAGTAAAAGGATTTCTCCTTTATATTTATTACAGACGGTGTAGCCACGACGTAGTGAGTCTATGAAGATTGAGCTGCTATAACATATATTGGAACTGTACATGATATAATAAACTATCGTAAACTGCCTAGCCTTCTGGTCGCCATTCTACCCAGCGTCCAACCAGGCCACCAGTAATTACAAATAGTTTCCCAGAATAACTGTGGAAAAGCCAGAAGTTGACGGACGAACTAACATACTGAAGGACCAATATACGGCCACCTTTAGAAATTAGAGGTGGGCGTATAAAAATAATGTGGTTGTATATCAAATGGCTGTTGCCGTTAATAAATTTATGATTTAAAAGAATGTGATGTAAAAGTGTGTGGATTTCTCTACAATTATTTTTTAGTCAAAAAGCTAGAGTCTATATTTTGGATTATTCATTACGTACGGTTAGCTGGTTCAGTCCTGTTCTTGGTTTTCATCATCTTGAGTCGACTACAATGTATACTGCAGCGGAAATTGTTGGTCTGTTGTCCTCTTTTCCAAAAGGAAAGCTTTGTTTTCTATAAAAGGATAATACACAAATGAATCATAAAAGATTTCTGCCAGGATTTGGCATTATTAGTCATTCAATTTGGCATCATTAGTAAATAAGCTTTCAATCACTTTGTATGTGCCCACAGTGGGTATAATTTAAAAAATTAAAATTAAGCATAAATTAATTTATATGTCATAATGACCCCTGATTTTTAATAATAAAATTAAATAAATCAACACCCAATTTTTGAATGATAGTGGCTATGAGTATGGACCAGTATTCATAGCCCGAGATGGTGGGTTTGGCTGGGAGTGGGAGTACAGCTAGCACTTACACATGTAAAGGTGCATATTTCTTTCTTAATATCCATAAATGTTTGCCTTAAATTACATAAATGAAAGCTGAACACTACACAGAATTAAAAGTGCCGTATTCAAAGCCAACCCCCCAGCTCAGGCAATGATTACGGGTCTATATTCCTAGCCTCTTCCTTTTTTTTTTGAATAAGGGACAGTTTGAACCACTGCCAGTGTGTGCCATTTTGCCTGGCAGACACTATGAGTCACTATTTCAAATGTTTATCTATCACTATAAATTTACTGGCATCAAACACTGAGCTTTTGATCATCAATCACAAACATTGTTGACAATAGATATTTCTATTAATTCTAGACTACAGCATATAGCTAAAAATAAAAAAGGGTTAGAATGGCGAACTTTTAGGCACAACTTGGTTATAAACTCATGTACTGTGGCATTATTTGACAGAATTTGATCAAATATAAAAAGTAGATATTGATAAATTGGCTAGAGTTTATAATTAGCCCGCCACCAAAACCTAGGGTGTTTCCTGCTTGAGTCTTCTTTCGTATTTATTAGGGTAAACTTTAGAATTATCCCGCAGGTCTTTTTGGTATTTTCGTATAAATTAACTGACCATCTCTTGTGACATTAACCTGGCCATTTATTGTAACATTAATCTGGCCTTTTCTTGTGACATCAACCTGACCATAAAAATGACATTTTTGGTGGCGGACTAATTCATTATAAAATTGCTCAAATAAATAAATAATTTCCTGCAGGCACCACAAGAGAATATCGGAGATCTCATCGATTTGAGAAGCAGATAAAGATGAGAGTTTAGACCTGTTCGATCCCCGTTGTATACCTTTCTTTAAATACAAGTCTAGTAAAAAAACAAAAAAAAACAAATTATAGATCTAGATCATTGTGTCAGGTACCTGTGGGTTACTGACTTCTAAATAACTAGAAGATATTGTATTGGATCGTTTATATAAAAAATCATTCATTATAAATCATAATAGTTCTACGTTTCAGCCAATAATCCACTTATATTACCAAATCAAGTTTGAAGAAATGGTCGTTCGATTCGTAGGACGAATTGGCAGTTTCACGTCTACGTACGGGACATTTTTCGCTGAACAATAGCAAGGAACGAAATATTTGTAAATAACTAGTGCCCAAATAAAATAATTAAAGATTGAATGCAATTTAGCTTAGAAACTTCATGGGGAAAGGCTTTTCTACCACGATGGCATGTGACAAAGAATCGATGGAAAATAGATCTACACGTTTCAGAAATCAAAGGCTTTACAGGGTTTTCATGAACTTTAACGTACTGTCTATCAAGAGTTTTTGGAGATGATTTTCTTGGCGATTGGATACTGTTGCGAGTCTGTAACACAGGATTATCTGACCTCCCACTGGACTTGCGTAAACTTTGGAATCCATTTTCGAGCGGGTGAACTTGCCCGAATGTCAGCCCTGCTTATGCGCGCGTCGATTTCTATATTTGGTTCCGTCAAATTTCCGAATGTTTCCGAGAAGAATTTAATTTTATATTTTCTATACCACATGGTTACCTCTGCCTTCTTAGTAATAAGTAAAATTTATCGATATCAATTAAAGATTCTTGATAAAATTAAAACGGTAAAAAAAGCGTACATTTGGAGATTTCGTCCAAATTTGATAATCTCCGATTACCCGTCGTAATTTTACATGACTGATCGTGTATAATAACTTCGGCGAGTTAATCAAATCTTAAACTCAAAAATTCATATTACCAAAGCTTGTTACATACTCAATTATTAAATAAAAACCTGATACAATATTGATGTAAATTGACAACTCTATGTGAAAGTTGTGGCTTGGTTGTAAATTAAAGTTTGTTTGACATAATATTATTTCTTAGAGATTATAGTTCGTGTCAAAATGGCGGACGCATACACAGTAAATCGAGTGTTGCTCGAAAAAAAATGAATGAAGTAAGTGACGCTTCTACAAAGAATAAAACCCTTCATTGAAAAAATATCAATTTTACATCATGGAAACTGTTTGCGTAGCAGATCCACTTTCATTATCAACGACGACTGGCGAAATCGGAAAAGGTGTGTTATTGACAACTTTTTGTTCAAGACAAACTGTCAAATTCAAAAGTGTCATGCAGGACCAGTGCTTCTGATATTTAATGACTTTATGGATGGTATTTTTATACACCCAACTCTGAAGGTGTTCGTATGTCCGGTCGTCTGTCAACATTTTGTTTTTACGGAAAAACTGTCAAAAGGATGTTGACACTTCACACAAATGTGATATGAATTAAAGATCTGAAGCTGAGACGAGTTTGAGGTTCATTCAAATTTTCGTTACAGAGTTATCTGCCCTTGATGTACTTAAATATGCTATACATTTCTTATTTAACAGTGTTTGTAAGCACACTTAGTAACTACAGTTTTGAATGGATTTTGATAATATTTTCCAACAGATAAGATAAGATAAGCTTTATTTTGAGTCGGCAAGACATATACAAATAACAGTATAAATTAATTATAGAAGCAGTGTTGTGCCTAGGTCCAGAATATTGGGGGACATCCTGCCAAAATGTTAGGGGGACATCAATTGATATTTTTGGGGGACACACTAAAAAAAACTTTAAAAAACGATAGATCTACCTTTTAATTAAAAACCAGTTTACAGTCTTTTACTCACAGTCTCTGTATCTCGTATCAGGCCGTTTACACGACGGGAAATTTGGTCTTTGTCTTTTTAAATACGTGGTAGCGATTGTCTTGGTTCAGAAGATGTAGAAGGATAATACAGTTTCCTCAACACTGTTTAAACAAAGCATCGTCTGCTAGTTGTCTATTTTAATCTGATAGAAAATCTGTCAAGCGCATCCGTTTTGACGCCATTATCACAAAGCGGAACAGACTGGTTTACATACCGATTCTATATGCCGATATTCTTCATGTATATTATACGCGCACAGTCTATTTTCAATACTAAGATTAATCTCCTTTTGTGATCTCCCTATTTTCCGGAATGGAGCAGAAACTAGTGGAAATTGTCGAAAATGCGATTTTTTCATGGCGTGCCCATCCACCCACGTAAGGTGAATTTGTAAATGACAGTCGTGAAAAAAATGCGGGATTCCCGCAATGTCATGGCCAGTTTAGGCAAAACACTGATAGAAATATAAGTTCATAAAAGGGTTTGATCATTTATTAAATTGGATCATTGTGTCAAGCGTTTAGGTGTGCTTGAAAAGGCTTTAAATTTTCAGTATTGTTTATGCTCTTAGAGTTCTAAGTGTCTACAAATTTGAATATACATGTATTTTGATAAAAAAAGCAAACACATTTTTATTCTAAAAGTTCTGAGTCATGTTTATATGTACTTTTTTTTGTTTTTAGGCCTGATCATTTATACCTCCCTACAATATGGCAATTATGGGTCAACCCTGGATACAAGCATTCTTAAGTGGTGTTCAGACACAGACAGTGGTATTGGAAGGGGAAAGCTCTGATACCATACCAGTGACATCAGGAGTCCCTCAAGGGTATGTCCTGGTGCCCATATCATTCCTGGTGTATATTGACTGCATGTGACCGGCCCACGTCCATGCTAACCCAGTCCCTGCTCAGAGTTTATTAATCATTATCAAGTTTCAAAAATGGTGCCCACAAATGTCAACACAAACATCTGATAGTAAAATGCTAAATACCGCATAATTTACGCTAGTGTAAGAATGTTTAAATGAACAGGTCAAATTATCCTGTAAATTACCAATGTATCTGCTCATAAATTTATGAATTGAACAGTGTTTTGGTTCACTTGTATTCATATGATATTGTTTTCAACCTAGTTTGTCACAGAATGGGTGGGGAAGGCAGTCTCGATACAGTTTGTTGTGTTCTCACTTAATACACGTGGAGTTTAAAGTCATAGGAGATTCGTGCATTCGTTTCATCATGCATTTTGCTCAAGACTGCTAATGGGTATAGTTTTGAATGGATACTAACTACATGTTTGACTGTAAATTTGGATTTACTGTTGGAATACTCCGCCTGTAAAAAAGTCCTCTGCTGTAAATTTATTGAAGGTGAGAAATTAACCTATTACCCAACAGCCTGTTTCTAGTTTTGCAGACAGGTGACTGTTTCAAGTGGGCTTAAAGTAAAGCAGAATGTGCCTTCAGGTGCATTTTGCTTTACTTTCAGCCTGCTTTAAACTACCATATGCTAGGAAATAGAAAATATTTCTTATGGTGCACATACATGACTGTATAAATTTGTAATATTTTCTATGATGAAAGAATAAATTAAAAGGGGTAAAGCGGGATTAAAATTTATGGAGTAATGGGTTAATTTGATTTATTATATTTCAGTTTGTGGCCACAAGCACTCCCATACACAGATATCAGCCTGGATAGGGAATCCTCATTCGCAGTATGTGTAACCAAAAGGACCATTTTGGCAAGAAGCTGAGCAGCATCTCTTTATACAGAACTAAAATGCACCATCATAACCGACTGTGTGGCTCAGTGGTAGAGCGTCTGTCTGAAGTGTGGGAGGTTGTGGGTTCAATCCCCTGACGGGTCAAACCAAAGACTTAAAAATTGGTAGTAATGGCTTCCCTCCTTGGAGCCCAGAATTTGGGTTGAGCATTACGGCTGGTTCGTCGGTGTTGGGATAAAGTGACCGGCAGGGTACAGTCCCTGGTGCACCTCATAATATAAGTGCTCCTGCTTGTAATATCTGAAAGGGGCGTATAGCAGTATCAACAAACAAGCAGCTGCAAAAACAAAACATAACAATGAACTGCAATCAAGTGCTATTACTGAAGCTTTATGTGACCTATGTGGTTGGCTAGTGCTGCGTTAGTTCAAAATTGTGCTTCAGTTCTCAGTCACTGCAAATAATGAGAAACACTTCGATTTTCCAGTCTTGGAATCTGCATTGCAATCTGTTGTTACAATAGAAGTGTGTTGTGTTGTGTTGATCCGCTGCCGAACATTGTTCAAAAGCCTGTTTCCAGGGTGATCATCATTTATAAACAAGAAGACCCTGTGAGAGATGTTTTAATTCCTCATATGGAGCACATAATGCTTTTTGAAGGTGTAAAGTTTCTTGGAAAGTTAACAATTCATGCATGTGAGAGTACAAGTGGGATCACGGCTGAATCCTTGTTGGGAGGGTAGAACACTGTACAATAAATAGTTCCTATATTCTAGCAGCTGGTAGCTTAACCCTTTGAACCCTAGTCCCGCCTATAGGCGTCCTTTTCAAACATTGTACATGTGAATAGTACACTTGTCCTGTGCAAACAGTGAAGACCCAGATGAGAGGGCTCCGAAAGGAGCCCTCTGATCAGGGTCTTCACTGTTTGTCATAATTCCAAAAATGGACAAAAACAACCATTAAAAGCCAAAAATGGACTAGACTAAAATCGAAACTGGAATTGTCCATTTAAAGTTTCAGGGAGGAAAGAGTTAAAGCAGGCTAAAAATAAAGCAGCATAGGCCTTAATGTACATTTTTCTTTACTTTTAGCCTGCTTTAAGTGGTCACATGTCTTTTACTTTTAGTCTGCCTAAGTGATCACATGTCTTCTAAACTAGAAACAAGCTATGGAGTAAAGGGTTAAACTAGCCTTGTCTTGTTAAAGAACTGTTGTGTTTTATTGTAAGCTTTCAATGAACTGTTTAGTGTTAGAAGGAGCCTCCGTGGCCTAGTGGTATAGTCACTGTGACTTACATCACTATAAGCTCCTCACCACTGTGAGTTCGAATCCCTGTAGGGTCATTTGGATTTTTCATGTGGGGTAGCCTTCCAGCTGGCTTGCGGAAGGTCGGTGGTTCTACCCAGTTGCTTATTTGTGTCTGAAACAGTGCATAAAGGGATCCTGGGGTCTTCCTCAACCTGTAATTGGCTGGACGTGGCGATATGACTGAAATACTGTTAAAAGCGACGTAAAATCATAACAAATCAAATCAATGAACTGTTAGGTTTCTTGACTGTAAGGTATGAGTGAGGGCAGGCAAGAGTAATGGGTATGTTTTTCTAGCCACTGCCATTGTATAAAGTGAACCTATTATCGTCAGTGGAGAAGTAAATTGAAAGTGTTTTTATGGGGTACTGGGTTAAGCCATTTTTCTAATAATATATCTTGTCATATTGTAACATGACCATATGGGCCCTTATTCCTAAATAAATTTGTAAACTAAGAGCTTCTTGCATTTTCAGTTATACTAGAATAAGTCATATTTCAATATTTTCAACATTCTACACATACTTTCCAGTGTCTACAATTCATCAAATATTTAATTTGAACATTTTATTTTCAAGTGAGATCACACTTGACAAAGGTGAGATTTCACATTGTATGTGAGATCTCACTTGACAAGCGAGATCTCGCATGATTCTCACATTCATATGTGAGATCTCACTTGACAAGTGAGATCTCACATGAATCACGCATGTATAGGTGGGATCACGGCTGATATCTCACATCCCTCCTTGTTCAAGTGAGATCTCGGCGTGATCACGCCGTGATCTCACATACATTTTCTCTGGGGTAGTGTATGCCAGTATCGCTGGGTTTATTAGGGGGAAACAGGAATACTTACGGTTTGGTGAGTGGTTTTGTAGGTGTCTCTGTGGAACGAACATCCAGCAAGCGTTGTGGCCGTGAAGTCCTCCTCACGTGGAGTTGAGGTAACAGACACATATGAGGCAGGGCTGGGCAAATCTTTGGAAGTCACGTCGGAGAAGAGTTCTTTGAAACTCGCAGCCGGTGACTCCTCCGTGGCCATGGTAACCACCAGTCCTGGGTTTGGTTGAAGGAAGTCTGTGCTGGTGTCCGGCTGGGTGGCCAAGTTCCCCCATGCGTTGAGCAATGTCTGCTGCAGTTTAATTATGTAAGCATTGTACATTGAAGTACAGTGGCCCATGGTCTCTTTCTTCCCTTTCTCTAACTCAGTTTTAAAGTCTTTATTTGCCTTCTCCAACATCATAACTAAACCGTGACTGTATGATGATAATATATATCTTGAAATAATCGCGAAGTTAGATTTGCATATGATGTATTTCACCCGTTTTTCACTCAGTACATATGACGAAGCAATGGCAGCTAACGAGGAAAAAACTTTCTTTTATGCTAAGCAGTGAGTTATAGAGTTTTCTCAGTAGATTATAAAGTTATAATCTACAGTGAATTATAACTTTTTGGAACTATTTTTTGCCGGAACTACATTTTTTATTATCTCCCTTTAATTTGAATATGCCATACATGGTTATTTCCCTTGTAAAGGGGTGTCTGCTCTAATTTTTGTTCAGTAAGTTATGATATGTTCTTTTGAACATTACTTATTAAAGCAAAAGTAGATCTACAGCAAAATGGAAATTAATGAAAGACATTGACATTTCAAGCTTATGTGAGATGTTGGAAATGAAAATAAAACAATCATATTTTTTACATTAAACAAAGAAAAAAGAGTGTGAAAATGGTTTTTGCCATTAAACTGTTGAAGATGTCCTTTTATCTTTCTCCATGATGTGATGAAGTATCTGATGTCATATCATGCATTGTCAGATCTGTCTAGTGTAGTTTACAGACAGTTTACTGACAATACCCTTTTGAAAATGTTCATAATATGATTAAAAAACAATCTTTGAACTGCAGCTTTAACCCATTACCCCATAAATACGCCTTTCTACGCCTATGATTTATCCTTCCGCTGAAGAAAATAGTTCCAATTTATACAGTTGAGAATATTCAACATTAGAAATAATATCTACATTCTATCAACTAGTAGCTTTAAAGCAGGCTGAAAGTAAAGCAGAATGCGCCTTAAGGCACATTCTGCTCTACTTTCAACCTGCTGTAATGGTCACATGTTTTCAAAACCAGAAACATGCTATGGGGTAATGGGTTAAGTGTACTTTGTCGCCATTCCTTTACGTTATCCTCCTTGATCCACTTGTCTCCTTGTTATTTGCTAAACTGCTGTCATCAGCTTCATCCATTTTTGTCATCCATCCAATTAACTTTTCCTTTTGCGGGTGTTGTTGAATTCATTTTGCTTTTTGTGGGACCATCCAAGCAGAAACACACAGTAAAGAACTCATCATAGTGTTATTTACATAATGAGTTACTAAATACATGCTTCTGAAAGAATAGGCTATCTCTCTTGTCCAATTACACAAAAACCATCAGGTTTTTGTGTTTATTATAGATCTCTACATAGCAGCAATTCTCCTGATTTGAAGTTGTGTTGACTGTAGCCTGATTGCTGTCATCAATTTCAAATCCTGGCATTTAATATAGATTGGTGCAAAAACTGACATGCCGCAATGTGACATTCAACTACAACTGCGAAACGCATAACATTTCGCAAATTGCCAAAACAACCAATTTTTTTAAAGAAAAAATGCATGTTAATGTCCGAAAGTAAAGCCAAATAAAAAATATATATATAGTTACAGATCATGCAACCTGTAACCGATTTGAAATGCAATCCAAACCATCTCCTCCTCATAAGTAACCAGTTCACCAAAAAATTGCAAAAATGATGATGATAGGCACATAAGAACAAAAGTTATTGTTCGACACCATAGTGTGACAGACAGATGGGTAGACAGACAGAAAGACCGACAGAACAAAAATAAGTGTCTCTTCCGTCGGCTAAGGGTGGAAACAAATATGATTTGAAGTATGGATTCTCACATTGTGGCATGAAAATATAAAATAATCCGGCAACTTGCTGAATGCTGATAGAAACAGAATATTAAATATCCGCCATAACTTTATCTTTGGGAGTGCACTTACTCAACTAGCGTCTGGGGAAAGAATCATTCAAGCGTTTCATGTGCAGCCCACAGCTAATATTTGATAGTTAGGTTACTAAAGTAAAATCCGTTGAAACCCCCCTTCAGATCAAGTATGAATGGGCCTCTATTCAAAACTTCAGATGGCTGAGCCGTTGCTTGCACAACTATATGATGCTTTACCTGTATTTTCACGCCTTGTGAGAACAATGGGGGGGGGGGGGGGTGATTCAATGAATGGACTGGGGTTATGTCTTTAAGACCAAAAGCACATTACTCTCTTTGCTTAGTGTTGACCCAGAAAAGAGACTGACTTAAACAAAGTGTTAAAATAAATGCGGCTTTCAAATTCACCCCCGTCCCATCAACTTGTTCCAGAAGAAAGTGTTTCAACTCTTTTATTCGATACTGGCACGGCGTATTTTCTCCGTGTATTTACTCCGTGATACTGGTATGCGACCCGTCCACAAATCCAATTTCTTTCTTGGTATTGTCTTGTTTATTACCGTTGCCCGTTATTCTGTTATTCAATACGCATGCTTGCCCTTGTGTTTACACATCAATTTCTGACCTACACGTCAGAATCAACATTTCAAAAGTGAAAAGACAAAACACGCCACGCGGGTGACTTAAACTCTCAATTCATTTGAATGTCTAAAAGTGTGACACAGGGAAAGCTTATTTATAATGTTAAATATTCAACGATAATTAAATACACATACCAAAATAACATCAGTTTGCCCTCTGTAAATCCAAACAATAAATTTTCACGGCATTTCACGATTTTACGGCATTGTGTCAGCCTTTTATCTGGGAAATCGTTAACTGGTTATCTGTTTTCAATAGAAAAAACAGTCTATGGACTAAAGGGTTGATTAAAGAAAGGAATATATGTGTAGATGCGGAACACTAGATTTTTTGTTTTTCAAAGAAACCAAGCAAATGCAAAAACATGCAACCAACATAAATATAATAATACATGTATATAAATCGGAAAAATGAAATAAAATGACTTCACATGCCTTTATATATATAAATTTTAATGTAATAATCTAGTAGCAAACATGTTTTGCCATTACGGCTCTTCAGTGTTATATTTATATATATTCATTTCTCATTTGAGCGTGGAATGAGCTGGATATAAGTCTTGTTTTTTATAAGGTGTTGGAAGTCAAGTTTGGTTCTGGTTTGAATTTCTGTTAAATCTTGCAATTTCTTTGTTCCTAGCTATTGATGTAGGTGTATTATTCTTATGACAAAATTCTCGAGGGTTTGGTAAAAAACTACTTTTACTTCTTCACAATTGCGAAGGAGTTACAATAGCTTTGCACGAAGCCCTCGAAAATGGTCTTCATTTAGGAAGACAGATTGGTGCCACGCAAACTCTGGTAATCTTTCATCAGTTCCAGTCGACTTGGCTCTTGATAGAGAGACAAATAAACTTCCTGGGTTTCCATGACTCAAATTGTCTTGAGCCAGGGTTAATTATAAAGTATCTGTTTGTTTCTCTTTCACCTATGGTCATACCTTGATATTTGTGAATGGTTGTAGCCCATCCTAGTCTTAGAGGAAGCCGTTTTATTCTACAAAAGCCACAAGGACAGTCTATTTTTCTTAAGACAGGCAGAATGGGTACTACTTTTGGATGCTGTTGTAAAAAGGGTGGACCACTATAACCAGGAAAATCAACCATTACAGCTCCAGGGAAAGTATTTTTTGTGGGTCGTGTTCCAGTTTTGTATATTGTATCTTTGATTACGCCTATTGTCCCATTGAACAGTCCATCTTTCACTGCAATATTGACAGTCAAAATGACTTTAGCATCTTTGGCAATGTAGACTTTTTGCAGGAGGCCAGGAGGCCTCCTGTTTTTTTTGTTTGGGTGGACTTTGAATGGCTTTCTCAGAGCTCCAGATAAGGGGAGTATTTCAAAAATTAAAATCTTTATTTCTGCTTTAAACCCTATGGTGTCACTACTCATTAGAATCGTCTCGAAGAGACGATTCTAATGAGTAGTAACACCATAGGATTTGCTGCTAAAATAAGTGAGAAAAGGCTGGATTAGTGTAGTTTACTCTCTCTTATCTGGAGCCCTGCTTTCTTTCAACACAGCTTCCACTAAGGCAACAGGGGTAGTTGTGTTTATGTACAAAAGCTTTTGTTTATTATGGCACCAAACTTCCACATTTGAAGGAAAAACAAACAATCCCCTATTTCCATATCTTTCATATGGTCATTACCATAAAAGACCTTTTAAATGATCCCAATGAAATTGCTGCAACCATTTTGCATGGACAGGAGTCGCTTTATATTCGCGCAAACTCATCAACACTTCCCTTAAGTTTGTTTCAGAATCATTTTTTCTGACTACCGTTAAAAAAAACTGATTTGTTAAATTCCTTCCATACAATTGAACCATGCAGTGAAGCAGGTGTATATTACAGTCTAAAACAGGAGGAAGTTGTACATGATCACCCAAAAAAACTACTACTGGCAAAGAGCCCCAAGACTGATCTGGTTTCTCTCCTTTCTCCATCCCACATCTACACATATATTCCATCCAACCCAGATTTGTAACACCAATGAGAAATCTTTTATCAACTAAAAGCACTTTAAAGTTAGAAAGATTGGACTGTAAGGCATCTGCAGTATGACCCAGTGGACACATTTCTTGAACAGCATTAGAAGTGGGAATTTTTAGAAAAACTGTGTAGAGTAACACCATCAATAATATTTGCACTGTTTCCAGTGGGACAAACTACTTGTGAATTATTGCAGCCAAAGAGAAGCCTTGCTGCTTTGACATTGCATTGAGTTAAATAACTTTAACCAGAGCCTGCTTTACATGAAACAATTAGTCTAAGACTTTCATAGCTTATATCACAATTTTGTTCTTTTAATAGAGTATCCATGACTATATTAAATGCAAAAAGCTGCTCCTCATTCAAAGAATTGAGGTCTACATTTGGCAGTATTTATTCTGAGTTGTCTGATTCTGTATATGGTGTGTCACACAATTGGTCAAAGAACTGCAACCCGAAATCATCTGGATAATCTTTTGCAGTTGATGACCAATTGTAGGACTCACCCCAGTCATCGAAGCTGACATCATCAGTCTCAACATTATAGTCAGGGTGGGGTTGAAGGACATCCGCCTTCACAAAATTAGGACAATATTGAGAACAAAGGTATTGTTCAAAAGCTTCTGTCAATGATAGGTTGTCATTTTTAAAATCTGATAGCAGTCTCCAATTTGGAAAGTGTAAGATCATCATATATTTACCATAAGTTTCATCTAAAGGCCACGATGCTTGTGTGATACCAGAAAATACAGGTACTATGTTTGAATTGAATTGATAAAAAGATTTTGTATATTTTGCATCGCGATTGATATACTTGTCAAGCGCAGTTGATCGGGTTGCAACGTCACCATTTCTTTCCAGTAATCTGAATCCAGATAGGCTAGTGGTTTTGAATTAGTGGCTTGATCTAAACAGAGGAAGTCGAGAAATTTCATAAGTAGCTTTTACAGCAGAGACATCCATTTTGACAGTATTCATTAAGAATTTATTGCATATAGACCGGGTTCCAGATAAGGGGGGTATTCCAAAAAATAAATTTTTTATTTGTGCATTAAACTCTATGGTGTCACTATAGAGTAGAAATTGTTGGATTTGTCCCTTTTTACTCCCTCTTATCTGGAGCCCTGATTGCTGGTAGATTCAACTGTGGCACAATTGATCATATCGTTAAACAAATTTGAAGTTTGATTTCCCTTACAAGAATAACTTGTAACCTATTTTTCTATGGCAATGATTTCGTTAATTGATGGATTTTCTGGTAAGTGAAACATCACCATTGGCCCTCCAGCCTTGCGTATGAAATCATGAATTTTGTACTAACATTTGATGGTTTCTTTCCATTTCAAATCTAAAACAGTAGTTTTTGCTTGGGTGGAATTTGAATGGCTTCCTTTCAAAACACTTCCACTAAGGCAACAGGGGTAGATGTGTTAATGTTAAATAGCTTTTGTTTATTATGGCACCAAACTTCCACATGTGAGGAAAAACAAACAGTCCCCTATTTTCCATATCTATCATATGGTCATTACCATAAAATGCCTCTAAATAATCCAACTGAAATTGCTGCAACCATTTTGCATGCACAGGAGTAGTTGTATATTCGCGCAAACTCAGAGCTCCAGATAAGGAGAGTATTTCAAAACTAAAATATTCATTTCTGCATTAAACCATGTGGTGTTAATCGTCTCTTACTCCCTCTTATTTGGAGCCTTGAAACTCATCAAAACTTCCCTTAAGTTTGTTTCAGAGTCATTTTGTCTGACTACCGTTTTATTACTGACTTAGATATGCAAAGGACGACCCAAATATATCCGGTCCTTTATACCGTTGTTTAAATTGTGAGAGATGTAACAAATAATGTCGTGATACATGATTTACCTGGAGTGTACCAAATAATCATTGGGACCGATAAGTGGTTCTTTCAGAACTCTCAAATCTGACAGAGAGATGTCCAAGCTGTTTAAAAGCAACTGGTTTCAAACAGCATGCCTCCTGTAGGGTTTCATCAATATTTTTGTATTGGTCTTAGGATCTTTCACATCCATCAACCGCTTTTCTCGATGCTCCAATCAGCCATCCTGTGATATGATACGCCACTGATAATTTTACCTGTGCATCCCGAGTCCTATACTCATTAAATTTGCCAGGAACTCATTAATTAAAAAGTTGCCAGTCCCATGGACCCATAGCTTTTCTGGCCTTTATTAACCGACCGGTATAACTCATAACTTCATTAGCAAATAGTAGCTTAAAGCAGGTTAAATGTAAAGCAGAATGTGCCTTAAGGCACATTCTGCTTTACTTTCAACCTTCTTTCAGTGGTCACCTGTCTTCAAAACTAGAAATTAGTTCTGGGATATTGGGTTAACTTTTCACCTCAGGGACTCAATGTTTGTCTCAAGACCTTTCCAGCCATACCAACGTCTTTGATCATGTGACCTTGACCTTTGACCTATTTAACCAAACTTTAACAAAAAACATTAACCTTGGTTTTAACGTTTGCATTTTTGCACCTGGGCCTTTTATACTTGGCATATGCCTTCCTCGTGTCAAAACCTTTCAAACCATACAAACCTTTTTATACACGCGTCTTCAGACCGGACGTATTATCATAGTATTATGCCATGGCGCTGTCCGTCCGTCCGTCCGTTAACTTATTAATGTCCGCTCTCTAATCTCTAACTCAAACAAATTAGGTCCAATCCTATTGAAACTTGGTCAGAACGTTTATGACCATAATGTCTCGGTCAGGTTCCATAACCAGCAATATTGCCATAGACATACAAGAGTTATGCCCCTTTTTGTCAAAAACGAGCATTTTTTAGTTTGTCGGCTCTCTAACTCAAACAAATTTATTCCAATCCTTTTGAAACTTGGTCAGCATATGACCCCTAACACTCAGGATGTTTCCCCTTTTTCCACTTTACTTTGATAGGGTTTTAGTATGACTACTACATTCTAAGATCGATTTGACGGGCGTATAGTGTGCCCGGCTTGCGGTGCTCTTGTTGACTTAGTGGCCTTTACATTGACATCACATCACCAAACATGATGCTGGCTGGGGGCATTTGTGTTTCACAAACAAATTGCTTTTCATCTGATCTTCACCAAACTTCTGAAAAATGTTTGTTGACATAAAATGGAGACCAAGTTCGATAACCAGCGGTGCCAATTCATGCAAGGCCCTTTGGAGTTATAGCCTTTGAACTCCTTTAAATGGTGCTTCACGATCGTTTCCGCTCTCTTACTCATACAGTTTACATTCGATTCCTTTCCCTGTACTATCGGGGACATTCGTGTAACTGGAACACCCTCTTGTTTTAATTCGACACTCTTATATGAAATCAATTAAACTGCATTTGAATGTATACATGCATGCCAAATGGTAAAGATCCAACATAAAAAAGAATGTTTTAAACGGTCAGTCCGGTAACTTATTGAGAGTATTTAGTGTTTGCCACATTCACATTTTAAAGTATAAATAACTAGAAAATAATTTATGTTACTGATGACTGTGTACAGCAGGTATCCTGGGTGTATGTACAATATTCACCTGATTGTGAAACTTTCAATTGTTTCACATATTTACTGATATTCGGTCCAACTCAAGGCCGAAAACTATTTTTTTAAAAATAAACGGAATAACCACCCATGTGCTAATACTCCCCGCCATTCATTTGGCCTACCGGTATAATGCATAAAGCAATTACATTCAGTTATCTGCTCTTGAATATAATCGAGTGGGATATTTCAGATCATTTGATGCACATCTTCCTGTAAAATATTTGCTGACAGGCTTCGATTGGTTGCTTGTGCAGAGCATTTGATAAAACTAAAACTATTTACAGTAAAACCTTGCTATTACGACCACTAAAATGAAGGCTAATTGACTGTCTAATAGAGAGGTGGCAGCTTAAAGCAAGGTGACAGTGAAACAGAAAGCTCCTAAAGGAGCTTTCTGTTTCACTGTCACCTTGCTTTAGCGGTCACCTATCGTAAACACCCTAATAATTAACAAAGTTTAGTGGTCGTTATAGAGAGGTTTTACTGTACTTGTGTATTACATACCTGTGAAGTTTTAGCTGACATGCTTCTTTTTGTGGCTTGCATGGAGGATTTGTACTCTCTTTTTCTCTGTCGTTCAATTGCCTTAGCTTCTTTCGCCTGAGTGAAAATGCATGCTAGATTTTCTCACGCGGTTACTTCTGGTCTGGATTATAACTATTTACAGTGGAACCCCTCTAAACCGGAACCTCTAAATACCGGAATGCTCTCTAAACCGGACAAAAACTTTGTCCCGTTTCCCACCCATTTTTACGCCTTTGATTTATTCCTTCACCAAAGAAAGTACATTCATGAACATATATCATTAGAAATATTTTCTATATTCTAGCAGATGATAGCTTAAAGCAGGTAGAAAGTAAAGCAGAATGCGCCTTAAGGCGCATTCTGCTTTACTTTCAACCTGCTTTAAGTGGTCAGCTACCTTCCATACTAGAAACAAGCTATGGGTTTTACTTAAAACCCCCTCTAAACTGGAAACCCCTCTAAACCGGATGTTTTTGTTGTCCCCACACATGTCCGGTTTAGAGGGGTTTCACTGTAACTGACTAGATATTAATAGGTAAGAATATTCTTAGGTAAAATGCCTTCAATACAAATTTACCTAAATCTTCATGGTTTGGCGTTTGCGGTTTGAAAACACAATGTTATCGAGTGAAAACTGACAGTACAAGAGCGGTGTTGAAAGGGGCCTCCGTGGTCTAGTGGTATTGTCATTATGACTTGCAGCATAAAGCTCCTTACCGCTGTGAGTTCTAATACTTGTCTTGGCACTTTGGATTTCTCATGTGGTGTTGCTTTCAAGCTGGCTTCCAGAAAGAGGGTCGGTGGTTCTACCAGTTGCCGATTCGTGCAAGAAAAAGTGCATAAATGGCATATTGGATCTTCCTCCACCTGTAATAAGCTTAATGCAGGGCTCCAGACAAGAGGGGGTAAATTGAAAAAATCCCAACACTCTTTCACTCATTTTACCACCAAATCCTATGGTGTTACTACTCATTAGAATCGTCTCGAAGAGACGATTCTAATGAGTAGTGACACCATAGGGTTTAATTGAGAAATAAAGATTTTAGTTTTTGAAATACCCCCCTTATCTGGAGCCCAGTTAATGTTGCAATATGACAGAAATCCTGTTAGAAGCGACGTACAATGATAAATCCAAATCAATATTGAAATATATAAAAACTGTAGGTTACTAAGAAATAAGACTAATTAAATCGCTTCTAGCATAAACAACTCTGTATTGTTATTATTCCTATTATAATACACCGTGTTAAAACTATCAAAATTACGCAATTTCTTAAACAAAAAGAAGCGTCTAAGTTTACTTTTCTTAGTTTAATCCGTGCTTACGGATCAGAAGTTCGAATTTCTCCTTTTACCAAACACTAGTGATTTAGGTGCAGTCTCGTTTAAACTCCCACCTAACACAGATTCGCTTGACATTTCAGGTGAATCTCGCTTGTTTTCAATTCACAAATTATTCTTTGTAGCATCAACTTAAGTCTTCCTTATCTCTTTTAGGGTCAAATAACCGTTCATAATTTTCATACTGGCTATCTTCATTGCCCAGATTCTGCTTGAATGTTTTGAATGTCAAATAGTCCACGAACATATTGTATTATATGTTCATTTCTAATATGTGGCCTGCTGCCTCTACTAGTTTCCACAGTTGACCAGTTATTAACGAATAATGTTAATTCATGTTTTTTGCCGAAATTGATTCCTGAAATGATCACCATCTTATCTCAAATGATCACCATCTTATCTCAAATGATCATCATCTTATCTCAAATGATCACCATCTTATTTCAAATGATCATCATCTTGTCTCAAATGGTCATCATCTTATCTCAAATGATCATCATCTTGTCTCAAATGGTCATCATCTTATCTCAAATGATCAACATCTTGTCTCAACCCTCATGAACCTTGATTTCTGAATATCGGCTGAACATGGCTGAATTTGTCTGAATCAAACTGAATCTAGTCTGAACCGTTAATTGCTGTCTGAATCCAGCTGAACACAACAACCATTTTCTGAAATTGTCTGAACTTTGACTGAAACTGCCTGAATACTGGCTGAATAGTTCAGACAGATATTCAGAAAGATTCAGAATATGAAATTTGGCTGAATACTTCTGAACCATTCAGAAATACTGAAACATGACTGAATACTGGCTGAATAGTTCAGACAGATTTTCAGAAAGATTCAGAATATGAAAATTGGCTGAATATTTCTGAACCGTTCAGAAATGCTGAATCATGACTGAATACTGGCTGAATAGTTCAGACAGATTTTCAGAATATGAAATTTGGCTGAACATTTCTGAACCGTTCAGAAATGCTGAAACATGACTGAAAACTTGCTGAACAGTTCAGACAGATTTTCAGAAAGATTCAGAATATGAAAATTGGCTGAATATTTCTGAACCGTTCAGAAATGCTGAAACATGACTGAATACTGGCTGAATAGTTCAGACAGATTTTCAGAAAGATTCAGAATATGAAATTTGGCTGAATACTTCTGAACCATTCAGAAATACTGAAACGTGACTGAATACTGGCTGAATAGTTCTGACAGATTTTCAGAAAGATTCAGAATATGAAAATTGGCTGAACATTTCTGAACCGTTCAGAAATACTGCAACATAGAAAAAAAGTTTAAGGGTTTACTGAAACATGGCTGAACAGTGGCTGAATAGTTCAGACAGATGTTCAGAAAGATTCAGAATATGAAAATTGGCTGAACATTTCTGAACCGTTCAGAAATGCTGAAACATGACTGAATACTGGCTGAATAGTTCAGACAGATGTTCAGAAAGATTCAGAATATGAAAATTGGCTGAATATTTCTGAACCCTTCAGAAATGCTGAAACATGACTGAATACTGGCTGAATAGTTCAGACAGATTTTCAGAAAGATTCAGAATATAAAATTAGGCTGAACATTTCTGAACCGTTCAGAAATACTGCAACATAGAAAAAAAATCTGAGGGTTTACTGAAACATGGCTGAACCCTGGCTGAATAGTTCAGACAGATTTTCAGAAAGATTCAGAATATGATTATTGGCTGAATATTTCTGAATATTTCTATAGAAATTACCTCCCTTTTAAAGGCAAAAAACAAAAGAGTGGTTTTATTACTCAAATGTCTTTTATATTTTTAGCTACTTTATTTTGAACATTTTTAAAGTAATTAATGATTATACTTCCATGCTGATAGAGTACAAATCATATAACACATACATATAACGTGTAAATAATAGTATTTATAAATAATTACATTTATGCATTTTTAGAAACCATGTTGTCAATTAAATGAATGCTTGATAAAAACTGGAGCAAAATGTATGGTTATCAAACAAGAAAATGAACTCTTGTAAATGCCTTGTGTGTAAGCCTAGCAGAGCTATATGGTTTGCACAGGGTTCCTTTTGACCTCCATTGACCTATGGAATTACTAAAATTAAATTTTTAGTAGGAGAAAGATGAATAATAGTGTTGAATCTGATCATGGCTGAAATTGTCTGAACATTTCTGAATCATGGCTGAATGTCTCGTCTGAACATTTCTGAATCTTGTCTGAAAACGTCTGAATTTGGAGTTTGAAAATGAGCTGAAAATGTATGAATTCTGGCTGAAACAGTCCCAATTTCAGTAAATATTCAGAAATCAACAATTCTGAATCCTTGTCTGAAAACTTCTGAATTTTGTCTGAACATTTCTGAAATCTTGTCTGAACATTTCTGAATTTTGTCTGAAAACTTCTGAATTTGGAGTTTGAAAACTAGCTGAAAATGTATGAATTCTGGCTGAAACAGCCAAAAACAGTCCCAATTTCAGTAAATATTCAGAAATCAACAATTCTGAATCCTTGTCTGAAAACTTCTGAATTTTGTCTGAATATTTCTGAAATCTTGTCTGAACATTTCTGAATTTTGTCTGAAAACTTCTGAATTTGGAGTTTGAAAACTAGCTGAAAATGTATGAATTCTGGCTGAAACAGCCAAAAACAGTCCCAATTTCAGTAAATATTCAGCAATTAGCTACTATGTAATTCAATGTAGCGGTTCAGAAGTATTCAGCTATATTCAGCTAAAATTCAGACGTCTGTTCAGCCAAAATTCAGACATTTTTTTCCATGAGGGAAATAATCATCATCTTGTCTCAAATGCCATCATCATCATCTTATCTCAAATGATCAACATCTTATCTCATTCCTCATTCATCGGTGCCTTGACATACTTTGTGTCGCAGTGCTGGAAAACTCGACCCATCTTTCCATCAATGTAATAAACTTCATATTTAAGGTGCATCCTCCTTTACTTACAGCCTGCTTTAGGCTACCATGATCTGCTAAAATATGGAAAACTTGTTTTAAAAAGTGGTTTAGGGAAGTTTGGGGTCTAAGAAGGACTACTTACAGTGGAGAATCTGTTATTCTTTCCCAATAAACGCGTTTACGCTAAAACTATTATTTGCAGTGCAAACAGTTTGGAGCCAGATCAGACGCCGGGTAACCCGGCGTCTGATCAGGCTCCAAACTGTTTGCCACCAAGATAAACATGAATTATCAGAATTGTCCAAAAGTTGTACTTTTCTACGTTTTAGTGTTTAAACGGGAAAGAATAACAGATTCTCCACTGTACCCTTCTGTGTACAGCATTCTAGTAGGTTTATGTTTTTGTGACCTCTGACTATCTTCATGATCTCTATTTCATTTATTAGATCAACAACATCGCTGTCAACTGCATCCTCTGTAACGGTTAGACAACTATTTGTTAGCAATGAGCAAACAACTATATGAACATTTTCAGTCTTAAATTTCATAACAACATGGCTACAATATTCAAAGATTAGGCCATGTCAGAGCACCAGATAAGGGTAGTTTTTCAAAAACTAAAATCTTTATTTCTGAATTAAACCCTATGGTGTCACTACTCATTAGAATCGTCTCTTTGAGATGATTCTAATGATTAGTAACATCATAGGATTTGGTGCTAAAAATAGTGAGAAAATGTGGGATTTGTTGAAAAAACTACCGCTTATCTGGAGCCCTGCCATGTTATAAGCTAATAGAAGTTAAATACTGAAAATTGTGAAATATTAGTATTGTAAATAGGTACAGTATCTTTAATGAAAGGGACAAGAGGCCCTGAGATGCTCACCAGAGAAATGAGAAAAAATAACTACATTATGATTCTCTACAGAAGCTTTTTCTACAACATTTGTAGCACATTTTAGTACGAAGCCGGGGTCGTGATTTCTTTTCCCCGCCGTTTATAAACTTATGTCCCTTTATCAGTGCTTAAATACACTGTCAGAGCATCCAAATTTCGGATAGAACCAGAAAACAGCCTCTCAATAATAAGAGTATAGGACATCGCCCCCGGGCTTTCTGTATTCGCTCACTTCTCTCTTGGGCGTCCCATTAGAGCTGACAGAAACGGACGTTAACAAGCAAATCAAATGAAAATTAAAACAAGAATAAACTTAGTTTGTCGTGTCTCTTTAAAAAACGGTTATCATGTCAACTTTGTTATCCCCTGTCGAAAGGCAGAGGGATACTGTTTTAGGTATGTCCGTCCGGCTGTCCGTCCGTCACGTTATCCGTCCACAACTGTATCTCCGAAACCGATAAATAGATTTGGATGAAACTTGGTATACTTATTTGTCATCATGTGAGCACCGTGGGAAATCAATTTTTTTTAGAAAATTTTAGGAATTTATTAGTTATCTGCCCTTTTTGTGTTAAAAGTGCCATATTTAACAGTTTTTACACTCTAGCAACTACAGTATTCAACATATTTTGTTTATACTTGCACACAATGTCTATAAGTACAAGTTATTGCAGGTGTGCAATTATTGTAAAAAAAATTATACTTGTGACAAGAGTTATCTGCCCTTGATGTACTTACAAATGCTAGAAAATGCTTTATTTTGATAGTGTTTACATACTAGAGCCTATAAATATGCATGGATTTTGAAAAAACTTTCTTGAATTATGTATGGCTATTAGTTTTCAAATGAATTTGATTATTGTTGAAAATGGAGAAATTAGTCATGAGTTATCTGCCCTTGATAAGTAAAAAAAAGCCATATTTAACTGTTTTTACTCTCTTGCAACTACAATTATGAATGGATTTAAATGATACTTGCACACGATGTCTATAAGTAAAAGTTCTTGAAGGTGTGCAATTATTGTCAAAAAAGGATACTTGTGGCAAGAGTTATCTGCCCTTGATGTACTTAGAAATGCTAGGAAATTCTTTATTTTAATATTGTTTACATCCTAGTATCTATAAATATGTATGGATTTTGATAAAAAAAAAATCTTAAACTATGTATGGCTATTAGTTTTCAAATAATTGTTATCAATTTTGAAAACGGAGAAACTAGTCAACAGTTATCTGCCCTTGCTGAGTCGAAAAAAACCATATTTAACAGTTGTTACCATCAAGAAACTACAGTCTTTAATGGATTTTCATTTAACTTACACACGATGTATATAAATATAAGGGTTGCAATTATTGTCAAAAAAGGATACTTTGTGGCAAGAGTTATCTGCCCTTTATGTACTTAGTAATGCTCAACATGGCTTTATTGTTTACATGCTATTGTCTACAAATGTGAATGGATTTTGAAAACAAAATTAAATCATATATGGCTATTATTTATAGAGGGAGTTCAATTATTGTCGAAAATGTGCAAATTAGTCAAGAATACTCTGCCCTTGATGAGTTGAAAATGTGTTTACACTCTAGTAAATTCTACAGTTCTGAATTTTTTTTAATAATACTTGCACACAATTATAAGTTCTTGAAAGTGTTTAATTACTGTTGAATTTGAATCAAGAGTTACCTGCCCCTGTCATACTTAGATTTATAATGCTACAAACGGCTTTATTTTTTGTATTGTTTAGACTTTAACATGTACAAAATTGAATGGATTTTATAAAACTTTGTAAAAAGCTTTTGAATGTTAATCTTTAAAGACACCGTCACAGGTGATCACCATTTGCCCCTTCCTCCCACAATAAAGTTTGCCACTTTCTTCTGGACAATCGCTGCGGCAGGGGATATCAGCTCTAAGGTGCTTGTTTGAACTGTTACATTGACAATAACTTTCAAACTATAACCAGTACACACGGCATTGACAATACGAAAGTCCTTCAAATTATATTTTACTGGGACATTTTCTCGGAATATACACCAACGATTATTAAGTACATATACCATCCCTTTTGGATACAGTGATGTGGCACGGACCATATTTGCTACTGAACTTTATTTTCACGTGGCTTAGAAAAAGTGCCATACCGTTTGTATTACTCGCCCTAGAGCAGGGCCCCAGATACGAGGGAGTTTTCCGAACAAATTTAACTTTTTCTCACTTATTTTAGCACCAAATCCTATGGTGACACTTCTCTCCACTTTAGAATCGTCTCGAAGAGACGATTCTAATGAGTAGTGACACCATAGGGTTTAACGAAGATTTTTTTTTTTTAGCTCACCTGAGCCAAAGGCTCAAGGGGAGCTATTGGGATGGCCCTGTGTCCGTCGTCGTGCGTCGTCCGTCGTCGTTAACAATTGCTTCAAATGACATCTCCTGCTATACCGCTTGACAGAATTCAACCAAACTTTACAGAAATGTTCTTTGGGTCAAGCTCTTTCAAATTTGTTCAAAGAATTAAAAACAATGCAGAACTCTAGTTGCCATGGCAACCAAAGTGAAAAAATAATGAAATCTTAAAAAATCTTCTTGTCAAAAACTGCAAGGGCCAGAGCTTAGATATTTGGCACATAGCATCATCTACAGGTCCTCTATCAAGTTTGTTCAAATTATGCCCCTGGGGTCAAAATTGGCCCCGCCCCGGGGGTCTCAGTTTTACATAGAGTTATATAGTGAAATTTTCAAACGTCTTCTTCTCTGAAACCAATGTGGCCAGAGCTTTGATATTTAGCATGGTGACACTTCTAGATGTCCTATACCAAAATTGTACAAATGGTTCTGGTCCGTTGCATAACTAGGTCACAGGAGCTAAAAATAGATTTTTTTCAGTGAAAACTTAAAAAATCTTCTTGTCTAAAACTACAAGGGCCAGAGCTTAGACGTATGGCACATATCATCGACTACAGGTCCTCTATTAAGTTTGTTCAAATTATGCCCCTAGGGTCAAAATTGGCCCCGCCCCGGGGGTCAGGTTTTTTTTGCATAGAGTTATATAGAGAAAATTTCAAACGTCCTCTTCTCTGACTCTAATATGGCCAGAGCTTTTATATTCTGTATGGTGACACTTTTAAATATACTTTACATATTTTGTTCAAATTGTTACGGTCTGTTGCATATCTAGGTCAGTCCTGGACATAAATCAATATCTCCATTTTTCCAGTTATTCTCAGGTGAGCGAATATGCCCCTTGGGCTCTTGTTAAAAAAAACTAATTATCTGGAGCCCCTGCTAGAGTATTGGAAATTACAAGTAATACAACACTAATTACTGGATATTCTAGACAATAAGATCAAAATGTGTTTGATATACTTTTTGTAAGATTGAAGCATATATTAAAAGGTATACTAGTTATGATGATATGATTTGATTTAATTATTAATGAGAAAAATATAAAAGTATTACCGATTGTTTACCGATCATTTCAACGTGTTACGAATAAGTGATTTTTAAATTCCTCGCATACTGTAGTACATTGTTTTGCAACAACCATATTTAATTACATAATTATGCATTTATGATTCATTTCTACTTTTTTAAGTTTCACAAAAACATACACTGAAAGTTTTATATTGGAGGCTTTCGCCCCTGTACTACCAACTTTATCAACCAACTGATGTTACACTGGAACTTGACACCGCGCGAGGCTGTAATGAGCGATGTTAATGCATCGTCCCAAATGAGTGCCAAGTTAAAGCGGCCTTGTTCTTGTTGTAAGTTTGATCACCCTCCGTTAAATATGAATAGCTAGCGGTCTTATATTTACACGGATTCAGCAGATACATAGTATCTTGGATTGTCCCGACTAATGTGATGTGATACTTTATTAACTTTACCTTGGTCGTCTGTGCTTCATTTAAGGTGTCTTGAGATATTGGTCTCTTATGACGTCAGCGTCTTGTTCGCCAGTGTACCGGGGGGCAAGGCACTTACTGTTATGAAGGATAATTTGTCTGCAGAGAGTACACTGGTAAAAAGAGCCCTCTGACCCCAGAGCGTATACCTAAGTGTACTTACTTTATATACGATGGTACGTACAACCTCAAAATTCAAGGTGCTGCAATTGGCTCCCTTGTGTTCTCGAGTGTGTGCAATCTACATATCGAACATTTTGAAACAATAGTATTAATACAGCACCCGACCACCTTGTTCCGGTATATTGATGACAAACACACCAAATAAGAAAATGAGTTCGTGGATGAGTTTACTTCTAGCATATGGATAGCATGGACTCTGATATTAAGTTTATCATAGAGAAAGAATAGGGAAATAACACTGGTGTTCTTGGACACCAAAACCAACAGGAGAGCAGACGGTACCATCCAAGCCACAGTATATCGAAAAGCAACTCACACAGACCAGTGCCTGGTCCGTCGATTTGAATCGACACACCCGGAAGAATACATGCTTTGTATTGTTCTAAACTTACATCAGAGGGCAGAGAGAATTGTTACCAATCAGAATGATTCAAAACAGAAATACGACATGTTAACAGGGTTGTGTGTGTAAATATCACGGATGAGCGATAAACAAAACAACAAAGAAACTAAAAGCCCCAAAGGACAAGACCTAGAAATAGTCGCTTAAAACAGAGAAACCAAAGGCAGCATAGTTTTACCATAATTAAAAGGGAAAGTGTGACTTTAAAACGAGTTGTTTATAAACATAAGTCGATGTGTGTTTCGGACCTTTCAAAACTCCTTAACAATTTATGGGCCATCCGAAAGAAATGTCCAATAAACTGGAGGTCTGTGGCTCAATTTATCACACCAATTTTGAAAGATATAAGAAACATAAGTGCAATAAAGATTATAACATCGGAGAGAATGTCAAGTCACGATACATGGAGCACAGATGACCTATCTCAAGCAACAGTGAGATAATATGCCATGTAAATCAGGACAATCCGGGACAAGAGCTCCTGATAAAAGGGGAGTATTTCAAAAACTAATTTTTTTATTTCTGCATTAAACCCTATGGCCTCACTACTCATTGGAATAGCCTTTTCGAGAAAAATTAAATATTTAGTTATTTTGACTGTATCCGGATCAGGATCCAAACTGTTATAAAATTACTAAAGTACTCTGGGTAAGGCAGTGAAGGGGTTAGCAGTGTTCATTACAGCCCCAAGCGATTTCAAGTCCTGGTGAAACTTCAGTTGGATGATAAAGCATGTGCAGGAGACAGCTCCAGAAGTAAAACTTTGTGTTTGAAATGTAAAAGTTTAAAAAATAATCATAATATATTTCCTTTGCAGTAATTAGTTATATTAAACAACTGTATATAAGAAAATCGGCAGACTACAATAGATTTAACAGGGCTGCCATTTCTCCGGATTTTTCCTAAATCTCCGGATTTTTCCCCAGTACATGGTAGCTTAAAGCAGGCTGAAAGTAAAGCAGAATGCGCCCTAAGGTGCATTCTGCTTTACTTACAGCCTGCTTTAAGAAGTCGCCTATCAACAAAACAAGAAAAAGGATATGGGGGTAAAGGTACGATTTGTAAAATCGCACTTGAAAATGCAAATTTGGAAATCTTAGGATTTTTCATGTCAATTTATGGCAGCCCTGATTTAATCTTTTCTTTTTTTTAAACATCAAACATACGTTACATTGTTGTCAACACATTAGGTCATAAAGCTGTTTGTCCCTTCAATGCATCACAACATCTCATTTAAAACTGGTTCCAGTGTGATTTGTTTTTGAAGTAAGAATAATGACGCGTGATATGTTCCAAATCCATAGGAATTTTTTTTTGAATGATGTACTATTCATTAAATCGTACGTGTATATTCCAAGAATATGCCAACGTAACATAACTGTTTGAATGGCCGTCGTACAATAACCTTTGACCCTCATATTTGGGTATACATTTATATTGCTCTATTTAAGAAAACTTTAAATGTGTATTTTAGACGTTTCAATCGATGGCCATGGTCACAAAGGTCAAAGGGTAATTTCATGCAATTTTTACGTAAGCCTTAACAATTGAACTTTAATGAATTCAAGTTTTATATATTAAAAAAAAATGGTTCCAAAATAGCGTGACAAATTTTATAATTGAAAACAGTTATTAAAACTTCAATACCAAGTTAGACCGAAATAATGTATTTATTTGTACATAATTCTACTATGTTTCAAATCAGATTCTTAGAAAATGAAATTTATTAAAAGATCGTATCATTGACTGGCGAACATCACTGCGTTGTTTTGACGCCGAATTTGTTTCTTCTCGAAATTTGTTTTCTTCCCTGACGTTCAAAACACAATCTGTGTCGTTTGATCCATGCATTCAATACTTCATTGAAGTAATTCAACAATGTCTCTTGCCTCTTTGCTTTGTGCTGACCTTTTATACACATGGGATATGGACACAAGCATTTAAATGAAAGTGTCTATATGCGTTAACTTAAATGAATCTTTGATGGCCAGCTTTATTATGCCTGATCAATAGCCGAGAAAATACCATTAGCTTTAGTGTTTCCTGGTTCCTCAAGCATAGGTTATTTCATATTTGTGTAGTACTTGTCTAATACTTCACAAAATAACTTCTTTTTCATTCTTAGATCAGTCAGTAGGCAGTACTAGGCACTTACACACTTTCGCTAAACGCGTATGTGATATTTCAACACAGCGGTAGTCAGAGCGAGCGCATGCGCTCTGCCACACTATCATACATTTGAATGTGTAGCCGCTTAAATCACTTCAAAAACTTTCCCATACTAGACTGCTTATATCTTGTTTCTTTACAATTCAAATCGTTTTTTAACTGATAACAAATCTGATATCGTGATGAGTGTGTATCGTTTCGTGTTGGCAAACGGATGATCTCTCTTTATCAGACAAACAAAGTGTATATCGTTTACTTTCGGTTTTAAAAATGTAATTGTTTACCATGAAAAATCGTATGTTTACCATAGCAACCGCATATGAAAAGCAAGGATATTACATAAATTTTATAAGAAAATTGTCTGTTTCTTGGTAAAAATTCGATATTATATTTACGAAAAGCCCAAATATACACCCCTTCTTGTTCTTATATGAAAGGGGAGTAATTTTGTCGATTTTGATACGGAATAATAGGAGTTGTCTTTCGTGTCTTGCGACTGAAATTTATGAAGCTTATTTGTTTGTGGTAGGTCCATCACAAAAAAAGCTAAAATAGCGTTCTCAATATCTGTCATGACAGCTTCATGATACAAACCACCTAATTACTAATAAACGTCTTGAAACTCTTTATATTACAGTAAATATCACCTAGCATGGGAGCATTTGAGTTTTGAACCAAGTCCTCGAATTGGACCGGCCAAATCTGCAAAATACCTTTCATGTTATGCGATATAGTATGCTGTTTTGAATAATGTGTTCATCTTGACAGACGATTACATGTCTATGTCTATGCGATCTGCTGTGTGGAGGCGTTGTCCTGGTGGTAGATCAAAATCAATCTGGTCGATTCCTACGCAGCGCCCTCTTAAGATCCCCACACACAACCTGTAATCAATGACTATGTGTATAAATGTTTTATTTTTATACACCTTACTGTTCTTTCAACTAGATCTATTGTTTCTATAAAAGTACATATTATCAACCATGCGATTCACCTTAGAATAATATAGCCAATTAACTTCCTGTCCAACTGGTACTCTGTGTTGACAAGATAAACATGTGTTTGCCTCTGGTCTGTTTATCTATACTGTATTTGCTGGTAGTCCTTCTATTTGGTAGTAAAATAATGGACAGCTAATTTGCCATTGGACAAGTTGTGGGACTCAAATTTGAGATGGGCGGCCGCTGGGATGTGCACGAGTGTTGTGCTCATGTTGTAGGTGGTCATTAAAATGTTAATGTCTTGTATGTCTGAGCAGAGTGAGATGTTGTCTTGCTGTGATTTGGTGTAAATTATTTCTCCACAATGGAGTTCCTTGATTTTTGTTGTGATGTCACAAATGCCTGCTGCAATGATGATGTGAAATTCCCGTAGATGGCTGTTCTTGTACTTTCCATTTAGTCTGCTTTGCCCCAGGCTTTAACATGAGGCGGATGCGTTTTTTTTAAGTTGTTGGTGTCTGATTTGATGACTGTGTCAAGCCCACGACCCCTAGAGTCTGTAGCCACAATAGTGTAATTTGTTTATTCCATCTTCAATTAAAGTAAGCAATGAAACGGTTTCTGAACAATGTTTGTAGACAACTCACTGTGGTATAAATAAGGAACATTCGAATAAACTCATGAAGTAAATTCTCATATATAAAGATCATTTATAAAAAATAATACACAAATTTTAAGTCGTAATTTGTGCAATTTGTGGTACTTTCTGTGTGTCATTTGACATGGATGTAAAACAATTTATTCACCAACCTTTATAAATTATAATACAATTTCACGCAATCATACAAACTCTTAATAACATGTAATCTATGACTATGTGTATTACTAGTTTATTACTGTTTTATTTTTATACACCTTAGTTATTGTTTTTAACTAGTTCTATCGTACCTATAAATATTTACATATTATCATACATGCTACTTAACTTAGAATAATATAACCTTTTAACCCCCTGTCTGACTGGTATTCTGTGTTGAAGAAGCATTCCTTTTATATCCATAAAAATGATCATGTGCTTGTCACCGGGTTTGTTTATCTATACTGCATTTGCTGTCCTTCTTTCTGTTTGGTAGTAAAAGAATGGACAGCTAATTTGCCATTGGACAAGTTGTGGGACTCAAATTTGAGATGGGCGGTCGCTGGGATGTGTACGAGTGTTGTGCTCATGTTGTAGGTGGTCATTAAAATCTTTCCAAGGTTACGTCCCAAATTTTTAACGGCAACAGCAGCATGACGTCACATCGACGATATAAGATTTATGGTCAAATAAAAGTTGATGGAATTATTTTGGGCAAGAATATCGCCTTCTTTGCTAAGTGGTGCCTCTGCATGATTGTTTTCAGGCATTTGCTAGTAATGCTCTTTGGTGATGTTTTAATTTTACATGGTCAGTGCATTTACGAGTTCAAACGTTATTGCAACCATTAGTAAACAGCCTTGCAATGTCTGTCCTCCAAGCAAAGGCTGCATAATGTGAACAATTTGTGGGCCTGCAACCACTAAACTGCAGCGCGTTCAAATCCCAAACTAAGTATCGCAGTTTGAATTATAAAATCAAAATATGAAAAGTATAGAATAAAAAATATAACATGATATATACAAGACGCTTTAAAAGGTCCATATTTTGTTTATAAATACACTAAAATTGATTAAACATAACGTGCTGGAGGTAAAAGAAAGTATTAGGCAGTAGCTGTTTGTTTCATTCGTTCCGGCTTTTCTTCTTAATCCTTAATCCTATCTAATTACGCTAAATATGAATTCCCTTCTAACCTCTAACCTGGCTTTCATCAAATTCAATCATATGGAGAATTGTGAGTCAAATGATATAATCTTGGCAAAGACTGGGTAGCACAGTAATTATTTTTAGCACTAAAACACCGCCCTATTGTAAAATATGGTTGTAAATTATTTGTCATGTATATCGGGAGAATGATAGCAAGTATTGTTTGGCTGGATATATTCCGATGTTTTTCCAAGACAGGAAATAATATCCATCAAGACATTAACCCTTTGAACCCTAGTCACGCATATAGGCGTGCTTTTCAAGCAGTATATAAGAGAAAAGTGCACTTTTCCTATGCAAACAGTGAATACCCAGATCAGAGGGCTCCTTATGGAGCCCTCTGATCTGGGTCTTCACTGTTTGTCATAATGCAAAACATTGACAAAAACAACCCTTAAAAGTCAGAAATGGTCTAGACTCAAATGGAAACTGGATTTGTCCACTTTAAGTTTCAGGGAGGAAAGAGTTAAAGTGCTGCATATCGTTTTTGCCCAGGAACTTTACAGCAGTCTTTTCTGTTGGCGACATCATTTGCAACCAAGCAGATGTTGACAAACAAATATTTTTTTTTTGTTCACAATTTTTTTTTAGAAAGTAGAATCTACTTAACAGAATGGTCACATACAGCCTGAATGGCGATGCTATGTAATCCTTTACGGTTTACAAAGTATGATTCGTCCTGACGTGGAGCAATTTTTCGACCCTGAGTTCCGTCAATACATCCCACTACATTTGGAAAACCAGCTTGCAGGTAAAAGTTCTTCATTAATATGTTTCTCATTTTGATCTAGCCAGGTAATGATGTTACTCGATCCTCATCCCTACTTACGGTGTTTTTTTTAATCACTCAAGAGTCTCCAATTTCTTACAACATGGCTCCTGTTGCATAATAACGAAGCATTAACAACACTTGTTGACGCGGAGTCCAAACATAATTCCTCCGGGTTGCATGGAGGAGTGTGGAGTCATCACTGTAAGCCATAAAAGGTATTGGAGAATCCCAAATCGAAAAGGCTAAATAAGCTGGGGCCCGTTTCATAAAACTTCGTACGACAAATGTTGTCGTAAGTCAGATTATAAAAGTCTCAATTATCATTTATTTCTCCATCTAATCCTGTCTTGTGACTCTTTTTGGAATCGTCTTGAAAAGACGATTCCAAAAAGATGTCACAAGACAGGATTAGATAGAGAAATCACAAATTAAATGTATTTTAAAGTTTTGACTTACGACATCATTTGTCGTAAGAAGTTTTATGAAACGGGCCCCAGGCCTCCGGTATATCATTCCCTGATATTGAGAGACTGAGTTTGTTAATGCAGGTATTAGCAGTTGGAAGTGGTGGGTCAGAATCAACAAAATTAATGGATGGGTGAATTCTAAATCCAAGTGGAGGTTCAATATCAGTTCCCGTGACAAACATAAGCACCTTCTCAAGTGTCACATCTCTTCGAAAACACCTGTCTTTTACAACCATCCAAGAAAGACACTTTAAGTGATATTTTAAGACTGAAAACATGAAATTCTATTCATTCTAAGGCACTTAACAAGTTGGGCTGCACCTTTAACTTCATGTTGCAATTAGTTTAGGGCGTTCCATAGATATAATATCTATGGAACGCCCTAAACAGATATATATTAAATATCATTCATTTCCAATTTGATATTTTTCCAGAGATATCTTTGATACGTATTTAATTGAAAGAGGGCCTTTGTACGCATGGTTGCAAAAGTAGATAATCCAAAATCGATTTTATGGTTATAGCAGAGCTTTTTATCTAGAACCCGAGAGCATGCCGTCTTTCTTCTTCTTCTAGAGTTCGAATCTCTTGACGCTGCTCCAATTCGTTCTTGTTCCTTTCAAACTCCTAGATTCAAGGTTATAAAGCTTTTGAATTGAGTCTGGAGTAGTTCTCAAGCATTTGATTGGTCAGATTTGATCCGAGGCTCAAATCTGACCAATCAAGTGCTTGAAAAAAATACCAGACTCAACTCAAAAGCTTTATAATCTTGGACCCTGTTCTCTCAGAGACTTCTCCGACTCGCTCGTTGTGACATATTCTGTGCCGGTAAACCCAACACATTCATCAATCCACTCCGACTCATTTTGTCTAGTTAAAACATTATATGTATATAAACATGTAATAAAAAGAGTAAATTAAATTTGTTTAAAAGATAAAAGTAAATATTTAAAGTATATGGTAAAAAAGAAAATGATGTCACAACAGTCACATGCCTTTGGTCAGTCTCATTTAAAGACGTATCTGGGAGTTTTTTCTAGCGCGGAGAATTTTTTTAAACTTTGCATATAAGTAAATTGATATAAATGAACGTAAAATCAGTCTTCAAAAACATAGGTCGCCTTGCTACTTTTTGTATAATTTACGCTTTTTTAGAAGTACTATATTCAAATTTTCCGAAATTAGGCCTCATAAGAAGAAAGTCCATCAAACACACAAATATCGATACTTCAAGTCCAATTTTAATTAATTACATGTATATGGAATAGTGTTACAAATGAATGTAAAATAATTAGATTTGAGTGGCATTATATAGATTTTACGCATTAAATATGTGCAAAATAACTCGAAAATAGTAAAAAAAATCGAGCCTTTTTGCAAAAATAAAAAATTCTAGCGCGGAGAATTTCCTATTTTTTTCTATAACAGTAGATAATTATATAACAAGTATAGAACCAATGAGAAAACAGTACCTCGCCTTGCTCCTTTCAGAGATATGTTCAATTTTATTACCTCCCTTTATCAGTGAATATGCACTTTTTTAACAACTTTTTTTTAAATGGTCTAAATGTTATACTTTATACAATAATACCCACAGCTATACATAAATGTCTTGCATTGTGACATATATTATGAACTTTAGAAAGTTCTGCTGAAAAATGCAGTGTTGTCTTCATCTCAAGTCGGAGTGAAAAATGAAATGCCTCCTCCCCCCTAAATATGATGCTGATGGTGCATAATTCATTAATTCTTTATTCACAACTTTATGTTTATTTTCACACATATTTTCTTTGGCTTAAAACCCATTAAAGCTATATGATAAATGAATAAAGCTACATAGAGCTGCATGCATATTCATACATCAAAGGGAGGTAATACATGTTCAAATATTTCAGTTCAGAATGTAGGAAGTATCCATACTCAAACACTGAATTTGGAATAGGTAACTGGTAAGATATAGGATATATGCTCAGAACAAGCTTTTTGTAGAATCAAGGTCAAAGGTCAAGGTCACAGTGACCTGAAAATGGTATGCGACACTTCGCCATCCAAAGATGAACTCACACACCTACTTTGTTATCGGTAGCTGATGTGACAAAGGAAATATACTCTGGACAAAAAGTAGACCCACCAATAAACACATCTACAATCATTATTCAATGTGGGCAGTGAGTTAACATAACCATTCATAAGATAAAATATCATAACAAGAGCACCGCAGTGCGGCAAAACACGCCCGTCATGGCCGGCGGGTGTCAAAGTCGTCCGGACTCAGGCCCACTGGAAAAAGTCGCCCGGAGTCCAGGCCCGACTATCGATCTCAAAAAGATTATCACAGGAAGGGGCATTCTGTCCCTGCATCCGACTCCGAGTCAATGTCAACACTAAATTCACTCCCTGTCACATTATGATTATTAACGCTGTCTCGAGTCGGCGAGTTCCTGGTGAAAAAACTAATGTTTTCCAGAGATTTCGAGCACTTTTTTGTCACAAATGATCCTGATTTGCGTCTCTTCATATCCCCAGGAATTTTAAAAGTTTTTTTAACGATATATAACGATAGTTTAGTAAATATTGTATTCGCGAAATCCGATGATCTAGACGCTGTTGTGATCGTAAATAATTACACCCGCGATAGGAAAATACAGAAACGAGCGGAAAGGACATGCGCGTTTGGGATGCGCAGTAACAACTCCCGGATACGTCTTTAATATAAGAGAAACATAACAACGCCAACTAGATTATTATTATTGAATTTCACCGACATTTCGCCGTTAGACTTTTTCAAGTATCTTTTATATATATATTCAAGGAGGTACCGCTAAAAAAATACTGTAGACGTTTTGGTGCATTAACGTCAAAACGTCATATACATGCATAGTATTGTAAATACAATGACAATTTCATAAAGTAGATAGAAAAATATGCAACTAATAAAACTAACATTAAAGTCGTTATATTTCTCACGGCCTAGACCTTTTTTTCCTTTGCATAAAATGTAGGTAGATGATTTTTTATTATATTAAAACCATGTATATACATGTATGTTTACCCGAAGAAGCCCCTAGAAAAAAAAGTTCTTAAATTAAGTGACAGTTTAACAGAAGCATAATCAAAAGTGTTGTAGTTATTTAAGAAAAAATGTTTGTATAATGTGTTGACTTACAGCTGCTCCATCATTGATAAGCATTAATGTTCTGTTCTGCTATTACGCCAAGAGCTAGATCATCAGGTATATCTAGGGTGTCACCTGTATCGTATACCTTTGTTGTGGAGAACGACACAATATAGGTTATACTTTACTGCCCTTGATGGCTTAGCCCTTTTACCATAGTGCCAACACAGGAATCTTCTTTTTAGTATTCCAAATGTCTGCTCTATAAGTACTCTTGTTCTACACAATGCACTATTAAACCTTTCCTGTGGCACGGTTGAGGGATTTAATACTTGCGTCATTAGGAAACTTCTGCAAGGGTATCCTATATCACCCAGTAAGAGTCCACTGTGCATACCTAGAAAACAATTACAAGAATTATGCAGGACCTGCACTTTTTCTTTTAGTTTATCAAATTGTCTGAAAATAGTTTTCAGTATTATGTATACAGTACATGTACTTTTGTGTTTTTTCTTCAGTTGAATAGTCAATTTGTTAAATAGCTTAACACTAAATGTATAATAAGGTGTGTTGATGACTTAGTACATTCATATGCTGGAAAACATTCATGGTTTTCCTTATAGTGTTTTTATTTCTTATTGACTGCACAAAATGTCTCTTTTCTTCCGAAATGATTGTGATTGATTGAGTTGGGTTTTACGGCACCGCGACACATGAAATGGTCATATAAATTGTGACGTCTTTTATGATGTCTTAGGAGCACTTACAATTTTACCAGGCACAGGTTTCCCTAACACCAGGGGCCCGTTTCGTAAAACTTCGCACGACAAATGTTGTAAGTCAGATTATATAGGTGTCAATCATCTATTATTTCTCAATCTTATCCCGTCTTGTGACAAGACAATTCAAAAGACAGAATTAGTGAGATAAATCAGATATTAAATGTTTTTTAAAGTTTTGACTTACGACCGTTTTTGTCGTATACGAAGTTTTATGAAACGGGGCCCCGGGTCAAGACAGTCAAAGTCTTCATTCGAAAACATTCCGCTGGGGTACATTCGAATTGCCCCTATTCATATGGACGTGAATCCAGTAATTTTGACAGTATGCTTATTTTGTTTGTCGGCACATTTTGACAGCAGCAGACGGATGTCAAATATTGTAGTTTCGTGAGAAGGATAATAAATTATACATATGCAGGGCTGCCATTTCTCCGGATTTTTCCTAAATCTTCGGATTTTCCCCCAGTTCAAGGTAGCTTAAAGCAGGCTGAAAGTAAAGCAGCGCATTCTGCTTTACTTACAGTCTGCTTCAAGTAGTGACATGTCAGCAAAACAAGAAAAAGGCTACGGGGTAAAGGTACGATTCGTAAAATCGCACTTAAGAAATGCAAATTTGGAAATCTTAGGATTTCTCATGTCAACTTATGGCAGCCCTTCATATGCAAAAAAAAAAAAATGTTATTCAATTTATTCACAATAGTTGTGTCATTTTTGCAAGATTTGAACCTGTTTAAACGAAGAAAGTTTGTTATCAAAATCGGGGCTCCAGATAAGAGGTAGTTATTTTTAACAAATCAAATATTTTCTCACTCATTTCAGCACCAAATCCTATGGTGTTACTACTCATTAGAATCGTCTCTTCGACACCATATAGTTTTATTCAGAAATAAAGATTTTATTTTTTGAAAAACCACCCTTATCTAGTGCTCTGTTAAATTCTTCAAATGTATATTTATCAACAGAACGAAAAGCAACAACATATCAGATTGGCAGTGTCCATTGAATTCGGATAAACCGAATTCATTACACACTGCCATGCCGTTTATAAAATTAGATTTTTCTTTTTCAAGTTTCATATTAATTTTCATAGATCTTAACTTCCTATTTCCATTTACCATTATCTTATCGTAATGAAATTTAGATTTCATTTGAGACTTCTTAACATAAGACTACGGAAATACATATGACATTTCTGACAATAAGTCTTTTTGCTAACAAGTCTCACACGACATTATAACTTATACTTAATAGCTTTGTCACGGTACATAAAAACAAACTTCCATACACAGAAGCTATGGAATCGGTTACTTTATTTGATGCTTAGCAAGATGCTTTTTACTGCTCATATGTTTATAGAAATTTCTCTCATTCTTAAAAGTTATTTTTCATCCTGTGATAGATGGTATAACGCAACTTTTAGTTGCGTGTCTGTCTCCTGAAAATGCAGGTTCAGGGTCTGCTTCATCCTGTTCGCCACTGTCAATGTCCAGCAGTTGGAGTTGGAGTTGGAGGCGTCTACTTAATATTGGGGCTGTTATTACCAGCAGCAGCAGCAGAAATTGGGGAGTACATTACTGCATGTGTTGTAGGGGTAGTAGTTGATTAGTCCTCAGACACAGTAGAGTGTTTAATCCGGTGTAATCCATTGTGTCCTTTACTATGAAGATGAGGGTATATAAGTATGGGTTAGGGGATGGGGAAACATCGCCATCTTCTACTTCATCATTCAAGAATGAAGTGTCCGTGGTTTTCTCTAAATAACACTCAGATTCTTCACTGTCGTCTGAACATTCAACTTCGTTCAAAATGAATTCCATTGCGTTTAACTTTAAATTTACTTTAGAAATTTCAATTTTTATTTTCCAACCTCTCGTACAGGCAGCAGTTCTGCTGTCACACGCTTGCGCGCAAAAAGTACGAGGTACGGTAGAACCGAACATAACTGCGGAACAGGCCGAACATGTCTGAACTTGACTTCGATGACGTCGAAAATACCTGAACTTATTCTGGAGGTCAGCTTGTATGCCATGGTCTTCTTCTGTCCTTTCTGAATTGATTCCAGAGACTCCTACAGGTCTTGGTTTTCCTCCGACACGACTCCCCGGGCAAACTCCTTCAGGAGCTGGTGATTGTAAAACCCCGCTTTCTGGCTCACGCGGTCCTGCTCAGGGCAAGCTTTCCTGACGCCTGGCAGTGCTAGAAAGTTGTTTTTATCCAAATGCAACTGCCGGGACACAAAAGGAAACCCAGCCTAAGCCTCCTTCGCGATTGCCATGGTGATTGATTCTCATAACAACTTCCGGTCTGGCGCCATTGCCTTCACGTTTTTGGATGGCCATTTGATGTTGTTTCGTTTTGTAATTGGATGTGGAGTGTTTCTTCAATTTCTCCGACAGGAGGGTAGAGGGGCATTGCTCGTGACAGAAGAACGTCATTTTTTTGGGGGGGGGGGGGGGGGTATATTATAGTTTAATGAAATTTTTCATGTAAACCCATTTACAATTATTATCATGAGTATGATAAGTATCTCTTCTCTTCTCACAAAAACATATTTATAACAATGGTGGTATTTTCTTTTGACAAAAAGTGCATTTTACATCTATACTTATGAAACTTGTAGTGGTTAACAATAGTTGGCCTTCACAGGGCATTCAAAACTATTCAACTGAAAACATTCATCATACCGGTGAATAAGAAGGCTTGAAACTGGACTTTGACCATTGTTAGAAAGACCTGGGGCCCGTTTCATAAAACTTCTTACGACAAATGTTGTCGTAAGTCAAAACTTTAAAATACATTTAATCTGTGATTTCTCTATCTAATCCTGTCTTGTGACATCTTTTTGGAATTGTCTTTTCAAGACGATTCCAAAGAGATGTCACAAGACAGGATTATATAAATTATAATTGAGACTTTTATAATCTGACTTACGACAATATTGTCGTAAGAAGTTTTATGAAACGGGCCCCAGACTCTTAAAAGAACTACAAGGCCTCACACAGAAAACATATATACAATTTACCTGATCTTTTCTCTTCCTTTTGCGAGCGGCCCGACTATGACATTGTGGGAACACCTGCAATATGCATTTTGTATCATTAAATTTTACAATTATGGATAACACGATGTGTTTGTGAAACACTATGCCCCCTGATGTGACCATGACCTCTAAATGACCTTGGCAGTTTCCAGACATGACCCACCTTGTACTGAACATGTTGTTCCAGATTTTCTATCACATGTTGATTAAAAGTTAGGACCAAGGTAAAAGTTGTAGGCAGACAGACAGGTAGGCAGACATACAGACAGACAGACAGACCAAAAGCAATATGCCCAAACTAATTTGTGCGGGAGCATAATAAAAATAAAAAAGATGCCCCTAAAGGCTAATTGATTATTCATCTTTGACATGGTAAAACATGTTGCCAAGTAAATGTCATTGGGAAGAATCAGAATAATTATACCTGAATAACAGGTTAGAAAGTTTCATTAAAACATTAGATCGATAACACTGTATATTGATACTGATTTTAAATCTATAAGTTTCCATCTACGGCCTTCCAAGATGCACATAATAACATAATACATCTTCATTAACAAATTTAGTTAAATGATACACACCTGTTGTGACTTTATGATTGGACTCTCAAACACGGTGAGGGAAACTGTTACAGAGACGACCTCCTCGATAGGAGGGACACTTTCTGTTTCGTCCATGGCTTGTTCTACATACAAAAATAATGAAAATCAAACTATAAATGGCTAATAAAGACCGATTGATCATTCTGACTGAAGACCTGCATGGGTCAGAATATGTTACTTTTTAAAGTGTGGTTATTTGAAGTATATATGTGATGCTGGATCCACAAAAAGTTGCTTGAAGCATAAACAAGCTGCTGTTACTTTTATCATATTACCTTTAGATAAAGACTAAAGCATCTCAAAGTAAGTCATTTTAATATTAAAGGTATAAATTAATACATCATAATTCCTCACCTGCCGCAGATAGCAAACAAGCTGCAATGGACTTTCTAGTGTGCATTAACTCACTTGGAGTCCAACTAAACTGGATACTGCCACCATTTAAGAATAGCTCTGCCAACTGAAATGTAGTAGAAAAATCGCCAGTAAGTTTTCATCCTAATTCTTCTTTTCCTCTTTGTTTTGCACCTTTTTCTTGATATATGATCTCCTCCCTAAATTGTCTCGCCTTATCTCTTAGTCCTACCTCCTAATCCTCGCTCCTTTCTTGCTTAGTCCTACCTCCTATTCCCCGCTCCTTTCCCCTGTCTCGCTACCTATCTCCTCTTCATCACTAGCATCAGAAGATTCAGAAATGTCCCCTGTAGTAGACTACAATTCGATCCGCGTTTGGCTACGACTTTCGCCACTTGATGACTAGTCTCCTAGCTTCAGATGCGTCCTGCGTTTCCTAGCTTCCATTGGATACTATTCGGCGATAATCCTTGGGGAATAGCGCCAGATAGAATCATTCTATCTGACGCGATTCCCCAAGGATTATCATCGAATAGTATCCATTCAATCCATTGGCCGCTGAGAAGAAGGTTAGCGCCTTCTCCTTATTTTCAGGACGAACGTTCCCACAATGAACCGTATTGTCCGATATCCTTGTAAATGTTCTTTCTCTCCCCAGGAACCAGGGGCAAACGACACGGAGCCTACTATGTAGTTGAGACATTAAATGTCTATTAAATTTAGACAATAAATGTTACTCGTACTGCGTAACTCCCTCCAAGTCTTGATTGGAAAGCTAATATATTTCAGTTCTGAAAGTATATACGTGTAAATCCTGTTTTAGTATTACATTGAAATTATGTCTTTTGATTTCCTTTAAATTAAAATAAGATAAGTCAAAAAAATGAAGCCATCCTAGTCAACGTGTGTTTGCTGCCTGTTAACAACTATCCAAACTTAGATCTACCTCAACTGTTTCTTTAGCAAATCTCCTCGACCTGACGCGTCAAAAAAGAAAAAACCCGATTCCAGACTAATGTAATTTGGCCTTATGATATCGTCCGTACTGGTAATCCGATCCCAGACTAGGGTTGACCATGACCCGTACCGGTGCTCATACCGTCACAGCACCTTTTCCTGTGCATCCGAAAACATCCGCGTCCTCCTAAGGTCCGTAAAACACGCGTCCTCTATGAGGTTAAAGCTGTATGCTCTCTGAAACACCCCCTGTAGGTCCAACGTTTATATCTGCTCGAACAAACAGAAAACTAATGTATCTTTTAACTAAATGAAAACAACAAAATCCTCTTCTGTTTAACCCTTTACCCAATAAACATGTTTATAACATTAAAGACAGGTGATCACTTAAAGCAGGTTGAAAGTAAAGCAGAATGCGCCCTAGGGCGCATTCTGATTTACTTTCAGCCTGCTTTAAGTTACTATCTGCTAGAATATAGAAAATATTTCTTATGGTACATATTCATTACAGTATAAAATGGAACTATTTTCTTTGGCGGATGAATAAAATGAATGCGCTAAAAGTCGCTTCTATAAGGGAAAGGGTTAAGGACATGTATTTGTTTATGACGTCTCTCAACAAAGCCACGGATTCCTTTGCATAATTATACAAGCGGGACGGGCCACTGAGAATATCGTAATCACCAGTGATGCACTCTAGTGCCATACTTTTCGAACTCCGTGAACAATTACTCCACATGTTCTAGCCATGTGTGTATGGAGCGTTTTATTTGAGTCTTATTATTCTTATATCATTCTCATGCTTTTGATTAGTAACGTCATTTTGGGGGGAAATTGAAATATATATATTTAAACTTTTAAATAAGTATCGTCAGGAGAGAAGTTTGCTCATAAAAGCAGCTTAACTGTTCTGTTAATAGTTCAATAACTATGAAATGAAACTTTAATTCACTTGTTACTCATTATACTCAGTCACATTTAAAGAGTCCTAATTAAAAAAAGCCCTTGATTAGTATACAAACTATCAGGTAAGAAATTTTAAAAATTATTTATAGTTCAAAAACTTAAATAATGACCATGAAATACTTTTACACCCCAAATGGTGTTTCTTCGGGTGGACGAATAGTGCATCTGGTCTTCCAGTAGGTTCAAATCCCCACTGGAACAGCTTTTGAACCTTTTGGTTGATTGAATGCTGGTGGGTACTCTTATTGTCTTCTGCTGCATCTTTTAATAACGCAGCATCAACAAGTTGGTTTAAATTGATGGTAGCTAAAAATTCATCTTCTACGTCCGAGTCTGACGGATATGGGGAAACGTCAAAGCAACCGAAGGCTGCCATGTTTGATGACAAAACATTGTTTGCGGGCCAATGCGGGGGGTATAAACATTCGTAGCAGACGGACCAAGTTTCGGAGCGCTTCCTACTGCATTTTGTTTCACAATGAGTGTAAATAATTAATATAAATATTAATATAAAAAATATATATATTCGTATTCAGTGTTTGAAAAAGAATATTGGGAAATAAACTACATTCGATCTAGCTCAAATACAACGTGGGTTTCTAATTTTAAAATGCATCTCGGTATGTATTAAATAACCAGTATAACTCAGAGATGCTGCAGCTAGTTTACGCTTAGGGGTCGCCATTGCCTATTGGTAGGCGTGGCGCCGTCTCTACTCATTAAGATGACTACTCTAAGCCATAAACATAATTTCATTGGATGTTTACAGTACAATTTTGGAAGGTGAAACTTGCTATTTAACCAGTTTATGCTGATGTAAGTGACAAATTAGAGTTTTGACAGCTTTCCGAATTTTGACTGCGTCTTCTTTGCAATTGTTCCATTTGGTTGTTTTTCAGAACTTGCAGAAAAGATTGAAGATGACATGCTCCAAAGGAGAATGCTCAACACGTGTTTATGTCCAGATGAAATATTGCTATTATAATGACCGAATAGAATTTTTCGCTTCTGTGACCAGATAAATATTATGTGGCGAGCCTCAGACCCAGCGTCATTCAACTTTGAGATGTTAGCCTCAAACAGTGTGCTGTTTATCTGTCAACACAGTTCCTAGATTTACAAATGTCTGACATGAAATTAATTTGCAAATGTGCGTTTTGTTAGGGACATGTCGTCAAACCAACAGCCAAAGCTTGTGTGGGTATTGTTCAGCATGTTTATGCAGGCATTAAAAAGAGACAGAACCTTTGGACATTTTTGTTTCTGATTATTATAATAATTGTTACTTCTCTCTTCTTCTCATCTTTTAACTATTGTAATAATTAGACGCAGCACTTCCACAGTGCAGTTTGCTTGTCCTGTTTCATACATCCGTTTATCATTCTCGGATTCATCTGACTGTAAGTCCCCCTGGAAGTTTTTCTGACAGGTTTCATGTGACAACTTGACATACTCGTGGCCATTCTCATCAGCAAGAAACTCAAAAGTTTTTTTTGGTGAACTGCTGATGAAACTCCAAGTCTCTAGTACTACAAAAATGTATGGCTAATTGGTACCAAACACACTGCCTGAGAACAATCAGGTTTTCTGGTGCACTAGCTATGTACTTTTTGTATTTTTTCCCATTCAGAAGTTGGTATAATTGGTTTGAACTGACCACTTGCTGTCATAGACTTGAACAAGCTATTAAGTACTCTATTTGAATAGACAAAGTCTTGGTATATAACAATATCAATGTTTCTACTTAAGTCCTGTAGGTGCCTGTTATCTGCAGCTTTGATGTTTTAGTTTTTTGTCTGATAAACTCCACTTAGTGTTTTCCGCATCCTTGTTCTCCAATAATCAGGGGACCGTTTCATAAAACTTCTTACGACAAATGTTGTCGTGTAAGTCGGATTATAAAAGTCTTAATTGTAACTTATTTCTCTATCTAATCCTGTCTTATGACACCTCTTTGGAATTCCCAAAGAGGTGTCACAAGACAGGATTAGATAGAGAAATCAGAAATTAAATGTATTTTTAATATTCGACGTACGATCGTTTTTGTCGTAAGATGTTTTATGAAAGGGGCACCTGAGTTGTAGATAAGCTTTGCCTTGGAAATGGGTATCACTCCATGGATTTTAAACACATTGTGTTTTCGGAAAATATATTGAGTATTACATCGACCCACAACCCCATGGTTTCTAATTCAATTGGGACCCACCGTCTAGAACCCCATACTTTGTATTACAATTAGGTATCTATAATCAACAGGAAAATAAACTTGGATTTTCTTTTCTTGTCCTTTTGACAGTGCATTCAGGGTATTGAATTGTTTGATCATCTGATTGGACTGTCAAATAGACAGTGAATAAAAAGTTTATGCAATAAGAAGAACACCAAGATGTTTTTTATGTTATTCAAACTGACTGCATATACATAACACAATATATTGACAAGCAATTCTCAGAGAGTTATCCCTTCTCATTCTTTAACCCTTTACCTGATAGCATATTTCTAGTATTGAAGATAGGTGACTTTTTAAAGCAGGTTGAAAGTAAAGCAGAATGCGCCATATGGCGCATTCTGCTTTACTTTCAGCCTGCTTTAAGTTTTAACTGTTAGAATAAGGAAAGTATTAAATATGACACATATTCATTACGGTATAATTTGGAGCTATTTTTTCCAGCGGATGAATAAAATGCATGTGCTAAAAGTCGCTTCTATAAGGGAAAGGGTTAATTCAGACTAGACCAAGATGAAAATCTAAGTAACATGACATCTCACCAGGATCTAAACTTTGGATCCAGATGAGATGCCACCTTACTTGACTTTTCATCTGCATCTGGCATGAACTCCAAACTCTTTGAATTTTATGCTGTTTAAGATACAGATACAAGTGTTTTTTCGGGATGTTTACAGATAGCACTACACTCCATGTGTTATCTCCCTTTAACTATTCCAACATGCAATCACTTGGGGTGCGCTGAAGGGAGACCAGAATGTGCCCTCACTGCCCTTCAGGAGCATTCCGGCCATCTTCATGATGTCATCTGTGGTAGTCACAACAAACCAAGGGTACTTTGACTGCCTTTCGGCTAATGTGGACTTACTGAGTTTTTCACCTGTTTTTCCATGGCCTAGGTCATTTTTTGATTTGCCTAAAGTCACTCAGTAAAGTGTAGGTTGATAGGTTGATGTATATATGATAACCCCTATAAGTATTTTCTACTTAAGTGCTATAGTTATTTAAGAAAAATATGTTTGTATAATATGTTGCCTTACAGCTGCCCATCATTATTAGCATTGATGTTTTGTACTGCTATTACGCCAAGAGCTAGATCATCAGGTACATCTAGGATGTCACCTGTATGTATACCTATGTTGTAGAGAACGACACAATATAGGATATACTCTACTGCCCTTGATGGCTACGCCCTAATACCATAGTGCAAACACTAGAATCTCCTTTTGAGTATTCCAACTGTCTGTTCTATTAATACTCTTGTTCTACACTAGGCATTATTAAATCTTTCCTGTGGAACAGTTGATGGGTTCAGTAATGGTGTCATCAGGAATTTTCTACAAGGGTAACCTGTGTCTCCTAACAAGTCCATTGTACATACTTCGAAAGAATTAACCCTTTCCCCAATAGAAGCGCCTTTTAGCGGATATGATTTATTCATCCGCTGAAGAAAATAGTTCCAATTTAATCAGTAATGAATATGTATTATAGGAAATATTTTTCTATATTGTAGCACATGATAGCTTAAAGCAGGCTGAAAGTAAAGCAGAATGCGCCCTAAGGCGCATTCTGCTTTACTTTCAACCTGCTTTAAGTAGTCACTTATCTTAAGTACTAGAAATAGGCTATCAGGTAAAGGGTTAAGCAGGGTCTGCTAAACTTCATAATTTGATACTGGCGTGCAAACCAATACCGGGGTATTCGTTTTCAATCAAACGAAGGTAATTAATATAATTATTTAATGCAATAAGAAATCTCATTGCTAAACAGTGACGTCAATGAGTAATTAAATTTGTCATGAGAAAAAAATGCATTTAGAAAAAAACAGCACACCAATATCAAAATTCCTTACTTTGTAATCACTTATTAACACTCATTTCTCTTTAAAATCACGAATATCCTTGCTGGTTTGTAGATTTAGTCAATTTCACTAGTAGATCCTTGAATATGCTGATTTGTTATGTCCATTAGTTGCTATTTCTTGAAGTTGAATGTGTAGACTGAATAAATTTCATTTTTAGATCCCCGAATACCCCTATTCATTGCATGATAAACAACGAGAACTGAATTAAATTTATAATGTGAAAACAAGGCATCACGAAAAGGAACTGTTGACAGGACAAGATCAATTTTTTCAAGATAATCATATAAATTTTACTAAATGACACTTTTTCTTTAATTTGACACTTTTGATTAAATTGACACTAGTTTTAATTGGAAATTTACATACTTTTGTCCTCTGCTTCCAAACGTAATTGGGCGATCTTCTCGGTGTCTGGAGGTCAGCTTGAACTTAGTATGCCATGGTCTTCATCTGTCCTTTCTGAATGGCCTCCAGAACTCCTACAGGTCTTGGTTTTCTTCCGACACGACTCCCCGGGCCACCTTGTTTAGGAGCTGGTGGTTGTAAAAACCCACTTTCCGGCTCACGCGGTTCTGCTCAGTGCAAGCTTTCCTGGTGTCCGGCAGTGCTAGAAAGATGTATTTATCAAATATGCACTGCCGGGAAACACATAAACCCACCCTGAGCCTCCTTCTCGATTGCCATGGCGACGAACTCCCATGACAACAACTTCTGGTCTGGTGTCATTGCCCTAAAAATATTTGGTGGCCATTTGATTGTTGTGTCATTCTCCAATTGGATGACGAGCGTTTACTCAGTTTCCCATTTTCTCCGACCAGGAGGGCAAAGGGGCATTACCTATCAGGTAAGAAATTTTAAATATTATTTATTGTTCATAAACTTAAATAATGACCTTGAAATACTTTCACACCCCAAATTGTGTTTCTTCAGGTGGACGAAGAGTGTGTTTGGTCCTCCAGTAGGTTTAAATCCCCACTGGAGCAGGTTTTGAACCTGTTGGTTGGTTGAATGTCTGGCTGGTGGGTACTCTTATCGTCTTTTGTGGCATCTTTTACTAACGCAGCTTCAACAAGTTGGTCTAAATTGATGGTAGCTAAAAATTCACACTCTACGTCCGAGTCGGACAGATATGGGGAAACGTCAAAAGCAACCGAATTCTGCCATGTTGGTTGACAAAAAAGTGTACGTCAATTACTAGTATAACTCCGAGAATCTGCAGCTTGTTTACGCTGAGACGTAACGTCAAAAGCTCATGCCCCCCTTGAAATATACTCACATGGTCGTTCATTTTGCCTTTCAAAGCATGTAAACAATTAGAATAATATTAGTGTTATATATCATAATGAACGTCAAAGTTTGATTAATGTCATGATGCATTCAGATTTTAGAAAATTACAAAAGCCGATTAAAATGATTGGGTGGGGGTTATTTTTTTGTTTTTTATTTGAAGAAAATTTGCAGATATCAACAATTAATTTTCGCATAATTAAATAATTGCTCTTAATTTCAGTAGACTAATTGGATGCATTTCATTTTTAGGTCGGGAGAGAAAAAGAAGCCCCCGTGTAAATTGAAAAAAGAAATCAACTGGTTTATTTCTAAAAGAAAAGAACAACGCCGTGAATCAAAACTTAAATTTCTACGGGAGCAGAATGAACAGCCGAAAGAACACGTATATAAGAACACAAAGGAAGCTGAGAGAAAGAGAAAACAGCGAATAAAAAAGAAAGAAAGAAGTGAATTTGAAAGGAACAGAAAACGGGAATTTCGCAGACGCTCTAAACTTAATACAGCAGAAAATGAAGATCTTAACTTGTACAAATCCCCGTTTCCAAACAGAACAGCGAAACATAGAGCGGTACGAAAATTAAGATTGTCACTGCCAAAAACACCAGAAAAAAGACTGGCTGCAGTTGAAACATACATATCAGAATCACCTGCAGTTAAATCACTGATTGAAAATAAGCATAATAAACCAAAAGAGGACGAAATCGCGCAAGTGTCGCGGAGTGTTTTTGAAGATGTGCGCACAGTGGTTAAAAAATCTAAATCTTGTAGATCACTTTCTGCTTTAAAACCAATTGATGGCATTGTCGCATCAGTGAGTGGAGAATCAATTGAAAATTCGAACGAGAAAAGAAAACTTGCTAAAGCACTTGGGGTATCTGTACGCAGAGTACGCGGTGGAAAACGGGCTAGAACCGAAATATTGAAGTCTGGTGAATGTTGCTGGGAGTATACAAAGAAAAAAACTAGAGGCGATGGTATTTCTGCAGAAAATAAAAGACTAGCGTATAATTATTGGTTAATGCCAAACATTTCTAGACCATCGGGTAATAAGAAGGACGTTAAGAGACAGCGAATCGGACTCAATACCTACACATCACATATGGCACATGTTTTGGAAATGTCACAGTTTGAGGTTTATCAAGACTTCATAAAGGATAATCCAGATATTAAAATGTCTCTTAGATCATTTGAACGATGCAAGCCATTCTTTGTGCGTGCCATAAAATCGAGTGATAGACAAACGTGCTGCTGCAGATATCACATTGAGATAAACAGTGTCTTCAAAAATTGTATGAAATTTAGAAAAGACGTTTTGGAGCGCAAAGGGACAATTATTGAAGTGTTTGATCGTCCGTCTGATATGTACCGCAAAAGTTTATGTCCAGCTGAATGTCATTACGAACTGAACTGTTTAAAGCGACAGTGTTCTACGTGCGGTGTACACTTGCTTAAATTTCTGCCGGAGGAACTTGATGACTCGGACGATGCCAATAAAGTAAGATGGGAAAGTTTCGAAAATTGTGTAATAGAAGGAAAAGGTGGCAAAACTGTTAAAAAACTTGTATTAGTGAAAAAAGAAACATCTGCTGGCGAACTGTTTGCATATCTCAAACTTCTTATGGTGACATTTCCTGAACACGAACACAAAGCAAAGTGGCAAAACGAACAATACAGAAACTTAGTGCAAAATTTATCTAAGAAAACATGCGTGTGCGTTCATGACTTTAGTGAAAATTATCAGTGTTCCGAGAAGAACGAACTTCAATCAACATACTTCCAAAAAACTGAGGTGTCCATCCATGTGTCTGTTATAAACAGACATTGTATACTAGCTCACGATGGAATAGAAAATATAGATGACAACCCTGTAATAAAGCAGGAATACTTTTATGTTATTAGCCCGGACCTTCAGCATGACCAGTACTTCGTGCATTCTGTCAGAGCACAAATTCAACAGTATTTATCTTCCATCGGTTATAAATGCGAAACTATGCACGAGTTCACCGATGGATGTGCCGCCCAATACAAGAGTCGGCACTGTTTTGGAGATCTGGGTGAATCGGGGAAGTTTGGCTATCAGCTGTTTACTCGCAGTTTCTTTGAAACCTCACACGCCAAAGGTTTGCTGTTATTCTGTTTAAAACAATTTTAAAACTACATTGTATTAACATTTTCCTTTCTGTTTTTGCACAAACCCTGTTTTTCTCTTCTCTTTCTTCAAAGTCTCAACAACAGCTGTGCCTATATATGAACGCGTTTACGCTAAAATTATTATTTCTATTGCTGTTTGAAGCCATATCAGACGCCGGGTAACCTGGCATTTGATCAGGTTCCAATCTGTTTGCTACTCAGAGTAAAATGAATAGTCAGAATTGTCAACAAATTGTAATTTTCTACGTTTGATTACCATGCGTTTGCGTTTCGTATGCGTTTAATCGGGAAAGAATGACGTCTTCTCTACTGTACTTTTTTCATCTTCTGGCACAAGGGTCATGGGAAATACCAATAATCTAAATATAGCAAATATTGATTTTAATGGAAAAGTGGTGTCATAGTTGACGTCACCAGTGTTAGTAACTTTACGTCATAATTGAAACCATAACAAAGGGCATTCGATACTCGTACAACATTGACTTGTAAACATATCTTACATGTAGAAAAATTGTAGATCTAGATTTATTTGGTTGTTTTTTTTATACAAATGGATGCCTGTACATGTATCAATATCGTATACCCTGCCATTAAATAGCCCTACTTGACGTTTTTACTATAAATGTTTGTTGTTCTATAGGAGCTCAGGATGCCGCTGGAGGGTTATTAAAGAGACAGGCAGATATTGCTGTACTTCGGGGCACGTGTCTAATTCAGAACGCCCAACATCTCTATGACTTCGCCACAAAACGTCTCGAAGACTCGAAATCAGGGGAGAAGACTCGTATATTTCGTTACATGGATGCAATCAACCGCAACATTGATATTCGTTACAAACCCGTATCAAACATACGACGTGTCCATAATGTACGCGTACTTGCAAATAAGCCGAGTGTTGTACACCTCAGTGAACTTTCATGTTTTTCATGTGACGAGTGTTCAATAAGAAATTACGAAGACTGTTTGAATACAAAGTTTGTTGGGCAAACTTTACAGCATGAAATGATTCGTGAACAACCGTCAACCCCGGAACACGAAGTATACCGAGAACAGGAACCGTTGAAAATGTTAGTATCCCCAGGACAAATGATTGCTTTGTACACTGACGATCCAAATTGTGATTATTATCTTATGAAGGTAACGAAGTCGTTACATACTTCTACAAAATGTACAAGAGACCAGTGGGGAACAACTCTGCCTGCTGGTACAGAGATGTTTGGTGGTTTTTATTACAACCAAATCAGTAGATCTACACAAAAGTACAGGCTTTTGAAGAACCAAATTGCAGTGGTGCCTGCAGCATCCTTGATCTACATTTGCACAGAGGTTAACTGTAAAACAGACATCAAAATTCCAGAAAATTTACACTTGGACATTCTATCGTGCGTTGAAAATGTTGAAAGGTCATTAACCCTTTCATGAACAAATATATCGTGATATGTTACCCCTTTTACCGCTATTATGTCATCTGCTTCAATATTGTTGTCTTCATTATGGCTTCAAAGTTAAAGTTAATGCAGTATGACTGAAGAAATTTCAAAACGAGTGACAAACAGTTTAGATCCTAATCAGACGCCGTGCGTCTGATCAGGATCCGACCTGTTTGCAAAGGCGCCTTTTGGCGTCATTGGTATTTAAATGGTTAATGTAGTAGATATGAAGTAAATGAATAGAGTAATACCGTATTGTATATACACATATGTTTCACTTTCTACTTGTGTGTCCATTATATGTTCATAACAGAGAAGAGTGCTTTATGCAGAAATGGAAAAACAAACGCCCATCTATACCAGTGTTTTACTCCATCATGTCAGAGACGAGTAACGAAAGCATCTATGCACTCTCGAACTTTATATACAAGCCAATGAAACTCAGAGAAGAGTCAATACAGAGACATTAACAGTTTGAAAATATAACTTTGTAAATCAGGTGAACACTGTGAATATGCATGTGATTTTTTTAGCGACATAGATTTAATACAGAAAGCTTCTACAGGAGCTTTCTGTATCATTCTGTGCTGCATTGAAAATTCGATTCTGTCTATAATACACCAATGGTATTCGCTTATTTGATCGCATAATACTAGATAAACTGTATAAGCTAACGTATAAGTTGGCAGTGAAAAAACCATGTTTGCGTTAACTATCAGAATTCATATCCATAGCCATCTAGTGTTCATTCTATTTGTATGTTATCTGTATCATTAACAAACATTTTTTGCTAATTACATGTATATATTGTTGTTTAATGAATATGCATTATAACATAAATTTATAGTACTGTGAATGTATTCTTGGCCGACGGCCTTCATTAAACCGAATAAATTGAATTGAACTTGTAAAAGGAATCAACTAAATGCGTTAACAGAAATAACGTCAAAATTTTACTATTTTAACGTCGTTTTATGTGTAACGCGGTGGGGCATGAGCTTTTGACGTTACGTCTTAGTGGTCGTCATTTCCTTTGAAAAACGAAGTTTCGACAGCTTTCCAAAGTTTGGCTTTGCGTCTTCTTTGCAATAGTTCCATTCGGTTCTTTTTCAGAACTTGCAGAAAGAGTTGAAGATGACATGCTCCAAAGGGGGTGTACTCAACATGTGTTTATGTCCATATATATGGAATATTTCTATCATGTATCCGAATAGAACTTTTCGCTTCTATGACCAGACAAATATTATGTGGCGAGCCTCAGACCCAGCATCATTCAATTTTGATAAAGCTGTTGCCCTCAAACAGTGTGCTGTGTCAGGGCTGCCATAAGTTGTCATGAAAAATCCTAAGATTTCCAAATTTACATTTTTCAAGTGCGATTTTTAGAATAGTACCTTTACCACATAGCCTGTTTCTAACCTTGTTGACATGTGACTACTTAAAGCAGGCTGGAAGTAAAGCAGAATACGCCTTAAGGCGCATTCTGCTTTACTTTCAGCCTGCTTTAAGCTACCATGTACCAGAAAAAAAATCCGAAGATTTAGGAAAAATCCGGAGAAATGGCAGCCCTGCTGTGTATCTGTCAAAACAGTTACTTGATTTTCAAATGTCTGCCATGAAATTAATTTGCAAACGTGCGTTTTGTTAGGAACATGTCGTCATACCAACAGCCAAAACTTGGGTGGGTATTGTTCAGCAATTTTTAATGCAGGAGTTAGAAAGAGACTGAGCCTTTGGACAAGTTTTGTTTCTGCTTATTATTAATATTGTTACTTCTCTCTTCTTCTCTTCTTTTATTTATTGTTCTGATTAGACAGCATTTCCACAATGCAGTTTGCTTGTCCTGTTGCACAAATACGTTTATCATTCTGGGATTCAACTGACTGTAAGTCCCCCTGAAAGTTTTTCTGACAGGTTTCATCATCTTTCATGTGACAACTTGACATACTCGTGGCCATTCTCATCACCAAGAAATTCAAAATGTCTTTTAGTGAGCTGGTGATGAAACTACTAGACCCTACAACGAAAACGTATGGCTAATTGATACCAAACGCATTGCCTGAGAACGATCGGGTTTTCTTGTGCAATTGCCATGTACTTTTTATTTTTTTCCAAGTCAGAAGTTGGTATAATTGGTTTGTGCTTAGTGGTTTTGGACTTACCACTTGCTGTCATAGACTTTAACAAGGCATTCAGTATTCTGTTTGAATAATGAATAGACGAAGTATTCGTCTCTAACATTATCAATGCTTCTACTTAAGTCCTGTAGGTACCTGTTGACTGCAACTTATATTTTTTAGGCTTTTTTGTGATATACTCCGCCTTGCTTAACAGTAGAATTTTGCCTGTTTATCGCCCAGTTTTCAAACTTTTTTCACTAATTTGGCCGGTAAATGACATGATATAGTGGCGTCAAGGAAATTCGGCTGCATCCAAGAAATTAACAGCTGTAGCACGCAGTGAATGGTTTGTGTAAAGTTTGGAAAGTTCAAACTCTTTACAAATTTCTGTTTGGTCCTATCGGAACATTGCCATACCATACGTTGTCTGTTGGTTTTGATAGAGGACGCTGGAAGAGGTAACAACAGTCAGATGGTATTTTTTTTCTTGTACGTCATTAAAGTCTTGACAGGGCAAAGATCACCACCATTATGAAAAATCAATCAATGACACTATGACAGTAGAACTAGATCTATTCTGAAAAAAATATACCGGTTAATTGGCAATTTAAATCTTTTGAAAGTCATATTTCTATCAGTGGTTTCACAATAAATTGTTACTTATCTCTTTGAACCCTAGTCACGCATATAGGCGTCCTTTTCAAACAGTGTAGATGTGAATAATACACTTGTCCTATGCAAACAGTAAAGACCCAGATCAGAGGGCTCCGAAAGGAGCCCTCTGCTCTGGGTCTTCACTGTTTGTCATAATGCAAAACATTGACAAAAACAACCCTTAAAAGTCAGAAATGGACTATACTAAAATGGAAACTGGAATTGTCCATTTAATGTTTTAGGGAGGAAAGAGTTATACCCTACTATGTGCGGAGTGAAACGGTCCAAATTGGCCCGGGTCGAAATAGCTAGGGAGGAATCTATCTATTGACTTTATAACATTGAAAATGAAACTTACATGAATTTGGTACATTCGATCCCTTGTATCAGCCCGATGAAAGAGCAATACTTGTATTTTAACCCTTTACCCGATAGCCTATTTATAGTATTGAATATAGGAGACTACTCGAATCAGGTTGAAAGTAAAGCAGAATGCGCCTTAAGGCGCATTCTGCTTTACTAACAGCCTGCTTTTAGCTTCCATGTGCTAGAATATAGAAAATATTCACCATAATATATATTCATGACTGATTAAATTGGAACTATTGTCTTCAGCGGAGGAATAAATCATATTCGCTATAAGGCGCTTCTATGGGGGAAAGGGTTAAGAGTCAGTTTCAATTACTAAATCGGGGGGGGGGGGGGGGGGGGATAATAGATCTGCTCTCCATGATTGCCTCAGTAACCCAGGGAAATCTTTCTTACCAACTGTTTTCCCAAAGTGTTCTATTTGCAACGCTTTAACAGTCTGCTTCGAAACATTTTTCATGGGACAGTCCGACTGAACAAACTAACATCCAGGGGCTGCATGAAATGGGTAGCGTTGGGTACGAGTCAATATAACACTACTTGGTTGTCCCAACACACAGGGGGCCAACTAGGTATTACGTAGGAGCGTTTGTCTACGACAACATGTATTGGACTAGCCACGACAGTAAACATATTTTACATGTTCTGTCAAATGTCAACCGTGTTAAATATCATAAATCGTCCTTTTGTTCGTAAATTATAAGAAGTGACACACTGTTTATAGAATCAAGCCCCACCATATGCAGTTTGTGGTTCCAATTGTCACTTTGTGATTGATTATATCTGATCTTACCATTTTATTAACCCGTTCAGTAATCAGCATAATATGTGTATGTATTGCTACGAAGATGTATCTGTGTGTATACGTTTCTAACAGAGGGTGTATTGGTATGCTCACGAAGTTTTCTTTTACTACATAACCAGCTGAAATGGAATATTTGGACATTTACGTTATTGACAGGCCCGTAGGAAACGTGTGTGTGTGTGTGTTGGGGGGGGGGGGGGGGTCGTGCCCCAGCCCCCAATAATTTTGCAATTAATGGTTACCAGGCAAATTACTTTTTATTTGGTCTATAGATAAACGCCACGACTTATATAGGAAAACCCTTAAAAATCTTTTTATAGCCTACAATATATATCACAATATTGTCTTGCCCAGTCAGCTTAGATACAATGTTCTCAGGTGAGCGACTTGTGGGCCATAGTCCTCTTGTCCTTCTTACGTTCCTGATTGAAGAGGAGGTTGTGACAGAGGGGTCATCTAATCTAGTACTTTTGTTATCTTAATGCCCATCAACGGATGCAACTTTTACATTTTTATCTGTAGAACAGAGTCGTTGTTGGAAAACCATCATATTTAAAATCTGTATATAGCCTAATGGGATAAGTTATATATATTGCATAGCTCCCACGAGTTATCTCAATTAAACGCGCACACTGTACATGAGTGCGCGCATGCGCACGAGTGTATGTGGGCGTGTTTAATTAGATAACGAGTTGGAGATACTGCAATATATTGCTTGTAATATGGCTAAATATAGACCAAGAGGTTGGGCTCTGTGCACTTTACATCAACTATTGAGCGCTTTTGACTTCCATTAGAATCCCCATTTGAACGACCAATCAGTGACAGGAACAACATCGCTATCTGCGCAAGTTATACCAAATGTTGAGCGCTTTGCTAATCAAAGGTAGTGTAAACCCCATAAAAGAGACCAATCAAAGACTGGAACGTATACTCGTTAACCAATCCGACAACTTTCAGCATAGATCGCTTTCGCGGGCAGTGTGTTAAAGTTTTGCTGTAAAGACGAATGTTCTAGTTTCTGGGAATATTTGCAGGGTTGCCATTTCTCCGGATTTTTCCTAAATCTTCGGATTTTTGTTCTAGTACATGGTAGCTTAAAGCAGGCTGAAAGTAAAGCAGAATGCGTCTTAAGGCGCATTTTGCTTTACTTTCAGCCTGCTTTAAGCAGTCACGTGTCAACAAAACTAGAAACAGGCGACGGGGAAAAGGTACGATTCGTAAAATCGCACTTGAAAAACCTTCGGATTTTTTTGTCAACTTATGGCAGCCCTGTATTTTCGTCACTAGCTTTCGCGTGTGTTTACTTAAAATGATTAATATGGATATCGGCACAGTGATGACGGGACGATTTGCAGTAGAGAACACGTTTGCATTTCTCAATCAAATATTTGGCAAATTTTTCCTTTGCACAATATTTGGACCCAGATAAGACGCTTTGTACAAGGCGTCTGGTCTGGATCCAAACTGGTTGAAAAGGAATTATCAATTTTGAACAAAATCGTTTATTGTTCAAAACAAATCGTGTAATTTCTCCATTGTGACTTGTGCTGCTATTACCATGCCAAGGCTCCAGATAAGAGGAGTATTTCAAGAACTAAAATCTTTATTTCTGCATTAAACCCTATGGTGTCACTACTCACTAGAATCGTCTCTTTGAGACGATTCTTATGAATAGTAACACCATAGGATTAAATGTTGAAATGAGTGAGAAAATTTGGATTTGTTCCATTTACTCGCTCTTATCTGGGGCTTTATATCTGCCACACCGGATGTGCGCCAGACTGTGCGGTTAACTAGATGTCCGCCATTACTGTGCGGTTAACTAGTTAACTGCATGGTTTTCTACCAGTTATTGCATGGGCGGGGAAACTCCGCCCACTACAAAGTGTGCGGTATCCAACTTAAACTGGGGTACTTTTCTATAGAAAAATGCCGCAGCCGTGTAACAATACATGCATAGTACACACCGATTGGCACAAACGTACAGTATGTGGAATGTAACTTAATGATTAACGTTAACACTGCCGAGTGTTGATCATTGGAAACAATAATGTACAGTGGTTGCTCCAAATAACACAGCTTCATTGTTGGCGTCTGCTTGTTTGCATGCCCCACATGTAGTACATACTTTGTCTAGCTAACTTCTCCTACACTTTTCAAGCTACAACCTTATAACTTGGCAGGGTGTTTGTACATATACAGTAGATGTGCATGTGGACTTAAAGTCAAATTGGGGGAGGGAGGCATCATATTTGTCTTACAGAAAATATGCCTATCATCTTATTATACAGTAAAAACTCTCTAATACAACCATTAAAACAAAGGCTAATTGATTGTAAAAAGACAGTTGACAATTAACCTAGAGCAAGGTAGTACTAAAACAACTTTTAGGAGCTTTCTGTTTTACCGTCACCTTGCTATATATATAAGAAATCACCTATCGTAAACATCTAACAATGCACACAATATTGTGGACGTAATAGAGATACTTTACTGTACTCTAGGCCAAGGTAACAGTTTAGTTTCAATTTAGGGGTCTGTGTTTGTTACCAGCAGGCGTTAACAGTATGTGAGCCTTTTACCATTTGTCAAAAAGTGTAGACATTGATTGACCTCAAATATTAAAAACTGGCAGCTGATCTGAAATGTTATTATTCTCAGATTCATGAGTCCCAGTTTCTTTTTGCATGGTTCAAATTGAAAAAATCAAAAACCTTTTCAAAATAAAGTTGTGTTTATTTCGTATACGTTTTCCGAGTGCTTTTATACTTGAACACTCGCATATACCGTAAAAAAGAATGCGTAGTACATGTATCGGTTTTCTATCATAAATTTTTACATGATATACTTATATATAGTTTGCCGACTTTTTCATTTATTTATAAAAAATAATATGTCTCGACATTTTTTAAAATGATGCAGGCTACTGCAAGATATCTCCGTTTAAGCCATTATATTCTGGAAACCATTTCCCCCCATAGCTTGTTCCTTGTTTTAAAGACAGGTGGCAACTTAAAGCAGGTTGAAAGTAAAGCAGAATGCACATTTAGTCGTTTGCTGCTCTGCTTCCAGTCTGCTTTAAGCTACCATTAACCAGGAAAATATCTTATGGTACATTACATACGTATGACTGTATAAAGTAGGGATGTAAATAATCGGTCATTTGACTAACCGGATAACCGTTTAACATTCCGAGCAGTTAACCGGTTAACTGTTCAATATTACCTGACAGTTGCGACAAAAGATTATTTTACTTCAACGCCGGTGTAACGGAGTAAACTGACCCCATAGAAAAGTGACCCGCGCTCATTTGATTTTAACTTAACCCCCGTTCATAGTAGTTTGGTTCTCCGGTCATAAAATATCGTCCCCGGCACACGAAGGAAACTGATCCCTTACGAAAAATCATAACCCCTATAGAATAGCGACCTCATGTGTAAAAACACCATGTAGTTTAACGATATAAAGATTATTTAATAATGATATAATTATGTTGGGTATAACATATACAATAACACAAATATTTGCTGTCTTATATTGAGTCTAGAAATATAAATAATAAGTTTTATTGAAATAAATAAAACATAGCTCGAATTTTCTCATACAAAGGACCCTATTTATTTAATATATCTCACTGATTTCGAGCTATAATATGTTGTAAAAAATGCATTTAGTAATATAATCATTAAGTATATGCAATATTTAATTCGGGAATATATGATAAGGGGGTCCGTATAAGCTTCCGTAGAAATGACCTTATTCTTGTTAATATACAATGTGCTATTTTAGCAATTGACATTTATTATGACTTTAAAAAAATCAAATATGTTTTGTAAGATGTAAAGTCTTTAAATTTTATCTTAATGCCTATATATATTATAATTGACAAAATGAATACAACGGTCTTAATCTATAGTCGAAACAAAAGTGCTGACGACGTTTTTAAAGCATGCAATGTGGCGATGAAGGGGTTTGAACTAATTGATACACAGTTTTCAGTTTTCAAGACACGTATAAAATTTGCATGTAAGTAGTCATCTTTGAATGCTCTTTTAAGTGTAGAAAAAATTAAAATCGATAATCTTCAAACACGAAGCCAACTATCAAAATCCTTTTAATGCAGATCTTATAAATCAGATCAAGATACTTGAATAAAATTAACGTAATCCTTTCATCTGTTATATAAAAGGAGTACGTGACGTGCATTTTACTGCTCACGAATCGTAGCTTTACTAAATACATGTTTTGTCTACTTGTAGTGATGGGTTTTGTCTGACATGGATGCTAGATCTACATGTATTTTTAAAACTACCACCGCTCATAATGGTACCCCTGTTTAAAGCCGTAACGAGTATAATTTTGAATTAGTGTTGCATGTGTGTGCAAGATCGTTGAAGGATTTGCAAAAACAAAACCGAACTGTAATGATGTGACTGTTTATTGAATCCTCTTGTTTAATGTGACCCATACTCTCGGGTTATCTCCTTCAGACCTAAACAAATTAACGCCGCCTGTGTGACAGCGAATATCTTCTGAAACAGAAATATTGATCGAAATTCTGCTGTTTTGTTCAGACCTTTAATATCTAAATATATTTTTTCGATTAACCGGTTACCGATTTTTCGAACCGATAATCGGACATTCGAACGGTTAACCGGTTAACCGATTAACCGTTGCCATCCCTAGTATAAAGTAGTATGTTTTTCTTCAATTGAGGAATAATTTGAAACTAGTTTGCCGGTGTCAGGATCATGGTTCACAGTTTGCGTTTTCTCCGATATGGTTGCCGGTTACGTTGAAAGTCCGGTGTTTGTATCGGACACTGTCTTCTACTTAGTTGTCTCCCACGTGAATGAGACCTTTTCATCCTGGTGTACCGTAGTGCAGTGATAGACCGCCTACCTTGTACTTCTGAAAGGCAGTAGGAACAGAACAGCATGTTCGATGTCCTGAAATCAAACAAGAGACTTTGTAGCCAATCCAATACATGGTTTTGTAGCGTAACCTATACATCTGAACTGTAATTCGTATAGAAACTTATACAGCTTCTGTGCAACACGTAGACATACACAACGTTTACAAAAAATTGTTTTACGGTAGAATATAAGCATCATGGAAGTATTAAATGGACCTATTCAATAGTGAAAAGCTTTTTCTTCAACATGCATAGATTATTTCTTCAATGTTTTATTTTACAATACAAAATTTAAGCCACAAATGCATTTATAAATGAACAAAAGCTATCTAGCACATGTTAAATCACAGCAATGTATAGTATCGCCTTTTAACAGGCCTAAATGATCATGTAACCTATATACGTGCATGTTAAATAATATATTTACACTTACCATTTGGGATTTTCAGCACTTTAGGGGCTAAAGCCCTGAATAATTCCATTTTTTCTTAGTACTTCAATGTTGTTTGTATACATGTTGTTGTAGCATATCCAATACATGTTGTCGTAGACAAACACTCCAACGTAATACCTAGTTAGCCCCCTGTGCAACAGTACTCTGCTGCAGACCTGCTTATGTGTGTCGAATGACCGTCAACAAACAGAATAGTTGGAAAGTCAACAAATAAATACGAAAGACTCAAGCAGGAAACGCAACACAAACAATACACCCACCTTTCAAGCAGAATACACACACAGTCATACCATAACAAACACACACACATACACACACGCGCGCAATACCATTCCTTCATCTACACACTAAATAGAAAAAACACGCAAGACAAACATAAAGCAAAGTGAATATAAGAGCCCGCCTTGTTACGGTCAGTAGCAATCAATAATTAATTATAAATAAATTATTAACAACCACTGGGGGGTTAAACCTGAGTTTAGGCCAAGGGGGCGCCCAACCTCACTCTTACCTCCTATATTTACCTATAAAGACGAACTTTGCTTAGATATGCTAGAAATGAACCAGTGTCCATCCATCCGCCTTTTGTTGCACGGTAAACGGCCTCTTCATATATAGCCACTCAGGCCAATATTAGTCAACCGCTCACCAGAAAACAGTATCATTGGCGGTACGAATTCTCCAACAATGCATTGCAAGCGACCATAACAGTTCATTGTAACTTTGTATTACTGACTACCTGGTAAACATAAAAATTTCCTTTATATGCCAGTACCTGGCACAGACAGAGGGAATCCTGACTCGTCACCATTGAATAATCGGCGCGGATTCTTTATTATCTTTTCATAATCGGAGATTTCACTTTGGAGATACAAATGAGAGTATCATTCCAAATCTGAATTTTTACATGAGTAACATTTTCTCGTTCTGGACCTAAACCTTGAGGCTTGCGCATTGTGAGGTCTGGATGGCGCTTTACAGTGTTACGGAACCCGGAACCATTTGTTTCCTGACATGTTATTTGAAAAGGAGTTTTACGGCCATCAATGTCCAAACATTTTTAAATCTCGTTCAAGAATTCAGGCATTGTTAGCGGGTAGCCAGTTTCCTGCATTAACTTGGCATAATTTACCAGAGTCGTCTTAGCTTGTGCGCTGTTCAAAGCTGGGTTTGAACCACTGCTTCCTATTTCGGAAACTCTACCAGCCTGTGTGTCTACTGTCTAGTAGTGTGGTGCGAGGTATACTAAATGTTTTTGCAGCCTTTTCAGGGCTTTAGATAAGGGGAGTATTTAAAAAACTAAAATCTTTATTTCTGCATTAAACCCTATGGTGTCACTACTCATTAGAATCATCAATGCGTTTTGTTTTTACTTCTATCCTTCTTTTTTAAATGGTTTGGTATATAATTATAATCGATATACAGTAAAACCTCTCTATTACGACCACTAAATTATGTTAATTTTTAGGGTGTTTACGATAGGTGACCGCTTAAAGCAATGTGACAGTGAAACAGAAAGCTTCTATAGGAGCTTTCTGTTTCATTGTCGCCTTGCTTTAAACTGCCACCTGTCTATTATACACCCAATTAGCCTTCGTTTTAGTGGTCGTAATAGCGAGGTCTTACTGTAGTTGCAGAACAAGCATCGATTGTCTATCGAAATGTGAATATCGATATATTTTTTATAATGAACGATAGACAGGTCACAGTCGAGAAGACCTTGTTCTTTCCCGTTTAAACGCTAACCAAATTACATTAAAATGAAGAAAAAAATATTTGTTGACGATTCTATTTTATTAACCCTTTGAACCCTAGTCCCGCATATAGGCGTGCTTTTCAAACAGTGTACATGTGAATAGTACTCTTGTTCTATGCAAACAGTGACGACCCTGATCAGAGGGCTCCGAAAGGAGCCCTCTGATCAGGGTCTTCACTGTTTGTCACAATGCTAAACATTGACAAAAACAACCCTTAAAAGTCAGAAATGGACTAGACTAAAGTGGAAACTGGAATTGTCCATTTAAAGTTTCAGGGAGGAAAGAGTTAATCTCTGTGGCAAACTGTTTGAAGCCTGATCAGACGCGTGGTAATCCGGCGTCTGTTCTGATTCTAAACTGTTTGTATTAGTGATATTGGTGAATGTAATTTTAACGCGTTTATTTGGGAAAGAATAGCGTCTTCTCCGCTAGATTTTTTTTTCTTCAGGGTTCCCGGATGAAGGACTTACATGCCCGTATAGTCTAAGAGCTAGGTAAGATTTATTTATGTTGAAAGCGGCACTGGAACTTTTATATATAACTTATAGGAAATTGTCTCAGGAGTTCAGAAATGGCCGTCTGATGAGAGTTTAGGTAGAGACAAGGGAGAAAATTGGGATTAAAGTTATCTGCCCTTGGATTTTCTTGTAAATTTTGAAAATGCAATGGCAATTTTCTTTTCTATATTGGAGACTTAAATGCTGCCTAGGATGCCCAAACTTTATCCAATGTGTCTACATAAATGTCAAAGTTTGTTTTACAAGACTTTTTTACATTCTATCTCAATCCAAGATGGCCGCCAATGTCTATTTTTAGTAACATATTACATTTTTTCACAAAATTTCGTCTTTTCAGTGGATAAATATACTGTGAAACATATAATACAAGCAACAACTGTACTTATTATTGTTACCAGAAGTGTAATAGAGTATTGTGTGCTATTTTAACCAAACGTATGTCACCATATGTATGTACAAGTAGTAATTAAGGCAATACATCAGTTTTCAACAGACGCAGACTTTTCTGAAAAATTGCCTATAATGACACAATTGATCTCAAAATCAAGGAGTAATAGATTGTGTAGTGTTTTGAAAAGGAATTATCTATACCAGTGTGCAATAAATTAATAAGATATGCTCTTTTCCAATCTAAAATGGCTGCCAATATCTATTTTTAGTAACAGAATTTAATCTTTCCAGAAAATGTTTCAATACCGAATAAATTTAATGTTAATTTTTACTTAATACAAAGAAACATTATATTATTTGAAAAATATTTATCTAGCTATGTTTTCATCTGGCAACAGAAAAAGTGACTCAAGGATGATCTGCTGGGTTCACAAAGACAGACGAATGCTCTTCTGTGGAATATAGAGAGGCTTGCATCAAAGAACCAGCAAGATTTGAGAAACCAATCAAATGGAAGGTGATTCAGTGCCTCGGTTAAAACAAGGTTATCAGTGGGGAAAAGGGTACAGGACATTGATGGGACAAGAGATATATATGCCCGCCGCCTACTTCTGTTAAGCAATGTTCAGAATATAGACCTGATAAAGGTGTTAGAGTTACCTCTCACACCAGTCCCACTAGCACTAGCTCATACTGACGACAGCTTGAACACAACCGATAAATCCAAACTTATGAAAAACCTGAAAACATTCAGCAAGAATCCTCCTGTACCACCACAGACAGGCACACTCATCATGTATGCGACCTTCTTCCTTCATCTGCAAAAGGACCCACCAAGGTCATATAGGGACCTTGCAAGATGGTTCTCCTGCAATTTACTAGTTTGTCGAAAGATTCATCTTGTGTATGATGTCTACTCAACATCATCCATTAAAGATAGCGAGAGAGCCAAAAGAGGAGAAGAATACATAGTCTATCTCATCATGGGACCAGACCAAATGCGATCAAAGGAGTGGCAAGGTGCTCTGCGGTCTAGATCATTTGAGAAATCATTAATGGAATTCCTAGCTAAAGAATGGGATAAAGACACATATGCCGACACCTTGAAGGAATGCCATCTGTACCAGAATGTCAACAGCGAATGCTTTCGCTTTACTGCAATAGGATAGGTGACACCGTGCAAAAAGTCCAAATTGAGGAGCTCACAAGTGACCATGAAGAAGCAGACACTCTAACGGTGTTTAATCTCGACTACAAGAGTAGGGTTCAACCTGATGTCAACATCGTTTTTAGAAGCTGCGACACAGGCATGCTTGTGATACTGCTCAACTATTGGGTCCAAAGCACTAGCACAGTGAAATTATGGATAGATGTAGGGCATGATTGGAATAACACACGACGGTAAATCAGTGTCAACAATCTTGTTCTTAATTTGACAGAAGAAGTTGTGCTTGCCTTGCCTGGTCTACATGCCTTAACTTGGTGTGACTACAGCCCTGCGTTCCTGAACAAGGGGAAACCCAGACATCTAGAGCTTGTGATGAAGAATCCCAACTTCAGGAAGTCAATGGCGGCTCTAGGCGAGGGGGAAATGTGTGAAGCAATAGTTGAACAGTGTGAAAACTACATATGCCATGTGTTTGGCCAGCCAAAAGAAACAATTGTAAACAAAGCACGGTATGTGGCTTTTCAAATTACATATGCCCCGAAGTCCTTTGAAAATCAACTGGCATCGATCAGGGGTATTAACCCAAGTTCTCTATCACCATGCGCAGTGACTGGCCAGCTACATGTAAAGAGGGCATTCTACATTACTGGCATATGGCAACGTGCCATGCTGCCGAATCCAGTTAGAGAGTCACCAGTGAGATATGGGTAGAATTTCATCAGTTATCAAATACAGTGGTATAGTGGCTATCAATTGCCAAAGGACGTTGCAAAGTCCTTGATTCCCAGAGTGGTGATGCCACACTGTTTGACGATGATATGGAGGATGAGGAGGTCAAGTATGGAGAACAAATATATGGATCAGACGATACGGATGAGGAGCAGGATTAACTTTGATAGGTGTGTGACACAAGTGGTTGGATACTCATAGTAAGACATATGAATTAATTGTGGTGCTTGAGCAGAATGATGTGCATGTTAACAGTAAATTTCATAACGTGAGATCTAAATTGTTGGTGTATGACGAGTTGGATAGCTTAAAAGTTTAAAGTGAGTAACAGAGAGAGAACACAATGATGAAATCATTATTAATGTGTAGATGTGCTAGAAATAGATATGTTGCCAGATGAAAACATAGCTAGATAAATATTTTTCAAATAATATAATGTTTCTTTGTATTAAGTAAAATTTAACATTAAATTTATTCGGTATTGAAACATTTTCTGGAAAGATTAAATTCTGTTACTAAAAATAGATATTGGCAGCCATTTTAGATTGGAAAAGAGCATATCTTTATTAATTTATTGCACACTGGTATAGATAATTCCTTTTCAAAACACTACACAATCTAATACTCCTTGATTCGAGATCAATTGTGTCATTATAGGCAATTTTTCAGAAAAGTCTGCGTCTGTTGAAAACTGATGTATTGCCTTAATTACCACCTGTACATACATATGGTGACATACGTTTGGTTAAAATAGCACACAATACTCTATTACACTTCTGGTAACAATAATAAGTACAGTTGTTGCTTGTATTATATGTTTCACAGTATATTTATCCACTGAAAAGACGAAATTTTGTGAAAAAATGTAATATGTTACTAAAAATAGACATTGGCGGCCATCTTGGATTGAGATAGAATGTAAAAAAGTCTTGTAAAACAAACTTTGACATTTATGTAGACACATTGGATAAAGTTTGGGCATCCTAGGCAACATTTAAGTATCCAATATAGAAAAGAAAATTGCCATTGCATTTTCAAAATTTACAAGAAAATCCAAGGGCAGATAACTTTAATCCCAATTTTCTCCCTTGTCTCTACCCAAACTCTCATCAGACGGCCATTTCTGAACTCCTGAGACAATTTCCTATAAGTTATATATAAAAGTTCCAGTGCCGCTTTCAACATAAATAAATCTTACTCAGCTCTTAGACTAGTATGTACCACGCCATCCGCTAACATATGTTTAACAGAGCCCTGCCTTTCAAGTGTAGGTGTGACGTCATCATGAAGACAGTTGTTGTGAAGAAGGAATGGTTCCCTGTCTGTGTTGTTTTCTGCATCGTGGGTCTTCTTTGGACTGGATACCTGTTTAGTTTGAGCGTAACATGTGTGGAGTCAGGTTGGTCTAGAAAATACTTAACTGTTTCCCATATAGCTGCCGCTTCTACATTTAACTCATTATCTCCTGAAACTTCCAGTGGACAATTCAAAATTTCAATAAAGGCTGGTCCATTTTAAACTATGGTTGTGTTTGGTAATAAATTGCAAAATGACAGTGAAGTCCCTAATCAGAGGGCTCCTGTAGAAGTCCTCTGATCAGGGACTTCACTGTTTGCATAGGACAAGTGTACTCTTCACAGGTACACGTTTGATCAGGACGCATATATGCGTCACTAGGGCTCAATGAGTTAAACCTCTTAATAACGACAACTAATTTGGTGTAATTATCTGGTGTTTAAGGCATTTGCCTTCCTAAAATATGGTGAACGTTAAACAGAAAGCCCCATGAAGGAGCTTTTCTGTTTACGTTCATCTTGTTATAAGATGTCGCCTGTCTTTCATACAACCAATTAGGCTTTGATTTAGTGGTCGTAATAGAGAGGTTTTACTGTACTAGCATCAACCATATACAATTCTTGCCGTAGACCTTTCTCAATTCATAGTTGACCTTGAACTAATTTAGATTTCAAATATTGCAAATAGTCTTCGTCTTGGTTCACAAGCTGGCTTGGATAATTATACAGCAGTTGCTTCTGACCATTACCAATTCGCAATACTACCCTAGGTCTAAGAATATTTCTAAGATGCTATTTCTTGGTTAACCTAATTTTACCTTTAGCATGAACACTACTGGCTACAATGCTTTGATACGCACTGCTATATAGTTTAGATCACTTCCATGGCAGTTGCCGTTTGCTTTTATTTATGAAACTCGGTCTGTAGGCAAACTGATTAAAGTAATACCGTAAGGGGTGTCTGACAAGGATCAAAACTGTTTGCAATTAATCATACAGCGTTCCCTCTCTACAACGACACCCAATGGGAGACAAAAAATGTTTGCGTTGTTCGGAGGGAGTCGTTGTGGGGAGGGTAATTGGCTTACATTTGCAAACAGCTTGAATCCAAATCAGACGCCGCGTAAGGCGGCGTCTGATCTGGATTCAAGCTGTTTGTCACTCGTCAATAAGTTTTTTCTATCAAAATGCCCATTATGTACCTTGAATAAAAAGTAGACGACAAATTTAATCAGACGGCGTTGCAGCCATGAAAGATGGACCTATTGAGCCTTTTAGGTCTTGTTTGGGGAACAGTGACAATAGTCGTTGTAAGGAGGGAGTCGTTGTTGAGAGGGCCGTTGTAGAGAGGGAACACTGTACTTTCATGGGTAAGGCAGCAAAAGGTTTATCCCTTATCATGCTGAGCGCACTTGGCTAATATTTGCAAATTGTTTGGATTCAGATCAGACAATGCGTAACGTAGGATCTGATCTGAATCCAAACTGTTCGCCACTCATATTTATAATTTCATTAGTCAAAAGAGATATACAATTTGATTTTGTATATTTTGCAGAAGATATATTTGAAGCAGACGACAAATCAGCTTCAGATATATACACATCGTCTGGAACAGCCCGTAATACAGTGTTCCCACTCTATAACGACACCCAACGGGATACATGGAGTGTGTGTGTTGTTCGGAAGGAGTTGTTATAGGGAGGAAAAAAAAAGATTTGACGTAAATTTGCAATCTGCTTGAATCCGGATCAGACGTCGCGTAACACGGCGTCTGATCTTGATTCCAGCTGTTTATCACTCGCAATTATATTTCTTCTGTCAAAATGTCAACAATTATGTAACTTTGAGGCAAAAAATCAGTAGACGACAATTTTAAGCCAACAATATTGCTGCAGTGCAAGCGTTTGACAAAAGTGTCTTGTTAAGGGAAGAGCGGCAAGTGTCATTGTTAGGAGGGGTCGTTGTAGGGAGGGAGAACTGCAGTAATTTTCAAAGTTTTTGTCACATTATTTTTATATTGACAGAGATGAGATTTGATGTCTCGAAGTATCTGGAAACCAAACAATCAGTCGGTGGATTTATTGCAAGAGCACTGCAGAAACAGCGATTAGCACGAATACGAACAGCATGTGAAAAGTCATCGGTTTTCGCGACCAAACCTTTTGATGAACAAATCGAGCCTAATTATTATTTTACGCCAAACTATAACTTCACTTTTTGTAAAGTTCCTAAAAGTGGATCAACATTTTGGACACAAACGTTCGAAATATTGAATTTTGGAAACGCTAGTGCAGACGAAGTTTTCTCAAGAAAACGCGTTTCCGTTCACGGAGATTCCCGAAGATTTCAAACGTTGTTTAACAGTAGCGATCGGCAACACGCACCTGCTATTATTGTGTCACGTGATCCGTTTTCTAGACTTTACTCGGCGTTTATCGACAAGATATTTTTGCCTCTGATGTTCGACACTTACTATGATATTCATCAGGATGCGAAGCGAAAGGAACAGAGAGAGTGTCCAAGAGGCGTGTCCTTTCAACATTTCCTTGACTACATTGTAAGAGAGGCATCTAATGGATCATTACTGGACAGTCATTGGGCACCAATAGCATCACTGTGTAGACCGTGTCAATCTAACATAGCTATTCTCGTCAAACAAGAAACTTTTTCATCCGATGTAGAGTACGCATTGAAAGTTTTCCACGTGGAGCAGGATAAGAAGGAGATTCTGTTGGACAAACTTCATGGTAAAAGACTCGTAAGTACAATACCAGGAATCGTAGAAACAGTATATCACCATGTCAACCGCACTGATGCATTACAATGTTTCGGTTACCATGACATCGCAGCTAGAGTGTGGACTTCATTCAAAATTCAAGGTTATTTGAAGAAGACAATACCATTTCCGAAAAACACCCAGGTCAAAGATTTGATAAATGCTTCTTCTCTCGCAGACACAATTATGAACACTATTGCGTTGCACCCGATGTCACGTGACGAGCAACAATCACAACGAAAAGCGGCCCTGGTAGATGCATATCGAAAAGTTAAACAAAAAACTATAAAACATTTACAGCACGTGTATAAAACTGATTTTGATATGTTTGACTATAGTAAAGAACCACCACAGTTTTAAACAAAGACAAAAAACGTTATTGTTTCCCATTTTAAAATCCGCAATCGAAAGGCAAAAACATTTCAATAAAATGTACAAAATTACATTATATCAAATGTCTAACGATCTGTGTTAAAATAGTTTTGAGCCTTATCAGACGACAGGCCCAGCGCTTGTAAAGCGTTTGAGTTGAGTCTGAGTTTGTTCTCAAGCATTTGATTGGTCAGATGTATAAATGTCCAAATAGTCTGGGCCCGTGGTTATGAAGCACTGGAGTTGAGTCTGAGTTCGTGCTTATGCATTTGATTGGTTATATTCGAGCCTAGGCTCAAATCTGATCGATGAAATGCTTTAGAACGATTTCAGACTCAACTCCAGTGCTTTATAACCTCGGGCCCAGACTTTGGACATTTATACATGTTTATACAGGTATGTACAGTGGATACTCTGAAAACCAACCACCTCGGGCCTCAGTGACAATTTGACCTTCGAGTCACATACTCGTTAAATTTGTCAGGGACTCATTTGTTGAAAAGTTGAGAGTCACATGAATCATAACTTTTATGACCTTTATTGGCCCTTAACTCAATTTTTGATATCTTTAATTCGTTCATGCATTGAAAAGAACAGTTCCGTGTACAGATATACATAGGGACCCGACACGATTGATTTTTGAGAGAAAAAAATGTCAGAAAGTCTCTAAATATACTTTCTGACTTTTTTTTCTTTCAAAAATCAATCGTGTCGGGTTCCTGTGCAGTTATACATACACAAAACATAATTTCTACATCGAAGCAGATGGTAACCTTGTCTCAACTTAAGTCTAGGACTCGTTGTTTTACAGAATACGCATTCTAAGGATTCGTTCCTCTGGGGCCCGTCTTAACGCCTTCTGATCAGGATCCAAACTGTTTGCAAATAACTATTGTACTCGGGGTAAGGCAGTGAAGGGGTTAACCCTTTACCTGATATCCTTTTTCTAGTATTGAAGATAGGTAACTACTTAAAGCAGGTTGAAAGTAAAGCAGAATGCGCCTTAAGGCGCATTCTGCTTTACTTTCAGCCTGCTTTAAGCTATCATGTACTATAATATAGAAAATATTCCCTAAAATACATATTCATTACTGATTAAATTGGAACTATTTTCTATGGTTAAGAAATGTCGTTAAAAAAAGATAGTTTTGACTCACGGCCGTTTTTGTCGTACGACATTGTGTGTGCTTATTTTATACAGTGCACCCTCTCTACAACAACACACAATGGGAGACAAACATTGTGCGTCTTGTTCAGAAGATGTTATAGAGAGGGAAAATTAATACCCTTAGATAACTGAGCACGACTTTGCTTACAATTGCAAACAGCTTGAATACAGATCAGACGCCGCGTAACGCGGCATCTTATCTGGATTCAAACTGTTTGCCACTAGTCATGTTTTTCTGCCGAAATGTACACTGCGTATATTTTAAGAAACTTGTTTGGAAAACGGCAGCACGCGTTGTTGCAAGGAGTGAATCGTTGTTCGGAGGACCGTTGTATGGAGTATGTGGTTGGTAACAAAATAGGACTCGTTTTCACCAGGGCTGTCGTAGGCTAGGTACTAGTCAAGGGACATAATTATTCAAAATAGCCGCCAATTGTAACAATGATTGAACTAAAATATAAACAACAACTGGAACATTTAAAGTAAATGTTTTACCTCAATATTTTGTGAGATGTCCTTTCATCTTTATTACTTCCTTCGATCTGGAATTGTGTCATAAATGGCTCTAACATATTGTACAGGGATGTTTTCCCAGATACGTGTAATTTCGTTGATCAGCTGTTCACGGGATTGGATGTCTGTGGAACGGGATTTTAAGATTCTTTTTATATGAAGCCAAATATTTTCAAAAATATTCAAATCAGACGAGTATGCTGGCCATTGTGATGTGTTAATATGGCTCTCTTTCTAAAATTGATGTACTAAATTGGCTCTATGAACAGGGGCGTTGTCATCCTGTAATATGTAATGTTCAATTCCAAAATGTCTGGCAATAACGGGCCATAAATTATTATCTAAAATTTGAATATATTTCTGAGCATTTATAATTCTACCTGCAGCAGTCAATGTTCTAACTCCACCGAAACATACACAACCCCTGACCTTGGCTCTCGGAGCAGGGCACACTAAATGCGGCTTGTTCTTATCGCCGTCTTTTCTCCAAGTAAAGATATTTTTTGGCAATCACCACCTGACTCTCATCACTTAATATCCATTTTCGCCAGTGTTCATAAACGGTCAATTATTCCCTTTCTTTATATCACATGACTTGATTTCTCCTAGCCCCCTCCTTCACAACTTCCTTCTTCTTTATCACCCTTCGTTTATATCCTAAATGATGAATTTTCCTCTCAATAGTTTTACAAGCACCCGCTTCTCACCAATGCGGTTTCGAGTTCGATCTCGGGTCGGGGCAGTATTTGATAGGGTACATTGGTCGCCCGTCCGAACACGTGGGTTTTCTCCGGGCACTCCGGTTTCCTCACACAGAAATGATGAGATACGCCACCATTCGAGCCATTGAGAGTGATTTGCCTAAGTTGTAGTAACTTGTTTCATAATCGATGTAAAAAAAAAAAAAGTTTAAACTTAAACAAAAAGAAAGATCCATGCCCTCATAAAATTTACCATATTGGTAACATCCTGCACTGAACTTTTTCTATTGCTTGTCACAGCACGAGAAAGCTTGGTCATGTGTCTGTCCATAAACAACCCCACCCCCATCTATCACGATTTTCTATAGTTCCACAATCCCGATGTTTCTTAATTACACTTTGAAATTGTAATACTTGGTACAGTGGAGAATCTGTTATTCTTTCCCGTTTAAACGCAAACGTACGCAAACGCAAAGCACTAAAACGTAGAAAAGAACAACTTTTGGACAATTCTGATATTTCATGTTTATCTTGGTGGCAAACAGTTTGGAGCCTGATCAGACGCCGGGTTACCCGGCGTCTGATCTGGCACCAAACTGTTTGCACTGCAAATAATAGTTTTAGCGTAAACGCGTTTATTGGGAAAGAATAACAGATTCTCCACTGTATCTCAATATCGGTGATAAATCAGCTTTATTTCTATTTTCTCTGTAGAGATCAATGATGATCTCCCCACATCAACACTTAACCCTTTCCCTTATAGAAGCGACTTTTAGCACATTCATTTTATTCATCCGCTGAAGAAAATAGTCCCAAATTATACCGTAATGAATATGTGTCATATTTAACACTTTTCTTATTCTAGCAGTTAATAGCTTAAAGCAGGCTGAAAGTAAAGCAGAATGCGCCTTAGGGCGCATTCTGCTTTACTTTCAACCTGCTTTAAGTAGTCACATATCTTCAATACTAGAAACAATGCTATCAGGTAAAGGGTTAATTCCTTACATTTCGGGGCTATTTTATAAACCTCGATTTGATATTTATAAATAATTCAGACGACAAAATATATGTGTATTACGTCATGTAATGTGTATTTAAGCACAACTCCTTGATATTTACAGTATTGATTTATAACGCGAGCCATAAATAACATAGGTTAGTACACACCGCGAGTATTATGTCCCTTGACTGTATCTTTGGCGTAATTTTCATAAGAAATATGACTTTTCAGTCTGTGTCTTTTACAAGGAAATGTACCAAAACAGGTTAAGAAGCAAGTCTAAAGGTGTGCAGTTCCCGGGTGATTGTGTTCCCTGTTTATTTTGATAATACATGTACAGACATTATGACATGCATCTAATAGTAACACGGTTTAACTTTCAAAACACAAGAAATAGTTCTTAGATTTGTCTCTAGATAGTATTTGTTCTCCTTTCGACTAAAAATTATTATATCTTACATATTTTACACATAAACTTGCTTCTTATTTTAAGATGTATGTATTTTATTGCTTACAAATTGTACAGCGCTCCCTCTCTACAACGGCACCCTATGGGAGACAAGGATCGTATGTGTTGTTCGGAGGGGGTCGTTATAGGGAGTGAAATTAAGACTTGGCTTACATTTGCAAACAACTTGAATCCATATCAGACGCTGCGTAACACGGGATCAGGATTGTCACGCGGCGCCTGATCAGGATCCAAGCTGATTTTTTTTCAAAGTCGAATTAAGACACATATCACAGTGAAAGGCTTTAACACATTTTTTGACGCCAAAGTAAAACTTGTGATTAACTGTTCATTTGGAACTCTTAACGCGTGACTGCTTAAAGCAGAATAAAACAAGAGCGTGTCCCAGTTACACGAATGCCCCCGATGATACAGGGAGGGGAATCCAGACTATCAAACGTAAAAGTTAGAGGGCTAAAACTGTAGTGGAGCGCCATTTTGATGACTTCAAGGGCCATTTCTCCAAAGGGCCTAGCATAAATTGGTGCCGCTGGTTATCCAAATTGGTCTCCATTTTATGTCAACAAACATTTTCAGAAAGTTTGGTGATGATCAGATGAAAAGCAATGTGTTTGTGAAACACAAATGCCCCCAGCCAGCATCATGTTCTGTAATGTAATGCTTATTTGCAAAAGTAGGTCAAAAGTCATGGTCGTAGGGTAAATGAAACATTGGCATGGTTGGAGAAGTCTTAACACAAGAAACATATAAAGTATGGACGCTCTAGGCCTACTGGTTCAAATGTTATAGGCGTATAAAGATTTATACAAATAAAGGTCAAAGGTCAAGGTCACAAGGGCAAAAACGTAGGTATGGTTGGAAAGGTCTTGACACAAGAAATATATAAACAAAATATGAAAGCCGTAGGCCTACTGGTGCACATGTTATAGCCATTTAAAGATTTCAACAAAAGTAGGTCAAATGTCAAGGTCACAAGGTCAAAAAGTTGTGTATGGTTAGAAAGGGAAAACACATGTCAAGTATAAAAGGCCAAGGTGCAAAAATGCAAAAGTTATATCCAAGGTTAAGGTTTTTGGTTAAAGTTTGATTAAATAGGTCAAAGATCGAGGTCAAGGTCACATGGTCAAAGATGTTGGTATGGTTGGAAAGGTCTTGACACAAGAAATATACATACAAAATATTAAAGCACTGGTGCAAATGTTATAGCCATTTAAAGATTTTTACAAAAGTAGGTCAAATGTCAAGGTCACAATGTCAAAAAGTTTTGTATGGTTGGAAAGGTCTTGCCATGAAGAATACACATGCCAAGTATAAAAGGCCCAGGTTCAAAAATGCAAAAGTTATAGCCAATGTTAATGTTATTGGTTAAAGTTTGATTAAATAGGTCAAAGGTGAAGGTCAAGGGCACATGGTCAAAGATATTGGTATGGTAGGAAAGGTCTTGACACAAAACATATACATACAAAATATTAAAGCCCTATGCTAACTGGTGCAAATGTAAAAGCAATTTAAAGATTTTTACAAAAGAAGGTCAAGGTCAAAAAGTTTTGTATGGTTGGAAAGGTCTTGCCATGAGGAATACACATGCCAAGTATAAAATGCCCAGGTGCAAAAATGCAAAAGTTATAGCCAAGGTTAAGGTTTTTGGTTAAAGTTTGATTAAATAGGTCAAGGTCAAGGTCGCATGTTCAAAGATGTTGGTATGGTTGGAAAGGTCTTGACACAAGAAATATACATACAAAATATGAAAGCCCTGGGCCTACTGGTGCAAATGTTATAGCCATTTAAAGATTTTTACAAAAGTAGGTCAAATGTCATGGTCACAAGGTCAAAAAGGTTTGTATGGATGGAAAGGTCTTGATACAGGGAAGACACATGCCAAGTATAAAAGGTCCAGGTTCAAAAATGCAAGAGTTATAGCCAAGGTTAAGGTTTTTGGCACGGACAGACGGACAAACCAACAGTCATGACAAAAACTATATGCCCCCGAATCGTAGATTCTGGGGGCATAAAAATAAAGTTAAAAACTCATATTAGAGCTTTTGTCATTGCTGAACACCATCGTCTTGCAACAAGCCAATCACTTTTCCCCAAATTAGTCAACCCTTGTGACGCGCAAGCATACCTTTACAAAAAAAAACTGCCTCTGAAGAGTGAACATGTCAAATGAAAACAGTATCGACCCAGCTCAGAGGGCTTCTACAGGCATATAATAAAACTGCAAACCTGCATTTTGCAAACAAGAAAATACGAAAAATATTACAAAAGGAAATAACTAAATAATCATTGATGCAAAATTTATTGCCCATGTGCATGACACTTTCTCTCATCGGGCTCTGTATATGTTTCAAAACATATTATGAAAAAGTTATGACCCTTGTAAATGGCACTCCCTCTTAGCAATCTCTTTTCATATAGCATCTTGAGTTATGTCCTGCCAAGATAAAATGACAAGGGGAAAAACTCCAAAACAATTGGTGCAAGAGTTATGACCCTTGTAAATGGCACTCCCCCGGAAAGTAGTTTTAACCTTACGGTGCATTGTACTTTGTTGGAAATCCCCTTCAGGAGTAGAAGTATGCTATTAGATAACTGGTAAACCCATTACCCAATAGCCTGTTTCTAGTTTTGAATACAGGTGACCACTCAAAGCAGGTTGAAAATAAAGCAGAATGTGCCCTAAGGTACATTCTGCTTTATTTTTAGCCTGCTTTAAGCTACCATTTGCTAGGATTTTGAAACGATTTCGTTTCTACACGTTTATGTCTGTATAAATTGGAACTATTTTCTTCAGCGGAGGAATAAATCAAATGCGCTAAAAGGCGCTTCTATTGGAGAAAGGGTTAAAAGCACAGGTACTTGACACATACTTTATTATCTATTAACACCCCCACCCCCCCCCCCCCTTAAAAAAAAAAAATTTTTTTTTTTACTATACTTCTATTATAGATACAAGGTAAACAGCGCAATTCGACACCTAGTCTTTACTATCCACTTAAACTGATGCTAAAATAGACTCGATCGCCGATATTCTCTTGTGGTACCCTCGGGAAAGGATTAATTTATCAATATCTACTTTTTATTTCATCAAATTCCGTCAAATAACGCCACAGTACGTGAATTTTTTTTTTAAGGGGGGGGGGGGGGGGGGTGGGGTTAATAGATAATAAAGTATGTGTCAAGTACCTGTGGTTAAAAGCACCTACTTTACACGATCTGAAATGCCCAACCTACTGTTCCTGAACTTACGGTATCTAAAATTTGGTACAAAATATATAGCACTGGGGTCCAACGAAGTATAACGACGACCCGTTACGCACAGAAGCCCCGTATATAAATATTCAATGACGACTTCAGTTGGTATCATATACAATGTACATGTACTTCGTTTGATAATGTATGCATATTCTGTATACTCTGTTTTACGGGGCTTCTGTGCAAAACGATCCTCGTGATACTCCGTTGGCCCCCAGTGTATATAGACTTTCAGGAAAAATAAGTCGGAAAAAAAAAGAAAGAAAGTTTACAATTTCACACTTTTTTGTACAGTCCATTTTTCGAGAATGGAAAACGAAAGTAAAAGTAGACAAAATAAGAGGAAGTTTGAACCGTTGCGTTACCTGACTTTATTTCCAATATAAGTAAAGAAACCAGTAGTGAGTTCAGCTAAGAAATCGATGGCCGTCGTTGGCCATCGATTGCGGGTTGGCTACCGGTCTGAAATACGGCGAAGCAAACATTATTTTTCCGTTCAAACGCATTACAGCGAAATATAGAAAATGATAGTTTTTTGAAAATTCTGACTACCAGTTTTAATCTAAGTGGCAAACAGTTTTGAGCCTGATCAGACGCCGGTTTACCCGGCGTCTGATTTGGCTCCAAACCGTTTGCAATGAAAATAATAGTTTAAGCGTAGACGCGTTTATTTGAAAAAAAAAAGTTTTCTCTACTGTACTCTGCAAGCTGCACACGGGCCACAAACTGCTAACCTAAATCCGCAAACAGTGGTAATTGAACACGTTACAGACTACTGCGTTGTGATCTATTCGACATTAGGCAAGCTTGGACTAGACAAACAGGTAGGTCATTACTTTTTTTAATGTTTAAATTCAGTTTCGGTCATTAAAGTGTTAAACCGTGCGCCCCATAAGCGTACTGACCATAGTTTAAGCTGACTATATAAACAACTGGACATCAACCAATAACCATTGAGAGTCCTTCATTCAGAGGAAATTATTTTCTAATTCATTTCATTCAACTGGCAAAACTACATTCTTCTTAAGCTATGCTTGATCAATAATGTTGCTTTGCTAAACTCGAAGACGACCTCACAATAGTTTTTGTAGAATTAGTAAGAGTTGTTGATAATTTGAATTATGTATTTACTACACGCTAAACTCAAGTTATTTAACCATTACGGTGCCAAATTAATCGTGAGGTTTTTACCCCCATTCCGCTTTATTGTCCTCTTCTTTATTACAGTCGTAGTGTTGTTCGCAATATCGTTTAAATGAATTAAGAAGAAATATCGATACGAGTGTCAAACAATTGGGATCCTGATCAGACGCCGCGTTATCAGGATCCAAATTGTTTGCAAAGTCGACTTTATGCGACTTAGGCGCCAAAAGGGTTGAAACGCTTAGGACAATAGCGTACATTAGCCTGTTTTGTATGCGTATATAAGCACTCGAGTACAGACCAGTCTATCCGGTTGTAATACACAAACAACGAAAATATAATCGATAAAATACGGACTATTTTTGTCAAAATCTAACAAAAGATTAACCAAGATCTCTATATCTATACAAGCATGAATGTCCTTTGTAAAGTGCTTTATTAAAAACACGTAATTTGTAAACGGATAGACTGGCCTGTACTCGAATGTCTATGTAGGACTTTAGTTGACTTCGAAATCAGTGTAGATCCAGATCAGCCGCCGCCTCACCCGACGTCTGAACAGGATCTAAACTGCTTGGTGATCAGGTGAAATGACTACGCATTCAAACGCATATTGTATCCTTCTACCATTATCAGAAAATAAGTAATATTTACAAAGATACATGTATTCGTCAAAGTTAATGTCAGTTGGTGTACAGTATACATCGTGTCAACGGTTTAATTTTGTTTCATTTATAAACAGAGTTTCCAAAACCTGGTTAACCGGTCCACACGCTAAATTTAGAGATAATCAACGCTAAATTTAGAAATGATGACCCAGCAATAGTCATGATATTTTGACTACAGTACCCCCTCTCTACAACGGCCCTCCGAACAACGGTTCCCTCCTTACAACGACCATTGCCGCTGTTCCCTAAACAATGTAATTATGTCCTACCTTTTCACGGCTGCAATATCGTCTATTTAAAATTGTCGTCTGCTGTTGTTTCGCAATTTACTTATTATACATTTTGACAAAAAACCCACATAATGACGAGTGTCAAACAGCTTGAATCCAGATCAGACGCCGCGTTACGCGGCGTCTGATCTGGATTTAAGCTGTTTGCAAATGTAAGCCAATTTCCCTTTCAATAACGACTCCCTCCGAACAACGAACACAATTGTTGTCTCCCATTGGATGTCGTTGTAGAGAGGGAGCGCTGTACCTCCCATTGATCTCGATCGGTGTGAAAGTAACGGTTAAACAGTAGCAAAGTGTGCCCAGCCAATGTCATAAATCTCAAGTTGTATAAAAAGGCCCTTACAGAATCACGCTCAATGGGCTTTTCTATGGGTTTTACTAACTAAACTATTAGTCCGGCAGAGGGCTGACTTGACCTGGAAATGCCGTCCTAAGTTTTTTTCTCGACTGATTCTGCTTCAGCATATGTTACTGATTGAAAAACCACCGGGTGCCACTTTGTCACCCTTGAGCATTTTCGTATATTCAAGATGGCGATCAAAATGGCTGCCGAAAGGCTTTTTAAACAAATAGTCAAAAAATCAGCATTACTTTGTCCTTTTTTAACTGATTTGACCTCACCATAATGATAGATATTATTCAAAAGACGTTTGTATGTTTTTAAAATGATACGGGTGGAATCTTGTCACTCTTGAGCATTTCAGTATATTCAAAATGGCGGTTAAAATGGCTGCCTAAATGCGTTGAAACAAACTACTCTAAACTTATGCATTCATGGTTTGGTTTTCTTATTTGACCACACCATAATGATAGATATTACTGAAATAATGATACGTAGTATTGAACTGTTACGGATGACATCTTGTCACCCTTGAGCATTTCTGTATATTCAAGATGGCGGCCAAAATGGCTACCGGAATGCTTTTAAACAAAATAGTCCTAAAAAGCAGCATTTATTAATTGTTTCTTTTTTTTAACTGATTTGACCTCACCATAATGAGAGTTATTATTTAAAGGACAATTCATGTTTCAAAAATGTTACGGGTGACATCTTATCACCCTTCAGCATTTGCGTTTATTCACAATGGCGGCTAAAATGGCTATCCAAATGGGTTAAAAACTACTCTAAACTTCAGCATTCATAGTTTGTTTTTCTAACCTAATTTGAACCAACCATCATGAAAGATTTTACTGAAATGATGAACATATTATTGTACTATTACGGATGACGTCTTGTCACCCTTGAGCATCTCTGTGTATTCAAAATGGCGGCTTAAATGGCTACCGAAATATTTTAAAACAAAATAGTCAACAAATCAGCATTCATAATTTCTATTTATTTGATGTCACAATTATGATATTCGTTATTGAAATGGTCATATTTATTATTGAAATATTATGGTTGACATATTTTTATCATTGAGCGTTTCCGTATATTCAAGATGGTGACGGAAATTTTGTTTAGCAAAAAAGTCAAAAAATCAACAATCGTACATTTTTTATTCTTAACTTACTCGATATCAACGTAACTATACTTACTATTAAAACCATGATACTTATTGATGAAATGTAACGGGCTACATCTTTTCATCTTTGAGTATTCCCGTATATTTAAGATGGTGATGCTTATTATTGAAAACATGATACTTGTTTTGGAACTGTACGTGGGTGACATCTTGTCACGCTTGAGCATTTCCATATATTCGAGATGGCGACCAAAGCGTTGACCGAAATGCTTTAAAGCAAAATAAGTCCAAACAACAACATTCAGTATTTCTTATTCTTGAATTGTTTGACCTTACCAGAATGATACTTATTATTGACAGAATGATACTCATTATTGAAATATTGCGGGTGACACCTTTTCACCATCGAGTATTTTCGTGTATCCAAGAGAGCGGCCAAAATTACGATAGAAATGCTTAAAATATTTAAAATGTTCAAAAGTCAGAATAAACAGTTGTTTCTTGACTGGTTCTAACTTAGCACATGGTATTTGTTCACAAAAGCGCTTTTACATTTATCCAAAGAGACCTTCCTACCTGAGCGTGGTTCTGGGGCTATTTGACAAAGATAATGCCCGCTGCCAAGAACTAAAAGGAAGACAGGTCGGTGGTTTTGATCCCATGCGCTGGTTCGCAACGAATGAGACTAGTCGAAATCATCTTTCTGAAATCATCATCATCATCTCATCTCATCACCTCTCATCTTTTATCGGCGCTATATGACCTATTCTGTGTTGCAGTACCCTAAAACCCAACTCGTCCATCCATGCTTTTACATATCAATATTTACGGTCTACAGCGCATGCTACCCTGACAGTTACACATTGCTCAGTTTAAGAATAAACTCTATTGTTATGACAAGGTTTTCGGTCCAAATCGCTGGCTGCGATGATGTTATCCGTTTTTTCTTCCTCCAGCCAAACTCTACTGGGTCAAGATCAGGTAGAGTATTTCCTCTAATAAATGCCTAAATCAAAGCAGCAAAGTTTTGCTGATGTTCATCGCTAAGATGTGTGGTCTATACCTGAACGCGTGATTCAGATATGAACTTGAGGAAATACTATCGCTTGTAAAATGTTACTATCGCTTGTAAAATGTAAGTTTCAATTGAAAAATCATGACAACCGATAAGTGAAAACACACAGTTGGACCACAATTATTTCTTTGCAGCAGTTCACGTTCCCATTCCAAAGCTGTCTGCAACGGTGTTTCATCCCGAGAGGGTATGTGCAGGAAGAATGTCCTCAACAATGCCCATATGTTTGTCCAATGCAATATCAATAATAGATTTGATTAATATTTTATTCGCCCTTCTTGTTTTATAATATGACTTACAGCTTAGGATTCGAATAATTTCTTGTGCACGAGAATACCTACTACACAATACTTAATGTGCTGTTTTCAAATATTTTCTTTCTGACATTTTACCTCGGCTTGTTTTAGCTGTGTTTCATTTTTACCTATTATCACAAGTTTGTTAATTTGTGTGTGCTCAATCTGAAAACTCTCAGCATCTTCAATGTAAGTAATTATCAGCTTCATTAACTACTTTTTTCAGTGACGGTAAGATACAACTTTTTGGTAATGTGATGTATGCATGCAACTGATAGTAACCGATTTGTTCTCGTACACTTATATAAATTTCGATGCTGTATATGTAACATGGTGGGAATAATATTCAGCCAGACCGAGGCTTGAACCCGGAACCCTTTGCTTACAGGCCAAGTGTTCTACGGACTGAACCACCGGGCTGCTTACACAAATCTCTCACCATTTAATCATAAACACAACCGGCTACATACATATATAGGTGGGAATTGTTGCTTTCCTCCAACTTAAATGTTGGAGATGTAGTTCTGCACAGAGCCTTTTGTGGGGTATGTCATAACCCATAATAACAATATCAATCCGTCTATGGTTACTGTCTACTGGCCCTATTTCTCTGTCAGAAACTCCTATCTGGGACTGTCTTCCTCAGTTGCTTTATCAAGGTTGAAAACGCCATCTTTATCAATTTTTTACACTCTAGCAACTACAATTTTAGATGTACTTTAAACTGACCTGCTCACAGTGTATATTACTGTAAGTTCTTCCATTAGATGAAGTTTGGGTGCAATAGAACCCCTTTGTCAAGAGTCATTGATGCACTCAGATCGAAAACAATGTTTGCACTCTAGTGTCTACAAATTTAAATATTTTTTTCCCGAACGTTCACAAATTAATCAAGGCTTTAAGTTTTAGGATGGTTTTGATTATTGATGAAATTTAAAGATAAAACTACCAGATTCAATAAATTCAGGTGAGAGATTTTATAGTCACCATGGTCCTCTTGTCTTACCATGCCTTCCATGTCCTTTGCATTGCTTTCTATTTTCCGTCTTCCTTGTGCCCCTCAAAGTCAGTTTCAGGATCATCCCTGAGAGCCAACATGATAATTATCCAAGTTTTTACATGTAAATGTCTATAGCCTATGAGTATTTCTGCTTTATCGAAATCTTAATTATGCAATCGGCCACATGCCTATGACACATACAGGGGATTTTAATGAACATATGACATATGCCGTTTTATATACCTCGTCCATGCCTCATCAAATATTAGTTTTCAAACATATTCTGAGCACTGCTCTTCGGAGAGCCTCCATTTCTGTCAGGTAAGCCATGCCACATCTGCCATTGTAAGTTAACAAGACCTGAATCGGAACTTTAAGGCAGCATTTCACTATTCACTACACTTTTTCAAGGCATCAGCAAATATATAGGCTAAGCCACTTTCTGCCATCAAACTACCATCATCAGCAACTAAGCTGGTGAGTAAGTGTGCCACCAAGCCTATATGCATGCTAAGAATGAAATGTTTTGACGCACAAAAGCATGTTAAGTTGCGTGACCCTAGCTGCTTGTAATTAGTCTAACACTGACCTAAAAAGAAAAATTATCTAGGCCACAGAGGTCATGGTTAAAGGTCAATGTTTGTAATTTATTATTGTAACTAGTTTTACTCGTTGAAGTGCACATACACGTGAAGTTATGTGACCGTAACTGAAGTACTTAGTCCAAAATTGACCTATTAAATGCCAAACAATTTACAAATGCCACAGAGGTCAAGGGCAAAGGTTAAGGGTACCAAACTGCAATGCAACATGCTACTCTCATTAATGTGCATCTATGGTTTAAGTTTCATTGATATAATACTTAAACTTCCAAGGTGTTTACCCGGTATTCGCTGCCAGGGTATAGCATAAAATTTCCCATTTCTTGAAAATGAGTGAAAAAAGGGTGGCTGGGGTAAACCGGAAATATATCAAAATGCTCAAGGGTGCCAAGGTGGCACCCGGTCAATTCTGAATGTCATTGCTTTGAACTATCAATATCAATCAAGAAAAAAACTTAGGACGCAATTTCTAGGTGGACCTCCAAATCCTGATTTCTCTGCCGGACTATATCAAATGTATGGCCTCACGTGAAACGCCTCAATGATTAACTGTAGTACAGGTAAGCATCATAATCATGAGATTTGCAAGGAAATAACCAGGCTAGAGTTTTTTCCTAGAGGTCAGGAAATATCATTAAAGTCCCAATTATACTGTCAAATTGCCAAATTTTAAAACCTAAAAATGTTCGCACATTCGTAATCTAAGCCTATAAAAAGAAATAATCCTGGATGAATATGAAGGCAACATTGATTACAAACCCGTGAAATTGGTGGAAACAAGTCGACTTTTAAATGTGTTTTATTGACATTCGATCAAGACGAATTATTACGGAAATGTTCGGCTTTGCACACAGTGTATATATTATATGAATTATCGCCGCGCTTTGTATCAATCACGTGACCTTTATCGGAACCCGCCCGTTAGTATATATTTGTAAACAAACCCGCTTAAAATGTAAACCAACACGATAAGAATTTGACACATTTAGGTAGGATTCTTTACGAAGTGGGGACATATGTCAGCCTTCTTACACGTAATTCCACTTAGTTTTAATACATAGAAAATGCATATATATAAATTTCGCGTTTTAAACACCAATCTCGGTAGGATTGTTCCTTTAAGTTTCATCAACACTGAAAGAAGAAAGTTTTATAGAACTTTATTGACTGTGTCACGATAGCTTCATCTTTGAACGAAGCACTCGCCATGTATATTAGCTTTCCTTCAAAAGTTTTTCAAACATCTTTCAACATGTATTTAGAAATCTAACTTGCATACTCAATCGCTTTCATTTGATACTACAGCGTTCCCTCTCTACAACGACACCCAATGGGAGACAAAAATTGTGTTCGTTGTTCGGAGGGAGGCGTTATCGGGGGGGGGGGGGGGAAATTGGCTTACATTTGCAAACAGCTTGAATCCAGATCAGACGCCGCGTAACGCGGCGTCTGATCTGGATACAAGCTGTTTGTCACTTGTCATTAAGTTTTTTTCTGAAAAAAATGTCCATTATGTAACTTTGAGAAAAACAGCAGACGACAATTTAAAGCAGGCGGTATTGCAGCCATGAAAAGGTTGGACATAAATGTCTTGTTTTTGGGAACAGCGGCAAGGGCCGTTGTAAGGAGGGAATCGTTGTTTGGAGGGCCGTTGTAGTGAGGGAGCGCTGTATACATGTGTTTTTAGCGACGAAAATACTCCTGTAGAGAAAAGACCTCTCCTGTGCAAAAAATGCATATCACAGGGCTCCTAAAATTGCCGACTAATCAGGGTCTGCATCGTTTGTCAATTGCATAACTTGTAACAAGCAAATTCGTGTAAAAAAGAATGAAATATGCTCGATTGAAAACTGAGGTTTTATTAATGAAAGAGTTAACAGCCGTTTAAAATCGAAGATGAAAAGGCTATGTTACACTGAAAAAATGCCGAAGAATACGAGCTAACCGCTTCACAAGACCGGATATTCTCATATTCTCGCTAATTTTACTAAAATGTTTTAAAAAATATTTTCTATTGTTCAAAATATTGCTCTGGACATTGGCACAGTCGTATCAGAGCTGCCATAAGTTGACATGAAAAATCCTAAGATTTCAAAATTTGCATTTTTCAAGTGCGATTTTACGAATCGTACCTTTCCCCCATAGCCTGTTTCTAGTTTTGTTGACATGCGACTACTTAAAGCAGGCTGTAAGTAAAGCAGAATATGCCTTTAGACGCATTCTGCTTTACTTTCAGCCTGCTTTAAGCTACCATGTACTGGGAAAAAATCCAAAGATTTTGGAAAAATCCGGAGAAATGGCAGCCCTGTCGTATTGTCATAGTTTCTCAGCGTTTCAAGATATTTCATTTATATTAAATTAGTAATTCAAGGTGAACGATTTAGAGCCGTATACGGCTCTTGTTTTCATTTGCAGCAGATCAGCCACGGACTATAATCAACTGGAAATTATCCATTTGATATTTCACGGGTGAACGAGTCAAGATAGGTTAAGGTGGTTCGACAGCGGGCGGCTCGCATCTCGAGTTCCGGAAATGCTGATGACTTTTACGTGGTCTTTTCGGCACGTGCTTATAGTAGACAATTTTTACATAAAGCAAATTTTGATAGGCTTCAATGTCTTCTTTGTTGGTGCAGTTGGTAGTGTGACTGACTAGCAATACAAAGGTTCTAGGTTCGAGTCCCACTCGCTTCAAACATTTTTTTTTAAATAAATTGTCCGATTTTATTGATTTGTCAATCTATAACGCAGTGATCAATGGACAAGCTATATTTAGTCACAAATATAATAATGAATAATATCAGATGCAAGTATAGTCAAGTGACAACTAAACTTTGTAAGGATTTATAGCCTATATGAGTAGTAATACGCACCCGCCAGCTTCCCCGATCGATGTTTGATGTTCGCTATGTTCAAAACCCCGTATAATCGGGATCGCACATCCCCAGGGACCGGAGAGGACTGCGACGGAACCGTCAGAGAATTGGGGGGTGGGGGATAATATCTCGCGCACGATTAACCACGCAGACGTTTTCTTTCTTGAATCGAATTTTATTTAATTTTTTTGTCAAATTCCAAGCTCGTATACGGCGCCTATCGCCGCGTCTGTAGGTCTCTAGCTAGCGTCTAATCTCAGTCAAAAACAAAACTACCGACATACTAATGCTGGACAGGGTAGACCCCGTAACTGACAATTCTATACCATTCGCTATTTTCTTTCTAAGCCGACTACACTTTATGTAGAAAAAACTTATATACGCATTTTGTTGATCAGCGTTCACCCGGGCCATAGGAACGGAGCGTGACGACCTCATTAGTATTTTTACGAAATGCCTAGACATTAAAGTCTATTGCCTCACGTTTTTAGATTAAACTGTCACCGAAGCGTAATAAGAGATAAGCGAGCACAAAGAAGGGTTTAATTAAATTCGGACGGACGAACGAATAGAGAGGCAGTCCGACAAAACCTCTACAGTATAGCATAAACTGTTTTAGACCGATATACGCCGTGTGTAGAAAACAAGTAAAACACGTATTTAGCCATATGGGTTTAACGGTTTTAAATTCGCCGCTAAAAGTGTATAATGTTAAACGAGGTTAAAGTAACGACAGTAAGACCCGTATTCTTACGTTACATGTATAATGCCAAACATCTACCAACTTCTCCTTCACTATAAAACTTAACCCATCATGTAAAGGAAGGCGACTCTTACTCGCGGAGAAGCTTTTAGTATAATCTAAAGATGGAACTCATCTGTATATACCATTAAGAGTAACAATAGACTGCGTAAATGTATAGTTTTTTGTGAAGGATTCACTGTTTGTCGATTACCCGATGTATAACTCTTGTTATGTACTGTACCTATATATGTGTGTTTTGAAGCGTTGAATTCACCTCCCAGTGGGGGAAATGTTACTACAAAGTGTCGCCTGCTTCATTTGAAAGAATGTACGGGTTTAAAAGCCAGGTAACTCGGCGTCGACTGTCTGTGCCAAGAGGGCAGGTAAATACGACTTGGTAACACAAAAGTTACGAAAGCTCACATAGACAGACTAGTCCTCGGAACTCTGCTCTAATCCTTTTAAACTATCTACAAGAGGATAGACTTATAATTTGTTTTGAATGTAGGCTGAAAAGGTTGTCCCGTTAGGGAAATGTAGCGGCATCTCCCTGATTTCCCCGTTTTATAGGGGGCCAAAGGAGTGTGTCTACTTATAGGGACCTTGTCTAGTTAACTACGTCTGTCTGCAACGCGTAATGGCAGGCTCGAGGAGGCACGGGAGAGTGAATATGAGGCACGGAGGAGGCTGGGAGTAGTGACCAGGAGGTAGGGGAGGAGTGAAGAGGAGGCTGGGAGGAGTGATCAGGAGGCATTGAGGAGTGAAGAGGAGTGAAGAGGAGGCTGGGAGGAGTGATCAGGAGGCATTGAGGAGTGAAGAGGAGTGACGGAGGAGTAAAGAGGAAGCAGTGAGGAGTGAAGGAGGAGTCACGGGTGAGTAAAGAGGAGGCAGAGAGGAGTGAAAGAGGTGACACGAAGCGGGGTGTGGGGAGAGACTAGGGGTGTCACGAAAATTCCTTTTATATGTTTTATTACATTTTATTCACACGATACATATCCAAATAGAATGAAAAAAAGGGTCCTCATGGAATATTGTAAGTCCATCCACATAGTTGATGGAGTGGAAACTGTAAATGTTTATTATAATGTCTGTCACTGTACATCCAATCAAAAAGAGCCTTCTTGTTTAGTCCTTTTAGTCAATGGTTCCTCTTCGACATAGATATCCTCCTGCAGTCCAACGCCCTCTAATTCCGGTGGATAGTACTCCGCCAAGATAGTGTCAAACAAATATTTTCTTTGTCCGATGGCGCTTTTCCAGGCTTCTTCCGGACTGTAGTCATCTAGATCCACAAAGTTAGTGGCTGTCCTTTTAATGGCTTTATACATGGGATGTTTGCGAATAGCATCGAACCACACCATTCTGTCGGTAAAAACCAAGCTAACCGCTTTTCTGTAGGTGCTTCTCATATCCCGATACACCCTCTTCCTGGCCTCCGTTTCATCGATATCCCTCCTCTGCATCAGCTTAGTCACCTCCTCCTCAAACTGATCTTGACACTTGTCAAATGCCTTTTGAATCACACTTTCCCAAGGATCATACTGGTCTTCCTCTGACTGCCTCTCAGAATCACTGGACTCATCCGCCTCGGACATTCCACGGCCTCCCTCAGATTCCGTATCAGATAGGTCGGACTCCGATGCCGACACGATTTTCTCTCCCTCTCGCGTATTTCCGTGTTGATTCTTCATATGGCGCAGCATGTTATCTCGCCGTTTAAAGTCTTTCAAACAGATTTCGCACGTGTTCATGTTGACGTTCACCGCAGGATTGAGAGGGAGGAGGAGGAGGATGCCTCTTAAAACCCCGAGGTGTCGGACGCGGAGAGGCGCTTCAGTCGCAGACTACTAGATCCTCCGCGTTGGTCTTGTTGGTTTCTTTTTCTCTTTTTGGAAGGCGTCGTCAAAGCACCGACTCTCCGAAGTTCACTCTCCACCCTTTCGTTCTGCCGTTGCACCGGAGTCACGGCCTCGATGCTTACTCTCATCGTTTTGGGTAGCATCGACTTTGGGTCTTCAATCGGAATGACTGCTGGGCAGTAGCCGTGTGTCTCGATTTGACTCGAATCGTTGCTTTTACCCTGGAAATAGCTCGCCCATTTCTCTGGATCCGGCACGTAAGTCTTCATCCCCGCAACCAGCGTCGAATATCAGCTACCAAAACGGGTAATGCTTGAAATGAAACGTCAAGTGCAAGGGTTTCACTAAATGTGACGCGACGTTATCGCGTTCACCCCTGATATACACTTGGAACTCCCTCACTTCGTGCTTCGTCACTGGTAGATAAAAAGGGGAGTCTAGTATATAGTCCCATTTGCTCTTGCTGGTCTTTTCTAACCGTCTCAACAAGGGTCGTTCCTCGCCATAAACTATACTTTCTTTACATAGGTCAGCGTAGATGTAAAGACCCTCGTCCGCCTTTACGGTCGACTTCGCCTTGGCCGTCGCGTGAAATTCCACCAAGGCCACTTTCCATACACCGGGTAAATACAAGGGACATTTCAGCTGTACTCTGAAGCGCGTTGTGGTATTGTCGTCGAAATAAATATCGCTCTCGTCACTTTGTACGTAAAGATACCGATCCATCCTCCTCATACAACGCTTTCAATATATGAGTTTTTGTCGACTGTTGGTCCATTTACGCCGCACTGGTACGACATCGACGTCCCTAATCACATTATCTTCCCCAAGCCTCTTTTGAGCGACAAGGTGAACGACTCACTCCTCTCTTCTGGGTAGCGTGTCCTCAATTTCCGCAGCCATAGTCTGATAGATGTACATGGGACGTAGTACTCTGGTTAAGAGAACTCTATTATTTCGTATAAAATTCTTTTTTCTTCGATATCCAACTTGAGTCGAGGCTATAGCCCTCATGATAAGTTGGTAATCCTCAAAGAATTGAACGTCCGGAGGGTAAATGTTGATAAATCGCAATACTAATCTCCTGATGATTTCAGCAACAGCGTCTATCTGTGCCCTGGTGACGTTTCGAAGTAACTGATGGCGCGCTCTCCCTCTGGCATTTCGGAAAACAAATAAAAAGTTAAATTCTCTAGAGACTCTGAACCGTTCCATGATAACTGTCGCAACCTACGCGACTGAGGTCTAGTTCTATTCTGCTAGTGACTCCTCTCGACCTCTTAACCAACGCGACGTCTCGTTCATCCGTGCACACGGTCTGTCATCTCATTCTTCGGTAATCCGATGTCCTTAGGTCGTTTTCATCCGCAACCTGGCTGTAACCGCAAGACGGGCACACGCGGTCCACATATCCTTTCCAACTCCCGCCAGAACAGCCAAACCAATCCTCACACAAATGACATTCGCAAGGTCCTTTTCGAAAAAAGGTCTTCAATGACCCGCATTGTCTACACTGGCGTCTCTCTCGAAGTTGAAAAAGCATCTTTCGAAAAAACTCGGAGCTTAAAATTAGTTCTTCGACACCTAGGCGTTTCAACGACGCTGACAATACAGACAAGCGTTGTCTCTTGAGGAGGGTATGGGAGAGTTGGTACCACGCTCGTCTTTTGCGCCGCTTTTGATGTATAATGTTAAGAACGGCCATTCTAAATGTGCTTCTCCAGTACGATTTTCGTCCTCTGATGTAGTTCTCGAGCGGAAAATAATATCTTCCTTTGATCCGTTTAAAGAAGACACCGTGACACTGCCTAACGTCTTTCCTGGCCAGGTGGGGAATTCCTTTGAAGGAATATAGTTTCATGCCTCGATACTCCGTCTATATGTTGCTACTTTTACCCTTCAGCGTCTATGGATATCAATTTGAAACACGTTCAATCACCGGTATATATATAGATAACCGACTATCCTCAGACCAGACAGGTTTCAACGCGTATTGCATCCGCGGGTGTATTTGAAATCAATGATGCGTTGAATCCGTCCTTTAGTTACCGCTTATGTGTATCAGTTGTCGACATGTATAGCTAATACAGTCAAACCTTGGGTCCTCTATGCCTCCCTATCACCGTTTTATCTCTTCCTATCGTTTTAAGCTTACTCTATACCTCCTCATAGCTTAACTGAAGGAAAAAGGATTGGACGCTAGCTAGAGACCTACAGACGCAGCGATACGCGCCGTATACGAGCTTGGAATTTGACCAAAAAATTAAATAAAATTCGATTCAAGAAAGAAAACGTCTGCGTGGTTAATCGTGCGCGAGATATTATCCCCCACCCCCCCCCCCCCCCCCCCCCCAATTCTCTGACGGTTCCGTCGCAGTCCTCTCCGGTCCCTGGGGATGTGCGATCCCGATTATACGGGGTTTTGAACATAGCGAACATCAAACATCGATCGGGGAAGCTGGCGGGTGCGTATTACTACTTATATGACAGATGGCAGCTAAACACATGACAAAAGTAATGCTAGAAGATAGATCATAAAGGAGCTTTTATGCATTACTTTTGTCATGTATTAAGTAGTCACCTGTCTTTAAAGATCTACATGCTACCGTATTAAATTGTCTATTAATACAGCTTTGACTTATGGTGTTATTTAGAGCTGACGGCATTTTAAAGTTGAACTGAAGGGAGGTAACTCAATTTGTGTTAATATTTTGTCAGAATTTCTGGAAATCATGTATTAAATGTAAAGTCTACTGTTGATTTTCATAACATTTTGTGACTAGAAGAATTGAGAAATATCTATTTAATAAGCCTAAAATAAGTGTATGTTATATTTTTGTAAATTTGAAATTAAGTTACTTTTTCAGAATTTGACCTTTTTTTAAATACTGATATTTCCAGAAAATATGTCATGAAGTATTTTTGTTTGCACAATATCTTATACTTTCTGTACAGTTTACTTGAATGTACGGAACATATTGAGTTATATTATTTTAATGAAGAAACTATTCCTATTTATTAAAAAAGGAACTTTTCTCGACAAAAGGTCCTGTCAGAAAAAAACGGTGCTGTATTTTTCTTTTTAACGATTTTTCACTCTCCATATGGTATATTTCAATTTAATCAAGGTTTCAAAGAAGTCTGACAGGGAATGAACGGACCCGCGAACCCCCTTAAAGCTCATTTCAGGAGAAGTACTAAACTGAAAAGCTTCAATAAAAATTAAAAAAAATTACACAAAAAAGGCAATTACTTTGGGGGCCGTTCCAATGCTGGGTTACCCGGTACGTGATCTGTCTCTAAATTATTTGCAACTAACGTACTTGTTACATCACAAACGCGTTTATTGGGAAAGAATAACCTACTCTTCACTGTAAAATAGAGCCAATGCTAGGAAAGTTTCTCCTACAATGAACGGGTTTTGCAGACCTACTATCTTTTCAAATGTATTGATAGGTCTGCATAAACCAACATAGTGTTTGTCAATGTCAACAAATTGTTTAGTGGCATATGTCACTACTGTGACACTGTTCTTGTTATCATTGTAATTCTAATATTATTCTATAAAAACTTGATAAATGTATTTTGTTTACTTTTCAGAAATAATGGCACACGAACAATCGGCAAAGAGGTTTAAAAAAGCGGTTAGTATCGAAAATAACAGTATTTCGCGTACATATTCTCACACATAAGGAGAGAATGTAAATCACCAATGATTCCAAATTGACCACTGCGTATAAACAAACATTCGTCTTTTCGGAATACCTCTAATGATTTTAGACAGACCCTGCAATAAAATTCCAAATAGTGTAGCCATTCTCGGAAAAGAGTCAGCATATATTGTTTGCTTTGAAGACTAGTAATTGACACAAACTATCATTTAAACAGTTAAAAAGTGATGCTTACTAAAAGTATGATGCAAAGTGTGTAGCTTGTTGCCTGAAATATTTCATTTTTCTTAATTGTCTTTGGCCCAAATTCAATGAGAACACTCATATCAAAATCTACTTCTAAATAAACGATCAAACTTCACACAATATATGTTTTATGTGTAATTAAACAGAAAATGGTTAAAAAAGCATATGCTTTTTTAATGCATCATTATAAAAGTCACACATTCACATTCTTTTGTTTTATAGGCTAACGATACACAAAAGCTTGGGCCTTTCCAAACAAAGGGAGAACATGAAAACGAAATTACACTGAAATTTGGTGACGGAAAAGAGTTGTTTGTGCCATCGACTTACCTGAAAGACATTTCACCTGTGTTTAAAGCCATGCTTGAGCATGATTTCAAGGAAAGGGAAAATGCAGTGATAGAACTGAAAGGAAAGACGTTTGGTCACGTTTTGGCTTTTCTCAAATGTATTCATCCAATATACTATGAACCAGTCACAGGTATGTAATCACCGTATAACAAATACTTCGGAAATAGGTACTAGCCAATCGATAAATATCCAGCCGTTGATACACGGGAAGGTTAATAAATTGCATTGTGTTAAATAGGACAAATCTAGATCTGTATTATATTTAGTTTACTAATAGGAAGAAACAACAAATAGTTGGTTCTGCCTGATTCTCCCAAAATTATGTGTGGACACCTTTTTGATTGAATGAGTCTCGGGTTGGTATAGCAAAACAGCAGCGAGTAAAACAAATACGTTTTGGCAATCCCGTTTCTTATCTTCTAATACACACTTTTAAGCATTTGTTCACATCATATTACAGAATATTATATATCATCCGTACAACCGATGAATACAGCGTATGAGAGAAAATGGATTTGAAATAGATTGAAGAATAAAAGGTACCGGTGGACTGCAAATAATACGTATGTTTTGATGACTGTAGTGCGTATAGCTCGACACATGCATGATTGTGGCAATAAATAATCATTTTCTATCGGTCTAAGTTCGATCATCTAGACGCTTGCCAATATGAAGATCTGGAGGTGTGTCCCACGCGGAAATCCTGCAATATTATCCTTATCCGGAGTTAGCGCTCGAAAGATGATGATTTCATTTGAACATAGATCAGAATATAACGGATCACTGTAAATGTAGTTAAAGACAAAACTTTATGGTTTTTGTTACGGTAGGATGCTTAAAACAATGTTTTTGACCGATATGACACAGAATGTGTATATATGTACTTTCACTTTCGTCCTATGTGATTTTGTCTACAAGATCGGAGCCGACTAACTTGCTTGAGAAGTAAGGGACCTGTTTTCGAATGAATTAGTCGTTCAGTGAAGGTTGTTTTAGTGTGCATGTCTCCCACGAAATATAAGCCACACATTTTTGAGAATATCGGGGAAATTGACAAAGTTACGGCGCCTGTAGTGACCCCATGCCTGTTTTCAGCGTTCAGAGATACCTACCTTGTTATTATATAACATTGACGGAAACAAAAGTTCAGTTCACTTTTAAATGTTTTATGGCAGCACTTAAAGCGACTCGCAACCGGATGGTGTACTTGTCAAAATAAAATAAAATACTCAAATAAAAGCAAATTTGTGGCATTATTTGGCTTCTGACATTAAAAAAATATGATCAGTCCAAAAAAAGTCTCAAGAATCGTCACCGAATCTTAGATTTTTAGATATTTTCCATCGTTTTTCTATACCGACTAGTAGACGGTATAGTTGTTGCTGTTGCTTCTCTACACGGGCTCAGACATAAACACGAGCCGAATTACGAAGTTTTATGCACTTTCGACCGCAACACATTGAAATACGTTAAATCGATCCGAGATAAACGGATAGTTCCGTGGTCCATTGGTCTAAGCGGTTTCCCCTATTTTGCCTTCTGTCCGCCAATGCCGGGCCATGGGTTCGAATCCCACCAGAGACCAATATTTTTTTTTATTGAAATTCATTTTTTTTAAACAGAATTTCTTATCCTAAACTAATTCTTTACCATTTATATAAGCGTTTGACACATATTTACAAATTACTATTTTTAATGCACCATCTGGTTGCGAGTCGCTTTAATACAGCATAAATTATGGTAGAAAATTAATATATGAGGTTTCTGCATTAATTTAAAAGTGCACCCTTCCGTCGTCCATCCGTCGTCAACAATTTCTTTAAACAACATCTTCTTCTAAACTAATGGATGGATTTCGACCAAACTTGGAAGGAATGATCCTTATATGGTCTTTTTTAAAAGATGTTTAAATAGTTTCGGTCCGTTATATATCCAGGTCACAGGAGCTAAAAATAGATTGGTTCAATAAAAACTTAAAAATCTTCTTGTTTAAAACAACTGTACCATGAGCTTAATTATTTGCACAAAGCATCATCTTCAAGTATTCTATCAAAATTGTTCAAATTATGTCCCTTGGGTCAAAATTGAACTCGCCCACGGGATCACAAACTTACATAGAGTTTTATAGTAAAATCTTCAAACCTCTCCTTATCTGAAACAAACGGGACCAGAGCTTGCTATTTGGCATGGTGACACTTCTAGGGGTACTTAACCAATATTGTTCAAATGGTTCTGATACTTTGCATATCTAAGACACAAGAGCTAAAAATAGATTATATTTTTTTCAAATAAATATATTTTTGTCTAAAACCACAGTCATTTGAGCTTAGATATTTGGCACAAAACGTTACCTACAAATCTTTTATAAAGAGTGTTCAAATGATGTCGCTGGGGTAAAAAATCACCCGCCCCGTGCGTCACAAATTTACATAGAGTTACATGTATATAGTGAAACTTCAAACATATTCTTCTCTGAATCTAATATGTCCAGAACTTTAATATTTGGCATGGTGAAATTTCTATAGGTACTTTACCTATATTGTTCAAAAACTCGGTCCGTTGCATAATTATCTAGGTCACAGGAGCTATAAATTATTTTTCAATGAAAAGTTGAAAACCGTTAAATAATCTTTTTGTCATGCACCACAGTAAACTGAGCTTAGATATTTGGCATACAACACCATCTACTCAGCAATTGGCACAGTCATATTGTCATATTTTCTCAACTTTCCAAGATATGTTACAGTTGCATCAATGGTTTTAGGTGAGCTATTTAGGGCCGTAAACGGCTCTTTTTAGTGATCTTGACATTACTTCATTTAGTTGTCGCGCAATGCAGTTGCCTGTCTTTCATTATGATAAGATCATTTCGCTCGTAACGTCAATGTACATGCATAATGCTGTAATGATTTCAAACTTCTCCATATGAGTAAGTCACGTGATTAGACGGAGTTGTCAGAAATATCAACGCATGCACAATGCTTTCCAAACTCTTAATTCGAACTCTCGAACACGTAATAATTAAGAAGCCAAATCTCGTGAAATCCCGAACACTTACTGATTAAATCGAGTTTAAGTTTGAATTGTGTGGCTTCCTGGTTGGCTGAACGAGTAGGTCATACACTAATAAGTCTATACCCTTGGTTGGTCTGTTCCTGTCGGAAGATCGCTGCGTGCTTTATTCTATTAAGTTAGTGGATGACGTCATTAATTAAAAGAAATCACCGTAATACAAGAAATAATATTAGGTCATTAATAAACAAAATGCAGTTAGCTAGGACTATAAATGAGATTGGAAAGGGACTCTACCTGGTAATAAATGTGTTTCATTGGCCTTAAAGCGACTCGCAACCAGATGGTGTATTTGCAAAAAAAAAACCTCAAATGTGTAGCATTATCGTGCATCTGACATTAGAACAATATGATCAGTCTAAAAACACCCTTAGCGTTTTATATATTTTCCATCGCTTTATCCGTTGCGTCAATATACGCAAAAGAAATTGATCACGGACTCGGACATAGAACCGGGCTGAATTATGCACTCTCCATCGCTACACACTGCAGTACGTTATATCGATCCCAGACATATGAATAGCCCGCTTGGCTCAGGGGGTTAAGTGTTGTCTATTTTGCTTGTCTGTCCCCCTCATGCCGGTTCGAATCATACCAGGCTCTGAGATTATAAAGCAATTTAGTTGAGTCTGAGTGTGTTCCCAAGCATTCGATTGGTCAGATTTGAGTCTAGGCTCAAATCTGACCAATCAAATGCTTGGGAACGAGTTTAGACTCAAGTCAAAAGCTTTATAACCTCGAAGCCAGAGCTCAATAATTTATTTTGATTCAAATGCATTTTTTAAAAAGATTTTATTATCCTAAACTAATTCTTACCCGTTAACATAAGCATTTGACATATACTTACAAATTGCTATTTTTAATGCTAAATCTGGTTGCGAGTCTCTTTAAAAGAGTTACGGGCTTGTATTACTGGTGAAGATATGGTACTGTACTATACACCCTTCCAAAGGCCGGTGTATCTTTAATATATATAGACCTACATATCAATATATAAACTTATTTTAAGTTAAAGTTAGAAAATATTAAGTGAAATCTTAATGATTAAGAAGGGGTGGAACGAGCGTTATCGAGTGACCCCCTTCTTAACCATTAATATTTCACTTAATGTGTTCTAACTAACTTAGAATGTAACCTATATTGTGATTGGCCAAGGACTACAACATTTCCACGTTATCGTTTACAAACCTGGCATATTCTGGTTGTGAGATCGCCCAAATATGGCAGCCTTTACAACTAGTTGCTACGAGGCGGAGTTATCTATACCGCGTGAAGACACTACGCGACGTCTAAACACAACACAATTCTAAATGATTTTGGTTTAATTGGTTAAAAATGTAAGTTATATTCTAAATGGAAATGATATGTCATTTAATATTTCGTTTCAGAACAGAACATATATCATATCGTTCCATTGGCTGAGGAGTACCAGGTTCTACTTGCGAAGGGTGTGTGTAAAATCATGATCAACTCTATGTTGCTTACTGAATGCATGACAGATCGCAGTAAAACAATGACTGGAGAACCGGGAAAACCTGCAACTAATCGTTTCATCACACTTTGTAAACTTTTACTAGTATTGGATAGGCACTCGTTTGATCAGGAAATGGAAAAGGCAATGATCCTTTTGACAAAATACCCATTAGCTATGTACATACCGGTACCACATTCCAACAGGACTAGGCCTACTACGCCTATGCCCTGCATTGAGGTATTTTCTTCCCTGCCTGATCATATTAAAGGTAAAGTCCTTTACAATAGGTTAAAAATGACAGGACCACCTAAAGTGACATCATCGTTCAGCATGTCCAAGACTTTCTTTGACAATTCCCCAACAGGACAATTCCCCACTAGGACAATTGCCCACCGGACAATTCCCCATAGGACAATTACCCACTAGGACAATTACCCACTTTTTGGCAGGGCGGACAATTCCCCACTGTTAAAATTAAATTGTTAATAAATCAATTTTTTGAAATATTAAAGAGGAAAAAAATACTAAGGATACAAATTCAAACTAATATTAATAGTTTGTAATCTTTAAATTAACATTGGATGCATAAAAATGGTTGTTAGGCCATGGTTGAAATTAGGTGGATTTATGACAAAATTTGTGATTTTTATCCTAGGACAATTCCCCACTGTTAAAATTAAATTGATGTTAGATCAATTTTTTGAAATATTAAAGAGGAAAAAACCACTGAGAATACAAATTCAAACTAATATCAATAGTTCGTAACTTTTAAAATAAAACATGAATGCCTAAAAGTGGTTGTTAGGCCATGGTTGAAATTGGGTTTACATTATGACTGAAACTGTCAGTTTTATCTCATATTTTAAATTGAAATACATGCAGTTAGTATAGCACTTTTAAGACAATTTCCTAAACGAAAAAAACACATTAGTGAGACTATTAATTCATAGTTATAGCAATACATTTATATTTAAATTTTTAATTCAACCAAAGTAAATAAAAGTGGTATTTTCAACTATTTTGGGCTATTATTGTTTTTTAATCTGTCAGTTTTATCCCATATTTCAAATTGAAATAGTTTGTATAGAATTTTTGGAACAAATTTAAAAAGGAAACAAGAGGCCCATGCAGGCCTAAATATCACTCACCTGTAAAAACCAATACAAGGGTCACATAACCCCTGGTATGGGATCACTTTTCACCCCAGAGACATACAATTTTCATTGAAAAAATCTATTTTTAGCTCCTGTGACCTAGATATGCAACGGACTGGAACCATATTTACAATATTGGTTAAGGGTTTCTAGTAGTGTCAGCATGCGAAATATCATAGCTCTGACCATATTAGTTTCAGAGGTTAAGATGTTTAAAGATTTCACTACATAACTCTATGTAAATTTACGACCCCCGGGGCGGGGTCAATTTTTACCCCAGGGACGTAATTTTAACAATCTTGATAGAGGACCTGAAGAAAATGATTTGTGCCAAATATTTAAGCTCAGGGTACTGTGGTTTCAGACAAGAATATTTTTTAAGTTTTCATTGAAAAAATCTATTTTTAGCTCCTGTGACCTAGATATGCAACGGACCGGAAATGTTTGAACATTTTGAAAGAGGACCATATAAGGATCATTCAGGGCAAGTTTGGTAAAAATCTATCCAGTAGTTTCGGAGGAGATGTCGTTTAAAGAAATTGTTGACGACGAATGTTCGGACGAACGAACGAACGACGACGGACAGAGGACGATCAAAATAGCTCACCTTGGCACTACGTGCCAGGTGAGCTAGAAACACATTATGGAGAACATGAATTCATAGTTTTAGCCATATATTTTAGTACTTAATTCAACCATAATTAAATAAAGGTGGTATTTTGGGCTATTTATTAAGAGATGTAAATACTCGTGCTCTGGATCAGCCTTCACTGATGCTGAGGTAGGTTCATATTTTTCATTGTTTATTTAACCCATAACCCCATAGCCTGTTTCTACAGTTTTGAAGATAGTTGACCCTTTCAAGCAGATTGAAAGTAAAGAGCAGACATCAACTATCTTTGTATTGCCTGCAAACAGTTTAGATTCAGATCAGATATTTGATGTTTGATCTGGATCTGGTGTTTGAAATTGTTATGCATAAGGCATTTAGTAAAAAGTAAAAAAAAAAAGTTTATATCAAGAGCAGATATCAATTATCAATGTATTTCAAACAGTTTAGATTCAGATCAGATATTTGATGTTTGATGTTTGAGCTGGATCTAGTATTCAGATCAGATATTTGATGCTTGAGCAGTATTGGACTTGTTATGCATAAGGCATTCACATTTTAAGGACGTTAGAAAAGATATGTCATTATATGTAAAAAAAAAAAAAAAAAAAAAGTTAATATCAAGAGAAGACATCAACTATATTTGTATTTCCTGCAAACAGTTTAGATTCAGATCAGATATTTGATGTTTGATCGGGGTCTAGTGTTTGAAATTGTTATGCATAAGGCTTTTATCATTTTAAGAATGGTTAAAAAAGATATGTCATTATAATTAAAAATCGTTTAAATCAAGAGCATACATCAACTATCTTTGTACTTCCTGTTTAGATTCAGATCAGATATTTGATGTTTGAATTGGAACTATAGTGTTTGAAATTGTTATGCATTAGACATTTAGCAAAACTAGAAACAGGCTATGGGGTAATGATGGGTTAATAGTAAAGAAACATCATTAGCATAATCAACCTTTATCTAGACCCAGCACCTACTGTTTATCATTGACTGATCTTAGTCAAAACTGTTTTGCAAATGCAACTAAAATCCTTGTGTGATTGGAGTCTACACTGTAAGTTTTATATTGGGCATGTTTAAATTGCAATAAGTGCTTAAATTCATTAATTAAATACATAATTATAATTAATAGTGGGGTATTGTCCTAGTGGGTAATTGTCCTTGTGTGGTATTGTCCTAGTGGGGAATTGTCCGGTGGGGAATTGTCCTAGTGGGGAATTGTCCTACACTCCTTTCTCATCTTTATTGGGATTAGGAGGGGGCAACTTAGCACTCTGTATAATCCCTGTGACCTTCACTCGCAACGCATCTGCCTCATCTCTACCCAAATTCCACGTCGCTTGTTCGGTGGCCACAATGAAATAATTTACAGGAATCTTTGCAGGAGTTATAGCGTAATATCAACCTTTAGATAGCACGCTTTTCTCTGAATCAGTTAATTGTTTACTCGAAAGGTTTCTCATCCACTTGTCATTGTGTTGTGATCCCTCGTTTCCTTCCGAATCCTTTTTATTCTCAATCCCAATTGAATTTTAGCCTGGTGCCGCCATTTTGTTAGCTCACCTGAGCATCAAATTGTATCCTGCTGTCTGGTGACATTGAAACAAATCCTGGACCTGCTTTACCAGTTAACAATGCTTTTTCAGTTTTACACCAAAATATTCGTAGCATACGTAACAATCGTGATTACATTAAGGATACTTTTGCAGACTTTGACATCTTATGTTTTACAGAAACTCACTTAACAGCAGATATTACAGATAGCTGAATTTTAATAGACGTCCATGACATTATATATCGTAAAGACAATACCAATCATTCTGGGGGATTATTAGCATATATAAACTCAATTCTACGGCCTAGAAGGTGTTATGAACTAGATGCATTCTTGATGAGTCTTTATCTTTGCAATACCAAGTTCCTCATATGTGTAGTATACTGCCCTCCTCACTATTTAATAGACTTCTGGGTAAAACTAAATATTTATATTGATAAAGCCCAGGAAATGTGTAATAATTATTATTCTAGTTGGTGATATTAACGAAAACCAGTTAAATTTGAACAATTACAAATTTCGTAATATTTTAACTATAAACAACATGAACAACATCATCAAAGAACCTACACGAGTAACACCATTAACACGCACCCTACTTGACCCAATTGCTATTTCAAACACATTTACATCCTTTACGAGTGGAACACTAAAGACACCAAACAGTATAACTGATCACTATGCTACTTTTGCTTTTGTTAAAAATAATATGCCTATAATAAATGACTATAAAAGAAAAGTTTGGAATTATAAAAGAGCAAATTTTGACGTACTGAACGATACGATAAACAATACTGACTGGTCATTTCTTCATAACAGCTCTATTGATGTCTCAGCAGACTTATTTACAACACGTTTTTAAGTATTGTAGAAGACTGTATACCTTCAACACTTGCGACAATTAGACCTAACGACAAACCTTGGTACAATACTGACATACGTAGAACTTCACGACAAAGAGACAGACAAAAACAGATTGCTTTGAGAAGTAAAAGCCAAAACGACTGGACAAAATACAAAAGTAAATGATATGAAAAAACATGCAAAGGAATTATTTTTTAACAATTTGGAACATTCTATTTCAGATATTAATGTTAATAACCCTAGACAGTATTGGAAAATTGTGAAAATGCTCGTCAAAGAAAATTCGAGTTGCAATACAGTGATTCCTCCTCTTTTTGATAACAATAGACAAGACTTTTCATACACAGATTTTGAGAAAGCTGATACTTTAAATAACTATTTTGCGTCAATATCTACAATTGATGACTCAAACTCTGCTTTACCCGACTTAAACTACAAGACAAATACTAGACTGGACAGCATCGACATTACAAAACAAGACATTCAGGACGTACTAATACATTTAAATATCAATAAAAGCTACTGGACCCGATGGTATAAGTCACAGAATGTTAAAAGAAACCGTAAATAGTGTTTCTAAATCTTTGGCAATTTTATTAAATAGATCTATTAGAGAGTGTTATTTTCCTAAGTGCTGGAAACATGCTAATGTAATGGCCCTTTATAAGAAAGGTGATAAAGATTCTCCATGTAACTACCGACCTATTTCCTTAATAAGCTGTATTGGAAAAGTTATGGAACGTGTTGTGTTCAAGTATACTAGATCTATATACAATCATTTAAATTTAAACAATCTTATTTATAAATACCAATCTGGCTTTCTACCAGGTCATTCAACTGCATATCAACTGGTTGATATAAATAATCAAATATGTAAGGCTTACGACGATAAAGAATCAACATGTATGGTATTCTGTGACGGAAGTAAAGCCATTGATAGAGTATGGCATAAGGGACTTCGTTTTAAACTCAAACAATATGGAATATGTGACCATCTCTACAACTGGTTATCGACTTATCATTCAAACAGACAGCAACGGGTTTTTATCGGGTCATCTTTCTCTCAATATAAACACTTAATGCCGGAGTTCCGCAGGTATCTGTTCTTGGCCCTCTTCTGTTTTTATGCCCCCAGAATCTACGATTCGGGGGCATATAGTTTGTGTCATGTCTGTCCGTCCGTCCGTCTGTCTGTCTGTGCCAAAAACCTTAACCTTGGCTATAACTCTTGCATTTTTGTACCTGGGCCTTTTATACTTGGCATGTGTCTTCCCTGTATTAAGACCTTTCCAACCGCACATATCTTTTTGACCTTGTGACCTTGACCTTGGCATTTGACCTACTTTTGTAAAAATCTTTGAATCTACGATTCGGGGGCATATAGTTTTTGTCATGTCTGTCTGTCCGTCCGTCCGTCTGTCTGTCTGTGCCAAAAACCTTAACCTTGGCTATAACTCTTGCATTTTTGTACCTGGGCCTTTTATACTTGGCATGTGTCTTCCCTGTATTAAGACCTTTCCAACCGCACATATCTTTTTGACCTTGTGACCTTGACCTTGGCATTTGACCTACTTTTGTAAAAATCTTTGAATCTACGATTCGGGGGCATATAGTGTTTGTCATGTCTGTCTGTCCGTCCGTCCGTCTGTCTGTCTGTGCCAAAAACCTTAACCTTGGCTATAACTCTTGCATTTTTGTACCTGGGCCTTTTATACTTGGCATGTGTCTTCCCTGTATTAAGACCTTTCCAACCGCACATATCTTTTTGACCTTGTGACCTTGACCTTGGCATTTGACCTACTTTTGTAAAAATCTTTGAATCTACGATTCGGGGGCATATAGTGTTTGTCATGTCTGTCTGTCCGTCCGTCCGTCTGTCTGTCTGTGCCAAAAACCTTAACCTTGGCTATAACTCTTGCATTTTTGTACCTGGGCCTTTTATACTTGGCATGTGTCTTCCCTGTATTAAGACCTTTCCAACCACACAAATCTTTTTGACCTTGTGACCTAGACCTTGGCATTTGACCTACTTTTGTAAAAATCTTTAAATGGCTATAACATTTGCACCAGTAGGCCCAGGGCTTTCATATTTCGTATGTATATTTCTTGTGTCAAGACCTTTCCAACCATACCAACATCTTTGACCATGTGACCTTGACCTTGACCTTTGACATATTTATTCAAACTTTAACCAAAAACCTTAACCTTGGCTATAACTTTTGCATTTTTAAACCTGGGCCTTTTATACTTGGCATGTGTATTCCTCATGGCAAGACCTTTCAAACCATACAAAACTTTTTGACCTTGTGACCTTGACCTTGGCATTTGACCTACTTTTGTAAAAATCTTTAAATGGCTATAACATTTGCACTAGTAGGCCCAGGGCTTTCATATTTTGTATGTATATTTTTTGTGTCAAGACCTTTACAACCATCCAACATCTTTGACCATGTGACCTTGACCTTGACCTTTGACCTATTTAATCAAACTTTAACCAAAAACCTTAACCTTGGCTATAACTTTTGCATTTTTGAACCTGGGCCTCTTATACTTGGCATGTGTATTCCTCATGGCAAGACCTTTCCAATCATACAAAACTTTTTGACCTTGTGATCTTGACCTTGGCACTTGACCTACTTTTGTAAAAATCTTTAAATGGCTATAACATTTGCACTAGTAGGCCCAGGGCTTTCATATTTTGTATGTATATTTCTTGTGTCAAGACCTTTCCAACCATCCCAACATCTTTGACCATGTGACCTTGACCTTGACCTGTGACCTATTTAATCAAACTTTAACCAAAAACCTTAACCTTGGCTATAACTTTTGCATTTTTGAACCTGGGCCTTTTAAACTTGGCATGTGTATATTCTTTCCAACCATACAAAACTTCTTAACCTTGACCTTGACATTTGACCTACTTTTGTAAAAATATTTAAATGGCTATAACATTTGCACCAGTAGGCACAGGGCTTTCATATTTTGTATGTATATTTCTTGTGTCAAGACCTTTACAACCATACCAACATCTTTGGCCATGTGACCTTGACCTTTGACCTATTTAATTAAACTATAACCAAAAACTTTAACCTTGGCTATAACTTTTGCATTTTTGAACCTGGGCCTTTTTTACTTGGCAGGTTTCTTCCTCATGTCAAGATTTTTCCAACCATACCAACCGTGACCTTGACATTTGACCTACTTTTGTAGAAATCTTTAAATGACTATGACATTAGTACCAGTAGTCCAATGGCTTTCATAGTTTGTATGTATATTTCTTGTGTCAAGACCTTTCCAACCATACCAAGGTATTTGACTATATGACCTTGACATGTGACCTAATTAATATAACTTTAACCAAAAACCTTAACCTTGGCTATAACTTTTGCATTTTTGCACCTGGGTCTTTTATACTTGGCAGGTGGCTTCCCTGTGGCAAGACCTTTCCAACCATACAAAACTTTTTGACCTTGTGACCTTGACATTTGACTTACTTTTGTTAAAATCTTTAAATGGCTATAACATTTGCACCAGTAAGCCTACGGCTTTCATATTTTGTTTATATATTTCTTGTGTCAAGACCTTTCCAACCATATCTACGTTATTGCCCTTGTGACCTTGACCTTTAACCCTCTTTTGTATAAATCTTGATATGCCTATAACATTTGAACCAGTAGGCCTAGAGCTTCCATACTTTGTATGTACATTGTATGTTTCTTGTGTTAAGACTTCTCCAACCATGCCAATGTTTCATTTACCATGCGACCATGACTTTTGACCTGCTTTTGCAAATAAGCATTACATTAAAGAACATGACGCTGGCTGGGTGTATTTGTGTTTCACAAACACATTGCTTTTCATCTGATCTTCACCAAACTTTCTGAAAATGTTTGTTGACATAAAATGGAGACAAAGTTGGATAACCAGCGGCACCAATTTATGCTAGGCCCTTTGGAGTAATGGCCCTTGAATTCCTCAAAATGGCGCTTTTATGGCACCCCACGACAGTTTCCGCTCTCTAACTCGTACATTTGATAGTCTGGATTCCCCTCCCTTTATCATCGGGGGCATTCGTGTAACTGGGACACGCTCTTGTTAATTTTTGTTAATTATATTGCAGACAATTTATTAAGTACTACACGTTTATTTGCTGACGATAGTTCCTTAGCACAATCATCTGATAATATAGCTGTAATTGAAGCCACTATAAACGCCGATCTACAGAAAGTTTCTGAATGGTCAAACCAATGGTTAGTCCAGTTAAACCTAAATAAAACAGAGGTCATGTTCTTTTCATTTTTACAATCTGGCAGACCAAACATTATTTTTCAAGATTCTTTATTATATTTTACTGAAAATCATAAACATTTAGGTTTCACCCTTAGCTCAAACGGTACTTGGCAAGAACACATTAACTAAATCACTTTAAAAGCGAGCAAAAAACTTGGGTCAATGAGGGCATTAAAGTATAAGATCAGTAGGAAAACACTTCATCAGATTTATTTGTCATATTTAAGACCATTGTTAGAATATGCTTCTATAGTTTGGGATGGGCGCACAATGTATGATAATTACAGCTTAGAAAAACTACAATACGAAGCAGCTAGGGTTGTTACAGGCTTAACACGATCAGTTTCGATCAACAAACTAATTAGAGAAATTGGGCGGGTCTCATTAGAAAATAGAAGACATATGCAAAAATTAGTATTAATATTTAAAGGAGTAAATAATATGTTACCAACTTACGTAAATGACATTCTTCCGCCTTCTGTTGGTGAAACTACTCAGTATAGACTAAGGAACTCGCACGATTTATTGACTATACCCAGAAGAACAGAAATATTCTCCAACTCAACAATTCCTTCATCGATAGACTTGTGGAATAAAACCCCATTAAACATACGTGAATCTGATTCCTTAGCAAATGTCAAGTCTCGACTTAAAGAACTGTATAAAGTAACATCTTTTTTTGTAGAGGGAGACAGACGTTTATCAGTATACCACTGTAGAATACGTAACAATTGCAGTGATCTTAATTTTGATCTATACAATAATCATTTACGTGAAAGCCCTACTTTTAGATGCGGCTCTGATATAGAAGATGCTGAACATTTTATTTTTGAATGTCAAATGTATGCTGATGAACGTCTTCTCTTTCTACAAAAAAACACAACACCTCCGTACATTGAATACTAATAAAGTGCTATTTGGCAATACTGACTTAACACACGAAGATAATTTGCTGCTCTTTAAGGAGTTTCAGAAATTTATTAAAAGGACCAAACGTTTTGAAACATAACACTTTATCTTTTCCAATATCCACAAACTATGTAGATAACAATTGGTGGGATCTGGGCTGGGTGGTCACATATAGGGGAGGACATATGGATTTTCTTTTCTTCTTTATACTTGAATAAAGTTTTTTTTTCTTTTTCTTTTTGTAAAGTAAGATAGAAATATTTTCTTCTGCATTACATCATAACGTACTTACGATTGACATCAAGGGAAGGGCCTTCTCTAATGTTGGTATATCTTGTGGCCCAACCCGTTTGCAATATATTATAATCTTTTGATAATTTGCATACATATATGCTGTAAAAACTGTGTACATGTTAGTCGATAAATGTATATGATAGCTGATATATGCAATAAAAAATATGATTAAATCAAATTAAAACCGCTTGATAGATTTCAACCAAACTTTACAGGAATGTTCCTTGGGTCAAGCTCTTTCAGATTTGTTAAAAAAAAAATGCAGAAACCTGGTTAGCATGGCAACCGAAGTGAAAATATAAGGAAATATTTAAAATATCGTCTTGTCTGAATATACCAGGGACATAGCTTAGATATTTGGCACATATCATCATCTACAGGTCCTCTATCAAGTTGTTTCAAAATTATGCCACTGGGGTCAAAATTGGCTCCGCCCCGGTGGTCACAGTTATACATAGAGTTATATAGTGAACTTTTCAAACGTCTTCTCCTCTGAAACTAATATGGCCAGAGCTTTGATATTTGGCATGGTGACACTTCTAGATGTCCTTTACCAATATTGTTGAAACGGTTCTAGTTGGTTGCATATCTAGGTCACAGGAACTAAAAATAGATTTTTTTTCAATGAAAGCTTACAAATCTTGACCTTCATCAAACTGTGACATCCGCGGGAACTTGACGTCACAGGGCGGGTTTACTACTGACGTCACGTTCCCACGGATATCACAATCTGATGAAGGTGCTCCAATGGAGAACCGAAACTGTAACCAAGGTAAAAATAATTTGGATAAGTCACAAGGACTTCATAAATTGAGTGCATTACTATCCTGATGAATTTTTTTCGAGACTCTGCAAAAAAAATCTGTTAGAAAACAATTGTAATGCTGGCTATCCAATCAGGGGCCCATCTTACGAATCGTCGTACGACAAAACGGTCGTAAGTCAAAACTTTAAATACATGTACATTTCTTATTTCTCTATATTATCCCGTCTTGTGACATCTCTTTTGAATTGTCTTGAGCCTGTCTTGTGACTTCTTTGCAATCGTCTTTTCAAGACGATTCCAAAGAGATATCAAAAGACAAGATAAGATGGCGAACTTTATTTTTAGAATTTTGAAAATTGACTTACGGCAATATAAATTTTGTCGCACGACGTTTCCGAAGACGGGTTCCAGATTAGCCAGGTGCTAATCTCGCCACCTCTCTAAACGTACCGGTATTTTGTCAGTATGTCGGGGTCCGTGCTATGCGCTTGTACGGTACAGTAAAAACTCTCTATTACGATCACTTAATTATGATGTGTTTCATGCAGTTGGCTGCTTACTTAAGGCTTGTTGAAAGTAAATCAGAAAGCTCATTTTGGAGCTTTTTGTTTTCCGTTCACCTTGATTTAAACTCCCACCTGTCTTTCATGGCTTTCATACAATCAATGGACCGTCTTTTTAGTGGTCGTATTAGAGAGGCTGTACTGTACTACAGCGCCCCCTCTCCTCTCTACAACGACATCCAATTGGAGACAACAATTATGTGCGTGTTTGGAGAGAGTCGTTATAGGTAGGGAAAGTTGCGTACATTTGCAAACAGCATTAATGTAGATCAGACGCCGCGTCACGCGGCGTCAGATCTGGATATTAATCTGTTTGTCACTCCTTATTAAGTTTTTTCCGTCAAAATGTTCATTATGTAAAACAGCAGACGACAGGTATAAGCAGACGACAGTGCAGCAGTAAAAGCGTAAATGTCATACGTAAAAGTGTCGTTGTAAAGAGGAAGTCGTTGTTGGGAGGGCCGTTGTGGAGAGGGAGCACTGTACATACAAAGTAATAGTGTCAAAACTGGTTTTTCGGCATGTGACCAGATATATCAATACGAAAATCTTTTTTTTATTGTCCATTTTCGATACGATCGTATACTGTGGCATTTTGACACTCAAATATGTTTTCCTTTCAGTAACATTGTTTCTATCTTTGTATGCGTGTGTGTTACATTCTAATAAAGAATCAAAGTACTGATAGTACTGATGTGGCGTTTGTCTGTAAAGTTGCGGAATTTACCAGCAGTCCAAAAGTGATAAAAACTCGAAAACCTAGAATTCAAAGTCGCTTCTATTTCAGTCATATCGAAACATCCAGCTAAATACAGGTGGAGGAAGACCTAAGATGTCCTTTATACACTTATGGGTACAAATCAACAACTGGGTAGAACCTCCACTCTTTTGCAAGTCAGCTGGAAGGCTTACTCTCATGGAAATTGGAATTCAGAGATGAGTGATCGTCACAATGACTTTAAAACCACTGGGCCAATGGGGTCATTCATGTAACTAAAATCACGAAGATGTCTATCTGAATCGCAACTGCAATACTTGGTCCATAATATTAAACGCTTCTTTGCCTTACCAAAAGTTATGTTTATTTGCAAACAGTTTGTATCCTAATCATAAGTACTAAATTAGAGAAATAAAAAAACTAACAATGGATGAAGTCATGTCAGTAAAATGGTTAAAAGAACAAGAGGGTCATGATGACCCTTTATCCCTCCCCTGAGTAAAATGAACTAAATAGTTTTATATTTGGATTTCGCCCATAACCCAAATCATCTGAGGACTTGAAGTCATATATAAATAGTTTGTCATATTTTCACTGATTCTAGACGCTATAGTGTAAACACTGTGGCATCTAGAATGTTCACAAGGTTTGGCTATGATTTGACCTAGTGACCTACCTTTTGACCTCACATGACCCACTTTCGAACTTGACCTAGATTTTGTCAAGAACAACATTTGGAGCAAGTTTAGTGAAGAGTTGCCCAAAAGTGTGGCCTCTAGAGTGTTCACAATTTCTTTTTAAGATTTGACCTTATGACCTACTTTTTAACCCCTTATGACCCATTTTCGAACTTGACCTCGATTATGTCAAGAACAACATTTGGAGCAAGTTTGATGAAGTTTGACCCAAAATTGTGGTCTCTAGAGTGTTCATAAGGTTTTTCTATGCTTTGACCTAGTGACCTTCCTTTTGACCCCACATGACCCACTTTTAAACTTTACCTAGATTTTATCAAGAACAACATTTGAAGGAAGTGTGTTGAAGATTGGTCCACAATTATGGTCTCTAAAGTGTTCACAAGGGTTTGCTATGATTAGACCTAGTGACCTACATTTTGACCCACTTTCGCACTTGACCTAGATTTTGTCAAGAACAACATTTGGAGCAAGTTTGATGAAGTTTGACCTAAAATTGTGGTCTCTAGAGTGTTCACAAGTTTTTCTATGATTTGACCTAATGACCTATTTATTTATCCCACATGACCCACTTTCAAACTTGACCTAGATTTTGTCAGGACCAACATTTGGAGCAAGTTTAATGAAGTTTGGCCCAAAATTGTGGCCTCTAGAGTGTTCACAAGGAAAAGTTTACGGACGACGGACGCCGACTCCGGACACAGCACGGTCACAATAGCTCACCATGAGCACTTCGTGCTCAGGTGAGCTAAAAACAAAGCTAGTGAAGGTCAAAGGGATAAAATCTGAGCTAACCTGCAATGTATCATGTCAACGTCAACAACAGAGCTAAAGTGAAATCCTCTTTTTAAAGCTTCAGATGTACAAATATGGGTAACACTATATGCCATGCACTACTTTGTAGCGTGGCATAAACATGCTTTTTTTCAACTCATACAGGGAAAACGTATATTGGCATTACTAAACAACAAGATCATATGTCTTCTCAAAATTTTAATAAAGTAATAATTCTACATGAAACTAGTGTATTGAGTCAGCCAAAAAAAACATGTAAAGTAATAGATATTATAAGATCAATAAAACGTGTAAACACGCAAATGCTTCAATAGTCTTCTGCCATAGGTTCATGTTAATGGCTAGCATGGCAGTACATTGTGTAGTTTTGAAAACAGGTGACCACGTAAAGCTAGTTGTAAGTAAAGCAGCATGCTTTACATTCATCTTGCTTTAAGCTGAAACGTAATTTCAACACATTACTGAATATTTTATTTTCACAAAATTTCAAAATTAGAATCAGGCTATGGGGTAATGCACAGGTACTTAACACATACTTTATTATCTATTAACCCCCCCCCCTTTTTAAAAAAAATAAATATATATATATTTATTTTTTTACTATATTTTTTTTTTTTTTTTTTTAAGGGGGGGGGGGGGTGTTAATAGATAATAAAGTATGTGTCAAGTACCTGTGGGGTAATGGGTTAAAGCGCTCTAATGTGAAGGAAAGGGTCATATAATTGATGATTTAACTCCTTCCAAGTGGCTGTTAAACTTCCTCAGTCCAGAAACCTATATAACCCGATCTTATTTCTCAGTCCAGAAGCATTCGAGTTTCAGCTTTTACTGTAATAAATACTACACATCCCATTATCACGACAGTCTTACGAATGTCATTGATTCGGGTACCGGTAACCTATCTTATCCGATATTTTTTTCTCAGTCCAGAGGCATTCGATTTTCAGAGGTTTAACTGTAATAAATACTACACTGATATCATCCCATTATCATGACAGTCTTACGAAAGTGATTCGGGTATTTAAATAAATGCTTCAGTTCCTTTTTTTTCCTCATATACAAACAAGTGTCTAGCTATTACACCTATATACTGTCGTCACGCCATCAAGAGTGACTGTCTTCTGTTTCCATGTCAACCTGACTTGTTGTCTGTTGCTGATGCTGTGTTTTGAGGAACTTCTTCAGCAAGTGTTCCAGAGATTTCATAGCTTTGCCCTCATCCTCCAGTTCTTTGCGCATTCTTTTCTGCTCCTATAAAAAATAAATGAAGGCAATTTGTGAAATTAGCTTTTCAGAGTTCCAGATAAGGGAAGTATTTTAAACACATAAATCTTTATTTCTGCATTAAACCCCACAGTGTCACTCATTAGAAGTGTCTCTTTTAGTCACACCATAGGATTTGGTGCAGAAATGAAGGAGAAAATGTTTAAAAACTGGAGTTTACTCCTTCTTATCTGGAGCCCTGACTTTTGACTTTGATATGCACTTTTAAAAGGTGTCTGAAAAGATAGAGTCTTCTATATATCTGAAATTTACTTTCCCATGCCTACCAGTGGGTTCCAGATAAGAGTGACTGAACTAAATATTTTCAGCATTTCCTCCTTAACGTTTAAACTTTGTTTTGACTACTCAATAAAATTGTCTCTTCGAGAATGAGTAGTCACACCATATATTTTTGAGCAGGCATAAAAAATTGTTTTCAAAATATTCCTCTTGTCTGGAGCTCTGACATAGTATGTGCATGTACAATTTGTCACACATTTTTCATCTACCAGTAGACAACTCATAACAATTTGCAAAACTCATCAATACCATTTTTACCTGATTAGCTCTTAGAATGCACACCTTGTAACCATAGTAACCTATGCAAACAGTTTGGATCCTAATGGGTGTCTTATTAGAATCCAAAATGTGGGACACACTGACCATGTTTTGAAAAGAAATTTAGAAAAGTCTATTTTTAGAACAGTAGCAGACGGCGATAGTTTCAGAGCTAGGAGGGTTGGGGTTAACCTAGCTTTACTGGTTCCAGCAATAAATACCAATATCAAAAACTTTTGCAAACAGCTTGGATCCAGACCAGGCCCCACTGAACTTGAGACTTGATCAGAATCCAAACTATGTCACAAAGTTCCTGTTTCTATAAAATAAAGGTTGAGCCAAGTTTTAGAAGTATAGCACTCATCATTTTCATATGGCAGTTATTCAGTGTTGAATAAGATAAATACACATTTTAATGCCTTTACTTTATTCTTCCAATAAAGAAAAAAGTCCTGAATACAGTATCAATATAAGAAATACATGTATTTCTATATCCTAGAAGGTCGTTGCTTAAAGCAGGTTGAAGGTAAAGCAGAATGTACCTAAAGGCGCATTCTACTTAGTTTCAGCCTGCTTTAACAGGTCACCTATTTTTAAAACTAGAACGGCTATCACTAAAGGTGAAAAATACCCCCACTATACAGCACTCTGTCACACTCTGCAGACGTTTTCAATAAGGTTTACAATAAGGTCAAAGGTGTAAGCCAAGGTCATAATGATTTCAAAATGGTATATGACACTCTGCAACTCCTGAGTAACGTTCATGCCAAGTATCAAGTAAATCCGGTTGAAAGTGAAGGAGGAAGTCGCCGTACAAGATTATGCCTGCCAATTTTAAGACCAATTTCAAGGCCAAAGGTCAATGTCACAGAGATTTGAAATTTGTGTCTTGCACATCTACTACTCCTGAGTAACATTTATGCCAAGTATCAAGTGAATCAGGTTTAAAGTGAAGGAGGAGTTCAAAGTACAAGATTTTGCCTGCCAATTTCAAGACTGATTTCAAGGAAAAAGGTCAAGGTCAAGGTCACAGAGACCTGAAATTTGTGTCTTGCACATATACTACTCCTAAGTAACATTTATATCAAGTGAATCAGGTTGAAGTTGAAGGAGTTGTTCAAAGTACAAGATTTTGACTGCCAATTTCAAGGCCAAAGGTCAAGGTCACAGAGACCTGAAATATGTGTCTTGCACATCTACTACACCTGAGTAACATTTATGCAAAGTATTATGGCAGAACACTACTCCTTTTTGTGTCAAAAAACTTCTTACAGATCGGACATTTTTACAGTTATACAGACGTACAGAAGTAATTTTCGCAAAATGGCGGTAGTGTCTTCAAGGCGGACCATTCCGGTCACGTTATTCTTGTGATAAAACGTTAATAATTGGTCAGTATGAAATCGAGAGACTTTTTAAGTTTGTATAAATGAAATAAGCAATATAAACTACTTCAGATTTGATACATTAATGGTGGCTGTTGATATAGTGTAGGCGTTATTACGGTATCCGCTGGTAGCAAGAAAGGTCCGTGTTTTAAACAATGGCCTAGGTCTTTTTGGCTCAGTCGGAACACCTCACAAGTTTCTGCTATACTCCTGTTCAGAGTGCTTTGCCAACAGAATTTGGAATTGGCCAAGATGTTACGATGGGGTCCTAGATAAGTCAACATCCGATTTGAGCGTGATTAACCGACAGAAAAGGTTTATGAAAACAAGAGCCCCATGGGGCATATTCGCTCACCTGAGAATAACTGACAAAATGGAGAAAAAGATTTATGTCCAGGACATGGTCATTTTTTACCCGATGGGCATAATTTGAACAATCTTGATAGAGGACCTGTAGATGATGCTATGTGCCAAATATCTAAGATCAGGGTACTAGGGTTTTAGACAAGAAGATTTTTTTAAGTTTTCATTGAAAAAAATCTATTTTAAGCTTCTGTGACCTTGATATGCAACCGACCGGAACCTTTTGAACAAAATAGGTAAAGGACATCTAGGAGTGTCACCATGCCAAATATTAAAGCTCTGGCCATATTACTTTCAGAGAAAAAGACGTTTGAAAATTTCACTATATAACTCATTGTAAAAAGGTGACCCCCGGGGGCGGGGCCAATTTTGACCCCAGGGGCATAATTTGAACAAACTTGATAATGGACCTATAGGTGATGCTATGAGACGAATATCTAAGCTCTGGCCCTTGTAGTTTTTGACGAGAAGATTTTTTTATTTTTATAGAAAAAAATCTATTTTTAGCTCGTGTGACCTAGATGTGCAACAGACTGGAACCATTTGAACAAAATATGTAAATGATATTCATATGTGTCACCATACCAAATTTCAAAGCTCTGGCCATATTAGTGTCTGAGAAGAAGACGTTTGAAATTTTCACTATATAACTCTATGTAAAACTGTGACCCCCGGGGCGGGGCCAATTTTGACCCCAGGAGCATAATTTGAACATACTTGATAGAGGACCTGTAGGCAATGCTATGTGCCAAATATCTAAGCTCTGGCCCTTGTAGTTTCAGACAAGAAGTTTTTTTAAGTTTTCATTGAAAAAAATCTATTTTTAGCTTCTGTGACCTAGATATGCAACGTACCGGAACCATTTGAACAAAATCGGTAAAGGACATCTAGAAGTGTCACCATGCCAAATATTAAAGCTCTGGCCATATTAGTTTCAGAGAAGAATACGTTTGAAAATTTCACTATATAACTCTATGTAAAACAGTGACCCCCGGGGCGGGACCAATTTTGACCCCAGGGGCATAATTTGAACAAACTTGATAGAGGACTTGTAGGTGATGCTATGTGCCAAATATCTAAGCTCTGGCCTTTGTGGTTTTTGACAAGAAGATTTTTTAAGATTTCATTATTTTTTCACTTTGGTTGCCATGGCAACCAGAGTTCTGCATTGTTTTTAATTCTTTGAACAAATTTGAAAGAGCTTGACCCAAGGAACATTTCTGTAAAGTTTGGTTGAAATCTGTTCAGCGGTATAGGAGATGTCATTTGAAGCAATTGTTAACGACGACGGACGACGACGGACGTCGGACACAGGGCCATCCCAATAGCTGACCTTGAACCTTTGGCTCAGGTGAGCTAAAAAATCAAGCATGTCAAAGCTAATTTATGGGGGAAAACGACAATTTAATAGATCATACACATTATTTTCCACTCCTCCTGCAGGACAAAAAAAAAGTAATATACCAAGTTATAGTCTACTTTCAGTCCGAATGACCGCTCAACCGACTGTACATTTACTCCCCTGATCATTTAGCCATCTTGCATACAATATTGAGCACTGCTAACATATGGCGCAGTCAAATGCAGCCGCAGTACCGACTCAGACCCTTCACAGGTACCCATGTTAACCCCTGGGTGGAGAGGAGCAATTCGCAGTACATGTCTTGCTCAAGGACATTCCTGTACATCATCGGGGACTCAGAAAGAATCCCCTAGTCAGACCGCTCGTCCGGCGTGGGATCGAACTCACGACCCCTGGTACCGTAGTACTGCATCTTATGATATCTGGAGCCCTGATTTAACCCATTATAACAACATTTTAGAAAAGATCTAATGCTTAATTTACCTTCTGAATTCATCATCTCCACTAATGATCACAGATGCATCTGCAAGGTATGTTGTAGATTCACCATCTACCTCAAGAGTGATGTAAAATCTGTAAAATATGTAAAAACAGTAGTTTTAATGTAATTTGCAAAGAAATCTTTAAGCACTGTGGTATTTTACAAAATGTTAGGAAAAGTATTTTTTTTTACTTGGGAAAGGGGGCCGAATATCGCTTACCGGACCCCAAAATGTCACAAAACTGGGCTGCCATAGAAATTAAATGTCATTCCAGTTTTATAGTTTTTGTTAGCTTCAAACTCAAACGGGTCAAAACTTTAACTTGAGGACGAGTGACAAATTCCATTTCTTTTATCCCTGTATCATGATACTAGAAACAAGCTTATTGGGCAATGGGTTAAGCGGGTTATGGTCAAAGCTTACCGATTCAAATTTTTTCTCAAGTAAGACTGACGCCATCCGAATGAAGGACCAAGAGTATGCATATGGCAGGGGCGTATCTGGACCAATTTTAAGTTTACGCATTATGGGTAGGGGGGTCCGGGGGCATGCTCCCCCGGGAATTTTTTTTTCGTTGGAAAGCCGTACGTGCATTTTGAGGGGTATTTAGAATATATAAAACCTTTCTAAAATGATAGTTAAACTATCGTTTTAGAAAGGTTTTTTTATATTATGAATACCCCTCACAATGCACATAGGGCTGTTTGATGTCATAAAATACATAAACCATTTTTAGATATATGTCAAAACACAAAATATTAGAGCTATAAGAATATTCTTTGCTTGAATTAAACTGTTAAACTATTTAAGGTGTCCACACTTTTAGTGAAGCAAAATATCTGCCTCCACCTTTTATATCACCAACTGCAATTGCATTATCCTCTATTCATGTTACACCTTTGTCTGTTTACACTTTTGAATGAGTGCTTGAAATGCATATCAAAATACAGAGAAAGATGTTTGCTCTCATGACCTCCCCCTTTGTATAGAGGAAAATACAATTGGGGCACACGCGGTTTATGGTCTTAACGTACCAATGCCTCAACGTACCAGTCTCAATAAACCATTTTTCTAGACTGAACGTACCACTACATCAAATTTATAGAAAACAGTTTTATTATACTAGTTTTTAATAAAGAAATGGTTAATAATTATCCCTAATCTAATTTGATTGATTTATGATATTTGTAATTAAAAAATCCACACCCGATCATAGAAAAAAAAGAATGCAGATACGTACATATTGAATTGTATAAACTCATTGCATGCTGGGGATGAACTTTTACAAAAGGTGTAACTGGGTTATTGCAGATGAGAGGTCAACACAGGGTTACACCAGGGTATAAAAACACTATTTTACATTTTTTATCAACTAATAAGGCTCAATTATGGTTGAAATATAGGTTTATTTAAAATGGTACGTTCAGACTGAAAATGGTACATTGAGGCAGTGGTACGTTCATGAAATGGGACATTAAGACTAGTTACCGCACACGCCAGGGGCGTAGCTAAACAAAATGAGTGTATGCAACTTTACTATAGGGGTGCCAGGGGAAGCTCCCTGGGAAAATTTTACTCTTAAATGGTCTCTGGTGCATTTTACACATCCAAACCAGGTAAATTACTACCATAAAAATTTTTAAGAGTTTGACTCCTAAATAACATGAACTGCATAATCTTTTATATTTTTTGATTGATTATCTCCTGGCAATTTTTCTCTAACCCCTACCCTCACCAATAAGTGTACATATTATTACTAGGGTATGTGTGTGTAGGGGGGGGGGGGGGGGCATGCTCCCCTGGGAAAATTTTGATTTCTATATGGTCTCTGGTGCGTTCTGGGGGCGTTTCGCACATTCGAAATATGTATAATACTAACATATATCTATAGATGTCAAAGTTCTGCTACTAATAGTTAAAATTGTAAGAAACACCTTAAATTGTTATGGGCAATTTTACCAGGTAAAATCTACATTCTCGTACACTGAGTAGTAGTTGACAACCTGAAACCTTATCAGAGGATGAATTATGTGCGTTGTGTATAATTTGATGTAAACTAAAGACACTTTTTTAAAAAAAAAAAATTTATGCCTCACCCGGATAAGGTGGTGATTTTCATTGCATTTTCAGCGTTTTTAAATTTTCGACTTTGTCAATTAACTTTACGCACTTGCGTGAGTGCGTAAGCCCAGACACGCCCCTGTATGACATTAAATGCCCGGATGACTGGAAAAGAGAATATGCCGCCATATACGGCTTCTGATCAGGATCCAAACTGCTTGAAAATAATTTGAGCACCTATCATGCAAAAGATAGTCTTTCTTTATGCAGCTTCTGATCAGGATCAAAATTGATCAAAAGTAATAGTAATAGTCACTACCAGATATATTTAAAAAGCATTAAAGCAAATATAGTCTGTTCTAAAACTAAGTGTCAATAATTGTGGATCTTAAGCTCTACACGGCTTCTGATAACGATCTAAAATGTATGAAAGCAAATCTTTCATCCGTTAAAAGGTGGCTTTTGATCAACTAGCTTTTCTTGAAAAGTCGTCTGTTCTAAAAGTTTAAACTAATAAAAAAATGTCAACCATTGTGGATCCTGATCAGATGCCGCTTTACGCGGCTTCTGATAAGGATCCAAAAGGCTTGAAAAGTAATATTGCATCCGTGAAAAGTCAAAAGATGGTTGTTACGCCTCGATAGCTCAGTGGTAGAGCATCCGCTTTCGAGGCGGGAGGTTGTGGGTTCGATCCCCGGCCGTGTCATACCAAAGACCATTATTAAAACGGTACTAGTAGCTCCCTTGCCTGACGCTCGGCATTGAAAGGGTAATACTAGGAAGGTAAATGTAATGCCCAGGTAAGTATGCATGTTAATGGATACCTTGTTTGTCGCAATAAAAGCTCTACAGAGCTTATGTTGATTATTTACCATATGCGACGTTAAATAAAGCTTGCCTTTGCCTTTACGCGAACATAACCGACTGTCCCTTTTTCCCCCACCCACTCCGTAACGAGCTAAGGCTGGGCAATAAGTTTTCATAAGGCCGTATTACTAATTCATCAACTAAATTCAGTACATAAAACATTAATAAATTACATAGAGAATTTGACTGATCAGTTGAAATTGTGTATGTTGGAGTAAATTACGAAAATTTGACATTTTTACTTACCAACTGTGCCGACTTTTGGAACTAATTTTGGGCCCGTTCGATTCACTGTTCCGATTGTTCCGGACAGACGGAACATCAATCGAATGCAGTGGAACAGTGTTCCGGACATGTTCCAACTGTACTGGTTTTCGAGGTGGTGCAGTCGGAACAGTGACGTCATCAACATGACGGCAATCGGAGCAATTGGAGACGCCAGATTTTATAAATGTTGCTTTGGAGTGTTTTTCACCACTCCTGAAGCAACATTCAAGCACAAATGTGCATAGTAATATTTTGGGTCAAATTGGCCAGCGGAATTTCAACAATTGCATCAAAACCTTAAATGACACCAACCCCGATGCACAAGTACATGACATATTTTTATCTAATTTTTATACAGGGTTTCTTGTTGGTTATACCAATTTTTTTTATATGATATAGTAAAAAACAAACATTATTTTACAAAAATAAATGTGTCAAGTTCCTGTGCTCCGACACAGACGTGGTTACATTATAAGCGCTACAATTTGACTGGTGCACAAATGTTCTTCAGTTTAATGAGGATGAAAATGGTGATTATTTTAAGAAATTTAGCCAGTGGTACTAATTTAGTGCTGCTCTTTGATTCAAAACTATTCTCTGGACGGGATAGCAAGAAAAACAATAACAACTTTGGGTTAACTGCAATCATTATTTTATTTTGACGCCATTTTGAATTTTCAACTTCCTGTTCTAAATAGAATAATTGCGTTCGATTGAGAGCTGTTCTGGAACAGGTTTGGAACGTGTTCCGGACAGTGAATCGAACGGGCCCGTCCTGTTGTATCGCTCCGCGCACGGCGCGACCCACTTCTTAGCATAATTCCTATTTGAGTTTTTCTTGTAATTGTTTTTATTACAAATACAAATAATTTTAAGCGTACCCGAGTGGATTTATGCTCCAGACCTACTTTCTACGTTTAATGTGATAAATTAGTTAAGCAATCGCCCATATATTGAGGGTCTATTTGTTATTACGTCATGCTCGGAATAGGCCTATTGGCTGTTATAAGGTATCAAAGTCGACCACAGTATTACCTGTTTTAAGCGAGCATGCAATGAGGAAGTAAAGTGCACATTAAAGACAGATGGCTTTTTATTCAGGTCAGATGTAGTGAATAACGGTCTTATGGGAGCGGTCTGCATTTTTTTCCAACCTGCAGTAAGCAGTCACCTGTCTTTGAGACCTACATAACCTCATTTTGATGGCCGTTAAAGACCGACTGTAGCATGTGATACGATTGTTGAAATTCAGTACTGACATTGTGGCGTTGTCTGACGACAAACGCCACAAAAACTGTTCTTTATGTTATATTCTGTGTCATGTGTGTTACCAATGCAGCTGTTTCTCACAGGAAGGCTGTGTTCCCCCTAACTTTTAATGAACAATTCCAATTTCAAAATGAGTCTAATCCATTGTTGACTATTTAGAGTTGATTTTGACAATATATTTCAAAATGACAAACAGTGTTGACCCTGATCAGAGGGCTCCTTAAGGAGCCCTCTGATCAGGGTCTACACTGTTTGCATAGGACAAGTGTAATCCTCACAGGTACACTGTTTGTAAATAACGAGTATACTCGTCGCTAGGGTTGAATGTGCTAACCGATTCAACAGTACAGTTAAATCTCTCTATTACGAATTCTGAAACGAAGGCCAATTTAATTGATTGTATAAAAACAGGTGACAAGGAGCTTTTTTGTTTTACTGTCACATTGCTCTAATTAGCCCATTACCTCATAAATACGCCTTTTTACGACTTTTGATTAATCCTCCGCTGAAGAAAATAGTTTAATTTTATATCGTCAGGAATATGCAGCATAAGAAATATTTTTTATATTCTAACAGATGGTAGCTTAAAGCCACTGCGCATTCTGCTTTACTTTCAACCTGCTTAAAGTAGTCACCTGTTTTCAAAACTAAAGGGTTAAGAACCGAGTCACCAGTCGTAAACGCCTAATAATCAAAATTACAGTCAAAACTCCAATTTTCGAACTCGCTTAAAACACGGAAAATGTATAATTCCGTGCTAAACCCGACTTTACCAGTAATTCATAACTTTAATTTCAATAACTCGATCTCGCTTTAGTCAAACATACCAATATTTAAAAGTTAAAACGTGGCTAAGCCACGTTTTAACTTTGAAACATTAGTATGTTCGAACTTACGCGGATTCGAATAATCGAGTTTCGACTGTGTGTGGTCGAAATAGAGAAGGATTACTGTATTTACATGAGCATAACGTTTACCCTTTCATGATTAAAATGATCGTGAGGTTTTTACCCCCCTTCACCGCCATATTGTCGTCTGCTTGAATATTGTTGTCTGCAATATTGTTTCAAAGTTAGGTTTAAGGCAATATAACTAACGTACTCTTAAAACAAGTGACAAACAGTTTTGATCCTAATCAGAGCTGCGTTACGCGGCGTCTGATCAGGATCAAAACTTTGCAAATGCGCTTCATGACGTCATTGAGAATGAATGAGTTAAGCGCTACCAACGTATTCGTGAAACTCGTTTACAAACAGTCTGGATCGAGATGAAACTCCGAGTTACTCAGCGTCTTAGCTCGGTCCAAACTGTTTGATATTCTGGTGATTTATTGTAGAAAATGTAGGTAAACCAACCCTGTAGGAGCCCTCTGGACATAGTCTACACTGTTGACATATAACGAATGTTATCTTCACATGTTCATTGTTTGTAAATGACGAAAATACTCGTCGCTAGGATTGAATGTGTTAACCCTTTCGTGATCAAACTTATCGTGAGGATTTTACCCCTTCACCGCCAAAATGTCGTCTGCTTGAATATTATTGTCTGCAATATCGCTCAAAAGTTAGATTTAACCCATTTGTGCCTACTATCCCATATATGAGACATAGGCAAACAGTGTAGACTCTGACAAGACGCCGCATTATGCGGCGTCTGATCAGAGTCTACACTGTTTGCTGATAGGAATTTCAATATAAATGAAAATGAAAATTTTGACCAGGCATCCCTTTGATAAATGAAAGGCCTGAGAGGACAGATAGGGCTAGATGATTAGAGGTTTGTTATATCCTTAATGATGGAACAATAAAGTATTTTTTTTCAAATGTTGGAATCCTTTTTATATGAAGAAGCTACTGTCAGGCTTGGCTGCCCCTTGAACAGACAGCAAATAATCTATCATGCCAAAACGTCAAGGTGACCTTGACATTTAGGACTCCATGTATTCAATTTATAGAAGGGCATAAAGTGCATAACAAAACTGGTTAGTTTTTGGTTCAAATAAAATTTATTAAAATAATACGAACTAAACAGAAAGATAGAGATAGTAAATACCTACTTTATCAAGAAGCACTTAACTCGAAACAAATGATCTGGAATGAAATGAATGGCAACCAAAAGATATTTAACAGCCCCTACGTTACAGCCAACTAAAGGATTGAAACACTGCAAAGCAATGTGAAAGTGAAACACATTGCTTCGAGAAGCCACTGCTAGAAATTAATTCAATTTCCGAGAAGGGGGGGGGGGGGGGTGTTACAGCGGACAAAAAAACCCGATTATAACCTCAAAAAACGGCCGCCTGGGACCCCCCTACCTCGATGTGTCGCGCACCATTCTTCCATATATGGGCCGATTTTTTTTCAAATTTTCAGGAAATGAGTAAAATTGAATGCCCTAAACAAACATTACCCTGTTTGTATGCCACAATGCAGGTTAAGGGTGTATCAATGTCATGAATTTAAGAAATGTTCAAAGTATATGAAAACACGCTATGATGGTTTTGTATTGAAGAGCTATTTGCTATTTAAAATGAATGAAAAAATAAAAAGGTGTACATTTTGGTGAACAACAGTTGGCTCTATGGCCATGTAAAATTTACCCCACCCACGTTCTCTTATTTTGTCCTTTTCAAACAGCCCGCTTCAATAAAATCCATTTTAAATGAAAATAATTATGATAATTTGGTTTTGTGTTATTTATTTCCTATCTATGGTAGTGTTTCTTCATACAAAAACTAATTTAAGAAAAAAAAAGGCACCAAATGTGAAATTTATAAAGCTCTAAATACCATCGATATGGTAGGCCTACTTTTTTGTAAATTTTGTAAGGGGAGATAACTCTTTTTACTTTAATAACTCAAAATTTTCAACACTGACCTTTCAATTTCTTTTCCTATTTTGAACTGCCTTAGCATTGGCTTTCATCTGGTAGAATATAAGAAAAAGTTTAATTCTAGAACTATTTCATTTTCAAACTTTTTTACTTTTTTTTTCACAAAATAAAAAATCTAATAAAAGCATGCCCTATAAAAAGCATATTTTTGATATTCAAGGATCCATATTGTTCAAACCTGGTGCCTGCTTTGTCTAAATTTGGTTTCTATATGTGGAAATATCACCATAGACATGAAATAAATAAAGAAAACCCAAATTACCATGTTTGTTTTGTTTTGAAACAGATTTTACTGAAGCTTGTACTCTGAATGGGTAAAATTTGAGAACAAAAATCTAAATTTGACATACCTTTTTCAAATCGCTGTAGCTCAAAAACAAGGACACCACCATATATATTTTTTCCCATTTTTTCATTCATCATAAATAGCTCTTCCAAAAAAACAATGATAGAAAAAAAGTTTGATACTTTGAAAAAAGCGCTTATGGGTTGGATACACCCTTGAAGGTCATAAAGTCAGTTCACAGACGGTATTTTCAAATTTTTGCGCCTAAATTCGGGCTTGGAGAAATAGGAGCCTAGGGCAAGAAATATGTTTTTACCACCAACTCGTGTTTTTCATGTACATTGATGTCTATTCGAGAGGGAAACGCAAAAAAATGCGAGTTAAAGCGTTTCTATAGTGAAATTTGACGGGATTTTACAAGGTCGCTACATGCGTTAAATTTACCCCATTTTTAGCACTTTTCACCCCAGCAACGAGCCACAGCTATTTTAAAGGCGTAAAATGGGTTATTTATGTAAAATACCACAGAGTGGTATAACAAAGAAATATTGGGAGAAAAGAGTGTTTTTTCATAATTTATAAAGCTAAAATCGGGGCTTATTCACACTTTTTTAGCATTTTTGGTCCTGTATTTGCACTCAAAAGCAGTTTTACTGGAAATGTGAGGAAAAGGTGGATAGAAGGGATTAATATGAATATAACATAACCTTAACAACACCATAAAAGTCATGTTTTCATTTCTTATTTCACACACACCCCGGGTGACCCGTGGATATTTCAGATATATTGGAGAATTTTCTGTGCACATGGCTGTTAAATTTCATTAAAAACAATCCCAAGGAAGCTTTTGTCAACATTTTTTTTTTTATAAAGCCAGCGCTGGGATTCGAACCCAGACCTCCCTCCATTATAGAGGACGTTCTTACCAATTAAACTACACTGGCGTTAGGGGAGACATTAGCAACCTTGAGAAAGACTTATTTTGAACAATTTAATGGCATAAAGTTTACACCATACTTCTTCCCATCAGCTTTTTGTAAGGACTTTGGACCTTCTGGCATTGAATTCGTTTTATTATTGCAATAAAACAAATTTAAGGCCATGTAGCTTTAGAAGTGCAGGCAGGCTCTCAGGAAATGTTGAAATTGTCAAGTATTTCCACAATGTCACATTATACTGATTTTTCACACTTTTTTCACAGTTTTTCACTTTGCTTTTTTTTTTGAAGATAATATTATGTCCTAATGTACACTTCCTGGTTTTGGATCTTGAGGTCTAAACACTGAGGTCTAAACACTGTGTTGAAATTATCAACTATTTCCAAATTGTCACATCATACTGAATTGTCAGCTGCTTTCAAGTTCCATCTGCTAGGATATAGGTAATATTGCACATAATAATGCATAACTGTATAAATTAAACTATTTTCTCCAGTGGAGGAACAAAGTAAATGTGTAAATAGGCGTATTGCTGGAGTAAACCTTTATTCAAATACTTCAGTAAATAAATAATTATAACTTTTGGCCAGCTGCTTTACCTTAAAGGGTTTGTGCTTTATTATTCTACTAATTTAGCCATAACCTGTATCAAATACTGCTACTAATACACTTTTGAGGGACTGGTTCACACAGAATTGGCTGTTTAATGCAGCATTTTCAAACATTTCATGGCTTGTCAATGTTTTTTCTTGTATATGTCCTATATAAAGTTTCTGACTGTGGAAATAAATTAAATACTTCAATGAAAATTCATTTGGGCCATCTGCTCTATTTTGTCCTGTAATAAACTATAACCTTTATCAAAGACTGCTTTTTGTACATTTTTCAGTAGTCGCTTAACACAATAATATTGACTGTTTATTGCAGAAATATCAAACATTTTCAATGCATTTAATAGTTCTCCTTGCAGAATATGTCCCATATACACCTTATGGGTTTGGAATTAAATGAAACACTTCAGTGAAAAGACATTTTGGCCATCTGCTTTACTTTTGTCCTGTATTTAGCTATAACCTGTATCAAACACTGCTTTATTTGCATATTTCAAACATTTTTATAGGATTTTATCAGGATTTCTTGCAGAATATGTCCTATATACACTTTCTGTGTATTAAATTTGAGTTCTAATCACTGATCAGCTCCAAATTTATAGAAGTTTTTCTGTTTTGACAACTTTCATCCTGCTCTCTAAGCTGTCACAGGCATTATATACACAATCAGTGGGTCTTCAGTTGCATGCATTAAACAACAAGAGAGATGAATGAGGTGTATGGTGTCACATTGGTGTGTAACAGTTCTTCTGTCGCACCAGACATAGATGGAAGAAACCATTCTTTCATTTGAACAAGTAGATAGCAGCTTTGCAAAACTGTAAACCCACACCCTGTGGCTAAAATGCAACCTTGGCTCTGTCTAGATAGCCGCCACTGATTATATACAAACATTAGAGCTGCGGTTTTATGAAAACTATGCTTATCATAGAGGCATAGGATTAAACATTATATATTTTTGCAGTCAACAATTGCTTAAGCCACGATCTCACTGTCCCGGTTTGGGTCCCCGGCGAGTCCTGGTTTAGCAAACCGGCAGTACAACCTAATCAGCGCCGGGGACAACCGGCTCGATTGGCTTCCACCGGCTAATATCCACGGATGCTTTAAAATGTTTAATACAACCGGGGGTCACCGGGACGGAAACCAGAACCGGCTTCATCCGGGAATGCCGGATCTTTACAGGCACATCGGCGTCTCTACAATGAACAACGGGGGTGTTTGCGAGGATAAATTTGAATTTGTTTTTAAAAAAATGCAGATTTCCAACTTTTGTTTTTAGCGTTTGCGTTTCTTCTGCGTTTAAATAGCATTTTTTTGCGAGTGACTTTCGAACTTACACGCAAAATGCAAAAACTACACGCGAAAGTTAAACTGTCATTCTGAACATATATGTTTTAACTTTTAACCCGACACAGACGTGTAGTAATCAAATACGATCTCATAGTTGTACATTTGTGGTTACAGCTGACAAGGGATAAGATCTTGATTTTCATATCTATGTGTACATACCAAAGGAGTATTTTTCTTACATTTTATAATATTGGGGAGAATGCATGATGTATGCACTAGGCAGACCGCACACGATTTAATTACTCGAAAATTAGGTCAGGTTTAGATTGCCAATCCGTTTACGATTCAAACGTTTTTTCACTGGTCGTATATTTCAGGGCTGTGGTTAATAAACAGTATGTCACAGTAGAATTAGAAGTATACTTGTACTCGTGCGAGTCTTTTAAATGGCCTCGTCTTTGAAGAACGGTTTCGGTTGTTGAGTCTCAGACTCTGTGTGTGATAAGAATTGTTTACACAACGGAACTCCGAAGTAGCAAAGTGCGCGTTTCATTAGCCAATGAGAATTGGGAAAGTCCGTCATTACGTCATTCTTACAGACAAAAAATAGGTTGAAACTGCCCGAGAAGCTATGATTGGCTTAAGAAAAGTATTCGCTTGTCTTCTCGTCCATTTCCGCCACTTGAAATGCTACGGAATAAACCGAGCATAGCCTTACAGACGCTATACTGTGTTTAGCTGTTCGAAAAACCGTACTCGCATTTTTTTTGCGAGTTTGTTGAAAAATCACTTGCAATTTACAAATTCCACTCGCAATTATGCAAGCTTAAATTCGAACCCTGAGCTACGACAGCCAGTTAACCGTTACGTTGGGGTGAAGGGAAAAGTTCTAAAAATTCATTTTCTGCTGATTATATTCTTTATTTTCCTTCATCCAGTAATGACGTAGTGATGGTAAAAGACTGAAAAGATACATAAGGCAATATAAGTATTTGGTCTAATTAAATGATAAATGGCAGTTCCGGATAGAATATAGAACCAGATCTACACTTAAAGTTCCAAGTTTCCAAATAAAGCAAGGTGCAAAATAACTAGAGATTTCATACACGTCCTTTTTAAATGCATAAAAACGTAAAACATGTGATTTTCAATGGTTCATTCTTATTCTAACTGGATTCTGCCATATCAAGCTTAAAATAAATTTTGGTATGAAAATAACCGATCAGCATTTCAATCTCATATTCACAAGTTGACTAGAATTAATAAGATGACTAGAAACACTAAAACGCAAGGCAAATTGGCCTGAACATACAAAATAATAGGCCGAACGAGTCAAAGGTATGTAACGGAGGGTTTATGGTGAATTCGCCTAGAGACGAACTCGCCTACAATTAGATATATAGTAAACTAAATAGTGAATTCGCCTAGAAAGTAATTTTATAGTGATTTAATTTCGCACCTATATTAAGGTATTGATAACATAACAAAACTTTGTTTTCAGGTTGTGTTTACTAAGATGGGGTGATAAGTGTAGCCCCTGATCATCATATGCAGGTGTTAATAATTTTATATGTAGACCTGTGCAAGCGGCAGTTTTGCTTTCAATATGTAAAATGATGTATTCTACGTTGGCATCACCCCCTTTCAAACAGGTTGTCAAATCTGTGTGTAGTGATTAGGTGCTACACTGATCTTTCATTTTGTTAAAAAAAAATATCTGGATAACAAAACAACAAGATAAGTGGATCCTCTACAAAAAAAATTATTTTATCTACTTGTAAACGGTAGATACACCTGTACTACAAGGTGTGAAATACAATAACTATCATAATTGCTTTATAGGCGAATTCACCATTTCGGTTACTATATATCTAATTGTAGGCGAGTTGGTCTCTAGGCGAATTCACCAGCACCCGTAACGGAGGAGGTGCGAATTGAATACGGCCGAACGTAAGATCGACTAAAACATGACCAATACAGAACCGAATCCGGTAATTTAGGTATAAACAGAACCAGCGTACATTATTTAATTGAGTTATAGAGCTGTCAATATAGAACTTTCACCATGAGGGGGCAAATCTGCCTTTTGAAAGGGCTTGGCAATTGATCCGCGGCGACAAAATGCTTCTTGTACCGGAACGCGCATGCGTGAAATACATGTGCTTAAATTCTGCGTATGATCGTAAATGACCGGAAAGGTTTACTTCTGTCAGAAAGGTCCTAAATAACAACACAATATGGAAAATGGAGGCCGCCATTAGCGCAACTTTCAGAACATTTACGTAAGAACGTTGAAAATTTTTAGCGATCTTATGTCAGTTCAGAAGTCGATAAAATAACTCTTAAACTGTTTCTTTAAAAATTCCTGTACCGAATATGTACAAATCCTTACTCAGATCGTTATATTTAACACTGAAACGCCTCGGCGAAATTTCGAAACGAGTAAACTGACTTTGGAGGTGGATAAATGAACTCTTACACTTTTGCTTTAAACTCTCCCAAAGCAAATATGCTCATTAACTGGTGATTTCAGTTGTCCTTCAAATGTATAATAGAATCAATATTTACTGTTTAACTTCTTGTTCTGGTTTTCTTTCACGTCTTTCAGGCTTCAGCAACTAATCAAATATGGCCGACTCCGCGTCTATTTTAGCGTGGGTATGTCACGTGGTACACTTTAAACCAATAAAAATGAGAGAACTCTGGACTATTTCGGGATGAGGCCAAATCACAGCTCGCGCATGAACCGAATCACTCGATGATATAGAATTAAGAACAGAAAGTAGTTTTTCAAAAAATGCGAGTCCGCATACTGATTGTAATTCTGAAATTTGGTTAGCTAAAGGTCTAGATGATAAATCATCTAGCCCTAAAAATCAGAGACATACAGAGATTCTCTGTATGTCTCTGTAAAAATGGACTTATCCAATATATATAAACATGGAATAATCCACTGGGCACAAATGGATAAAGATATTATAACTAAGTTAAACGTACTTTTAAATCAAGTGCCAAACGGTGACGTGCATTATGATCAGGATCAAACTGTTTGCAAATGCGCCTTATGACGCCATTGAGAGTGAAAGGGGTATTAGAAGCACTACTAATTCGTGAAACTCGTTTACAAACAGTTTGGACAGAGATGAGACGCTGAGTTACTCAGCGTCTTGGCTCGGTTAAAACTGTTTGATATTCTGGTGATTTATTTTGTGAGATTTTTTACCCTACACCGTTTCATTGTCGTCTGCTTCAATTCTGTTGTTTGCAAGATCGTTTCAAATCATGATGCAATGTACAGCGCTCCCTCTCTACAACGACACCCAATGGGAGACAAAAATATGATCGTTGTTCGGAGGGAGTCGTTACAGGGAGGGAATTTGGCTTAAGTTTGCAAACAGCTTGAAACCAGATCAGACGCCGCGTAACGCGGCGTCTGATCTGGATTCAAGCTGTTTGTCACTCGTAATTAGCCTAAGTGTTTTACTCTGAAATGGTCAAATATGAAAAACAGCAGACGACATTTTGAAGCAGACGATATTTCAGAAGTAAGAGCGTTAGATATAATTGTACTGTTTAGGGAACTGCGGCAATTGTCGTTGTAAGGAGGGAGTCGTTGTTGGGAGGGCCGTTGTAGAGAGGGAACGCTGTAGTACGATTTAAAACGTATCGATACGGGTGTCAAACAGTTTGGATCAGGATCAAAACTGTTTTCATGCGCGCATTTTGGCGTCATTAAGAGTGAAAAGGTTAATGACGAGAATACTCGTCGCTAGGATTGAATGTGTTAGGGAGACCATTCATCGCCATATTTTCGTCTGCTTTAATATTATTGTCTGCAATATCGTTTCAAAGTTTAATTTCAGGCCGTATGACTAAATGAATTTTAGAACGAGTGTCACGACGTCCGATCAGGATCTTAACTGTTTGCAAAATCGCCTTTTGGCGTCAGTGAGAGTGAAATGGTTAAGCGTATTCAATTTATATCCCTGCAGAAAAAATAGTTCCAATTCAGACAGTCCTGGTCATGTACCACAACAAAATTAAAAGTTTCTCTAATATTAGCAGACGGTAACTTGAAGGAAGCAGGCTGAAAGTAAAGCAGAATGTGCCTTTAGGCACAGTCTGCTTTACTTCCAAGCCGCTTCAAGTGAAGTGGTACATTGTCTTCCAAACTAGAAAAAGACTATGGGACTATGCTATTAAAAGCATCGCTTGCTTACATGTGGACAAGGGAAATGAGCATGTAACCATTGAAGTTATGTTACACAGTCTGAATTAGATCATTGAAAAATGTCACTTCAAAGTGAGCAAAGTACATGGGACATACATTGTGTCAAATGTGGGAACTATATGGGCTCTGCAATATGGATCCATGTTAAAGCTATATATCGAACGTATACAGTGCACCCTCTATGTTGGATTCGAATCCGGGACCCAGCATGCGTGGACGGATAAACAAAGTTTAGATACACCGCTTAACCAATTTTGAACAATAATAATTATTATAATAAAGACTTTATTTAACGAGAGAGCTCATTTGGTAAATACTAATCGTCTATGAGGCCCTCAAGAACTACACTTGCTATTCATTTTACAGGGATCGATTTAAACTACTTCACTCTATAGCGATGGAGCATGCGATTTTCCTTTCGTCTTATGCTTGCGCATGCGTGAACGGTTTCAATTGAGTCGCAACAGTGTCCGTTTGTACCGTCTACAGACGGCGATGGAAAAGCGATGGAAAATATATAAAAACTAAGATTTGATTACGTTTCTTGAGAATGATTTTAGACTGATCATATATTTTAAATGCCAGATGCACGATGAGGCTACACAATTGCTTCCATTTGAGTATTTTCTTTTAATTTTCCAAATACACAATATGGTTGCGAGTCGCTTTAAAGTCAACAGAAGTTCCGTTTAATGCCTACAGTAAGGCTCCAGGTAACCGATATTCCCGAACGCCGATATAGACTGATCCTTTCCAACTCCCTCCCTTGGACTCGCCACAAATATACGACTGAAATAATACAAATTTAGAGTCATTGAACCCTTGCGACGAGATTATTCGTCCATTTTACAAACAGTACACCTGTAAAAATGCATGTTATGTGTGCTATGCAAACAGTTCAGACCTAGATCAGAGGGCTCCAAAACGAGCCCTCTTATCAGGGTATTTACCATTTGTTATTTAGCAAATACAGTAAAATTTCCCTATTACATGTACCACCACTGAAGTGAATGTTAATTCATTGTATACCAGATATGTTACAGCTTAAAAAGCAAGGTAAAAGTAAAACAAAAAGCTCCTTTCATCATGCTTTAAGCAGCAACCTGTATTAAACAGACATTAAACAAAATTAGTAATCGTAAAAGAGGGTTACAGCGCTCCCTCTCTACAACGGCCCTCCCAACAACGATTCCCTCTTCACAACGACGCTTGCTGCTGATCCCGAAACAAGAAATTATGTCCAACCTTTTTACGTCTGCAATAATCTTCTGCTTAAAGTTGTCGTCTGCTGTATTTCTCAAAATTACATATTGGGCATTTTGACATAACACACCTTAGTGACGAGTGACAAACAGCTTGAATCCAGATCAGACGCCGCGTTACGCGGCGTCTGATATGGATTCAAGCTGTTTGCAAATGTAATCCTATTTCCCTCTCTATAACGACTCCCTCCGAACAACGCACACATTGGTTGTCTCCCATTTGATGTCGTTGTAGAGAGGGAGCGCTGTATTAGTAAAACCTCGCTATTACTAGCACTAAAAAGATTGATTACATACAAGACAGGTAGCAACTTAAAACAAGGTCAATGTAAAACAGAAGGCGATGATGAACCTATAAACCTTTTTCATATAACTTCATGTTGTTTCTCTTTTGTTTTTGTTTGTTTTTGTTAGTAAAATAAACATTCACCCAGTGTATACAATATACTTACTGTGTTTGTTTCCCCATAGTTCGGTCACTGTTAAACTTCCCTGACTAATTCAATGTTCCTGAGAAATAAACAAAACCAAACAAGAAATATCTTTAAAAAAGATATTCGGCGGAATGAGTGGTTGAACTAAGGCTATATAGATGGGTGTGCAAAATTGAATGAAATTGAGGTTTTCAAAAGAATTGTAATATCTTGGATTGAAAAGCAAAAAATAAAAGTATACAATTGAAACAGTAACTTTTATTTAAAATGCAAAACTATCATGTACAGAAATGCAAAACAAAACAATAATTTAACTCCTATCCTAGCTACTGGTAGGAGATCCTCACATTAATCTATTGTTCTATATATCAAACTTTTCATTCATAGAGTTTCTTGAAACAAACTATAGCATACACAAATGTACAGATTCAACAGTCTGCTCTACTTCACTCTTGTAAATAATGATGAAACCACACAATTGTGTTTAACTCACTTGAGGCCATTTATATTTAATATTGCTTTTAATGTATGGTAAATGTGTACAAATAGTTAACAATTAAAACAAATTGGTAGTAAACAATTACAAAACACCTAGCTTCCTCTGTATTTCAGATGTCATCTTAAATTGCATCAGCCCCCAGTGTAGTAAACAGTCTGGTCTGTGTCTCTAAATTTTACACTCACAGCCATATCTGGGAAAACTGTAATTGGACATAGACCAGCCTACAGGGCTCCAGATAAGAGGGAGTAAACTAAACAAATCACATTTATTCACTCATTTCAGCACCAAACCCTATTGTGTTACCACTCATTTTGATTGTCTCGAAGAGACAATTCAAATGTTTAGTGACACCACAGGGTTTAATGCACAAATAAAGATTTTAAGTTTTGAAATAATTCCCTTATCTGGAGCCCTGTCTACTATCCAATCAGACTATTCAGTTTCAACAGGTGCTCTCAAGTCTAAATTTCTGATCAAATATAATTGGTTGAAATGTGTGGCCAAACAGAAAGTGTGGCTAAATAGAAACCAGACAGCTCCGCCGAAAAATAGCGAGTCTTACATGAGTACTCATTACTTATCATTTTTAAGAAACGAATAGACTAAAATGATATGACGCGAGCCTTGTGTGCCTGGAAAGGTCTTGTTCATATACATATGCAAATCCAATATTAGAGAAGTACCACAAGGGACCTTGGAGTAATAAGTACTTTTAGAAACCTAAACGTGGGCCCTAAGTTCAATGTCAAGGTCATTGGGGTCAAACATTTTAAATGCACAGAAAGGTCTTGCCCATATACATATGCTTACAGAATAGGAATAGAATACCTCAATGAACATAGGAGTTATACGCATTTAAGAAACTAAACGCAGATTTTGAAACTTAAGTGCGGGTCCTAACTTCAAGGTCAAGATAACGGGGGTAAAATATTTGTGTGCATGGTAAGGTGTTACCCATATACACACGTATACCAGATATGAAAGCAATATATCGCAGGACATGGGAGTTATTTTTTTAAACCTAAGCATAGATTTCAAAACCTAAACGCTGGCCCTAAGTTCGAGGTCAAGGTCACTGGGCTGAAAAATTTTGTATGCATGAAATGGTATTGTCCATATACACATGCATGGCAAATATTAAAGGAATATCTCAATGAACATAGGAGTTGCAGGCATTTTTCAAAACATAAACACAGATTAAGAGACCTAAACGAAGGCCCTAAGTTCAAGGTCAATGTCACAGGGGTCAAACTTTTTGTGTGCATGAAAAGATCTTGTCCATATACACACACATACCAAATATGAAAGCAATACCTTCAAGGTCAAGGACACCAGGGTAAAAATATTTGTTTGCTTGATAAGGTAGTATTCATATACACATGCATGCTAGATATGAAAGCAATATCTCAAATGACATAGAAGTTATTAGCATTTTTTGAAACCTAAAAGCAGATTTCAAAACCTAAACGCGGGCCCTTAGTTCAAGGTCAAGGGCACTTGACTGAATGTTTTTGTATGCATGAACAGGTATTGTCCATAAACATATGCATGTCAAATATTAAAGGAATATCTCAATGAAGTTCTAGGCATTTTTCAAAAACCTAAACGCAGATTTCGAAACCTAAACGCAGGCCCTTAATTCAGGGTCAATGTCACAGGGGTCAAACTTTTTGTGTGCATGGAAAGGTCGTGTCCATATTCACACATATATCTATACCAAATAATAATTGGAAGATGTAATTTTCCATTTTATGCTTCAGTGGAGAAAGACGTCGAAGTTTTAATATGTTAACAGTGTAGTAGTGACTGGATATTTTGTTCTGTACAAACACTGTAGACCCAGATCAGAGGTCTCCTAAAGATCAGGGCGTGCACTGTTTGATATTTTGTTATTAATTGTATCAAACAACCTTTAATATATAGTAAAAAAAATGGACTTGTCTTATATAATTGGAAACAGAAAATGTCCATTTGACATATTAATGGGACAGCTAATGTCAAGGTACACTGTGTCATTTTGTCGTATACAATAGACAAAAGAGTTATGAATTTTATGTTTTATGGTTCTGTTTTCACTGAAGTTTTTACCAACGAATAACATCTTTAAGAACATTACAATGTATAATTCAATGGATTTGAACATTTTGGTGAATTTTGCCACTCTTGATTAGGGATCAGCAACAAGCGTTGTTGTAAGGAGGGAGTCGTTGTTGGAAGGGCCGTTGTAGGGGGAGCACTGTACTCCGTACGTAGTCATTTTTCTTCGCGTGAAGTACAGAACTTTACATTATGACAAAGAAATCAAAATACATGGATATGACCAATGTAGGGAGTTTGACATGTGTTTATTCAAACAATGACTGGTACCACTATTATATGAGGGTCACTTGGTTAATAAATACGAAAGAAGACTCAAGCAGGAAACGCAACACAAACAATACACCCATCTCTAAAAACCTTTACCCCATAGCCTATTTCAAGTTTTGAAGACAGACAACCACTTAAAGAAGACTGAAAGTAGATCAGAATGCGCCTTATTAGGCGCATTCTGATCTACTTTCTGTCTTCTTTAAGCTACCACCTGCTAGGATAAGGAAGTATCCATCATGATGCATGTGCATGACTGTATAAATCTGAACTATTTTATTCAGTGGAAAAAACAAACGGAATGCACTAAAAGGCGCATCTATGGGGGAGAGGACTACACCGGTTTGAGATGTATTTTGAATATCTTAAATTCGTTTCCCTACAGAGCGCCGTCCATGTGTGGTAACTTCAACAAATGTCAAAAAAATAATGGTCTGTCTATGTTTAACCCTTTCACTCTCTATGTCGCTTTAAAACGCGTTTTCAAACAGTTTGGATCCTGATCAGGCGCCGCGTAACTATAGTATATCAAAGCATTTTGCTAATGTCAAACCACTACAGTTTTTCCACTCTACGACGACGACAAATGGGAGACACATAGTGTGTATGTTATTCAGAGGGAATCGTTATAGGGTAGGAACACTTAAGACTTGGATTACATTTGCTAACAGCTTGAATCCAGATCAGACGCCGCGTTAAGCGGCGTCTGATCTGGATTCAAGCTGTTTGTCACTCTTCATTATATTTATTCTATCAAAATGTCCACTTACTCGTATGAAACAAAACAGCAGACGACAATTTAAGCAGACGATATTGTAGCACTAAAAGCATTAGATATAATTGTCTGTTTTAGGGAACTGTGGTAAGGGTCGTTGTTTGGAGGGAGTCGTTGTTGGGAGGACAGTTTTAGGGAGTTAACACTGTATTTCGATCGAGTATATGCATAGCATTCCGGCCTTGGGATTCCTACATAAATAAAGAATAAGCGAAAAGAAATGTATATATCACCAAACTTGTGTTAAACCGTTCACGGGCATTATAAAGTTGGTTGGTTTAGGGTTATGTGAGTGAAAACGACATTGTACATGCTCTATCTTATCATTTGGCATACTTATACAGTAGTGCTTTAAATAGCGTCTTTTAATACTTAATCTGATGTAATATCGTCTGCTTTGAAATTATCGTCTGCAAATTGTTTGATTTTAGATTAATACATTTTTCAGTAAAGACAGCTAATGAAATTGTCAAACAATTTGAATTCAGATCAGACGCCGCGTTACGCGGCGTCTGATCTGGATCCAAATTATTTACACAAAACAGTGAAGTGGCGATCAGCAGACAGGGGGTTCATGTTTATATAATTGTAACTATATTTCTTAAATAAGTACATCTGTCTACTGCTTTACTTGAGATGCACTTAATACTATATACAACTAGTTACTTGTTCTAGAATAGTGTGCTTGTTTGAAAAATTGTGAAAGGATCTTTCAGCTTAATGATAATATTTCAGAGCTCCAGTTAAGGGGAGTATATCAAAAACTAAAATTGTTTTTTCTACATTAAACCCTTTGATATTACTACTCTTCGAGACGATATTAATGAGTTGTAAAACCAAAGGATTTAGTGGTTAAATGAGTGAGAAAATGTTGGATTTGTTCAGTTTTCTCCCTCTTATCTGAGCCCTGATATTTTATATAGGTAGTGTCAGTTTATGTCATATGCAGATCACCGCAACCTTTTAATAGATCTAAACGCTATGTACAGCGGAGACGACGTTATTCATTCCCATGTAAACGCTAATGGAAATGCACACGGATTTCAATTAAACGTTGAAAATTACTTATTTTTTTAATTCTAGCCATTGATCTTAATCTGAGTGACAACTAGTTTGGAGCCTGTCCAGAAATCGTGTTATCCGGCGTCTGATCTAGCTCCTTCCTGATTGCTTTTGTCATAAAGGTTTTTACCATAAACACGTTTTGGGGAAAGAATAATATCTTCTCAAATGAACTAGTTTATGCTAAAAGTTTTGATGCTACTTAGACTCACAGTTACCAGGCGTCTAATCAGGATCCAAACTGTGTGCATATTGACGTTGAAACAAATACTATTTTCTGAAACGATTAAGGAAGCCTGATGTGGTAGTTTCGGAGGTTATCAAAGCTGAAGCCATCTTGATGTGACCTTTGTAGGTTAAAGGTCTTTGTGCATAGGTTACACTCATCTGAACTCAAGCAGCATGTTGCGATTTGCCGGTATGTATTGATGTTGTTTAACCCCATAACCACATAATTTGTTTCTAGTACTGAAGATTGATGACCATGCACATAAAGCAGGAATGCGCCCTTAGGCGCATTCTGCTTTACTTTCAGGCCGCTTTAAGCTACCGTCTGCTAGGATATTAAAGTATGTCTTTATCAGGTATATTGAATGAATTAAAGGCGTTGAAATATGTTAAAATGCGTATCGATAAAGTAATGGGTAAAAACACGCCGTTCAAGTATCTTTTTTACAAATGTAAATTTCTTTATTTAATGGCAACGCCTCTCTAAAATTTAATTGAATTGAATTTTCCACATGTGATTGTTTTGCATTGTCTACGTTTAACCCTTTCATGATTAAATTATTCGGGAGAGTTTTACCCCCTCACCGCTTTATTTTCGTCTGCTTCAGTATTATTGTCTGCAAGACACGTTTCAAATAATATGACTGGCGAAATTACAAAACGAGCGTCAAACAGTTTGTGTCCTGATCAGACAATGAGTTTCAAAAATGAGTGTTAAAAATGGTTTGGACTTTTAGGAGTCAATGTCGTCTTTATGATTTGTTTTGTTCACGTAATGAAGTACATGGCTTTGATAATTTACTTGGACATGGTTTTTGGTTTACTTGCAGTGTTGTTGATATTGTACATTGGATTGACATGGTCCGGTAAGTATTTATAATTTGATTATACAACTTATAAACGCAATTCAACCCCAGCGTCCAACCAGGCTCCAAACTGTTTGCCTAACAAATTGGATAAACCGTCAACATTCTACATTTTTAACCAACCAAACTGCCTTTGGCACCCAGTAAGTACGGCACTGTTGGCGACCTTACAACCAGAATAAGCGATGTGTGTTTACTAGAAACGTGCGAACATTTTATCTTGGGCCAATCAAAAATATATATTCTAAGTTAGTTAGAACATATTAAGTGAAATTATAGTGGTTAAAAATGGGCGGAACGAGCGCAGCAAGCGAGTCCCTTCTTAGCCACTAAGATTTCACTTCATATTTTAAACATGTTATTTTCTAAATATTATTGTTTTGCGGTTGCCCGACTTTAGATTATCATCACAATCATGAAAATAAATAAGAGAAGCGTATAGACACACACATAAGATAAAAATTGCAATCAATTCATCAGGGGCCCGTTTCATAAAACATCTTACGACAAATGTTGTCGTAAGTCAAATTATAAAACTCTCAATTATTATTTATTTCTCCATCTAATCCTGTCTTGTGATATCTTTTTGGAATCGTCTTGAAAAGACGATTCCAAAAAGATGTCACAAGACATGATTCGATAGAGAAATCAGAGATTAAACGTATTACTGCAACTTTATTAGTTATACAGTTTCTTCACAGTGTACATGAGGATTTCTTCTCGGTTGAGGTGAATCATATTGCCCAAGCCGTTAGGCGAGGGTTAGATCATTTTACGAGCCAGAAAGAAATCCTCATATACACTGTGAAGAAACTGTATAACGAATTTATTATACTGCAAAGTTTTCACTGTTCAAACGAAATATTTCGGAATATGTCGTGTACAGTGCTCATAGTAAACTATAGCAAATTCGCGCCAAAGCAGCTAACATTGAGCGTAATTGCCGTCATGTTTCTGACGGTTGTTATTCATAAGAAAAATGGGAATACTCGTAAATTTCGGGGTCAAACTTTCGCAGAAATAATGCGACTGTTGAAAGATCCAAACGCCGATTGGTTCTTAGCCGAAATGGACTTAAAACGGAGGATGCACGATTGAATGCACTCAATCCTGTCGAGCAGTCGGCCATCTTATTTTCTGCAAAGCAAGAAACAGGGACATGTCAGCCAATGAAAACAGTTGCATTTCTAAGTACCTTGTCAGCTCACAGGGTACTTAAGATCACATCTAGAGCTCGGTTGCCAATCAAAAGTAAGGAATTTACTTTGCAGTATAATAAAAACCTATTTATGACTAGATACTGCTTCTTTTGCCAACAGTGTACATAAAGAGTACACTTGCCATATGCAAACAGTTAAGACCCGCACCCGAGGGCTCCTAAATAACCCATCGTATCAGGGCCTGTGCTGTTAGTCATATTGCAATAAAATTGACACTGATTTCAATTTGCAACACATTGACCAAAATCCAAAATTATAAATCGCCGATACTAAATTAGAAACTGGAGCTTCAGGTAGCAGAGTTTTAAACAAATTAACAATTTGACGCGTAACTTCGGAAAATTTAACAGCAGATTTATTTTTGTTGGTAATGTCATCCACTGTGCTCATATAGCTATAGTTTGATATCTGTTCTTATTTTATTTCAGGGACAGTTTCAGCAGACTGTGTAGATGACCCAACCTTCGACTGTGCTCATATAGCCACGGTGTTTAATATATGTGCTGATATCGCACACGCCAAGGCAGTGTGTAGAAAATTCTGCAACTTGTGTAGCCAAAGTATGTAGATGTTTTATTTGTTTTGTTTTGTTTATTTCCTTTTTTTTTTTCAATAAATGTATTCATATATTTTACATCCATACATATATCTACATTCCAACGTCAAATATAGGTAGTAAATATAATGTAATTTACAACGTATTTTGTATTAAAAAGAATCAATAAAATATTGAAATACATATCAGCAGGTACATTTCATAACATGTTATGAAATGTCTTTAATATCAGCAAACTAAATGATATTTCTAACATGCAATTTGTCCCTTGAATGTAAATATGAAAAATTTATTATGGGGAAACAAAGAGAAAAATACAGAAAGAGCATGCATTTTTCTAAGTAATTTATATTACAATAATTTCTATGTCTAAATGTAGTTTAAAACAAGGTATCGTACAGATGTCCATGTAGAAACTATATTTTCTGTATTATTACATGTTTGTTTAATATCCCATGCTAGTTTCAATGAGTTATTTAATCCGGTTACTGACGACACGATTTTCTTTTTTTGCATTAAAAGTCATTTGGATCGGTTCCCAAAAGTACGTACATGTATAAGCTATTATCTTGGGTTGTGGGTACGAGTTGACCATGCTAGTGGGTACGATATTGTTTGGGTACTATATGGTTTGGGTACCGAAATGATCAGTATGTTGGTACGAAATGGTTTGGGTACGATATGGTTTGATTACGAAATGATTTGAATCCAGAGATTGTACGTGTAGTGTGTTCCATGAATTATTTTCTAGCTTCAGATCGGCCACGAGACTGTCGGGATATACAGGCAGACAATATGACATATATCTACGGAAGCTTGATACCCGTGAAAGCCGGTCCTACCCATGCCATCATTAAAGTGATGTGTGACATGCTTATATTTGGGGGCGGATGGACAGTAAGTACATGTGTATACGTAATGACACTTAATAGGCTATCATTTATATAACCCTATCTACGTGTTTACTCGTACTTTACAAACAGTAAACATGTTAAGAATACACGTGTTCTTTCGTTGCATACAAGTCAAAACGTATCCATATCAAAACGTACTCAAACAAATTTAGGAACCCAGGTTTCAGCGTTATAAAATTTTCACAACAGCTGTTTTAAGTTTACGTAACGTAGGGAACCATGGCAAGACAGACGTGTAAAGAGGATTGATTTAAACATGTCAGGACTGCCATTTCTCCGGATTTTTTTTTCGAATTTTCTTATTTTTTTCGGATCTACGTAATTTTCCGAAATCTTCGGATTTCTGCTCTTACTTTTAAATTTTGAATTGTTGTACTTTTTTTGTTACTTTGGAAAACATTGATATTGGTGTAAAACAGTTATTTCCATTGTAAGGAGGCAATGCCGTTGTTGGAGGGAACACTGTATAGTGGCAAGTATCGTTGTAAGGAGGGAGTCGCTGTTAGGAAGGTAGTTGTAGGGAGGAAGCACTGTACATGTTTCTAATTGTGTAGGTACTGATGCATAGGGAATCAGCCTCGACAAGTTTCAAAAGGGACTCAACTGAGTATGCAGTTGGCTTCGGTAACAGCCTCCAGAACTTCTGGATAGGTATGATAGACTAGTTAAAGACTAAACCTAGTTTGGGTGGTTACGTATTTATTTCATACTACGGAATATAGTCCACGAGGCGCGGGACGCGCCGAGTGGACTATGTTCTGTAGAATGAAATAAACATGATCTGAGCTATTTAGCACAGGGCTTGGGCTCGAGAAAAATAAGAATACCCTTCGTTTCTGCTTTTTTGTTTTAGACGAAAAAGTCATTTTATTTGTAATATTTTACAAATTTTGAAAGATTATTTCAATGTGAAGTTTGAGACCTAAGCATGTTTTTTTGCGCGCAACCATGGTATAACCTATTTAGCACTGGCTTGCTTGAGGAAAATTAGAAATGACATGACCTTTCGTTTCTGCTTTTTGTTTTTAGACGAAGAAAGCCATTTTATTTGTAATGTTTTACAAAATTTGAAAGGTTATTTCAATGTGAAGTTTATTGAAGTACTACATGTAGGCACATTTCCTTAGCAATTGTCTTTAAAGAGACTTGCAACCAGATTTAGCATTAAAAATAGTAATTTGTAAATATGTGTCAAACGCTTATATAAATGGTAAAGAATTTGTTTAGGATCAGAAATTCTGTTTCTGAAAAGCCAGAAGAATGTCTATGCGAGTAATCAGTGAAGCGTCTCATGTGAGGTCCGTCTCTTATTTTTTGATGGTTTGGTTCGAAAACAAAAACTTGATTTTGAGTATGTCCGAGCCTCTGTTAACAGGCTGTTTGAGGGCAGGGCAGAATGGGCCTTTAAAAGGTGCTTTCTGTCCTACTCTCACCCCTTCAAGTGTTAACCTGTTTTTGAAAGAAAAAAAAACAAAAAAACTTCTTCATAGTTAAGTATGTAAATCAAAGATAATATAGTAATTGAAGCTTGGGACCTGCTGAAAGTAAGGATGAGTGCACTGAAAACTCATTATGTCATGCTCTTAACCCACCTCAAGCAAGAATTACTTTAAAATTCATATCAGTGTTAAAGTATACCTCGCTTTAACTATTTCATGGTGAAAAACAATAATCAACACAATTTGAGACAGGATTAAAGCAAAGAAGAATGTGCCCTTTGACACATTCTGCTTTGCTTTCAACCTGCTCCAAGACCTTAAACACAATTATGACTCTAAAACAGATAAATCAAATAGTCAATAGAATGACAGAGGCTTAAGGCTGTCTGAGAGTTTAGCAAAATGTGCCTTTAAAAGGTTAATAACTTAATATAATGCTTGGAAACTTATTCATAAAAAGAAAGCTAAAGCCAATTTATTGATTGTAGACTGAAGCCTGTAGAAAGTAAGGCAGAAAGCACTGGAAGCACACTGTGCTTTGCTTTCAACTGACTTCAATGGTATAAATCATCAACTATAGCATAGTTAAGTATATACATGTAGATCAAACTTAATATGTGATTGTAGCTTGTGGCCTGCTGAAAGTAAGGCAGAGTGCATAAACACTCATTCTGTCATGCTTTCAATCCGCTACAAGCAGTAAAGATGCTTCCAACACTAGGGGCATGATGGTAAACAGTGTATCTGTTACATAGTGTACAAATAAGAAGCTTAAGGCAGTTTGAGAGTAGAGCAGAATGTGCCTTTAAAAGATGCTTTCTGCCCTATTCTCATCCACTTAAGTGTTAAACTGTTGTTGTTGTTGTTTTTCCATAAACAAAATACAAACAAATCCAGAAATAGGCTAAAAAACATTAACTATTTCATAGTTAAGTATATAGACCAAAGTTAACATGGGATTGTAGCCTGCTGAAAGTAGGGCAGAATGCACTGAAAACTCACTCTTGTCATGCTTTCAACCCGCTACAAGCAGTAAATATATTTCCAACACCAGGAGCAGGGTGGAAAGCAGTACAAATGCTCCAAAGTATACATATCAAAGTTAATACAGTGCTTGGAAACTAAAACAAAGCTAATTTATTGATTGTAGCTTGAAGCCTGCAGAAAGTAAGACAGAAGGTGCTGAAAGCACACTCTGTCTTGCTTTCAACTCGCTTCTATTGTTAATTTGCTACCAACATCAGGAACAAGATGAAAATAGCTAACACTTTAAAACTGGGAGCCTACTGAAGGCAGAGCAGATTGCGACTTGGAGTGCACTCTGCTATGCTTTCAATACGCCTCAAGTGATACCCTGTTTTCATAACCTAGAAACAGGCTATAATACAGTAACTACTCCATAGTATTTCGATTCAAAGCTAATACAGTGATTGAAAGCTTAGGGTTGACTGAAAGTGAAGAAGAATGCGCCTAAGGAAGCATTCTGCTTTACTTTCACTCACCGGTTTCCAAAACTGGAAAATGGCTATGTAATGAGTTCATCTTAATAATTATGGTAACTACATGTAATTATGATAACCACTTAGTTGGTTGTCATTGTATGTATGTTTGCTTGCATGTTTGTTTGTTTGTACAAAGAGAATGTAATTTATTACCATTGTCTTTATATATATATATATATAAAAAAGATCTATTTAGTAGTAACAAATATTGAAATGGAAAAGCTCAGTTCACATTACAATTTATGTGCACAGAGTTACTTCTATTTCCATATTTAGGTATGTTTTCTTCCAAATACATACTACAACGCCACCAAACGGAGATTTGGTGCAGTCATTCATAAGTTTGTAAATTTTGTATTGAACTATACATTAAAACCAACAACATATAGATCTACTGTCTCCATAAATAGTACAAAAATATTATGTACACAATGCAAGGGACAACAGTTATTCAGACAGCGTATTTTGGTTAAACGCACACTGCTACCCCCATCCCGTCTCAGTTACACCCCCCCCCCCCCCCAGAAAGCCAGAACCCATTCATATTCTTCACGTGACCCCCCCCCCCCCCCATTTAAACAAACACAAACACTTTACGACTTTTACCTTTCTTTTAAAGTATAGTGCACCTATTTCAGAGTCTGACGGTCTAATTGGCTAGTTTTTGCGTTTTGTTTTCGGCAAAGGTTGGCAGGTTTGACATATCATTTATGAACAACAGGCCACTAGCACGTCGGCACTATCTACATGCCTACTTACTTCAGGCTATTAATTAACAATCAAGATTTACTTACCCACATGTAGAAGGTGGAAACGGCATGCGGTCACACATTCTAAATGCAGCTTAATAATACTCCAAATTTATTTCACTAATCCACTTTAAATTCCATCTCTGCAGAATACTTCTTATGAATTTTATCACATTTCACTAAATTCCCTTTGAACTTCGAACTAGATCACTTTTGTCGGTAGCTTAAACACACGCCGTAACATTTCTACAACCACCCAATTCAAAACAAAAAATCCGAAATTCACGTGCGACCTTGACCGACTCACAATCCAGTGACCCAGAGAGACAGTAATTTACATACATGTAGCGGTTCAGCCGCTAGCCGATCTAAACTAGGTTATAACCAAAAATAGATCTATAGAGAGATGCCAAGGAATTCATATCACATTTCACAAAAACTCCCTTTGAAACTTGAACTAGATCACTTTGGTCGGCAGTTTAAACGCACGCCGTATAACATCTCCTACAGCAACACCCAATTAAAATAAATCGGAATGCACGTGCGTCCTTAGAAATAAATCGAGGTCGCCAGACACACACCCACTGACCCAGTGGCAGTCTACACTGGCCACGCTTAACTCATTCACCCCTGAAACTTTAATGAACAATCCAATTTCGAAATAAGTCTGGTCCATTTTTGCCTTTTAGGGTTGATTTTAACAATACATTTGAGAATGACAAATAATGTTGATCCTGATCAGGGGGCTCCTTAAGGAGCCCTCTAATCAGGATCCACACTGTTTGCATTGTACAAGTGTAATCCTAACAGGTACACTGTTTATAAACGACGACTATACTCGTTGCTAGGGCTGAAAGTGTCAACTAGGTAATAACCGAAAATATATCCCTAAAAAATTGTCAATATTTGATGTTAGAGGGAGATTTCATATTTAACTGCTTTTGAATAAAAGTTGTCCTCTGTGTTCACGTGGCTTTGATATAGTATTAAAGAATGTATTCTCTTGTATATGTAATTGTACATACTGAGAAAATGAAGAATAAAACTTGGAAAAAACTTGGAAACAGAATTAGATGACTCTGCCACATGTTTATGCTTTTGCAATTACTTTCACACCTATTGAGAACAATGCGGGGATCATACAAAGGACCAGGGGCCCGTTTCATAAAACTTCTTACGACAAATGTTGTCGTTAGTCAGATTATAAAAGTATCAATTATTATTTATTTCTCCATCTAATCCTGTCTTGTAACATCTTTTTGGAATCGTCTTGAAAAGACGATTCCAAAAAGATGTCACAAGACAGGATTAGATAGAGAAATCAGAGATTAAATATATTTTAAAGTGTTGACTTACGACAACATTTGTCGTAAGAAGTTTTATGAAACGGGCACCAGAAGAAGTATGTCTTTAACCCCTTCACTGACAGGGCAACATCTGTGATGAGTTCAGTAAAGAAATCGATGGCCTTTGATTGCAAGTTGGCTACCGGTCTGAAATACAGTGGAGAAACCGTAATTAATTCGTTCAAACGCAAACGTGTTGCAATGAAATTTAGAAAATGTCAACATGTTCACAATTCAGAGTTCTAGTTTTTATCTGAGTGGCAAGCAGTTTGGAGCCTGATCAGACGCCGGTTGTTGTTTTTTTGTTGTTATCTTGGAGAGGACAGAATAACGCCACAACCCCACAAATTCCTAATGTACAATAATTTATTTGTCTGGTTCCAGGCCTGGAGACAATGCACAAGTTGACCTCGGATGGAAGGCTGTACCAGCTCCTAGTGAAAATGACCACTGCCAACGACAGCATATACTACGAAATCTACGATGATTTTTCTATTGGGCCTGGACCACAGTTTATCCTTCACCTTGGGCAAGCCCAGGGAACAGCCGGTACTACAATGTTCCCTCCTCCGAACTACGAGTCCCTCCTTTCAACAATTAGTGCTGCTGTTTCCCAAACAAGAGAATTACTTAACCTTTTCACTGCTGCAATATCGTCTGCTTAAAATTGTCGTCTGCTTATTTTTTCAAAGTTACATATTTGACATTTCTATATTAAACAAACATAGCCAAGAGTGCCCAACAGCTTGAACCCAGATCAGACGTCTGATCTGGGTTCAAGCTGTTTGCAGATGTACAGTGGAGAATCTGTTATTCTTTCCCGTTTAAACGCAAACGTACGCAAACGAAAAGCACTAAAACGTAGAAAAGAACAACTTTTGGACAATTCTGATATTTCATGTTTGTCTTGGTGGCAAACAGTTTGGAGCCTGATCAGACGCCGGGTTACCCGGCGTCTGATCTGGCACCAAACTGTTTGCACTGCAAATAATAGTTTTAGCGTAAACGCGTTTATTGGGAAAGAATAACAGATTATCCACTGTAAGCCAGAAGGTACTCAGTGCTCAGAACACTTATGGTTTAACCTGTCCCTCTCTATAACAACTCCCTCCGAACAGCACACATCATCTTTGTCTCACATTTGGTGTGGTTGTAGAGAGCGGGCCGTGTATGACTGGACTGGTTTTACTGTATTTATTAGATAGGTTTTACTGTATTTATTAGATAGGTTTTACTGTATTTATTAGATAGGTTTTACTGTATTTATTAGATAGGTTTTACTGTATTTATTAGATATGTTTTACTGTATTTATTAGATAGGTTTTACTGTATTTATTAGATACGTTTTACTGTATTTATTAGATAGGTTTTACTGTATTTATTAGATACGTTTTACTGTATTTATTAGATACGTTTTACTGTATTTATTAGATACGTTTTACTGTATTTATTAGATACGTTTTACTGTATTTATTAGATATGTTTTACTGTATTTATTAGATAGGTTTTACTGTATTTATTAGATAGGTTTTACTGTATTTATTAGATATGTTTTACTGTATTTATAAGATATGTTTTACTGTATTTATTCGATAGGTTTTACTGTATTTATTAGATAGGTTTTACTGTATTTATTAGATAGGTTTTACTGTATTTATTAGATAGGTTTTACTGTATTTATTAGATACGTTTTACTGTATTTATTAGATATGTTTTACTGTATTTATTAGATACGTTTTACTGTATTTATTAGATATGTTTTACTGTATTTATTAGATAGGTTTTACTGTATTTATTAGATATGTTTTACTGTATTTATTAGATATGTTTTACTGTATTTATTAGATATGTTTTACTGTATTTATTAGATATGTTTTACTGTATTTATTAGATACGTTTTACTGTATTTATTAGATAGGTTTTACTGTATTTATTAGATAGGTTTTACTGTATTTATTAGATACGTTTTACTGTATTTATTAGATAGGTTTTACTGTATTTATTAGATAGGTTTTACTGTATTTATTAGATAGGTTTTACTGTATTTATTAGATATGTTTTACTGTATTTATTAGATAGGTTTACTGTATTTATTAGATACGTTTTACTGTATTTATTAGATATGATTTACTGAATGTATAAGATAGGTTTTACTGTATTTATTAGATAGGTTTTACTGAATGTATAAGATAGGTTTTACTGTATTTATTAGATACGTTTTACTGAATGTATAAGATATGTTTTACTGTATTTATTAGATATGTTTTACTGTATTTATTAGATATGTTTTACTGTATTTATTAGATATGTTTTACTGTATTTATTCGATAGGTTTTACTGTATTTATTAGATACGTTTTACTGTATTTATTAGATATGTTTTACTGTATTTATTAGATATGTTTTACTGAATGTATAAGATAGGTTTTACTGTATTTATTAGATATGTTTTACTGAATGTATAAGATATGTTTTACTGTATTTATTAGATAGGTTTTACTGTATTTATTAGATACGTTTTACTGTATTTATTAGATATGTTTTACTGTATTTATTAGATAGGTTTTACTGTATTTATTAGATAGGTTTTACTGTATTTATTAGATAGGTTTTACTGTATTTATTAGATACGTTTTACTGTATTTATTAGATATGTTTTACTGTATTTATTAGATACGTTTTACTGTATTTATTAGATATGTTTTACTGTATTTATTAGATACGTTTTACTGTATTTATTAGATAGGTTTTACTGTATTTATTAGATACGTTTTACTGTATTTATTAGATATGTTTTACTGTATTTATTAGATAGGTTTTACTGTATTTATTAGATATGTTTTACTGTATTTATTAGATATGTTTTACTGTATTTATTAGATAGGTTTTACTGTATTTATTAGATATGTTTTACTGTATTTATTAGATATGTTTTACTGTATTTATTAGATATGTTTTACTGTATTTATTAGATAGGTTTTACTGTATTTATTAGATAGGTTTTACTGTATTTATTAGATATGTTTTACTGTATTTATTAGATATGTTTTACTGTATTTATTAGATAGGTTTTACTGTATTTATTAGATATGTTTTACTGTATTTATTAGATATGTTTTACTGTATTTATTAGATATGTTTTACTGTATTTATTAGATACGTTTTACTGTATTTATTAGATAGGTTTTACTGTATTTATTAGATAGGTTTTACTGTATTTATTAGATAGGTTTTACTGTATTTATTAGATATGATTTACTGAATGTATAAGATAGGTTTTACTGTATTTATTAGATAGGTTTTACTGAATGTATAAGATAGGTTTTACTGTATTTATTAGATACGTTTTACTGAATGTATAAGATATGTTTTACTGTATTTATTAGATATGTTTTACTGTATTTATTAGATATGTTTTACTGTATTTATTAGATATGTTTTACTGTATTTATTCGATAGGTTTTACTGTATTTATTAGATACGTTTTACTGTATTTATTAGATATGTTTTACTGTATTTATTAGATATGTTTTACTGAATGTATAAGATAGGTTTTACTGTATTTATTAGATATGTTTTACTGAATGTATAAGATATGTTTTACTGTATTTATTCGATAGGTTTTACTGTATTTATTAGATAGGTTTTACTGTATTTATTAGATATGTTTTACTGTATTTATTAGATATGTTTTACTGTATTTATTAGATATGTTTTACTGTATTTATTCGATAGGTTTTACTGTATTTATTAGATATGTTTTACTGTATTTATTAGATATGTTTTACTGTATTTATTAGATATGTTTTACTGTATTTATTAGATATGTTTTACTGTATTTATTAGATATGTTTTACTGTATTTATTCGATAGGTTTTACTGTATTTATTAGATAGGTTTTACTGTATTTATTAGATAGGTTTTACTGTATTTATTAGATGATTTTACTGTATTTATTAGATAGGTTTTACTGTATTTATTAGATAGGTTTTACTGTATTTATTAGATAGGTTTTACTGTATTTATTAGATATGTTTTACTGTATTTATTAGATAGGTTTTACTGTATTTATTAGATAGGTTTTACTGTATTTATTAGATATGTTTTACTGTATTTATTAGATAGGTTTTACTGTATTTATTAGATATGTTTTACTGTATTTATTAGATAGGTTTTACTGTATTTATTAGATATGTTTTACTGTATTTATTAGATATGTTTTACTGTATTTATTAGATATGTTTTACTGTATTTATTAGATAGGTTTTACTGTATTTATTAGATATGTTTTACTGTATTTATTAGATATGTTTTACTGTATTTATTAGATATGTTTTACTGTATTTATTAGATATGTTTTACTGTATTTATTAGATAGGTTTTACTGAATGTATAAGATAGGTTTTACTGTATTTATTAGATAGGTTTTACTGAATGTATAAGATAGGTTTTACTGTATTTATTAGATAGGTTTTACTGAATGTATAAGATAGGTTTTACTGTATTTATTAGATACGTTTTACTGTATTTATTAGATATGTTTTACTGTATTTATAAGATATGTTTTACTGTATTTATTAGATAGGTTTTACTGAATGTATAAGATAGGTTTTACTGTATTTATTAGATACGTTTTACTGTATTTATTAGATATGTTTTACTGTATTTATTAGATATGTTTTACTGTATTTATTAGATAGGTTTTACTGTATTTATTAGATATGTTTTACTGTATTTATTAGATATGTTTTACTGTATTTATTAGATAGGTTTTACTGAATGTATAAGATAGGTTTTACTGTATTTATTAGATAGGTTTTACTGTATTTATTAGATAGGTTTTACTGTATTTATTAGATACGTTTTACTGTATTTATTAGATATGTTTTACTGTATTTATTAGATATGTTTTACTGTATTTATTAGATAGGTTTTACTGAATGTATAAGATAGGTTTTACTGTATTTATTAGATAGGTTTTACTGTATTTATTAGATAGGTTTTACTGTATTTATTAGATAGGTTTTACTGTATTTATTAGATAGGTTTTACTGTATTTATTAGATACGTTTTACTGTATTTATTAGATAGGTTTTACTGTATTTATTAGATAGGTTTTACTGTATTTATTAGATATGTTTTACTGTATTTATTAGATAGGTTTTACTGAATGTATAAGATAGGTTTTACTGTATTTATTAGATAGGTTTTACTGTATTTATTAGATATGTTTTACTGAATGTATTAGATAGGTTTTACTGTATTTATTAGATATGTTTTACTGTATTTATTAGATATGTTTTACTGAATGTATAAGATAGGTTTTACTGTATTTATTAGATAGGTTTTACTGTATTTATTAGATAGGTTTTACTGTATTTATTAGATAGGTTTTACTGTATTTATTAGATATGTTTTACTGTATTTATTAGATAGGTTTTACTGAATGTATAAGATAGGTTTTACTGTATTTATTAGATAGGTTTTACTGTATTTATTAGATATGTTTTACTGAATGTATTAGATAGGTTTTACTGTATTTATTAGATATGTTTTACTGTATTTATTAGATATGTTTTACTGAATGTATAAGATAGGTTTTACTGTATTTATTAGATAGGTTTTACTGTATTTATTAGATAGGTTTTACTGTATTTATTAGATAGGTTTTACTGTATTTATTAGATATGTTTTACTGTATTTATTAGATAGGTTTTACTGAATGTATAAGATAGGTTTTACTGTATTTATTAGATAGGTTTTACTGTATTTATTAGATATGTTTTACTGTATTTATTAGATAGGTTTTACTGTATTTATTAGATAGGTTTTACTGTATTTATTAGATATGTTTTACTGTATTTATTAGATAGGTTTTACTGTATTTATTAGATATGTTTTACTGTATTTATTAGATACGTTTTACTGTATTTATTAGATATGTTTTACTGTATTTATTAGATAGGTTTTACTGTATTTATTAGATAGGTTTTACTGTATTTATTAGATAGGTTTTACTGTATTTATTAGATATGTTTTACTGTATTTATTAGATACGTTTTACTGTATTTATTAGATATGTTTTACTGTATTTATTAGATATGTTTTACTGTATTTATTAGATAGGTTTTACTGTATTTATTAGATACGTTTTACTGTATTTATTAGATAGGTTTTACTGTATTTATTAGATAGGTTTTACTGTATTTATTAGATATGTTTTACTGTATTTATTAGATAGGTTTTACTGAATGTATAAGATAGGTTTTACTGTATTTATTAGATACGTTTTACTGAATGTATAAGATATGTTTTACTGTATTTATTAGATATGTTTTACTGTATTTATTAGATAGGTTTTACTGTATTTATTAGATAGGTTTTACTGTATTTATTAGATAGGTTTTACTGTATTTATTAGATATGTTTTACTGTATTTATTAGATACGTTTTACTGTATTTATTAGATATGTTTTACTGTATTTATTAGATAGGTTTTACTGTATTTATTAGATACGTTTTACTGTATTTATTAGATATGTTTTACTGTATTTATTAGATAGGTTTTACTGTATTTATTAGATAGGTTTTACTGTATTTATTAGATAGGTTTTACTGTATTTATTAGATAGGTTTTACTGTATTTATTAGATAGGTTTTACTGTATTTATTAGATATGTTTTACTGAATGTATAAGATATGTTTTACTGTATTTATTAGATAGGTTTTACTGTATTTATTAGATAGGTTTTACTGTATTTATTAGATATGTTTTACTGTATTTATTAGATATGTTTTACTGTATTTATTAGATAGGTTTTACTGTATTTATTAGATATGTTTTACTGTATTTATTAGATAGGTTTTACTGTATTTATTCGATAGGTTTTACTGTATTTATTAGATAGGTTTTACTGTATTTATTAGATATGTTTTACTGTATTTCTAGATAGGTTTTACTGTATTTATTAGATAGGTTTTACTGTATTTATTAGATAGGTTTTACTGTATTTCTAGATATGTTTTACTGTATTTATAAGATATGTTTTACTGTATTTATTAGATAGGTTTTACTGTATTTATTAGATATGTTTTACTGTATTTATTAGATATGTTTTACTGTATTTATTAGATATGTTTTACTGTATTTATTAGATAGGTTTTACTGTATTTATTAGATATGTTTTACTGTATTTATTAGATAGGTTTTACTGTATTTATTAGATATGTTTTACTGTATTTATTAGATAGGTTTTACTGTATTTATTAGATATGTTTTACTGTATTTATTAGATATGTTTTACTGTATTTATTAGATATGTTTTACTGTATTTATTAGATACATTTTACTGTATTTATTAGATATGTTTTACTGTATTTATTAGATAGGTTTACTGTATTTATTAGATATGTTTTACTGTATTTATTAGATATGTTTTACTGTATTTATTAGATAGGTTTTATTGTATTTATTAGATAGGTTTTACTGTATTTATTAGATATGTTTTACTGTATTTATTAGATATGTTTTACTGTATTTATTAGATAGGTTTTACTGTATTTATTAGATATGTTTTACTGTATTTATTAGATATGTTTTACTGTATTTATTAGATATGTTTTACTGTATTTATTAGATATGTTTTACTGTATTTATTAGATACGTTTTACTGTATTTATTAGATACATTTTACTGTATTTATTAGATACGTTTTACTGTATTTATTAGATAGGTTTTGCTGTTTTTATTAGATACGTTTTTCTGTATTTATTAGATACATTTTACTGTATTTATTATATACGTTTTACTACGTTTTACTGTATTTATTAGATACGTTTTACTGTAACATTACTTTTCAGGTAACTCAATGGGTGGACATAACGGGTTCGGATTTTCAACCATTGATGTCGACCGGGACTCAAACAAACAAATAAGCTGCTCCAACTACCTGGGTGGCGGTGGGTGGTGGTTCCACGATTGTTATGACTCCTGTCTCACGTGCCCCTACGTCACACCCGGGACAGACCAATGCCGCTCTATGTCCTGGAACGGTATTCACTACTGCCAAGCTCTTAAAACTGCCACCATGATGGTGCGACCAATGTAGACACAGGGATTTGACAAGACAAATTGTTATACAGTGGAGATGACGTTATTCTGACGTCATTGATGACGTCATACAACGGAGGAGACATTTTTCTTTCCCATACTGCCCAAATTTATGTTATTAAACGAATTTTCTTATATGTGTTCTTTTTCTATATATCAAAACTAAGTGAGATCGGCTTCAACAGGCCTGACATACCACATGTGCTAGTGTAAAGCACTGATACAGTGGAGAATCTGCTATTCTTTCCCGTTTAAACGCAAACGTACGCAAACGCAAAGCACTAAAACGTAGAAAAGAACAACTTTTGGACAATTCTGATATTTCATGTTTATCTTGGTGGCAAACAGTTTGGAGACTGATCAGACGCCGGGTTACCCGGTGTCTGATCTGGCTCCAAACTGTTTGTAAAAGAAAAAATAGTTTTAGCGTAAACGCGTTTATCGGGAAAGAATAACAGATTCTCCACTGTACAATGTTTGTTGGAAAATAGTTAATGTTTGCTTCCTGTAATGAATATAATAAAGATAACATAAAACTTTCTTAAATATTTTACATATTTATTGATCTATCACAAAACAGATAATGTCACAATAAGTACACGGTATGACTATATAACGTACATGTATGACTATGTGACGTAACGGCCATCACATATGACTATGTAACGTACATGTATGACTATGTAACGTACATGCATGACTCTGTAACGTACATATATGACTATGTAACGTACATGCATGACTCTGTAACGTACATGTATGACTATGTAACGTACATGTATGACTACGTAACGTAACAGCCATCACAGAAAGCTATTCTCTAAATGCATGACGAGATCCCCTTCAACTATGTATTGTTTTACTCTTTCCATGCTAGCCGCGGATAATTTTTTGTACCACAGTGATTACCTCTGAAAACAGTGTGGGTCCTGATGAGACGCCGCTAAACGCGGCGTCTCATCAGGATCCAAACTGTTTTACAGTGACCGTTTTAAAAAGAGATTCTGTAAATCATATTTTAAGAACTGTAAAAGACGACAAGTGTCTCATTCGAAAAATATTACCCAGCATGCAAAGAGTTAAAGACAGTGTAAACCCCGACCATTACGAGCACTAACATGTATTCGTGGATTGTGTTAATTGTTCAAAGTAGGCGATTGCTTAAAGCAGAATGGCTGTCAAACAGAAAGTTCCGAAAGTGGGTTACTGTGAAGCAGAAAGCTCCGAAAGGAATTTTCTGTTTTAATTTCGCCTTGCTTTAATCTGTAACAAGACTCCTGTTCAAAACTTGTCTTTATAATGAAATTTTGATTTCATTTTGGACTAGCTGTTTGACTATTCGGGGTTCGCACTGATTGAATTGAAAGACTGCTACAAAGACCGTTTCTCTCCAATGGGTTAGACGTTATTCTTTCCCTATAAACGCATTTATCTTATAAACATTCAGTCTATGGCAAAACGTTTTAAGCCAGATCAGACGCCGGGAAACCCGGCGTCTGATCAGGCTCCAAACTGTTTGCTTTTCAGATTAATATCAATCGTTAACGTTTTTCTAAACGTTGCAAATTTCTACATTTTATTGCAATGCGTTTACTTTCAGTGCTTTAAAACGGGAAAGAATAACTTCTTCTCCCATGTATAAATTTCTGGACGTCAAGATGCTCGAAAGGGAGGTAACTCACACGAGTTATGTCAACGTTTATGTCCCTTAGACTCTGAAAGACTGTTTATATGTATCTAGCACTTATATTAATGAATGTCACGATGCAAATAAATTAGTCACAGGTTTAAAACCACAATGTCTCTTTCCCCAATATTAAAGTATAAAATACTTTCTCCATTTCCCATTTTTTTAAAGAACAAAACTGAATGAAATCCAAGAAAAATGAAGAAAATTACAGAATAATTTCCAATAAATGTAGATGATTTTTGTTTAATCTAAAAATTTAATTGCAAATAGTTTGGAGCCTGGTCAGACGCCGGGTTACCCGGCGTCTGATATGGCTCTAAACTGTTTGTAAGGGAAAACAATTGTTTCCGCACAAACTCGTTTTTGGGAATGAAACACAAATTTCCCTAGCGTAGACAACGGAGATATGTCCAGTGGAAACAAACATGGCGGCTTGCTTTATTGTTTCTTGTTCGTTTCCTTAAATAATTCTTCTTTCAGCTGCTCCGCTTGCTGGTCGAAATTTTCGGAATAGGATTTTCTCGACGTAGGAATAAGCTGAAATTGATAAAGCAACTACCGTTTACCCTTTCCCCTATAGAGGCGCCCTTTAACGCATTTATATAGGATCTGTCATGAGTCGATGTTTAAGACAAGCTGGTCTCAAACGAGTCTAGAATTGAAATAGTATTGAGCGAGCCTTGGCGAGCTTAATAACTTTTCTATTCTACACGAGTTTGAGATCAACTTGTCTTAAACATAGACGAGTGACAGATTATTTGTCTCACATAACTAACGATTTAAAGCTATTTTTTAAAACAATATGCATTTTTGGAACCCCGCTGACGTCAAAACGCCGTTATAAATAGTGACATTATAGTGACGTCATCAAAGTGATCTCACACACGTTGGAGACAAGGCTATTCGTGATCGTTGTTCGCTACAGAAAACAGGTGTAGTTATGTGAGAATATAAGAATCCACCATGAGTGTTGATGTAGGAAAGGAATTTTCTCCCCCGAGGGTCAGAAAATTCATGCAGGCACGAGTCCCTGTGTGAATTTTCTGACCCGAGGGGGAGAAAATTCCAATCCTACATCAACAAAACGAATGGTGAATTTTTTTCTCCCATTTAAATCCTTACAACATGATATAAATAACGAAATAATTGCAGTTTCTGTGCACTTTTTTCCGCTAAACATGCCGTTCTTTATACGTCATTAGAATTGACGTCATTTAGTTACCCGCGTCATGCAGCGCTTGTAGTTAAGCTTGGCAAACAATAAAAGACGTCACGTGATATGGAGGATAGAGTGATTCCACGTGGGGAAAATCTCTATCCCACATGGGCGAAAATGGGAGAAAATTTATTCCTCCGCTGAACAGAATAGTTCCAATTTATACAGATAAGAAATAGTATTTGTATAATAGAAGATGGTAGCTTAAAACAGGCTGAAATTAAAGCAGAATGCGCCTTAAGGCGCATACTGCTTTACATTCAACCTGTTTTAAGAGATCACATATCTTCAAATCTTGAAACAGGCAAATAACTCTCGGCACTAAACAAAAATGTATTTTCAGATTAATCTCCCTTGAGCCAAAACAAATTTGGTGGTAATACAAATACGCTAAAAATAAGGAATCCGAAAAAAAATAATGAAGAAATCGTGGTAAAATATTTTAAAAGATGATATATCAATCCCATCCCTACCTTGCCCCGAGTACATGTCGAGTTATAAGACGACGCGCAACGCGGCGACTACTCAGGATCCAAACTGTTTGACACTGATTTCAAAATTTAATGTGTCAAATAATCTGAAAAATTAAATTTGAGAAATAAAAGCAGACAATTGTTTAAAATTGATGACGTCATGGTACAAGTGAAAAGGTTAAATTGATGATGTCATGGTACAAGTGAAAAGGTTAAATTGATGACGTCATGGTACAAGTGAAAAGGTTAAATTGATGATGTCATGGTACAAGTGAAAAGGTTAAATTGATGATGTCATGGTACAAGTGAAAAGGTTAAATTGATGATGTCATGGTACAAGTGAAAAGGTTAAATTGATGATGTCATGGTACAAGTGAAAAGGTTAAATTGATGATGTCATGGTACAAGTGAAAAGGTTAAATTGATGATGTCATGGTACAAGTGAAAAGGTTAAATTGATGATGTCATGGTACAAGTGAAAAGGTTAAATTGATGATGTCATGGTACAAGTGAAAAGGTTAAAACGAAAGGAGCGGAAATAAAGTGAAGGAAAGACGGACACATGAGATAGAAAGAAAACTTACATAATTATACCACTGCATCTGCCCGTTATTTGCATAATCCTTGCCATATCTGAAATATATAGTAAAACCATGGTAAACTCTCTCTTTTCCGTCCACTAAAACAGGGACTAATATATAATAATCTTTATTCAAGCCTTATCATGGATACAACATAATACAATTACTAATTGATTTCATAAAATACAGGTATAACAGCTTAACGCTTTCGCTCTCAATGACGATTAAAAGTGCGTTTGCAAACAGTTTGGGTCCTGATCAGACGCCGCGTAACGCAGCGTCTGATCAGGATTCAAACTAATTGACATTTGTTTTGAAATTTCTGCAGTCATATTGCCTCATATTTTTTTTAACTTTGAAAGGACATTGCAGGCAACAAAAAATGAAGCAGACGTTAATGAAACGGTGAAGGGGTAAAATCTCACGAACAATTTAGCAGTGAAAGGGTTAAAGCATAGTTAGCGTGAACCATGGAAGCTCCTTGTGGACTCGAAACTTTTTGATTTACGTTCACCTTGCTTTAAGCAGTCACCTAACTTAAGAAATTGCTAATTAACATAAGAAAGTGGTCGTAATACGATTTTACTGTATACAGTGGAGAATCTGTTATTCTTTCCCGTTTAAACGCAAACGTACGCAAACGCAAAGCACTAAAACGTAGAAAAGAACAACTTTTGGACAATTCTGATAATTCTTGTTTATCTTGGTAGTAAACAGTTTGGAGCCTGATCAGACGCCGGGTTACCCGGCGTCTGATCTGGCTCCAAATTGTTTTCAGTGTACATTGTATTTCACTGTTTTATATTTAAAATATCTAAAACGCGTTTACTGGGAATGAATGACGTCATCTCGTATATGACAATTGGTAGTTTTTCGTATAGATCATTGATTAGTGCAAATAATTATAATGCAGAAAGCTCCCACAGGGGCTTTCTGCATTATGTTTACCAAACATTAGCTCAGTCATCACGGAAACTTCAAATATTCATATAAGTTTAAGCGCTTTTACTATTCATAATTGTTTCTTAATATAAAAAAACAACAACACAAAGGTCAGGCATAAGACAAGTATACTCTTCACAAGTACACTGTTTGTAAACGATGAGGCGCACATATTCCCTAATAGATAAGTTAAAAGAACTAAAGCTTTCATGGAATATTTAAAATATATATATATATATATATATAATGAACATATGTTATTATCAGTCAAAGTTTCAAAATAAAAACAATCTGTTTAAATGCGAATGTACTGACGTAACGTCAAAAACTGATGCCCCCAAAGAAAATCACTCCCACGACGCTTCTTTCGTTTTTTTAAAGTATGTAAAGCTTGAAAAGTATATAAGTATTATATACCAAAATAAAGATCAAGAGTTGCTGAATACAGTGATGATATCATATTTTAGAAACATACATTACGTTTTCAAAATCAGTCGTCATTATCAGCGCCGATCATTAAAAAATCAAATGTCCCGCGTTACATTTGCTGTCCGCAGAGTCAGAAAAAACGCCTGTTTTCCGTTTAACAGCGGGAAAATGCGCCGACTTCGTCGGCAACGTTAACTAAACATCATTTCCGGTTTCATCATCATTTTTTTTCAAAATCCTAAGTTACAAGCGCTTGAAACGAGAATTATTCAAACGGAAGAAATTTGTCCCAATTTCCCGAAAAAATGTAAGTATTTGTTTTTGCCTGATTACTGACATTGAAAGAATTGGTAAAATTTTAATCATATTTGCAGAAAAAATACGTTTTTTCTACTGTTTTCAAAAATATCATTGTTTTAACAAAACCACTGCAGGTGCTTTTTTAATCCGTAAAATGAATTGTCTAGTAAAATGTCCCAAAGTAAAAAATAACGTCATTTTTTCAAGTTCCGAAAAAGTAGCGTTATTTTTTTAAAACAATAATAGGCTTTAGAAAAATAAAACGTACATAGAAAAAATACGTTTTTTGTTTTATTTTCAAATTAATTGTCGTTTTTACAAAACCGCTTCATGTATCGTTGTAGTCCGTAAAATGAATTGTCTAGTTAAATGTCCCAAAGCTACAAAATAACGTCATTGTTATTCCATATTTACAAATGCATAAAACTAGCGTTTAATTTGCAAAACAAAAATTAGTATTAGCGAGAAAATAGTAACATAGAAAAAACCCAGAATTTTTTACTCTTTTCAAGCATATCTTTGCTTTTAAAAATCTGCTTCATTATCGTTTTTAATCCGTAAAATGAAGTACCGGTATCCAGTAAGATTTCCCCTAACGTTACTCTGCGTAAATAACGTCACACACATTCTATTCACTTTCCACGACGGTCATGCATTGGACTTTCAAAGCAAGCAGGGGTTTAAGCCAAAATCGAATCATTAAAACTCAGTAAAAGACCTTCATTGAAATTACTTTGAACACTTTTTGTTGTTCTTTGCTTCTTGTGCAATTTATGTTTTGCAAATGGAAGTATCCGTGTCTCTACAGAAGCAGAATGAACATCCGAAAAAATGCGTGTATAAAATATAAATAACAAGTTTTTTATTGACTAGCTGTACAACTTTAGATCCAACTTCGAATGATTTTCAACTTATAAAACGTAGCAAACAGTGTAAACAAAGATGCGTTACCACATTGAAATGCCGCAACTAATATTGTTCTGCATCACAGGTACTTGACACATACATCTAGATCTAGATCTTTTTTTTTTTTTTTTTTTTTTTTTTTTTTTACTATACTTCTATTGTATCTATAATAGAAGTAAAGTAAAAAAAAATAATACTTTCTTTGTAAAAAGGGGGGGGGGGGGGGTTGCTAATAGATCTAGATGTATGTGTCACAAGTACCTGTGGTCTGCATATGTCCAAAAAACATGACGCGTACCCATGAATTGTAAATAATGCAGACGACCTTGATCAGACACCGCATTTTCATACAGATGTTGACAAGAGTCTAGACTGTACTCATATTCTGTACTCTAAATAGCTGGACTCATGTACTGTATGCACAACTGCTTACAGACTCAGTGAACAAACCAAACTTTTCTTTCCTCTCTTAATTCTTCAAAGTCTCGACAGCCTTTTCATTTTCCACTCCTCAAACACATTGAATATGACAGGTGTAAATATAGTTATTATTGATTTTTAATGGGAAAAGTGCTGTAATAGTTGACGTCACCAATATTTGTATATTTACGTCATCAACGAAAAAACACGATAAATGGTACATAAACATGTATAGGCGGCCTAGTTCATTAGCCTGGTAGATCAAGTAGAACTGTATTTCAACGTCATGTGTAACGTCGTGGGTCAGGAGCTTTTGACGTTACGTCACTCGAGTGACGTCGAAGTCACCCGAGCGATGGCGAACTTACCCGAGTCTCATATTCTGACAGTAGCTATATATAGGGAAGATGGCGGCGCATATACTCCCGAAAGTCACCGAAAAGGTCAAAGGTTTGATCTGAAAATATAAAAACAGCATATATAATATAAAACAACAACAACAACAATAATTGACGGGTAAGTTTAATAGCGGCTGTCAACCGTAAACTACACACTGCTGACTGATCCGATATAAAAACAGAAATCCTAATCAGTCGCTGCTATACGCTGAGTCTGATCAGGGTCCAAACTACAGTCATGGGACATAATTATTCGTCACTCTAGGAAATTTTGGCATTTTTTTCACACATTTTCTACATTTCTGGTGCTGCAACAAAACTGTGGAATACAAAATTACACCACGGTGTATGCCAGTTTAAAGGTGTTAAGGTGTTAACTTTTCAGGAAAAGATTGTTTTCTCTGCTGTTCAGAACAGAATTCTGTTGCTAGGCGACTTTAGAATATAAGTGAAAAAAGTTGACTCGTTCCACTGAACCGGTTGTCATGGTAACAAATGGGACCAATACATGTAATTAGAATTTAAGAACGTTTTTATTTGAAAATAAATGATAAATGATAAAATTAAAACATTGGAGTCTATGGGAAATCAAGTTTTTTACCGATTGAATTTTAGAACTGTGTGACTTAACATGAAGTTGAAGAGCTTTAAAATGACATTTTCTTATTTAATTTTTCATCGCATATGTAAGGTGGTCATTAATTTGGTGTACTTTTACATAACTTCCATCTATTGTTACCATGGCAACCATATAATGTGAACATAGTTCATATTTTGCATGTACATTCTAAAATTACCTAGCAACAATAATCAAAGAATCACATGCTCAGTTAGAGACTAGGAAACATTTTACAGATCCTTGTTCCAACTCTTAAAACCAAACAGAACTACACTAAATGTTGTCTAGAGTTTTAATTATAAATAACAGTTAAAAAAACTGATAAAAATAAGCAACTTTTGGCGGAGTGACGAATAATTATGTCCCATGACTGTATTTAAGTCTGTATCAATAGTTCTAAGTCACGATATTGCAGACAACAATGTTGATGCAGACGACAATATGGCGGTGAAGGAGTAAATACCTCACGATAAATTTGACCATAAATTAATATACATGTACCCAAGTACAGCTCTTAAGTCGACATTTCGCATGGACAGCATGATCGAACTAAGTGAATACAGATTTGATCTAGATCATAACAGACATAATGATTGGATGTATGATCAGGATCTAAAATTTGGCACTCGTATATATTTGTCTTCAAATAATAGGACAGAAAAAAGGATTTCTCAAAAATATTGAATTTGAACATAATGAACTAATGTTAGAGCAAGTACGTGTATAAACAATTTACAAATGGGCTAATACCCGTTACATACAATCCAAAACGAGGCTGATTAATATCTACATTTCTATGTCACAGCTATACTACATGTATTTTAGTAGTTATTCGTTCTATTTATAAACTATCATAATAAATGGTCTAACCATATCACGTTTGATGGGTACATAAAAACAATTAGATATAACCTGATTTCCTCTACTAAGTTCGTCCGTACTGATATTTGTTAAATGCTTGCACCTAGAATTGGGACATTCTAACCCAGTCTTTGATCAGGGTTCAATTTGTTAGAAACTATTTCATTTGTCAGAAATTGAATAAATGAACCTAGGTTTGAAACACATTAGCAGACGACAGTTAGATAAAATAATAATAAAAAAAATCACTATATCATTAAGCATTACAAAAGGTATGTCGTTTGCCGCTCAGGGGGCCCGTTTCATAAAACTTCGTACGACAAATGCTGTCGTAAGTCAGATTATAAGAGTCTCAATTATTATTTAGTTCTCCATCTAATGCTGTCTTGTGACATCTTTTTGGAATCGTCTTTAAAAGACGATTCCAATGAGATGTCACAAGACAGGAATAGAGAGAGGAATCAGAAATTAAAAGTAATTTTAAGTTTTGACTTACGACAGAATCTGTCGACCGAAGTTTTATGAAACGGCCACAGGTTCCCAGCATTAACGAATATCTGTTATTTTTCCATATTTTATGCCATTACATTTGCGTTTGGGCTTTGTTAGAAACTCATAAACAGGCAACATTTTAATAAAAATATATTATGATATCATTAACACTTTTATGTTTGTAGATTGCAAACAGTTAGGAGCCTGATCAGACGCCGGGTTACCCGGCGTCTGATCAGGCTCCAAACTGTTTGCCACTCAGATATTTAATTTATTAAGACAGTAATCGCCTGTCATTTTTCTGTAATTTATTGTATTGTGTTTGCGCTTAGTTTCCGACTTTTTTAGAAATTCATCAGCAGACGACATTTGAATGATACATCATTGTAAAGTCGTTTGCAAACAGTTTTAAGCCCAATCAGACGCCCGGTCGGGTTATCCGGCTTTTGATCAGGCTCTAAACAGTTAGCCATTCAGATTTATAATAACTTATATACCATTAACAAACACCCGTCATTGTTCTGTATTTTATTGATTCGCGATTGCGTCATTTAGTACCCGGCTGTATCATTTATAGGATAAGGGCTAAAACAGCCACCCCACTTGACTATTATTTGCCAGCGTGTACGTGATATGGAGCATGTATTTGTTGTCAGATTTACATCCGGGTCCCTACCCTTGATTACCCACCTTCGAACTCTCGTCTGCTTGAACAATTGTGGTTTGCGGATTTTCCCTATGTGCACTATACGATGAGCGTGTTCATGTACATGTATTTGGAAATTGACGAAAAAATAATATTTTCGCTGAAACCGAGTTCATTTGTACTGTAGCGAAGACATAATTCTTGCCCGTTCTGATCATTGTTTTTTGTGGATTTTTGTTTCTGTTTTTTTTTTACAACGGGACAGTCGTTATTCGTCTTCAATAAGCGCGTTTATGTTAAAACAAATCTGTCCATTGCAAACAGTTTGGAGCCAGATCATATTAAAATCATGCAGTTGTGAACATTTTCAAACTTGGCACACTGTTTGCTGTTTTTTATTGCATTGCTGGTGCATTTAATATCTTTTAAACGAGAGAGATTAACGTTTCCCCCGCTGCATTCATATTTAAATATAATTTACTCTTCAATGTTTCTTCTTCATTCTGAAAAACAAAACCCCACTAAATAAGATAAATCTATGTGAATTAAAAATTCAAAAATTCCCCCAAAGTGCAAATACGCCAACCGTTCAAGTGAACTATACTCTCGCAGTTGAGAGGTCACGTGATTGCACTATCGATCATGCACACGTGATTTTCAAGATCAAACCAGTAACCCACCGTCACGTATACATATATTTCATTTTCTGGGCGCACGTATTATACAGGCTCAGAGGGCTTAGACACTAAAGTCTTTATTAATGTTTTAGTATGTTTTAGTATGTTTACCATTAGACTGCTTAACCCTTTGAACCCTAGTCCCGCATATAGACGGCCTCTTCAAACAGTGTACATGTCAATAGTACACTTGTCCTGTGCAAACAGTGAAGACCCAGATCAGAGGGCTCCGAAAGGAGCCCTCTGATCAGGGTCTTCACTGTTTGTCATAATGCCAAACATTGACAAAAACAACCCTTAAAAGTCAGAAATGGACTAGACTAAAATGGAAACTGGAATTGTCCATTTAAAGTTTCAGGGAGGAAAGAGTTAAACTCCAAGTATGTAGACCAATTTTATTGACCTGGCAGGGCGGAGTTTTGATGCGGACCTTTGCATTTCAACTTTGGAGGTGGCAGCACGCTCTTTTATTATCGGAATTTACCGTTGTCGTCTGCCGTTTTTTTCCCTCAACATTACATATTAGTGGACATTTCAAGTTGACAGAAAGAATATAGTGAAGAATGACAAACGACTTAAATCCAGATCAGACGCCGCGTTATGCGGCGTCTGATCTTGATTCAAGCTGTTTGAAAATGTAAACCAAGTCTTATTTTTCTCTCCCTATAACAACTCCCTCCGAACAACACATGCAATATTTGTCTCCCATTGGGTTCTGTTGTAGAGAGGGAGCACACGTTGGTATGGTTGCATGCATTAATTGTGTTTCTTCATGTTAAAAGTATTGGACAATAACGATATAAAACGGTATGATATGCCTATCACCCCTAAAATCAAATGCAAAATAGTTTATCTCTGCCAAAGGTTAGCTCCGCCCTGCCAGGTAAAAAAATCGGCCTATATATTGTGACAGTGTGCGAACAGTTTGGATCCTAATCAGACGCCGCGTCACGCGGCATCTAATCAGGATACAAACGAATTTTGCACTCGTTACGCGGCGTCTGAGCTGGAACTCTTATCGATGTGTCTGCAGTAAAACTACATGAAATCTAAATCTGAGAATTTACTGCATACGACAAATACAGTGGAGAATCTGTTATTCTTTCCCGTTTAAACGCAAACGTACGCAAACGCAAAGCACTAAAACGTAGAAAAGAACAACTTTTGGACAAGTCTAATAATTCTTGTTTATCTTGGTGGCAAACAGTTTGGAGCCTGATCAGACGCCGGGTTACCCGGCGTCTGATCTGGCTCCAAACTGTTTGCACTGCAAATAATAGTTTTAGCGTAAACGCGTTTATTGGGAAAGAATAACAGATTCTCCACGGTAATACGGGGCTGTGAGTGGGTTAATACTGATGCGATATCGTCTGCTTTATCCATCTATGCAAAGTGGATTCTTCGATGCTCATATATTGGATTTGTCCATTTGGATGTAAGGGATGCGTGGTTTAAATTTTAATTTTCGTTTTGTTTTACATTGAAATTCCTATCAGCAAACTGTGTCGACTGATCACAAGTCGCATAATGCGGCGTCTGATCAGAGTCTACATTGTAAGACTGTCTGTGTCCCTTTTATGTAACGCTAGACACAAATGGCTTAAAATATAAGATGAATATGCTTTATGTATGTTCTTAGAAATACCGATACTCGATGTGTTATAAATAGTTCAATAGTGATCATAATTATACCGAATTGCGTAACGTCTGATCTGGATCTAAACTGCTTGCAAATGCGATTCAAACTTTGCTTTACACTACAACGAGTTATAAAATGAGAAATGTTCAATTCATCAAAAAGCATAACCATTTTGCCCATAGCTAAATATTGCATTTAATGCTTGTACATATAACTTACAGTGGAGAATCTGTTATTCTTTCCCGTTTAAACGCAAACGTACGCAAACGCAAAGCACTAAAACGTAGAAAAGAACAACTTTTGGACAATTCTGATAATTCTTGTTTATCGTGGTGGCAAACAGTTTGGAGCCTGATCAGACGCCGGGTTACCCGGCGTCTGATCTGGCTCCAAACTGTTTGCATTGCAAATAATAGTTTTAGCGTAAACGCGTTTATTGGGAAAGAATAACAGATTCTCCACTGTATCCTTTAGCTTGCTGTGAGTGCATTTGGGTTACAGTGGAGAAGACGCTATTTTCCCCCAATTAACGCGTTTATTCTAAAAACATCCATTGTAAACAATCTTGCAGAAAATAAATGTATCATCATCAGAGAGTCAAACAGTTTTGATCCAGTTGAGACGCCGGGTTACTCGGCGTCTCAACTGGATGCAAACTGATTGCAACAGTTATCACAAATACGCCAACAGCACGCGGAAGTTACGTCACCGCTCCACAAAAAAGTCCACGCGATTATTTATGCCTAAATATTGCAATGAACTCTCCCTATGTGCTTGCTGGACAATTTCATTACCGATAATCAAGGGGTGTTGAAAGACACGGCAGCGTTTGTTCATACAGCAAACTGTTCATATAAAATAGCAAACAGTGCAGACCCTAAAAGGACGCAGCATCATCAGCGTCTTCACTGTTTGCTAATGCCAGCATTAGTAGACACTAGACTTAAATGTCCATGGAGGCGTTGTCTTAAATACTGGTCTTTGTATCGCTGCAAGGAAACGACATTACTAAATTAAGTTTTGATATAGCGAAGCTTATATAGCGAAGTAAAATCTCAGGTCTTTGCAAGAAATTGATGGATGTAAACATACTTCGGTGTATATTTTAATAGACTTGTTTGTATAAACTTATCTAAATATGCTTTATACATGGTCCACCAAACCATGTTAAATATTTGTATAGTGTAATTTTTATTTTTTTACACATTCTAACCTATGACCCCATATATAAGCCCTTTAACCCTTTCCCTTATAGAAGCGACTTTTAGCGCATTCATTTTATTCATCCGCCAAAGAAAATAGTTCCACTTTATACTGTCATGAATATGTACCATAATAAATATTTTCTATATCCTAGCAGATAGCAACTTAAAGCAGGCTGAAAGTAAAGCAGAATGCGCCATATGGCGCATTCTGCTTTACTTTCAACCTGCTTTAATATGTCACATATCTTAATTACTAGAAATAGGCTATGGGGTAATGGGTTAATGTCTCTGATAATTCATTTCATTAGGAAAAGTACCCCCATGCAGTTCGGAGATCCTGAATTAGAAATAATATCCTGAACATAAAATATCTAAATCCTGAACTTGAAATATCAAATTAATTCTAGTTCGTGTATCTTTCTAGATGGTATGTTGTATCTTAAATCTGACTGAAAGTAAAGCAGAATGCTCCTTAATGAGCACTTTGCTTTACATTCAGCCTGCGTTCAGTGAACACCCCGCCCTCTATCCAAAACTAGAAACAGGCTATGGGGTAATGCAAAGGTGGCTGTATCTGATATGGAAACTTGTTGAACAAGCACAATTGACGTATTTATTGATCCTATCCAGGGAATAAACGGATTACATTTTCTCTTATCTCAAGTGTACTTTGTTATTACGACATGCAATTTGATAATGAAAAAAATTATCTTGTCCGATAGCAATACGCAGGCGTACATGTATCTGGTAAACGATATAATGTCGGATAACATCGGCCATAATCGTGGTTTGACGGAAAGTGCCAAAGTGTTACGAATATTGTTTAACCTTGGGCCAACACTTGAGAAATGGGACGTCTGATTAAAGTACATCCTGTTCAGGGCTTAAATCATGAACACTTCCAAGAATTAGGACTTAACCATCGCATCCCTTAAAGTGAAGAAATGTCTCTGCTTTAAAAGGTTTATCTTCCTTTCTCTAATTTTGTACTCGTTGTCATTGTAAGAAACATATAAACTAGAATGTCAAAAACAGTCGAAACTCGATACTTCGAACACGTTTAAATCGATCGTACCGGTATTTCATAAGTTGAATTTCGATAAGTCGATCTCGCTTATTTCAAAGTTAAAACGTGACTGAGCTAACTAACTTTGAAATACGGGTATGTATGTTCGAACTAACGCGTGTTCAAATTATCGAGTTTCGACTGTGGTTTGGAACCGTTGTCAGGTGCTGAGTTACTCGGCGTATGATCTGTGTCCGAACGGCAAATTATTGAGAAGTTGCAGCTGTCTTAGATTTATCCTTTCACTCTCAATGACACTTCAAAACGCGTTTGCAAACAGTATGGATCCTGATCAGACACCGCGCAACGCGGCGTCTGATCAGGACCCAAACTGTTTGACATTCTTATCGATATTTATTTTGTCATACAGCCTTAAATACATTTTGAAAACGTGTCTTGCAGACAACAAAATTGAAGCAGAAGACAATAAAACGGTGAAAGGGTAAAAATCTCACGAATAATTTGACAGTAAAAGGGTTGATTTAAAGGCGTATAAACAAGCACATCTATCAAACAATTAACAAGCCGGTCGAATTGATAACAGTACCGCTAGTGAAGGTTGAGATGGTGTGAGACACGAAAGGCAAAACGCAGACGAAAGGCACAAACAAAATATTTAAATGTAGAAAATAACTGCATGCTGTTAGAACATTTTGACGATACGCCTTAATCTCAGTGTCAAATTAGGTGGAACCTGATCAGATTTCGGGTTACTTGTAGTCTGTTCTGGCTCTATACTGTTTCAGGGCTGCCATAAGTTGATCATGAAAAATCCTAAGACTTCCAAATTTTCTATTTTTCAAGCGCGATTTCTTAAAGCAGTCTGAAAGAAAAGCAGAATGCACCTTAAGGCACATTCAGCTTTACTTTCAACCATGCTTTTAGCTACCATCTGCTAGATAAAATTCCGAAGATTCCGGAAAAGTCCGGAGAAATGGCAGTCTTGCTGTTTGCAATGGCAATGTCAGTTGGTAAAATCTTTTCTTCATATCGAAAAATTCTCGTCAATAAAAAAGTGAAATATCAACTCATATGTATGCAACGCATTTATCCTTTCATGATAAAATTACATGTGCTCGGGATATTTTTACCCCTTCGCCGCTTTAATTATCGTCTGGTTCAGTATTGTTTTCTGCAAGACACGTTTCAAAGTTAGATTTAAGGTTTTATGACTTATAGATGAATATCGATAAGAGTGTCAAACAGTTTGGGTCGCGTTACGCGGCGTCTGGTCTGGACCCAAAATGTTTGCAAACGCGCTTTAAACCTTTCCCCCATAGAAGCGACTTTTAGCGTATTTAATTTATTCCTCCGCTGAAGAAAATAGTTCCAGTTTATACCCTCATGAACAAATACCATTACAAATATTTTATACAGCCTAGCAGATTTGAGCTTAAAGCAGGCTGAAAGTAAAGCAGAATGTGTCTCAAGGCACTTTCTGCTTTACTTCCAACCTGCTTTAAGGGTGTATCAATGTCATGAATTTAAGAAATTTTAAAAGTATATGAAAACACTTTATGATGGTTTTGTAATGAAGAGCTATTTAAGATGAATGAAACAATAGAAAACGTGTACATTTTGGTGAACAACAGTTGACTCCATGGCCATGTAAAATTTACCCCGCCCACTTTCTCTTATTTTGTCCTTTTCAAACAGCCCGCTTCAATAAAATCCATTGTAAATGAAAACAAATATGATAATTTGGTTTTGTGTTATTTATTTCTTATCTATGGTAGTATTTCTTCATACAAAAACTAATTTAAGAAAAAACAGGCACCAAATGTGAAATTTATAAAGCTCTAAATATCATCGATATGGTACTATTTTGTAAATTTTGTAAGGGGAGATAACTCTTTTTACTTTAATAACTCAACATTTTCAACACTGACCTTTCAATTTCTTTTCATATTTTGAACTGCATTAGCATTGGCTTTCATTTATTAGAATATAAGAAAAAGTTTAATACTAGAACTATTTCATTTTCAAACTTTTTTACATTTTTTTCATAAAATAAAAAATCTAATAAAATCACGCCCTATAAAAAGCATACTTTTGATATTCGAGGATGCATAATTGTTCAAACCTAGTGCCTGCTTTGTCTAAATTTGGTTTCTATATGTGAAAATACCACCATAGACATGAAATAAATAATGAAAACCCAAATGACCATGTTTGTTTTGTTTTGAAATACAACTGTAGATTTTACTGAAGCTTGTACGCTGTATGGGTAAAATTTGAGAGAAAAGGCCAAATTTGACACACCTTTTTCAAATCGCTGTAGCTAAAAAAAAGGACACCACCATATATCTTTTTTTTCTCCATTTTTTCATTCATCATAAATAGCTCTTCCAAAAAAACAATGATAGAAAAAAAGTTTGATACTTTGAAAAAATCGGTTATGTGTTGGATACATGTACACCCTTAAGTGGTCACCTGTCTTCAAAACTAGAAACAGTCTATGAGGTAAAGGGTTAAAGCGTCATTGAGGGTGCAAGGGCTAATCTAAGACAGCTAGACATATAGAAATGGCAGTGTCTTTTGTTTGGTTTTTAGTTGAAAAAATTCTCTGTTTGATATGTTGATAATTTGTTTTTCTAACCGAGTTACTTGGCGTCTTATATGGCGCCAAATTGTTGTCCACAATGGCCACCACTTGTTTAGCACAGTGCGTTTGTTAACGAAAATATAACAATATTTTTTTCAATATTCCAGATAGGGAATTAAATTAATATTAATATATATACTGCTCTTTTCTAATATTTCGACCACTAAGGGCCTTTTTCAAAGAAAATCACGTCAAAACACACGTCACATTTTTGTTACATGCATTCTGCCATAAAATCAAAGAGAATAATCATAATAATTCTCTTTGATTTTATGGCTGAATGCATGTAACAAAAATGTGACGTGTGTTTTGACGTGATTTTCTTTGAAAAAGGCCCTTAGTGGTCGAAATATTAGAAAAGAGCAGTATATATGAAAAATATAACATATGTAGTAAAACGTCTATATTTCGACCATTAAAACGAAGGCTTATCGATTGTATAAAAGACAGGTGACAGCTAAAAGCAAGGTGATATTGAAACAGAAAACTCAAAAAGGAGCTTTCTGTTTCATTTTCACCGTGCTTTAAGTCATCTATCTTAAACACCTTATAATAATAAAGGCGTATACATACGCCTTTTTACGCCTTTAATTTATTTCTCCACTGAACGAAATAAGTTAATTTAATTCAGTCATGAATATGTATCATGAGAAATATTTGCTATATCCTAGCAGATGATAGCTTAAAGCAGACTGAAAGTAAAGCAGAATGTGCCTTAAGGCACATTCTGCTTTACTTTCAACCAGCTTTAAGTGGTCACCTGTCTTCAAAACTGGAAATAGGCTATGGTGTAATGGGTTAAAGGCAAGGTGACATTGAAACAGAAAACTCCTGAAGGAGCTTTCTGTTTCATTTTCACCTGTCTTCAACACCTTATAATTTAAACAATTGAGTGATCGTAATATAAAGTTTCTACTGTATACACAAGCAAGTTGTTATATGTATAGTAGCTGTCAATGTTCATAAACACAGGGCGTCTAATTACCATAGAAATAGGTTTAGCTGTCACTGCCCATTCGTTCTCATTAAAGAAAAATATATGTCAGTCAGCTGGAAATTTCTACGGTTTCCAAGAAAAAAATGGTAATCTCGTACAGTAAAACCTCTATATTACGACCACAAAATCATGTTACAGTGTTCCCTCCATACATCGACCCTTGCCACAGTTTCCTTAGACTAGCTACTAGTCTGATAAATATATTATTTTATTAATGTATTCTGTTTTTTCGTGCCTTATTCCTGCTACAGAGTCAAGCACTGATTTATCATATAATTCTGGCTAGGAACAGACAACCCAGTATAAATAAAAGGGAAATAAGGATGAACTATTATATTGACTGGTGCCAGTCTACAGTTTCCTAAACAGGACAATTGTGTTTAACGCTATCGTTTGCTTAAAATACGTCGTCTGCTAAGTGGGCATTTTGGTAGAAGATACTGGTATATAATGACGAGTGACAAACAGTTTGAATCCAGATCAGACGCCGCGATTCAAGCTGTTTGCATTTTATGTAAGCCAATTCTTCATTTTCCCTCCCTATAACGTCTCCCTCCGAACAACACACACAATCTGTGTCTCCCATTTGGTGTCGTTGTAGAGAGGGAGCACTGTAATTGATATGTGTTTTAATGTAGGTGACTGCTTAAAGCAATGTGAAAGTAAAACAGAAATGGTCTTTCTGAGATACATTGCTTTAAGCTGTCACCTGTCTTTTGTACAACCAACTAGCCTTGTTTTCAGTGGTCGTAATAGAGAGGTTTTAATTTATGTTACAATAAAATACCACTATCATGACTATTTTGACTATTTATTGTAGGTGAAAGCATAAAGAAACACGAACACAAAGCACAGAGGTCCCAAATGGATCAAGTACAGGTGTAAAATGTTTTTCCTCGTTTACATTCGATTCCATCTCATTATCTTAAACCTCCTCAGTCCAAATTGGCTCTATATAACTGTGTTCAAAGCAAGACACTATTTGAAGTAAGATGAAAGTAAAGCAGTAATCTCTTTAGAAAATTTCTGCTCTGCTTTCATTTCGCTTTAAACTGCTATCTATGTTTCACCACTATAAATGATTATTCACTTTTGGCATTTATTATGTGGATAAATAGTTATACGAGGGTACAGTACTGAACCTTATTAAATTAAATTGATAATCGCAAGCGAATTGCCATCGAATTGCCATCGAATCGCGCGCTTCAAAAAAAAAATCCTACGTTTGAATACTTTAACGCGAATTTTCCGAAGCGGTTGTGACAAAAATGTAATCGAAAACAATAACGAAGGCATATTTGCGAACATTTGTGAGATACACCATTCAAGAAAACTTACCCGAGGGTAAAGTTAGTACCTTGAATTGCCATCGAATTGCCATCGAATTGCAAGCGAATTGCAAGCGAATCGCAAAATTTTTTAATTTAATAAGATTCAGTACTGTATAAATGTGCTCTAAGGCTGTTCTGTGGGAAAAGGCTTACACGTACATGTTTTACAATCAGTTATTCAACTCTACCCTGGTAAACAGAGGCTATCTGTCTACCAATTAATGTTACACTGAAAGTGGTAATCTTTCCCCTTAATCAGTAAGTTTGTTTTCAGTATTGAAGACAGCTGGGGGAAAGTAAAGAGGAACGCCTCTAAAGGACCTTGTTATAAGCTACCATGTGCTATTAGTGCTACAATCGAGACCCAATAGCATGCCTAAATCTGGCACCAACCGGTTTCCCTCTGTAAAACACAGGTTTCTAAATATGTGTAAATTATGAAACTGCTTGTTGCAGTTCTGATATCTGTGAGCCAACATCGCTATTCAAGTAGGCGTCCAAGATGGCTGTCACAAACATGAAATATCACTAACATACTACCTATTACAGGATTTTTAAAACGTTGAACATTTTTCAAAATCTGGGGTTTGTAGCAGTGTGGAGCCTGATATGTTGCCGAGTTACTCGGTGTCTGGTCTGGTCCACGACTTTTTGCAGAGGCATAATTGTTTTATCCCAAACAGGTAAAGAACAAAATCTACTCTATTGTAGCTAGCTCTCTCTGGCACAGACAGACTATGGATAAGATATAGCATTTCTTTCGATTAAGACTTAGTGATAGATGGACACAATGTTTGTGTCTGAGTCTCTATAAATATTCCCTCACTATCAGGCAGTGACTCTTCTTTCTCATTAATCTCTAGATTATTTAGTTTACTTGTGCTAAGCACGTTTTATTTCCTTCAGGGAAATAAGGGCGATCCGTAAAGTCTTGTTACTGCGAAACCCATTCACTCCTGAAACTTTTAATGGAGTAGTACATGCAGTTTATTAATTCCTCCATAATTATAAACCAAATATAAACCTATTATGATTATTTAGGTGTGTTTTCTGCAAAACAGATACACTGATTGTAAGTGACTTGTGTTCTCTAGAGTTCCAGTGGTTAAGGCAGAATAAAGATCCTGCATTAAGCTGTAACACGTTTTAAACACTATATTTTTCTCACTGATTTGATTGATAGTTAGATACAGTGGAGAATGTGTTATTCTTTCCCAATAAACGCGTTTACGCTAAAACTATTATTTGCAGTGCAAACAGTTTGGAGCCAGATCAGACGCCGGGTAACCCGGCGTCTGATCAGGCTACAAACTGTTTGCCACCAAGATAAACAAGAATTATCAGAATTGTCCAAAAGTTGTTCTTTTCTACGTTTTAGTACTTTGCGTTTGCGTACGTTTGCGTTTAAACGGGAAAGAATAACAGATTCTCCAGTGTACATGTACACCGTTTGTAAGTGACTAGTGTACTCTAGAGTCCAAGGGGGTCCTGCATTAACCCATTAGTGCCCACGATCCCATATATGGGACACAGGCAAACAGTGTTGACTCTGATCAGACGCCGCATAATGCGGCGTCTGATCAGAGTCTACACTGTTAGCTGATAGGAATTTCAATATAAAACAAAATGAAAATGAAAATTTTGAGCAGGCATCCCTTTGATAAAAAATGGACTAATCCAATATATAAACATGGAAGAATCCACTGGGTATAAATGGGTTAAGCTGTAGCACATTCTAAACACCATTTTTTCTCTCATTGATTTGAGTGATAGTTACATGTAGAAAGAAGTTTGTATTATTTACAGTTCTCGGTGTCTAACAAACTTCAGACAACTAATTGAATGGAAATTCTTCCGTAGTGAAAACTAAAAAAGAGGATTTGTTACAGTGGAGAATCTGTTATTCTTTCCCAATAAACGCGTTTACGCTAAAACTATTATTTGCAGTGCAAACAGTTTGGAGCCAGATCAGACGCCGGGTAACCCGGCGTCTGATCAGGCTCCAAACTGTTTGCCACCAATATAAACAAGAATTATCAGAATTGTCCAAAACTTGTTCTTTTCTACATTTTAGTGCTTTGCGTTTGCGTACGTTTGCGTTTAAACGGGAAAGAATAACATATTCTCCACTGTATCTTGGACATTTGCCCTACAAATAACATTTCCATAACAACATTTCCCTCCTGGTTTTCTGTGTAACAGATGAATAACAGATACTAAATGCAAATATTTTACAGCGCTCACTCTCTACAACGACATCCAATGGGAGACACAACTTGTGTTAGTTGTTCGGAGGGAGTCGTTATGGGGAGGGAAATTGGTGTACATCTGCAAACAGCTTGAACCCATATCAGACGCCGCGTAACGTAACGTAAGTTTTTTTCTGTCGAAATGTCCAATATGAAACTTTGAGAAAAACAGCAGACGACAACTGTAAGCAGACGATATTGCAACAGATAGAGCGTTGGACATAATGGTCCTGTTAAGGGAACCGCTGCAAGAGCCGTTGTTTGGAGGGAGTCGTTGTTGAGAGGACCGTTGTAGGGAGGAAGCACTGTATTTCGAAGCCTGCTTTACCACTTTCATCGCGATAATATCGTCTGCTTTAACCTGTTACCCCATAAATGCACCCTTTTACGTCTCAAACGCATTCCTCTATAGCAAAAAATAGTTCCACTTTATATAGGCGTGAATGTGCACCGTAAGAACTGTTTCATATGTCCTAGCAGATGGTAGCTTATAGCAAGGTGAAATAAAAGCAAAATACAGTATAAGGCGCATTCTGTTTTACTTTTAACTGTAAGGGATCACATTTCTTAAACCCTTTACCGAATAACCCGTATATGACATTAAATACAGATGATCACTTAAAGCAGGTTGAAATTTAAGCAGAATGTCCCTAGAGGCATATTCTGCTTTACTTTCAGCCTGCTTTTAACTACCATATGCTAGGCTATATAAACATATTTGGTATGGTAATTGTTCATGAGGAAATAAAACTGGAACTATTTTCTTTAGCGGAGGAATAAAATTAAAAACGCTAAAAGTCGCTTCCATATATGGGGTAAAGGGTTAAAACTAGAAACAGGATATGGGGTTGTGGGCTTATAGCGGTAAAATAAGATTTCCATGCAGGACGTATTACCTAAGACAGATCGATATGATGCAGGATTCAAACAGTTTGCACATAACCTTTGAACTTGGGTTATGGCAGTGAAATATCTTTTTAACCCCTTCACTGCCTGACCTCGAATACACTAATTATTTGCAAACAGTTTGGATCCTGATCAGACGCCGCGTAACGCGGCGTCTGATCAGGATCCAAGCTGTTTGACAGTCATTTAAATTTTTCTTAGGTCAATGCCTTAAATTTTAAATTGAGAAATAAAAGCAGACGACAATGATTTTAAAGAAATTAAAACTGATGACGTCATGGCAGTGAATGGTTTAGTATATTCTGAACCATCTAGAACTACTTAGGTTTTCTGTATATTGGCATGGTATACATCTTGAAATGTAAACCTTGCCAAACACCAGGCGATAAACATGGATTACACAACCCATTCCGGTAATACTCATTAAAACAAGTTTTTCCCTAGTTATTTCTTTTTTTAAGGGATCGAAAGCGGTGAAAATAGAAAACTAAATGATTTCACAGGACGAATTTTGGATGGAATTCCATTCACTGTTAATCAGTTGTTATCCGGAAAAGAAACACGAATATCTCTAAACCCGTTCACTGCCACATTTTGTCCAATTTCATTTAAACGGGAATGAATAATGTATGATCCACTTTATTCCAGACGTGTAAAGGGGGTCTGTCTGTACGATCATATATACTGCTCAATTAAAACAGCTTATTGTTTACATACATGTCATTATCCGCCCAGCTGGTTTCTTTTTCCATACTTTTCCGTCCATCAAATTCATTCTAATATCGGTCGGTTTTTCCCCGTGGAAATATACGGAAAATACCGAACGACGTTTTTTTAATGGATCGAAGAAGATCATTTGTTGAAGTCTCCGACACCTTTCACGCCACACGTTGTCAGCCGGAAATTACCGGAAATTACCTTAACATAAACGAATTTCTTTATTTTGCCTGAAGAAAACCTATCAATGTTTCTTATGTGTTGTTTCCGATTCGGTCTTCATTTCATTTCGAATAGCAATTGCGTGTTCAGGCCAACTTACAGTAAAACCTCTCTAATACGACCGCTAAAACGAAGGCTAATTGATTTTTTAAAAGACGGGTGACAGCTTAAAGCAATGTGACAGTGAAACAGAAAGCTCCTAAAGGAGCTTTCTGTTTCACTGTCACATTGTTTTAAGCAGTCACCTGCCTTAAACGGTCAATAATTATAAAACATTGTGGTAGTAATAGAGAGGTTTTACTGTATTTGATAAATTCAGTAAGAGTCAAGTCTCTGAGAACCGAACCCACTCCAGGCCAGGGCCAAACAAGGAACTGCGTTTAGAACAGGTTCTGATAAGATACGGTTCTCAGACCATTAGGACAGACCATTAAAACAGTCAGAATTGACAGTTGTTTAAACAGGCGGAAGCTTAACCCATGGGTCGCTAAAAGCTTCACGTTGATAATACCACTTTCCAATTAAGTTTTGTCTAGTTTTGACAATTTAGTGGGGGTTTTGCGTGAGGTTTCTCAATATATTGCAAAAACTGCCGTGACGTCATTACATTATGTTTTAAACAATTGTAGTCTGTTTTATTTCTTAAATTTAGATTTAAGGCAAATGTTTTATAAGAGCTTGCTGCGTACAAATATGTTTGTCTTACATTATTTGGAACCCGGGACCCGTTTCATAATCCTGCCTTGTGACATCTCTTGGGAATCGTCTTGAAAAGACGATTCCAAAAGAGATGTCACAAGACAGGATTAGATAGAGAAATCAGATTTTTTTTTTTTTTAAAGTTTTGACTTACGACCGTTTTTGTCGTACGAAATGTTATGAACCGGGCCCCTAGACTATAGTAATAACTGCATTTCTTTATTGACTGGTCGTTTGGCATAGGTTTAGCTGTTTCTGTAGATAATAATGTCCTTGAGCATTTCTTTAAGAAAAATTCCTCGTATTACTGTCTCTGCGTGGTAAATTGAATGTAATAATATCTCGTCCCTAAAGACTTGCGTTGACGAGTTTTCTTCACAATGATTACATGTGGTGAAGAGTACATTATTCTTTCTGGCTTAAGTAAACGCAAACGAAACGCAAACGCATTGCAATAAAATGTTTAAACTGGCAATATTTAGAAATTTCTAACAATTTATTTTCAACGGAGTGAAACACAGTTTGGAGCCTGATCAGACTCCGGGTTATGCGGCGTCTGATCCGGCTCCAAACTGTTTGCAATGGAATTGATAGTTTTAGGGTAAATGCGTTTATTTGGAATTATTATCGTTTTCTCCACTGTAAGCGAATGTAATACTATATAGTTCGTCCCTAAAGACCCTAATGGACCATTTTTTCATCACAATGCTTAGCACTTCCACTTGTAGTCACGCTAACATTAACATTATTTTTGTAAACAATTTTTGAATACATGTACAGTTCTTGGTTCAATGTTATACAGCCGTTGAGCTGAGTATGAGGTCGTTATCAAGCATTTGATTGATCAGATTTGAGCTTTTGCTCAGCAAAAGCTCAAATCTGACCAATCAAATGCTTGAGAATTTTCACAGACTCAACGAAAGAGTTATAACCTTGGCGCCTGGTGACGATCAACTTAAGCTCTTTCATTACCAATGTCATGATCGTCTTTATTTGTAAGCGGTTGTGTTCTTTTCAACTCTGGCAATGAAACTGATGCTAGCAATCTCTCCACTTTTAAAATTATATTATCGATTAACAATTAAATATTATAATATAACGCAACGACAATTAAACACCATTGTATATAGAAGGTATGTTAATGGGATTTGCATTTGGGATTTTGATTATGAATATATCATTATTGAGGGTACTCCGGTACTGCATATATAATAAACAATTCCCATTCAATCCACTGAACAGAGTCATTACAGGGTATCTCGTCTACTAATTGAATCGCGTAGATGAATACTAGCATACTGATCAGACAACAGACGGATATACAGTAGAACCCCTCTATTACGACCACTAAAATGACTGTTAATTGATTTTATGAAGAACAGGTGACAGGTGACTGCTTACAGCAAGGTGGCAGAAAAACAGAAAGCTCCTAAAGGAGCTTTCTGTTTTAATGTCACCTTGCTTTAAGCAGTCACCTGCTTTAAACACTGAATACCGGTAATTCACACAATTTAGTTGACGTAATAGAGAGGTTTTAATGTATTTCAAAACATGACGATTAAAACGTGATGATGTAGTAAGTAGTACAACAAATGCAGTATATAGTATGCATTGCTTCCTTGGATGGCTTTGGAAATATTGTTTAGTAATGGTTGGCCTTGTTTTTGGATAACACGTGACATTGGAAGCTGGTTAATCAAAGATAAGAATTAACCCACTTAAGTCTAATGTCTACTAAAGTGGACATTGGCAAACAGTGTAGACCTTGATGAGACATCGCATCCGGATATGCCAAGTTTTGTAATAATAATAATAATAATAATAATAACAATAACAATAATAATAATAATAATAACAATAATAATAATAATAAACAATAATAATAATAATAAACAATAATAATAATAATAATAATAATAACAATAACTATAAAAAGAAAGACTTTATTTAATGAGGAAACACATTTGGTAATAACCAATCTTCCATGAGGCCCTCAAAACATATTTACGAGCGTGCAATAAACAATAGAATGTCTACAGATCTATCAGATGAAATAGTTTGCTGTATGGACAAATACTGAAGTGCTTTAGAACACCCTTATATAGCTATACAATGAAATATTCCTGCAAGTATACAGGGAGAGTTCATTGCCGTGAATATCTGGGTATAAACGGGTTTTTATCTCCTAGGCTCGTGTGATGCTTGCAATAAAAACACGAACATACTTGTAAAGCACTATTGACACTTATAGCATATGCCAAATGTTGTACGATATGTCATTAATCCATCCACTGTCTAATGCATCGCCTGTGAACCCATTTGCGCCCAGTGTATTTTTCATGCTTATATATTAGACGAGTTCATTTTTCATCTAAAGGGTATCTGATATCAATTTTCATTATTGATTTGTTTTATATTAAAAATCCTATCTGCAAACAGTGTAGACTGTGATCAGACGCCGCATTATGCGGCGTCTGATCAGAGTCTACACTGTTTGCATATATCCTATATAATTATATACATTGGACCGTGAGCACAAATGGGTTAAAATTAAGTCCTTCAATGTCGCAGCCTTTGATAATTGCAAACAGTTCGGATCCAAATCAGACGTCGCGTAACTGTTAGCCATTTGAATTTATCATTTCTTCAATAATATATTAAAACAAATTGATCTTGACAAAATGTGCAGAAGACATATTTTAAGCAGACGATAATATGACGGTGAAAAAGTTCGGCGTCATTTATATAGTTTGATCAGGAAACGAGCGACAAGGTTTTCCCATAACCACAATTAGCGTATCTCAGTTGTCTCACTCCTATAGACAATTTCCGATCGATCTGCAGTCCCCTTGACACCTCTGTCTACTACATAGTAGAGGGCATCTAGCGTCAAAAATCGAAATAAAGGAAAAAAAATGCACAGAATTGATTTTTGTGTTTTCATATGCTCCAATATGTACCGAATGACAGAAAAAAAGTCTAGGAAAATCAAACGATGCGAAATATGATTTTTGGGGTAAAATGGCTAAAATAATAGGTGAAAGCACGAATTTTTGGGATTTCCAAACTGCGATCGTAGAAATCAATATAAAAGCTTGAAATCTACAGGCTAGACACATATTAATGTCAGTTGTGGAATGGTACTTGTTAAGATAAATAAAATTTTCAAAAAACTGATTTTTGGGGTGAAAATGTCAAAATATTAAACCAAAATCACAAATTTGAGGATTTCAAACAGACCCTGACATATCATAGCAAATAAAGGAAATGAAGCACAGAGTTGATTTATATGTTATTATTTGCCTAAATATGTACCTAATAACAGACAAAAAGTCTAGGAAAATCAAACGATGCGAAATATGGTTTTGGGGTAAAATGGTTGAAATAATAACTGAAATCGCTATTTTTTGGGATTTCCCTTCTGTGATCGAGGATATCGATATAAAATCTCGAAATCTACAGGCTAGACAAATATTCATGTCAGCTGTGGAATGGTACTTGTAAAGATAAATAAAATTTTCAAAAAAATGATTTTGGGTGGAAATTGTCAAAATATTAAACCAAAATCACAAATTTTGAGGATTTCAAACAGACCCTGACATCTAAAAGCAAGTAAAGGAAATGGTGCACAGAGTTGATTTATACGTTATTATCTGCTTAAATATGTATCAAATAACAGACAAAAAGTCTAGGAAAATCAAACAATGCAAACTATGTTTTTTGGCTAAAATGGTTGAAATAATAACTGAAATCGTTAATTTTTGGGATTTCCCTTCTGTGATGGAGAATATCGATATAAAAGCACGAAATCTACAGGCTAGACAAATATTCATGTCAGCTGTGGAATGGTACTTGTTAAGATAAATAAATTTTTAAAAAAAATGATTTTGGGGTGAAATTGTCAAAATATTAAACCAAAATCACAAATTTTGAGGATTTCAAACAGACCCTGACATCTAAAAGCAAGTAAAGGAAATGGTGCACATAGTTGATTTATACGTTATTATCTGCTTAAATATGTACCAAATAACAGACAAAAAGTCTAGGAAAATCAAACAATGCGAACTATGTTTTTTGGGTAAAATGGTTGAAATAATAACTGAAATCGCTAATTTTTGGGATTTCCCTTCTGTGACCATGGATATCACTATAAAAGCTCCAAATATCCAAGCTAAACACATATTCATGTCTACTTTAGAATGGTCCTTGTTAGGATAAATAAAGGTTTCAAAAAACTGTTTTTGGGGGTAAAATTATCAAAATGTTAAACCAAAATCACCAATTCTTGTTTGTAAAACAATCTAGGAAAATCCAACAAAGCCAAATATAAATTTTGGGGTATACTGATTAAAACAATTAATGTAAATGCATGTTTATGGAAATTCCACACTATGGCCTTAGACAGGAAAATAGAAGCTACACATTTACAGGTAAGATACATATTACTGTGCACTGTAGCCTTGTACTATTAAGGATGAATTAAGCTTTAAAATGAAAACCCTTATCTTTTCATTTCACTACGGTGACCTTAGATATAAAACCAAACGTTCAAAGTCTATAACTTACACACATACACCATTTTAATGTAGCTTAGTTAAAGGAAAGACAAATCAACCGGTAAAACATTTAAACAGACACATGTTTTTAATGTATTGTAACATTGTGACTTTAAATATGATTAAAAAAGCTCCAAATCCATTTAAAAGGCAACAGGCACCATGAAATAAAGCCTATAGCACTAGTACAAATAAATTATGATTTCTAAAATTAATAAATTTTGGTGATAAGATATAAGTTAAACGAAATCAGTTTTCACTGAGGATTTTTACAGTGGCATTGGATGTGACCATCAAGGCACTACAGTGTATTTGTTAGCATAGTTATATAAGTTTCAATGAAGTAATATACATGTATAACTTATAATAGTTAAACAAAAAGACAATATCTTCAGTATATTGTTACAGCAATATAACATGAATGTAAAACTTAAAAATATAGTTAAGACAAATATATAAATGGAAACTTTTTATAAGTAAGGATAACTACCATTTTGAATTTCATTACTATAGTCAAACAACTAGGTCTGGCGTGTCAAAGGGTGGCCGAGTCCATTTATAAGGGAGATCAGCATTTCAGATGTCCCCGTGTCAAGTTTTAAAGGAAAAGGTTTGGTTATCGGTACAAATAAACGAATTAGTTATTGGAAACATAACGTAGTGGATAAGACGTAGGTAGAAGTATATGATCGGATAACATTTTATCAAGCACGGGTTCGAATCTCGCAGCAACCTATGATATTGTTTTGCCAAAACACTATTTAGGATTCTAGAATTACATTGCATTAAGGTAATGCAGAAAGCCCCATTGAAGAAAGTGACTAAAACTTATATTGATATTCATATTTTATCATCGATTTGTTTTGTGAAAGTATGGCTAATATAGGGCTAGAAATCCATGCACCTCTGCCCCAAATTTGACGAACATGTGTATAAATGGTTAGTATAACCACACAGTATGAAATTAGATAATTCATTTTAGATTAAAAAAAGTTTGAGGTCGACGCGGGATTCGAACCTACGCTTATTAAAATAATTCTATCGCAATACACTCTGTGTACCTATATTTACCTACTGCTCTAAAGTGCTAACAATAATATCGCCTTCATTTGTATCTAATAATTATACTTATCTTGATTGTATAAAAATGGTCAGAGAACATGCGGAATGCTGCTCTCCTTAAAAATGGACTCTGCTGACCTTTGACACGTCAAGCCCGGTTGTTTGACTATATGACTGTGGATATGACCAGTAAAGCTTCAAATGCACAAATAAGTTATATATTCTTTCCAAAACAACAGCTTACTAAAGATGATAAATACAAAGTTTGAAAATAACTTTTTGAGGAAAACATTAAAAAATATACATAAAACAGCAATTTTTTAATGGGGGAGGATATGAATTAATAATAAAAACTCCAAATCAATAGGCTTGACATAGTTCTTTTAAATGAGATATGTAACTAGTTTATCCAAAATCACACATAACAATTTATAAATATATAGGGTTTTGGAAAAATACACCCCCTCCACCAATAAAAAAAAATCAAAACATAAACGAACGAACAATTTTCTGCCATGTTGGATTTTCTGCGCAAAACTAGTTGGTTCTGATGTTGGTTGGAAACTAATAGACATGAGCTATCCTGTACTTTGAGCTGTAATTATGGAATCTGACAACTGTATGAAATATCAGCAAATCATAGTATACGCACATTGTGCATGCATTGTACATGTAATTTATGTAATTAATTGATCTAACAGTGCTTGCTATATATATGAAATAACTGATAGTGTATATATCACCAGGTCAATAACATTCAATATTCGTTTTGTGGTGCTTATTGTCTACTATCAGTACACACTCTGATTTGAAAAGCGGCATTTTAAATGCTGCCTCTAAGCTAGTACACTGGTTTAATTGTCAAAATGCTGTAATTTAACCCTTATTGTGTGCGATGCGAATATAGGTTGTTACTTAACCCTAATTGTATACGAAACAAGAATATATATCATTTGAGGACCCAAATCAGAGTGAGTATAGCCTACAGTACAAAGTATAATGTGTTTTACCTGTAAATTTGAAGCTTTTACATTTATATCTAGAGCCATGTTGTGGAAATTCCAAAAATTCAAATTTAAACTAATTTTTTTAACCAGTTTACCCCGAAAAGTCATATTTGGCTTTGTTGGAGTTTCCTTTATTTTGCTGTTATTTAATACATACTAAAACATATAAATCAATTCTCAATATTTTTCCCTTTATTTGCTTATAAGGTTTTATTTTGAATTTTCAGGTCAGGAGATCTCTGCTAAATTCTCGAAAATTGGTGTTTTTTTGTTTAACTATTATAACAACTTTACTGCATAAATCAGTTTTTTGACAGTTTATTCATCTTTATCAGTACCATTCCACAGCGCAATTGAATATTTGTTTAACCTGTAGATTTGGAGCTTTTATTTTGATAGCCACCATCACAGTAGTAAAATCCCGAAAAAGCTCATTTACATTTTATTTTTCAACGATTTTACCCCAAAACACCATATTTGGTATTGTATGATTTTCCTAGATGATTTTTCTATTAGTTTGTACATATTAAATCATATGATAACACATAAATCACTTTTGACTTTGATGGCAGGGATTGTCTACAAAAATCCCCAAAATTGGTGATTTTGGTTTAATATTTTGACAATTTAACCCAAAAAACCCAGTTTTTTTAAAGTTTTATTTATCCTTACTAGTCCCATTACACAGTAAAAATGATTTTTTGTCTAACGTGCATATTTGGTGTATTTATATTGATATCCACGTTCACAGTAGGGAAATCCCAAAAATTCGCGTTTTCATTTATTATTTCAACAATTTTACCCCAAAATTCATTTTTCAAAGTTTTAGCTATCCTTAATAGTACTATTTCACAATAGAGATGTATAAGTATCTATCTAGCCTGTAAATTTGGAGCTTTTATAATGATAACCAACGACACAGTACTGAAATCCCTAAAAATGGTGTTTTCATTTATTATTTCAACAATTTTGCCTCAAAAAACATATTTCGCATAGTTTGATTTTCCTAGATTTTTCTTCGGTTATTTGGTACATGCTCTACCATATGAAAACACAAAAACTATTTCTGTGCATCTTTTCCTTTATTTGGATGTTTGACACCAGGGAAGCTCTACTAAAATCTCCAAAAATTGGGGTTTTGTTTAATATTTTCATGATTTTCACCCAAAAAGAACCGTTTTTGAAAGTTTTATATATCCTAATTAGTACTATTCCACAGTGGATATAACTTCCAGTCTAATTTGTAGATTTGAAGCCTTTATAATAATACCCAGGGTCACAGTATGGAAATTCCAAAAATTATCATTTTCGTTTATCAATTCAATCATTTTACCCCAAAAAATCATATTTTGCATCGTTTGATTTTCCTAGACTTTTTTTCTGTCATTCGGTACATATTGGAGCATATGAAAACACAAAAATCATTTCTGTGCATTTTTTTTCCCCAAAATTTTTAAATGCCCTCTACTATACAATCACGAGGACTTTTACAAGGACATGCCAATGTCAAGCTCATTGGATATTATATAGGCACTTTAAACAGCACATTAGTTCGGTAAACTCCGTAACTCTACGGAAATGTGTTTCGTATAGTTTTGAAATTTGCCGAAGTGATCGGAATTACCAGTATTTGATCAGTTGTCAATATCCATGACATGTGCTCGCAAAAGTCGACAGTAACCGTATACCAAAGCTACTTCTCGGTATTACTTTGAAATACAGGTACATTCGACTTCAAACCCTTTCCCTCATAAAATGTTTTAGTATTGAAGATAGGCGACTACTTAGAGCAGAATGAAAGTAAAGACGTAACGTCAAAAACTGATGCCCCCCCCCCCCCCCCCCGAAGAAAATCACTCCCACGGCGTTTCTTTCGTTTTTTTAAAGTATTTAAAGCTTGAAAAGTATATAAGTATTATATACCAAAATAAAGATCAAGACTTGCTCAATACAGTGATGATATCATATTTTAGAAATAAACATTAGTTTTTCAAAATCAGTCGTCATTATCAGCGCCGATCATTTAAAAATCAAATGTCCCACGCCACGTTACAAGTGCGGTCCGCGGAGTCAGAAAAAAACACGCCTGTAAAATAGGCGCATCTCGTCTGCAACGTTGACTGAATGTCATTTCCGGTTTCAACGTCCATTTTTTTTTCATAATCCTACGTTAGAAGCGCTTGAAACGAGAATTATTCAAACGGCAGAAACTATTTACTTAAGTAGAATGTGCCTTAAGACGCATTTTGATTTACTTTCATCCTGCTTTGAGCTAACAACTGCTGGACATAGAACATAGTTCTTAGGGTTCGTATGCATGACTGATGATCATTTGGAGGTAAAGATTAAAGGAGTAAAGAAAATGCGTATTAATTAAGCAATGAGTTAAGTCGAATATATGGATATACATGTATATGCGTTCAATTTTGTATAGGTCAGTTTCTAACTTTGAAATAAGAGTATGTTCAACTTGAGAGAGTTGGAATCATTGGGGTTCAACTGTGGATCTATACTTTTTGTTTATTTATTAGTGGCTATAATGCCAAGGTTAACCCAATGTCACATTGGTCAGATCCATGGGCAGCCGCACGCGAGGCTCTCCGACATGGCTTCTATCTGTGCTATGCACAGTCAAACCTGTATAACGCGACCACTGAACTAATATTCATTGTGATCTTTAAAGAGAAGTGACAGCTTAATGCAGGGTAAAAGCAATGCAGAAGGCTCCTGCAGGAGCCTTCTGCATTACTTTTGCCCTGCATTAAGTTGCCACTTGTCATGCACATGCAGGACTGCCATAAGTTGATGATGAAAAATCCTAAGATTTCCCAATTTTCTATTTTTCAAGCGCGATAACTTAAAGCAAGTTGCTTTAAGCTACCATCTGCTGGGATAAACATTCGAAGATTTCGGAAACACCCGGAGAACTGACAGCCTTACACACACATGTACATGTATATTACACAGTTACACTTGTATCGTATTAAGAGTAATTCATTAGCACATTAGACCCTAGCGACGAGTATACTCGTCATTTACAAACATAATACACTTGTCCGGTACAAACAGAGCATTCCAAGCTCAGAGTTCTCCTAAAGGATCCATCTGATCAGGGTCAGAGGTGTATGTCGTGTGCTACCCCCTACACGCTCATTTGCGGAAAGATATAGGTCAAAATTATCCCAAACATGCCAAAATGTTGTCAAAATACCATAAAACAACATTTAAAAGTGAAGTGAAAAAAAAACATTTTTTCGTCAATGTTATATAATAACAAGGACGCTGAAAACAGGCATAGCATGTTTGGGATAATCTTGACCTATATCTTTCCGCAAATGAGCGGGTAGGGGGGTAGCACACGACAGACACCTGTGATCAGGGTCTGCACGGTTTGTCATTTTGAATTACATTTTAAAATACAACCCTAGGAATAGTAAATAGTCAAAAAAGTGAACTACACTAAATTAAAAAATGGTTTTGTCCATTAAAGGTTTCAGACGTGAAGGAATGAATACAATGTTAACAGTATATATTGGCTAAACAATCGCTCACGCCTACTTTTCGGCCTAACAATAGGCAGAAGGTCACGAATTCTACCGAAGGTCAAACCCGTTGTAGAATTAACCTCAGCTAAGCGACACTCTGATAAAGTATATCGTTAACGCCCTTTAATAAATCAGTATTGTGTCTATTTCAGGACAGAAGCTCTCCATAAAACTCTAAAATTTGCAATCTGTTTTATGACTTCACCATATTAACTATTCATCTGACTTCAAATATTCCTATTGTTTTGATTGGTTAGTTGTTCTGTAGAGATTTTGCTGTATAAACATCAATAAATGTCATTCCTGATACTGAACAGTGTTCCTCGAAGTACAATAAAACCTCTACGAACAGTCGAACCTCGCCACAACGGCCAGTCAAATGCCAGACCCGATTTCGGCTAGAAAGGTTGTAGCCTAACTCAATCGCCCTTGAGACTTAAAAATACTTGACGATTCCAGTTACTAGTATATTTACGTCTAGTTCATGTTGGACTAGTAAAATGTTTCCCCGTAACTTATTGTTAAATTAACAAATTAGGAACAATGCAACGCTTTTCAGACAGCGTCTTTAGAAACTCTCTCATCTAAACACTCTCTGTTTGAATACAATGCATAGGGTACTGTTCACAGATACAGTGGAGAAAATCTGTTATTCTTTCCCAATAAACGCGTTTACGATAAAGCTATTACTTCCAAGGCAAACAATTTTGAGCCTGATCAGACGCCGGGTAACCCGACGTCTGATCAAGCTCCATACTGTTTGCCACTCAGATTAAAATGAATAGGGTCAGAGTGTCAAACAGTTTGGGACCTGATGAGATGCCTTATTACGCAGTGTCTCATCCGGATCCAAACTGTTTGCACAGATAATCGTGATTCCCCCGCTAGCATGCAAAGAGTTAAAAGCAGGGCTCCAGATAAGTAGAGTTTTTCAAAAACTAAAATCTTAATATCTGCATTTAACCCTATTTCTAATAATGTCTAGTGCATGTTGGACTAAGATTTTTCCCCGTAACATATTGCTAAATAACATTTTTAGTGGGAACAATGCAAAGCTTTTCAGACAGCGTCTTTAGGAACTCTCTCATCTAAGCACTCGCTGTTTGAATAGGCTCACAGTATTGTTCCAAGCTACACTGTTTGTACAGGAAGGTAAAGCCCGATGCTCTTGGTCAATGTGTTAAAAAATGGTGAAAGCAAACTAGAAAGCTCCTGCTTTTAACATTGAAAACGAGCCTTCTTTATTGAGTGGTTGAAATAGAGAGCTTTCACTGAACCTAAAGCCAAGAACATACCGAAGAGCCAATAATAATAAAGTTCTCCCTTTCTACAACGACAACCAAAGGGAGAATATTGTATGTGTTGGTCGGAGGGAGTCGTTACAGGAAGGGGAAATTAAGACTTGGATTTCATTTGCAAACAGCTTAATTCCCGATCAGACGCCGCGTAACGCGGCGTCTGATCTGGATTCAAGCTGTTTGACACTCGTCATTATATTATTCTATCAAAATCTCCACTTATATGTAACTTTGAGAAAAACAGCAAACGATAACTTTAAGCAGACGGTTACTGCAGCCATAAAAAGGTTGGACATAAATGTTTTGTTTGGGAAACATCGACACGGTTCGTTGTAAGGAGGGGGTCGTTGTTGGGAGGGCCGTTGTAGAGAGGGAACAATGTACAGCCAATTTTCATTGATACATCGCTTTTCAATGATATTTCAACTGCTAGCACAACTTCAACCTTTTCACTTGCAATGGCGCCAACTTGTGCATTTTCAAACTGTTTATGCGGTATTGTGATCTGAGAACAATTGTATGTATACTGTTTGTTTCTGAGTCCCATTTATTGGACGCTATATATATAGGGATAATATAGAATATAGCTTAATGCAGAATACAAATAATGCAGAAAGCTTTTTACATTAAATGTAACTCATTTACTTGTACAGTAAAACCTCTCTTTTACGACCACTAAATTTTGTTAATTATTAGGGTGTTTACGATAGGTGGCCAAGCTCCTAGGAGCTTTCTGTTTCACTGTCACCTTGCTTTATAGTGCGCTCACATTTGCTCTACGGCGGCCGTACGGCGGCCGCAGAGACGTGAAATCGAGAGAATCTTACGGCGGCCGTAGAGATTCTACGGCGGCCGTGCGGCGGCCGTACGGCAGCCGTACGGCGTATCCCAATATCTTACAGGCCGTAGAGGTCGCCGTAGAATTATAACGCGGAGTTATAACATTTTTTCATTTCTACGGCGGCCGTAGAAACACACGCCGCAGAGTGGTTCTACGGCTGCCGTACGGCAGCCGTACGGTCGCCGTACGGCCACCGTGCGGCCACCGTAACTCGATGGTCAAATTCCCAATTGAGCATTTTTACTTTTGATCATATATGTAAAACATGAATATCATCTAAAAATGGATTTAGATGTTCTTAAATGCTGTCCAAATGTGTCCTTTGAGTTCATGGTGTTGCTGGACTGATAAAAGTTGTGTGAACATGTAGCAAAACCAAGTTGTGTAGCAGGAGCAGCATTTTGGTTGCAAAGTATCTGGTGGGATTTCCACGGCTGCCGTACGGCGGCCGTACGGTCGACGTGCGGTCACCGTACGGCGGCCGTACGTTGGCCAAGATTGTTTAACCCCACCAAAATAAAATCTCGCCGCGCGGCAGCCGCAGCAAATGTGAGCGCAACACACGGCGGCCGTAGGAATTCTGCGGCGGCCGGGAAATTGCTACTCGCCGTAGAAATGATAAGCCGTGCGGCCGCCGTACGGCAGCCGCAGCAAATGTGAGCGAGGCATTAAGCTGACACCTCTCTATTAAATAATCAAGCTTTTGTTTTAATGGTCGTAATAGCGAGGTTTTACTGTATTTCTTGAAGTTACCGTGTATGTCCTTTGACTACTGTCTGGGGCCCGTTTTACTAAACTATATACTTAGATCTACGCAAACTTTTTACGTAAGTCAAAATCGTTTTACTCTTATTTTTTAATCATAAACGTTTGCAAACAGCAAATATCTAGATCAGAGGACGTGCTAAAAGCGCGTCCTCTGATCTGGCTATTTGCTGTTTGTAGCAAGTGATATTTAAAAATATAAATTAAAATTTAAAACTTTGACTTACGCAAAAATTTTGCGTAAGTAGTTTAGTAAAACGGGCCCCTGGTCCCGGGTCTATATGTTCACTATTTGCAATGGCTTCGTTTTGGGACGGTATGCATTAAAGGTTTGATAATTCTCAAAGGTTAATTACTTATTTATCAGTTTGTCTATGGTCATTCGTACCAATCTAAAGAAGGGTAAGTATTGGTTGTTTGATTTTTATCGCTAAAGATGTTCATCACAGAAGCATTCCATTTAACCATTGATTTATAGCACTGTAATTTCGGTCTATAAAGCAGACCATATCATATGAAGTAGCCAACAGTGCAGATCCTGACATTTATGTTAAATGCGAACAGTTTAGAACCAGATCAGTCGCCAGGTAAAACTCATGGCTAACATTTTCAAGAACAAAATAAATCTTATTTTACTTTTATTGTTATTAAATCTACAATTATTATTTTTATTGATTTATTTTGATTTATTTATTTAAATATTGCACTTGCGTTTGCATTGCACTTGGCTTAAACGGGATATAATATTTTTCTCCGCTGTTCAAGAAGGATGATATTAACGTTACCTGGTCTACGCTGTTTAGTTATAATAATAATAATAAAGACTTTATTTAACGAGAGAACTCATTTGGAAGATTAATCTTCCATGAGGCCCTCAACATATGTACAAGTATATATATTGATAGTGTCTTCTTTCTGGGACGATGGTCATTGATGGTTTAGTCATTCTAAAGGGTTAATGATTTATTTATCTATTTGTCTATTGCCATTCATACTTATCTATATAAAGAATGGGTACTTATTTGTTGTGTGATTTTTATCGCTAAAGATGATGATCAAAGGGGACATGTCAAAACATTCCAATTAGCCTTTGATTTACAGCCTATAGATCGTATGTAGCCTTTAACATATTGAACTCTGGTGACCCGTAAACGTGACTTTTAAGAACAGTGTACGTGTAACGGGTACACGTGTACTATGCAAACAGTGGTGAACTCTGGTCAGGATCTGCAGTATTTAACTCTCTCGCTGCTATAAATAATAGTGAGATTTTTACCACTTCACCGCTTTATTGCCGTCTGCTTCAATGTTGTTGTCTGCAAGATCGTTTAAAAGTAAGTATCAATGTAGTATGGCTTAAGAAATATTGATACAAGTGTCAAACAGTTTGGATCTTGATCAGATGCCGCGTGACGCGGCGACCAATCAGGATCTTAATTGTTTGCAAATGTGCTTTATGACGTCATTGATAGTGAAACGGCTAAAACATTGCATTAGTCGAAACGCAATACTTCGAACACGCTTAGATCGACCTTACCAGTATTTCTTTCGTTCAATTTCGGTAACTCGATCTCGCAAGTCGAACGTACCCAGGTTTAAAAGTTAAAACGTGGCATAGCCACGTTTTAATTTTGAAATATGGGTAGGTTCGAACTAATGCGAGGTCGAATTATCGAGTTTTTGAATATGGTGACAATAAAACCAATTCGATTGGCGGTAAGTTGGGAAGGGAAGAGAGAAATATTCAACAGAAAAGAATGATTAACCCTGTCCCTGCCAAAGGGGACTTTGCAAACAGTTTGAATCAAAATGCGTAACGCGTCGTCTGATCAGGATCAATATTGTTTGACATATACGTATCCATAGTTCGTGTGTCATTAAAAATCGATACAAATTACATTATGGCGATTTTAGGGTTAATAAGGCAAACGATAAATGTTGGCGTGAATAAGTTAATAGTGATTAAAGTCATGCCAATGAGCTCTATCAACCCCAGGATACAAAGTTCATCAGTAGATCAGTACGTTGACCGTTCTGAGACAATGATCCGCTATCTGTCTCAACGGGACCTAACCTTTTCAATACTGAACATCTACATTAAAAACCTTTGTAAAATATATTCCAAATACAATGTATTCCTGGTTCTAAACATTTGAAACTTAAGTTTTTGTTTGTTCATTTCATACAGTGGAGAATCTGTTATTCTTTCCCAATAAACGCGTTTACGCTAAAACTATTATTTACAGTGCAAACAGTTTGGAGCCAGATCAGACGCCGGGTAGCCCGGCGTCTGATCAGGCTCCAAACTGTTTGCCACCAAGATAAACAAGAATTATCAGAATTGTCCAAAAGTTGTTCTTTTCTACGTTTTAGTGCTTTGCGTTTGCGTACGTTTGCGTTTAAACGGGAAAGAATAACAGATTCTCCACTGTAACACATTGCACTTTGAGGGCAAACTATTCTGAAAACAGACCATATTACTGCAGTGCAGGAGAAGGTGTGGTCGTTTTAATCAACTCTTCAACTTCTATGATTGATTAACCCTTTCCCCCATAGAAGCGACTTTTAGCGTATTTAATTTATTCCTCCGCTGAAGAAAATAGTTCCAGTTTATACCCTCATGAACAATTATCATTACAAATATTTTATATAGCCTAGCAGATTTTAGCTTAAAGCAGGCTGAAAGTAAAGCAAAATGTGCCTTAAGGCACATTCTGCTTTACTTTCAACCTGCTTTAAGTAGTCACCTATTTTCAAAACTAGAAACAGGCTATTGGGTAAAGGGTTAAAGTGTCACATATAAAAGTTTGATTGTACTATTCAATATGCAAGGTCATGACTGAGAATAGTTATGTTTCTATTGTTTCCAGACATCTAAATTCAAAACAAACAGTAGAAACCCCGATCACAGTGTTCCTGCGTCTAATCTGGCTCCATACTGTTTTCTAATGGGCATAATGCATAAATGCGTTTATTGGGAAGGAATGTCTTCTTCGCCGTCTTTATTATTTTAATTATTTATTTATTTATCCTTTTTTTATCATTCATTATTATTATTATCATCACTATGAATATGAACTCTGTTACCCATATTGTACGAATACAGCAGGGTGGTATGTTATACAGCGCTCCCTCTCTACAACGACACCCAATGGGAGACAAAAAGTGTGCGCGTTGTTCTGAGGTAGTCGTTTTAGGGAGGGAAATCGGCTTGCATTTTCAAACAGCTTGAATCCAGATCAGACGCCGCGTAACGCGGATCAGACGCCGCGTAACGCGGCGTCTGATGTAGAATCAAGCTGTTCGTCACTCGTCATTATGTTTATTCTATCAAAAGTTTGACTTATATGTAACTATGAGAAAAAATAGCAGACGGCAAATTTAAGCAGAGGGAATTGCAGTCATAAAAAAGGTTGGACATAATTATCTTGTTTAGGGAACTGCGGCAAGGGTCGTTGTAAGGAGTGAGTCGTTGTTGTGAGGGCCGTTGTGGGGAGGGAGCACTGTAGATGCATTGTCATGTCTGAGATTGGGTTCGCGTGATAACTCGGGGGTCTATAAGGACATGACATACAAGACAATTAGCGGGCTGATTGAACTCGGCAGGTCTCAATCTATCTCAAGTATGAGTATACATAGCTCAAGGTGGTAATTTTGCTATGCCAACAATGGTGCTCAACATCAACGACAACAACAACAGTGACATATATGATATAAACAGCATAAAACATCATCATTAACAGCAGCAGCAGCAGTAGCAGCTGTTAACATATTGTAGTGAAAGCTATTTGCTTTATTATTATCATTATTTCTGTTGTTAATCATGCAGAGCTCCAGATAAGGAGATTATTTCAAAAAAATGAAATCTTTATTTTAGCATTCAACCCTATGGTGGTACTACTTATTGGGACCGTTTCTTCGAGATGATTGTAATGAGTAGTAACACCATATGATTAGGTGCTGAAATGAGTGAGAAAATGTAGGATATGTTAAGTTTACTCCCTCCTTTCTGAAACTCTGTTGTTAATTATTTTTGTTGCAGTCATTGCTATTTTGTTGTTGCTGTTATAATAATTTTTATTATCATAGATTCTAATTGGTAAAGAAAATATTATTATCGTTATTATCATACAGTGGAGAATCTGTTATTCTTTCCCAATTAACGCGTTTACGCTAAAACTATTATTTGCAGTGCAAACAGTTTGGAGCCTGATCAGACGCCGGGTTACCCGGCGTCTGATCAGGCTCCAAACTGTTTGCCACCAAGATAAACATGAAATATCAAAATTGTCCAAAAGTTGTTCTTTTCTACGTTTTAGTGCTTTGCGTTTGAGTAGGTTTGCGTTTAAACGGGAAAGAATAACAGATTCTCCACTGTAACGGTTGATTCTAATCTGAGTGACAAACAATTTGATGCATGAATCGTTTGAAATAACGCCTGGAAACGTTCTTGCATCTTAACAAATGCATGCGTAAAGCAGGTTGAAAGTAAAGCAGAAAGCTTCAACAGAAGCTTTTTGCTTTACTTTCAGTTTGTTTTAAGTAACCATCTGTCTTAATCCAAAATATAAATAATATAGCTCCAGACAAGGGTATTAGTCCAACAACTGAAATAGTTATTTCTGCATTAATCACTATGGTGCCACTATTTATTAGAATGATCTTGAAGAGACGATTATAATAAGTACATGTAGTAACACCATAGGATTTGGTGTTGAAATAGGTGAGAAAACTTTACTTCCTCTTATCTTGAGCCCTGGGCCCGTTTCATAAAACTTCGTACGACAAATGTTGTCGTAATTCAGATTATAAAAGTCTCAATTGTTATTTATTTCTCCATCTAATCCTGTCTTGCGATATCTCTTTGGAATCGTCTTCACAAGTCAGGATTAGATAAAGAAATCAGAAATTAAATGTATCTTAAAGTTTGGACTTACCGTCGACCGTTTTCGTTGTACGAAGTTATTGAAACAAGTTATACAGTGGAGAATCTGTTATTCTTTCCCGTTTAAACGCAAACGTACGCAAACGCAAAGCACTAAAACGTAGAAAAGAACAACTTTTGGACAATTCTGATAATTCATGTTTATCTTTGTGGCAAACAGTTTGGAGCCTGATCAGACGCCGGGTAACCCGGCGTCTGATCTGGCTCCAAACTGTTTGTATTGTAAATAATAGTTTTAGCGTAAACGCGTTTATTGGGAAAGAATAACAGATTCTCCACTGTATGAAACGGGCCCCTGGAATCAAACTGTCTGAAAATGCGCATTTTCGCGCCATTGACGGTGAAAAGGTTAAACAGATTGAAAGTAAAGCTTTCTGCTTCACTTTCAACCCCCATTAAGAAACCATCTGTCTCAAAACCACAGAAAAAAGTATGACTGAAACGATTAATATATTGTCTTAAATGGCAATTAACAAATTGATAAATAAGTAAACAATCTTACCTCAGGGTGGGTAACATGCATGTGTGCAAACTTTCTGAACATTCTGGAGGTAGCCATGTTTGGTCACAGTTGTCAGACAGGCTGTAATAAAAAGATGTAACACAATAATTCCACCTGTTATCAGTGCACTGCAGGGATCGGGAATAGGTGATCGGGTCAGTGATGGGAATTCCCGATAAATCAGAACTGCTGCAATAGTGGTCAGTGTGAGATATACGAGAGGGTATGGACGGACGTCCGTTACTGTCACAAGTACGCTTTGTAAAACAGTGACTACAGTCTAACTTCGATATCTCGAACTCGCTAAAGTCGAACATACCCGTAGTTCAAAGTATAAACGTGGCTAAGCCACGTTTTCACTTTGAACAACGGAGATGTTCGACTTAATCGAACAATAAATAATGCAATAATTGTGTCGATATAATATGAGAGTTCGAAGCAAGCTTGTTCGAGATATCGAAGTTCGACTGTATTTACGTTACTCTTTGCTTAAATGAAAATAAAATGTAATTCAATTAATACACAATGTATAGAAAATGACATTTTTTGAAAAAATCTAACAAATTATTTTTATCCAAGTGGCAAAATGTTTGGAACAATTTTAGCATAAATACATTTATTGTGAAAGAATAACATGGTTTCCACTATGCAAGTACGTACTGTGAAGGAAAAACGAACCACACATACTCAGGCGAAGTTGAGTTGAGACCTCTTAGGACTTGATACAGCTTGATAAAGGTTAGAAAGAATATATGGGACAGAATAACGCCTTCAGCACGTTAACCCCTTCACTGCCGTGACGTCATAAATTTTAAACAATTGTCATCTGCTTCTATTTATAAAAAACAATGTTTAGGTATTTTGACTTAAGAAATATTGAAACGAGTGTCAAACAGTTTGGATCCTGATCAGACGCCGCGTTACGCGGCGTCTGATCAGGATCTAAACTGTTTGCAAATAACTACTGTACTCGGGGTAAGGCAGTGAAGGGGTTAGGCACCATAATTTGAATTGTCAATACAGAATTATTCATCAAAGTACTCGAGTGCTGTACGTTTGTCGTAGCCTACATATATATAAGAATGGAAGTCTAGTGTGAATTAGTAACCATTGAACAGTTGCAGTACCGAACTTGACCTTCCTGTTACATTAAAATCAAGTATAACACGTGTTCAATCCAAACTAAGGATTGGACGTCCCAAATTAGATCGGGTCAGTGTCAGTCTACACAAGAAGTTTATTATTTTAGAAATCTAAATCGTTTCACTGTTTTTCAAAATTGATCGATTTTTCGTTTGTGATCGGCATAACTGAGTGTTGCTTTCTTGAACGGATGAGGACTGGGTCAACGTTTTGGAAAATCGACGCTGACTATAGACGGATTCAAATAAAAGATTTGAATCTTAAACCCCATGGTGTCACTACTCATTAGAATCGTCTCTTCGAAACCATTCCTATGAATAATAACACCAAAGGGGTTGCTGCAGAAATGAGTGAGAAAATGTTGGATTTGTTCAGTTTACCCCTCTTTTCTGGAGCCCTGGTAGGTCTCTCTCTATAACGTTTACCTTTGGTCTCCTTTACTAAATAACGATGTTCATAACTTCATACCACGTGTTTTAACTCATTGACCATTGAAACTTCAAACGAGACAATCAAATTCTTGAGAACGATCTTAAAGAGGCTCGCAACCAGATTTAGCATTGAAAACAGTAATTTACACATTTGGTTTTATTTGAGTATTTTTATTTTATTTTTGCAAATACACCATCTGGTTGCGAGTCGCTTTAAGTTCAACTAAAGCTCTTTATAACCTTGGATCCTGAGCTGGCTCCGAACGTTTTGCAATCTACACAGCTGCTTATAGTATACAAATGCTTTTAACAAACAAGAATAACGTGTTATCTAGTATATATTAATTCCGAAGTTCTAATTGAAATAAAACAGCTTTGTTTGCTTCTTGCGGCTATACCTATAAATAGGTAGAATTATTTCTTATTAACCCTGAAATTTGAGGAAGTCTACTCATATTTAATATACAAGCCAACTTGATAAGTCCAACTCGTTTAAGGCCAAAAAACTGTTTATCTTATATCAAGTTCGAGTTTCCCTGTATAGGCCTATTTCTACCACATCTATAGATGCACATATCGCAATTGGAAATACAGTAAAATCTCTATATTACGACCACTAAAGTGTGTTACTTGTTACATGCATGTAATGTTGCTTAAAACAAGGTGAACGTAAAACAGAAAGCTCCTAAAGGAGCTTTCTTTTCACGTTCACCTTGCTTTAAGCCCCCACATGACTTTTATTCAACCAGTTGGCCTTCGTTTCAGTGGTCGTAATCGAGAGGTTATAAAATACTTTATGATTCATTTACGTTTTGATTATCGACAAGCTCGCTCGTTTATCATCATTCAGACTGTTACGTATTGTTCTGTTTCTTCCGTGTATGATATAAAGTAGTCAATAACGATATAAATCAAATAATAAATTCCGAGATCAATATTCTGTGCACGCAGCGTCAATCTGTCACGTATAATATCGACAAGATCCGAAGAAGCAGGACTGCCATAAGTTGATCTTGAATAATCCTAAGATTTCCATTTTTCTATTTTTCAAGCGCGATTACTTAAAGCAGATTGAAAGTAAAGCAGAATGCGCCTTAAGGCGCATTCTGATTTACTTTCAGCCTGCTTTAAGCTAACATCTGTTCGGATAAAACCCCGAAGGTTACGGAAAATCCGGAGAAATAGTAATCCCGAAGAAGAGTCGGTAAAGTACCTCACGTATTATTCGAATACCATCCAGTATGCATCGATCAGTATTATTTAAACCTGCTGGAAGTTTTAATATCTATACGATTGAATCATAATCGCAGTATTCTTAACTCGTAACTACTACTACTTCTTTTACTGCTGTTACAACGACAACACTTACTACTGCTACTACTACTACTACTACTGTTGCTGCTTTTACTATTACTACGACTACTTCTTCTTCGCGGGACATCTCTACTAGTTAAACATCTATATATAAACCTATTCTACCACTTTTAAAATTATTATAATATTCTAGTACCACTAGTACAGTGGAGAATCTGTTATTCTTTCCCGTTTAAACGCAAACGTACGCAAACGCAAAGCACTAAAACGTAGAAAAGAACAACTTTTGGACAATTCTGATAATTCTTGTTTATCTTGGTGGCAAACAGTTTGGAGCCTGATCAGACGCCGGGTTACCCGGCGTCTGATCTGGCTCCAAACTGTTTGCACTGCAAATAATAGTTTTAGCGTAAACGCGTTTATTGGGAAAGAATAACAGATTCTCCACTGTACTTCTACTATTGCTGCTGCTACTATATTATATACTATCAATGCAATGGCGTTTGATTCTTCTACTCTTCTTTTTCTACTGCTGCTGCATGCTGCTGCTGATGCCACTTCTATTACAACTACTGCTTATATTACTACTACTTCTACTACTTCTACAACTACTACTACAACAACAACAACAACTACTACAAAAACAACAACAACTACTACTACTACTACAACCACCACTGTTACTACAACAACACCAACTTCTACTACTACTACTACTACTGCTACTACTACTACAACTACTACTACTACTACCACCACCACCAGTTACAACAACAACAACAACTACTACTACTACTACTACTACTACTACTACTACTACCACTGTTACTACAACTGCTGCAATAACAACTACTACTACTACTACTACTACTACTACTACCACTGTTACTACAACTGCTGCAATAACAACTTAACAACCACTATCTACTGTTACTACAACTGCTGCTGTTACTACAACTGCTGCAATAACAACTTAACAACCACTATCTACTGTTACTACAACTGCTGCAATAACAACTTAACAACCACTATCCGATATGGAAACCTCAATAAGAAATTAATCTTTTACTACTACTACTACTACTACTACCACTGTTACTACAACTGCTGCAATAACAACTTAACAACCACTATCCGATATGGAAACCTCAATAAGAAATTAATCTTTTTCGGATAAGAATCCGAACTCAACTATAAATATAGGCCTTTTCCGCGTGTTTAATATTCGGAAACCCGCTATTTTACATGCTATACTCATTAAAATTGTCAGGGACTCATTATTTAATAAGTTGCGAGTCCCACGGACCCATAGCTTCTGGTCTTTATTAACCTATTATTCATAAGCAAATAGTTGCTTAAAGAAGGTTGAACGTTAAGCAGAATGTGCCTTAAGGCACATTCTGCTTTACTTTCAACCTGCTTTAAGTAGTCACCTGTCTTCAAAACTAGAAATAAGTTATTAGATATTGTGTTCACCTCAAGGACTCAATGTTTGTCTCAAGGACTCATTGTTTTACAGAATGTGCATCCCGAGGACTCATTCATCTGATTTCTAAAATTATCACTGTATACGTGTATTTAATAAATTCATTGCCACGGTATCTTTGCTTATAAATTATTTTATACGATATACTGTAACAAAGTAAGATTTTAACAGGGCTCCAGATAAAAGAGGCTGAACTGAACAAATACTACATTTTCTCACTCATTTTAACACCAAATCCTATAGTGTTAATACTCATTAGAATCGTCTCAAAGACATGATTTTAATGAGTAGTGACACCATAAAGTTAAATGCAGAATTAAAGACTTTATTTTTTGAAATACTCCCCTGATCTGGACTGTTTGAGCATTTTACAAGAGAAACATCAATATGAGTACCCAAAAGTTCGGATACTGACCAAGCTCCGAGTTTTTCGGCGTCTTATATCTGGATCCAAACTGTTTGCAATTTCGTTAAGGTTTGCCTTGGCAATGAAATAGCTTGAAAGGAATGTTATCTATTTTAAAAGAAGATATTTGAAAGTGGGCCCGGGCCGGGCTCGCAACGTCAATTTGAGCATTATCAGCGTGACCGCTAAAAATATATAGGTTAAAATTCACAGGACAGTCTCGGTATTCAGGACATAACTCATGAAAATACCGGTATCTTACAACTTAAAGGTCACACACCCTGTTATTCAATGTTACGCACGTTTGACTGTGAGTCTGTGACACAGGACGTATTCCGGAATATCTTTAAGTCGTTAGTCCAGTTTGGAGCCAGATTAGAACGCCGGATAACCCGGCGTCTGATCAGGCTCCAAACGGCTTTGCCGTTCAGATAAAAAATGGATCGCCAATGTTAAATTAGTAGTCATTTTCAAAATGTATACAATGTATTGCAATTTGCGTTTCGTTTGCAAACTGGTTGGATCCTGATCAGACGACGCGTAACGAACAGATATACAGACAGAATGATGGATTGTCAGAAATGGCGAGAGAAAGAGGGGGAGAATGAGAGAGAAAATATCAATAGAGAGTGAAACAGATAATGAGAGAGAGAGAGAGAAAGAGAGAAAATATCAAGAAAGAGTGAAAGAGAGAGAGAGAGAGAGAGAGAAGAAGAAATGACAGACAAACATATTGATATATAGATAGATACATGTAGACAGACAGACTTACAGACAGAGTGGGATAGTTGTGCTAGTTTTAAGACTGGTGTTTCAACCTTTGAAAGAAAAACATCTTAAAGGTTCATTAAAAAGTCATAAGATTCACCCAAGCTTCACACGGGGTATCGAGCCGATCAACCGTAAGCTGCGGTAACTGACTGCTTGCTGTTCTTATGTTTATTGTAATACGGTAAAACCTATCTATTACGACCACTAAAATGTGTCAAATATTAGTCGTTTTTAAAGACATGTGACTGCTTAAAGCAATGTAAAAAATAAACAGAAAGCTCCTAAAGGAGCTTTCTGTTTTACTTTCACATTGCTTTTACTCTTTCCTCCCTGAAACTTTAAGCGGACAATTCCAGTTTCCACTTTAGTCTAGTCCATTCAGACTTTTAAGGGTTGTTTTTGTCAATGTTTGGTATTATGACAAACAGTTAAGACCCTGATCAGAGCCCTCTGATCTGGGTCTTCACTGTTTGCATAGGACATGTGTACTTTTCACTTGAACACTGTTTGAAATGGACGCCTATACGCGGGACTAGGGTTCAAACGGTTAAGCTGTCACCTGTCTTTTATACAGACAATTAGCCTTCTTTTTAGTGGTCGTAATAGATAGGTTATACTGTACAGTCAAACCTCTCTATTACGATCAATATTAGGTGTTTAATACACGTGACTGCATGCTTAAAGCAGGGTAACAGTAAAACAGAAAGCTCCTTTAGGAGCTTTCTGTTTTACTGTTACCTTGCTTTGAGCTGTCACCTGCATTTTATATAACCCATTGACCTTCTCTTTAGTAGAATCTAGTCGTAATAGAGAGGGTTTATTGTAATATTTTTTTCGGAAAAATAAGAAAAGGTAAAGGCTTGACTTTTATGAGCGCAAACCGCACAAAACGTGGGATCGTATAACATAATAAGTTGGTGGATCAATAATACTCACAGATGGTGGGGGAAATACAGGATTGATACTAAAACCCGAATGATCTTTAACCTTCAGCGGACTACGTGACTGTCGTCTGCATTACATGTCTTCCGGTATGACTCCAGATAAGAGCGAGTCAACTAAACAAATCCAACAGTTTCTTACTCCGGCATTACAGCACCAAATCCTATGGTGTTACTACTCATTAGGAAGAGACGATTCTAATGAGTGGTAACACCATAGGGTTTAATGCAGAAATATAGATTTAAGTTTTTGAAATACTTGTCTGGAGCCTTATTCCAGTCGTTTTATCTAAATATTTATTCCATGATATTCCCATGGAATTATACATTCGTATAATTGCGCGATATTTCCGTATACTTTCCTAGTATCAAACAGTTTGGATCCAGAAGAGACGCAGAGTTACTCTAAATGTTATCCTTCAGCGGGCTACGTGACTGTCGTCTGCATTACGTGTGGCCTGCTACATTTCTCAAAACCGATTTTATCTAGATACAGTAAAACCTCTCTATTACGACCACTTCTGTATTGCAATCACTCCTCTTTTGCGAACACTTCGCTATAACGCCTACTAAATTGTGTTACTTATTATTTGTTTCAGACAGGTGACTGCTTAACTCTTTCCTCCCTGAAACTTTAAATGGACAATGCCAGTTTCCATTTTAGTTTAGTTCATTTCTGACTTTTAAGGGTATTTTTGTCAATGTTTGGCATTGTGACAAACAGTGAAGACCCTGATCAGAGGGCTCCTTTCGGAGCCCTCTGATCTGGGTCTTCAATGTTTGCGTAGGACAAGTGTACTATTCACATGTACACTGTTTGAAAAGGACGCCTATAGGCGGGACTAGGGTTCAAAGGGTTAAAGCAAGATGACCGTCAAACAAAAAGCTTCTTTAATCTTTAGCAGCTTTCTGAATCATTGTCACTTTGCTTTCAGCTGTCTTTATTACAATCATTTAACATTCGTTTTCGTGGTCGTAATAGAGAGGTTTAATCGTATTTCGTCCAGGATATAGCACTAGAGTATCAAACAGTTTGGATCCAATGAGACTCGGCGTCTCATCTGGATCAAAACTGTTTGTAAATGTTATAACAAATTTTCCCGTTATGTGCAGAAAGCTTGTCTACAGCGTCTCTCAGAGTTTGTATAGTGTTTCTTATATGTTTCAAACAGTTTGGATCAAGATGAGATTCTCGGCGTCTCATTGGATCCAAACTGTATGCAGTGGTGTTCTCAATGCATAACATAAAAGCCGGCGTAGGTTGAGAATAATAACAAACTTTGAGAGACGCTGCAGACGACAATAAGTGCAGAAAAGATAAAACGCAGAAGATTATATAGAATTAGTGATAAAGACTTTAAGCTACCCGTTTAATAAAGTGAGTTTTTAAGGCTTAGAACCCCTAATGAGATTGGGCCAAATTCGGTCAATATCGGTACTCTACGGAGAGCAATCGGCCATTCTCGTCAACTGCCGACCTGTTCCAAACCAAAACGCTCCTTTAGAATATTTCTGTTATACTTTTATCCTGATTTAAGCAACAAACAGTTTTAAAAATACAATAAATATGCCATGAGGTGCAGGACTAACTAATTTTTAACATGTTAAGCCTAGTGTCTACTAAAAAGGACATTTGCCAACAGTTTAGACCCTGGTGAGACGGGTCATGCGGCCACTCATCGTACAGTATAAGGTTTAAGATTAATGGATACTATCAGTTACTATCTGGGCTATCAATGTTTGGAAAGTACTCGAGGTAATAATGAAAAATATACACGTATTGTTTTTTATTAATCAGTTACTAGTGTAATCCGATTTCTTTACAATCACGTAGGCCTACATCGATAAATGATGTGGTTTAAGGAAGAAGGACGGAGAATACGCTATTCTTTGACATTTAAACGCAAACGTATTGCAATAGAATGTATAGAATTGCATTTTTGAGAAATGTCTAACGATTTATTTTAATCTGAGAGTGACAAACAGTTTGGGTCTGATTTGGCTCCAAACTGTTTGCAATAGAAATAATAGTTTTTAGCGCAAACGCGTTTATTGGGAAAGAATAACGTGTTTCTAATGCAAGCCGATTTCTCTACAATCACGTAGGCCTAAGTACATCGATAAATCATAACGGATGTGGTTAAAGAATAAGAACGGATAGAAATACGAGGTGTATTCATTTGATAAAGTTCCGCTATACTTATCGACCACTTAAACGATGACTAATTGCTGCGTTAAACTCAATCATCACTGGATACATCAAATGGACAGTTCCAGTCTCCAATTAAGTCGGGTCCATATTGAATATTAAGAGTTATGTTCGGTGAAGACCTTGAGCAGACGGCTCCTTTCGGTGCCCTCTGATCTAGGTCTACATTGTTAGAATAGGACATGACTGTGCACCTCGTCGTTAAGACTCAACGTTAAGACTATTTGTTTTTCGATGCGTACTATCGGTGGTTTAAAGCAGGCTGAAAGAAAAGCAAAAAGCTCCTGAAGGAGATATATTGTCAATGTGGACTACTTTCCTGAAGGAATTTGTGAAAAGTTTTACTTTAATGGAAGTGTTAAGGGCGAGATACACAGAAGAGAGCGATAGAGAGAACGAGGGAGAGAGAGACGGAGACATGTAGAGAGATAGCGAGATCGAGAGACAGAAACAGACAGAAAGGTATAGTGTGTGTGTGTGCGAGAGAGAGAGAGAGAGAGAGAGATGGAAGCAGATAGATATATAGCAGTAGAGAGAGAAAAATAGAAAAAGTAACGGACACATTTTGACTAAGAGACGTTGACAAATAACAAAACACAAAGAAAAGACAATACGTGAAAAAATACCGGGAAATTATTTTACGAGTTCGGCTTCGGTAAGTAAGAGAACGTTTTCTCTGGTTACTTTGTGAAAACAAAATTTTTAATGTACAATCACTTTCTCATATATAAAAAAACGCCAACAAAAATATTTGATATTATGGCTTTAAATGTGAAAGATATGTAATTTATACATGCAGATCTAGATATCTAGTGAACTTTATGCATTATGAAATATATTCTACTTCAAACAATATAGATCTAATAGTAAAGTTGTCCGCCAAAACTATTAAAAACCTTCTATTTGATTTACAGATATATATTCATCATTTAAAGTGTTAAATTTTCTTTAATGCGTCTTATTCCAAATTCACTTTAAAATACTTAATTTGAATTCCTTCCTGGAATATACAGAAATTTAAAGAAAAACTCAGCAATAGCTGTTTTCCATAAGAAAAATGAATAGATAAGAAAACAATATGATTTTTCATGTTAAAAAAAAGGTAAAAACAACTAAAATATTTAATAAAATACTGATTCTCACCCTGATACAAAGAATTCCGGCTATTCCGAGCTCGCGTGCCCTCAAAATACATGACTTTCGGAGCAGACGACACGTTAAATAGGAGCAGAATTCGAACATGTTATTTCTCACGTAGCTTGTGGGTCTATTTATAGAACGGACACACGTGGGATGAGCGCTTTGTACTTTTGCTTTTGATTTGTTTGTCGGAGTTACTATCAGTGACGTCACACGCGCCGAATAGTTTATTGGAAAATGAAAGTAGATCTATAGCTTCAATTAGCTCGTGCTATAAAATGTATGATTTCTGTCAATCACGCTCTGTTGTTGATATTGACAATTATTATTGACTGCCGTGTACAGCTATCCCAGCTATATTTAGACCACTTAAAATATTGCGAAAATTTCTGTTCGGAGTTTAGCCCATGTGTGCCCAGCGTCCCTAGAAGGGACATAAGCAAACTGTGTAGACTCTGACCACTCTACATTGTTTGCTTATAGGAATTTCAAAATATATGTAAATCAAAACGAAAATGAAAATTTAGACAGTAAGCAGACACTCATTTTGGCAAACATTTAGGATCCTAATCATACTCCGCGAGACGCGGCGTCTGATCAGGATCCAAACTTTTTTTATACTCATTTCAATACCTAATTTTCAAAGTTAAGAAATAAAGGCAGACGACAAATGTTTAATATTGATGACGTCATGGCACTGAATGGGTTAAAATCAATTGATTGGTTGCCATGGTGACCGATACGGAAATCATCACACATGGTCGGATAATTAAATGATTTAAAACCTAGGGGTGCTTATTCTCAAAGTTAATTAACGTGCTTGGTTAATTAAAGTGAAAAATCAAATGCTGCAATTTAAATACCGGCATGTCGTCAGCTTCAAGCACGAGCTTAACCCATGACACCATAAATACACCTTTCTACGCATTTAATATATTCTTCCCCTGAAGAAAATAGTTCCATTTTATACAGTCATAAATATGCACCATATGTTCTTTATCCAAGTAGATATTAGCTTAAAGCAGGCTAAGTAAAGCAGAATATGCCATAAGGCTCGTTCTTGAAGCATTTCTCCGAAATCTACTTCTGTCTTTCTGTCTATTTAAGGCTGATGATCCCTAATGAAATCGGGCCAAAATCTGTACTTTACGTACAGGATGGACCATTTTGAACAACTGGCGTCATGGTTAGGACCGAGGGTTGACGAGAAGGGTCGGCCGCTCTCGCTAGAGAACCGATATTTACTAAATGTCGTCTGCTTTTACATGTATTTCTCAAATTCAAAGTTTAGGTGTTTTGACTTTAGACATATTTAAATGAGTGTCAAAAAGAGTGGACCCTGACCAGACGCCACTGTTTAGTGGTCGTAATAGAGAGGGTTTACTGTGTTGATGTTTATTCCGTTTAACATGAATTTCTAAACAATTTACAGCATGCTAATACCCTCTTACATCAACTTCCTCAATCCGCAGTCACTTGGGAGATAAATATTATCATCATAATGCAAAGTGCAAATGACGACTTCAAAATGGATGTCTGCTTACTGCTTTATTGATAAACAGGGGCCCGTTTCATAAAACTTCGTACGACAAAAACGTTCGTAAGTCAAAACTTTAAAATGCATTTAATTTCTTATTTCTCTATTTAATCCGGTCTTGTGACATATTTTTGGAATCGTCTTTTCAAGACGATTCCAAAAATATGTCACAAGACAGGATTAGATGGAGAAATTAAAAGATATTGAGACTTTAATAATCAGACTTACGACAACATTTGTCGTACGAAGTTTTATGAAACGGGCCCCAGGGACATTGAACTATACGTAAACACAGAAGAGGGGTAGAGTGGCAGACCTATTACAGAAATAGAGAAAGGACACAGAGAGAGGAAGAGAGAGCGAGAGTAGCAGATACTCAGATAGAAAGAGAGGGGGAGAAATAGAGAGAAAGGGGTGAGAGAAAGATAGAGAGGGTAAAAGACAGAGGGATAGAGAGAGAGACGAGTGACGAGAGGGAGAGAGAGAGGGAGAGAGGGGGGCAGAAGTAGAGCGAGGGGATATAGATAGTGAGAGAAAGAGATTGGTTTGGAGTGAGGTCAAGAATGATAGAGAGAGGGGATAGTGACAAGCTGAGAGAGATGGAGGAGACAGAGAGGAGAAAGATAAAGCGGGAGAGAAAGAGAGGATGGGAAGAAGGAGAGCCAGAGAGAGAGAGACCGAGAAGAGAGATATAGTGACAGAGAGACAGACATACCGATAGTAAGAAATGGGAAAGAGAGAGGGAGAGAGAGAGAGATGAGAGAGAGAGAGAAGAGAGGGAGAGTGGAGAGAGAGAAGAGAGGAAGAGAGAGAAAGAGAGAAGAGAGAGAGAGAGGAGAGAGAGGGAGAGGAGAGAGGAGAAAGAGAAATAAAGGAGAGAGAGAGAGAGAGAAGAGAGAGAGAGAAGAGAGATATATTATTTATGGTTTGCATGTGTTTTACTATATCTGGCTAGTTCCAATCGTTTTGACTTTAGGGCATCTTTATTTGAAATTCCTAGTATCATTCCTACAGTAAAATTTCCTACCTACGAAACATTACTTCTGGCAGGACAATAAAAGCTGTAAGAAAACACTGATACTTTTTTCTTATTTTATTTCATCCATCCTCCATTATTTCTTAACAATACCATTATCCTATCTATTTCAATCAAGTCATAATTATATCAATATTATTTACATATCCCCATTCGTGCTCCACACACATAAACCTAAATACAGTCAAACTTGCATTAACCCTTAGCCTGCCACTCACGACTATAGCTCCATATGCAAACAGCTTGAATCCGGATGAGACGCCGAGTAACTCGGCGTCTCATCCGAATCCAAGCTGTTTGACACTCGGACAACATTTTCAGCAATTTTGAGCAACTTTGAAGCACTTTGAAACTTGAAGCAGACGAGAAATATAGCAGACGATAATTTATTTGGCGGGCTAAGGGTTAACCCTTTACCCCATAGCCTGTTTATGGGTTTCATGAAAGGTGACCATTTCAAGCAGGTTGAAAGTAAAGCAGAATGTGCCTTATGGCACATTCTGCTTTACTTTCAGCCTGCTTTAGACTACCATCTTCTAGAATATAGACAATATTTCTAATGATAAATATTCATGACTGTGTAAATAGAAACTATTTTCTTCGGTGGAGGAATACATTAAAAGCGTAAATACATTTGTATGTGTATCTATGGAGTAAAAGGTTAAGTGACCCTTCATAAGAAACATATTCATCCCTTCTCTTTGTTTAACATAGTACAGTGAAACCCCTCTAAACCGGACATGTATGGGGACAACATAAATGTCCGGTTTATAGGGGTTTACGGTTTAGAGGGGTTTTAGCACATAGCATGTTTCTATTATGGAAGTTAGCTGATCACTTAAAGCAGGTTGAAAGTAAAGCAGAATGCGCCTTAAGGCGCATTCTGCTTTACTTTCAACATGCTTTAAGCTATCATCTGCTAGAAAATCGAAAATATTTCTGATGATACATATTCATGAATGTATTTTCTTCAGTGTAGGAATAAATCAAAAGCGTTAAAAGGCATATTTATGGTGTAATGGGTAAACTAAAGAAGGGTTGGAAATGGGACCAAAGGTTTTGTCCGGTTTAGAGAGAATTCCGGTATTTAGAGGTTCCGGTTTAGAGGTGTTTCACTGTATACTCATCACTAGGCTTGAATGTGTTAATACACATACTGCATTAACTCCACAGATACCAATTTTTTATGCGTTGAATTCACTCCTCCACTGAAGAAAATAATTGTACTTTATACAGTTATGAATATGCACCCTAAGAAATACATGTAGTTCCAACAGCCTAGCAGATGGTGGCTTAACCCTTTCCCCCATGGAAGTGCCTTTTAGCGGATATGATTTATTCCTCCGCTGAAGAAAATAGTTCCAATTTAATCAGTCATGAATATATAGTATAGGTAATATTTTCTATATTCTAGCACATGGAAGCTTAACGCAGGTTGAAAGTAAAGCAGAATGCGCCTCAAGGCGTATTCTGCTTTACTTTTAACCTGCTTTAAGTGGTCATCTATCTTCAATACTAGAAATAGTCTATCAGGTAAAGCAGGCTGAAAATAAATCAGATTGAGCCTTGCACATGTGCTTTACTTTCAACCCGCTTTAACTCTTTCCTCCCTGAAACTTTAAATGGACAATTCCATTTTCCATTTTTGTCTAGTCCATTTCTGACTTTTAAGGGTTGTTTTCGTCAATGTTTGGCATTATGACAAACAGTGAAGACCCTGATCTGGGTCTTCACTGTTTGCATAGGACAAGTGTACTATTCACATGTACACTGTTTGAAAAGGACGCCTATATGAGGGACTAGGGTTCAAAGAGTTAAGCTATCACCCGTGCTCAAAACTAGAAACAGGATATGGGGCAATTACACAGTGTCCCAATTTTAAGGATTTTTACCCTATACATGTATATAGATATACACTATTTACACATATGATTTATCCTATGATTCATAATACAAATGCAGGGTTCCAGATAAAAGGGAGTAAACTTGACATTTTTAACATTTTCTGCCTTATATTCAAACCAAACCCTATGGTGTGACTACTTATCATTATCGTTGAGACTATTCTAATGAGTGGTGACACCATAGTGTTTAATGCATGAATACAGATTTTAGTTTTTGAAATACTCCCCTTATCTAGAGCCCTGCACATGTACATTTATTGAGCTGCATAATTAGTACTATTAATAAATCCAAGTAATAAACATTAATTAGTAGAGTTACAGAGAGGCTGCATATTAAAGTTTTAACCCATTACCCTATCAATTTATCTTTTTACGCCTTTGATTTATTCCTCCTCTGAAGAAATAGTTCCACCTTATACAGGTGTGAATGAGCACTTTAAGAAAAAAATCCTATATTCTAGGCTAGCAGATGGTTTCTTAACCCATTACCCTATAGCCTGTTTCTAGTTTTGAAGATAGTTGACCTGACTTAAAGCAGGTTGAAAGTAAAGCAGAATGTGCCTTAAAGCGACTCGCAACCAGATGGTGCATTCAAATAGTAATTTGTAAATATGTGTCAAACACTTATATAAATGGTAAATAATTAGTTTAGGATAAGAAATTCTGTTTAAAAAAATGTATTTCCATAAAAAAAAATATTGGTCTCTGGTGGGATTCGAACCCGGGGCCCGGCATTGGCGGACAGAATGCAAAATAGGGGAAACCGCTTAGACCAATGGACCAAGGAACTATCCGTTTATATCGGATCGATTTAACGTATTTAAATGTGTAGCGATCGAAAGTGCATACAACTTCGTAATTCGGCTCGTGTTTATGTCTGAGCCCGTGTAGAGAAGCAACAACAACAACTATACCGTCTACTAGTCGGTATAGAAAAACGATGGAAAATATCTAAAAATCTAAGATTCGGTGACGATTCTTGAGACTTTTTTTGGACTGATCATATTTTTTTAATGTCAGACGCCAAATAATGCCACAAATTTGCTTTTATTTGAGTATTTTATTTTATTTTGACAAGTACACCATCCGGTTGCGAGTCCCTTTAAGGCGCATTCTGCTTTACTGACAGTCTGCTTTAAGCCATCATCTGTTAGAATATAGAAAATATTTCTTATATTGCAGTATTCCCAACTATAAATTAATAAACTACTAGAAACAAGCTATGGAGTAATGGGTTTAGCAAGACAAATTATAACAGAAATGTCATACTTTCTCCTCTAGTTTAATCTTGCAACCTTTACTTGTGTTACTTTTAAGTTCCTTTCAACAGCCACACCCACCTTACCTCTTTGCATGCTAGCGGGTGTAATTTATAACACTATTTGTACAATTCACAAATAAACACTCGAGCTTGACCCACTCACCCCCTGAAACTTCAAATGAATGATTCCAGATTTCCATTAAGTCTAGTACCAGGGCTCCAGATAAGAGGTAGTTTTTTCAACACATCCAACATTTTCTCACTCTTTTTAGAACCAAATCCTATGGTGTTACTACTCATTAGAATCGTCTCGAAGAGACGATTCTAATGAGTAGTGACACCATAGGGTTTAATTCAGAAATAAAGATTTCAGTATTTGAAAAACTACCCTTATCTGGTGCTCTGTAGTACATTTTTACCACATAGGGTTGTTTTATACAATTTATTGCTATCATAGATTTTGGCGGTATATTTTACAGAACTTATGGCAGAGAACAGTCACTGAACAATAACAACACTCATACCGACATAAAAATCCTTATTACAAGGGCTCCAGATAAGAAGGAGAAAACTGAACAAATCCAACATTTTCTCACTCTTTTACCAAATAACCCATAGCCTGTTTCTAGTTTAGAAGATAGACGACCACTTAAAGCAGGTTGAAAGTAAAGCAGAATGCCCCTTAAGCCACATTCTGCTTTACTTTCAGCCTGCTTTAAGCAACCATCTACAAGGATAAAGAAATAAATTCTTTTGATTCCTATTCAAGACTATATAAAAGTGGAAGTATTTTTTTTAGTTGAGGAATAAATTAAAGGCGTATTTATGGGGAAATAACACCAAATTCTGTTGTGTTACTTCTTATAAGAACCGTCTCAAAGAGACGGTTGAGTAATGACACCAAAGGATTTAATGCAGAAAAAAAGATTTTAAATTTTGAAATACTCCCCTTATCTGGAAGCTCTGTTACCTGCCTTTAGATAGGAAAGTTAAATACATTGTAGATATAGCTTATAAAAGACTAAGATAGTACTGTCATAGTTACCTCCCTTTGCCCTAGCAAATGATATGTTTAAGGAATTTCAAAATTATCATTCTGAAACCCAAAACCACAGCAATATTGAACAACCCTTAATCCATTACCCCATTTCGAGTTTTGAAGACAGGTGACCACTTAAAGCAGGTTGAAAGTAAAGCAGAATGCGCCTTAAGGCACATTCTGCTTTACTTTCAGCCTGTTTCAAGCTACAATCTGCTAGGATATAGAACATATTTCTTATGGTGCATTTTCATGACTGTATAAAGTGTCACTATTTTCTTTAGTGGAGGTATAAATTTAGAGGTATAAATAGGCATATTAATGGGGTAATGGGTTAACACACAACTCATGTGTGAAAATAGCACTATATAAATCTGGTATGATAATAATATCTTTATAACCGTGTACTCTATAAAACACATTTTTTACCCCTATAATACACAAGGAAAGTCCCAATCTAGAAAGTTCTGAATGTAAAATGCATGAGGCATTTCCAGTATCTTTCTAAATTAAAGCTTAAATCAGGTTGAAAGTAATGAAGAATTCTACTTCACTTTCAACCTGATTTAGATGGTCACATATTTTCAAACCTAGAATCAGGCTATGAGGTAAATGGTTAAAAAGCCATATGTTGTGGCTTCATGAAGACATAAAGATTTAACCCATTACCCCATATATCAGACTTTTTACGCCTCTGATTTATTTTTCTGTTAATGAAAATAGTCCCATTTTAAAACAGTTATGATTATGCACAATAAGAGATATTTCCTATCCCTTAGTAGATGAAAGCTTAAAGCAGAATGCGCCTTAAGGCGCATCCTGCTTAACTTGCAGCCTACTTTAAGCTACCATCTGCTAGAAAATAGAAAATATTTCTTATTATACATATTCATGACTGTATAAATTGGAACTATTTTCTTCTGTGAAGGAATAATTAAACATTAAAAGGCATATTTATGGGGTAATGGGTTAATTGGATTAGTAACCTAGTATAAATTCACTCTACTTGTTTACAGTGTATTTGTTACTCTTAGTACAGTAAAACCTCTCTATTACGACCGCTAAATTATGTTAATTATTAGGGTGTTTACGATATGTTACCGCTTAAAGCAAGGTGACAGTGAAATAGAAAGCTCCGTTAGGAGCTTTCTTTTTTCACTGTCACCTTGCTTTAAGCTGTCACCTGTCTATTATACAATCAATTAGGCTTCGTTTTAATGGTCGGAATAGCGAGGTTTTACTGTACATGTAAAATATGTAACATGAGGTACAAAAACACAATAAACAAATAATAATAATGATTACAGTGGAGAAAACGTTATTCTTTCCCCATAAACGCGTTTACGCTAAAACTATTACTTCTCTTGCAAACAGTTTGGAGCCAGATCAGACGCCGGGTTACCCGGCGTCTGATCAGGCTCCAAACTGTTTGCCACCAAAATAAACATGAACTATCAGAATTGTCCAAAAGTTGTCATTTTCTACGTTTTAGTGTTTTGCGTTTGCGTACGTTTGCGTTTAAACGGGAAAGAATAACGTTTTCTCTACTGTATAACCAGTACATGTATAATAACACAACAAAACTTGTAACCCTAAACCATATATTATGTCACACATTGAGTTGAAAAGTAATTGAAAATAAATTCATAGTAATTATAAATAGATTTTACAACAGTATTTAATTGAATTACCATTAAAGTAATTGGAATATGCTTAATTACCAATTACTTTGAATTACTTGACATTTGTTAATAAGTAAGTACATGTACATGTATTGATTTATTAAATGACATTTTTCAATTACCCCCATCAATATTTGAATCGTCTCTTTGAGGTGATTCTTTTGAGCACTTGCAACACAATATTGAGTTTGGTTCAGACAAAAGTGAGAAAATCCTGAACATGTATGATTACTCGATATCTACTGTCCTGCTTAATGATAGTGATTTAGCCCTTAACAGGGCTCCAGATAAGGGGGGTATTTGAAAAGCTAAAATCTTTATTTCTCAATTAATTTGGTAGTAAAATGAGCGAGAGGTTGTTGGATTTGTTCAATGTACCCACTCTTATCTGGAGCCCTGCCTTTACCCATAAAAAAACCTTTCATGCTTCTTTCTAATTATTCATACACTAGAAAAGGAGTCCCAAGCTAGATCGACCTAAACAATTACATGAAATATTAAAGACATTTCCTGAACCTAATGTTTAAGCCAGGATTTGGATTTGTTATGATTTTTCGAAGCTTTAACAGGATTTCAGTCATATCGTGACATCCAGCCAATTACAGGTGGCGGAAGACCCCAGAATTACAGGCGGAGGAAGACCCCAGATGCCCTATATGCCAGGTTTCATATACAAATTGGCAACTGGGTAGAAACACTAACCTTCTGTAAGCCAGCTGGAAGGCTTCCCCACATGAAAGACATGAAGTGTCAGGACGTGGATTCAAACCCAAAGGGGTGAGGAGCTTAGTGATTGCCAGTCACAGTGATTATACCACTAGGCCACAGAGCCCCTAAGTTAAAGCCTAAGGCTTAAAACAGGCTAAAAGTAAAGCAGAATGTTCCTGCTTTAAATCGTGTGTAATCTGTTTTCAGACCTCGATACAGGTTATGGGATAATGAATTAAGTAACCTCTTTTAACCCATTACCCCAAAAATACACCTTTTTAGGCATTTAATTCATTCTTCTACTGAAGAAAATAGTTCCAACTTATACTGTTACAAACAAGAGTAATAAGAAATATTTTCTATATAGTAGCAGATAATAACTTAAAGCAGGCTGACAGTAAAGCAGAATGTGCCTTAAGGCACATTCTGCTTTACTTTCAACCTGCTTTAAGTGGCCACCTGTCATCAAAACTAAAAACAAGCTATGGGGTAATGGGTTAAACACTAGAAACAAGCTGTGGGATAATGGTTTAATTTTGTCATCATTATGAAAACAAACATTATTATTATTTGCCAATATGAAAACAAACAGACACACACACACATGGATAATAAAGAAAGAACTAAGATTTAAGTTTAAGGCAGGAGCAAAAACAGGCTAAAAGTAAAGCAGAATGTTCCTGCTTTAAATCGTGTGTAATCTGTATTCAGACCTTGAAACAGGTTATGGGATAATGAAATAAGTAACCTCTTTTAACCCATTACCCAATAGATATGCCTTTTTACTCCTCTAATTCATTCTTCTACTGAAGAAAATAGTTCCAACTTATACTGTTACAAACAAGAGTAATAAGAAATATTTTCTATATAGTAGCAGATAATAACTTAAAGCAGGCTGAAAGTAAAGCAGAATGTGCCTTAAGGCACATTCTGCTTTACTTTCAACCTGCTTTAAGTGGCCACCTGTCTTCAAAACTAGAAACAAGCTATGGGGTAATGGGTTAAACACTAGAAACAAGCTGTGGGATAATGGTTTAATTTTGTCATCATTATGAAAACAAACAGACACACACACACAAGGATAATACAGAAAGAACTAAGATCTACTGGAAATTATTTACAAAAATCTACAAATAAATAAAACAAACAATCTGATTAACAACGAATAATAATAAACATCTGCACACATCTGGCTTGACTAACATTTTGGTAGAGAAGCTTAAGAAATTAACAAAACGGTTACAGTAAAGGATACATTATTCTTTCCCAATGAACAATCAATTATGTCCATTGAAAAATAAAACAACAACAACTCGGTGTCTTATCATAATCAAGTTGAGAACTATTTGCCCATCAGATTTTGATAGTTTGTTAACCCATTACCCAATAGCCTGTTTCTTATTTTGAAGACAGGATACCACTTAAAGCAGGTTGAAAGTAAAGCAGAATGTGCCTTGAAAGTAAACCAGAATGTACCTTAGGGTGCATTCTGCTTTACTTTCAGCCTGCTTTAAGCTACCATCTGCTAGGATATAGCAAAAGTTTCTTTTGGTATATGTTAATGACTGTTTACAGTGGAGCTATTTGCTTCAGTGAAGTAATAAATTAAAGGCGTAAAAAGGCATATGAATTGGGGAAAAGGATTAAACGGGGAAACAATAATGTCGTACTTACTGTTATTTAAAGGACTAGTAATGTATGAACAGGGTAACCACTATAAACGACATTCTGTTAACTCATTCAACACTAAGTAACTCTTATGGGTTATAAGGTTACATTGTGGATCTTTTTAATTACAAAAATATGAACCAGTCTATTTGAAATTGTTAATGTAATAAATAATGCTCTAAATTGGCAAACAGTGTAGACCCTGATCAGAGGGCTCCTATAGGAGCTCTCTGATCTGGGTTCACTGTTTGCAAATGTAAAGAGTATATTTTATACAGGTCCATGGTGTTGAAAGAGTTAAACGTCCCCAAAACATTTTCTTCCTGCTTGCTAAACACTCATGGAAGACACATACAGAGCTGGGGACCGTTTCATAACACTTTGTACGATAAATGTTGTCGTAAGTCAGATTATAAAAGTCTCAATTATAATCTATTTCTCTATCTAATCCTGTCTTGTGACATCTTTTCAAGACGATTCCAAAGAGATGTCACAAGACAGGATTGGATAGAGAAATCAGAATTTAAATGTATTTTAAAGTTTTGACTTACGATCGTTTTTAGTCGTAGGAAGTTTTATGAAATGGGCCCCTGTAACTAAATAATCCCTGAAACAACTTGCCATATGTTCACTGTTTGTAAAAGATGAAAATATGTTGCATTAGGGGTTTAACCCATTATATGCATGATACACTTTTAGGTGTACCTCTAGGCAAACAGTTTTGATTTCAGATCAGGCCCAACAATGTGGGGCCTGATCTGAGATCAAAACCGTTTGCAGCTAAGTCAATTTTATGCGTTTTTTACTTAGGAAACATTGATATGAGTGTCAAACAGTTAAGATCCAGATCAGACGCCACATGATGCAGCGTCTGATCTGGATCCAAACTTTTTGCATAATCATGTTTGTATTATAGAGCGTGGCAGTAATAGAATTAAAAGTAACTTCCTTAAACTTGGAATTCTTAGGATTTTTATGATCAACTTATGGCAAACCTGCTGACAAAGTTGATATTTTTCAAACGGTTTGGATCCTGATCAGATGCCACACTATGATTGACAAACATAGTATCAATATTTGATCAGTTCAAATACATATAAAATCCAAATTTTATGAAATAAAAGCGGACAAATACTTGAGGCAGACGGTATCATGGACATGACTGTGCTAGACAGGTTATATGTCATAATGGCAGCAAAAGGATTAACATGGTGGCAGCTAAAAGGTAGACTTTCATTTAAAAATAAACAAGTTTTTTATTAACCCATTACCCAATAGCCTGATATAGTTCTGAAAATAGCTAAACACTTAAAGCAGGTTGAAAGTAAAGCAGAATGTGCCATGAGGCACATTCTGCTTTACTTTCAGCCTGTTTTAAACATACATATTTATAACTGTATAAGTTAGACCTATTTTCATCTGCGTAGAAATGAAATAAAGGTGTAAAAAGGCATATTTATGAGGTAATGGGTTAAATGGTTGAATAACACAAGTCTAATATCTTATCTAGATCTCCACAATTTCCAAATTGTTTATCTGGCCGAGCCCTTCCAACCCCCAAGAGGAAAGGGTCTAATGTCTGAATCTGCAATCTCTAACCAGCAAACAATCCACACACAGGAAGACCGACTCTACTTACATTGACTAGAGAAACTAAAAGCATTGAAACAGTCAATACTTTACAGTCAAACTGGCTCCAGATCAGAGATAGTAAACTGAACAAATTCAACATTTTCTCTCTTATGTCACCACCAAATCCTATGGTGTAACTGCTCATAAGAATCGTCTCGAAGAGACGATTCTAATGAGTAGTCACACCATAGGGTTTAATACAGTAATAAAGATTTAAGTTTTTGAAATACTCTCCATATCTGAAGCCATGGTTGCCCGTATACCCTGATTATTCAATCTGATATCTGCTTAACCTTACTGTTTGCTTCAACACATTTTACTTTCAACTTGTTTGTATAAATGTAACATATACGGTTTTTTAACTTAATCTCAATATTGCTTTGATTTTTAGTAATTAAAGCAACAAGTATGAAGTCATTGCTGACTGAAAGACCTGCTGCTTTAAGTACTGTTATCTCTGGTTCACTCGAGATAATATTGTAAGTAGGGTGTGATCCAATTCATTTGGCTGATAACGCAACGTCTCCCTTAAGTCTCTGCACTTCTCCCTATTTTCAGTTCAGAGAGAAGTCACTTCTCCCTAAAATTTTGGCCTAGCGAGAGCCCTGATACCCTTAAAAATCATTTCAATAGCTCAAAAAAGACATATTGCTCAACTCTAAAACTTCAAGAGGACAATTCCATTTTCAAATTAAGACCACTTGTACCATTTCTATTTCCAGCTTCAATGCAAAAGCAAATACCAAAGTCTGAATTATGTTCTTTCATCATGTTGAGACAAAAACTGATTTATAGAGGGAAAAATAATAATGATAAAATACCCGAAACATAGTGTTGGAAAAACATACATATATTCAAGAAAATGCACTTTAACCCTTTCCCACATAGCATATCTCTAGTACTGAATATAGGTGTCCTCTTAAAGCAGGTTGAAAGTAAAGCAGAATGCGCTTTAAGCGCATTCTGCTTTACTTTCAGCCTGCTTTAAGCTATCATCTGCTAGAATATAGAAAATATTTTGTATTATACATATTTATGAATGTATAAATTGGAACTATTTTCTTCAGGGCAAGAATAAACTGAATGCGCTAAAAGGCGCTTCTATGGGGGAAAGGGTTAAAGGTGTTGTGGATTTGCTTCAAGAATGAAAATAATTTTTTGGTATTTTGCTGAAATGTTTTACTATAAAATATATATCATTTGAGTAAAGCTTGTTTAAAAGAAGGTGCATGGCAACATTTATATACAGATGCCAACTTATTGCAGAGGCTTTATGCAAAATGTTTGTCCTACATTAACCTTTCCCCCATTGAAGAGTCTTACTTTTGTAACGCCCTTAATTCATTCCCCCGCTAAAGAAAACAGTTCCACTTCATACAGTCATAAATACGCTGCATAAGAATAAATATATTCTATATCTGAACAGATAGTAGTCTGCTTTACTTTCAGCCTGCTTATGCAATCATTTGTCTTCAATACCGAAAACAAGCAATGGAGGGGGAATGGATAACCTGTTACCCCGGTCCGTCTAAACACCCCAAACCTCCCCCAAACTAATCCAAACCTCCCAAAACCACTTTTAAAAGCATTTTTTTTTTATAATTCTAGCAGATTGTAGCTTAAAGCAGGCTGAAAGTAAAGCAGAATGTGCCTTAAGGCACATTCTGCTTTACTTTCAACCTGCTTTAAGAGAATACTTGTCTTCAAAACCAGGAACAGGCTATTAGGATAGTGATTTAATATTTAGAGGTAACTGTGTAAAGTGATCTTAAGTTTTGTTCGAGTTGTTCCCCTTGAAAAGAAAAACATTGAATATTTAATTTTAAATTAACATTTTTTCATTGTTTAAGCTTAAATTTGCCATTTATAAGCTATTTTTGATTAGATATTAAGGAATTTAAGTGGTTTGGATTGTTTTCAAGTGCTTTAGGCAGGTTTGGAGAGGTTTGGAGTGGTTTGGGGAGGTTTGGGGTCTTTAGACGGACCCCCTGTTACCCCATAGCCCATTTCTTAATTTGAAGATAGGTGACTACCTAAATCAGGTTGAAAGTAAAGCTTTCCTTTCAGCCTGCTTCAAGCTACCATCTGCTAGGATATTAAAACAATTTGTTATGGTTCAAAATCCTTACTATACCAATTGGAACTATATATTTTCTTTGGTGAATGAATATATTAAAGGCATAAAAAGGGGTATTCATGGGGTAATGGGTTAAGCTGACACATGTGCATTTTGTCTTCTTTTTACTGGCAGTTTTATCCAAGTTTTTATTTTATTAAAAACTATAATGCCTCTAAAAACAGCTTGGCAAAGCTGCAAAATGATAAATACATGATGAACAAAATACAGTAAAACACCTCTCTATTACGACCACTAAAAAGAAGACTAGTTGATTGTATAAAAGACAGGTTATAGCCTAAAGAAAGGTGACAGGACAGCTTAAAACAAAGTGACACCTTAAAGCAAGGTTACAGTACAAGTTAAAGCAAGATGACAGTAAGACAGAAAGCTTTCTGTTTTACTGTCACCTTGCTTTAAGCAGTCACCTGCCTTTAAACACCTAATATCTACAACAATTTAGTCGTCGTAATAGAGAAGTTTTACTGTATTTAACACGGTTACAGAATTACACATACAGTGGAGAATGTGTTATTCTTTCCCAATAAACGCGTTTACGCTAAAACTATTATTTGCAGTGCAAACAGTTTGGAGCCAGATCAGATGCCGGGTAACCCGGCGTCTGATCAGGCTCCAAACTGTTTGCCACCAAGATAAACATGAAATATCAGAATTGTCCAAAAGTTGTTCTTTTCTTCGTTTTAGTGCTTTGCGTTTGCGTACGTTTGCGTTTAAACGGGAAAGAATAACAAATTTTCCACTGTATATACCCCTATCTATACATAGAAACTGCTTTACACTTTGAACATATCAAGTTTGTGACAAACTCACTGTCAAACTTGTGTTTAACAACCACATCATGAATAAACTTCTTAATTTTCTCAGTCTTAACCCATAACCCCATAAATACGCCTTTATTTTATTCCTTCACTGAAGAAAATAGTTTCAATTTATACAGCTATGAATATGCACCAAAAGAAGTATCTCCTTTAATCTAGCAGGTGGTAGCTTAAAGCAGGCTGAAAGTAAAGCAGAATGTGCCTTAAGGGTGTATCAATGTCATAAGCCAATTTTTCAAAGTATTTAACTTTTTTTCTAACATTGTTTTTTTGGAAGAGCTGTTTAAGATGAATGAAAAAATGAAAAAAAAAGATATGGTTGTGTCCTTGTTTTTGAGCTACAGCGATTTGAAAAAGGTATGTCAAATTTGGACTTTTTTCTCTCAAATTTTACCCATTCAGGGTACAAGCTTCAGTAAAATTTATTTCGAAACAAAACAAACATGATAATTTGGGTTTCCATTATTTATTTCATGTCTATGGTGGTATTTTCACATATAGAAACCAAATTTGGACAAAGAAGGCACCAGGTTTGAACAATATCGATCCTTGAATATCAAAAATATGCTTTGTATAGGGCATGATTTTATTAGATTTTTTATTTTATGAAAAAAAAGTAAAAAAGTTTGAAAATGAAATAGTTCTAGTATTTAACTTTTTCTTATATTCTACCAGATGAAAGCCCATGCTAAGGCAGTTCAAAATATGAAAAGAAATTGAAAGGTCAGTGTTGAAAATTTTGAGTTATTAAAGTAAAAGGAGTTATCTCCCCTTACAAAATTTACAAAAAAGTACCATATCGATGATATTTAGAGCTTTATAAATTTCAAATTTTGTGCCTTTTTTTTCTTAAATTAGTTTTTGTATGAAGAAATACTACCATAGATAGGAAATAAATAACACAAAACAAAATTATCATATTTGTTTTCATTTAAAATGGATTTTATTGAAGCGGGCTGTTTGAAAAGGACAAAATAAGAGGAAGTGGGTGGGGTAAATTTTACATGGCCGTAGAGCCGACTGTTCTTCACCAAAATGTACACTTTTTCTATGTTTTCATTCATCTTAAATAGCTCTTCAATACAAAACCGTCATAGAGTATTTTCATATACTTTGAAAATTTCCAAGAGTCATGACATTCATACACCCTTAAGGCACATTCTGCTTTACTTTCAACCTATTTTAAGTGGCCACCTATCTTCAAAACTAGAAATAGGCTATGGGGTAATGGGTTAAACGACTATACCATGAATAAACATAACAATCTTAAGACAGGTGACTGCCAAATGCAGGATAAAGTAAGGCAGAAATAGAGGATCTGTTGCGAGTTGTCTTTTAAGATCGGGTGTTCCTAAATAAGTTAAAGTTAACCCATACTTAAAGCAGGTTGAAAGTAAAGCAGAATGCACTTAATGCGCATTCTGCTTTACTTTCAACCTGCTTTAAGCTAACATGTACAAGAAAAAAATCCTAAGATTTAGGAAATATCCGGAGAAATGGCAGCCCTGTAGTTTTGAAAAGAAGTGACCTATTAAAGCATTCTGCTTTATTTTCAACCTGCTTTAAGCTATTATCTGCTAAAATATAGAAAATATTTCTTATGATTTTTATTTGCGACAGTATAAATTGGAACTATTTTCTTCAGTTGTGGAATTAATTAAAGGCGTATTTATAGGGTAAAGACAGGTAAGTGCCTAATGCAGGACAAAAGTAAGGCAGAAGTCTCCTGCATTGCTTCTGTCAAGCATTATCTCACTAAACCCTAGCAATTACAATCTCACTAAACCCTAGCAATTACAATCTCACTAAACCCTAGCAATTACAATCTCACTAAACCCTAGCAATTACAAACAGTGTTCTAGAGAAGAAAACACTTGCCATATGAAAATAGTATAAACACAGGCGCATTCTGCTTTTCTTTCAGCCTGCTTTAAGCTATCATGTGCTAGAATATCGAAAATATTCCCTATAATATATATTCGTGACTGATTAAATTGGAACTATTTTCTTCAGCGGAGGAATATATCACATTCGCTAAAAGACACTTTTATGGGGGTAAGGAATAATGTTCTCGTCATTCACTAACCTGGATCGTTGCTGACCATGCCTTTCTTCCCATTATCATTCCATACAGAGACACACCACTATGATGGGTCCTTGGCTAATACTCGATATGTGGCAGCAAAATATTCTTTATTAATTTAACCCTTTAACCTGTTTCCAGCTTTGAATACAGGTGACCACTTAAAACAGGCTGAAAGTAAAGCAGAATGTGCCTTAAGGCACATTCTGCTTTACTTTCAACCTGCTTTAAGTGGTCACCTATTTTCAAAACTAAAATCAGGCTATGGGGTAATGGGTTAACTACCATAACATTCCGTAAAAAACACCGAAGAAATATAGGACAAGACTCGTGTTAAATTGTCGGACTGAAACTGACAGCTGAAACTAGGGTTAAGCGTAATTGTGGTTGGAAATGTACATATGTTTATATTGACGGGAAGTGAGCGGAGCAGACTGGACGAAATAGTACATGGTCTGTACGGGCTCATTTCAACGCCAGCTTCCGATTGGTGAAAATTGAGTGTGAAATTTACTTGATAGGAAAAGTTGAGTTTGTAAGAAATGACCTACATTTGTAGGGAGATAAGTGTTGACCATTGATAGCAGCCACACCCAAATAATGACATATGAAATGAACAAAACGACAATTGTTACAAAGGCCCGCTCGCTTAAATTCTTTAATTCCAAAATTCGCAGTCGCAGTCACACCCAAATACAGCCGGAAGAATGTGTCATGTGAAATGAACAAACCGTTAGATGCATTGAATTTGAAACCTTTGCGCTGTGTGCGACAATGAGATAACCGCTACAAACTGGCTAAAATTAGCAAGCAGTTTAGATCGAGATCAGGATCCAAAGGGTTTAACACCCGTGTCAATGTTTCTCTCAAAATTCTCCAAAGCTAACTTTTATCAATTAAAGCAGGCGACACTTTTCAAGCAGGTTAACGGGTTTCTAGTTAATGCTTATCGTGCGGTGATATTGTCTGCTTCGAAATGTTCGTCAGCAAAAGTTATTAAACTTAGATTTATACATTCCTTAGGTGAATAAACCTAAAGACGAGTGTCAGGCAGTTTTGATCCAGATCAGACTCCGTGTATCTGGATCTGAACTGTTTGCAACAATTAGGAATGTCGCGATCAGCAGGCAAAGGGTTATAGGACACTATCTCTTAGATTGGCATAGCTTGCAATGTAACCGCAGAGCTCCAAACAGATTTACACATTCAACCCTAGCGACGAGTATTCTCGTCATAAACAAACAGTGTACATGTGAAGAGTACATTTGTCCTAAGCAAACAGTGTATACCCCGACCAGAGGGCTCGTGCAGGAACCCCTTGATCAGGGTCTGAACGTTTTGTGATTTTGCCATTATGTTGTTAAAATCAACCCTGAATAGTCAAACATAGATTAGACATATACGACATTGGAATTGTCCATAACATGTTCATTGGTGATTGAGTTAACTGATGTTTTTAACATTTCTCCTATATGTATTTTCCAATCCTACATGATGTGATCCTACAGGCGCTGTTTGGTCTGTCTCTGTGGCTCTATACTTCTCTACGTCACTGTCTGTCTGTCTGTCTGTCTGTCTACTTGTCTGTAGTTTTGTATGTATATCCGTCTCTGCATGTAGACTTATGAACTGGAGCCATAACCCTAACTAGGCCTAACCCTAACAAACCTTAACCCTAACTTTGCTTAACCCTAACTGTTCCTAACCCTAACTATGCCTAACCCTAAATAGGTTAACCCTAATTAAGCCTAACCCTAACTAACCCTACCCCTATTTTGGCCTAAACCATAACTAGGCCTAACCCTAACTAGGCCTAACCCTAACTAACCCTACCCCTATTTTGGCCTAAACCTAACTAACTCTAACCCTAACTACGCCTAACCCTAAATTGGCTTAACCCTAACTAGACCTAACCCTAACAAGGCCTAACCCTAACTAGGCCTAACGCTAACTAACTCTAACTAGGCCTAACCCTTACAAGGCCTGAACCTAATTAACTCTACCCCTATCTAGTCATAATCCTATCTAGGCCTAACCCTAACTAGGCCTAACCCTAACCACTCATTAACGTTTTAATAGCCAGTTTTTACTGTCTGCTTCAACCACTTTGTCTGCACCAACATGGCATCAACTGCTTGGACATCTAACCCTAGCGACGGGTATACTCGTCCATTCAATCCTAAAATTCAATACTAAATAGTCATTGACTAGACTCAGTTGGAAATTGGAAATGTCCAATAAAAGTTTCAGGGGTGAATCAGAGGGATATTGTAGGAGCCCGCTGATCTGGTTCTACACTGCTGTCTGCAATATCATTTCAAAGTTACCGTAGATTAAAGGCAGAATACCGGTAACTGACTTTATTTCAAAACAAGTAGCAAACAGTTTTGGTCCTGATCAGATCAAAACTGTTTGCAAATCGCTTTATGACGTAATTTAGAGTGAAAGGGTTAAAGCAAGGTGAAAGTAAAACGTTCCATTAGAATCTTTCTGTTTTACTTTCACCTTGCTTTAAGCTGTCACGTGTATGCAGTACATGCTATGTTAAAATTCTGATCGTTTATAAAAATGTGACTAGATCTATATTCTTCTGTATGAATTTCTGCTTTTCGTTTTTATTTAAAATTAGTCGCCTGGATTTAAATACCAACCTGTTGAATGGTCGCTCGATACAAGTTTGACTGTGAACTGTCCTAAGCTTTCTGCCTTTCTGTTGCCCAGCAATATCTCGCCCCTCCCACTAAGTCGCATTTAAACGCATTTCGCCCTCCTACAGTGGAGAATCTGTTATTCTTTCCCGTTTAAACGCAAACGTACGCAAACGCAAAGCACTAAAACGTAGAAAACAACAACTTTTGGACAATTCTAATAATTCTTGTTTATCTTGGTGGCAAACAGTTTGGAGCCTGATCAGACGCCGGGTTACCCGGCGTCTGATCTGGCTCCAAACTGTTTGCACTGCAAATAATAGTTTAAGCGTAAACGCGTTTATTGGGAAAGAATAACAGATTCTCCACTGTACATGTACAAGTACCGTTTAACTCGTTGAGCCCTAGTGACGCATTTTGCGTCCTTTATCAAAAATGTACCTGTGAAGAGTACACTTGTCTTATGCAAACAGTGAAGTTCCTGATCAGAACCCTCTGATCAGGATCTTCACCGTTTGTCATTTTGCAATATACATGTATTATTTTATAACAACGCTAAATAGTCTAAAATGGACCATTCTTTATTGCAAACTGGAATTGTCCATTGGAAGATTCAGGGGATAATGAGTTAAGCAACACCAGTTGTAAAGACAGTCGCTATTACGACAACCAAATTCAACCGATTTGTTTATTTGCAAATAATTAAAACCCTGCTCGTAACCCGGCGTCTGATCAGGATCCAAACTGTTTGTCGCTCAGTTCGTATATCTGAGAATACAAGGAAAGACAGCGTCGATTTCTGAATTAAAGCAGACGATAGTTTGAGCAGACGATATCTATTCAGCATTCAAATGGCTAAACGTTTGTAAATGAGTGTCAAAAAGTGTGGATCCTGGTCAGAAGCTGCGATTCCCGGCGTCTGATCAGGATCCAGATAGTTTACAAATAACTAATTTTCTCGGGGTAAGGCAGTGAAAGGGTTCAAAATTATTCCGAATACAAACTGATCAAATGCACGTGGCTTAATTATTTGCTTGCTGCAAGATCGTCAGATAAAAAGTTGTCAAAAATCATATATATTCTTGAACATTATTATCTTTATTTACTGAACAACCCGAAAAACGTGTGTAACTTCTGATTCTGATCAGATGTCTCGCCGTTAGACCATAATCAAAACTGTTCGCGAATAGTTGTACATACTTGTACTGGCCAATTTGCGATTTACAGTAAAACCTCTCAATTACGACAACTAAAAAGAAGGCTAATTGATTGTATAAAAGACATGCGACTGCTTAAAGCAAGGTGACAGTAAAACAGAAAGCTCCTAAAGGAGATTTGTTTTACTGTCACCTTGCATTAAGCAGTCACCTGTCGTAAACACCTAATAATTAGCACTGTTTAGTGGTCGTAATAGAGAGGTTTTGGTGTTTTAATGTTTATTCCGTTTAACGTGAATTTCTAAACAATTTACGGCATGCTGCAGTGGAGAAAACGTATTCTTTCCCAATAAACGCGATTACTTCCAGTGCAAACAGCTTGGAGCCAGATCAGACGCCGGGTAACCCGGCGTCTGATCAGGCTCCAAACTGTTTGCCACTCAGATTAAAATAGATACTTAGAATTGTCTACAAGTTGTCATTTTTTACGTTTAAGTGATTTGCGTTTCGTTTAAACGGGAAATAATAACGTATTCTCTACTGCAATACCCTCTTACATTAACTTCCTCAATCCGCGGTTACTTGGAAGATAAATATTATCATCATAATGCAAAGTGCAAATGATGACTTCAAAATGAATGTCTGCTTACTGCTTTATTGATAAACAAGGACATTGAAAGATACGGAAACACAGGGAAAGGGGTAGAGGGAGAGACATACAGAAAAGGAGAGAGAAAGTGGAACAGAGAGAGAGAGAGAGAGGGAGACAGAGAGACCGAAAGGCAGAGCGAGAGAGGGTGCACAGAGAGCAAATCGCAAATAGTGGTGAGAGAGAGAGATAGCGCGTGAGAAAGAGATAGGAGACAGATGGTAAAATGAAGGGAGAGAGAGAGAGAGGGGAGAGTGACAGACTGAGGGAGAGATAGGATAGAGAGAGAGAGGGGGAGATAGAAAGAGGGAGATATAGACAAAGAGAAAAAGAGGGATATATGGGTAAGAGAGAGAGAGAGATGGGGAGAGGGACAAAGCACGGAGAGAGAGAGAGAGAGAGAGAGAGAGAGAGAGAGATACAGCGTGACGGCATGTCGCCTTCGCTCCCACATCGACAAATGATCTGCTGGTCCACTCATCTGTCGGATACGACAGGAGACTCCATCACATGATTGGTAGGACATGCGTCCGAGCATTCGTGTTTTGATACTACATTTCTATTTCCATAAGCAAGTTCATGTTGTACGCTAGTTTTGATTATAGCACCCTCAATTGCAATTCCAAATACAGTGGAGAATTCGTTTTTCTTTCCCGTTTAAACGAAACGAAACGCAAACGCAAAACACTAAAACGTAGAAAACTTTTGGACAATTCTGATAATTCATGTTTATCTTGGTGGCAAACGGGTTGGAGCCTGATCAGACGCCGGGTTACTTGGCGTCTGATCTGGCTCCAAACTGTTTGCAATGTAAATAATAGTTTTAGCGTAAACGCGTTTATTGGGAAAGACTAACGTTTTCTCCACTGTAGCATTTCTTCAGTTAAAATTTCCTACGTTAACATTACTCCTGGCAGGGCAATAAAAGCTTTAAGAAAACACTGATACTTTTTTCTTATTTTATTTCATCCATCCTCCCTCATTTCTTAACAATACCATTATCCTATCTATTTCAATCAAGTCATAATTATATCAATATTATTTACATATCCCCATTCGTGCTCCACACACATAAACCTAAATACAGTCAAACTTGCATTAACCCTTAGCCTGCCACTCACGACTATAGCTCCATATGCAAACAGCTTGAATCCGGATGAGACGCCGAGTAACTCGGCGTCTCATCCGAATCCAAGCTGTTTGACACTCGGACAACATTTTCAGCAATTTTGAGCAACTTTGAAGCACTTTGAAACTTGAAGCAGACGAGAAATATAGCAGACGATAATTTATTTGGCGGGCTAAGGGTTAACCCTTTACCCCATAGCCTGTTTATGGGTTTCATGAAAGGTGACCATTTCAAGCAGGTTGAAAGTAAAGCAGAATGTGCCTTACTTTCAGCCTGTTTTAGACTACCATCTTCTAGAATATAGACAATATTTCTAATGATAAATATTCATGACTGTGTAAATAGAAACTATTTTCTTCAGTGGAGGAATAAATTAAAAGCGTAAATACATTTGTATGTGTATCTATGGAGTAAAAGGTTAGGTGACCCTTCATAAGAAACATATTCATCCCTTCTCTTTGTTTAACATAGTACAGTGAAACCCCTCTAAACCGGACATGTATGGGGACAACATAAATGTCCGGTTTATAGGGGTTTACGGTTTAGAGGGGTTTTAGCACATAGCATGTTTCTATTATGGAAGTTAGCTGATCACTTAAAGCAGGTTGAAAGTAAAGCAGAATGCGCCTTAAGGCGCATTCTGCTTTACTTTCAACATGCTTTAAGCTATCATCTGCTAGAAAATCGAAAATATTTCTGATGATACATTTTCATGAATGTATTTTCTTCAGTGTAGGAATAAATCAAAAGCGTTAAAAGGCATATTTATGGTGTAATGGGTAAACTAAAGAAGGGTTGGAGATGGGACCAAAGGTTTTGTCCGGTTTAGAGAGAATTCCGGTATTTAGAGGTTCCGGTTTAGAGGGGTTTCACTGTATACTCATCACTAGGGTTGAATGTGTTAATACACATACTGCATTAACTCCACAGATACCAATTTTTTATGCGTTGAATTCACTCCTCCACTGAAGAAAATAATTGTACTTTATACAGTTATGAATATGCACCCTAAGAAATACATGTAGTTCCAACAGCCTAGCAGATGGTGGCTTAACCCTTTCCCCCATGGAAGTGCCTTTTAGCGGATATGATTTATTCCTCCGCTGAAGAAAATAGTTCAAATTTAATCAGTCATGAATATATAGTATAGGTAATATTTTCTATATTCTAGCACATGGAAGCTTAACGCAGGTTGAAAGTAAAGCAGAATGCGCCTCAAGGCGTATTCTGCTTTACTTTTAACCTGCTTTAAGTGGTCATCTATCTTCAATACTAGAAATAGTCTATCAGGTAAAGCAGGCTGAAAATAAATCAGATTGAGCCTTGCACATGTGCTTTACTTTCAACCCGCTTTAACTCTTTCCTCCCTGAAACTTTAAATGGACAATTCCATTTTCCATTTTTGTCTAGTCCCTTTCTGACTTTTAAGGGTTGTTTTCGTCAATGTTTGGCATTATGACAAACAGTGAAGACCCTGATCTGGGTCTTCACTGTTTGCATAGGACAAGTGTACTTTTCACATGTACACTGTTTGAAAAGGACGCCTATATGCGGGACTAGGGTTCAAAGAGTTAAGCTATCACCCGTGCTCAAAACTAGAAACAGGATATGGGGCAATTACACAGTGTCCCAATTTTAAGGATTTTTACCCTATACATGTATATAGATATACACTATTTACACATATGATTTATCCTATGATTCATAATACAAATGCAGGGTTCCAGATAAAAGGGAGTAAACTTGACATTTTTAACATTTTCTGCCTTATATTCAAACCAAACCCTATGGTGTGACTACTTATCATTATCGTTGAGACGATTCTAATGAGTGGTGACACCATAGTGTTTAATGCATGAATAAAGATTTTAGTTTTTGAAATACTCCCCTTATCTAGAGCCCTGCACATGTACATTTATTGAGCTGCATAATTAGTACTATTAATAAATCCCAGTAATAAACGAGTTACAGAGAGGCTGCATATTAAAGTTTTAACCCATTACCCTATCAATTTATCTTTTTACGCCTTTGATTTATTCCTCCTCTGAAGAAATAGTTCCACCTTATACAGGTGTGTATGACCACTTTAAGCCATACTTCCTAGATTCTAACAGATGGTTTCTTAAAGCAGGCTGACAGTAAAGCAAACACTGCTTTAAAGCACATTTGCTTTACTTTCAATCTGCTTTAAGTGGTCACTTATCTTCATTAACTACTAAAAACAGGCTATCGAGTAACGGGTTTAGCAAGACAAATTATAACAGAAATGTCATACTTTCTCCTCTAGTTTAATCTTGCAACCTTTACTTGTGTTACTTTTAAGTTCCTTTCAACAGCCACACCCACCTTACCTTTTTGCATGCTAGCGGGTTTAATTTATAAAACTATTTGTACAATTCACAAATAAACACTCGAGCTTGACCCACTCCCCCCCTGAAACTTCAAATGAATGATTCCAGATTTCCATTAAGTCTAGTACCAGGGCTCCAGATAAGAGGTAGTTTTTTCAACAAATCCAACATTTTCTCACTCTTTTTAGAACCAAATCCTATGGTGTTACTACTCATTAGAATCGTCTCGAAGAGACGATTCTAATGAGTAGTGACACCATAGGGTTTAATTCAGAAATAAAGATTTCAGTATTTGAAAAACTACCCTTATCTGGTGCTCTGTAGTACATTTTTACCACAAAGGGTTGTTTTATACAATTTATTGCTATCATAGATTTTGGAGGTATATTTTACAGAACTTATGGCAGAGAACAGTCACTGGACCATAACAACACTCACACCGACATAAAAATCCTTATTACCAGGGCTCCAGATAAGAAGGAGAAAACTGAACAAATCCAACATTTTCTCACTCTTTTACCCAAAAACCCATAGCCTGTTTCTAGTTTAGAAGATAGACGACCACTTAAAGCAGGTTGAAAGTAAAGCAGAATGCCCCTTAAGGCACATTCTGCTTTACTTTCAGCCTGCTTTAAGCAACCATCTACAAGGATAAAGAAATAAATTCTTTTGATTCCTATTCAAGACTATATAAAAGTGGAAGTATTTTTTTTAGTTGAGGAATAAATTACAGGCGTATTTATGGGGAAATAACACCAAATTCTGTTGTGTTACTTCTTATGAGAACCGTCTCAAAGAGACGGTTCTAATGAGTAGTGACACCAAAGGATTTAATGCAGAAAAAAAGATTTTAAATTTTGAAATACTCCCCTTATCTGGAAGCTCTGTTACCTCCCTTTAGATAGGAAAGTTAAATAGATATAGCTTATAAAAGACTAAGATAGTACTGTCATAGTTACCTCCCTTTGCCCTAGCAAATGATATGTTTAAGGAATTTCAAAATTATCATTCTGAAGCCCAAAACCACAGCAATATTGAACAACCCTTAACCCATTACCCCATTTCGAGTTTTGACGACAGGTGACCACTTAAAGCAGGTTGAAAGTAAAGCAGAATGCGCCTTAAGGCACATTCTGCTTTACTTTCAGCCTGTTTCAAGCTACAATCTGCTAGGATATAGAACATATTTCTTATGGTGCATTTTCATAACTGTATAAAGTGTCACTATTTTCTTTAGTGGAGGTATAAATTAGAGGTATAAATAGGCATATTAATGGGGTGATGGGTTAACACACAACTCATGTGTGAAAAGAGCACTATATAAATCTGGTATGATAATAATATCTTTATAACCGTGTACTCTATAAAACACATTTTTTACCCCTATAATACACAAGGAAAGTCCAAATCTAGAAAGTTCTGAATGTAAAATGCATGAGGCATTTCCAGTATCTTTCTAAATTAAAGCTTAAATCAGGTTGAAAGTAATGAAGAATTCTACTTCACTTTCAACCTGATTTAGATGGTCACATATTTTCAAACCTAGAATCAGGCTATGAGGTAAAAGGTTAAAGCCATATGTTGTGACTAGAAGTCATATGGCTTCATGAAGACATAAAGATTTAACCCATTACTCCATATATAAGACTTTTTACGCCTCTGATTTATTTTTCTGTTAATGAAAATAGTCCCATTTTAAAACAGTTATGATTATGCACAATAAGAGATATTTCCTATCCCTTAGTAGATGAAAGCTTAAAGCAGAATGCGCCTTAAGGCGCATCCTGCTTAACTTGCAGCCTACTTTAAGCTACCATCTGCTAGAAAATAGAAAATATTTCTTATTATACATATTCATGACTGTATAAATTGGAACTATTTTCTTCTGTGAAGGAATAATTAAACATTAAAAGGCATATTTATGGGGTAATGGGTTAATTGGATTAGTAACCTGGTATAAATTCACTCTATTTGTTTACAGTGTATTTGTTACTCTTAGTACAGTAAAACCTCTCTATTACGACCGCTAAATTATGTTAATTATTAGGGTGTTTACGATATGTTACCGCTTAAAGCAAGGTGACAGTGATATAGAAAGCTCCGTTAGGAGCTTTCTGTTTCGTTGTCACCTTGCTTTAACCCTTTAACCCATAGCCTATTTCTAGTAGTTAAGATATGTGACCTATTAAAGCAGGCTGGAAGTAAAGCAGAATGTGCTTTACTTTTAGCCTACTTTAAGTTACTATCTGCTAGTATATAGAAAATATTTCTTAAAATACATATTCATGACATTATAAAATGGAACTATTTTCTTTGGCGAATGAATACAATGAATGCGCTAAAAGTCGCTTCTATAAGGGAAAGCGTTAAGCTGTCACCTGTCTATTATACAATCAATTAGGCTTCGTTTTAATGGTCGTAATAGCGAGGTTTTACTGTACATGTAAAATATGTAACATGAGGTACAAAAACACAATAAACAAATAATAATAATGATTACAGTGGAGAAAACGTTATTCTTTCCCCATAAACGCGTTTACGCTAAAACTATTACTTCTCTTGCAAACAGTTTGGAGCCAGATCAGACGCCGGGTTACCCCGACGTCTGATCAGGCTCCAAACTGTTTGCCACCAAAATAAACATGAACTATCAGAATTGTCCAAAAGTTGTCATCTTCTACGTTTTAGTGTTTTGCGTTTGCGTACGTTTGCGTTTAAACGGGAAAGAATAAAGTTTTCTCCACTGTATAACCAGTACATGTATAATAACACAACAAAACTTGTAACCCTAAACCATATATTATGTCACACATTGAGTTGAAAAGTAATTGAAAATAAATTCATAGTAATTATAAATAGATTTTACAACAGTATTTAATTGAATTACCATTAAAGTAATTGGAATATGCTTAATTACCAATTACTTTGAATTACTTGACATTTGTTAATAAGTAAGTATTGATTTATTAAATGACATTTTTCAATTACCCCCATCAATATTTGAATCGTCTCTTTGAGGTGATTATTTTGAGCACTTGCAACACAATATTGAGTTTGGTTCAGACAAACGTGAGAAAATCCTGAACATGTATGATTACTCGATATCTACTGTCCTGCCTAATGAGAAGTGATTTAGCCCTTAACAGGCCTCCAGATAAGGGGGGTATTTGAAAAGCTAAAATCTTTATTTCTCAATTAAACCCTATGGTGTCACTACTCATTAGAATCGTCTCTTGGAGACAATTCTGATGAGCAGTAACACCATAGGATTTGGTGGTAAAATGAGCGAGAGGTTGTTGGATTTGTTCAATGTACCCCCTCTTATCTGGAGCCCTGCCTTTACCCATAAAAAACCTTTCATGCTTCTTTCTAATTATTCATACACTAGAAAAGGAGTCCCACGCTAGATCGACCTAAACATGAAATATTAAAGACATTTCCTGAACCTAATGTTTAAGCCAGGATTTGGATTTGTTATGATTTTTCGAAGCTTTAACAGAATTTCAGTCATATCGTGACATCCAGCTAATTACAGGTGGAGGAAGACCCCAGAATTACAGGCGGAGGAAGACCCCAGATGCCCTATATGCCAGGTTTCATATACAAATTGGCAACTGGGTAGAAACACTAACCTTCTGCAAGCCAGCTGGAAGGCTTCCCCACATGAAAGACATGAAGTGTCAGGATGTGGATTCAAACCCAAAGGGGTGAGGAGCTTAGTGATTGCCAGTCACAGTGATTATACCACTAGGCCACAGAGCCCCTAAGTTAAAGCCTAAGGCTTAAAACAGGCTAAAAGTAAAGCAGAATGTTCCTGCTTTAAATCGTGTGTAATCTGTTTTCAGACCTCGATACAGGTTATGGGATAATGAATTAAGTAACCTCTTTTAACCCATTACCCCAAAAATACACCTTTTTAGGCATTTAATTCATTCTTCTACTGAAGAAAATAGTTCCAACTTATACTGTTACAAACAAGAGTAATAAGAAATATTTTCTATATAGTAGCAGATAATAACTTAAAGCAGGCTGACAGTAAAGCAGAATGTGCCTTAAGGCACATTCTGCTTTACTTTCAACCTGCTTTAAGTGGCCACCTGTCATCAAAACTAAAAACAAGCTATGGGGTAATGGGTTAAACACTAGAAACAAGCTGTGGGATAATGGTTTAATTTTGTCATCATTATGAAAACAAACATTATTATTATTTGCCAATATGAAAACAAACAGACACACACACACATGGATAATAAAGAAAGAACTAAGATTTAAGTTTAAGGCAGGAGCAAAAACAGGCTAAAAGTAAAGCAGAATGTTCCTGCTTTAAATCGTGTGTAATCTGTATTCAGACCTTGAAACAGGTTATGGGATAATGAATTAAGTAACCTCTTTTAACCCATTACCCATTAGATATGCCTTTTTACTCCTCTAATTCATTCTTCTACTGAAGAAAATAGTTCCAACTTATACTATTACAAACAAGAGTAATAAGAAATATTTTCTATATAGTAGCAGATAATAACTTAAAGCAGGCTGAAAGTAAAGCAGAATGTGCCTTAAGGCACATTCTGCTTTACTTTCAACCTGCTTTAAGTGGCCACCTGTCTTCCAAACTAGAAACAAGCTATGGGGTAATGGGTTAAACACTAGAAACAAGCTGTGGGATAATGGTTTAATTTTGTCATCATTATGAAAACAAACAGACACACACACACAAGGATAATACAGAAAGAACTAAGATCTACTGGAAATTATTTACAAAAATCTACAAATAAATAAAACAAACAATCTGATTAACAACGAATAATAATAAACATCTGCACACATCTGGCTTGACTAACATTTTGGTAGAGAAGCTTAAGAAATTAACAAAACGGTTACAGTAAAGGATACATTATTCTTTCCCAATGAACAATCAATTATGTCCATTGAAAAATAAAACAACAACAACTCGGTGTCTTATCATAATCAAGTTGAGAACTATTTGCCCATCAGATTTTGATAGTTTGTTAACCCATTACCCAATAGCCTGTTTCTTATTTTGAAGACAGGATACCACTTAAAGCAGGTTGAAAGTAAAGCAGAATGTGCCTTGAAAGTAAACCAGAATGTACCTTAGGGTGCATTCTGCTTTACTTTCAGCCTGCTTTAAGCTACCATCTGCTAGGATATAGCAAAAGTTTCTTTTGGTATATGTTAATGACTGTTTACAGTGGAGCCATTTGCTTCAGTGAAGTAATAAATTAAAGGCGTAAAAAGGCATATGAATTGGGGAAAAGGATTAAACGGGGAAACAATAATGTCGTACTTACTGTTATTTAAAGGACTAGTAATGTATGAACAGGGTAACCACTATAAACGACATTCTGTTAACTCATTCAACACTAAGTAACTCTTATGGGTTATAAGGTTACATTGTGGATCTTTTTAATTACAAAAATATGAACCAGTCTATTTGAAATTGTTAATGTAATAAATAATGCTCTAAATTGGCAAACAGTGTAGACCCTGATCAGAGGGCTCCTATAGGAGCTCTCTGATCTGGGTTCACTCTGTTTGCAAATGTAAAGAGTATATTTTATACAGGTCCATGGTGTTGAAAGAGTTAAACGTCCCCAAAACATTTTCTTCCTGCTTGCTAAACACTCATGGAAGACACATACAGAGCTGGGGACCGTTTCATAACACTTTGTACGATAAATGTTGTCGTAAGTCAGATTATAAAAGTCTCAATTATAATCTATTTCTCTATCTAATCCTGTCTTGTGACATCTTTTCAAGACGATTCCAAAGAGATGTCACAAGACAGGATTGGATAGAGAAATCAGAATTTAAATGTATTTTAAAGTTTTGACTTACGATCGTTTTTAGTCGTAGGAAGTTTTATGAAATGGGCCCCTGTAACTAAATAATCCCTGAAACAACTTGCCATATGTTCACTGTTTGTAAAAGATGTTGCATTAGGGGTTTAACCCATTATATGCATGATACACTTTTAGGTGTACCTCTAGGCAAACAGTTTTGATTTCAGATCAGGCCCAACAATGTGGGGCCTGATCTGAGATCAAAACCGTTTGCAGCTAAGTCAATTTTATGCGTTTTTTACTTAGGAAACATTGATATGAGTGTCAAACAGTTAAGATCCAGATCAGACGCCACATGATGCAGCGTCTGATCTGGATCCAAACTTTTTGCATAATCATGTTTGTATTATAGAGCGTGGCAGCAATAGAGTTAAAGGTAACTTCCTTAAACTTGGAATTCTTAGGATTTTTATGATCAACTTATGGCAAACCTGCTGACAAAGTTGATATTTTTCAAACAGTTTGGATCCTGATCAGATGCCACAATATGTTTATCAAACATAGTATCAATATTTGATCAGTTCAAATACATATAAAATCCAAATTTTATGAATAAAAGCGGACAAATACTAGAGGCAGACAGTATCATGGACATGACTGTGCTAGACAGGTTATATGTCATAATGGCAGCAAAAGGATTAACATGGTGGCAGCTAAAAGGTAAACTTTCATTTAAAAATAAACAAGTTTTTTATTAACCCATTACCCAATAACCTGATTCTAGTTTTGAAAATAGGTAAACACTTAAAGCAGGTTGAAAGTAAAGCAGAATGGGCCATAAGGCACATTCTGCTTTACTTTCAGCCTGTTTTAAACAACCATACGCTACAACATCAAAAAAGTTCTTATCATACATATTTATAACTGTATAAGTTAGACCTATTTTCATCTGCGTAGAAATGAAATAAAGGTGTAAAAAGGCATATTTATGAGGTAATGGGTTAAATGGTTGAATAACACAAGTCTAATATCTTATCTAGATCTCCACAATTTCCAAATTGTTTATCTGGCCGAGCCCTTCCAACCCCCAAGAGGAAAGGGTCTAATGTCTGAATCTGCAATCTCTAACCAGCAAACAATCCACACACAGGAAGACCGACTCTACTTACATTGACTAGAGAAACTAAAAGCATTGAAACAGTCAATACTTTACAGTCAAACTGGCTCCAGATCAGAGATAGTAAACTGAACAAATTCAACATTTTCTCTCTTATGTCACCACCAAATCCTATGGTGTAACTGCTCATAAGAATCGTCTCGAAGAGACGATTCTAATGAGTAGTCACACCATAGGGTTTAATACAGTAATAAAGATTTAAGTTTTTGAAATACTCTCCATATCTGAAGCCATGGTTGCCCGTATACCCTGATTATTCAATCTGATATCTGCTTAACCTTACTGTTTGCTTCAACACATTTTACTTTCAACTTGTTTGTATAAATGTAACATATACGTTTTTTTAACTTAATCTCAATATTGCTTTGATTTTTAGTAATTAAAGCAACAAGTATAAAGTCATTGCTGACTGAAAGACCTGCTGCTTTAAGTACTGTTATCTCTGGTTCACTCTAGATAATATTGTAAGTAGGGTGTGATCCAATTCATTTGGCTGATAACGCAACGTCTCCCTTAAGTCTCTGCACTTCTCCCTATTTTCAGTTCAGAGAGAAGTCACTTCTCCCTAAAATTTTGGCCTAGCGAGAGCCCTGATACCCTTAAAAATCATTTCAATAGCTCAAAAAAGACATATTGCTCAACTCTAAAACTTCAAGAGGACAATTCCAGTTTCAAATTAAGACCACTTGTACCATTTCTATTTCCAGCTTCAATGCAAAAGCAAATACCAAAGTCTGAATTATGTTCCTTCATCATGTTGAGACAAAAACTGATTTAAAGAGGGGAAAATAATAATGATAAAATACCCGAAACATAGTGTTGGAAAAACATACATATATTCAAGAAAATGCACTTTAACCCTTTGAACCCTAGTCCCGCATATAGGCGTCCTTTTCAAACAGTGTACATGTGAATAGTACACTTGTCCTATGCAAACAGCGAAGACCCAGATCAGAGGGCTCCGAAAGGAGCCCTCTGATCAGGGTCTTCACTGTTTGTCAGTACTGCCAAATTTGACAAAAACAACTCTTAAAAGCCAGAAATGGACTAGACAAAAATCGAAACTGGAATTGTCCATTTAAAGTTTCAGGGAGGAAAGAGTTAAAGGTGTTGTGGATTTGCTTCAAGAATGAAAATAATTTTTTGGTATTTTGCTGAAATGTTTTACTATAAAATATATATCATTTGAGTAAAGCTTGTTTAAAAGAAGGTGCATGGCAACATTTATATACAGATGCCAACTTATTGCAGAGGCTTTATGCAAAATGTTTGTCCTACATTAACCTTTCCCCCATTGAAGAGTCTTACTTTTGTAACGCCCTTAATTCATTCCCCCGCTAAAGAAAACAGTTCCACTTCATACAGTCATAAATACGCTGCATAAGAATAAATATATTCTATATCTGAACAGATAGTAGTCTGCTTTACTTTCAGCCTGCTTATGCAATCATTTGTCTTCAATACCGAAAACAAGCAATGGAGGGGGAATGGATAACCTGTTACCCCGGTCCGTCTAAACACCCCAAACCTCCCCAAACTAATCCAAACCTCCCAAAACCACTTTTAAAAGCATTTTTTTTTTATAATTCTAGCAGATTGTAGCTTAAAGCAGGCTGAAAGTAAAGCAGAATGTGCCTTAAGGCACATTCTGCTTTACTTTCAACCTGCTTTAAGAGAATACTTGTCTTCAAAACCAGGAACAGGCTATTAGGATAGTGATTTAATATTTAGAGGTAACTGTGTAAAGTGATCTTAAGTTTTGTTCGAGTTGTTCCCCTTGAAAAGAAAAACATTGAATATTTAATTTTAAATTAACATTTTTTCATTGTTTAAGCTTAAATTTGCCATTTATAAGCTATTTTTGATTAGATATTAAGGAATTTAAGTGGTTTGGATTGTTTTCAAGTGCTTTAGGCAGGTTTGGAGAGGTTTGGAGTGGTTTGGGGAGGTTTGGGGTCTTTAGACGGACCCCCTGTTACCCCATAGCCCATTTCTTAATTTGAAGATAGGTGACTACCTAAATCAGGTTGAAAGTAAAGCTTTCCTTTCAGCCTGCTTCAAGCTACCATCTGCTAGGATATTAAAACAATTTGTTATGGTTCAAAATCCTTACTATACCAATTGGAACTATATATTTTCTTTGGTGAATGAATATATTAAAGGCATAAAAAGGGGTATTCATGGGGTAATGGGTTAAGCTGACACATGTGCATTTTGTCTTCTTTTTACTGGCAGTTTTATCCAAGTTTTTATTTTATTAAAAACTATAATGCCTCTAAAAACAGCTTGGCAAAGCTGCAAAATGATAAATACATGATAAACAAAATACAGTAAAACACCTCTCTATTACGACCACTAAAAAGAAGACTAGTTGATTGTATAAAAGACAGGTTATAGCCTAAAGAAAGGTGACAGGACAGCTTAAAACAAAGTGACACCTTAAAGCAAGGTTACAGTACAAGTTAAAGCAAGATGACAGTAAGACAGAAAGCTTTCTGTTTTACTGTCACCTTGCTTTAAGCAGTCACCTGCCTTTAAACACCTAATATCTACAACAATTTAGTCGTCGTAATAGAGAAGTTTTACTGTATTTAACACGGTTACAGAATTACACATACAGTGGAGAATGTGTTATTCTTTCCCAATAAACGCGTTTACGCTAAAACTATTATTTGCAGTGCAAACAGTTTGGAGCCAGATCAGATGCCGGGTGACCCGGCGTCTGATCAGGCTCCAAACTGTTTGCCACCAAGATAAACATGAAATATCAGAATTGTCCAAAAGTTGTTCTTTTCTTCGTTTTAGTGCTTTGCGTTTGCGTACGTTTGCGTTTAAACGGGAAAGAATAACAAATTTTCCACTGTATATACCCCTATCTATACATAGAAACTGCTTTACACTTTGAACATATCAAGTTTGTGACAAACTCACTGTCAAACTTGTGTTTAACAACCACATCATGAATAAACTTCTTAATTTTCTCAGTCTTAACCCATAACCCCATAAATACGCCTTTATTTTATTCCTTCACTGAAGAAAATAGTTTCAATTTATACAGCTATGAATATGCACCAAAAGAAGTATCTCCTTTAATCTAGCAGGTGGTAGCTTAAAGCAGGCTGAAAGTAAAGCAGAATGTGCCTTAAGGGTGTATCAATGTCATAAGCCAATTTTTCAAAGTATTTAACTTTTTTTCTAACATTGTTTTTTTGGAAGAGCTGTTTAAGATGAATGAAAAAATGAAAAAAAAAGATATGGTTGTGTCCTTGTTTTTGAGCTACAGCGATTTGAAAAAGGTATGTCAAATTTGGACTTTTTTCTCTCAAATTTTACCCATTCAGGGTACAAGCTTCAGTAAAATTTATTTCGAAACAAAACAAACATGATAATTTGGGTTTCCATTATTTATTTCATGTCTATGGTGGTATTTTCACATATAGAAACCAAATTTGGACAAAGAAGGCACCAGGTTTGAACAATATCGATCCTTGAATATCAAAAATATGCTTTGTATAGGGCATGATTTTATTAGATTTTTTATTTTATGAAAAAAAAGTAAAAAAGTTTGAAAATGAAATAGTTCTAGTATTTAACTTTTTCTTATATTCTACCAGATGAAAGCCCATGCTAAGGCAGTTCAAAATATGAAAAGAAATTGAAAGGTCAGTGTTGAAAATTTTGAGTTATTAAAGTAAAAGGAGTTATCTCCCCTTACAAAATTTACAAAAAAGTACCATATCGATGATATTTAGAGCTTTATAAATTTCAAATTTTGTGCCTTTTTTTTCTTAAATTAGTTTTTGTATGAAGAAATACTACCATAGATAGGAAATAAATAACACAAAACAAAATTATCATATTTGTTTTCATTTAAAATGGATTTTATTGAAGCGGGCTGTTTGAAAAGGACAAAATAAGAGGAAGTGGGTGGGGTAAATTTTACATGGCCGTAGAGCCGACTGTTCTTCACCAAAATGTACACTTTTTCTATGTTTTCATTCATCTTAAATAGCTCTTCAATACAAAACCGTCATAGAGTATTTTCATATACTTTGAAAATTTCCAAGAGTCATGACATTCATACACCCTTAAGGCACATTCTGCTTTACTTTCAACCTATTTTAAGTGGCCACCTATCTTCAAAACTAGAAATAGGCTATGGGGTAATGGGTTAAACGACTATACCATGAATAAACATAACAATCTTAAGACAGGTGACTGCCAAATGCAGGATAAAGTAAGGCAGAAATAGAGGATCTGTTGCGAGTTGTCTTTTAAGATCGGGTGTTCCTAAATAAGTTAAAGTTAACCCATACTTAAAGCAGGTTGAAAGTAAAGCAGAATGCACTTAATGCGCATTCTGCTTTACTTTCAACCTGCTTTAAGCTAACATGTACAAGAAAAAAATCCTAAGATTTAGGAAATATCCGGAGAAATGGCAGCCCTGTAGTTTTGAAAAGAAGTGACCTATTAAAGCATTCTGCTTTATTTTCAACCTGCTTTAAGCTATTATCTGCTAAAATATAGAAAATATTTCTTATGATTTTTATTTGCGACAGTATAAATTGGAACTATTTTCTTCAGTTGTGGAATTAATTAAAGGCGTATTTATAGGGTAAAGACAGGTAAGTGCCTAATGCAGGACAAAAGTAAGGCAGAAGTCTCCTGCATTGCTTCTGTCAAGCATTATCTCACTAAACCCTAGCAATTACAATCTCACTAAACCCTAGCAATTACAATCTCACTAAACCCTAGCAATTACAATCTCACTAAACCCTAGCAATTACAAACAGTGTTCTAGAGAAGAAAACACTTGCCATATGAAAATAGTATAAACACAGGCGCATTCTGCTTTTCTTTCAGCCTGCTTTAAGCTATCATGTGCTAGAATATCGAAAATATTCCCTATAATATATATTCGTGACTGATTAAATTGGAACTATTTTCTTCAGCGGAGGAATATATCACATTCGCTAAAAGACACTTTTATGGGGGTAAGGAATAATGTTCTCGTCATTCACTAACCTGGATCGTTGCTGACCATGCCTTTCTTCCCATTATCATTCCATACAGAGACACACCACTATGATGGGTCCTTGGCTAATACTCGATATGTGGCAGCAAAATATTCTTTATTAATTTAACCCTTTAACCTGTTTCCAGCTTTGAATACAGGTGACCACTTAAAACAGGCTGAAAGTAAAGCAGAATGTGCCTTAAGGCACATTCTGCTTTACTTTCAACCTGCTTTAAGTGGTCACCTATTTTCAAAACTAAAATCAGGCTATGGGGTAATGGGTTAACTACCATAACATTCCGTAAAAAACACCGAAGAAATATAGGACAAGACTCGTGTTAAATTGTCGGACTGAAACTGACAGCTGAAACTAGGGTTAAGCGTAATTGTGGTTGGAAATGTACATATGTTTATATTGACGGGAAGTGAGCGGAGCAGACTGGACGAAATAGTACATGGTCTGTACGGGCTCATTTCAACGCCAGCTTCCGATTGGTGAAAATTGAGTGTGAAATTTACTTGATAGGAAAAGTTGAGTTTGTAAGAAATGACCTACATTTGTAGGGAGATAAGTGTTGACCATTGATAGCAGCCACACCCAAATAATGACATATGAAATGAACAAAACGACAATTGTTACAAAGGCCCGCTCGCTTAAATTCTTTAATTCCAAATTTCGCAGTCGCAGTCACACCCAAATACAGCCGGAAGAATGTGTCATGTGAAATGAACAAACCGTTAGATGCATTGAATTTGAAACCTTTGCGCTGTGTGCGACAATGAGATAACCGCTACAAACTGGCTAAAATTAGCAAGCAGTTTAGATCGAGATCAGGATCCAAAGGGTTTAACACCCGTGTCAATGTTTCTCTCAAAATTCTCCAAAGCTAACTTTTATCAATTAAAGCAGGCGACACTTTTCAAGCAGGTTAACGGGTTTCTAGTTAATGCTTATCGTGCGGTGATATTGTCTGCTTCGAAATGTTCGTCAGCAAAAGTTATTAAACTTAGATTTATACATTCCTTAGGTGAATAAACCTAAAGACGAGTGTCAGGCAGTTTTGATCCAGATCAGACTCCGTGTATCTGGATCTGAACTGTTTGCAACAATTAGGAATGTCGCGATCAGCAGGCAAAGGGTTATAGGACACTATCTCTTAGATTGGCATAGCTTGCAATGTAACCGCAGAGCTCCAAACAGATTTACACATTCAACCCTAGCGACGAGTATTCTCGTCATAAACAAACAGTGTACATGTGAAGAGTACATTTGTCCTAAGCAAACAGTGTATACCCCGACCAGAGGGCTCGTGCAGGAACCCCTTGATCAGGGTCTGAACGTTTTGTGATTTTGCCATTATGTTGTTAAAATCAACCCTGAATAGTCAAACATAGATTAGACATATACGACATTGGAATTGTCCATAACATGTTCATTGGTGATTGAGTTAACTGATGTTTTTAACATTTCTCCTATATGTATTTTCCAATCCTACATGATGTGATCCTACAGGCGCTGTTTGGTCTGTCTCTGTGGCTCTATACTTCTCTACGTCACTGTCTGTCTGTCTGTCTGTCTGTCTACTTGTCTGTAGTTTTGTATGTATATCCGTCTCTGCATGTAGACTTATGAACTGGAGCCATAACCCTAACTAGGCCTAACCCTAACAAACCTTAACCCTAACTTTGCTTAACCCTAACTGTTCCTAACCCTAACTATGCCTAACCCTAAATAGGTTAACCCTAATTAAGCCTAACCCTAACTAACCCTACCCCTATTTTGGCCTAAACCATAACTAGGCCTAACCCTAACTAGGCCTAACCCTAACTAACCCTACCCCTATTTTGGCCTAAACCTAACTAACTCTAACCCTAACTACGCCTAACCCTAAATTGGCTTAACCCTAACTAGACCTAACCCTAACAAGGCCTAACCCTAACTAGGCCTAACGCTAACTAACTCTAACTAGGCCTAACCCTTACAAGGCCTGAACCTAATTAACTCTACCCCTATCTAGTCATAATCCTATCTAGGCCTAACCCTAACTAGGCCTAACCCTAACCACTCATTAACGTTTTAATAGCCAGTTTTTACTGTCTGCTTCAACCACTTTGTCTGCACCAACATGGCATCAACTGCTTGGACATCTAACCCTAGCGACGGGTATACTCGTCCATTCAATCCTAAAATTCAATACTAAATAGTCATTGACTAGACTCAGTTGGAAATTGGAAATGTCCAATAAAAGTTTCAGGGGTGAATCAGAGGGATATTGTAGGAGCCCGCTGATCTGGTTCTACACTGCTGTCTGCAATATCATTTCAAAGTTACCGTAGATTAAAGGCAGAATACCGGTAACTGACTTTATTTCAAAACAAGTAGCAAACAGTTTTGGTCCTGATCAGATCAAAACTGTTTGCAAATCGCTTTATGACGTAATTTAGAGTGAAAGGGTTAAAGCAAGGTGAAAGTAAAACGTTCCATTAGAATCTTTCTGTTTTACTTTCACCTTGCTTTAAGCTGTCACGTGTATGCAGTACATGCTATGTTAAAATTCTGATCGTTTATAAAAATGTGACTAGATCTATATTCTTCTGTATGAATTTCTGCTTTTCGTTTTTATTTAAAATTAGTCGCCTGGATTTAAATACCAACCTGTTGAATGGTCGCTCGATACAAGTTTGACTGTGAACTGTCCTAAGCTTTCTGCCTTTCTGTTGCCCAGCAATATCTCGCCCCTCCCACTAAGTCGCATTTAAACGCATTTCGCCCTCCTACAGTGGAGAATCTGTTATTCTTTCCCGTTTAAACGCAAACGTACGCAAACGCAAAGCACTAAAACGTAGAAAACAACAACTTTTGGACAATTCTAATAATTCTTGTTTATCTTGGTGGCAAACAGTTTGGAGCCTGATCAGACGCCGGGTTACCCGGCGTCTGATCTGGCTCCAAACTGTTTGCACTGCAAATAATAGTTTAAGCGTAAACGCGTTTATTGGGAAAGAATAACAGATTCTCCACTGTACATGTACAAGTACCGTTTAACTCGTTGAGCCCTAGTGACGCATTTTGCGTCCTTTATCAAAAATGTACCTGTGAAGAGTACACTTGTCTTATGCAAACAGTGAAGTTCCTGATCAGAACCCTCTGATCAGGATCTTCACCGTTTGTCATTTTGCAATATACATGTATTATTTTATAACAACGCTAAATAGTCTAAAATGGACCATTCTTTATTGCAAACTGGAATTGTCCATTGGAAGATTCAGGGGATAATGAGTTAAGCAACACCAGTTGTAAAGACAGTCGCTATTACGACAACCAAATTCAACCGATTTGTTTATTTGCAAATAATTAAAACCCTGCTCGTAACCCGGCGTCTGATCAGGATCCAAACTGTTTGTCGCTCAGTTCGTATATCTGAGAATACAAGGAAAGACAGCGTCGATTTCTGAATTAAAGCAGACGATAGTTTGAGCAGACGATATCTATTCAGCATTCAAATGGCTAAACGTTTGTAAATGAGTGTCAAAAAGTGTGGATCCTGGTCAGAAGCTGCGATTCCCGGCGTCTGATCAGGATCCAGATAGTTTACAAATAACTAATTTTCTCGGGGTAAGGCAGTGAAAGGGTTCAAAATTATTCCGAATACAAACTGATCAAATGCACGTGGCTTAATTATTTGCTTGCTGCAAGATCGTCAGATAAAAAGTTGTCAAAAATCATATATATTCTTGAACATTATTATCTTTATTTACTGAACAACCCGAAAAACGTGTGTAACTTCTGATTCTGATCAGATGTCTCGCCGTTAGACCATAATCAAAACTGTTCGCGAATAGTTGTACATACTTGTACTGGCCAATTTGCGATTTACAGTAAAACCTCTCAATTACGACAACTAAAAAGAAGGCTAATTGATTGTATAAAAGACATGCGACTGCTTAAAGCAAGGTGACAGTAAAACAGAAAGCTCCTAAAGGAGATTTGTTTTACTGTCACCTTGCATTAAGCAGTCACCTGTCGTAAACACCTAATAATTAGCACTGTTTAGTGGTCGTAATAGAGAGGTTTTGGTGTTTTAATGTTTATTCCGTTTAACGTGAATTTCTAAACAATTTACGGCATGCTGCAGTGGAGAAAACGTATTCTTTCCCAATAAACGCGATTACTTCCAGTGCAAACAGCTTGGAGCCAGATCAGACGCCGGGTAACCCGGCGTCTGATCAGGCTCCAAACTGTTTGCCACTCAGATTAAAATAGATACTTAGAATTGTCTACAAGTTGTCATTTTTTACGTTTAAGTGATTTGCGTTTCGTTTAAACGGGAAATAATAACGTATTCTCTACTGCAATACCCTCTTACATTAACTTCCTCAATCCGCGGTTACTTGGAAGATAAATATTATCATCATAATGCAAAGTGCAAATGATGACTTCAAAATGAATGTCTGCTTACTGCTTTATTGATAAACAAGGACATTGAAAGATACGGAAACACAGGGAAAGGGGTAGAGGGAGAGACATACAGAAAAGGAGAGAGAAAGTGGAACAGAGAGAGAGAGAGAGAGGGAGACAGAGAGACCGAAAGGCAGAGCGAGAGAGGGTGCACAGAGAGCAAATCGCAAATAGTGGTGAGAGAGAGAGATAGCGCGTGAGAAAGAGATAGGAGACAGATGGTAAAATGAAGGGAGAGAGAGAGAGAGGGGAGAGTGACAGACTGAGGGAGAGATAGGATAGAGAGAGAGAGGGGGAGATAGAAAGAGGGAGATATAGACAAAGAGAAAAAGAGGGATATATGGGTAAGAGAGAGAGAGAGATGGGGAGAGGGACAAAGCACGGAGAGAGAGAGAGAGAGAGAGAGAGAGAGAGAGAGATACAGCGTGACGGCATGTCGCCTTCGCTCCCACATCGACAAATGATCTGCTGGTCCACTCATCTGTCGGATACGACAGGAGACTCCATCACATGATTGGTAGGACATGCGTCCGAGCATTCGTGTTTTGATACTACATTTCTATTTCCATAAGCAAGTTCATGTTGTACGCTAGTTTTGATTATAGCACCCTCAATTGCAATTCCAAATACAGTGGAGAATTCGTTTTTCTTTCCCGTTTAAACGAAACGAAACGCAAACGCAAAACACTAAAACGTAGAAAACTTTTGGACAATTCTGATAATTCATGTTTATCTTGGTGGCAAACGGGTTGGAGCCTGATCAGACGCCGGGTTACTTGGCGTCTGATCTGGCTCCAAACTGTTTGCAATGTAAATAATAGTTTTAGCGTAAACGCGTTTATTGGGAAAGACTAACGTTTTCTCCACTGTAGCATTTCTTCAGTTAAAATTTCCTACGTTAACATTACTCCTGGCAGGGCAATAAAAGCTTTAAGAAAACACTGATACTTTTTTCTTATTTTATTTCATCCATCCTCCCTCATTTCTTAACAATACCATTATCCTATCTATTTCAATCAAGTCATAATTATATCAATATTATTTACATATCCCCATTCGTGCTCCACACACATAAACCTAAATACAGTCAAACTTGCATTAACCCTTAGCCTGCCACTCACGACTATAGCTCCATATGCAAACAGCTTGAATCCGGATGAGACGCCGAGTAACTCGGCGTCTCATCCGAATCCAAGCTGTTTGACACTCGGACAACATTTTCAGCAATTTTGAGCAACTTTGAAGCACTTTGAAACTTGAAGCAGACGAGAAATATAGCAGACGATAATTTATTTGGCGGGCTAAGGGTTAACCCTTTACCCCATAGCCTGTTTATGGGTTTCATGAAAGGTGACCATTTCAAGCAGGTTGAAAGTAAAGCAGAATGTGCCTTACTTTCAGCCTGTTTTAGACTACCATCTTCTAGAATATAGACAATATTTCTAATGATAAATATTCATGACTGTGTAAATAGAAACTATTTTCTTCAGTGGAGGAATAAATTAAAAGCGTAAATACATTTGTATGTGTATCTATGGAGTAAAAGGTTAGGTGACCCTTCATAAGAAACATATTCATCCCTTCTCTTTGTTTAACATAGTACAGTGAAACCCCTCTAAACCGGACATGTATGGGGACAACATAAATGTCCGGTTTATAGGGGTTTACGGTTTAGAGGGGTTTTAGCACATAGCATGTTTCTATTATGGAAGTTAGCTGATCACTTAAAGCAGGTTGAAAGTAAAGCAGAATGCGCCTTAAGGCGCATTCTGCTTTACTTTCAACATGCTTTAAGCTATCATCTGCTAGAAAATCGAAAATATTTCTGATGATACATTTTCATGAATGTATTTTCTTCAGTGTAGGAATAAATCAAAAGCGTTAAAAGGCATATTTATGGTGTAATGGGTAAACTAAAGAAGGGTTGGAGATGGGACCAAAGGTTTTGTCCGGTTTAGAGAGAATTCCGGTATTTAGAGGTTCCGGTTTAGAGGGGTTTCACTGTATACTCATCACTAGGGTTGAATGTGTTAATACACATACTGCATTAACTCCACAGATACCAATTTTTTATGCGTTGAATTCACTCCTCCACTGAAGAAAATAATTGTACTTTATACAGTTATGAATATGCACCCTAAGAAATACATGTAGTTCCAACAGCCTAGCAGATGGTGGCTTAACCCTTTCCCCCATGGAAGTGCCTTTTAGCGGATATGATTTATTCCTCCGCTGAAGAAAATAGTTCAAATTTAATCAGTCATGAATATATAGTATAGGTAATATTTTCTATATTCTAGCACATGGAAGCTTAACGCAGGTTGAAAGTAAAGCAGAATGCGCCTCAAGGCGTATTCTGCTTTACTTTTAACCTGCTTTAAGTGGTCATCTATCTTCAATACTAGAAATAGTCTATCAGGTAAAGCAGGCTGAAAATAAATCAGATTGAGCCTTGCACATGTGCTTTACTTTCAACCCGCTTTAACTCTTTCCTCCCTGAAACTTTAAATGGACAATTCCATTTTCCATTTTTGTCTAGTCCCTTTCTGACTTTTAAGGGTTGTTTTCGTCAATGTTTGGCATTATGACAAACAGTGAAGACCCTGATCTGGGTCTTCACTGTTTGCATAGGACAAGTGTACTTTTCACATGTACACTGTTTGAAAAGGACGCCTATATGCGGGACTAGGGTTCAAAGAGTTAAGCTATCACCCGTGCTCAAAACTAGAAACAGGATATGGGGCAATTACACAGTGTCCCAATTTTAAGGATTTTTACCCTATACATGTATATAGATATACACTATTTACACATATGATTTATCCTATGATTCATAATACAAATGCAGGGTTCCAGATAAAAGGGAGTAAACTTGACATTTTTAACATTTTCTGCCTTATATTCAAACCAAACCCTATGGTGTGACTACTTATCATTATCGTTGAGACGATTCTAATGAGTGGTGACACCATAGTGTTTAATGCATGAATAAAGATTTTAGTTTTTGAAATACTCCCCTTATCTAGAGCCCTGCACATGTACATTTATTGAGCTGCATAATTAGTACTATTAATAAATCCCAGTAATAAACGAGTTACAGAGAGGCTGCATATTAAAGTTTTAACCCATTACCCTATCAATTTATCTTTTTACGCCTTTGATTTATTCCTCCTCTGAAGAAATAGTTCCACCTTATACAGGTGTGTATGACCACTTTAAGCCATACTTCCTAGATTCTAACAGATGGTTTCTTAAAGCAGGCTGACAGTAAAGCAAACACTGCTTTAAAGCACATTTGCTTTACTTTCAATCTGCTTTAAGTGGTCACTTATCTTCATTAACTACTAAAAACAGGCTATCGAGTAACGGGTTTAGCAAGACAAATTATAACAGAAATGTCATACTTTCTCCTCTAGTTTAATCTTGCAACCTTTACTTGTGTTACTTTTAAGTTCCTTTCAACAGCCACACCCACCTTACCTTTTTGCATGCTAGCGGGTTTAATTTATAAAACTATTTGTACAATTCACAAATAAACACTCGAGCTTGACCCACTCCCCCCCTGAAACTTCAAATGAATGATTCCAGATTTCCATTAAGTCTAGTACCAGGGCTCCAGATAAGAGGTAGTTTTTTCAACAAATCCAACATTTTCTCACTCTTTTTAGAACCAAATCCTATGGTGTTACTACTCATTAGAATCGTCTCGAAGAGACGATTCTAATGAGTAGTGACACCATAGGGTTTAATTCAGAAATAAAGATTTCAGTATTTGAAAAACTACCCTTATCTGGTGCTCTGTAGTACATTTTTACCACAAAGGGTTGTTTTATACAATTTATTGCTATCATAGATTTTGGAGGTATATTTTACAGAACTTATGGCAGAGAACAGTCACTGGACCATAACAACACTCACACCGACATAAAAATCCTTATTACCAGGGCTCCAGATAAGAAGGAGAAAACTGAACAAATCCAACATTTTCTCACTCTTTTACCCAAAAACCCATAGCCTGTTTCTAGTTTAGAAGATAGACGACCACTTAAAGCAGGTTGAAAGTAAAGCAGAATGCCCCTTAAGGCACATTCTGCTTTACTTTCAGCCTGCTTTAAGCAACCATCTACAAGGATAAAGAAATAAATTCTTTTGATTCCTATTCAAGACTATATAAAAGTGGAAGTATTTTTTTTAGTTGAGGAATAAATTACAGGCGTATTTATGGGGAAATAACACCAAATTCTGTTGTGTTACTTCTTATGAGAACCGTCTCAAAGAGACGGTTCTAATGAGTAGTGACACCAAAGGATTTAATGCAGAAAAAAAGATTTTAAATTTTGAAATACTCCCCTTATCTGGAAGCTCTGTTACCTCCCTTTAGATAGGAAAGTTAAATAGATATAGCTTATAAAAGACTAAGATAGTACTGTCATAGTTACCTCCCTTTGCCCTAGCAAATGATATGTTTAAGGAATTTCAAAATTATCATTCTGAAGCCCAAAACCACAGCAATATTGAACAACCCTTAACCCATTACCCCATTTCGAGTTTTGACGACAGGTGACCACTTAAAGCAGGTTGAAAGTAAAGCAGAATGCGCCTTAAGGCACATTCTGCTTTACTTTCAGCCTGTTTCAAGCTACAATCTGCTAGGATATAGAACATATTTCTTATGGTGCATTTTCATAACTGTATAAAGTGTCACTATTTTCTTTAGTGGAGGTATAAATTAGAGGTATAAATAGGCATATTAATGGGGTGATGGGTTAACACACAACTCATGTGTGAAAAGAGCACTATATAAATCTGGTATGATAATAATATCTTTATAACCGTGTACTCTATAAAACACATTTTTTACCCCTATAATACACAAGGAAAGTCCAAATCTAGAAAGTTCTGAATGTAAAATGCATGAGGCATTTCCAGTATCTTTCTAAATTAAAGCTTAAATCAGGTTGAAAGTAATGAAGAATTCTACTTCACTTTCAACCTGATTTAGATGGTCACATATTTTCAAACCTAGAATCAGGCTATGAGGTAAAAGGTTAAAGCCATATGTTGTGACTAGAAGTCATATGGCTTCATGAAGACATAAAGATTTAACCCATTACTCCATATATAAGACTTTTTACGCCTCTGATTTATTTTTCTGTTAATGAAAATAGTCCCATTTTAAAACAGTTATGATTATGCACAATAAGAGATATTTCCTATCCCTTAGTAGATGAAAGCTTAAAGCAGAATGCGCCTTAAGGCGCATCCTGCTTAACTTGCAGCCTACTTTAAGCTACCATCTGCTAGAAAATAGAAAATATTTCTTATTATACATATTCATGACTGTATAAATTGGAACTATTTTCTTCTGTGAAGGAATAATTAAACATTAAAAGGCATATTTATGGGGTAATGGGTTAATTGGATTAGTAACCTGGTATAAATTCACTCTATTTGTTTACAGTGTATTTGTTACTCTTAGTACAGTAAAACCTCTCTATTACGACCGCTAAATTATGTTAATTATTAGGGTGTTTACGATATGTTACCGCTTAAAGCAAGGTGACAGTGATATAGAAAGCTCCGTTAGGAGCTTTCTGTTTCGTTGTCACCTTGCTTTAACCCTTTAACCCATAGCCTATTTCTAGTAGTTAAGATATGTGACCTATTAAAGCAGGCTGGAAGTAAAGCAGAATGTGCTTTACTTTTAGCCTACTTTAAGTTACTATCTGCTAGTATATAGAAAATATTTCTTAAAATACATATTCATGACATTATAAAATGGAACTATTTTCTTTGGCGAATGAATACAATGAATGCGCTAAAAGTCGCTTCTATAAGGGAAAGCGTTAAGCTGTCACCTGTCTATTATACAATCAATTAGGCTTCGTTTTAATGGTCGTAATAGCGAGGTTTTACTGTACATGTAAAATATGTAACATGAGGTACAAAAACACAATAAACAAATAATAATAATGATTACAGTGGAGAAAACGTTATTCTTTCCCCATAAACGCGTTTACGCTAAAACTATTACTTCTCTTGCAAACAGTTTGGAGCCAGATCAGACGCCGGGTTACCCCGACGTCTGATCAGGCTCCAAACTGTTTGCCACCAAAATAAACATGAACTATCAGAATTGTCCAAAAGTTGTCATCTTCTACGTTTTAGTGTTTTGCGTTTGCGTACGTTTGCGTTTAAACGGGAAAGAATAAAGTTTTCTCCACTGTATAACCAGTACATGTATAATAACACAACAAAACTTGTAACCCTAAACCATATATTATGTCACACATTGAGTTGAAAAGTAATTGAAAATAAATTCATAGTAATTATAAATAGATTTTACAACAGTATTTAATTGAATTACCATTAAAGTAATTGGAATATGCTTAATTACCAATTACTTTGAATTACTTGACATTTGTTAATAAGTAAGTATTGATTTATTAAATGACATTTTTCAATTACCCCCATCAATATTTGAATCGTCTCTTTGAGGTGATTATTTTGAGCACTTGCAACACAATATTGAGTTTGGTTCAGACAAACGTGAGAAAATCCTGAACATGTATGATTACTCGATATCTACTGTCCTGCCTAATGAGAAGTGATTTAGCCCTTAACAGGCCTCCAGATAAGGGGGGTATTTGAAAAGCTAAAATCTTTATTTCTCAATTAAACCCTATGGTGTCACTACTCATTAGAATCGTCTCTTGGAGACAATTCTGATGAGCAGTAACACCATAGGATTTGGTGGTAAAATGAGCGAGAGGTTGTTGGATTTGTTCAATGTACCCCCTCTTATCTGGAGCCCTGCCTTTACCCATAAAAAACCTTTCATGCTTCTTTCTAATTATTCATACACTAGAAAAGGAGTCCCACGCTAGATCGACCTAAACATGAAATATTAAAGACATTTCCTGAACCTAATGTTTAAGCCAGGATTTGGATTTGTTATGATTTTTCGAAGCTTTAACAGAATTTCAGTCATATCGTGACATCCAGCTAATTACAGGTGGAGGAAGACCCCAGAATTACAGGCGGAGGAAGACCCCAGATGCCCTATATGCCAGGTTTCATATACAAATTGGCAACTGGGTAGAAACACTAACCTTCTGCAAGCCAGCTGGAAGGCTTCCCCACATGAAAGACATGAAGTGTCAGGATGTGGATTCAAACCCAAAGGGGTGAGGAGCTTAGTGATTGCCAGTCACAGTGATTATACCACTAGGCCACAGAGCCCCTAAGTTAAAGCCTAAGGCTTAAAACAGGCTAAAAGTAAAGCAGAATGTTCCTGCTTTAAATCGTGTGTAATCTGTTTTCAGACCTCGATACAGGTTATGGGATAATGAATTAAGTAACCTCTTTTAACCCATTACCCCAAAAATACACCTTTTTAGGCATTTAATTCATTCTTCTACTGAAGAAAATAGTTCCAACTTATACTGTTACAAACAAGAGTAATAAGAAATATTTTCTATATAGTAGCAGATAATAACTTAAAGCAGGCTGACAGTAAAGCAGAATGTGCCTTAAGGCACATTCTGCTTTACTTTCAACCTGCTTTAAGTGGCCACCTGTCATCAAAACTAAAAACAAGCTATGGGGTAATGGGTTAAACACTAGAAACAAGCTGTGGGATAATGGTTTAATTTTGTCATCATTATGAAAACAAACATTATTATTATTTGCCAATATGAAAACAAACAGACACACACACACATGGATAATAAAGAAAGAACTAAGATTTAAGTTTAAGGCAGGAGCAAAAACAGGCTAAAAGTAAAGCAGAATGTTCCTGCTTTAAATCGTGTGTAATCTGTATTCAGACCTTGAAACAGGTTATGGGATAATGAATTAAGTAACCTCTTTTAACCCATTACCCATTAGATATGCCTTTTTACTCCTCTAATTCATTCTTCTACTGAAGAAAATAGTTCCAACTTATACTATTACAAACAAGAGTAATAAGAAATATTTTCTATATAGTAGCAGATAATAACTTAAAGCAGGCTGAAAGTAAAGCAGAATGTGCCTTAAGGCACATTCTGCTTTACTTTCAACCTGCTTTAAGTGGCCACCTGTCTTCCAAACTAGAAACAAGCTATGGGGTAATGGGTTAAACACTAGAAACAAGCTGTGGGATAATGGTTTAATTTTGTCATCATTATGAAAACAAACAGACACACACACACAAGGATAATACAGAAAGAACTAAGATCTACTGGAAATTATTTACAAAAATCTACAAATAAATAAAACAAACAATCTGATTAACAACGAATAATAATAAACATCTGCACACATCTGGCTTGACTAACATTTTGGTAGAGAAGCTTAAGAAATTAACAAAACGGTTACAGTAAAGGATACATTATTCTTTCCCAATGAACAATCAATTATGTCCATTGAAAAATAAAACAACAACAACTCGGTGTCTTATCATAATCAAGTTGAGAACTATTTGCCCATCAGATTTTGATAGTTTGTTAACCCATTACCCAATAGCCTGTTTCTTATTTTGAAGACAGGATACCACTTAAAGCAGGTTGAAAGTAAAGCAGAATGTGCCTTGAAAGTAAACCAGAATGTACCTTAGGGTGCATTCTGCTTTACTTTCAGCCTGCTTTAAGCTACCATCTGCTAGGATATAGCAAAAGTTTCTTTTGGTATATGTTAATGACTGTTTACAGTGGAGCCATTTGCTTCAGTGAAGTAATAAATTAAAGGCGTAAAAAGGCATATGAATTGGGGAAAAGGATTAAACGGGGAAACAATAATGTCGTACTTACTGTTATTTAAAGGACTAGTAATGTATGAACAGGGTAACCACTATAAACGACATTCTGTTAACTCATTCAACACTAAGTAACTCTTATGGGTTATAAGGTTACATTGTGGATCTTTTTAATTACAAAAATATGAACCAGTCTATTTGAAATTGTTAATGTAATAAATAATGCTCTAAATTGGCAAACAGTGTAGACCCTGATCAGAGGGCTCCTATAGGAGCTCTCTGATCTGGGTTCACTCTGTTTGCAAATGTAAAGAGTATATTTTATACAGGTCCATGGTGTTGAAAGAGTTAAACGTCCCCAAAACATTTTCTTCCTGCTTGCTAAACACTCATGGAAGACACATACAGAGCTGGGGACCGTTTCATAACACTTTGTACGATAAATGTTGTCGTAAGTCAGATTATAAAAGTCTCAATTATAATCTATTTCTCTATCTAATCCTGTCTTGTGACATCTTTTCAAGACGATTCCAAAGAGATGTCACAAGACAGGATTGGATAGAGAAATCAGAATTTAAATGTATTTTAAAGTTTTGACTTACGATCGTTTTTAGTCGTAGGAAGTTTTATGAAATGGGCCCCTGTAACTAAATAATCCCTGAAACAACTTGCCATATGTTCACTGTTTGTAAAAGATGTTGCATTAGGGGTTTAACCCATTATATGCATGATACACTTTTAGGTGTACCTCTAGGCAAACAGTTTTGATTTCAGATCAGGCCCAACAATGTGGGGCCTGATCTGAGATCAAAACCGTTTGCAGCTAAGTCAATTTTATGCGTTTTTTACTTAGGAAACATTGATATGAGTGTCAAACAGTTAAGATCCAGATCAGACGCCACATGATGCAGCGTCTGATCTGGATCCAAACTTTTTGCATAATCATGTTTGTATTATAGAGCGTGGCAGCAATAGAGTTAAAGGTAACTTCCTTAAACTTGGAATTCTTAGGATTTTTATGATCAACTTATGGCAAACCTGCTGACAAAGTTGATATTTTTCAAACAGTTTGGATCCTGATCAGATGCCACAATATGTTTATCAAACATAGTATCAATATTTGATCAGTTCAAATACATATAAAATCCAAATTTTATGAATAAAAGCGGACAAATACTAGAGGCAGACAGTATCATGGACATGACTGTGCTAGACAGGTTATATGTCATAATGGCAGCAAAAGGATTAACATGGTGGCAGCTAAAAGGTAAACTTTCATTTAAAAATAAACAAGTTTTTTATTAACCCATTACCCAATAACCTGATTCTAGTTTTGAAAATAGGTAAACACTTAAAGCAGGTTGAAAGTAAAGCAGAATGGGCCATAAGGCACATTCTGCTTTACTTTCAGCCTGTTTTAAACAACCATACGCTACAACATCAAAAAAGTTCTTATCATACATATTTATAACTGTATAAGTTAGACCTATTTTCATCTGCGTAGAAATGAAATAAAGGTGTAAAAAGGCATATTTATGAGGTAATGGGTTAAATGGTTGAATAACACAAGTCTAATATCTTATCTAGATCTCCACAATTTCCAAATTGTTTATCTGGCCGAGCCCTTCCAACCCCCAAGAGGAAAGGGTCTAATGTCTGAATCTGCAATCTCTAACCAGCAAACAATCCACACACAGGAAGACCGACTCTACTTACATTGACTAGAGAAACTAAAAGCATTGAAACAGTCAATACTTTACAGTCAAACTGGCTCCAGATCAGAGATAGTAAACTGAACAAATTCAACATTTTCTCTCTTATGTCACCACCAAATCCTATGGTGTAACTGCTCATAAGAATCGTCTCGAAGAGACGATTCTAATGAGTAGTCACACCATAGGGTTTAATACAGTAATAAAGATTTAAGTTTTTGAAATACTCTCCATATCTGAAGCCATGGTTGCCCGTATACCCTGATTATTCAATCTGATATCTGCTTAACCTTACTGTTTGCTTCAACACATTTTACTTTCAACTTGTTTGTATAAATGTAACATATACGTTTTTTTAACTTAATCTCAATATTGCTTTGATTTTTAGTAATTAAAGCAACAAGTATAAAGTCATTGCTGACTGAAAGACCTGCTGCTTTAAGTACTGTTATCTCTGGTTCACTCTAGATAATATTGTAAGTAGGGTGTGATCCAATTCATTTGGCTGATAACGCAACGTCTCCCTTAAGTCTCTGCACTTCTCCCTATTTTCAGTTCAGAGAGAAGTCACTTCTCCCTAAAATTTTGGCCTAGCGAGAGCCCTGATACCCTTAAAAATCATTTCAATAGCTCAAAAAAGACATATTGCTCAACTCTAAAACTTCAAGAGGACAATTCCAGTTTCAAATTAAGACCACTTGTACCATTTCTATTTCCAGCTTCAATGCAAAAGCAAATACCAAAGTCTGAATTATGTTCCTTCATCATGTTGAGACAAAAACTGATTTAAAGAGGGGAAAATAATAATGATAAAATACCCGAAACATAGTGTTGGAAAAACATACATATATTCAAGAAAATGCACTTTAACCCTTTGAACCCTAGTCCCGCATATAGGCGTCCTTTTCAAACAGTGTACATGTGAATAGTACACTTGTCCTATGCAAACAGCGAAGACCCAGATCAGAGGGCTCCGAAAGGAGCCCTCTGATCAGGGTCTTCACTGTTTGTCAGTACTGCCAAATTTGACAAAAACAACTCTTAAAAGCCAGAAATGGACTAGACAAAAATCGAAACTGGAATTGTCCATTTAAAGTTTCAGGGAGGAAAGAGTTAAAGGTGTTGTGGATTTGCTTCAAGAATGAAAATAATTTTTTGGTATTTTGCTGAAATGTTTTACTATAAAATATATATCATTTGAGTAAAGCTTGTTTAAAAGAAGGTGCATGGCAACATTTATATACAGATGCCAACTTATTGCAGAGGCTTTATGCAAAATGTTTGTCCTACATTAACCTTTCCCCCATTGAAGAGTCTTACTTTTGTAACGCCCTTAATTCATTCCCCCGCTAAAGAAAACAGTTCCACTTCATACAGTCATAAATACGCTGCATAAGAATAAATATATTCTATATCTGAACAGATAGTAGTCTGCTTTACTTTCAGCCTGCTTATGCAATCATTTGTCTTCAATACCGAAAACAAGCAATGGAGGGGGAATGGATAACCTGTTACCCCGGTCCGTCTAAACACCCCAAACCTCCCCAAACTAATCCAAACCTCCCAAAACCACTTTTAAAAGCATTTTTTTTTTATAATTCTAGCAGATTGTAGCTTAAAGCAGGCTGAAAGTAAAGCAGAATGTGCCTTAAGGCACATTCTGCTTTACTTTCAACCTGCTTTAAGAGAATACTTGTCTTCAAAACCAGGAACAGGCTATTAGGATAGTGATTTAATATTTAGAGGTAACTGTGTAAAGTGATCTTAAGTTTTGTTCGAGTTGTTCCCCTTGAAAAGAAAAACATTGAATATTTAATTTTAAATTAACATTTTTTCATTGTTTAAGCTTAAATTTGCCATTTATAAGCTATTTTTGATTAGATATTAAGGAATTTAAGTGGTTTGGATTGTTTTCAAGTGCTTTAGGCAGGTTTGGAGAGGTTTGGAGTGGTTTGGGGAGGTTTGGGGTCTTTAGACGGACCCCCTGTTACCCCATAGCCCATTTCTTAATTTGAAGATAGGTGACTACCTAAATCAGGTTGAAAGTAAAGCTTTCCTTTCAGCCTGCTTCAAGCTACCATCTGCTAGGATATTAAAACAATTTGTTATGGTTCAAAATCCTTACTATACCAATTGGAACTATATATTTTCTTTGGTGAATGAATATATTAAAGGCATAAAAAGGGGTATTCATGGGGTAATGGGTTAAGCTGACACATGTGCATTTTGTCTTCTTTTTACTGGCAGTTTTATCCAAGTTTTTATTTTATTAAAAACTATAATGCCTCTAAAAACAGCTTGGCAAAGCTGCAAAATGATAAATACATGATAAACAAAATACAGTAAAACACCTCTCTATTACGACCACTAAAAAGAAGACTAGTTGATTGTATAAAAGACAGGTTATAGCCTAAAGAAAGGTGACAGGACAGCTTAAAACAAAGTGACACCTTAAAGCAAGGTTACAGTACAAGTTAAAGCAAGATGACAGTAAGACAGAAAGCTTTCTGTTTTACTGTCACCTTGCTTTAAGCAGTCACCTGCCTTTAAACACCTAATATCTACAACAATTTAGTCGTCGTAATAGAGAAGTTTTACTGTATTTAACACGGTTACAGAATTACACATACAGTGGAGAATGTGTTATTCTTTCCCAATAAACGCGTTTACGCTAAAACTATTATTTGCAGTGCAAACAGTTTGGAGCCAGATCAGATGCCGGGTGACCCGGCGTCTGATCAGGCTCCAAACTGTTTGCCACCAAGATAAACATGAAATATCAGAATTGTCCAAAAGTTGTTCTTTTCTTCGTTTTAGTGCTTTGCGTTTGCGTACGTTTGCGTTTAAACGGGAAAGAATAACAAATTTTCCACTGTATATACCCCTATCTATACATAGAAACTGCTTTACACTTTGAACATATCAAGTTTGTGACAAACTCACTGTCAAACTTGTGTTTAACAACCACATCATGAATAAACTTCTTAATTTTCTCAGTCTTAACCCATAACCCCATAAATACGCCTTTATTTTATTCCTTCACTGAAGAAAATAGTTTCAATTTATACAGCTATGAATATGCACCAAAAGAAGTATCTCCTTTAATCTAGCAGGTGGTAGCTTAAAGCAGGCTGAAAGTAAAGCAGAATGTGCCTTAAGGGTGTATCAATGTCATAAGCCAATTTTTCAAAGTATTTAACTTTTTTTCTAACATTGTTTTTTTGGAAGAGCTGTTTAAGATGAATGAAAAAATGAAAAAAAAAGATATGGTTGTGTCCTTGTTTTTGAGCTACAGCGATTTGAAAAAGGTATGTCAAATTTGGACTTTTTTCTCTCAAATTTTACCCATTCAGGGTACAAGCTTCAGTAAAATTTATTTCGAAACAAAACAAACATGATAATTTGGGTTTCCATTATTTATTTCATGTCTATGGTGGTATTTTCACATATAGAAACCAAATTTGGACAAAGAAGGCACCAGGTTTGAACAATATCGATCCTTGAATATCAAAAATATGCTTTGTATAGGGCATGATTTTATTAGATTTTTTATTTTATGAAAAAAAAGTAAAAAAGTTTGAAAATGAAATAGTTCTAGTATTTAACTTTTTCTTATATTCTACCAGATGAAAGCCCATGCTAAGGCAGTTCAAAATATGAAAAGAAATTGAAAGGTCAGTGTTGAAAATTTTGAGTTATTAAAGTAAAAGGAGTTATCTCCCCTTACAAAATTTACAAAAAAGTACCATATCGATGATATTTAGAGCTTTATAAATTTCAAATTTTGTGCCTTTTTTTTCTTAAATTAGTTTTTGTATGAAGAAATACTACCATAGATAGGAAATAAATAACACAAAACAAAATTATCATATTTGTTTTCATTTAAAATGGATTTTATTGAAGCGGGCTGTTTGAAAAGGACAAAATAAGAGGAAGTGGGTGGGGTAAATTTTACATGGCCGTAGAGCCGACTGTTCTTCACCAAAATGTACACTTTTTCTATGTTTTCATTCATCTTAAATAGCTCTTCAATACAAAACCGTCATAGAGTATTTTCATATACTTTGAAAATTTCCAAGAGTCATGACATTCATACACCCTTAAGGCACATTCTGCTTTACTTTCAACCTATTTTAAGTGGCCACCTATCTTCAAAACTAGAAATAGGCTATGGGGTAATGGGTTAAACGACTATACCATGAATAAACATAACAATCTTAAGACAGGTGACTGCCAAATGCAGGATAAAGTAAGGCAGAAATAGAGGATCTGTTGCGAGTTGTCTTTTAAGATCGGGTGTTCCTAAATAAGTTAAAGTTAACCCATACTTAAAGCAGGTTGAAAGTAAAGCAGAATGCACTTAATGCGCATTCTGCTTTACTTTCAACCTGCTTTAAGCTAACATGTACAAGAAAAAAATCCTAAGATTTAGGAAATATCCGGAGAAATGGCAGCCCTGTAGTTTTGAAAAGAAGTGACCTATTAAAGCATTCTGCTTTATTTTCAACCTGCTTTAAGCTATTATCTGCTAAAATATAGAAAATATTTCTTATGATTTTTATTTGCGACAGTATAAATTGGAACTATTTTCTTCAGTTGTGGAATTAATTAAAGGCGTATTTATAGGGTAAAGACAGGTAAGTGCCTAATGCAGGACAAAAGTAAGGCAGAAGTCTCCTGCATTGCTTCTGTCAAGCATTATCTCACTAAACCCTAGCAATTACAATCTCACTAAACCCTAGCAATTACAATCTCACTAAACCCTAGCAATTACAATCTCACTAAACCCTAGCAATTACAAACAGTGTTCTAGAGAAGAAAACACTTGCCATATGAAAATAGTATAAACACAGGCGCATTCTGCTTTTCTTTCAGCCTGCTTTAAGCTATCATGTGCTAGAATATCGAAAATATTCCCTATAATATATATTCGTGACTGATTAAATTGGAACTATTTTCTTCAGCGGAGGAATATATCACATTCGCTAAAAGACACTTTTATGGGGGTAAGGAATAATGTTCTCGTCATTCACTAACCTGGATCGTTGCTGACCATGCCTTTCTTCCCATTATCATTCCATACAGAGACACACCACTATGATGGGTCCTTGGCTAATACTCGATATGTGGCAGCAAAATATTCTTTATTAATTTAACCCTTTAACCTGTTTCCAGCTTTGAATACAGGTGACCACTTAAAACAGGCTGAAAGTAAAGCAGAATGTGCCTTAAGGCACATTCTGCTTTACTTTCAACCTGCTTTAAGTGGTCACCTATTTTCAAAACTAAAATCAGGCTATGGGGTAATGGGTTAACTACCATAACATTCCGTAAAAAACACCGAAGAAATATAGGACAAGACTCGTGTTAAATTGTCGGACTGAAACTGACAGCTGAAACTAGGGTTAAGCGTAATTGTGGTTGGAAATGTACATATGTTTATATTGACGGGAAGTGAGCGGAGCAGACTGGACGAAATAGTACATGGTCTGTACGGGCTCATTTCAACGCCAGCTTCCGATTGGTGAAAATTGAGTGTGAAATTTACTTGATAGGAAAAGTTGAGTTTGTAAGAAATGACCTACATTTGTAGGGAGATAAGTGTTGACCATTGATAGCAGCCACACCCAAATAATGACATATGAAATGAACAAAACGACAATTGTTACAAAGGCCCGCTCGCTTAAATTCTTTAATTCCAAATTTCGCAGTCGCAGTCACACCCAAATACAGCCGGAAGAATGTGTCATGTGAAATGAACAAACCGTTAGATGCATTGAATTTGAAACCTTTGCGCTGTGTGCGACAATGAGATAACCGCTACAAACTGGCTAAAATTAGCAAGCAGTTTAGATCGAGATCAGGATCCAAAGGGTTTAACACCCGTGTCAATGTTTCTCTCAAAATTCTCCAAAGCTAACTTTTATCAATTAAAGCAGGCGACACTTTTCAAGCAGGTTAACGGGTTTCTAGTTAATGCTTATCGTGCGGTGATATTGTCTGCTTCGAAATGTTCGTCAGCAAAAGTTATTAAACTTAGATTTATACATTCCTTAGGTGAATAAACCTAAAGACGAGTGTCAGGCAGTTTTGATCCAGATCAGACTCCGTGTATCTGGATCTGAACTGTTTGCAACAATTAGGAATGTCGCGATCAGCAGGCAAAGGGTTATAGGACACTATCTCTTAGATTGGCATAGCTTGCAATGTAACCGCAGAGCTCCAAACAGATTTACACATTCAACCCTAGCGACGAGTATTCTCGTCATAAACAAACAGTGTACATGTGAAGAGTACATTTGTCCTAAGCAAACAGTGTATACCCCGACCAGAGGGCTCGTGCAGGAACCCCTTGATCAGGGTCTGAACGTTTTGTGATTTTGCCATTATGTTGTTAAAATCAACCCTGAATAGTCAAACATAGATTAGACATATACGACATTGGAATTGTCCATAACATGTTCATTGGTGATTGAGTTAACTGATGTTTTTAACATTTCTCCTATATGTATTTTCCAATCCTACATGATGTGATCCTACAGGCGCTGTTTGGTCTGTCTCTGTGGCTCTATACTTCTCTACGTCACTGTCTGTCTGTCTGTCTGTCTGTCTACTTGTCTGTAGTTTTGTATGTATATCCGTCTCTGCATGTAGACTTATGAACTGGAGCCATAACCCTAACTAGGCCTAACCCTAACAAACCTTAACCCTAACTTTGCTTAACCCTAACTGTTCCTAACCCTAACTATGCCTAACCCTAAATAGGTTAACCCTAATTAAGCCTAACCCTAACTAACCCTACCCCTATTTTGGCCTAAACCATAACTAGGCCTAACCCTAACTAGGCCTAACCCTAACTAACCCTACCCCTATTTTGGCCTAAACCTAACTAACTCTAACCCTAACTACGCCTAACCCTAAATTGGCTTAACCCTAACTAGACCTAAGCCTAACAAGGCCTAACCCTAACTAGGCCTAACGCTAACTAACTCTAACTAGGCCTAACCCTTACAAGGCCTGAACCTAATTAACTCTACCCCTATCTAGTCATAATCCTATCTAGGCCTAACCCTAACTAGGCCTAACCCTAACCACTCATTAACGTTTTAATAGCCAGTTTTTACTGTCTGCTTCAACCACTTTGTCTGCACCAACATGGCATCAACTGCTTGGACATCTAACCCTAGCGACGGGTATACTCGTCCATTCAATCCTAAAATTCAATACTAAATAGTCATTGACTAGACTCAGTTGGAAATTGGAAATGTCCAATAAAAGTTTCAGGGGTGAATCAGAGGGATATTGTAGGAGCCCGCTGATCTGGTTCTACACTGCTGTCTGCAATATCATTTCAAAGTTACCGTAGATTAAAGGCAGAATACCGGTAACTGACTTTATTTCAAAACAAGTAGCAAACAGTTTTGGTCCTGATCAGATCAAAACTGTTTGCAAATCGCTTTATGACGTAATTTAGAGTGAAAGGGTTAAAGCAAGGTGAAAGTAAAACGTTCCATTAGAATCTTTCTGTTTTACTTTCACCTTGCTTTAAGCTGTCACGTGTATGCAGTACATGCTATGTTAAAATTCTGATCGTTTATAAAAATGTGACTAGATCTATATTCTTCTGTATGAATTTCTGCTTTTCGTTTTTATTTAAAATTAGTCGCCTGGATTTAAATACCAACCTGTTGAATGGTCGCTCGATACAAGTTTGACTGTGAACTGTCCTAAGCTTTCTGCCTTTCTGTTGCCCAGCAATATCTCGCCCCTCCCACTAAGTCGCATTTAAACGCATTTCGCCCTCCTACAGTGGAGAATCTGTTATTCTTTCCCGTTTAAACGCAAACGTACGCAAACGCAAAGCACTAAAACGTAGAAAACAACAACTTTTGGACAATTCTAATAATTCTTGTTTATCTTGGTGGCAAACAGTTTGGAGCCTGATCAGACGCCGGGTTACCCGGCGTCTGATCTGGCTCCAAACTGTTTGCACTGCAAATAATAGTTTAAGCGTAAACGCGTTTATTGGGAAAGAATAACAGATTCTCCACTGTACATGTACAAGTACCGTTTAACTCGTTGAGCCCTAGTGACGCATTTTGCGTCCTTTATCAAAAATGTACCTGTGAAGAGTACACTTGTCTTATGCAAACAGTGAAGTTCCTGATCAGAACCCTCTGATCAGGATCTTCACCGTTTGTCATTTTGCAATATACATGTATTATTTTATAACAACGCTAAATAGTCTAAAATGGACCATTCTTTATTGCAAACTGGAATTGTCCATTGGAAGATTCAGGGGATAATGAGTTAAGCAACACCAGTTGTAAAGACAGTCGCTATTACGACAACCAAATTCAACCGATTTGTTTATTTGCAAATAATTAAAACCCTGCTCGTAACCCGGCGTCTGATCAGGATCCAAACTGTTTGTCGCTCAGTTCGTATATCTGAGAATACAAGGAAAGACAGCGTCGATTTCTGAATTAAAGCAGACGATAGTTTGAGCAGACGATATCTATTCAGCATTCAAATGGCTAAACGTTTGTAAATGAGTGTCAAAAAGTGTGGATCCTGGTCAGAAGCTGCGATTCCCGGCGTCTGATCAGGATCCAGATAGTTTACAAATAACTAATTTTCTCGGGGTAAGGCAGTGAAAGGGTTCAAAATTATTCCGAATACAAACTGATCAAATGCACGTGGCTTAATTATTTGCTTGCTGCAAGATCGTCAGATAAAAAGTTGTCAAAAATCATATATATTCTTGAACATTATTATCTTTATTTACTGAACAACCCGAAAAACGTGTGTAACTTCTGATTCTGATCAGATGTCTCGCCGTTAGACCATAATCAAAACTGTTCGCGAATAGTTGTACATACTTGTACTGGCCAATTTGCGATTTACAGTAAAACCTCTCAATTACGACAACTAAAAAGAAGGCTAATTGATTGTATAAAAGACATGCGACTGCTTAAAGCAAGGTGACAGTAAAACAGAAAGCTCCTAAAGGAGATTTGTTTTACTGTCACCTTGCATTAAGCAGTCACCTGTCGTAAACACCTAATAATTAGCACTGTTTAGTGGTCGTAATAGAGAGGTTTTGGTGTTTTAATGTTTATTCCGTTTAACGTGAATTTCTAAACAATTTACGGCATGCTGCAGTGGAGAAAACGTATTCTTTCCCAATAAACGCGATTACTTCCAGTGCAAACAGCTTGGAGCCAGATCAGACGCCGGGTAACCCGGCGTCTGATCAGGCTCCAAACTGTTTGCCACTCAGATTAAAATAGATACTTAGAATTGTCTACAAGTTGTCATTTTTTACGTTTAAGTGATTTGCGTTTCGTTTAAACGGGAAATAATAACGTATTCTCTACTGCAATACCCTCTTACATTAACTTCCTCAAGCCGCGGTTACTTGGAAGATAAATATTATCATCATAATGCAAAGTGCAAATGATGACTTCAAAATGAATGTCTGCTTACTGCTTTATTGATAAACAAGGACATTGAAAGATACGGAAACACAGGGAAAGGGGTAGAGGGAGAGACATACAGAAAAGGAGAGAGAAAGTGGAACAGAGAGAGAGAGAGAGAGAGAGGGAGACAGAGAGACCGAAAGGCAGAGCGAGAGAGGGTGCACAGAGAGCAAATCGGAAATAGTGGTGAGAGAGAGAGAGAGATAGCGCGTGAGAAAGAGATAGGAGACAGATGGTAAAATGAAGGGAGAGAGAGAGGGGAGAGTGACAGACTGAGGGAGAGATAGGATAGAGAGAGAGAGAGTGAGATAGAAAGAGGGAGATATAGACAAAGAGAGAAAGAGGGATATATGGGTAAGAGAGAGAGAGAGAGAGAGAGAGATGGGGAGAGGGACAAAGCACGGAGAGAGAGAGAGAGAGAGAGAGAGAGATACAGCGTGACGGCATGTCGCCTTCGCTCCCACATCGACAAATGATCTGCTGGTCCACTCATCTGTCGGACACGACCGGAGACTCCATCACATGATTGGTAGGACATGCGTCCGAGCATTCGTGTTTTGATACTACATTTCTATTTCCCTAAGCAAGTCCATTTTTGTACACTAGTTTTGATTATAGCACCCTCATTTGCAATTCCAAATACAGTGGAGAATTCGTTATTCTTTCCCGTTTAAACGAAACGAAACGCAAACGCAAAACACTAAAACACTAAAACGTAGAAAACTTTTGGACAATTCTGATAATTCATGTTTATCTTGGTGGCAAACGGGTTGGAGCCTGATCAGACGCCGGGTTACTTGGCGTCTGATCTGGCTCCAAACTGTTTGCAATGTAAATACTAGTTTTAGCGTAAACACGTTTATTGGGAAAGAATAACGTTTTCTCCACTGTAGCATTTCTTCAGTTAAAATTTCCTACGTTAACATTACTCCTGGCAGGACTATTAAAGCTTTAAGAAAACACTGATACTTTTTTCTTATTTTATTTCATCCATCCTCCATTATTTCTTAACAATACCATTATCCTATCTATTTCAATCAAGTCATAATTATATCAATATTATATACATATCCCCATTCGTGATCCACACACATAACCCTAAATACAGTCAAAACTTGTATTTAACATTTACCCCATAGCCTGTTTTTTAGTTTTGAAGACAGATGACCGCTTAAAACAGGTTGAAAGTAAAGCAGAATGTGTCTTAAGGCACATTTTGTTTTACTTTCAGCCTGCTTTAAGCTTTCATCTTCTAGGAAATAGAACATTATTTCTTATCGTGTATATAGTATTTACATGACTGAATAAATTAGAACTATTTCCTATGATGGAAGAATAAAACTAAAGCCTAAAAAGGTGTATTTATTGAGTATTGATCTACTGATGTCTTTCTTAAGAATCGCACTGCGACAATCGGCTATCTTTGGCCTTGTCCGTCAGTTTCCAGTTTCCTGGAAACGACGAAACTTTCGAAGGTAAATAATTTATTTCTTAACAATAACATTATCCTATCTATTTCAATCAAGTCATATATCAATATTATTAACATATCCCCATTCATGCTCCACACACATAAACCTAAATACAGTCAAACTTGCATTAACCCTTAGCCTGCCACTCACGACTATAGCTCCATATGCAAACAGCTTGGATCCGGATGAGACGCCGAGTAACTCGGCGTCTCATCCGAATCCAAGCTGTTTGACACTCGGACAACATTTTCAGCAATTTTGAGCAATTTTGTAGCACTTTGAAACTTGACGCAGACGAGAAATATAGCAGACGACAATTTATTTGGCGGGCTAAGGGTTAACCCTTTACCCCATAGCCTGTTTATGGGTTTCATGAAAGGTGACCATTTCAAGCAGGTTGAAAGTATGGCACATTCTGCTTACTTGCAGCCTGCTTTAGACTACCATCTTCTAGAATATAGACAATATTTCTAATGATAAATATTCATGACTGTGTAAATAGAAACTATTTTCTTCAGTGGAGGAATACATTAAAAGCGTAAATACATTTGTATGTGTATCTATGGAGTAAAAGGTTAAGTGACCCTTCATAAGAAACATATTCATCCCTTCTCTTTATTTAACATAGTACAGTGAAACCCCTCTAAACCGGACATGTATGGGGACAACATAAATGTCCGGTTTATAGGGGTTTACGGTTTAGAGGGGTTTTAGCACATAGCATGTTTCTATTATGGAAGTTAGCTGATCACTTAAAGCAGGTTGAAAGTAAAGCAGAATGCGCCTTAAGGCGCATTCTGCTTTCCTTTCAACATGCTTTAAGCTATCATCTGCTAGAAAATCGAAAATATTTCTGATGATACATATTCATGAATGTATTTTCTTCAGTGTAGGAATAAATCAAAAGCGTTAAAAGGCATATTTATGGTGTAATGGGTAAACTAAAGAAGGGTTGGAAATGGGACCAAAGGTTTTGTCCGGTTTAGAGAGAATTCCGGTATTTTGAGGTTCCGGTTTAGAGGGGTTTCACTGTATACTCATCACTAGGGTTGAATGTGTTAATACACATACTGCATTAACTCCACAGATACCAATTTTTTATGCGTTGAATTCACTCCTCCACTGAAGAAAATAATTGTACTTTATACAGTTATGAATATGCACCCTAAGAAATACATGTAGTTCCAACAGCCTAGCAGATGGTGGCTTAACCCTTCCCCCCATGGAAGTGCCTTTTAGCGGATATGATTTATTCCTCCGCTGAAGAAAATAGTTCCAATCTAATCAGTCATGAATATATAGTATAGGTAATATTTTCTATATTCTTGCACATGGAAGCTTAACGCAGGTTGAAAGTAAAGCAGAATGCGCCTCAAGGCGTATTCTGCTTTACTTTTAACCTGCTTTAAGAGGTCATCTATCTTCAATACTAGAAATAGTCTATCAGGTAAAGCAGGCTGAAAATAATCAGATTGAGCCTTGCACATGTGCTTTACTTTCAACCCGCTTTAACTCTTTCCTCCCTGAAACTTTAAATGGACAATTCCATTTTCCATTTTTGTCTAGTCCATTTCTGACTTTTAAGGGTTGTTTTCGTCAATGTTTGGCATTATGACAAACAGTGAAGACCCTGATCTGGGTCTTCACTGTTTGCATAGGACAAGTGTACTATTCACATGTACACTGTTTGAAAAGGACGCCTTTATGCGGGACTAGGGTTCAAAGAGTTAAGCTATCACCCGTGCTCAAAACTAGAAACAGGATATGGGGCAATTACACAGTGTCCCAATTTTAAGGATTTTTACCCTATACATGTATATAGATATACACTATTTACACATATGATTTATCCTATGATTCATAATACAAATGCAGGGTTCCAGATAAAAGGGAGTAAACTTGACATTTTTAACATTTTCTGCCTTATATTCAAACCAAACCCTATGGTGTGACTACTTATCATTATCGTTGAGACTATTCTAATGAGTGGTGACACCATAGTGTTTAATGCATGAATACAGATTTTAGTTTTTGAAATACTCCCCTTATCTAGAGCCCTGCACATGTACATTTATTGAGCTGCATAATTAGTACTATTAATAAATCCCAGTAATAAACATTAATTAGTAGAGTTACAGAGAGGCTGCATATTAAAGTTTTAACCCATTACCCTATCAATTTATCTTTTTACGCCTTTGATTTATTCCTCCTCTGAAGAAATAGTTCCACCTTATACAGGTGTGAATGAGCACTTTAAGAAAAAAATCCTATATTCTAGGCTAGCAGATGGTTTCTTAACCCATTACCCTATAGCCTGTTTCTAGTTTTGAAGATAGTTGACCTGACTTAAAGCAGGTTGAAAGTAAAGCAGAATGTGCCTTAAGGCGCATTCTGCTTTACTGACAGTCTGCTTTAAGCCATCATCTGTTAGAATATAGAAAATATTTCTTATATTGCAGTATTCCCAACTATAAATTAATAAACTACTAGAAACAAGCTATGGAGTAATGGGTTTAGCAAGACAAATTATAACAGAAATGTCATACTTTCTCCTCTAGTTTAATCTTGCAACCTTTACTTGTGTTACTTTTAAGTTCCTTTCAACAGCCACACCCACCTTACCTCTTTGCATGCTAGCGGGTGTAATTTATAACACTATTTGTACAATTCACAAATAAACACTCGAGCTTGACCCACTCACCCCCTGAAACTTCAAATGAATGATTCCAGATTTCCATTAAGTCTAGTACCAGGGCTCCAGATAAGAGGTAGTTTTTTTCAACACATCCAACATTTTCTCACTCTTTTTAGAACCAAATCCTATGGTGTTACTACTCATTAGAATCGTCTCGAAGAGACGATTCTAATGAGTAGTGACACCATAGGGTTTAATTCAGAAATAAAGATTTCAGTATTTGAAAAACTACCCTTATCTGGTGCTCTGTAGTACATTTTTACCACATAGGGTTGTTTTATACAATTTATTGCTATCATAGATTTTGGAGGTATATTTTACAGAACTTATGGCAGAGAACAGTCACTGAACCATAACAACACTCATACCGACATAAAAATCCTTATTACCAGGGCTCCAGATAAGAAGGAGAAAACTGAACAAATCCAACATTTTCTCACTCTTTTACCAAATAACCCATAGCCTGTTTCTAGTTAGAAGATAGACGACCACTTAAAGCAGGTTGAAAGTAAAGCAGAATGCCCCTTAAGCCACATTCTGCTTTACTTTCAGCCTGCTTTAAGCAACCATCTACAAGGATAAAGAAATAAATTCTTTTGATTCCTATTCAAGACTATATAAAAGTGGAAGTAATTTTTTTAGTTGAGGAATAAATTAAAGGCGTATTTATGGGGAAATAACACCAAATTCTGTTGTGTTACTTCTTATAAGAACCGTCTCAAAGAGACGGTTGAGTAATGACACCAAAGGATTTAATGCAGAAAAAAAGATTTTAAATTTTGAAATACTCCCCTTATCTGGAAGCTCTGTTACCTGCCTTTAGATAGGAAAGTTAAATAGATATAGCTTATAAAAGACTAAGATAGTACTGTCATAGTTACCTCCCTTTGCCCTAGCAAATGATATGTTTAAGGAATTTCAAAATGATCATTCTGAAACCCAAAACCACAGCAATATTGAACAACCCTTAATCCATTACCCCATTTCGAGTTTTGAAGACAGGTGACCACTTAAAGCAGGTTGAAAGTAAAGCAGAATGCGCCTTAAGGCACATTCTGCTTTACTTTCAGCCTGTTTCAAGCTACAATCTGCTAGGATATAGAACACATTTCTTATGGTGCATTTTCATGACTGTATAAAGTGTCACTATTTTCTTTAGTGGAGGTATAAATTAGAGGTATAAATAGGCATATTAATGGGGTAATGGGTTAACACACAACTCATGTGTGAAAAGAGCACTATATAAATCTGGTATGATAATAATATCTTTATAACCGTGTACTCTATAAAACACATTTTTTACCCCTATAATACACAAGGAAAGTCCCAATCTAGAAAGTTCTGAATGTAAAATGCATGAGGCATTTCCAGTATCTTTCTAAATGAAAGCTTAAATCAGGTTGAAAGTAATGAAGAATTCTACTTCACTTTCAACCTGATTTAGATGGTCACATATTTTCAAACCTAGAATCAGGCTATGAGGTAAAAGGTTAAAGCCATATGTTGTGACTAGAAGTCATATGGCTTCATGAAGACATAAAGATTTAACCCATTACTCCATATATAAGACTTTTTACGCCTCTGATTTATTTTTCTGTTAATGAAAATAGTCCCATTTTAAAACAGTTATGATTATGCACAATAAGAGATATTTCCTATCCCTTAGTAGATGAAAGCTTAAAGCAGAATGCGCCTTAAGGCGCATCCTGCTTAACTTGCAGCCTACTTTAAGCTACCATCTGCTAGAAAATAGAAAATATTTCTTATTATACATATTCATGACTGTATAAATTGGAACTATTTTCTTCTTTGAAGGAATAATTAAACATTAAAAGGCATATTTATGGGGTAATGGGTTAATTGGATTAGTAACCTAGTATAAATTCACTCTACTTGTTTACAGTGTATTTGTTACTCTTAGTACAGTAAAACCTCTCTATTACGACCGCTAAATTATGTTAATTATTAGGGTGTTTACGATATGTTACCGTTTAAAGCAAGGTGACAGTGAAATAGAAAGCTCCGTTAGGAGCTTTCTTTTTTCACTGTCACCTTGCTTTAAGCTGTCACCTGTCTATTATACAATCAATTAGGCTTCGTTTTAATGGTCGGAATAGCGAGGTTTTACTGTACATGTAAAATATGTAACATGAGGTAATAAAACACAATAAACAAATAATAATAATGATTACAGTGGAGAAAACGTTATTCTTTCCCCATAAACGCGTTTACGTTAAAACTATTACTTCTCTTGCAAACAGTTTGGAGCCAGATCAGACGCCGGGTTACCCCGACGTCTGATCAGGCTCCAAACTGTTTGCCACCAAAATAAACATGAACTATCAGAATTGTCCAAAAGTTGTCATTTTCTACGTTTTAGTGTTTTGCGTTTGCGTACGTTTGCGTTTAAACGGGAAAGAATAAAGTTTTCTCCACTGTATAACCAGTACATGTATAATAACACAACAAAACTTGTAACCCTAAACCATATATTATGTCACACATTGAGTTGAAAAGTAATTGAAAATAAATTCATAGTAATTATAAATAGATTTTACAACAGTATTTAATTGAATTACCATTCAAGTAATTGGAATATGCTTAATTACCAATTACTTTGAATTACTTGACATTTGTTAATAAGTAAGTATTGATTTATTAAATGACATTTTTCAATTACCCCCATCAATATTTGAATCGTCTCTTTGAGGTGATTCTTTTGAGCACTTGCAACACAATATTGAGTTTGGTTCAGACAAAAGTGAGAAAATCCTGAACATGTATGATTACTCGATATCTACTGTCCTGCTTAATGAGAAGTGATTTAGCCCTTAACAGGGCTCCAGATAAGGGGGGTATTTGAAAAGCTAAAATCTTTATTTCTCAATTAAACCCTATGGTGTCACTACTCATTAGAATCGTCTCTTCGAGACAATTCTGATGAGTAGTAACACCATAGGATTTGGTGGTAAAATGAGCGAGAGGTTGTTGGATTTGTTTAATGTACCCCCTCTTATCTGGAGCCCTGCCTTTACCCATAAAAAATACTTTCATGCTTCTTTCTAATTATTCATACACTAGAAAAGGAGTCCCAAGCTAGATCGACCTAAACATGAAATATTAAAGACATTTCCTGAACCTAATGTTTAAGCCAGGATTTGGATTTGTTATGATTTTTCGAAGCTTTAACAGGATTTCAGTCATATCGTGACATCCAGCTAATTACAGGTGGAGGAAGACCCCAGAATTACAGGCGGAGGAAGACCCCAGATGCCCTATATGCCAGGTTTCATATACAAATTGGCAACTGGGTAGAAACACTAACCTTCTGCAAGCCAGCTGGAAGGCTTCCCCACATGAAAGACATGAGGTGTCAGGACGTGGATTCAAACCCAAAGGGGTGAGGAGCTTAGAGATTGTCAGTCACAGTGATTATACCACTAGGCCACAGGGTCCCTAAGTTAAAGCCTAAGGCTTAAAACAGGCTAAAAGTAAAGCAGAATGTTCCTGCTTTAAATCGTGTGTAATCTGTTTTTAGACCTTGAAACAGGTTATGGGATAATGAATTAAGTAACCTCTTTTAACCCATTACCCAATAGATATGCCTTTTTACCCCTCTAATTTATTCCTCTTCTGAAGAAAATAGTTCCAACTTATACTGTTACAAACAAGAGTCATAAGAAATATTTTCTATATAGTAGCAGATAATAACTTAACCCATTAACTCATAAGCGATAAACAATTATCAATGCTTATCTCAATACAAGCTAGTTGATTAAAGTGTGTCAAAATGAGTCAGTATGAGACTATTGCGCAATGAGTCAGTATGGCTTAATGGGTTAAAGCAGGCTGACAGTAAAGCAGAATGTGCCTTACTTTCAACCTGCTTTAAGTGGTCATCCATCTTCAAAACTAGAAACAAACAATGGGGTAATGGGTTAAACACTAGAAGCAAGCTGTGGGATAATGGTTTAATTTTTGTCATCATTATGAAAACAAACAGACACACACACACATGGATAATACAGAAAGAACTAAGATCTACTGGAAATTATTTACAAAAATCTACAAATAAATAAAACAAACAATCTGATTAACAACGAATAACATCTGCACATCTGGCTTGACTAACATTTTGGTAGAGAAGCAAAGAAATCAACAAAAAGTTTACAGTAAAGGATACATTATTCTTTCCCAATGAACAATCAATTATGTCCATCGAAAAATAAAACAACAACAACTCGGTGTCTTATCATAATCAAGTTGAGAACTATTTGCCCATCAGATTTTGATAGTTTGCTAACCCAATAGCCTGTTTCTTATTTTGAATGAATGAATGAATGGTGTTTTACGGCCCATCGACACAAAAAGGTCATTTAGAGCCGAATTCTTATTTTGAAGACAGGATACCACTTAAAGCAGGTTGAAAGTAAAGCAGAATGTGCCTTAAGGCACATTCTGCTTTACTTTCAGCCTGCTTTAAGTTATAATCGTGACTACTTAAAGCAGGTTGAAAGTAAACCAGAATGTACCTTAAGGTGCATTCTGCTTTACTTTCAGCCTGCTTTAAGCTACCATCTGCTAGGATATAGCAAAAGTTTCTTTTGGTATATGTTAATGACTGTTTACAGTGGAGCCATTTGCTTCAGTAAAGCAATAATTTAAAGGGGTAAAAAGGCGTATGAATTGGGGAAAAGGATTAAACGGGGAAACAATAATGTCGTACTTACTGTTTTTTAAAGGACTAGTAATGTATGAACAGGGTAACCACTATAAACGACATTCCGTTAACTCATTCAACACTAAGTTACTCTTGTGGGTTATAAGGTTACATTGTGGATCTTTTTAATTACAAAAATATGAACCAGTCTATTTGAAATTGTTAATGTAATAAATAATGCTCTAAATTGGCAAACAGTGTAGACCCTGATCAGAGGGCTCCTATAGGAGCCCTCTGATCTGGGTTCACACTGTTTGCAAATGTAATGAGTATGTTTTATACAGGTCCATGGTGTTGAAAGCGTTAAACGTCCCCAAAACATTTTCTTCATGCTTGCTAAACACTCATGGAAGACACATACAGAGCTGGGGCCCATTTCATAAAACTTTGTACAATAAATGTTGTCGTAAGTCAGATTATAAAAGTCTCAATTAGAATCTATTTCTCTATCTAATCCTGTCTTGTGACATTTTTTCAAGACGATTCCAAAGAGATGTCACAAGACAGAATTAGATAGAGAAATCAGAATTTAAATGTATTTAAAGTTTTGACTTACGATCGTTTTTAGTCGTAGGAAGTTTTATGAAATGGGCCCCTGTAACTCGATATCCCTGAAACAACTAGCCACATGTTCACTGTTTGTAAAAGATGAAAACAGGCTGCATTAGGGGTTTAACCCATTATATGCATGATACACTTTTAGGTGTACCTCTAGGCAAACAGTTTTGATCTCAGATCAGGCCCCACAATGTGGGGCCTGATCTGAGATCAAAACCGTTTGCAGCTAAGTCAATATTCTATCAGAAATTGCTAAAATCTTTTGTAAATATTTGAGTTATACCCACTGCAGACGACATTTTAAAATGGCCGCCAAATATTACTCAGCATACAATAGGTTAAGAATGGTTGCTGAACTCAACAGTAAAATATTTCGTCTTGACCATTAAAATAAGAGAACAATTCTTAAACCCTTTAATAGCCAAGGTTTACAATGGCCTGACATTTCTCCAGGTTTTTCCATTCGAATTTTTCTTAATTTCTTAATTTTAAGAAACCTACAGATTTTTTTTCTGAAATATTCAGATTTCTATTCTAACTTTTAAAATTTGTAATTTTATGCGTTTTTTACTTAGGAAACATTGATATGAGTTCCGAACAGTTTAGATCCAGATCAGACTGCAGACGCCACATGACGGGGCATCTGATCTGGATCCAAACTTTTTGCATAATCATGTTAGTACTATAGAGCGTGGCAGCAATAGAGTTAAAGGTAACTTCCTTAAACTTGGAATTCTTAGGATTTTTATGATCAACTTATGGCAAACCTGCTGACAAAGTTGATATTTTTCAAACAGTTTGGATCCTGATCAGATGCCACAATATGTTTGACAAACATAGTATCAATATTTGATCAGTTCAAATACATATAAAATCCAAATTTTATGAAATAAAAGCGGACAAATACTTGAGGCAGACGGTATCATGGACATGACTGTGCTAGACAGGTTATATGTCATAATGGCAGCAAAAGGATTAACATGGTGGCAGCTAAAAGGTAAACTTTCATTTAAAAATAAACAAGTTTTTTATTAACCCATTACCCAATAACCTGATTCTAGTTTTGAAAATAGGTAACCACTTAAAGCAGGTTGAAAGTAAAGCAGAATGGGCCTTAAGGCACATTCTGCTTTACTTTCAGCCTGTTTTAAACAACCATATGCTACATCAAAAAAAGTTCTTATCATACATATTTATAACTGTATAAGTTAGACCTATTTTCATCTGCGTAGAAATGAAATAAAGGTATGAAAAGGCATATTTATGAGGTAAAGGGTTAAATGGTTGAATAACACAAGTCTAATATCTTATCTAGATCTCCACAATTTGCAAATTGTTTATCTGGTGGAGTCCTTGCAACCTCTTTCCTCAGTAACCATTGGTCCAATCAATTCTATATACAGATCTCCCTCTCTACAACAACACCTAAAGGGAGACATGTAGAGTGGGTAGATGTTCTAAGGCGGTCAAGTAGAGGAAAGGGTTTAATGTCTTAACCCATTCCCCAATAAATTCGCCTTTTTACGCCTTTAATTTATTTCTCTACTGAGGAAAATAGTTCCAACTTATACAGGTATGAGCATGTATAATGAGAACTATTTTCTATATTCTAGCAAATGGAAGCTTTAAGCAGGCTGAAAATAAGCAGGCGCATTCTGCTTTACTTTCAACCTGTTTTAAGCGGTAACTTATTTTCAAATCTAAATTTAGGCTATGGGGTAATGTCTGAATCTGCAATCTCTAACCAGCAAACAATTCACTCACAGGAAGACCAAACTCTACTTTCAATGACTAGAGAAACTAAAAGCATTGAAACAGTCAATACTTTACAGTCATACTGGCTCCAGATCAGAGATAGTAAACTGAACAAATTCAACATTTTCTCTCTTATGTCACCACCAAATCCTATGGTGTAACTGCTCATAAGAATCGTCTCGAAGAGACGATTCTAATGAGTAGTCACACCATAGGGTTTAATGCAGAATTAAAGATTTAAGTTTTTGAAATACTCTCCATATCTGAAGCCATGGTTGCCCGTATACCCTGATTATTCAATCTGATATCTGCTTAACCTTACTGTTTGCTTCAACACGTTCTACTTTCAACTTGTTTGTATAAATGTAACATATACGGTTTTTTAACTTAATCTCAATATTGCTTTGATTTTTAGTAATTAAAGTAACAAGTATGAAGTCATTGCTGACTGAAAGACCTGCTGCTTTAAGTACTGTTATCTCTGGTTCACTCTAGATAATATTGTAAGTAGGGTGTGATCCAATTCATTTGGCTGATAACGCAACGTCTCCCTTAAGTCTCTGCACTTCTCCCTATTTTCAGTTCAGAGAGAAGTCACTTCTCCCTAAAAGTTTGGCCTAGCGAGAGCCCTGATACCCTTAAAAATCATTTCAATAGCTCAAAAAAGACATATTGCTCAACTCTAAAACTTCAAGAGGACAATTCCAGTTTCAAATTAAGACCACTTGTACCATTTCTATTTCCAGCTTCAATGCAAAAGCAAATACCAAAGTCTGAATTATGTTCCTTCATCATGTTGAGACAAAAACTGATTTATAGAGGGAAAAATAATAATGATAAAATACCCGAAACATAGTGTTGGAAAAACATACATATATTCAAGAAAATGCACTTTAAACGTGTTGTGGATTTGCTTCAAGAATGAAAATAATTTTTTGGTATTTTGCTGAAATGTTTTACTATAAAATATATATATATCATTTGAGTAAAGCTTGTTTAAAAGAAGGTGCATGGCAACATTTATATACAGAAGCCAACTTATTGCAGAGGCCAGAGCACCAGATAAGGGTAGTTTTTCAAAAACTAAAATCTTTATTTCTGAATTAAACCCTATGGTGTCACTACTCATTAGAATCGTCTCGAAGAGACGATTCTAATGAGTAGTAACACCATAGGAATTGGTGCTAAAAGAGTGAGAAAATGTTGGATTTGTTGAAAAAACGAACTCTTATCTAGAGCCCTGGGAGGCTTTATGCAAAATGTTTGTCCTACATTAACCTTTACCCCATTGAAGAGTCTTACTTTTGTAACGCCCTTAATTCATTCCCCCGCTAAAGAAAACAGTTCCACTTCATACAATCATAAATACGCTGCATAAGAATAAATATATTCTATATCTGAGCAGATAGTAGTCTGCTTTACTTTCAGCCTGTTTATGCAATCATTTGTCTTCAATACCGAAAACAAGCAATGGATGGGGAATGGATAACCTGTTACCCCGGTCCGTCTAAACACCCCAAACCTCCCCAAACTAATCCAAACCTCCCAAAACCACTTTTAAAAGCATTTCTTTTTTCATAATTCTAGCAGATTGTAGCTTAAAGCAGGCTGAAAGTAAAGCAGAATGCGCCTTAAGGTGCATTCTGCTTTACTTTCAACCTGCTTTAAGAGAATATTTGCCTTCAAAACCAGGAACAGGCTATTAGGATAGTGATTTAATATCCAAACCTCCCAAAACCACTTTTAAAAGCATTTTTTTTTATAATTCTAGCAGATTGTAGCTTAAAGCAGGCTGAAAGTAAAGCAGAATGCGCCTTAAGGTGCATTCTGCTTTACTTTCAACCTGCTTTAAGAGAATATTTGCCTTCAAAACTAGGAACAGGCTATTAGGATAGTGATTTAATATTTAGAGGTAACTGTGTAAAGTGATCTTAAGTTTTGTTCGAGTTGTTCCCCTTGAAAAGAAAAACATCGAATATTTAATTTTAAATTAACATTTTTTCAGTGTTTAAGCTTAAATTTGCCATTTATAAGCTATTTTTGATTAGATATTAAGGAATTTAAGTGGTTTGGATTGTTTTCAAGTGCTTTAGGCAGGTTTGGAGAGGTTTGGAGTGGTTTGGGGAGGTTTGGGGTCTTTAGACGGACCCCCTGTTACCCCATTTCTTAATTTGAAGATAGCCGACTACCTAAATCAGGTTGAAAGTAAAGCTTTCCCTTTCAGCCTGCTTCAAGCTACCATCTGCTAGGATATTAAAACAATTTGTTATGGTTCAAAATCCTTACTATACCAATTGGAACTATATATTTTCTTTGGTGAATGAATATATTAAAGGCATAAAAAGGGGTATTCATGGGGTAATGGGTTAAGCTGACACATGTGCATTTTGTCTTCTTTTTACTGGCAGTTTTATCCAAGTTTTTATTTTATTAAAAACTATAATGCCTCTAAAAACAGCAAAGCTGCAAAATGATAAATACATGATGAACAAAATACAGTAAAACCTCAACCTCTCTATTACGACCACTAAAAAGAAGACTAGTTGATTGTATAAAAGACAGGTGATAGCCTAAAGCAAGGTGACAGGACAGCTTAAAACAAAGTGACACCTTAAAGCAAGGTTACAGTACAAGTTAAAGCAAGATGACAGTAAGACAGAAAGCCTTCTGTTTTACTGTCACCTTGCTTTAAGCAGTCACCTGCCTTTAAACACCTAATATCTACAACAATTTAGTGGTCGTAATAGAGAAGTTTTACTGTATTTAACATGGTTACAGAATTACACATACAGTGGAGAATGTGTTATTCTTTCCCAATAAACGCGTTTACGCTAAAACTATTATTTGCAGTGCAAACAGTTTGGAGCCAGATCAGATGCCGGGTAACCCGGCGTCTGATCAGGCTCCAAACTGTTTGCCACCAAGATAAACATGAAATATCAGAATTGTCCAAAAGTTGTTCTTTTCTTTGTTTTAGTGCTTTGCGTTTGCGTACGTTTGCGTTTAAACGGGAAAGAATAACAAATTTTCCACTGTATATACCCCTATCTATACATAGAAACTGCTTTACACTTTGAACATATCAAGTTTGTGACAAACTCACTGTCAAACTTGTGTTTAACAACCACATCATGAATAAACTTCTTAATTTTCTCAGTCTTAACCCATAACCCCATAAATACGCCTTTATTTTATTCCTTCACTGACACTGAAGAAAATAGTTTCAATTTATACAGCTATGAATATGCACCAAAAGAAGTATCTCCTTTAACCTAGCAGGTGGTAGCTTAAAGCAGGCTGAAAGTAAAGCAGAATGTGCCTTAAGGCACATTCTGCTTTACTTTCAACCTATTTTAAGTGGCCACCTATCTTCAAAACTAGAAATAGGCTATGGGGTAATGGGTTAAACGACTATACCATGAATAAACATAACAATCTTAAGACAGGTGACTGCCAAATGCAGGATAAAGTAAGGCAGAAATAGAGGATCTGTTGCGAGTTGTCTTTTAAGATCGGGTGTTCCTAAATAAGTTAAAGTTAACCCATACTTAAAGCAGGCTGAAAGTAAAGCAGAATGCGCCTGCTTTAAGCTAACATGTACAAGAAAAAAATCCTAAGATTTAGGAAAAATCCGGAGAAATGGCAGCCCTGTAGTTTTGAAAAGAAGTGTCCTATTAAAGCATTCTGCTTTATTTTCAACCTGCTTTAAGTGGTCACATATCTCCAAACTTAAAAACAGGCTATGGGGTAAAGGGTTAACTACCATAACATTCCGTAAAAACACCGAAGAAATATAGGACAAGACTCGTGTTAAATTGTCGGACTGAAACTGAGAGCTGAAACTAGGGTTAAGCGTAATTGTGGTTGGAAATGTACATATGTTTATATTGACGGGAAGTGAGCGGAGCAGACTGGACGAAATAGTACATGGTCTGTACGGGCTAATTTCAACGCCAGCTTCCGATTGGTGAAAATTGAGTGTGAAATTTACTTGATAGGAAAAGTTCAGTTTGTAAGCAATGACCTACATTTGTAGGGAGATAAGTGTTGACCATTGATAGCAGCCACACCCAAATAATGACATATGAAATGAACAAAACGACAATTGTTACAAAGGCCCGCTCGCTTAAATTCTTTAATTCCAAAATTCGCAGTCGCAGTCACACCCAAATACAGCCGGAAGAATGTGTCATGTGAAATGAACAAACCGTTAGATGCATTGAATTTGAAACGTTTGCGCTGTGTGCGACAATGAGATAACCGCTACAAACTGGCTAAAATTAGCAAGCAGTTTAGATCGAGATCAGGATCCAAAGGGTTTAACACCCGTGTCAATGTTTCTCTCAAAATTCTCCAAAGCTAACTTTTATCAATTAAAGCAGGCGACACTTTTCAAGCAGGTTAACGGGTTTCTAGTTAATGCTTATCGTGCGGTGATATTGTCTGCTTCGAAATGTTCGTCAGCAAAAGTTATTAAACTTAGATTTATACATTCCTTAGGTGAATAAACCTAAAGACGAGTGTCAGACAGTTTTGATCCAGATCAGACTCCGTGTATCTGGATCTGAACTGTTTGCAACAATTAGGAATGTCGCGATCAGCAGGCAAAGGGTTATAGGACACTATCTCTTAGATTGGCATAGCTTTCAATGTAACCGCAGAGCTCCAAACAGATTTACACATTCAACCCTAGCGACGAGTATTCTCGTCATAACAAACAGTATACATGTGAAGAGTACATTTGTCCTAAGCAAACAGTGTACACCCCGACCAGAGGGCTCGTGCAGGAACCCCTTGATCAGGGTCTGAACGTTTTGTGATTTTGCCATTATGTTGTTAAAATCAACCCTGAATAGTCAAACATAGATTAGACATATACGACATTGGAATTGTCCATAACATGTTCATTGGTGATTGAGTTAACTGATGTTTTTAACATTTTCTCCTATATGTATTTTCCAATCCTACATGATGTGATCCTACAGGTGCTATTTGGTCTGTCTCTGTGGCTCTATACTTCTCTACGTCCCTGTCTGTCTGTCTGTCCGTCTACTTGTCTGTAGTTTTGTATGTATGTCCGTCTCTGCATGCAGACTTATAAACTGGAGCCCTAACCCTAACTAGGCCTAACCCTAACAAACCTTAACCCTAACTTTGCTTAACCCTAACTGTTCCTAACCCTAACTATGCCTAACCCTAAATAGGTTAACCCTAATTAAGCCTAACCCTAACAAGGTCTAACCCTAACTAGGCCTAACCCTAACAAACCTTAACCCTAACTTTGCTTAACCCTAACTGTTCCTAACCCTAACTATGCCTAACCCTAAATAGGTTAACCCTAATTAAGCCTAACCCTAACAAGGTCTAACCCTAACTAGGCCTAACCCTAACAAACCTTAACCCTAACTTTGCTTAACCCTAACTGTTCCTAACCCTAACTATGCCTAACACTAAATAGGTTAACCCTAATTAAGCCTAACCCTAACAAGGTCTAACCCTAACAAGGTCTAACCCTAACTAGGCCTAACCCTAAATAGGTTAACCCTAATTAAGCCTAACCCTAACAAGGTCTAACCCTAACTAGGCCTAACCCTAAATAGGTTAACCCTAATTAAGCATAACCCTAACAAGGTCTAACCCTAACTAGGCCTAACCCTAAATTGGCTTAACCCTAACTAGACCTAACCCTAACTTTGCTTAACCCTAACTGTTCCTAACCCTAACTATGCCTAACCCTAAATAGGTTAACCCTAATTAAGACTAACCCTAACAAGGTCTAACCCTAACTATGCCTAACCCTAACAAACCTTAACCCTAACTTTGCTTAACTCTAACTGTTCCTAACCCTAACTATGCCTAACCCTAAATAGGTTAACCCTAATTAAGCCTAACCCTAACAAGGTCTAACCCTAACTAGGCCTAACCCTAACTAGGCCTAACCCTAACTAACCCTACCCCTATTTTGGCCTAAACCTAACTAACTCTAACCCTAACTACGCCTAACCCTAAATTGGCTTAACCCTAACTAGACCTAACCCTAACAAGGCCTAACCCTAACTAGGCCTAACGCTAACTAACTCTAACTAGGCCTAACCCTTACAAGGCCTGAACCTAATTAACTCTAACCCCTATCTAGTCATAACCCTATCTAGGCCTAACCCTAACTAGGCCTAACCCTAACCACTCATTAACGTTTTAATAGCCAGTTTTTACTGTCTGCTTCAACCACTTTGTCTGCACCAACATGACATCAACTGCTTGGACATCTAACCCTAGCGACGGGTATACTCGTCCATTCAATCCTAAAATTCAATACTAAATAGTCATTGACTAGACTCCGTTGGAAATTGGAAGTGTCCAATAAAAGTTTCAGGGGTGAATCAGAGGGATATTGTAGGAGCCCGCTGATCTGGTTCTACACTGCTGTCTGCAATATCATTTCAAAGTTACCGTAGATTAAAGGCAGAATACCGGTAACTGACTTTATTTCAAAACAAGTAGCAAACAGTTTTGGTCCTGATCAGATCAAAACTGTTTGCAAAGCGCTTTATGACGTAATTTAGAGTGAAAGGGTTAAAGCAAGGTGAAAGTAAAACGCTCCATTAGAAGCTTTCTGTTTTACTTTCACCTTGCTCTAAGCTGTCACGTGTATGCAGTACATGCTATGTTAAAATTCTGATCGTTTATAAAAATGTGACTAGATCTATATTCTTTCTGTATGAATTTCTGCTTTTCGTTTTTATTTAAAATTAGTCGCCTGGATTTAAATACCAACCTGTTGAATGGTCGCTCGATACAAGTTTGACTGTGAACTGTCCTAAGCTTTCTGCCTTTCTGTTGCCCAGCAATATCTCGCCCCTCCCACTAAGTCGCATTTAAACGCATTTCGCCCTCCTACAGTGGAGAATCTGTTATTCTTTCCCGTTTAAACGCAAACGCAAAGCACTAAAACGTAGAAAACAACAACTTTTGGACAATTCTAATAATTCTTGTTTATCTTGGTGGCAAACAGTTTGGAGCCTGATCAGACGCCGGGTTACCCGGCGTCTGATCTGGCTCCAAACTGTTTGCACTGCAAATAATAGTTTAAGCGTAAACGCGTTCATTGGGAAAGAATAACAGATTCTCCACTGTACATGTACAAGTACCGTTTAACTCGTTGAGCCCTAGTGACGCATTTTGCGTCCTTTATCAAAAATGTACCTGTGAAGAGTACACTTGTCTTATGCAAACAGTGAAGTTCCTGATCAGAACCCTCTGATCAGGATCTTCACCGTTTGTCATTTTGCAATATACATGTATTATTTTAAAACAACGCTAAATAGTCTAAAATGGACCATTCTTTATTGCAAACTGGAATTGTCCATTGGAAGATTCAGGGGATAATGAGTTAAGCAACACCAGTTGTAAAGACAGTCGCTATTACGACAACCAAATTCAACCGATTTGTTTATTTGCAAATAATTAAAACCCTGCTCGTAACCCGGCGTCTGATCAGGATCCAAACTGTTTGTCGCTCAGTTCGTATATCTGAGAATACAAGGAAAGACAGCGTCGATTTCTGAATTAAAGCAGACGATAGTTTGAGCAGACGATATCTATTCAGTAAATGAGTGTCAAAAAGTGTGGATCCTGGTCAGAAGCTGCGATTCCCGGCGTCTGATCAGGATCCAGATAGTTTACAAATAACTAATTTTCTCGGGGTAAGGCAGTGAAAGGGTTCAAAATTATTCCGAATACAAACTGATCAAATGCACGTGGCTTAATTATTTGCTTGCTGCAAGATCGTCAGATAAAAAGTTGTCAAAAATCATATATATTCTTGAACATTATTATCTTTATTTACTGAACAACCCGAAAAACGTGTGTAACTTCTGATTCTGATCAGATGTCTCGCCGTTAGACCATAATCAAAACTGTTCGCGAATAGTTGTACATACTTGTACTGGCCAATTTGCGATTTACAGTAAAACCTCTCAATTACGACAACTAAAAAGAAGGCTAATTGATTGTATAAAAGACATGCGACTGCTTAAAGCAAGGCGACAGTAAAACAGAAAGCTCCTAAAGGAGATTTGTTTTACTGTCACCTTGCATTAAGCAGTCACCTGTCGTAAACACCTAATAATTAGCACTGTTTAGTGGTCGTAATAGAGAGGTTTTGGTGTTTTAATGTTTATTCCGTTTAACGTGAATTTCTAAACAATTTACGGCATGCTGCAGTGGAGAAAACGTATTTTTTCCCAATAAACGCGATTACTTCCAGTGCAAACAGCTTGGAGCCAGATCAGACGCCGGGTAACCCGGCGTCTGATCAGGCTCCAAACTGTTTGCCACTCAGATTAAAATAGATACTTAGAATTGTCTACAAGTTGTCATTTTTTACGTTTAAGTGATTTGCGTTTCGTTTAAACGGGAAATAATAACGTATTCTCTACTGCAATACCCTCTTACATTAACTTCCTCAAGCCGCGGTTACTTGGAAGATAAATATTATCATCATAATGCAAAGTGCAAATGATGACTTCAAAATGAATGTCTGCTTACTGCTTTATTGATAAACAAGGACATTGAAAGATACGGAAACACAGGGAAAGGGGTAGAGGGAGAGACATACAGAAAAGGAGAGAGAAAGTGGAACAGAGAGAGAGAGAGAGAGAGAGAGAGAGAGAGAGAGAGAGAGAGAGAGAGAGAGAGAGAGAGAGAGAGAGAGGAGACAGAGAGACCGAAAGGCAGAGCGAGAGAGGGTACACAGAGAGCAAATCGGAAATAGTGGTGAGAGAGAGAGATAGCGCGTGAGAAAGAGATAGGAGACAGATGGTAAAATGAAGGGAGAGAGAGAGGGGAGAGTGACAGACTGAGGGAGAGATAGGATAGAGAGAGAGAGAGTGAGATAGAAAGAGGGAGATATAGACAAAGAGAGAAAGAGGGATATATGGGTAAGAGAGAGAGAGAGAGAGATGGGGAGAGGGACAAAGCACGGAGAGAGAGAGAGAGAGAGAGAGAGAGAGAGATACAGCGTTACGGCATGTCGCCTTCGCTCCCACATCGACAAATGATCTGCTGGTCCACTCATCTGTCGGACACGACCGGAGACTCCATCACATGATTGGTAGGACATGCGTCCGAGCATTCGTGTTTTGATACTACATTTCTATTTCCCTAAGCAAGTCCATGTTGTACACTAGTTTTGATTATAGCACCCTCATTTGCAATTCCAAATACAGTGCAGAATTCGTTATTCTTTCCCGTTTAAACGAAACGAAACGCAAACGCAAAACACTAAAACACTAAAACGTAGAAAACTTTTGAACAATTCTGATAATTCATGTTTATCTTGGTGGCAAACGGGTTGGAGCCTGATCAGACGCCGGGTTACTTGGCGTCTGATCTGGCTCCAAACTGTTTGCAATGTAAATAATAGTTTTAGCGTAAACACGTTTATTGGGAAAGAATAACGTTTTCTCCACTGTAGCATTTCTTCAGTTAAAATTTCCTACGTTAACATTACTCCTGGCAGGACTATTAAAGCTTTAAGAAAACACTGATACTTTTTTCTTATTTTATTTCATCCATCCTCCATTATTTCTTAACAATACCATTATCCTATCTATTTCAATCAAGTCATAATTATATCAATATTATATACATATCCCCATTCGTGATCCACACACATAAACCTAAAATACAGTAAAACTTGTATTTAACATTTACCCCATAGCCTGTTTTTTAGTTTTGAAGACAGATGACTGCTTAAAACAGGTTGAAAGTAAAGCAGAATGTGCCTTAAGGCACATTCTGTTTTACTTTCAGCCTGCTTTAAGCTTTCATCTTCTAGGAAATAGAACATTATTTCTTATGGTGTATATAGTATTTACATGTACATGACTGAATAAATTAGAACTATTTCCTATGATGAAAGAATAAAACTAAAGCCTAAAAAGGTGTATTTATTGAGTATTGATCTACTGATGTCTTTCTTAAGAATTGCACTGCGACAATCGGCTATCTTTGGCCTTGTCCGTCAGTTTCCAGTTTCCTGGAAACGACGAAACTTTCGAAGGTAAATAATTTATTTCTTAACAATACCATTATCCTATCTGTATTTCAATCAAGTCATATATCAATATTATTTACATATCCCCATTCGTGCTCCACACACATAAACCTAAATACAGTCAAACTTGCATTAACCCTTAGCCTGCCACTCACGACTATAACTCCATATGCAAACAGCTTGGATCCGGATGAGACGCCGAGTAACTCGGCGTCTCATCCGAATACAAGCTGTTTGACACTCTGACAACATTTTCAGCAATTTTGAGCAACTTTGAAACTTGAAGCAGACGAGAAATATAGCAGACGACACTTTATTTGGGGGGCTAAGGGTTAACCCTTTACCCCATAGCCTGTTTATGGGTTTCATGAAAGGTGACCATTTCAAGCAGGTTGAAAGTAAAGCAGAATGTGCCTTATGGCACATTCTGCTTTACTTTCAGCCTGCTTTAGACTACCATCTTCTAGAATATAGACAATATTTCTAATGATAAATATTCATGACTGTGTAAATAGAAACTATTTTCTTCAGTGGAGGAATACATTAAAAGCGTAAATACATTTGTATGTGTATCTATGGAGTAAAAGGTTAAGTGACCCTTCATAAGAAACATATTCATCCCTTCTCTTTGTTTAACATAGTACAGTGAAACCCCTCTAAACCGGACATGTATGGGGACAACATAAATGTCCGGTTTATAGGGGTTTACGGTTTAGAGGGGTTTTAGCACATAGCATGTTTCTATTATGGAAGTTAGCTGATCACTTAAAGCAGGTTGAAAGTAAAGCAGAATGCGCCTTAAGGCGCATTCTGCTTTACTTTCAACATGCTTTAAGCTATCATCTGCTAGAAAATCGAAAATATTTCTGATGATACATATTCATGAATGTATTTTCTTCAGTGTAGGAATAAATCAAAAGCGTTAAAAGGCATATTTATGGTGTAATGGGTAAACTAAAGAAGGGTTGGAAATGGGACCAAAGGTTTTGTCCGGTTTAGAGAGAATTCCGGTATTTAGAGGTTCCGGTTTAGAGGGGTTTCACTGTATACTCATCACTAGGGTTGAATGTGTTAATACACATACTGCATTAACTCCACAGATACCAATTTTTAATGCGTTGAATTCACTCCTCCACTGAAGAAAATAATTGTACTTTATACAGTTATGAATATGCACCCTAAGAAATACATGTAGTTCCAACAGCCTAGCAGATGGTGGCTTAACCCTTTCCCCCATGGAAGTGCCTTTTAGCGGATATGATTTATTCCTCCGCTGAAGAAAATAGTTCCAATTTAATCAGTCATGAATATATAGTATAGGTAATATTTTCTATTTTCTAGCACATGGAAGCTTAACGCAGGTTGAAAGTAAAGCAGAATGCGCCTCAAGGCGTATTCTGCTTTACTTTTAACCTGCTTTAAGTGGTCATCTATCTTCAATACTAGAAATAGTCTATCAGGTAAAGCAGGCTGAAAATAAATCAGATTGAGCCTTGCACATGTGCTTTACTTTCAACCCGCTTTAACTCTTTCCTCCCTGAAACTTTAAATGGACAATTCCATTTTCCATTTTTGTCTAGTCCATTTCTGACTTTTAAGGGTTGTTTTCGTCAATGTTTGGCATTATGACAAACAGTGAAGACCCTGATCTGGGTCTTCACTGTTTGCATAGGACAAGTGTACTATTCACATGTACACTGTTTGAAAAGGACGCCTATATGCGGGACTAGGGTTCAAAGAGTTAAGCTATCACCCGTGCTCAAAACTAGAAACAGGATATGGGGCAATTACACAGTGTCACAATTTTAAGGATTTTTACCCTATACATGTATATAGATATACACTATTTACACATATGATTTATCCTATGATTCATAATACAAATGCAGGGTTCCAGATAAAAGGGAGTAAACTTGACATTTTTAACATTTTCTGCCTTATATTCAAACCAAACCCTATGGTGTGACTACTTATCATTATCGTTGAGACTATTCTAATGAGTGGTGACACCATAGTGTTTAATGCATGAATACAGATTTTAGTTTTTGAAATACTCCCCTTATCTAGAGCCCTGCACATGTACATTTATTGAGCTGCATAATTAGTACTATTAATAAATCCCAGTAATAAACATTAATTAGTAGAGTTACAGAGAGGCTGCATATTAAAGTTTTAACCCATTACCCTATCAATTTATCTTTTTACGCCTTTGATTTATTCCTCCTCTGAAGAAATAGTTCCACCTTATACAGGTGTGAATGAGCACTTTAAGAAAAAAATCCTATATTCTAGGCTAGCAGATGGTTTCTTAACCCATTACCCTATAGCCTGTTTCTAGTTTTGAAGATAGTTGACCTGACTTAAAGCAGGTTGAAAGTAAAGCAGAATGTGCCTTAAGGCGCATTCTGCTTTACTGACAGTCTGCTTTAAGCCATCATCTGTTAGAATATAGAAAATATTTCTTATATTGCAGTATTCCCAACTATAAATTAATAAACTACTAGAAACAAGCTATGGAGTAATGGGTTTAGCAAGACAAATTATAACAGAAATGTCATACTTTCTCCTCTAGTTTAATCTTGCAACCTTTACTTGTGTTACTTTTAAGTTCCTTTCAACAGCCACACCCACCTTACCTCTTTGCATGCTAGCGGGTGTAATTTATAACACTATTTGTACAATTCACAAATAAACACTCGAGCTTGACCCACTCACCCCCTGAAACTTCAAATGAATGATTCCAGATTTCCATTAAGTCTAGTACCAGGGCTCCAGATAAGAGGTAGTTTTTTCAACACATCCAACATTTTCTCACTCTTTTTAGAACCAAATCCTATGGTGTTACTACTCATTAGAATCGTCTCGAAGAGACGATTCTAATGAGTAGTGACACCATAGGGTTTAATTCAGAAATAAAGATTTCAGTATTTGAAAAACTACCCTTATCTGGTGCTCTGTAGTACATTTTTACCACATAGGGTTGTTTTATACAATTTATTGCTATCATAGATTTTGGAGGTATATTTTACAGAACTTATGGCAGAGAACAGTCACTGAACAATAACAACACTCATACCGACATAAAAATCCTTATTACCAGGGCTCCAGATAAGAAGGAGAAAACTGAACAAATCCAACATTTTCTCACTCTTTTACCAAATAACCCATAGCCTGTTTCTAGTTTAGAAGATAGACGACCACTTAAAGCAGGTTGAAAGTAAAGCAGAATGCCCCTTAAGCCACATTCTGCTTTACTTTCAGCCTGCTTTAAGCAACCATCTACAAGGATAAAGAAATAAATTCTTTTGATTCCTATTCAAGACTATATAAAAGTGGAAGTATTTTTTTTAGTTGAGGAATAAATTAAAGGCGTATTTATGGGGAAATAACACCAAATTCTGTTGTGTTACTTCTTATAAGAACCGTCTCAAAGAGACGGTTGAGTAATGACACCAAAGGATTTAATGCAGAAAAAAAGATTTTAAATTTTGAAATATTCCCCTTATCTGGAAGCTCTGTTACCTGCCTTTAGAAAGGAAAGTTAAATAGATATAGCTTATAAAAGACTAAGATAGTACTGTCATAGTTACCTCCCTTTGCCCTAGCAATTGATATGTTTAAGGAATTTCAAAATTATCATTCTGAAACCCAAAACCACAGCAATATTGAACAACCCTTAATCCATTACCCCATTTCGAGTTTTGAAGACAGGTGACCACTTAAAGCAGGTTGAAAGTAAAGCAGAATGCGCCTTAAGGCACATTCTGCTTTACTTTCAGCCTGTTTCAAGCTACAATCTGCTAGGATATAGAACATATTTCTTATGGTGCATTTTCATGACTGTATAAAGTGTCACTATTTTCTTTAGTGGAGGTATAAATTAGAGGTATAAATAGGCATATTAATGGGGTAATGGGTTAACACACAACTCATGTGTGAAAAGAGCACTATATAAATCTGGTATGATAATAATATCTTTATAACCGTGTACTCTATAAAACACATTTTTTACCCCTATAATACACAAGGAAAGTCCCAATGTAGAAAGTTCTGAATGTAAAATGCATGAGGCATTTCCAGTATCTTTCTAAATGAAAGCTTAAATCAGGTTGAAAGTAATGAAGAATTCTACTTCACTTTCAACCTGATTTAGATGGTCACATATTTTCAAACCTAGAATCAGGCTATGAGGTAAAAGGTTAAAGCCATATGTTGTGACTAGAAGTCATATGGCTTCATGAAGACATAAAGATTTAACCCATTACTCCATATATAAGACTTTTTACGCCTCTGATTTATTTTTCTGTTAATGAAAATAGTCCCATTTTAAAACAGTTATGATTATGCACAATAAGAGATATTTCCTATCCCTTAGTAGATGAAAGCTTAAAGCAGAATGCGCCTTAAGGCGCATCCTGCTTAACTTGCAGCCTACTTTAAGCTACCATCTGCTAGAAAATAGAAAATATTTCTTATTATACATATTCATGACTGTATAAATTGGAACTATTTTCTTCTGTGAAGGAATAATTAAACATTAAAAGGCATATTTATGGGGTAATGGGTTAATTGGATTAGTAACCTAGTATAAATTCACTCTACTTGTTTACAGTGTATTTGTTACTCTTAGTACAGTAAAACCTCTCTATTACGACCGCTAAATTATGTTAATTATTAGGGTGTTTACGATATGTTACCGCTTAAAGCAAGGTGACAGTGAAATAGAAAGCTCCTTTAGGAGCTTTCTTTTTTCACTGTCACCTTGCTTTAAGCTGTCACCTGTCTATTATACAATCAATTAGGCTTCGTTTTAATGGTCGGAATAGCGAGGTTTTACTGTACATGTAAAATATGTAACATGAGGTACAAAAACACAATAAACAAATAATAATAATGATTACAGTGGAGAAAACGTTATTCTTTCCCCATAAACGCGTTTACGTTAAAACTATTACTTCTCTTGCAAACAGTTTGGAGCCAGATCAGACGTCGGGGTAACCCGGCGTCTGATCAGACTCCAAACTGTTTGCCACCAAAATAAACATGAACTATCAGAATTGTCCAAAAGTTGTCATTTTCTACGTTTTAGTGTTATGCGTTTGCGTACGTTTGCGTTTAAACGGGAAAGAATAAAGTTTTCTCCACTGTATAACCAGTACATGTATAATAACACAACAAAACTTGTAACCCTAAACCATATATTATGTCACACATTGAGTTGAAAAGTAATTGAAAATAAATTCATAGTAATTATAAATAGATTTTACAACAGTATTTAATTGAATTACCATTAAAGTAATTGGAATATGCTTAATTACCAATTACTTTGAATTACTTGACATTTGTTAATAAGTAAGTACATTGTACATGTATTGATTTATTAAATGACATTTTTCAATTACCCCCATCAATATTTGAATCGTCTCTTTGAGGTGATTCTTTTGAGCACTTGCAACACAATATTGAGTTTGGTTCAGACAAAAGTGAGAAAATCCTGAACATGTATGATTACTCGATATCTACTGTCCTGCTTAATGAGAAGTGATTTAGCCCTTAACAGGGCTCCAGATAAGGGGGGTATTTGAAAAGCTAAAATCTTTATTTCTCAATTAATTTGGTAGTAAAATGAGCGAGAGGTTGTTGGATTTGTTCAATGTACCCACTCTTATCTGGAGCCCTGCCTTTACCCATAAAAAAACCTTTCATGCTTCTTTCTAATTATTCATACACTAGAAAAGGAGTCCCAAGCTAGATCGACCTAAACAATTACATGAAATATTAAAGACATTTCCTGAACCTAATGTTTAAGCCAGGATTTGGATTTGTTATGATTTTTCGAAGCTTTAACAGGATTTCAGTCATATCGTGACATCCAGCCAATTACAGGTGGCGGAAGACCCCAGAATTACAGGCGGAGGAAGACCCCAGATGCCCTATATGCCAGGTTTCATATACAAATTGGCAACTGGGTAGAAACACTAACCTTCTGTAAGCCAGCTGGAAGGCTTCCCCACATGAAAGACATGAAGTGTCAGGACGTGGATTCAAACCCAAAGGGGTGAGGAGCTTAGTGATTGCCAGTCACAGTGATTATACCACTAGGCCACAGAGCCCCTAAGTTAAAGCCTAAGGCTTAAAACAGGCTAAAAGTAAAGCAGAATGTTCCTGCTTTAAATCGTGTGTAATCTGTTTTCAGACCTCGATACAGGTTATGGGATAATGAATTAAGTAACCTCTTTTAACCCATTACCCCAAAAATACACCTTTTTAGGCATTTAATTCATTCTTCTACTGAAGAAAATAGTTCCAACTTATACTGTTACAAACAAGAGTAATAAGAAATATTTTCTATATAGTAGCAGATAATAACTTAAAGCAGGCTGACAGTAAAGCAGAATGTGCCTTAAGGCACATTCTGCTTTACTTTCAACCTGCTTTAAGTGGCCACCTGTCATCAAAACTAAAAACAAGCTATGGGGTAATGGGTTAAACACTAGAAACAAGCTGTGGGATAATGGTTTAATTTTGTCATCATTATGAAAACAAACATTATTATTATTTGCCAATATGAAAACAAACAGACACACACACACATGGATAATAAAGAAAGAACTAAGATTTAAGTTTAAGGCAGGAGCAAAAACAGGCTAAAAGTAAAGCAGAATGTTCCTGCTTTAAATCGTGTGTAATCTGTATTCAGACCTTGAAACAGGTTATGGGATAATGAATTAAGTAACCTCTTTTAACCCATTACCCAATAGATATGCCTTTTTACTCCTCTAATTCATTCTTCTACTGAAGAAAATAGTTCCAACTTATACTGTTACAAACAAGAGTAATAAGAAATATTTTCTATATAGTAGCAGATAATAACTTAAAGCAGGCTGAAAGTAAAGCAGAATGTGCCTTAAGGCACATTCTGCTTTACTTTCAACCTGCTTTAAGTGGCCACCTGTCTTCAAAACTAGAAACAAGCTATGGGGTAATGGGTTAAACACTAGAAACAAGCTGTGGGATAATGGTTTAATTTTGTCATCATTATGAAAACAAACAGACACACACACACAAGGATAATACAGAAAGAACTAAGATCTACTGGAAATTATTTACAAAAATCTACAAATAAATAAAACAAACAATCTGATTAACAACGAATAATAATAAACATCTGCACACATCTGGCTTGACTAACATTTTGGTAGAGAAGCTTAAGAAATTAACAAAACGGTTACAGTAAAGGATACATTATTCTTTCCCAATGAACAATCAATTATGTCCTTTGAAAAATAAAACAACAACAACTCGGTGTCTTATCATAATCAAGTTGAGAACTATTTGCCCATCAGATTTTGATAGTTTGTTAACCCATTACCCAATAGCCTGTTTCTTATTTTGAAGACAGGATACCACTTAAAGCAGGTTGAAAGTAAAGCAGAATGTGCCTTGAAAGTAAACCAGAATGTACCTTAGGGTGCATTCTGCTTTACTTTCAGCCTGCTTTAAGCTACCATCTGCTAGGATATAGCAAAAGTTTCTTTTGGTATATGTTAATGACTGTTTACAGTGGAGCTATTTGCTTCAGTGAAGTAATAAATTGAAGGCGTAAAAAGGCATATGAATTGGGGAAAAGGATTAAACGGGGAAACAATAATGTCGTACTTACTGTTATTTAAAGGACTAGTAATGTATGAACAGGGTAACCACTATAAACGACATTCTGTTAACTCATTCAACACTAAGTAACTCTTATGGGTTATAAGGTTACATTGTGGATCTTTTTAATTACAAAAATATGAACCAGTCTATTTGAAATTGTTAATGTAATAAATAATGCTCTAAATTGGCAAACAGTGTAGACCCTGATCAGAGGGCTCCTATAGGAGCTCTCTGATCTGGGTTCACTGTTTGCAAATGTAAAGAGTATATTTTATACAGGTCCATGGTGTTGAAAGAGTTAAACGTCCCCAAAACATTTTCTTCCTGCTTGCTAAACACTCATGGAAGACACATACAGAGCTGGGGACCGTTTCATAACACTTTGTACGATAAATGTTGTCGTAAGTCAGATTATAAAAGTCTCAATTATAATCTATTTCTCTATCTAATCCTGTCTTGTGACATCTTTTCAAGACGATTCCAAAGAGATGTCACAAGACAGGATTGGATAGAGAAATCAGAATTTAAATGTATTTTAAAGTTTTGACTTACGATCGTTTTTAGTCGTAGGAAGTTTTATGAAATGGGCCCCTGTAACTTAATAATCCCTGAAACAACTTGCCATATGTTCACTGTTTGTAAAAGATGAAAATATGTTGCATTAGGGGTTTAACCCATTATATGCATGATACACTTTTAGGTGTACCTCTAGGCAAACAGTTTTGATTTCAGATCAGGCCCAACAATGTGGGGCCTGATCTGAGATCAAAACCGTTTGCAGCTAAGTCAATTTTATGCGTTTTTTACTTAGGAAACATTGATATGAGTGTCAAACAGTTAAGATCCAGATCAGACGCCACATGATGCAGCGTCTGATCTGGACCCAAACTTTTTGCATAATCATGTTTATATTATAGAGCGTGGCAGTAATAGAATTAAAAGTAACTTCCTTAAACTTGGAATTCTTAGGATTTTTATGATCAACTTATGGCAAACCTGCTGACAAAGTTGATATTTTTCAAACAGTTTGGATCCTGATCAGATGCCACAATATGTTTGACAAACATAGTATCAATATTTGATCAGTTCAAATACATATAAAATCCAAATTTTATGAAATAAAAGCGGACAAATACTTGAGGCAGACGGTATCATGGACATGACTGTGCTAGACAGGTTATATGTCACAATGGCAGCAAAAGGATTAACATGGTGGCAGCTAAAAGGTAAACTTTCATTTAAAAATAAACAAGTTTTTTATTAACCCATTACCCAATAACCTGATTCTAGTTTTGAAAAAAAGGTAAACACTTAAAGCAGGTTGAAAGTAAAGCAGAATGGGCCTTAAGGCACATTCTGCTTTACTTTCAGCCTGTTTTAAACAACCATATGCTACATCAAAAAAAGTTCTTATCATACATATTTATAACTGTATAAGTTAGACCTATTTTCATCTGCGTAGAAATGAAATAAAGGTGTAAAAAGGCATATTTATGAGGTAATGGGTTAAATGGTTGAATAACACAAGTCTAATATCTTATCTAGATCTCCACAATTTGCAAATTGTTTATCTGGCCGAGACCTTCCAACCCCCAAGAGGAAAGGGTCTTATGTCTGAATCTGCAATCTCTAACCAGCAAACAATCCACACACAGGAAGACCGACTCTACTTACATTGACTAGAGAAACTAAAAGCATTGAAACAGTCAATACTTTACAGCCGCACCAGCTCCAGATCAGCGGAAGTAAACTGAACAAATTCAACATTTTCTCTCTTATGTCACCACCAAATCCTATGGTGTAACTGCTCATTAGAATCGTCTCGAAGAGACGATTCTAATGAGTAGTCACACCATAGGGTTTAATGCAGAAATAAAGATTTAAGTTTTTGAAATACTCTCCATATCTGAAGCCATGGTTGCCCATATACCCTGATTATTCAATCTGATATCTGCTTAACCTTACTGTTTGCTTCAACACATTTTACTTTCAACTTGTTTGTATAAATGTAACATATACGGTTTTTTAACTTAATCTCAATATTGCTTTGATTTTTAGTAATTAAAGCAACAAGTATGAAGTCATTGCTGACTGAAAGACCTGCTGCTTTAAGTACCGTTATCTCTGGTTCACTCTAGATAATATTGTAAGTAGGGTGTGATCCAATTCATTTGGCTGATAACGCAACATCTCCCTTAAGTCTCTGCACTTCTCCCTATTTTCAGTTCAGAGAGAAGTCACTTCTCCCTAAAATTTTGGCCTAGCGAGAGCCCTGATACCCTTAAAAATCATTTCAATAGCTCAAAAAAGACATATTGCTCAACTCTAAAACTTCAAGAGGACAATTCCAGTTTCAAATTAAGACCACTTGTACCATTTCTATTTCCAGCTTCAATGCAAAAGCAAATACCAAAGTCTGAATTATGTTCCTTCATCATGTTGAGACAAAAACTGATTTATAGAGGGAAAAATAATAATGATAAAATACCCGAAACATAGTGTTGGAAAAACATACATATATTCAAGAAAATGCACTTTAACCCTTTACCCTATAGAAACGCCTTTTAGCGTATATGATTTATTCCTCCGCTGAAGAAAATAGTTCCAATTTAATCAGTCATGAATATATATTCTAGGGAATATTTTCTATATTCTAGCACATGATAGCTTAAAGCAGGCTGAAAGTTAAGCAGAATGCGCCTTAAGGCGCATTCTGCTTTACTTTCAACCTGCTTTAAGTATAGTCACCTATCTTCAATACTATAAATAGGCTATCAGGTAAAGGGTTAAAGGTGTTGTGGATTTGCTTCAAGAATGAAAATAATTGTTTGGTATTGTGCTGAAATGTTTTACTATAAAATATATATCATTTGAGTAAAGCTTGTTTAAAAGAAGGTGCATGGCAACATTTATATACAGATGCCAACTTATTGCAGAGGCTTTATGCAAAATGTTTGTCCTACATGAACCTTTCCCCCATTGAAGAGTCTTACTTTTGAAACGCCCTTAATTCATTCCCCCGCTAAAGAAAACAGTTCCGCTTCATACAATCATAAATACGCTGCATAAGAATAAATATATTCTATATCTGAGCAGATAGTAGTCTGCTTTACTTTCAGCCTGCTTATGCAATCATTTGTCTTCAATACCGAAAACAAGCAATGGAGGGGGAATGGATAACCTGTTACCCCGGTCCGTCTAAACACCCCAAACCTCCCCAAACTAATCCAAACCTCCCAAAACCACTTTTAAAAGCATTTTTTTTTTTATAATTCTAGCAGATTGTAGCTTAAAGCAGGCTGAAAGTAAAGCAGAATGCGCCTTAAGGTGCATTCTGCTTTACTTTCAACCTGCTTTAAGAGAATACTTGTCTTCAAAACCAGGAACAGGCTATTAGGATAGTGATTTAATATTTAGAGGTAACTGTGTAAAGTGATCTTAAGTTTTGTTCGAGTTATTCCCCTTGAAAAGAAAAACATCAAATATTTAATTTTAAATTAACATTTTTTCATTGTTTAAGCTTAAATTTGCCATTTATAAGCTATTTTTGATTAGATATTAAGGAATTTAAGTGGTTTGGATTGTTTTCAAGTGCTTTAGGCAGGTTTGGAGAGGTTTGGAGTGGTTTGGGGAGGTTTGGGGTCTTTAGACGGACCCCCTGTTACCCCATAGCCCATTTCTTAATTTGAAGATAGGTGACTACCTAAATCAGGTTGAAAGTAAAGCTTTCCTTTCAGCCTGCTTCAAGCTACCATCTGCTAGGATATCAAAACAATTTGTTATGGTTCAAAATCCTTACTATACCAAATGGAACTATATATTTTCTTTGGTGAATGAATAAAGGCATAAAAAGGGGTATTCATGGGGTAATGGGTTAAGCTGACACATGTGCATTTTGTCTTCTTTTTACTGGCAGTTTTATCCAAGTTTTTATTTTATTAAAAACTATAATGCCTCTAAAAACAGCTTGGCAAAGCTGCAAAATGATAAATACATGATGAACAAAATACAGTAAAACCTCAACCTCTCTATTACGACCACTAAAAAGAAGACTAGTTGATTGTATAAAAGACAGGTGATAGCCTAAAGCAAGGTGACAGGACAGCTTAAAACAAAGTGACACCTTAAAGCAAGCAAGGTTACAGTACTGTCACCTTGCTTTAAGCAGTCACCTGCCTTTAAACACCTAATATCTACAACAATTTAGTCGTCGTAATAGAGAAGTTTTACTGTATTTAACACGGTTACAGAATTACACATACAGTGGAGAATGTGTTATTCTTTCCCAATAAACGCGTTTACACTAAAACTATTATTTGCAGTGCAAACAGTTTGGAGCCAGATCAGACGCCGGGTAACCCGGCGTCTGATCAGGCTCCAAACTGTTTGCCACCAAGATAAACATGAAATATCAGAATTGTCCAAAAGTTGTTCTTTTCTACGTTTTAGTGCTTTGCGTTTGCGTACGTTTGCGTTTAAACGGGAAAGAATAACAGATTCTCCACTGTATATACCCCTATCTATACATAGAAACTGCTGTACACTTTGAACATATCAAGTTTGTGACAAACTCACTGTCAAACTTGTGTTTAACCCAGTACCCCTTAATAACGCCTTTTTACGCCTCTATTTATTCCTCCACTGAAGAAATAAGTTCCAATTTAGACAGCCAAGAATATGTATCAGAAGAAATATTTTCTATATCCTTGCAGATGGTAGCTTAAAGCAGGCTGAAAGTAAAGCAGAATGTGCCTTAAGGCAAATTCTGCTTTACTTTCAACCTGCTTTAAGTGGTCACCTGTTTTCAAAGCTAGAAATAGGCTAAGAGGTAATGGGTTAACAACCACATCATGAATAAACTTCTTAATTTTCTCAGTCTTAACCCATAACCCCATAAATACGCCTTTATTTTATTCCTTCACTGAAGAAAATAGTTTCAATTTATACAGCTATGAATATGCACCAAAAGAAGTATCTCCTTTAACCTAGCAGGTGGTAGCTTAAAGCAGGCTGAAAGTAAAGCAGAATGTGCCTTAAGGCACATTCTGCTTTACTTTCAACCTATTTTAAGTGGCCACCTATCTTCAAAACTAGAAATAGGCTATGGGGTAATGGGTTAAACGACTATACCATGAATAAACATAACAATCTTAAGACAGGTGACTGCCAAATGCAGGATAAAGTAAGGCAGAAATAGAGGATCTGTTGCGAGTTGTCTTTTAAGATCGGGTGTTCCTAAATAAGTTAAAGTTAACCCATACTTAAAGCAGGCTGAAAGTAAAGCAGAATGCGCCTGCTTTAAGCTAACATGTACAAGAAAAAAATCCTAAGATTTAGGAAAAATCCGGAGAAATGGCAGCCCTGTAGTTTTGAAAAGAAGTGTCCTATTAAAGCATTCTGCTTTATTTTCAACCTGCTTTAAGTGGTCACATATCTCCAAACTTAAAAACAGGCTATGGGGTAAAGGGTTAACTACCATAACATTCCGTAAAAACACCGAAGAAATATAGGACAAGACTCGTGTTAAATTGTCGGACTGAAACTGAGAGCTGAAACTAGGGTTAAGCGTAATTGTGGTTGGAAATGTACATATGTTTATATTGACGGGAAGTGAGCGGAGCAGACTGGACGAAATAGTACATGGTCTGTACGGGCTAATTTCAACGCCAGCTTCCGATTGGTGAAAATTGAGTGTGAAATTTACTTGATAGGAAAAGTTCAGTTTGTAAGCAATGACCTACATTTGTAGGGAGATAAGTGTTGACCATTGATAGCAGCCACACCCAAATAATGACATATGAAATGAACAAAACGACAATTGTTACAAAGGCCCGCTCGCTTAAATTCTTTAATTCCAAAATTCGCAGTCGCAGTCACACCCAAATACAGCCGGAAGAATGTGTCATGTGAAATGAACAAACCGTTAGATGCATTGAATTTGAAACGTTTGCGCTGTGTGCGACAATGAGATAACCGCTACAAACTGGCTAAAATTAGCAAGCAGTTTAGATCGAGATCAGGATCCAAAGGGTTTAACACCCGTGTCAATGTTTCTCTCAAAATTCTCCAAAGCTAACTTTTATCAATTAAAGCAGGCGACACTTTTCAAGCAGGTTAACGGGTTTCTAGTTAATGCTTATCGTGCGGTGATATTGTCTGCTTCGAAATGTTCGTCAGCAAAAGTTATTAAACTTAGATTTATACATTCCTTAGGTGAATAAACCTAAAGACGAGTGTCAGACAGTTTTGATCCAGATCAGACTCCGTGTATCTGGATCTGAACTGTTTGCAACAATTAGGAATGTCGCGATCAGCAGGCAAAGGGTTATAGGACACTATCTCTTAGATTGGCATAGCTTTCAATGTAACCGCAGAGCTCCAAACAGATTTACACATTCAACCCTAGCGACGAGTATTCTCGTCATAACAAACAGTATACATGTGAAGAGTACATTTGTCCTAAGCAAACAGTGTACACCCCGACCAGAGGGCTCGTGCAGGAACCCCTTGATCAGGGTCTGAACGTTTTGTGATTTTGCCATTATGTTGTTAAAATCAACCCTGAATAGTCAAACATAGATTAGACATATACGACATTGGAATTGTCCATAACATGTTCATTGGTGATTGAGTTAACTGATGTTTTTAACATTTTCTCCTATATGTATTTTCCAATCCTACATGATGTGATCCTACAGGTGCTATTTGGTCTGTCTCTGTGGCTCTATACTTCTCTACGTCCCTGTCTGTCTGTCTGTCCGTCTACTTGTCTGTAGTTTTGTATGTATGTCCGTCTCTGCATGCAGACTTATAAACTGGAGCCCTAACCCTAACTAGGCCTAACCCTAACAAACCTTAACCCTAACTTTGCTTAACCCTAACTGTTCCTAACCCTAACTATGCCTAACCCTAAATAGGTTAACCCTAATTAAGCCTAACCCTAACAAGGTCTAACCCTAACTAGGCCTAACCCTAACAAACCTTAACCCTAACTTTGCTTAACCCTAACTGTTCCTAACCCTAACTATGCCTAACCCTAAATAGGTTAACCCTAATTAAGCCTAACCCTAACAAGGTCTAACCCTAACTAGGCCTAACCCTAACAAACCTTAACCCTAACTTTGCTTAACCCTAACTGTTCCTAACCCTAACTATGCCTAACACTAAATAGGTTAACCCTAATTAAGCCTAACCCTAACAAGGTCTAACCCTAACAAGGTCTAACCCTAACTAGGCCTAACCCTAAATAGGTTAACCCTAATTAAGCCTAACCCTAACAAGGTCTAACCCTAACTAGGCCTAACCCTAAATAGGTTAACCCTAATTAAGCATAACCCTAACAAGGTCTAACCCTAACTAGGCCTAACCCTAAATTGGCTTAACCCTAACTAGACCTAACCCTAACTTTGCTTAACCCTAACTGTTCCTAACCCTAACTATGCCTAACCCTAAATAGGTTAACCCTAATTAAGACTAACCCTAACAAGGTCTAACCCTAACTATGCCTAACCCTAACAAACCTTAACCCTAACTTTGCTTAACTCTAACTGTTCCTAACCCTAACTATGCCTAACCCTAAATAGGTTAACCCTAATTAAGCCTAACCCTAACAAGGTCTAACCCTAACTAGGCCTAACCCTAACTAGGCCTAACCCTAACTAACCCTACCCCTATTTTGGCCTAAACCTAACTAACTCTAACCCTAACTACGCCTAACCCTAAATTGGCTTAACCCTAACTAGACCTAACCCTAACAAGGCCTAACCCTAACTAGGCCTAACGCTAACTAACTCTAACTAGGCCTAACCCTTACAAGGCCTGAACCTAATTAACTCTAACCCCTATCTAGTCATAACCCTATCTAGGCCTAACCCTAACTAGGCCTAACCCTAACCACTCATTAACGTTTTAATAGCCAGTTTTTACTGTCTGCTTCAACCACTTTGTCTGCACCAACATGACATCAACTGCTTGGACATCTAACCCTAGCGACGGGTATACTCGTCCATTCAATCCTAAAATTCAATACTAAATAGTCATTGACTAGACTCCGTTGGAAATTGGAAGTGTCCAATAAAAGTTTCAGGGGTGAATCAGAGGGATATTGTAGGAGCCCGCTGATCTGGTTCTACACTGCTGTCTGCAATATCATTTCAAAGTTACCGTAGATTAAAGGCAGAATACCGGTAACTGACTTTATTTCAAAACAAGTAGCAAACAGTTTTGGTCCTGATCAGATCAAAACTGTTTGCAAAGCGCTTTATGACGTAATTTAGAGTGAAAGGGTTAAAGCAAGGTGAAAGTAAAACGCTCCATTAGAAGCTTTCTGTTTTACTTTCACCTTGCTCTAAGCTGTCACGTGTATGCAGTACATGCTATGTTAAAATTCTGATCGTTTATAAAAATGTGACTAGATCTATATTCTTTCTGTATGAATTTCTGCTTTTCGTTTTTATTTAAAATTAGTCGCCTGGATTTAAATACCAACCTGTTGAATGGTCGCTCGATACAAGTTTGACTGTGAACTGTCCTAAGCTTTCTGCCTTTCTGTTGCCCAGCAATATCTCGCCCCTCCCACTAAGTCGCATTTAAACGCATTTCGCCCTCCTACAGTGGAGAATCTGTTATTCTTTCCCGTTTAAACGCAAACGCAAAGCACTAAAACGTAGAAAACAACAACTTTTGGACAATTCTAATAATTCTTGTTTATCTTGGTGGCAAACAGTTTGGAGCCTGATCAGACGCCGGGTTACCCGGCGTCTGATCTGGCTCCAAACTGTTTGCACTGCAAATAATAGTTTAAGCGTAAACGCGTTCATTGGGAAAGAATAACAGATTCTCCACTGTACATGTACAAGTACCGTTTAACTCGTTGAGCCCTAGTGACGCATTTTGCGTCCTTTATCAAAAATGTACCTGTGAAGAGTACACTTGTCTTATGCAAACAGTGAAGTTCCTGATCAGAACCCTCTGATCAGGATCTTCACCGTTTGTCATTTTGCAATATACATGTATTATTTTAAAACAACGCTAAATAGTCTAAAATGGACCATTCTTTATTGCAAACTGGAATTGTCCATTGGAAGATTCAGGGGATAATGAGTTAAGCAACACCAGTTGTAAAGACAGTCGCTATTACGACAACCAAATTCAACCGATTTGTTTATTTGCAAATAATTAAAACCCTGCTCGTAACCCGGCGTCTGATCAGGATCCAAACTGTTTGTCGCTCAGTTCGTATATCTGAGAATACAAGGAAAGACAGCGTCGATTTCTGAATTAAAGCAGACGATAGTTTGAGCAGACGATATCTATTCAGTAAATGAGTGTCAAAAAGTGTGGATCCTGGTCAGAAGCTGCGATTCCCGGCGTCTGATCAGGATCCAGATAGTTTACAAATAACTAATTTTCTCGGGGTAAGGCAGTGAAAGGGTTCAAAATTATTCCGAATACAAACTGATCAAATGCACGTGGCTTAATTATTTGCTTGCTGCAAGATCGTCAGATAAAAAGTTGTCAAAAATCATATATATTCTTGAACATTATTATCTTTATTTACTGAACAACCCGAAAAACGTGTGTAACTTCTGATTCTGATCAGATGTCTCGCCGTTAGACCATAATCAAAACTGTTCGCGAATAGTTGTACATACTTGTACTGGCCAATTTGCGATTTACAGTAAAACCTCTCAATTACGACAACTAAAAAGAAGGCTAATTGATTGTATAAAAGACATGCGACTGCTTAAAGCAAGGCGACAGTAAAACAGAAAGCTCCTAAAGGAGATTTGTTTTACTGTCACCTTGCATTAAGCAGTCACCTGTCGTAAACACCTAATAATTAGCACTGTTTAGTGGTCGTAATAGAGAGGTTTTGGTGTTTTAATGTTTATTCCGTTTAACGTGAATTTCTAAACAATTTACGGCATGCTGCAGTGGAGAAAACGTATTTTTTCCCAATAAACGCGATTACTTCCAGTGCAAACAGCTTGGAGCCAGATCAGACGCCGGGTAACCCGGCGTCTGATCAGGCTCCAAACTGTTTGCCACTCAGATTAAAATAGATACTTAGAATTGTCTACAAGTTGTCATTTTTTACGTTTAAGTGATTTGCGTTTCGTTTAAACGGGAAATAATAACGTATTCTCTACTGCAATACCCTCTTACATTAACTTCCTCAAGCCGCGGTTACTTGGAAGATAAATATTATCATCATAATGCAAAGTGCAAATGATGACTTCAAAATGAATGTCTGCTTACTGCTTTATTGATAAACAAGGACATTGAAAGATACGGAAACACAGGGAAAGGGGTAGAGGGAGAGACATACAGAAAAGGAGAGAGAAAGTGGAACAGAGAGAGAGAGAGAGAGAGAGAGAGAGAGAGAGAGAGAGAGAGAGAGAGAGAGAGAGAGAGAGAGGGAGACAGAGAGACCGAAAGGCAGAGCGAGAGAGGGTACACAGAGAGCAAATCGGAAATAGTGGTGAGAGAGAGAGATAGCGCGTGAGAAAGAGATAGGAGACAGATGGTAAAATGAAGGGAGAGAGAGAGGGGAGAGTGACAGACTGAGGGAGAGATAGGATAGAGAGAGAGAGAGTGAGATAGAAAGAGGGAGATATAGACAAAGAGAGAAAGAGGGATATATGGGTAAGAGAGAGAGAGAGAGAGATGGGGAGAGGGACAAAGCACGGAGAGAGAGAGAGAGAGAGAGAGAGAGAGAGATACAGCGTTACGGCATGTCGCCTTCGCTCCCACATCGACAAATGATCTGCTGGTCCACTCATCTGTCGGACACGACCGGAGACTCCATCACATGATTGGTAGGACATGCGTCCGAGCATTCGTGTTTTGATACTACATTTCTATTTCCCTAAGCAAGTCCATGTTGTACACTAGTTTTGATTATAGCACCCTCATTTGCAATTCCAAATACAGTGCAGAATTCGTTATTCTTTCCCGTTTAAACGAAACGAAACGCAAACGCAAAACACTAAAACACTAAAACGTAGAAAACTTTTGAACAATTCTGATAATTCATGTTTATCTTGGTGGCAAACGGGTTGGAGCCTGATCAGACGCCGGGTTACTTGGCGTCTGATCTGGCTCCAAACTGTTTGCAATGTAAATAATAGTTTTAGCGTAAACACGTTTATTGGGAAAGAATAACGTTTTCTCCACTGTAGCATTTCTTCAGTTAAAATTTCCTACGTTAACATTACTCCTGGCAGGACTATTAAAGCTTTAAGAAAACACTGATACTTTTTTCTTATTTTATTTCATCCATCCTCCATTATTTCTTAACAATACCATTATCCTATCTATTTCAATCAAGTCATAATTATATCAATATTATATACATATCCCCATTCGTGATCCACACACATAAACCTAAAATACAGTAAAACTTGTATTTAACATTTACCCCATAGCCTGTTTTTTAGTTTTGAAGACAGATGACTGCTTAAAACAGGTTGAAAGTAAAGCAGAATGTGCCTTAAGGCACATTCTGTTTTACTTTCAGCCTGCTTTAAGCTTTCATCTTCTAGGAAATAGAACATTATTTCTTATGGTGTATATAGTATTTACATGTACATGACTGAATAAATTAGAACTATTTCCTATGATGAAAGAATAAAACTAAAGCCTAAAAAGGTGTATTTATTGAGTATTGATCTACTGATGTCTTTCTTAAGAATTGCACTGCGACAATCGGCTATCTTTGGCCTTGTCCGTCAGTTTCCAGTTTCCTGGAAACGACGAAACTTTCGAAGGTAAATAATTTATTTCTTAACAATACCATTATCCTATCTGTATTTCAATCAAGTCATATATCAATATTATTTACATATCCCCATTCGTGCTCCACACACATAAACCTAAATACAGTCAAACTTGCATTAACCCTTAGCCTGCCACTCACGACTATAACTCCATATGCAAACAGCTTGGATCCGGATGAGACGCCGAGTAACTCGGCGTCTCATCCGAATACAAGCTGTTTGACACTCTGACAACATTTTCAGCAATTTTGAGCAACTTTGAAACTTGAAGCAGACGAGAAATATAGCAGACGACACTTTATTTGGGGGGCTAAGGGTTAACCCTTTACCCCATAGCCTGTTTATGGGTTTCATGAAAGGTGACCATTTCAAGCAGGTTGAAAGTAAAGCAGAATGTGCCTTATGGCACATTCTGCTTTACTTTCAGCCTGCTTTAGACTACCATCTTCTAGAATATAGACAATATTTCTAATGATAAATATTCATGACTGTGTAAATAGAAACTATTTTCTTCAGTGGAGGAATACATTAAAAGCGTAAATACATTTGTATGTGTATCTATGGAGTAAAAGGTTAAGTGACCCTTCATAAGAAACATATTCATCCCTTCTCTTTGTTTAACATAGTACAGTGAAACCCCTCTAAACCGGACATGTATGGGGACAACATAAATGTCCGGTTTATAGGGGTTTACGGTTTAGAGGGGTTTTAGCACATAGCATGTTTCTATTATGGAAGTTAGCTGATCACTTAAAGCAGGTTGAAAGTAAAGCAGAATGCGCCTTAAGGCGCATTCTGCTTTACTTTCAACATGCTTTAAGCTATCATCTGCTAGAAAATCGAAAATATTTCTGATGATACATATTCATGAATGTATTTTCTTCAGTGTAGGAATAAATCAAAAGCGTTAAAAGGCATATTTATGGTGTAATGGGTAAACTAAAGAAGGGTTGGAAATGGGACCAAAGGTTTTGTCCGGTTTAGAGAGAATTCCGGTATTTAGAGGTTCCGGTTTAGAGGGGTTTCACTGTATACTCATCACTAGGGTTGAATGTGTTAATACACATACTGCATTAACTCCACAGATACCAATTTTTAATGCGTTGAATTCACTCCTCCACTGAAGAAAATAATTGTACTTTATACAGTTATGAATATGCACCCTAAGAAATACATGTAGTTCCAACAGCCTAGCAGATGGTGGCTTAACCCTTTCCCCCATGGAAGTGCCTTTTAGCGGATATGATTTATTCCTCCGCTGAAGAAAATAGTTCCAATTTAATCAGTCATGAATATATAGTATAGGTAATATTTTCTATTTTCTAGCACATGGAAGCTTAACGCAGGTTGAAAGTAAAGCAGAATGCGCCTCAAGGCGTATTCTGCTTTACTTTTAACCTGCTTTAAGTGGTCATCTATCTTCAATACTAGAAATAGTCTATCAGGTAAAGCAGGCTGAAAATAAATCAGATTGAGCCTTGCACATGTGCTTTACTTTCAACCCGCTTTAACTCTTTCCTCCCTGAAACTTTAAATGGACAATTCCATTTTCCATTTTTGTCTAGTCCATTTCTGACTTTTAAGGGTTGTTTTCGTCAATGTTTGGCATTATGACAAACAGTGAAGACCCTGATCTGGGTCTTCACTGTTTGCATAGGACAAGTGTACTATTCACATGTACACTGTTTGAAAAGGACGCCTATATGCGGGACTAGGGTTCAAAGAGTTAAGCTATCACCCGTGCTCAAAACTAGAAACAGGATATGGGGCAATTACACAGTGTCACAATTTTAAGGATTTTTACCCTATACATGTATATAGATATACACTATTTACACATATGATTTATCCTATGATTCATAATACAAATGCAGGGTTCCAGATAAAAGGGAGTAAACTTGACATTTTTAACATTTTCTGCCTTATATTCAAACCAAACCCTATGGTGTGACTACTTATCATTATCGTTGAGACTATTCTAATGAGTGGTGACACCATAGTGTTTAATGCATGAATACAGATTTTAGTTTTTGAAATACTCCCCTTATCTAGAGCCCTGCACATGTACATTTATTGAGCTGCATAATTAGTACTATTAATAAATCCCAGTAATAAACATTAATTAGTAGAGTTACAGAGAGGCTGCATATTAAAGTTTTAACCCATTACCCTATCAATTTATCTTTTTACGCCTTTGATTTATTCCTCCTCTGAAGAAATAGTTCCACCTTATACAGGTGTGAATGAGCACTTTAAGAAAAAAATCCTATATTCTAGGCTAGCAGATGGTTTCTTAACCCATTACCCTATAGCCTGTTTCTAGTTTTGAAGATAGTTGACCTGACTTAAAGCAGGTTGAAAGTAAAGCAGAATGTGCCTTAAGGCGCATTCTGCTTTACTGACAGTCTGCTTTAAGCCATCATCTGTTAGAATATAGAAAATATTTCTTATATTGCAGTATTCCCAACTATAAATTAATAAACTACTAGAAACAAGCTATGGAGTAATGGGTTTAGCAAGACAAATTATAACAGAAATGTCATACTTTCTCCTCTAGTTTAATCTTGCAACCTTTACTTGTGTTACTTTTAAGTTCCTTTCAACAGCCACACCCACCTTACCTCTTTGCATGCTAGCGGGTGTAATTTATAACACTATTTGTACAATTCACAAATAAACACTCGAGCTTGACCCACTCACCCCCTGAAACTTCAAATGAATGATTCCAGATTTCCATTAAGTCTAGTACCAGGGCTCCAGATAAGAGGTAGTTTTTTCAACACATCCAACATTTTCTCACTCTTTTTAGAACCAAATCCTATGGTGTTACTACTCATTAGAATCGTCTCGAAGAGACGATTCTAATGAGTAGTGACACCATAGGGTTTAATTCAGAAATAAAGATTTCAGTATTTGAAAAACTACCCTTATCTGGTGCTCTGTAGTACATTTTTACCACATAGGGTTGTTTTATACAATTTATTGCTATCATAGATTTTGGAGGTATATTTTACAGAACTTATGGCAGAGAACAGTCACTGAACAATAACAACACTCATACCGACATAAAAATCCTTATTACCAGGGCTCCAGATAAGAAGGAGAAAACTGAACAAATCCAACATTTTCTCACTCTTTTACCAAATAACCCATAGCCTGTTTCTAGTTTAGAAGATAGACGACCACTTAAAGCAGGTTGAAAGTAAAGCAGAATGCCCCTTAAGCCACATTCTGCTTTACTTTCAGCCTGCTTTAAGCAACCATCTACAAGGATAAAGAAATAAATTCTTTTGATTCCTATTCAAGACTATATAAAAGTGGAAGTATTTTTTTTAGTTGAGGAATAAATTAAAGGCGTATTTATGGGGAAATAACACCAAATTCTGTTGTGTTACTTCTTATAAGAACCGTCTCAAAGAGACGGTTGAGTAATGACACCAAAGGATTTAATGCAGAAAAAAAGATTTTAAATTTTGAAATATTCCCCTTATCTGGAAGCTCTGTTACCTGCCTTTAGAAAGGAAAGTTAAATAGATATAGCTTATAAAAGACTAAGATAGTACTGTCATAGTTACCTCCCTTTGCCCTAGCAATTGATATGTTTAAGGAATTTCAAAATTATCATTCTGAAACCCAAAACCACAGCAATATTGAACAACCCTTAATCCATTACCCCATTTCGAGTTTTGAAGACAGGTGACCACTTAAAGCAGGTTGAAAGTAAAGCAGAATGCGCCTTAAGGCACATTCTGCTTTACTTTCAGCCTGTTTCAAGCTACAATCTGCTAGGATATAGAACATATTTCTTATGGTGCATTTTCATGACTGTATAAAGTGTCACTATTTTCTTTAGTGGAGGTATAAATTAGAGGTATAAATAGGCATATTAATGGGGTAATGGGTTAACACACAACTCATGTGTGAAAAGAGCACTATATAAATCTGGTATGATAATAATATCTTTATAACCGTGTACTCTATAAAACACATTTTTTACCCCTATAATACACAAGGAAAGTCCCAATGTAGAAAGTTCTGAATGTAAAATGCATGAGGCATTTCCAGTATCTTTCTAAATGAAAGCTTAAATCAGGTTGAAAGTAATGAAGAATTCTACTTCACTTTCAACCTGATTTAGATGGTCACATATTTTCAAACCTAGAATCAGGCTATGAGGTAAAAGGTTAAAGCCATATGTTGTGACTAGAAGTCATATGGCTTCATGAAGACATAAAGATTTAACCCATTACTCCATATATAAGACTTTTTACGCCTCTGATTTATTTTTCTGTTAATGAAAATAGTCCCATTTTAAAACAGTTATGATTATGCACAATAAGAGATATTTCCTATCCCTTAGTAGATGAAAGCTTAAAGCAGAATGCGCCTTAAGGCGCATCCTGCTTAACTTGCAGCCTACTTTAAGCTACCATCTGCTAGAAAATAGAAAATATTTCTTATTATACATATTCATGACTGTATAAATTGGAACTATTTTCTTCTGTGAAGGAATAATTAAACATTAAAAGGCATATTTATGGGGTAATGGGTTAATTGGATTAGTAACCTAGTATAAATTCACTCTACTTGTTTACAGTGTATTTGTTACTCTTAGTACAGTAAAACCTCTCTATTACGACCGCTAAATTATGTTAATTATTAGGGTGTTTACGATATGTTACCGCTTAAAGCAAGGTGACAGTGAAATAGAAAGCTCCTTTAGGAGCTTTCTTTTTTCACTGTCACCTTGCTTTAAGCTGTCACCTGTCTATTATACAATCAATTAGGCTTCGTTTTAATGGTCGGAATAGCGAGGTTTTACTGTACATGTAAAATATGTAACATGAGGTACAAAAACACAATAAACAAATAATAATAATGATTACAGTGGAGAAAACGTTATTCTTTCCCCATAAACGCGTTTACGTTAAAACTATTACTTCTCTTGCAAACAGTTTGGAGCCAGATCAGACGTCGGGGTAACCCGGCGTCTGATCAGACTCCAAACTGTTTGCCACCAAAATAAACATGAACTATCAGAATTGTCCAAAAGTTGTCATTTTCTACGTTTTAGTGTTATGCGTTTGCGTACGTTTGCGTTTAAACGGGAAAGAATAAAGTTTTCTCCACTGTATAACCAGTACATGTATAATAACACAACAAAACTTGTAACCCTAAACCATATATTATGTCACACATTGAGTTGAAAAGTAATTGAAAATAAATTCATAGTAATTATAAATAGATTTTACAACAGTATTTAATTGAATTACCATTAAAGTAATTGGAATATGCTTAATTACCAATTACTTTGAATTACTTGACATTTGTTAATAAGTAAGTACATTGTACATGTATTGATTTATTAAATGACATTTTTCAATTACCCCCATCAATATTTGAATCGTCTCTTTGAGGTGATTCTTTTGAGCACTTGCAACACAATATTGAGTTTGGTTCAGACAAAAGTGAGAAAATCCTGAACATGTATGATTACTCGATATCTACTGTCCTGCTTAATGAGAAGTGATTTAGCCCTTAACAGGGCTCCAGATAAGGGGGGTATTTGAAAAGCTAAAATCTTTATTTCTCAATTAATTTGGTAGTAAAATGAGCGAGAGGTTGTTGGATTTGTTCAATGTACCCACTCTTATCTGGAGCCCTGCCTTTACCCATAAAAAAACCTTTCATGCTTCTTTCTAATTATTCATACACTAGAAAAGGAGTCCCAAGCTAGATCGACCTAAACAATTACATGAAATATTAAAGACATTTCCTGAACCTAATGTTTAAGCCAGGATTTGGATTTGTTATGATTTTTCGAAGCTTTAACAGGATTTCAGTCATATCGTGACATCCAGCCAATTACAGGTGGCGGAAGACCCCAGAATTACAGGCGGAGGAAGACCCCAGATGCCCTATATGCCAGGTTTCATATACAAATTGGCAACTGGGTAGAAACACTAACCTTCTGTAAGCCAGCTGGAAGGCTTCCCCACATGAAAGACATGAAGTGTCAGGACGTGGATTCAAACCCAAAGGGGTGAGGAGCTTAGTGATTGCCAGTCACAGTGATTATACCACTAGGCCACAGAGCCCCTAAGTTAAAGCCTAAGGCTTAAAACAGGCTAAAAGTAAAGCAGAATGTTCCTGCTTTAAATCGTGTGTAATCTGTTTTCAGACCTCGATACAGGTTATGGGATAATGAATTAAGTAACCTCTTTTAACCCATTACCCCAAAAATACACCTTTTTAGGCATTTAATTCATTCTTCTACTGAAGAAAATAGTTCCAACTTATACTGTTACAAACAAGAGTAATAAGAAATATTTTCTATATAGTAGCAGATAATAACTTAAAGCAGGCTGACAGTAAAGCAGAATGTGCCTTAAGGCACATTCTGCTTTACTTTCAACCTGCTTTAAGTGGCCACCTGTCATCAAAACTAAAAACAAGCTATGGGGTAATGGGTTAAACACTAGAAACAAGCTGTGGGATAATGGTTTAATTTTGTCATCATTATGAAAACAAACATTATTATTATTTGCCAATATGAAAACAAACAGACACACACACACATGGATAATAAAGAAAGAACTAAGATTTAAGTTTAAGGCAGGAGCAAAAACAGGCTAAAAGTAAAGCAGAATGTTCCTGCTTTAAATCGTGTGTAATCTGTATTCAGACCTTGAAACAGGTTATGGGATAATGAATTAAGTAACCTCTTTTAACCCATTACCCAATAGATATGCCTTTTTACTCCTCTAATTCATTCTTCTACTGAAGAAAATAGTTCCAACTTATACTGTTACAAACAAGAGTAATAAGAAATATTTTCTATATAGTAGCAGATAATAACTTAAAGCAGGCTGAAAGTAAAGCAGAATGTGCCTTAAGGCACATTCTGCTTTACTTTCAACCTGCTTTAAGTGGCCACCTGTCTTCAAAACTAGAAACAAGCTATGGGGTAATGGGTTAAACACTAGAAACAAGCTGTGGGATAATGGTTTAATTTTGTCATCATTATGAAAACAAACAGACACACACACACAAGGATAATACAGAAAGAACTAAGATCTACTGGAAATTATTTACAAAAATCTACAAATAAATAAAACAAACAATCTGATTAACAACGAATAATAATAAACATCTGCACACATCTGGCTTGACTAACATTTTGGTAGAGAAGCTTAAGAAATTAACAAAACGGTTACAGTAAAGGATACATTATTCTTTCCCAATGAACAATCAATTATGTCCTTTGAAAAATAAAACAACAACAACTCGGTGTCTTATCATAATCAAGTTGAGAACTATTTGCCCATCAGATTTTGATAGTTTGTTAACCCATTACCCAATAGCCTGTTTCTTATTTTGAAGACAGGATACCACTTAAAGCAGGTTGAAAGTAAAGCAGAATGTGCCTTGAAAGTAAACCAGAATGTACCTTAGGGTGCATTCTGCTTTACTTTCAGCCTGCTTTAAGCTACCATCTGCTAGGATATAGCAAAAGTTTCTTTTGGTATATGTTAATGACTGTTTACAGTGGAGCTATTTGCTTCAGTGAAGTAATAAATTGAAGGCGTAAAAAGGCATATGAATTGGGGAAAAGGATTAAACGGGGAAACAATAATGTCGTACTTACTGTTATTTAAAGGACTAGTAATGTATGAACAGGGTAACCACTATAAACGACATTCTGTTAACTCATTCAACACTAAGTAACTCTTATGGGTTATAAGGTTACATTGTGGATCTTTTTAATTACAAAAATATGAACCAGTCTATTTGAAATTGTTAATGTAATAAATAATGCTCTAAATTGGCAAACAGTGTAGACCCTGATCAGAGGGCTCCTATAGGAGCTCTCTGATCTGGGTTCACTGTTTGCAAATGTAAAGAGTATATTTTATACAGGTCCATGGTGTTGAAAGAGTTAAACGTCCCCAAAACATTTTCTTCCTGCTTGCTAAACACTCATGGAAGACACATACAGAGCTGGGGACCGTTTCATAACACTTTGTACGATAAATGTTGTCGTAAGTCAGATTATAAAAGTCTCAATTATAATCTATTTCTCTATCTAATCCTGTCTTGTGACATCTTTTCAAGACGATTCCAAAGAGATGTCACAAGACAGGATTGGATAGAGAAATCAGAATTTAAATGTATTTTAAAGTTTTGACTTACGATCGTTTTTAGTCGTAGGAAGTTTTATGAAATGGGCCCCTGTAACTTAATAATCCCTGAAACAACTTGCCATATGTTCACTGTTTGTAAAAGATGAAAATATGTTGCATTAGGGGTTTAACCCATTATATGCATGATACACTTTTAGGTGTACCTCTAGGCAAACAGTTTTGATTTCAGATCAGGCCCAACAATGTGGGGCCTGATCTGAGATCAAAACCGTTTGCAGCTAAGTCAATTTTATGCGTTTTTTACTTAGGAAACATTGATATGAGTGTCAAACAGTTAAGATCCAGATCAGACGCCACATGATGCAGCGTCTGATCTGGACCCAAACTTTTTGCATAATCATGTTTATATTATAGAGCGTGGCAGTAATAGAATTAAAAGTAACTTCCTTAAACTTGGAATTCTTAGGATTTTTATGATCAACTTATGGCAAACCTGCTGACAAAGTTGATATTTTTCAAACAGTTTGGATCCTGATCAGATGCCACAATATGTTTGACAAACATAGTATCAATATTTGATCAGTTCAAATACATATAAAATCCAAATTTTATGAAATAAAAGCGGACAAATACTTGAGGCAGACGGTATCATGGACATGACTGTGCTAGACAGGTTATATGTCACAATGGCAGCAAAAGGATTAACATGGTGGCAGCTAAAAGGTAAACTTTCATTTAAAAATAAACAAGTTTTTTATTAACCCATTACCCAATAACCTGATTCTAGTTTTGAAAAAAAGGTAAACACTTAAAGCAGGTTGAAAGTAAAGCAGAATGGGCCTTAAGGCACATTCTGCTTTACTTTCAGCCTGTTTTAAACAACCATATGCTACATCAAAAAAAGTTCTTATCATACATATTTATAACTGTATAAGTTAGACCTATTTTCATCTGCGTAGAAATGAAATAAAGGTGTAAAAAGGCATATTTATGAGGTAATGGGTTAAATGGTTGAATAACACAAGTCTAATATCTTATCTAGATCTCCACAATTTGCAAATTGTTTATCTGGCCGAGACCTTCCAACCCCCAAGAGGAAAGGGTCTTATGTCTGAATCTGCAATCTCTAACCAGCAAACAATCCACACACAGGAAGACCGACTCTACTTACATTGACTAGAGAAACTAAAAGCATTGAAACAGTCAATACTTTACAGCCGCACCAGCTCCAGATCAGCGGAAGTAAACTGAACAAATTCAACATTTTCTCTCTTATGTCACCACCAAATCCTATGGTGTAACTGCTCATTAGAATCGTCTCGAAGAGACGATTCTAATGAGTAGTCACACCATAGGGTTTAATGCAGAAATAAAGATTTAAGTTTTTGAAATACTCTCCATATCTGAAGCCATGGTTGCCCATATACCCTGATTATTCAATCTGATATCTGCTTAACCTTACTGTTTGCTTCAACACATTTTACTTTCAACTTGTTTGTATAAATGTAACATATACGGTTTTTTAACTTAATCTCAATATTGCTTTGATTTTTAGTAATTAAAGCAACAAGTATGAAGTCATTGCTGACTGAAAGACCTGCTGCTTTAAGTACCGTTATCTCTGGTTCACTCTAGATAATATTGTAAGTAGGGTGTGATCCAATTCATTTGGCTGATAACGCAACATCTCCCTTAAGTCTCTGCACTTCTCCCTATTTTCAGTTCAGAGAGAAGTCACTTCTCCCTAAAATTTTGGCCTAGCGAGAGCCCTGATACCCTTAAAAATCATTTCAATAGCTCAAAAAAGACATATTGCTCAACTCTAAAACTTCAAGAGGACAATTCCAGTTTCAAATTAAGACCACTTGTACCATTTCTATTTCCAGCTTCAATGCAAAAGCAAATACCAAAGTCTGAATTATGTTCCTTCATCATGTTGAGACAAAAACTGATTTATAGAGGGAAAAATAATAATGATAAAATACCCGAAACATAGTGTTGGAAAAACATACATATATTCAAGAAAATGCACTTTAACCCTTTACCCTATAGAAACGCCTTTTAGCGTATATGATTTATTCCTCCGCTGAAGAAAATAGTTCCAATTTAATCAGTCATGAATATATATTCTAGGGAATATTTTCTATATTCTAGCACATGATAGCTTAAAGCAGGCTGAAAGTTAAGCAGAATGCGCCTTAAGGCGCATTCTGCTTTACTTTCAACCTGCTTTAAGTATAGTCACCTATCTTCAATACTATAAATAGGCTATCAGGTAAAGGGTTAAAGGTGTTGTGGATTTGCTTCAAGAATGAAAATAATTGTTTGGTATTGTGCTGAAATGTTTTACTATAAAATATATATCATTTGAGTAAAGCTTGTTTAAAAGAAGGTGCATGGCAACATTTATATACAGATGCCAACTTATTGCAGAGGCTTTATGCAAAATGTTTGTCCTACATGAACCTTTCCCCCATTGAAGAGTCTTACTTTTGAAACGCCCTTAATTCATTCCCCCGCTAAAGAAAACAGTTCCGCTTCATACAATCATAAATACGCTGCATAAGAATAAATATATTCTATATCTGAGCAGATAGTAGTCTGCTTTACTTTCAGCCTGCTTATGCAATCATTTGTCTTCAATACCGAAAACAAGCAATGGAGGGGGAATGGATAACCTGTTACCCCGGTCCGTCTAAACACCCCAAACCTCCCCAAACTAATCCAAACCTCCCAAAACCACTTTTAAAAGCATTTTTTTTTTTATAATTCTAGCAGATTGTAGCTTAAAGCAGGCTGAAAGTAAAGCAGAATGCGCCTTAAGGTGCATTCTGCTTTACTTTCAACCTGCTTTAAGAGAATACTTGTCTTCAAAACCAGGAACAGGCTATTAGGATAGTGATTTAATATTTAGAGGTAACTGTGTAAAGTGATCTTAAGTTTTGTTCGAGTTATTCCCCTTGAAAAGAAAAACATCAAATATTTAATTTTAAATTAACATTTTTTCATTGTTTAAGCTTAAATTTGCCATTTATAAGCTATTTTTGATTAGATATTAAGGAATTTAAGTGGTTTGGATTGTTTTCAAGTGCTTTAGGCAGGTTTGGAGAGGTTTGGAGTGGTTTGGGGAGGTTTGGGGTCTTTAGACGGACCCCCTGTTACCCCATAGCCCATTTCTTAATTTGAAGATAGGTGACTACCTAAATCAGGTTGAAAGTAAAGCTTTCCTTTCAGCCTGCTTCAAGCTACCATCTGCTAGGATATCAAAACAATTTGTTATGGTTCAAAATCCTTACTATACCAAATGGAACTATATATTTTCTTTGGTGAATGAATAAAGGCATAAAAAGGGGTATTCATGGGGTAATGGGTTAAGCTGACACATGTGCATTTTGTCTTCTTTTTACTGGCAGTTTTATCCAAGTTTTTATTTTATTAAAAACTATAATGCCTCTAAAAACAGCTTGGCAAAGCTGCAAAATGATAAATACATGATGAACAAAATACAGTAAAACCTCAACCTCTCTATTACGACCACTAAAAAGAAGACTAGTTGATTGTATAAAAGACAGGTGATAGCCTAAAGCAAGGTGACAGGACAGCTTAAAACAAAGTGACACCTTAAAGCAAGCAAGGTTACAGTACTGTCACCTTGCTTTAAGCAGTCACCTGCCTTTAAACACCTAATATCTACAACAATTTAGTCGTCGTAATAGAGAAGTTTTACTGTATTTAACACGGTTACAGAATTACACATACAGTGGAGAATGTGTTATTCTTTCCCAATAAACGCGTTTACACTAAAACTATTATTTGCAGTGCAAACAGTTTGGAGCCAGATCAGACGCCGGGTAACCCGGCGTCTGATCAGGCTCCAAACTGTTTGCCACCAAGATAAACATGAAATATCAGAATTGTCCAAAAGTTGTTCTTTTCTACGTTTTAGTGCTTTGCGTTTGCGTACGTTTGCGTTTAAACGGGAAAGAATAACAGATTCTCCACTGTATATACCCCTATCTATACATAGAAACTGCTGTACACTTTGAACATATCAAGTTTGTGACAAACTCACTGTCAAACTTGTGTTTAACCCAGTACCCCTTAATAACGCCTTTTTACGCCTCTATTTATTCCTCCACTGAAGAAATAAGTTCCAATTTAGACAGCCAAGAATATGTATCAGAAGAAATATTTTCTATATCCTTGCAGATGGTAGCTTAAAGCAGGCTGAAAGTAAAGCAGAATGTGCCTTAAGGCAAATTCTGCTTTACTTTCAACCTGCTTTAAGTGGTCACCTGTTTTCAAAGCTAGAAATAGGCTAAGAGGTAATGGGTTAACAACCACATCATGAATAAACTTCTTAATTTTCTCAGTCTTAACCCATAACCCCATAAATACGCCTTTATTTTATTCCTTCACTGAAGAAAATAGTTTCAATTTATACAGCTATGAATATGCACCAAAAGAAGTATCTCCTTTAACCTAGCAGGTGGTAGCTTAAAGCAGGCTGAAAGTAAAGCAGAATGTGCCTTAAGGCACATTCTGCTTTACTTTCAACCTATTTTAAGTGGCCACCTATCTTCAAAACTAGAAATAGGCTATGGGGTAATGGGTTAAACGACTATACCATGAATAAACATAACAATCTTAAGACAGGTGACTGCCAAATGCAGGATAAAGTAAGGCAGAAATAGAGGATCTGTTGCGAGTTGTCTTTTAAGATCGGGTGTTCCTAAATAAGTTAAAGTTAACCCATACTTAAAGCAGGCTGAAAGTAAAGCAGAATGCACTTAATGCGCATTCTGCTTTACTTTCAGCCTGCTTTAAGCTAACATGTACAAGAAAAAAATCCTAAGATTTAGGAAAAATCCGGAGAAATGGCAGCCCTGTAGTTTTGAAAAGAAGTGACCACTTAAAGCATTCTGCTTTATTTTCAACCTGCTTTAAGCTATTATCTGCTAAAATATAGAAAATATTTCTTATGATTTTTATTTGCGACAGTATAAATTGGAACTATTTTCTTCAGTTGTGGAATTAATTAAAGGCGTATTTATAGGGTAAAGACAGGTAAGTGCCTAATGCAGGACAAAAGTAAGGCAGAAGTCTCCTGCATTGCTTCTGTCAAGCATTATCTCACTAAACCCTAGCAATTACAATCTCACTAAACCCTAGCAATTACAATCTCACTAAACCCTAGCAATTACAATCTCACTAAACCCTAGCAATTACATTCTCACTAAACCCTAGCAATTACAAACAGTGTTCTAGAGAAGAAAACACTTGCCATATGAAAATAGTATAAACACAGGCGCATTCTGCTTTTCTTTCAGCCTGCTTTAAGCTATCATGTGCTAGAATATCGAAAATATTCCCTATAATATATATTCGTGACTGATTAAATTGGAACTATTTTCTTCAGCGGAGGAATATATCACATTCGCTAAAAGACACTTTTATGGGGGTAAGGAATAATGTTCTCGTCATTCACTAACCTGGATCGTTGCTGACCATGCCTTTCTTCCCATTATCATTCCATACAGAGACACACCACTATGATGGGTCCTTGGCTAATACTCGATATGTGGCAGCAAAATATTCTTTATTAATTTAACCCTTTAACCTGTTTCCAGCTTTGAATACAGGTGACCACTTAAAACAGGCTGAAAGTAAAGCAGAATGTGCTTTAAGGCACATTCTGCTTTACTTTCAACCTGCTTTAAGTGGTCACCTATTTTCAAAACTAAAAACAGGCTATGGGGTAATGGGTTAATACAATTTTGACTGTAATTAAAATTATCTACTATTGCAAAAAATCACAGCATAACAAAATAACAATAACCTAATCTTGCATATATTCTAGGACTAGGAATCAGGCTAGATATGCTGGAACAGGTTCCAGACTTCATGTGTCTACCATGTAGCCTGGAACTGGACTTACAAAATCAAGACTGGTTCCAGACTTGACTATCTAAATAACAAACCAAGAACCAGGCCTAGTAAATTAGGACTGGTTCCAAGTTTTACACATACTGAATATAACCAGTCTGGGACTACAATATCTATTTTCAGACTTGAATTATCTGTAACACTACTGGGCACCAGTTTTACAATACATTATCCAGGGCTCCAGATAAGGGGGAGTAAACTGAACACCAAATCCTATGGTGTTACTACTCATTAGAATCGTCTCTTCGAGACGATTCTAATGTAATCAGTAGTAACACCATAGGGTTTTAAGCAAAAATAAAGATTTTATTTTTTGAAATACTCCCCTTATCTAAATTCTGACTTTAAATATCTATTATGTAACTGGGAACCAGTCTTGAAATACAATAGCTGGTTCCAGACTTTACATATCTATAATGCAGCCAGGAGCCAGACATTGACTTACACATGATAAATAGTTGGATAGAACACAATTTTTTCAGAAAAATAACAAATACAAGAATAACCAATTTTCCTGGGCAGAAATACATTTTTTATGACATAAGTGACATTCAGAAGAGCAGATTGTGATTGATGACAAAATCAGTCAAACTACCATAACTCTCACATTAACCCAATTTAGCTCATTACTATAATACACATTTTTATGACCCCCCCCCCCCCCCCCCCCCCCCCCCCGTGCTATGAAGAAAATAAGACTTTATACAGCCTTGATTAAGTATAATAAAAACGTATTTTTTTCTTCCCTTATATTCTAGCAGATGGTAGCTTAAAGCAGGTTGAAAGTAAAGCAGAATGCACCTGCTTTACTTTCAACCTACTTTAACCCATAGCCTGTCTCTAGAGATAGGTATTTTTAACCCTTTTACATATTCCTCCATTCAAGAAAATAGTTCCAATTTATACAGATATAAATAGTAGTAACACCATAGGATTTGGTGCTGAAATGAGTGATAAAATGTTTGATTTGTTGAAATAACTACCTCTTATCTGAAGCCCTGTACATGTATATGAATATTTATAATCTGAGCTTCAACCCCACAATAATACCTTTAAAAGGAAATACAGCTAAAACTCCCTAAACCAGAAACTCTTTGGAAAAGAAGGTAGATCACAAAAGACAAGTGATTACTTAATGCAGGATAACAGTAAGGCAGAAAGCTCCCGATTACTTAATGCAAGATAAAAGAGAGCTTTCTGCCTTACCGTAATCCTGCATTAACCCTTTACCCCATAAATACCCCTTTTTACGCCTTTAATATATTACTACTCTGAAGAAAACAGTTCCACTTTACACAGTTATGAATAAGTAGTATAAAATTTTCTAAATCCTAGCAGATGATAGCTTAAAGCAGACTGAAAGTAAAGCAGAATGTGCCTTAAGGCACATTCTGCTTTACTTTTAACCTGCTTTAAGTGGTCACCTATCTTTAAAACTAGAAACAAGCTATGGGGTAAAGGGTTAAGCAGTCACCTATTACCAACTGGTTTAGAGAACAAACCTATCGTTGTAAAAGTATATGATTTAGAGAGGTTTCCCGGTAACTCTCAGGGCTCCAGATAAGGAGAGTATTTTCAAAGCTTACATTCTTCTGTCTGCACCAAACCCTACTGTGTGACAACTCATTAGAGTTGTTTTGAAGAGACAATTCTAATGAGTAGTCACACCATAGGGGTTTGTGCAGATACACAGTAAACAAGATACTAATTCAGGGCTCCAGATAAGAGGGAGTAAACTGAATAAATCCAAACAATTTCTCACTCTTTTAAGCACCCAATTCTATGATGCTGTTACTCATTGGAATTGTCTAAAAGAGACAATTCCAATGAGTAGCAACACCATAGGGTTTAATGCACAAATAAAGTTGTTATTTTCAGGAATACTCCCCTTATCTTGAACCTTATGTTCAATAAACACACAATTATGCTCTCAGCTGTAATGCTCGACTCTTTAAGTCCAAATTAGGTCAAGGTCAAAGCAAAGTCGGATTATATGAGCGAATTTTGGAATGGTTCAAAGCAACAATTGTATAATTATCCAAGCATTATAGTAAGCGGTGTTGATGTTAGGTGGAATGATAAAATCTGGTTAACCTCAAACGAAAACATGCATGGATGGACAGGACAATCACTATATATGCCCCTTGCATCAATAGACATCGAGGGGACATGATAATAATGGGACTACCTAATTTTACTTCCTCTTATCTGCAGCCATAAACTACATGGCTCAAGATAAGAAGGAGTAAACTGAACAAATCCAACATTTTCTTGCTCATTTCAGCACCAAATCCTATAGTGTTACTACTCATTAGAATCATCTCTTCGAGACGATTCTAACGAGTAGTGACACTATAGGGTTTAAAGCAGAAATAAAGATTTTAGTTTTTGGAAAAACTCTCCTCATCTGCAGCCCTGAACTATGATGAATGTTTTAAAAGATTCTGAACATAAAAGATAACTAGATCTGTAAAACTGGGTCAAGTCCATGAAGGGTCGTAACCTTTCCAGTTTATAGGTGGCGCCACGTGGACACGCTGACTGTTGTATGTGAAACTGACTACTCCTCTATAAGCAGTTCTTTCAACTCCAGCCTGAAACAGAGAAATATACCATGACATACAGAGAATATACCATCCCATACAGAGAATATACTATGACATACAGAGAATATACCATGACATACAGAGAATATATCATGACATACAGAGAATATACCATGACATACAGAGAATATACCATGACATACAGAGAATATATCATAACATACAGAGAATATACCATGACATACAGAGAATATACCATGACATACAGAGAATATACCATGACATAGAGAGAGAATATACCATGACATACAGAGAATATACCATGACATACATAGAATATACAATGACATACAAAGAATATACTATGACATACAGAGAATATACACTGACATACAGAGAATATACAATGACATACAGAGAATATACCATGACATACAGAGAATATACAATGGCATACAGAGAATATACAATGACATTAATGATTTCCAATGACCCATGGTATAAAGCATTTCTACTCAGTCTAAGATCATTCTCAAGCTTTTGATTGGTCAGATTTGAACTTTTGATGAGCAAAAGTTCAAAGCTGACCAATCAAATGCTTGAGAATAAAACTCACTCAACTCAAACTCTTGATAATCTTTGGGACTACAATAATTGTTTCAGCAAATACATGTTTATCGGGAAAAAATATTCGTGTTTATGTGAAACTGGTTGGCAAATTTACCATGAAATGTTGGCGGGAATCATTCATTTGGCAATCAATTTGGCCTTTTCGCATAAACACAGAAAAAAATCAGTTCATTTCTTAGTTAACCTCTACTATGTGGGGATCAAGCACAAACATCATTTGCAAACAGTGCAGACCAAGATCAGCTCAAACAGGAGTCCTCTGATCAGGTTTTGCACTATTTGTCATATTTAACCCATTACCTTATAACCTGTTTCTACATGTAGGTAACTACCTAAAGCAGATGAAAGTAAAGCAGAATGAGCCTTAAGGCACATTCTGCTTTACTTTCAGCCTTATTTAAGCTTCCAATTGTTAGAATATAGAAAATGTTTCTTTAGGTATATTTCCTGATTGTATAAAGTGGAACTATTTCTTCAGTGGATGAATAAATTAAATGCGTAAAAATTAGTATCTATGAAGAAATGGGTTACAGATCTTTTTCCACAAAACCCTCCTGAGTCATTATAAACTAATCATTTATCACAAAATGGAAGCATTCATTTGAAAATTTAGCATTGTAAGGGTCAAGACCTCAAGGGTCAAAGGTTACCTTAAAATCATCCATGACCCCTAGTCTTTTAGCTATGTCCTTGAACTCATTCTTTGTCTTGTAGGTCACTCTGACTTCTTGCAAGTCTGGCCTCTTCTTGCCCTGTACCTCAGCCAGGGCAATTTGGGGAACTTTATATATATGCTCGAGGAATACTTTGTCGTAATTATCCTGTATGACACAATAAAGGTAAAATTATAACATGTGATGTCAGGTCTCCTCTTGCCCTGCACCTCAGCCAGGGCAATTTGGGGAACTTTATATATATGCTCGAGGAATACTTTGTCGTAATTATCCTGTATGATACAATAAAGGTAAAATTATAACATGTGATGTCTGGTCTCCTCTTGCCCTGTACCTCAGCCAGGGCAATTTGGGGAACTTTATACAGTGGAGAATCTGTTATTCTTTCCCAATAAACGCGTTTACGCTAAAACTATTATTTACAATACAAACAGTTTGGAGCCAGATCAGACGCCGGGTTACCCGGCGTCTGATCAGGCTCCAAACTGTTTGCCACAAAGATAAACATGAATTATCAGAATTGTCCAAAAGTTGTTCTTTTCTACGTTTTAGTGCTTTGCGTTTGCGTACGTTTGCGTTTAAACGGGAAAGAATAACAGATTCTCCACTGTATATATGGTCTAGGAATACTTTGTCGTAATTATCCTGTATGATACAATAAAGGTAAAATTGTAACATGTGATGTCATTAACTCATTACCCCATAAGTACACATTCTTATGCTTTCAATTTATCTTTCTTCCATATAGTTCCACTTTGTACAGTCATGAACATTCACTGTCAAAACATTTCCTGTATTCTAGCAGATGGATTCTTAAAGCAGGCTGAAAGCAAAGCAGAATGAGCTTTAAGGTGCAATGTGCTTTACTTTCAATCTATTTTAAGTAGTAACAAATGCTTTCAAATCTTGAAACAGGCAATGGTGTAATGGATAACAAGGGTTCCTCTAGCACAACATATGCCTCTTTAAACTATGGTCAAATATAGTTGAAATGTCCCAATTTACTGAAGAGTTGAACTGTGTAGAAAACATAGCATCCTACCAAGTATAATGATAATCAGGCAACAATTGTGAGTAGTTTGCAATCCAAATTGTTTGCTATGGAGAATTTGTGAACAATAAACATATTTAATATAATTTCATAGCTCCAGATAAGGGGAGTCGTTAAAAATCTAAAATCTTTATTTCTGCATGAAACCCTATGATGTGACTACTCATTTGAATCGTCTCTTTGAGACGATTCAAATGAGTAGTGACACCATAGGATTTAATTCAGAAATAATTTTTTTAGCTTTTTAACTACTCCCCTCTGCATGAAACCCTATGGTGTGACTACTCATTTGGATCGTCTCTTTGAGACGATTCAAATGAGTAGTGACACCATAGGGTTTAATTTAGAAATAAAGATTTTAGTTTATATGGTGTGACTACTCATTTGAATCGTCTCTTTGAGACGATTCAAATGAGTGGTGACACCACAGGGTTTAATTTAGAAATAAAGATTTTAGTTTTTTAACAACTCCCCTGATCTGGAGTCCTTGAAATTGTTATGAATATTCAAGATCACTAACCTTGAGGAGATAGGACAAATCCTTCTCAGTGAAAGGCACAAATTTGTCATTCAGCTGAATAAACTTTAAATGTTTCTCATAAAACAATCCTCTGAAAAACAAACAAAAGTACATGGCGTCAAATATGTTTAACAGGTACTACAGAGCACCAGATAAGGGTAGTTTTTCAAATACTGAAATCTTTATTTCTGAATTAAACCCTATGGTGTCACTACTCATTAGAATCGTCTCTTCGATACGATTCTAATGAGTAGTAACACCATAGGATTTGGTGCTAAAAATAGTGAGAAAATGTGGGATTTGTTGAAAAAACTACCTCTTATCTGGAGCCTTGGGTACAGTGTTTGTAAATGACAAGTACAGTGGAGAAGGCACTATTCTTTCTCAATAAATAGAGGATATTGTATGAGTGTTCATTATTTATCATTTTTAATAAACGAGTTGACTAAAATAATATGACGCGAGCCTTGGCGAGCGTCATATTCATTTTAGTCAACGAGTTTATTAAAAATGATAAATAATGAACACGAATGTGATATTCTATTTATCACATTACAAGTTCAAGCACCTATTAAATTGATTTGAAGCCGTAGTTTGTAGACCCTACGCTATATAGATTTTCCGCCAAACGTTACGTTGTTTACGTTAACGTCATAGTAAACGACGTCATTTGGCACCCCGCTACATGCAGCGCTTATGGACGAACAAGTTAGGCCGGAGCCCAAAAAACGATATTCCACTAGTGGATTACGATATTTATACAATCGCTTTATGCAACTCCCAGACCACAAATTATGTGATAAACACATTTATGCTAAAACCATTATTTCCATTGCAAACAGTTTGGAGCCAGATCAGATGTTGTGCATTATACCATCTTGTAGGCATTGAAATCCTCTTTAAAATGATATATCACACATGCATTTAGCACTAAATATATCAAATTTATTGATCAAGTATAATTACTTTTTGAACCACCCTCGTAGGCCAAACTCAGATACAGAGCCTGTGAAGACAACAGTGCTTGGTATGTACAGTGGAGAATCTGTTATTCTTTCCCGTTTAAACGCAAACGCACGCAAACGCAAAGCACTAAAACGTAGAAAAGAACAACTTTTGGACAATTCTGATAATTCTTGTTTATCTTGGTGGCAAACAGTTTGGAGCCTGATCAGACGCCGGGTTACCCGGCGTCTGATCTGGCTCCAAACTGTTTGCACTGCAAATAATAGTTTTAGCGTAAACGCGTTTATTGGGAAAGAATAACAGATTCTCCACTGTACAATGTAGCAATACAATAAGGCTGGTTTTGTTATAGCAGGGCTCATATGTATGTGTAGCTTTTAGGAAATGTGGTAGCTCAGTGACCACTAAACACAAGTTAGACAGTATTCACTCTGATCCAGAGGCAGAGCTCTAGATAAGGTGGGTATTTCAAATACTTTCTTATTTCTTCACCAAACCCTCTGTTGTGACCACTCATTAGAATTGTCTCGAAGAGACGACCCTAATGAGTGGTCACAACATAGAGTTTAAAACCCTTTCCGCCCTGTACAATTCTAGCCTTCAATTTAGTCTAGTCCATTTTTGTCTTTTTAGGGTTGATTTCTACAATATAATTATGTCAATATGACAAACAGTGTAGACCCTGATCAGAGGGCTCCTTACAGAGCCCTCTGATCAGGGTCTTCCCTGTTTACATCGGACAAGTGTACTCCTCACAAGTATGCTGTTTGTAAATAAAGCATATATACTTGACTATGATTCAATGTTCAGTTTACCCCCCTTTTGTCGGGAGCCCTGCGGGTAATAGAGATTCAACCAACTTACTTGCTTACTCCTACTTTGCCAAATGTACTTGTACGACTCAGCTCGGGCCGTAAACACGACCTGTTCCTCCTCTGGTCAGGGTGTCTCATCCAATCATCCCAGAATCTGTAACATACCGTAAAATACTTAAAATATTGGCCACCCTGTTTAACTTTCATAAAATTCCTAAAACTTGGGCCATTCCGTAAAAACACTTAAAACTTGGCACACCCTGTTTAACCCTTTCCCTCATAGAAGTGCCTTTTAGCACATTTAATTTATTGCTCCACTGAAGAAAATATTTCTTATTAATTCAGTCACGGATATGTTTTATACTAAATGTTTTCCATATCCTAGCAGATGGAAGCTTAAAGCAGGCTGAAAGTAAAGCAGAATGTGCCTTAAAGCACATTCTGCTTTACTTTCAACTTGCTTTAAGTGGTCATTATATCTTCAAACTTTATGGGGTAACTACCATAAAATTCCTAAAACTTGGTCAATTCCGTAAAACACTAAAAACTTGTTACACCCTGTATAGTTACCGTAATTATCCTAAAACATTGGCCACCCTGTATAACACCCATAAAATTCCAAAAACTTTGGTCAATTCCGTAAAACACTGAAAACTTGGCACACCCTGTTTAACCATTTCCCCCATAGATGTCATGGATATGTTTAATGATAAATGTTTTCCATATCCTAGCAGTAAAACACTAAAAACTTGGCACATCCTGTATAACTACCATAAAATTCCTAAAACTTGGGCCATTCCGTAAAACACTTAAAACTTGGCACACCCTGTTTAACCCTTTCCCCCATAAAAGCACCTTTTATTTATTGCTCCACTGAAGAAAATATTTCTTATCAATTCAGTCATGGATATGTTTAATGATAAATGTTTTCCATATCCTAGCAGATGGAAGCTTAAAGCAGGCTGAAAGTAAAGCAGAATGTGCCTTAAGGCACATTCTGCTTTACTTTCAACCTGCTTTAAGTGGTCACATATCTCCAAACTTAAAAACAGGCTATGGGGTAAAGGGTTAACTACCATAAAATTCCTAAAACTTGGTCAATTCCGTAAAACACTGAAAACTTGGCACACCCTGTATAGTTACCGTAATTATCCTAAAATTTGGTTTTAACAACTTTATCACAGAGAAATTTGTTCAAAAGTTTTCATGAGCTTGTAAAGTGGAACTATTTTCTTGAGTTGAGGAATAAATTAAAGGCGTGAAAGGGCATATTTATGGGGTAATAGGTTAAGAACTTACGTTTGTGGCCAATGTGGGCCTATCTCTGACCAAATATTCTTTTCCATCATCCAACCAAGGCCTGGGAAAAAATCTGTTCTGTGTATTAACTCTGTAATAAGATCAAAACATGTAAGCCAGGGCTCCAGATAAGGGGTAGTTTTCTGAACAAATCCACCATTTTCTCACTAATTTCAGCACTCATTAGAATCGTCTCGAAGAGACGATTCTAATGAGTAGTGACACCATAGGGTTTAATACAGAAATAAAGATTTTAGTTTTTGAAAAACTACTCTTATCTGGAGCTCTGTAAGCTATACAGTAACTCTTTCGTTATATCCAAATTTCACTATATCAGGTCTATTTTACATATGGGGAATAACTTTTGTTTTGTTATTTTAAACATTTCCTTTTATAACATAACAGACGGCGTGAGCGTTGAATAACACCCGTTGTTTAAATGTAGATTCAATTTACAGATTTTGGGTGTAATTAATCAATATTAGATCTACATGAAAGTGCTTATTATACATATAATACCATAAACATTATGCTAGTGAACGGGGTAAATTTGGAACAACTTTTTTCCTGTATAAATCTACTTATATAGCGCTTAGCATTCACTTGACCTCAAAGACTGCGATAAATAACTTTTCTAGGTTATGTTATAAAAAGAATATAACATTCGCAGCGGTTTTTTTCACCCAATTGGGAACGGGTCCGGTACCCCTCAGATTGGGAATTTTTCAAGTCAAATTGGGAAAAACGAGTTGTGAAATGATGACAACGCAGAAATTGGGAATTTTAGTTACTAAACCGTTTATAACTGTTTATGATGGTAAACATGGTGTAGAAACTAAATCTACGCTGGATGTATTACTCACAGTAGACGCTGTTGCGGCTGAGACAGAGTTGATGACTTAGTAAAATCCAAAATCTTATCTTATCTATCTCTGGAAACTGCCAATCACGCTCGCGAGTGTTAAAGGCAGTGATCTAGATTCAAGTTTTTCATTATCGTCTTTTTCAAAACAATTCTGTAATACTTTGAATTATGGCTCATAATTGTTTTAATTGTAGGATTTCTACATTTTATAAATGTTGGTAAACAGAGTCAGACTGGGTTTGTAAACTCTTATCAATTTCAGTAGATTTTGCGATCACGCAACATAACCAGTCTCGATAAAGGGGCATGTATAAATCTTCACCCGGACTGTTTCCGAAATTCGGCCGTAATCACTGGTATTGTTTTATACATACTCCCAAAAATGTCAATGGAGTTGCGTAACTTTGCTTACATTCATTGTAGCAAAAGATAAGTTGGAATATGGATGGTTTGCTATGATTTAAAGGGAAAATGTAATTTGATAATTGCAAATATGTTTATTTTGATTGGAAACAGGTCCGATAATTGATTTCTTTCGATTGGGAAAATTTTTATCGTCAAATTGGGAAGGGTCCGTCTCGAATTGGGAACGGGTCCGTTCCCCGGTACCGTCCAAAGAAGGAAAAAAACGCTGATTTGTGTTAATAATTTATTGGATTTATCAAACTCCTCATTTTAGAAAACGATAAAAACTCGGCAAAGCCTCGTTTTAATCGTTTTCTAAAAGACTCGTTTAATAAATCCAATAAATTATGAACACTCATGTAATATCCTATATATATCCAACTTTATTATAAGCAAGTTTCATTGTATTAACCCATTACCCAATGCCCCGTTTCTAGTTTTGAAGATATGTTACCATTTAAAGCAGGTTTTGGACTGCTTAACCCTTTGAACCCTAGTCCCGCATATAGGCGTCCTTTTCAAACAGTATACATGTGAATAAGACACTTGTCCTGTGCAAACAGTGAAGACCCAGATCAGAGGGCTCCAAAAGGAGCCCTCTGATCAGGGTCATCACTGTTTGTCATTATGCCAAATATTGACAAAAACAACCCTTAAAAGTCAGAAATGGACCAGACTAAAATGGAAACTGAAATTGTCCATTTAAAGTTTCAGGGAGGAAAGAGTTAAGTGGTCAACTCTCTTCAAAACTAGAGACAGCCTTTGGGGTAAAGGGTTAAACAGCAACCCATCAGGAAAAAAAGTCTCCTATTCAAGGGTGCAAATATGGGAAAGGCTGAACCATTGTAAAATTTCACTAACCTGGATCGTTGCTGACCATGCCTTTCTTGCCATTATCATTCCATGCCGAGACACACCACAATGATGGGTCCTTGGCTAATACTCGATATGTGGCAGCAAAATATTCGTAAAAATCTGGTGATATGTCTAGATCATCTGAAAAAAATTAGAAAACTGTTTAAAAGTTTGTGATGAAAATCCATTAAACAATAAACATATTAATCATCTAAACGAACAAGATTAACACAAAAAGTTCTCCCCTGAAGAAAATAGTTCCATTTTATACAGTCAGTCATGAAAATAAATCATAAGACATATTTTCTTTTATCCTAGAAATTGATAGTATAAAGCAGGATGAAAGTAAAGCAGAATGTGCCTAAGGCACATTGTGCTTTACTTTCAATCTGCTTTAAGAAGTCACCTGTCTTCAAAAAAAGAAACAGGCTATGGGGTAAGGGATTTACCTCGTAAAGGGGAATGATTGATGAACAGACAGGTCAATCACTATTATGTCTCCATGAGGCAACACACAGAGCTCCAGATAAGATGGGTATGAGAAGTAATAACCTTCTTATTTCATCACAAAATCCTATGTTGTCACCACTCATTAGAATTGTCCATTCAAATGAGTGGTGACAACATAGGGTTTAGAGGAGAAACAAAGGATTTGATTTGATTTGTTTTGATTTTACGTCGCTTTCAACAGTATTTCAGTCATATCGCGACGCCCAGCTAATTTCAGGTGGAGGAAGACCCCAGAAGTCATTTATGCACTGTTTCAGGCACAAGTTGGCAACTGAGTAGAACCACCGACCTTCCGCAAGCCAGCTGGAAGGCTTCCCCACATGAAAAATCCGAACGACCCTACTGGGATTCGAACTCACAGCGGTGAGGAGCTTAGTGATGTAAGTCACAGTGACTATACCACTAGGCCACGGAGGCCCCAGAAAAGGAGAAATTGTATGGAAATGTTTAGTTCCAGATTAGATGGGTATGACAAAATACATTTCTTATTTCTCGACCAAACCCTATGACGTCACCACTCATTAGAATCGTCTCAAAGAGAGAAATTGTATGGAAATGTTTAGTTTAACCATTCAGAGCTTCAGATAAGGGGAGTATTTCAAAAACTAAAATCTTTATTTCTGCATTAAACCCTATGGTGTCACTACTCATTAGAATCATCTCGAAGAGACGATTCTAATGAGTAGTAACACCGTAGGATTTGGTGCTGAAATAAGTGAGAAAATATTTGATTTGTTCGGTTTACTCCCTCTTATCTGGAGCCCTGCCCACTCTTATCTGAAGCTTTGATATCTATCATTTCTCCACCCACCTTCTACTACTATAACGGCCGAGAAGTTGAGAGTATGGAACACTTGGTTCAGGGCCCACTTGTAATGTCGGGCTATCTTGTAATAACCTTCAAACTTCCGCTGTGGCCACGGTACTTCTATCTTACTGAGATCAGGTTGCTGAAATACAAAATAAAATAATGTTGCAGGGCTGCCATTTCTCCGGATTTTTCCTAAATCTTCGGATTTTTTTCTAGTTTATAGTAGCTTAACGCAGGCTGAAAGTAAACTTATAGCCTGCTTTAAGTAGTCCCATGTCAACAAAACTAGAAACAGGCTATGGGGTAAAGGTACAATTCGTAAAATCGCATTTGAAAAATGCAAATTTGGAAATCTTAGGATTTTTCATTTCAACTTATGGCAGCCCTGTGTTGGAAATCACACATGACAAAAATATTGATAGCAAACATACCTATCAACTGATAATCGATTTGCTTTATACTTATTCTACTTCACCCCCCCCCCCCCCCCCCCCCCCCCCCCCCCCCACACACACACATGTGTTTTAACCCTTTACCCCATAGCCTGTTTTTTTTAGTCTTCAAGACATGGGACCACTTAAAGCCAGATGTACTCTGCTTTACTTTCAGCCTGCTTTTAGCGACCATCTACTAGAGTACAGAATATATTTTCTATTGAGCACATTCAAGACTGGATGAAGTGGAACTATTTTCTTTAATGGAAGAATAAATTAAAAATGTAAAGAGGCCTATCTATGGAGTAATGATTTAATAATCAAAAATGATCAGGCTCCAAACCATGTAGCATTACAAAGTTTTCTTGTTTTATTAGTTTCATTTTAACTCATTCACCCCTGAAACTTTAAATGGACAATTCCAGTTTACAATTAAATCTAGTCCATTTTTCAGGGCCTCCGCTGGGATTCGCATTTGTTGCCAAATACGATAGAAATTTCAAAGTGGAGATAAAATATTTGATCTGGCGAATTTGATTTCGACAAGGATTTTTCTTATATTGCAAGAAGTGTTTTGTATATTTTCATTGCTGTAAGCCAAAATATGATTAGTTGGGGTGGATTTTAACAATATTTTACAAAATGACAAACTCCTTAAGGAGCCCTCTGATCAGGGTCTACACTGTTTGCATGGGACAAGTGTACTATTGACAGGTATATGATTTGTTAATGACAAGTATACTCGTCGCTAGGGTTCAATGTGTTAACGGGACAGAACAACGTCTTCCCCACTGTATAACCAGGGGCCCGTTTCATAAAACTTCGTACGACAAAAACGATCGTACGCAAGTCTAAACTTTAAAATACATTTAATTTCTCATTTCTCCATCTAATCCTGTTTTGTAACATACTTTTGGAAGCGTCTTGAAAAGACGCTTCCAAAGAGATGTCACAAGACAGGATTAGATGGAGAAATAAATAATAATTGATACTTTTATAATCTGACTCACGGTGGGCCAACTAGGTATTACGATGAAATGTTTGTCTACGACAACCTATATGGGTATTATAACAAATTTGTATTGCTACGAAGGCAATTTTGTTGTCGTAGACAAACATTTCTCACTATATACACTGACTTCGTAGCTATACAAATCTCTTATAATACCCATATAGGTTGTCGTAGACAAACATTTCATCGTAATACCTAGTTAGCCCCCCGTGTGACTTACGACAACATTTGTCGTACGAAGTTTTATGAAACGGGCCCCTGATGATGGGACGTACCTTTATATGAATAATGCCCTTTTCCTTGACATATACATCTATAGTGTTTGAAGTGTCAACATGCCCACAGTCCTGACTCACAATGATAGGGAACCTCTTCTCATCTGACCTATACCTGAAAGGTTCAAAACAGAAATCATAGAACTCCAGATACAGTGAGTATGGACTATGGTATTAGGATACAGTGGAGAATCTGTTATTCTTTCCCGTTTAAACGCAAACGTACGCAAACGCAAAGCACTAAAACGTAGAAAAGAACGTGGACAATTCTGATAATTCTTGTTTATCTTGGTGGCAAACAGTTTGGAGCCTGATCAGACGCCGGGTTACCCGGCGTCTGATCTGGCTCCAAACTATTTGCACTGCAAATAACAGTTTTAGCGTAAACACGTTTATTGGGAAAGAATAACAGATTCTCCACTGTATGTTCGACATTGACCTGCACTCTGTACAATTTTTCCATGTTTTATTAGCCATTGTAATAGTTCAAATGATATATGTACATGTAGTGGGCAGTTTTATATATGATTAGTCATGCTACCTTAAATGTGTTCTTCTATTATTTTAAAGAAATGATCCATTGCTTTCTTTCAGGTTAATTGAATCTATAACCAAATAACATTGCAACTGAAAGCTAACACAATGCTTAGAGGCATTCTGCTTTACCTTCACCCTGCTTTAGACTATCATCTGCTAGGATAAAGAAAATATTTCTTATGAGACATATTCTGGCTGTATAAATTGAAACTACATGTATTTTCTTTAGAGGCTGAATAAATTAAATGAGCTAAAATGCGGTTCTATGGGGGGATGGTAAAATGTGTTCTTTTATTATTTAAGAAATGACATTGTGTCTTTATGGGTCCATTGAATCTTTAACCAAGTTATATCACAACTGAAAGCTAACACAATTCTTACTTGAGAATGAGATCCAGGCTTCTGCTCACAGCATCTTTCCTGTTACATGCCATCATGAGGACAGGAAGTGTAACACTGTCTGGATCCCTGTGCTGATAGGTCAGCTCACCTGCATTGGAACCAGTGCCATTGGGTTTGACATTCTTGCCTGGTACCTGGGCCACAACCTCATTGCTGGCTTTCTGCTTCTTCTCTGCAAGTGAATGAAACTGCAGAAGGTTAGTGAGAGAAAAACATTTATTTTTATTTTTATACAAGTACATGCATGCCCTTTTTGACAACAAAGCAGGGCTCCAGATAACAGGAGTAAACTCAACAAATTCAACATTTTCTCACTCATTTTAGCGCAAATTCCTATGGTGTTACTACTCATTCGAGACGATTCTAATGAGTAGTGACACCATAGGGTTTAAAGCAGAAATAAAGAACTTAGTATGTAGAATACTCCCCTTATCTGGAGCCCTGGGTAAGTAAAAGAAAAACATTTTTTTGTCTTATACAATACATTGCACATGCATGCAGTTTTTGACAACAAAGAAGATAAGCAGATCATTTTCAACATTTTCTTCATTATGAAATAGTTAACCCATTTATGCAAAAGTATGCCCTTTTTACGCCTTAATTTCATTCCTCCATTTCACAAAATAGTTCCTCATTATACAGCCATGAATATACACTATAAGAAGTATTTTCTATATCCTAGCAGATGGTAACTTCACCAATTACTACATGGCCTATTTTTATGTTTTTTTAGACAGTTGACCACTCAAAGCAGGTTGAAAGTAATTTTGTAAAGCACAATGCTTTGTGGTGCATTCTACTTTATTTTCAACCTGCTTTAAGCTATTATCTGCCAAGATATAGCAAACATTTGTTATGGTACATATTCAAGACTGTACAAAGTTAGTGGATCTATTTTCTTAGTGGATAAATAAGTTAAAGGTGTACAAAGGCATATTTATAGGGTAAAGAGTTAAGTAGTCATTTAACCCATTACCCCATAGCCTGTTTCTGGTTTTAAAGACAGGTAAACACTTAAAGCAGGTTAAAAGTAAAGCAGAATGCGCCTTGAGGCGCATTCTGTTTTACTTTCAACCTACTTTAAGCTTAGTAACCATCTGCTAAGATAAAGAAAATATTTCTTATGAAACATGTTCATGACTGTATAAATTTGAACTATTTTCTTCAATGGAGGAATAAATCAGAGGCGTAAAAAGGCATATTTATGGGGTAGAGAGTTAACAGAAGTATGACAGTACATCTATTATCTCCAATGCATAATGCATAATGTCTACCTTCCTAGAAACAGAACAGTGTGTGATTTTCATTATCTTTTCCCATAAAAGGGCCATTGATTGTAGGCTTTTATCTATTCCACATAATATATAGAAATACTTCAGATAGAAAAAACTGTTTGCATGCTTGGTAAATTTCTGGTTGGCAACGATTGTCATCTGCTGTTGTTCTGAAAATAGAATCTTTAAGATTTCTTTTCAAAATAGGGTCAGAGTGTCAAACAGTTTGGGACCTGATGAGATGCCTTGTTGCGCAGCATCTCATCTGGATCCAAACTGTTTGCACAGGTAGTCCTGAATCCGCCGCTCAGAGCATGCAAAGAGTTAACCCATTACCCCATAGCCAGTTTCTAGTTTTGAAAATAGGTGACCACTTAAAGCAGGTTGAAAGTAAAGCAGAATGCGCCTTAGGGCGCATTCTGCTTTTCTTTCAGCCTGCTTTAAGCTACCAGCTGCTAGAATATAGAAATTATTTCTCATATTAAATATTCACAACTGTATAAGTTGGAACTACTTTCTTTAGTGGAGGAATAAACTAAAGGCGTCAAAAGGCGTATGTATGGGGTAATGGGTTAACAGGTAGATGTATACATTTTTACAGTCCCTGAAAATGCTAATGAATAATATTGATTTACTCAACTCAAATCCTTGCAACAGCCTACAGCTAAACCCTTAAACCATTACCCCATAAATATACCTTTTTACGATTTTAATTTATTCCTGCACTAAAGGAAATAGTTCCAATTTATACAGTCAGGAATATGTAGCAAAAAATTGTTTTCCTTTATTCTATCAGATGATACAGTGGTAAATACGCTATTCCTACCCACTTTACGCGTTTCTTAACCGTTTCTTACGCGTTTAATATCCGTTTCGTTAAACGCAATTCCTAGCCGTTTCTTTACGCGTTTAAAAGAGCCCGGATGAAAGGGTAATCACTTAGCCGACGGACCCCTTAGCCGAGACTGCATTGGTATAATCGTTTATTAACGCGTTTAAAAGCGTTAAAATCGATAGGCGTTAACCGTTTACTATGCGTTTCTTACGCATAGATTAACGCGTAAATGGGTAGGAATAGCGTATTTACCACTGTAGCTTAAAGCAGGCAACCTGCTTTAAGTAGTCACCTGTTTTCAAAACTAGAAACATGCTATGGGGTAATAGGTCAACCCTTTTCTCCCTGAAACCTCAAATGGACAATTCTAGTTTTCAATTTAGTCTAGGTAATGTTTTACTTTTTAGGGTTGATTTTTACAATATATGTCAAAATGACAAACAAAGCAGACCCTGGTCAGATTGTTCCTAGGTGTCACATTGTGTTACAGTGGAGAATCTGTTATTCTTTCCCAATAAACGCGTTTACGCTAAAACTATTATTTGCAGTGCAAACAGTTTGGAGCCAGATCAGACGCCGGGTAACCCGGCGTCTGATCAGGCTCCAAACTGTTTGCCACCAAGATAAATATGAATTATCAGAATTGTCAAAAAGTTTTCTACGTTTTAGTGTTTTGCGTTTGCGTACGTTTGCGTTTAAACGGGAAAGAATAACAGATTCTCCACTGTAAGAGGTTAAAGCTGATAAAGTCCTTCACAATGCTTATGAATGTATATAAAGTCATTAACTTAACTAGATCTTTGTCACCAGCTAACAGTTTTCATTTTAAAACATATCTTATTTATTAAATAATCAATCATACACAAAGGTTAAAACAACATTATGAAAATTCAATACAAGCTACATGTTTTTGTACTAACCCATTACCCCATAAATACGCCTTTTAACACCTTTAATTTATTCCTTCGCTGAAGCAAATAGTTCCAATTTATACAGTCTTAAAATGAACCAAAAGAAAAAATTCTAAATCCTAGCAGATGATAGCTTAAAGCAGGCTGAAAGTAAAGCAGAATGTGCCATAAGGCACATTCTGCTTTACTTTCAACCTGCTTTAAGTGGTCACATGTCTTCAAAACTAGAAACAGACCATGGAGTAAAGGATTAAGGCACATTTTGCTTTACTTTCAACCCGCTTTACTCATCATCTGTTTCCAAACTAGAAATAGGCTATAGGGGAAGGGTTAAGCAATCTTTCTTTGACTGAATCCAACAAGAAATTAACAGGGAATGACTACTAAATGCAGGATAGAAATAATGCAGAAAGCTCCTTTATTGCTGCATTTAACCCTATGGTGTCACTACTCATTAGAGTTGTCACTTCGAGATGATTATAGTGAGTAGTGATACAGTGGAGAATCTGTTATTCTTTCCCAATAAACGCGTTTACGCTAAAACTATTATTTGCAGTGCAAACAGTTTGGAGCCAGATCAGACGCTGGGTAACCCGGCGTCTAATCAGGCTCCAAACTGTTTGCCACCAAGATAAACAAGAATTATCAGAATTGTCCAAAAGTTGTTCTTTTCTACGTTTTAGTGCTTTGCGTTTGCGTTTAAACGGGAAAGAATAACAGATTCTCCACTGTACAATAGGATTTGGTGCTGACGGTTTAGTTGAGTTGACTCTCTTGTATCTGGCCTTAAACACATGAATATTAAAGCTGAACCATGAAAAGTAAAATAGGGAAATCTATATATGGCATAGGGAAAATCAAATGAAGCAGAGTTTCAGATATACAACTTGAACTTTGATACCCCCAACTGACTTAATGTTAAATTTCAAGTTCATAATCATGAAATTCAAAAACATAAATGAGGGTTACTTTGATATTTGAAGCAAGTTTTGAGAGAACGAGACTTGACTGTACTGACTTCCTTTAACCCATTACTCCATAGATACACTTTTTTATTGTTATTATTATTATTATTATTATTATATGCCTTTGAAATATTCCCCCATTGAATAGTACTAAGAATAGTTCCATTTTATATTCATTAATATGCAGAACAAGAAAACATTTCTATATCCTAGCAGATGGTAGGTTTAACCCTTTCCCCCATAGAAGTGCCTTTTAGCGCATTCAGTTTATTCTTGCCCTGAAGAAAATAGTTCCAATTTATACATTCATAAATATGTATAATACAAAATATTTTCTATATTCTAGCAGATGATAGCTTAAAGCAGGCTGAAAGCATTCTGCTTTACTTTCAACCTGCTTTAAGAGGACACCTATATTCAGTACTAGAGATATGCTATGTGGGAAAGGGTTAAGTGGTCACATATCTTCAAAACTAGAAACCGGCTATGGGGTAATGGGTTAAAACCCAATGTTGTGAGTACCTGTTAGATTATCCAGGACTCTTGAGATAAGAGGGAGCAAACTGAATCAATTCAGCATTTTCTAACTTATTTCAGCGCCAAATCCTATGGTGTTGCTACTCATTAGAATTCATTTTTAATGGGATTGCTCTCATTTTGCCTGGGATTGCTATATATTGTGCTAAATGTATGTGCTTTGTGATGTTTTCTTATGTTCTTTTAATATGTTGGTAAAAAGCTATACATAGCTTGTTATGAACTGTTCAGACAATAAATAAATATTGATTTGATTTGATTTTATGATTTGTCTAAAAGAGAGGATTCTAATGAGTAGTAACAACATAGGGTTTAATACAGAAATAAAGATTTTAGTTTTTGAAATACTCCTCTTATCTAGAGATTATATCTCTGATTATTATCTATCTGGAATGACTATATATAATGAGTAGTTACATCATGATGATCATATGGTTTCAGCGAGATCTAAGGAAATTAACTTTTGATAATACACCATTTATCTGGAGCTCTGTACTTTGACTGGAGTATGAAATGGAAAGTAGGGAAAACTATCAGAGCTCCAGATAAGGGGGGTATTTCAAAAATTATATCTTTATTTCTGCATTAAATCCTATGGTGTCACTACTCATTAGAATCGTCTCGAAGAGACGATTCTATTGAGTAGTAACACAATAGGATTTGGTGCTGAAATAAGTGAGAAAATGTTGGATTTGTTCAGTTTACCCCCTCTTATCTGGAGCCCTGACTATATATTGCACAGAGAAGTAGGGAAATCTATAATATATTGCACGGAGAAGTAAGGATCTCTATATATTGCACAGAATAGTAAATTATGCATGCAAAAAGCAATTTCCAGTTACCATAGGCACCAGATCTTCCTCCTGCTATATAAGTTACAGTAAAGTCCAGGCTCCGAGGTTATAAAGCTTTTGACTTGAGTCTGAGTGTGTTCCCAAGCATTTGGTTGGTCAGATTTGAGCCTAGGCTCAAATCTGACCAATCAAATGCTTGGGAACACACTCAGACTCAACTGAAACGCTTTATAACCTCGGAGCCTGGGCTCCAGATAAGAGAGGGTAAACTGAACTAATCCAACATTTTCTCACTTATTTCAACTCCAAATTCTATGGTGTTACTACTCATTAGAATAGGTTTTAATACTTAATTAAGTGGTCGTTATTATAGAAAAAAAATTACTTTTTAAACTCACTAATTGCTGAAAATGTTGTCCGAGTGTCAAACAGCTTGGATCCGGATGAGACGCCGAGTTACTAGGTGTCTCATCCAGATCCAAGCTGTTTGCATATGGAGCTATAGTCGTGACTGGCAGGCTAAGGGTTAATCTGATGCACTTTCAAAGGAGGAAGTAACTCAAATTATGTCCTGTTATTCAAACTCTAACCATGCTCAATTTTCAAAATGCTGAGAGGTGGGAGCAAAAAGGTTCTATGGGACATTAAATCTGAATGTACTTAGTAACTTTTCGCATTCACTCCACAGTTAATGGGCTCATCAGATATTACAGTCCAGTCCAGTTTTTCCCCAGTTAGTTTTTCCCGTCGCAGACGGGTCTGTTTTGTATTTTGACCTCAACTCTATGAAACAATTTAACCAATCAGGAATGATCAGAAATCCTGGTCAATGATCACGTGCTTGAAATGCAGTACTCTTATCGGCCAATGGCCTAGACTGGCGTTCTGTTATTTTTTCACATCAATCTTGCGAGTGTAAACCTGGCAAAACATTGAGATGCAGTCTATGTCATCATTTCTAAATTTAGCGTGGATAAGCTCTAAATTTAGCTGTTAAGTCAGAATCTCTCTGGTTAAGTGAATACTGTACAGTGGAGAATGTGTTATTCTTTCCCAATAAACCTGTTTACGCTAAAACTATTATTTGCAGTGCAAACAATTTGGAGCCAGATCAGACGCCGGGTAACCCGGCGTCTGATCAGGCTCCAAACTGTTTGCCACCAAGATAAACATGAAATATCAGACTTGTCCAAAAGTTGTTCTTTTCTACGTTTTAGTGTTTTGCGTTTGCGTACGTTTGCGTTTAAACGGGAAAGAATAACAGATTCTCCACTGTACCCCACACAAAACTTTAACCTGCGACGGAATATCTTTTTTAAAGATATTTCTTGTTTCCCCTGTTTACATTGACTGTGAGCACAGAGCTCCAGATAAGGGGAGTATTTCAAAAACTAAAATCTTTATTTCTGCATTAAACCCTATGGTGTCACTACTCATTGGAATCGTCTCGAAGAGACGATTCCATTGAGTAGTAACACCATAGGATTTGGGGCTGTAATAAGTGCGAAAATGTTGGTTTTGATCAGTTTATTCCCCCTTATCTGGAGCCCTGGAGCAATTTGTTCCCATAAATAATTTAAATTTGTTACAAACAGTGCAGACCCTGCATATCAATGATATCATATATCTAGTTTCAGAACTATAAGTGTTAAATGTATAAGTGTGTACTTTCACTGCCCTATTTAACATCAGCTTAAAACTAATCTTCTGCATGGTTAGAAATTAACACCTACCCCATATATACGCCTTTTAACACTTTTAACTTATTCCTCCACTGAAAAAAATAATTCCATTTTAAACAGTGATGAATCTGTTCCATAAGAAATGGTTTTGTTTTCCTGGCAAATTACAGCTTAAAGCAGACTGAAAGTAAAGCAGAATGTGCCTTAAAGCACATTCTGCTTTACTTTCAACCTGCTTTAAGTGGTAACCTATCTTCAAAACAAGAAACAGGCTATGGGGTAATGGGTTAAGGATTGTACGCCGTACAGTAAAACCCCTCTATAACAACCACTTAATTAACTTGTTACCCCATAAATACACCTTTTTACAGCTTAAATTATTCCTACACTGAAGAAAATAGTTCTTCATACAGTAAGGTGTATGTACCATAAGACTTTTTCCTTCTTCCTAGCTGATTAAAGCAGGTTGAAAGTAAAGCAGAATGCACCTTAAGGAGCATTCTGCTTAACTTTCAACCTGCTTTAAGTAGTCACCTATCTTCAAACAAGAGCCCCATGGGGCATATTTCGCTCACCTGAGAATAGCTGAAAAAATGGAGATAATAATTTATGTCCAGGACTGACCTAGATATGCAACAGACCTGAACAATTTGACCAAAATATGTAAAGTATATTTAAAAGTGTCACCATACCCAATATAAAAGCTCTGGCCATATTAGTGTCAGCGAAGAAGACGTTTGAAATTTTCTCTATATAACTCTATGTAAAACTGTGACCCCCGGGCGGGGCCAACTTTGACCCAAGGGGAACTAACTTGATAGAGGACCTGTAGGCGATGCTATGTGCTAAATATCTAAGCTTTGGCCCTTGTAGTTTCAGACAAGAAGACTTTTTAAGTTTTCATTGAAAAAAATCTATTTTTAGCTCCTGTGACCTAGTTATGCAACAGACCAGAATAATTTGACCAATTTTGGTATAGGACATCTAGAAGTGTCACCATGCCAAATATCAAAGCTCTGGCTACATTAGTTTCAGAGAAGAAGACGTTTGAAAAATTCACTATATAACTCTATGTAAAACTGTGACCCCCGGGGCGGGCCAATTTTGACCCCAGGGGCATAATTTGAATAAACTTGATAGAGGACCTGTAGGCGATGCTATGTGCCAAATATCTAAGCTCTGGCCCTTCTAGTTTTAGACAAGAAGATTTTTTAAGTTTTCATTGAAAAAAATCTTTTTTTAGCTCCTGTGACCTAGTTATGCAACCGACCAGAACCATTTGAACAATTTTGGTATAGGACATCTAGAAGGGTCACCATGCTAAATATCAAAGCTCTGGCCACATTAGTTTCAGAGAAGAAGACGTTTGAAAAATTCACTATATACGGTAACTCTATGTAAATCTGTGACCCCTGAGGTGGGGCTAATTTTGACCCCAGGGGCATAATTTGAACAAACTTGATAGAGGACCTGTAAATGATGCAAAGTGCCAAATATCTAAGCTCTGGCCCTTGCAGTTTATGACAAGAAGATTTTTTAAGATTTCCTTATTTTTTCACTTTGGTTGCCATGAGTTCTGCATTGTTTTTAATTCTTTGAACAAATTTGAAAGAGCTTGACCCAAGGAACATTTCTGTAAAGTTTGGTTGAATTCTGTCAAGCGGTATAGGTGGAGATGTCATTTGAAGCAATTGTTAACGACGACGCACGACTAACGACGCATGACGACAGACGCCGGACACAGGGCCATCCCAATAGCTCACCTTGAGCCTTTGGCTCAGGTGAGCTAAAAAGAAACAGGCTATTGGGTAAAGGGCTAAGTTAATTATTATGATATTGTGTTGAAGGCAAGTGACTACTTAACCCATTTACTCCATAAATGCACATTTTACTTATTCCTCCACTGAAGAAAATAGCTCTCATTAATACAGTCATGAATATGTATACATCAAAAGATATATTTTCTATATCCTAGAAGCTGATGGAAGCTTAAAGCAGGCAGAAAGCAAAGCAGAATGGGCCTTAAGGCACATTCTGCTTTGCTTACAACCTGCTTTAAGTGGCAATCTGTCTTCAAAACAGGCTATGGGGTAAAGGGTTAAGTTACTATCTGCAGACCTCAGGACACAATTGAAATGCATGTCTTGTTAGTACAGAGTATATATATATACGTGATTACATATCCTGTTAATGATGCAAGCTGTTTATCTTATCAGTGTCGCACATTATACAGTCGAGTAGACGTTATTCTTTCCCAATAAACGCATTTACGCTTATCTATTGTTTCCAGTGCAAACAGTTTGGAGCTTGATCAGACGTCTGGTAACCCGACGTCTGATCAGGATCCAAATTGTTTGCCACAAACATTAAAATAAATAGGCAAACTGTCTACAAGTTTTCATTTTCGACATTTAACCCTTAGCCTGCCACTCACGACTATAGCTCCATATGCAAACAGCTTGGATCCGGATGAGACGCCGAGTAACTCGGCGTCTCATCCAGATCCAAGCTGTTTGACACTTGGACAACATTTTCAGCAATTTTGAGCAACTTTGAAGCACTTTGCAACTTGAAGCAGACAAGAAATATAGCAGACGACAATTTTTTTGGCGGGCTAAGGGTTAATTGTAATGCATTTGTGTTTCTTATGCGTTAAGATGTAAATAAATAACATCTTTTCCACTGTTTTATAAGCATGAAGCATTTTTTCTATTTATATCACTTAGTCACATTGAATTTGTGACGTCCAGCTAATAGTAAGAAGGAATATAATTTTGTGTAAGAAAACTAAGAAAATTCATAATTAAGTTTATGGAAAAAAATCTCCATATAACTTTGTGTAAGAGACCCTTATACCAGTTTGTATAAGAAAGAGTATGTAAGAAAAGCTGCCATAAGTTTGTGTAAGAAAAACCTGATACAAGTTTGTAAAGAAAACCTTACATAAATTTTTATAACCCATTACCCTATAGATACGCCTTTTAACGCCTTTAAATTATTACTCCAATGAAGAAGAAAAAAAAACTTTATACAGACATGAATATGTACCATAAGAAATAGTTTCTATATTATAGAAGATAGCAGCTTAAAGCAGGCTGAGAGTAAAGCAGAATGCGCTTTAAGGCGCATTCTGCTTTACTTTTAGCCAGTTTTATGTGGTCACCTTTTTTCAAAACTGGATACAGGCTATGGGGTAATAGGAAAACTGGATAAGTATAACACTTTGTGTAAGCAAGGCTCACATAATCTGTGTAAGTTCTAGGGCTGTAACAATACACTCGAATATTCGTAGAACCGAATATTCTGATTTTGGTGAATACGTATCGTATTTGCATGTTCAAGAACCGAATATTCGCCAGTATAAGTAAGAAAACTTGAAAATAAGTAAAGAAGGTGAAAACTGCAGTATACTAACACTCTCTACTATCTCAAGCATCATTTTAGTCCCTAAGAACAAGCTGTGATATGAGCTGCACCTAAATATGACACAAAAACCTTACTGCTTAATTATACCTTTGTTTTAAAAGATAGCAATTAAATAAAAAAAAATATGAACGGGATACAAATCAGTAGTAATAGATAGTTACAAGTATTATAAGAGATTTCACATAAAGAAACTATTGCAATCATATTCGTGAATAATTATTCGCATTCATTGCCCTATATCGTGATGTGTTTTCGTATTCGCTACATGGTGTATTCGTTACAGCCCTAGTAAGTTCACAAGTTATAAAATTAATGGTGTAACATGACTTCATAAAACTGTTAGATTAGAATGTGTTAGTTAACTTCGTAGATGTGTCAGTGTGTGCAACATGGCTCCGGATGAGACTGACTCAAACTGAAAACTACAAACATTTCCTTATTCACAAAACCCTTAGAAATGACAACTTTTTGTCTCTGTAATATGGGTATGTTCGACTCGAGCAAAATTCGATTTATCCAAATTTAAACATATGAAATACCAGTACGTTGATTTAAGCAAGTTTCGACAGTACTAACTGCAGGGCTCCAGATAAGAGGTAGTTTTTTCACCAATCCAACATTATCTCACTCTTTTTAGCACCAAATCCTATGGTGTTACTACTCATTAGAATCGTCTCTTCGAGACGATTCTAATGAGTAGTGACACCATAGGGTTTAATTCAGAAATAAAGATTTTAGTTTTTGAAAAACTACCCTTATCTGGTGCTCTGTAACTTTCTTATTTCTCTAGCAAAATCTGTGTTGGGACCACTTCTTGAAGAGAGGACTCTAATGAGTGGCCACATCATAGATAATTTTAGAGGAGACAAAAAAGGGGAACATTTTGGAAATTTTCAGTTAACGGTTGAAACTTAACCTACTCATATCTAGAACCCTGTTTTCAAACATGTAAAATTTCTTCATTTCAATGGATTAAATTGCTCTTTGAGTATTAGTGAGCCCTTTACACCATAGATACACATTTAATTTATTCCTCCACTGAAGAAATTATTTTCCATTTATATTGCTCAAAGCTATTAACATGTATCATATGAAATATTTTTTATATTCTTGCAGATGATAACGTAAAGCAGGCTGAAAGTAAAGCAGAATGCATCTTAAGGCACATTCTGCTTTACTTTCAACCTGCTTTAAGTAGTGACTTGTCTTCAAACTGGCTATGGAGTAAAGAGTTATGGTAACCGACTCTTATAGATCTATAGCCCTGTTTTAAACCCTGTTAATTTTCTTCATTTCAATGAATTGAATTTCTCTTTTAGTATTATTTAACCCCCCATTACCCACAAAGAAACCCTCTCAAACATTAAACACTTAATTCAGAGCTCCAGATAAGAGAGAGTCAACTAATTTCAGCACCAAATCCTATTGCATCACTACTCAGTAGAATCGTCTCGAAGAGACTATTCTACTGAGTAGTTACACCATAGGGTTTAACCCCATTCCTCCCTGAAACCTCAAATGGACAATTCTAATTTTCAATTTAGTCTAGTCCATTTTTGACCTTTTAGGGTTGATTTTTACAATATACAGTATGTCAATATGACAACCAGTGTAGACCCTGATCAAAGAGCTCCTTAAGAAGCCCTCTGATCAGGGTCTACACTGTTTGCATATGACAAGTCTTGAAGTGTGCTCCTCACATGTACGCTGTTTGCAAATGATGCATATGCTTGACTAGGGTTCAAAGAGTTAATGCAGAAATTTTATATTTTTGAAATACTCCCCTTATCTGGAGCTAAATACACTAGTGTGTTCAGGGCTCGATCCAGATAAGAGGGAGTAAACTGAACAAATCCAACATTTTCTCACTTGATTTAGTATTAAATCCTATGGTGTCACTACTCATTAGAATCATCTCAAAGAGACAATTCTAATGAGTAGTAACACCATAGGGTTTAAAGAAGAAATAAAGATTTAAGTTTTTAAAATACCCCCCTTATCTGGAGCTCTGTTTTTAACTGATACACTAGAATGTTAGTAGTGCTCACTAAGCTGGGGAAACAGCCAAGGGATAACAATGTACCTGCATCTTCCTTTAACTTACGCAGATCTTCGAGGATTTTCTCGTTCTCTTTCAGTTGAACCTCGATCTGTTTTTGTAGGTTATCGAGTTTGACCTTTACAGTTCCGTGTGTGTGCTGAAATACAAGTGATAAAGCACTGTTACCTATCAGGGCTCCAGATAAGAGGAAGTAAACTGAACAAATCAAGCATTTTCTCACTCACTTCAGCACCAAATCCTATAGTGTGACTACTCATTAGAATCATTTCGAAGAGACGATTCTAACAGGTAGTGACACCATAGGGTTTAGTTCAGAAATAAAGATTTTAGCTTAAATTTGAAATCCTCCACTTATCTGAAGACGATTCTAATGAGTAGTGACACCATAGGGTTTAATGCACAAATAAAGATTTTAGTTTTTGAAAATATTCCCCTTATCTGGATCCCTGTTTATCACTGTATACTGTTAGCAGTTTTACCTCAAGTGTTGGGTTCTTCGTGACGAGTAATGTGATCAAATCCAACATTTTCTAGCTAATGCTATGGTGTTACTACTCATTAGAATCGTCAATTCGAGAGTTCTAATGAGTAGTGACACCATAGGGTTTAATGCAGGAATAAAGATTTTAGTTTTTGAAATACTCCCCTTATATATATCTGGATCCTTATTTATCTCTGTATACTGTAATCAGTTTTACCTCGGGTGTTGGGTTCTTTGTGACGAGGGTGAAGTACATGAGCATGTTCCAGGTGAGGAACATACCCACGACAAACAAGATCACATGTTTCCGTCGCATCCTCTTCACTGTGCTCCGATCAAACACCGCCGAGCACAGCCGGGAACCAGCACGTCAGTGTGTCTTTACAGGGTCCACTAAACCTACAAACAGAATACCCAATATAGAGTAAGACAACCGGGAACCAGCAAGTCAATGTGTCTTTATAGGGTCCATTATAAACCTACAAACAGAATACCCAATATAGAGTAAGACAACCAGGAACCAGCAAGTCAGGGTGTCATTACACAGAGTCCACTAACCTTTCACTCCAGAGACACACATACATTCATGTCTTTCATTTATTGCTCCTCTGAAGAATTATAATTCCACTTTATAGTCATGAATAGGTATGATTATCATAAGAAATAAAAACTTTTCTTTATTTTAGCAGATGGTAGCTAGACTAGCTTTAAGATGGCTGAATGTGAATAGCCTTTACTAAATTTCACCTGCTTTAACCCATTACCCCATAGCCTACTTATAGTTATAGCTTTGAAAAGGTGTGTCAACTTTCAGCCTGCTTTTAGTTACCATCTGCCAGAATATAGAAAATATTTCTTACGATGCATATTCATGCTTGTATCAATTAGAACTGTTTTCTAGAATGGAGGTAGAAATTAAAGGCTTAAAAAGGTGTATTCATAGGGTAATAGGTTAAGTCAGGTCACCTATGTTCAATACTAGAAACAGATAAATTATTTAATTAGCTAGGGGTGAAAGTTCAGAAACAATAACCATTGCAAACAGTTTGAAGCCTGATGAGATGACACATTGATATAACAGTTACACAGCATCTCATCTCATCAGGGCTGCCATTTCTCCGGATTTTTCCTAGGTCTTCGGATTTTTTATCCTAGCAGATGACTGCTTAAAACAGACTGAAAGTAAAGCAGAATGCGCCTTCATGCGCATTCTGCTTTACTTTCAACCTGTTTTAAGCAGTCATGTGTCTTCAAAACAAGAAACAGACTATGGGGTAAAAATATGATTAGTAAAATTGCGTCTGAAAAATTGAAATAATGAAATCTTAGGATTTTTATGATCAACTTATGACAGCCCTGCATACTGTCTGATACTCTAACCAAGTTTTGAAAAGAAATTTTGAAAACTCTGTTTATAGATCAGTAGCAGACAACAACTGCTGCAGACAAAAATTTTACCCATTAGGCATAGAGTTTACAGAGCACTTCCTTTAAAACTGTCACGTATTACGCTCCAGGGCAAATATTTACACTGAATAATTGAACTAAATAATGCCATAATTTTTGTTGACTTAACCCATTACACCATAGCCAGAGCCTGTTTCTAATATTTAAGATACATGACTGCACTTAAAGCAGGTTGAAAGTAAAGCAGAATGCTTTAAGCTACCATCTGCTAGAATAAAGAAAATACTTCTTATAAATCATAAAGATTCATCATTTTATAAATTGGAACTGTTTTCTTCAGTGGTCTGGAGGAATAAATTGAAGGCGTAAAAAAGTTTTTTATGAGGAAATGGCGGTTAACTCTTTCTATGCTAGACAGCCCACTATTTATAAATTTTGTAGACGTATCCCATTACTCTATTAACAGGGCCCCAGATAAGAGAGAGTAAACTGAACAAATCAAACAATTTCTCACTCATTTGAGCACCAAATCCTATGGTGTTACTACTCATTAGAATCGTCTCTTTGAGACGATTCTAATGAGTAGTGACACCATAGGGTTTAATCCAGAAATAAAGATTTTAGATTTTGAAATACTCCCCTTATCTGGAGCCCTGTCTATACGTATGCCTCTAATCTATTCCTCCACTGAGGAAAATAATTCCAATTTATACAGCCATGAATATGCAACATAACAAATATTTTCTTTATCCTAGCAGATGGTAGCTTAAAGCAGGCTGAAAGTAAAGCAGAATGCGCTACCAGACACATTCTGCTATATTTTCAACCTGCTTTAGGTGATCACCTGTCTTCAGAACTAGAAACAGGCTATGGGGTAATGGATTATGGAGCCCTCTGATCAGGGTCTTGCGGTCCAATTAAGGGGAGAATTTAAACAAAGGCCACAATGGCCCTAAATCGCTCACCTGGTACACCATGCAAAACTTGACCTATAGTGACCTAGATTATGACTGGAAATGACCCACAATCAACCTCTAGAGTGTTAAGATTTTTCTATGATTTGACCTAGTGACTTAGTTTTTAACCCGACACAATACACATTTGATTTTGACAGGTCTAGATTTGAAGTAGGCAAAAAGTTTGGCAATGTTTCTTTCAGATCTAATAAGATTTGAAGCCTCAAGAGGGTTATTGATTTGAACTAGTGACCTATTTTATTTTTACCAGACATCGTCCACATTCAAACGGAACCTGAGCTAGATATCAATGAGGCAAACATTTTGAGCAAGATTCCTTAAAAAGTTAAAATCCAACGAGATTTGTAGCCTCTAGAGTGTTAACAAGGTTTTTCTATGATTTGACCTAGTGACCAAGTTTTAAATTGACACTACATTTATAACCCACATTAATTGTTCAAACTCTCCACGGCTGAAGAGTATATATATAGATAAATTGATAATGCATGTCTATCTAGGTGCCTCGTAAAAATATCACCCGCCTTCTTATGGAGTAAAGGTTGTTTGTACAAGGTGTGGAAATTACTTGATTGGATTATGCAGCCATGCGTCTTTAATTACTGCTAAAGTGCAATGTTTTAATTGGTCAGTTTAACTGTTTGATAGATGATTGACAGCTGATCACTGGTCTATTGCAATCAGGCAATTTTAGTATTTTTACGATGTTACATTTTTAACGATAGCGGGATAAAGGTTAAGAAGGTGCTTTGCATTTAATCCGTTTCTACCATCTATGGGCTAATAATAAATTGGACGCCCCAAAAAGAGGGCCCAGGGGAGCAGATACAGAGAACCCAGGTGCAATGCCCTACTCTTATTATCGAGTTCTCTGGTTCACAACCCCTGACATCGTAATCGAGCCTTTTACTCCTCGACTTCATCATTGTGTCCTCATTATTTGGACTACCCTCGACTTAGTCCTTTTAGAAAGACCCTGTGTTTCGAAATTTATCATTTCACGTTTATCATGTTGATTTTTTACATTTTTCAGTTTCAGCTCAACCATTCATCATGCGTCCTCATTATTTGGACTACCCTCAACCACAGAATTATACAACACGGAATCCCAACCCAACGAAGTTAAATAGGCGAGCTTCTGAGCTCTCGCGAAGGTGGGATTTAGCGATATGAATGATGTGTCACGTGACAACATCTCCACTTTTTGCCGCGTTATCCGCCATTTCTGGGGGGTTGGATTTTCTGATCCGAGAGTATTTATTGACATTTAAGTGGATTTAAACGAGTTTGGGGACATTCCTATCAATTCACAGAAGTATAAACCCGTGATCAATGCTTCAATACAGACATTAATCATACTGACTACCGATAGACATGATCTTATCAAGTCTCACATAGTCTCGTTTGAGTCGGACAAAATTGGCGAGATAGTGTGAGGTTGCGATTAGTTTACGTGTCTTCTTCTTCTTCTTCTTCCAAAATTAGGTCAGGAGTCTTCAGACTGTAATAGTTGACCTCAGAATGGGGTAAAAATGGGATAGTCGCCTCCTTCCCGTAAAAACTGGTAAAAGCTTCCAAAATTTAAAATTATGTACATATGATGGCCCTGACTAATAGCTGGAAGCAACTGCCACAGATCGTATGGCAGCGGCAAAGCCCTCTATGGTGCTGGAGTCAGTGATGGAGGTAGGAAGTCTGTTCCACTCCTGGATGGTTCTCGGGTAGAATGAGTACTTGAAGACCGTGCTCTTTTGTGTTCGGTTGGTACAGGCGACTTCCCCCTCTGGTCCTTGAGTCACTTGGCCTGATGTCCGCCTCAAAGTCAACTAGGCCATTCTTTATCTTGTATAGAACATCGAGGCGGTGTTGCTTGCGTCTCTCAGCCAGAGGTGTCCAATTCAGTTCCCTCAGTATAGAAGTTACACAACCAGGTGTCCTATCGTGGTAGTTGCTAGTCACGTAACGTGCACCTCTACGTTGGATCTTTTCTAACTGGTTGATATCTCTTTGTTGGTAGGGATCCCAAGCTGCAGCAGAGTTCTCTATGATTGGAGTGACAAGTGCAGAGTAAGTTGTCTGTCTGGCTTCCATGTGGCATTGTAGAAGTTGCGTCGCAAGAAACCTAGAGTCTTGGAGGCCTTCGATGTTACACCATCTACATGTTCACTCCAGGAAAGATTGTTGGAAAAAGTCACACCAAGGTACTTAGCGCTATCGACTTTCTCCAGTACAATACTACATGTCCATGCAGAGAGTACTGGGTGTCCTGTCTATGTCTGCTGTTGGTGCATATGCTAAGCACTTGGCACTTCTGCGGGTGGAACTTCATCTGCCATTTTTCTTCCCAATCACAGAGAGCATTGAGGTCGTCTTGTAATCTGTCTGCATCTTCAGAAGTTTTGATGTGTCGATATAGAAGACAGTCGTCTGCAAAAAGTCTGGTTTGGGATGTAGTTGCTGCTGGTAGGTCATTGATGTAAGCCAAAAATAAAAGTGGTCCTAAAACTGTCCCCTGTGGTACGTCAGATATCACATTCGCTCTCTCCGACTTCTTTCCCTCAAGGGCAACTTGCTGACTGCGAGAAGTCAAAAAGGACTGGATCCAGCGTAGGTTGTCTCCCCTGATCCCATAGTGATGCAGTTTGGTACAAAGGCGTTGATGAGGTACTTTGTCAAATGCTTTGGCGAAGTCGAGAAGAATTACATCAACTTGGTCCTTTCCTGAACATAACTTACTGGCTATTCCATGGATAGTGGAAACTAACTGTGTTTCACAAGACCGATGTTTCCGGAATCCATGTTGGTTGTCACAAAGTATCCGGTTTGCTAGAAGGTGGTTAATAATGTTGCTGTGCATGATATTCTCAAGGATCTTGCAGCTAACTGATGTAAGGGATACTGGGCGGTAGTTTGAGGCTAGGTTTTTATCACCTTTCTTGAAGATTGGAATAATGGTTGCTTCTTTCCAGTCTGATGGTATATCCCCTGAGTTGATGGATGTTTGGAAGATCTTGGTGAGTATTGGCGAGATTTCAGATGATGCTTGTATAATTCCGTGCCTCTGATCTCTATGTCCACCGGTGTAACAGTTATTGGAGGATCATAATCCAGATTAAATATCTTTTAACTTTACAGAGGCTTCCCTCGGGCCTTTGGCCCTCCTAGACCACTTTTCCTTGTTGAAACCATCTGACACCCTAGCGGCCCCATGACCAACAACCTAAGTCTCAGGGCTGCCATTTATCCCGATTTTACCTAAATCTTCGGACTTTTTCCCCAGTACATGATAGCTTAAGTTAAAGCAGGCTGAAAGAAAAGCAGAATGCACCTTAAGGCGCATTCTGCTTTACTTACAGCCTGCTTTAAGTACTCACATGTCAACAAAACAAGAAACAGGATATGGGGTAAAGGTACGATTCGTAAAATCGCACTTGAAAAATGCAAATTTGGAACTCTTAGGATTTTTCATGTCAACTTATGGCAGCCCTGTCTCACTGACAAGACATTGATGATTGACAGCTCTGCCATCTGGGTTTGGTGGAGAATTAAGACTGTGTTATTTGATTTACCCACCATGTCTGGAGCTCTGCTATACACATAAACTTAACTAATAATTAATTCACAGGTAACTAATTGAATAGCTTCAATTTCAGTACGGTGCGAGTTGGCAACTGTGTATAATTTTAGGTGGGTATAATTTACATAGACACCGTCTACGTTGTCACTTTCGTGCCTGCCACAATATTTACACCACAATAAGGAAATCAGTCTACTGCATAACAGTTCTTACCAGCCGTCTGAAAGTCTACATTTTCTTCGATGAAATTTCCACTTAAATTTGTGAAATTCAGCTGCAGTAAATATATTCCCAATTATTCCAAAAGTACATATGCACCGTAAAGTAAAAGTGGTAGGTGTCTTCTCGCGAGATATTGCGTGACTTTCATTTTGTACGAGATTTAAGAAAAATGACACTAGCTAGTTTTAAATAGCCCAAAGCTGTTTTGGCATCAAAATAACGTTGGTCTTTGTCTTGTTTTGCTTTTTAATGTAACGCATGGCTTATAGATAATTGGTAAAAAATATTTCTGCTATAATAGATTGGATCAATGTGACATGTCCCCGTTTTAGCCCATGCCTCTGTAGCAGACCATCCCACAGGTACTTGACACATACTCCCCCTCCCCCCTTAAAAAAAAAAATTTTTTTTTTTTTTACTATACTTCTATTATAGATACAAGGTAAACAGCGCAATTCGACACCTAGTCTTTACTATCGACTTAAACTGATGCTAAAATAGACTCGATCGCCGATATTCTCTTGTGGTACCCTCGGGAAATGATTAATTTATCAATATCTACTTTTTATTTCATCAAATTCCGTCAAATAACGCCACAGTACGTGAATTATAACGAAAATAAGCATCAAAAAGTTTTTTGTCGTTTTCTTGGTACATAGCAACGAATGTACATGTAGGGGTGATCTGTTATTTGTCCACAATAAACGGCCTATGCCACTGGAACTTTCACCAAATATTATAAATCATCTTTAAATGAAATATTATCAGTTTTATATAATTTACATAGAATGCAAAATTAAAAGAAACTTTACCTGTTTAATTTTGACCAATGAGATCGCTCCGTTCATTCGATTCATTCCGGTATTCAAAATGGCATTGAAAATGAAATGAGTCTTTCACTTGTCAATTTCGTGCCAAATTACATGTATATTTCATATAGCTGATAGTGAAGAGGGTCATGTTCCGACACAAACGCGTTTGCTCTAATGAAATTAGGTGAAAGTTCCAGCCGTAAAGGCCGTTAAATGTGCAAACCGACTAGATTACCCCTTATTTTGGGCAATAAATTCTGTACCAAGAGAACGACATAAAACTTTTTGAAGCTTATTTTCGTTATAATTCACGTACTGTGGCGTTATTTGACGGAATTTGATGAAATAAAAAGTAGATATTGATAAATTAATCATTTCCCGAGGGTACCACAAGAGAATATCGGCGATCGAGTCTATTTTAGCATCAGTTTAAGTCGATAGTAAAGACTAGGTGTCGAATTGCGCTGTTTACCTTGTATCTATAATAGAAGTATAGTAAAAAAAAAAAAAAATTTTTTTTTTTTTTAAGGTGGGAGGGGGTTCATAGATAATAAAGTATGTGTCAAGTACCTGTGGACCATCCTTGTTAGGCTATTACTTTTCTGCTCTTTTCTAATATTTCGACCTCTAAGGGCCTTTTTCACAGAAAATCACGTCAAAACACTTGTCACATTTTTTTTACATGCACTCAGCCACAGAATTATACACTTTTGTATAATTCCGTGATTCAGCCATAAAATCAAAGAAAATGATGTTTACAACATTGTTTGTAAAATGTTATTACCGTTGACAATGGCTGAATGCAACAAAAATGGACACTATTTGAAACTTTACAAACCTACTCTCCAGTCTCCAGAGGAATCTTTTACTCAGAAAGAACTTTTACTCCATCCGAATCATAAATAATTGGAATGAACTTCCTGAAGCGGTTGTAACTGCAGGATCCGTTGACGCCTTTCTTCTTCTTCTTCTTCCAATATAAGGGTAGGGATCCTCATGGAACGTATTATACCCTGTGTTAAAAACTGTGATGCCCGATAAAACAGCTGTCTATTTACAAATAAAATTATATACAGTGGTTGGGTATTTAGGGCTGGAAGGCATATATATATGTAAAGTGGTGATTCTGGATCACCACTTTACATATATATCCCATAAAAAAAAATTATTTTTTTACTCTCTCCCACCAGACCACCACCCCCTAAAAAAAAAAAAAATTACAAACTCGACCACCCCTAAAAAAAAAAAAAAATTACTGCTCTCGATCACCTCCTAAAAAAAAAGTACAAACTCTCGAACACCCCTAAAAAATGTTAAAATTGTTTTTTTAAAAATGGAAGGTAAAATCTGTGATTATTGCTTAACATTCAAATCATACAATTCATTTAGAAAAGTAAAGTTATGCCGTGATGGATATAGAAGAAAATGTAAGGATTGTGAAAAACCTATGAAACATAAACATTATATTAAAAATAAAGAAAAATATAAACAAGCGCATCGAGAATTTATACTTAGAAATCCTGATTATCAACACGAATATTACTTAAAAAATAAAAAGGATAATTAAAAAAGTATTCTTATAAAAATGGACAAAAAAAAAATCCCAAGTATTTAAAGATATCATTGATGAAGAAGACAGAAGACAACTAAAAGAGAATATTAAATTAGTAGACCGCCCTAAATGTAATTATTTAAAAACGTATGAAATTAATGCTAATAGTTATAAAGACCCCGGCATATTGTTTAATGATAACAAATCTAAAATATTAGACACAGTTAGGAATGATATAAAAGAATATAATGGCATTAAGTTTTCAGTAGGTCTTTCTCTTCAATTCTTTCATGATGAATATAATGGTAAAAAGAAATTTGTTGATTCTTCCAATCATGGTCTACAAGCTGCTGTATTGAATGATAAAAATATTGAAAAACATTATAATGAACAAACTTCTTATTTACAATTATGGATTGAGAAGTTTACAAATACTGCATCTGGTTTAGAAATTGACCACTGTAAAATACTATATTTAAATATTGCAAAGTATGAACCACTCAAAGGTTCTTCATACATTGATTTACCTAAAGTTATAAAAGATAAGAAAGCAATAATCAACGTAAAAAATAAGGACGATGCATGTTTGTTCAGAGCAATAGTTTCTGCTCTTTGTCCGGCTACGAAGAATTCTGATAGACCCTCATCTTATCCTGATTATAAAGATATTCTTAATACAAAAGGCGTTGAAACTCCCACTCCAATAAACCAAATAAAAAAACTTGAAAATCAAAATAAAAATTTAAATATTGGTGAGTACAATGGATTAGCATTAAATGTATATAGATATGAAATATCATCGAACAAGGAAATTACAGTATTTCCGCATGATATATCAGCCCAGCCTAAAGAGGTTAAAAGAATAAATCTACTTTTAACCTCCTCAACTTCAGAGGAAGAAACAAAATATCATTACTGTTGGATTAAAAGTCTTAATAGGTTACTTCACAGACAAAATAACAAACATGGAGGTCAAACACATTTCTGTGATAGATGTCTTTATGGTTTCACAAGAGAAGACCTACTAACCAAACACAAAGAAGAAGACTGTGAAGGTATTAATAAATCACCATTAATAATAGAAATGCCATCAAAAGGTGATACAATCAAATTTGAAAACTATCAAAACCAAATGTCTGTTCCATTTGCAATATACGCTGACTTTGAAAGTATAATAAAACCTAAATCAAAACAAGTAGGAGATAAATCAGAAATTACAAGCGAACATGAAGCATGTGGATTTGGTTATCAAGTTGTAAGATATGATGGTAAAGTAGAAGAGCCTGTAATATACAGAGGTGAAGATGCTGCTGAAGTCTTCCTAAATCATTTAGAATGTGAAGTAGAAAACATTAACAACATATTTAAACATCCTAAACAATTAACAATGACAGAAAAAAATATTGAAGATTATAATAAAGCTATAAGATGTTGGATTTGTAGTAATAGAATATACCCAAGAAGTAAATCAGAATTCCGAAAAGTTAGAGATCACTGTCATTTTACAGGTGAATACAGAGGTGCAGCACATAAATCCTGTAATCTAAAACTAAAGATAACACCAAATTCAACTAAAATTCCCGTTGTCTTCCACAATCTAAAAGGTTATGATAGTCATCTTATAATGCAAAAAATACATACTTATAAAACAAACAAAAATATTACTTGTATAGCAAATAATACAGAAAAGTATATCTCATTCAGTATAGGACAACTGAAATTCTTAGATAGTTTCCAGTTTATGGCTACTTCATTAGAGAGGTTAGTTGATGCAACAGACAAAGCTGATTTCAAAATAACAAAGCATGAGTTTGGTGATAAGGCTGATTTACTTTTGCGTAAAGGTGTATATCCATATGAATATATTGATTCTTTTGATAGATTTAATGAAAATGAATTACCACATATAGAAAAGTTTTATAGTTCTCTATCAGATGAAAGCATCAAACAAGAAGATTATGATCATGCTCAAAATGTATGGAAAGAATACAACTGTAAAACATTAGGGGATTATCATGATTTATACCTCAAAACTGATGTATTATTATTAGCAGACGTATTCCAAACATTTAGAAAAACATGTATGAAAGCATATAAACTTGACCCATTACATTATTGTACAGCACCAGGTTTATCATGGGATGCATTACTAAAATACACACAAATAGAGTTAGAACTACTAACAGATATTGACATGCATTTATTCATTGAAAAAGGAATGAGGGGTGGTATTAGTATGGTTTCAAAGAGACATGTTAAAGCAAATAATTCTCATTTAAAAGACTATGATAAAAATAAAAAAGATAATTATATCATGTATGTAGATGCCAATAATTTATATGGATGGGCCATGCTTCAAGCTCTTCCATATGGTGGTTTCAAATGGATAAATGGAGAACTTCCAAAATTGCAAAAAGGTAGAGGAAGAATATATGAAGTAGACTTAAAATATCCTAAAGAATTACATAAACTACATAATGACTATCCTCTAGCCCCCGAAAAACTTGCAGTAAAAAAAGAATGGTTGTCTGATTATCAAAGTGAATTGGTTGACAATAATAGTATTTTAAATGTAGAAAAACTTGTTCCCAATCTCATGGACAAGAAAAAGTATGTAGTTCATTACAAGACTCTAGAGCTCTATGAAAAACTTGGTTTGAAAGTAGAAAAAATACACAGAGTATTAGAGTTCAATGAGAAGCCTTGGGTGGAACCATACATTCGTTTAAATACTGAATTCAGAAAAAAAGCAAAATCAACATTTGAAAAAGACTTCTACAAATTAATGAATAATAGTGTCTTTGGTAAAACAATGGAGAACTTACGTAAAAGAGTAGATATAAAACTTGTAAGAACAGATGGAACTGAAAATGAAAGACTTCGAAAGATAATAGCCAAACCAAACTTCAACAGACGTGTCAAATTCTCAGATGAACTATCGGCAATACATGTCAACAGAACAAAACTAACACTAAACAAACCAATCTATGTAGGTTTCTCTGTTCTTGATTTATCAAAACAGTTTATGTATGATTGGTATTACAATAAATTGAAAAAAAGATATGGGGAAAATTGTAACTTGTTATATACTGATTGTGATAGTTTGTTGGTAGACATTAAAACTAAAGATGCATACAATGATATGTCTGAAATGAAAGATGAATATGACTTCTCTGGCTACCCAAAAGATCATCCACTCTATGATGAAACAAACAAGAAAGTAATAGGTAAATTCAAAGATGAATGTGCCGGTGTTCCAATCGCAGAATATATTGGTCTGCGTTCAAAATTATACTCGGTGTTAACAGCAGACGAACAAGTCATCAAGAAAGCAAAGGGTGTGAAAAAGTATGTAATCAAAAAACAAATAAACTTCAACAACTACAAAGACGCACTTTTCAACAAACAAAAATACACACACTCAATGAATATGCTACGTTCAATGCAACACAACATTTATGGACTAAAAATAAATAAAACCACACTCTCACCACTTGACACAAAAAGATACATTGCACCTGATGGGATTACGACATATGCATATGGGTACTCACAGTGTCAGCCGGAACAATAAGTAGTTCTTCTTTGACAAAGCCTCTCTGTGGTGCTGGTGATTTTAAATAATAAACTCTTATACCCTGTGTTATAATATGATAATCAATCTTGTGTATATCTACCGACCATATCGGATCAGTTGCACGTTTCCTACCTCCACCTTCTTGTTCTCCTGGTTGATACAAGTATCTAACATTTGACTGAGGACATATTTCAGTATCAACTTTTCTTGTTATAATTGGAGAAGGTTTTTTTGTCTCTACATTTAATGCCTTAACAACATCTGATAATCTCTTAACCCATTCTCTATTTCTTTTATGTGTATCAATCTCCTTAGCATACTGATAACCAAACAATCTTTCAGCTAAAGTTCTATTAAATCTTTCCACTATTCCTTGATCTCTGTGTATTTCTGTTCTGCCTCTTCTTATTTTAACATTATGTTTAGCCATTAGTTGAGAAACAACACCCATAAATTCTCTACCTGGGTCAACTTGTAATAGTTTAGGATAGTTCAAATGTCTTTTATAAATCTTCTCAAAAGCAGCGGCAACTTCTTTACTGTCTTTTGATGTCAATGGTTCTGCTTCTTCATATCTTGTTCCTACATCTACTAATGTCAATGCATATTTATATGTTTTATTTTTAACTCTATCAAAAGGTAGAAATAACAAATCAGCTTGATGCACCTCATTCTTTGCAGACACATCAAACCTTGGTCTAACAATTTTCTTAGGCGCGGGTAAATATATCTGCCACACTGCTTGTTTCTTTAAAAATTCTAAAGCCTGTTTCTCACTAACCTTAGCTTCTTTTGCTAACTTATTAACAGCTGTATTACCTTTCCAAAATCCTTTAGGACTATAATATATTTTTTCCATTTCTTAGGAAAAAATTAAATCATAAGCGTGGTATTTATTCTTCTTGTTATTCTTACATCTTTTAAATCCAAGTGGTCTGACATAAAATGGTGGTTCTTTATCCTCTATTTTAGTAGCAAGATGTGAAGGACACCACACTTCTCCATTGTCTTTGAGAGTTAATATTGTACTTTCACCATATGTTGTGTTAACAGTTTTATAGTCAGTTATTGTATATATTTTATTAATTTTCAAATCAGACCATTTCTTTGTATTATATTCATTTTGTTTTTTTAACATATATTCAAATTTTTCTTCTGAGATATCTATTTGCATTTGTGCATTATTTTTGCTTTTTGTGCCATAATCTTTTTTTTCTACTTCACCCATTTTATTAATATAGAAAATCAATTATGTATATTTTCTAATTATTATTATTATTATTTTATTGTATAAAAAAAATAAAGTCTATAATAATTTCCAAGCAACAAAACCAGTTAATACCATACCACCAATAATAAAAGAAATCTCTCTATTCTTTTGATCTTCTGATGGAGTATAAAAATCACTTAATGTAGGTTTTGGTGGGAAATCAGGTCCAGTTATATAATAATATTGTTTCATAGCTTGGTCAACATTATCAAATGTTTGTTCAGCGTGATGTTCTTTTTTCATTACCTTATTAATATAATCTAATCTTTCAGTTCTTTTTTTATTCCATTCAGATTGTGCTTTTTCTAATTGTTCCATTGCTTTATCATGTCTTTCTCTTTCTTTATCAGAATCTTTTCCTAAATGCGAAAATAAATAATTACCACCAGTAAATGCTAATGCATTTGTTACTGCCCCTCCAATCATCATTGCTACTGCACTAGCCATTTTCTAGGAGACGAATTCGGCTCCGCCTCTAGGGATAGAAATTTACTTCATAATATCAGCCGGAATAATACCTTGTTTAACTAACATATCTTTTGTTATTGTTGCAAGAACTAAATCAATTGATAACATTAAAATATCTTCCATTTTAAAATCTACTTTTGGTGCTTGTTTTCTAAATAGTTTTTTCCCTATTTCTGAATATCCAACTGCTAATATAGTTTCAACCCCCACATGATATATAGTGTTAACAATTTGTTTTTCATCCGACGCCATTTTTATACAATAAAATTTAAGGCTCCCGAAGGCTCCGCCGTAGGCTCCGCTAAACTCAAGGGCATTACTGAGCGCAAGCGAATCCGCTAAAACTCAAAGGGGTCGTATTCCTTTTTACCGAAGGCTCCGCTATTTATTGTATCTTTTTTTCCCCCACTTTGATCTCCCTGAACGGTCGAGTGATTTACAGTGTTTTTATAAACAACAGTTTTATTACTTTTTTTTAAAAAATAAAATCCTATTCCAACAGCTAAAATTGATAAACATAGCGGTATATAATTTTTATATACATTTATTTTCTGTTCTGTATTTTTTGTTATTTCTAATTTTGAATTTTGAACAGCATCATTATCTGTATCTTTTACCGTAGGCTCCGCTGTTATTTGTTTTAGTTCCATATTTTCTTTCTTCAAACGTTCTGTTTCTTTTCTTTTTAATGCGGCTTTTAATTTTCTAGCTTCTACACCTTTCTTACCCGCAGCTACTCGTTTTGGATTTTTGGGTTTTGAAACTTCACTGAGCTTTTGCGAATCGCTAATCATTTTTTCTTCGCTATCCGGTAGGGTCGCTTGTCGCTCCATTTTTTATATTGATATTTTCTTTCTCGAAATCTGGGTCTTTCATTTTTTTTATCTCGATATTTTCAGTGAAATCACTTGAACGTTCAGTTAAATCAATATGTTTTGCAGTTGTTAACATTGCGGTAAAAGGAGCAAGATACATTCCATATCTATAATATAGTTCACAACATGAAGTAGTCAAAGCATGATTAATAAAAGGGTCTTCCCCCAAGTCTTGTATTAGTTTGGGAGGGTTAACAACGTTAAAATACTTTGAAACACTCATAACATACAAATTAATAAAAGAATTACCTAATGTTTTAGTCATACTAGCTCCCAATCTTGCTTCATATCTACAGTATAATTTATTTATTTGCTCTATTGTCATTGTGTCAATGTCTGAAAGTTGTAACTCTCTTCCAAGATATTGTTTACTATTGCCACCAGCTACAATAGCTGATAATCTTTCACGTTTTGTTTCTTCTTGTTTATCACTGGACCTTCGGGAATCTTCATTATTCGCGTAGCTGCTTTCAGTATTATCTTTGTGTAATCCCTCCTGGTTTAATATTTCTTCGACATTCATTTTATATAATTTATTTTTAAGATTAAAATAATCATCTTGGAGAGTCTCTAGAAATATCATATGTCCAGATAATTTATTTTTAAGTTTAAAATAATTAAATATTACATACCCAGATAATGATAAGACTGTAACATTTGTTATAATTATTAACAAATCTAATATCATTTTTAACAGAAAACATCAGTGTTTATAAAAACATTAATCAACCAACCAATAGCCAGTAGGTTGATCCGTTCTCAATATTAATTTACGATGCTTCTTTTTTTTTAGTTCCTCTTTAATTCTTTGTCTTTCTTCTAAAGTAGGAATAACGTCATTTTCTCTAAGACAATTTTCAAAACTATCTCTGTCTTTTGTGTAGAACATACATAACCATTTTGTTTGTTCTCTCAAATCTTTTAAAACGGAATTGTATCTCTGTGAAATAACCCATACTGATTGTTCGGCATGTCTTCCTGAAAAAGCTAGTTCAGAAAGCATATCTCTTTTCTTTGTTAATTCTTTTGTAGCGCTACAATCATCAATGATGTATAAAGTAGAAGAACCAGCATATTTATTGAAAAACATTCTCAACAGGTCTTGTAATTTTTCTTCACCATTATGTACATGATTAACAATGATTATATTTTTTGATTTAGGTTTCCTAACATCACCAATCCAATCACGATTTTTATAAGCTTTATTCCATTGAATAGTGGGACATAATATAACTATAAAATTAAACACTTTACAATATTCATTTTCCAAAAGGTCAAGTACAAACTCCGTTTTTCCGCATCCTGTTTGTCCACATATTATAGCGGAATGAGGATATTTTGGTAACTCTAGTTTGGTCACCGAGCGCAAGCGAGTCGCTTGTCGCTCCATTTTCTAGGAGTCGAAGCCGGCTCCGCTAATATAATACTTCTTTAAATCTTCCATCTTCAAAATTGATTTGTGCATCTTGTATGACAAACAAATACATATTTATTGGTTCATCATCTCCTGCTTCTTTAGTTATTTGAATTGTAATTCCTTCAGATGCATTCTCTACTCTTCTTCCAGAACCATGGAGTGTGTTATCATCTATTGTTCGTAAATCTAACCATAATGCATAACTGTTAGTAAGATACTTTTCTATTGTTATGTTGGCAAAACATAAGTCTTTAGCAATTTTATCTGTTTCCTTGTTTCTCTTTGATGTTAAACAAAAGTATTTATTTATCTCATCCCACTGCTGATATGCTCTCATTCCTTGACTGTATAGTTGATTTGGAACTCCTTCTATTGTAATCTCTACTTTCTCTATATTAGGGTTGTAATATATTTCTGTGCCTGTTCTTTCAGGGTCTTCAAACAGCATCAGAATTCCTTTCATACTTCTTGCGGGAACATTTAGATTTATATTCCATAGTGTATCAGATTTATTCATTAACACTTTTCTATGTCTTAGAACACGGTCATAGAATATAGTCATTTTGCCATCATATTGTTGTCTTATTTGTCTAACAAGTTCTGTATCGGATACCATATCAAATTCTAAACAAATATTTTTAATTGTATAACTTGCTGACGTATCACTTGACTTAATAACTTTATCATAGTCGTTGAACGTAAGTTCATATTCAAGTCTATCACCTAGTCCCGCTTGATAGAATGGCATATGTGTTTCTAATAGTTCAAAATCAAGTGGGATACAAAATCTGTTTTTATATGCTTTAGCTATTGCTTTATCTTCTTTATCATTACTTGCATCCTTAGCTCCAACTCTGTGTTTTAACATATTGCCTTTACCAATACCTTGATATACCATGTTAACACGTTCGGTTGGTGTCTTCCATAAATCGACATAATTATGATATATATCGCTATCATCAATTGACATAATTTCGTTACCTGAAATTCGTATTGTTGTTTTCTTGATGATAGATCTTCCAATGTTTTGATAAACTGTTGCATTTGCATCACTTTTACCGTTTATTTCAATTTCAAATGCTAATCTGACTGTTCTAGGAACAATAACATCATTATTACTTAAATTAGGGAATCTTACTAATAAATGTTGATTCTGATCAATAGTTGAAGGATTATTAGTTATTACAACGCTTTGACGAATACCTTTTACACCTCTAGGTTCTCTTATTTTTCTGTAGGGATTTAATTTTTCTCCATAAGTTGACATTTTTAAAGGATAAAAATAGTGATAACCTGTCAGTTAATATTTTTAAAAAAATAATTCAATTACTGCCGACACTACTGTATTTTCACATCCAGGATTATTATTTGTAGCAACAAAATTAATTACATCTTGAGCATTAATAATTAATGGTGTATCAAAATTATCAAACTTTCTTGTGAGATTGTTCAAATTTATACCATAACTTAGTAGTGTTTTTCCATTAACAGCCACTGCAACAGATACATCATCATTGTTTGTTCTTGTACTTGATAATGAAATACCTAATATTTGACCTCGAAAATTCATAACATACCCGGAATCTACTTCTCTACCTCCGTTACCGAAACTAAATGCTTTATTTTTAGAAATTGAACCCTTACTCTCTGCGATTATGGTTATTACCTTTCTATCAGGAATATTTTCTACTTTGTTATATAATAATCTATGGTTGATAATCATTTCACGAACTTTATCTTGAAGTTGGTTATATCTTTCACCTTGTGTATTTATTTGTTCAAGCATAATGTTTCTATTATCATGAACCTTTTGTTGAAATTCTGAAATTCTTTGCTCTAAATCAGAGATTCGCTTGCGCTCAGTGATTGGTTTAGCGGAGCCTTCGGTACCGGAGGCTTCGCTCACTCTCTTTTGTAAATCTCGAACATGCATTATTAAAGTTTCAATGTTGTCACTTCGTTTCTGTGATTTTTTCGTTCCAAATATACTCATTTTATTAGAATAAATTTGAAGAAGTGATTTCACTAAGAGCTCAAGCGATTTCACTGAACGTTCAAGAGATTTCTAAAACACAACTAGTTGGTAAGCGATTAATTATTGTTTTATTATTTTCATCTCTGATTTCTATTTTTAATTCTGATATAGTGTCATTTATTAAACGTTTGTATTCTGGATGCTCCAATCTCATTGTTATTATATCTCCAAATTCTTTATTTTCAACTGGAATAACCGCTAATAAGGTACTCGGCATACCATCAAGATAATTATAAGAAGTGTTAATTTGTTCTAAATGAACATACAACGATTTATAGATAGCTAAATCTAAACATTTATTACCACTGTGTATTTTATTAGCTTCAAATTTACGTTTATTACCAAATCCTAATATTTCTCTCAAATAGTTACTCAATTTCAATTCATGAGTCGTACTTAAACTTGTAAAACCATTCGTTTCATTTACAGATAATGTAATATCAAAAGTGTTAAATAAATCTGAAATTTGTTGAAAACTATAATAACCATCTGGAATTTGAATAGGGCTCTCGCCCTTCTTTTGTATATTTTCATTAACAATATTATACCAACCTATGCCGTATGTAATACATTTTAATCCAACACATTTATCGCCTTTTCTATTATCAATATATTGTTGTAAATTAATAGTTTTATCAATATTTGAAATTGTATGATGCATTTTTTAATATTAAAAAATGGATCGTTCAGCGAACAAACTAGAAATTAATAAAAGTTTTAAGTATAATAGTAAAGCTAAATATAAACCTGGTGGTGTGTACAGTAAAAAAAATGTTAACATTATAAAACAATCAATTGTTATTAGCGCAGACGGGAAAAAGTTTCAATGCAGATTTCCCTGACTTATTTTCTAAATATAAATTACCTCATATAGCATCAGAAGCAATAGTAACCCGATGGAATACAGCCTGGCTTTTATTCTATCAAAATCAAGTTAACTTTGCAATATGGTGCGCTACTACAGGTTGTGGAGTAGACTACAATAATCACATAGCAGAGCATACGGGAAATGAAGATAACAAACTAGTTGGTTCTATATTTTTATTCCATATTTATTATCAAACAAGAAGGATACTGAAGGAATTAGGTATTGCTCTAGGAAGCTGGAATGCTTTTAACAATAGTTATGACCGGGGAGCTTATGAACGTATATGCGTAGAATTTAAAATAGATCCTAATACAGACTGGAGACAAAAGATATATCCAAATGGCGATGGTCTTGGATATGTATATACAACTGGTCATGTTGCATGGGACAGAACCGATTTTAGACATGATAGATCAGATGAGCATATTGCTAATAAAAAAGTTGCTAAATTAGATTTAAGTAAAATGACATTTGGACCTGAAGTACTAAGAGATGGACATTGTGGCGTTTTTTCATGCCATTATTATCCTCCTGAGAAAGTTCATATAAATTATATTCAACAAGAAGATGGTGTTAAAGATGCATGGACTAGTTTTATTCTTGACACATCAAACGGTTTTACACAAGCCGGGATTGAAAGAATAAACGAATCTATAAGAACATATTGTTGGGCTATCCTAGGTTCTCAATCTCAAACAAGAACAAGTATATTAGGAACGGGAACGGCCTTTGATGCACAAAAACAATTCCTAGTAGATATTGAGGATTCTATTAATAGTCCTATTGATTTACCTGGTCAAATTACAAGATATCAAAATACATTAAAATATGCAAGAAGTAAAGTTGATTTTGTTTACGGGTTAGACTTATATATGTCTCCTAGTAATATGGAATTAAGAATAGGGACAATTCAAGATTATAATAATGAAATTGTTGTTGCAACAGACCAACAAGAACTAGGGTTAAATAGCGATATTAATATTAAACCTGTTCCACCTCGCGAAGCCTCTGGTAAAAAACATGTAGAATCACTGAGCGGAACAAAGACTAAACAAACACAACCAGTTCAAGTTAGTTCAATAGATTATAAGAAGATTACAAATTATGCAAAAGAACATTTGTTACCTAAAGAATGGGTTATTAAAGCAACAAATATCCCCGGATTCTTTAATTCATATATGAAACAACACATTGTTAAAACACCAACTGATGTTGTTAAAAACACTGATGTTTATAGAAACACGGATGATTCACTTGCGCTCAGTGATGAACATGAAGATAATAAAAAAGCAATAATAATAGGGAGTATTGCAGTAGGTCTTACCATTTTATTTATTTATCAGTAATATACTTTGTTACTGTGGTATATATTAAACCAACAACAAAAATAACTAATAATATTAAATGTTCACCAACATAACCAACAACCTTTCCCATTGTAGATAATAACCATGACACAACAGACCCTATTATACCGGGTAATGCAGCTGCCGCTTTTCCAGCTAATTTAAAAAGTAATTTACTAATATTATTTAATTGTTTCTTTATCCAATCTTTTATTCCTTCTTGTCCAGGAGAAGGAGGAGGGGCAGGAGTAGGGGGAATAGAAGTTCCAGGTAAAATAGCTTCAACAATTACACCAATAATCATTCCAAAAGCAGTTAAAATACTAGCAATTGTAATTCCTTGTTCTCTGAATAATGTTTTTATTCTTTCAGCTAATGTTGTGTCTTCATTCAATATTTTATGTATGGTATCTTTGATTCTATTCACTTGACTACGTAATTTATCTTTATTAATATTAATTGCTTCCAGTCTTGCACTTCTCTCAGATTCCAAATCTCTTATTCTACTTTTTATTCTCTCTATTTGAAATTCCTCATTGTTTGCTTTGGCCTGTTCTAATTTTCCCTTTTCTTTTGCTAAGTCTTTATTGGTTTCATTAAGTTTTCCTAATCCATTTGCAAGCTCTTCTTTAACTGTTGTCATTGCTTTGAGGATACCATCCATTTCTCGTTTTTCTATATCTGTTTGTGTTCCTGTTTCATTATTAAATACTGTTACTATTTCTTTCACTGCTGTTTCTGAATCGATAGTTGAATTTAATAATTCTTGTGCTTCTTGTTGGGAAGATATATCCTGTAATGGTATGTTTTCTGCTGCATTATCAATTTTATTTCTTGTTTCAATTAATTGCCGTATTTCTGCTCTACCTGCTCTTCTTCGAGTAGCTGGGGGTTCATAATCATATACTCCTAAACCATGTCTAATAAAATCAACGCCATATTTTCCTTGAAGTGTATCAAATGAATAGTATTGCATTGTAGCATTAGGTTTTTGTGACCTATAAAATGATAAGGAATACTCTTTGTCATCAATCTCTACACCAAACACAGGTCTACCATAGTTATCAGATTTAATATAATAATTACCTTCTCTAAATTGTTCTTGATTTCTTTCAAAAAATTGTGATATATAAAATTGTGTGGTTGCCCTCGTTTGTCTTTCCTTATCGGCGCCTGTAAGATTATCTAATGCTTTATATTGAGTATTCAAAGTTGTTTGAAATTGCTGTTCATCCATAAAAGATGTTTCTGTTTCTTCTTCTTCATTATAAGCATCTTTGTCATAAACGGGATTATCAAAATCAAATCCTTCAGCCATTTTAATGTAAAGAATATGCGGGTGGATTTTCTTGCTTATAAATATTATAAATTATACAGTTTTTAAACTTTTTTCTATAGTACTCATTGCTTCCATTCTCCCCTTTTCGATTAATTTTTTTTTTCTTCATCTGTTATTTCAACATTTTTCATTGCTGTTGTTTTGATCTCTTTTTTTAGTTCATAATATTTCTCCATTTCATTTAAAATAGTTTTAAATTCTTCCTCGCTAATATTTCCATCTTGTAAAGCCATAGAAACAATATCATGAATACTATTTAATTTACTTTCTGCAATTGTTTGAACATTAGAATGTTTTTGTGTTTTTGTCATTAATTTACGTCTGATTAATTTAACAGATATACCTAACCCTCCACAAACAATAGCTACTGGAAAAGTAATGGGAACAGCTATTCCAATACTTGCTAAAATAACACTTGCCGATATTAGTATGGTATCAATTCCGTCAGTAATATTTATTCCTCGTTTATATTTTTTATTTAATGATTTTCTAATATCCCTTTCATTAATTAATGTTTTCTCTATCTCTGATATTTTTTGTAATCTATAATTCCCTGAACGGTCAAGAGAATTTTGTCCATCTTCAACTCGAGAGCTTATAGGCTGCGCTAAATCTGGATATAAATTTGGGGCACTTGGTTGTTTCATTTTTAAAGGGATTTTTTGATGTTAGGAAATTTAGCAATGCTTAAGTAATGTTAGAAAAAATAGCAATGTTAAAGCAATGCTTAAGTAATGTTAAAGTAATGTTAAAGCAATGCTTAAGTAATGCTTAAGTAATGCTTAAGTAAAAATAGGCTACTGGAGTAGAGGGTTATTTTTAGAACTAACCCTTCATGTTTTTTTGGGGTGTGGCCGAGTTTGTAATTTTTTTAGGGGTGTTCGAGAGTTTGTACTTTTTTTTTAGGAGGTGATCGAGAGCAGTAATTTTTTTTTTTTTTTAGGGGTGGTCGAGTTTGTAATTTTTTTTTTTTAGGGGGTGGTGGTCTGGTGGGAGAGAGTAAAAAAATAATTTTTTTTATGGGATATATATGTAAAGTGGTGATCCAGAATCACCACTTTACATATATATAAGGCCCTGACCTCTGCCCTGAAGCTCTCGAGAGTCAGGCAGTTGGTGGTTCTGGCCGGCAGCAAGTTCCAGTCTCGGATCGTTCTGGGGAAGAAGCTGTTCTTGTATGTGGATGTATTGGCCGGGATTTGGTAAAAGCGGTTGGCACCTCGTGTTCTGGAGTCACTCTGGCTGAGCGGGTTATCAGGGACCTCAACGATGTTGTTGCTTATCTTGAAAAGCATCACCAATCTTTAAATCCGGATTAGACTAGCTAGTAGCTACCACTGGCAGAATACCTTTCCAAGATACGGGACACAAGAGGCTTTGCCTGGAACTTAAACTCCCATAAAAACTGTAAATGTAAATGTAAAATAGTTTCACTAAATATACAAAGTCATGAATAATGCACCAATAGCTGTTTATGATAGGTCTAAATGGACAAAAACAAACAAACAAAAAATATAGATCTAATACTATCTTGGTGTACTTGTTTTGCACTAGATATACAGCCATTTGGAAATGTTCTGCAAACTATATATTATAACAATTAATAGATTTTACTGAATAGTGTTCTTTGTAAAGGATAAAATAAGAAAAAAATCTTTTAGAAATGCCCGTTGAGGCAAAAATTATACAACAACATATCTATTTTCCATTCCTCGTAAATAGCTCTTTTACAAAGATTTTTTAACACTTAATTACGAGTATAAAAGTAATTTAAAAAAAATCAGGAGATTAATTCGGTTGTGCACGAATGTATCTATGGGGAAATGAAATAGGTGATTATGTTTCCATGTGTATAGGCCACAGTCCTCTGATGGTTACACTTGAACCCGGCATGCACGCCTAATGAGATCGGACTAATGTTGGTCAATATCCGTGAACTCTACGGAGAGCGATAAGCCATTTTCGGCAACTGTTGGTCTGTGCCGAACTATGCTACAACAAAGTTTGGAACAGACCGACATTTGACGAAAGTAGCCGATATCTCTACGTAATTTTTAGAATACTACACCTATAACTAACTGTTTCCCCTCCTAACCGTCTTAATGGCTTGTCGACTTGTCTACGATTTCATGTTGTATTTATATTTTGTTTAAGATTTTGACCTAGAATTAATATAACAAATATTGATATGAGCACCAAACAGTTTGGATCCAGATCACATTTGTCCTAAAACCTAAGCATGCCTCGTGCCTATGTAAACACGTAAATATTGGTTTGAAGGGAAAGGCTGCTTTTTATGTTAAACAAATACACTTCAAAGAAAAAGAAATAATCAGCTTGGCCGGGTTGGAACAGGCAAACCAAGATATACCACAACCGCTATAACTCTTTCCTCCCTGAAACTTTAAATGGACAATTCCAGTTTCCATATAAGTCTAGTCCATTTCTGACTTTTACGGCTTGTTTTTGTCAACATTTGGCATTATGACAAACAGTGAATACCCTGATCAGAGGGCTCCTAAAGGAGCCCTCTGATCTGGGTCTTCACTGTTTGCCCAGGACAAGTGTACTATTCACATGTTCACTGTTTGCAAAGGACACAGATATGCGGGACTAGGGTTCAACGTGTTAACACACTTGAACACCGGACTACATGTTATTTTTATATGACGGTCTTTTTTTTTTATCCTACTTGAATTTGTGCAGTGGAGAAGACGCTATTCTTTTCCGTTGAAACGCAAACGAAACGCAAACGAATCGCAATAAAATGTAGGAAAGAATATATTTTCGACAACTTTGACTATTCATGCAATCTGTGTGAGTGGCAAACCGTTTGGGGCATAATCAGACGCCGGGTTACCCGGCGTCTGATCATTCCCCAAACTGTTTGCACTGGAAATAATAGTTTTAATATAGTGTAAATGCGTTTATTTGAAAAGAATAACGTTTTCTCTACTGTATGTAGCGAAACTTCAAACAACGATCGAGTCCATCCTGGGACAGCTTTGAAAAAGCGATGAAAATAGACACATGTATATACATAATTTATTACATGCCCGATAATGCCATACATTTGCTTTTATTTGAGTACATGTATTTTCTTTGTTGGTGTTTTGCAAATCAACGGAAAAAACAACACGGGGACCGTGATAGCACTAAGTCGCCCACCTGGTAGCCTATAGTTATGATTTCAGGCGACATTCTGGATTGCAACTAGATTATGAGAGATCTATCTGGTACATCATAACTAGGCGGACATAAGTTCTTCTTTCTTCAAGGGTTTTCAAGTTAAGGTTGTCAATCATGTCACTTACACAAGAAAGGTTCCTATATCTGTTTGTTACAAAGCAAGCAGCCCTTCTATGTACTCTTTCAATACTATATAATATATGAGCCGTGCCATGCCATACCAGTCGTATTGCATTGCAACACTGTATACAGACCAACCAGCATTGTCATCACAGGCTCTGCATTTGCGGAGTTTGATCTACACTGCCCAATACCGTTTACGTATTTAATACAGCTATATAAAATGTTTTATGCATGTGGGTGTCAAACAGTGTAGACCAATGCCAGCAACCGCGTTTTTGACGCGGTGGCTGGCCTTGATCTTCAATGTTTGCAATGCAATACGTCAGATTTTTACATGACACGGCTCCGAGATGTCTTCCCAGACTGTAGATGAGTATTCAAGTAATTGACAGACTTACTTTTGTAAGCTTGTTCCTGTATAGATGTTGAGTTTGTATTTAAATTTCTTTTGAGGAAACCCAGTTTTAACCATTTCATTATCAAGTTATTCGGGAGATTTTCACCATTTTACCGCTTTATTATGGTCTGCTTCAGTATTGTTGTCTGCAAGACACGTTTCAAAATTAGATTTAAGGTTGTATGATTTCATAGATATCGATAAGAGCGTCAAACAGTTTGGGTCCGAACTATAACATGCAAACGCGCCTTTTAGTGAAATGGTTAAACTGGCTTTGTTGCAAGTGTTGTGAATATGATTATGCGATTTCAAGTCAGCTTTTATTGTTATGCCAAGATAGTTCGCTTTGTCAACATTTTCAAGTGAATTTTCCTGCGCATACAGACGTTATTTGCCATGAGACCGTGAGACGGTTTCTGTTACAAACAAGAGAACCATTGACCCTATACCCTCACCTGTGTAATATTTTCAGAGAAGATATTAGTAAACTGTAGAACTGGGGAGATGCCATATTTGACCCAAGGGACATAATTTCGTTGAAGAGTACATGTTCAGTGTTCCCTCCTTACAACGGCCCTCCAAAAAACTACTCCCTCGATCCTTATGTTACAACGGCCCTTGTCGCAGTTTCCTAAACTGAACAATTATGAGATAGCGCTTTTACTGCTGCAATATCGTCTTCTTAAAATTATCGTCTGCTGATTTACATATACGAGGACAAATTGATGGAATAAGTATGACGAGTCACACAGTTTGAATCCACAGGTTCTTGACACATACATCTAGATCTATTTACAAAAAATCTTTTAAAAATATATTTTTTTTTACCAGACTTCTATTATATATACAAGGTAAACAGCGCAATCCAACACCTAGTCTTAACTATCGATTTAAACTGATGCTAAAATAAACTAGATCGCCGATATTCTCTTGTGGTACCCTCGGGAAATGATTAATTTATCAATATTTACTTTTTATTTCATCAAATTCCGTCAAGTACGAAATACCTGACGAGTACCTGTGCTTGAATCCAGATCAGACGCCATGCGGCGTCTGATCTGGTTTCAAGCTGTTTGCTAATCTAAGCCAAGTCTTAATTTTCCCTCCCTATAATGACTCCTTCCGAACAAGACACACATTATGTGTCTCCCATTGAGTGTCGTTATAGAGCACTGTAAAAGATGATGCTACAATCACAGAATTATACACTTTTGTATAATTCCGTGCCATAATACATCTGTATCTGTATCAATACGTCGTAGAATCCTATAAAGGCTTTTACACGACGGGTAAGAAGTGTCGCCAAATTATTGGCGATAATCTCGTAGGGCTGTTTTGAAAGCCTCTACGGAATCAGCATGCACTGTGCTGTCTGGCAGTTTGTTCCATTGTATTACTGTGTCTACAAAGAACGAGTGTTTGTATTGATGGGTCTTGCTATCTGGTACTGTGAGCCCTCTTGTATTGTTGCATACTTGGTTTTCTGTTATATTATTTGTACTGAAATCTTTGAATTTGGTTGCTTTTATTGTTCTTTTAGGTTTTGCCGGTTTTGTGAAAGTGGATGTTTCTAAGCTCTGTGTAGTTATGGTTTCAGAAATCGAAATTTTTGAATTTTAATTGAGAAAAAAAATCTATATTTAGCGCCTGTGATCTAGATATGCAACAGATCAAAACCAGGTGAGCCAAAAAACAAACTTACGACTAAGTGACCGTAACGGTTCGGGAGATCCTCGATAAACGGAATACTGGATGCGGTCGTTGATTTTATAAACCCAATCATCGATACGTATAGGTTTTATACCTTACCCCGAAAATCTTTCTATTTCCGGTTCCGGAATTGCGGGAAATTTTAAGGACAGATTTTTACTTGTTTGTTTGTTTATTTTAGTATTTTATCGCCTTATATGATGTTTTTAATGCACATTTTATAATTATCGACAAAGTTATTTTATAGTTTTTACTAACACAATGAGATTTTTAAGAAGGAACGGTTGGAGAAAGGAGATTTTATTGGCAATTGCTCTGCTTCTGCTCTGTGTATGCCTTGGCTACAAATATTATGTGTACAAGTCAAGACTGAAACATGTGTATTTCCCAATTTTACCGATCTCACAGCGACGAATGAGGCAAGGAGGAGTTTTGGTGAGTTCAGTAGCGGGTTCAGTTACAGTATCGATTGCATAAAAAACGTAACAATTTAACCTTAAAGGGACTCGCAACCGGATGGTGTACTTGTCAAAATAAAATAAAATACTCAAATAAAAGCAAATTTGTGGCATTATTTGGCTTCTGACATTAAAAAAATATGATCAGTCCAAAAAAAGTCTCAAGAATCGTCACCGAATCTTAGATTTTTAGATATTTTCCATCGTTTTTCTATACCGAGTCCGACTAGTAGACGGTATAGTTGTTGTTGTTGCTTCTCTACACGGGCTCAGACATAAACACGAGCCGAATTACGAAGTTGTATGCACTTTCGATCGCTACACATTGAAATACGTTAAATCGATCCGAGATTAACGGATAGTTCCGTGGTCCATTGGTCTAAGCGGTTTCCCCTATTTTGCCTTCTGTCCGCCAATGCCGGCCCCGGGTTCGAATCCCACCAGAGACCAATATTTTTTTTTATTGAAATACATTTTTTTAAACAGAATTTTTTATCCTAAACTAATTCTTTACCATTTATATAAGCGTTTGACACATATTTACAAATTACTATTTTTAATGCACCATCTGGTTGCGAGTCGCTTTAACGGACTGTTTGCAGATATTGATTGCCAACGGCCTCAGAGGTAGTTAGCCAACACGAAAAGAAAAACAAAATGGCGACCTAATGAGCTTACAAAAATAAGCGAACAGTCCCGAGTTAATTTCTCATCAATAAACCAACATTTTCCGATACTTAGTGTATCAAACAAAGCAGCTTACATCTGAGCAGCTAAATCTTATTTTTATATGCCGTAAAATTGATGCATTTCAGGTGATTAGTACACTTTTGCTTGTGTTATTTTGATTTCTTCATAAATCGTTCGTACCCTTGAAAAGTAAATAAACATGGGGGCGCAATGAGTTATTATTGAAGAGTATTGGTGAACGTTAGATGTCGTTCTAAAAGGGTTGTTTGCATCGGTTAATGTTGCTGACTTGCTGTTCTCCGATACGGTACTTGAACGCGCTGGAGATACGTAGAGTACAGGATCGAGATAGGGGGTGCGGGTTGGTAAATTCTAGGTGCGCGGTTGCAAACATGTTTAACCAGATCATGTATTATTTCATTTTTGAAGCCTGTGCTCGAAAATGCGTGAATTAAAAAATAAATAACATAAAGAATCCAAATATTTTTTAAATACAACAATGGCTATGTCCTATGATCGTCCGCAGATAATGATGAATTATTTTCCATATCCTAGTAGATGGTAGCTTAATGCGGGCTGAAAGTAAAGCAGAATGTGCCTGCTTTAAGTGACCATCTGTCGCCAAAACTAAAAAAACAAGGTATAGGGTATTGGTAAACCTATTACCCCATTGCCTATTTCTAGTAGTGAAGAGAGAACACAACTTAAAGCAGGTTGAAAGTAAATTTAAGCAGAATGCTCATTAAGGCGCCTTCTGCTTTACTTTCAGCCTGCTTTAAGCTACTAGCTACTGGAAAATATAAAATATATTTTATGATATAATTGTATAAATTGGAAATATATTCTTCTGACAGTGGAGGAATAAATTAGAGGCGTAAAAAAGCTATTTATGGGGAGAAGGGTTAAACGAGTGGTGTGAAAAGAGTTTTATAATAATATATAAATCTCTTTATCTTGAACTCTGTATCTATAGGTTAACAAGACAGTAGAGAAGGTTGATGTTCCTGGACTACAGATGAATGTCTACTATCCTGATGTGTTGATGGAAGCTATGTCCATACAGAAAATAGAGAGCAGCTTCTTCCTGTAAGTTCCAGAAATTCTATTGATCTAATGAACTGATGATATAAACCCTTTCAGGGCTCCAGATTAGAGTGTGCAAACCACTTATTTCTAAGGGGTTTCTTCTTTACGTCTCCACAAAAACCTATGGTGTGACCACTTATTTGAATCATTGAAATGTACTGATTTTAATGAGTGGTCACATCTGACCATTGGGTTTTATTAAGAATTTGGGGTTTTGAAATACATGTACACACCAGTCACCTGCTTTCATCTGCGGAATATTTCTCTATAAATTTAATAGCATGCCATACTATAAACATCAATCATCTGACCTGTTAGGTAGACAAATTATTTCTGTAAATTGACTAGGGCTGCAACGGTTCAGGTACTTCACGGTTCGGTTCGGGTTCGAGTAGACCCCTTCGGTTTTCGGTTATTTCGGTTCGGGTATTAGGATAAGAACTTGATAAAATCAACCAGAAAAAAATTCTCATTTACTGGCACATGTCTACGCAGACAATAGATCTACACACTTTTTCGAAAACGCTATCACTGTCATCTATAATTTTATCATATGAACGAGAAAGATGTGCATTTCTTTCTACCATTTTAGGACAGATTGTAGCGAATTTAAGGCGTGGATCGTCCCGACCTGTTTTTCATTGAAGTTTCGTAACTAAGCTTTCAGCCTATTTTGTTTGTCATTCTGGCTCGTCTTCCTTAAATGCCTCATCAGCCTTCTATTTATAAGCGCTAGAAGAACTACCTAGCTCCAATTACATTATTATTTTACTGAAAAAGTCATTAATATTTCAGTTTAATTATTTACATCGCCATTCGCAATTTGCGGTCGCTAAGTTATAGACTGGTTACCCTTTTTCTGATGCTGATTCGACTTTGGTACCTTTGAAGCCGGGCTATCAATCGTGCGCATGCGTTAAGTGCTGGGTTTCCCGGAATTATAAATAGCCGATATGAAAAGAATGACGAGAAGCGAGCTATTTAAATTACTGCAAGAAGAAAAGGTTAGAACTGTGATTTAACCTTACATTTTGGAACGTCTGACCATCAAAAATATACACGCAGACTGCACGCTGATTGGTAAATTAGCGGTCTAGTGTAAATTACCATACATCGACGCACCGAACCGATAATTTGCGGTGCAGACTCGAAACTCGAACCGAGACAAACGAACCGAAAATAACCGAAATTCGGTGAACCGTTGCAGTCCTAAAATTGACAGCTATTATCCCTTCTGACCAGGGCTCCAGATAAGGGGAGTATTTCTAAAACTAAAATCTTTATTTCTGCATTAAACCCTATGGTGTCACTACTCATAAGAATCGTCTCAAATAAGAATCACTTATTTCAGCACCAAATCCTATTCTAATAAGTAGTAACACCATAGAGTTTGGTGCTGAAATGACTGAGAAAATAATTGAATTTGTTCAGTTACCGGTTATTAATTTACTGTCGGTAACTCCTTATCTGGAGCCTGCTTCTCACGTTCAACATTTATTAAAACATGTAACAATGGCCCCCTAACATAAGTTTGACTACATGTTTCATGACTTGTATAGTATTATGTAACTATGTATATATGTCGAGGCCCACCTGGAAGATTGGGCTTGCCTAAATGTGCAGCCTCAGTAAATAAAGTCGTTATTATTATTATTATTATTATACAAAATTTCCCCATAATGAACACCTATCATTAGTGTAGGCTCATTTGTAATTTCGTGCAGAATTTTTGTTAAAAGCAAAACCTCAATTGATTTTGAAAGAAGATATCATAAGCTTTTCAAAAAAATAGGGTGCCATTTTTTCTTTTCATTTTTAGGGTCCGAAATCCAAGATGGCGTCCAAAATGGCCGCCGTTTAGCAATACTTCAATATTTTCGCTAGTACATATGGTACAATGACAAACAAAGTATTTAAATATAGGTTTTCGAACACAAGAAGACCAGTGGAATTATCAAATTGAGGCTAAAATTTACAGTTATTTGCCCTAATCCAAGATGACGTCCAAAATGGCTACCGTTTTCACTAAATTCTACTTACCTAACACCGTAGGCCGTCCATACAATGATATTGGAAATAAATGTACAAATGAAATGTGTGTTTGATTAAAGTAATGTATTGTTCAGTCCGTTAACGCTACAAGTAAGTAAATAAACGAATTTAATAACTTTAGTGGAACCATGTTAGATCTTAATCAGGAATCTTATGAACGAAAAAAAATGCAATGAGTCACTTGCTTAAAATTTGCATCAACCAGTCTCATTTTATGTGAGCAATAAATTGTATATATCAAAACCTTCATACGAGCAGGTCAATTATGAAACTGCATGCTGCAATAGTGACATCTGTAGGCCATCTTTGTTATTCAAGATGGCGTCCAAGATGGCCGCCAAAACAAATGATATCTCGAATATAACAACTATTACAATACAATCAAAATGAGGCTAAAATTCAAATTTATTTCCTACTTTCAAGATGTCTGTTTGTTTAAAGTAATTGATTGTTCACTAGGTATACATTACAAGGAATAAACGATTTATCTATTTACTATAGCGAAATCATGTTAGTTCTTGTTCAGAATTTTTATAAATGTAAATACGGAAAATGTCAAATGCTCTAAGCCGTCATCAACCGGCGTCTCTCTGTTAACCAATGAATTTATATATCAAAATATTTGTACAAGTGTGCAGATTATAAAACTGCATGTTGCAATTGTGATAGCTGAGGGATAACTGAGTTATTCAAGATGGCGTCCAAGATGGCTTCCACAAACAAAAGAATATCCCAAACATAATAATTATTACAATTCAATCAAAACGTCGCTAAAGTTGAAATTAATATTTCTTTTTCAAAATGTATGTTTAATTGAAGTAATTTATTGTTAATGTGGTAATCATTTAAAAAATGAACTGAATTTTTTCGGCGTCTAAGGGAAATAAACGACAGAAAATGATTGGCAATTCCATAAATCGCGCTAGCGATTCATGGTTTATTTGCAGATCATTTTCTGTCGTTTATTTTGCTTAAACACCGAAAATATTCAGTTCATTTCTTATATTTACATTTTTTCTTATATGAAATGAACATTTTATTAATGTGCATGTACATTGTTTTCCATATTAGAGGTTGTTAACACGAATAATTTGTACCCTGAAAGGAAAAGTTTAACGGTATTAGTTCTTGTTCATGTTCTTGTTATGAACGAAATATCTAAAATGTCAAATGCTCTTGAAAATCCGGCATCAACCGATCTCTCTCTGTATTCGAATGCTTTTACACATAAAACTAATTGTACTAGCGAGTAGATTATGAATGTGCAGTGATATCTAAGGGCCAACTTCGTTATTCAAGGCGGCGTCCAAGATGGCTGCCACAAACGAAAAATATCCCGAACATAATAACTATTACAATAGTTGTTTTTACTTAAAGTGATGAAAATTCTTTTGAACATTAAATTTACAAAAGATATAACATTATCAAATTATGTATGTAGACCATATAAATCATATATTGACCAACATTGTCGTCTGCTTAAATTCATCCTTGGTTCAATATAAAAGTGTTTTAAATTCAGTCACTATTAGCAAAACAATGTTTGCTTTAAATGTCTTGTTTTACCATATTAATTGGACACAACTGACAATATTGAACATCAATTACTCTTACACATTCCTCTTCCCGTAGACTGGTGCTGGACGGGGTTGCAAGGAGTCCACCTGGAACTCTCTTTGCTGCACTAGGGGCTGTCGAAAGAAATAAGTCCTCTTTTTCTAATGTCCGACTCCATATTTCTGTTGCTTTTTTCTAAGACTCTTTTTTCATCTAAGGGATACAGTTTGAAATTTGATTGGTTTCATACTGCATTCATGGTGAATTCATCTCCAGTACTATGTGCGGATTGTTTCAGCAACTGGTGGCAATTTGGTCCAAGTCTTTGAAAAGGTGAACGAGGAAAATCAGATTGCAGCTATGTCTTGTTTTAGAAAACATCAAGTTTTCATTTTTTGCAATAGTGTTGCATGCGAAATAACACTGACTACTGTGGTCTTGAAAATATAATGTTGAACGTTGAAGCTTGATTGGCCATACTGATCCTGATATCAATCCTGGTATCGAAAGTTGCATCCAATGTAAAATGCTCTCTGATAGAAGTCCTAGATCGAGTGTGTAATCCAGGTCTTCTAGGACTGAATGCATTGTCCACTACAAACCAATGGTTCCATCCTCTCAACCACATTTCCCAGGATACAGTCAATTGCAATGGAGAAGCGCTTCGCTTACAGAATGCGCATATGCTTCACTCCTGTATCCAATTTACTTTGAAGGGCTCTTTAAACAGCTTGTTGAGCAATGCATGACACTCAATATTGTTGTAAAAGGACCGGATGTTATCCAACAATTTATTTGGTATGCCATACTGGGTCAGTATCTTCCGGTCTTCCTGAATGACTCATGAGGTTTAGACTGACAAACGCCTTCTCAAAAGTCGATGAATAAATTTGCAGTAGAGCTCTTCCATTTGTGAAAACTAGGATGTGCTCAATGCATGATCTACCTTTCACAGAGACATTTGCCTGAACTTGATGTAATACGGAGTCAGCTGCTATATTAATGTAATGCGTTAAAGAAGACATTGCTGGTTGGCGAAAGAAAGGCAAAGCATCTCCAGTAAGTGTAGTTTCACATGTCATATTTTGGTCAACTTTGCCATGACACCTTTCTTCCCATCATCTAGAATATTATTTAATTAGTATATGCTGCAATAGCCATTGGGTGTCTGGTGTTCTGTTTTGGTCAATATAACGTCACTTGTATTCCTAGCTGAAATATTTGTCTCTTTATCTTTGTTTCTGCAAAATTTAGCAACCCACTTTCTAAATATTGGTGACTTGGCATCTGGTAGAGTTTCTTCAGCCGTTTTTCTCCTCTAATACCTTCCAGGTATAGGCATATACATACATTCTCTTAGTTTTTGCGGTGTTTGTGTCCCGATATGCTAGCAGCTGTATCAGATATGACCTTGTTGAAGCTGTAAATAGTGATAGCTGTAAACTTTTAATGAATTCTGGATTGTTTCTAAGTACACACTTGTAATTGTCCTCGACTTTTTTCGGGTTGGGAGTCTTTAAATATGTGGACATATCGGTTTTTGTTGCTTCTGGCCTTTGGATTCTCAACATTAGGGTCAGTTTTTCCACTGTTAGATATTGTGGACACTACCAACTGCATTCCTCTAACATCTGGAAGAGAGTGTCTTTACTTGTTGTTATAGATAACGTGATCAATTAACACTCTTCTTTACTAAGACATACTAACCTAAATTGCTCACTACATTTAGTGCATTGCCATCTTTGTTTGTCAGTTACTTAGAAAGGAAATGCAATAAATAGTATTTTCGTATTTTCCTTAATGTTTTTGGCGGTCATCTTTGATGCCATCTTGAAATAGCAATATTTGTCCTACGGTATCACATTAGCAGCATGCCGTTTCATAATCTAAACACGTGTAGTTAATGTTTTGATGTATACCATTTATTTACAGAGAGAGGCTGTTTAATGTCGGATTTAAGCATTTGACATTTTGCATCATTTCGTTCATAAAATTTCTGAACAAGAACTAATAGTGTTCTACTTTAGTATTAGAAAGAGTGTTTATTTACTTGTTATGTACACCAAGTGAGAAATAAATTACTGTAATGAAACAAACATATTGAAAGTAGGAATATAAATTTAAACTTTGGCCATATATTGAGATTCAATTTAATTGTAATATTTTTATGTTCGGGATATTTTTTGTTTGAGGAAGCCATCTTGGACGCCATTTTTAATAACGAAGTTTGGCCTAAAATATCACAACTACAACATAAACCATCATAATCTATACGCTGGTACGAATATTTTGATATATAATGTCATTTGTTTACATATAGAAGCTGGTTGATGTCGGATTTGATTATTTGATATTTGGCATATTTTCGCTAATAAAAACTCTGAACAAGAACTAATATGGTTTCACCATAGTTATTAGATAAATTGTTTATTCCTTGTAATATATACCACGTGAATAATCAACTACATCAAACAAACAGACATCTTGAAAGAAGAAATATAAATTTCACTTTAGCCTCATTTTAATTGAATTGTTATATTTATTATGTTCGGGATATCTTTTATTTTGGCGGCCATTTTGGACGCCATCTTGCATAACGAAGTTGGCCAAAAGATATCACAATTGCAACATGCAGTTTTACAATCTATTCGCTTGTATGAACTTTTTGTATATACAATTTATTGCTCATAAAAATATACACTGGTTGATGCAAGATTTAAGCTACAAGTGACTCATTGCATTTTTTTCGTTCATAAAATTCCTGATAAAGATATATTATGTTTCCACTATAGTTATAAGATTCGGTTGTTTACTTAATTGTGGCGTCTACCGACTGAACAATACATTACTTTAATCAAACAGACATTTTATTTGTACATTTATTTCCAATTTCATTGTATGGAAGGACTACGGTGTTAAGTAAGTAGAATTTAGTGAAAACGGTAGCCATTTTGGACGCCATCTTGGAATTTGGCATAGAAATTTAAATTTTAGCCTCAATTTGATAAGTCAACTGGTATTCTTGTGTTCGAAAACCTATATTAAGATACTTTGTTTGTCATTGTACCATATGTACTAGCGAAAATATTGAAGTATTGCTAAACGGCGGCCATTTTGGACGCCATCTTGGATTTCGGACCCTTAAAATGAAAAGAAAAAATGGCACCCTATTTTTTTGAAAAGCTTATGATATCTTCTTTCAAAATCAATTGAGGTTTTGCTTTTAACAAAATATATGCACGATTCTTTTTTTCAAGACAAATGAGCCCTGACTACATCTGAACCTTTAGATTTGCTAATGAAATAAGTAAACATTTTCTCAGAAAATAATGCAGACTATGATGATAGAACATGTCAGACAGATCCTATAACAGGGTTACCAAGTTTTTTTGTTTTTTTTTAAATAGGGTTACCAAGTTGCTCATAAAAATTTCATAAAGATTTCCAGATTTTCAAGAGCGATTTTAGGAATCGTACCGGTACCTTTAAATTAAACACTTTTGCTGCCAGGGTCTAACACTAAAATAATTATATGCAAACAAAGTTATGCGTTACATAGAGTCTGATCTGGATCTAAACTCTTTGATTCCCATATCATGATGTTCAGTCCTAAGTGAAAAACGCATCAAATTCCAAATTTTTAAAGTAAGAGCTGAAAGCCGAAGATTTCAGAAAAAATTTGTAGGTCCAGAGAAATTAAGAAAAATCTGAAGATTTCAGAAAAATCTGGAGAAATGGCAGCCCTGCTATAAGAAAACAGTGCAGACCCTGATCAAACAGCTCCATCATTAGATGTCTGGCCCTAAGGTTACCTATAATTTTATAATAATAAAGCTTTTGAGTTGAGTATGAGATCATTCGCAAGCATTTGAAGACTTAGATTTCAGCAAAAGCTGAAATCTGACCAATCAAATGTTTGAGAATGACCACAGACTCAACTCAAATGCCTTGAGCCCTGATAGAGACTGGGTCTTCATTGCTTTATCTAAGTTAACCATTACCACATACCCTATTTCTAGTTTTGGAGACAGGTGACCACATAAAGCAGGTTAAAAGTAAAACAGAATGTGCCTTAAGCCGCATTCTGCTTTACTTTCAGCTTGCTTTAAGCTACTATCTAATAGGATAAAGAAAAGATTTCTTCTGACTCATATTCAATCATGTCTGTGTAAATTGGAGGAACGAATTAATGCTTAAAAAAAGTGTATTTATTGGATAATTGGTTAACTCTTTCCTCCCTGAAACTTTAAATGGACAATTCCAGTTTCCATTTAAGTCTAGTCCATTTATGACTTTTGAGGGTTGTTTTTGTCAATATTTGGCATTATGACAAACAGTGAAGACCCTGATCAGAGGGCTCCTATGAGTCCTCTGATCTGGGTCTTCACTGTTTGCATAGGACAAGTGTACTATTCACATGTACACTGTTTGGAAAGGACGCCAATATGTGGGACTAGGGTGCAAAGAGTTAAGCAGAAAGTTTTTATTCAACAACATTTGTGAATAAAATTTTAGGCACTTATATGGAAAAGTACCGGTAGGTAGAGGTCCTGTAAGGCACTTCTATGGAAGGAAAAATTTATCCGAACAACAATACCTAAGTCCAAAACAGGTGACTGCTTTATTTGGAATCTTACAAACAAATTTCTGGTATATTGCTTCCGATCTGGTATCAAGGGGCATTCTGCTTTACTTTCAACCTACTTTAAGTGGTCACCTGTCTTTAAAACTAGAATCAGGTTATGGGGTAATAAGTTAATTGTTGTTTACTTGTATAACAGATACGTTGAACATAAGTATGTGATTTGCTCTGAAAACCGTCGCCTAGGCAACCAGCATGATGGAGGATGGAATGTCTGCCTGTCACCTCCCTTCACAATCAGAAAACCATGTCTGGTATATTCCTTTGGGTAAGTATAAAAACACTGATTCAAGGCCTTAAATAATCCTTTACTCCATAGCCGTTTCTAGTATTGAAAATAGGTGACCACTTAACTCATTGAGCCCTAGTGACGCATATATGCATCTTTTACCAAAAGTGTACCTGTAAAGAGTATACTTGTCCTATGCAAACAGTAAAGTCCCTGATCATGATGCAGAGGGATCCTGCAAGAGCCCTCTGATCAGGGTCTTCACTTTTTGTCATTTTGTAAAATATTGTAAAAAAACCCAATCCTAAATAGTTGAAAATGGACCAGTATTTTTTCAAACTGGATTTGTCCATTGGAAGCTTCAGGGAATAATGAGTTAAAGCAGGTTGAAAGCTGTTGTTGATGTAGGGTTTTAAGTTGCTTAAACAGTATTTTTAGTCATAATTTTTATCACTTCTCCTGGAGACAAGTTGCCAGATCAACACCCAGGGCTACAGATAAGGGGGAGTAATCTGAACAAATCAGACATTTTCTCACTTATACAGCACCAAATCCTATGGTATTACTACTCATTAGAATCGTCTCTTCGAGACGATTCTAATGAGTAGTGACACCATAGGGTTTAAAGCAGAAAAAAAGATTTTAGTTTTTGAAATATTCCCCTTATCTGGAGCCCTGACACCTCATTTACGTTGATCTAAAACTATGCCGTATTTATCTAGAAATTTGAACCCTGACCAGAATACCAGAGTAACATATATTATCCATCAATTATATCACTGAAAAAGTTACACCTTTTGGCAGGTTATGGCAGTGGTCTCCATCCTTTTCTTCCAATTGACCAAGCTGGCATGCCCTAGAACCTTATGGGATGCATGTTGAAAGTAAAGCTTTAAGCTACCATCTTCCAGAATATACCAGGGTAGAACATATTTCTTATGATGATAAATGATGTTCATAAAGTTCTATATATTGGAACTGTTGTCTTCACTAGAAGAATAAATAAAATCCATAAAAATAAGTATCAATGGATTATGGTTTAAGATATGGCTTATGTGAGTAAACTGAATTATTTACAAGATGATTAAAGATTTAAATTGAATATGTCCAACATTTTTATGCTGGACAACAGCTAACTGTGCAGACTGATTACCTTAACTCTTTGAACCCTAGTCCCGCATATAGGCGTGCTTTTCAAACAGTGTACATGTGAATAGTACACATGTCCTATACAAACAGTGAAGACCCAGATCAGAGGGCTCCGAAAGGAGCCCTCTGATCAGGGTCTTCACTGTTTGTCATAATGCCAAAAATGGACAAAAACAACCTTTAAAAGCCAGAAATGGACTAGACTTAAATCTAAACTGGAATTGTCCATTTAATGTTTCAGGGAGGAAAGAGTTAAAAGTATTTTTATACCCCAGAATCTGTGATATAGTTTTTGCCCTGTCTGTCTGTGTGTGCCACAAAACCTTAGCATTGTCTTTAACTTTAAACTAACTGGATACATATGGCTTTCATAGTTGGTCTGTGCATTGCTTGTGTAAAGAAATTTCCGACCATGCCAACACTTTTGCCCTTACCTTTGACATACTTTTGTAAAAATACATTGGTAAAAATAGGCATAGGGCTTCCATGCTTCATGTGTATCTTTCTTGTCTTAAGACTTTTCCAACCATGCTAATTTTTTTACCATGTGACTTTTGACATACTTGTGCAACTTTTCTTGTTTATTTTCAGTATTGGCAATGACTGGAGGTTTGAAGATGATATGTATGATTTGTACAGGTGCCAGGTCATGGCTTATGACCCTAGGTAACTTTCACATTTAATCCTTCACACCATAACTTGTTTACAGGTGCCAGGGACCCGTTTCATAAAACGTTGTATGACAAATGTTGTCGTAAGTCAGATTATTAACCCTTAGCCCGCCAAATAAATTTCGTCTGCTATATTTCTCATCTGCTTCAAGTTTCAAAGTGCTTCAAAGTTGCTCAAAATTGCTGAAAATGTTGTCCGAGTGTCAAACAGCTTGGATCCGGATGAGACGCCGAGTTACTCGGCGTCTCATCCGGATCCAAGCTGTTTGCATATGGAGCTATAGTCGTGAGTGGCAGGCTATTAGGGTTAAAGTCTCAATTATGATTATCAATTTATTTCTCCATCTAATCCTGTCTTGTGACATCGCTTTGGAATCGTCTTGAAAAGACAAAGATATGTCACAAGACAGGATATTAAAGATAGAGAAATCAGAAATTAAATGTATTTTAAAGATTTCACTTACAACATCATTTGTCCTAAGAATATTTATGAAACGGGTCCCATGACCCAATGGTAGCTTTCTAGTCTAATAAATTTACCCCATAGACTATTTTGAAGACAGGTGACCACTTAAAGCTGGTTGAAAGTAAAGCAGAATGCTGATTCTGCTTTACATTCAACATGCTTTATGCAGTCATCTTGAAATAAACTGAAAATGCCTTTTGAATTCTCCTATGTTGTGACCACTCATTAGAATTGCCCTTTTGAGATGATTTTGATGAATGATCACAACTTATGCCGATAATGGTTTGGTGGAAAAATAAGAAAGTTAATATTTGACATACCCAGCCACATTATCTGAAGCTGTGATATCAAATGATAATTGATCATTTATTGTTCTCCCACTGAAAATAAATTCATAAATGTTAACCCTTAGCCTGCCACTCACAACTATAGCTCCATATGCAAACAGCTTGGATCCGGATGAGACGCCGAGTAACTCGGCGTCTCATCCGGATCCAAGCTGTTTGACACTCGGACAACATTTTCAGCAATTTTGAGCAACTTTGAAGCACTTTGAAACTTGAAGCAGACGAGAAATATAGCAGACGACAATTTATTTGGCGGGCTAAGGGTTAAACTCTGCCCACTATGAACATTCATCACCTGGACTATTATATTGGCTTATAGTATTGGAAAGGCTTTCCCAGGAAAAAGTGCTCACTGATGTTAGATAGATCCTATATAAGAAAAGAGTGGCTGTCTGATCTGAATCACAGGGCCCCTACACGATTGCGTTTTGAGATAAAAAATCGTCAGAAGGTATATATAGAGACAAGGGGTACAACTGATTGTTAGTACAATCTTACCCTATCTCGACAAAACCAGGCATATCATGAATAATAATTGATGAAACGACACCATTTTTGCACTTCTGTCTATCTAATATAATACCCTTCCATAAAAACATAACATAAAACCAACTGTAAGCATGCACTTTCAAAAGTAATTGCATTTACTCACAGAAATCAACGACTTTTGGAAAACGGGACAGGTGTTCGTTCACAGCTGACACCGCATTGACCACTATTGTGTGCTTGTTTAGGCGGTAATATCGAACATTACAGTCATACAGTTCCATGGATATCCATTTTTTACACCGATCAAAGCTGATTTATACTCAAACTATTGCAATACCAACAACAAATTCGCATGTTTTCATCGGCAGTAAAGCTATTCTTGTACATGTAGGCTTTTTTGGTACGGCAATGATTTGAGAAGAAATCAGCTTTGATCGGTGTCAAAGATGTATATTTATGGAAGTGTATGACTGTCATGCTCGATATTACCGCCTAAACAAGTGTACAGTAGTTGTCAATGAATGTAACACTCGATTACCGCCTAAACTAGCGTACAGTAGTGGTCAATGCTGTGTTAGCTGTGAACGAACACCTGTCCCGTTTTCCAAAAGTCGTTGATTTCTTTGAGTAAATGCAATTATTGTTTAAAGTGCATCCTTACAGTTGGTTTTATGTTATGTTTTTATGGAAGGGTATTATATTAGCTAGACAGAAATGCAAAAAGGGTGTCGTTTCATCAATTATTATTCGTGATATGACCGCTTTTGTCGAGATAGGGTGAGAATATACTAACGATCAGTTGTACCCCTTGTCTCTATATATATCTTTTGACATTTTTTTCTCTCAAAAATCAATCGTGCCGGGTCCCTGTGATCTGAATCTACATACTTACCAATTAACATGTGCTATTTGCAAGACGAGAATTAATCAATAACTCCATTTTAGAGCATTTAATGTATTATTTCACTGAAGACATTAAATCCAATTTGTACAGTCATGAACATGTATCAAAAGAAATGTTTCTTTATCCTAGCAGATATAAGCTTAAAGAAGATAAAAAGTAAAGCAGAATGCGCCTTAACCCTTTACCTCATAGCCTGTTTCTGGTTTTGAAAATAGGCAACTACTTAAAACAGGTTGAAAGTAAAGCAGAATGCGCCTTAAGGCGCCTTCTGCTTAACTTTCAACCTGCTTTAAGCTACTATCTACTAGAATATAGAAATTATTTCTAATGATATATATTCATGACTGTATAAATTGAAACTATTTTCTTTAGCGGAGGAATAAACGGAATGCGCTAAAAGGCGCTTCTATAAGGGAAAGAGTTAAGGCGCATTCTGCTTTACTTTCAACCAGCTTTAAGTGGTCACCTATCTTGAAAACTAAAAACAGGCTATGGGGTGAGGGTTAAGAGAAATATCTTTTTTAAAGAAACACAACTTGTTTAGCTTGGTTAATTTTACATTGACAGCATTGGTAAAAGAGAGCATAATAGGACACAGGGGATAAAGTTCCAGCCACTGGGACTTGGAACATCGCTGAGACAGACGGCTAGAATGAGAAGATGGAAGTTAAAGACGTTCCAACAGATCTTGACAGATGAAGGTCACGCTAAGGTTTGTCAATACAGGGCTCCAGATAAGAGGGAGAACACTGAACAAGTCCCAGGGCCACCATTTTCTCACTTATTTCAGCACTAAATCCTATTGTGTTACTACTCATTAGAATTGTCTCAAAGAGACGATTCTAATGAGTAGTGACACCATAGGGTTAAATGCAGAAATGAAGCTTTTAAGGTTTGACAATTCAGGGCTCCAGATAAAAGGGAGAAACTGAATAAGTCCCGACATTATCTCACTTATTTCAGCACTAAATCCTATTGTGTTACTACTCATCAGAATCGTCTCTTTGAGACAATTCTAATGAGTAGTGACTACATAGGGTTTAATGCAGAAGTGAAGATTTTAACTTTAAGGTTTGTCAATACAGAGCTCCAGATAAGAGGAAGTAAACTGAACAATCCAACTTGGTCTTACTGTAACTTATTTCAGCACCAACTCCTATGGTGTTACTACTCATTAGAATACTCTCTTCAAGACAATTCTAATGAGTAGTAACACCATAGGGTTAAATGCAGAAATAAAGATTTGAGTTGTTAAATGCTCCACTTAACTTGAGCTCTGTCAATTTCATCAATTATTCCACAATTGGTCTTGAAATAAGCAGCAACTTCCTGAAGAAACATGCAAGTGGCTGCTTAATGCAGAACTGTGGTAAAGCAGAAAGCTTCTATAGAATTCTGTAGCTTTACCTTTGTTCTGGATTAACCCTTAGCCTGCCACTCACGACTATAGCTCCATATGCAAACAGCTTGGATCCGGATGAGACGCAGAGTAACTCGGCGTCTCATCCAGATCCAAGCTGTTTGACACTCGGACAACATTTTCAGCAATTTTGAGCAACTTTGAAGCACTTTGAAACTTGAAGCAGACGAGAGATATAGCAGACGACAATTTATTTGGCGGGCTAAGGGTTAAGTTGCCACACATTTTCACTATGAATTACCCATTATAATTTAAAATACATTGATATGGCAATTTTCAATGGCGTCACTATTGTGTACTTACTGTTTTAGCACTCTACTTCTAATAAAAGCCCCTATTAACCCTTTACCTTATAGAAGCGCCTTTTAGCGCATTCCATTTAATCCTCCGCGGAAGAAAATAGTTCCAATCTATACAGTCACAAATATGTATTAGAAGAAATATTTTCTAAATTTCTAGCAGATGGTAGCTTAAAGCAGGCTGAAAGAAAAGCAGAATGTGCCTGAAGGCACATTCTGCTTTACTTTCAACCTGCTTTAAGTGGTCACCTATTTTCTAATCTAGAATCAGGCTATGGGGTAATGGGTTAACCCATTTCTGCCAAAAACTAATAAAAAGGCAATGTCAGAAAGGATTTATGGCGTAATAATTTATGGCAGTGTAATAAAGCCATTCAATAAGTGTGATAGTGGAATATCGATATCCAGCCCAACCTGTTCATCCACAAGCATAACCTGGGATGGCGAATGACATCATTTGTGATGATGTTACAATAAACAAGTTTTGATGGAAAATGCATATGAGGAGGAACTACAAACTATGGTTTCAGTTGACTTAATAGGTTTTTTTTAAATGTTTATGTGATAAATAGAATCTCACATTTGAGCTCATTACTTACCATTTTTTTAAAAAAATTACTTAAATTAATATAACACTTGCCAAGGCTCACATCGTATTATTTTAGTCAACTCGTTTATTAAAAATGATAATTAATGAGCACTCGTGTAAGATCCTCAATATATAGTGTGTATTATATTTTATATTTACAGGCTACAATTGATTACTTGAAATTTGACATAGAGAACATGGAATGGGAAGTTATCAAAGAATTAGCTGCCGACGACGACAAACCGCTCCAGAACGTGAAACAGCTGGCCTTTGAAATCCATCTCATCAACCCAGCAGAGAACCATACGGAATATGACTCAATTGATAGGGGCGACTTTATGGAAAAATACAAAATACTACGGCTCGTAGAGTCTGCTGGATTCAGGAGGTTCGATTATAGATTGAATCCATTCTGTGTGTATAAGTCAAAGTTGAGTTCACGGTCGAGATCAGGATGTTACGAGCTGTTTTATCTGAATATGAAGTTTGTAGAGGATGAGCATCTCAAAGACAAGCCGTATGAGAGTATGTTGCCTTGAATTCAATGAGCCATTTCCATCAAAGCCATCTGGGTCTTAGGCTATAAAGGCGTTAAGTTGAGTCTGATGTCATTCCCAAGCTTTTGATTGGTCAGATTTGAGCTTTATAAAATGTTTTTGCCTGAGATCGTTCAAAGCTTTTGATTGGTCAGATTTGAGCTTTATAAAACGTTTGTGTTTGATATCGTTCTCAAGCTTTTGATTGATTATATTTGAGCTTTATTAAAGGTTTGTGTCTGAGATCGTTCTCAAGCTTTATATTGGTCAGATTTGAGCTTTATAAAACATTTGTGTCTGAGATCGTTGTCAAGCTTTTGATTGGTCAGATTTGAGCTCTATAAAATGTTTGTGTCTGAGATTGTTCTCAAGCTTTTGATTGGTCAGATTTGAGATTTTGCTCAAATAGGACCAATCAGATGCTTGAGAACGATCTCTAACTCAACATAAAATGTTTTATAACCTTAAAGCCAGTGAATATCATCTATTTCAAACTAATTACTAATATGTGAAGCAAGAGAGAAGTTTGGCAGAAAGTTTAATTAACCCATTACCCCAAAGCCTGATTCTAGTATTAAAGATAGGTGGCCTCTTAAAGCAGGTTGAAAGTAAAGCAGAATTCACCTTAAGGTGCATTCTGCTTTACTTTAAACATGCTTTGAGCTACCATCTGCTAGAATATAGAAAATATTTCTTATAACACATATTCATGACTGTATAAAATGGAACTTTTTTCATCAGTTCAAGAATAAATAATTTAATATTGTTTGTTTTCATTACATTTGGTTAGCTGTGATTGGCTGTAATTTTTGTTTCATAACTCCATGAAAAAAATAAAATTCAGGCCACGCCTTGTCAGGACTCATTTCCCTTAGTCCAACTGCTCTTCACAAGCGCTGCATGAAGCAAGATGCCAAATGACGTCATTGACGTCGGCGTTACTACATAACAACGTCGCGTTTTGGCGGAAAATATATATGGCGGAGGGACTACAACCTACGTTTGAAAGCGTTAAAAAAGAACATTCGCGTCAGATTCTGTAGTTAACAACTTTCTTAAATTCAGAAGTGATATTAAATTATAAGGAATAATTCGGAATATTTTAATTTATTGTATTCATGGAGGTATGAAAAAAAAACCTGGTCACACTTTTGTATGAAACCGTTTCGCGGTTTCATACAGTGTGACCAGGTTTTTTTTTATACCTCCATGAATACAATAAATATTCGAATTATTCCTTAAATAAAAGGCGTAAAAATGTGTATTTATGGGGTATTGGGTTAACTACTTGCTGTATTTAACACCATCGGTGAATACCAATTTGAATGAATTTCTCAGGGAAAGGAATTGGTTTATAGCAATTTCTTTTATAATAATCAGTGAAAATCCTCTGTGCATGTAGAGAAGGTTGGTGATTAAAGCAAGGGAAAAGTAGGAGCTTTCTGCTTAAATTTCTTGTTGCTTTACACTACTAGCTATATTTTACTCCATGAATTAGTGAATACTTGAGTGCTTTTCCAAGGGCAGGAATTGAGATGTCCTATAACTATTATGCAGAGATATGGCTAAAGGTGTCCAATGCTGAGAAAGGGGTTTGAGAACTAGACATTTGTTTGGTGTTAAGTGACAGTTACAAATTAATTGACATTTGTTGTATAAACACTTTACACTAACTGTAATATTATATCAATATTAGATGGCACTTTGCGTAACCTTCAAATTGTCAACCCGAGAAACAGAATATCTCCTCGAGACAAGGCCTATGGTGACATTCTTGTTTTTGAGGGTTGACAATTTGAATGTCATGCAAACTGCTACCTAATATTTTTTATTACACCGAACTTATCAACCCTGGCTGTGGAATTGTCTCGTTCGTATTTTATAAAATATGTTGTGAATACCAATTAAGCACCACCGTGCACGTAATGAAGGAAACGACGTCTACGATGTCACATTGTTTATATCATTACAAAGGGAAAGAAGAACGTTACAACAAGTAGATTGAAGACACAACGTCTTTCTCATTGTAACTTGTACAGAGCTGATAAGGAGTTACCTGCCCTTAAAGAGTTTCTGCAACATTCAAAAAGCAAAAAGGATATAATATAGAGTGACAATATATTTTTGCAGAGATACGACTAAAGGTGTCCAATGCTGAAAAAAGGGTGATGACTGTTGGCTACTTTAAAAGTGGCTGTATAAAGGAAATGGTTGAATCTTCCTTTGACTGTATAACAGAGACTCTATTGACTGAAGTGCCTTAGTTCCATATCCATCCATCTGCATTTTACAGCATTAACCCTTTACCCCATAGAAGCGCCTTTTAGCGGATATGATTTATTCATTCGCTGAAGAAAATAGTTCCAATTTAATCAGTAATGAATATGTATTATAGGGACTATTTTCTATATTATAGCACATGATAGCTTAAAACAGGCTGAAAGTAAAGCAGAATGCGCCCTAAGGCGCATTCTGCTTTACTTTCAACCTGTTTTAAGTAGTCACCTATCTTAAGTACTAGAAATAGGCTATCAGGTAAAGGGTTAATAAGTGAATACTTGAGTGCATTTCCAAGGACAGGGATTGAGATGTCCTATAACACTTTTGCAGAGAAACGGACAAAGGTGTACTATGCAGGTTATGCATAGAAAATAACTTAGACTGATGGCTGCACTATAAAGGAATTATTTTTCCCACATAACTACCCCTGTTTTCTATAGCGAACAACGATCACGAATATCCTTCACTCTAACTTCACTATTTATAAAGGCATTATTACGTCACCCGGATTAAAGAATTAGCCTATTGCTTTAAAAAAATTAGTTAAAATCGTTAGTTATGTGAGAAAAAAAATCTGCCACATGTCAATGTTCAATACAAGTTGATCTCAAACTCGACTAGAATAGAAAAGTTATTAAGCTTGCCAAGGCTCGCTTAATAAAATTTCAATTCTAGACTCGTTTGAGATCAGCTTGTCTTAAACATCGACTCATGACAGATCCTATATTAATCTTTGACTGTGTAACAGAGACTGTTGGTTGAAGTGCCTTAGTTCCGTATCCAGCCTGAATCTCTTCCTTAACTCTTTCAACACCATTGACCTGTTTAAAATATACTTATTACATTTGGATCAGGGTCTTCACTGTTTCCTAATTTAGATAAGTATTTATTAAACTACCCAGAATTCCAAGTAGACTGTTTCATGCTTTGTTAATTAAAAAGATCAACAAGAGAACCTCATAACCCACAAGAGTTACTTAGTGTTGAAAGAGTTAACCCCGCTTTAAGTTACCTATCTGCTAGATTATATATAGCAATAGGTTGAAGAGAATAATTATATTATGTCAACAGAGCAACAGATAAGGGTACATGTAGTTTTTCAAAACTTAAAATCTTTATTTCTGAATTAAACCCTATGGTGTCACTACTCATTAGAATCGTCTCTTGACGATTCTAATGAGTAGTAACACCATAGGATTTGGTGCTGAAATGAGTGATACAATGTTTGATTTGTTGAAATAACTACCTCTTATCTGGAGCCCTGGTCAAATAACTATTACATTCCAAATGTTTTTCTTGTGATATAGAAATTATTTTATTGCTCATATTTTAATTGTTGACATATTTTTATACATTTTTAGCTTACCTGTTTGAAGAAAAGGGGTGCATGTGTTTTATGTTTTATGTAGTACGGTTTAGATTCAATGGTTAGAAATGTTTATAGTAGGCAAGTTATGTTGCTCTTAAACCTCATGTTTTAACCCTTTACTCCATAGATAAACCTTTTTACGCATTTAATTTATTCCACTTGAGAAAAAAATTCCACTTTATACAGTTAGATCTATTACAATGTTTTGTTATAAGAAATATTTTCTATAATCTAGCAGATGGTAGCTCAAAGCAGACTGAAAGTAAAGCAGAATGTGCCTTAAGGCACATTCTGCTTTACTTTCAACCTGCTTTAAGTGGTCACCTGTATTCAAAACTTAGAAACAGGCTATGGAGTAAAGGGTTGGCCATATGTTACAGCCTTAGGTTGGGAAATTGATTTGAAATATTGTATAAAACAAATATTTAAGTATTTTAATAGAATGTTTAGATGTTTTAATTTTAAGAGATTCTACATTTATGTTGTGTATTTATGTGGGCATATATACGTATTCTATATAGTAACCTCTCAAAGAGACCCAATTGATGGTTGCAACGCATTAAATATTAGCAACGAGTATACTGTCATTACCCCATAGTCTGTTTCTAGTTATGAAGATAGGTGACCACTTAAAGCAGGTTGAAAGTAAAGCAGAATGTGCCTTAAGGCACATTCTGCTTTACTTTCAGCCTGCTTTAATCTATTATCTGCTAGATTCAAGAAAATATTTCTTATTATTCTTATTTGTAACAGTATAAATTGGAACTATTTTCTTCAGTGGATGAATAAGTCAAAGGCGTGAAAAGGGGTATTTATGAGGTAATGGGTTAAAACTTGTGTACCTCTGAAACAGTGAAGACCCAGATTAGAAAGCTCCTAAATGAGCACTCTGATCAGAGTTTGCATTTTTTGTCAATTTGCAATAAATTGTGACATTGAGCCCTAAATATTCTTTGATGTACCGTCTTTATAATGATCACCAAAGGAAGTCTTATTGATAGCATAAAAGACAGGAGACAGCTTAATGCAAGGAAAAAACCCAGAAAGCTCCTAAAGAAGCTTTCTGTTTTACTTTCATCTTGCTTTAAGCAGCCACCTGCCTTATATATATGATAATTAACACAATTTAGTTGCCATAATAGAGTGAGTTTACTGTAGTTGACAAAACTAAATCAAGAATTGGAATTGTCTATTTGATGTTTGTAGTGTGAATTATTTTGGTAAATTGTTTTATAACATAACAGACGGCGTGAGCGTTGAATAACACCTGTTGTTTAAATGTCATATATAACTAGTTATATAACTATGCAAATGAGGTACGCCACGACGTCGTTTACTTGTGACGTCAATAAAATGCGTTGTATGCGTTCGATTTCCAACGTCTTCATTCCATCATGTAGATTCAATTTATAGATTTTTGGTGTAGTTAATCAATATTAGATCTACATGAAAGTGTCTATTAATACATATAACAACATAAACATTATGCTAGTGAACAAGGTTAATTTTTGAACAACTTTTTTCCTGTATAGATATACTTATATCGCGCTTAGCATTCTCTTGACCTCGAAGGCTGCGATAAATAACATTTCTATGTTATGTTATAAAAAGAATATAACATTCGTGTTAATAATTTATTGGATTTATCAAACTCGTCGTTTTAGAAAACGATAAAAACTCGGCAAAGCCTCGTTTTTATCGTTTTCTAAAAGACTCGTTAATAAATCCAATAAATTATGAACACTCATGTAATATCCTATATTTAAAAGATTTATGTGATGTTAAGATGTTTTAGTTTTAAGAGATTTTTAAGTTGTATATTTACATGTATGTGGGCACATACTTATTATACAGTAACATGCCTATTTTTCATACACCCAAAAAAAACCAAGACTAATTGGAGGTTATAGTGACAGCATAAAGCTCCTTAACCCAATACCCCATTGTCTGTTTCTAGTTTTGAAGATAGATGACCAATTAAAGCAGGTTGAAAGTAATGCAGATTGCGCCTACTTTAAGCCTGCTTTAACTCTTTGAACCCTAGTCCCGCATATAGGCGTCCTTTTCAAACAGTGTACATGTGAATAGTACACTTGTCCTATGCAAACAGTGAAGACCCAGATCAGAGGGCTCCGAAAGGAGCCCTCTGATCAGGGTATTCACGGTTTGTCATAATGCCAAACATTGACAAAAACAACCCTGAATAGTCAGAAATGGACTAGACTAAAATGGAAATGGGAATTGTCCATTTAAAGTTTTAGGGAGGAAAGAGTTAAGCTATAATCTGCTAGGAAAAAGAAAATATTTCTTATGGTACATATTCATGACTGTATATAATGGAATTATTTTCTTCAGTGGAGGAATAAATCAAAGGCCTTAAAAGACGTATTTATGGGGTAATGGGTATTTATAAGCAAGATGGAAAAAAGCAAAAAGCTCCTAAAGGAACATTTACAGCAGGATTTTGGAGAAGAAAGGAGTATGTCAAACTCAACTTTCCTGCTTCCATTTCTCCACCCATCCCTGCTGAGATTTTTCGCAAGATTTAGGTCATTTGAAAGGGGGCATCCTTCTTTGCAGTTTCTTCTGCTACATATATGTCCAGAACATTAATTATGTTAGGTCTACACACACAAACTCTCTTTAAGGTACTTCGCATATGCGCGCAGTTTCCATACGATTGTTATGAAAATTGTCATAAAGAATGATAATAGCCTAAGAAACAATGTGTGTAAATATAGGCAAAATTTATCGTGTGGTTTGTCTTTAAGGTCTTTTTTCTGACAAAAACCTAGAATTTTGATGATTTTATTTTTCTTAAAAATGAATAAAGCTAATGACTATTATTCTCGCCCAATAAGTAGTCCACAACATTCATTACAAGAAAAGCTAAAAACATTTTGAATAAAGGTGTTCAGAAAGATGTTATCAGCTATTTAAATTTTGCAAAATGCTAAAACATTGAATTACAAATAACTGACTCATTCAATGTATATTTGTTTTCATTTTATTCAAATATATGGTTGATGAACTAGTCAGTCTGAAAAAATTAGAAAATATTACAGTCAGGATTTGTTGTAATAACATATTTTCTTATTAAAATGTGGGATATTTGTTGTTTAGATACAGTTACCTACCTTAGAATTAAAACTTCGTCATTAAAATGCATTATTATTTATTCATGGACTTGCATACAAGGTTTATTATATTGTTTGAACATAATTATAATGGGCAATATCGATCTTGAAAAGGTTAGCGTATTGATAAGCTTCAAGGTGTGGCTTTATAGTTCGATCAAATCGTTTACATGTTTACCGATTTAATTGACTTGTAAGTCATTAAACTAAAACGTACAGGTAAGTGGACATATACTTGGACCGTAAACATCACTAGTACTTATCAACGAAGACTAAACATAACATGTCTCTTGATTACTGCGTTATGGATTGACAAGTCAATAAATCGGACACTAAAAAAAATATTTGGATCGGATGGGTCTCGAACCTATGACCTTTGGATTGCTAGTCAACCACTATAGTCAACCACTATACTAACTGCGCTATGAAGGATTATACTAATTTATATCAACATTTCCTTTATATAAATTTTCTAGTATAAACACGTACGAAAAAAGTCTGTGTCGTCCAGACGCATATCCGCTCGCCCGCAAGACCGACTTCCAGTAGCGAAAGGCCTTAATAGACCTTTTTTTCATTCCTTGCATCATGCCACGCTGGTCTGAAGTTGAAAGAAATAAGCAATAGGAATGTTTCAGGGGTAGATGATGTCCATTGACGTCGCCCGCTGGTTTCGGTTGCTGTCGAAAGACCATACAGAGGCTTGTGACCGGGTACCAGCAGACTGGGACTGTTCAGTCGTTTTGGCCTTGGTCACCCCATTTTTCAACAATCAGAACTGGCCACTACATCACGTTAACACTCTTACGTCTACGTCTTTTGCCACCCAGTGTAACAGATAGAGGATAGGGTGAGTCATCTCAGACCTTAGTAATCATGTGTGATCCAATGCTAAGCGAATGAGAGCACGACGCCCTGCGTTACACATTGTCTATTTTGGATTCAAGCTGTTTGCAAATGAAAGCCACACAATCTTTGTCTCCCATTGGGTGTTGTTGTAGAGAGGAAGCGCTGTATATCAAATGGTTGCCAGCTCAGGTACATTATCCTCAGGTGAGGGAAATGAGGTTCATGGCTCTCATATTTTTCTTTCAACCTTCTTGAAGTGAACACCTGCCTTCAAAACTACAGCGCTCCCTCTCTACAACGGCCCTCCCAACAACGACTCCCTCCTTACAACGACCCTTACGGCTGTTCCCCAAACAAGACAAAATGTTTAACACTTTTACTGCTGCAATATCGTCTGCTTCAAATTGTCGTCTGCTGTTTTTTCTCAAAATTACATTTTGATGGAATAAATATAATGACGGTTTACAAACAGCTTGAATCCAGATCAGACGCCGCGTAACGCGGCGTCTGATCTGGATTCAAGCTGTTTGCAAATGTAAGCCAATTTCCCTCCCTGTAACGACTCCCTCTGAACAACGCACACAATCTGTGTCTCCCATTGGGTGTCGTTGTAGAGAGGGAACGCTGTAGAAACAGACTATGGAGTAAAGCGTTAACAAGTTTATTTAGGCATATCATCAAGGAGAGAAAGTCAGTTAGATTTCTCTTCGTTTTCTATCATTTTCCTAAAAATTGTCTTATAAAAAAATTATGTATGTTTGCAGGTTTATGTACTTTTTAACATTTCTGATAATAAATAAGTTTAAATGAACATCAGCTTTCAAACAAAACTTTTTGTTTTACTTTCATCTTGCTTTAGGCACTGAAATCATAAAAAAAATCATTTAGTGTTTGTATTTTGTAATAGTGTGATGTTCCATAAAACACCTCTATAAATTATGATCACCCAACCCATTACACCGTAAATACGCCTTTTTACACCTCCAATTTATTTTTCCACTGAGGAAAATAGACCCAATTTATACAGTTACTGATATGTATGATAAGAACTATTTTCTATATTCTGGCAGATGGGAGCTTAAAGCAGACTGAAATTAAAGCGCAATCTTAACCCTTTGAACCCTAGTCACGCATATAGGCGTTCTTTTCAAACAGTGTACATGTGAATAGTATACTTGTCCTATGCAAACAATGAAGACCCAGTTTAGAGGGCTCCAAAAGGAGCCCTCTGATCAGGGACTTCACTGTTTGTCATAATGCCAAACATTTATAAAAACAACCCTTAAAAGTCATAGATGGAATAGACATCGATGGAAACTGGAATTGTTCATTGAAAGTTTTAGGGAGGAAAGAGTTAAGGCCCATTCTGCTTTACTTTTCAACCTGCTTTAAGTGGTCAGCTGTCTTCAAAACGGTTGAAAGAAATTTTCTGTTTTACTTTTATCTGTCTTTAATCTGTCACCTGTCTTAACCCATTACCCCTTAAAAACGCCTTTTTACGCATCTATTTATTCCTCCCCTGAAGAAAAAAAATCCAATCTATACAGCCAAGAATATGTACCAGAAGACATATTTTCTATATCCTAGCAGATGGTAGCTTAAAACAGGCTGAAAGTAAAGCAGAATGTGCCTTAAGGCACATTCTGCTTTACTTTCAACCTGCTTTAAATGATCACCTGTTTTCAAAGCTAGAAATAGGCTAAGAGGTAATGGGTTAACCCTTTACTCACAGTCATGTCCTCAACACTTAAAATCTGTGACCACTTAAAGCAGGTTGAAAGTAATGCAGAATGCGCCTTAAAGTGCATTCTGCTTTACTTACAGTCTGCTTTATGCTACCATCTGCTAGGATATAGAGAATATGTCTTATGTTGTACACTGTAAAAAATTCAACCGTTTCCTTCATTAAAGGAATTAATTAAATGCATAAAGATGTGAATCTATGGAGTCAAACTTGAGTTAACCCTTAGCCTGCCACTCACGACTATAGCTCCATATGCAAACAGCTTAGATCCGGATGAGAAGCCGAGTAACTCGGCGTCTCATCCGGATCCAAGCTGTTTGACACTCGGACAACATCTTCAGCAATTTTGAGCAACTTTGAAGCACTTTGAAACTTGAAGCAGACGAGAAATATAGCAGACGACAATTTATTTGGCGGGCTAAGGGTTAAATACCATCATTTATTCTTTTAAGTGATCATAAAAGAGGAATAACACAGGGCTGCCATTTCTCCGGATGTTTCCGAAATCTTCAGATTTTTGTCCTAGCAGATGGTAGCTTAAAGCAGGCTGAAAGTAAAGCAGAATGCTTCTTAAGGGGCATTCTGCTTTACATGTACTTTCAACATGCTTTTAGTGGCCACATGTCTAGAAATTGAATAAGGCGTAAAATCACGCTTGAAAAATAGACAATTTGGAAATCTTAGGACTTTTCATGATCAACTTATGGCAGCACTGCTAAAAACAAATATTTCCGTGTGTATCTTTGTGCTTCATTTATGAGCATTTCTTAAAAGAAAATCAATAAACTTGACAGCAGTAAACGGCCTGTATGGAAATGTTAAATAATTTAACTTTCCTGGCAGAAACACATAATACAAGTACAGTGGAGAATCTGTTATTCTTTCCCGTTTAAACGCAAACGTACGCAAAGCGCTAAAACGTAGAAAAGAACAACTTTTGGACAATTTTGATATTTCATGTTTATCTTGGTGGCAAACAGTTTGGAGCCTGATCAGACGCCGGGTTACCCGGCGTCTGATCTGGCTCCAAACTGTTTGCACTGCAAATAATAGTTTTAGCGTAAACGCATTTATTGGGAAAGAATAACACATTCTCCACTGTATCAATATAGAAACAAGGCTGTGTATTACCCTAGAGGCAGTGTAACCTCCCAACAGCTTACAGCAGGCTGAAAATGAGGCAAAATATGCCTTAATTTAACCCTCCCCCCCCCCCCCCCCCCCCCCCCCAATAGAAGTGCCTTTTAGCACATTTAATTTATTCATCTGCAGAAGAAAATAGTTCCAATTTTAATAGTCACGAAAATGAACAATGAGGAATAGTTTCTAAATCCTAGCATTTAGTAGCTTAAAGCAGGCTGAAAGTAAAGCACAATGCGCCTTAAGGCACATTCTGCTTTACTTTCAACCTACTTTAAGTGCTCACCCGTCTTCAAAACTAAAAATAGACTATGGGGTTAATTAAGGAGCATTCTGCTTTACTATCAACCTATTTTAAGCATCTTTAATAATCTCGCTATTTTGTAAAGGGGGCGGGGTCAGTGTTTAACCCTTTCCCCCATAGAAGTGCCATTTAACCTATGCACTTTAAATAGTTTAAATTTATACAGTCATAAATATGTATCATAAGGAATATTTTCTTCATTCTAGCAGATTGTTTCTAAGCTTAAAGCAGGTTGAAAGTAAAGAAGAATGTGTCTTTATGTATGTAGGCACATTCTGATTTACTTTCAACCTGCTTTAAGTGTGTCACCTATTTTCAAAAACTTGAAACAGGCTATGGAGTAAAATGGGTTAACCCTTTCTAGTTTTGAAGGTAAGGGTCTACTAAATGCAGGTTGAAAGTAAAGCAGACTGCACTTTAGGCACATTCTGCTTTACTTTCAGCCGGCTTTACGCTACCTTTTGTTGATCAGTATTTTAACTCTTTCACCGCTAATGATGAAACGGTATTACCATTGCAAAGAGTTTGGATCCAGATGAGACACGTTGTTACGTTACATCTCATCAGGATCCAAACTGTCTGACACACTGACCCTGTTTTAACCCTTAGCCCGCCAAACAAATTGTCATCTGCTATATTTCTCGCCTGCTTCAAGTTTCAAAGTTGCTCTAAATTGCTGAAAATGTTGTCCGAGTGTCAAACAGCTTGGATCCGGATGAGACGCCGAGTTACTGTTTGCATATTGAGCTATAGTTCGTGAGTGGCAGGCTAAGGGTTAAAAGATTTTTTTAAAGGGGGTGTGTTTAAGTGGGGGTATATTGTATAAAGAATGTTTACAAATGCTGTAATCATTAATTTTAATGATTAAACTCATATCTAACACTAACTCATATCATTGCAGGGCGCCAGATAAGAGGGAGTAAACTGAACAAATCCAACATTTTCTCACTCATTTCAGTACCAAATCCTATGGTGTTACTACTCATTAGAATCGTCTGGAAGAGACATTCTAATGAGTAGTGACACCATAGGGTTTAATTCAGAAATAATGATTTTAGTTTTTGAAAAACTATGCTTATCTGGTGCTCTGGTTGTTACGTTACATCTCATCAGGATCCAAACTGTCTGACACACTGACCCTGTTTTAAAAGATTTTTTTAAAGGGGGTGTGTTTAAGTGGGGGTATTTGTATAAAGAATGTTTACAAATGCTGTAATCATTAATTTTAATGATTAAACTCATATCTAACCCTTACTCATATCATTGCAGGGCGCCAGATAAGAGGGAGTAAACTGAACAAATCCAACATTTTCTCACTCATTTCAGTACCAAATCCTATGGTGTTACTACTCATTAGGTTAAATGCAGAAATAAAGATTTTAGTTTTTGAAATACTCCTTTTATCTAGTCTCGAGAGCCCTGTCCTTGTTTTGTTTGAATTAACTTGTATAAACAGGTTGTGATGAATATAGAAATGTTACTTGTGAGGGTTTATTTACTATTTTCCAGGGTTTATTTACAATATATTTATATTTATGTACTATATTCAGGATTTAATTCAGAAATAAAGATTTTAGTTTTTAGCTCACCTGGCAAGAAGTGGGCAATTGTGATTGCCCTGAGTCACTAGGGTTAAAATGGGTATAGGTGTTATATCTACTGAGATTGCCATATTTATTGATTGTACTACATGTATGATACAATCATAAATTATTCAAAATAAATGTATGACAAAAGTTTGACTTTGTGTTATATATATTAACATATCAGCATAGTTTCACTTTGCAGACAAGGGGCCCTACTTCCACAACCTTGTATGACAAAATCAGGGCTCCAGATAAGAGGGAGTTAATTGAACAAATCCAGCATTTTCTCACTATTTCAGCACCAAATCCTATGGTGTGACTACTCATTAGAATCGTCTCGAAGAGACGATTCTAATGAGTAGTGACACCATAGGGTTTGGTGCTGAAATAAAGATTTTAGTTTTTGAAATACTCCCCTTATCTGGAGCCCTGAAAATATTATTGCAAGTCAGATTCTAAAATTATAAATTGTCATTTACCGTATTTCTCCATCTAATCATGTCTTGTGACATCTCTTAGAAAATTGATTGAAAAGACGATTCCAAAGAGATGTCATGAGACAGGATTAGATGGAGAAAACAGAAATTATATGCATTTTAAAGTTTTGACTTGAGATGGTTTTTGTCGTACCATGTTAAGGGAGACATTGTAGTGATACAGTAAAAGCTCTTTATTACGACCACTAAAACAATAACTAATTGAGTGTATAAAAGACAGATATCGTAAAGGAGCTTTCTGTTTCACTGTCACCTTGCTTTAATATGTCACCTGTCTTAAACACCTATTGATTAGCACTATTTGGCGGTTGTTATAGAGGGATTTTACTGTAGTTTTCCTCACAACTGTAGTGACATCAAGTTTAACAGAAAAAGCTAATTTTCATGATATTTATAAAATGGACATTATTAGTTTCCATTTTTTAAAGTCCAGCAGATTTTGTACCATTTAGGGCTGTTTTGGTGCAACAATTTTTTTTAAGGACCCCTCTGATCTGGGTTAACACTGTTTGCATAAGACATGTGTACTCTTCACTAGTACACTGTATCTTTATGGATATCACCTTTTTAGCTCACCTGAGCCAAAGGCTCAAGGTGAGCTATTGAGATGGCCCTGTGTCCGTCGTCGTCCGTCGTCATTAACAATTGCTTCAAATGACATCTCCTCATATACCGCTTGACAGATTTCAACCAAACTTTACAGAAATGTTCCTTGGGTCAAGCTCTTTCAAATTTGTTCAAAGAATTAAAAACAATGCAGAACTCTGGTTGCCATGGCAACCAAAGTGAAAAAATAAGGAAAACTTAAAAAATCTTCTTGTCTGAAACTGCAAGGGCCAGAGCTTAGATATTTTGCACATAGCATCATCTTCAGGTCCTCTATCAAGTTTGTTCAAATTATGTCCCTGGGGTCAAAATTGGCCCCACCCCAGGGGTCACAGTTTTACATAGAGTTATATAGTGAAATTTTCAAACCTCTTTTTCTCTGAAACTAATATGGCTAGAGCATTGATACTCGGCATGGTGACACTTCTAGATGTCCTTTACATATTTTATTCAAATGGTTCCGGTCGGTTGCATAAGTAGGTCACAGGAGCTAAAAATAGATTTTTTCAATGAAAACTTAAAAAATCTTCTTGTCTGAAACTACAAAGGCCAGAGCTTAGATATTTTGCACATAGCATCATCTACAGGTCCTCTATCAAGTTTGTTCAAATTTTGTCCCTGGGGTCAAAATTGGCCCCGCCCCGGGGGTCACAGTTTTACATAGAGTTATATTGTGAAATTTTCAAACGTATTCTTCTCTGAAATTAATATGGCCAGAGCTTTGATATTCATCATGGTGACACTTCTAGATGTCCTTTACATATTTTGTTCAAATGGTTCCGGTCGGTTGCATTAGTAGGTCACAGGAGCTAAAAATAGATTTTTTCAATGAAAACTTAAAAAATCTTCTTGTCTGAAACTACAAGGGCCAGAGCTTAGATATTTTGCACATAGCATCATCTACAGATCCTCTATCAAGTTTGGTCAAATTATGTCCCTTGGGTCAAAATTGGCCCCGCCCCAGGGGTCACAGTTTTACATAGAGTTATATAGTGAAATTTTCAAACGTACTCTTCTCTGAAACTAATATGGCCAGAGCTTTGATATTCATCATGGTGACACTTCTAGATGTCCTTTACATATTTTGTTCATATGGTTCCGGTCGGTTGCATAAGTAGGTCACAGGAGCTAAAAATAAATTTTTTCAATGAAAACTTTAAAAAATCTTCATGTCTAAAACCCTAGGACCCTGATCTTAGATATTTTGCACATAGCATCATCTCCAGGGCCTCTATCAAGATTGTTCAAATTATGCCCCTCGGATGACCCCATCCTGGACATAAGTCATTATCTCCATTTTGTCAGTGATTCTCAGGTGAGCGAAATATGCCCCATGGGGCTCTTGTTTTAGCTTGTAACATCTGTGGCTCCTAATAAATTCCTTTTTTTCCCATGGAGAAATTTCCAAAATTTTCTTATCAACCCTTTATCCACCTATAAGTACACCTTTTTGCACCTCTTACCATTTCATCACCTAAAAAATAGTGGTCTGCACCTTGAAAGTCTAACATGCAAATACAGGGCTGCCATAAGTTGATAATAAAAATCCTAAGATTTCAAATTTTTAATTTTTCAGACGCAATTTTACTAATCATACCTTTACCTCATAGCCTGTTTCTTGTTTTGAAGATACATGACTGCTTAAAACAGGTTTAAAGTAAAGCTTTACTTTCAGCCTGTTTTAAGCTACTATCTGCTAGGATAAAAATCCGAATACTTAGGCAAAATCAGGAGAAATGGCAGCCCTGCAAATATAACAGGAAGAAGGACGTGGTATAATATCCAGATGATAAATGTAGCTTAACCCACTACCCCATTATAAGCCTGTTTCTAGTTTTGAAGACAGGTGACCACTTCAAGCAGGTTGAAAGTAAAGCAGAATGCGCCTTAAGGTTCATTCTGCTTTACTTTCAGCCTGCTTAAGCTAGCATTAAGAAACATTTATTACGGTACATGCTCAATTTGCTCATCATTATATAAATTGGAACTATTTCCTTTCTTCTTCTTCTTCTTCTTCATGTATACAACACTCTCTCAACTTTGAGAATTATGTGTTGGCGCCAGATTTAATAGAAACAACATTTAAGAGAACATCATAAATGCCAAAAGGTTAAAACAAATTAAAATTATATAATGTGGTGTTTAAGCAAGGTGAAGGTAAAACAGAAAGCTTCTTTACTTGCTTAAGGAGTTTTGTTTTACTTTTACTTTGCTTTATTACTCTATTGCGCTATGGTAACAAGAACTTGTTCTTGTATCGTCGGTTTTCCGAACACGACCTTTGCGGTTACGCATCTGTAATCGAAAACGCCGGAAATCGTCATCATTGTTCAGGGCGAGTGAGGGTAGAAAATATTGGCGACAAGGGTCCAATATTTACGCAAAAATGGGTATGTTCGACTTTGACTTCCTCGACGATGTGCGTCGAATGAATAAAAGACAGGTATGTTCCGATTGATCAGTAATTTAATTTGCTAAATGCTTTGTATTTCATCTTAAACTTCATTGTAAAATGTCGGCATATGGACAGGTTGTTGCAAGTCTGCATTACCGACACTTCCGTCAAAAATTAGGAAAAACAGTTGTAGTTGCTGCAGTTTTCTTTGTTACAGTAAACAGCAGACATTACCAAATCACCATAGAAATTTGATTTCCTGTAAGTTAACGCAGTCTACGTACTCTATGCTAGTGCAAATCATTGGGATTACATGATTGCCTAATGCCTATAAATAGGCCGTTATATATATCCTCAATTCCCATATATCCTCAATTCCCATATATCCAGAACCTGCCATGAAAACACTTGATATGGCATTTGCAATCTGCTTTGATGCGTCACTTGTCCGCGATGCTTCGGCCCTGGACAGGAAAACCATAGAAGTAGAAGTAGAACCCCATCGCAAAAAGCAGTTCCAGTTTGGTATTAGTTGTGGGCAGCAACATAGCTGGTGGAAAAAACCAGGGAATTATAGACAAATCAGCGATTTTACCAGGTTTTTTCCCCCCAAAAAATGAGCATTTAACGGCACAAGTTTTCCCCAAAAAATAATAAAACTGGTTATTAGAGACAGGTGCGTAGCCAGGCTTGAATGAATGTTACGCACTTCAGGTTAACCCCTCCTTCTAGTGGAGATCCGGGGGGCCTCCCCTGGAAGAAAATTGGAAATTAGAACTAAATGGTGAGCTCTGAAGTGTGTTTAAAGGCATTTGGAGCACTAAATACGATCTATGTGAACTATACAATTGTGTTCAAAGCTCCGTTATAACATATACAATAAAATTTGTGATAAACATTTTTTCTGCTAAAATAATTTGACTTTTAGCCGCACGAGAAGTACATTCATGAAGCACAGTAGTGTTTAGCTCACCTGAGCCGAAGGCTCAGGATGAGCTATTGTGACTGCTCTTCGTCCGTCTGCCGTCGTCCATCCACATTTTCAAACAACATCTCCTCAGAAACCACTGACCCGATTTCAACCAAACTTTGTCAGAAGCATCAGTGACAAGGGGGAACGAAATCTTGTTCAAAGTTTTTGGCTAGAATTATTCCCCTTGCCGTGGGACCAGATTTTCTAACATGACCGTATGGATAACTTTTAATGCATAAGAAAATCTTAAAAAATCTTCTTCTCAGAAACCGCTAGGCCAAGACCTTTGATATTTAGTATGTATCATTACCTAATGATCTTCTACCAATATTGTTCAAATTTTGACCATGGGGCCAAAAATGGCCCGCCCTGGGGCTTATCAGTTTTTCTTCTAGGAAAACTTTTAAAAATCTTCTTCTCTGAGTCTGAAACTGTATGGCCTAGATCATTAATATTTGACATGTAGCTTTGCCTTATGGTCCTCTCCCTCGGGAGAAAAATGTAAATACAAACTGAAATAGTGAGCTCTGAGGTGTTTTTGGAGGAAATTGGGACACTGAATACAATCAATGTGAACTATAAAATTGCGATTAAGTCTCAGTTTTATTAGACATAACCTTATTTTGTGACTAATTTGTCCACTGATATCTATAACTATTTGACTTTAAGACACACAAAAGTACACGAAACCCTGTAGGAGTTTTTCAGGCTGCCAACTTTGTAGCAACTAAGTTCTTGATTTTCTGAAACTTGAACTTGACAAATGGAAGTGGGGGTCCGGGGGTCCTCCCCCGGGAGAAAAATCGAAATAAGAACTGAAATGGTGAGTTCTGTGTGTTTGTAGGGATTTTGGACACTGAATACGATCAATGTGACTTACCTATATATTTCCAAGAACTTTCGACAACGATTTATGTAGACATTGTACATACGATCCACATGTCTATATGAACTATGAAAAATTGTTGGTGGGGGATTTTGGGCACTAAATACGAACTATGTGAACCATACAATTTTGTCCAAAGCTTCGTTATATAAGACATGACATTATATTCTGACTAATTCTAATATCTTTTTCTGCTATAACTATTTGACTCAATGTTTAGACGCACGAGAGGTACATAGATCTAGCACCGTAGGCTTGAGGCTGTCGTCTTTGTAGTTCTTGGGTTTCTGAAACTTGAAATTGACCAATGCTGGGGGGGGGGGGGGGGGGGGGGGGGGTTGGAGAAAAATAGAAATTAGAACTGAAATGGTGAGCTCTGAAGTGTGTTTTTGAAATCTTCATTTTAGACATTAAGGTCTAACCTTTGGTTTTTATGCCATTTTTGGCCATTTTTCAAACTGATGTTACTTAAGTGCGTATCGCTGGCTACGCCCCTGAGAGATGTCCCAATAGTTTTCATCAGATATTCACTAAATTTGCTGAAAATATTTAATGGTGTAAAATGGTTCTATATCTATACAAATTACATGTACTAAAGGCATGTCAGAGTCATGGCCCTTGAATTATAAAAAAAAAGTTGCTGTTTCAGCCTTGTCTGCTTTCTAACCCACAGTTTTATCCGACCTTGTACAAACTTGTAGAAAATGTTTACAGTTGTAGAATCTTGGCCAAGTTTTTATCGCCTGTTGCAGTTATACTAGCAAATTTGCTGAAGATATCTAATGGTGTAAAATCGTTCTACCTCTACCCAAATCGCTTAAGGTGTGTCAGAGTTATGGCCGAGTAACAACAACTATCAGTGATAATTTTAGAAATCAGATGATTGAGCCCTCGGGATGCACATTCTGTAAAACAATGAGTCCTTGAAACAAACATTGAGTCCTTGAGGTGAACAATTAACCCAATATCCCATAACTTATGTAGGGCCCCACCGAGAGGTGGGTGCCCTATAGTAATCGCCTTGTCCGCCAGTCTGTCCGTCAGTCTGTCACACTTTTCCTTGTCCGCTCTCTAAGTCGAGTAATTTTTATCCAATCTTCACCAAACTTGCTGAAAATATGTATTAGTATAAAATCTAGGCCAAGTTCGATAATTACCCAAATCGCATAAAGCATGTTGGAGTTATTGCCCTTGAATTATAAAAAAATGGCTGTTTCAGCCTTGTCCGCTCTCTAACTCGAGTAATTTTTATCCAATCTTCACCAAACTTGCTGAAAATATGTATTAGTATAAAATCTAGGCCAAGTTCGATAATTACCCAAATCGCTTAAAGCGACTCGCAACCAGATGGTGCATTAAAAATAGTAATTTGTAAATATGTGTCAAACGCTTATATAAATGGTAAAGAATTAGTTTAGGATAAGAAATTCTGTTTAAAAAAAATGTATTTCAATAAAAAAAAATATTGGTCTCTGGTGGGATTCGAACCCGGGGCCCGGCATTGGCGGACAGAAGGCAAAATAGGGGAAACCGCTTAGACCAATGGACCACGGAACTATCCGTTTATCTCGGATCGATTTAACGTATTTCAATGTGTAGCGATCAAAAGTGCATACAACTTCGTAATTCGGCTCGTGTTTATGTCTGAGCCCGTGTAGAGAAGCAACAACAACAACTATACCGTCTACTATTCGGTATAGAAAAACGATGGAAAATATCTAAAAATCTAAGATTCGGTGACGATTCTTGAGACTTTTTTTGGACTGATCATATTTTTTTAATGTCAGAAGCCAAATAATGCCACAAATTTGCTTTTATTTGAGTATTTTATTTTATTTTGACAAGTACACCATCCGGTTGCGAGTCCCTTTAAAGCATGTTGGAGTTATTGCCCTTGAATTATTAAAAAATGGCTGTTTCAGCCTTGTCCGCTCTCTAACTCAAGTAATTTTTATCCAATCTTCACCAAACTTGCTGAAAATGTGTATTAGTATAAAATCTAGGCCAAGTTTGTTTGATAATTACCCAAATCGCATAAAGCATGTTGGAGTTATTGCCCTTGAATTATTAAAAAATGGCTGTTTCAGCCTTGTCCACTCTCTAACTCGAGTAATTTTTATCCAATCTTCACCAAACTTGCTGAAAATGTGTATTAGTATAAAATCTAGGCCAAGTTCGATAATTACCCAAATGGCATTAAGCATGTTTGAGTTATTGCCCTTGAATTATTAAAAAATGGCTGTTTCAGTTTTGTCCGCTCTCTAACTCAAGTAGTTTTTATCCAATCTTCACCAAACTTTATGAAAATGTGTATTAGTATAAAATCTAGGCCAAGATCGATAATTACCCAAATCGCATAAGGCATGTTGGAGTTATTGCCCTTGAATTATTAAAAAATGGCTGTTTCAGCCTTGTCCGCTCTCTAACTCTAGTAGTTTTTATCCAATCTTCACCAATCTTAATGAAAATGTGAATTGGTATAAAATCTAGGCCAAGTTTGATAATTACCCAAATCGCATAAGGCATGTATGAGTTATTGCCCTTGAATTATTAAAAAATGGCTGTTTCAGCCTTGTCCGCTCTCTAACTTGAGTAGTTTTTATCCGATCTTCACCAAACCTTATGGAAAGTTTCTATTGTTATAAAATCTAGGCCAGGTTTGATAATTACCCAAATCGCATAAGGCATGTTGGAGTTATACCCCTTAAATTATTAAAAAATGGCCGTTTCAGCCTTGTCCACTTTCTAACACAAACACTTTGTATTAGATATTTATCAAACCTACTGAAAATGTTTATATAATCTAAGTCAAGTTCGATAATTACCCAAATCGCCTATGGCACATCAGAGTTATTGCCCTTCAATTATTAAAAGATAGCTGTTTAAGCCTTGTCCGCTCCCTTACTGAAACAACAGTTTCTATCTGATCTTCACTAAACTTGCTGAAAATGTTTATTGGTATGAAATCTAAGCCAAGTTCTATAACTACTCAAATCGCATAAGGCAATTCAGAGTTATTGTCCTTGAATTATACAAAAATGACTGTTTCAGCCTTGTCCGCTCTCTTAACTCAAACATTTTATTTTGGATCTTTACAAAACTATTGCTGAAAATGTTTATTAGTATAAAATCTGCAGTTTTATCTTGTGCCTTTCTCCTCCAGACTCCTTTTGTGGGGCCCTTTCTGACTGGTCAGTATTCTAGTTCTTGTTTTGAAGACAGGTGACCCACTTAAAGCAGATTGAAAGTAAAGCAGAATGTGCCTTAAGGCACATTCTGCTTTACTTTCAATCTGCTTTAAGCTACTTTTTGCTTATGAGTAATAGGTTTATAAAGGTCAGAAAAGTTATGGGTCCATGGGACTCACAACTTTTTAAATAATGACTCCTTGGCAAATTTAATGAGTATAGGACTTGGGATGCACAGGTAAAATTATCACTGACTATGGGAACAGAGCTCATGATAAGGGTAGTATTTAAAAAACTAAAATCTTTATTTCTGCATTAAACCCTATGGTCTTTTGGTGTCACTACTCATTACAATTGTCTCTTCAAGTGGGTAGTACTAGTAACACCATAAGATTAGGTGCTGAAATGGAGTGAGAAAATGTTGGAATTTGTTTAATTTACTCCCTCTTATAATATCTTGAGACCTGAATAATGCTAATTATTGTTTTCTTCCATGTTGCAGCTGTACTACCAGGTGTTGAACTTTGGGATGATCGTATCCTCTGCACTGATGATATGGAAAGGTCTGATGGTGGTGACTGGCAGTGAAAGTCCCATTGTGGTTGTACTGAGGTAACTAACTTCTGCATTAGGGTGGTACAATAGCCAACAGTATTGACTTTATATGAATGATAGTAAACACATTCAACCCTAGCGAAGAATATAGTCGTCATTTACAAACAGTGTACCTGTGAAGAATACATTTGTCCTCTGATCAGGGTCTACACTGTTTGTCATTTTGAAAGATATTGTTAAAGTCATCCCTAAATAGTCAAAAATGGGCTAGACATTGTCACATATTTTGAATTTGGAGCTGTCTATTAAAAGTTTCAGGGGTGAATGAGTAAAGTCATGATAGTTGACAATTGATTGCAAGTCAATCTAGCATAGTCTATCCATACCATCAACGATAGTTTGAACTGCTACCGAGTCATTGATTATGATAGTAGGACCAGTCTATCACTTTCAGCAAAGAAATATAGTAAAACTAAAAGTTATTTCCCAGTATGTGTTTAAGTTTTTAATCCTTTTCCCTATAACTTGTTTTCAATATTGAAGACAGATGGTTGATTAAAGCAGGATGCACCTTAATGCACTTTCAGCTATACTTTCAGCCTTCTTTAAGCTACCATCTGCTAGTACATTGTATATAGAAAACATTCTGTATGGTTCATATTCTTAACCTTTTTTCCCCATAGAAGCCTCTTTTAGCGCATTAAATTTATTTATCCACTTACAAAAACAAAAAGTTCCAAGTTTTACAGTAATGAAATGAACCATGAGAAATATTTTCTAAATTCTAGCAGATGATAGCTTTAAGCAGACTGAAAGTAAAGCAGAATGTGCCTTAAGGCGCATTCTGCTTTACTTTCAACCTGCTTTAAGTCACCTGTCTTCAAAACTAGAAACATGCTTTGGGGGGAAAGGGTTAAAATAAACTATCAGTATCATGTTAATGTGGTGAATCCAACTATAGTCTTATCATGACAGTGTTTTCAACTATCGATATAGCGGTATTGGTCGCAATATTATAGGGAGCCCTAGTTAACCCATTACCCCATAGCATGTATCTCGTTTTGAAAACAGGTGACTACTTAAAGCAGGTTGAAAGTAAAGCAGAATGCGCCTTAGGGTGCACAGGGATTTCCCCAGGATTTCCTGAAGGCATGTTAAATTTGGGTCATAGGGGGAGGGTGCGGGAGGGCTCCCCCTCCCTTGCTGTGGCGAAATTTTTTGTCCTTTAAACAATGAAATAGTGCATTTTTAGCAATACATATATGTAGTGTATACTATATTGTGTTTATATGGAAATGGCTGAAATAAGTATTATTCTGTTTGCAAGAACTAGTGTGTGAAGGGTTTTTGTTTTCAAGTTCAGCACCAATATTTAAGTTACAACTCGATCATAACTAAAGTTTACAATAATACCTGCTGACCTCCCAGTACAGTTGCTGACTGCAGCTTGCATTAACTAGTATTCCATTATTTTGCAACAAAGTATTACATTTTAAAGCCTTACAGGTTGTGCAAGCACAAAAATGCTAAATAGCTGAAACACATTAATTCACTTATTTTAAACATACTTATACAAAAAAAAAACATCCAGAAACTCTGAATGCCTGGACCTATGGAAAAAGTGTAGACCCAGTGTGATCTCCTGGGTGAGTCCTCGGATCAGTGTCAATGCCATTTACAAGATTGTAAATTCTTTGGAAAAATTACTCTTGACAGAAACCGCAAACAACATGTAGTCTTTTGACCAAAATGGAAAGTCTGGTGTTTTTTTTAAAAATTAGTATTTGAAAGTTTAAAGCATGCGAAATGTACACACCTTTTCATTTTTCTCTGCCATACACACTACACTACTAATTGGATAATACACACAAATACTAGAAATGCTCGCTTTTGTTTTCAAAAAAATAATTCTGAAACAGGAATGCAGAAACAAGTAGATGGGGCATGTGCTGCAAACAGTAGATCCAGAACAGGAAGCCCCTTGTCAGGGTAGAACTGGTTGTCTTATTCATTTTTATGGAAAACCATTCTGAAGTCTCATAAACTTAATCAAAGAATTTATTTGAAAAAGTTTAACATTAACTTGCCACACACATGTGATTTGAATGTATAATGTTTTAACTCCTATAAATTCCTCATGGTCATTTTTTATGCCTTTACTATATCCTTGAATTGTAAGTAAATAATAAAAAATTATTCTATGGAAGACAGATCTAGATCTAGATACGGTAATATAATAGAGGTCTAGTTAAAAAAAAAAAAAAGTTTTTTTTTTTTATGTGTCAAGAACCTGTGGGTTAAGAGCATATAAAATTTCACGGCATCCCGACAGGTTGATGGTCTAATGGAGGATTCATTTTTACTTTAAGCCTGCTCTTAACAACAATCCATCATAAAAACAGAAAACAAATTGTAACTTTGTGAAGAATTATTAGACGATATGACTGTGTCACGAGATAAATCTAGGTCTACTTAAATATTTGTTGTCACGATTTTCTGTTTCAATATTTCATCACCAAGTATTCAGTTTCTATATACATGTATACCAAAAATGCCAGAATGCAGATTCCTCGTTTCCCGCGTGTATGTTTTGCCTTTGTTCTTAAAAAAAACTTATTTCCCGAAACTCCCACGTAAACGTCTTCGGCGTCGCTAGCCATTTTTTACGAACAAGTGCTAACCATCGTAATTTATGTTAATTTCACTAGTATCAAAACTGTCTTTCTACATGGAAGTATATAACATCTAATCTAATTGGATGTTTTCAAAATGGCGCTGGGAATTACCTTTTTGATAACCAATAAAACAAGTAAAGACATGTGTCAAAAGTTCGAAACATGCCGCGCAATTGGATTTCATTTCGGAAGTTTGGAAAACTGTTTGTGTCTGTCACGTGATTATTAATACGGAGTTGTCGAGCAAATCAATTCTTCTTAAAGGTAATTAATATCCATCTAAAATGTTCGTTTGTTCAATATTTTCGAAGAATGTTCTTATTTAATGGGCCCCGTATCGAGTATATATCTCTGAGGCGACACGCGATTTCGCCGCTGTTACTCTCGTCTCAATAAACGATTAAGTGGTGAATTTTCAGTCCGCAAAATGGTAAATCATCTTCTTAAGGTTTAGATTCGGGAAAAATATCATGTCTGAGATTCCGATTTCGTCTAGTATTTTTTTTTTAAGCTTTATTCGTAGCTTGTTTTCCGAAAATCATGTTGTAGAATCTACTCGCCATTGCCAGTACTAACGGTTTTAGAAACGTCAATCAAAAGTTAATCTCGGTCAAATAGACAAAGACCCTGTCAATCACTGTTTAGATATGGAAATTCGACTTGTTGATTGGTTGATGATGCTATGCTCACCAGGACGGCGTTTGACATATGAAACAATTTACTCGAGTACACAACACAGAGCCGTGATTAAGGCTAGTCGCTTTACAGATTAAGGCATGTCGACCAGATCAAAGCATGTCGCGAAGAGACCGCCTGGAAGGAAGGCATGTCACCCACGACAGGCGAAAACGCGAAAATCCCTGGTGTATTCTGCTTTACTTTCAGCCTGCTTTAAGTTATTATCTGCTTGAACATAGAAAATATTTCTTTTGCTACATATTCCTGACTGTATAAATTTGAACTATTTCCTTCAGTGGAGGAATAAATTAAAGGGGTAAAAAGGCATATTATGGGGTAATGGGTTACTAGTCATCAGACATTTCAATGACAATGTTTGTTTTGTGTATTACAGGGGTGTAAAAATTTAAGAATTGCTACTCGCCCTGCTGGGTGATAATGACCTTTGGGTCATTAGTTATTGTTACAAATTGTCAGAAATCTGCTCGCCCTGATAAAAAGTTACTCGCCATGGCGAGCGGGCGAGTGGAATTTTACACCCCTGAGTATTTCAGTGGCAGTATGGAGCCAGGATTTTACAGAGGGGATCTTTTTGAATCCAGATCAGATCAGATGCCGCGTTATCTTTATTTCTGCATTAAACCCTATAGTGTTACTACTCATTAGAATCATCTCTTCGAGATGATTCTAATGAGTAGTAACACCATAGGATTTGGTACTAAAATGAGTGAAAAAATGTTAGATTTGTTCAATTTACTTCCTCTTATCTATGGTTCTATGTGTATTTCAGTGGTAGTATGGAGCCAGCATTTTACAGAGGGGATCTCCTGTTTCTGACCAACTATAGAGAAGAGCCAATCCGTGTGGGTGAAATTGTTGTCTTCAAAATTGAAGGGCGAGAAATTCCTATAGTACACAGAGTTTTAAAGATACACGAAAAGTAAGTGATCTTTTGTTGTTACAGTTAAAATTTATACCTGCTGTAATTACAATGTATCCTAAGTAATTTGTCCAAAAGGTGCAAACTTAATGGCAAATATTGTAGACCCTGATCTGACTGCTCCTGAAGGAGCAGTCTGGTCAGGTTCTACACTGTTTGCTCAGGCAGGTCTGTCCCAATACTTATGTTATTATACAGATAACTTGGAAAAAACCATAAAATGTCCGCTTTTTGAAGAAAATTGTTCTGACAAACTGACTGTGTTCCGACAAAAAAAAGAGGTATATTTTGCACATTGAATACCCTTCAGCACCTGTATCAAATGAGTCTTGTGATAGTGCAATTATTGCCAATTAGAATGTCAGAATACGGCCAATTGTTGTTATGAAGTAGTAGGTGATAGGGTTCTTGAAACATGGCTCCAGAAAAAAGGGAGTAAAATGAACAAATTTTCTCACTTATTTCAGCACGAAACCTATGGTGAAACCACTCATTAGAATTGTCTTGAAGAGACAATTCTAATAAGTAGTTACACCATAGGGTTTAATGCAGAAATAATAAAATCAGTTTTGAAATACTCCACTTATCTGGAGCTCTGTTAACATTTTACATTTATATGCTAGTATAAAAAACAAAGTAAATGCATATTATTTCATTATGAAATAAATATATGTTTTAAGTTGCGTGTTGTTTGAGAGACTGGTTTGGGGTGGTTGGGTAGCTATACGATCAATGATCATATATTCACAACACTGAGCAGGGGGTGCAGGTTGAACATTTTTGTGTATGCCCATTGGTAGAGGCATAAAAAAATTGATAGATGCATAAACGAGAACAATATGTGATGTATTATTAAAATTATTCCAGAGAAAATGGCACAGTTCGATTTTTGACAAAGGGAGACAACAATTCAGTGGATGATAGAGGGTTATATGCCCCTGGCCAGCTATGGCTTGAGAAGAGGGAGGTGGTTGGAAGAGCCAGAGGGTAAGAATAGTAGTTTTAATGTCACTTCACTGAAAATAAACACAAGCTGAAAACCTAAAACTTTAGTATAGCCTGGCTTATCCGAAACTTGCTTTATCTGACAATGATATTTTCTAACCCAAATGTCGAATGGCATAAATTATAGTCGAACTTTTCTATCTCGAACATGTTTAAGTCTAGCTAACCCGTATTTCTTTTGATTAATTTCTATATCTCAAGCTCACTTTAAGTCAGGGCTCCAGATAAGAGGGAGTAAACTGCACATATCCCACATTTTCTCACTTATTTTAAAACAAAATCCTATGGTATTACTACTCGAAGAGACGATTCTAATGAGTGGTGACACCATAGTGTTTAATTGAGAAATGAATATTTTGTTTTTGAAATACCCCACTTATCTGGGGCTCTGTTTAAGTGTTGGAGTTCTACAATATATTGCAATACAAAATTTCTGGCAATACCCATCCCTAACTTGTTACTTAAATAAATGTATTATGGTACCTATTTGGATGCTAAGTAACTTTTTAATGGGCCTAAATTGTTGTTTGCAATTGATCTTAAGTTCTAAAATTTATTTTTTAAAAAATATTTTTAAAAACGAGTATCAATGGTGTAAAAGTCGAAGCTAAAATGATATACAACAACTAAGAAGTAAATGATATTGAAGCAGGCCATGAGATTAGACACAGTGCCCCAGCTAATAGGGGGAGTATTTCCTTATGCCTCCACCAAACCCTATAATGTAACTACTCATTTTTAGCTCACCAGGCACGTAGTGCCAAGGTGAGCTATTTTGATCGTGCTCTGTCCGTCTCCGTTCGTTCGTCCGTCCGTTCGTTCGTCGTCAACAATTTCTTTAAAAGACATCTCCTCCGAAACTACTGGATAGATTTTTACCAAACTTGCCCTGAATGATCCTTATATGGTCCTCTTTCAAAGTTGTTCAAACATTTCCGGTCCGTTGCATATCTATGCACATGAGCTAAAAATAGATTTTTTCAATGAAATTTTAAAAAATCTTCTTGTCTGAAACCACAGTACCTTGAGCTTAGATATTTGGCACAAAGCATCATCTACAGGTCCTCTATCAAGATTGTTCAAATTATGTCCCTGGGGTAAAAAATGACCACGCCCTGGGGGTCGTAATTTTACATAGAGTTATGTAGTGAAATCTTCAAACATCTTTACCTCTGAAACTAATATGGTCAGAGCTTTGATATTTGGCATGCTGACACTTCTAGAAGCCCTTAACCAATATTGTAAATATGGTTTTGGTCCATTGCATATCTAGGTCACAGGAGCAAAAAATAGATTTTTTCAATGAAAATTATGTCTGGGGTGAAAAGTGATCCCATACCAGGGGTTATGTGACCCTTGTGTTGGTTTTTCCAGGTGAGCGATATTAAGGCCTGCATGGGCCTCTTGTTATTATATGCCTTTGCATGATATCGAGCGTTTCCGCGTGTATTTGCACAGTAAAATACAAGAGTCTGTATCAGCCACCTTGTATCAGCCACTTTGTATTTTACTCTGACCTCTCTTTCGATTTAACGTGACGTCATTTACGTACGTGTACAAGTGCCGCGTTATTCATTGTGGCAAACAAAAAATCTTGTTCTGCTTCAAATAACTAAGAAATGCGCTCGTCAGATCGGCTATTTACGCCAAAATCGTCTCGAGCTAAATACATCACTCTGTATCGCACTGTCAACTGGTAATGTGTATGTATCGTTTCTCTGCGACAATTCAAATGAGTGGTCACAATATAGGGTTTGTTGGAGGCTTAAAAGGAGAAACTGCTAGAGATGAGTGTTAAACACACTCTTATCGGAGCAATTTTACAATTAGTCCGCCACCCAAAATGTCATTTTATGGTTAGGTTAATGTCAGAAGAAATTACCAGATTAATGTTACAAAAAATGGCCAGGTTAATGTCACAAGAGATGGTCAGTTAATTTCTACGAAAATACCCCAAAAAAAGACATGTGGACAGATTGTAAAGTTTGCCCTAACCCTAAGTTCCTAACCCTAGGATTTGGTGGCGGACTAATTGTAAACTCTAGCCCTCTTATCCCATTACCCAATAAATACACATTACCAGTTGACAGTGCGATACAGAGTGATGTATTTAGCTCGAGACGTTTTTGGCGGAAAGAGCCGATCTGACGAGCGCCTTGGCGCGAGTCTGATCGGTTGTTTCCGCCAAAAACGTCGAGAGCTAAATGCAACACTCTGTTGCGCACTGCCATCTGGTGATGTGTTTATTATATGCCTTGAATACAACCAGAAAAACCTAAATAGTTGTTTAAATCATTTTACATCCAAAACTTATTAGTTATTTGAAGCAGAACGAGAAGTTTTGTATGCCACAAAGAATAACGCGGAACTCGTACATGTACGTAAATGACGTCACGTTAAATGGAAAGTGACGTCAGAGTAAAATACAAAGTGGCTGATACAAGGTGGCTGATACAGGCTCTTGTATTTTACTCTGCAGATACACGCGGAAACGCTCGATATCATTCGAAGGCATATAATAAAACAACTTTTACGTCTTTCATTTACATGTACTCCTTGACTGAAGAAAAAAGTTCCAATTTATTTAATCATGAAAATAATTAAGAAATCTTTTCTGTGTTCTAGTTGGTGGTAGCTTAAAGCAGGCTGTAAGTAAAGCAGAATGTGCCTTAAGGCACATTCTGCTTTACTTTCAACCTGCTTTAAGTGGTCAACTGTCTTCACAAATAGAAAAGCCATGGAGAAATGGGTTATCTGTAACATCATACTATATTGCTAATGCTTTGTGCTTTATTTACAGATTTGTGCCATATGTGGGTATAGTCACCATACTTATGAATGATTACCCAAAATTCAAGGTGAGTACCACTGGTCCTATAAACATATTCCTCAATGAATTGGAATACCTTTGATTTATTCCTTCACTGCAGAAAATAGTTTCACTTTATACAGTCATAAATATGCACTTAACTAGAAACCAGGCTCCAGATAAGAAGTAGTTTTTTCAACAAATCCCACATTTTCTCACTATTTTTAGTACCAAATCCTATGATGTTACTACTCATTAGAATCGTCTCGAAGAGACGATTCTAATGAGTAGTGACACCATATGGTTTAATTCAGAAATAAAGATTTTAGATTTTGAAAAACTACCCTTATCTGGTGCTCTGAGAAACTATTTATTTTCTATACCCTAGCATCATTGATGGTAGTTTAAAGCTGGCTTAAAATAAAACAGAATGCACTCCAGAGTGCATTCTGTTTTACTTTCAACCTGCTTTAAGTGGTTATCATTCTTAAAAGTAAGAAACAGACTATGGTGTAATGGATTCAAGAGGATGGAATATAAAGTCTCTGTCATGAGTCAATCTTTGAGACAAGCTGATGTCAACCGAATCTAGAATTGAAATGTTATTACCGGTAAGCGAGTTTTGGCGAGCGTATAAACTGGTCGACGAGTGACATAAGCGATTTTAAGCAATAGACCTTTCTAGGAATAGAGTGATGTCATCAAAATGGAAAAGAGTGACATCTTGTTATAGAGTGACATCATCAACATGTTTGATTGTTGTTTGCTATTGAAAACAGGGGCAGTACGTGAGAAAATGTGTTCCCTGCGATATCTGCTATACATATCGTTTCTATTTTCTGTCTAGTGCAGGACTCAAGATAAGGGAGTATTTCAAAATCTAATATCTTAAATTTGGTGCTGAAAGGAGTGAGAAAATGTTGGATTTATTCAGTTTACTTTCCCTTATCAGGAGTCTTGAGTGTAAACCCAATTGTAATGCTTGTAATAATCTTTTCTTTCTGTATTTCAGTATGCCATTTTAGCTTGCCTAGGATTGTTCGTGCTAATACATCGAGAATAGCGACACGGTTTCATCGAGCTCATCTTGTCACATTCAACCATGCTGCCTTCACGTTCCGCCTGTAAACAGGCCCCAAATAAAAATCTCTAACTCATACTCCAGAGTTTCTCTCATCTCCCATCATTTCACTCTGGAACAAAAAAAAGGGCTGGACAGGTAACATTTCCCCCTACGCATCAATTGTTTTCAGTGTTTCATGCTTAAAGCAGGCTGAAAGTGATACAGAAAGCTTTTAACTCTTTACTCCAATAGCCTGTTTCTAGTTTTGAAGACACATGACCATTCTGCTTTACTTTCAGCCTGCTTTAAGCTACCATATAGAATAATAATTTCAATGATACATATTCATGACTGTATTAATTGGAACTATTTTCTTAAGTGGAGGAATAAATTAAATGCACTAAAATGCACTTCTATGGAGTAAAGGGTTAAAAGGAGCCACTTAGGGCATAAGTGTTTATTGAATGCAGTCTGATTCATGTTTGTTACAAAAGTATTTTCAATTTTATTCAGATTTGGACAATTGACCAGATTTGTACAATTGACCAGATTTGAACAATTGACCAGATTTACAAATGACTAGATTTGGACAATTGACCAGATTTGCACAATAGACAAGAGTTTCACAATTTACCAGATTTGGTTGATTTAGAAACAAGTTGAATTGTAAAGAGTTTAAAACAGCTCAAGCTACTGATATTCTCATTTATATGCTGAATATATATAGTAGATACTGTCACAAGTATTGTTTTACAGAAGTTAACTTTTTAAAACCCTTTACCCCATAGCCGGTTTCTAGTTTTGAAAACAAGTGACCACTTAAAGCTAGCTGAAATTAAAGTAGAATGCGCCTTAACATTCTGCTTTACTTTCAGTCTGCTTTAAGCTACCATCTAGTAGAATATAGAAAATATTTCTGATGAAACATATTCATGACCGTTTAAAGTGGAACTATTTTCTTCAGTGGAAGAATACAAAAAGGTGTAAAATGCATATCCATGGAGTTATTGGTCATTATGTTTTACCCATGTCTGTCCATCAGCCTGTTCGTCTATCCCACATACAGTACATACTTTGTCTGGCTAACTTCTCCTACAGTTTTCAAGCTACAACCTTTTAACTTGGCAGAGTGTTTGCACATATACCATAGATGTGCATGTTAATAGGGTGTAGATCTGCTTTAAGTTTTCACAAAATTACAGTCATTTGAACTTAGTCAATTTTTTGCCGACGGGGGCATCATATTTGTCTTACAGATAAAGCTATCCCTCTAGTTGACTTAATTACTTTGTTATTCTCAAAAGAACAACAACAACAAAACACACACTTACAATTTTACCATTAATCTTCTTTGCAGATTTCTGCCATAACTTTCCTTTTTCTCATTATAAATCCAAGTTCAACTGCACACTTTTGTAAGTTTGGATATGCTTCCACAACTTTGTAAAGTCTTATAAGGGCATAATAGTATGGCACTGAAAATCTTTTACCGTTTTCAGCCAAGAACACGCCTATGTTTCCTTTGTTTCTCTGTTTCAAATGAAGAAACTCTTGACCCTGTAAGTCAGATTTATAAACTACAGTCGAAACTCGATACTACGAACTCGCTTAAATCGATCTTTCCAGTATTTCGTAAGTTTAATTTTGATAAGTCGATCTCGTTTAAGTAGAACATACCCGTATTTCAAAGTTAAAACGTGGCTAAGCCATGTTTTAACTTTGAAATATGGGTATGTTCGAAGTAACGTGAGTTCGTAGAATCAAGTTTTTACTGTATGTCTCTTTTGTTGCATCTTTATGGAAAGTTCCAAATTTTTTGTCGTTTCCAAACACTTGTCGTCCGTTTCCAAGTTTATATCCTCTTTACTCTCAAATCCCCTATTGTTTGAAAAATAGTTACATAATTTTGTTTGAATCTCCTTCTTTATTACACTCCGTGTCCTCTTGGGAGTTTGTTTTGGTTTCTTTATAAATTTCTCTTCATATGTCTGAAACCACTGCTTTATATCATTATCTTCAGGATATTTATTTGTAAGATAGTCATACAACTTGTGCAGTAATTCCTCTTCAGACATACGAGGGGGGGGGGGGGGACCCTTTTGCGCCAGTATGCCCATAATTCATATACATGTATACATATAATTTACTAGGATATTTTGCTGAATTTTAATCCCTTTACTCCATAAACACGCCTTTTTATGCATTTAACTAATTCATCACCAGAAGAAATAGTTCCATTTCATACTGTAGTAAAGAATTTGCAACATAAGAAATATATTCTATATCCTAACAGATGGCAGCTTATAACAGGCTGAAAGTAGAGCAGAATGCACCTAAGGCACATTCTGATTTATTTTCAACCTGCTTTAACTGGACATCTGTCTTTAACTTGAGAAACGGGCTATGGGGAAAATGATTACCCAGGGCTCCAGATAAAAGGGGGCACGCTGAACAAATTCAATATTTTCTCAATTATTTTAACACCAAAAACCTATAGTGTTACTACTCATTAGAATCGTCTAGAAGAGACGATTCTAATGAGTAGTAACACCATAGGGTTTAATGCAGAAATAAAGATTTTAGATTTTGCAATACTCCCCTTATCTGGAGCCCTGATTAATGTATATCTCATGAATTGTACATATATTGTAAGTAAATTATCAGATGCAAATTATGGTATTGGGGTGGGAAAATAAGAGAGAGTGTGAAAGGAGTGAGACAGAGAATGAAAGAAGAAGAGAGAGAGAGAGTGAAATGAGTAAGACAGAGAATAAAAGAAGAAGAGACAGAGTGAAAGGAGCGAGACAGAGAATGAAACTATTCAGTGAATCTTGTATTAACCCTTTCCCCATAGAAGTGACTTTGTGCATTTAATTCATTCCTCCACTGAAGATAATAATGCCAATTTATACAGTCATGAATATTTACAAAAAGAAATGTTTTCTATATCTAAGCAGATTGTAGCTGGTTGAAAGGAAAGCAGAATGCATCTTAAGGTGCATTCTGCTTTACTTTCAACCTGCTTTAATTGGTCACCTTGAAAACAGTTTCAAACTGTTTTAAGTAGACACCAGTCTTCAAAACTAGAAACAGACAATGAGGTAAAGGGATAAGTGACTCAAAAGAAAATCCTTATGAATCTTAATTACAATAGATCGTTTAATGCATAGAAGCTGTCTGTATTGTTTTTAAAATGCATTCGGCTTTCCAATTACCTCTACACAGAAGAAAGTCCCAGTCTATGAGGTTGTAAACATAAAAGAAGAAGGCACTTCTAGTAACTAGTTGTTAGCTTAATGCAGAATTGATCTCCTGTCTTCAAAACCTAAAACAGGCTATGGGGTAAAGGGTTAGAAACATGCTCCAGGGCTCCAGATAAGGGGAGTATTTCAAATATTAAAATCTTGATTTCTGCATTAAACCCTATGGTGTCACTTCTCAGTAGAATTGTCTAGAAGATAGTATTCTAAATTTCTAATAAGTAGTAACACCATAGGATTTGGTGCTTAAATGAGTGAGTAAATAGTGATATTGTTCAGTTCACTCCCTCTTATCTGGAGCCCTGCTGCTCCGAATGTTACTTTGCCAATGTTTGGTGATTTTCAGAAATTTTATACACATGACATTTACAATCATGGTGACTAGGTATATTGTTTCATAACACTGTCGTTTTCTATTTTATTTGTTGAGTGTTTGTGTTAAGAGTAAGAGTTTGATTTAAATGGGACAGAAGTTAGTCATTTCTACTGCATGTCAGATTTATCTACGTCAAAGTCAAACAAAGTCCAGATCACAGTAAATAAAAGAAAGGCATACCATAAAAATCATAAAAAATTAGGCTTGCTGTAATTACCCTATATATTGCAGGGTTCCAGATAAGAGGGAGTAAATTGAACAAATCTAACATTTTCTCACTCATTTCAGCACCAAACCCTATGGTGTCACTACTCATTTGAATCGTCTCGAAGAGACGATTCAAATGAGTAGTGACACAATAGGGTTTAAAGCAGATATAAAGATTTTAAGTTTTGAAATACTCCCCTTATCTGGAGCCCTGATATTGAACTGATTGCTTTTATCAAACAGTGATATTTGTCCAAAAGGTGAACACTGAATGGCAAACAGTGTATACCCTGATCAGACTGCTCCAGAAGGATCAGTCTGATCAGTGTCTACACTGTTTGCTCAGGCCTGTCTGTCCCAACATTAGGGCGATTGGTTCTCATACAGACTCGTCAATATTTCCTTGTACAGGGGAGAAGATGTTATTCTTTCCCAATTAACATGTTTATGGTATTAATTGCAAACAGTTTGGAGCCGGGTTACCCGGCGTCTGATCAGGCTCCAAACTGGTTGCCACCAAGATAAACAAGATTTATCAGAATTGTCCAAAAGTTGTTCTTTTCTACGTTTTAGTGCTTTGCGTTTGCGTTTAAACGGGAAAGAATAACAGATTCTCCACTGTATGCTAAAACAATGATATTAATTGCAAACAGTTTGGAGGCAGATCAGACGCCAGATAAACCGGCGTCTGATCAGGCTTCTTACTGTTTGCCACCCAGATTAATATGAATAGACAGAATTGTCGAATTGTTGTCCTTTTCTACATTTAATTGCAATGTGTTTGCCTTTCATTTGTGTTCAAACGGAAAGAATTGCGCCTTTTCTACGGTTACTTTTTTGCGATAATTTGTATAATCTGTTGTAATTGTTGCTGTAGTCGTCAATAGACCAGTGTTCGTGAACTGCCTGTAAGCAACATACATGTTAAATTGTCAGCAGAAAATCTTCAGTAGTCACGGCTCCAGATAAGAGGAAGTTAATTGAACAAATGCAATATTTTCTCACTCATTCAGCACCAAATCCTATGTTGTTACTACTCGTTAGAATCGTCTCGAAGACGATTCTAATGAGTAGTAACAACATAGGGTTTAATGCAGAAATAAAGATTTCAGTTTTTGAAAAGCCACCTTTATCTGGAGCCCTGAGTTGAACTGAAAAAGAAATGTTTTGCATTATGACAAACAGTGAATACCCCATAAGGAGCCCTCTGATCTGGGATTTCACTGTTTGCATAGGACAAGTGCACTTTTCACATGTATACTGTTTGAAAAGGATGCCTATTTGCAGCTAAGTCTAGTCTTTATTTTGCCTATTTAGGGTTGTTGTTATTTATGTACATGTATTGCTAAATAACACACAGTAAAGACCCTGGGGCCCGTTTCATAAAACTTCGTACGACAAAAACGATCGTAAGTCTAAACTTTAAAATACATTTAATTTTCTGATTTCTCCATCTAATCCTGTCTTGTGACATCTTTTTGGAATCGTCTTTTCAAGACGATTCCAAAAAGATGCCACAATACAGGATTAGATAGAGAAATAAATAATAATTGAGACTTTTATAATCTGACTTATGACAACTTTAGTCGTACGAAGTTTTATGAAACTGGCCCCTGATCAGCGGGCTCCTGAAGAAGTAAAGTTTACATAGGACAAGACTAATGTTCTCTTCACATGTACACTGTTTGTGAATGACAAGTATACTTGTTGCTAGTGTTGAATGTGTTAAAGCAGGTTGCTGACTTAAACCAGATGGGAAGAAACGCTGAAAGCTCCTCTAGGATATTTCTACTTTATTTTCATCTTGCCTTAGAAGTAGTGACCTACTTTTAACATAATATCTGCTTTATCAGTTGGATGAAGCTGACTTGCGCTTATGGCTATGAATGAGATGGTTGATGAGATTAATTACAGTGGAGAATCTGTTATTCTTTCCCAATAATCGCGTTTACGCTAAAACTATTATTTGCAGTGCAAACAGTTTGGAGCCAGATCAGACGCCGGGTAACCCGGCGTCTGATCAGGCTCCAAACTGTTTGCCACCAAGATAAACAAGAATTATCAGAATTGTCCAAAAGTTGTTCTTTTCTACGTTTTAGTGCTTTGCGTTTGCGTACGTTTGCGTTTAAACGGGAAAGAATAAAAGATTCTCCACTGTACATGCAGGGCCCTAGATCAGAGGGAGTAAACTGAATGAACAAATCCAACATTTTCTCATTTCAGCACCAAATCTTATGTTGTTACCAACTATTCTAATGGGTGGGGACAACATAGTGTTAACCCTTTACCCCATAGCTTGTTTTTTAATTTTGAAAATAGGTGACTACTTAAAGCAGGTTAAAAGTAAAGCAGAATGCGCCCCAAGGCGCATTCTGCTTTACTTTCAGCCTGCTATAAGCTACCACCTTTTAGAATAAAGAAAATATTTCTTATGATACATATGCATGGCTGTATAGATTGGAACTATTTTCTGCAGCGGAGGAATAAACTGAATGCGCTAAAAGGCGTTTCTATGAGGGAAAGGGTTAAATGCACAAATAAAGATTCAGACTCATTTCAGCACCAAATCCTATGTTGTTACCACTTTGAGACGATTCTAATGAGTGGTAACAACATAGTGTTTAATGCATAAATAAATATTTTAGTTTTCTGAAATGCTCTCCTTACCTTGAGCTCTGTAAACCCTGATCAGACACCACATTAGTAACCCAATTTCTTATGTGTGTTTTCATTATTTGTAATTCTTGATCTAACCCATGGACGATATATGTAATTAGCTCGTCTGTTTTTCAAAGAAAAGAAACAAGCTGTTGTAATCACTCCGGCGTCTGCGTTAGACAACTTCTTCAATTTTTGATGTACAACTTTCGTTTTTGCTACGCATGTGTTCGTCTTGACAAGTCCAATTCAGGTATACAGTGGAGAATCTGTTATTCTTTCCCGTTTAAACGCAAAGCACTAAAACGTAGAAAAGAACAACTTTTGGACAATTCTGATAATTCTTGTTTATCTTGGTGGTAAACAGTTTGGAACCTGATCAGACGCCGGGTTACCCGACATCTGATCTGGCTCCAAACTGTTTGTATTGTAAATAATAGTTTTAGCGTAAACCAGAGCACCAGATAAGGGTAGTTTTTCAAAAACTAAAATCTTTATTTCTGAATTAAACCCTATGGTGTCACTACTCATTAGAATCGTCTCTTCGAGACGATTCTAATGAGTAGTAACACCATAGGATTTGGTGCTAAAAATAGTGAGAAAATGTGGGATTTGTTGAAAAAACTACCTCTTATCTGGTGCCCTGGTAAACGCGTTTATTGGGAAAGAATAACAGATTCTCCACTGTACCAAAATGTTGTTTCCAATTGGCCTTGACATTTGCCCTAATTTTGCTGTATATTTGAGTGATTTTCAAATACAGGCGAGCGTAGGTTCAGAGCTCCAGATAAGGGGGGTATTTCAAAAATAAAAATCTTTATTTCTGCTTTAAACCCTATGGTGTCACTACTCATTAGAATCGTCTCGAAGAGACAATTCTAATGAGTAGTGACACCATAGGATTTGATGCTAAAATAAGTGAGAAAATGTTGGATTTGTGCAGTTTACTCCCTCTTATCTGGGGCCCTGTAGGTTGGCACATGCATGTAGCGCTTTTGTTTCTCACTGGTCATGAAGGATTTTCCAACAAACATCATCCATCTGACAGTCTATATTTAGTTGACAGAAATAACAGTAGAGAATGGGGCTGTTCTTTTCTGTTTAACCGTTTATATTTACCAACTTTCAGACAGGACAGTCATATTGTATGGCGATGTCCGTCCGTCCGTCCGTAGAGTTTCGGCACATGCTTTGACATATGAAGCTGAAATGTAGTATATGCCATTAAAATTCCATCAACTTTTCCTGGGCTCAAAACGACCATTTGTGTCAATTGGCCATAAAACTTCAATCATTCATTCATTTGTCAACTTCTCCATAAGATAGCCCCTATTTTAACCCTTAGCCCGCCAAATAAATTGTCGTCTGCTATATTTCTCATCTGCTTCAAGTTTCAAAGTTGCTCAAAATTGCTGAAAATGTTGTCCGAGTGTCAAACAGCTTGGATCCGGATGAGACGCCGAGTTACTTGGCGTCTCATCCGGATCCAAGCTGTTTGCATATGGAGCTATAGTCGTGAGTGGCAGGCTAAGGGTTAACCTTTAAATATTAGAAACATTATGTTAACCTTTAAATATTAGAAACATGTTATTTTCCACACCTTTTTCGTCACATGCATTCAAGTATTGAGCTGAAATTTGCGACAAATGTGATTACTTGCATATTGAACTATCATTTTCGTGATAACAATCAGCGATTTGGCAGGAGGGCGTATAATGTACATTCCGAGGTGCTCTTGTTATACTTTATTAGCTCACCTGAGCCGGGACTTCAAACCTAGAAACAGGTTATAGGGTAATGGGTTAAACTCTTTAGGTCCCCTGGCACGAAGTGCCAAGGTGAGCTATTACGATCGCTGGAAGTCCGTCGTCCGTCCGTCTGTCCATTCACAATGGTTCGTTAACACTCTAGCGGCTACAAATTTCATTCAATCTTCACTGAAACTTGATGACAATGATTGTCTAAATAAAATCTATGTCAAGTAAGAATGTGGGTCATGTCGGGTCAATAACTAGGTCAAATCATAGAAAATCCTTGTTAACACTCTAGAGGCTACAAATCTCATTTGATCTTCATGAAACTTGGTCAAAATGTTTGCCTCATTGATTTCTAGATCAAGTTTGAATTTAGAGCCATGTTCTGTCAAAATCTAGGTCACAACATCAGATCATAGAAAAACCTTAACACTATAGAGGCTACAAATCTCATCAGATCTTCATGAAACTTGGTAAAAAATGTTGGCCTTATTGATATCTAGGTCATGTTTGAATGTGGGTTATGTCAGGTTAAAAACTAGGTCACTAGGTCAAATCATGAAAATACATTGTTAACACTCTAGAAGCTACATTTCTCATTTGATCTTGATGAAACTTGCTCAAAATTATTGCCTCATTGAAATCTACGCCACAGTTGAATGTGGTTCATGTCCGGTCAAAATCTAGGTCACTATAGGTCAAGTTTTACATGGTGTACCAGGTGAGCGATATAGGGCCATGGTGGCCCTTGTTGATACAGTTATCACTAAGTCAGTTATAGAATGCTTGAAGTTAATTGAATTGTAAAAGTATTAAAACTAAGGGAAAGGTTTTAGCATGAAACCACACCCTTTATTTCTGGTCAGATATTCATGTACATATTTGTGTTGTCGGGAATAAAGTACAGTCGAACTTCGATATCTCGAACTTGCTTAACTCGAACTATCCGATAGTTCAATACATGAACACCATTATTTTATTCTTTGTTTAGTCAAACATACCGATATTTCAAAGTTAAAACGTGGCTCAGCCACGTTTTAACTTTGAAATACGGGTATGTTCGATTAAACCGAGTTGGAGATATCGAAGTTCGACTGTGAGTAAACATGAACCATTTGTAATTGTCAATTATCACCTTGGGTTTATCTCCCTAGGGCTCCAGATGAGAGGGAGTAAACTGAACAAATTCAACATTTTCTCACTTATTTCAGCACCAAACCCTATGGTGTTACTACTCATTAGAATCGTCTCAAAGAGACGATCCTAATGAGTAGTGACACCATGGGGTTTAATGCAAAAATAATGATTTAGTTTTTGAAATACTCCGCTTATCTGGAGCCCTGTCTTCCTTTATGTGCTGGATTTCAAAGTCAGGGCTCCAGATAAGGGGAGTATTTCAAAACTCAAATCTTCATTTCTGCATTAAACCCTATGGTGTCACTACACATTAGAATTGCCTCTTCTAATGAGTATCAACACCATAGGATTTGGTGCTGAAATGAGTGAGAAAATATTGGATTTGCTCAGTTTACTCCCTCTTATCTGAAGCCTTGAAGAGTTGTCTTAAAATAGACCTATTTTCATCCAATATTGTGTAAAAAAAAAATCATAATCATAATAATTAAAATAATAATATAAATAATGATAATAGGAAAAATAATAATAGTTATATGAAAAAAATAACAGTAATAATAATAATAATAACAATAATGATAGTAGTGTTAATAATAAAAATAGTTGTAATAATAATTGTAATAATAATTTATTGTAATAATAATTTAGAAAGCGTTATTTCTAATTATAAAAGTTATTAAGTTCTTATACGCCCAACTCTTAAGCTGGTCGTTTCTTTGGCGTGACCCTGTCTGTCCGTCCGTCCATCAACATTTGTTTGTCTAGAGTTTTCCTGGAAAACTGTCTCAAGGATATTAATAAAACTTCACACAAATGTTATATGCATCAAGATCTGAAGCTGAGTCAAGTTTGAGGTTCATTCAATTTTTCGTTTGATGTACTCAGATATACTATAACTATAAGGCTGCCATAGGACGTATTATGTAGCATTAGCGGTGCTCTTGTTTATGCCCTCAGCATCTTTAGATACGAGAGGCATATAGTGATTGACCTTCCTCTCTGTGCATACAGGGATTTACCAGGGGCCCGGTTTACTAAACAACTTACGCAAATTATTTGCCTCAGTCAAAATTTTAAATTTTAATTTATATTTTTATTATCACTTGCTACAAACAGCAAATAGCCAGATCAGAGGACGCGCTTTTAGCGCATCCTCTGATCTGGCTATTTGCTGTTTGCAAACGTTTATGATCGAAAAATAAGAGTAAAACGATTTTGATTTACGCAAAAAGTTTGCGTAAGTAGTTTAGTAAAGCGGGCCCCAGGGCTCCAGATAAGAGGAAATGAACTGAAAAAATCTACGATTTTCTCACTTATTTCAGCACCAAATCCTATGGTGTTACTACTTGTTAGAAATGTCTAGAAGAGAAGATTCTATTGAGTAGTGACACCATAGGGATTAATGCAGAAATAAAGATTTTAATATTTCGAAATACTTCCCTTATCTGGAGCCCTGATTTACTGTTTCTTCTAGCATCATAAGTGCGCTATTTCTTTTGATGATATTAAGATACGGTAGTCTAATATTTCGATGAATTTTTGTCGATCCCACTCAATTCTATATGTTTATCTCCAATGATATGAAGATATTCTAATAGTCCCCTTGCTATCTCTTTGTAGATTGTCTAACATTGTTTATGCAAGTTCTTCTGATGATTCTTTATCTATTCCACTTATCTCTAGATGTTTATTCCTCAATCCCACTCAATTCTATATGTTTATCTCCAATGATATGAAGATATTCTAATAGTCCCCTTGCTATCTCTTTGTAGATTGTCTAACATTGTTTATGCAAGTTCTTCTGATGATTCTTTATCTATCCCACTTATCTCTAGATGTTTATTCCTCAATCCCACTCAACTCTTTATGTTTATCTCCAATGATATGAAGATATTCTAATAGTCCCCTTGCTATCTCTTTGTAGATTGTCTAACATTGTTTATGCAAGTTCTTCTGATGATTCTTTATCTAGTCCATTTATCTCTAGATGTTTATTCATCAATCTTCCTCAACTCTTTATGTTTATCTCCCATGATATAAAGATATTCTAACAGTCTCCCGTGCTAACTCTTTGTAGATTGTCTAACATTGTCTATGCAAGTTCTTCTGATGATTCTTTATCTATTCCACTTATCTCTAGATGTTTATTCCTCAATCCCACTCAACTCTTTATGTTTATCTCCCATGATATGAAGATATTCTAACAGTCTCCCTTTCTAACTCATTGTAAATTGTCTAATATTTTCGATGCAAGTTCTTCTGATGATTCTTTATCTATTCCACTTACTCTATATGTTATCTTTTTCAATTCTAATCCACTTCATATGTTATTTCATCAATCCTACTTACTCTATATGTTTCTTTATCAATCCAACTCAACTCTACATGTATGTCATCAATCTTCCCACTCAACTCTATATGTTCAACCCATTACCCCATAGCCTGTTTGTAGTTTCAAAGACAAGTATCCACGTAAAGCAGGTTGAAAGTAAAGCAGAATGCGCCTTTAGGCGCATTCTGCTTTACGATCAGCCTGCTTTAAGCTACCATTTGGTAGTTAATGTAAAAAAATTAGTTGGATAGATATTCATATCTGTATAAATTGGAACTAAATTCTACAGTGAGGGAATAAATTAAAGGCGTTAAAAGGTGTAATTATGGGGTAATGGGTTAATCTCCTGATGGTATGAAGCTTTTCTAACAAGTCTCCTTTTCAAGTTCTTTGTAGATAGTCTTAACCTTTTTCTTTATAACCTTGTACCCTGTAGTCATATGTCTAATTTACTGTGTTTATGCCTGGAATGTGGTTATTAATATTTGGGCATTTCTTTATTTTGTCTGAGCCACTTATCTAAAACATGAAAGACAATCTCGTAATTTATGGTGTCCATTATTTTCACATGTCTTATTTCCAGACATGGGGTAATTGAAATTGATAATTTAATTAATTAATAATTAATTATCAAAAGTGATTTAATTGGAAATAATTGTTAATTGAGCAATAAGTAATTTCCTGTATTTCTTCCTGGAATATGTTTATTAATGTTTTGGCATTTCTTCCACTGTGCCCGAACCACTCATCTAAACTATGAAAAACTATCTCGTAATTAATGGTGCCCACTATTGTCACATATGTCTTTATTTGCTGTATTTCTTCCAGGAATATGTTTGTTAATATTTGGGCATTTCCTCACTTTGTCTGAACCACTCATCTAAACCATGAATGACAATCTCGTAATTAATGGTGCCCATTATTGTCACATATGTCTTTATTTGCTGTATTTCTTCCAGGAATATGTTTATTAATATTTGGGCATTTCCTCACTTTGTCTGAGCCACTCATCCAATCTCGTAATTGATGGTGCCCATTATTGTCACATATGTCTTTATTTGCTGTATTTCGTCTAGGAATATTTTTATTAATATTTGGACATTTCCTCACTTTGTCTGAGCCACTCATCCAATCTCGTAATTAATGGTGCCCATTATTGTCACATATGTCTTTATTTGCTGTATTTCTTCCAGGAATATGTTTATTAATATTTGGACATTTCCTCACTTTGTCTGAGCCACTCATCCAATCTCGTAATTAATGGTGCCCATTATTGTCACATATGTCTTTATTTGCTGTATTTCGTCTAGGAATATGTTTATTAATATTTGGACATTTCCTCACTTTGTCTGAGCCACTCATCCAATCTCGTAATTAATGGTGCCCATTATTGTCACATATGTCTTTATTTGCTGTATTTCTTCCAGGAATATGTTTATTAATATTTGGACATTTCCTCACTTTGTCTGAGCCACTCATCCAATCTCGTAATTAATGGTGCCCATTATTGTCACATATGTCTTTATTTGCTGTATTGCGTCTAGGAATATGTTTATTAATATTTGGACATTTCCTCACTTTGTCTGAGCCACTCATCCAATCTCGTAATTAATGGTGCCCATTATTGTCACATATGTCTTTATTTGCTGTATTTCTTCTAGGAATATGTTTATTAATATTTGGACATTTCCTCACTTTGTCTGAGCCACTCATCCAATCTCGTAATTAATGGTGCCCATTATTGATACAACTGTTTTAATTTGCTGTATTTCTTCCAGGAATATGATTGTCAGGAATATGTTTGTTAATATTTGGGCATTTCCTCACATTGTCTGAACCACTCATCTAAACTATGAAAGACAATCTCGTAATTAATGGTGTCCATTATTGTCACATATGTCTTGTTTTCTGTATTTCTGCCTGGAATATGTTTATTAATGTTTGGGCATTTCCTCACTTTGTCTGAACCACTCATCTAAACCATGAAAAACAACAATATTGTAATAGGGCTCCAGATAAGGGGAGTATTTAAAAAACTAAAATCTTTATGTTCGCTTGAAACCCTATGGTGTCACTACTCATTAGAATCGTCTCTTCGAGATGATTCTAATGAGTAGTAACACCATAGGATCTTGTGCTTAAATGAGTGTGAAATTATTGGATTAGTTCAGTTTGCCCCCTCTTATTTGAAGCCCTTATAGCGACCATTCCTAAATTCTTCTAAATCTGACAACACTCCAGAACAAATGCAACATTTCCTCACTCATTTCAACACCAAATCCTATGGTGTCTCTTCTCATTAGAATCGTCTCAAAAAGACAGTTCTAATGAGTAGTCACACCATAGGGGGAAATGCAGACATAGAGTTTTGTTTTGAAAAATTACACCCTTATCTGGAGCCAGGGGCCCGTTTCATAAAACTTTGTACGACAAATGTTGTCGTAACTCAGATTATAAAAGTTTCAATTATTATTTATTTCTCCATCTAATCCTGTCTTGTGACATCCCTTTGGAATCGTCTTGAAAAGACGATTCCAAAGAGATGTCACAAGACAGGATTAGATAGAGAAATAAGAAATTAAATGTATTCTAAAGTTTTGACATACAACCGTTTTTGTCGTACAAAGTTTTATGAAACGGGCCCCTGTTCACATAAGTCTTATTTCTGGTGATTTGTCAGGAATAACTTTGTTTACATCATGGTATTTCTTGACTTTGTGTGAACATGCCCACTCATCCAAACCATCAAGTACAATCAAACACATGAAATGGTGCTCATGTTATTTCCTTCTGCTTCATATCTATATATATCATATACCAAGTCATCAAGTACAATCTGGTATTGTGTTGATTTATACCATGGTATACCTTTACTTTGATTTAACATGTCCACTCATCTAAACCATCTATTACAACCAAACACATGTAATGGTGTCCATGTTATTTCCTTCTGCTTCATATCTATATATATCATATACTAAACCATCCAGAACAGTCTTGTATGTGTTTATTTAAACCATGGTATTCCTTTACTTTGATTGAACATGTCCACTCATCCAAACCATCTAGTACAATCAAACACATGAAATGGTGTCCATGTTAATTCCTTCTGCTTCACATCTATATTTGTCATATACATAATCATTATTGCCTTCAACCCATCAAGAACATTCTGGTATGTGTTGATTTATATCATGGTATTCCTTGACTTTGTCTGAACATGTCCACTGGTCCAAACCATCTAGTACAATCAAACACAAGTAATAGTGTCCCATGTTATTTCCTTGTGCTTCACATCTATATTTGTCATATACAAAATTATTATTGCCTTCAACCCATCAAGAACAATCTGGTATGTGTTGATTTATACCATGGTATTCCTTTACTTTGTTTGAATGTGACCACTCATCCAAACCATCCAATATAACCTGACATGTGTTTATTCATACCATGGTATTCCTTTACTTTGTGTGAACATGTCCACTCATCCAAACCATCGAATATGACCAGACATGTGTTTATTCATACCATGATATTCCTTAACTTTGTCTAAACATGTCCACTCATCCAAACCATCGAATATGACCAGACATGTGTTTATTTATACCATGGTATACCTTTACTTTGTGTGAATATGTCCACTCATCCAAACCATCTAGTACAATCAAACACATGTTATGGTGTCCATGTTATTTTCTTCTGCTTCACATCAATATATGTCATATACAAAATCATCATAGCCTCCAAAACATCAAGAGCAACCTGGTATGTGTTGATTTATACCATGGTATTCCTTTACTTTGTTTGAACATGTCCACTCATCCAAACCATCTAGTACAATCAAACACATGAAATGATGTCCATGTTAATTCCTTCAGCTTCACATCTATATTTGTCATATACAAATCATCATAGCCACCAAAACATCAACAGCAACCTGATATGTGTTGATTTATACCATGGTATTCCTTTACTCTGTTTGAACATGTCCACTCATCCAAACCATCTAGTACAATCAAACACATGAAATGGTGTCCATTTTAATTCCTTCTGCTTCATATCTATATATAACATTTACCAAATCATCAAGAACAATCTTGTATGTGTTGACTTTGTCTGAACATGTCCACTCATCCAAACCATCTAGTACAATCAAACACATGAAATAGTGTTAATGTAGTTCCTTCTGCTTCACATCTATATTTGTCATATACAAAATCATTATAGCCACCAAAACATCAAGAGCAACCTGGGGGCCTCCGTGGCCTAGTGGTATAGTCACTGTGACTTACATCACTAAGCTCCTCACCGCTGTGAGTTCGAATCCCAGTAGGGTCGTTCAGATTTTTCATGTGGGGAAGCCTTCCAGCTGGCTTTCGGAAGGTCGGTGGTTCTACCCAGTTGTCGATTTGTGCCTGAAACAGTGCATAAAGGACTTCTGGGGTCTTCCTCCACCTATAATTAGCTGGACGTTGCGATATGACTGAAATACTGTTGAAAGCGACGTAAAATCAAAACAAATCAAATCAAATCAAGAGCAACCTGGTATGTGTTGATTTATACCATGGTATTCCTTTACTTTGTGTTAACATGTCCACTCGTCCAAACCATCTAGTACAATCAAACACATGTAATGGTGTCCATTTTATTTCCTTCTGCTTCAAATCTATATATGTCATATACAAAATCATCATAGCCTTCAACCCATCAAGAACAATCTGGTATGTGTTGATTTATACCATGGTATTCCTTTACTTTGTGTTAACATGTCCACTCATCCAAACCATCTATAACAACCAAACACATGTAATGGTGTCCATGTTATTTCCTTCTGCTTCACATCTATATATGTCATATACAAAATCGTTATAGCCTTCAACCCATCAAGAACAATCTGGTTTATGTTTATTTATATTATGGTATTCCCTACTTTGTTAGAACATGACCACTCATCCAAACCATCTAGTACAATCAAACACATGTAATGGTGTCCATTTTATTTCCTTCTGCTTCATATCTATATATGTCATATACAAAATCATCATAGCCACCAAACTATCACGCACACTCTGGTATGTGTTTCTTTATGCCATGGTATTCCGTTACTTTGAACATGTCCATTAATCCAAACCATCAATAACAACCGAACATGTCCATTCATCCAAACCATCTATTACAACCGAACATGTCCATTCATCCAAACCATCAATAACAACTGAACATGTCCATTCATCCAAACCATCAATAACAACTGAACATGTCCATTCATCCAAACCATCTATTACAACCGAACATGTCCATTCATCCAAACCATCAATAACAACTGAACATGTCCATTCATCCAAACCATCTATAACAACCGAACATGTCCATTCATCCAAACCATCTATTACAACCGAACATGTCCATTCATCCAAACCATCAATAACAACTGAACATGTCCATTCATCTAAACCATCAATAACAACCGAACATGTCCATTCATCCAAACCATCTATTACAACCGAACATGTCCATTCATCCAAACCATCAATAACAACTGAACATGTCCATTCATCCAAACCATCTATAACAACCGAACATGTCCATTCATCCAAACCATCAACAACAACCGAACATGTCCATTCATACAAACCATCTAGTACAACTGAACATGTCCATTCATCCAAACCATCAATAACAACTGAACATGTCCATTCATCCAAACCATCAATAACAACCGAACATGTCCATTCATCCAAACCATCAATAACAACGAACATGTCCATTCATCCAAACCATCAATAACAACTGAACATGTCCATTCATCCAAACCATCTATAACAACCGAACATGTCCATTCATCCAAACCATCAATAACAACCGAACATGTCCATTCATCCAAACCATCTAGTACAACTGAACATGTCCATTCATCCAAACCATCTAGTACAACTGAACATGTCCATCCAAACCATCTAGAACAATCTGAACATGTCCATTTATCCAAAACATCAAGTACAATCTGAACATGTCCATTCATCCAAACCATCTAGGGCAATCAAATAACGGTGCCCATGTTTATCATTTCTGTTTCACATCTATATATATCATCTATCAAATCGTCATAGCCTGTTGTATGCAAGTCTTTATTCGATTGTCAACACTAGCAACGATCTTGTCATTTCAGTATCTATTCCAGCTTTACACGGCCACGTGACATTAACCCTTCCCCCCACATAGAGGCTCCTTTTAGCGCATTGAATTTATTCCTACACTGAAGAAAATAGTTCAAATGTATACAGTCATACACATGTACATACCAAACAAAATATTTTTTATGTCCTAGCAGATGGTAGCTTAAAAGCAGGCTGAAAGTAAAGCAGAATGCGCCTCAAGGCGCATTCTGCTTTACTTTCAACCTGCTTAAAGTGGTCATCTATCTTCAAAATTTGAATCAGGCTATGGGGTAATGGGTTAAAGATCATGGAGACTTGGTGTACAGTATTTTACTTCTCTGTTTGTTACTTTCGTTGATTGTATTTTTAAAACTTATACCTTGAACATACCTTGTAAATCAATAAAGTTTATCTGACATTATGTAGACTTCACATCAGTGTAACTTATTTATCCCCGGAACTTCAAGTTTATGGACAATTCCAGTTACCAATTTATCATTTCACCGCCATATAGCCATATTGTCGCCTGATTCGATATTTTTGTCATACGTTTTAAAGTTGTATCTAAGGCAGTATAACTGACGTAATTTCAATACAAGTGGCAAACAGCATTGACCCTGATTAGACGTAACGCGGCGTCTGATCAGGATCAAAAGTGTTTGCAAATGCACTTCCTGACGTCTTTGAAAGTGAAAGGGTTAAAGCTGACCCATTTAGCTCACCTGGCACATAGTACCAAGGTGAGTTACAGAGCACCAGATAAGGGTAGTTTTTCAAAAACTAAAACCTTCATTTCTTAATTAAACCCTATGGTGTCACTACTCATTAGAATCGTCTCTTCGAGACGATTCTAATGAGTAGTAACACCATAGGGTTTGGTGCTGAAATGAGTAAGAAAATGTTTGATTTGTTGAAATAACTACCTCTTATCTGGAGCCCTAGAGTTATTTTGATTGCATTGTGTCCATTACCCATCCGTCCGTTGTCAACAATTTTTTCAAATAAATTCCTAAACAACTTGTTAGAGTTTTACCAAACTTAACAAGAATGATCTTTAATTAAATGATTCTCTTTCAAAGTTTTCCAAATAAGTCTAGTCCATTGCATATCTACGTAACAGGTGTTAGACTATTTCAATGAAATCATAGCTGGATCACATGAGCTAACATATATTACTTCAATGAACTTTTTTCCCTTCTGAAACCACAAAGATTTGAGCTGATATTTTTTATGTAAACTATCATCTATGTTCTAGCATGAGTGTTGAAACTTTGCACCTTGTGTAAAAAATTACCCCATCCAAAGGGTGACCCTGGTCTGGGTTTTTCCAGGTGGGCTATTTATGGCTAAAATGGCCCTCTTGTTGACTATTTAGGGTTATTTTAGCTCACATGAGCACATGGTGCTCAAGTAGAGCTATTGTGATCGTATTTTGTACTGCGTCTATGTGCGTCAGTGAAACCTCATGCTTGTGAACACGCTAAAGGCCATATTTTTGTTTCAATATTTACCAAATTTGGTCAGAATGACCATCTTGACGTAATCTAGGTCATATTTGAAGACGGATCATGTTGGATCGACAAGAAGGTCGCTAGGTCAAATCTTAGAAAAGACGTGTGAATACTCTAGAAACACAATTTTAGCAAAATCTTTATCAGTTTTGGTCAGAATGACCATCTTGGCCAAACGTAGGTCAAGTTTGAATATTGGCCATGAGGCCTCAAAACGTAGGTCACTAGGTCAAATCGTAGAAACACTCTAGTGTGAACACTCTATAGCCACGATTTTATCCAATTGTTTATCAACTTTTGTCAGAATTACCATCATGACAAAATCAAGATCAGATTTGAATATGGGTCATGTGACCCAAAAAATAAGTCACCAGATCAAATCTTAGAAAAATTGGTGGATACTAGTACTCTGATAGCCGTAATTTTAGCCAAATCTTTATTAAACTTGGCCAGAATGACCATCTTGACAAAATCTAGGTCAAGTCATAATATGGGTAGTGGGGGTCAAACAGTAGGTCAATAGGTCAAATCTTAGAAAACGCTTGTGAACACAATATTAGTCACAGGTTTAGCCAAATCTTTATCAAACGTGGTCAGATTTATTATCTTGACAAAATCTAGGCCAGGTTAGAACAATGGTTATGTGGGTATAAAAAGTAGTTCATTAGGTCAAATCTTAATATAAGGCTGTGAAAAACTCTAGAAGCCATTATTTTAGCACAATCTACATCAAACTTAGTCAGATTGACAAGGTCAAGTTGAAAAATGGTTATGTTGAGTCAAAAAGTAGGTCTCTATGTCAAAACATAGAATAAAATTGTGCACTCTCTAGACGCCACAATTTTAGCCCAATCTTTATCAAATTGCCAAAAATGATCACCTGAACAAACCTTGACCCAGTTTGAATATGGGTCAAATGTGATTAATAAGAAAAAATCTTAGATAAAGCTCGCAAACACGTATCACCCGCCACAATTTTAGCCCCAATATTCACCAAACTTGCTTACAATGATCTATGTCCCATTTGAATTATGGCTCAAAAGGGGTAAACAACTAGGTGACTATGTCACCGAATGCCGAATTTCATTGGTAATTGCCACATGTCAATGATGACACTGATAATCCATTATAATACCTAACGATATTATCTCTAGCAGGAAATCTTGGCACAATTTAAGCCCATGTCAAATAGATAAAACTAGTGAGGATGTCACTAGATCAAATGAGAGAAAGCAGCTTCAACTGTTGGCCTAATCAAGCCGATTTACTCAGGTGAGCAATCAAAGGCCATACTGCAAAATGACAAACAGTGCATTCACCCCTAAAACTATTAATGGACAATTCCAATATCCAATTTAGTCTTGTCCATATTTGACTACTTAAGGTTAACTTTAATTATATACATGTACTTAACCCTTTCCCTGATTAGAAGCGACTTTTAGCACATGCATTTTATTCATCCGCTGAAGAAAATAGTTCCTATATAAACCGTCCTGAATATGTGTCATATTTAATACTTTCCTTATTCTAGCTGGTAATAGCTTAAAGCAGGCTGAAAGTAAAGCAGAATGCGCCTTAGGGCGCATTCTGCTTTACTTTCAACCTGATTTAAGTAGTCACCTATCTTCAATAGTATAACTAGGCTATCAGGTAAAGGGTTAAAAATTACATACAATGCAGATACTGATCAGAGGGGTCCTACAGGCACCCTTTGATCAATGTAATATTTACCTGTACACGGTTGTTAATGACGAGTACATGTATACTCCATGCTAGGGTTGAATGTGTTAATGAGCATGCTGCTTTACTTTCAGCCTGCTTTAAGCTACAGTGGAGAATCTGTTATTCTTTCCCGTTTAAACGCAAACGCATAGCACTAAAACGTAGAAAATGTCAAATTTTAGATAGTTCTCACAATTCATGTTTATCTTGGTGGCAAACTGCGTGCAGTGGAAATAAACGTTTTAGCGTAAACGCGTTTATTGGGAAAGAATAACAGATTCTCCACTGTATCATCTGCTGGGAGAAAGGAATTTTCTGACTGTATAAAATGGAAATTCAGTGCTACCTCTCCACAACGAGATTCAGAAAAACGGTTCCCTCCTTACAGTGGAGAATCTGTTATTCTTTCCCGTTTAAACGCAAACGTACGCAAACGCAAAGCACTAAAACGTAGAAAAGAACAACCTTTGGACAATTCTGATATTTCATGTTTATCTTGGTGGCAAACAGTTTGGAGCCTGATCAGACGCCGGGTTACCCGGCGTCTGATCTGGCTCCAAACTGTTTACACTGCAAATAATAGTTTTAGCGTAAACGCGTTTATTGGGAAAGAATAACAGTTTCTCCACTGTACAAACAATGCTTGCCGATGTTCGTCAAACAAGATTGTTATGGTATAACCCCTTCATTGCTGCAATATCGTCCATGTTTAACCCTTTACCTTATAGAAGCGACTTTTAGCACATTCATTTTATTCATCCGCTGAAGAAAATAGTTCCAAATTATACCGAAATGAATAGGTGTCATATTTAATACTTTCCTTATTCTAGCAGTTAATAGCTTAAAGCAGGCTGAAAGTAAAGCAGAATGCGCCTTAGGGCGCATTCTGCTTTACTTTCAACCTGCTTTAAGCAGTCACATATCTTCAATACTAGAAACAATGCTATCAGGTAAAGGGTTAAAATTGACGTCTGCCGTACTTCTCAGTCACATATTGGATATTTTGACTGAAAAAAAAGATGATGACGAGCGACAAACAATTTGAATCCAGATCAGACGCCGCGTTTGGTCTGGATCCAAACTGTTTGCAAAGTCGACTTTATGCAACTTCGGCGAGGAAAGGGATAAGTGCACCGTTGTAAAAAATCCTAAATATAAGAGGCCATTCTGTTTAACTGCTGTATTTATCATAATTTGGAACGAAATGCCTTTATCGCGCAGTAATTTGTCCAAAAGATACAAACTGTATGGCAAACGGTGTAGTCCCTGATCAGGCTTCTCCTGAGGGAGTCGTCTGCATCATGGTCAGGGTCCCACTGTATGCCCAGGCGTGCCTGCCCTAATACTTAAGGTCATTCCATGCGTTTTTACTACTCCCTTTTCTGTGGTCTGAATTACTTATTGACACGTATAATGTTGAACCCTGAACTCCAGAGATACGCATTTAATTTATTTAAGGAATAATTCGAATATTTATTGTATTCATGGAGGTATGAAAAAAAAACAGGTTTTTTTTTCATACCTCCATGAATACAATAAATATTCCGAATTATTCCTTATAATTTAATATCACTTCTGAATTTAAGAAAGTACATGTAGTTAGATAGATAATCTGACGTGAATGTTCTTTTTTAACGCTTTTAAAAACGTAGGTTGTAGTCCCTCCGCCATATATATTTTCCGCCAAAACGCGACGTTGTTATGTAGTAATGCCAACGTCAATGACGTCATTTGGCATCCTGCTTCATGCAGCGCTTGTGGTGTCACTCCTGTACAAAAGCCCTTCTTCCTCCATAGAACTCTATAGTAAATTGGCAATATTCTCCTGTCTCTGTCCAGTTCCAGGACCTACCGGTCAATATAACGACCCTGTTTCCATGGAAAGCAATAACATGGCACCAGAATTAACAAAAGAAAAAGATACCATTAAGGTTCAACTTTTCCACAAATTTCACATTTCTAAGGTCACCGTCAATATTTACAAAATGAAAGTTGATTACCCGCCGCACCACACTCGCATCTCTGACCACATGTTCTCACAAATTAGTTCCCAAATAGAACCCAGAAACACCTTTGATTTATCAACAACATCACTATTTCAGCTCAAAAACAAATGCATCTGCAGTTAATCAGCATTTTCAATAAAAAATATGACCATGAACACACACACATCAATTTTTCACTATATAAATTAGGAACTATTTAGGCACCCTACGACCCGGAAGCACTTCCGTACAGGTGTGACACCTTGTGAAGAGCAGTTGGACTAATAGTACTGCAAATATCAGACCATTTCAGACAGTCAACTGGTCCTCGCCTGTAAACATATGTTTCTATATACCAAAATGTTTGTCTTAGTCTGCAGATTATGAATCCGGTTGATGCAGTTAGCAAAGCCGTGGGACAACATCGCAATTCAAGATGGCGTCCAAGATGGCCGCCGAAAATACAAATATCACTTAGGACTCAGTTGTGGGTACAATTTGCCATAAAATAAAATAACTTTGCCTCAAATGTATTCGAAACACATAAAATATGAATATTGAACTTTAAATTCATAATAAAAAGCTCTTTTAATCAAGAATTTATTCAAAACTGCCGCAAAAGAGGCGTATTTTGCGGGTTTTTTTCTCACTTAATTAATATGTATATTTTACTAATGAAATCCTATATGTTTTGTTGATAACTGATATTTTTAATGCAAAAATGGTGCAACTGGCGAAGCAAGCATGACACTTGGCAAAAACCTTCACCAAGATGTGCTTACCTCGTATCAGTCGTTAGCCATAAAAAAATTCAATATGGCGGCCATTTTCCAGGATGGTCGCCACCGACAGATATTTCAAGTTAACCATCCTTAATAAACCATTGTCACCTCAGAAAAATGGCAATTATTTTAAACAAACCATGTCATATGATATTCCTGATAAATAACTACTTGTGTAGAAAAAACAAGATGGCGACCATTTTCCAAAATGGCCGCCAAAACCTGTTCCGACACCGTAAAAAATGAGTTTCTGGTACATTTTCTATCACAAAACTTCTGTTTCCGAAGCAATTCACTTAAGCTGAAGTCAAATGCTATGTTTCCCATCTTGAACTGCTCAGTTTGGTACAGGCAAGTCCATTTTTGTAGCATTAGCGGTGTCAAATGCATTCAGTCTTGCACCCGCACTTTGTCAGCTGTTTGCAAACTTTGCAGCTCTTTGCTATTGGTGCCATTGAGGTACAGTGAACCATTCACATGTTGCTTTGATTTGTCCATCTCCATTCAGCAGGGCTTGCAGTTTCCATTAACGGCTCAAAACATTGTCACCATATGCATCCTGTTTAGTTAAGGCAGCCCGATTGATATATTCATGAAGTGCTGCGTGAAACTTTAGGTCCAGCCACCATCCATCTTCTTAATGCAGAAGGGTCTTCTGTCACACCTACAACCCCTCCTCATTTGATTGTAGCATTAACATGCTCATGTGCCTCGTCGATTGCCATTACAGAGAAAGGTCACTTCGATTTAAACACAACAAATTTCCCGTCGTTTAACATCTAAGGTAAGCATCTCTTTCAGGTGCACCAGTACCCAGCATGCATAGTTGACGATGTTAAATGAGAAGAAGAAAGGTATCAATGCTGCTAATGCTTGGCATTAGAGCTTGAAATTAGCCCAAGACGACCCTATTACTGACAGAATAAATCAATTCTATTGACAACACAATGAACCAGTAGTTGAACTGTGGATTTTCTTTCATCCGTTTGTTGCGCCAAGGTTCAAAGTCAAGACATGGCTGCTTTTCTCCGCCACATCCGATACAATATGAATTGTATGAATCCTTCAGAAACTTGAACAGGGCAAATGCTGTAACTTGGCTCTGCGAGGGCTCCTGTCTATTAATCTAATGCTGCATGGTGAATATAACCTTTCTGAGAGCAGAAGGACAGATGCTTTCGAAGACTCTGTTGTACATAATAGAGAGTCCATTCTCATGTAGCAATTCTACAAGCATTCTACTTCGTGTCTTCAAATAAACAGACGTTCCAATAAAAAATGAAAATGGTGTCTCATGCTCTTTATAATGTCTGAAACGTGGAAGCTCGTTCTCTGTGGCAGTTGTATTGCAGGAAATGTGCCATTGCGGAATCTGTTTTACAAGCTCCAGGTTTCGATCGCTACTTCACGTCAACATCATGTTCTAGCATGTATACAAATCATTGAACCTGCCATCAAAGGAGCAATTGTGTTTTAGCATTGACTTGAGAAGAAATGTTGCTGCTTCAGAATAAATGGACGCTTTAGATAGAACTGGGTCAATATCAGTCTTAAATGCAAAAGTAACGCTATTTCCGCTAAGTACTGTGTGATTCCAAGTCTGGAATTGCAGCTAACAATCTTTCTTTCAGTCTTTTCGAGTGAACATCTGATATTGATTGGATGTCAATCGTACACTGCTCCAGTCATTGCATAAACATTGTCACAAGAGCAGTAAGATGAAATACAAGAGGACCTGTTGCGCTCAATTTTGTCTCCATTATGAATGCTACGAGCTCTGAAAACATAAGTGGAAACACTTGTTTTTCACGTGTATCAGAACTTTCCTGTGCTTCAATCTATGATAAATAAGCCAATTCCTTATTGTACAGTGTTGTCAAACATGACTTGTGATACTTCAGCTCTTGTGCTACAGCATCACCACCACTAAATATAACCAGGAGCTTACCATCTTTGAGGTAACATGCACACTCTTTTAGTCGTTGGTCTGTTCCCATTGGTCAATTCGCTATATGAAATGGGAGTTGGTGATGGCATTGAATTGCACAATATTTGTAGCAATCACTGCATAGCAGGAAAGCTATCGTTTTCCTGACTTCCAGGTATTTTAGAGATTCGTTCGTCTCTGCTGAGACAACACTTATCCCAGTCGGTTTCAGCTTTAGATCTGAATGGATTTGCATTCGCCATATTCATGAATATTCAAGAAAAGACCGAGGGGCTATTCTTTTACTATCTTTTATCGTGATAAGTGAATATATATACGCATATCCAAATATGGGATACAACTAGATTCGGGTATGTACATAACCCTACATCTAGTCCGATCGTTCATCCAGAGTCCCGTGCGATCTGCAGACCATCCAGGTCACAATGCCCCGTTACCCGTGGCTCTGCTCTCCTGCACTGGCACCTACTGTCAATTCAGGTGCAGCTATTTAACATAAAAAGGGGCGTATTAAAAGCCCTCTACTCTTTATTTCTGCCCTGGAAGCATTGTCAAGTGAATTCCACACCAGTTGTCCATGAGAGCTCCTCTACGCTGATAACCTGGCTGTCATTGAAACCCCTCTAGAAGCACTGACTAAGAGACATACCATCTGGAAGACAGGAATGGAAATGAAGGGGCGTATAGTCTAGAAACAAGACCAAAGTAATGATCTCTGGTCCCAACATTGTCTCACTGAGAAGATCAGGGAAATACCCCTTTCCAGAATGCTTAAGTCGAACGGACAGAAACATCATTCTTTGCTCATACTGCTTAAAGTGGTTCCATAAGACATGTAGTAGAATCAAAGGACCACTCAGACCTGATCCACAGTACAAATGTCCACGCTGTGAGGGTTCAGTCAGACCAACATATGGTAGTCTTATGACAGAGGAAGAGGCTGGAAATGAAAATCTCAGTGTCGTAACAGCCTTTTGCTACCTTGGAGACATACTGTGGTCATGAGGAGGAGTTGAGCTTGCAGCAATAACACACTGTAAGCCTGCCTGGAAAAAGTTCAGAGAGCTCCTCCCCATATTGACAAGCAAGTTTCTGCCATCTGCAATCAGAGGTCGAGTCTACTCAGCCTGTGTAAGGAGTGTTATGCTCTACAGATCTGAGACATGGGCTGCATCAGCAAATACACCGAGACATATGCTGCGAAATGACAAAGCCATTATATGATGATTCTGCCTAGTCAAACCAGAAGAAGATGTTCCTTTTGACTGTGTTATCTCAGCTGAACACAATTAAGAGGCATTGCGGAGACCCTCCAATCAATTAGGCTGAAATGGCTTGGCTATGTAGAGAGAAGCTCTAGCTGGATATCTCAAATCAGATGCCAGTTGTGACAACAGAGCTGGGTCCAGGCAGACCAGAGCTATCTTGGGAGGACCTTGTAAAACGTGACCACGAAGCTCTCGAGTTGGAAAACACAAACCAACAAAATCGCCAAGCTTGGAGAGGAAAACTTCGTTCCAGACTGGGCAGCCAGACCTCACCCTTATAAGAAGGATTAATCAATGGACTGGTTAAACTAAACTGGATGATGATGATGATGATGCTGATGATGATAATGATGTTGATGATGATGTTTAGATAACATTTGGGACAATTACATGTATATTACAATAATTGAACACCAACAATAAGCTGACTCTGGACCCCATGCTGAGTTTCGCAGCAGGGGCGTCACCAGTGTAACCTAGGTCTGCGTTGACAATCACTCTATTCAACACATGTGCTGTTTTTAAAACACTTATTAATAAAGACTTACATAATTACAAATTATTACTAACAATTTGTAACAAGAAAGAGAAAGTTAGTATTATTTGAAGTTGTTCTATACATGTATTCGGTTTTAAGAGAAGGACTTACATTTGTATTTTGGTAATTATGGTATTTTTAGTTGTTTGAGTATACAGCAATTTAATTTCTTGACTTTTTACCGTTTGTAGTCAATTCTGATGTTTGTATCTGAATGAATAGAACATGAATGCATGTTTTATGCATATTTCATCATTATTGGGGCAGTGAAAAATGAGAATTCTCGTATGCATACCACCAAACCTATGGGTCGATGAAAAAACTTTTTTCAAGATAATAAAATCGAGCTAATTTTCAATTAAAGGTGTTCCAGTTCAATAATTTATGATTTTTAAATATGATTCAAAGGATATTAAGCATACCGTGTACTTGAAATGTGGAATTTCACCTTTAAAAATAAATGCCACATGAAAATCTGACATTGTGTACGATTTTTTTTACTTCACATGGCGGCCATCTTAAAAAGTGGCCGCCATATTGGAATTTCAGGTGGCTAGCGACATTTTTGAAAAAAAAACAACCTTAGTAGTATTTGTGCCAGATGTGTTGCTTGCTTCACCAAGAACGTTATTTCTATCAAAAATTGAATTAACGGGCTCAGGTTTTTCTATACATGAAAATGTCCACTTGTATATGTAGGGCTTACATCTTGGAAACAATAATGAAAAGCCAACTTTAACCAAAGTTTTATTTACTGCAACAACTGGTTCAATAGCTTACAGACTAAGACAGACATTTTAGTATAAAGAAACCAGTGCCATTAACAAGGTATCTTTAGTTCTTCATCAGTTAAAATTACATTATCATGAGAAAAAAGCAAAATTTGCCTTTTTGGCGGCCATTTTGAAAGATTTCTTGATTTTAAATGCCATTATTTATAAATTCTTTGTTCAAAATACATAGCTGATGCGTTTCAAATGAATTTGAGGCAAATTAAGTTTATTTTTTCGATAATTGTACCCACAACTAAGACCTGAGTGATATCTGTAATTTTGGCGGCCATCTTGGACGCCATCTTGGATTGCGATGTTGTCCCACGGCTTTGCCAACTGCATCATTCGGATTCAATATCTACAGGCTTAGACGAACATTTTGGTATATAGAAACCTATGTTTACAGGCAAGGACCAGTTGACAAATAAGTGAGATATGGTCTACCGTTTGCAGCACTATAAGGGAAAGTAGTCCTGACAAGGCGTGGCCTGAATTTTATTTTTTTCATGGAGTTAAGAAAAAAAATTACAGCCAATCACAGCTAACCAAATGTAATGAAAGCAAACAATATTAAATTATTCCTCAAACGAAGAAACTAGTCCCACTTCATACAGTCATGAATATGTATCATAAGAAATACATGTATGTTCTATATCCTAGCAGATGGTAGCTTAAAGCAGACTGAAAGTACAGGCACGTTTTGCTTTACTTTCAATCTGCTTTTAGTGGTTACCTGTCTTGCAAAACTAGAAACAGTCTATGGAGTAAAGGATCAATAGGCAATTTCGAGTTTCATAGTTGGTCTAATCCCTTGTAGTCCGGGAGTCAAGGGGTTAAACGTAGAAATGCCGGATGAACTTTTTTTCTCTGCAGTTTTCAATAGTCTAGGGGGTCATTATCAAGATTCAAGAGGGTGCTCGGTGATATCCCTTGAGCATTTCTCAAAATATGCTAATTAAGTCCTCCTTTACTGAAATTCCGTTTATTGGCTGTAACACATTTATTATACATGGTAACCTCCTACAAAAGGTGTCTACACCTATGTTTTCAGGGTTTACGAACATTATAAACACATCAGTTTTACATTTTAATGACTCGCACTCGACTAATTACATCAATTACGCTAATGCTAATTAAGTCCGCCATTACTGAAATTCCGTTTATTGGCTGTAATACATTTATCATACATGGTAACCTCCTGAAAAAGGTGTCTACACCTATGTTTTTAGGGTCTACGAACATTATAAGCACATCAGTCTTGCATTTTAATGACTCGCACTCGACTAATTACATCAATTGTGCTAATTAGGTCTGAGATCATTAAAGAAATCAAGCTTATTTGGAATACTGCTGGAAATATTTGACCTAATGCCATAATGTAAATGTCTTTCAAACAATACGATAATAGTATTATTTGCATTCTAAAGGTGATTAAGATGCCATATTAGGTAATGCTGCTAAGGCAAATGGTGAAACTACTTAACTCGGGGCATTGTTATGTCACCTGGATGGTGTACAAATTGCACGGAACTTGAATGATTCTGGATGAACGATCGGACTAGATGAAGGGTTATGTATATACCTAAATCTAGTTGTAACCCATATTTGGATATGCATATATTATGTTCACTTATCACGGTAAATGCAGGGCTGCCATTTCTCCGGATTATTCCTAAATATTCTGATTTTTAGCTCACCTGAGCCATAGGCTCAAGGTGAGCTATTGGGATGGCCCTGTGTCCGGCGTCCGTCGGCGTGCGTCGTCCGGCGTCCGTCGTGCGTCGTCGTTAACAATTGCTTCAAATGACAACTCCTCATATACCGCTTGACAGATTTCAACCAAACTTTTCAGAAATGTTCCTTGGGTCAAGCTCTTTCAAATTTGTTCAAAGAATTAAAAACAATGCAGAACTCTGGTTGCCATGGCAACCAAAGTGAAAAAATAAGGAAATCTTTAAAAATCTTCTTGTCAAAAACTGCAAGAGCCAGAGTTTAGATATTTGGCACACAGCATCATCTATAGGTCCTCTATCAAGTTTGTTCAAATTATGTCCCTAGGGTCAAAATTGGCCCCGCCCCGGGGGTCACAGTTTTACATAGAGTTATATAGTGAAATTTTCAAACGTCTTCTTCTCTGAAACTAATATGGCTAGAGCATTGATACTCGGCATGGTGACACTTCTAGATGTCCTTTACATATTTTGTTCGAATGGTTCCGGTCGGTTGCATAAGTAGGTCACAGGAGCTAAAAATAGATTTTTTCAATGAAAACTTTAAAAATCTTTTTGTCTGAAACTACAAGGGCCAGAGCTTAGATATTTGGCACATAGCATCATCTACTGGTCCTCTATCAAGTTTGTTCAAATTATGTCCCTGGGGTCAAAATTGGCCCCGCCCCGGGGGTCACAGTTTTACATAGAGTTATATAGTGAAATTTTCAAACGTCTTCTACTCTGAAACTAATATGGCCAGAGCTTTGATATTCATCATGGTGACACTTCTAGATGTCCTTTACATATTTCTTCAAATGGTTCCGGTCGGTTGCATAAGTAGGTCACAGGAGCTAAAAATAGATTTTTTTTAATGAAAACTTAAAAAATCTTCTTGTCTGAAACTACAAGGGTCAGAGCTTAGATATTTGGCACATAGCATCATCTACAGGGCCTCTATCAAGTTTGTTCAAATTTTGTCCCTAGGGTCAATATTGGCCCCGCCCCGGGGGTCACAGTTTTACATAGAGTTATATAGTGAAATTTTCAAACGTTTTCTTCTCTGAAACTAATACGGCCAGAGCTTTGATATTCATCATGGTGACACTTCTAGATGTCCTTTACGTATTTTGTTCAAATGGTTCCAGTCTGTTGCATTAGTAGGTCACAGGAGCTAAAAAAAATAAAATTCATTGGAAACTTAAAACAATCTTTTTGTCTAAAACCCTAGTACCCTGATCTTAGATATTTGGCACATAGCATCATCTACAGGGCCTCTATCAAGATTGTTCAAAGTATGCCCCTTGGATAAAAAATGACCCCATCCTGGACATAAGTCATTATCTCCATTTTGTCAGTGATTCTCAGGTGAGCGAAATATGTCCCATGGGGCTCTTGTTTTCTAGTACATGGTAGCTTAAAGCAGGCTGAAAGTAAAGCAGAATGCGCCTTAAGGCGCATTCTGCTTTACTTCCAAACTACTTGAAGTAGCCACATGTCAACAAAACTAGAAACAGGCGATGGGGTATAGGTACGATTCGTAAAATCGCACTTGAAAAATGCAAGTTTGGAAATCTTAGGATTTTTCATGTCAACTTATGGCAGCCCTGTAAAGGGTAGTAAATGTATAGCTCCTCGGCCTTTTATTGAATAGTCATGAATATGGCGAATGCAAATCAATTCAGCTCAAAAGCTGAAACCGACTTGGACAAGTGTTGTCTCTGTCAAACAACAAAAAGAAGGAATCTCTAAAAAAAAAAAAGAAGCCTGGAAGTCAGGAAAACGATGGCTATGAAATTATTGCTACAAACATTGTGCAATTCAAGATCATTGATCAACCAACTCCCATTTCATATAGCGAATTGACCCAGGGTAAGCCTCGACAGGCAATGACAATGGGAGTAGACCAATGACTGAACGAGTGTGCCTGTAACCTAAATAATGGTAAGCTCCTGTCTATACTTAGTGATGGTGATGCTGCGACACAAGAGCTGAATTATCACATGTCATGTTTGACATCACTGTACAATAAGGAATTGGCTTATTTGTCATCGATTGAAACACATGAAAGTTCTGGAAAACATGAAAAACAAGTTTTTTCTACTTGTGATTTCAGAGCTCGTGGCATTCATAATGGATACAAAATTGAGCGTAACAGGTCCTCTTGTATTTTATCGTAAGTAATGCTCGTGTGACAATGTTTATGGAACGACTTGAGCAGATTACGAACGAAACCCAATCAAGAACAGATGTTCACTTGAAAAGACTGAAACAAAGATAGTTAGCTGAAATTCCTGACTCGGAAGCCCACAGTAGCGGAAATAGTGCTTATCGTCCAGTTCTATCTCAAACGTCTATTTACTCTGAAACTGTGGTACTCAGTAAGGCAGCAACAACTATTCTCAAGTCAATGCTTAAACACAAGTGCTCCGTTGATGGCAGGTTAAATGATTCGTATACATGCTAGAACCTGGAGTTGACGTGAAGTAGCAAACGCAACCTGGAGCTTGTAAAAAGATTCCGCAATGACACAGCTCCTGCAATACAACTGTCATTCTAAGCACAGAGAAGGAGCTCCCAAGTTCATACATTATAAAGACCTGGAGCTACCATTTTCATTTTTTATTTGAACGTCTGTTTATTGGAAGACTCGAAGGAGTGCGCTTGTAGAATTGCTACATGAGAATGGACTCTCTATTCCGTACAACAGAGTGCTCGAAATCTCAGCCCAGTTGGGCAATGCTGCACAGTCAAGTCCACAGTTCAACTACTGGTTCATTAAACTGACTAGTCTTTCAGTGATAAGGTCGTCGTTTCGGGCTAATTTCAAGCTCAAATGCCAACAATTAGCGACATTGATACCTTTCTTCTTCTCAAACAACAACGTCCACTATGCATGTTGGCTACCGGTGCAACTGAAAGACATGCTTACCTTAGATGTGACGCATTCTAACGAGAACCAGGCCTTTCAGGACGGGAAATTTATTGTGTTAAGTCGTAGCGATCTTTCTCTGCAATAGCAATCGACCAACCCCATGAGCAGGCTAATGCCACAATCAAGGGAAAAGGAGGGTTGTATGTGTGACAGAAGACCCTTCTGTTTTAAGAAGATGGATGGTAGCTGGACCTGAAGTTTCACGCAGCACTTCATGGACATATCAAACGGGCTGCTTACCAAGCAGGAAGCATATGGGGAGAATGTTTAGAACCGTTAATGAAAACTACAAGCCCTGCCGATTGGGGATGGACAAAGCAAAGCGACGTGTTGAGGGTTCACTGGACCTCAATGGCACCAATAGCAGAGAACTACAAACAGCTGACAAAGTGCGGGTGCAAGAAGCAATGCATTGGACACTGCAAATGCTACAAATATGGACTTGCTTGTACATAACTGTGCAGCTCCAAATGGGAAACATAGTATAATCATTTGACTTCAGCTTAAGTGAATTGCTTCGAAAACAAAGTTTTATGATAGAAAATGTACCAGAAATTCATTTTTACGGTGTTCGAACAGGTTTTAGCGGCTGTTTTGGAAAATAGCCGCCATCTTGGTTTTTCTACATAAGTCGTTGTTTATCAGGAAGATCATATCACATGTTTTTTTGTTGTTTTTTAATAACTGCCATTTTTCTGAGGTGAAAATGATTTTTAAGGTTGGTTAACTTGAACTATCCCTCAGTGGCGGCCATCTTGGGAAATGGCCACCATTTTGACTTTTTTCCGATGGCTAACAACAGATTTGAGGTAAGCACATCTTGGTGAACATTTATGCTTGCTTTACCAAGTGCACCAATTTTGCACTAAAAGCCCCGCTTTTTAGTTATCAACAAAAACTGTAGCATTTCATTAGTAAAATATACACACATATGTGAAAAGAAACCTGCAAAATACGCCTGTTTTGCGGCAATTTGAATAATTTCTTGATTAAAAGAGATTTTATTATGAATTTAAAGTTCAATAATCATATTTGATGTGTTTCGAATACATTTGAGGCACATTTAAATTATTTAATGGAAAATTGTACCCACAACTGAGTCCTAAGTGATATTTCGTATTTTTGGCGGCCATCTTGGACGCCATCTTGAATTGCGATGTTGTCCCAAGCTTTGCTAACTGTATCCACAGGATTCATAATCTTCAGACTTAGACTAACAGTTTGCTATATAGAAACATATGTTTACAGGCGAGGACCAGTTGACTGTCTTAAATGGTCTGATATTTGGAGATATAACAAAAAACCCTGAATTTCAGTAATGGCCGACCTCATTTGCATAATTTGCATAAGTTGCATATGTCCAAAACATTTAATTTTCTGAAATGATGGGTTTATCATGTTCGTAGACCCTGATAACCTGGTTATAGACACCAATTTCATCATGGTAGGGTGCATACTAATTGACGTATGGCAATTTCAGTAATGGCCGACCTCATTTGCATAATTTGCATTAGTTGCATATGTCCAAAACATTTAATTCCTGAAATGATGGGTTTATAGTGTTCGTAGACCCTGATAACCTGGTTATAGACACCAGTGTCATCATGGTAGGATTTATACTAATTGACATATAGCCAAATAACGGAATTTCAGTAATGGCGGACTTAATTAGCATATTTTGAGAAATGCTCAAGGGATATCACCGGGCACCCTCTTTGATCTTGATGAGGACATCCTAGACTATTGAAAACTGCAGAGAAAAAAAGTTCATCCGGCATTTCCAGGTTCAGCTAAATATCGGCCTTTGACTCCCGGACTATTGGTGACTATTTAGGGACTAACAAATCGTGCATTTACAATAAGACGAACGAATGTTTCAACGACTTTTGGCCATATATCTATATAAAATCAACAAATATGCCAGTCATAATATTCCCCGTTGTGAAAATCAGCGATTGGGGTAAACATGTATTTACAAAATAAGGTAAAGGCCAAATTCGACTTGCATGCTCTTCACAGCATTGTGCAATGTTACAAGTTCTCTGTATATATCGACGGTATAATGTTAATCAGATTAACCTTCTACCCGAGGACGTCGGCGGATGCAGACGGCTCAACATGAGTGAGTGAGTGAGTAATCCTATTATCTCTCATATTTGTCTTTGAGTTTAAACATTGGAAAACATTCAAAACAATGAGATACGGTCTAAACCATTGCTGTTAAGGGTTAAGTACATGTCATAATTTCTAAATTAAGATTTGATAATCCCTAAAATTAGCATGTGGGAATTTCTGTTCATGAAATAGAACAAAATAAGACATGGTAAGTTTATATTATATATTTAAAAAAAAAAAAGACGAATATAAAAAAAAAAGACCCCCCCCCCCCCAAAAAAAACAACCCAACAACAACACCACCAAAAAAAAAACCAACAACAACAAAAAAACAAAAAAACAACAACATCAAAAAAGAAAACCGACCAAAAAAAAACAAACACAAAATAACAACAACAAAACAAAACTCAAATCTGCTATACGGAATATCTTTTATAAAGATATTCTTGATTTTACCGGACTAGGTGTACCCAGCCAAACTAGGTCATGGAAGTTATATCTTTTAACTCATTCATCCCTGAAACTTTAAATGGACGGTTCCCATTTAAAATAAGTCTAGTCCATTTTTGAACATTTAGGGTTGATTTTAAGAATATATTTCAAAATTACAAACAGTGTATACCCTGATCAGAGGGCTCCTAAGGTCAGGGTCTACACTGTTTGCATGGAACAAATGTAATCCTGATAGGTACACTGTTTGTAAATGACGACTATACTCATCGCTAGGATTGAATGTGTTAAGTCAGATTTGGGTTTATTATTCTGGTACCATAGCAGCTGGGTCATTATTCTGACACATCGTGTCAACGGGTCCCATGTGAAGTAGCATCATAAACTGGAGTGATACTTGCTACCAACTTACAATAACATTTACCAATGTTTCAATGACTTTTGAAATACACTTTCTAAACAGATGTTTTTAATTCGCAATACGTGTACAGTTTAAAGCGGGACCAATGGACAATGGGATACAGATACAAATTTCATTTAAGGTTGAGTACTCCTAATGAGATCGGATGAACTCGATGCTCCTACGTATAGCGATCGACCATTCTCGTCAAATGTCGACCTGTTCTGAACCATGCTTTGACGAGAATGATCGATCGCTCCCCGTAGAGTTCTAATATTGACCAACATTGGCCCGATCGAATTAGGTGTCATCAACTTTAAGGTCGTTATAAACATATATGTTAAAGGGACTCGCAACCGGATGGTGTACTTGTCAAAATAAAATAAAATACTCAAATAAAAGCAAATTGTGGCATTATTTGGCTTCTGACATTAAAAAAATATGATCAGTCCAAAAAAAGTCTCAAGAATCGTCACCGAATCATAGATTTTTAGATATTTTCCATCGCTTTTCTATACCGACTAGTAGACGGTATAGTTGTTGTTGTTGCTTCTCTACACGGGCTCAGACATAAACCCGAGCCGAATTGTGAAGTTGTATGCACTTTCGATCGCTACACATTGAAATACGTTAAATCGATCTGAGATAAACGGATAGTTCCGTGGTCCATTGGTCTAAGCGGTTTCCCCTATTTTGCCTTCTGTCCGCCAATGCCGGGCCCCGGGTTCGAATCCCACCAGAGACCAATATTTTTTTTTATTGAAATACATTTTTTAAAACAGAATTTCTTGTCTTAAACTAATTCTTTACCATTTATATAAGCGTTTGACACATATTTACAAATCACTATTTTTAATGCACCATCTGGTTGCGAGTCGCTAGGCCATGTAGCAGTTAAGAGGAGATGGCAAGTAAAACAGATATCTCCGCTTGGTTTTCTGAAGAACGGCCGATAGAATGAACGCTGTCATATTTCTAAATAAAAAGGCACGCGGATATAGATAGATATGATAGATACATCCATACGCATTGACACACAGTTATTGAGATAGAGAGAGTAAAGAGAAAAATAGAGAGACAGACGGAGAGAGTTCATTGGAGAGACAAACCAGGGGCCCGTTTCATAAAACTTCTTACGACAAATTTTGTCTTAAGTCAGATTATAAAATAATTAATTTCTTTTTATTTCTCCATCTAATCCTGTCTTGTGACTTCTTTTTGGAATCGTCTTGAAACGAGTCACAAAATAATGTAAAACCTCTCAATTACGACCACTAAATAAAAGGGTAATTGATTGTATGAAAGACAGGCAAAGGAGCTTTCTGTTGTACTGTCACTCATAGTTGTTTCCTCGTACCATTCCCAACCCACAAAAATCACCAAACCACACGTGACCTTGACCTAATTAGGGCCCACCGAGAGGTGGGTGCCGTATTGTAATCGCCCTGTCCGTCAGTCAGTCAGTCAGTCTGTCTGTCTGTCTGTCCGTCACACTTTTTTTTTGTCCGCTCTCTAACTCAAGTAATTTTTATCCAATCTTCACCAAACTTGCTGAAAAGGTGTATTGGTATAAAATCTAGGCCAAGATCGATAATTACTTAAACCGCATAAGGCATGTTGGAGTTATTGCCCTTGAATTATTAAAAATGGTTGTTTCAGCCTTGTCCGCTCTCTAACTCGAGTAGTTTTTATCCAATCTTCACGAAACTTTCTGAAAATGTGTATTGGTATAAAATCTAGGCCAAGTTTGATAATAATACAAATCGCATAAGACATGTTGGAGTTATTGGCCTTGAATTATTAAAAATGGCTGTTTCAGCCTTGTTCGCTCTCTAACTTGAGTGGTTTTTATCCAATCTTCACCAAACCTTATGAAAGTGTGTATTGTTATAAAATCTAGGCCAAGTTCGATAATAATTTAAATCGCATAAGGCATTTTGGAGGTATACCCCTTGAATTATTATAAAAAGCTGTTTTAGCCTTTTCCACTGTCTAACACAAACACTTTGTATTGGATATTCATCAAACTTACTGAAAATATTTATTGGTATATAATCTTGACCAAGTTCGATAATTACCTAAATCGCCTATGGCACATCAGAGTTATTGCCCTTCAATTATTAAAAGATAGCTGTTTGAGCCTTGTCCGCTCCCCAACTGAATCGACAGTTTCTATCTGATCTTCACTAAACTTGCTGAAAATGTTTATTGGTATGAAATCTAAGCCAAGTTCGACAACTACCCAAATCGCATAAGGCAATTCAGAGTTATTGTCCTTGAATTATAAAAAAAATGACTGTTTCAACCTTGTCCGCTCTCTTAACACAAACCTTTTATATTGGATCTTTACAAAACTTGCTGAAATGTTTATTAGTATGAAATCTGCAGTTTTTTCTTGTGCCTTCCTCCTCCTAACACCTTTTGTTGGGCCAATTCTGACTGGTCAGTATTCTAGTTTGGACTTAAAATATTTTTGATGGGCTATATCTTGGTTAACTATAGATGTTACCGTTTCGTCTAGCGTGTTGCCTTGGACTATTGCCAATTCACTCATACTATCCGACCTCAATTTTACTTTGATCTATACCTAATTTGGACTTAAAAAGGATTCAGAATATATTGTCAAGCGTGCCACCGGAGCGTAAGCGTTTATTGAACACAGTCTTGTTTTTTCTTATCTGATTGGTTTAGAAAATTTGTTAGATTATTTAGTATATTTACATCATACAAATGCAATATACGTACCTGTTACTGGTGTATTCAACAAAATTCCTCTAGAAAAATGTCCTCTTGTAAACAATGCTTTGACAGTACGCTATTCTAGACAAACGTTCATTTCGGGTAACTGGTCATGAACATACAGTAAAACCTCTCTAATACGACCACTAAATGTGATTCAATATTAGGTGTTTACGACAGGTGACAGCTTACAACAAGGTGACAGTAAAACAGAAAGCTCCTATAGGAGCTTTCTGTTTTACTGTCATCTTGTTTTAAGCTGTCACCTGTCTTTTATATAATCAATAAGCATTCATTTTAGTGGTCGTAATAGCGAGGTTTAACTGTATTTGACATTTACATAAAAAAACACATTTTTGCTATTTTAATGACAACAGGTGTAAAAATACTGCTTTCTTACGAAAATTCGGAAATACGGACGTTCAGATAGAAATTGTATCATTTTCTTCCAAAAAAAGAGGGCTCACTACAGGCATTTTTCATGGATTTAATAGAATGCGGGTTTTGTTTGCTGGTCAGCACATTGAGTAAATATTCTGTATGCAAATTAAGTGATGTTAACGATATCCAATCTATAAATACACAGATAACTGGTCTACACTGGTATTAGAGTGATCTAAACGATGTTGTTGTTGTTCGTCCATCGCTATGCGATGCGATGCGGTCATCGCTATGACCGCAACTTCAAGTTGTTGAGTTTCTGGAATGAGTGCGTAGGTGGCTAATAAGGCCTATCCTGGCAACAAAGGTAATGACGAAATGACTAACAGTTGGTGGTTAATACACGTTCAACGTACCATTGTATTATCTAAAATAATGGTGCTTCAAACGAACTGTAAACTAAAACAATGGTGCTCCATACGAACTATAACTCAGTGTCACTTTTCTTTAAATGGTTGAAGATCGTCATTGTTACATTGTGACAGTGCTTAAGTATCATCTCAAACCGTGTGTTTTGAACAGAAGGTTTTTCGGATTAAACTTTCTCAATTACCGTGTCCCCTTCAATTACTAGGCGATGAGTCAGAAAGTGAAACTCTCCACCCTAGCCGGAATTTCGTAGATCAGTTTATTTTCTTGTAACATAAACACTGTAATAAAGAAGTCTGGTTGTTGGATGAAATATCGTCGCCGGGTAAGCGAATAATTTAATCGTTTCCATGGCAACCATCATGCTTTTTGAGTAGGCAGTATTTGTTGCAATATTGTTTATATATTCGTCAAATCGTAATATAAATCGTTCCAAATTGTGCTCTTGAAAACAAAGTAAATGCTTTTGCAATTTGTCTGATGTGTTGTTTAGCTAATTTGCGTAAGTATGCATATTAATGAGCAATTGGAAACATAAATGGGTTTTCACCGAAATCAAACCTATTCTAATCATTATGTGGCCAATCTTTCCCTCAGTTAATAACATGAAGGCTGTTAATGTTTGGTACGCATTATGTTAACACATTTATTACCAAATATGTTGCAATCGAAAGCTTTAACTGAAACGATATTTTAACAGTAATATAATTAACATCTCTCTCGGTACCATGAACGCTGTAAATGTTTGGTACACAATATTTTTACAAAATCACTACAAAAATACCGCAATCGATAGCTTTAACTGATAAAATATCGCTCAATGTCATGGTGGGGTGGGTGGGGTAAACCCAAATACACACTAAAAATTGCGTTATCATTAGAATGTTCAACATATAACCATGACTAGTCACCCTCATTGCCTTCATTAACTCTTTGCACGCTAGCGGCGGATATAGCTGCCACAGTGATTACCTTTGCAAACAGTTTGGATCCAGATGAGACGCCACATAATGCGGCGTCTCATCAGGATCCAAACTGTTTGACACTCTGACCCTGTTTTGGAAAGAAAAGTTAGAAAATTCTATGTTTAGAACAATAGCAGACGACAATTGTTACAGACGAAAAAATTACCCAGCATGCAAAGAGTTAAACATACTTCCGATGCCTCTTAGCCTGACACATGTCGTAATTATATGGCTGCAGCTCAACTCATTGAGCCCTAGTGACGCATATATGCGTCCTTAACCAAATGCGTACTTGTGAAGAGTACACTTGTCCTATGCAAACATTGAAGTCCCTGATCAGAGGGCTCCTGCAGGAGCCCTCTGATCAGGGACTTCAATGTTTGTCATTTTGCAATTTATTACAAAAACAACCATAAATAGTCTAAAATGGATCAGCCTTTATTGCAAACTGGAATTGTCCATTGGAAGTCTCAGGGGATAGTGAGTTAAATGTATACTAGCTCGGTATGATGCAAAATGTAGCCTTCCGTCGTTTGGTATGTGACATGTTCGCAATTATCTTTTGTCCAGCCACGCTAGAATGGATTTTGGAATAACTGCTTAATGATCCAATTTCTAGTATTGGACCATCCAACATGATATATTTTTATAAATTCCCGCTGGGGGGGGGGGGGGGGGGACCTAGGGTCCAGACAACCCTGAAACTATACCCCGAATACAATAATTATTTGCAAACAGGTTGGATCCAGATCAGACGCCGCGTATTTCGCGGCGTCTGATCAGGATCCAAAATGTTTGACTTTCATATCAATATTTCTTATTACAAATACCTAAAATGTAGATCCGAAAAATGATAGTAGACGACAAATATTTGAAGCAGATGGTGTCATGGCAGTGTAATTTTAACCCCTACATTGCCGTGACGTCATCAATTTTAAACAATTGTCGTCTGCTTTAATTTCACAAATTGAACATTTAGGTATTTTGACTTAAAGAAATATTGAAATGAGTGTCAAACAGTTTGGATCCTGATCAGACGCCGCGTTACGCGGCGTCTGATCAGGGTCCAAACTGTTTGCAAATAACTAGTGCGTTCGGGGTAAGGCAGTGAAGGGGTTAATGATACTTAAAATGACCTAGAGGTGAATCATTTGAAGAGGCTGCCACCCTATATAAGCTGCAGACAGCTATAGGGGTCTTTGCAGTCTTCTTTCGTTGCTATTGGCGACTGTTGTTAGCATCATGGGGAGACTACTCTTGCTGTTTGCTCTGCTTACCTTGGCATTTGCACAGAAGAAGGACTATACCGGGTAAGATAGATAGTATTATATGATTATCATCCAATTGTCTTAACCATTTACCCAATAACCCGTTTATGACAGTATATACAAGTGACCACTTAAAGCAGGTTGAAAGTAAAGCAGAATGTGCCTTAAAGGCACATTCTGTTTACTTTCAGCCTGCTTTAAACTACCATCTGCTAGGTTATATATAAATATGTGTTATGGTCATTGTTCATGAGGATATAAACTGGAACTACTTTCTTCAGCGGTTGAATAAAGTAAATCGTTAAAAGTCGCTTCTATTGGGGAAAGGGTTAAGCAGCAAATGTACGGCATGACAAACATTGCAATGTTCAATATCACATTTTGTTTTCATTTGATACAAAGAAAAAACATTTCAATAATTTATTATTCGTTCTATTCGACAAAATATTTCGATTAATTTATTAAAATAAATCTCTCAATATTTGTCTTTCATACGAAGTTAAAACAAATTTCATTTTATGTTATACAAATATTTATTCAATAAAACATTTTTCATCCGATGTTGTGAAAAATATTTTCCGGCATTCAATAGTTACGGGAAGCTAGATACAGTGGTAAGCGCTGATTTCATTGGACGAGCAAATCGCTAAGAATGAGTGATTTGCTGGTCCAATGAAAACCGAGCTTACAACTCCACCTAGTATCCTGTTATGCAATTACTGAACACAAACTCTTCCGCAATATCAAACTAAAAACAAATTTCCCGTCGCAGACGGGACTGTTATCTCTTTAGACCTCTACAGGTCATTGAAACAATTTAACCATCAAACATGATCTGAACTCTAAGTCAATGCCAACTTGTTTGAAACAATACTCTCATTGGCCGAAAGGCCGAAATGGCCTATAGGCTGGTGTTCTGGACACCCCCCCCCCCCGTTTTTCTTTGACTGAAACTCTGGAAATTGTTGAGATACAGTCTAAAGTATTGCTGTTACAATGTCATCATTTCTGAATTTAGTGTGGATAATATCTTAACCCTTAGCCTGCCACTCATGACTATAGCTCCATATGCAAACAGCTTGGATCCGGATGAGACGCTGAGTAACTCGGCGTCTCATCCGGATCCAAGCTGTTTGACACTCGGACAACATTTTCAGCAATTTTGAGCAACTTTGAAGGACTTGAAGCAGACGAGAAATATAGCAGACGACAATTTATTTGGCGGGCTAAGGGTTAATTTTGGATACAATGAAACAAATATTATGATTATACAATGAATACCTTACTGGAAAAAAAGATTAACCCTTTCCTCCATAGAAGCGCCTTTTAGCGGATATGATTTATTCCTCCGCTGAAGAAAATAGTTCCAATTTAATCAGCCATGAATATATAGTATAGGGAATATTTTCTATATTTTAGCACATGGAAGCTTAAAGCAGGTTGAAAGTAAAGCAGAATGCGCCTTTAAGGCGCATTCTGCTTTACTTTCAACCTGCTTTAAGTGGTCAACTATCTTCAATACTAGAAATAGGCTATCAGGTAAAGGGTTAACATGTAAAGGGACTAAGAGAAGACATTAAACAAAAAAGAACGAAAGTGAGGAAACTTATTTTTAATTTATGTAAACGGCTGGAAAATAATATTTAAATTACCATTATGTGAAACAACACTAGACAGTACACTAAGACATTTCCAATACAAATATATTATGGGGATTGTTAGAACAAACAAAGATCTATTCAAATTCTCCAAAGTCAGTCGATGTACAAAACTGTCAGACACCTATTCTGGGAATGCGAATATACACAACAATTTTGGGTCAGTTTTACTGCTATGCTACAAGATTGTAATTTAAATCATCCAAACTTTGCCTTTTTAAACACTACATAAAGCAAACACTAGATATTGAAACTCTAATAGCAAAAACGAAATGGTTAACTCGAGAAACACAATGCAATTTGGAAACTTTTTCTTCGTCGAGTTGCTTTTTTTGACTCTATTTTTTTCCATTACTTATTTATGTGTTTGCTTTTGTACTAAAGACCCTTTTCCATGTAAACATAACCTTTACTGTTTACTTTTTCTTCAAAATTCTTCAAAACTATTGTATATACCCATACAAAAAGCCATAGACTTTTGCGATGCTATGTTAGAAATGTTTTGTTAAACCGATCTGCATGTATATTTATAAAACCGATTAGTTGTCAAGTCTTGTAAAAATAAAATGATAAAAAGAATAATATTATGATTAAAAAAATCTGTGTTGACGCCGAGTTTTGCAATTGTTTTAGCACAAACTCTTACATCATCGTGAGGTTTTTTACCCCCTCACCGACAAATTGTCGTCTGTTTAATATTGTCGCCTGCAATAACTTATAAGTTATAATCAACCCTTTCACTATCAATTTTTTCGTGAGATTTTTACCCGTTCACCGTTTATTTGTCATCTGTTCAATTGTGTTGCCTGCAATGTCGTTTCAAAGTTAAAAAAAATAAGGCAGTATGACTAAAAGACATTTTAAAATGAGTGGCAAACAGTTTGGATCCTGATCAGACGCCGCGTTACGCGGCGTCTGATCAGGATCCAAACTGTTTGCAAACGCGCTTTTCAGCGTCATTGAGAGTGAAAGGGTTAAGACAATATGACTTTACGTTATTTCTAAACGAATGTCAAATAGTTTGGATCCTGATCAGACGCCTGCTGCGTCTGATCAAGATCCAAGCAGTTTGCAAAGGCTCTTTTTTGGTGTGATTGACAGTAAAAGGGTTTTTCACGGCTGCAATGTCGTCTGCCTAAGAGTGTCGTTTTTCTCAAAGTCACGTGATGGACATTTTGACATAAAAAAAACCATAATGACGAGTGGCAAACATCTTTTGTTTCGCGTTACTAAAGTTTACTGTTTTGCGTTTAGCTATAGAATAAGTAATAATAACAATAATAATAATGATAATAATAACAATAATATACGCCACGAAATAGTCAGTTATGAAGATATAATTAAACAAATAAACGAACGGTTAATTAAACTGAAGATAATAATAATAATAATAATATGTATTGACTGATAGAGTTGGGTTTTGCGGCACCGCGACACATGAACTGGTCATATGACACCTAAATAATAATAATAGTAATAAAATAATAATGATATTAAAAATAAAACTCATCTACTTATACTTATATTTTTATTATTTTTATTATTATCAATATGCGCATAATCAGCTATGAAGATATAATTTAAACGAATGAATGATTGCCTTATTAAACTGAAATTAATAAAATAATAATAATAATAATAATAACAGCACTTTTAATAACGATAATGTATTTTCAGACATCGGCTGATATCAGTCCTCGCACAGAACCGCGATGACGTGAATACCCTAATAATTATACTTATAATATCAATATTGATAATAATCGCATAATCAGCTATAAAGATATGAATAAAGGGTTAATTATACTGAATTCGCTTTTTAAATATGATTATAATGAATAATAATTATAACAATATTAACAATGATAATATATTTCCAATAATAATAACAATGTTAACAAAGATATTATATTTCCAATTATAATAACAATATTAACAATGCTATTACATTTCTAACAATATTTACAATATTAACAATGTTATTATATTTTCAACAATAATAACATACTAACAATGATATTATATTTTCAACAACAATTACAACAATATTAACAATGATTATAACAATATTAACAATGATATTATATTTTCAATAATAATAACAACAATAACAAAGATATTATATTTCCAATAATAACATCAATATTAACACTGCTATTATATTTTCAACAATATTAACAATGTTATTATATTTTCAATAATAATAGCAATATTAACAATGCTATTATATTTTCAACAATAACAACACTATTAACAATGCTATTATATTTTCAACAATATTAACAATGATATTATATTTTCAGACATCGGCTGATATCAGTCCACGCCCAGAACCGCGATGACGTCGAAGCCTTGGCGAAGTTACAGGACAATGATGAGTTCGAGGAGGTGGGGGTTTACCGCCATACTCTCGTCTGCTTTAACCCTTTTGGCGCCAAATTATTTTTGAGTTTTTAACCCCCTACACCGTTATTTTGTCGTCTGCTTCAATATTATTGTCTGCAAGATAATTTCAAAGTTATATTTAAGAGAGTATATCATAAGAAATATCGAAATGAGTGTCAAACAGTTTTGGTCCTGATTAGACGCCGCGTTACGCGGCGTCTGATCAGGATCAAAACTGTTTGCAAATTCGACTTTAGGCGACTCTCACGGTGAAAGGGTAATCCTTAACCCCATAGCCTCTTTCAAGTTTTGAAGACAGGTGCTTTTTCAAAGCTAGCTGAAAGTAAAGCAGAATGTGCCTGCACACTCTGCTTTACTTTTAGCCTGCTTAAAGCTACAATCTGCTAGGATATAGAATCTGTTTCTAATGTTACATATTCATGACTGTTTAATTTTGAACTATTTTCTTCACTGTAGGAATAAATTAAATGCGCTATTAAAATGCGCTTCTATGGGGGGGGGGGGGGGGGGGGAAGCATTAATTCTTATCCCGCTGTGATTCCGTCTGCTTTGAAATTATAATTATTATCAAATATATAGTGCTCTCTCTCCCTATACAACAACACACGATGGGGACAAAGACTGTGTGTGTTGTTCGGAGGGAGTTGTTATAGGAAGGGAATATTAATTCCCTGAGAGTGTTGAGCATGACATGACTTACATTTGCAAACAGTTTGAACTCAGATCAGATGCCGCATAACGCGTCGTCTGATCTGGATTCAACTTTTTGTTACCAGTCTTCACGTTTCTTCTCTCAAAATTTCCAATACGTAACTGTGAAAAACCCCCAGCAAACTAAAATTCAGCAGACGTTATTTCAGAAGTGAAAGCTTTTGACATAATTGTCTTGTTTCGGGAACAATGCCAATCGTTGTTGTAAGGAGGGACTCGTTGTTCGGAGGTCCGTTGTAGGGAGAGGGAACTGTAATTGCATGCCTATGGTTTAAAGGATTCAAATATACTAACACGATATAGAAACTGTACATATGTTTTATGGAGCTTTTGTTATACTTATAAGTACGAATCAAAGACAAATTTGGTATCAAAATGTGCAAAATTGTATTGGCTACATGATGGTGTATTTTTAATGTTGATTTAATAATTTATAAAGCAGAATTTTGAGTGTGAAAGACGATGGTGTGAAAAGTAAAAATGGAAGATTTGTAATGTGCTTTTATCTCTATGTAAAACTGTGACCCCCGGGAATGAGCAATTTTTACCATACGGTAAACATGTGAACACATTTGGTAGAGGGTTACTATGCAAGGCTAGATGTCAAATATCAAAGCTCTTGACCTCACCAGAGCAACAGATAAGAGTAGTTTTTCAAAACTTAAAATCTTTATTTCTGAATTAAACCATATGGTGTCACTACTCATTAGAATCGTCTCTTCGAGACGATTCTAATGAGTAGTAACACCGTAGGATTTGGTGCTGAAATGAGTGATAAAATGTTTGATTAGTTGAAAAAACTACCTCTTATCTGGAGCCCTGCCTCACGGTTTGACACATGAAGGTTGGTCGATGGCAAAACGACAGTTACAAAACATTACAAGTTTGCAACTTTTACTTTTAATACCATCGTCATTCACACACAAAATTATGATCTGCAAATTATCAAATCACAATTAAATATACACAATCGTTTAGCCAGTACATTTTTGCGCATTTTGTTACCAACTTTGTCTATGGTTTGTACTTTTAAGTATAACAAAAGTCCCTCAAATCAAATGTACAGTTTCTAGCTGCTGAACATACATTTCATTGATCGTGCTTTTCAGCTTGACTAGCTGCTGAACATACATTTCATTGATCGTGTTTTTCAGCTTGACTTTTGGAGTGAGCCGTCTATTGTTCGACCGACAGATATCCGAGTCTCACCGAACGATTACGGAAAATTACGAGCCGCTCTGAATAAAGCTAAGCTCATCTACACAGTGGTCAAGGATAACGTACAAGAGTATGTCCAGATAGTTATTCTAATATATTTTTCATGACCTCGAAATCTTAGATCAGGGGCATATATTTAGTCGAAACTCGATAATTCGAACCCGCTTTAGTTCGAACATACCCGTATTTCAAAGTTAAAACGTGGCTCAACCACGTTTTAACTTTGAAATACGGGCATGTTTTAAGTAAGTAAATTCGATTTATCGAAATTAAACTTATACAATACTGGTAAGTTCAATTTAAGAGAGTTCGAAGTTTTGACTTTCGACAATATAATCATATTTATACATGTATATAGGCCATGTAAAATCTCGATTTATTGAACATCGCTTGAATCATCAACAATAACAAGAAAGTCTAATTATATAAAATTGAATAATACAGCACCATATTGATTGGCAATACGACACAACCTCTCTAATACGGCCTCAAAAAAACAGGGTAGTTAATTGTATAAAGAAAATCTCATTTCTTAAAGCAGTCACATTCATGTCTTAACTCCTTGCTGCCATGACGTCATCAATTTTAAACAAATATCGTCTGCTTTTATATCTTAAACATTAAAATCTAGGTATATGACAGATACACTATTGAAATTAGTTTCATCATGATCAGGCTTCAAACTGTTTGCAAATAACTATTGTATTCGGGGTAAGGCAGAGAAGGGGCTAAATACAAAATAATACAGTGACCCCTCTCTACAATGACACCCAATGGAAGGCACATATTGTGTGTGTTGTTCGGAGGGAGTCGTTATAGAGGGGGGAAAATTAAGACTTGACTACAATTACAAACATATTGAATCCAGATCAGACGCCGCGTAGCGCGGCGTCTGATCTTGATTCAAGCTGTTTGTCACTCGTCATTATATTTATTCTATCAAAATGTCCACTTATATGTAACTTTGACGACGATTTTAAGCAGACGATATTGCAGCAGTAAAGGCGTTAGACATAATAGTCCTGCTTATTGAACTGCGACAAGGGTCGTATTAAGGAGGGAGTCGTTGTTGGGAGGGTCGTTGAAGAGATGGAGCGCTGTAACACTAATTTAGTGATTGTAATAGAGGGTTTTTACTGTATATTTCTTACAGACGATATTGCAGCAGTAAAAGCGTCAGACATAATAGTCCTGCTTATTGAACTGCGACAAGGGTCGTTGTGTGGAGGGAGTCGTTGTAGGGAGGGAACACTGTTACACTAATTTAGTGGTCGTAATAGAGGGTTTTTTACTATATATTTCTTGAAGGATGATAGACAAGGAGGCCGAATCAATGGCCAGAAGTAGCAAGATATGGAGGAATGCTAACTGTGACATAGCAAACAACTACTGCACGTACGAACAGGTAACGTATGTGTGTATAGGTATTGTCGATGATGTTTCCGCCTTTTTCCGAGAGCTATTTTTTATCTTCCGGAAAACAATTGGAGATTTAGTCACTGAATAACGACTGTACATCATAATCTGTTACACAGTCGATAGTAACTCAGTGATTTAATAACCAATTTAAATAATTTACCAATATAAAGGTCCTGAGTTCGAACCCCGTCATGGTAGTTTTACATACATTAGACTTTTTCGATATATATTTAACCCTTTACCTGATAGCATTGATTCTAGTATTGAAGATATGTGACTACTTAAAGTAGGTTGAAAGTAAAGCAGAATGCGCCCTAAGGCGCATTCTGCTTTACTTTCAGCCTGCTTTAAGCTATTAACTGCTAGAATAAGGAAAGTATTTAATATGACACATATTCATTACGGTATAATTTGGAACTATTTTCTTCAGCGGATGAATAAAATGAATGTGCTAAAAGTCGCTTCTATAAGGGAAAGGGTTAATTATTTTGTCGGGTAGATGCATGCTTGTGTAAATTGTATACAGTGAGACTTGTCTTACAGTGGAGAATCTGTTATTCTGACGTCATTCGTGACGTCATACAGTGACGAATCTGTTATTCTTTCCCGTTTAAACGCAAACGTACGCAAACGCAAAACACTAAAGTGTAGAAAAGAACAACTTTTGGACAATTCTGATAATTCATTTTTATCTCGGTGGCAAACAGTTTGGAGCCTGATCAGACGCCGGGTTACCCGGCGTCTGATCTGGCTCCAAACTGTTTGCACTGCAAATAATAGTTTTAGCGTAAACGCGTTTATTGGGAAAGAATAACAGATTCTCCACTGTACACACAAATTAAAGACGTACAAGTAATGAAATCCAACATTTCTGCTGAAAGCACTATACTGAACGAATTACACAAAACGCCCTTTAGAAGCGAACTGTGTTACGCTTTTATTTCGCTAAAAAGTAGACTTTACGTAGGTTCTGATATAACGAGAGAACAAATTCGCAATGAAAAATATATGTTTTCAAAAAAAAAACCCAACTTTATGGCGAATTTAAAATAGATTTTACCTACAACTAAAAAGGTTGTTTCCATGCTCCATGCATTATGGAAAACAAATTAGATTTTATTGTCTGACAATATTGACCTGACGTTGAACTTTATGCATGAATAAATTATAATAAGAGTATGCAGTATAAATCATTCTAACACACCTCGCCCACACCCCTATATAAGCGAAGAAGGACCGTCTCAGTGTACGAATTTTAATTCTAACACACCTCGCCCACAGCCCTATATAAGCGAAGAAGGACCGTCTTAGTGTTCGAATTTTCAGTAGAACACTCACGCGCAAAAACGTTCTAACGTGACGTCATTTGGCTTCGGAAATGCGTACGCCACGAAATGTAGCGCTGTTTTTTCGGTGCAAACTAAGATTAAATTATGTGTTAGAATCGAAATAAAAAATTCATACCAGTGTTCTATCTAACAATCGAACACGGGTAGTCGTTGAGATGCTTGTCATTAAACCACTCGGCCTAAAGGCCTCGTGATTTAATTACTACGCATCTCAACTCCTACCAGTGTTCGATTGCACGATAGAACACTGGTATGGATTTTTTATTTCTTAAGTAGAACACTCACGCGCTAAACGTTCGAACGTGACGTCATTTGGCTTCGAAAATGCGTACGCCAAGAAATGTAGCGCCGTTGCTTCGGTGCAAATTTAGGTTAAATTATGTGTTAGAATCGAAATAAAAAAATCATACCAGTGTTCTATCTAACAATCGAACACTGGTAGTCGTTGAGATGCTTGTAATTAAATCACTCGGCCTAAAGGCCTCGTGATTAAATTACTACGCATATCAACTCCTACCAGTGTTCGATTGCACGATAGAACACTGGTATGAATTTTTTATTTCTTAAATAATCGATAGCCTACGTACAAGTTCGGGTTATTTCGGCTGATTACGTGAATCTTGTTACAGTTGTGATCCTCAGTGGATTAACACTCCATATTGAGCAAGTCCATATAATTGTTGTTGATAAACTATTATTCCCGAGTCTCCTAGTATAATCGCATCTACTAAAACGCACCATTTTGCGCTTTCGAGTGGGTTTTAATCCAGGTAAGATCATCGATGTCCTCACCTGCGACTCTTGCCAATATATACCTAATTTACAACCCCCAGATGTACCTAATCTGCAATAGGTGTGTCGATAGAGCAAGAGATTTGTAACATCGAGGTTCCGGGTTCGAATCCCGATAGAGGGGAAAATATTTTTTATATTTTATATTTTATAAAATGTTATTTTATAGACCATACAGACGCTATGACATAATGTTTTTAAAAATAACAAAAGAATCGTGTTCCAATCGAAATAGATGCTGTATGATTACTTAAAGAAACAGTATAATATTTTTTAAAAAAAAGTGAAAAAATGTATGAGTATTGCATGGGATTCGAACCACTGACTGTACGGAAAAATAATGTATAGTCGTCTCTCTTACCACTTGCGCTAAATACCTGTCGATATTTGTGGAACCGGGCATTGCTATATTTTCTCGGTGCCGATGTGGTACATGTAACAATGTGCGTTCTCGTAATTATAAATATAAATGATAACGAAGTGTTCCGAAGCTATATTTAGAAATGCAACAAAGTGTGAAATTATGCTAATAGAGGTCACCAACGTCAGGTCAATATTGTCGAACAATACCTAGATTCGAACCCACGACCTCTGTCCTTCGAGTCGGCGACACATGCCACTGAGCTATTGTGCCCGCATTACTGAGTGTGTGGTATATGTTGCTAAGTATTTGTTGATTTTTATCAAAACATTCAACGGAAAATCCCGACTTCATCGACAAATTTTGACAGAAAGTGATGAGTGCCAGTTCAAAATCCATCGACAATAGATAGGTAGTATAATCGTCCCTGCAGATGAACATTGACCTATTATAGTGGGCCCCCCCCCCCCGCCAAGTCAGACGTTATTTATGTTAATGTGAGGAGGGGGAGGGGGCGGGGGGTTTGCAGTGATACAAATGGAATTCCACTGCTGGAGAAACGACTGGTTCCTTCACATGCGAGGTGTGAAGCACCGATTCCAGGGCTGCCACAAGTTGACATGAAAAATCCTAAGATTTCCAAATTTGCATTTTTCAAGTGCGATTTTACGAATCGTACCTTTACCCCATAGCCTTTTTCTTGTTTGTTGACATGCGACTACTTAAAGCAGGCTGTACGTAAAGCAGAATGTGCATTAGGGCGCATTCTGCTTTACTTTCAGCCTGTTTTAAGCTACCATGTACTGGGGGAAAATCCAGAGATTTAGGAAAAATCCGGAGAAATGGCAGCCCTGCGATTCACGGAATTGCGATGTTTATGATCTTATCATAAGGACCACTAATGTATGGAGTTACAGTGCTCCCTCTCTACAACGACACCCACTACTGGGAGACAAACATTATGTGCGTTGTTCGGAGGGAGTCGTAATATGGAGGGAAATTGGCTTAAATTACAAACAGCTTGAATCCAGATCAGACGCCGCTACACGCGGTGTCTGATCTGGATTCAAGTTGTTTGTCACTCGTCATTAAGTTTTTTTCTGTCAAAACGACCATTATGTAACTTTGAGAAAAACAGCAGATTACAGTCATTGCAGCAGTAAAAGCGCGTTAGACGTAAGTGTCCTGTTTAAGGAACTGCGACAAGGGTCGTTGAAGGGAGGGAGTCGTTGTTGGGAGGGCCGTTGTAGGGAGGGAACACTGTATTTCCAAGGTCAGGCAAGGACACTTTTGAATCCAACCACAGGTGTTACTCTTTATTTTCTCCAAACATACATTCATGCACAAACCATAAATGTAGAGAAAACAGGGAGTCATGTTGCATATCAGAAAAAAACATTATGGCGCCGCTGACATTGCTGGTCGGGCCTTTTTCTGGTGCATCCACGGGTCCGTTTCCCATTCCCATATTAAAAAAATAAAAAAAATGACAAGTTGTTCCTACTTAGTCAAAATCACATAAAAAATAATAAAACAAATGTGGAAAACTAGCTAACAGGTCTTTTTCTGATAATTAAGCATAGAATAAGTGAAATAAATTTCAAAAATTCTTCCCAAATTATTTGATTTTTCGCGCAAATAATTCCCAAAAGATTTAAATTTATATTTTTCATTATCACTTGCTACAAACAGCAAATAGCCAGATCAGAGGAAAGTGGTTGCATATGTACTTACCATGTGACCATGCGCAGTGTTGGTCTTTTAGATTCAGACCTACCTTGATCAGCTGGAGGCGACTGCTGGTGGTCTAGTGAGTGTGTCTTCCATTGGTCAATCATACGAAGGTAGAGATATCCCGGCTGTCAAGGTAAGTCTATATATGTCAGTGGGGACCGTTTTAATAAACTACTCACGCAAAATTTTTGCGTAAGTTAAAATTTTAAATTTCAATTTATATTTTTCATTATCACTTGCTACAAACAGCAAATAGCCAGATCAGAGGACGCGCTTTTAGCGCGTCCTCTGATCTGACTATTTGCTGTTTGCAAACGTTTATGATTGAAAAATAAGAGTAAAACGATTTTGACTTACGCAAAAATTGTGCGTAAGTAGTTTAGTAAAACGGGCCCCAGGGCTCCAGATATGAGGGAGTAAACCGAACAAATTCAAACTTTTCTCGTTCATATCACCAACAAATCCTATGGTATCATTACTCATTAGAATTGTCTCGAAGAGACGATTTTATTGAGTAGTGACACCAAAGGGTTTAATACAGTAATAAAAAATTTAGTTTTTGAAATAGTCCTCTTACATGTATCTGGAGCTCTGTATATTTAGTCTGAATTCTGTTTTTATTATATGCCTTTGCATGATATCGAGCGTTTCCGCGTGTATTTGCACAGTAAAATACAAGAGTCTGTATCAGCCACCTTGTATCAGCCACTTTGTATTTTACTCTGACCTCGCTGAGTGATGTATTTAGCTCGAGACGATTTTGGCGGAAATAGCCGATCTGACGAGCGCCTTGGCGCGAGTCTGATCGGTTGTTTCCGCCAAAAACGTCGAGAGCTAAATGCAACACTCTGTAGCACACTGCCAACTGGTGATGTGTTTATTATTTGCCTTGAATACACACCAGAAACAATTAAATAGTTGTTTAAATCATTTTATAGCCAACATTTATTAGTTATTTGAAGCAGAACAAGATGTTTTGTTTGCCACAATGAATAACGCGGCACTTGTACACGTACGTAAATGACGTCACGTTAAATCGAAAGCGAGGTCAGAGTAAAATACAAAGTGGCTGATACACGGTGGCTGATACAGAATCTTGTATTTTACTGTGTAAATACACGCGGAAACGCTCGATATCATACAGAGGCATATAATAATACCATTTTCCAATTAAGTATTGTCTTCTTTTTTTTTCTTTTTTTACATATCTACGGTTGATTTTAACAATATACATGTATTGCAAACTGACAAACAGTGCAGACCCTGATAAGAGGGATCCTACATGATCCCTCTGATTTGGCTCTTCACTGTTCGCATAGGACAACAGTGGCCCGTTTCATAAAACTTCTTACGACAAATGTTGTCGTAAGTCAAAACTTTAAAATACATTTAATCTCTGATTTCTATATCTTATCCTGTCTTGTGACATCCTTTTGGAATCATCTTTTCAAGATGATTCCAAAAAGATGTCACAAAACAGGATTAGATGGAGAAATGAATAATAATTGAGAGTTTTATAATCTGACTTACGACAACATTTGTCGTACGAAGTTTTATGAAACGGGCCCCTGGCACAAAGTGCCAAGGTAAGACATTTTGATTGTCCTGTGTCCTGTGTCCGTTGATAACAATTTATTTAAACGACATCTCTTCCTAAACAACTTGATTGATTTGAATTAAACTTGGCAGGTATGATCCTTATATGGTCCTCTTTGATCCGTTGCATATCTAGGTCACAGGAGCTAAAATAGATTGTTTCAATAACAACTTAAAACATCTTCTTCCCTGAAACCACAGTACCCTGTACTTAGAAACTTGGCACAAAGCATCATCTACAGGTCCTTTATCAAGATTGTTCAAAGTATTTACCTTGAGTAAAAAAGACCCTGTCACAGGGGTCATAAATTTACATTGAGTTATAAAGTGAAATCTTCAAACAGCTTCTTCTCCCAAACTAATATGGCCAGAGCTTTGATATTTGGCATGGTGTCACTTCTAGAGGAACTTTACCAATATTGTTCAAATTGTTCCGGCTCGTTGTATATCATTTCCTTTCATTTTTACATGCTAAGGACCTGTTTTTTCTTGCAGCTAATCACTAGGTGAAGGGTTTTAGACGGATTGCTTCAAAGCTTTATTTTAATAGATACTCAATATCGGCAAGTGTACGTAACTAAGCCAAGTACAGTTTATGTTATGTCAGGCAAAGGTCAATGACGTTAAAATTATATGAGACTTTATATAGCGCATGCTAAATATATTTCAAATTTTCAATACTAGAAACAGACTTTGGAGGAAGTGGCTAACCCAGTTCGACTTTGATAATCAGCTACAAATGAACCATATTTTAGCCATGGTTTTTAAACTTAGCACTTTGTCCCAAATCATTAGATCTTATGATGCTGGAAATTGATATCGTATAGACTTAACTGTTAAACAGGCAAGTTTAACACACTTCGCGCACGTCTCTATATAAACAAAGAAGGAGTGTGTATGTGTTTAAATTCTCAATAAAACACACACGCGCTGTAACGTCTTAACGTGACGTTATATGACTTTGAAAATGCGTACGCCAAAAAATGAAGCACCGTTGTGTCGGTGCAAATTGAGATTAACCTGGTTAATTTGAAGTATTAGAATCGAAATGATAAATTGATACCAATGTTTTATCGTGCAATAAAACACGGATAATTGTTGAGATGCTGGTATTTAATCACGCGGCCTTCGCTCTCGAGATTTAATTACTACGCATCTCAACCCCTACCCGTGTTTTATTGCCACGATAAAACACTGGTATGAATTTATTATTTCTTACTGAGTATCAGGTAGCTTGGACACTATTTCTAGTACACTGTAGTTTTTTGTCCAATTTATTTGCGTTTCGTTTCGTTTGACCAGGAAATAATCATGTAACGTCTTCAGGACTAGAGGCTATAGGTTATAAAGCGTTTGAGTAGAGTCTGACTTCGTTCTCAAGCATTTCTCAGATCTGATCAATCAAAAGATTTAGAACGTACTCTGACTCAACCCACGCGCTTTATAACAATTGGGCCAGTAAAGTTACTTTGGATGACACACCTGGAAAAGCTTTGGTGTGATTATAAACCTAAGTCCTTAGTAGCAACAACAACAACAACATTACTTGGACTTCATTTATTTGGTCATGGTATGTTTCCATGTGTTTTATGTTATAAGATGGTGTACATGTGTATAAGTCTGAATTTGTTTTTTCTGTTCTGCTTCATTGTGCACTGTACATGTAATTCAGATTTCATCAGAACTGGGCGGTAATGACAAACAATCCATCTATATAGAGTGTGGTGCGCATGCGCGAGAATGGATCGCTATTTCATCCTGTATGAATCTAATAAAAGAGGTAAGACTAATTGCTTACAAGTAAAAAGTTGCTGTAAAGTTACAGCAAAGAGGAAAGGGGCTGTGCCAGAAAAAGGCAAGTTTGAATTTGACAGGAACAAAATTGGGTTATATAAGAAACCAAAAATGAATGATATGAAAGTTTTATTATCACATAAAAAAAGAGAAAATATGACATGATTAACTCTTTCCTCCCTAAAGCTTTAAATGGACAATTCCAGTTTCCATTTTAGTCTAGTCCATTTCTGACTTTTAAGGGTTGTTTTTGTCAATGTTTGGCATTATGACAAACAGTGAAGACCCTGATCAGAGGGCTCCTTTCGGAGCCCTCTGATCTGGGTCTTCACTGTTTGTATAGGACATGTGTACTATTCACATGTACACTGTTTGAAAAGGACGCCTATATGCGGGACTAGGGTTGAAAGGATTAAACGTTGTTGTCCAAAAAAGGAATAAAGTTAAAGAGCATACACATGCACGAAAGTTCTCTTGTAAAAAGTATTGAAATCAGGACGGAAAGTGAGGACTTGGAGACCTGAGAACAGGCAATGTTTCATTAAGACACATTGTTGGTATGGTTGGTTGAACGTTTTACTCCATAAAAGTTGAAAATCTGAATACAGGGTGAAAGTGAAGCAGTGAAGCAGAATGCGTGCGAAGGAACATTTTGCTTTATACTGGTGTCTCCTATTCCGGGGGGGGGGGGGGGGGGGGGGGGGGGGGGGGCTTAGACTATATTTAGAGCACATACATTGCTATTAAGAATTCTTCTTTGAGGATTAAAATTAAAAACCAGTTGAAACTGAATAAAGTAGAACATCCATAAAATAGTAATAGTTAAATAATATCTAGGTCATTTCTATTTTTGAATATACCACCCTGCATGATATGAATCAGTCAAATGTTTTCCGATTGGTTATCAACGTGTGTTGCTATGGAGGGGATGAACTCAAGTATTTTTAGAGTCACTTTAAATCTTAATTTATTATGTGGGAACTTTCTGCGTCCGTGGCATTAATTTTGTTTGTTTATTGAGATTAACTATGTACAAGTATTGCATAAATGATAAAATGCAGCAGGTTTAACATGTGAAATTCGAAGAAAAACAGATTTAAAATCTAATTTTGATGATCTATGGGTCCATACAACAGTTTTCAACTGATATTTATCGGAAATAAAAAGTTTATGTATTTCCGGATGTCAGGAATCAAAATTAAACTTGACCTGCGTAATGCCATGATGTATTTATAAACCAACTTTCAATTCAAAATGACAATGCATGAATGACATAATTAGCGGAAACAAGACATTGTCAGACATTTTCTAAGTCCAAGGGACATAATTCTGTCAAAATTCATTTGACCAACATCAAATTATAACTTGACCTGCGTATTGCCATGATATATCTACAGTACTCCCTATACTGTACAACGACACCCAAAGGGAGACTCTAGATAATACATTGCATTTGCTAACAATGTCATAGAACAGCAATGACTTCTCATCACAGTCTCTTATCAGTAAAATACACAATTGACAAAATCAACATTTACACTAGTCTACCATTGCGTATACAGTGCTCCTTCTCTACAACCACATCCATTGCGTTACAGAGAGTGTGTGTTGTTATAATAGTTATAGGGAGATAAATATACATTACCAGTTGACAGTGCGATACAGAGTGATGTATGTTCGACTTAAGAAGGTTCGGGATATTGAGGTTTGAATATATTTATAAATTTAGTTTGGTTCGTTAATGATGTAAACGATGTTCCATATTTTCTTTCTCTGTAAATGCTATATGAAATAATTATTTATGGTTGTTTCACATAATGTGCGTGATTAACATATATTTAAATTTGTCAAATACACCTGTTTTTCACAATACTGCTATATACATGTACGGCTATATATGTGCTTTGTGCAACTTTATGCCGAATAAAGATTATGTTATGTTATGTTATGTTATGTATTTAGCTCGAGACGTTTTTGGCGGAAATAGCCGATCTGACGAGCGCCTTGGCGCGAGTCTGATCGGTTGTTTCCGCCAAAAACGCCGAGAGCTAAATGCAACACTCTGTTACGCACTGCCAACTGGTGATGTGTTTATTATATGCCTTAAATACAAACAAGAAAACACTAAATAGTCGTTTAAATAATTTTATATCCAAAATTTGTTAGTTATTTGAAGCAGAACAAGATTTTTGGTATGCCACATAGATAACGCGGCACTCGTACATGTACGTAAATGACGTCACGTCAAATCGAAAGCGAGGTCAGAGTAAAATACAAAGTGGCTGATACAAGGTGGCTGATACAGACTCTTGTATTTTACTCTGCAAATACACGCGGAAACGCTCGATATCACTCGAAGGCATATAATAAAAGCATAGATAATCCATTTTGCTGGCAATTTTCTAAATCTAAAGCTGGTATACTTCCATCAAATCATATTATGTGACCACTCTTTAGAATCGCCGCAAAGCAATGGTTTTAATGATTGGACACAGCATAAGGTTTGATGGGCGTGTTAAAAACACGATGGAAATAACTTGTAAAGCATTCATATTTGGATCCCTTTTCTTTGAATAACAGTGACAAATGTCGTTGTAGGAAGGAAATTGTAATAGAGAGGGAAACTGTGGTGCAGAAAGTAATCTTACACTTTCAACAATGTTGTGTCTCTTTGTGCATGGTATGATTTGTTATAGAATGTATAGCCACTGGAGATGAGGAAGCACAGCAACAACTGGAATACAGACAGAGAATGTCGTTACGATAGGTCGCAACCTAATGCAAACTGGGTGTAGTGCAAAGAGCTAAATTATTGGAGAATTCTGCATTACATTAGACCTGGCCCCGAGGTTATAAAGCATTTTAGTTGAGTCTGAGTGTGTTCCCAAGCGTTTGATTGGTCAGATTTGAGCCTAGGCTCAAATCTGACCAATCAGATGCTTGGGAACGAGTTTAGACTCAAGCAAAAAGCTTTATAACCTCGGAGCCTGCACTAACTTGCGACTTTTGATGAAGATCATTTGGTTTGGAGTTGTCTGCATGACAGTTGAGCAGTATTTATTCGACACCTGACTGAGAAACTCTCATTCACATTACAATTCAAATAACTGAACTACTCATTACTTTTAGCAAAATCGTATATATCATTATAGCAGACTAATAATAAAGTTAGTAATAGAATGAGAGCAGGGCTCCAGATAAGAGGTAGTTTTTTCAACAAATCCCACATTTTCTCACTATTTTTAGCATCAAATCCTATGGTGTTACTACTCATTAGAATCGTCTCGAAGAGACGATTCTAATGAGTAGTGACGCCATAGGGTTTAATTCAGAAACAAAGATTTTAGTTTTTGAAAAACTACCCTTATCTGGTGCTCTGTGAGAGTCTCTGTACATTAACTGTGACAATTGTGTAGGCTAGCATACACTTAGAAACAGTCTGTATATCTACATTTTATCAATAGTTAGCATGGAAACTGTACAATGTGAGTTTTATTGCCTTCGATAATGCAGTGACAGTTGCACCTTGTTAGATTGAAATGCAAAATACAACACCACGTAGATCCAAATGGAACTGAGATTTAGACTGAGAGTATTACAGATCAAATGCATGAATGATCATATCGAGACAAAAAATTAAATTCTAATCAGTCATGCACGAAGACACTCTTTCCGTCACTGAAGAAATAGTCCAATGATATACAATCATGAATTTATAAGCAACATGAGAAATAGTTCCCACATTAAATTGTATCAGATTGTAGCTTGAAGGTAAAGCAGAAAGTTCTGGAATTTGTAACAATTTCCCTGGTTGCTTTGAAATAGTGCTCGGCGTGATAAAGAGTATAGCATGAATTGGTGATCACTTCCATTAATTCACAGGGCGATTGTAGTAGGAGACGTATGTAAATGGAAAGCTCTTCATTGGAGGTAATTTATATATCCTCCATGGTCTTTGAATACGTCATCGGGAAAACCAAACACAAATAAGGGCCGCGCGATACCAGTGTGACCATACCACGAGGTATGTGACGTCATTTTTCGGTACAACTGTCAGTCAAAATGACAACATTTCCGTTCGATTCAACTTTTGAAACAGCTGTAAGTAGTCTGCACGTCACAAAAGTGTGGTATGGTCACACTGGATACGCGCAGCCCAATAAGCAGGACGGTGGGGTATTTTAACCCTCTACCCAATAAGTACGATTTTTCACGCCTTTAATATACCCTTCCATAGCACTTAAAACTAAAGTTCCACTTTTTATACAGTCTTAACCCTTAGCCCGCCAAATAAATTGTCGTCTGCTATATTTCTCGTCTGCTTCAAGTTTCAAAGTGCTTCAAAGTTGCTCAAAATTGCTGAAAATGTTGTCCGAGTGTCAAACAGCTTGGATCCGGATGAGACGCCGAGTTACTCGGCGTCTCATCCTGATCCAAGCTGTTTGCATATGGAGATATAGTCGTGCGTGGCAGGCTAAGGGTTAATATGCACTATAATTACAGTTTCATATATCATAGCAGTTGGTAGCTTAAAAAGCCGAAAGAAAATAAAAGCAGAATGTTCTTTTAAGCAATAACAAAATTTCAAAACTAGAAACCGGCTAAGGGGTAATATGTTAATCAGTGCAGATCTAGAGATGCAGTTACCGCGTTGGAATATAGTTTCTAATCAGGATCTACACTTTTACCATGCAGTGGAACGTTTGATAGATTTTGACGAGAGATGGAACATTTCCAATGTCTGATCTTGCTCTACAATATGTTTACATTTTCATTTTATGCCCCAAAGCTATATACTAACTAGATAGTTCAGGCACAGTCACACCTTACCGGATAGCGTAAACGGGCGTCTAACGGAGAACAAAAATTCCAATCCGTTCGTCTCCGTTCGCATTCGTTTCTTGTCCGTTTCTTATTCGGTATATTCGCTTGTTGTCCGGCCATGTTCGGTGATGTCCGTTCAATCCGGTGGAAAGTTTTAAACATGTTGAAAACTTGGGAACGGAAGCCACCGGACAAAAATGAAAGCTAGATGTACGGTAGCTATGCGTTTGTATACGTTTTGTTCGGAATGCATGCGTTCATTGTCCTGAACTTGTCCTGTGCGTATTCGTTGGTACATGTATCCGGTGAACCGGTCGTACCATTACCTGACATCCAACGGATCAACCGGAGGTGTTCCGGTAACTAACCGCATGTTCAACGGACCAACCGGAATTGTTCCGGCAACTAACCGCAGGTTCAACGGACAATTACTCGAAATGCATATGCTATGGTCCTTGTTGAACTTGAAATGTTAGAATTGTGTTTTTTTTCTATATGATTCTGTCTCTATAAACTGCATATCGACTATTGAGTTCGCATGTCGTCAAAATGTGTCGAGTTTTCAATGAGTTATGCCTCCTGAATGGCGCATTATGTACTGTGAGCATTTCTTGTTCGGTCTTTTTTTACCAGTTTTATCGTGACAAGAACAAGAACGTTTCTCAAACGTTCCAAGAAGGTTGCGTCAGTTTGTCATGCGTTCCACTTTCGTTTTATCCGGTATTCCTCCGTTGCCCGTACGATTATGTCCGTTAATTTACCGTTAGTTTACCGGTAATTGTTCGATCATCATGCGTTTTATTCGTTCCATGCCCCAAAACGCGAGTCGCTTAGACATATTTTCTTTCCGTTTGACGTCCGTTTATTCCATCCAGTGAGGTGTGAAAGCACATGAACTGTGCGTCCGTCAGTCTGTTTGAGTCTCCATTATTCGGAGTGTATTTCCTATACCACATCAGCTAGAGATACAAAAATTGTTGTGTGAGTACATCTTGGAAATGCGCAGTGTCCCGACACTGTGGCCTTGAACCTTATACATATATCCAGGAGTGAGTAAAGTAAAGAAATCGGAGGCCAACTAAGTTCGCTGCTGCTAACGCCCTGAATAGCACGACCGTTTACTTGCTTGAATACTCTCCAACAATTATATCATTGCGTCCAATGTATAAGTATGTACTTTCCAAGAGTACGAACGAATTATATACGAATCGATTATCTGAATCCACTGTCCTATTGGTTAAAACCCCTCTAAACCGGAAACCCCTCTTAACCGGACATTTATGTTGTCCCCACACTTGTCCGGTTTAGAGGGGTTTCACAGCAACACTCTTTGTAATTTTTCCATGTATAGTATTGTATGGAAAACAACCATAAATAGTACAAAATGGACTATACTCAAATTGCTAACTGGAATCGCCCATTTGAAGTTTCAGGGGTTAATGATTTAGTAAGCCATTTGCGCCCAGTGGATTATTGCGTGTCGATATATTGGATTGTTCCATTTTTATCTTAAAGGTGTCTTGTTTAAACTTATATTTTCGTTTTATTTTGAAATCTATATTGAAATTCTTATCAGCAAAAACAGTATAGACTGTATAAAACATAAAACGACGTCTGATCAGAGTCTATGTGTACACTGTTTTCCTATGTCCCATATATCAGGGCTGCCATAAGTTGACATGAAAAATCCTAAGATTTCCAAATTTGCATTTTTCAAGTCCGATTTTACGAATGGTACCTTTACCATATAGCCTTTTTCTTGTTTTTTTTTTGGCATGCGACTACTTAAAGCAGGCTGTAAGTAAAGCAGAATGCGCCTAAGGGCGCATTCTGCTTTACTTTCAGCCTGCTTTAAGAAACCATGTAGTGAAAAAAAATCCGGAGATTTAGGAAAAATCCGGAGAAATGGTAGCCCTGATATATGGGATCGTGGGCACAAATGGATTAACCCTTTTCTTAACGACTTGGTATTTTCTTGTTTTACTTAGCTATCAATCAACGATTGGATGCAATCTTACTACGACTGGTACGTTGTTCCCGTGCTTAACCCCGATGGCTACATATACTCAAAGGTAAGTCCAAAACACTCTCTACCTTTACCGTACGCACGCTCTCGCCTATCATAGGCTAGGTACTACTTTGTCTCCTATATCAAATTATCAATACATCCAGTTTGTCCATGGGGTACCTGGTTTAAATAATCATTTTCGCTTTGTTTTATATTGAAATTCCTATCAGCATCAGCAATCAATGTTGACTTCGATCAGATGCCGCATTATTGTATAGACGGTAATATGATATGGCGATATCCGTCTCTTCGTCCGTCCGTCATACTTGCTTTGACATATTAGGCTTAAATTTGTTAGATTACATTGTTTTGAGGAACTGCATAAGGAGGCTACGTGTCGTCACATTTTGTCAACTTCTGCACGAGTAATGGGCCTTTGCGAACTTAAAATATTAGAAATACCTTAAACAAAACATGATATACCACGTTATTTTGATGGCCTGCAGATCGAGTTCGCATGTCGTATTATGTTCTGTTTGCAGCACTACTTAGTTCATGCTATGGTTATTATGGTATCTTTTATTATAGACAACAGACAGATTTTGGAGAAAAAATCGCCAAGGAAGGGACACATGTTTAACGGGCTATGGTACAGATCTCAATAGAAACTGGGATGTAGATTTTGGAAGTACGTATAAACGTTTTCCCCATAGCTTGTTTCTAGTGTTAAAGGACTCAAAACCAAATGGTGTATTTGCAAAATTAGAAAAACAACCAATAGTCAAATAAAAGCAAATGTGTAGCATTATCGTGCATCTGGCATTAAACAAATATGATCAGTCTAAAAGCATTCTCAAGAAAAGTCATCAATTCTTAGTGTCTTTTTACATTTCCAATTGCTTTTATAAACTCCGTCGAAAGACGGTGTGAATCAATTTTAACTCTACTGAAACCGTTCGCGCATGAAGTAGTGACGTAGTTTAAATTGATAGCCGTATGTTGAATAGCCCGCTTAGCTCAACCGGTTAAGCGTGTGTCTTTACCACACTCACATCCTGGGTCCCGGGTTGAAATCCCACCAGGGCTAAATATTTTCCTCAATATTTACAATCGTCCCATTCAATTCCATTGACTAAAAGTGTGTTCATTTCATATAAACACCACTTTTCGAGAGGGCGGGACTTGTGGAAAGGGGAGGCGGGGCATATGCAGTTTACATTCGCGAATTAATCTTTGGAACATGGGACAGCAAACATTTGGCGGAGTTTTTCAAAATTTGTTCTTAACCGATCTTTGCCTTCCTACTAGTGGAAACCATGATTCCCGACTAATATTCTTCTTTATTAATGAAATTAATTGCAAGAAAATTGACATAAGAATCTACCGTATAAATAGCTCGGCTATCTGCGTTTCTTTATGACAAAAAACAACCCGATATATGTATTCTTCTTTAAAATGACGTCACTTCCAATGACGTCAAAAATCGGCATTTTTCGCGCCAAACTGCCAAGTTGTTGACAGTGGAAGTTATTTTTTCTGCTTTCGAATGTACACATATTCAGTAAATCGGTTTGGGCTGTTCCTTATAGGGTACACATTATTCGTGTTATCTACCTGTCATATGTATTAAACATACATGCGTACTAACAAAATGTTTTTTAATGTTAGAAATTGCAACAAATATATTGTAAATATAAGAAATGAACTGATTTTTTCGGCGTTCAAGCGAAATGAACGACAGAAAAGTATCGCCAATTTCACCATAAATCGCTAGCGCGATTCATGGTATTTGCCGATAATTTTCTGTCGTTCATTTCGCTTGAACGCCGAAAAAAATCAGTTCATTTCTTAAGTAAACCTACAAATCGAAACTTGTTCCAGCCAGTGGAGTCTCTGCCATAGTGATGGATATACCGTCCTAGCGATGAGCTGATGAATGCTTTTGCGTGTAGTTAGGCTGAAATACACAACAGCAAACTAATTTTTTAAACTATATTTTAACAATAGATATTCAAGTTGCATTGTTTATTTCTAATGTGTTACAAGTGCTCGTTAAGCCCACAGAGACAGTTTACTGGGTAAAAGCCCGAATGTGTAATTCAACTCCAAAACATGTATTTGGGACTACTTTTCATACCATATCCTGTAGAGATCGAATGGCTGTTATATCCAGCATTACATGTACCAATCATATTTGGCCGCGGTATATGATAAAATTATATCCATAAACATAAACACCAATATATTGTCAAGATTCACTTTATATTTAAAGAACAGCTAGGAACATATGAAAATATAAATACAGTGGAGAATCTGTTATTCTTTCCCGTTTAAACGCAAACGTACGCAAACGCAAAGCACTAAAACGTAGAAAAGAACAATTTTTTGACAATTCTGATAATTCTTGTTAATCTTGGTGGCAAACAGTTTGGAGCCTGATCAGACGCCGGGTTACCCGGCGTCTGATCTGGCTCCAAACTGTTTGCACTGCAAATAATAGTTTTAGCGTAAACGCGTTTATTGGGAAAGAATAACAGATTCTCCACTGTACACTTACCCAGCTTACCTCATGCGTTTACAATCTCGTAAATCGCAAAACTCTTAATTGAATTACACGAAGTTAACAATTAGATCAGGAGGCCAAATTGTAGGAAAAGCTTCAGACTTTTTATTCACTATCTGCAAGGATATAGAAATTATATTATATGATGCATTTTCATAACGGAATATAGGGAAATTAGAGCTAGTGTAGCCATTATAGTGATGTGTTTGTTATTATCCAATTTTTCTGGCTTGTCCGAGTTATTTTTTGAACTGAATAGTTAATAATGATAAATAGGTAAGCAAGATAACATCGAATCTATAATCGTACACTTTCCCACTTGAGATAATTGTGATCCTCATGTAGCACGAGACCGCTGCGCTAACTTTACTGATATTTTATTCTTTCCAAATAAACGCATTTATATACTAAAACTATTATTTTCATTGCAAAAAGGTTGGTAACCCGGCGTCAGATCAGACTCCAACCTGTTTGCTACTCAGATTAAAAAATACAGTTCAAATTATCAAAAGTAAATATCCGCAGTTTAGTGCATTACGTTTACGTTTAAACGGGAAAGAAAATGTCTTCTCTACTGTACATTATGCAAATGAATACAGCTATCCGTCTCTCTAGCTGACTGTACGGAAATCGTCGAGTACGGTACTAATCCCTTTTAAGAGTTTAGAATGTTCCAATCAAAACGTATCTTGGCCAAGTCAGAAGAAAATACTAATACATACATTTCTTTCAAACAGAGGCCGGAACTTCAAGCATATGCTATCAAAGCACTTACCCCGGGAAGAATGCATTCAGTGCCCCTGAAACAGCAGCTCTCCGAGACGCTGTAATCACCACGCCCAGACTGTTTGCGTTCTTCTCTGTCCATAGCTATTCTCAAATGATGCTGGTGCCGTATGCCTACAAAAGGGTGTACCCTGCGAACTACGATCATTTGGTAACGTATGAATTATCACATCGAAATGTGTTCACAGAGCTGCCATTTCTCCGGATTTTTCCTAAATCTTCGGATTTTTCCCCAGTACATGGTAGCTTAAAGCAAGCTGAAAGTAAAGCAGAATGTGCCTTAAGGCGCATTCTGCTTTACTTCCAGCCTGCTTTAAGTAGCCACATGTCATAAACATTAGAAACAGGCGATGGGGTAAAGGTACGAATCCAGAAATCACACTTAAAAAATGCAAGTTTGGAAATCTTAGGATTTTTCATGTCAACTTATGGAAGCCCTGTGTTCGTCATCGTGGGCGTGCTCGATTATCAGTTCTAGAACAGTATAGAACGATTCCATGGAGTTTGTAAATCAAGTAAAACCGGAACTGAACACATCCCAATGACTGATTCCAGACCTTTTATTTAATTTTTATTTTTTATATACCGTTCAAATACGTAACACAATAATGTGTTCAAAGTTTAATCAATTGTGTATATCAGCTTAACACTGAAATACAGTGCTCCCTCTCTAGAACGGCCCTCCCAGCAACGAATCCCCCCTTACAACGACACTTGCCGCTGTTCCCTAAACTGGACAATTATTCACAAATGCAATGCCGTTTGCTTAAAATTTAATGTCTTCGGCTAATTTTTCTCAAAACTACATAATGGACATTTTGACCGAAAATATATGATGAGGCGTGACACACCGCTTGAATCCAGATCAGACACCGCTTTACGCGGCGTCTGATCTGGATTCAAGCTTTTTGCAAATGACAGGTAATTACTCTCCCTATAACGACTCCCTCCGAACAACACACATGTTGTTTGTTTCCCATTCAGTGTCGTTAAAGAGAGAAAGCGCTGCAATAATAAAAAAATTATAAGCCCGATTCTCGCTGTCGAAACGTGTCGCGGCGCCATGTTGATTACTTTTAACGATTTTGCTCACACCACCTCCTGGGCAGAATTGATAGAACAGTTACAGAATTGAATTCCAAACCCCTCGATTTCGACTCCGCCAATTCCGTCAATTCCGGGCTGAAAGTCGAGCACGCCCCGTATATTATAACAGGTAGAATCATGGGGATTTACTTGTGCGCTAACATTTGCTCTACGGATGCCGTACTGCGGCCGCAGAAAACGTGAAATCGGAAGATTCTTGTTTTCATGTAAAATCATTACCTGAGTGCGGCGGCCGGAAAATCAAACGGTGAACGTACGGTGGCCGCACGGCATGTCCCAATATTTTACACACGGTGGCCATCCCACGTGACTTAATGGTCCGGTGCGGTGGTGTTTTTTCATCGATTAAGGTAAGAAATTTGGCGATAACTTTCTTTATAAAGCACGGTTCTACACGAAAAAAAGGCGAGGGTCGTCTAAGAATGAAAATACACCCACGGTGATTGTGATTTGACTCAAAATCAGCGTAAACAAAAAGTTATTGAAGTCCGCGTAATTCGCAAGTCGGAAAATTGTATGATTCGGTCCGGAGCATTTTACCCTGTGTAGTTACGTCACAGAATTATCATGACGTCACAGAGGTTCATTGACAAGAATAACTCGTAACTGCCACGGCATTTTTAAATTCTACTACGTGTATCTATAGCAAAAATACTGACTGAGAGTCAAACAGTTTGGGTCCGGATCAGGGGCCCGTTTCATCAACATTTGCGATCGTATCGTATATGTATCGTATATAAACGATACAAGTCATTTACGACCTATGCCGATTTGCGTTTCATCAACGAGATCGTAAATCAACACATCGTTCGTAAAATTTACGACGGCGTACAGGGTAAAACACAGTGACGCCGTCTAAAGATATACTTCCGGTTTATTTTATGACGGCTTCGTAACGTAAAAAGTTGCCTGATAGCTGCTCGCTCATTGATTATGATTATGCATTGATCTGTTTACTCGACATCGATTTATCTCAGAATCAATTGAATCTTGACCTGACAGAGACATTCAGTCTTATATACAGGCGATTTACATCGGGTTTTTTTAATAAATCCACAAACACACCTCTAAATTAATTAATCTTAATACTCGATATAAACTTTTCATGTGCCTTTAGCAGGTGCCTTTCTTTTTGCCAGAAGGTACAGCCTGCACTTGGTTCATTTGTAATACTGTCATATCCCAACAGTACCCACACACCACTTTTGATATCCCTATACCAAATGTGGTGTACAGGACCTGGTATGGTGAAATATTCCCAAGGTATCTTTAAAATGTACTCACACACCAACTTTGGAATATGTTGTTGATGTAGTATAGGATATAACCCCCAAAATAGGTCTTTTTATTATGTTTTTAGGTTATAAGCTCATGGTCAATGTTACAGTAACCTGCACATGGTAGATCTATGTGGCACCTAAGGTACTTGACACAAAGATCTAGATCTATTACCAAAAATAAAAATAAATTAAAAAAAAATTGCTTTTTACTAGACTTCTATTACAGATCTAGATACAAGTCTATAATAGAAGTGTAGTAAAATAAAATAATTTGGTAATAGGTCTAGAACTATGTGTCAAGTACCTGTGTGTGACACTGTCATCCTAAATATACCCACATACCAAATTTTGTATATAAGTGCTATAGTAGTGGAAATAAGCTCCAGACAAGTTTTTCTCATGATTTAGATCAAAGGTCACAATTAATGACCAATCACTTGTCTTGAGTTTATACTCTACATTATACTACCAAGCAATGGTAATGTGACACTCCACCATCAGATGTTAACAAGAGGTACACAAACTGACAGAGGAATAGACTGAAACATGCACAGATCAGTCACTATATATGGCTGGGGTATTAAAAAGTTTGCTTCAAAAAGTAATCAAATGAATGGCAAAAAAACTGGATCATTGGCAAGTCTAATTTTTATTTAGTAACCTTTTAACCCATTACCCCATAGCCTTAATGCACTTTCTGCTTTACTTTCAGCCTGCTTTAAATTATTATATGCTAAAATATAAAAAATATGCTATCATGATTCTTATTTGTGCTAGTATGAATTGTAACCATTTTCTTCAGTAGAGGAACTAATTAAAGGCGTAAAAAGGTGTTTTATGTGGTAATGGGTTAAGTAAGCTTTCCTGTGCCTTAAATTTGCCTCAATCTGATATGAGATGTACTGCCTTTTCATGCAATAGGTTAGAACAATTCTAAATGAGATTGGACTATTTTGATGGTCTTCATCAGAATTCTACATATACATACCAATCAACCAGTGTTGTCAACAGATGGACTGTACCAAACCATGGTAGATATTGATGATCAGTAGTTTCCTGTATCCAATATTTCTACATAGAGTAGAAACAGTGACCAATCTCATTAGAGTTGTACTACCTTCATGTAGTTACCAGTTATTTGAGATATCCTTACTGCTTCAGCTTATGGCAACTGAACATGTTTGACTAGGACTAGTTAACTTTTTAATGAAGAGGACAAACAAAAAATAATAGGCTTCTAATAACAGTTCAACAGTGTTATTTCATCTCAGAAATTACTCAATCAAACAATTGATAGCATATAAACATATACACACAAGTCTAAGTTTAAACTGTCAACATATGCTACAGTCAACCCCGTATCAACTATTAAGTGACTTTTCAAATTGTATGCCATTCATGCTACAGTGGAGAATCTGTTATTCTTTCCCAATAAACGCGTTTACGCTAAAACTATTATTTGCAGTGCAAACAGTTTGGAGCCAGATCAGACGCCGGGTAACCCGGCGTCTGATCAGGCTCCAAACTGTTTGCCACCAAGATAAACAAGAATTATCAGAATTGTCCAAAAGTTGTTCTTTTCTACGTTTTAGTGCTTTGCGTTTGCGTACGTTTGCGTTTAAACGGGAAAGAATAACAGATTCTCCACTGTATGTCGTCACTAATGACGTCAGAATAACAGATTCTCCACTGTAAGTGCTGGATAAAAATAATGCAGAGAGTTCAAACAAGGAGGTTCTGCATGATTTTAATAGTCCACTGTCTTAGGCTTTGATTACTTTTATTATTGATTAAATTTTTATGATCAATGGTAGGTAACATAAATGAAACTTTAGTGCCCTTCACCATCAAATGTTTAAAGTGTCTGTACTGTTTTAAGTGTCATACATGAGTCTCATTATCATTGTTTAGATATTGCAGCACACATCCAGCAAAGAACCAGGGCCTTATCAACTCCTACACACAAATACCACTTAAATTGAAACTCAAAGTGACCAAATTATAGACCATGATGATGTTACATCAATTAAAAAAAAAAAATTCTCTCATGAACAACACATGCACAGATGCTAGATCCCTTTCTCAAGGAACATTGGATACTTTGATGAGAATCAAGTCTAATTTCAAAAGCCTCACTGATGAGGACTTTGAAGCTATATTTGAATGCCTCAAAGCATCAAAGAACAGGGACATGGACCTTTAGAGAATCTAATAACAATTACATTTGTAACTGCTGTTGCTTTACAAGCCTTCATTAAAGAGTAAAAAAAGAAATTATATGGTTAATATTTTCTTTAAAATTTCCCCTAATTGACCCAAAACGACGCATTTTTTCCCATTCTGTGGGTAGCGGGTATCTTCCCCTATTGGTTAAAAAAGCCCTGTTATATAACAGGGTTAACTGTATTAAGGATAGAGTATTGACATTGGCATGTGACTGTTGAATGTATTATACTGAAATGATTGATTTTCTTATGTTTTCAATTAATGAATTGTTTTAGCTTAAATCTGAAATATATGTAGGTTAGGTCAGGTTTTGATTTTGTCCATATTACTTAAAACCCTAATAACAATATAACCAAATTCAGAATATACCTGCATTTTGATCATTTAAAAATAGCCATGTAGTTGTCTTGTTCAAGATTCACTATTTGTCCTTATTTTATTTTAAAATGCTGAAATATCAAATAGATATTATGAATTAAATTTTACTAACAAATGTCTGGGTCACATTTAGCATTAATCCTTACAGTGTTTGAACAGGTATATAAATCCTTGGCAAACAGTGCAAACCCATTTCAGGTGGCTCAGACTCATTGTCATAATTTTAATATTGTATAAACTTGTCATTTATCAGAAAAAGGGCGAGTTCAATTGAAATATTAGCATTGTAAGGGACAAGTACCATTAGTTGTCAAACATTTTATACTATGTTACAACCCTCTTAATCTATATATCATGTTGTTGATTCATTCAGCAAAACTAACAAGAGCACCGCAGTGCGGCAAAATACGCCCGTCATGGCCGGCGGGTGTCAAAGTCGTCCGGACTCAGGCCGACTGGAAAAAGTCGCCCGGAGTGTAGGCCCGACTATCGATCTCAAAAAGACTATGCTGTAGTATTGCGATATAAAAAATAAAAAAGTTCTGGTTTTTTTTAAATGCCCATTTTTGACAATAAAGGGGCATAACTCTGCTAAAAATAGTCGCCAACGTCTGAAACGCAAACTCGTCCGAACTACTGTGATATGGAATATTTGTAGGAAGTTTAATCAAAATCGGTCAGTAAATGAAGGTGAGAGAGCGCTAAGAAGAAAAGTTAACGGACGGACGTACGTACGGACGAACGGACGGACAGCGCTGGGTATACCATAATACGACCGTCGATGACGGGCGTATTAAAACATGGATCAAACCAAAAGGTTTTGACATCGAAAACATTTGTCACCAGAATCAGGATTAAATCACATAATACAGTCAATCATGTATATAGGAACCACTAAATAGAAATACTACATTAAGTTACTAAATGTAGGATAAAAACCATGCAGAAAGCATAATAATTAATAGTAGCTTTAGGCATTATGTTTTTAGCCTGTAGTAGAGTTTCACCTGTCTTAAAAGAATTCACCTTGCTACTTTAGTTGAGTGGTGGCTTAACAAAAGATTGACTGCAATGCATTATTTATATCAGGCCAACAATGGCCTTTCTGGTTTCTTAACCAGACTTTCTTTCAAGTTCAATAGGCTGCTATAGCTGGTTGACCATTATCATAAACTTTAACTGTTTATTAAAGCTATGGATATTTCAATCCATACACAAGTCATGCAGCCTCATGTATGTCCAAATCAGTCTTGCAAATTTGTCTGGTAAGAATAACACTCCTCCACCATGTCAGGACATCTGAAATGAATGAAATATCTCATTGGCAATTTTCAGAGAGCTATTTCTACATGTATAAAAAAACTTTAAGATTATTGAGCCCTAAAGTATATTTTGTCTTATGCAAACAGTGCAGATCCTTATCAGAGGTCTCCTGTTGTGACCTGCTGATCAGAGGTTCACTGTTTGTCATTCGCAAAACAGGTCACTCTGATAGTCAGAAATGGACTGAAAGTATTTGAAAACTGGAATTATCCATTTGAAGTAGTTATAACAGCATGCCGCATAGATATGAAATAGTATATATATTTGATCTTTGATATTTGACAAAGTTTAACAAAAAAACAAATCCATATGCCATTGCATATGATCATGTGGTTGAAATGTCGGGAAATTGTGCAAAATTTCTCCGGACCGAATCTTTCTCCGGACCGAATCATTCTGCTTTTTTGCGGACAAAATTCAGAACAGTTCAGTCTATTCCAAGTATCGTTTCACAAATGAATTGCCAATGTGAAATACTGTAGCTTTAGTCCACATCCTACCACGAAAGTCGTTTCAAAACCATTTTTAGAGTAATTTTGGTAAAATGCTCCGGACCGAATCATACAATTTTCCGACTTGTGAATTACGCGGACTTCAATAACGTTTTGTTTACCCTTATTTTGAGCCAAATCACAATCACCGTGGGTGTATTTTCATTCTTAGACGACCCTCGTCTTTATTTCGTGTAGATCCGTGCTTTATAAAGAAAGTTATCGCCAAATTTCTTACCTTAATCGATGAAAAAACACCACCGCACCGGACCATTAAGTCACGTGCGATGGCCACCGTGTTACAGGCCGTAGAGCTCGCCGCAGAATCATAACGCGGAGTTATAACACTTTTTTATTTCTACGGCGGCGTGTAATCTGGATTCAAGTTGTTTGCAAATGTTAGCCGATTTCCCTGTTTGTAACAACTCCCTCAAACCAACACACACAATTTGTGTCTCTAATTGGGTGTCGTTATAGATAGGGAACCCTAGCTATGAAGCTTTGCTTCTATTTCAGGAGGAAGTAGCAAAACATATGATGAACAGGCTTGCAGAAATTGATGGAAGGAACTTTATTGTTGGTACCCCGCCCAACATTTTGTGTAAGTACAACATACAGTGGGAGAGGGTATTATTTCCTCTAAAAACGCGCTTGTACCATGCAAAACAGTGAAGCGCGCTTATAACGAAATTTGGATATAACGAAATATTGGATATAACGAAGTATTGGATATAACAAAACAAGTCATATTCCCCTTCTCTAATTAACGTATACATGTAATGAAATGAACCTGATACAGTCGAGAATTCATTATTCTTTTCCTATAAACGTGTTACGCTAAAACTATCATTTCTATTCCAATCAGTTTGGAGCTCCAAACTGTTTTGCCACTCAGATTAATATGAACAGTCAGAAATGTCGAAAAATTGTCCTTTCTACGTTTTATTGCGATTCTGCTAAATACACGGTACTTTCAACCTGCTTTAAGCTATCATCGCTAGAATGTATAAACTAGTATTTTCTTCAGTATAGGAGTAAACCAAAGACGTCAAAATGCGCGTTTATTATGTAATGGGCAACATAAAAAAGATTGGAAACGGGACCAACGGTTTTGTATGGTTTAGAGAGACTTCCGGTATTTAGAGGTTCCGGTTTGGAGGAGTTCCACTGTATATAAGACTATGAATTTCCAACAAGAAAATATACCAATCACAGATATGTTCATATTTGAGCATTTTATGCCAACTTTATCACCGATACTGTCTTTTGGATTAAGGGTGTATGAAACACATGAATTTGGGAAATTTTCAAAGTATATGAATATAGCCATTAAAGATGAATGAAAAAATAGAAAAAGTGTACATTTTGGTGAACAACTTTTGGCTCTACGGCAATGTCAAATTTACCCCACCACTCTTTCTTATTTTGTCCTTTTCAAACAGCCCGCTTCAATAAAATCCATTTCAAATGAAAACAAATTTGATAATTTGGTTTTGTGTTATTTATTTCCTATCTATGGTAGTATTTCTTCATACAAAAACTAATTTAAGAGAAAACAGGCACCAAATGTGATAAAGCTCTAAATATCATAAATTATATAGATATGGTACTTTTTTGTAAATTTTGTAAAGGGAGATAACTCTTTACTTTAACTCAAAATTGTCAAAACTGACCTTTCAATTTCTTTTCATCATTTGAACTGCCTTAACATGGCCTGTCATCTTGTAGAATATAAGAAAAAGTTTAATACTAGAACTATTTCATTTTCCAACTTTTTTACTTTTTTCATAAAATAAAAAATCTAATAAAAGCATGTCCTATAAAAAGCATATTTTTAATATTCAAGGATACATATATTGTGCAAACCTGGTGCCTGCTTTGTTTAAATTTGGTTTCTATATATGAAAATACAACCATAGACATGAAATAAATAAATAAAACCCAAATTACCATGTTTGTTTTGTTTTGAAATAGATTTTACTGAAGCTTGTACTCTGAATGGGTAAAATTTGAAAAAAAAGTGCAAATTTGGCATCTACTTTTTTCAAATCGCTGTAGCTAAAAAACAAAGGACACCACCATATTTTTTTTTCATTTTTTCATTCATCATAAAAAGCTATTCCAAAAAAACAATGATAGAAAAAAAGTTTAATACTTTGAAAAAAATCGCTTATGGTTTGATACACCCTTAAATACTGGTGCAATGTACTCATTTTTGGCTTGAGGCACATTCTGCTTTATTTTAAACCTGCTTTAAGTGGTCATCTGTCTTCAAAACTAGGAATAAGTTATGGAATATTGGGTTAATTTTTCACCCCAAGGATTCGATGTTTGTCTCAAGGACTCATTATTTTACAGTATTTCTAAAATTATCACTGGTTTCATATACAGTAAAAACCCTCTAAATCGGAACCTCTAAATATCGGAATTCTCTCTAAACCGGACAAAAACGTTGGTCCCGTTTCCAACCCTCCTTTATTATCACCAATTACACCATAAACATGCCTTTTTATTCATTTTTACTCCTATTTTCTATATTCTATAGCAGATGACACTTAAAGCAGATTGGAAGTGAAGCAGAATGCGCCTTACAACGCATTCTGCCATACTTTCAACCTGCTTTAAGTGATCAGCTAGCATCCATACTAGAAACAATATATGGGTTAAAACCCATCCAAACCGGAAACCCCTATGGCGTTTTCTTTGTGTAATAAATCTATGCGTTAGGCAGAATAGTGGACATCACTAGATTATCGATAAATTGCCCTACGCTAGCTTGCGATCCCGTCAATCTACAGCTCTTACCGCTCGGTATTTACGGAAACTCCCGACGACACTTTGAACATATTAATTTTATTTTCAATTTGAAAAAGGACCAAATTAACATTAACTTACAATTCTTTAATTTATATCAAAAGAAAGAACAAATATTCAATTATACGAGCCCGTTTGCACAGAATTGATATCGATTTGTATAAATGCACAAGGTCGTGTTATATTAACCGTGTCGAGGCTTATTTTCAGCATTTTACTCTTTGTTTAATGTGATTAATAGGTGTCTTTTTCAACTTAAAAAAGGACCAAAATCTTATTAAAATATTTTTTCAAAACAAATTTCATCATAAAGGAAAATGATTAAGCTAACACGGACCGTTTGCACAGGAACGATATCTGTCCAGAAAAAAAAGTTATTACAAGTTATGTAAAATTGCCCTTCTTATTTTAATGCGCGAAAATGAGAGCAAGTGAACCACCTGAGTGTCCACTATTCTGCCTAACGGTAAATGTGTTATATGATGATGTACTGATTTACAAGTCAATAAAAGTATGTTCTGTTGTAAACCGGACATTTATGTTGTCCCCCACACATGTTCGGTTTAGAGGGGTTTCATATATATATATATATATATACAGATGCTGCCAGCGGTGGTTCCTACGACTATTTCATGTTGAATAATTTGGTTGAATATTCCTACACGTATGAGCTGAGACCGGCAACTGCAGGAGAAGGTGGATTCGATCTTGGCGTTGAACATATCAAAGCCTCTGGGGACGAACTGATTGCATCCCTAATTGGGTTCGTCGAAAGGGTGAGTGGATAACGAGTGCGGACCGTGGTCACAGGTTGAAATGGACATGTCCTGAATAAACTTCAATAGCAGTATCTTTTTTATTTGTGTTATGATTTTCCAATTCGTGCCACTGTGACCCCGACTAGATAGAGTTTCAAAATATTTGTGACAAAACAGGGCTGCCATTTCTCCGAATTTTTCCTAAATCTTCGGATTTTTTTCTAGAACATGGTACCTTAAAGCAGGCTGCAAGTAAAGCAGAATGCGCCATAAGGCGCATTCTGCTTTACTCCCAGTCTGCTTTAAGTAGTCACGTGTCAACAAAACCAGAAACAGGCTATGGGGGTAAAGGTACGATTCGTAAATTCGCAATTGAAAAATGCAAATTTCGAAATCTTAGGATTTTTCATGTCAACTTCTGGCAGCCCTGACAAAAGATATACAGTGAAACCCCTCTAAACCGGAAGCTCTAAATACCGGAATCCTCTCTAAACAGGTCAAAAACGTTTGTCCCGATTCAAATCATTATTTTTTGTAACCAAATACACCATAAATGTGTGTTTACGCCTTTAATTAATAACATCACCGAAGAAAATAAATTCAGGAATATGTATCATCCTATATATTTTCTATATTCTAGCAGATGATAGCTTAAAGCAGGTTGAAAGTAAAGCAGAATGCGCCTTAAGGCGCATTCTGCTTTACTTTCTACCTCCTTTAAGTGATCAGCTATCTTCCATACTAGAAACAAGCTATGGGTTAAAAACCCCTCTAATCGGGAAACCCCTTTAAACCGGAAATTTATGTTGTCCTCACACATGTCCGGTTTAGAGGAGTTTCCATGTATATGTTTATCTTTTGTCACAAATATTTTTATAATCTGTCGTGTCAGGTCCCTGTGATAAGTGCAAGCCACTATCAATGACGCCAAATGGCGCCTTTCAAAACAGTGTGGTAAGCGGTGTCTGATCAGTAGCGCGTTCAAGTACCGTATCGATGCAATCGATTGCAACAGAAAACGGTAACAATTCACCTTTAACGACCGTTAGGGTGTTACCGATTGCGAACGGCCTCAGAGGTAGTTCGCCATCCCCAACGAGGAAAACAAAATGGCTACCAAATGAATTTTATAAAACCAGCGAACAGTCCCGACTTAATTTCTCATCAATAAACCAACATTTTCCGATACTTAATATATCAAACAAAGCAGCTTACATCTGAGCAGCTAAATCTTATTTTTATATGCGGTAAAATTGATGCATTTCAGTTGATAAGTGCACTTTTGCTTGTGTTATTTAGATCGCACATAAATCGTTCGTACCCTTGAAAAGTTAATAAACATTGGGGCGCAATGGGTTATTATTGAAGAGTATCGGTGAACGTTAGATGTCGTACTATATGGGTTGTTTGCATCGGTTAACGTTACTGTTCGCTGATATGGTACTTTAACGCCCTACTGGGGTCCATTGCATGAAACTCAACTTTTGACTTACGACAGTTTTTGTCGGTCCCCAGGATCCAAACTGGTAGACACTCGTTATGAAATAATATACGCCATGCAGTCACACTGCCTTAAGTTATCTTTGAAACTATATATAAGACAACTGTATTTAAGCAAAAAGTGTGGTGATAGCGTTAATAATAAATATAACACGAAAATTTGACAATAAAGGCGTAAGGGAGAACAGTGGAGAAACGTTATTCTTTCCCGTTTAATCGCAATCGAAACGCAAACGCATTTCAATAAAATGCGGAAAATGACAACTTTTTGACAATCCTATACATTTAAGTTGATTTTAACCGGGATGGCAAATAGCGTTTATTGGGAGAGAATGAGGTCTTCTACACTGTATAAGACGTTGAAATGAGTCTGGAATCGTTCTCAAACTGTTGATTGGTCATATTCGAATAGCATATTTCAATTTGACGAATCAAAAACATGCTCAAATCTAACCAATGAAAAACTTGGAAACACATTGCTCTGAGACCCATCTCAAACGCTACATATATACGTAGACACTGAGGAAGAATAATAAATATCTCTCAAAAATAACAAATTACAACGTTTTATTTTTTCAATAGCAACATAACAACAAAATTAAAATGTATGTAATCTCAACGGAAGTTACTTCATTTGTCGTCTAGACAGTTGGGAAGGAAGCCTGTGTGGCGATACCGCACATGTTTCTATCATTTCTTGCCATCTTCACGTAACCTTCCATTCCCCAGGACTCACCCCAGCTGAAAACGAAAGATTAAATCATGAAATGCATAGTTACCCTGTACCCAATAACCGATTTCTAGTTTTGAAGAAAGGTGACCACTTAAAGAAGGTGGAAAGTAAAATAGAATGCGCATTCTTATTTACTTCCAGTCTGCTTTAAGCTACCATCTACTAGAATATAGAAACTATTTATTATATGTGCATATTCTTGACAGTATAAATTACAACTAGTTTCTGCAGAGGACAAAAAGTGTAAAAGGGCGTATTTATGGAGAAATGGTTTAATTGCACATTTATCTTGCCATTCAGATTTAAACTACTTCTACCTTTTTTCAAAAAAGCTGCATTTTTCTACATTTCATTTTTATTGATTGCGTTCCGTTTCGTAGTCATTTCCTCCCTAAAATCTCAAATGGACAATTCTTGTCTAGTCCATTTTTGAATTTTAAAAGTTGATATTTATAATATATATCAAAATGACAAACCGTGTAGACCCTGATCAGAGGGTTCCTCAAGGAGCCCTCTGATCAGGGTCTACACTGTTTGCATAGTACAAGTTTACTCATCACAGGTACACTGTTTGTAAATGACGAGTATACTCGTCACTAGGGTTGAATGTGTTAAAACGTAGATTTGAGTGACTGCCAAAGACATTTTCTTCCATAATAATTTCAATTATGTACATGGGTTAATCATGAAAACGTAGACGCTGTGAGAATGCATTGTACGTGGGAGTTACACGCACCTGTTTTTGACGAGCCAATAATCCGAACTGCCCTCTGAACCGTACCCGACAGCCAATACACCGTGGTCCAGTCTGATAGAACTACATTCTGGCTCCTTGTAAACACCAGTTCTATAAAACAAAACATACGTATTAAATAAGGGCAATACTTCAAAATTGGTCTGCACGAAAAATGATGAAAATAGGAACTCAAAATTCTAATTAACAATTTCCCTCTCAATGACGCCGCGTCTGATAAGGAACGCGGCGTCTGATAAGGAACCAAACTGTTTGACAATCTTATCAATATTCATTAAATAATACAACCTTAAATCTAACTTTGGAACGTGTCTTGCAGACAACAATACTGAATCAGACGGCAATACAGCGGTCAAGTGGTAAAAATCTCCCGAATAATTTGATCATGAAGTGTTAAGCGTGACTAAGACCAATGTTCGAAACATGTTTAGGACAAGTGTACTGTTAATGCAATGCGATTATAATCGCTCTATTGGGCGAGTGAGTGATGACTATTCATACTTGTAAAGCTGGAAAGATCGGTGTCCAGCATCAATGGCAACAGAGATTGGTCCCTCAGTGGCCACGGCCTTCTGGAGATTGTCTTCGCTCTCTCTCTCAATGTCCATGCAGCTGACTTCTGTGGCGCCCACATTTTCTTTCTTGAACTTACAGACTCCGTTCTGTAACACAAGCAATGACAAAATTAACAAAAATACTTTTAGAGTTACGTGTATCTCCCTTTAAAGGGAAAATAAAAAAACTGGAATTCGTTAAAATCGAATATACTGGATAACTCGATTTTCTTTTTAAACCCTTTCATTCTCAATGACGCTTAAAATCACGTCTGAAAACAGTTTGGATCTTGGTCAGACGCCGTGTAACGCGGCGTCTGATCGATATCCAAACTGTTTGACAGACTACAATGAAACGGTGAAGGGGGTAAAAATCTCACGAATAATTTAGCTGTGTAATGGTTAAGTTCATTAAAATCGAACATTTCCGTTTTTCAAAGTTAAAACGTTGCTGAAACATTGGATTATCTATATAGCGGAGGGTCTACAAACTACGGCTTCAAATCAGTTTAATAGGTACTTAAACTTATTATGTGATACATAGAATCTCACATTCGTGCTCATTATTTATCATTTTAAATAAAATCGTCGACTTAAATGAATATGACGCTCGCCAAGGCTCGCATCATATCATTTTGGTCAACTCGTTTATTAAAAATGATAAATAATGAGCACTCATACACGATCCTCTATTTATTATATTCCCTGCTGAAAGGAAAGTAAATGCAGAAGCAATGTAAAATATATAGAAACATTTTATTTTTGAAAAAAAAAAAAGATAACATATTTAAAAAAACCTGAGTGGCGAACAGTTTTGAGTCTGATCAGACACCGGTTTACTTGGCGTCTGGCTAGACTCCAAACTTTTTGCATTGGACTGTAAAACCTGACTATTATGACCACTAAAACATAGGCTATTTGAGTGTATAAATGACAGGTGATAGCTTAAAGCAATATGACAGTAAAACAGAAAGCTCCTAAAGGAGCTTTATGTTTTAACTGTCACATTGGTTTTAGCAATGACGGCTTAAAACAAGGTGACAGTAAAACAGAAAGCTCCTAAAGGAGCTTTATGTTTCAACTGTCGCATTGCTTTAAGCAGTCACCTTTCGTAAACACCAAATAATAAATTCAGTTTAGTGGTTGTAATAGAGAGGTTTTACTGTACATACAAAGTTCTTAACCTATTTGTGCCCACGATCCCATATATGGGACATAGGCAAACAGTGTAGACTCTGATCAGACGCCGCATTATGCGGCGTCTGATCAGAGTCTACACTGTTTGCTGATAGGAATTTCAATATAAAACAAATTGAAAAATAATAATTTTGACCAAGCATCCCTTTGATAAAAAATGGACAAATCCAATATACAACATGGAAGAATCCACTGGGCTGAAATAGGTTAAGCACAGACGCGTCTATTTGGAAATAACAACGTCTTCTCCATGTCGCGTTCAACTAACCTTGGGCTCATATGGGTATGATTCTTCAGTATCAATACCGTCATTTTGGATAATGTATGCAAAAGCCTGGTCCATAAGTCCACCCTGGCAACCGTGGTTACCTAGCAACAGAAACAATAACATGTATTTAACTATGTGATTTAAGTATATGAAAAATACATGTTATAGATTTTGTGACATTTATGTTGTTTAGTGACGAACTTAGGATACTATCAGGCAAACATGATATCATAATTATTTTGTAATTCTAATTTCATCTTCATATTCATCACGATCATCATCAATATTTCGTTGACATCATCGTCGTATTCATCAATAGATCATCATCATCATCATTTTCTACAGTTTCCGTTACGAAATGATCAACATCGTAAGTGTCATCATCTTCATAAAAACAATAAAAAATTAAAAGTCTTATCGTCATCATCAGCATCATCATCTATCACCATCATTATCATCATCATCATCATCATTATCATCATTATCATCATCACCGCTGACCAAGACGTTCGTAACAAACATGGATTACTCACCCTCTCTCTGTGAGCAATCCATGAGATTCTTTTCTGAGAGCGACACAAGTTGTCCAGACTTCCTGAAGTGTTGGCCTTCTAGGGAACCAGTTGCAGAGAAAGACCAGCACGAGCCGCACTGTCCCTGTAATAGGCAATATAGAACACTGATTACACAGGGAACCAGTAGCAACAAGAGCGCTGTCAATGTAATAACACAGGAAACCAGATAAGATCGAGTAAACAATATAAATGTATTTTAAATGGTTTACAATTGGCGTTTGCACGTGTGCAGTGTCAATAAGGAGAACTTCATGATAGAAGAAACAGTGCAAATCTTGATAAGACGCCGTATAATGTGATGTCTTATCAAGGGCATATACTGTTTGTCTATGTCCTTTTCAAAAAGACACTGGTCTTAAATATGTTATGTTAAATCCAGATCAAAATTATAACGTTTGCTTTATTGTTTCCTGCTTGTTAACCATCAGCTTAGTTTCAACGACCAATTTTCCACTGTACTATAATAATTCAAAACTAACTAATTCAAAACTAATCTATTAAAAAATGTCAAGGTGAATGTCACATGCCTGGTTTTTGATTGGTGTGACGTATCCCTTATCCCTCCAATCAACGGTGTCGGGGAGAGCGAGGACATTGTTTGGTGTCATGTAATGGCCGCATCTGGAGCTGGCGCTTGTGGAATTGTAACCGTTCATGTATGTCTTGAATTCTTCGATGGTCTGTGGAAACAAAACAAACATATTGTAAAACCGGTTTTATTCGCGAGAATATAATTTACGTATTAATTCGCGAATGTGTTGCCTCGTGTCTCCAGTTTTGAAAATATGTAACTTCTTAAAGCAGGTTGAAAGTTCAGCCTGCTTTAAGCAATATTGCATGATGTCGCGAATCAATACAAATTCGCATTACGCGAAATATTAACCCCTTACCCGATAGCATGTTTCTAGTTTTGAAAATAGGTGACTACTGAAAGCAGGTTGAAAGTAAAGCAGAATGCGCCATATGGCGCATTCTGCTTTACTCTCAGCCTGCTTTAAGCCATTACCAGCTAGAATAAGGAAAGTATTACATATGACACATATTCACTAAGGTATATATTGGAACTATTTTCTTCAGCGGATGAATAAAATGCATGTGCTAAAAGTCGCTTCTATAAGGAAAAGGGTTATGACGCGAAAAATACCTGTTTTACAGTATGCGCCATGTAACGTTTAACGCTTTGAAACATAGTCGCGCATGCATGCGCTCTTTGCAAACAGCGCGCATGTGAAGAATGCTCTTGTTCTATGCAAACAGCGAAACCAAGATCAGAAGGCTCCTAAATGAGCCCTCTGATCAGCGTCTGCACTATTTGTTTTACTGCAATACATTGACCAAGAAAACAAACAAAAGTTGGAAATTGGAAATGTAGTTTCTGAAGTTTCAGGTTCGAAAATAAAAGAAATGAAACTAAAGGCATATCCAATGCAACACAAAACATGATAATGAAATCGAAATTTGTAGATATCATCAAATGTTTTTATTACACAGGAAGGAGAGGCTATTACCGGAAAGCATCATTAATACATTCAACCCTAGCGACGAGCATATTTGTCATTGTCAAATATTGTACCTGTTCAAGAGTACACTTGTCCTATGCAAACAGTGTTGACCCTGATCAGAGGGCTCATACAGGAGCCCTCTGATCAGGGTCAACACTGTTTGCATTTTGCAATATATTGTTAAAAACTACCATAAAAAGTCAAAAATGGACTAGACTCAATAGGAAAATGGAATTGTCCATTACAATTGTCAGGGGTCAATGAGTTAAGCACCGTTAAATTCCGTAAGGCATTTCTTACCATGTCGGCGTACTCGTTCTCGCCAAGCCAGAATGTGTGCACGCCTCTGTCTGCCTGTAGGTTGTGTGTCTGGATGTACTTCACATTGTCCTCCCATATCAGACGTCTGAAAATAGTAAAAACACCCAAGACGTCTAAAACCATTAACATATATATCAGACGTCTGACAATAGTAAAAACACACAATACGTCTAAAACCATTAAAATATATCGGACGTCTAAACCCGTTGAAATTAATCAGATATATAAAACAATTAAAACCATATCAGATGTCTAAAATCATTAAAAGCATGTCAGATTTTTATAAAACCATACCAGACGTCTAAAACCATTAAACTTTATCAGATATATAAAACAATTAAAATCATATCAGGCGTCTAAACTTTATAAGATTTATAAAACCTTTATAACAATAACATACTTATAAAACGATATCAGATTTATAAACCATATCCAATGTCTAAAACTATTAAAACCATATTAATTGTCTAAACCATTAAAACCATATCATATGTCTAAAACCATTAAAACCATAATTATCAGAACTCTTAAACCATTTAAAACCATATCAAATTTATAAAGTCATTAAAACCATAACAGACGTCTTAAACCATTAACATCATAACATACGTCTAAAACAACAAAACACATCCTAGCAGATAAATGCTTAAAGCAGGCTGAAAGAAAAGCAGAATGTGCCTTTGGCGCATTCTGCTTTTCTTTCAGCCTGCGTTAACCCTTTCGCTCGCAATGATGCTTAAACCCGCGTTAGCAAACAGTTTGGATCCTGATGAGACCAATCAGGACCCAAACTGTTTGACACTCTTATCGATATTTAGTAAATCATACAACCTTAAATCTAACTTTGAAACGTGTCTTGCAGACACCAATACTGAAGCAGACGACGTTAAAGCGGTGAAGGGGTAAAAACCTCCCGAATAATTTGATCATGAAAGGGTTAAGTGGTCACCTGTCTTTAAAACTAGACACATGATATGTGTCAACCCATTGTATGCTGGGTAATATTTGGCAGCCATTTTAAAATGTCGTCTGCAGCGGGTATAACTCAAATATTTGCAAAAGATTTTAGCAGTTTCTGGTAGAATATTGAATTAGCTGCAAACAGTTTTGATCTCAGATCAGACCCCACAATGTGGGGCCTGATCTGAGATCAAAACTGTTTGCCTAGAGGTACACCTAAAAGTGTATCCCGCATAAAATGGGTTCAAGGGACAGGCGTACCTGAGGAACTCGTCCTGTACGGAGCCATAGTTCTTGTTGTGAGTCTTCTTGTAGCTCATCCAATCACTGTCCAGTGCCTTGTTGAAAGGCGCGGCAAAGGCCGCAACTACGATACACGAAACTACTGCAAGTCGGAACATCTGAAAACAACAACAAACATTAGATTTAATATAAACTATTCGTTTCAAAGAGGAATAATATTTTTGCCATCGCAGTCGGGTCTGTTTTCTCTTTAGAACCCCAGTTTCTGGAACTTTTTAACCAATCAGGAATGACCCCGAAATCCTGGTCAATGACCACTTGCTTGAAATGCAGTATTGTCATTGGCTAATGAATACTGTACCCCCAAACAAACTTTAATCTGCGACGGAATATCTTTATTAAATGTATTTATTGTTTGATCTACAGTACTGAACCTTATTAAATTAAATTGATGATCGAAAGCGAATTGCCATCGAATAGCCATCGAATTGCCATCGAATCGGGCGCTTCAAAAAACAAATCCTACGTTTGAATATTTTTACAGGAATTTTCCGAAGCGGTTTTGACACAAATTGAATCGATAAAAATTAACGAAGGCATATTTGCGAATATTAGTGAGATACACCATTCAAGAAAACTTACCCGAGGGCAAATTTAGTATTTTGAATCGCAAGCGAATTGCCATCGAATTGTAAGCGAATTGCCATCGAATTCGAAGCGAATCGCAAAAATTGTTAATTTAATAAGGTTCAGTACTGTAAAAGAGACAAAACATGACAGGATTTTGGTCTGCCGTCTGCGAGAAACATTCCGGCATTTAAAACATTTCTTCCCACTGGCAGCAACAAGAACTTACAGCGAAACTTCCGATGAACTACTATGAGGTCCAGTCGAGCTAACCCGTATGCCAAAGTTTAAATATGGTTTAGCCGCGATTCAATTTTGAACGAGAGCACCGCAAACGGTACATAATACGCCCACTGGCAGTCTTTTATAGCATATTTGAGTACATCAAGGGCACACATCGAATGAACCTAAAACTAGACGAATATTGGTGTATGTAACATTTATGTGAAGTTTCATAATATCCCTCAGACAGTTTTTCCAGACATATAAAAAACGGGTATATTCGATCTACGCGATTCGTGTTATCGAAATTATTCTGTAGAATTACGGGTATTTCGACTTAACCTGTTACCCAATGATGTGTTTCTTGTTTTGAAGACAGGTGACTACTTGAAGCAGATTGAAAGGAAAGCAGAATGCGCCTTTAGGCAGAACACACTGGACTGATTTCAACTCTTTATTTCATAGTCTATTTCTAGTTTTGAAAACATGTTTTCACTTAAAGGAGGTTGAAAGGAAAGCAGAATGCTCCATAAGGAACTTTCAGTCTGCTTTAAGCTATAATCTGCTATGATATGAGAGACCTTTTTTATTGTTCATATTCATTACTATTTATTTGAATTATTTTCTTCAATGGATGAATATGTTAAAGGCGTATATATGGGGTAATCGGCTAATCTATTTCGTTTGAGTTAATTATGTCGACTGTATTTGTTCTAGATATGCACACGTGATTAACGTTTGTGACCAAGTTTTAGACCGCTACACACTTAAACTGATACAGAGTCAACTCTTTCATCGAAATAACTGATAAACACATTCAACCCTAGCGACCACTATACTCGTCATTTACAAACAGTGTACCTATGAGGATTATACTTGTCCTATGCAAACAGTGTAGACCCTGATCAGAGGGCTCCTTAAGGAGCCATCTGATTAGGGTGTACACTGTTTGTCATTTATGAAATATGTTCTTAAAATTAACCCTAAATAGTCAAAAATGAACTAGACTTATTTTGAAATTGGAAGTGTCCATTAAAGTTTCAGGGGTGAATGAGCTAAGTGATACGCTCTTTACTGATATTTTGGGACACTGTCACCTTGTTGACCTAGGCATAGTTTGTTTATTAATACTGATAATTACGGATTGTGGGTGTAAGTAGGTACACTATAACTTCTTAACCCATTACTCCATAATTATGCCTTTTTACATCTTTAATTTTTTATCCCACTGAAAAAAAAAGTTTCACTTTATTCAGTCATGAAATGCACCATAAAAATTAGTTTCTATATCCTAGCAGAGGGTAGCTTTAAACAGGCTGAAAATAAAGCAGAATTGCTTTGAGGCGCATTCTGCTTTACTATCAACCTGCTTTAAGTGGTCACTTATCTTCAAAATTTTGGAACCAACCTATGGGGTAATGGGTTAAAACAGGCTGAAAATAAAGCAGAATGTATTTAAAGCGCATTCTACTTTACTTTCAATCTGCTTTAAGTTGTCGTCTGTTTTAAAAATTAGAAACCGACTACGGGGTAATGGATTTACCCAAGAACTTCTAAAATGTACCCAAATATCAGTCTAGATAAAAAAAAAAATTGATTATCAAAGTGAAGGCAAAGAATTTTAATAAAAGGTAAATGAGTTTTCTTCAGTTATGTTGTCATGCATATACAGTGGAGAAGATGGTATTTATTCCCAATAAAGGCGTTTGTGCAAAAAGAAAAATGTTTCTGACATGCAAACAGTTTGGACTCAAATCATATACTGGGTAACAAGGCTCTAAACTGTTTGCATAGAGTCAAAAATATGTATCAGATGAAATGTTTTCTATATCCCAGCAGATGATGTCTTTAAGCAGGCTGAAAGTAAAGCACAATGCGCCTTAAGGCGCATTCTGCTTTACTTTCAACCTGCTTGAAGTGGCCACCTATCTTCAATACTAGAAACATGCTATAGGGTAAAGGGTTAAAGCAAGCTGAACGTGAAGCAGAATGCACCTAATGCGAATTCTGCTTTACTTTGAATTTGCTTCACCTGTTAGGAACAAGCTTTGGGGTAAAGGGTTAAAAGAGGTTTAAATGTATAACAACAATTCAGTAAAGTCAACATACCTTTCTGTGTGCTGAGTTAGTCTTCACTGAGGAAAGCTGGATTTGGCGCGTAGTTATATGGTAGGTGTCACATGTAGATCATGTGACCTACATTGTGCCGACCATCACATGTCAATCAGCTGCTCGTTATTGATAGCTTATCGGCTCTTGTTCTAGATTTCGATCACTGACCTTGCATTCTAACACATCATTGTTGACTAGATTTGGTGCTCAAATGGAAGAAGATAGTATAGGTGTAAAAATGCTAATACAGTGCTCCCTCCCTACAACGGCCTTCTGAACAACGATTCCCTCCCCACAACAACGCTTGCCGCTGTTCCCTAAACGAGACAAAGTTCTGTGTCTAACTTATTCACTGCTGCAATATCGTCTGCTCAAAATTATCGTATGCTGTTTTTCTCATAGTTCCATATTGGACATTTTTGAAAGAAAAAACATAAAGACCAGCGGCAAACAGTTTGAATCCAGATCAGTCGCCGCGTTTCGTGGCGTCTGATCTGGATTCAAACTGTTTGCAAATTTAAGCACAGTCGCACTCAACGCTCTAAGAGTATTAATTTTCCCTCCCTAAACAACTCCCTCCGTACTAGACTCTACATACACACTCGTTGTCTCCCATTAGGTCTTGTTATAGAGAGGAAGCACTGTATATAGCGGTTGTTTTCCAAGGGTCTGCACTGTTGAGCCGAATTATTCACACTACGAATTCTTCACACCGTAATTAGAGGTGTGAAGAATTCGTACGAAAGGGTACGAATTCTTCCACTCGTGTGACCAATGTGTGAAGATTTCGTACGAATATGTCACACAATGGCAGTGTGAGATTTTCGTACCCCCTTTTTGAACGACCTGTTGGTACCTACGGATTCTTCACACATCACCTTTCGTTTAACATTTCTTTATGAAACAAGTTCTAACAGCTTAGGCAAATCACTTTCCATAGCGCAAAAGATGGTGTATTGCGTCGTTTTGTGGGATGACACTAGAGTACTAGGGAAAACAGGCGACCCTTTCACGAACTGTCATGACCCGGGATCGAACTCGGGATGCATTGTTAAGAAGCGGGTGCGCTAAAACTGTTTTATCCACTTTTACATGCAGTGTTTACGATTTGATCAAAAATGCTCTTTAACAGCCGACCTAAATCCGAAGAATTATCTGTGGATAAGTACAGCCTTTTTTATCCAATGATCAAACTTAAGTCCCGTTGAGTTTATGCTTAGTTCCCGGCTTCCTTTGAGGCATAATAGGCAGACAACCGACAGGTTGCTTGCCGAATGCTGGTAGATTGTTGGTATTCTTAACGGGATTGGGAGAGATGGGACCCGTGGCCGTGGTCCAGTGCTCATAGTGACTATAACTTACACTCAATTGGCTCCTTACTGCTGTTGATTCGAATCCCAATCTGAACATTTGGGCTTTTTCATTTGGAGGAGCCTTCAAGCTGGCTATCGGAAATTCGGTGCTTTTACCCAGATGCAATTTTTTACCTGATACAGTTTATGACGTGCATCCTGTTTCTTCTCCCATATGCAATTAGCTTTATGTCGAGATATGACTGAAATACTGTTAACATAGTATGAACTCAGAATTCTGGGCCTCGGTTTGATTTTAAAGTGGAGTTAAAAGCTAGTTTCAACGACGGTCATAGAAACGACATCGCCTTAAAATCGGTCGATTCCGGGCACCTTACACGTCGATCGGACCCGAGAAAGCTTTTGACCAAATATACAAACGTATACAAGCGTGTCAGAAGTCGGACAAGGCCGTCTCCATCCGGCGTTTGTCTATCATATACCGGCCGTTGTAATGACGAAAAGTGCTCCTACCACTCAGAATTGTGACCCCGGGATATTTTTCGACTCAGAAAATTAACCTCCCGGGTCATTTTACATGTATTATGCCAAAGCAAGTCCCAAGGACAGTTTTCTACGTCAAAAATTGTCCTCATGTGTCACTCTTTAGAATGGGGGAGGGGGGGGGCACATTTCGTCTTTACACCGGCACCCGACTGGCAACCGGATAACACCGGTTTCCTTTCGGTCTCCCACAGTATTGCACGTTTTTACTGAATGCCCATGATCTGTTCTACACGATAAGGCAATCGGTAGTATGGTTCCATGTAAGAAAGTGAGCAACATAACAAAGAAGTGAAATCAGTGCGTCTTTGTAAACCTCATTCATATATTGAACAAACGATAACCAATATCGGGCGATGATGGTCGCCCGTCTTAAAACCGTTGCCCGTCCGGTATTTAAGGACTATCGCGGCAGTTTGTTCGAATTTTCAAAAATACTTAAATATTTCCTATACAACATCTGCAACAGATACCAAAGTTAGCGCTGTTGCTACTTATTGAATGACAGAGTATCGCGTAACACATTCATCTGTTGTGTATACATGTGTAAATGTTCAGATCTGCAATCAGCCTCAAACAAGAGGGCCATGATGGTCGGAGTCGCTCTTCTTGCAGCCCATGGTTACTGTAATGGCGACATTAAAATTGGGCAAGTTTTCACTAAGCTCTGATATCTAAACTTATCCCACCTACTCATGGCCTTATTGTTCAAGCTAGAATACTAGAAACCAATCATGTACAAGTGCATGTAGATGGTCAAAACTGTATCATTTGTGTAACCCCAAAGACCTCCCTATGTTAACGCTATTTAAGGGCTTTAGTTTATTGGACAGAGATAATCACCTCTGTTATGAACTTAAAGAAAAACATGTTGGTGGTTTTGATCTCATGCGCTGCTTGTAAGCAAATGAGCTTAGCCTAATTCATCTTCCTGAAACCATCCCTCATCTCATCATTAATCAGCGCTAGATGACTCATTCTTGGTCACATTGCTGTAACACACTTTCTTGCATAACCTTTATTTGATAAAATCTAAAGGGGAACCATACATGGAACAATCCTATGAAGTTTTTTTCATGAAATTGGCCCAGTTGTTTCCAAGGAGGTCTTTAAAGAACAATTCGCGAACACAACGACGACGGACAACGGAAATAGAGTTATCACAATAGATCACATTGGCACTTCGTGCCAGGTGAGCTAAATGCCAACAAGTTACATTTTTATGTCCATACAACACTTCGGGTGTGTTCTTTAATACTCAAATCTCATTGGACAAAAAAAAGATCAACCGTCGGCATGAAAGAACGTTCAAATTACTGCCTTTGATGTCTTGCTGTACTGTTGACGTAATTTCCGGTAGGCAGGTGGCGGTTCCTTTGAATGATGTTCCGTAGGCGGAGCTAGAAAAGAATGTCATGCAGATGCAAAGGTCTAAGATTCATCATTTTAGAGAGACGCTCTGAGGGTTGTACAGTGTACACGGTAAGTAATTTTTCTGCTGTGTGTTATTGGTTGGGTTACATATGCAAGTATCAATTATAAATCAAATATGGCTAATGCATTATAGTTAGCTTGTACAGTTCTTCGTTCGTTATTTGATGCATTTCAATCATTTAAGGGCATTGTCCAAGGTCACAGAGATAGGGATTTAATTCCTGGGTTTTTATCAAGTACTTTGGTCGATAGGGCACCCAAAATAGCAAAGTATGACTCTCTATAAAATCAAGACAATGCTGAATTATGTTTAAGGATTGATTGATAAGTAGGGCAGTAGGTCAACACATGGACATGCTTTTATCCTATTACCCCATAACTACGCCTTTTTACATCTTTAATTCATTCCTGTATTGAAGAAAATAGTTCTGATTTATACAGTCATAAATATGTAGCATAAGTAATATGTTCTATATTCTAATAGATTATATGGCTTAAAGCAGGCTGAAAGTAAAGCAGAATGCACCTATTTTTGAAAAATAACTATTTGATGTGTTCCCTTTATTGACGAATAAAATGTTGTTTCCATGTTTTTATGCTACTTCCTCATATTCTTTTCTTTTTTATGAAAACATATGAATAACCCAATATGTAAGGAAAATTACAAAGCTGAAGAGGGGTGTTCTGAGATTTTATTATCAACAGCACGTGTCTCTGGATAATTAGGGGTATACCAAAAAACAAGCTATTAAGAAAAGAACCAGTTCGGGGACTCCCTATTTTATTTCATATTTCTGCACAACAGGGTATATACTAGCAACATGCAGAATTTGAAAAAAATCTGAATGGTTTGAAAATTCGAACAAACTGCCGCGATAGTCGTTAATGAAATTTTAATTTCAAAAGCTTCGGAATGGCAGAATCTCTCGGAAAATAGTAGAAAGGGGAATACCTCTCACGGTGTTTATACAATAATTATGAACTGTGTTTGCAATACACGTCTACTCGTTAAACTCTTTAAATGAAATTTCACCTTTAAAACTTCAGTAAAAAACAAAACCATGACAGTCGGGCGATCGGACAGACAGTCTACGGTAAGTTGACCGACCCCGACGTGTCATCATTGCCTTCAGCTGGTGACACAGAAACCGGTCCATGCATTTATAAAGTTCTTAGAATGCATCGTACAGACGGACCGAATAATATCCGATACGACGGAATCGAGTAAATTATATGGTCACCAAAGTGCTATTACTACCATGCTATTTTTCAGTTTTATGTGTCTATAATTAATTATATCGTGTGCCGAAAATGTGACATTTGTACCCCATGTGACCTTGACCTTTTACCTTATGACCCAATTTAAACAGGCAGTCTAGTACACATGTTTTGTCATTATGTGAAATATAAGACATCTATCAAGTAAAGCAAACCTAATATGTCCCCCTATCCATCTGGTGGCTAAAAGCTTTTTGGAAAGTGTGACGTTTTCGTATGCACAAATTTTTTACATTCGTTTTTAAAAAAAAATCGACATGTGAAGAATTCGTATCTACTGTCAGGGGGGGCTGAGAGTAAGTACGAATTATTCACAAATGTGTGACATATTCGTATGAAATTCCTACGAATTCCTCACAGGTGTGAAGAATTCGTAGTGTGAATAATTCGGCTCAACACTGCACTCTTTGAAGGACAAAGTGGGGTTAAAGACATCTCCTGACGACCTTTTGGTCATAACGCCTTGCCAGATTATTTACTGTAAATTTCCTTGCAAAAAGCATGGGTCTTGTGCATATTGAACCATTGAATCGTCTTATGTGAGACTCTACCTTTATATTTGATAGTTTGGTTAGAAATAACCATTGAAAATCACTAGAGCATGAGTATAATCTGGACCTCAGCAGGGCTGCCATAAGTTGACATGAACAATCCGAAGATTTCCAAATTTGCATTTTTCAAGTGCGATTTTACGAATCATACCTTTACCCCGTCGCCTGTTTCTAGTTTTGTTGACACGTGGCTGCTTAAAGCAGGCTGGAAGTAAAGCAGAATGCGCCTTAATGCGCATTCTGCTTTACTTTCAGTCTGCTTTAAGCTTCAATATACTAGAAAAAATCCGGAGATTTAGGAAAAATCCGGAGAAATGGCAGCCCTGCCTCGGCAGGTAAAACTGAGATTGTGATGCACGTGATTTGCAGTTACATTGACACCTCCAGAACAATATGCTGGTGGTCCCTCAATGGACTGAGGAAAAGTCTTTAAAATGGTATTCGTTCCGAAGTAACCCTTATAGTAATACTTTTACCCCGTTACCGCCATACTGTCGTCTGCTTCAATATTGTTTTCTGCAATATCGTTTATAAGTTAGATTTAAGGCAGTATAACTGACCTTCTTTCAAAACAAGTGGCTTTCGGTTTTATGATAAAGATCAAAACTGTGTGATGCACTTTATGACGTCATTGATAGTGAAAGGGTTAACCCTGTCAAAGGCATGACCCCGCCTCCTTGAAATACAGTGCTCATTTTCTACAACAATACTTAATCGTTGGGAGACAAAAATGTGTGTGTTGTTCGGAGGGAGTAGTTGTTATGGGGAGGGAACTTGACTTACATTTTCAAACAGCTTGAATCCATATCAAACGTAAATGCATGTCTTGTTTCAGAAATACCACAAATAGGTAAGTCGGTTGAAACTCAAAAATACTAATACAGTGCTCCCTTCCTACAACGGCCCTCCCAACAACGATTCCCTCCTTACAACGACCCTTGTCGCAGTTCCCTAAACAGAACAATTTTGTCCAACCTTTTCACTGCTGCAATATCGTCTGCTTAAAATTGTCGTCTGCTGGTTTTTCTTAAAGTTACATATTTGACCATTTCAGAGTAAAACACTTAATTACGAGTGACAAACAGCTTATATCCAGATCAGTCTGATCTGAGTTCAAGCTGTTTGCAAATGTAAGCCAATTTCCCTCCCTATAACGACTTCTTCCGAACAACGAACACACGCTCTGTCTCCCATTGGGTGTCGTTGTAGAGAGGGGTCGCTGTACTTTCATAAAAGAGAGCTCTACTTGATCCATTATTCCATTCCTGAAAATAAATATCATGTTTTCTCTGTTCTAAAATATAAAGAAAATGTTTTATTTACCAACACCTTGAGAAATCTATACCATTATAAAAACCATAATATGCTTAGTGCTTGCCTATAACCAAAGTAGCCAAATTAACAATCCTATTATTATATTCAATGTCTCTGAGCATGAGACCATATACAGTGAAACCCCTCTAAATCGGAACCTCTTAATACCGGAATTCAAAAACGTTGGTCCCGTTTCAAACCATTCTTTATATAACCAATAACACCATAAATATGCATTTTTTACGCCCCTGAATTATTCCAACATTTAAGAAATATAATCATGAATAAATGTCTATATTCAAGCAGATAAAAGCTTAAAGCATGTTGAAATTAAAGCAGAATGCGCCCTTAGGCGCATTCTGCTTTACTTTCAACCTGCTTCAATTGATCATCTATATTCCATACTAGAAATAAGATATGGTGAAAACCCCTTTAAACCGGAAACCCCTCTAAACCGGACATTTATTTTGTCCCCACGCATGTCCGGTTTAGAGGGGTTTCACTGTAATTTTTTCACAAATCTATTGTCATTGCTTTGTACCACTTTAAGCCAATATTTTAAGCATTTAAAATGTATATTACAATAAAGTGGCTTCCTTCCTAATGCTAGGTTCACACCAACGGCGCTTTGATGGCGCTTTAAAGCGGCGTGCAAAGCGGCACCAAAGCGTAACAAAGCTTGATTAAAGCGTCAGGGTCGTAATACATCGTGGGAAAGCTTGGAGTAAAGCGGGACATTCGGCAAAAGCGCCCAATTTTTTTAAACTGTTTAAAAATTTGGGGCGCTCTGTCACGAATTGATTAAAGCGCCTAGGGCGTATCAAGGCTTATCAAAGCTTAACAAAGCGTAACAAAGCTCAGCAAAGCTTGACTCAAAGCGTAGGAAAGCTTAACAGAGCTTGGTTCAAAGCGGGGACCCAAGTCTTCGCGGTCTGTCACCACTTGACACGCTTCGTTAAGATGGCTCAAGATTTGTTACGATCTGGCACGAAGATCTGACACGAGGTCAGACGCTTTCATCAAGATCTGACACGCTTTGTTACGATTTGTTACGTTTTCATGAAGGACTCTCACGCTTTCCCACGAATTGAGACGCTTCGATCAATGATTGACACGTTTTTTTAGGCTTTGTTACGCTTGGCAAGTTTCTTCACGCTCTCTCACGCTCTCTCACGCTCTTTCACGATTTCAATGGCTAGGATGTAGTTATACAACAGGGAGACAAACATCATGTCTTCTTCAGATAGATCATGCTCTGGTTCATCTGGAACTTCTGGATCTTGTTGTTCTGCCACCGTGTTCTGGAGTCAAAGATGCAATGATAGTTTGGAACTTCTGCATCTTTATGTAGGCTCTGGATAAAAAATCGGCATGAAATCGGCGATCTTGACAGTTTCCAATGCGTAACAGAGCTGAACAGAGCGTAACAATGCACAACAAAGCTTTATAATCGTATCAGAGCTTGATTTAAAGCGCCTTAATCGCATCAAAGCGTAATAAAGTGTAATAAAGCTTATTAAAGCGTGACTTCAAGCGTAACAAAGCCTGATGAAAGCGGGACCAAAGCGCGAGGAACCGTAACAAGTCGGGAAATAATTCGTCCCAAAGCGGCAACCAATTCGTATCAGAGCATATCAGAGCTTATCAGAGCGTAAGAGATCGTGATATTTTTTGAAAGGTTAACAAAAATGACGACGCTTTGCTCGGCGATTCAAAGCGCGGCATTCGCCGTTGGTGTGAACCTAGCATTACTCACCATAGACAAAGTCATTTTGTGTAGTTCTTTTTATACCTAATAAACCTTTACAACAAATTTAATTAATTCTTTCCATATTACCAGCCTTCATAAAGCACCAAACTTCTGAACCATAATTCAAAAGTACGCATCGTCTGCCCTGGATTCAAGCTGTTTGCAAATGTACGCCAAGTCTTAATGTTCATTCCCTATAACCATCTCTCCGAACAACACACACAAACGTTTGTCTCCCCTTAGGTGTCGTTGCAGAGAGGCAGCACTGTATTGGCCTGCCGCCGGTTCGAAACCTAGCGTAAGTATAATGTTTTGTACAGTTGCGTGGCATTACCCTGAAGACTTTGGGCCCGTTTCATAAAACTTCGTACGACAAAAACGGTCGTAAGTCAAAACGTTAAAATACATTTAACTTCTGTTTTCTCTATCTAATCCTGTCTTGTGACATCTCTTTGGAATCGTCTTTTCAAGACAATTCCAAAGAGTTGTCACAAGAGAGGATAAGATAGAGAAATAAATCTAATTGAGACTTTTTTCATCTGACTTACGGAAACATTTGTCGTAGGAAGTTTTATGAAACGGGCTCCTTGACATGGAGTTTGCAACAGATGTGCATTAGCTCAGATTTATGTTCAATGTATTACAAGGAGGATCTTACATGAGTGTTCATTATTTATTATTTTGAATAAAAAAAAGTTGACAGATTAATTTTAGTCAACGTGCTAAGTAATGAGCACGAAATTGAGATTCTAATTATCACATTTGGTTTTCCGCTGCATGTAGCGCTTGTTAAGGAACGAAAAGCACTGGTAGAATACAGTATTTATGTAATGGTCTTATGTCATGTAGGCAGATCACAACTTGAAGAAGGGCGAAAATATAGCTTTTGAGTTTTCATATGCCTTCAGTGTTGTAATACCACGTGACTTTGACGTCATAAAAACTACCATGTCCAACCGTTTTTTGCATCGATTGAACTTTTGAAAGAGCTGTAAGTATTTTATTTGCCATGCAAAAGTGACGAGACCAGGCCAATTCGAACGAGAAAATAGTAAGCTTTGATCGTGTCCACCTTTATCGCGGATTAGATACGGTGTTTTTGCTAGATCGGTGGAAAACTGGCTGAAGAGCACACAAGACGAAGAGTCATTGTAGGAAATAAATTGAAATGGGTTTATATACTAGTGATAGAGCTCTATGATCTTGTTAAATGTGTATACATTGTAAATACATGTATGTATTTAAGCCTTATCAATTATTAAATTATACAACTCTAATTTAATAAAAGTGTCATTTAAACATCTTACCATAAAATTAATGAGCTTCTATTATTACTTTACTAAAATATCTTCTGATGATTTTTTCGTATAGCACTTGTATCAAAGTATGCATAAATCATACTACATGTAGTCACATTTGCTTCAAGCTCACAATTAGATACAACATGTTTGTAGAAAATAAGTTTCATGAACAAATTATGTTTTTCAAATACATTTAAGTTATAGATTATTTCAAATGTATTTAATTAATAGTTTATTCGCACATTATTCCATTTATTATATTAATTGAATAATAAATAGCTATCACACACATGTACATAACAAATTGCACTACATCAAAAATGCACCTGATTTAAGAGACTACCTGTCATATGTGACCTTATTTGCGAAGTCCCACGGATGGTCTCTTAATACAAGTTTGACTGTATAATGTTTTTGAAAAGATGGCTTTGAACACAGGCGCTGTCATATTATTGTCCGTGTACATTATTCGTCTGCTCTGACTTTTGGAATTGTATGCCACTTTGACTAGGAAATATTTATATGGGTGTCAAACAGTTTAGATCCTGTACCGAGGCCACGCTACGCGGCGTATTTTCTGGATCTAAACTGTTTGTATAATTGTTTGCATACGATTCCTAAAATGACGCATGAAAAATTGAAATTTTGAAATCTTAGGATTTTTATGAGCAACTTATGGTTGCTGAAACTGCATTTCGAACCGTTTGGAAGCATTAAAATTATTCCTTCAGTAAAGAAAGCAGTTCCACTTAATACAGGCACTAATAAACAACATTAGAAAAAATGTGTATATCCTAGCAGAGGGTTGCTCTAAGCAGGCTAAACGTAAAGCAGAGTGCTCCTAAAGGAGCATTCTGCTTTACATTCAGCCTGCTTTAAGCAACCATCTTCTGTCCTCAGTTATTAAAACAACCTATAGGGGAAAGTTTGATTTGATTTTGAAACAGATGTACAGACACCAGACTTAATCTTAATCCAGGCGATATGATGAAATATAATTGTTTATTATAGTATCATTTGAAATGAGATAACTTGACAATTAGCCGGTCACGTTCACAATCATTATTGCATATCACTATTTGTTTGATCATCTGACCATATTACATGGACAATATTGATACTAGGATAAACGAAATCGTAACAACTAGTAGATTCTTGTAACCACTCTGCTCATTTCGATTTGTTTATACACCAACGTTAGCTTCTTGCACATAATAATTATAGAATATTGTGTGTGCATATGTCCGTCCGTGTGCACATTTATATATGTGTTTATATGTGCATATATGTGCATAATTATGTATGTGTGTATGTGTATAGAAACATATGTGCGTGGGTGTGTTTATGTGTGTCTATGTGGCCATAACGTTGAGGTAGATGTATATAAATGCATGTATGTATATATTATTTTATATAATGCTGTATGTGCTTTTGCGTACGTGCATGTATGTGCATTATCTGCGTTCGTATATCGTGATCAGTTCGAAATGGTTTACTTGTCTATTATTTAAATGTTTGTCATTTATTGAACTACTATCTTATGCTTGAATTATAGCTTGTATATCATGTACAATTCGTTAGGCTATTTAACATTTTTTTCGTGTTTCGTTTCGAGGAGGCGACGTGACACTGTTCGGTTCATTGTATATGGTATTTTTGTCTTACTGGTTGGGTGTATATTAGTTTCCCTCTCTCTTTCATGATGCCCCCTTCAAAAGATTAGTATCGAGGTGTCATGATACTACATGTATGTACATTCATGCTACATTGGAAAATACGTTATTCTTTCCTTATAAACGCGTTTACGCTAAAACTTTTATTTCCACTGTAAACAGTTTGGATCCCGATCAAGTTCCAAACTGTTTGTCACTCAGATTAAGATAAATGGTTAGAAAATGCTATAACAATGTATTTTTCTACACTTTATTGCAATACAGTGGAGAATCTGTTATTCTTTCCCGTTTAAACGCAAACGTACGCAAACGCAACGCACTAAAACGTAGAAAAGAACAACTTTTGGACAATTCTGATAATTCTTGTTTATTTTGGTGGCAAACAGTTTGGAGCCTGATCAGACGCCGGGTTACCCGGCGTCTGATCTGGCTCCAAACTGTTTGCACTGCAAATAATAGATTTAGCGTAAACGTGTTTATTGGGAAAGAATAACAGATTCTCCACTGTACCATTGCGTTTAACTGGGAAAGAATAAAGAATAACGTCTTCTTTTGTCGGACAACTGTCCCACATTACCATTAGCCTTTCTCTGATTTTTTCTCTGTCTGTCTCTCTTTCTCTTTTGCGTCCCCTCTCTTTCTTTCTTTCTCTCTTTCTTTCTTTTTCCCTCTTTACAAACTTACCTATCTGGTGATATCTAAATCTATTGTATTTGGTCTGGAAAAAGTTGTCGTCTGCTATTGTTTTGAATAGATAATTTATTTTTAGAACCATAGCAGACGACAAGTCCAAATTTCTCTTCATAACATTGTCAGAGCGTCAAACAGTTTGGATCCTGATAACGACACGTAACGCAGCGTCTCATCTCTATCCAAACTTTTTTTTAACGGTTATCACTGTGGTACATACGAGGGACATTTTATAAGTAGTGGCAACTGATCAATAACTTTAATTAAATATAATAAGTGCAAAATGCATGTGTGATATATCATTTTAAAGAACAATCATTTACAAACACGATAACACATGATAAGATCACATAAGTTGGTAGGTCACAACATGACCTACATGACCCCTACTTTTGGACACTAGAACATCGCACTTATCAGACATTATATTTTGCCGTAATAACTTCTTTTTCGTTTTCTTTTTTGTTTTTAATTCTTGGGGGAAATACATTAGTTTATATCTCTATTATAATGTAAATAAAATTCCATTACCATTGAAAGGGTAAACTATCTTAGAAATAATTTTTTCAAAAACAACATTTCTTTTTTTGCTTATGAAAAAACTCGACATATGTTTTCGAAAGCAATACAATTTTCTTAGATCGGTATATCTATATTTTGATTTTAAAACATAAAAATCTTCTTCAATTACTCCAATTATAGCCTAGTTTAATATAAAAATGAGTATTTTTAAAGTTTTTAAATTATTTTTTATTAATTATTTTATTTATTTATTATTTATTTTATTATTTTATCTTTTTTTGTTCAATACAATGATTTAAAACTGTGAAGTGTGTGCATAATTGTCTGATTTTCCTGGACAAAAAGTTTAATAAACTTATTCAAAATAATAAAGCCGCTATAATAATTATACATGTAGTACCATTTTGTACAAAAAATAACTTCAACAAGACACAAAAAATGTCAAATGTCCTGGAATAGGGGTTATTTAGGTTCATGTTGTGACTTATCGACAAATGTGATCTTATTGTGCGTTACACTATCGTGTCAGCAAATAATTGCTCTTTAAAATGATATATCACACATGCATTTTGCACTTATTATATTGAAATTATTGATCAGTTGCCACTACTTAACAATGTGTTTGCCATTGTAAACCTGTCTTAACCCATTCCCCCATAGAAGCGCCTTTTAGCGGATATGGTATCTTCTTCGGCTTAAGAAAATAGTTCCAATTTAATCAGTCATAAATATTATAGTTTAGGGAATATTTTCTATATTCTAGCAAATGGAAGGTTAAAGCAGGTTGAAAGTAAAGCAGAATGCGCCTTAAGGCGCATTCTGCTTTACTTTCAACCTGCTTTAAGAGGTTACCGATCTTCAATACTAGAACTAGGCTATCGGGTAAAGGGTTAAATCGCAAATCACATATTCAGTTAATGTACATTTTGTTTTTACATTAACATTAAAACCTCTCTATTACGACCACTAAAACGAAGGCTAATTGGTTGTATAAAAGACAGGTGACAGCTTAAAGCAAGTAACAGTAAAACAGAAAGCTGCTAAAGGATCTCTCTGTTTTACTGTCACCTTGCTTTCAGCAGTCACCTGTTCGGAGCTTTCAGTTTTACTGTCACCTTGTTTTAAGCAGTCACCTGTCGTAAATACCAAGTAATTAACACACATTATTTGTCGTAATAGAGAGGTTTAAATGTATCTGTTTATAGTTGAATGACAATGTGATCGTCACGTACATTTGCGGTGCATATCAAGTGTTTGCCTCGTGTGTGCTTGTAACTTTTTATTATCTGTTTCTGTTTAATTTGAACACATGTACATTTTGAATCTCACAGTGGAGAAAAGGTTATTCTTTCTCAATACACGCGTTTAAGCTAAAATTATTATTTCCATTGCAAACAGTTGGGAGCCAGATCAGACGCCGGGTAACCCGGCATCTGACCAAGCTCAAAACGGTTTGCCACTCAGGTAATAAAACTATTATTATGCTTTAACCCTTTTACCTTGCCGATATTCTCTTCTGTAATACGTTTGCCTGTACAATAAATTTTTAAAATAGATTTCATGCGAAATTACTAACGACATGTCGAAATTATTGTCAAACAGCTTGGATCCTGAACAGACGCCGCGCAACGCGGCGTCTGGTCAGGATCTAATATGTTTGCAAAATATGTTTTAGTCACCTTAGGCAATTATATGGTTCAGTATAGTATATGGTATGTTTACATTTGGATTTCAAGGGCTATTGCTCTCTTAGCTCGAACAATCCTTTGTTTTAACTCCTTCACTGCTATATGACGTCATCAATATTAACAATCGTCGTCTGCTTTTTTTCTCAAATTTAATTTTGGTATTTTTTTTACTTAGGAAATATTGAAATGAGTGTCAAACAGTTATGATACTGATCAGACGCCGTATTACGCGGCGTCTGACCAGGATCTAGACTATTTGCAAATGTCCATTGTACTCGGGTTAAGGCAGTGGTGGGTTTTAACTACAAATTGTACTAAATACGTATATTTTCAAAACACGGTCCGAGTGACCTGACAGTTTCGATCCTGATGAGACTCCATGTCACGCGGCGTCTCATCAGGATCTAAACTGTTTGCAAAGCTAATCACCGTTGCACACGTCCGTCGCGGCGTTAGTTAATAGCGGAGCCCATGTCTCGCCAAGCTAAAATTGTTAACCACAGCCGAAAACCACGTGTACTTCCGGTTCGCTTTGGTCATAACCCTCTCATTCTCAATGACGCGTGAAAGTGCGTTTGCAAACAGTTTGGATCCTGATCAGATGCTGCGTAACGCGTCGTCTGATCAAGATCAAAACTGTTTGACACTCGTTTTGAAATGTCTTCAGTAATACTACCTTATTTTTTAACTTTAAAATTATATTGAACGCAACTAAATTGAATCAGACGACAATGACACGGTGAAGGGGTCTCACGAAATATTTGAGAGTGAAAGTGTTAAACACGTACGTATAGCCGTTGATTTTCTTAGAATTTCATCCTCCCCGACATAAACTTGTGGTAACGGGATCGTCTTTTTCCTTCCATCATATACAAACAGTATACCTGTGTGGAGTACACTTGTTTTATGCAAGCAATCTGATAAGAATCTACACTGTTGTTTTTTTGTAACATGTAATAAACACACCTAAATATTAAAAAATGGACTAGACTAAGACTAAATTGAATATGTGGAATATGGGGTGAATAAGTAAAAACAAAGGCTACCTGTAGGTTTGCTAATGAGCGGTTGATTAATTATTTACATGATTGAACTGTGATATCATTATGCAATACAGTGGACCCCTTCAAACCGGAACCTCTAAATACCGGAATTCTATATAAATCGAAACCTCTAAATACCGGAACCCCTCCAAACCGGAACCTCTAAATAACGGAATTCTCTCTAAACCGGACAAAAGCTTTGGTCCCGTATCCAACCCTTCTTTAGTTTTACCAATTACACCATAAATATGCATTTTTACGTCTTTGGTTTATTCCTACACTGATGGAAATAGTTTATGTATTTAAAGAGATGATAGCTTAAAGCATGTTGAAAGTAAAGCAGAATGCGCCATAAGGCGCATTCTGCTTTACTTTCAACCTGCTTTAAGTGGTCTGTTATCTTCCATACTAGAAACAGGCTATTTGGGAATAAATTAGAACCCCTGTAAACTGGAAATCCCTCTAAACCGGAAGCTTATGTTGTCCCAACACATGTCCGGTTTAGAGGGGTTACACTGTATACACTTTCTCTTGCTGTTTAAGCTTCTACTGGTCCACCTCATTCATGCTTGAGACTTTTAAATGGACATTTCAAGTTTTCAATTAGGTCTAGTCCATTTAAGACTATTTTCAGTTGATTTTAAAATGACAAACAGTGAAGACCCTGATCTGAGTGATCCTACAGGGTCCCTCTGATAAGGATCAACACTGCAAAGGACAAGTGTACTCTAAACAGGTACACTGTTTGGGATGGACGAGTATACTCGTCGCTAGGGTTCAATGTGTTTAAATTTCAACCGCTTTAACACATTCAACCCTAGCGACGAGTATACTCGTCATTTACAAATAGTGTAACTGTAAAGATTACACTTGTCCCATGCAAACAGTGTAGATCCTGATCAGAGGGCTCCTTAAGGAGCCATCTGATCAGAGTCTACACTGTTTGTCATTTTGAAATATATTGTTAAAATCAACCCTAAATTGCCAAAAATGGAATGGATTTAATTTTGAATTGGATTTTCCATTTAAAAGTTTCAGGGGTGAATGAGTTAACGCTATCTACCATAACTATTTTCAGAGATACAGTAAAACCTCTCTATTACAATCACGAAAACGAAGGATAATTGAAAGACCGGTGACCGGTTTAAAGCAAGATGACAGTGAAACAGAAAGCTCTTAAAGGAGCTTTCTGTTTCACTGTCACCTTGCTTTAAGCAGTAACCTCCCTTAAGCACCTATGAAGCAATATAGTGATTGCAATAGAGAGGTTTTTACTGTAGTAGCCTAATAGTACAGTGTGGTTAACTGTATTTTGTTTACATGGTACGGTAGGGTATATAGATTTAGGACTTAATTGCATGTGCACGACATGTTCTCCGCTGTTGTTTTATTTCCTATGGAACTATTTCTTGTGACATGGCGAGATTATTCCTGTTATTGTTAGTGTTTGTGTCATTTGCACTCGCAAACAAGAAGAACTTCAACGGGTACGTAAACACCGTACTCATTTTTTACCCCACCCACCCGCGTTCTAAATGAATATTTACTCTAATCGCGCCTTTCATGTATACGTGGCCTTGTATAGATATAACTGAACAGAGCTGTGTAGCCACACTTCATTGACCCGTTACCCCATAGTCTGTTTCTAGTATTGAATAAAGGTGACAACATAAAGCAGGTTGAAAGTAAAGCAGAATGCGCCTTAAGGCGCATTCTGCTTTACGTTCAGCCTTCTTTAAGCTATCATCTGCAAGGATATAGAAATTATTTCTTAAGGTTCACATTTATGAAAGTATTAAGTGAAAATATTTTCTGCCGTGGTGGAATAAATGAAAGGCGTAAAAAGGCGTATTTATGGGTTACCCGGCGTCTGATCTGGCTCCAAACTGTTTGCACTGCAAATAATAGATTTAGCGTAAACGCGTTTATTGGGAAAGAATAACAGATTCTCCACTGTACCATTGCGTTTAACTGGGAAAGAATAAAGAATAACGTCTTCTTTTGTCGGACAACTGTCCCACATTACCATTAGCCTTTCTCTGATTTTTTCTCTGTCTGTCTCTCTTTCTCTTTTGCGTCCCCTCTCTTTCTTTCTTTCTTTCTCTCTTTCTTTCTTTTTCCCTCTTTACAAACTTACCTATCTGGTGATATCTAAATCTATTGTATTTGGTCTGGAAAAAGTTGTCGTCTGCTATTGTTTTGAAAAGATAATTTATTTTTAGAACCATAGCAGACGACAAGTCCAAATTTCTCTTCATAACATTGTCAGAGCGTCAAACAGTTTGGATCCTGATAACGACACGTAACGCAGCGTCTCATCTCTATCCAAACTGTTTTTAAAGGTTATCACTGTGGTACATACGAGGGACATTTTATAAGTAGTGGCAACTGATCAATAACTTTAATATAATAAGTGCAAAATGCATGTGTGATATATCATTTTAAAGAACAATCATTTACAAACACGATAACACATGATAAGATCACATAAGTTGGTAGGTCACAACATGACCTACATGACCCCTACTTTTGGACACTAGAACATCGCACTTATCAGACATTATATTTTGCCGTAATAACTTCTTTTTCGTTTTCTTTTTTGTTTTTAATTCTTGGGGGAAATACATTAGTTTATATCTCTATTATAATGTAAATAAAATTCCATTACCATTGAAAGGGTAAACTATCTTAGAAATATTTTTTTCAAAAACAACATTTCTTTTTTTGCTTATGAAAAAACTCGACATATGTTTTCGAAAGCAATACCATTTTCTTAGATCGGTATATCTATATTTTGATTTTAAAACATAAAAATCTTCTTCAATTACTCCAATTATAGCCTAGTTTAATATAAAAATGAGTATTTTTAAAGTTTTTAAATTATTTTTTATTAATTATTTTATTTATTTATTATTTATTTTATTTTATTATTTTATCTTTTTTTGTTCAATACAATGATTTAAAACTGTGAAGTGTGTGCATAATTGTCTGATTTTCCTGGACAGAAAGTTTAATAAACTTATTCAAAATAATAAAGCCGCTATAATAATTATACATGTAGTATCATTTTGTACAAAAAATAACTTCAACAAGACACAAAAAATGTCAAATGTCCTGGAATAGGGGTTATTTAGGTTCATGTTGTGACTTATCGACAAATGTGATCTTATTGTGCGTTACACTATCGTGTCAGCAAATAATTGCTCTTTAAAATGATATATCACACATGCATTTTGCACTTATTATATTGAAATTATTGATCAGTTGCCACTACTTAACAATGTGTTTGCCATTGTAAACCTCGTAGAAGCGCCTTTTAGCGGATATGGTATCTTCTTCGGCTTAAGAAAATAGTTCCAATTTAATCAGTCATAAATATTATAGTTTAGGGAATATTTTCTATATTCTAGCAAATGGAAGGTTAAAGCAGGTTGAAAGTAAAGCAGAATGCGCCTTAAGGCGCATTCTGCTTTACTTTCAACCTGCTTTAAGAGGTTACCGATCTTCAATACTAGAACTAGGCTATCGGGTAAAGGGTTAAATCGCAAATCACGTATTCAGTTAATGTACATTTTGTTTTTACATTAACATTAAAACCTCTCTATTACGACCACTAAAACGAAGGCTAATTGGTTGTATAAAAGACAGGTGACAGCTTAAAGCAAGTAACAGTAAAACAGAAAGCTGCTAAAGGAGCTCTCTGTTTTACTGTCACCTTGCTTTCAGCAGTCACCTGTTCGGAGCTTTCAGTTTTACTGTCACCTTGTTTTAAGCAGTCACCTGTCGTAAATACCAAGTAATTAACACACATTATTTGTCGTAATAGAGAGGTTTAAATGTATCTGTTTATAGTTGAATGACAATGTGATCGTCACGTACATTTGCGGTGCATATCAAGTGTTTGCCTCGTGTGTGCTTGTAACTTTTTATTATCTGTTTCTGTTTAATTTGAACACATGTACATTTTGAATCTTACAGTGGAGAAAAGGTTATTCTTTCTCAATACACGCGTTTAAGCTAAAATTATTATTTCCATTGCAAACAGTTGGGAGCCAGATCAGACGCCGGGTAACCCGGTATCTGACCAAGCTCAAAACGGTTTGCCACTCAGGTAATAAAACTATTATTATGCTTTAACCCTTTTACCTTGCCGATATTCTCTTCTGTAATACGTTTGCCTGTACAATAAATTTTTAAAATAGATTTCATGCGAAATTACTAAAGACATGTCGAAATTATTGTCAAACAGCTTGGATCCTGAACAGACGCCGCGCAACGCGGCGTCTGGTCAGGATCTAATATGTTTGCAAAATATATTTTAGTCACCTTAGCTTAGGCAATTATATGGTTCAGTATAGTATATGGTATGTTTACATTTGGATTTCAAGGGCTATTGCTCTCTTATCTCGAACAATCCTTTGTTTCAACTCCTTCACTTTTATGACGTCGTCAATATTAAACAATCGTCGTCTGCTTTTTTTTCTGAAATTTAATTTTGGTTTTTTTTTTACTTAGGAAATATTGACATGAGTGTCAAACAGTTATGATACTGATCAGACGCCGTATTACGCGGCGTCTGACCAGGATCTAGACTATTTGCAAATGTCCATTGTACTCGGGTTAAGGCAGTGGTGGGTTTTAACTACAAATTGAACTAAATACGTATATTTTCAAAACACGGTCCGAGTGACCTGACAGTTTCGATCCTGATGAGACTCCATGTCACGCGGCGTCTCATCAGGATCTAAACTGTTTGCAAAGCTAATCACCGTTGCACACGTCCGTCGCGGCGTTAGTTAATAGCGGAGCCCATGTCTCGCCAAGCTAAAATTATTAACCACAGCCGAAAACCACGTGTACTTCCGGTTCGCTTTGGTCATAACCCTCTCATTCTCAATGACGCGTGAAAGTGCGTTTGCAAACAGTTTGGATCCTGATCAGATGCTGCGTAACGCGTCGTCTGATCAAGATCAAAACTGTTTGACACTCGTTTTGAAATGTCTTCAGTCATACTACCTTAGTTTTTAACTTTAAAATTATATTGAACGCAACTAAATTGAAGCAGACGACAATGACACGGTGAAGGGTACTCACGAAATATTTGAGAGTGAAATTGTTAAACACGTAGCCGTTGATTTTCTTAGAATTTCATCCGCCCTGACATAAACTTGTGGTAACGGGATCGTCTTATTCCTTCCATCATATACAAACAGTATACCTGTGTGGAGTACACTTGTTTTATGCAAGCAATCTGATAAGAATCTACACTGTTGTTTTTTTGTAACATGTAATAAACACACCTAAATATTAAAAAATGGACTAGACTAAGACTAAATTGAATATGTGGAATATTTAATTTAAAATTTCAGGGGTGAATAATTAAAAACAAAGGCTACCTGTAGGTTTGCTAATGAGCGGTTGATTAATTATTTACATGATTGAACTGTGATATCATTATGCAATACAGTGGACGCCTTCAAACCGGAACCTCTAAATACCGGAATTCTATATAAATCGAAACCTCTAAATACCGGAACCCCTCCAAACCGGAACCTCTAAATAACGGAATTCTCTCTAAACCGGACAAAAGCTTTGGTCCCGTATCCAACCCTTCTTTAGTTTTACCAATTACACCATAAATATGCATTTTTACGTCTTTGGTTTATTCCTACACTGATGGAAATAGTTTATGTATTTAAAGAGATGATAGCTTAAAGCAGGTTGAAAGTAAAGCAGAATGCGCCATAAGGCGCATTCTGCTTTACTTTCAACCTGCTTTAAGTGGTCTGTTATCTTCCATACTAGAAACAGGCTATTTGGGAATAAATTAGAACCCCTGTAAACTGGAAATCCCTCTAAACCGGAAGCTTATGTTGTCCCAAACATGTCCGGTTTAGAGGGGTTACACTGTATACACTTTCTCTTGCTGTTTAAGCTTCTACTGGTCCACCTCATTCATGCTTGAGACTTTTAAATGGACATTTCAAGTTTTCAATTAGGTCTAGTCCATTTAAGACTATTTTCAGTTGATTTTAAAATGACAAACAGTGAAGACCCTGATCTGAGTGATCCTACAGGGTCCCTCTGATAAGGATCAACACTGCAAAGGACAAGCGTACTCTAAACAGGTACACTGTTTGTGATGGACGAGTATACTCGTCGCTAGGGTTCAATGTGTTTAAATTTCAACCGCTTTAACACATTCAACCCTAGCGACGAGTATACTCGTCATTTACAAATAGTGTAACTGTAAAGATTACACTTGTCCCATGCAAACAGTGTAGATCCTGATCAGAGGGCTCTTTAAGGAGCCATCTGATCAGAGTCTACACTGTTTGTCATTTTGAAATATATTGTTAAAATCAACCCTAAATTGCCAAAAATGGAATGGATTTAATTTTGAATTGGATTTTCCATTTAAAAGTTTCAGGGGTGATGAGTTAACGCTATCTACCATAACTATTTTCAGAGATACAGTAAAACCTCTCTATTACAACCACGAAAACGAAGGATAATTGAAAGACCGCTGATCGGTTTAAAGCAAGATGACAGTGAAACAGAAAGCTCTTAAATGAGCTTTCTGTTTCACTGTCACCTTGCTTTAAGCAGTAACCTGCCTTAAGCACATATGAAGCAATATAGTGATTGCAATAGAGAGGTTTTACTGTAGTAGCCTAATAGTACAGTGTGGTTAACTGTATTTTGTTTACATGGTACGGTAGGGTATATAGATTTAGGACTTAATTGCATGTGCACGACATGTTCTCCGCTGTTGTTTTATTTCCTATGGAACTATTTCTTGTGACATGGCGAGATTATTCCTGTTATTGTTAGTGTTTGTGTCATTTGCACTCGCAAACAAGAAGAACTTCAACGGGTACGTAAACACCGTAATCATTTTTTACCCCACCCACCCGCGTTCTAAATGAATATTTACTCTAATCGCGCCTTTCATGTATACGTGGCCTTGTATAGATATAAATGAACAGAGCTGTGTAGCCACACTTCGTTACCCCATAGTCTGTTTCTAGTATTGAATAAAGGTGACAACATAAAGCAGGTTGAAAGTAAAGCAGAATGCGCCTTAAGGCGCATTCTGCTTTACGTTCAGCCTTCTTTAAGCTATCATCTGCAAGGATATAGACATTATTTCTTAAGGTTCACATTTATGAAAGTATTAAGTGAAAATATTTTCTGCCGTGGTGGAAGAAATGAAAGGCGTAAAAAGGCGTATTTATGGAGTAAACGGTTAAACCATTTGCTGCAGCACCAAGTACAGTACAGGAAAACATTTCTTTGATGACCATTTATTGATTGTATGAAAGACAGGTGACAGCTTAACCATTTCATTATCAAATTATTCAGGAGATGTTTACCCCTTCATCGTTTCATTGTCGTCTGCTTCAATTTTTTTGTCTGCAATGTCGTTTAAAAGTTAAAAAAAATAAGGCAGTATGACTGAAGAAATTTCAAAACGAGTGTCAAACAGTTTTGGTCCTGATCAGGATCCAAACTGTTTGCAAACACGCTTTTAAGCGTCATTGAGGTCAAACGGGTTAAAACTTATAAGAAAGATGAATGTAGTTACCCGCCGTAAACAAATAATAATTAACACATTTTACAGGTATTAATAGAAGGGTTTTACTGTTTTGTTTCTGATCAGACGCCGCGTTTAGGAATAGGAGCTTTCTGTATCACATATCATAAAATATATGCTGTAGCGCTCCCTCTCTACAACGGCCCTCTCAACAACGACTCCCTCCTTATAACAATTATAATAGTATGCCTAACACTTTCACTTTTGCTATATCGTCTGCTTAAAACTGTCGTCTGCTGTTTTAATCAAAGTTACATAACATACATTTTGACTGAAAAAATTAATGACGAGTGACAAACAGCTTTAATCCAGACCAGACATCGCGTTACGCGGCGTCTGATCTGGATTCAACTGTTTGCAAATGTAAGCCAATTTCCCTCCCTGAAACGACTCCCTCCGAACAACGCGCATATTTTTTGTCTCCCCTTGGATGTCGTTGAAGAGGGGAGCGCTGTAACCTGCATTTAGCAATCGTCTTTATCTAAGATTGCCTATGGGTTACAGTGGAGAATCTGTTATTATTTCCCAATAAACGCGTTTACGCTACAACTATTATTTGCAGTGCAAACAGTTTGGAGCCAGATCAGACGCCGGGTAACCCGGCGTCTGATCAGGCTCCAAACTGTTTGCCACCAAGATAAACAAGAATTATCAGAATTGTCCAAAAGTTGTTCTTTTCTACGTTTTAGTGCTTTGCGTTTGCGTACATTTGCGTTTAAACGGGAAAGAATAACAGATTCTCCACTGTACCATTTACACGACTGAAATGTAATTATACAAATACACAAGTCCTGCTGTTTATATGACTCGTCCAACCGGAAAAAACCACTTAAAATAGAAACATCCCATTTTAGATTTAAGCTTACACCCCCCTTTTTTTTTTTACATACTTTATAATTGCAAAGTCACAAACAGAGCAGACTCTGAATAAATGCATCAATTAGGAGCACCCTGATCAGGGTATAAACTCTTTGCATAGGACAAGTGTACTCGTCACTATTACCCTGTTTTGTAAATGACGAATATACTCGTCACTATACTTTATTGTATGTAACCCTTTCACTCTCAATGACGTCATAACGCGCATTTGCAAACAGTTTTGATATTGATTAGATGCCTGGAAATGCGGCGTCTGATCAGGATCCAAACTGTTTGACACTTGTTTTGACGTCAGTTATATACAGGCTAAAATCTAGCTTTGAAACGATATTGCAGACAACAATATTGAAGCAGACGACAATATGGCGGTGAAGGGGGGTAAAAACCGCACGATAAATTTCACCATGAAAGGGTTTTAAGCTTCTACCGATTTAAAACGTTATCAATGATTAATGGTTTTGAGTGAAAAGAATACTATAGAGGGAGGTTATGGTTAGTTATTTTACGTTGGCAAGATAGGGTAGGGTACTTAAATTTAGTCCGCTGGAGTTTTTTATTTTTTGTCTATGCATGGAGCTATTCTTTGTGTCATGGGGCGAGTCCTCTTGTTGTTGATTTTTGTGACCTTTGCACTCGCAAACAAGAAGAACTTCAACGGGTACGTAAAACACCGTTATCATATTCTTTCCCCACCCATCCTCGTTCGCAATGTGTACTTAATCATGTATTTCATGTATAGCCTACGTGGCTTTTATAGACAAAGGCATTGTGTAGTCACAAGTCATATTAACATTTTCGCTGCCTAACTCCGAATACGGTCGTTTAATTTTTGTAGACAATTTGGCTCCTGATCAGACGCCGCATAACCGCGGCACCATAACACATAGTTCCTACATGCTATCACGTGGTAGCATAAAGCTGACTGAAAGTATAACAGAATGCTCCGGAGGAAGCATTCTGTTTGACTTTCAGCCTGTTTTAAGTGATTCTTTGGAGAATGGGTTAAATAGAATAAAGTACAGTACATGTCACGCGATTTCCAAGGCATGCGAGGAAAGAAAGAGTTGTTGTCGCGGCATTTTAGTGGAAATCTGAAATATACGAACATGTTAAATAATGATTTTTTGGACTTTAACCCGTTTCCCTACAGCCTGCTCCCAGTTTTGATAACTGGTGTCTACTTAAAGTAGGTTGAGAGTGCATATAAAACAGAATGTTCTTTATGGGGCATTCTGCTTTACTTTTTACCTGCTTTTAACTGGCATCTGGAAGGATACAGGAAATACATTCTGTATCTTATGTTTAGTGCTTCCTAGGTAGGGACTACTTTTATCAGCGTAGAAATACTCCAAGGCATAAAACGATGTATTAATGAAGTAATGGATTAATGCTTTAACAGTATGAATATTTCTTTATTTCGTCTGTTCTGAATGTCTTATCTTTGCCAAATAAATACGCTTATGATAAGAACAGTATTGCCAACAGTTTCAGTCAGATAAGAGGCCGGGTCTGCCCCCACCTCCACCCCACCCCCACCCCACCCCACACTGAATCTGTGCACAATGTATACGGAGAGACTATAATAATACTGCTAGATCTAATAGTAATAAAAATAATAATCCGCTTCTCCATAGTCTGTTTCTAGTTTTGAAAACAGGGTACCGCTCCATACTGTAGAACAAATGCAGGAGTAAAATGCGCATTTATGGAGTAATGGGTTAAAATAAGTTCCATGTCAGTTTTGTTTTAAACGAGTATGAGTTTTCAATGATATACCGAACCTTTTGAAGGTTTGATATTTCCCATTTGAATACGGGCGTAATAAGTTAATAACGACTATGCGTTTTGTGTAAACTGAAATCCAACCGTTTATTAGCTCACCTTAGCCAAAGGCTCAAGGTGAGCTATTGGGATGGCCCTGTGTCCGGCGTCCGTCGTCGTGCGTCGTGCGTATGTTCGTCGTCGTTAACAATTGCATCAAATGGCATCTCCTCCTATACCCCTTGACAGAATTCAACTAAACTTTACAGAAATGTTCCTTGGGTCAAGCTCTTTCAAATTTGTTCAAAGAATTAAAAACAATGCAGAACTCTGGTTGCCATGGCAACCAAATTGAAAAAATAAGGAAATCTTAAAAAATCTTCTTGTCAAAAGCTGCAAGGGCCAGAGCTTAGATATTTGGCACATAGCATCATCTACAGGTCCTCTATCAAGTTTGTTCAAATTATGCCCCAGGGGTCAAAATTGGCCCCGCCCCGGGGATCACAGTTTTACATAGAGTTATATAGTGAAATTTTCAAACGTCTTCTTCTCTGAAACCAATGTGGCCAGAGCTTTGATATTTGGCATGGAGACACTTTTAGATGTCCTTTACCAAAATTGTTCAAATGGTTGTGGTCGGTTGCATAACTAGGTCACAGGAGCTAAAAATAGATTTTTTCAATGAAAACTTAAAAAATCTTCTCGTCTGAAACTACAAGGGCCAGAGCTTAGATATTTGGCACATAGAATTGCCTACAGGTTCTCTATCAAGTTTGCTCAAATTATGCTCCTGGGGTCAAAATTGGCCCGGCCCCGGGGGTCACGGTTTTACATAGAGTTATATAGTGAAATTTTCATACGTCTTCTTCTCTGAAACTAATGTGGCCAGAGCTTTGATATTTGGCATAGTGACACTTCTAGATGTCCTATACAGAAATTGTACAAATGGTTCTGGTCCGTTGCAAAACTAGGTCACAGGAGCTAAAAATAGATTTTTTCAGTGAAAACTTAAAAAATCTTCCTGTCTAAAACTACAAGGGCCAGAGCTTAGATATATGGTTGATATCATCGCCTACAGGTCCTCTATTAAGTTTGCTCAAATTATGCCCCTAGGGTCAAAATTGGCCCCGCCCCGGGGGTCACTGTTTTACATTAGATTATATATTAGAGTTATATAGTGAAATTTTCAAACATCTTCTTCTCTGAAACTAATATGGCCAGAGCTTTTATATTCTGTATGGTGACACTTTTAAATATACTTTACGTATTTTGTTCAAATTGTTCCGGTCTGTTGCATATCTAGGTCAGTCCTGGACATAAATCAATATCTCCATTTTTCCAATTATTCTCAGGTGAGCGAATATGCCCCATGGGGCTCTTGTATAATTTTTACATACCCGGCTTTTACAAGTAATCAATACTTACACAGTGACCCAAACGCTGCTTTACCCCGAGTACAAATAGATATTTGCAAATAGCTTGGATCCTGATCAGACGCCGCGTAACGCGGCGTCTGATCAGGATCCAAACTATTTGAAACTCAATTTTATATTCCTTAAGTCAAAATACCTAAACATTGAATTTAAGAAAAAAAAGCAGACGACAATCTTTTGAAATTGATAACGTGGTGGCAGTGATTCAAAAGAATTATTTTTTCTTCCGCATTCTCAAATGATCATAAATAGATTATGTGTCCTCTTTGTGAGTAATACTATAGCAAACAAGCTGCTGTCGCACAGCATACCAAAATACAGTGGCATAAATATTGAAACGGTATAATTCCTAATAAACGCGTTTGTGCTAAAACTATTTCAACTGCAAACTGTTTGGAGCCAAATCAGACACCGGGTAACCACATTAAAAATCGATAGATATTTCTCAAATTTTCCCTTTAATACATTTTATTGCAATTGCATTTGCGTAATTGCGTTTCGTTTGCGTTTAAATCGGGAAAATAACGTCCTCTCCACTGTATGGCCATTGTATTTTTGAGGCAGATCAGACGCCGGGTTACCCGGCGTCTGACCAGGTGCCAAACAACGTGTCACTCATATAAACTAAAGAACCAGCATTTTTTTCCTACAAAAGCTGTTATATTCTTCAATATACTCATTGCATTGCGTTTGCAAACGGAGAAGAATAGTATCTTCACTGTATCTATTCTATGTACTACAAGTACACTGTTCCCTCCCTACAACTGCCCTCTGAACAACGATTCCCTCCTAACAACGATCCTGTCGCTGGTCCCCCGAAAATACAAATATGTCTAGACCTTTTCGTGTTGTGATATCGTCTGCTTAAAATTGTCGTCTGCTGTTTTTCTCAAAGTTACGTAATTTACTTTTTGACAGAAAAAATAGTTAATGACGAGTGACAAACAACTTGAATCCAGATCAGACGCCGCGTAACGCGGCCTCTGATCTGAATTCAAGGTGTTTGCAAATGTAAGCCAATTTCCGTCCCTATAACGACTCCCTCCGAACAACGCACACATTTTTCTCTCCCATTGGATGTCGTTGTAGAGATGGGGCGGTGTAGTATTTATTTATTCACGACGGCAGTCCACATTTAAACTGAATGTCTGAATGATTTATAAAAGAACCTAAGTTATATCATACACATGAACAGTCCAATTTGGATACCCCAAACACCCTTAACCCTTTGAACCCTAGTCCCGCTTATAGGCGTCCTTTACAAAATGTGTACATGTGAACAGTACACTTGCCCTGTGCAAACAGTGAAGACCCAGATCAGAGGGCTCCGAAAGGAGCCCTCTGATCAGGGTCTTCACTGTTTGTCATAATGCTAAATATTGACAAAAACAACCCTTAAAAGTCAGAAAAGGACTAGACTAAATTGGAAACTGGAATTTTCCATTTAAAGTTTCAGGGAGGAAAGAGTTAACCCATTACCTCATAAATACGCATTTTAACGCCTTTCATTTACTCCTCCACGGAATTAAATAGTTCTACTTTATATCATGGAGAAATTACAGCATGGAGAAATTACATGGAGAAATTACAGATCCATCTGTAATTTCTGTAATTTCTCCATGTTTATATAGCCAAGAACATGTATCATAAGAAATGTTTTCCATGTTTTAGCAGATGGAAGTTTAAAGTAGGCTGAAAGTAAAGCAGATTGCACATGAAGGTGCATTCTGCTTTATTTTTAGCCTGCTTTAATTGGTTAACTATCTTCAATACTAGAAACAGTCTATGGGGTAATGAGTTAAGTCGACGTATACGAATTTGTACAGTTGATTTCAGAATTGCTTAAGTCGAACTATCCGTATTCCAACGTTATAACGTATCTTAACATCGCTTTATCTTTGCAATAGGGATATGTTCGTCTCAAGCGAGTCGAGATATCAAAGTTCGACTCGTAATTAAATGAGCGCAAACAACGTATTCAAACACAGTTCGTATTACTTTTAAGTTATTCACCGATGACTATTCAATGGTAGTGTCCATTTACCAATTAAGTCAAGTCCAGTTGATACTATTTAGGGTTGGTTTTGCAGTAAATTGCAAATTGACAAACTGTGTAGATCTTGATTTTTGGACTCCTGTTTTAGCCATATGATCTGTGTCTTCATTGTTGATAAACATAGGACAAGTATGGATGATGACAAAAACCTATATCTGCTTGTTAGTTTAAAACAGTGTAGACACGGACCATCAACCTATGCTGTTTGAGCTGCTATTTTCTGGTTTTATCATAGAATGACTAAACCCTTCACCCCGTTGCCTGTAAGTGTTTTAGGTATGCAGACAGGGGCTCTCTTTATCTAGTTGAATGTAAAGCAGAATGAGCGTAAACCATTTGTCACTGACGCCCTGACGCGCGTTTGCAAACAGATTGGGTCCTGATCAGACGCCGCGTAATGCGGCGTCTGATCAGGGCACAAGGTGTTTGACACTCTTATCGATATTTATTAAGTCAAGCAAAGTTAAATCTAACTTTGAGGCGATATTGCAGACAACAAAATAGAAGCAGACGACAATGAAACGATGAAGGGGTAAAAGTCTCCCGAATAATTTGATCAGGAAAGGGTTAAGACGCATTCTGCTTACTTCTAGGCCGCTCTAAGCTATCATCTGTGAAGGGTTACAAACAATTTTAATGGTACATGTTCATGACTGTTTAAATTACATGTAGTACTATTTTTTTCAGTGGGGGGGATACATTTAATACCCCGAAATGCGCTTCTATAGGGTAAAGTGTTAAATAGCATCATTTTTTACTTCTTCTTCAGACACCGTCTAATATCAGTCCATGCCAAGACAAGAGATGACCTTGATGCCCTGGAAAGGTTACAAGACAGCGGGCAGTTTGAGGAGGTGAGGCAGGGGGCAGCAATAGGTATCCACATGCGCGGATCAACATTTGTTTAAGTCTTAGAGAGTCCTGCAGAACCCTTATTCCTTAACTCTTTTAATGCCAACGTCGCCAAAATGCGACTTTGCCAAAAAAAAGTTTAGATCCTGATCAGACGCCGCGTAACGCGGCGTCTGATCAGGATCCAAACTGTTTGACACTCGTATCGATATTTCTTTAGTCATACTACATTGAATTATACATTTAAACGATCTTGCATACAACACTGTTGAAGAAGAAGACAATAAAGGGATGCTGGGGTTAATATCTCACAATTAATTTGGCAGCGAAAGAGTTAACCCATTCGTCACTGAAACACCAAATGGAATTTCCAGTTTCCAATAAAGTCTAGACATATTTGATTACATTTTTGTATATATATAGGGTTACATGAATCTTACATTTCATTGCAGTAGTGCAGACCCTGATCAGAGGGTTCTTTTCTTATTACAGGAACAATGTAACCAGGGTCTATACTGTTTGCATAGAAAAAATGTATTCTTCATTGGTACATAAGACTCGTCGGTAGTGTTGAATGTGTTATCTGCTGTTTATCGTTCGTCCTCTTGAAACTAGTGTTGGGGATCGGACAGGAAATCACCATCGATAATCGGAACCTCTTAACCGATTGATTTATTCCACGTGCTTTGTCAGCCTTATTACGCATGCGCCTACAGCAATTTGGCCTGACTAAAGGTTCGAGCTATAGTTCCACGTGAAGTAGCTCTTAAAGACATCTCCTGGTGATCTTTTGATCATTAGGCCTTGCCAGACAATTTCCTTGCAAAAAGCATGGGTCTTGTGGACATACCATTAGAGCTTCTCGTGTGAGACCCGACCTTTATATTTGATAGTTTGGTTAGAAATAAGCATTGAAAATCACTAGAGCATGAGTATAATCTGGGCTTCACCAGATAAACTCAGGGCTGCCATTTCTCCGGATTTTTCCTAAATCTCCGGAGTTTTTCCGAGTTCATGGTAGCTTAAAGCAGGCTGAAAGTAAAGCAGAATGCGCCATAAGGCGCATTCTGCTTAACTTACAGTCTGCTTTAAGTAGTCGCATGTCAACAAAACAAGAAAATACTATGGGGTAAAGGTACGATTCGTAAATTCGCACTTGAAAAATGCAAATTTGGAAATTCATGTTAACTTATGGCAGCCCTGTGAACTGGTTGTGATGCATGCTTTTACAGTTAAATTATCACACTATCGAGACAATGTGGGGGGAGTCCCTCAATGGACTGAGGAAAAGTCTTTAAAGACATTAAGCCAGTCCATTCACTGAATCCCCCTCATTGTCCTCACTTGGTGTGAAAATACAGGTAGATCACGACAAAATTGCTCAGGTAACGGCTCAGCCATCTGAAGTTTTGAATAGAGGCCCTTACATAATAGATCTCAATAGGTTTTTCAATGGGTTTTACTAATCAAGCTATCAAATATTAGGTGCGGGCCTCACATGAGACGCCTGAATGATTCTTTGCCTAGACGCTAGCCGAGTAAGTGCATGGGCTCCATGCTTTGACTCAAACTTTCTACGGTGTAGGTGTTACCACCCAAGCTTGGTCATGTAATGTCTTTAAAAACAAATTTCTTTTACTACATGTATTTCAGCTGGACTTTTGGACGGAACCTTCCCTTGTGCGATCGACAGAAATCCGAGTATCGCCGAATGATTACGGACACTTACGAGCCGCCCTGAATGAGGCCGATCTTACCTACACAGTTGTAAAGGAGAATATTCAAGAGTATGTTGATAACTATAGTTGAACCTAAAAAACGAAACCCTTCCGAACAAAGAACAATGTTCGATTTAGAGAGGTTTCTTGATGAACCCTGTCGCTGCCAAGGAAACCTGTTCAGACGCCGTGTGACGCGGTATCTGAACAGGATCCACACTGTTTGACACTCACACCAATACTTCCTGAGTCAAAACCTCATAAAAATCCAAATTTTGAAAGTAAAAGCAGACGAAAATAGTAAGTAGACGATAACATGACAGAGAATGTGATAGACGGGTATTTCATTCAAAATGGCAGTGAAAGGGGCATTTATAAGCACTTTTATTAAGTCATTATCCCCTGAAACTTTTGGTTTTCACTGCACAACCCGGGTCCAAGGTTATAATACATTTGAGTTGAGTCTGAGATCGTTCTCAAAAACACTTGAGAATAATCTCAGACTCAACTCAAACGCTTTATATAACTCAACAAAGAGAAAGCTACTCGTTTACCATATTCAAACAAAAACAGTAAAATGTAGGAAATTACAGTTGTTTTGAAGAAAAACCTTCTTTGTTTCATGAGTGCAATGAATACACATTTCTATAGTTGCTCGAGACGTTGTCCGCGGAAACTACCTATCTGACGAGCGCTTTGGTGCAATTCTGATTGGCTGTTTCCGCCAAGAATGTCAATAGCTGAATACTATGCCTTGTAGCGCACCACCAAATGGTGACGTGTTCATTATATGCCTTCAATATACAACACCAAGAATTATATAGTTGTATAAATCATTTTGTATCCAAAAACATTTGATAATTTAAGCAGAACAATAATTATTTTACTTTACAAAGAATAAAGTGGAAACTGTAGGCTACATGTATACGTGAAATCGAAAACGAGGTTGGAGAGAAATAAATCTACAAGCAGCAAAATACAAGGAGTAAGACATAGACTCTTTTATCTTAAGTAAAACCCGGAAAAGTTTGGTTTTGCTGGAAGGCATATAATTAAATTGAAGATTACTCAACCTACGGTTACTGAATTACTCAAGCGTCTGATCTGGCTCCAGATACATTTGTGTTTTGTAATATAATTCATAATAGTTAGGCGCAAAAACTTCATGACGCTTACGGTCTGCTAAATATATTCTCATATATTTTTACTGAAGAAGCAGCATTTTATCAGGGTTTAAACTGTTTGCAGATGTTAGTCATATCGCTCTCGACACTCTAAGGTTTAACCAAACAATACGGTGGGGTATGCCAGGTTGTCGGTAAAACCAGATGTCGGAATTACCAGTCTATACTATAGCAGTAACCTTTGACCTTTACAGATTTATAGACATAGAGACCGAGTCGGGGTCAAGGGTCACCAGGAGTTCTTCAGAGTGTAACATCACACACGACTATTGTTCGTATGGGCAGGTAACAATCAAGCTTAATATACTTAATATAGTATACAGTGCTCCCTCCCAACAACGGCCCTCCCAACAACAATTCGCTCCTTAGAACGACCATTGCCGTTGTTCCCTAAACAAGACAATTATGTCTAGAACCTTGTCATGACTTCTATACCGTCTGCTTAAATTTGCCGTCTGCTGTTTTTCTCAAACTTACATATAAGTGGACATTTTGATAGAATAAATATAGTGACGAGTGACAAACAGCTTGAATCCAGATCAGACGCCGCGTTACGCGGAGTCTGATTTGAATTCAAGCTGTTTGCAAATGTAAGCCAAATCTTAATTGTCCCTCCCTATCACGGCTCCACACTATCTACGTCTCACGTTGAGTGTCGTTTGTAGAGAGAGAGAGAGAGTGAGAGAGAGAGAGAGTGAGAGAGAGAGAGGGGGGGGGGGGGTAGCTGAACGTTATTATTCTCCGTTCAACTCATTACTCTATAAATACGCTTTTTTACTTTTTCGATGTATTCCTCCACTGGAGAAAGCATTTTCACTTTATATGTTATGAATATGCAACATAAGAAATAGCTGGTGGCGTATTCATGGTCTAGCGAAAACGCACAAGTACCGCAGTGGTTGCTGGTTCGATTCCCAGTCGCATCATATATAGAGAATAATATGTCAGTGTACAAGGTAGGACTGGTTTATTCTGCGAGGGAGGGAAGAAACCAGTTAACCGCGAGGCTTTGCCGATTGTTAACTTGTTTCTCCTTGAGCAGAATAAAGTTTTAACCAGTCCTATCTTATGCAATGGCATATCATTCAATTTATTCCGTCATTAAATGATTTTAGCATTTCAAACTAATACTAATACTATATTTGACAAGTTTTACATAATTGTTTATGTAACATGGTGAGAAAATATGCAGCCAGACCGGGACTCGAACCCGGGATCCCCTGCTTACAGGGCAAGTGTTCTACCGACTGAACCACCGGGCCGCTTACACAAATCTCTCACCATTTAATTATAAACTCAAACCGGCTACACACACTCCCTCTACACAAGAATTCCACCCGAATTCTTACTAAAGAACACCCTTCGAGTTTCTTTTTATTATTTCTGTACACTCTACGAGTTACATATTATCCTACGGGTTATTTACGTTAGGTGCCAAATGTAACATGGTGAGAAAGATATGCAGCAAGACCGGGGCTCGAAACCGGGACTCCTTGCTTACAGGGCAAGTGTTCTACCGACTGAACCACCGGGCCGCTTACACAAATCTCTCGCCATTTAATTATAAACTCAACCCGGCTACATTTAGAAAATTCTCACATACCCGCATAAATATACGCAAGGGAGCGAGCGAAGTGCGCATTATTTTCTCAGTTAATTCTTACACGTCAGAAAAGGGACGAAACAAAACGCTTCAAGTGAAGTATAATTGCAATAAACTGGAAAAGTGAGCCGATTCAAAGAAAGGTTATACATTTGAACTCAAATTGAACATACTATACCTTTCATCTCATAAGATTATATTAAAAAAAAATCGACTGCCATTTGTCAACAGTTTTCGCGTTACTCTTCAAATTCGTTTATTGTTTCGGAACAGTTTCTTTTCTTACTCCCCAGATTCAAACTCTGCATCCCATTAAAATCTGAAGCATTTGGCGCACATATTAATTATGCATAGCGATTGTGTCTTTATTCTTTGTTATTTAGCATTAGCAAAATACAAAATTATACAGTGTTTTAGTTGAGTCTGAAATCGTTCTCAAGCATTTGATTGGTCCAATCAAATGCTTGAGAAAATCTTTGGGGTCTAATAAAGTCGAATCTCAATAAGTTAAGTTCGCTCGAGTCGAACTTAACCGTTTGTCAAATCTAAAACGTGGTTTAGAACAAATGCTATCAAAACTAAAATAACCGCACTCCAGTGACGTTTATCGTGTTACTTTAACCCATCTATGCCAATTGGATTCTCCCCTGCTTATGCGCCCATTTTTCAGTTTCATTTTTTTGTTTTCATTTTATTTGTTTTATTGAAACAATGCAGATTCAGATCAAACGGCATATGAGAGTACTGTTTACCTATGTCCCATTCATTGGTCACAAATAGCTGTATGAAATTCTAATACCCTTGACTATACACACGAAGTACTGTGTTTTCTAATATCCTGAAAAAGTATTGTTTAAAGTTTTATTGAAATCATGGCTGTCAGTTTAAAGCGTGTAGTCACGCGGTAATTATTATTATTCATGTTGCAGATCGAATCACATCTATTGATGTTGCAAGAGAAATATCCGGACCGGGTGGTTATTGAAGCCATAGGGGTATCACACGAAAGCCGCAAAATCTATTCTGCCAAGGTAATGAGTTATCTCCCCTCCCTGAAGTTTTACGACAACTTTCGACATAAGTCGAAACTCGATACTTCGAACTCGCTTAAATCGATCTTACCAGTTTTCGTAAGTTGAATTTTGAAAAGTCAATCTCACTTAAGTCGAACATACCCGTATTTCAAAGTTAAAACGTGGCTAAGCCACGTTTTAACTTTGAAATATGGGTATGTTCGAACTAACGCAAGTTCGTAGAATAGAGTTTTTACTTTATTTAGCCCTTCCACTACCGTGCCCGATGACACAAACATTTGTAAACAGTTTGGATCGCGTAATGCGGCATCTGATCAGGATGCAAACTGTTTGACATTCATTTCAATGTTATAAAGTCAAACACGCGCAAAATTCCATTTTTTATAAATGTGTTTGTTTTGTTTGTTAACGTCCATTTCTGCCATCTATGGGCTAATTGGACGCCCCAGATAGGGGAGCGGATACAGAGAACCCGGCGCGCGATGCCCTACTCTTATTATCGAAAGAGTTCTCTGGTTCTTTTAGATGCCAAGTGTAAAGCACTCATACATCGGACCTCGGTTTATAAAGTCTCATCCGAAGGACTTGGTTCGGCGGGGGATCGAACTCACAACCCCTGACGTCGTAAGCGGGTGCTTTACCCCTCGACAACGTCCGCCGTTTTTGTTTTTTTTGTTTTTTTATATAATAAAGGCGGGTGAAAATTTTAAGCAGACGATAACAAAAATGGCGTTGACTGTGTTAGACGGATAATGACAATAAAAGGTTAATTGTTTATTGGAAGATTTCGTTATACATTATACTGTGAATATCGCTTATAACGGAATTGGATATAACGAAATACCGGATATATCGATACAAATCGTTTACCCATCTCTAATAAAGGTGAAGTAAAATGGAATTGATATAACGAAATTTGAATAGAACGAAAAATATCAGACTGACCCGAGCACTTTGTTTTATAAGAGCTTTAATGTTTGCTAATGTCTTTCTGTGGACGACAGGGATCAACAGGGTTGCCTTTTCTCTGGATTTTTCCGAAAACTTCGGATTTTTATCCTAGCAGATGAAAACTTAAAATAGGCTGAAAGTAAACCAGAATGCCCCTTTAGGCGCATTCAACTTTATTTTCAACCTGATGCAAGTAATCGCGATTGAAAAATAGAAAATTTGGAAATCTTAGGATTTTTCAAGATCAACCTTTGACAACAGCCCTGAATTAATTCACGTGTTTGTTAAAATTCTGAATTAATACAGCTTGCTTAAATATTGCCTAATTCAATAAATGTTTAGTCACTTTGAACACTGAAGTCATTCAATGAATAATAGTCTTTTAAATTAGATATCTATGTTGTTTTTAAAATTTAGATGAACTGTACATGTATTATTATTCAGATTGCATCCGATCGGAATAAACCTAAACGAGCCATTTGGATTGAGGCAGGTACGCATGCGCGAGAATGGATCACTATAGCTACAGCAATGAATCTAATAGACGGGGTAAAGTCTTATACAATTAACAAAAACGGTATCATTTTCCGCTTTAACAAAACTAAAGGAAATATTGTCGAACTTTCCTCAGCTGAAATTCCAGAATCAGAATTCACTTTATATGTAATAACGGGTTTCTTTATCCAAGCAATTATGGCTTAAAGCAGGCTGAAGGTAAAGCAAAACACGCATTAATGCACATTCTCATTAACCCTTTCATGATAAAATTATTCGGCAGATTTTTACTCCTCCACCGCTCTATTGGCGTCTTCTTCAGTATCGTTGTCTGTAAGACACTTTTCAAAGTTAGATTTAAGGTAGTATGACTTAACCCATTACCCCTTAAAAACGCCTTTTTACGCCTCTTATTTATTTCTCCACTGAAAAAAAAAGTTCCAGTTTATACAGCCAAGAATATGTACCAGAAGAAATATTTTCCATATCCTAGAAGATGGTAGCTTAAAGCAGGCCGAAAGTAAAGCAGAATGTGCCTTAAGGCACATTCTGCTTTACTTTCAACCTGCTTTAAGTGATCACCTGTTTTCAAAGCTAGAAATAGGCTAAGAGGTAATGGGTTAAATAACTATCGATAAGAGTGTCAAAAGTTAAAACTCAAATCTGACAAACAAATTTCTTGGGAACGATCTCAGACCCACTCAAAAGCTTTACAACCTTGGGGCCAGATATGGAAGGTTATAACCTGTATTGTTTAACTGTATTGTGGTATTGTTTAAAGACTTTTCCTCAGTCCATTGAGGGACCACCAGCCCATTGTTCTGGAGGTGTCAATGTAACTGTAAAGCACGTGCAACACAATCTCAGTTTACCTTGTGAGGTCCAGATTATACTCATGTTCTAGTGATTTTCAATGGTTATTTCTAATAAACTATCAAATATAAAGGTACGGTCTCACATAAGACGATTCAATAGTTCAATATGCACAAGACCCATGCTTTTTGCAAGGAAATTGACAGTAAATAATCTGGCAAGGCGTTATGACCAAAAGGTCGTCAGGAGATGTCTTTAACTGTATTTTAACTGTATTTCACGGGTCTAGTTGGTCAAACAGGAGTCTGTTCACGTGCGCATCATGCTAGCTGCCTTCGACTGGTACGTGGTACCCATGCATAATCCAGACGGCTACGAGTTTTCACGAGTAAGTACATGCATAAAATATCAAACAGAAGCTTACTTGTTGAATAACCTTTGTAACCATCTTAACCGGACATGTGTGGGGCACCATTAATGTCCGGTTTAAAGGGTTTTCCGGTTTAGAGGGGTTTTAACCCTATATTGATTGATTCTATTATGGAAGATAGCTGATCACTTAAAGTAGGTTGAAAGTAAAGCAGAATGCGCCTGAAGGCGCATTCTGTTTTACTTTCAACCTGCTGAAAATATTTCTGATGATACATATTCATGAATGTATTTTCTTCAGTGAAGGAATAAATCAAAGGCGTAAAAAGGCGTATTTATGGTGTAATCGGTTAAAATAAAGAACGGTTGGAAACGGGACCAACGTTTTTGTCCGGTTTAGAGAGAATTCCGGTATTTACAGGTTCCGGTTAAGGGGGATTTTTACTGTAGATGGTTGGTGTTTAAGGACAAAAGTGTATTGTACATGTACATGTAGTTGGTAGTGGGAATGTGATTAGTAGATCAATGCGCCGTACACCTGTGTGATTTTATAATCGGAAAAATAACATCCGCTGTACAAAATATCACATTTCTCTATCACAGGATCATGACCGAATGTGGCGGAAAAATCGACAGCCATGTTCGGGAGATTTTGGTACAGACCTGAACAGAAACTGGGCTGTAGACTGGGGACGTAAGTACAGTGGAGAAAACGTTATTCTTTCCCAATAAACGCGTTTACGCTAAAACTATTATTTCCATTGCAAACAGTTTGGAGCCAGATCAGACGCCGGTTAACCCGGCGTCTGATCAGGCTCCAAACTGTTTGTCACTCAGAAAAAATAGATAGGGGAAAATGTCAAAACGTTGTTATTTTCTACATTTTAGTGTTTTGCGTTTCGTTTGCGTTTAGAATAACGCTTTCTCCACCGTAACAAGTGTAATGTCGAACCTCCATAACTTGACCTTACTTTCAAAGTTCCATTTTAAAACCATGTCCTGATCACATTATTCGGAATATTTTTGCCCCTTCACGATTCAAAGTTAGATTTAAGGTTGTATGACTAAATAAATATCGATGTGAGTGTCAAACAGTTTGGGTCCTGATCAGACGCCGCGTTACGCTGCAACTGATCTGGACTAAAACTGCTTGCAAACGCACTTTTAAGCGTTATTGAGAGCGAAAGGGTTAAATAAGTGACAGTATTCAGCTCGTTAACTACAAATGCACTACAGTTGGATCCTATAAGCAATAATATATTTACATAAGCATCTCGAGTCCTATACTCATTAAATTTGGCATGGACTCATTTTGTTGAAAAGTTGCGAGTCCCATGGCATGGACCCGTAAGTTATCTGGCCTTTATTAGCCCATTACTCCATAATAACACATTAGTCTACCGCGGAAGAGATTAGTTCCACTTTATACAGTCATATACGATCGAATATGCAACATAAGAAGTAGTTTCTGTATGCTAGAAGATGGTAGCTCAAAACAGGCGTAACTTCAAACAGAATGCGCCTGAATGCGCATCTGCTTTACTTTCTACATTATGTACACACTTTAAGTGGCCAGCTGTCTTCAAAACTAGAAATTGGCTATTTTGTAATTAAAACTCAAGGAATCACTTTTTGTCTCAAGGACTGGTTGTTTTACAGAATAAGCAACCCGAGAACCCATTATTCTGATTTCTAAATTTATCTGATGTGGTCGTAATATGGAGATGGTCGTAATAGAGAGGTGGTCATATAATATGAGTGGTCGTAATAGAGGAGAGGTGGTCGTAAAATAGAGGTGGTCGTAATAAAGAAGTGGTCGTAACATAGAGGTAATCGTAATAGAGAGGTGGTCGTAATAGAGGGACGGACGTTATAGAGAGAGGTGGTTGCAATATAGAGGTGGTCGTAATGTGAGGTGTTTGCAATAGAGAGGGGGTCGTAATAGAGAGATGGTCGCAATAGAGAGGTGGTCGTAATAGAGGGACGGACGTTATATAGAGAGGTGGTTGCAATATAGAGGTGGTCGTAATGTGAGGTGTTTGCAATAGAGACGGGGTCGTAATAGAGAGATGGTCGCAATAGAGAGGGGTCGTAATAGAGAGATGGTCGCAATAGAGAGGTGGTCGTAAAATAGAGGTGGTCGTAATAAAGAAGTGGTCGTAACATAGAGGTAATCGTAATAGAGAGGTGGTCGTAATAGAGGGACGGACGTTATATAGAGAGGTGGTTGCAATATAGAGGTGGTCGTAATGTGAGGTGTTTGCAATAGAGAGGGGGTCGTAATAGAGAGATGGTCGCAATAGAGAGGTGGTCGTAATTGAGATGTTTTATTGTACTTACTTTATTTTACAGATTACAGAACATCTAACGATTGTTCCAGTGAGAACTACTGTGGCTCAAAAGCATTCAGTGCACAGGAAACAGCCGCTCTGCGTGACGCTGTGCTTGGCACTAACAACGTGTTGGCCTTTTTCTCCTTCCATAGTTATTCTCAAATGCTGTTGGTGCCGTATGCCTATACAGAGACAAAGCCTGCGCGATACGACGAATTGGTACAGTATAGTTAACCACTTGAACTTTAGTCAAGCATATATGCGTTTTTTGCAAACAGTTTACATGCGAAGAATACACTTGTCCTATTATTATTATTATAGTTATCATTATTTATTATTATTATTAGTACATGTACTATACCAGAACGAGCGCTCTTTTCATGCAGGAGATGTGCGTTCAAAAGCGCTTCACATGAAATTACATACATGCATGTGCTTCCAAAGTGCGTAAAGACAAATAACTATATTTATTTACAATAGATAAGGATTTATTTTCAGTATGAAAATTATTGTCATTAGTTTATAAAAATCAATTTTAAAATGCGTCAAATATTTAAAAGAAAAAACGAGAAAATAGTCACATTATTAAGATAGTGATTTAAAAGTCCTGTGCAAACATTAAGTGCCCTGATCAGAGGGCTCCTAAGGGAGCCCTCTTGTCAGGGTCTGCACTGTTGATAATAGTAAAAATCGGTTCTTTTTCTCAAAACAAAAACATATTTTCTTTTTTCTTTTCAATTTTAGATATTTTAACATACAAGTTACAACCCAACCCAAACTAAAGTTATGACAATTCTATAGTTTCTTGTAAGCTAAAATGAACCGGTAGGCCAAAAAAGCATAAAATTATGTCTTTTAACCCAGTTGTGCCCACGATCCCATATATGGGACATAGGCAAACAGTGTAGACTCTGATCAGACGCCGCATTACTGTTTGCTGATAGGCATTTCAATATAAAACAAAATGAAAATGAAACGTTACGCAGAATAGTGGACACTCAGGTGGCTTACTTGCTCTCATTTTCGCGCATTAAAATAAGAAGGGCAATTTTACATAACTTGTAATAACTTTTTTTTCTGGACAGATATCGTTCCTGTGCAAACGGTCCGTGTTAGCTTAATCATTTTCCTTTACGATGAAATTTGTTTTGAAAAAATATTTTAATAAGATTTTGGTCCTTTTTTTAAGTTGAAAAAGACACCTCTTAATCACATTAAACAAAGAGTAAAATGCTGATAATAAGCCTCGACACCGTTAATATAACACGACCTTGTGCATTTATACAAATCGATATCAATTCTGTGCAAACGGGCTCGTATAATTGAATATTTGTTCTTTCTTTTGATATAAATTTAAGAATTGTAAGTTAATGTTAATTTGGTCCTTTTTCAAATTGAAAATAAAATTAATATGTTGAAAGTGTCGTCGGTAGTTTCCGTAAATACCGAGCGGTAAGAGCCGAAGATTGTCGGGCTCGCCAGCTAGCGTAGGGCAATTTATCGATAATCTAGTGATGTCCACTATTCTGCCTAACGATTTTGACCAGGCGTCCCTTTGATAAAAATGGATTAATCCAATATATAAACATGGAAGAATCCACTGGGCGTAAATGGGTTAAGTCGTTCCCATGTTTATTTCAGGTTGAGGTAGCAAAGTGCATGATGCACTACCTTGAAGCTGTTGATGGTCGGACTTTCTTAGTTGGAACGCCGCCTGTTATTAAATGTACAGTAGAACCCCTCTATTATGCCCATTAAAAAGAAGGCTAATTCTCTGTATAAAATATTGTAATGACCAATTATTCTAACTGTGGGGAAGACAGTATTATTTCCAAATAAACGCGTTTGTGTATGAACAAAGTTGTCATTACAAAATGTTTGGATCCAGATAAGACGCCGAGTAACACTGAGTCTGATCTGGCCCCAAACTGTTTGACACTCTGATTAAGGTTTATTATACGCCAGTCAGCGACGGTTCGTATTATGGTATACCCTGCGCTGTATAACTCGGACGAGTTCGCGTTTCAGACGATTGCGACAACTTTTAGCAGGGTTATGCTCCCTTTGTTGTCAATTATGGACATGGTTTTGTTTGTTTTGTTTTTTAAAAAAAGACCAGAATTTGTTTGTTCCATTAGTGTTCATTTCCTCTTTGAATGATTTCAGTGTTGTTGTTGTTTCTAAGAAGATTTTACGTCCGCTAAAAACCATATATACATTGTTATAGGGAAGTAAAAGAATGATCTGAGACTCATCTCAAAATCTTGATAACCACGTTACCTGCGTACAAGGCTTTAAAGTTTTTGAGTTGAGTCTAAAATCGTTCTCAAGCATTTATTGGTCAGATTTGAAGTTTTGATCCAAGGTTATAAGAGTTAAATCGGAAATTGTTCTAGGGCCTTCTATTTGAGTTTTAGCTAGCACATGTTCAGATCTTACCAATCAAATGCTTGCTAACAAAAGCTCAGATCTAACCAATCAAATGCTTGCTAGCAAAAGCTCAGATCTGACCAATCAAATGCTTGCTAGCAAAAGCTCAAATCAGACCAATCAAATGCTTGAGAACGATCTCAGAATCAACTGAAGCTCTTTATAACCTTGGGACCTTGACCTTGACTTTTCTCAGTGCGTAATTCTTATCTATGTTATTGTACATGTCACTAAAATAAAATATTCAATCAATCAATTAATCAACATATCTCTCATTCTCTCTCTACAGATAAAGTGAGTGGCAGTTCTTTCGACTTCTTCTACGACCAGGGTAGATCTATAGGCCTACAATGGTCGTACACGTATGAGCTCAGGCCTGCCACTTGGTCCGAGGGTGGATTCGTAGTCCCCAGTGACCAGATTCCCGTATCGTCCAAGGAGGTGATCGCATCCTTATTCGGATTTTCCAGGTGCCGTTCACGACCATAGATTATTTAGTTGCTCAGTGTATAACTCTTTCACTGCCACTGTTGGCAGATGCGAATTTGCAAACAGTTTGGGTCCTGATCAGACGCTGCGTAACGCGGCGTCTGATCAAGAACCAAATTGTTTGACATTCATATCGATATATCAATAGTCAAAAAAGCCAAATTCTGACTTGAAACAACATTGCAGACGACACTATCAAAGCAGACGATAAAACTTGGCAGAGAAAAGTTATAGCTGAGGAACCCTAACGAGATCGGGCCAAAGTCGGTCATATCGGAACTCTACGGAGAACGATCGGACATTCTCGTAAACTGCCGGACAAGGGTCCGTTTCATGAAACATCGTGTACCCATCGCATATTTAGGATATCGTCAGTTTACAAGAAGTATGCGTTTCATGAAATAAAATTTACGCCCGATTACATAAATATTTGACGTAAATATACGACTTGACTGATGCTATTTAAAGCATATTTCGGAACAGTTCGGTCTTTGATGAGAATGGTCGATCACTGTAGGTAAATCGGTTCGATCACATTAGGGGTTCCCAACCTTAATCTTTCTTGTGTTTACTTCGAGACGAAGTTTGTGATAACTGATGTAGACAGTGGGAATCTAGTCTTTGTAATTGTTTGTTTACAATTTATGTATTTTTTTTTCCATTTTGGTTTGTTGTTATCACCGAAATAGAATATGTTTGAGCTTAACAAAATAAAGTTGTACAAATTGTGCCCTACCAAAAGAATGTAAATTTGTAGGGTAGCTGATACTCTCTCTCTCTCTCTCTATGTTTGTCTGTCTGTCTGTCTGTATGTATGTCTTTCTTTCTTTCTATCTGTCTGTCTGTCTGTCTGTCTGTCTGTATGTATGTATGTATGTATGTCTGTCTGTCTGTCTGTCTGTCTGTCTGTCTGTATGTATGTATGTATGTCTGTATGTCTGTATTTCTGTATGTTTGTCCATCTGTCTGTATGTCTGTCTGTATGTATGTATGTCTATCTGTCTGTCTGTCTGTCTGTATGTCTGTCTTTCTTTCTTTCTTTCTTTCTAGATGTCTGTATGTCTGTCTATGTCGGCCTATCTCTTTCTCTATAGGAGCTCTCTCTCTCTGTCTATCTCTTTCTTGTACAGTCTGTCTCTGTATATATATATGTCTGTCATTCTCTGTCTGTCTGACCCTCTTTCTTTCAGTGTCTCTCTCTGTCTCTCTGTCTCTCTCTCTGCCTGTTTGTCTGTATATGTTTCTGTCTGTGTATATATCGTTGTCTCTGTCTGTCTCTCGATCCCTGCAACTCATCTGTATCCAAACTGTTTGATACTTTTCTGACATTTTCTGAAACCATCTCAAAGAGTTGCCGTAGTCGACATTCAATGTATAGTGTGGGAAAGTTGATAACAGATTATAATACAAGCATGTCTTATGTAGCAGTATCACCATTCATCGAGATATGTAACCATTAACCCTTTACCCCATAAGGTTTTTCTAGTTTTGAAAATGGGTGACTACTTAAAGCAGGTTGAAAGTAAAGCAGAATGCGCCCTAATGCGCATTCTGCTTTTCTTTTAGCCTGCTTTAAGTAACCACCTGCTAGAAATTTAGAAAATATTTCTTCTAATACATATTTGTAACTGTATAGATCGGAACTATTTTCTTCCGCGGATGATTAAATAGAATACGCTAAAAGGCGCTTCTATAAGGTAAATGGTTAAATGAAATAGTTTGGGTAATACAGTGCTCCCTCTCTACAACAACACCCAACGGGAGAAAAAAGAGTATGTGTGTTGTCCGGAGTGAGTTGTTGTAGAGAGGGGAAAATAATACCCTTCATTTGCAAACAGTTTGAACCCAGATCAGACGCCGCGTAACGCGGCGTTTGATCTTGGTTCAAACTGTTTGTCACTCGTCTTTATATTTCTTCTGTCAAAATATCCAATTAGTAACTTTGAGAACAATAGCAGGCGATAGTTGTAAGCAGACGATATTACAGCAGTGAAAATGTTAGACATATAATTGTCTTGTTTGGGGAACAGTCGCAAATGTTGTTGTAAGGAGGGAATCGTTGTTGGAAGGGTCGCTGTAGGGAGGGAGCGCTGTATAATTACATGTATAGATCGATTTTATTGACCTGGCAGGGCGGAGTTTCGATACGGACAATTGCATTTCAACTTTGGGACCGACAGCACGCTAATGTATTATCGGTATTTACCGTTGTCGTCTGTCGGTTTTTTCTCAACATTATATAGCAATTGACATTTTGACAGAAGGAAAATAATTAAGAATGACACACAGCTTGAATCCAGATTAGACGATTAGACGCAGCGTTACGCGGCGTCTGATCTGGATTCAAGATGTTTGCAAATGTTAACCAAGTATTAATTTCTCTTCCTATAACAATTCCGATACGAACAACATACGCAATCTTTGTCTTCCAGGGTGTTGTTGTAGAAAGGGAGCACTGTATATACCAATTGCACGTTGATATTGTTGCACGCATAAATTGTTTTTCTTCAAGTTGTAAGTATCGGGCTATAACGATATAATACAGAACTATACCTATCTATCCTAAAATCAAAAGTAAATTAGTTTATCTTTGCCAAAGGTTAGCTCCGCCCTACCAGTTGAATAAAATCGGCCTATATGTACCTTACATCGAATAATGTCATTTCTGTACTATAAATAGATGTGACGAGTCATTGAACCATAGACCACCTCATTGAACCATAGACCACATCCGCTCCACGTTTGTGCTCTCGTAGGTTTCAGTTTTCTAGAGTTTTTCTAGAAAACTTTAGCCTCCGTTATTTCATTACTTTTCATGATATATCTATATATGTGATTGATGTTGTTTTTATTTCTTTATATTCTGTGGCGGTTTCTGGTCGCCCAGATGGGGACGTATATATGAGTGCGCAACAGATTTTAATATGTTTATAATATTTCTAATAAAATGCCAATTTACAAACACAGCTTTCGAATGTCTTTTAACATTGTATTATGTTTTCCTATACAGATTTATAATTTTTCTAATAAAATGCCTATTAAACAAACCTTGCTTTCCAATTTCTTTATGACTTTGTATTGTATTTTTTCCCTTCGGGTCCAGCTCGACCCTAGTTGTGTATCATATAGGCAAACAAATGCCACATAAAAGGTGCATAATTATATTTACCCTTTCACGCACCGCCTTACCCCGAGTACAATAGTTATTTGCAAACTATTTGGGCCCTGATCAGACGCCGCATCATGCGGCGTCTGATCAGGATCCAAACTGTTTGACACTCAATTTTATATTTCTAAAGTCAAGGAACATAAAATTAAAATTTGAGAAATGAAAGCAGATGAAATATTTTAAAACTGATGACGTCATTACAGTGAATGGCTTAAAACCACTATTTCCTTCAGAAAGCATGGGTCTCGATAATATACCATATGGATTCTGAGAAGATTGTTGTCTTTTAAAATATCCCCGTTTCTTATATTACAGTGGAGAGGACGTAATTCTTTCCTAATAGACGCGTTTACGCTGAACCTATATTTTCCATTGCAAACAGTTTGGAGCCTAACAGACGCATAATGCGGCGTCTGATCAGGATCCAAACTGTTTGACACTCAATTTTATATTTCTAAAGTAAAAGTACATAAAATTTAAATTTGAGAAATGAACGTAGATCTTTTTTTAAAAAATGATGACGGCATTGCAGTGAAGGGCTTAGGGTCCAGTATACACTACTGGGTTACAATCTCGGAGCCCGCACAGCAACCACTTTCAAAACACTCGAACAAAGTCTCAATAGCCTACCTGGAGTTACATAAACCATTTTAATGCAACACTATAGTCCAGAAGTATTGCAAATAATCACATGCATACTCCAATAATTGGTAAAATGTAACCAAAACCAATATTTGGCATGGCCGCGAAAATAGGTGAAAAGGTGAGTCATTTAACCGTATCCACACTATAGCAGATTCCTTATACCAGCTTTTGTAACACGGCTGCGGCATTTTTCTATAGAAAAGTACCCCAGTTTAAGTTGAATACCGCACACTTTGTAGTGGGCGGAGTTTCCCCGCCCATGCAATAACTGGTAGAAAACCATGCAGTTAACTAGTTAACCGCACAGTAATGGCGGACATCTAGTTAACCGCACAGTCTGGCGCACATCCGGTGTTGCAGATATAAAGCCCCAGATAAGAGCGAGTAAATGGAACAAATCCAAATTTTCTCACTCATTTCAACATTTAATCCTATGGTGTTACTATTCATTAGAATCGTCTCGAAGAGACGATTCTAGTGAGTAGTGACACCATAGGGTTTAATGCAGAAATAAAGATTTTAGTTCTTGAAATACTCCTCTTATCTGGAGCCTTGGCATGGTAATAGCAGCACAAGTCACAATGGAGAAATTCGATTTGTTTTGAACAATAAACGATTTTGTGCAAAATTGATAATTCCTTTTCAACCAGTTTGGATCCAGACCAGACGCCTTGTACAAAGCGTCTTATCTGGGTCCAAATATTGTGCAAAGGAAAAATTGCTAAATATTTGATTGAGAAATGCAATCGTGTTCTCTACTGCAAATCGTCCCGTCATCACTGTGCCGATATCCATATTAATCATTTTAAGTAAACACGCGCGAAAGCTAGTGACGAAAATACAGGGCTGCCATATGTTGACAAAAAAATCCGAAGGTTTTTCAAGTGCGATTTTACGAATCATACCTTTTCCCCGTCGCCTGTTTCTAGTTTTGTTGACACGTGACTGCTTAAAGCAGGCTGAAAGTAAAGCAAAATGCGCCTTAAGACGCATTCTGCTTTACTTTCAGCCTGCTTTAAGCTACAATGTACCATGTACTAGAAAAAAAATCCGAAGATTTAGGAAAAATCCGGAGAAATGGCAACCCTGCAAATATTCCCAGAAACTAGAACATTCGTCTTTACAGCAAAACTTTAACACACTGCCCGCGAAAGCGATCTATGCTGGAAGTTGTCGGATTGGTTAACGAGTATACGTTCCAGTCTTTGATTGGTCTCTTTTATGGGGTTTACACTACCTTTGATTAGCAAAGCGCTCAACATTTGGTATAACGTGCGCAGATAGCGATGTTGTTCCTGTCACTCATTGGTCGTTCAAATGGGGATTCTAATGGATGTCAAAAGCGCTCAATAGTTGATGTAAATTGCACAGAGCCCAACCTCTTGGTCTATATTTAGCCATATTACAAGCAATATATTGCAGTATCTCCAACTCGTTATCTAATTAAACACGCCCACATACACTCGTGCGCATGCGCGCACTCATGTACAGTGTGCGCGTTTAATTGAGATAACTCGTGGGAGCTATGCAATATATATAACATAGCCTACAAATGTCATGCTTTTCTGAAACGTCAATCAATATGCACATTAGGGAGGCACTAAAACATACCAGGGGTATCTAATGCCAAAGGTATATTTATAGAGACAAGGGGTACAACCGATTTTCAGTAAAGTTTCCCGTATGGAGATGTATACGGTGGACTGTCACGTTACATGGATGGCCGCTTCTATACGAAAACCTTTAAGTTCTTGTTGGTTTCAATGACTCTAGAGAAAAGCATATTTGATCGGTGCCAACAGTGTTTTCTATGGAACTGTATGACTGTTATGCTCGATATTAATGTCTAAACAAGCGTCCAGTAGTAGCAAATGCTAAATCAGCACAGGACACACCATTGTCCCTATTCCCAAAAATCTGTCATTTCGGTTGGTAGACGCAGTTACTGTTGAAATTGCATGATTACAGTTGGTTTTGTTATGTTTTTATGGAAGTGTATTGTGTTAGCTAGGCACAAACGCAACACGATTGTTGTTTCATCAATTATTTTTCACGGTATGACAAGTTTTATTTAGGTAGGGTGAGAGAGAACTGAAAATCAGTTATACTCCTTGTCTCTATATATCCTTTGTCACAAACAGTTTGAAAATCTATTGTGTCGGATCCCTTTGATGTAATCTATGGGAAGCTGAAGGAAAATGGCACTTTAGATTCAATAACTTTATTAAGTAAGATAACTTATGCGAGTTATGGGTTAAGTGTTGAAAATAGGTCAAAATATCTAATGTATCAATTAGAAACAAATATAATTATGTATATGTAGACTACAATTTGATACATGCGTTATAATGACTATCACATGATTATAGCTATATTGTCTCTTGATACGGTATAGATAATATACCCATGTGATCTACCCACGCGCGCCAATCTATGAATAACTTTCTTGTTTACATCCCTCTTTCTTCTCACATGACCATCTTTGAATGCCAAACTTACACGTCTGAGCCAGGGCTACCATAAGTTGTTCATAAAAATCCTAAGATTTCCAAACTTTCAAGCTCGAATTAAGGAATCGCAGCTTTAACCCATTCGATACTAGGCTCTTTAACACTAACATTATTATACAAACAGTTTAGATATATAGGCGTAACGCGGGTCTGATCTGGATATAACCTATATAGGACAGATGGCAGCTTAAAAGTAATAAGAAAAAAAAGTTCCTTAAGGAGCTTTTATGCATTTTTTTTGCCATGCATTACGCGGTCACATGTCTTTAAAGATATTCAGGCTATCATATCCAATGGTCCCTTATTACAGGTTTGGCTTATGGTTTTATTTCGAGCTGGAGGTAATTTAAAGTTGAACTCAAGGAAGGCACGAATGAAGAACGACTTCTTCTTTCGTGAGGAAGGTAACTCTGTTTGTGTTAATTTTTGGTCTGAATTTCTGGAAATCCTGTTTAAAAGTTAAGTCTGAGGATATTTTTAATAATTTTTTGTGACTAGTAAAATAAAGAAATATCTAACTAATAAGTCAAACATAGGTGTGGTTAAACATCTAGATTTTTTTTGTAATTTGCAATTTAGTGACTTTTTCAGATTTTGACATTTTTTAAAACATTAATATTTCCAGTAAGTAGTTCATGATTTATTTGGACAATATCTTATATTGTCTGTACAGGTTACTTGAATGTTTAGAAACTATCAAGTAATATTGTTTTATTTTTAAAAAAACAAAAACAAACCCTGTTTATTAAAAATGGAACTGTCTCCAAAAAAAGGTCCTGTAAGAATTTTTTTTTTTTATTGTTTTATTTTAATAAGTTTTCACTCTCTATAAATTATAGTGTATATCAATTTAATCAAGGCTTCAATAAGGTTTATCAAGGAAGCAGACCTGCGAACCATCTTAAGATTACTTTAGCCAATGTTGCCGCTAATGAGATTCTCTCATGTCCGAGGTTTACTCTTGGCCCCGGATGAAATTAAGTGTAAGTATTATGGTAAACTAAGTATTATAGCTCACCGCCTCTCCCATTTTGCCGTTTTCTGGAAATTCATTTGATTATTGATTTTCAACGCCGTGTTGAGATATGTTTTGTCTTTAAGTTAGTATATTTAGATCAGTTTGGCAAAATAATCAGTTTCATGAATATCTAATACCAACAAGTTAGTTTTATTGCTTTTAATGCTAAACGTTTCGTGCATTCACGTTTATTTTGTGTTCGTACAGTCGAGCACAGAATTATACACTGACAGAATCGAAACCTCGCACTATATCGTAAATCTCGTGCGGCGGATACGAGACTCGCGAGACTTGATAAGAGACTGTCTATCGGTAGTCAATATGATAAATGTGTGTTTTCGAAGCATTGTTCACGGGTTTTTATTCCCGTGAATTGATAGGAATGTCCACCAAGTCGTTTAAATCCTATAAAATGTCAATAAAAACACTCGAGTTGGTAAATTTCACGCCAGAAATGGCGGACAACGAGGCAAAAAAGTGAAGATGTGGTCACGTGACACATAATCTCGCAAAATTCAACCGCCGCGAGAGCTCAGATACTCGCCTATTCAACTTCGCTTAGTGGCTTTTCCGTTTTGTATAATTCCGTGAGTCGAGTAACCTCAAATCGTGATACCCTCGTTTTCGTTATACCGGAAAAATTTCCAATTTTTCACGCGCAATGTTTTGTAATGACGTCAAAACACAGAAAATATTCAAGGAAACTCCACACTTTCGCTTTGGTCGAGTAAGCGCTCTGTTTAAAGTTAGGGGCATATAATATACATTGTTTTCCTAACACTGCTGTAAAACTTACTGTTTTTACTATGCGATTTCAGTGCATCACTTTTTCAATTCAAATTCCTTGCAAATTCACATTTTGACAGCCATTCAAGTGTGTCGTCTGTTTGTTTATCATTATTCTTTAATAGGTGAAGGACAGTTAGACTGGTTTCGTATTCTGTTTTCATATACAATAGGCTATCAGCCAAGTTGAAAAAGAGCTCTATTTTAGGAGCTACGTCACCCCGAAAGGTAGAAAAATTCTACTTATATCATGATGTAGTATACACATAGGCGATCCCATTTAAGGTGGATGACAAGCCTGAAGGTGGTGCAGATTTTTTTATTCTGCGTTTCCATGGCAACCGCTCCGTTTTACACAGTGTTTCAGGAAAACCTCTGTAACTTGGTCAATTTTTTGTAATAGAAGAATGAAAATAGTACAGTGATGAAGCTTAGACATCGGACTTTGATATAATGAAAATTTATATAAATTATCTCATTTGCATACTTATGAATATTAATGAGAAGTTTAAAAAACTCATAAAAATAGGGAAAATAATCTCAAAATCATACTTTCAACTACCCATTAAACACACTCAAAGGACACAAAAGGTGCCAAGTTTGCTTTAAAAACACATCTGATCATTCCTTGAAAGAATGGTCTGGGTTTGATTTAAATCTATACACCGTATATGCCCCAAATTTCGTTTCTATGACAACCGTCCATTTATAACACAGAAACATTGCAGTTCCCCAACTCGCCCCATCCTCCAGAAAATCCTCTGTAATTTTGTTACTTTTGGTGATATAGATATGAAAATTGTACAGTTATAGAGCTTAGAATGTGGAATTTAATTGAATGAACTATTTATGTAAATAATCTCATTTGCATACGTATGAATATTAATGATATTATTAAAATCCTTAAAAATGCCGAGAAAAAATATTAAAATAATACTGAGTACGTAAAATTTGAACTGACTCAAAGGACACAAACAGAGCAAATCGTGATTATGAATTATCGGAGAATATTTCTAGAATAATTGAGTGGGTTGGCGGGTCATAACCCTTTGATCACACGTTCCACGAGTTCCGTACCCATGACAACAGGTCCACACAGATTCATTATTGATTAAGGAAAGCCACTGTTTCTTTGGCGTTATTTGTGAAAAAAGAATGAAAATGAATTTTCAATAGGGCCTAAACATTTGCTTTTAATTTGATGAAAATTGATGCACTTTATCTAATTTGCATACCTATGCATATTAATGAGATAATAAAGAAAATTAGAGCTAATTTATGAACATGTATCAAAACGAGCTAATCCCTAATCTGGCCCAGGGGTCACAAGAAGAACATATTGTAAATTGAATACTTGTATTAAAGAGCATTTATAGTATGAATCAGCTGGTCTTGACCCAAAATTATCTGCCATATCTGTCTAGCTCACCTGAGCAAAAGGCTCAAGGTGAGCTGTCTGTTGTGATGGCATTGTGTCCGGAGTTGTGCATCGTCCGTCGTCGTTAACACTTGCTTCAATTGACATCTCCTCCAGTACCACTTGACAGGTTTCACCCAAACTTTACAGGAATGTTTCTTGGATAAAGTTTTTTCAAATTTGTTACAAAAGATAAAAATAAAGCAGAATTTGGGTTGCCATAGCAACCGAAGTAAAAAATATAAGGAACTCTTAAAAACAATTCTTAACAAAAACTACAAGGGTCAGAGTTTGACACATAGCAGCAGCTATAGGTTCTTTATCAAGTTTGTTCAAATTATGCCGCTGTGGTCAAAATTGGCCCGCCCGGGGGTCACAGTTTTACAAAGAGTTATACCGTTAAATTTTCAAACAGCTTGGCCTCTGAAGCTAATGTAGTCAAAGCTTTTATATTTGGCATGGAGGACATTGCTAGAATTATGTGCTTTACCAATATTGTTGAAATGGTTTGGGTCTGTTGAATAACTAGGTCACATGAGCTAAAATAGATATTTCAATGAAAATTTAAAAAATTATCTGATCTGAAACCCTAGTACACAGCGTTTAGATATAAGGCATATAGTATCAAAGGTTATTTGTCAAGATTGTTCAAATTATGTATCTGGGATAAAAAATGGTCCACTCGGGAGTCACAGTTTTACATAAAGTATGTTTTTAGTAGCAATGCCAAACGCCGAAAGGGGGCGTGGCCTTCGGGGATCTCTTTAATATGCATGGCTCAATGGCTTCCAACCCAACAATACACAAATTTTATTGGGGGCTGAAACTCCCTTTTATTATAGCAAGATCGGGATCAAACCACAAGAAATAGCATTCTTAATGATTAAATTAAATGGAAATAAGTTTACCAAGAGGCCACTTGATGTTTTCAATACTTAAAAACTGGCGGAAAAAAGTAAAATGCGACATTTATATATAATACAGAGTATTGAAAAAAACGATTTCTGAGACACAAATTGGGTCATTTTATTTTTTCCTTTTATGTTAAAGTGTTGAACTTTAACATCATATTTTGTTTATTTTATACATGTTGAGGTCAAGATCTACCTATTAACCACAAAATATCCCTGAAATTGTTTTTTTTAAAAAAATCCTTTGGCATTGCTATTTTTAGTGACATTTTAAAACATCTTCTTCTCTCAAACTAATGTGACCAGAGCTTTGATATTTGGCTTGATGAGATAGCCTTTACAAGTATTAAAGAAATGGTATCGTCTGATGCATATTTTGGTCAAAGGAACTAAAATAGATTGTTCCAATGAAACAATGAAAACTGAAAAATCTTCTTTTCTGATGCCCTAGTACGCAGAGCTTAGATATTTGGTTATATCATTATTCACTGGTTTTCTATCAATACTATTCAAATAATTCCTCAAGGGGTAAAACTGACCCGTCCTGGGACATAAATCATTCTCTTCATTTTTTCAGCTTTTGTCAGGTAGGCGAAATATGGCCCATGTGCCTCTTGTTATGCTGTTATTTCAGTCAACAAGCTTTCAAAGACCGCATCACAAACATTTCCTGCTTCAGACAAATCTTTTGTACCATTTTCTTGCTTGATATACTTGCTATGACGGCCTTTGTGATATTTGGCTTCATTTGCAATGAGCTTGCTGTAGTGACAAACCCTACAGCTCATTTCTGTGTCATTCTTTTCCTGTGTTCTCTTCTCCAATATGGAACAAAATTCAAATGTTGCCACATTGATGATATTCTTGTCTCTTTTATAAGACTTTTTCTCACAAAATAAACACAGTTCTTTCCAGTTGAAACTCTTCCTCTGAATTTTATATGTAGAAGGACCTCTTTTCTCATCACTATCAGTGTCAGGGTCAATGTGTAATCTTGCAATGTTTGTTTTACTATGTAGTGTATGTTGAAGAACACCCAATATCCTTATATGCTAGTGAATATCATCCAAAGATTCTTTCAATTTGTAGTCATCTTCAGACATCCTATTAACATAGCTGTCGATGGTCTCGGCGAATTCCATATCACCTGTCCTCCTTCTAGAAAGTAAAGCACCAAGGAAGGTATATATCCGTTGAGACGTAGCCTTTCTCAATGCCTCGTCTATTTCAGACTGGCATATTATATATAATCAAGTTGAGCTTGTCCATTTCTTGCCGGTTTGAGTTCTACACTCTACATAGCACAGTCATGAAACTTTGAGTTAATGTCAGAATAGACTTATCTGAAACGAAATGTCGGTGTAGATTTCTATTTTGCTGCAATGTGTAAAACTGTAAAGATTTCCGATTTGGCATCAACTCTAAATGATGTAACGGCTTTCAATATGTAGACTGATCCATGTATATGTGATCTTTTTAAGTATCTCTGACTGAACGTGTTCAGAATGAAATCAGAACTGATATGTAATCGGTTGTTTTGATCCCATACTCTGCTTCGGACAAATGGGATAAGCCTAAATCATCTTCCTGAAATCATCAGCATCTCATCTCATCATCCCTGATCGCTATATGACCTATTTTGTATCGCAGAACTGTAAAACCCAACTCATCCACCAATGCGACTACTAATTCATCCTTATCATTCCAAAGGCTACTGTAGTGACATTTGCAAACAGCTTGGATCTGCATAAGACACCGAGTAGCTTTGTATCATACCGAGATCCAAGTTTTTTTGTCACTCAGACAAACTTTTTCACCGATTTTGGATGGCTTTGAAAGATTTCAGGACCTTTGGCCACCTGGTTTTGCGCTACCTTAGCATCTTCGCTACATTGTGGCTTTCGCGGCTGGTCTTTTCGCTACAAAGATTTTTTCGCAATCAAATTTTATTTTACATCTCTCTTATTTACTAATATACAGGTGCTGTGTGCCTTAATAATGGATTTTTATTTACTGATCTGGGTGGCGTTTCATAGAGAATCTTATCTTAACTTAACTATTTATCGCAACTCCTGGACTTATGCCAATATCTTAGTTAAGTTAAGAGCGTTTCATAGATCTCACTTAACTCTCTTTTAATCGCAAACTTACGCACGACACTACAGCCAGAGTTAAGAGTTGTCTGAGGCTGTCGTAAAGTTACGACAAATTGCACCGTTTTCGCAGCAAAGATCAGGCTAAAGATTCTTTATGAAACAGTACTATCGTAAGAATGGCGGCCTAAGTGAGGATTTACGATAAGTTAAGGCTTAAGATTCTTTATGAAACGGGCCCCAGTGATTCCAAACTAACGTAGAGCAATAGAAGTTTTAGTTACTTTTTTGGATCCACACAGAAATAAAATAAAGTAATTTTTGCCCAGACGTCACGCATCCACTATAGAGATTTCCATTCATTTATCTGGATCAAAACCATTTGAATATCTATATAAGTGAGTTTTAGGTAAAAAAAACCAAAACAACTAAAAACATAATCTGAATACAACCTAACATACAGACATAATTTCAATTTTTGACGCAATATTTTCAAGAGATTTCATTTTAATATAATGACCCAAGTTAACGGAACTTAAGGGTTTTATTTATTAATCTGGATCCTAACTAACAGACATAAAAGAAGAAATTTCTATAAACTGATCTGGATCCAAACTAAACGTGACAGAAATAATTAGTTTGACTAAATATTTGTGCAGACGCCACCGGTCCACATTTAAGAAATTAATATTTATTAATATATCAATCAAATATACTCGTGTATTATGCTTAACTTAAAGTATAACGCATATAGCGTAAACAAACTACGATAAAAAATGTGTGAAGCGAAAGGTCCAGGGTAAAATCATCCTGGGTAGCGAAATGACAGATGCGAACGCAACAGGGTAACGAACCGTCCAGTAATTTTACCCTTTGAAAGACTGTGAAAACTGTAGCAGACGGGAAGTTTAGCAGACGACATTTTATTGGCGTTTTATGGAATTAAATCTCATGAACACTTTTAGGCATGGCATCTTATGACAAATGGTTTCAGTAATCTAAGTATTTTTATTTTATTTTATTGCGGCTTTATAAACAGTAATATATAAGAAATGATGTAGGTGTGCAATGTTAAATTTGGGGGGTGGGGTAAAACAGTCGCGTATTTAAGCAGTACCGCATCGCTTTCAGACTTGACATTCACCCTAAATGATTAACCGATATTGAAATATGTATAATAAACCGCGTATACATGGTTTTGACCTACTTTCGACTGTTGAGATTAAATGAATTCATCATTTTCTACGATGACGTAGACGAAAACTATACTTTAGTCAAATAGTCTCATTAATATTCATTAGTATGCAGATGAAATAATATAAATAATTTTTCATGCAATAAATTATAAATGTTTGAGCTCATTTACAAGACTATTTCATTCCTCTATCAAAAGAATTAACAAAGATACAATGGCTTGAAATCCTGGAGTGTGATGTAAATTTAAGTGATTGTCATGTTTTCTGTGTCAAAAATGGACAGTTGTCATGGAAACGGAATTTGGGGCATATACAGTTGGTAGTTTTTAATCAAACCTAGCTCATTCTTTTGAGGAATGTTCAGATATGTTTTTAAAGCAAATTTGGCACCTTTTGTGTCCTTTGAGTGTGTTTAATGGTTAGTTGAAAGTATGATTTTGATATTATTTTCCTTATATTTATGAGTTTTTTAAACTTCTCATTAATATTCATAAGTATGCAAATGAGATAATTTACACAAACTCTCATGTTATTAAAGCTCAATGTCTAAGCTTCCTCACTGTACTATTTTCATTCTTCTATTACAAAAATTGACCAAGTTACAGAGGTTTTCCTGAAACACAGTGTAAAACTGAGCGGTTGCCATGGAAACGCAGAATAAAAAAATCTGCACCACTTTCAGGCTTGTCATCCACCCTTAATGGGGTCGCCTATATGCATACTAAATTATGGTATATGCGGAAATTTTCTACCTTTCGGGGTGAGGGGGACGAAAACTTTACTTAGCCAGCTGATAGCCTACAAGGGAGTTAATTAAAAGGGCCCTGTTATATATTTTTCACTTTTGCGGCGCGCCCGCAAATTGATTTTAATAGTGAACAGTCTCCGAAGTTAAGAATAAAGACATAATGAAAATAATTATAATTAAATTTAAACACACATTTACTTTTGATAGCTAAACGTAGCAGAAACAACAGATGTAAAATGGCAATCCATTGTTTGTTACATGGGCAACATGTGACTTTTGCAACCCCTGGACCCATCTCATATTCTGAACCAATGTCCGAGTAATAATTAAGATCATGGTGACGTTTTCAGATATCCCCACTGTGAAATAAAATAAACTAAAAATATTTGTATAAAAATAACAAAATATGATAGAAATATTATTAAAATGTGATACATAAGTGTTTCCTACTTGTCCACAAATACCTGTGCGACGCACATGCGCATTTACGTAGGGTCACGAAAACAGGTATACCAGTCTAAATAGAGTCGCCAATGTAGGTCACTTACAAAATGGCTGCGCCCGTCGATTCCTACATCAACAAACTTGCCCATATTTTTAGAAAATAGGTGAAACAGATTGTTTGATTTGATGTAGCAATAATTTTTCAATTTGTTCCAGTATTAAATTATTTGTGCGCCGATAACTTCTTACTATCACGAAAATAGGTTACTCGACTGTATAAATTGTTCAGTTTCAGAAGGGTTTTCAGAATCTTTGCGAGATTGTGGGGGATTTAAATTTTAATATAAGAATCTAGTCAGTAGCGTATAAGTTAAATGCAAGCCCGACTTAAACACTCCCGTGTTCTTTGCTTATTCCTGAATTCAGTTTCAAGCTTCAACCATGGCCTTATAAAAATGTATTCCCTGCATCAGACTCGGAGTCAGAACTCAAGATTAATCATTAAGTTTTCTCATTTATGTCTCCTCTGAACCATATCAAGTGACCACTCATTAGAATTGCCTCTTTGAGACAATTCTTATGAGTGGTTATGACATAGGGTTTGGTAGAGAAATAATAAACTTTGGCTAGCAGGACTCCAGATAAGAGAGAGTAAACGGAACAAATTAAACTTTTTGTTCATTCAATCAGTTTTTAAAACTTCCAGGGGACGGGCGTCCAGCACTTGGAAAGGTGATAATAAGAAAATAAAAATTAATGCAAACTTGTACATGGTGTCTCTCAAGATGTCAGTACTGCTGTAGCGAGTTTTGCTGTTAGTAATAGAGCAGTCTCAGGGAGATTATTCCATGGTACAGGGCCGGTCCAGATTTTTATACCCCCCGCATCGACAGATGCGGGAGCATACAGTAATCGTCCTGTCCGTCCATCCGTAACCAGGTTAAGTAGATTTTACCGTTTCGTCTAGCATCAACACCGCTTACTCCAATGCTTGGATACTTATACAGTTGTTGCCTTGGACCATTCCCATTCCACCAATATAACCCAACCATGATTTTGACCTTGACCTAATTTGGACTTAGAATATTTTGAATGGGCTATTTCTTGGTTAACTAGATCTTACCGTTTCATCTAGCATCATCACTACTTACTACAATGCTTCTATACTTGTACAGTTATTGCCTTGGACCATTACCAACCCACCAGCAATACCCAAGCTCAGTTTGACCTTGACCTAATTTGGACTTAAAAAGATTCAGAATATATTGTCAAGGATGCCACCGGGGGCATAAGCGTTTATTGAACGCACAGTCTTGTTTCAGTCTGTTTTATGCTTGTTCCATGGTACAGGGCCGTATCCAGATTTTTTCGGTCTGTTTTAAATGCTAGCGAAGTATCTGGCTGCTAGGATATATAAGATAAATATTTCTTATAGAACATACATGTGTTCATGATTCATTGACTGTATAAAGACCTATTTTCTTTAGTGGTTTAACCCAATACCCCATAGCCTGTTTCTAGTTTTGAAGACAGGTGACCACTTAAAGCAGGTTGGAATAAAGCAGAATGCACTTTAAGGTGCATTCTGCTTTACTTTCAACCTGCTTTAAGCTACTATTTGCTTATGAGGAATAGCTTTATAAAGGCCAGAAAAGCTATGGGTCCATTGGACTCGCAACTTTTTAAATAATGAGTCCCTGGTAAATTAAATGAGTATAGGACTTGGAATGCACATGTAAAATTATCACTGCAATATTGGATTGTTATTTCAGAAATGCCTGATGTGTATGGGGGTGCCAAGCCCAAAGTTGCAAAAGAACCCAAAGCCCCTAAAGAGCCCAAGTCTCACAAACTGCCCGAATGTACTGTTTTAAACGAAGAGACAGACACATTCTCAGGGTCTCATCCAAGAGTAAGTCGACAGACTGGAGGTCGACCTTCCCAACCATGTGATAACTTAAAATCAGGTAAAATCTCTCTGCCCTTCAAGTGTAGTAATATTACTATGCATTGTGCAGTGTTTCTTCTCTACAACGACACCCAATGGGAGACACATATTATGCGTTTTGTTCGAAGGGAGTTGTTATAGGGAGGAACATTAAGACTTGGCCTACATTTGCAAACAGCTTGAATCCAGATCAGATGCCGTGTAATGCGGCGTCTGATCTGGATTCAAGCTGTTTGTCACTCGTCGCTCATTATGTAACATGTTTTTTCTATCAAAATGACCGCTTATATGTAAATTTGAGAAAAAACAGCAGACAATAATTTTTAGCAGACGATATTGTAGCAGTAAAAGCTTTAGACATAATTTTCCTCTTTAGGGAAGTGTGACAAGGGTCGTTGTAAGGAGGGAGTCATTGTTGGGAGGACCGTTTTAGGGAGGGAACACTATAATAAACCATGTAAGAAGCTGCTGAATCGTCAAGATGCAGGTAAAATATCGGATACGAAATTTCAAACAACCTTTGGAAAACGTATGCCCAGAAATGAATGTAAACATACCAGTGATTTGAACAGGAATTTAGATGCAACAAATGTGACTGGGTTAGATGTTTCTGAAGCAAGGTTGAAAGACTTGACTAAACATAAATCAACTTGTAAAGAGTCCTGTAGAAATAAAGTCTGCAAGCATGCAGGTCAGAAAATGAATTGTACTTCAAGTGATTGTGATATGGACAAAGTGTTAGATAAGTTAAATAATACAGATGGTACAAGCCATCTGACAACCTCATCATCTAGTCTTGATTCTGATTGGCTGCAGAGTTTGTCAGTAGCCAATCAAAATACTCAGGATTTGTCATGGGATTGTGAATGTACTAAAGTGCCAGGATATAAATGTAACTGTGATTCTGATTGGACGTTTAAGCTGCCAGGAGTGTGTGATAATGACTGTAAAAGGAAAACTGCAGGAATGACTCAAGTGCCAGCTTGTACAGGGGGTGAGAGAGGCAGGAATCCAAGAAAAATGAAAAGAGAAAGGAAGAGTATGGTATGTTCAGCTGATGTAAAGGAGAAAGTCGAGACTTCATCTGATGATGAGCAGTATGAGTTAGTGTTTGGTGAGTTCCTGTTACAGGGTTCCAAATAAGAAGGAGTAAACTGAACAAATCCAACATTTTCTCACTTTTTTCAGTACCAAATCCTGTGGTGTTACTACTCATTAGAATCGTCTCTTCCAGACGATTTTAATGAGTAGTGACACCATAGGGTTTAATGCAGAAATAAATATTTCAGTTTTTGAAACACTCCCCCACCCTTATCGGGATCCCTGCTTCAGTTACAGTAAAATCCATTGACTACAGTCACTTAATCCATCTCCTTTATAATATTCATTCATAAAATTCTGCCCAATATTCTGATCTTCCATTCGCTAATACAATGTACAATAAGGCTAGAATATAGGAACTTTTTTTGTGTGTGGCACATTAATTTCTGTATAAAATGGAACTATTTTCTATGGTAGAGGAATTAATTAAATGTGTAAAAAGGCATATCTATGGAGTTATGGATTAACTGCACAGCTTTCTCTTCAAATCTGACTAGAAACCCTCTAGACGTTATTCTTTCCCAATAAAGGCGTTTACGCTAAAACTATTATTTCCATTGCAAACAATTTGGAGCTGACGTCTGATCGGGCTCCAAATTTTTTGCCACTCTGATTCACGCAAATAGTCCAGAATTGTCAAAAAGTTTTCCTTTTCTACCTGTAAATTTGGTATGATGTGTTTTGAGTTTAACCCATTACCCCATAAATATGCCTTTTTACGCTTCCAATATATGTATTGCTGCACTGAGAAAAAAAAATCCAATTTATGTGTACAGTCATAAATATGTATCTGAAGAAATATTTTCTCTATTCTAGCAGACGATCGATAGCTTAACCCTTAGCCTGCCACTCACGACTATAGCTCCATATGCAAACAGCTTAGATCCGGATGAGACGCCGAGTAACTCGGCGTCTCATCCGGATCCAAGCTGTTTGACACTCGGACAACATTTTCTGAAATTTTGAGCAACTTTGAAGCACTTTGAAACTTGAAGCAGCCGAGAAATATAGCAGACGACAATTTATTTGGCGGGCTAAGGGTTAAAGCAAGGTGCATATTCTGCTTTACTTACAACCTGCTTTAGGTTGTCACCTGTCTTCAAAACTGGAAACAGGCTATGGGGTAACCAGTCAAAACAGGAAGTTATAAATCTATAATGTCTGAATTTCTCTACTATAAAAGGATGAAGAGACATCATTATGATGGAAATGGTTAACTCTTTCAACACCATGGACCTGTTGAAAATATACTCATTACATTTGCATACAGTATAGACCAAGATCAGAGGGCTCCTACAGGAGCCCTCTGATCATGGTCTCCGCTGTTTGTTGATTTAGACCAGTACATGTATTTATGTATTTTTTTTTATTAAACTACCCAAAATTCCAAGTAGACTGGTTCATTTTTTGGTAGCCACAAGGGAACGAATACAGTGCTCCCTCTCTACAACGACATCCAATGGGAGACACCGATTGTGTGTGTTGTTTGGAGGGAGTCGTTATATAGAGGGACAATTAAGAATTGGCTTACATTTGCAAACAGCTTGAATCCTTCCAGATCAGACGCCGCGTAACGCAGCGTCTGATCAGGATTCAAGCTGTTTGTTACTGGTAAATATATGTATTCTATCAAAATATTCACTTATATGTTACTGTGAGAGAAAACAGCAGACGACAATCTTAAGCAGACGATATTGCAGCAGTAAAATAGTTAGGCTTAATTATCCCGTTGGGAATTACGGCGAGTGTCAATGTAAGGAGGGAGTTGTTGTTGGGAGGGCCGTTGTAGAGAGGGAACGCTGTAAGTTAATAACCCACAAGAGTTACTTAGTGTTGAAAGGGTTAATTTTGTTTTTACGTCTTGTTTACAGATCATCGCTATGGGGAGGTTGTCAGAAGGGCAAAATCTCGTGAGAAACCATCGCCACTGAAACAGGCTTCAAGTCTTCCTGACAGAGAACAGATATCTAGTACAGGTCAGTTCTGAAAACTTCTTACGACAAATGCTGTCGTAAGTCAAAACTTTAAAATACATTTAATCTCTGATTTCGCTATCTAATCATGTCTTGTGACATCTTTTTGGAATCGTCTTTTCAAGACGATTCTAAAAAGATGTTACAAGACAGGATAAGATGGAGAAATAAATAATAATTGAGTGTTTTATAATCTGACTTACGACAACATTTGTCAAAACTTTAAATAGAGGATATTGTATGAGTGTTCATTATTTATCATTTTTAATAAACGAGTTGACTAAAATAATATGACGCGAGCCTTGGCGAGCGTCATATTCATTTTAGTCAACGAGTTTATTAAAAATGATAAATAATGAACACGAATGTGATATTCTATTTATCACATTACAAGTTCAAGCACCTATTAAATTGATTTGAAGCCGTAGTTTGTAGACCCTACGCTATATAGATTTTCCGCCAAACGTTACGTTGTTTACGTTAACGTCATAGTAAATGACGTCATTTGGCACCCCGCTACATGCAGCGCTTATGGGCGAACAAGTTAGGCCGGAGCCCACAAAACGATATTCCACTAGTGGAATACGATATTTATACAATCGCTTTATGCAACTCCCAGACCGCAAATTATGTGATAAAATACATTTAATCTCTGATTTCGCTATCTAATCATGTCTTGTGACATCTTTTTGGAATCGTCTTTTCAAGACGATTCCAAAAAGATGTTACAAGACAGGATAAGATGGAGAAATAAATAATAATTGAGTGTTTTATAATCTGACTTACGACAACATTTGTCGTACGAAGTTTTATGAAACGGGCCCCAGTTCTGAAAGCTTAACCCTTTCTCTACTTTCCAGTTTTAGCTCGTCTGTTTCGAAGAAACTACAAGCTATTGCAGGGCTCCAGATAAGGGGGGTATTTCAAAAACTAAAATCTTTATTTCTGTTTTAAACCCTATGGTGTCACTACTCATTAGAATCGTCTCGAAGAGACGATTCTAATGAGTAGTAACACCATAGGATTTTCTGTTGAAATAAGTGGGAAAATGATTGATTTGTGCAGTTTACTCCCTCTTATCTGGAGCCCTGTATTGTCATCACTCCGATGTCTGCGTCGTTGTTTGTCGTCATCATCGTCCGAAATCTTAACATTGGCAATAACTTTGAAACTACATGTGATAGTTTATATTTGGTATGTGTTCTCATCTCAAGAAGCTCCTGAGCTTATATCTTGGGTCATGTCTGAAAAAGGTCAAGGTCAGTTAGAGGTAAAATAGGGAGAATTTAACATTGCTCGTAACTAGGATAACAAAACAGAGGATCCTTGGCACCCGCATGCGGTGCTCTAATTGAAAAATAAGTGTTGTTTTTGTCAATGTAGTGCATTATGACAAACAGTGATCACCCTGATCCAGGGCTCCAGATAAGATGACTATCTCAAAATCTAAAATCTTTATTTATGCATGTAACTTTATGGTGTCCCTACTGAATAGATTGGTTTCTTAGAGTCAATTTTAATGAGTAGTAACACCATAAGATTTGGTGAGCTGGTATAAGTGAGAAAATGTTGGATTGGTTCAGTTTATTCCCTCTTATCTGGAGCCCTGCCGATGTTGGGCCCATTTCGTAAAACTTTGTACGACAAATGTTGTCGTAAGTTAGATTATAAAAGTCTTACTTATTATTTATTTCTCCATCTAATCCTGTCTTGTGACACTGCTTTGGAATCACTTTGAAAAGATCAGCTTGATCATATGATAGAGAAATCAGGAATTAAATGTATTTTATAGTCTTGACTTACAACCATTTTTGTCGTACAAAGTTTTATGAAACATGACCCAGAGGGCTTCACTGTTTGCTTAACCCATTACCCCATAGCCTCATTCTAGTTTTGAAAATAGGTGACCACTTAAAGCAGGCTAAAAGTAAAGTAGAATGCGCCTTAAGGCGCATTCTGCTTTACTTTCAGCCTGCTTTAAGCTATCATGTGCTAGAATATAAAACATATTCCCTATTTTCTAATAGATATTTATGACTGATTAAATTAGAACTATTTTCTTCAGCGGATGAATAAATAAAATGCGCTAAAAGTCGCTTCTATTGGGGAAAGGGTTAAGACAGTATACTCTTCACTGATACACTGTAAAAAATGCAAGTGATGTGTAAATTCGTTACATAGATTCAACGGGTTAAAGCAGGCTGAAAGTAAAGCAAAATGCTCTTTAACTATTCATCCCGTGGCCTGTTCCTAGATTTGAAGACAGGTGACCACTTAAAAAATGTTGAAAGTAAAGCAGAATTCTCCTTAAAGAGCATTCTGCTTTACTGTCAACCTGCTGTAAGCTACCAGCTGGAAAGATCAGGGTTCTAGATAAGGGGAGTATTTCAAAAATTAAAATCTTTATTTCTGCTTTAAACCCTATGGTGTTACTACTCATTAGAATCGTCTCAAAGAGACGATTCTAATGAGTAGTAACACCATAGGATTTGGTGCCGAAATAAGTGAGAAAATGGTGGATTTGTTCAGTTTACTCCCTCTTATCTGGAACCCTGAAAGATACTAACATGTCTTCTGTGTTTTATGTTCAGGACTTTCCAGGTTGGGACTGATTTATTTAGTGTTCAAGTAATTACATGTACTTAAAGTGCAACTATTTTCTTTAGTGGAGGAATAAATCAAAGGCATAAAAAGACAATTATTTTGAAGACAGGTGACCCGGTTGAAAGAAAAGCAGATTGCGCCTTGGGTGCATTATGCTTTACTTTCAGCATGTTTTAAGCGACCATCTGCTAAAATAAAGAAAATATTTCAGTAAGTTTGAGTTATCGAGGTTCAACAGTAGTTGTTTTTATGTCTTTCAGGCTTAGCAAGAGCTGAAAATATTAGAAGGACTGACAGAGACTCTTCTTCCCCAGAGTGTACCCTCAAACATGCCCTACCTTATCTACCTGCACGACTGAGAAACAGACTGACCACTGGTCAAACTGGTCAGTCAATCACAGACAGTAGCTTTACAAATGGTCATAGTAAACATCCCAGTGAATCGGGTAACCATAAACACGGACAATATGCCTATACAAACTTACAACCAATAGGGGTTAGGAATGATGGAGATAAGAATGAAAAGGGCACTCGACCAATGGATGGGCATGCTACTTGGCAAATGGGGAGGCACAGTACTCAGCCAATGGATGGGCAGATTACTCAGCTATTAGAAAGGCAGGTAACTCAAGGAATACAGAGGCAGGGTACTCAGCCAATGGGGATGCAGGGTTCTTATCCAATGGATGGGCAGGGTAATCAGCCAATGGGTGAGCAGGGTACTCAGTCTGTGGCAGGGCAAGCGTCTTGCAGGTGTGACAAGAAAGTGTATAATTATAAAAACTTACTGAGTGCAAACAGAGACAAAGGCTCACTCAAGTGGATTGATGAAGACTTACAAACATTTGAAGACTCAGTAGAAGATCCATTCAGGGTGAAGCATGTGGACTTCAACCAGTGCTTGGGGATTAACGCTCTTATTGACGGAATTGATGTACCGTTTATTGATTTGTCCGATAATGATGATGACACAATGGCAAGCTATGGAAACGTAGGTAGAAGGTTTGAAATGCCAGACTCTGAGTACACCAGGCAGTGTAAGGACGCCGAGTTATTAGAGTTTGTCAAAGATACACACAGAAACCTAGACTGTGATTGGGAGTATGACCTCAGGGAGGACAAGAGACTCGGTACCAGTCTGGGAACTAGTTTAGAGGCTTCTTTACAGACTGTGAATCGTGGTTTGTCAGAGGACAGTGAATCAGATGAAGCCAAGGTAAAAGGACATTAACCCTTTACCCCATAGCCTGTTTCTAGTTTTGAATATAGGTGATCACTTAAAGCAGGTTGAAAGTAAAGCAGAATGTGCCTTAACTCATTGAGCCCTAGTGACACATATATGCATCCTTTACCAAATGTGTACCTGTGAAGAGTACACTTGTCCTATGCAAACAGGGAAGTCTCTGATCAGAGGGCTCCTGCAGGAGCCCTCTAATCAGGGACTTCACTGTTTGTTATTTTGCAATATATTATAAAAAAACAACCCTAAATTGTCCAAAATGGACCAGCCTTTATTGTAAACTGGAATTGTCTATTTGAAGTTTCAGGGGATAATGAGTTAACTATTTCTTTAAAGACTGATGACTACCTAAAGCAGGTTGAAAGTAAAGCAGAATGCACCCGTAGGTGCATTCTGCTTTACTGTCAACATACTTTAAGTGATCACATGTCTTTAAAACTAGAAACAGGTTATGGAGTAAAAGTTTGAATAGCATTTTGCTTTACTTTCATATTTCAGATCCATTAATCCCAAGTGATGCTTATATGCAGTATTATATCTTCCCTAGTTTAGTGGTGGTAGGGTGTGTGCTGTTTTTGGGCAATAAATTACATTCTTATGGTGCAATCATGCCTATATTTGGTGTACCAGTTGTTTATGACAAGGGGGTAAAATACTATTTAGGATTGCAGTAGGTCATTATTCACACGATCTTTGACTTACTAACAATAGAATTTTTGGTTTTGCTTTTTTACTGAACAACTACTTGTTACTACATATATTTGGAAATTTATTGTCTGCAGTTGTAACAACTAATACATTTCTGATTTGTTTCAGACATCCAATCAGAAGTTTACCAACACTTTCGATGACTTTGAGTCATTCCGGTCGCGGTCTGATTCAGCGGAGGACTCGTCACCGTGGGAAGCTGACGATGAGTTTGAATGTGAGTGTGGAGCGTGCTCGTTGCTGGAGCCTCGGCTAGACGTGGACCATGGCGAGTGGGACTTCACCCAACCAGAGCCTCAGGAGGAGAGAATGTTCTCTGTCGGGGAAGATTTGCTGGATTTGGAGAGTCTTCTAGGGTAGGTGTAGTCTTGTGTGTTTATTTCTGGTTTAATGCTTTACTCCATGGCCTATTCCTAGTATTTGTAGCCAGGTTGAGTTTATACTAAATTATAAATAGTTAAATGCTGGGAGATTTGTGTAAGCTGTTTGGTGGCTCAGTCGGTGGAGCATTCACACTGTAAGGGAGATGTCCTGGGTTACATTTGATGCCCAAAGTGGGTGAAGATTGTTGACCACTTAAAGAAGGTTTATAGTAAAGCAGAATGTGCCTTAAGGCACATTCTGCTTTACTTTCAGCCAGCTTTAAGCTACCATTTAGCGAGAAAAATAGCCAAGCATGCTAATTTGCTAAAGCTGGTATCTGACTAGGAACAGACCAAACTAGGGTATAGAAGCCTTCCATCTTTAAAAAATGACCTGTTCTTGACTGGATTTAAAAACAATGAATATTCATTTAACTCTTTGAACCCTAGTCCCGCATATAGGCGTGCTTTTCAAACAGTGTACATGTGAATAGTACACTTGTCCTATGCAAACAGTGAAGACCCAGATCAGAGGGCTCCGAAAGGAGCCCTCTGATCAGGGTCTTCACTGTTTGTCACAATGCCAAACATTGACAAAAACAACCCTTAAAAGTCAGAAATGGACTAGACTAAAATGGAAACTGGAATTTTCCATTTAAAGTTTCAGGGAGGAAAGAGTTAAGGATGTTGCTCAGGACTTGGTAGAAGTGTCGTAAGGCACTTGGGGGAGGAAAGGGCTAAGTCACTATATTGTATTTTGCAGGTTCACAGACAGTGAAGGAGACTCACATGTTCTGTCTGTGTATATAAGTCACTACATGTGTGTATATTGCAGGTTCACAGATAGTGAAGGAGACTCCCATGTTCTGTCTGTAAGTATAGGAAGACCAGTCTCTGCCTCTCTAGAATTCATTGACACCTCCCTACGTCAGATGAGAATGATCCAGGTGAGAATAAAACAACAGCCATGCCAGTCAGTCATATCCCTTTAACCCTTTCACCCCTACAGCCCTCTGTAGAGATTACTGATTACATATGCAAACAGTGTAGATCCTGATTAGAGGGCTTTATTTTCAACCTGCTTAAAGTTGTAACCTATCATTAATACTAGAAATAGGCTATAAGGTAATGGGTTAATCAGGGCTCCAGATAAGGAGAGTATTTCAAAAATTAAAATCTTTATTTCTGCATTCAATCCTATGGTGTCACTACTCATTAGAATTGTCTCTCCGAGACAATTCTATTGAGTAGTAACACGAAAGGGTTTGGTGCTGAAATGAGTTAGAAAGTGTTGCATTTGTTAAGTTTACTCCCTCTTATCTGGAGCCCTGGGTTAATGGAGATCTTTTCTCGTTCATTAGTTCCAATTCATGTAGATGTTTTTACCTGAGAATATATTTCCTGTGTGTCTTTGTATTGTAGGCTGTGGTGGAACAGATGTTGACCTTACAACCTGATCTACTCTCTAGTCCGGCCACTCCAGCTGCACCAGAGGCTGTGATAGATGGCCTTCCAGTGGTTACCTTGACAACAGATACACTGGGTAAGTACTAAGTAGTATGTCAAATACCCCATTGGGGATTAAAAAAGGACCACCATTAGAGATTTTTTATTTTTAATTAACACATTCAATAATAGTGACATCATCAACAGGGCTTCCATAAGTTGACATAAAAAATCCTAAGATTTCAAAATTTGCATTTTTCAAGTGTGCTTTTTAGGAATCGTACCTTTCCCCATCCCCTGTTTTTAGTTTTTGTTGACACGTCGCCTCTTAAAACAGGCTAAAAGTAAAGCAGAATGCGCCTTAAGGCGCATTCTGCTTTACTTTCAGCCTGTTTAAGCCTCCATATACTAGAAAGAAATCCGAACATTTAGGAAAAATCCGGAGAAATGGCAGCCCTGCATCAACATTCAACAAACAGTGTACCTTGTGAAGAAAGGATTATTTTTCTGCAAACAGTTTAGAAGGTCCCTACAGGATGTACACTGTTTGTAATTTTGCAATTTATTGTTAAAATCAACTGTGAATATGTAAAAATGGACAATACTTAATTTGAAACTAGAACCTGTTACCCAATACATGTGGTCTCTTTCTAGTAACGTATATAGGTAGCAAACCTGCTTTAACCTCTTGCAGTGATGCAGGAGCAGTTTCCTATAACTTTTTATTGGAACAGAAGAGATAAAAAGAATGAAAAGACATGAATAGAAGTTTTCTTCAGAGAAATGTATTAAATTCATAAATAGAAACTACACAATTGAAAAGGTTGACAATTATTCTGCTATTGAAGGGCATTACCCTATTGCCTGTTCTTAGTTTTGAAGATATGTGACCACTTAAAGCAGGTTGAAAGTAAAGCAGAATGTGCCTTAATGCACATTCTGCTTTACTTTCAGCCTGCTTAAAGCTATTATCTGCTAGAATACAGAATATGTTTTCTTTCTATGATTTTTATCTGTGACAGTATAAATTGAAACAGTTTTTGTGGATGATTAATCAAGGGTGTAAATAGGCATATTTATGGGGTAATGGGTTAACCCATTGAATCCTAGCAAAGAATATTATATACTAGTACTCATCATTTACAAACAGTTTGCCACTGAAGAGTATGCATATTCTCATTCTATGCAAACAGTGTAAACAAAGATTAGATTGCTCCTGAATAAGGTGTCAGATCTGAGTCAGTATGTTTTGTCATTAGGCAATAATATATAGAGGATATTGAATGAGTGTGTGTTCAGTCGTGAATTTATTGAACGAGTTGGATAAAATCATATGTTGCGAGCCTTGGCTCACATAAACACCAAAATGACACGAAAATCCGAACGGTCTTACTTTCACTTTTGCCCTCGGCTCTTAGGAAACGATTTGTCATAGGCGTTATTTGGTTGTATACATCCGTAATGAAAAACACCTATCAAACTAAAATAAAGAAAATCAACATCAATGTGCTGTGAAAAGACTTCTCTGATACCATATTCAATTTTAAATTAATATTTAATTTAAAAATTGCTGTAATTGACTAAATATGATCAGTTGACATTTAGAATCTAGTTTCGTTTTCAAAATAACGTCGTTAGAGCAACATGACGTCATTATCATTGTAACGTCTGAATTTGAAAAACAGTCTGAATCACTGTTAATACTAGAGCTCTATGCAGCCTGAGTTTGCGGGACTGCTCGGAATAATGTTTCTAGGACACTTGGGAATGTTTCAATACCTAGTGGTGATCTAAGTTTGTCTAGATTCTCTTTACTGATTTACAGTCGGCGTAGTAGTACAGTATTTTGGTGATTCGAAAAATAGTATAAAATATATGCCCAGTGGGCCATACGATTTTTACGACCCTCTATATTTTGCACGTTTATGTGATAAATTGTTATAATCAACCCTGAATATTTTTAAATGAATTTGACTATTGAAATCTGGAATTTTCAGTTTAAACTTTCAGAGGTGAATGAGTGGAAGAACATTGATGCATAAAATTTTACAGTTGTGACATTTTGACACCTTGCAGCTATGACTTCTTACTGTTATAATATCTTACAGTTATGGCATCTTGCAGTTACAACATCTTGCAGTTATGGCATCTTAAAGTAATGACATCTGAAAGTGATGACATCTGAAAGTTATGACATTGTTCAGTTATGACATATTGTAGTTATACATTGTACAGTTATGAAACCTTGCAGTTATGACATCTTGCAGTAATGGTATTGTACAGTTATGACATCTTTGCAGTTTCGACATCTGGCAGTAATAACATCTTACAGTAAAGACATCTTGCAATTATGGCATCTTGCAGTTATGACATCTTGCAGTTATAGCATCTTACAGTTATAACATCTTACAGTTGACATTTTGAAGTTATGAGATGTTGCAGTTATGACATATTAAAGGTAAAACATCTTTAAGTTATGACATATTACAGTTATGATATCTGACAACCTTGACATCTTGCCGTTATGACATTAATTGTCTTCACAAATGACTCATTCTTTTCCATTTCCATACAGAGCAGCACCCTTCCTGTCCTATATGTCTGTCCCCTTGTGAATCAGGGGACAGGATGAGCCAGTTACCATGCCAACACATCTTCCACCCAGCCTGTGCAAGGGCGTGGCTTCTAAAGGTTTGTTCCTTTGTTATTGGTTTCGCTCAAACTTGTGTAAAGCAGCATATCTTTAAAGAGTTGGTTGCTTTACACAGTACATAAGTGAAGTAGACAGTTTCTGCTTTACTTTTTGTCCTGCATATACATTTATCGCCTTCTTGTTTCTCAAAATGATTCTGAAGAAAGTCTGCATAAGCCTCCAAGTGCTTTTGGTGTCAGACCTATATTTTGCAACTTTCATCATTGGCTCGCTTAATAACATTTCAATTATAGAGAAGGTTGAGATCAGCTTGTCTCACACATCAATGATTGACAGATCCAAAATATCCCTGTTTAAATAGGTTTGTATTTATTTTTATTTCAGTCTGGCACATGTCCTGTGTGTAGACAGAAGGTTGTACAGTGAGAAGGGAGACAACTCATTAATCCCTCAACAGCAGTGTTCAAGAGAGATAACTGTTAGGGACAATATCAGTATTCAGGGGAGGCACGCTTAAGTACAGCCACTCTTATGTTAGGATGTCACACTTTGGAATAGCGCTTCTGTCTCTTAACCCATTACACTATAAATACACTTTTATATGCTTTTATTTTTTTCCTCCTGAAGAAAGTAGTTCCATTTCATAAATATGTACCATTACAATTTATGTATCCTAGCAAATGGTTGCTTAAGGCAGGCTGAAAACACCAAATATCTAACATTATTTAGTGGTCGTAAATTGTGTTTGACTAGTCAATTTTCATAGCTACACCTGGACCCGATAATGAACCCTACCAAAGACCCATATTGGAAGCATCCATATATACAGAGTATAGACTAGTCTATGTGTGACAGGTTTGTTTATTTCTAGTCATAATGTTTATCAATGTATCTGTGTTGAGACTCGGGCTTCAGATCAGATTTCTAACAATGTTACTCCTCTAGGGCCCGTTTCATAAAACTCCATACAACAAAAGCGGTCGTAAGTCAAAAGTTCAAAATACATTTAATTTCTGATTTCTTGTGACATCTCTTTGGAATCGTCTTTTCCTCATGTTATGACCACTCGTTATTAGAGTCACAATGAAAGGTTCAGAGGAGAAAAGGTTTTGAAATATTGAGTTCCAGGGGCCCGTTTCATAAAACTTCTTACGACAAATGGTGTCGTAAGTCAGATTATAAAACTCTCAATTATTATTTATTTCTCAATCTAATCCTGTCTTGTGACATATTTTTGGAATCGTCTTGAAAAGACGATTCCAAAAAGGTGTCACGAGATAGGATTAGATAGAGTAATCAGAGTTTAAATGTATTTTAAAGTTTTGACTTACGACAACATTTGTCGTAAGAAGTTTTATGAAACGGGGCCCAGATAAGGAGATAAAGTTTGGAAATATTCATTTATCTGGAGCCTTGTTAGTTTATGGACAAGTCTGTTATCAGTTTTACCCTCTCAACAGTGACAAAACATTTAGCACAAACACAGTGTAGGACAAAAGTAATGCAAACACAGTGTAGGACAAAACAAAAGTAATGCAAACACAGTGTAGGACAAAAGTAATGCAGAAATGTCCTGAGTGTGTTCCAAAGCATTTGATTGGTCAGATTTGAGCCTAGGCTCAAATCTGACCAATCAAATGCTTGGGAACGAGTTTAGACTCAAGTCAAAAGCTTTATAACCTCGGAGCCTGGTCATGAAACATATTTTGAGTGTCACTCAAGAGAGTTAGTACATTTTCCTATTAAATTCCAATAACTCAACTCATGGGTGAAATTAATAGTCATAGTGTACGGGAAAATATTATGATTGAGTGTGTAAGAACTTATTAAAAGGTGTATGATCACTCCTTCCCTCACTCATGTCCTGCCGTCTGCTTCCCCCCCATGTCCAATGTTATAAAGATTTTGAGTTGACCCAGAGACCATTCTCAAGCCTAGGCTCAAATCAGACCAATCAAATGCTTGGGAATGATATCAGACTCAACTCCAACACTTTATAACCTTGGGGCATGGATCTCCAAACTTTTTTCTTGAGCATACATGCTGCAATTTCCTCTGTATTGCTCGATCAGGTGTCCCCCAAAAGACCGTCTACATAGGTCTTTCTTTGCCCACCCATACTTCCGATGCAATGTCTTGACTACCAAAGGGCTAGGGTGTATGATGTGAATGATTAAATTGTGATTGTGAGAAACTGTTACACTGTAAGAAAATGTTAAATTGTGAATAAAAGAAATTGTAAAATTGTAACAAATTTTTAAATTGTGATTCTGATAAATGTTACCTTGTGATTCTTGGAACATGTTAAATTGTGATAGTGAGAGATGTGGGAAATTGTTACATTGTGAAAAAAATGTGAAAAAGTGTAACATTTAAAATTTTGACTGTGGAAAAGTGTTACATTATGAAAAAATGTTAAAATGTGATTGTCAAAAAGTGTAACATTTGAAATTTTGATTGTGAAAAATTGTTACATTGTAAAAAAATATGTTGAATGGGAGTAGTTAAATTTTGATTGCTTTCCAGTTGTCAAGATAACAGGGGCCCGTTTTACATAACGTTATACGACAAAAACAGTCGTAAGTCAAAACTTTAAGATACATCTTATTCCTGATTTCTCCATCTAATCCTATCTTGTGACATCTCTTTGAAATCATCTTTTCAAGACGATTCCAAAGAGATGTCACAAGACAGGATGAGATGGAGAAAAAACTAATAATTGATAATTTAAGAATCTGACTTACGACCATTTTTATCGTTAGTTTCATAAAAGGGGCCCCATAACTGTATAGTAAAACTGCTTTATTACAGTCACAAAATGAGGTTAATGTTCAGGTGTTGAAGGCAGGTAACTGAAATTAATTGTAAAAACTAAACCTATTATAGCCTGGACATGGACTAGACTTTAATAACATCATTTAACTCTACTTTTGAACACAGTAAAACCTCTCTATTTAGACCACTAAATATGTGTTAATTATTAGGTGTTTACGACAGGTGATTGCTTAAAGCAAGGTGTACGTAAAACAGAAAGCTCCTTTGCTAGAAATGTTCCTGTATAAATGTTACATTCAATCCAGTATGTTGTATGATATTTATAAGAATGATAGTTGCCATTTTTTCAGTGCAATCTTATAGGCAGGAAAATATCCATGCCTTTCTTGGTTTTTATTCGTCCATCGAAAGATGGATAGTACTATGTAATGATGTGCACGGTTTGGTTGGGCAGGTGGACACAAAAGGTTAGGGACCTGTCTTACGAAACACCGTAGGACAAATATTGTCGTAAGTCAGATTGTAAAATGCTCAAATACTTTTTCTTCTCCGTCTAATCCTGTCTTGTGACATCCCTTTGGAATCGTCTTTTCAAGACGATTCCAAAGAGATGTCACGAGGCAGGATTAGATGGAGAAATCTGAAATTATATGTATTTTAAAATTTCGACTTACGACTATTACGAGCCCCAGGGGTCTAGATAAGGGGAGTATTTCAAAAACAAAAATCTTTATTTCTGCTTTAAACCCTATGGTGTCACTACTTATTAGAATCGTCTCGTAGAGACGATTCTAATGAGTAGTAACACCATAGGATTTTGTGTTGAAATAAATGAGAAAATATTGAATTTGTGCAGCTAACTCCCCCTTATTTAGAGCCCTGAAAAGGTGTTCTCTCAAACTTTTCCAGCTGAATGTTCATACAGTAAAACCTCTCAATTAACCCATTACCCCATAAATATGCCTTTTTATGCCTTTGATTTATTCCTCAACTGAAAAATTTCCTCCAATTTAAACAGTCATGAATATGGATAATACGAAATATTTCTATAACCAAATTTTTGTTAGCCTAGCATATGGTAGCTTAAAATAGGCTGAAAGTAAAGCAGAATGTGCCCTAAGGCACATTTTGCTTTATTTTCAATCTGCTTTAAGTGGCCACTTGTCTTCAAAACTAGAAACAGGCTATGCAGTAAAGGGTCAAACCTTAAAATCAACACAATTTAGTGGTCATAGTAGAGTGGTTTTACTGAATATAACGAGATCTATAATCTGAAAAAAAAACTAATAAAAAGGGAAACGTTCCCAACTTCCCAAGGAAATGGTGCAGACTCATGTAAGGTCACCAGGAGCTGTCTGATCTGGGTCTTCACTGTTTTCAAAAGTTGTATATAGGAGAAGGGTTTGGATGTTTTCAGCTATTCAACAAAAAATCGAAAGCTGATTTACGTCAGATACAGTGGAGATGTTATTCTTTGCCGTTTAATCCTTTACCCCATAGAAGCGCCTTTTAGCGTATTTCATTTATTCTTCCAATGAAGAAAATAGTTCCAATTCAAACAGCCATGAACATTTGCCAGAAGAAATATTTTCTACATGTTAGCAAATGGTAGCTTGAAGCAGGCTGAAAGTAAAGCAGAATGAGCCTTAGGGCACATTCTGCTTTACTTTCAATCTGCTTTAAGTGGTTACATATTTTCAAAAATAGAAGTAGAGGGTTAAATGTAAACACAATGCGCTTAAATACACAAATGAAACATACATTTTTGACATTTTTTACGATTTAATGTTATCTGAGTGGCAAACAGCATAGAGCCTGATCAGACATCGGGTTACCCGCTGTCTGATCTTGCTCCAAACTGTTTGGAATGGAAAATGTTTGTTTTAGCGTAAATGCGTTTAGTTGGAACATGGGAACTGAAGAAGGTTTATTACCGCAAAAGATCAGTGAATATGTATAACCACAACTGTCCCCCCCCCCCCCCCCCCCCACACACACACCTCTTGTTTATTTGCCGAAGCCTGTCAGTGTATACTATGGCATTTTGGCACTCTTGTTAATTTTTGATATCAATTTTTGGTCTTGTTTTACTAATAAACTGTTGTGGATATAAGTGCATTGTTATATTATCTTATTTGAACCCTTTCTTTGCCTAATCGCAGCATGATGTCTCCGTCTTACCTGCTCGCCATGCAACAGCGCTCCCTTCTTACAATGGCAACCAGTGAGAGATAAAAAGTGCCTTGGTCGTTATAGGGAGGGAAATTGTCTAACATTTGCAAACAGCTTGAATCCAGATCAGACACCGCATAACGCGGCGTCTAATATGGATTCAAGCTGTTTGTCACTCTCTTTAAGTTTTTTTCTGTCAAAATGTCCATTATGCAACTTTGAGGAAAAACAGCAGACGACATTTTTAGCATACGATATTGCAGCAGTAAAAAGGTTAGGCGTAAATGTCCTGTTGTAGAGAACTGTGGCATTGTTCGTTGTGAGGAGGGAGTCGTTGTTGGGAGGGCCGTTGTAGAGAGGGATCAATGTATCACATATGAATATTCATTGATAATTCTAGATAAAGATGGCACCTTAAAGCAAAATGAAAGAAAAGCAGAAAGCTCCTTAACTCCTCCAGCTTATTTTCAGTGTGCCCATGGGTCAGGAAAAAGTCCGGGAATTTTGAAATTGGAGAATATTGATTTATCAGTAAAATCAGGGAATTTAGTAATTGAAGGCCTCAAAAATCACCATTTTCAATCCTGAATTTCAAAATGTTCATGGTGGTGAGGACACCCACAAACTCGCACTTTCATGACAGTTGTTTTGGAAATTATGATTGCTTTTGGTTGTTAAAATGTGAGCCACAAATATACTACCCAAAGTTTGCTAAGCACCCAGGGTAAAATCTCCATAGGTACCAATGCATTGATCCTATCACTTCTAATCGCATATTAACTTCCAACGTTTTTGTTCGATTTTTTAGCTCACCTGAGCCAAAGGCTCAAGGTGAGCTATTGGGATGGCCCTGTGTCCGTCGTCCGTCGTGCGTCGTCGTTAACAATTGCTTCAAATGACATCTCCTCCTATACCGCTGAACCAAACTTTACAGGAATGTTCCTTGGGTCAAGCTCTTTCAAATTTGTTCAAAGAATTAAAAACAATGTAGAACTCTGGTTGCCATGGCAACCAAAGTGCTAAAATAAGGAAATCTTAAAAAATCTTCTTGTCTGAAACTACAAGGGCCAGAGCTTAGATATTTGGCACATAGCATCACCTACAGGTCCTCTATCAAGTTTGTTCAAATTATGCCCCTGGGGGTCAAAATTGGCCCCGCCCCTGGGGGTCATAGTTTAACATAGAGTTATATAGTGAAATTTTCAAACGTCTTCTCCTCTGAAACTAATATGGCCAGAGCTTTGATATTTGGCATGGTGACACTTCTAAATGTCTTATACCAATATTGTTCAAATGGTTCTGGTCGGTTGCATATCTAGGTCACAGGAGCTGAAAATAGATTTTTCAATGGAAACTTAAACAATCTTCTTGTCTGAAACTACAAGAGCCAGAGCTTAGTTATATGGCACATAGCATCGCCTACAGGTCCTCTATCAACTTTGTTAAAATTATGCCCCTGGGGTCAAAATTGGTCCCGCCCCGGGGGTCACAGTTTTACATAGAGTTATATAGTGTAAATCACTGATATTTGCAAACAGTTTTGATACAGATCAGATGCCACATTATGCTGCATCTAATCTGGATCCAAACTATTTGCCACTTATTTACATAGTTTCTTTAATTTAGAAAATGTAAAGTATGATTTTTTTTACATAATTCACATTCAATGTTTGTATAGCAGACAGCAATTCAGCATTATAAGAGTTAAGACCCCTGCTGCAGAACTGACAGAACTGTATTACATAACTGAACTCCGGTCAACTGAGGTACACTGTAACAGCAAACATATGGTGTTGTCTGCTACATTTTTATGCACCTGCACAACTTAGTTGGGGGCATATTGTTTTTGTCTGTCTGCTTTTTTGTCTGTTTGTCCATTTGTTTGTCTGTCAGTCCACAATTTTAATCTTAGCCATAACTTTGGAACTACATAAGTTAGAAACTTTATAACTTGGGTCATGTCCTACAAAGGTCAATGTCATTTTTGAATTATTTCCCATTGTCATATTTTCTTGTCCTGGAGATAACTCCAGTTCTACTGATGTTAACCCATTACCCCATACATAATTATGCCTTTTTACACCTTTAATTTATTCCTCCTCTAAAGAAAGTAATTCCATAGTCATACAGTCATAAAATGTAAGAGATAAGAAATAGTTTCTATATCTTAGTAGATGATAACTTAAAGCAGGTTGAAAGTAAAGCAGAATGTGCAATAAATAATCATATGGAAATACATGTAGCTTAATGATAAGAGGAAGTGTCATGGATAAGGGCCATCACCCTGCCAACAATATTTTTTTTAAGTTATTCCAATTTGTCATGCTTTTTTTTGTCTGGAAGATAATTCCATTTACAGCTGTATTAAAATGTTGCCTTGCCTAGTAAGCTAAGGCACAATGACCTCAGGTGAGCGAATTAAGGGCCATGGCCCTCTTGTTCCACATTTGGAGATGCTTTGGCCAAAGGTTTACCTTACATATTCTGAAAATGTTACAATTGTATTATCAAAACGAGAAATTTCTGAGAATTCACCCAAGTTTTCAAATCCATTTGATTGTACATTGTTATATTCTTAGAGATGTTATTCGTTGGTAAAACAATGTTTTGCTTTTTAATGGTCAATTGTAACATCTCTAAGAACATTGGAATGTAGAATTCAATGGATTTGAAAAATTCTGTGAAATCTCAGAAATTTCACATTTTGATAATTTTCCCGGGTTTCGCCTACAGGACCTAAATAAGGGCAAAAGTTATCAGAATCTGTAAAGTAAACCATTGGCCAAAACATCTCCAAATTTGGCAGAAATCGAACAAAAATGGTGGAAGATATGTAATGAGATGTGATAGGGTCAATGCTTTGGTACCTATGGAGATTTTACCCTTGGTGCTTAGCAAACTTTGAGTAGTATATGAAATGTGTAGTACTGGAAAATCGCATATTGTTAGTGGAATGTACGTAATATCACGGAGTAAAAACTGTTATTAATCCGTGGTAATATATTGTTTGTGGGTCAGGGGAAATTGAAATTGGTCATGGAAATAAGGTGGGAACCTTGTGTGCTAGGATAGAGGCATATTTCCTGTGGCAATTTTCATGACTATATTAAAATGGAAATTTATTCATTGATATTGAAAGAATTTCCATGTTTCCATGCATCTCAATATTGTATCATGTTTATTGTGAATGTAGTTATTTGTCTTTCTCGCTTTGTAGGTACATTTATATAATTTCATGTGAAGCGCTTTTGAACGCACAACTCCTGTGTGAAAAGGGCGCTATATAAATCGGGTATAATAATAATAATAATTATGAGTGGTGGAATGAATTTAAAGTCATATCATTTATGGAGTAATGGGTTTTATGAGGTTTCTGTTTTTCCGCCGTCTTGCTTTCAGCTGAAAATAAATCGCCATAATTAATTTATTAGAATAACATGTTTGGTATTTCGATTGTAGAACCGGCGATATGAATGTCAAACAGATTGGAACCTGATCAGATGCTGATCCACTCAACATCAACACATGCTAGTGTAATCTAGTTATTCTAGTGTATGCTAGTGTATACCACTAAATATACAGGAAAACTATACGACCACTACTAAAATGTAGGTGAATTTATTGTATATACGTAAATTTACCGGGTACAGCTTTAAAGCAAAGTGAAAGGAAAACAGAAAGCTCTTTCACGGGTTACAGCTTATTTAAAGCAATGTGAAAAGCTCATAAAGGAGCTTTCTGTTTTACTTTCACATTGCTTTAAGCAGTCACCTGCCTAATACTTTACACACTTTTGTTTTTATCTAGATAAAAGCCAATATTTCAAGGTAACGGCAATGTGATAAGTTTCCAATTATATCAAGACGGCCGTTAGTTATCATAGTTATCACCCTTTCTACCATGGCGTTTGCGGCATTATCTCCCTTTACCTCACGAAATACAGGCGATATCACACTAGTAAGATATCTAGCACCAGTCATGGGATATAAACTGACCAATCGTTACGTAATTGCGCGATTCGCTTCCAAAGCGAGGTTTTAACCTTTTCACTCTCAATGATGCTTAAAAGCGCGTTTGCAAACAGTTTGAATCCTGATCAGACGCCGCGTAAAGCGGCGTCTGATCAGGATACAAACTGTTTGACACTCGTTTTGAAATTTCTTTAGTATTACTGTCTTATTTTTTAACGTTGAAACGGCATTACAGATAACAAAATTGAAGCAGACGACAACGAAACGGTGAAGGGGTAAAACTATCACGAACGAGGGTTAAACAACCCGTTAGATGTGTACCCATAAGAGGCATGGCTATATAGAGAATCGAATAAACTTTGCCAAAAAAAAAAGTTTAGTGAAACATTGGATGATAATAATTTCATTTTTTCACGTCAAATAATTGATGGTAGAAATTTTGACGTCATAATTATATTCGAAAATAAAAATTGAATGATGGAGTGTTGTCTGAGAGTTTTATGCGTAACGATGTTGATAATGTCCGGAACAGGTAGGATCATTTTTTAACCTATTACCCCATACATACGTCTTTCTACACCCTTAATTTGTTCCTCCGCTGGAGAAAATAGTTCTACTTTATTTGGTCATGGACATGCACCATGAAACATATTTTCAATACCTTAGCAGATAGTAGCTTGAAGCAGACTTAAAATAAAGCAGAAAGCGCCTTAAAGCGCATTCTGCTTTACTTTCAACCTGCTTTAAGCGTCACCTATCTTCAAATTAGAAACAGGCTATGGGGTAATAGGTTAACGCAATATGATAAAACCTCTCTATTACGACCACTGAATTGTGTAAACTATTGGATTTAAGACACGCGTGACTGCTTAAAGCATGTTGAAAGTAAAACAGAAAGCTCATGAAGGAACTTTCTTTTTTACTGTCACCTTGCTTTAAGCTATCACCTGTCTTTTATTCAAACAGTCTACCTTTTTGGTGGTTGAAACAAGTCACAACATAGGGTTTGGTTGAGTTAAATGATTAAGTATTTCATAATGATGATTCATTGTTACATTTGTATCTAAGTATCGAACAGTTTTGAGCCGAACTCAGCGCTACCATAAGTTGCTCATAAAAATCCTAAGATTTCCAACTTTTCAAGCGCGGTAATAGGAATTGTAACTTTAATCCTTTCGCTGCAAGCCTGTATAGCACTAACATAATTATGCAAACAGTTTGGATCCAGATCAGACGCCGCGAAATGCGGCGTCTGAGCTGGATCTAAACTGTTTGACACCCATGAAGTAAGAGCAGAAATCCGAAGATTTCGGTAAAAAAAAAAAGGAAAGGGGAACCAGCGAAGTAGTCCGGTTGCTTAAAATGTGCTCCTGTGAAAAAATAATGATTCTGTTAAAAATAGCTGTCTAAGCCAATGTAAACTGTAGTAAAAACGAAGATAAACAACTAGTGAAGTGTTTGTGATTAGTGCTTAATTGTGGATATGAGTGATTTGGCTACAAACACAGAAATAAGTGGAATGGACAGCGGAGATGAGGAACAAAATGGCGGGAAAAATAATGGCCGCCTCCATGAAAATAAAAGTCGGGGCATTTCAACTCCAGTGAAAGGTATCAGGAGAGTATCAATAGCGGGATTTACTAAAAGCAGATGTAGTTCACCCATGGTAAGTGAGAAAAATGCACAAAAATCACCCAGCCAAAACAAAAAATGGGATTGTGATACATGTGAAAAGGAGTTTGCATACAAAATTGATACCTTGATTACATGTGAGTACTGTGGATCTCATAGATGTATATCGTGCCTGGGCATTACCAAATCAGTATACAAAGCAATCAGTGGTAGGCCTGACTTACCATGGTTATGTGACAAATGTGTTGTTAAGTCCCTAGAATCCATTAAGCAAACAAAGTCAATAGAAGATAGATGTACAGATTTCTTTACAGAATACCAAAAGAAAGTAGACGAAAGAATGGGAAGAATTGAAAAGGATGTCTCGGACATGAAGGGGAATATGATATCAATGAGGGATGAACTTATTAAAGAAATCAAAGACTCTGTCGACATGGCAGCAGGTAAAGTGTCAGAGGAACCCCAACATGCAAGTGCAGAAGACATACTAAGCTCTGAGAAAATCGTAAAACAAGCAGCACACGAAATGCAGTCACGCATAGAACGCGCACATAATATTGTAGTGTTTAATATGAAAGAACCAGTTGGTAACTTGAAAGATGGAAACATAACCCAGGACTATCGAGAAATTCAAAATATCTGTAAGGAAATTAATATAGACATTGATGTGGAAAATGATATAAAATCAGCTAAGAGAATTGGCAGAAAGGGTCAAGTTAAGAAAATACATGGAAATGAAGAGGTTGTACCTAGATTGACAGTGGTGAAATTCAGTGAGGATATTAAAACAAAAGTCATGAAAAATGCTTACAAGTTGAGATTTTCAAAAGAAGACTACTACAGGAAAATAGGGTTAAAACATGACATGACAAGAGATGAAAGAAGCCAAGATGCAAAGCTCCGAAGGGAAGCTAAAGAAAAGCAAGAGGCTGAAGGAGATGCAAATTTGTTATATCTGGTCAGGGGCCCACCATGGGAAAGAAGGATAATAAAGGTAAAGAAAAATGCGCGGCGGGAAGCTCTTCAAGGAGCTCACGCCGACTAAAAGACTTCAACGATGACCAGAAACAGAATCAAAGTGTAGATAAGTTAACTGTTACTTTTAATAATGTTAATCCTTTTACCAGTGAACAAAGTTTAGATAAGTTAACTGTTATTTTTAGTAATGTAGATACGTTTACCAGTGAAAAAATGTGTGAATTAAATGGTCGTCTTGCGATGTATGACACAATGCCAGATTTAATAGCAATTCAAGAGGTAAAACCAAAAAACTTTAGATATGAACGCCAGCTCTCGGAATACAATATAGACGGATATGAAGTTGTCCACCATAATTTATCTAGAGAAGAAAATGGTAGGGGGTTATTGGTATATATTAAATCAGGTATACAGTTTACACCAGTCACAGTGAACAGTGGATATAGTGAGTATATTGCTCTGGATATTAAACTTAAGGGAACTGATAAATTATTGTTTTCATCAATCTACCGTAGTCCAACGGCAAGTGCTGATGACAATTCGAAGCTGTGTGATTTGATGGAGTGCCTTGGTAAGTTGAATTATTCACATCATGTTACGGTTGGAGATTTCAACCTTCCAGGGATCAACTGGACTGACATGTCAACAGAGCGTAAGTTAGGTGACATAAACTTTGACTTTATAGAATGTGTGAGGGACTCATACTGGGTCCAACATGTAAAAGAGCCCACCAGAGGGAGAGGTGCTAACATTCCATCATTGTTGGATCTTGTGTTTAGCAGTGAAGAAGGGATGATAACAGACTTAGAAATTCAAGATCCTGTAGGTAAAAGTGACCATTCAGTTATTTCTTTTAAATTCAATGGGTACGCTGAGGAAAGACGATGTAAAACAAGACATATATACAGCAAAGCAGATTTTGATAGTATGAGAGACTATCTAAATATCGACTGGGAAAATATGTTGCAAGGAAAAAGTGTAGAGGAACAATGGCATCTTATTACAACAAAGATCAATAAAGCAGTAGACAAATTTGTCCCAAGCAAAACTATAAACATTAATCAGAATTCAAAGTTGAAAAAGAGTAAATTCCACATGTCAAAGAAATTAAAGAGTAAGATTAAGAGAAAGGAGAGACTATGGATAAAGTATAAGAATACTGGTGATGTGAAAGTTCAGGAACAATATAACAGAGTGAGAAATCAAGTGCGCAGATACTCCAGAGCTGCAGTTAAACACCATGAGATGCATATAGCAGAACATGTTAAAGAAAATCCGAAGAAATTCTGGATGTATGCCAATTCAAAGTTGACAACCAAATCATCAATTCCAGATCTGTATTGTGATAATACAAAGAGTAAACTCTCCAGTTCAGATAAGGAAAAAGCGAATATACTCAGTAACTTCTTCAATTCTGTGTTCACAATAGACCCAGGGGATGAACTACCAGCAATTGATTGTAAACCGGTTCCAGTCGCTGAAAAGATTAATATCTCGGTAGAAATTGTGAAGAACAAACTTATGAATCTAAAAACTGATAAATCACCGGGTCCAGATAATCTTAGTCCCAAGCTGCTAAAGGAATTAAATGATGTGTTGTGCATACCACTGTACATGTACATACTTTATGAGAATAGCCTGAAAACCTGTGAAATACCAATGGATTGGAAAACTGCAAATATAACCACAGGGGGCCAACTAGGTATTACGTAGGAGTGTTTGTCTACGACAACATGTATTGGACTAGCTACGACAGTAAACATATTTTACATGTTCTGTCAAATGTCAACAGTGTTAAATATCATAAATCGTCCTTTTGTTCGTAAATTATAAGAAGTGACACACTGTTTATAGAATCAAGCCCCATCATATGCAGTTTGTGGTTCCAATTGTCACTTTGCGATTGATTATATCTGATCTTACCATTTTATTAACCCGTTCAGTAATCAGCATAATATGTGTATGTATTGCTACGAAGATGTATCTGTGTGTATACGTTTCTAACAGAGGGTGTATTGGTATGCTCACGAAGTTTTCTTTTACTACATAACCAGCTGATATGGAATATTTGGACATTTACTTTATTGACAGGCCCGTAGGAAACGTGTGTGTGTGTGTTGGGGGGGGGGGGGGGGGGGGGGTTCGTGCCCCAGCCCCCAATAATTTTGCAATTACTGGTTACCAGGCAAATTCCTTTTTATTTGGTCTATAGATAAACGCCACGACTTATATAGGACAACCCTTAAAACTCTATTTATAGCTATATATATCACAATATTGTCATGCCCAGTCAGCTTAGATACAATGATCTCAGGTGAGCGACTTGTGGGCCATATTCCTTTTGTCCTTCTTACGTTCCTGATTGAAGAGGAGGTTGTGACAGAGGGGTCATCTAATCTGGTACTTTTGTTATCTTAATGCCCATCAACGGATGCAACTTTTACATTTTTATCTGTAGAACAGAGTCGTTGTTGGAAAACCATCATATTTAAAATCTGTATATAGCCTAATGGGATAATACATGCATAGTACACATCGATTGGCACAAACGTACAGTATGTGGAATGTAACTTAATGATTAACGTTAATACTGCCGAGTGTTGACCATTGGAAACAATAATGTACAGTTGTTGCTCCAAATAACACAGCTTCATTGTTGGCGTCTGCCTGTTTGTATGCCCCACATGTAGTACATACTTTGTCTAGCTAACTTCTCCTACACTTTTCAAGCTACAACTTTTAACTTGGCAGAGTGTTTGCACATATACAGTAGATGTGCATATGTGGACTTAAAGTCAAATTGGGGGAGGGAGGCATCATATTTGTCTTACAGAAAATATGCCTATCATCTTATTATACAGTAAAAACTCTCTAATACAACCAGTTAAACAAAGGCTAATTGATTGTAAAAAGACAGTTGACAATTAACCTAGAGCAAGGTAGTACTAAAAAAAAAACTCTTTTAGGAGCTTTCTGTTTTACCGTCACCTTGCTATATATATAAGAAATCACATCTAACAATGCACACAATATTGTGGACGTAATAGAGATACTTTACTGTACTCTAGGCCAAGGTAACAGTTTAGTTTCAATTTAGGGGTCTGTGTTTGTTACCAGCAGGCGTTATCAGTATGTGAGCCTTTTACCATTTGTCAAAAAGTGTAGACATTGATTGACCTAAAATATTAAAAACTGGCAGCTGATCTGAAATGTTATTATTTTCAGATTCATGAGGCCCAGTTTCTTTTTGCATGGTTCAAATTGAAAAAATCAAAAACCTTTTCAAAATAAAGTTGTGTTTATTTCGTATACGTTTTCCGAGTGCTTTTATACTTGAACACTCGCATATACCGTAAAAAAGAATGCGTAGTACATGTATCGGTTTTCTATCATAAATCTTTACAAGATATACTTATATAGTTTGCCGACTTTTTCATTTATTTATAAAAAATAATATGTCTCGACATTTTTTAAAATGATGCAGGCTACTGCAAGATATCTCCGTTTAAGCCATTATGTTCTGGAAACCATTTCCCCCCATAGCTTGTTCCTTATTTTAAAGACAGGTGGCCACTTAAAGCAGGTTGAAAGTAAAGCAGAATGCACATTTAGTCGTTTGCTGCTCTGCTTTCAGTCTGCTTTAAGCTACCATTAACCAGGAAAATATCTTATGGTACATTACATACGTATGACTGTATAAAGTAGTATGTTTTTCTTCAATTGAGGAATAATTTGAAACTAGTTTGCCGGTGTCAGGATCAAAGTTCACAGTTTGCGTTTTCTCCGATATGGTTGCCGGTTACGTTGAAAGTCCGGTGTTTGTATCGGACACTGTCTTCTACTTAATTGTCTCCCACGTGAATGAGACCTTTTCATCCTGGTGTACCGTAGTGCAGTGATAGACCGCCTACCTTGAACTTCTGAAAGGCAGTAGGAACAGAACAGCATGTTCGATGTCCTGAAATCAAACAAGAGACTTTGTAGCCAATCCAATACATGATTTTGTAGCGTAACCTATACATCTGAACTGTACTTCGTGTAGAAACTTATACAGCTTCTGTGCAACACGTATACATACACAACGTTTACAAAAAAATGTTTTACGGTAGAATATAAGCATCATGGAAGTATTAAATGGACCTATTCAATAGTGAAAAGCTTTTTCTTCAACATGCATAGATTATTTCTTCAATGTTTTATTTTATAATACAAAATTTAAGCCACAAATGCATTTATAAATGAACAAAAGCTATCTGGCACATGTTAAATCACAGCAATGTATAGTATCGCCTTTTAACAGGCCTAAATGATCATGTAACCTATATAAGTGCATGTTAAATAATATATTTACACTTACCATTTGGGATTTTCAGCACTTTAGGGGCTAAAGCCCTGAATAAATCCATTTTTTCTTAGTACTTCAATGTTGTTTGTATACATGTTGTTGTAGCATATCCAATACATGTTGTCGTAGACAAACACTCCAACGTAATACCTAGTTAGCCCCCTGTGATAACAGCACTGTACAAAAAGGGTGAGAAAAAATATGCTGGTAACTATAGACCAATCAGTTTGACTTGTATCCTATGTAAAGTGTTAGAGAGCATAGTTCGTGAAAACATGGTTGAGCATATGAAAAAGTTCAATCTATTTAGTGACAAACAGTATGGTTTTATCTCTGGCCGATCAACAGTTTTGCAAATGTTAGTTGTACTTGACGAGTGGACACAGATATTGGACAATGGTGGCAATATTGATGTGGCATACTGTGACTTTCAGAAAGCGTTTGACAAGGTTAGCCATCGACGACTTCTACATAAACTAAGAATATACCAGTTTGGAGACAACTTTATTAATTGGATAAAGTGCTTTCTGGACAACCGTAAACAAAGAGTGGTCATTAATGAAGAACCATCTGAATGGGGTCCAGTTACCAGTGGAATACCACAAGGCTCAGTATTAGGACCGATGCTTTTTGTTCTGTTTATTAACGATTTACCAGATCGCTTACCAAACAACAGTAGTCTTTTCTTATATGCTGATGACACAAACATATATAGTGAAATTAAAAGTAAGGAAGATCAGCTGAAACTCCAAGAAGATTTATACAGTATTCATGAGTGGTCTGAGCAGTGATTACTGAAGTTTCATCCAGAGAAATGTCACACCATGTCGATAGGAAGAAATAAAAGCGAAACCCGCAAGTATACATTAAGCCCAAATTTACCAGAGATGGAAAGAACTGTTAATGAAAAATATGTAGGGGTAGTGGTGGATGATACACTTACTTTTGAAAAACACCTAATGGAAAAAGTAAATAAAGCAAACTCAATTCTTGGAGTGATTAACAGAACATTTCAGTACCTTGATGAAAGATCTTTTAAATTGATGTATGTTGGTCTGATAAGACCACATCTGGAATATGCAAACCCAGTTTGGAGTCCCTACAAAAAGAAGGACATAACAATGGTAGAAAATCTTCAGAGAAGAGCTACAAGACTTGTGCCAGGCTTTAAAGAACTAACCTATGAAGAGAGACTAAAGAAATTGAGACTTCCTACTTTAGCATACAGACGTTTACGTGGGGACATGATCGAGGTATTTAAAATCCTCAAAAATCACTACTATTTTGATAACAAAAAAATATTTAAAATGAGAGAAGGTGCTACTAGAGGAAACAGTTTGAAGATATACAAAGAAAGACCCAGACTAAATATCAGGAAATATTCCTTCACAAACAGAGTGGTTGAGTACTGGAACTCCCTACCAGATAGTGTTGTAAGTGCTTCGTCGGTAATATCATTTGAAAGGAGACTAGACAAGTTTTGGAAAGATTGTGATCTCCTTTATAACTATGAAGCAAAAATAGCAACCGGGCACAGACTACATGTAAATAACGAAGAGCTGGAGCAAGAGGCTGATGACAGCCTTCTTCCAGAAGACGACTTATGGTAACTTATGGTAAAAACGTAGGTCTGGAGAAATTGAGAAAAAATCGTTAAATCCGGAGAAATGGCAGGCATGTAAACCAGCCACCGAGTTATTTAGCGTCAGATGTTACTCCAAAGTCCAAACTGTGGGGTTCATTGCTTCTATACACTTAACCCATTAATCCATAGATACGCCTTTTAACACATTTAATTTATTCCTTCATTGAAGAGAGTAGTTCCAATCAGGGCTTCTATATTGAACATTCATGATTCTGTATATACCATATACATGTATCACGACTGTATAAATTAGAACTTTTTTCTGTGGAGGAATACAATTAATTGTGTTAAACTGTATTTCTATAGCGTAATGGTTTAAATATCGTCTAGCTTAATGGTTTGGTCGTCACTTGTGTTTCAAAATTATATTGAAGGCAAAATGACTGATGAAATATTGAAATGATTGTCAAACGGTTTCAATCAATGGATCCTGAAAATGTTTGAAAACTTGACTCTATTTGCAATGGCGGTTAGAGAGTTAATTAACAATTTAATCGGTTGCGTTATACATGTAACCATTTCTTCCCAGGTGCATTATTGAATTCATGATGGTTAAAAATATTAAATTAAACCTGTTTTATTTCCAGTAACAGAGGCGGGCGAGGCTAATGCGACACCTAGCAACGTGCGAGCATCCGGCGGAAACGGAATAAATCTGTCCGGGTGTCCTCGGCTGCGGAGTGACTGTAACTTTGATTGCTTGGCAATAGCACGTGGCGGATGTATTACGTGCACATGTTCAACATCAGGTATTATTCACTGTCACATTTAAAACTTGGTTTGTAACAATAAAAATTACATATCCGCCAAGTTTGTAAAAAATAGATACGAATACATAGCTGATTAAAAGTTATTTACACCAACTCCAAACCATGATTATATTGATGCATTCTTCCATGCCTTGCAACCCTGTAGGCCTACAGCATAAGCTCTATTTCGCTGGGACGTTCTGATTTAAAGAAACCTGGTCCTTTTCTTATAAAGCGTTTGAGACAACTCTGAGATTGTTCTCAATCATTTGATTGGTTAGATTGGATCATATGCTCAAATCTGTTCAATCAAAAGCTTCAGAACGATCTCAGACTCATTTCAAACGTTTTTTAAGCATGGACCATAAAGACGATTGACAGAACGTCCCAGCGAAAAGAAAGTTTTCTACATTACTGCAGGGCTGCCATAAGTTGATAATAAAAATCCTAAGATTTCAAATTTTCATTTTTTCAGACGAAATTTTACTAACCGTACCATTACCCCAGAGTACTTTTCTTGTTTTAAAGACACATGACTGCTTAAAACAGGTTGAAAGTAAAGCAGAATGCGCCTTAAGGCGCATTCTGCTTTGCTTTCAGCCTGTTTTAAGCTACGATTTGCTAGGATAAAAATCCGAAAACTTAGGAAAAATCCGGGGAAATGGCAGCCCTGTTACTGCTGTTTAGCATTAAGGTGTCACTCGTCATTATCGGCTACAGATTCAACATGTTTTATTGATTTTATAATTTAAGCAGGGGCTGGAGCTAGTTCTACATTATCAGGTGGGACCACGCTCAATTCCAATGGCGCGCACATATCCGGGTCCTCCACTGGAAGTGGGTCACCAACAACAAATACCAACCCTTCAGCACCACACCTCAAAGGTTTATATTGGATTCCTTTCTCCTTAAAGATATAGTTCAGAACACGATATACAGTTTAAAAGTGTAAAGAATATATGTGGTCAATCCCTTATTTTACAAAGATGTTTACTTAACTATTTTTGCATTAATGTTATTCTGCATTGACCCTTTCACTGCCTTACCCCGAGTACACTGTTTTTCCCCCAAAACAGTTTGGATCCTGATCAGACGCCGCGTAAAGTTGTTTGACAATCGTTTCAACATTTCTCTAGTCGAAATACATGTACCTTAAATTCAAATTGTTTAAAATTAATGATGTCATAGATGTGAAGGGTTTAAACAATCCCCTGACTTTAGAGCTCTCAATATTAGTAATATTTTTTACTTATAGGCAGTAACAACACTTCCATGACCTCACAGGGCAGTTCCATGAGCGGATCTCTGACGTCAGCGGTGGCGTCACAAAATTTAAACGGGTGTCCGTCATTTACGAAGGGATGTACAGCAGATTGCCTTAGTCTGGACTCAAAGGGATGTCCGATATGCGCATGCGCTCCAACAGACAAAGGTATATAGTACTAGATAGTGTTTAATCTGATACAGTGAAACTCACTTATAACGAAATTAGATATAACGCAATATTGGATATAACGAAACAAAGTGTATTCTCCATCTATAATTAACGTATATCAAAATGGACCTGATATAACGACATTTGGATGCAACGAAGAAATCAGACGGTCGCGAGGACTTCGTTATATAGAGTAAAACCTATATTTTACGACCAGCTCACTATAACGACCACTTCTCAATTGCGACCACCTCTCTATTACGACCACATATATTTTACAGCCACATTTCGAGTGCGGCCATCTTTCTTTTACGACCACCTCTCTATTGCGACAACCTCTCTATTACGACAACCACTCTATATTACGAGCATCTCTCTATCACAATCACTAAATTGTGTTGATTATAATGTGTTAAAGACAGGTGACTGCTTAAAGCAATGTGACAGTAAAATAGAAAGCTCCTTTAGGAGCTTTCTGTTTTAATGTCACTTTGCTTTAAGACATCACCAGCCTTTTATACTATCAATTAGCCCACTGTTTGGTGGTCGTAATGGAAAGGTTTACTGTATATTATTAGGGGGAGGCTCATCTTCAAGCACTGGTCATCACGTGACAGGAGGAGTTTCATCCAATGCTAACGGCTGTCCAGCATTCCGGCCAAACTGTCTACAGGAGTGTGTGGCTCTCGATGGACATGGCTGTCCAATATGTTCCTGTGGCAACCAAGGCAAAGGTTACTGATATAAGTCGAACTTCGATAACTCGAGCTCGCTCGACTCGAACTTACACGTACTTCCTAGAGTTGAATGTCATTATTCCTTCCTCGCGTAACCCTTTCCCCTATAGAAGCGACTTTTAGCGTATTTAATTTATTCCCCCGCTAAAGAAAATAGTTCCAGTTTATAACCTCATGAACAATTACAATAACAAATATCTTGATATAGCCTAGCAGATAGTAGTTTAAAGCAGGCTGAAAGTAAAGCAGAATGTGCCTTAAGGCACATTCTGCTTTACTTTCAACCTGTTTTAAGTGATCACCTGTATTTAATGTTATAAACGGATTATTGGGTAAAGGGTTAAGTCGAACATATCCATATTTCAAAGTTAAAACGTAGCTATGGCACGTTTTAACTTTGACCTGAGGATATGTAAGCCACGTTTTAACTTTGAAATATAGATACATGTATGTTCGACTTCAGCGAGTTTGAGATATTGAACTTTGATTGTTTATATTGCATCATACCTAAATCATCTGCGTCCAAAAAATAGATTGCAAATATGCACATAAAGTCGAAATCCGACTACTCGTGCTAGCCTAAGTCGAGCTTAATGGTCAGCTTAATGCCGTGACGTCATTATTTTTAAACAATTGTCGTCTGCTTTTATTTCTTAAATTTTGATTTTTGCTTATTTTGACTGAAGAAATATTGAAATAAGTGTCAAAGAGTTTGAATCCTGATCAGACGCCGCATAACGCGGCGTCTGATCAGGATCCAAATTGTTTGCAAAAAACTGTTGTGCTCGGGGTAAGGCAGTGAAGGGGTTAAGTCAACTTCAAACAATTGAGCTCGCTTCTTATGGAGCATTTTGTTTTACTTTCAGCATGCTTTAAGCTACCATCTAGTATGCTATAGAAACTGTTTATTATGGTGCATATTAACTTTTTTTTGATTGTATAAAAAAGAAATATTTTCATAAGTTAGGAAATAAATTAAGAACGTAAAATGCGTATTTGTTGGACAATAGGTCAAGCAAATCAACGTGGTTGCTATTTTTGATATTTAGATGGTAGGCCGTCCACTGGTAATACTACGGTCACCCCCCACGGGTCTTCGTCATCAACCGGTCATGTGACGTCATCATCGGGCAATAATAATGGTTGCCCTGCATTCCCGACCAACTGCAAAACTGAGTGTGTGCTTCTTAACAGTGTAGGTTGCCCATTGTGTTCATGTACAGGTAAAATGCTTTCATTTTACACCTACATGTAAATGAATTAACCCAATTAGAAGTTTCTCTTAGTTTTTACCACGTGACGATATCATAGAAACTAGCAAAATTGCAAATTGCCAATTGAACTCTATGCGAGTTTGGTATTTTGTGTGATTTATTATTTTATGGTGTGAAACAAAGAGATTATTAAACAGGGTTGTACATTGTGCACAGTGATATGAAGCTTTAACGGTAATGAGTACATCACTCAATTTAATTGGACTCGTACACATCAGTAATAATGTGTACATGTATATGTTGATCTACTTGGCCTCGGAATTCACCTCGTCCAAAAATGGATCAATTAATACATATGTAACGTGCAAAACGAGAGACCCAGCAACAACAAACCCCGTCGATGCAAAGCTAAGCTCACACCAAGAGATGTTTGTTTCGCTATAAAATTGACTCACTGTCCAACATACAACGGTTTGGGAAGTCTCATTCGACTATACACCTAGAACTTACCTCCATAGAAAATAGTTTTGAAGGAACACACTTGGTGGATACACCATTTATACTGTTTGACACACGGATTAATATATCGTTATTTAAAACATAGAAGTTGATTCAATTTATTATACATTGAAACTCATTTGAAATCCGTTTAAACTCAGTCTAAACCTTTAATATTTATTTCTGACAATGCATATAGTACAATAACCGTGTTGATAAAGTCTTCTAAAGCTTCAATGTCATGCATACAGTATAGTAAGTGTGTTCATCTCTAGATACCGGACGCGGTTGTTCAACTTCGACTGTTTTTCTATAATATTTATTTCAGCGACGGACCCAGGTTCTGGAACTACAGGTAAGACTATCAGAAAACAATGTTTTAATCAAAATTAGTATAAAGTCTGTTTTAATACAACTTCTGGTGCCCCTTTTATGAAGCGTCGTACGACAAAAATGGTCGTAAGTCAGATTCTAAAATTATCAATAATTGTTTATTTCTCCATGTAATACTGTCTTGTGACATCTCTTTGGAATTGTCTTAAAAATCGATTCCAAAGAGACGTCACAAGACATGATTAGATGGAGAAAACATCAAATTTTAACTACTGCCGTTTTGTCGTTCAAGACGTTTTATAAAACGGGCCCTGCACTTTTGTATCAAATGTAGAGTTATGACAACTCGAAGGAAGAAATATGGATACGAATGTCAATGTGTTTGGACCCTGATAAGACGTCTAGTCATTTGTAAGTTCCGTTAGCAGCTACACATTTACTCTCTACTGGTTTCATCCCCGGACGCATTTTTGTACGGATTAGTCTTGAAAGTCTTACAAGTAATATATATTGTGGCCGAACCTGTGTCCGCTTGCAAAGAAGCTGACAGTCTTTTCCTTTGATTTGTTCCCTCTCTGTAATTTTCAGCACAGTAAACATTGAATAGGCTTTTTATGACTGTTGATTTCGTCGCGACTCCAATTTAAAATTCGTTGTTGATTTCATTGTGGTGCCCTTTTTTGGGTTTCTTTGGTATTTGTTTCTGCATCTTCTCTGGTTTCTCGATTTGCACTGAACACCGTCTTGGTGTTAGTTGTCATTTCCTGCTCTGTAGTTCTAAAACACTCATTCTGTATGGTATACATGATCCATGCCATGAGAAAATCTGCAATATTGCATTTCAAAACAGTGTAGATCAAAGCCAGCCGCCGCGTCAAAGACTGATCTTGATGTACACTACTTGATCTTGTATTTGACACCCGCAAGTATCTAAAGCACTTTATGTAGCTGTATTATACTGGTATATGGTACTTTTAGTGTACAATACATTCAGATACAGAGACTTGGAGGGCAACAGTGCTTGGTCTGTATAATGTAATAAGGCTGGTTTTGACATGGCACGGCTCATATAATGTCATCACGTACAGTGGAGAATCTGTTATTCTTTCCCAATAAACGCGTTTACGCTAAAACTATTATTTGCAGTGCAAACAGTTTGGAGCCAGATCAGACGCCGGGTAACCCGGCGTCTGATCAGGCTCCAAACTGTTTGCCACCAAGATAAACAAGAATTATCAGAATTGTCCAAAAGTTGTACTTTTCTACGTTTTAGTGCTTTGCGTTTGCGTACGTTTGCGTTTAAACGGGAAAGAATAACAGATTCTCCACTGTAGTGCACTAGGCTACCTCTCCAACGATAGTATTAGGGCACTTGAGGCATGCCATTCGTCAAAAATGTGGTCAATGCCACCTCCTGGGCAAACCCTGGATTATCTGGGTACACATGAGAGATTGACCAAATTCACTATATGACTTATTTTTATTTCTACGAAGTTTAGCGCCAGTCATGTAAATGTTTTTTATGTTATCTACAACGCTCCCTTTCTACAACGACACTCAATGGGAAACAAACACTGTGTGCATTGTTCAGAGGGAGTCATTATGGGAGGGAAAATGGCTACATTTGCAAACAGCTTGAATCCAGAAACGCGGCGTCTGATCTGGATTCAAGCTGTTTGTCATTCGTCATTAAGGTTTTCTGTCAAAATGTCCATTACGTAACTTTATAAAAAACAGTATATATATAAGAATCATGCTCCTCTTGCATGATAAGCGTTTGAAACGTGAAAAGCATGAAACCCTCCCCCAAGAAGGAGTCTTCAGAAGGAGTTCAACAATAAAGGAGTAAATAAGTATGTATTAAGTACTAAAATGTGTCTCTGATTTGGGTCCGCCGATGAATATAAACAAATGTACATCACCGAATAACACCAGAAAGGACAAAACCCAATTTTGTAGCTAATTGTAATACATGTATTGTCTTTATGAGGTTGTCTGCTGTGTAATAGATACCATAAGGGTAAGCCAGAAAGAGAAACAGGGAGAGATAGAGACAGACAGAGCCACATACGGGTATGTTCGACTCAAGCGGGTAGGTGGTTTAATTTGATAGATTTATCTTGTGAACAGGAGGTGGGAAATCACACGTGTGTCATGTTCTGGCTGCTAATTGTAATGTTGCCTGTCTGAGGACTGATGACTACGGATGTGTGCTATGCAATGGAGTCTGTAACGGTAAGACATAAACTGGGTTTAATTTCTGTAATATTTTATTATCAACCCATTTACGCCCAGTGGATTCTTCCGTGTTTATATATTGGATTAGTCCATTTTTTATCAAAGGGATGCCTGGTCAACATTTTTCATTTTGTTCTATATTGAAATTCCTATCAGCAAACAGTGTAGAATCTGACCAGACGCCGCATAATGCGACGTCTGATCAGAGTCTACACTGTTTGCCTATGTCCCATATATAGGATCGTGGGCACAAATGGGTTAATATTTCCACTTTCATTCGTGCAAGAGTATATATTTTCTATAGTCAGGAGTACAAGGCCCATTAGTGCCAATAAATGATCAACCGAGAACATAAAGAGTAATACTTTTGTCAGACGAACAGCTAGTGTACAGTAAAATAGAATGAGAAACGTACAAAATAATTCTGGAAAAGTATTGAAATTTGGAGAAAATATGTGTCGTGGAAGAGAGAAAGAGAGAAGGTATTGAGACAAACATAAGTATATGAATGGACACACAATCAGAGAAAGCGAGAGAGTTTCTTTCATTTGAGGGAAATTACATGCGTAAAACGACGTATATACATGTATGGAGTAAAGGGTTGTTGTATCTTTTTTTGAGAAATAGTCAGGTTTGTGAATCTTATACATTGTACTGCTTTTATCAGAACACATGTACGCTTTCGTTTTCAGAGAAATATCAAAAGTCTTCCGGATCTTCATCAACCCACAATGCAACTGGAATTACTGGTATGTACATATACAGTGGAGAAGGTGTACTTCTTCCCCATTAAAATAGTTTCTACTCAAGTAACTATTTCCCTTGCAAGCAATTTCGAGCCATATCGGATGCTAGCTAACCCGGCGTTTTAGCAGGCTCAAAACAAATCGTTAATAGTTTTAAAATCTTTGTCAAATACTGAATTGTATATTGATTTGCGTTTATTTTTAATTAAATGGTATTGTCCAACGTTTCCTATAATGTATTCTTGGCGAAAGTATGATTATAACAAGTATTCTTGGCGAAAGTATGATTATAACAATATTTCCTGGGAGAAAGATGTATGTTCCGACGTAACAGAGGACGGACATCTAACTGAAATAATGCAATAAAGAAATAATATAGTGAGTAAAATTTAACGTTGAAGATAAATCTAAATGTGTGACTCCACCATCGATGGTAAAACAAAAACTCTCTAAGTCAACCACAACAATGGAAAAGCAACCGCTAAGTCGCAATCGACAACGAAGGAAAAGCAATTTCGAAGTCGGCATCGACAACGATGGAAAAACAATCCTTAACCCTTTACCCCATAGCCTGTTTTTTTATTTTAAAAATAAGTGACTTCTTAAAGCAGGTTGAAAGAAAAGCAGAATGCGCCCTAAGGCGCATTCTGCTTACTTTCAGCCTGCTTTAAGCTACCACCTATTAGAATAATGAAAATATTTCCTATGATAAATGTGCATGGTTGTATAGATTGGAACTATTTTCTACAGCGGAGGAATAAACTGAATGCGCTAAAAGGCGCTTCTATAAGGGAAAGGGTTAAATCTCGATTTACGGCAAAGAAGCAAGCCCTAGGTCGCCATCGACAACAGTGAACAGCATTACTTATGTCGTCGTTGACGACAAAACAATGGAAAAGCAATACCTAAATGGCTACTGACAACATTGGATAGCAATCCATTGGTCACCATAGACAAAATTGGACAAACAATCCCTAGGTCGCAGCCTACAATAATGAAAAGCAATCCCTAAAGCTCGATCGATGGCAAAAAAGCAGTCCCTAAGTCGCCATCAACAACAATGAACAATTATGCGGCAATTGACGACAAAACAATGGAAAAGCGCGATCTAAATCGCCATCGATAACAGTGGATAGCAATTCATAGATCGCCATCAACAGCACCGGGAAATAATCCCACAAGTCGACATCGACAAGCATTGGGAAAATCCCGAGGTTGCCATCGACGGCAAAAGAGATCCATGAGTAACCATTGACAACAATACAAAAGCAATTCCTCCAAAGCCCTGAACAGCAATGGAAAAGCAATCCCCAAGTGGCCATCGACACCAATGGAAAGAAATTAATAGTTCGCAACGACAACAAGGTAAACTCAATACCTAAGTCGCCATCGACAAAAGTAGAAAGCAATTCATAAGTCGCCATCGACAAATAAATGGAAGCAATCCACAAGTCACCATGGACACACTGCCAAAACAATTCCTCCGAAGCCATGAATAGCAATGGAAAAGCAATACCTAACTCGCCATCGATAACAGTGGATAGCAATCCATAGTTCGCAACGGCAACAAGGTAGAATCAATACCTAAATCGCCATCGACAAAAGTAGACATATCAGTTGAAGTAATCCAGAAGTCACCATGGACAGCAATGCAAAAGTAATACCTACGTCGCCTTCGACAACAACGCAAAGCAATCCACAAGTTGCCATCAACTACAATGGAAAGGAATTCGAGTACAATAGCAAAACAATTGATTAGTCGCCATCGACAACAATGTATTTAGCGATTCATATGTCGCAATTGAAAACAATGGAAAGTAATCCCATTTGCCATCGATAACAATAGCAAAACATTCCGTAAGTCGCAATCTACAATAATGAGAAACAATTTCCAAGTCGCCTTCGACGGCAACGAAAAGTAATCCCTAAGTAATCGACACTTTTAGAAACGCGGCAAGCAAAGACAGGATCTAACAAAACTTGGATTTAGCATGTATTTTAAGTTGGTTACACTCCCACTTCTGTGAAATGCACATTAATGTCTACTTGATCAGTAAGAAGGATGTTTTCTCTCTTAATAATTCAGATCCTAATAAAGTGTTTGCATATCAAAACAAAGAATGTTTCTTCATAGTACTGCATTGCATTTAGTTAAAACGAGAAATACTAATATTTACCCCCTTTCCCCACATGCATATGACAATTTGTAAAAGAGAAACCATTTGCAGTCATTTCGATTTGGGGGTTTTTCTCTGCAGGTACTACTGTTGCTCCAAATGTGTCTGGCGGAAGTAAACAATTGACTACCACACCGCCACGTTCCGGTTCCGGTGGCGCCATTGTTCAGTGTGAAGCATTTGACGCTCTCTGTAACCCTAGATGTATGGGTCTAGACAATAAAGGCTGTTTGACATGCAGTTGTAGCAATGGCTCTTGTAAGAATTAATGTTATGATAGTGTTCCCTCCCTACAACGGCTCTCCAAACAACGACTCTCCCTTACAACAACCCTTGCCACTGTCCCCTAAACATCACAATTATGTCTAACACTTTAACTGCTGCATAGACCCTGCTTAAAATTGTCGTCAGCTGTTACTTTCAAAGTTACATAATGGACATTATGACAGAACAAAAAATGACGAGTAACAAACAGATTGAATCCAGATCAGACGCCGCGTGACGTGGCATCAGATCTGGAATCAAGCTGTTTGCAAATGTAAGCCAGTTTCCATCCCTAGAGCGACTCCCTCCAATAAACGCATACAACTTTTGTCTCCCATTGGGTGTCGTTGTAGAGAGGGGGCGCTGTATTACATATACTTGTTGTGTTTGTTTCACAGTGAACACATACTTGATTCTTTTCCCAAAAACGCGTCTGTGCTAAACTTTTTTGTTCCGTTGTAAACAATTTGAAGCAAGATCAGACACAGGGTAGCTAATATTGTTGTTTTCAAGTCGATTTTGACAAGGTTATACCGTGGCTGTCCACACCTAGGAAATTAAGGAATACGATAAGTTTTACCATTGATTTTGTTATCAAACGTTTCGCAATTTCGTTTCTTAATATTTCATATCAAATAATCATTATTGTTTTGTAGCCTCAATTAGGAAACCAACTACCACGCCGATCCCTACAGCCGCACCAACAACCGGATCCGGAAATGGGAATACCGGAACCTCCAATGGATGTCCGATATTTGATGTAAACTGCTCGCCTAGATGTGTTTCTCTGGATTCTAAGGGCTGTTTGTCTTGTTCGTGCAGTAAGTTATATTGTAGCATGAAACAGTTAGGAGAGATGACCACCAACTGTTGCACTGGGAATTCTCAAAGTCACAACTAGTTCCAAGGTTGTAAAGCATTTGAGATGAGTTTTGGATGATTTTCAAGCTTTTGATTAATCAGATTTAAGCATCTATAAGCTTAGGCATTTTTTTAAAACTTACAGACCGTTGAAACTTTATTTTGATATGTTGAACTACATGTATTTAATTGTCCAATCATGTTTTGTCCATTGTCTTACGTTTTAGGATTTTTTTTACAATATATAGACTCACAAAAAGACCCTTATCAGAGAGTTGCCTTAGGAGTATTCCCGACTTGATATACACAGTTTGCATAGGGAAAATGTTCTCTGAACAATTCAATGTTTGTTAAAGTTGCATTTACATACTCGTTGCTGTTGTTCAAATGGTTAAGTTTTTATGACATTGCTTAAAAGTTCAAACATGATCGTAACCTTTCAATTTGTGTTTCTGCATAAATGAATATTTTCGTATGGAAATAACCAAAATTGTCACACGCGTGTTTTACAAAAATGATTATGTCAACTGCAAACTGTTTGTAACCAGATCAGACGTTGAGTAACTCTGCATGAGATCAGACCCAGCGCTTATAAAGCGTTTGAGTAAAGTCTGAGTGCGTTGTCAAGCATTTGATTTGTCAGATTTGAGCCTAGGCTCAAATCTGTCAAATCAAATGCTTGCGAACAATTTCAGACTCAACTCAAACGCTTTATAAGTATGGACTCATGATCCAAACAGGTTATAAATGCTAGTGCTATCGACGTTGGGTAGTGAATTGGTAACACTAACAATTAAGACAATTTTCTTAATTCCAATGATAATAATCAACCTAATGTACTGATTGCATCAACTTATTGTTTTAATCGTTATATATATCAAAGGTCAAAACAAAACATCATCATCGGGTGGTTCCGTAACCTTATCTCCGTTACTGACCGGAACTACATTCGCACCCCTGGTGCCTAATTCTGGAACTTCCGGAGTTAATAAAACGGCGGGAAACAGCAACGGATGTCCTTTGTTCGACACATCCTGTGCACAGTCATGTGTAAAAATTGATGCGATCGGATGTCTTAGATGCAAATGTCCAGGTAGGTCTACCTCCTAGGTACTATAACACATGTGAAGTAAAGTGTTTGAAACCCGAACCCTCCAAAACGGATTGAAACTGACATCGGTTTAGAGAGGTATCACATTAACCCTTTCACTCTCAATAAAGCGCTTTTGCAAACAGTTTTGATCCTGACCAGGTTCCAAAGTTTTTGCCATTCAGATTAAAAGAAACAATAAGAAATGTCGAAATATCTAATTTTATTGAATTGCGTCTGCCTTTAGTGTGTATTTAAACGGGAAGGAATGGCGTATTTTCGCTGTATAATCAGTATATCATTTAGCAATAGTAGTCGAAACAGTATAATCACAACAAGCCTATGGAAGTTACGGCAATAGTCTAAGTTCTTTATCAATGTTATATTTAGTAATGGTAGTCGAACTAGTAGCATCACAACTAGAGATAGAACTTACAACAGTTCATTTTCTTTTTATTCAGCTTCTAACGATTCATCGACCGGAAGTGGTAGTAAAACCGGAAATGGAAACGGATGCCCAGATTTTGATCTCTCCTGTAGCCCCGGGTGTGCCTCCATTGACGCAACTGGTTGCCTTACCTGTAAATGCACTGGTGGGTACAATGCTATCAATCCAATAACACACCTGAAATAGTTTAATGGTGCAACTTTAGCTAATAAGGTTTTACCTTCCTGCATGTTAATAAAGACGCGTTCCCTATTGGCTGCGGAGGAGTTTGGCCTTTTCTCAATAGAAACGCCTTTTAGCGCATTTTATTTATTCCGTCGCTGAAGAAAATAGTTCCAATTTATAAATTTTATACAGTCATGAATATGTATCATAAGGAATATTTTCAGTTACCTTGCAGATGGGAGTTAAAGCAGGCTGAAAGTAAAGCAGAATGCGCCTTAAGGCGCATTCTGCTTTCCTTTCAACCTGCTTTAAGTGGCTACCTATCTTCAAAACTAGAAACAGGCGATGGGTTAAAGGGTTAAAGTACTATTCTATAGTTTAAATGTACAACCATCCATAGAGTACTCATGTAAAAATTGTATAAGCAATTAATATTACAATATGCGTTCTCTATGTGCTTGCTGCAAGATTAAAGGTATTCAAGGGTGTTCTAAAGATGCTGTAGTGTTTGTCCATACAGTTGATCGTAAATAGTGCAGATCCCGATGAAAAGACGTATGGACCCCTTCACTGCCATTGACGTAATCAATATTAAACATTTGTCGTCTGCTTTTATTTCTCAATTTTAAATTTAGGTATTTGGACTTACGAAATATTGAAATGAGTGTCAAACAGTTTGGATCCTGATTAGACGCCGCGTTACGCGGCGTCTGATCCGGATCCAAACTATTTGCAAATAACTAGTGCACTCGGGGTAAGGCGGTGAAGGGGTTTAAAAAATCGATTTTGCTTTTGTCTATTTTTGCAGACTTTCTTTTGTATATTTAGGAACCACAGTGTCTCCTGGAGGGACCACCACTCGGGGATTCGGCAATGCTAACAACTGTCCGCCCGTTGATATTTTTAAATGCAAGCCAACATGTCTGAAACTCGATGCCATAGGTTGTCTGAGTTGTGAGTGCAAAGGTATGTACGTGCAAGTCAAAATGTCTCAAACTAGATACTAGTATCATAGGTTCAATAGGTTGTCTCTGTCGTAAGTGCAAATGTATATATGTACGTGCAAGTCAAAATGTCTCAAACCGGATACTAGTATCATAGGTTGTCTCTGTCGTAAGTGCAAATGTATGTACGTGCAAGTCATGTCTCAAACTGGATACTAGTATCATAGGTTGTCTCTGTCGTAAGTGCAAATGTATGTACGTTCAAGTCAACAGGTCTCAAACCGGATACTAGTATCATAGGTTGTCTCAGTTGTGAATGTAAATGTATGTACGTGCAAGTTAACATGTCTCAAACCGGATACTAGTATCATAGGTTGTCTAAGTTGTGAATGTAAATGCATGCACGTGCAAGCCAACATGTCTCAAACTGGATTGCATAAGTTGTCTCAGTTGTGACTGTTAAGGTATGTACTCGCAAGTCAATATATCTGAAACTGGATGTCATTAGTTGTCTCAGTGGTGAATGTTAAGGTATGTACATGCAAGCCAATATGTCTCAAACTGGAATGCATAGGTTGTCTCAGTTGTGAATGTTAAGGTATGTATACGTGCAAATAAATGTGTCTCAAACTGGATGTCATAAGTTATCTCAGTTGTGAATGTAAAGGTATGTACATACAAGCCAACATGTCTCAAACTGGAATGCATAGGTTGTCTCAGTTGTGAATGTTAAGGTATGTACTCGCAAGTCAACATATCTGAAACTGGATGTCATTAGTTGTCTCAGTGGTGAATGTAAAGGTATGTACTTCTCAAACTGGATGTCATAAGTTGTCTCAGTTATGAATGTAAATGCATGCACGTGCAAGCCAACATGTCTCAAACTGGATTGCATAAGTTGTCTCGGTTGTGACTGTAAAGGTATATACTCGCAAGTCAACATATCTCAAACTGGATGTCATAAATTGTCTCAGTGGTGAATGTAAATACATGTACATGTACGTGCAAGCCAACATGTCTCAAACGGGATGGCATAAGTTGTCTCAGTGGTGAATGTAAAGGTATGTACTTGTAAGTTAACATGTCTCAAACTGGATGTTATAAGTTGTTTCAGTTATGAATGTAAATGCATGCACGTGCAAGTCAACATGTCTCAAACTGGGCGGCATAGATTCTCTAATTTGTTAATGTAAAGGGATGTACGTGCAAGTCAAGATGGTTCACATGGTTTTACGGTGATAGAGTTTACATGGTTTAACAGACGATACGTGTTAAAAGATGAACCCATACCAATTAATATATTGCATTGATTATTTTTTGATAAGCAAATGGCACACTTATTAAACCGACACCAGCAAACATATCGCCAGTATCGGAGGCCAAACCTACAGATAAGAAAGTCGAGATCATAGTCACGCCCTTAACTACAACACCTGCAACAACAACAACAACAGCAGTTAAACCTGAAACACCAAAACCTGAAATACCAAAATCAACAACAACAGTAACAACAACGCCCAAGGTACATTAGTGTATTCTATCATTTTGTACAAGAACGGTTAAGTCTATGCTACGCCACTTAACCTATTCGGCGTCGAAGTCGCAGAAATTTTTGACTTTGCAAACAGTTGGCGTCTGATCAGGATCCATATTGTATGACACCCATATCAATATTTCTTCAGTCGTACTACCTTACAGTGGAGAATCTGTTATTCTTTCCCGTTTAAACGCAAACGTACGCAAACGCAAAGCACTAAAACGTAGAAAAGAACAACTTTTGGACACTTCTGATAATTCTTGTTTATCTTGGTGGCAAACAGTTTAGAGCCTGATCAGACGCCGGGTTACCCGGCGTCTGATCTGGCTCCAAACTGTTTGCACTGCAAATAATAGTTTTAGCGTAAACGCGTTTATTGGGAAAGAATAACAGATTCTCCATTGTATATCTAACTTCAAAATGTTCTTGCAGACGACACAGTTGAAGAAGACGACAATATGGCGGTGAATGTGTAAAACCGTCACGATTAATTTGGCGCCGAAAGATTTAACACGAACCGAGTTTCCATTGTATGAGACAGTCGACAGGTTAACTCTTTCGCTGCCAAATTAATTGTGAGATGTTTACCCCTTCACCGTTACATTGTCGTCTGCTTCAATAACTTTTGCCTGCACAATCGTTTCAAAGTTAGATTTCAGGCAGTATAACTGATGTTTTTCAAAATAAATGGCAAACAGTTTTGATCCTGATCAGACGCCGCATTACACGGCGTCTGGTCAGGATAAAAAACTGTTTGCAAATGCGCTTTATGACGTCATTGAGAGTGAAAGTGTTAATCAGATTTAGACATAACCCAAAAAGTCCCTGTATGTCATTCTCTAAAACATCTTCTATAATACATTTCTACTCTCTCAAATAGCATTTTTATGTAGAGATTTTTATGCTTCTTATTAAAGTGCCACTAAACAACAATTTTATTGTATTTCATAATATAAGTTATACTTTTAAAATCAAGTAGTATTTTGATGGGGTTGAGACAGGAGAGGCCATAATATACAGTGCCCCCTCTCTACAACGACATCCAATGGGAGAAACAGATTGTGTATGTTGTTCGGAGCGATTCGTTATAGGGAGGGAAATAAGACTTGTCTGCATTTGCAAACAGCTTGAATCCATAGAAAAATCAGCAGAAGACAATTTTAAGCAGACGGTATTGCAGCAGTAAAAGCGTAAGACAAATTTGTTCTGTTTAGGGAACTGCGACAAGGGTCGTTGTAAGGAGGGACTCGTTGTTTAGAAGGCCGTTGAAAGGAGGGAGCACTGTACTGCATAGATGGTCAAAGTATTTAAAAGACAATGCCATTGAGATGTCACAAGACAGGATTACATGGAGAAATCACACGTTAGATGTATTTTAAAGTTTTGACTTACGACCACTTTTGTCGTACGACGTTTCGTAAAATGGACAAAAAACAAAATCCGAATTGGGGTTTCAGTCTCTTTATTGCAAACAGCAATATTGAAGCAGACGACAATATGGCATTGAAGGGATAAAAACCTCACGATAAATTTGATCATGAAACAGGTCTGTCTTTAACACCAAAATCTCAAGTTAAAGCTCACTTATAACGAAGTCTTCGTGACCGTCTGATTTCTTCAGTTATATCCAAACTTCGTTATATCAGGTCCATTTTACTAGACGTTGATTAGAGATTGGGAACATATTTTGTTTCGTTATATCCAATACTTCGTTAAACCCAATTTCGTTATAAGCGAACTTCACTGTAAAACTACATCAATTGTCGTGATAGATTGTTTTACTATAATATATAGACGGGATTATTGTAAACGTCTGGGGCCCGTCTTACGAAACGTCGTACGACAAATATTGTGGTAAGTCAGATTAGAAAATTCTAAATTAGTTTTTATTTCTCCATCTAATCCTGTCTTGTGACATCTCCGATTCTCTGGAATCGTCTTGAAAAGACGATTCTAAAGAGATGACACAATATAGAATTAGATGGAGAAATAAGAAATCAGATGTATTTTAATTTTTAAAGTTTTGACTTGCGACTATTTTTGTCGTACTCTGATTCGTAAGACGGGCCCCAGATATTGACTCCTTAATTTTTACCTACAGTCAGTTAAGGCTCGCTGTCCTAAGCTGGTATCCGGATGTTCCGGGGAGTGTTTAGGGATTGACTTCAACGGTTGCCTAGTTTGCACGTGCGCAGGTAAACAGTGCTCTTACCATATGGCAAGAATATATGTTTTTGATTCTCTCAAAAGGAAAGAACGTTTGACTGTATTGTTGAAACTGTTTCATAGAGACAAATGTGTTCATTAAAAGACACAAAAAAGAGAAGCAGATAAGGATCAAACAATTCCTAAATTCGTCTGTTTTTCATTAATTGGGAAAACATTATCACTATTTCAATTTCTTTTTATTTTCAAGACTTCTGTAATAATTTGTTCTTAATTTACGTCTATAATACGACATCAATTACATTTATTTTTAATTACTTTACTGTTTGACCATAAATATGCATTCCTTTCTCATTGGTTTAGCACAGACAACAACCAAAACAACGGCCGTGTTAAGCACCGTCTCATCTATGACAACTATCCAATCAACACCTCGCTCTGATGTGTGTCCACCAATCAGATGTGTCTATCCATGCGACGCTGGCGTTACACTTGGTGTTGATAATTGTCCTATCTGCCGGTGTCGCAATACTACACCTAGGCAATAATTTGTTCATATGAAATTCACCCCTACACCGTATGATATGGCCTTGTTGCATGCATTTATTCCTCAAAATCAAATTCTTGTAAGGTTTTGGACTGAATAAACATTGATATAAGTGTCAAGCTGTTTGAATCATGGTCAGACCCCGCGCTACTCGGCGTCTGGGGCCCGTTTCATAAAACAACTTACGACAAATGTTGTCGTAAGTCAAAACTTTAAAATACATTTAATTTCTTATTTCTCTATCTAATCCCGTCTTGTGACATCTTTTTGGAATCGTCTTGGAAAGACGATTCCAAAGAGATGTCACAAGACAGGATTAGATGGAGAAATAAATAGTTATTGAGACTTTTATAATCTGACTTACGACAACATTTGTCGTAAGAGGTTTTATGAAACGGGCCCCTGGTTTGGATCCAAACTTGTCCCAAGGTTATAAAAAGTTTGAATTGAGTCTGGTATCGTTATCAATCATTTGATTGGTCAGCTTTGAGCTTTTGCATAACCTGACCAATTCAATGATTGAGGCCGACTTCAGACTCAACTCAAACGTGTTATAACCTTGGACCCTGCTTGCAAACGGAACTGTTTCCAAATATATCTGAGACAATATGGTGGTGAAGTCATTAATTTATTATGAAAACCGTTACATTACAACACTCTTATACACACGAACGTTGATTTGTTCGGATCTATGCAAATATACATTATTAATTGGAGTTTGTTCACTTGTAATAAATGGTACAGTCAGTTCCAGAACCATACCAATACAGCGTCTATCCATCCGTGCAAGAAACCGACACAGAAGGTACATTTCACATCCTCAAAAGGGACGTTTTAAACACGCCTATAAACTTCTTCTCATAATGAATGTCCCTCATAATGTTTTTGAATATGCATATTACCCGCGGAGGGAGGTAATTCATAATGATGAACACAATTTGCGAATTTTCAATAGACCTTTCACAAATAAACAAGTTAAACCCGAGTTCAATTTTCCCCTCCAACTTCCCTTAAGTCCTCCAAACGTTACAAACAGAGTAGGCCTATTTTACTTTCCCCATGCTTTTCTCAACTTTTTGTCTAAAGCATTGTAAACAAATATTCACTCTTTGGCCACTAAACATTCAAATTGGCAATTAAACTTTCAAGTGAAACTATCGGAGCCCTCTGATCAGGATTTACATTGTTTGTTTAGAAAAAATGTAATCTTTATTCCTAAAGGATCCCTCTGACCAGGGTCTATACTGTTTGTCATATGCATACATGTACATTAATAGTCAAAAATGGACTTGAGTTAATAGATATGACTTTTTTCTTTGGAAGTTTCAGGGTAGCAAGAGGTAATATTTACACTGTTTATAATTGCAATACCAGGGGAACATTTATCTATAAATAATACAGTATCCCTGCAACATCTTATATTCGTCGCGACGAACACCGTATTCCGCTTAATTCTAAAAGAATTGGTGCCACCATAGAATCGTTTTTTGCCCATTTGTAAGTTTGAACAAAATAACAACTGTAGAAAGTAAAGACCTAACAACATCAAATATATACTAAAGTTCGCAGATTCTATCCCTTTGAGCCTATTACGACGAATATACGCGTCCTGTTATAAACATTGTACCTGTCCGGACTTGCGGAGTACATTTGAATTATGCAAACAGTGCAGACACAGAAAAGAGAAGCTTAAGGGAAGCTTATTGTTTTTTGTTTAGTTTCGTTTAACTAACAATTCACTGCCTTACAATAGTTATTTGAAAAATGTTTGGATCCTGATCAGACGCCGCACAATGCGGTGTCTGATCAGGATCCTACAGTGAATATTTTTTACCGTTTAAACGCAAACGAAACGCAACCGCATTGCAAGAAGATGTAGAAAATGTGAGTTTCCCCTTTTCTTTATGCAAACTTACAGTGGAGAATCTGTTATTCTTTCCCGTTTAAACGCAAACGTACGCAAACGCAAAGCACTAAAACGTAGAAAAGAACAACTTTTGGACAATTCTGATAATTCTTGTTTATCTTGGTGGCAAACAGTTTGGAGCCTGATCAGACGCCGGGTTACCCGGCGTCTGATCTGGCTCCAAAATGTTTGCACTGCAAATAATAGTTTTAGCGTAAACGCGTTAATTGGGAAAGAATAACAGATTCTCCACTGTATCTTTTCCTAGTGATTGTAGAAAACCATAGACAAATAGAATACGCTAAGTTATATTTTTATCAGACTAGTAAGGTAAGACAGAAAGACACCCGTACAAGGAGTATAATTTGGAAGAGAAAAGAAAGTTGGAGTACATATTTGTACATGTGGAGGTGTCTGGGTGTGTGTGTGTGTGGGGGGAGAGATGCAGAATATTGGAAGAAGAAGAAAGAGAGACAGACAGACAGACAGAAATACATGTACATATTGTTAGAGTGAGACTGATAAAGATTCAGAGAGAGGGAGAGAGAGCAAAATAGAGAGATACAGAGATATACAGACATACAGATATACAGACATACAGGTCAGCAGAAAGACAGACATACATACATACGAAGAGGAGAGAGCGAGACAGATAAACATACATAGAGCGACAGATAAAGAGAGACAGACAGACGGATAGCGAGAGAGAGAGAGTTCATGTTAAGATAGATCCAGGTCAAATTATATATAGATCTATTTAGTGTTTATCTATGTAATAACTGGCATCCTAATTATTCGTAACAGTTATTCAGAATAGTGGTTTGCTTCTTAGATAAAATAATTGCTGCTTAAAATTGATGTCGGAGTCACATTGTTGTTTTAAAAGTATCTTACTACACACGTTTCTTATTGAGTGTACTAAATATAGATTTTATGCTCCACCGACCAGGCATGTGATACTATTCAAGGGCGATAATACATTGCGCACCAAAATAAGGAAGTAGTGAACGGTATTTGTGAATCTGCTTAAGGAAAAGAGGTATCGTGTATACGTGGTTTACACCAGAATTATGACACATTTGTATTGGAAATAATTTAACAGTACGGGTTTGTGGTTTAATTAAACCTAAAAGTAAATTAAGGAGCATATTGTGAAAATATAGAACTTACTTTCGTTTTCGTGCTTAAGAAACATGTCGAAGCATGGTAAGACTAGCATGAGTCCTACTCTTGTGGCAGGATCTGAGGAGGACTTTGATGTGATATGTGACCCGTGTAATAGCGACGGTCAGCGAGTTCAGGCGACTGGACATTGCATAGATTGTAATGAAAACATGTGTGTTTCCTGCATGAAGTTTCATAAGAAATTGGCAGTCGTTAAGGACCATGTCATACAAGACAAGTCAACTTTGTCACAATCTCAAAAAGCTAGAGGAAAGGCTAACAGGCCAGCAGAGGACAATGATCCGTTGACAGATAAATGTCCGAAACATCCAGACGAGTTGATCAAGTTCTACTGTAACTCACACTCAACGTTAGGTTGCAGTGACTGCGTCTCTTTGGATCATAGGTCATGTAAAGATATATTATACATCAAGGATGTTTCTGGCGCTATTTCAAACAGTGATGAACTGACAAAGGTGCAAACTGAGCTGCAGATGCTTGTTGCTCGACTTACAAGCATTCAGAGTCGGATTAAATGGTTTAAACACAACGTGAATGACAGTTATTCGCAAACAGTCTCTGACATCAGAAATCTGAAGAGGGAATTAATTGACAAGTTAGATCAATTCGAGAATGAAATGCTAGAAGAGGCCTCGCGTATGAAAGATGATAAGATAGAAGCACTGGACAATCAGGTACCCGCTTGTGATAACTTGATCCGTGAAACGGAGAAGCTTTATGCTGACATGGAGAAGAAAAAAGCTAAGGGTCAACATAACAAATTGTTTATATCATTGAAAAGCTCCCAAAGGCGAATTCTCGACCTAGATGAGGAAGCCGACGACTTATGTTACAAGAGCAATTATGAGCGTTTATCCTTTCATCCAGATGGACAATTAACTAACCTTCTCTCAACTCTGACTGGTCTGGGTGAAATGATACAGGTCAGTCAAACCAAAGATGTAAGAGCTAAATACCAGCGTGATATTAACATTAAATCTGATACAGATACCAAACAATGTGGTATCAGTGGGATTGCTGTGTTATCGGATGGACGATTGGTTCTTTCGGATATCGCAAACATGTCCGTGAAGTTGGTAGACGTCACAAAACATAAGGTTGTTGAACAAATCAAACAAGAGCCAATACCACTAGACCTTGCCATTATTTCAAATGACAAGGTTGCAGCAACCCTTAAGGATGAACGATACATCCAGGTCTTCTCTGTGTTCCCATCCTTATCTAAGAGCCACACAATAGCCGTGCCTGGTCTTTACCGCTGTATCGAGTACATACCAGACAAACTCATTTTAGTTTGCAAAGAACCAACAACAGCAATACACATCTGTGATATGTCAGGAACTGTACTGCACCAAATCGAGACGGACTTCGGCGGCAACAAACTGTTTACGGAAGCTAAAAGGATATCAATAAGCCCGGATAACAGCGTAATGTACGTATCTGACTTTCCCGATCATACCGTAGTGTGTTTGACCATGGATGGAAAGCTTATTAGCAAATATTTCAGCGACACTTTAAAACGTCCAACTGGAATCACATTTGATGATAATGGGTTTGCCTATGTATGCAGTTTGGGTACTCATACAATACATCAGCTGTCCCCCAGTGGAAATCTCGTTAAAGTCCTTCTGAGTGAAAAGGACGAGATCCTCGTGCCTTTTGCTATAGCATACAGAGCTGGACACCTGTACATCAGCAGCGGCAGTCACAAAGATCGCTATGGAAACAATGTCAAGGTTTACAGACTTGACCAATGAAAACGTTATCAAACATATAGAGACAACGAACTGTGACAAAGGACAATGATACGTTTACAGTTATTAAGCATACAGAGACAACGAATAAGGATAAGTTTACACTTATCAGGCATATAGAGACAACGAACTAGGATATGTTTACAGTTATTAGGCATATACAAACAACAACTAGGATAAAGTTACAATTATCAATTATGAGGAGAAAAGAACAGTTACTCCAGTAAGTTTACAGTTGTCAAGCACAAAGAGATACCGAGCTATAAGTTAACAATTATCAGAGACAACGGACTGGTATAAGTGTACATGTTTGTAGCATATATAGACATCGAACTAGGATAAAATTACAGTTACCGGTATTAGGCATATAGGGAGACAACGAACCATGGGAAGTTTACAGTTATCAAGCATATAGAGACAACTTACTAGGATAAGATTACAATTAACATACAAATGGAGACAACACACTTGGATAAGTTTACAGTTATCAGGCATATAGAGACAACAAAATGGTATATATTTACTGTTATCAAGCACATAGAGACAACAAGCTGATATGCGTTTATAGTTATCAAGCACGTAGAGACAACACACTGTTATACATTTACAGTTATCAATCACGTAGAGACAACAAACTGTTATACGTTTACAGTTATCAGGCATATAGAGACAACGTTCTGGGATAAGTCTACAGTTATCAAACACATTAAGAGACAACAAACTGGGATACGTTTACAGTTATCAGGTATATAGAGACAACAGACTAGGATGACTTAACAGTTATCGAAATAGGATAAGATTACTTTTATCAAGGATATTGAGAAGAAGAAATATGATGTTATGTTTATAGTTATCAAATATATAGAGACACGGAATGAGATATATTTACAGTTATCATGTAATATTGAACTTGGATAAGTTTACCGCTGTTATCTGCTAGAAAAACATTTCTTATGGTACCAACAATTGTACAAAGTGGAATTATTTTCTTCGGTGGAGAAATAAATTTCTCACATATCTACCCCTGTTTTCTATAGCGAACAACGATGACGAATATCCTTATCTCCAACATGTGTAAGGTCACTTTGATGACGTCACTATAACGTCACTATTTATAACGGCGTTTTGACGTCACCGGGGTTCCAAAAAAATGCACATTGCTTTAAAAATAGCAACTCAACTCAACTCAATTTTATTGGCAATCGGCAACATAAAAGCGCCATTGGCCATGTACAATAGATCAATTAACGTGAAATATGACCATGACATTTACATAAACACAACTCAACTTAACAACTCAATTTTACAAGTACAAAACATTCAACTGAAAATATTATAACTTGTATATACACTATTATAGTATATTATTGATATTATCAATCTGCAACTACATTATTTCGTATATTCATTGCAACCTTGATATATTTTGCTACGTTTAATTGAACTTTTTTGTTCTTTGAAGAAAGCAATTTTATGAACTTATTTAGAGAGGACCATGAAATATGTTTTAAAATTTCAACTCTTTCTTGTTTATATTTTTGACATATTAATAAAAAGTGATATTCTGATTCAATAGCATTTTGATTACAAAAGATACAGACTCTATTTCTACGATCAATATTAGTATATCTTCCAGCTTCTATAGCCAAGTTATGCGAGGAAATACGAAATCTTGTAAGATGCATGCGTAAAGAATTGTTAGTTATATTTTGTAGATAAGATTCCATTTCAAATGATTCCTTGAACATTACATAGTATTTCAGTTTTGGTGAGTTTGTTATTGATGTTCGCCATTCCTGGATAAAATTGTCCCTTATTCTCCTCTGTATAGCAGGAAAGTAATTGGCAGTAGTATCCAAGTTATCCCAAATAAACGTGTAACCCAAACTATCCAATTTTCTTTTTATATGACTACCCCAACTCTTATTGTTTCCCATCAAAGTTATACAATGCTCTCTATAGATATTATAAACAGTACTCATATTATCACCATATTTCTTGATTTTCAACCAGTATTTTAACGATCTTTCTATGCATATAACAGAAAGCGGAAATCTACCTAATTCTCCCAGAACTGCATAATTTACAGACTGAGATCGTACACCAAGTATGATTTTACAAAATTTTATATGAAGTTTATCTATCTCCTTGAAATTGTATATACCCCAAACCTCAGATGCATACGTAATGATAAGAACAACCATCCTGTCAAAAAGTAGAAGTTTGGTACGTACATCTAATTCTATTTTCCGAAATAAATATAAAAGACTATACATTGCTTTCGTGGCCTGGTCTTTTAATGCTTTAAAAGCATAGACTAGATTTCCAGTTTTCATAAATTTTACACCCAAATAACAAAAATTATCAACAACTTCTATTTTCTCGTTGTTTATGAACCACTCAAAATTTAATGCTGATCGTCTTTTTTCAAAAACACAAATCTTTGTTTTCGCTACATTTATTTTAAGACCCCATTTAGTCGAATGCAAATATAAACTATCAAGTTGTGCCTGCAGGCTATTTTTATCTGTCGTGAAGACTGCGATATCATCTGCAAAAAGAAGTAAATATATAGAAAGCTGTGTGAGATCCTTTTCAGTCAATTTATTAAGATCTAGATTATCGCTTACATCGTTCACAAAAAGAATGAATAGGATCGGTGAGAGTGGCTCCCCTTGTTTCAACCCAACCGTTATATTGAACAGAGCGGATAAATCTTCATAATCAGACACTTTCACGCATGCTGACACATCTTTGTAAATAGATTTAAGCATACTTAAAAATTTACAGCTAATACCTGTTTGCACAAGTTTAATCCAAAGAGCGTCTCTTATGATTGTATCAAAACATTTTTCATAATCAATAAAAGCACAATACAATTTACTGTTACTAGACAGTATTTTTTGGATAATACAATGTAATATAAAAACACAATCAACAGTACCCCTATTATCTCTGAAACCGAATTGCGAACAGTTCAGTAACTGCTCATTTTCACACCATTTATTCAATCTATTTCTAAGACACAAAGAGAAAATTTTTGCCAGAGAGCTTATCAAGGTAATACCTCTGTAATTATTTGGATTTTCCTTATCACCCTTCTTGAACAAAGGTATAATAATACCGGTCGTCCAAGATGAAGGATAATTTCCACTATTAAATATTTTATTGAAAATAGGTACTAGAAATGGTGATATAAAATCTCTTGCATCAATAAAGAAATCGGCAGCAATGTTGTCGATACCAGGGCTTTTATTCCTCTTTAAGGATGCAATAGTTTTGTTAATTTCGTCACAATCAAACAATTTATCAAGCTGTTCAATGTTTATATCTGTATCAGGTAATGGTAACGTTTCATCATATATATACTGTGCATCAACTCCATTAGATAATTTGGCAAAGTGATTCTTAAAGGTTTCAGAATCTATTAAATTTTCTTTGTTTTTATTATTTTTATACTTATTTATGAATTTCCAAAATTTACTAGGATTTTTCATACTCATGTCACTTAATTTTATTTTTTCTTTTCTAAAATAATTAATTTTATTTCTTCTTTTTACATAAACGTAATTATTCCTACTTTCCATAAACTTACGTAAATTAAAGTTACATTTATTACCCTTATACAGTCTTTTACACTTATAAAATTCCGATTTAGCTTGCCTGCATTCATCATTGAACCAGGGAACCTTCTGTTCTTTTTTATTACAATTTCTCTTCCCGTATGTTTTCTTACCAAAGTTTTCTTTCGTTATATCATAAATTGTATCCGATAACGTTTGAATAATCTGATCTATATTACAATCTTCAATTTCTAACATGTTAACAATATCAACAAACTGCTCTCGTTTATCATTTAAATATTGATTAAAGGATTCTGCCTTGCTCCTATCCCAAACTATTTTCTCCTTAAGAGGCGTTCCTTCTATATTTTCACTTCTCGAATTATTGGAATATTCAAAACTATACGTAATAGGACAGTGATCCGAGTATTCATTCAAATCTAAAATTTCAAAGCTTTTTAACATATTAAAATTATTAACATTTGTTATCAAGTAGTCCACAACACTTGAACCCACATTATTTCTATAAGTAACGTAACAAGTACACTCGCCCTGTGCGAGCCTACCATTTACTATATGCAAATTATGCTGTTTACATAAACATAATAGTTTTCTTCCGAAGTTATTAACAATTTGGTCGTCTGACCGCCTTCCAGGTAACTGTATATCATCTGTTAAAGGTAAATCCACAAACCTATCTAAACCAATATCTTCAATATAATAAGGTTCTAAACCAACTCTACTATTCATATCACCTGTAATAAAAATATACCCTCTATCGCTAAAATTTAAAACATCATCTGAGATTTTATCGAAGAAATCATATTCGAACAATTCAGAGCTTTCATTTTTATAAACACTAGATCCTTCCGGTGGAATGTAAGTCACACAGAAATATATATCTTTATCATAACTAAAATGCTGTTTCTTTAGTTTAAACCAAAGTATACCATTGTAATTTATCTGCACGAGCTCTACTTTATCGGATAAACAGTGTTTAAAATACACGCTTACACCGCCACTATCACGTTTCGCCCTACGATTACATTTCGGTCGCGGACAAACGAAAACATCAAAACCGTTAATATCAACGATTTGTGTCCTATTAGTCCACGTTTCAGTCAATAGAAGAATATCATAACGTGAAAGAAAATTTAGAAATTCAACGTCATTCAGTTTATTTACAAGACCGTTAACATTCCATTGAAGAAATGAAAGTGACCGATTGCCACTGTCCTAATGTTGACTATTAGTGCCACGTGACCGAATATCATCTGCTGTTATTGTCTGCCCATTTATGTATAGTTTATCATATGACATCACAGCCCTTTTACTTTCTGCTCGAGCCTGTTGCATGACGGGATACAACACCCTTCTTCGCTCCTGTATTTCTCTCGGGTACTGGTCACTAACTCTGAAGTTACTGTTTTTCAGTTTCGTATATGCTGCTTGTTTCACACGCATTTTGTCTTGATAATAGTTAAACTTTACCACTATCGGTCTCGATTTGTTGTGTTGATACCCACCAATTCGATGCGCCCTGTCAATTTTCATTTCACTGGAATTTTCCAACTCAAGCGTTGTGTCACAAAAACTTATGAATTTCTGTATACAGTCTTCCTGCTTCCTTTCGTCTGCCTCAGTGCACTCTTGGATCCCAAAAACGAGGATGTTATCTCGCATTGAACGGGCCTGCAGGTCTATCAGCCCTTCATTTTATCTGTCATTCTGTAATTTTATAGCACGAAATTCCTGGGACATACTTTGTACTTTATTTAAGTCTGATTTCATTGTTTTCTCAATTTCACAACATTTGGCCTTGATTTCGTCAGATATTTGCGAGTCAAAAGCTCTACTAGCTTCTATTTCATTCAATTTGGTGTTCGTTTCGCTTAATTTTGATTCCACTGACGTGAGCTTAAATCGTTGGTAATGTGAGAAAAAGAATCTGTCACTCGTCGATGTTTAAGACAAGTTGATCTCAAACTCGTCTAGAATAGAAACGTTATTAAGCTCGCCAAAGCTCGCTTAATAACATTTCAATTCCAGACTCGGTTGAGATCAGCTTGTCTTAAACATCGACTCATGACAGATCTTATATAAAGGCTTGACAAGGGCTTATTCATTGAGTCATGGTATAACCAGCTGCTGTGCGCAACATCTATTAGAATTGAGATGTTTCGTCGGTGTGTGAGGTGGGTTTGGTGTTTTGAGGAGTGGATAGTTAGATTTAGACTGATGATTTATTTCTGTTGCTGTGAGTATAGTGCGTATTGACACTCAGTAATATACATGTTCCTGTATATGGACTACATTTCTCTATGTGTTTGCATAAGTTTGCACTAGTAATAATACATGTGTGCGAAAGATAGAACACCCAATATGAATTTGTTATTTACAGTAAAATTGTAATTGGATATAAAGATATATTGGATATATAACAAAACAAAACGGTCCGTCTAAAGACCCCAAACCTCCCCGATTCTCTCCAAACCTCCCCAAACCACTTTTAGAAACAAGTTTTCCATATTCTAGCAGATGGTAGTTTAACGCAGGCTGAAAGTAAAGCAGAATGTGGATACCTGTCTTCAAAACTAGAAACAGGTTATTGGTAAATGGGTTGATATTTAGTAGTAATTGTATTTCGTTATCTTAAGTTTTGTACGAGTTGCTCCCCTTGAAACGAAAAAACATCGTTGATTTAATTTTGATTTACTCTTTTTTATCCATTACTTTAGCCTTACCTCGCCATTAAAAAGCTTTATGTTATTATATATTAACCCTTTACCTGATAGCATTGTTTCTAGTATTGAAGATATGTGACTACTTAAAGCAGGTTGACAGTAAAGCAGAATATGCCCTACGGTATAATTTGGAACTATTTTCTTCAGCGGATGAATAAAATGAATGTGCTAAAAGTCGCTTCTATGGGGGAAAGGGTTAAGGAATTTAAGTGATTTGCGGGTTGGTGTTTAGTGATTTGAAGAGGTTTGGAGTGGTTTGGGGTCTTTAGACGGACCCCAAAACAAAATTGGTTTCCTATCTCTATAAAATTAACGAGTAGTAAAATTGACCTGCTACAACGACATTTTGATATTACGAAATAAATCAAACCGCCCGAGCACTTCCTTATAAGTAAGCTTCACTGTATAATGTTTTGATGTATATGTTTTCGGATAACAAATAAATGTTTATCTTTATATTATATTTTGCTTAATATTTTGACCCAAACGTTAAAAAAAGATGAGCCGTTGCATATGTTGATAACAATTCAAAGCTTATGTAATTAGTTCCTGACACGTTACGTTTAATACAATGGAGAATACGTTATTCTTTACAGTTGTAATGCAAACGAAATGCAAACGTGTTCTTTATATATAGTATATACCACCAAATAAAATCAATCTTTTTTCAGAAAATAAGTTTTAAGTCAGAATATGGTGTTTGATCTTAGAAAAAGGTGTCTTTATGATGACATAGCATGCGACGGGCACCTGTGGCTTAAAACAGGCAGAAAGTACAGCAGAATGCGCATGAAGGCATAAGATTTTACCTAACGACACAAGGTTTTACTCTTTAGATTGGTAATTTTTGTCCTCTTCAAATTCGTTATCTGCTAATTGTCAAACAGTGCGCCGCATTTATATAAGACGGTGCCTGATATGGATCTTTAGGCTGCTTGCAAAATATGCAAATGTTCACTGCTACAGTGGAGAATCTGTTATTCTTTTCCGTTTAAACGCAAACGTACGCAAACGGAAAGCGTTAAAAAGTAGAAAAGAACAACTTTTGGACAATTCTGATATTTCATGTTTATCTTGGTGGCAAACAGATTGGAGCCTGATCAGACGCCGGGTTACCCGGCGTCTGATCTGGCTCCAAACTGTTTGCACTGCAAATAATAGTTTTAGCGTAAACGCGTTTATTGGGAAAGAATAACAGATTATCCACTGTAGCTATATAAAATTCAACATTTCCACTCCCAAGACCCTTGACTTGTGACCGGAAGAAAAAGAGTTAACCTTTTCACTGTCAAAGTCGGAAACACTAACATTTACAAACAGTTTGGATCCTGATCAGACGCCGCGTCACGCGGCGTCTGATCAGGATCTTAACTGTTTGACACATATTAAAGTTTCCGTAGTCAAAACGCCTAAAATCCTAAATTTTAAAAGTAAAAGCAGACGAATAATGTAAGCAGACGACAATATGGCAGTTCCTGTGTTAGACGGGTATAAACACTCTCTCTTTTGAGCGGTTGCACTTGTTGGATGTAAGTGTTTCTTTCTTTCTACGCCGTTTCTTTATCTTCCATATCTTTAGTTTGTCACGGACCCTGTCTTTCTTCGTACCACCCTGAGTACATAATGTGTGGCACGTACTAGGTCATATATTGACCCACCGCTCGTTCGAAACCTAATAGGCATGATGCTGACCATTGTCCCAATCCTGAGACAATGGGATGACGCATATGATAAATCTTATGCGGGACTATAAACCTTAGCAGCAACAACAACAACAACAATTCGAAACCTAACTTTAGTCCCCAGTTATGCCCAGTTACTTGCCATTACTCTGCCGACCTTGACATTGAGTAACAAACATCCGTATATACTATATCAGCTTTATGTTCAATGTAATATTTATACAATAAAGATAACAATATTCCAAATAAGGAATTAAAATAGCATTATACTATAAATTGTTCTTTTCTAATAGTTTCACCTCTAAGACCCTTAGAGGTCGAACTACAGTCGAACTTCGATATTTCGAACTCGGTTAAGTCGAACATATCCGTATTTCAAAGTTAAAACGCGGCTAAAACAGTTTTGGTAAGGCGGCTTCTGATCAGGACCCAACGCTGTTTGACACTCTTATCGATACAGTGGAGAATCTGTTATTCTTTCCCGTTTAAACGCAAACGTACGCAAACGCAAAGCACTAAAACGTAGAAAATAACAACTTTTGGACAAATCTGATATTTCATGTTTATCTTGGTGGCAAACAGTTTGGAGCCTGATCAGACGCCGGGTTACCCGGCGTCTGATCTGGCTCCAAACTGTTTGTCCTGCAAATAATAGTTTTAGCGTAAACGCGTTTATTGGGAAAGAATAACAGATTCTTCACTGTATCTATTAAGTCATACAACCTTAAATCTGACTTTTAAACAACACTTGCAGACAACAATGATTGAAGCAGACGACAATAAAGCGACGAAAGGGTAAATATTTCCCGAATAATTTGATCATGAAAGGGTTTAAAGAGACTCGCAACCAGATTTAGCATTAAAAATAGTAATTTGTAAATATATGTCAAACGCTTGTATAAACGGGTAAGAAGCAGTTTAGGATAAGAAATTCTGTTTAAAAAAAGCATTTCAATAAAAAAAATTATTGAGCTCTTGTGGGATTCGAACCCGAGACCCGGCATGCGTGGACATATACGCAATATAAGTCAACCCCTTAGCCCACTCGACCACCGGGCTATTCATACCTTTGGGATCGATTTAATGTACTTCAGTGTGTAGCGATGGAGAGTACATAATGCGGCTCGGGGTTATGTCTGAGCCCATGATCAATTTCTGTTGCGTCTTTCGACGCAACGGATAAAACGATGGAAAATATCTCAAAAATTAAGATTTGAAGACTTTTCTTAAGGATGTTTTTAGACTGATCATTTTTTTCTAATGCCAGATGCGCGATAATGCTACACATTTGGTTTTATTTGAGTATTGTCTTTTATTTTTGCAAATATGCCATCTGGTTGCGAGTCGCTTTAAGGCTTAAAAAGGCGTATATATGGTGTAATTGATCAAAGTATTTGAGGCTTGTATATAGTTATATTTTATTCATACACTGTACTACCCAATGCCACGTTTTCAAACCTCGCACATAGGTTGTTGTTTCCAATTACAGTGGAGAAAACGTCATTCTTTCCCAATAAATGTGTTTATGCTAAAACTATATTATTTCCACTGCAAACAGTTTGGAGCCAGATCAGATTATGCGAAAACTCTTATTCCCTTTTCAAACAGTTTGGAGCCAGATCAGATTATGCAAAAACTCTTATTCCCTTTTCAAACAGTTTGGAGCCAGATCAGACGCCGGGTAACCCGGCGTCTGATCAGGCTCCAAACAGTTTGCCGGTCGTATAAAAGTGAATAGTCAGAGTTGCGAAAAATGTGTTATTTTGTACATTTTTTGCAATAACGTTTTCTTCACCGTAGCCCACAACTGTGACGACTGTGTCAATATGGATAAATACGATTCCCTGCCGATGTCCTCATGTTGTCGTAGTCGGTGCCGCAGTCGTCGTCACAGGACTGACACCAAACGTGGAACCAATATCGGAACCAGAACTGGAAAGAAAAAACGAGGCCCGAATAACATGCATTGGCGACTTATCTCCCCTGGTTTCGTCGCCGTTCGTAATACATATACAGTGGACAGAAACATTGTTGGTTCCAACTAAATGCGTTTGTCTTCAAATTTAGAAACAGGCTAAGGAGTAAGGGTTAACCCATTATTCAATAGCCCGTTTCAAGTTTTTAATAGATGTGAGCACTTTCAGCAGATGAAAAGTACAACAGAATGTGCCTTAACTCTTTCCTCCCTGAAACTGTAAATGGACAATTCCAGTTTCCATCCAAGTCTAGTCCATTTCTGACTTTAAAGGGTTGTTTTTGTCAATGTTTGGCATTGTGACAAACAGTGAAAACCCTGATCAGAGGGCTCCTTTCGGAGCCCTCTGATCTGGGTCTTCACTGTTTGTATAGGACATGTGTACTATTCACATGTACACTGTTTGAAAAGCACGCCTATATGCGGGACTAGGGTTCAAAGAGTTAAATCCTTAACCCATGTACCCCCTGAATGATTTGAATGGAAAATACGCAAATCCAAATACGTCTAGTCCATTTTAGCCTATACTGTGTTGATTTGAGCAATAAACAGCGCCCCCTCTCTACAACGAAACCCAATGGGAGACACAACTTGTGTGTGTTGTTCGGAAGGTGTCTTTATAGGGAGGGACAATTATGACTTGGCTTACATTTGCAAACAGTTTGAATCCAGATCAGACGCCGCGTTACGCGGCGTCTGATCTGGATTCAAGATGTTGGTCACTCGTCATTATATTCATTCTATCTTATATTGTAAAAATCCCAGCAGACGACACTTTTATGCAGACGATATTGCAGCAGTAAAATGGTAAGACGTAATTGTCTTGCTTAGGGAATTGCGACAAACGTCGTTGTAAGGAGGGAATCGTTGTTAGAAGGGTCGTTGTAGAAAGGGAACACTGTATTGATACAGTGGAGAATCTGTTATTCTTTCCCGTTTAAACGCAAACGTACGCAAACGCAAAACACTAAAACGTAGAAAAGAACAACTTTTGGACAATTCTGATATTTCATGTTTATCTTGGTGGCAAACAGTTTGGAGCCTGATCAGACGCCGGGTTACCCGGCGTCTGATCTGGCTCCAAACTGTGTGCATTGCAAATAATAGTTTTAGCGTAAACGCGTTTATTGGGAAAGAATAACAGATTCTCCACTGTAACTATTTTATGTTTGGTATATAATGTACTGGACTCAAAAAGATTTTGTAAATGGCAAACAGTACAGACTCTCATCAGACGGCAAGAACACTCTGATCAGGGTATAAAAATGTTTGCATCGGACAAGTGTACTTTTTTCAAGTGTATTATTTGTTAATGACAATTTTACTCGTCACTAGGGTTGAACTGGCTTAGGTGCATTATGTTTACTTTCAATCTGCTTTAAGCTACCATCTGCTACAGAAGAATATAACAAGTGTTTATTATGGTACATATTCGTGACTGTATAAAGTGGAACTATTTTCTCCAGTGAAGGAATAAATTTAAGGCGTTTTATAGAGTAATTGGTTAACCAATTTGTATCTAGCGTTTCATAAAATGGATATGGGCAAACAGTGTAGACTCTGATCAGACGCCGCATAATGCGGCGTCTGATCAGAGTCTACACTGTTTTCTTACAGGAATTTAGATATATAAAAACGAAAATGAAAATTTAGACCAGGCACCCTTACATAAAAAATGGACAAACTCAATACATACAGTATAGTAGAGAAAACGTTATTCTTTCCAATACGCTAAAACTATTATTTCCAGTGCAAACACTTTGGAGCCAGATCAGACGTCGGGTAGCCCGGCGTCTGATCATACTCCAAACTGTTTGCCACTCAGATAAATCTAAATAGTAAACATTGTCAAAAATGTGTAATTTCTCCTTTTTATTACAGTGCGTTAGTGTCTCGTTTGCGTTTAAACGGGAAAGAATGACGTATTCTCCTCTGTAAGCATGGAATAATCCATTGGACGCAATGGGTTAAAGGCGTTAAATGGCGTTTCTTAGGATAATAGGATAAACTGGGAATATAATCCACCATGAGTGTTGATGTAGGATAGGAATTTTCTCCCCCGAGGGTCAGAAAATTCATGCAGGGACGAGGCTTGCCGAGTCCCTTCGTGAATTTTCTGACCCGAGGGGGAGAAAATTCCTATCCTACATCAACCAAACGAATGGTGGATTTTTTTTCTCCCATTTAAAACGTTAAAACATGATATAAACAACGAACAAATTGCAGTTTCTGTGCACACTTTTTTCCGCCAAACACGACGTTGTTTATAGTAACGTCATAAGAAATGACGTCATTTAGTTACCCGCGTCATGCAGCGCTTTTGGTAAAGCTGGGAAAACAATAAACGACGTCACGTGGTATGGAGGATAGAGTGATTCCACATGGGGAATATCTCTATCCCACATGGGCGAAAATGGGAGAAAAACATCTTCCCATCTGTACTCACTTGTCGTCTGAAATCTCTCTGACTATCGGGCGTGAGGAGTTTTGTCTATTTAACATGATCACCATTATCATCAAGAAGCCAGCGAGCGCCGCAAACCCTACCACAGCTACAATAAAGAAATAGATACACATTAATGATATACAGTGACACAGATTCACAATAATGATATACAGTCACACAGATCCGCAGTAATTATATACAGTAACACAGATCCACAATAATACAGTAAAGAAGATACAGTAAAGTAGATCCGCAATAAGTATGTACAGTAACACAGATTAGCAGTACTGATATACAGTAAAACAGATCCACAATAATGATATACAGTCAAACAGATCCACAATAATGATATACAGTCAAACAGATCCACAATAATAATACAGTAAAATAGATCCACAATAATGATATACAGTAAAACAGATCCACAATAATGATATACAGTAAAATAGATCCACAATAATGATATACATAAAACAGATCCACAATAATGATATACAGTCAAAATAGATCCACAATAATGATATACATAAAACAGATCCACAATAATGATATACATAAAACAGATCCACAATAATGATATACAGTCAAACAGATCCACAATAATAATACAGTAAAATAGATCCACAATAATGATATACAGTAAAACAGATCCACAATAATGATATACAGTAAAACAGATCCACAATAATGATATACAGTAACACAGATCCACAATAATGATATACAGTCAAACAGATCCACAATAATGATATACAGTCAAAAAGATCCACAATAATGATATACAGTCAAAAAGATCCACAATAATGATATACAGTCAAAAAGATCCACAATAATGATATACAGTCAAAAAGATCCACAATAATGATATACAGTAAAATAGATCCACAATAATGATATACAGTCAAAAAGATCCACAATAATGATATACAGTAAAACAGATCCACAATAATGATATACAGTAAAATAGATCCACAATAATGATATACATAAAATAGATCCACAATAATGATATACAGTCAAAAATATCCACAATAATGATATACAGTAAAACAGATCCACAATAATGATATACAGTAAAATAGATTCATAATAATGATATACAGTCAAAAAAGATCCACAATAATGATATACAGTAAAATAGATCCACAATAATGATATACAGTCAAAAAGATCCACAATAATGATATACAGTAAAACAGATCCACAATAATGATATACAGTAAAATAGATCCACAATAATGATATACATAAAATAGATCCACAATAATGATATACAGTCAAAAAGATCCACAATAATGATATACAGTAACACAGATCCACAATAATGATATACAGTAAAACAGATCCACAATAATGATATACAGTAAAACAGATCCACAATAATGATATACAGTAAAATAGATTCATAATAATGATATACAGTAAAAGAGATCCATCGATTAAGTGGTCGTTGTAGAGAGGTTTCACTTTACAGTTCTTACTTCCGTTAAAACCAAACTAAACGCAAAAGAAATGCAATAACATGTAAATTTAGAAAATGGTAGCGTGTTTTGAAAATTCCGACGAAGTATTTCAATATGAGTGCAAATAGACTGGATCTTAATCAGTCATCGGATTACTCAGCATCTGATCTGGCTCCAAACTATTTGCATTGGACATTAGTTGCTTTTTGACATAAAATCGTTTATTGGAGAAAAAAAAACCTTCTTCTCTACTGTTAGCATTACAAAGAGAGAGTAGTAGTATTTATTCATTCCTCCATACATGGAGATATTTAACATATGTACTACATATAACAAAGTGAACCGGTTAGACATACATGTGAGATAAACCATGATGTACAACAGTGTAAATGTAGGTAATCACAATTTGACACAAGTATCTATATAAGTAATGTATATAAATGTTATCAATGTTCAAACGGTAACATGTACAAATCTTTTCATGTATATCATGTTAGGATATACAATTACGGTTGTAGGCACCTATAATCCATGCCTATATTATTTACAGTTGCACTGTGTGACTCAACGGCCACCAATAACAGTGAACCAGACAAGGGAGACTTAACCAAACGTTCAAACATTTCTTGTTGTGACTACCCTTCAGAATCCTCTTGACGAGATTATTCCAAAGAGTAGATACGACATAAAGACTTTATTATTCACCTTCTCTGGAGCCCTTTTATGAGGATCGAAACAACATGAACCCGTGTATACACTCCGCCGAAACGAAAATGGAAAAGTAATACAGGTCCGGTTAGCATTACAAAGAGAGAAGACTGGAAAATGTTTTACCCTCTCAACCCCATATAGATTGTTGTCGACATTGCAAACATTTTGAATTTCGTATCAAGACATTTTGAATTTCGTATCAAGACATTTTGAATTTCGTATCAAGACTTCTATATTCGCGTAAAGGGGTGTCTGATCAGGGTGCATACTGTTTGACAAACATTACGACGTTTCTATAGTCAAATTGCCTTCAATTTAGCTTTGAAACAAATGTGCAGACCAGAGTTTTAACCCTTTCACTCCAAATTTATTCGTGAGAATTTTACCCCTTCACCGTTTCATTGTCGTCTGTTTCAATTTGGTCGTCTGCGGTATCGTTTCAAAGTTAGACAATAAGGCAGTATGCCTGAAGAAATTTCAAAACGAGTGTCAAACAATTTGGATCCTGATCAGACGCCGCGTTACGCGGCGTCTGATCTGGGTCCAAACTGTTTGCAAACGCGCTTTTAAGCTTTATTTAGAGTGATAGGGTTACATGTGATAATTTGCAAACAGTTTTGCTAATGATCAGGCGCCGCGTAATCATCATAATTATATTATGTAGGTCAAAATACCCGTTGTAGAAATTTTAGAAATTAAAGCAGACGACAAGTCTTTAAAGTTGATGACGTCATAGCAGTGAAGGGGTTAGAAAATGCGATATTGGGGGTCTTACTTTTGTACGGAGACTGCGGTGACAGGGTAACATTTTACAGTAGAGCAGACGTTATTCTGTGCCGTTTAACACTTTCGCTCTCAATGACGCGTTTTTGTAAACAGTTTGGATCCTGATCAGACGCCGCGTAACGCGGCGTCTGATCAGGATCCAAACTGTTTGACACTTGTATCGATATGTTTTAAGTCATACTACATTGAATCTTACTTTGAAACGATCTTGCAAACAACAAAATTGAAGCAGACGACAATGAAATGGTGAAGGGGTAAAAAGCCCGCGGAAAACGGTTGACAGTGAATGGGTTAAACGCAGACGTTTTGCAATAAAATGTATATAAGGCAATTAGAGAAATATCTTAGTATACGATTTACTTTCACACGAGTGAAAAACTGTTTGGTGCCTGAGCAGACGCCGGGTTACCCGGTGGCTGATCTAGTCGAAACTTTGTGAAATGGAATTAATAGTTTTAGTGCAAACACGTTTGGGAAAGAATTGCGTTTTTCTCTACTTTAGCCACTTGTGAAGAGATAAACTCTATAAGCTCTTTCAACCGATCCCTTTTTACATAACACATTGAAATACATGATTACATGTATTACTATATTAGTCTAACGTAAGCGCATTACGCCTCAAAAGAAGTTTTTTTTCGCCTCTTAATTATTCATTCACTGAATAAAATAGTTCCAATTCTTACAGTCACCATAATTCTTTTAAAAACGAGAACATACCGGTACCACGGGCCAACCGGTCCGAAGAGCATTAGTACGGTGGATGAGACGTTATTCCCCAATCCCAAGGGATGGGTTATGTTTTACCCTAGGGATATACTTTGCAACTGTGGTTTCAGACAAGAAGATGTTTTAGTTTCCACTGAAAAAATCTATTTTAGCTATTGTGACCTAGATATGCAACGAATAAGAACAAAATCAACAGTATTAGTAAAGTATCTACCTCTAGAAGTTACACCATGTCAAGTATCAAAGCTCTTACCATATCAGTTTCAGAGAAGAAGATGTTTGAATATTTCACTATATAAATCTATATAGATTTGTGACCCCAAGGGTCGGGCAGTTTTTGACCCCAGGGACATAATTTGAACATTTAAGATAGAGAACTGTAAGTGATGCTTTGTGCTAAATATCTAAGCTCGGCTCAGGGTACTGCATTTTCAGACAACGGAAAAGTTTATGTTATTATTAAAACGATCTACATGATGTATTCTAGTTCCTTTGAACTAGATATGCAACGGATCAGAACTGTTTGAACAACTTTTGAAGAGGACCTTAGTTATAAGTATTATTCCTGTCACGTTTGGTAAAAATCCATTCAGTAGTTTAAGAGGAGATTTCGTTTAAAGAAAGTGTTGACGACGAACGGACGGCGGACACAGGACGATAAAAATAGCTCACCTGGGCAATTTGCGCCAGGTGAGCTAACACACTTAAATGGTAAACAATGAACTATACTTAACCCTTTCACTCTCAGCGACGCCTGAAAGCGCGTTTGCAAACAGTTTGGCCCCTGATCAGACGCCGCGATACGCGGCGTCTGATCAGGATCCAAACTGTTTGACACTCGTATCGGATATGTTTTATGTCATACTACATTGAATCTTACTTTGAAACGATCTTACAAACAACAAAAATGAAGCAGGCGACAATGAAACGGTGAAGGGGTAAAATTCTCCAGAAAGATTTGGCAGTGTGTAAGGGTTAAATTGAAACTGATATTGTCCATTCTGAATGTCAGAGTCATTGAATTCATGTCGCAGTTTTTTATGCAGCGGTTTTTAATTCCGCGTTTTTTTTATGCCGCGGGTTTTTATGCCGCATTTTGTTATGCCGCGGTTTTTAATGCCGCAGTCTTTCATCTTCGAACTGCCGTAAATATTTACTTACACTGTGTCTGAGCCTCATGGACGAAAATGGTTAAAACAAGATGCACAATGAAAGATATGTACAGGATTCCAGTGGCCCGCATACTGATCACGTGACCTGAAAAGTAAAAGGAAATCACTCACTTGTGACGTTTTTCGTTCCTATTAATTGAATTTGGTCTAAAACAGTTATTTCTATTGCAAATAGTTTGGAGCCAGAACAGACGCGGGTTTAAAACACCTAAAATTTAGATTTGAAGATTGCGGCAAACGTTTTAAGCATTACATATTTCACAATCATTCTAAGGCCAAAAAAAAAGTACCTGTGTTTCCGGTAAACCGACCGACCCTAGTTTTTCCCCGACCCTTAACTTTTTTTTTCACTTTTCGAAAAATGCATAGCCAAATGTCAGCCACTTTTACGACAATCGTTTTTTGAGGGACGTGTGATAGAATATATTCTTAATTTAATTGTTCAAACGGCTAATTTATAGACGTTTTAGTGTTTTCAAAGTTTATTTTTTAATAAGATTAAGCAAATATCGAAGCGAAATTTGCTCTAAATCTGTCACAAAGGAGCTTCCTTGAAGATAAGTTAACCATTGACACATTCAACCAACATGCAGACAGCACATTTTAATGACACATTTGACATGCATACAACACATTTCAAAACATTATTCATTCCATTTGTCTTATATAAGTCACTACTTTGCCGTCTTGGTATAGCAATATTATTAACAATCATACCGGTTTAGATTTTTAAGATAAATTTGGTAATGTGACCAATCAATAAAACAAACAATTTAAATGGATATGTATAAGGGTTTTTACGTATGGTCCAGGACTCTGCACAATAAAATACATTTATACATGTTCATATATATATAAAATACTCCATCAGTTAAATATGTTATTGAATGTGTTTAAAAAATAGAAAAAAGAAAGATTTTCCGACCGTCCGTCCCTAATTTCTTTCTGCATGTAATAGGAAACAGAGGTATTTTTTGACGTGGCCTAATGGTTTATTTACTGCACTCCTTCCTACTTTGCCTCAGTTCAGGGGCTAAACTGTAATAGGACATCTTTACTGCTTATAAGACCGAGACCCACCCCACCCCCTGCTAAGAACTGAAAGGAAGGCATGTCTGTGGTTTTGATCCCATGCGCTGCCACGCACTAATGGGATTAACCAAAACCATATTCCTGAAATCATCATCACCTCATCTCATCATCCCTCATCATTCATCTACGCTATACAGTGGAGAATCTGTTATTCTTTCCCGTTTAAACGCAAACGTACGCAAACGCAAAACACTAAAACGTAGAAAAGAACAACTTTTGGACAATTCTGATAATTCTTGTTTATCTTGGTGGCAAACAGTTTGGAGCCTGATCAGACGCCGGGTTACCCGGCGTCTGATCTGGCTCCAAACTGTTTGCACTGCAAATAATAGTTTTAGCGTAAACGCGTTTATTGGGAAAGAATAACACATTCTCCACTGTATGACCTATTTTGTGTTGCAGTGCCGTGAATCCCAACGCATCCACCCATCCATCTGTTTCTGTCATCTATTGGCTAATTAGAAGCCATTAAGAGAGGGGAGCGGATAAAGAAAATCTGGGCACGATGTCCTACTCTAATTATCGACAGGGTTCTGTGGTTCTTTCGGATGCCCAGTGTAAAGCACTGATACATCGGACCTCGATTTATAAAGTCAAATCCATGGACTTTGTCCCTGGGTTTATCGAATGTTTTGTAAAAAACGCCACTCAATAGTCAAAAATGGACTCAATCTAATTGTAAACTGGAAATATTCATTTCATGTTTCAGGGTTAATGAGTTAACATACTTAAATTGAAGCAGACGACAATGAATCGGTGAAGGTGTAAAATACTCGCGGCAAATTTTGGCAGTGAAAGGGTTAAATGGGGAAAGAATAGCGTTTTCACCAATGTACGAGTCATGGGTACAGTGGAGAATCTGTTATTCTTTCCCAATAAACGCGTTTACACTAAAACTATTATTTGCAGTGCAAACAGTTTGGAGCCAGATCAGACGCCGGGTAACCCGGCGTCTGATCAGGCTCCAAACTGTTTGCCACCAAGATAAACAAGAATTATCAGAATTGTCCAAAAGTTGTTCTTTTCTACGTTTTAGAGCTTTGCATTTGCGTTTAAACGGGAAAGAATAACAGATTCTCCACTGTAAAAGAAGAAAACACTATTCTTTCCCAACAATTGATTGTGCTCTAAACATGTCTGGTGCAATACAATTTAGAGCAAGCTTAGACGCCAGGTAACTCAATAATTCACTGATTTACACACTTATTAAATCACCAACAGTGTCTTCTTTTTTTAAATCTATATTTTATTTGGCTTCTATAGCTTTTGCGTTTCATTTCGAGTTAACGGGAAAGAATACGGCCGTCCACACCGTTAAATATAACGAAATATGCGGAATTAAACACGCACGTGCTTTGGAAAAGAAAAACGGATAATATTTTAGATAATTACGCACTGCAATAATGGTATAAAATGGTACTTTTGAGAAATAGCTTACGATTCATTTCCATCTGAGTGCCAAACAGATTGGGTCCGGATCAGACGCCGGGTTATCCGGCGCCTGATCTGGCTCCAGACTGTTTATACTGGAATTACAATGAATAATAAAACATACTGAATTAACCACGCGTTTTTGAAACAGAAAAGTAGGTAATATTTTTTGATAATTACCTTAGTTATTTGTTGCTTATAATTCCAGCATATGTACCACTAGAATCGTAAAGCTCTCTGCAGTTCTAGATACCTACTAATTATCAATCATCCAGAAGTAGTTACAGTGGAGAAAACGTTATTCTTTCAAGTTTAAACGCAAAACGAAACGCAAACGCAATGCAATAAGATATATAAAATGGCAATTTTGATAATTATCTAACGATTTATTTTTAATCTGAGTGACAAACAGTTTGGGGCATGATCAGACGCCGGGTTACCCGGCGTCTGATCTGGCACCAAACTGTTTGCAACGGAAATAATAGTTTTAAGCATAAACACGTTTATCGGGAAGGGGTGACGATTTCGGTACTGTATGGAGGAGGAAGGTATTTTAACGAGGCTTGAGTAGATAAATCAAATTTGACAGGTGTTCGCCTTTGACTGGGCTAGTTTGACAGTCATTTCCACAGAGTTGAAACACTGAAACAACGCATGCAAGAACATCGCCCCGTAGGCCTTCACTCGACTGCACTGCCATGCGTTCGTTAAAGAAAACGATGGCCGTCGATGGCCGTCGATGACCATCGCGTTGCGAGTTGGTTACCGGCTCTGAAATACAGTGGAGAAGACGTAATTCTTCCGATCTCAAACGCAAACGCATTGCAATAAAATTTAGAAATTTTCAACTTTTTGACAGTTCTGACTACCAGTTTTAATCTGAGTGGCAAACAGTTTGGAGCCTGATCAGACGCCGGATAACCGGCGTCTGATCTGGCTCCAAATGTTTGCAATGAATTTAATAGTTTAAGCGTAACCGGGGTTATTTGGATGGAAACATTATCTCTACTGTACTCTGCACGCTGCCTACGGGGCTCAAAATGTAAACCTAAACAGCAAACAGTGGTAATTGAACACGCTACTGGTCTAGGACTACTTGTTAAGTGAATCAAATATTTCGTGAGATGTTTACCCCTTCATCGCCATATTGTAGTCTGCTTCAATATTGTTGTCTGCAATATCGTTTCAAAATTAAATTTAGGGCAGTATAACTGACTTAATTTCGAAACAAGTGGCAAACAGTTCCTATCAGGATCATAACTGTTTGCAAATGCGCTGTATGACTTCATTGAGAGTGAAAGTGTTAAAAATATTCGTGTCGCATTCACCAGTGAAGAGTTAACCCATTTGCGCAAAATGGATTCTTCAATACGCAGACATGTTTTGGATTAGCCCATTTTTTCAGGGCTGCAATTTCTCCGGATTTTTCCTAAATCTTCGGATTTTTTCTAGTATATGGTAGCGTAAAGCAGACTGAAAGTAAGGCAGAAAGCGCCTTAAGGCGCATTCTGCTTTACATCCAGCCTGCTTTAAGTAGTCACGTGTCAACAAAACTAGAAAAAGACGATGGGGGTTAAGGTACGATTAGTAAAATCAAACTGGAAAAATGCAAATTTGGAAATCTTAGGATTTTTCATGTCAACTTATGGCAGCCTTGTTTTTCCATCTAAGAGGTACCTGGTCTAAATATTTGGAATTTTTTGTTGTTGACATTTTTAAGTCAGGATAATTTTTCATTTTCGCTATGGTTCATATTGAAGTTCCTATAAGCAAACAGTAGAGACCATGGACTATTTTAAGGTTATTTTTTCACAATTCACTGCAAAATGACAAACAATGCATACCCTAATCAGAGGAGCCCTCTGCACGAACCCTCTGATCTTGGTCTACACTGATTGCATAGAATAAACGTTCTCTTCAGAGCCTTCTGTCTGAAATATACGTATATACAGTAAAACCTCGATTCTAGGAACTCGCGTTAGTTCGAACATACCCATATTTTAAAGTTAAAACGTGGCTTAGCCACGTTTTAACTTTGAAATACGGATATGTCAATTAAGGATATCTCCTGGTGACATTTCGATCATAACGCCTTGCCAGACAATTTCCTTGCAAAAAGCATAGGTCTTATGGATATGTCGGTAGCAAAGAACCATTGAAGCTTCTCATGTGAGACCCGACCTTTATATTTGATAGTTTGGTTAGAAATATCCATGAAAAATCACTAGAGCATGAGTATAATATGGGCCTCACCAGGTAAATTGAGATTGGTATAGCATGTGCTGCATGCTTTGACAATAACAGTTTCACACCTATCGAGACAATGGGGGGGATAGTCCATCAATTGACTGAGGAAAAGTCTTTAAACGAGATCGACTAATCAAAATACCGGTAAGGTCGATTTAAGCGCATTCGTAGTATCGGATTTCGACTGTACTCGTCGCCAGGGTTCCATGTATAATTCAATAATAATTTCAATCTTAAACTTTATTGTATGTTTATAAAATACATGTTTAATAGTTGAAATCAAATATGTGTATGTAAAAACCAGAACAATATGAAAACTAAAGCAGAAAGCTCCTACTCTATAGGAAACGATGTACATGTACCATTATTACCGTTGCATTTAGCAAATCAATCGTCAGCTAAAGCTTGAGGCCAGCCAAGACTTTCTATATAGATGTATTTCGATGAGATACTATTGTCTAGGAAAAACCTCCTAAAATATCATTAAATAGCAGTATTTTTAAGTAGATATTAATTGCTTTTAGGAATAATATCAATATATACAAGTATTTCAATTAGATACTATTTTCAATAGGTTATTAACTCCTAAGATATCATAAAATATTAGTATTTCAATTAGATATAAATTGTCCCGCAAAAAAAACTCCTAAACTATCATTAAATAGTAGTATTTCAATTACATGTAGATATAAATTGTACCGCAAAAAAAACCTCCTAAAATATCATTAAATAGTAGTATTTCAATTAGATTGTATTTATCTAGAAACTGGCGTCTGCAAAAATTGTCTTCTGCAACCGTGAGTTGTCTTCATTTGTTTTGTAAATTTCAACAAAGTGTCGAACAATTTAGATCCCGATGAGACCCCGAGTTACACAGTGTCTCATCAGGGTCCAAGGTTATAAAGCGTTTGATCTGAGTGTGTTCCCAAGCATTTGATTGGTCAGATTTGAGCCTAGGCTCAAATCTGACCAATCAAATGCTTGGGAACTAGTTGAGACTCAAGTCAAAAGCTTTATAACCTCGGAGCCTGGATAAAAAGCTGTTTCAATAGGTATTACGAATTCATATGCAGAATGTTAAACACAATAGTTAGGAGGGATAGACAGACTAAGAGAGCGAGAGAGAGAAAACAATGAGCGAGGAACACACATGTCGACAGCGAGAGACGGGGCAAAGCCACATAGAAATAGAGAGAGACAGACAGACAGACATACAAACAGACAGACATACAGACAGAGACAGATAGACAGATAGAGACATAGATACAGAGAGACAGACAGGGTGAGACATGGATAGACAGATAGAGAGCCAGACAGAGAGAGAGAGGGAGAGAGAATGTGGCAGTGTGCAAGTGAGTGTGCGAGAGATTTAGCGCTTACACTTAGGGGAGGGAACTTACATTTTATTGACAGATACACTGCGACAGTGACTGTTCTTGATTCCACTTAAGGGTACGTTAAACTACCCTTATAAATCTATTGACTGGCTAATAGACCCACACTTTGTCATTCCTACCCGATATTGGTCGGAAGTTCAAGTGTATAGTTGTTGCTATGTATATGTACAAATAAATACATGCAGCGAAAACCTATAATCCTCTATCTGTCCAATACCCCGGGTACGGTTTAGCTCAGTATGCGTATAATAGGAATAATCGATCATACCCTTAGAACTAGATAAATATAGATTTGGAAAACTGTCAGCTTTGGAGAAACGCTCTGAATTTTGCAATACCCTTGTAAGTGTAGTAATTAAGAAGTCAACGTCAGGTGGAATTTAACTTAGTTGTCTCGCAGAGGATTTGGAACTAGAAAACGCAGAAATGTAAGTTGAAATTAAACAGTTACACTTGTGTTAAGAGCCAACTCTTTAAAAAGGCAAAGCGGTCTTAGAGGGAGGGGGTCAACCTTATTGCTGTAAGCACTTGTGGAAGACCCCGTTGATTCCATTGTTTATATAGCAAAAAAGCATGTTTAAACCATTCTTAAATATATATCAATGCTTCATGCAGGGCACAAGTGCAACAAAAAGCTCTTGTCGGAGCTTTCTGATGTACTTTTTGTCTTGCATTAAGCTGCCACTTGCAGACAGGATTGTTAATTAAGCAGTTTTGGATGATCGCTTAATATTAGGTTTAATGTATAGTCAAGAAGCTTATGCTTTTGAATTATGTATGCACTCAGTATACATACCTATAGTTTATGACCACTAAATTGCGTTAACTCTTTGAACCCTAGTCACGCATAAATGCGTCATTTACAGACAGCATACTTGGGAGGAGTACATTTGTCCTATGCAAACAGTGTAGACCCTGATCAGAGGGCTCCTTTAGGGTCCACACTGTTTGTCATTTTGACATATATTGTAAAAATCAACCCTTAAAAGTCAAAAATGGACTTGACTAAAATTGAAAACTAGAATTGTCCATTTGGGGTTTCAGGGAGGAGAGGGTTAATTGATAAGTGTAGATAGACTGGTGATATCTTTAAACAAGGCGACAATAAAACAGAAAGCTCCTTAAGGAGGTTTCTGTTTTACTGTCAACTTGCTTGAAGCTATTACCTGTCTTTTATACAATCAATAAGCCCTCATTTAAGTGGTCGTGAGAGAGATTTGTACATGTTTATATAAGAGCTGGTCGCTATTTGTTTACCTGTACGTTTTGAATCACCTCTGACCATGTCATTTGACGTCATCCGATGTAATCAATTCGTTGATATACAGTGAAGAATTATGCTTTTCCAATAAACGCGTTGACATTAATAGTTAAAACTATTACTTCCATTGCAAACAGTTTAGAGCCTGATCGGACGCCGGGTTGCCCGGCGTCTGATCAGGCCCCCAAACTGGTTGTCACTTAGATATCGTTATACATGTATGTATATTTGTTTCTCAAAATTGCCATTTTATTGCAACACTAAACGTCTTTTCTGCTGTATTGATTATTCGTGGCGTTTTTTGGTGCTTGGCTACAGTGGAGAAAACGTTATTCTTTCCCAATAAACGCGTTTACGCTAAAACTATGTTTTCCATTGTAAACTGTTTGAAGCCAGATCAGACGCCGGGTAACCCGGCGTCTGATCAGGCTCCAAACTGTTTGCCGTCAAGGTTAAAATCTGTTAAAACTCAGAAGTGTCGAAATATTGTCATTTTTCTCCATTTTAGTGTGTTGCGTTTGCGTTTCGTTTGCGTTTAAACGGGAAAGAATAACGTTTTCTTCTCTGTATGTGCGCTTCTTAAGTCATGACTTGTCGACTCCTAGTGCCCCGCTGTTGCATTTTCACGAACAGACAGTGTTCGTATAAAGAATGTAGACCCATAGATGGCTACTTAAGGGTCTGCAGTGTTTGACATTTAGCAATTTATTGACGAAAACAGCCATAAATATTCATATATTGACTAGACTACACTGGAAATTGGAATGACCCTTTGATCGTTTCAATGGTCAACCTATATGTACATGTACAGTGGAGAATCTGTTATTCTTTCCCAATAAACGCGTTTACGCTAAAACTATTATTTGCAGTGAACACAGTTTGGAGCCAGATCAGACGCCGGGTAACCCGGCGTCTGATCAGGCTCTAAACTGTTTGCCACCAAGATAAACATGAAATATCAGAATTGTCCAAAAGTTGTTCTTTTCTACGTTTTAGTGTTTTGCGTTTGCGTACGTTTGCGTTTAAACGGGAAAGAATAACAGATTCTCCACTGTACATGTACATGTTTCTATGCTGAAAAAGCATATGCATATGTGTATTTAGTAAACCGTGTAGACACTGATCAGAGTCCCTATTGGTTTGTACCATTAGTATTTGGTGGCTTATAAATGCATATTTACTGTTTATATGCTGGAAACAATGTACATGTGTATTTTACAAACAGGGAAGACCCTGATCAGAGGGCTCCTGAAGGAGCCCTCTGATTAGGGTCTGCACTGTTTTGTATTAAAATATTATGTAAATGTATTATATTTGCTGAAATACTTTTTTAAAAAGTATTGCTATCAATCAAAAGAAATTGGTCATGATTTTCAATTTAATATTAGATTCTACTTTGTATTTTAGGAAGTACACGTTTTCATTTTGCAATAAACATTAAAAACAACCCTAAGTAGAAATACATGAGCTAGTCTTAATATCAAACTGGTGTTGTCCATTTGAAGTATATGGGTCAATGGGTATGGGTGCATCTGTACCTGTGCATGTATAATCAATTCCAAATTCAATTTCTTTTATTACAAGCACTTATTGTAGTGAAAACGTTATTATTACCCGAAACTATTCTCAAACGGAATGTTGTGAAATTGAGAAAGTGACTGGATTTTGAAACTGTTTGTGATACGCACAAACGCGTTTATTGGTAAAGAATAACGTCTTCTCGGCTGTATGCGGACACTTTTTAAAACTCTATTTCAACACATCTGAAACCAAATGTTTGATTTTGGTGTTAAACCTCCCCATTGCCATGACGTCATCAAATTAAAAAAAAAAAGTCGTCTGCTTTTATATCTCAAATTTAACATTATGTTATTTTGACTTTAGAAATATTGAAATGAGTGTCAAACAATTTGGATCCTGATCAGACGCCGCGTTACACTTTTTAAAACTCTATTTCAACACATCTGAAACCAAATGTTTGATTTTAGTGTTAAACCTCACCATTTCCATGACGTCATCAAATTTTTAAAAAAAAAGTCGTCTGCTTTTATATCTCCAATTTAACATTATGTTATTTTGACTTTTGAAATATTGAAATGAGTGTCAAACAGTTTGGATCCTGATCAGACGCCGCGTTACGCGGCGTCTGATCAGGATCAAAATTGTTTGCAAATAAATACTTCACTTAGTGTAAGGCGGTGAATGGTTTAATCCTTTCTCGCCGATGTTTTGTCATCTGCTTTAATCTTTTCTCACGTATAATACCGTCTTTTTAAAGTCATCGTCTGGAAAGTGATTCCTAATTCAAAATTTTGATCTTCTGACTAAAGAAATGTTAGCATGAGTGCCAAACAGATTTGATCCCTGTCAGACGCCGCGTTACACGAAGTCTGATCTAAATCTAAACAGAAACAAACTGAAACTGAACTGAATAGAGTGTTTCTGCAAGAGCGATATGCTTTACTTTCATTTCGCGTTTAGCTGCACTAGGAGTGTATATGTAACACCATTCAGTAGAATTTTATTGAACTATTATCCCAACATTATGATTTACTTATTTAACCCATTTATATCTGAATATTACAGTAACTTCTCCCTAAATGCTCTAAGGTTTAGGGTCCCTAATGAGATCGGGCCAATGTCGGTCAATATCGGAACTCTACGGAGAGCGTTCGGCAATTCTCGTCAACTGCCGACCTATTCCGAACCATGCTAAAGCATGGTTCGGATCAGATCGTCAGTTGACGAGAATGTCCGATCGCTGTACGCAGAGTTCCGATATTGGTCCGGTCTCATTAGAGGTCCTCAACCTTGATGGAATATTTTATTATAGATATACAGTGGTTGACCATACATATGAAATTTGAAATGAAATTGCAAAAATATTCGACCCTGATAAAGCGCCGTAAATTGCGGACAAAAGAAGGCACTGGCATACAGTGAATACCCTGATGAGAAGTTGCAATTTGTGTCGTCTCATCAAGGTCTACACGTTTTGCTAGTGTATTTTGTGGGCGATAGTCAATTACTAATTCAACGCTAACGACGAGTGCACGGGTCATTAACCCACTACCCTATACATATGCCTTTTCATGCCTCAAATTTATCCCTCCACTGAAGAAAATAGTTCCAATTAATACAGTTGTGAATATTTAACATTAGAAATATGTTCTATATTCTAGCAGCTGGTAGCTTTTAAAAGGCTTAAAGTAAAGCAGAATGCGCCTTAAGGCGCATTCTGCTTTACTTTCAAGCTGCTTTAAGTGGTACCCTATCTTCAATACTAGAAAAAGGCTATGGGGTGATGAGTTAACAGACAATGTACCTGTAAAAAGTGTACTTGTCCTATGCAAACAGTGTGGATCCAGATCAGAAGGCTCGTTAAAGACCCCTTTGACCAGGGTCTGCAGTTTTTGTCTGTTTGCAATATACTGGTATTGTTACAGTGGAGAATCTGTTATTCTGACGTCATTAGTGACGTCATACAGTGGAGAATCTGTTATTCTTTCCCGTTTAAACGCAAACGTACGCAAACGCAAAGCACTAAAAAGTAGAAAAGAAACAACTTTTGGACAATTCTGATAATTCATGTTTATCTTGGTGGCAAACAGTTTGGAGCATGATCAGACGCCGGGTTACCCGGCGTCTGATCTGGCTCAAAACTGTTTGCACTGCAAATAATAGTTTTAGCGTAAACGCGTTTATTGGGAAAGAATAACACATTCTCCACTGTAACATACATGTACTAGTATGCATATATACGAGTTTTCAAAATGGACCAGTTTTAATTGGAAATTGGAACTGTCCATTAAAAGTCACAGGAATGAATGAGTTGTATGGTTTATACCACTCAGGAGTCTTGAATTATCGCTGTAGGGTAGTGGGATTTATCTATTTAATTATTCATGATACTAGTGTTTATACACAATGGCACGACGTCACATTGATCAGAATAAGTACCAAGTACGAATGCACCTATGCTCCAGTGAGGAAGGTGGTAATATTTCCAGTTTATTCCTTTTGATCCCTTCACTGCCTTACCCCGAGTATAATAGTTATTTGCAAACAGTTTAGATCCTGATCAGACGCCGCGTTACGCGGCGTCTGATCAGGATCTTAACTGTTAGAGACTCAATATTTCTTAAGTCAAAATACGTAAAGATTGAATTTTAGACGTAAAAGCAGACGATAATTGTTTTAAAATCGATGACGTCATAGCAGTGAAGGGGTTAACATTAACCTTTAACTGCAAATTCAACGTTTTACTCCATTTCGTGTTTCTAGTTTAAAAGACAGGTGATCACGTAAAGCAGGTTGAAAGTAAAGCAGAATGCGTCTGAATGCGCAGTCTGTCTATCTTTCAGCCTGCTTTAAGCTACAATCTGCTTGTATTTGTAAATATTTCTTTAGGAGCATGTACATGTTCATACTGTGCTAAGTTGAACTATTTTCTTCAGTGAAGGAATATATTAAATGCGTAACATTGAATATCTATGAAGTATGGAGTGTTGTGTTAACCGTCTTTTTCAACCCCTTCACCGGCAAAATATCGTCTGCTTCAATAGTGATGTCTGCAATATCGTTTCTAAGTTAGATTTAACCCATAACCCCCATAAATATGCCTGTATACGCCTTTAATGTGTTCCTCCACTAAAGACAATAGTTCCACATGATACAGTCATGAACATGCACCATGACACATACTGTATTTCATTATATCCTGGTAGATGGTAGCTTAACCCTTTACCTGATAGCATTGTTTCTAGTATTGAAGATATGTGGCTACTTCAAGCAGGTTGAAAGTAAAGCAGAATGCGCCCTAAGGCGCATTCTGCTTTACTTTCAGCCTGCTTTAAGCTATTAACTGCTAGAATAAGGAAAGTATTAAATATGACACATATTAACTACGGTATAATTTGGAACTATTTTCTTCAGCGGATGAATAAAATGAATGTGCTAAAAGTCGCTTCTATAAGGGAAAGTATTTACTTGCTTTAACAGATTAGGCATACACACAGCCAGAGATATTTATTATTCATTTTGTTTCTGATATTGATTATATAATTATATTGTGCATATTATTTAGTTTGCGTTATTGACAATACTGTATAAATATGTCACTTAAAACATGTTCTGTTCTGTTCAACGCTCTGTAATTGATAAAAGCAGTGTTCGAAGTATAAAACAAAAGCTCGTCCACAAAGGTACATTATGTTTGCTCTGTAAACAGCCCAGGTACTATCGATTATTAAATCTATACCGTTTCTAGACGAGCATTTTAAGAATTTAAACATACAGTAAACGTTCACTATTACTGTTACATGTTGAGGAAGACACCGTATACTGCCAGACCTGGAACTCGAACCGGGGCCTATCGCTTACAGTGCGAGTGCTCTACCGACTGAGCCATCGGACCGCTTACAAAAATCTCTCATCATTTCACCATAGCCTCAATCCGGCGACATTATAACCGTTAAAAAGTAGATTATCATATTGAATTAAAGACGTGTGACAATTTAAAGCCAGTTGAAAGTAAGCAGAAAATTGGTCTGTTTAAAGTTGAGCTTGCTTTAGGCAGCCATCTTCCTTGAATACCGAACATGGTATGGGCCATTATTAATTTAGTTGTCGATATCATCTGCAGATACACTGAAAATACTTTCTGTGTACTATGTCAAAATATTCCAAGGTGGGTGACTTTAAATAAACTTTTCTTAGCGTATTAACTCATTCACCCCTGAAACTTTTAATGGAAAATTCCAATTTCAAAATAAATCTAATCCTTTTTTGGCTCTTTAGGGTTGACTTTAAGAATATGTTTCAAAATGACAAACAGTGTAAACCCTGATCAGAGGGCTCCTAAAGGAGCCCTCTGATCAGGGTATACACTGTTTGCATGGGGCAAGTGTAATCATTACAGGTACACTGTTTGTAAATGACGAGTAAACTCGTCGCTAGGGTTGAATGTGATAACCATTAAAGGCGTAAAACGCGTTATAGAATTATGGGTTAAACTTCTGTGCTTTCAGAACAAGCTTTATATTTTTGATGACCGAGATATTGACCTTGGCTTTGATCCAGTAATTATATGTACCTAATTAATCAGGAGTTCTTCACAATATTGTCCGACTGCAGTAGGGGATGGTGTTGTTATTTCACGTTTAAACGAAATTAAATGCTAACGCCAGGGGGGTAGTAATGTTTATTTGGGAAATAATAACGTCGTTTCCAAGTTATATACAGACATTAACGGCTGTTTTATCCACTGAACTAAACAAGCGGACAGAAAGACAAAAGTTATAGAGATGGACAGACATATGATATGACTGAAGAACAGACAGACATATTAATTTATGACCTGTCAATCGAACTTGTTTATTGATGGCCATTGTATCTGTTGCAGTTGAGAAACACAACAGATACAGTGGAGAAAACTTTATTCTTTCTCAATAAACGCGTTTACGCCAAAATTATTACATGTATTTCCATTTCAAACAATTGGATAAGCCGACCTCTGATCAGGCTCCAAATTATTTCCCACTCAGGTTAAAATAAACATATACATGAATACTCCACAGTAGAGTTGTTCACATTCTGTCTGGCTGAGTTTTACCTGCATGAATAACTAACCCGGGTGTATGAATTACCAATTGTAATTAATGTTTTCATTGGATTGCAAAATCTTAATCTTGCAACACGCAACCTGGCTATCTCTTTGGAATGGAACACTATGTCGGGATATCTGCTCACGACCTAAAATATATGGCGCATGTTTACTGTTTCTCATTTTTATTTTTGTTTAAAAAAAACCCGAAAAACATTAAAAGTTCACTTGAAATTAAAAGCTACTTGAAATTGGCAATAAGAACATTATGAAAGACTAAGCGTGGCAAAGTATTGTATCAGACAATATAACGACTGCAATAATCGATGTCAAGTTGCAAGCACAGTGGAACCGGAACTTCTAAGTACAGGAATTCTCTCTAAATCGGACAAAAACGTTGGTCCCGTTTCCAACCGTTCTTTATTTTAACCCATTACACCATGAATGCGCCTTTTTACGTCTTTGGTTTATTCCTACATGGCAGAAAATAGTCTTACTTTATACATTCTAGCAAATTATAGTTTAAAGCAGATTTAAGTAAAGCATAATGCGCCTTAAGGCGCATTCTGCTTAACTTTCAACCTACTTTAAGTGATCAGCTACCTTCCATACTAGAAACAAGCTATGGGTTGAAAGTTGAAAGTTGAAACCCATCTAAACTGGAAATTTACTTTGTCCCCACACATGTCCGGTTTAGAGGGGTTTCACTGTACATTATTTTGTACTCGTATGAACAGGCAAGATTAATCTGGCTTAACCCAATACCCCATAAACACGCCTTATTACGCCTTGAATTTATTTACCCACTGAAGAAAATAGTTCTACATTGTACATTCATGAATATGCACCATCAGATTATTTTCTATATCCAATCAGATGGAAGCTTAAATCAGGATGAAAGAAAAGCAGAATGCGTATTTAGGCGCATTCTGCTTTACTTTCAACCTGTTTTAAGTGATCACATGTCTTCTAAACTAGAAACATTCTATGTGGTAAATGATTAAGGGGTATTCTGCTTTACTGTCGGTTTGCTGTGAGCAATCGCCTGCCTTCACTACTGATAACAAGCTAGGGGGAAAAGAGAAATTTGGTTTGCCGCTGAAAACCTCTTTATTGAACAAAAATAATTTTGCTGGCGTAGAGACAGCTTATAAACCCATTACTCCATAGTAGAGGCCAGGTGGCTGTTTTGGGCGAGAGGAGAGTAAAGGGTGGGTGTCGAGTCCGTAACGTTGTTAGAACTTGTGACTCGACCCCATTTCTGTAATTTTGTAAAGACAGCAAAGATGAGGTTATTATTCTTCCCTATGCAAGACAATATAGACAATATTTATCAACCCTTTCAATCCTACATCCCCTCTGTAGAGATTACTGATTACATATGCAAACAGTGTAGACCCTGATCAGAGGGCTCCTATAGGAGCCCTCTGATCAGGTTCTGCACTGTTTGATATTTTCATTGGTTTTTAATGTCTTACTAAAATTGTAACAGTAGACTGGTTCAAAATACTTGTACTAGAAGAGTCCAAAGGGGTTTTAAATACCCACAAGAGAAATATAGGGTTGAAAGGGTTAATTTCTTACGATTTATTTTAATCTGAGAGGTAAAGATTTAGGGGCCTGATCAGCTGTCGGGTTTACCCGGCCTCTGCTCTGGCTCTAAACTGTTTCAAAAGGTTGTGTAAGGGACATAAAAGTTTTAGCCTAAACGCTTTTATTGGGAAACCATAACGTTTTCTCAACGATACGTGCAACTAGTTACGTACTATGTTATTTTAAACAAATAAAAATATTTATACAGCATTAAAAATCAATCTGCGATCTGATCTTTTCAAGATCTGTATTTAACCTTTTTCACTGCCAAATGAAGTTTCTCCATATTTTGTTTAACATTTTAGTGCCTTAATTGGCCGTCATATAAGAATCCATATTATTTGTCACTGGCCTCAATAATATTTTTCTGACACAAACACCAACAATTCTAAAATATGAAACAACGTGCAAACGACAAGTTAAAATCAGACACTAATATAGCAATGAAATACTTAACCTCCTGTGACAAAAGAATACCGTTTGATGGTTAAATACACCTTTTCATATATTTAATTATTTCTGCACTAAGAAAAACAGTCCCTACAGTGGAGAATCTGTTATTCTTTCCCAATAAACGCGTTTACGCTAAAACTATTATTTGCGGTGCAAACAGTTTGGAGCCAGATCAGACGCCGGGTAACCCGGCGTCTGATCAGGCTCCAAACTGTTTACCACCAAGATAAACTTAAATTATCAGAATTGTCCAAAAGTTGTACTTTTCTACGTTTTAGTACTTTGCGTTTGCGTACGTTTGCGTTTAAACGGGAAAGAATAACAGATTCTCCACTGTATATATATAAAACCTCTCTATTACGACCACTAAAACGAAGCCTAATTGAGTTTACAGCTTAATAAGCAAAGTTACAGTAAAACAGAAAGCTTCTAAGGGAGTTTTCTGTTTTACTATTACGTTCGTCATTTAAGCAGTCACCTGTATACCTAATAATTAAATAACAATTTAGTGATCGTAATATAGAATGTTACTGTATGTAGTCTTGCTCTTACAGTGGAGAATCTGTTATTCTTTCCCGTTTAAACGCAAACGTACGCAAACGCAAAGTACTAAAACGTAGAAAAGTACAACTTTTGGACAATTCTGATAATTCAAGTTTATCTTGGTGGCAAACAGTTTGGAGCCTGATCAGACGCCGGGTTACCCGGCGTCTGATCTGGCTCCAAACTGTTTGCACTGCAAATAATAGTTTTAGCGTAAACGCGTTTATTGGGAAAGAATAACAGATTCTCCACTGTAACAGCGCTCCCTCTCTACAACGACATCCAATGGGAGACAACAATTGCGTGCCTTGTTTGAATGGGGTTGTTATATATATAGGGGGGGGGGGGGGGTTAGCTTGCATTTGCAAACATCTTCAATCCAGATCAGACGCCGCGTAACACGGTGTTATTTGGCGTCTGATCAGAATCCAAACCTTTTGACAAATATTTCAATAATTCTTACGTCAAATTATCTCAATTTGAAGTTGAGAAATTAAAATGCAGACGACAATTGTTTAAAATTGATGACGTCATGGCAGGGAGGGGGTTAAGTCAGGTTGAAAGCGAGGCATGCAGAGTGCAAACAATCGGATTTGCGAAAGACATCCCAACAGGCATTGAAATAATAAATAAATTCAGACATAAAAGCTTCTGCTTAACACTTTCATGATCAAATTATTTGGGAGATATTTACCCCTTCACCGCTTTATTGTCGTCTGCTTCAATTTTGTTGACTGCAATGTCATTTCAAAGTTAAAAAATGGCAGTATAACTGAAGAAATTTCAAAACAAGTGCCAAACAGTTTTGGTCCCGATCAGACGCCGCGTCACGCGGTGTCTGATCAAGATCCAAACTGTTTGCAAACGCGCTTTTAAGCGTCATTGGGAGAGTGTCTCCTGCAAACCCGTACCAGTTTTAGATTGTATGCATGTATATGCATTTTAAACTGGTGAAAAGTCGTTCGGCTTAGGCGAGTTTGAGATATCGATGCTTGACAATATATCTTTCAAAATTACCAACCGTCGACACAAAGGCCATTAAGAGCAGGCACATGGTTACGTATGTATGTATATCTATTTATTATGTGCTTGCACTTATCAAACCCCTTCACTGTCATGACGTCATCGATTTCAATCAATGTCGTCTGCATTTATTTCTCAAATTTGAAGTTTAGTTATTTTGAATTGTGAAATATTGAAATGAATGCCAACAGCTTCAAGCTACTGTCTGCTATGGTGGTATAGGTAGTTTTGCTTATGATACAAACGAGCCCTCTTGCCAGGCTCTACATTGTCATTTTGCAAATACAGTCGAAACTCGATTCTTCGAACTCGCGTTAGTTCGAACATACCCATATTTCAAAGTTAAAACGTGGCTAAGCCACGTACTAACTTTGAAATACAGGTATGTTCGACTTTAGCGAGACCGAATTATCTTAATTCAACTTATGGTACACTGGAAGAATCGAATGAAGCGAGTTCGTAGTATCGAGTTTCGACTGTAAAATGTAAATCCAAAACATAGAGATATAGAGAAAAATCTAATTCAGTAAAAAATGGACCAGATTTTACTTGAAACCGGAATGTTTCAATCATGTTAAGTTTCAGAAGTTAACTCTTATCATGCGCTGATTATCGTCTGCTTCGAAATTGTCGTCTGCAAAATTTGTTAAATTTAGATTTATACATTTTTAAAGTAACGAGTGTAAAACAATTTCGATCCAGATCAGACGCCGCGTTACGCGGCGTCTGATCTGGGTCCAAACTGTTTGCCAAAATCAATAAAGTCGCGATCACCAGGCAAAGGGTTAACGCCAGTTTGGGATATTCTTGATACTATGTCCCCTTGTTTTGGTTCTTCTTGCTTTGGTCAGGACGATAGTTTTTGCCATTCAAAGGGCAGCTATTTATATCGCCACCACCACAAATCTATTCAGAAGTAATAGTTCTTTTTCATATACTTGTTCCGTACCATTTCGCAAGTGAAATCGAATATCATTCAATTATTAAGAACAAAATACTTACCGACGTATAGATTTGCCAAGAGTGGATCTAGAAAATAATTAATTTAGAGGTTGGTGGTCATGATATGCACGGACTGAATAAACCCTCTACTCCATAGCCCATTTCTAGTATTGAAGCTAGATGATCTGCTTAAAGCAGGCTGAAAGTAAGGCAGAATGGCATATAGAACATATCTCTTATGATTATTACACCTCGCTTTGAGTTACAATTTAAAATTTCTTTATACCAAAATGAAACAGTTTGCATGTCTTTTACATCTATCCAAAAAATACTGTCTCTATGTGAATTATTTTCGCTATGTGACTGTCGTATATCGGCAGGTAACTCCTTATCATCTTTTAGCATTTTCTGTACGAGTTGCTTTCCTTTGTCCATTCCTGCAAAACTTTAAGCGCCTAGAAAATTTGATCATGCTCTTTACTGTGGTCAGGCGACAACAGCATGGCGTTCAAACGATTTGCCACCATTTCGTTAGAGGATTATTTGCCAACAAGACAATGAAAAAACCCCACTGTGTCTACTTGTCAACGTTCTTCTTTCTTTCTTTCTTTTAACCCTTTACCCCATAGAAGCGATTTTTAGCGCATTTAATTTATTCCTACGCTGAAGAAAATAGTTCCAATTTATACCTTCGAAAATAAAAATCATAAGAAAAGTTTTCTATATTCTAGCAGATAACAGCTTAAAGCTGGCTGAAAGTAAAGCAGAATGCGCCTTGAGGCGCATTCTGCTTTACTTTCAACCTACTTTAAGTGGTCACATATCTTTAAAACTAGAAACTGGCTATTGGGTAATGGGTTAATATACATGTATACACAATGTGACGTCGTAGAAGTCGACGTTTTTTCCGCGTTATGTGCACGGCGGCGCTAAATGGGTATTCACAACATATTTTATGAAATACGAAAGAGACAATTCCGAAGGCAGGATTAATAGGCTCGGTGTAATAAAATAAATATTACATGGCTTCGCCTCGGGGTGACATTCTGTTTCTAGGGTTGACAATTTGAATGTCAGGCAAACTGCCAACTTATATTTATATACTGTATAAAAAAGAATGCTTTTTATTGAAGATATATATTACCGGGTAATTGCGTAAAATGAGTATCTATATGGGCTTATGGGTTAAAAAATCACACAAACTGACCGGAAACAGTGTTTTAGTAGGATATTTAGGTACATGTACCTTACAGAATACGTTATTATTTCACGTTTAAACACAAACGAAATGCAAATTCAGTACAATACTGAATATTTATAAAATGGCAATTGGACACATATCTTACGATTTATTTCAATCTGAGTGACAGTTTGGAGCCTGATCAGACGCCGAGTTACCTGGTGTCTGATCATCTGGCACCAAAGTTTGCAGAATACATACGGATTTAAGATTAAAATCTCAGTTATTTGGCAAAGAGTAACACCTCTATCCACTGTAAGTCCGGTACTATACTTAATATGTATAACATTAACTATATTATACATATACAATGTACTATCATTATACATTGCCCAGAGCGAGTCTGCTTTGTAGGACACGGGCATATTCTTACAGAGAGACGATCCGCCATTGCTTAGTATATCATATTCCACGATTGTATTGAACACTGAATAGTGTGACCACATGATCTTTCAGCGCCATGTCAAGCTGTGTGAGTCTTTTGTTCATGACCAACATAGGCGCTTCTTCCGCATGTACGAGATTTCACATGTATGCGGTCAGTCCGTTGAAATACCGTTTAAGCCATTTATGCAATGTGGATTCTTCCATTCTTATATATTGAATTAGGCCATGTTTGATGTAAGGGGTGGGGGCTGGTCTTTATCTTCATTTTCGTTTTATTTTATATTTTTTGGATTTGCTCTTACTAATATTTCGATCAGTATGGGCCTTTATCGAGGATAATCAAATTATATCCGTATTTTAAATTTAATACGGGGCTTTTTACTAATCAATTTCATTATTTTCAAATTCCTTTAGATGTCAAACATATCCGGGTTAGTTTTTTTTTTGTTTTTTTTTTGTTTGTTGTTGTTGTTTATTTTTTTAATTTTAAACGTGGCTGTGCCACGCCGTATAGATCCATATGCGACTTAGGCCATTTTCGAGATATCAAAAGGTTGAACTTGATTTGTTGTCTTCTTAAAAGTGTTATCCTGTTTCTTCTTGAAATTTGATGCTAGGATCTTTGTCGTTTGCTTTAAACCCATTCTCCACCATGACGTCATCAATGTTAATCAATGGTCGTCTGCTTTATTTCTCAAATTCTAATTATAGGTATTTTGACTTAAGAAATACAAAAAATGAATGACGTCTGCTTTTCCCAAATTAAAACTTATTAATTAACGTTTTAACTAGAAGTAATGATTATGATTAGCATTTAGCAAACAGTTTGGACCCTGGCCAGATACAGAGTTTTACGGCGTGTGATCAGGGTCCAAACCGTTTGCAAATAACCAGTGTATACGGTGTAAGTCCGCCAGTGGAGTTGTTATATATAAATAGTGTAAAAGATGCTATTCTTTCCCAAATAAACGCGTTTACGCTATTTAAAACTAATTTTGTAATAATAATAATAATAAAGACTTTATTTAACGGGAGAGCTCATTTGGTAAATACCAATCTTCCATGAGGCCCTCAACATATATACAAGCACACAAAACAAAAGGCATTTTCATACAAAACAAATAATTAATAACAATATAACAATACCAACCGTGATGCAGCAATTTTCAAGAACAAAATTTCGATCACAAACAGTTTGAAACCAGACCGGACGCCAGATAACCCGGCGTCTGATCAGGTTTCAAACTGTTTGCCGCACACATTAAAATGAATCGTTAAAATGTCGAAACCTACATTCCATAAAAGGCCACAAAAAAAACCAATTAGACGACAACGATATATTACTAAATCGTGTTGCTATGGAATTTTGTCCAACCCAAACATCCAATTAACGCTTTCCAAATCAGTTTTAGAAGAACGATTCTTCGGCGGTAAATATGGTTAACTTTGTATTGTTTTAATTGTCGATATTTCAATGTTAAACATTCTTTCAAAACACTTTCTTTTTATTCAGAAAACTGATATTTAGTGTAGTGATTAGTCTAATTACAGAACTTTGCGGGACCAATTTGCGTGTCCTATTTTCGGTTACTTTCGGTTTACAATTTGTAAATACATTTCTACCATGATACCCAGATTCAAATGTTGATCCTCTCTTTTCCAATAAACACGTTTCAGTCAAACGTATGGATATGATGTTAAAGAGGCTCGCAACCGGATTTAGCATTTAAAATAGTAATTTGTATATGTCTTGAATGCTTACATATAAATGGGTAAGATTTGGTTTAGGATAATAAATTCTGTTAAAAAATGCATTTCAAAAAAAAAAGAAGAAGCTCTGGTGGGATTCGAACCCGTGACCCTCCATGCGGAGACAAACATTACAAAAATGAGGAAACGCCTTTACCCCCTCGGCTACCAGCGCTCTCAGAGTATATATATGGTAGCGAATTAACGTACTTCACTCCGGGTAGTGATTGATAGTACTTTATTCGGATTGGGTTTATGTCCGAGCCCCTGTAGAGAGGCAACAACAACAACTATACCGTCAGCTGACGCTATAGAAAAACGATGGAAAATATCTAAAAAAACTAATATTCGGTGATGATTCTTGAGACTTTTTTTTTTTTGACTGATCCTATTTTTTTAATGTCAGAAGCCAAAAATGCCACAAATTTGCTTTTATTGGAGTATTTTATTTTATTTTGACAAGTACACCATCCGGTTGCGAGTCCCTTTAAAAGGAAACAGTTTACAGACAGACCAGTCTCAGTTACTGGGCATCTGATGAGACTCATCTGATGCTTAAATTGGTCTTCAAATACAGGATGTATGATTCTGCTTTACTTTCAACCTGCTTAAAAACTAAAAACAGACTATGGGTGAAAGGTGTAATTCGGAAGATCGCGCTTGAAAAATGGAAAATTCTGATCTTTGGATTTTTTTTATCAATTTATGGCAGCCCTGCAACAGCCTGTCTTTTAAAACCATCATTTTAGGGCATATGATATCAATAACCATTCACTCTCTCTGAATATTTGTTTAACCCATTACCCCAGAAATATGTCTTTTTATGCCTTTGATTTATTCCTCCACAGAAGAACAAAGTCCCAATTAATACAGTCATGAATATGTATCATAAATAATAGTTTCTATATCTTAACCAAGTTGTTGCTTAAAACAGGCTGAAAGTAAATCAGAATGCACTTTAAAGGGACTCGCAACCGGATGGTGTACTTGTCAAAATAAAATAAAATACTCAAATAAAAGCAAATTTGTGGCATTATTTGGCTTCTGACATTAAAAAAATATGATCAGTCCAAAAAAAGTCTCAAGAAACGTCACCGAATCTTAGATTTTTAGATATTTCCATCTTTTTTCTATACAGACTACTAGACGGTATAGTTGTTGTTGTTGCTTCTCTTCACGGGCTCAGACATAAACTCGAGCCGAAATATGAAGTTGTATGCACTTTCGATCGCTACACATTGAAATACGTTAAATCGATCCGAGATAAACGGATAGTTCCGTGGTCCATTGGTCTAAGCGGTTTCCCCTATTTTGCCTTCTGTCCGCCAATGCCGGGGCCCCGGGTTCGAATCCCACAAGAGACCAATATTTTTTTTTATTGAAATACATTTTTTTAAACAGAATTTCTTATCCTAAACTAATTCTTTACCATTTATATAAGCGTTTGACACATATTTACAAATTACTATTCTTAATGCACCATCTGGTTGCGAGTCGCTTTAAGTGGTCAACTATTTTCAATACTAGAAACAGGCTATGGGGTAATGGGTTAATATGTCTCATCAATTAACCCTTGTAACAATGTGCTAATTTTGTGACAGGTGCCGTCCCAGGGACTCTGACATTGATAACGCCTGATCCCTGATCAGGGAGTTCCTTTAGGAATTGTGCGTCTGATCAGGGGTCTCCACCATATAGTAAATAGCACAGAAACGTTTATAATGATGTCTAGGAATCGACTACATACATGTATAAAGTTACCTGAGAGTGAATAACAAAGCACCTGTCAATGTGACGCATCACGGCAGCTAAGATACTTTAAAAATTCATGCAACTGTCACAGTGAGGTGACATATTTAGTTATCTGAGTCTCATTTATGATTGACAGGTCATACATAGTTTCACTCATTCACCCCTGGAACTTCAAATGAACAATTCCAGTTTCCAATTAAGTCTGGATCATTTTTTACTGTTTAGGGATGTTTTTGTATAACAAGCAGCTAGTGTAGTTCAAGATCAGAGGGTGCCTATATACAGTGGAGAAAACGTTATTCTTTCCCAATAAACGTGTTTACGCTTAAACTATTATTTCCAGTGCAAACAGTTTGGAGCCAGATCAGACGCCGGATAACCCGGCGTCTAATCAGGCTCCAAATTGTTTGCCACTCAGATTAAAATGAAAAGTTAGAATTATCAAAATGTTGTCATTTTCTCCATTGTAGTGTGTTGCGTTTGCGTTTTGTTTGCGTTTAAACGGGAAAGAATAACATTTTCTCCACTGTTAGCACTCTAATATGAGTACATGTACAGATAGTCACCTCTGTTCCATTGGACTATCACCTATGCTTTATATGACTATAATTTATGATGTCCAGGGTCTTTGCTTATAAAGTTTTTAACCCATTACCCCATAGCCTGTGTCTAGTTTTAAAGAAAGATGATCACTTAAAGCAGGTTGAAAGTAAAGCAGAATGCCCCTTTGGGTGCATTCTGCTTTACTTTCAGCCTGCTTTAAGCTATCATCTGCAAAGATATAGAAAATATTTCTTATAATACATATTCATCACTGTATAAAAGTGAACTATTTTCTTCAGTAGAGGAATAAATTATATGCCTAAAAAGGTGTATCTATGGGGTAATGGGTTAAAGACTTTTCCTCAGTCCATTGAGGGACCACCATCCCATTGTTCTGGAGGTGTTAATGTGCAGCACAATCACAGTTTACCTGGTGAGGTCCAGATTATACTCATGCTCTAGTGATTTTCAATGGTTATTTCTAACCAAACTATCAAATATAAAGGTAGAGTCTCACACGAGAAGCTTCAATGGTACTTTGCTTAAGCGACATGTCCATAAGATCCATGATTTTTGCAAGGAAATTGTCTGGCAAGGCGTTATGATCGAAAGGTCATCTAGGGATGTCTTTAAGATGAGTCTGACATCTTTCTCAAGTTTTTGAATGGTCAGATTTGAGAACAATTATTGTTCAAATCTGACCATTTAAAAGTTTTCCTACATAAATCTCAAACAAATTCTGCTTTATGCTACCTCCGATAGGATAAAGACAATATTTCTTACGACGCATATTTATAGCTGCATAAGTTGGAATTAATTTAAAGGCATAAAAAGTGTTTTAATGGGGTAATGGGTTAAGATGCCTAATTGGTTGTAAATGTTTTGGATAAGAAACTAAAAACGCTATTGTTTGATAGGGATGTGTTATTGTTATGAAAGATAAAATGTATTCTCAATGAACAAAATTAATGTCAATGATAAATCAGTGAATAATAATTCCAAAACACATCTACATGATCTATACAATTCATAAATGCTTGAGTGATCAAATTTAGCCGTTGACTCCATAACTTGGTTCTAGTATTGAAGACAGGTGACCACTTAACCCTTTCAACCCTAGTCCCGCATATAGGCGTCCTTTTCAAACAGTATACATGTGAAAAGTGCACTTGTCCTATGCAAACAGTGAATACCCAGATCAGAGGGCTCCTTTAATGGAGCCCACTGATCTGGGTCTTCACTGTTTGTAATAATGCAAAACATTGACAAAAACAACCCTAAAAAGTCAGAAATGGACTAGACTCAAATGGAACCTGGGATTATCCATTTTAAGTTTCAGGGAGGAAAGAGTTAAAGCAGGTGCATTCTGCTTTATTTTCAGCTTGCTTCAAGCTGCTTCCTGAATCTACAATACAGAATACATTTCTCATGGTGCACACTTATTACATATATAAATGAGAACTATTTCTTCAGTGGATGAATAAATTTAAAGACATCTCCTGACGACCTTTTGGTCATAACGCCTTGCCAGATTATTTACTGTCAATTTCCTTGCAAAAAGCATGGGTCTTGTGCATATTGAACCATTGAATCGTCTTATGTGAGACCGGACCTTTATATTTGATAGTTTGGTTAGAAATAACCATTGAAAATCACTAGAGCATGAGTATAATCTGGACCTCACCAGGTAAATTGAGATTGTGTTGCACCTGCTTTACAGTTACATTGACACCTCCAGAACAATGGGCTGGTGGTCCCTCAATGGACTGAGGAAAAGTCTTTAAAGGAGTTAATGCTGTTAAAATGCATATCTAAGGAGTAATGGGTTAGCTGAATAGCACATCCTTTGTATTCTAGGTGCAGTTGATTACTATACAGTCCTTTGATCTTGCTGAGAATGTGTTAACCCCTTCATTGCCGTGACGTCATCAATTTTAAACAATTTTCGTCTGCTTCTATTTCTAAAAAACAATTTATAGGTATTTTGACTTAAGAAATATTGAAACGAGTGTCAAACAGTTTGGATCCTGATCAGACGCCGCGTGACGCGGCGTCTGATCAGGATCCAAACTGTTTGCAAATAACTACTGTACTCGGGGTAAGGCAGTGAAGGGGGTTAATACTTTTAATTATTTATTCATACTGATATTAAAAATCCATTATCAATGAATACATTGTATATAGTTTTAACTCTTTCCTCCCTGAAACTTCAAATGGACAATCCCAGTTTCCATTTTAGTCTAATCCATTTCTGACTTTTAAGAGTTGTTTTTGTCAATGTTTTGCATTTTGACAAACAGTGATGACCCAGATCAGAGGGCTCCTTAAGGAGCCCTCTGATCTGGGTCTTCACTGTTTGCATAGGATAAGTGCACTTTTAACATGTATACTATTTGAAAAGAACGCCTATATGCAAGACAAGGGCTCAAAGGGTTATTAATATGGTTGTGAAAAATTTTGTAATCTGTTTTATGGATTTCAATAAATGAATGACAATTAAAACATTATCAAACTGTTATTAACGACTTATACATGTATTTCTGTTTTAAAGCGACTCGCAACCAGATGGTGCATTAAAAATAGTAATTTGTAAATATGTGTCAAACGCTTATATAAATGGTAAAGAATTAGTTAAGGATAAGAAATTCTGTTTAAAAAAAATGTATTTCAATAAAAAAAAATATTGGTCTCTGGTGGGATTCGAACCCGGGGCCCGGCATTGGCGGACAGAAGGCAAAATAGGGGAAACCGCTTAGACCAATGGACCACGGAACTATCCGTTTATCTCGGATCGATTTAACGTATTTCAATGTGTAGCGATCGAAAGTGCATACAACTTCACAATTCGGCTCGGGTTTATGTCTGAGCCCGTGTAGAGAAGCAACAACAACTATACCGTCTACTAGTCGGTATAGAAAAACGATGGAAAATATGTAAAAATCTAAGATTCGGTGACGATTCTTGAGACTTTTTTTGGACTGATCATATTTTTTTAATGTCAGAAGCCAAATAATGCCACAAATTTGCTTTTATTTGAGTATTTTATTTTATTTTGACAAGTACACCATCCGGTTGCGAGTCCCTTTAACCCTTTATTCCAATTCTGTTACTGCTATTGAAGATAGGTGAACACTTAAAGCAGGTTGAAAGTAAAGCAGAGTGTGTGTAAAGGTGCATTCTGCTTTACTTTCAGTCTGCTTTATATATCTTGCTACCTGGTCTATAATATAGAAAATATATCTTATGGTGCATTTCCATGATTGTATACAATGGAACTATTAACGTCAGAATGGAGGAATAGATTAAAGGGGTAACTAAACAGGTATATTGATGGGATATTGAATTAATATCCAGCAAATGCATGTTCAACAGGGCTGCCATAAGTTGACATGAAAAATCCTAAGATTTCCAAATTTGCATTATTCAAGTGCGATTTTACGAATCAATTGTACCTTTACCCTATCGCCTGTGTCTAGTTTTGTTGACACGTGGCTGCTTAAAGCAGGCTGGAAGTAACGCAGAATGCACCTTAAGGCGCATTCTGCTTTACTTTCAGCCTACTTTAAGCTACAATGTACTAGAAAAAAATCCGAAGATTTAGGAAAAATCCGGAGAAATGGCTGCCCTGAAACAGGTATTTTTATGGGATATTGAATTAATATCCAACAAATGCATGTTCGACATGCACAGGCCTGTAACATGAAACATGCATATAGTGGTGCTATGGAAATTTACCTATCAGCTTGTACATGGATATCTAGTAACCCTTTTCTCCCCGGAACTTCAAATGGCTAATTCAATCTACAATTTTGTAGGATAAAGGAAATATCTTATGTGAAGCATATCCACGGCTGTCTCAAGTGCAAGTAGGAGTATTTTCTTGAGGGGAGGGAGTAATTAACCCATTACCCCATAGCCTGTTTGTAGTTTTGAAGACCGGTGAAGACTTAAAGCAGGTTGAAAGAAAGTAAAGCAGAATGCGTCTAAAGGTACATTCTGCTTTAATTTCAGCCTGCTTTAAGCTATCATCTACTGGAACTAAGAATATATTTCTTACAGTATATATTCAAGACTATATAAAGTGAAGGACTTGAATGGACGAATAGATAAAAGGCGTAAAAAAGTTGTATATATGGGGTAATGGGTTAAACTCTTAATGATGATGTATAATTGACTTTTGTAGATAATTGTTTTGTCTATTTCAGATCCCTGTTCAACCCACTCTTCTATTGGATGTGACAGTCTATTTTTACTGGTGACAAAGAAACAACAAATAGCAGGATGCCTGGTGGGGATGTAAGTAGAAGTCTAAAATAGATTGATTGATTGAGTTGATTGATTGATTGATTGATTGATTGAGTAAGGTTTGAACCCATTACCCTATAGCCTGTTTCTAGTATTGAAGATAGGTGGCCACTTAAAGCAGGTGAAAAGTAAAGCAGAATGTGCCTTAAGGCACAATCTGCCTTACTTTCAACCTGCATTAAGCTACCATCTTCTAGAAAATAGAAAGTATTTCTTATGATATATATTCATAACTGTATAAATTAGAACTATTTTCTTCAGTGGAGAAATAAATTAAAGGCATTAAAAGGCGTATTTATGGGGTAATGGATTAACTCTTTCCTCCCTGAAACTTAAAATGGACAATTCCAGTTCCCAATTTAGTATAATCCATTCCAACTATTTAGGGTTGTTTTAGACAATATGTTGTTATATGACAAATAGTGAAGACCCAAATCAGAGGGCTCCGATAGGAGCCCTCTGATCTGCATCTTCACTGTTTGCATAGGACATGTGTACTCTTCTTAGGTACAGTCTGTTTGCAAATGACGCATATATGCGTGACTAGGGTTCAAAGGGTTAAAAGCTGGGTAAATTCATCTACTGTTCTAAAATTGAATTTTTTAAAACAGAATTAAATTATAATTAGGTCAGACTCAATATCAAACAGTTTGTATCCTAAAGAGACGCCAATTTACTTTGCATTTTATCTGAATGCCAAATGTTTGTAATAGTAATTATCACATAACCTGCGGTCTGGAGGTTGCATAAAACCATTACGTAAATATCGTAATCCACTAGTGGAATATCGTTTTTTGGGCTCCGGCCCAGCCTGTTCGTCCAGAAGCGCTGCATGTAGCAGGACACCAAATGACGTCATTTGCAATGACGTTAACGTAAACACGTGACGTTTTGGCAGAAAATCTATATAGCAGAGGGTCTACAAACTACGGCTTTAATTAGTTTTATAAGTCCTTAAAATTGTTATGTGATAAATAGAATCTCATATTCGTGCTCATTATTTATCAAGGCTCGCGTCATATTATTTTAGTCAACTCGTTTATTAAAAATGATAAATAATGAGCACTCATTCAAGATCCTCTATTTATGGAATCAAACTGCAATGTGTTGGATCTACTGGAAACAGCTCCATTTCCTTTGATAGATATGGAAATCAACTGTATTTCTAAATAATTTCTGTGTTATTTCTGTAATGCATCATTTCAAATCTCCATGCTTCTAAGAATCTTTATGGAAGAATCCATTGTACACAAATTTGACCATACTTTAACCCACAGGGCTGCCATTTCTCTGGATTTTTCTTAAATCTTCGGATTTTTTTCTAGTACATGGTAGCTTAAAGCAGGCTGAAAGTAAAGCAGAATGCGCCTTAAGGCGCATTCTGCTTTACTTCTAGTCTGCTTTAAGTAGTCACATGCCAACAAAACAAGAAACATGCGACGTAGTAAAGGTACGATTCGTAAAGTTGCACTTGAAAAATGCAAATTTGGAAATCTTAGTATTTTTCATGTCAACTTATGGCAGCCGGGCTATGGCCTGTTCCTCTGAGGAAAAAGGACAATATTATGTGGATTTTTAGGGCTTTAAATAAAAGTAAAACAAACAGTGTAGACCCTGATCAGAGGGCTCCATCCTCTGATCAGGGTCTACATTGTTTGCAAGTCATATGGTATACTTATAATTATTCCCAGCAGATGAATTAAGGGTCAGTGCTCATTAGAAAGGGTTTAAAAACCCATCACCCCATAATTACACCTTTAATTCATTTCTCCACTGAAAAAAACAGTTCAAATTATACAGTTATGATTATGTAACTATGATAATAACTATTTTCTATATTCTAGCAGATGGTAGCTTAAAACAGGCTGAAAGTAAAGCAGAATGTGCCTTAAGGCACATTCTGCTTTACTTTCAACCTGCTTTAAGTGGTCACAAATTAATTTTTCAAAACTAGAATAAGACTATATAGTGTAATGGGTTAATGCTTGTCAGATATTATTGTATGTTACTTAAGTAAAACTTGTGATATTTTTATAATAATGACTTGATCTTTAGTATTATGATTTGATATTTATTGAAGAAGAATTTGAGGAAGATACCTGCATAGTCTGTAAAACAAAATAATGCAGAAAAGTTAAGGAGATTTCTGCATTAATTTTATCCTGCATCACCCTGGCATTTTTGACTGAACAACCATTTTTGGCCGGATTTAAAATGCGGTCTATAGATTGGCGAATGCCGTCCGTCCGTCTGTCTGTCCGTCCGTCCTCACTTTGGTTGACCTTTTTGTTAGTGTCAGTTTTAGCCAAAGCTTAAGTCCTACAGCAACCAAATTTGGCATGTACACTTATATTGAGGTCATCATCACATGCTGTGGGTAACATGGTCACTGTGTCCTAGATTTCACGGTCCAATGACTTAGAGAATTCTTGGTTAACCTTTTCGTTTGCGTCTTGGTTTACCTTTTTGTTAGTGTCAGTTTTAGTCAAAGTTTAAGTCCTACAGCAACCAAATTTGGCATGTACAGTTGTAGTGAGGTCATCATCACATGCCATGGGTAACTAGGTCACTGTGACCTAGATTTCACGGTCCAATGACTTAGAGAATTCTTGGTTAACCTTTTCGTTTGCGTCTTGGTTTACCTTTTTGTTAGTGTCATTTTAGTCAAATTTAAGTCCTACAGCAACCAAATTTGGCATATACAGTTGTAGAGAGGTCATCATCACATGCCATGGGTAACTATATTATATATATATATATATATACAAAGCAAAAGTGCAGACAATCCGGCCATCGGTTTGAAGTTGTCATGCGCAGAAATTGACCACTAAGGCCGAAGGCACAAACATGCGAATTGTATTTGGACATGCTTTTTATTGAAAAGGGCACTTACAATGGAGAAAACGTTATTCTTTCCCAATAAACGCGTTTATGCTAAATCTATTATTTCCAATGCAAACAGTTTGGAGCCAGATCAGACGCCGGGTAACCTGGCATCTGATCAGGCTCCAAACTGTTTGTCATCAAGGTAATAAACAAAATTCAGAATTGTGAAAAAGTTGTTATTTTCTGCATTTTAGTACAATGCGTTTGCGTTTCGTATGCGTTTAAACGAGAAAGAATAACATTCTCCACTGTAGAGGTCAAAATGTTAGAATAGCTATATATACATGTAGTTTAATGTTTTGTTTTAAAAAACAAACTAATAATGATTTTTGTATTTGTTTTCAGAAATCGGTAAGCTGAGCTGTAACACCCTAAGTAGTATTAAGCACTGTTATGCTGTGATCACATGCAATTTATTTAACCCATTACCTCTTAGCCTATTTCTAGCTTTGAAAACAGGTGACCACTTAAAGCAGGTTGTAAGTAAAGCAGAATGTGCCTTAAGGCACATTCTGCTTTACTTTCAGCCTGCTTTAAGCTACCATCTGCAAGGATATAGAAAATATTTCTTCTGATACATATTCTTGGCTGTATAAATTGGAACTATTTTCTTCAGTGGAGGAATAAATAGAGGCGTAAAAAAGCGTTTTTAAGGGGTAATGGGTTAATTAACTCATTCACCCCTAAAACTTTTAATGGGCAACTCTAATTTCCCCAATTAAGTCTAGTCCATTTTTGACTATTTAGTTGATTTGAACAATGTATTGCAAAATGACAAACAGTGCAGACCCTGATCAGAGGGCTCCTGCAGGAGCCCTCTGATCAGGGTCTGCACTGTTTGCATAAAGGACAAGTGTACTCTTCACAGGTACACATGTAGTTTGTTAATGACGAGTATACTAGTTGCTAGGGTTGAATGTGTTACTTAACCCATGGCTCGAGATAACAAGGAATAATCCAAGGACTCCAGATAAGAGGAAGTAAACTGAACAAATCCAACATTTTCTCACTCATTTAAGCACCAAATCCTATGGTAAGACTACTCATTAGCATCATCTCAAAGGGACGATTTTAATGAGTTGTAACACCATAGGATTTTATGCAGAAATAAAGATTTTTTTTTTTTTAAATACTCCCCTTATCTGGCAATCTGGTTATTCCACGAAAAATACCACCAATTGTCTCCATAATGGCACAGCTATAAACCCTTTGTTGTGACTACTCATTAAATAGTCTCTTAATTCTAAATGATACTAATGAGTACCATAATTACCCTAAATATTGGGACAGACTGACCTGAGCAAACAGTGTAGACCCTTATCAGACTGTTCATCTGATCAGTGTCTACACTTTTGCCATTCAGTTTGCACCTTTAGAATAAAATACTGTGATAAAAGCAATTAGTTCAATTTCTAGGATAGTTACAACAGTTGTATAGGGTGTCCTAATTTTTAGTCATAACATAGGGTTTTGACCAAAGATGAAGGGATTTCGGTACTTGAAATATCAAACCTGCAATGTGAGAGATATTGTTCTTGCCCAAAAAAACAAGTTTATCCAAAACATCTAACTGTCCAGCGATTGCGAATGTTTGGATCCAGATCAGACTGCCGGTTTAACTCAGCTTCTGATCAAATTCCAAACTGTTCAAATTAAAACTAATTCATATTTTCAAAATGTTATTGTTATTGAAGTAACTCAATAAATCATTTCTAACATGTAGAATAGTTCCCTAGAAATAAACAATTATGTTTAACCCTTTAAAGCTTTATTGTGGATCACGACTTACATTTACAAACAGTTTGGCTCTAGATAAGACCTCCTGGTATGTGATGTCATATCTGGATCAAAATTGCTGTACAATTGTCTTAACAGCTAGGGCTGCCATTTCTCTGGATTTTTCCTAAGTCTTCGGGTTTTTATCATAGCAGATTGTAGTTTAAAATAGGCTGAAAGTAAAGCAGAATGCGCCTGAAGGCGCATTCTGCTTTACGTTCAACCTGTTTTAAGCAGCCATGTGTCTTCAAAACAAGAATTAGACTATGGGGTAAGGGTACGATTAGTAAAATTTCATCTGAAAAATTGAAAATTCGAAATCTTAGGATTTTTATGATCAACTTATGTCTTAAGGATGTTTAAATTGAACAAATAATAATTTGACTAGTTCAAAGCAGATGAAATTACAGCACCACGTTTTTTTACAAGTTTTTGTTTTTGCATTTGCACTTAGTTTTTCACCATTATAAGTTTATCAACTGAGTTGCATGCACCATTGATTTCACATGATTTCTTGCATTTTTCAAAAAAGATCTTTCATTATGAGAAAGCAAGCAAGCATTCGAGTACCACAAACAGTGAAGACCCAGATAAGTTTCTGAATTCTGAACTCTGAATTCAGTGTCAGATCAGGATCCACACTGTTTATCTCCCATTAGAGACACCAGTGTTCAGTTTTTACCCTCACAGTAATTAAAGACATTTATAAGTTTGTGTTTGTATAAAGGTTTATCATCCCTATGTGTGTTGTTATATAAGGAATTATCACCCACCCATGCACCTATGTTATCATGACAATAATCTATCACCCGTGTAATGTATGGATTTATCATCCCTGTGTTGTTACATTAGCATTTTTACACCATTTATCAATCCCATGGTATGAACTGGTGGTTTGTAAGAATTTATCCCTTCAGTGGTATATAAGGATTTATCACCTCAGTGGTAATGTAAAAAAATATCACTCAAGTCGTTAATAAAGATTTAAAGTTGTAAGGACTCATCACTCCAGTGGTGTGTAAGGATTTATCACCCCTGTGGTTTAAGGATTTATCACTCCAGTAGTGAGTAAGATTTTTCACCCCTGTGGTTTAAGGATTTATCACTCCAGTAGTGAGTAAGGATTTATCACCCCTGTGGTTTAAGGATTTATCACTCCAGTAGCAGTAGTGAGTAAGGATTTATCACCCCTGTGGTTTAAGGATTTATCACTCCAGTGGTGAGTAAGGATTTATCACCCCTGTGATTTAAGGATTTATCACTCCAGTAGTGAGTAAGGATTTATCACCCCTGTGGTTTAAGGATTTATCACTCAAGCCTTCGGTATGTAACGATTTATCACTCCAGTGTTGTATAAAGATTCATCACTTCAGTGTTGTGGTGTGTAAGGATTTATCACTCCATTGGTGTGTAAAGAGTGATCCCTCCAGTATTATGTGGGATAATTTATGACTCTTGTGGTATCTAGGATTTATGTGTAAGGATAAGGATAAGAATTCCTTTGGTACAAAAAGGGTTATTTATGGGTTAACTCTTTGAACCCTAGTCACGCCTATATGCGTAATTTGAAAACAGTGTACCTGTGAGGAGTACACTTGTCCTATGCAAACAGTGAAGACACAGATCAGAGGGCTCCTGAAGGAGCCCTCTGATCAGGGTCTACACTGTTTGTCATAATGCCAAACTTAGGCAAAAACAACCCTTAAAAGTCAGTAATGGACTAGACTAAAATGGAAACCGGAATTGTCCATTTAACGTTTCAGGGAGGAAAGAGTTAATGGGTTAACAGAGCATGGCAGAAGCATGGTAAGGCGTCTCTATAAGGAAAGGTATTTTTAGGTGTGAAAATGAGCTCTAGACACGCTGCTCCATATAGGCTTCTTGAAAATAGTTGCTTAACCCATTACCGAATAGATATTAGAATTTCACCTCTTAAAAATGGTTCAGTTTATATAGTCATGAATATGCATTATAAAAAAACGTTCTAAAATCCTTGAAGTTATACTATTAATAGCTAAAAGCAGGCTGAAAGTAAAGCAGAATACTCCTTTAAGAACATTCTGCTATACTTTTAACCTGCCTTTAGCAGCCACCTATGTCAAACAACTTACAACTGGCCATTGGGGAAAGGGTTAAGATAATTATTATGTTCTGTAATTGAACCAGTAATGTCATTATCCTTTACACAATGCTTCATCATACTCTATGGGATTGGGTATTTTATATGAAGTCAGACACTTCAATGGGATCCAGACATCAATATAATGTACAGCGCTCCCTCTCCACAACGACATCCTATGGGAGACAAAAAATGTGTGCTTGTTCTGTTCGGAGGGAGTCGTTATAGAGACGGAAATTGGCTACATTTGCAAACAGCTTGAATCCAGATTAGACGCCGCGTAACGCGGCGTCTGATCAGGAATCAAGCCGTTTGTCACTCGTCATTAAGTTTTTTTTCTGTCAAAATGTCCATTCGTTAGGCAGAATAGTGGACACCGATAGATTATCGATAAACTGTCCTACGCTAGCTTGCGTGCCCGTCAATGTTCGGCTCTTACCGCTCGGTATTTACGGAAACTCCCGACGACTCTTTGAACATATTAATTTTATTTTCAATTTGAAAAAGGACCAAATTAACATTAACTTACAATTCTTAAATTTATATCAAAAGAAAGAACAAATAGTCAAGTATACGAGCCCGTTTGCACAGAATTGATATCGATTTGTATAAATGCACAAGGTCGTGTTATATTATCCGTGTCGAGGCTTATTTTCAGCATTTTACTCTTTGTTTAATGTGATTTAGAGGTGTCTTTTTAAACTTAAAAAAAGGACCAAAAACTTATTAAAATATGTTTTCAAAACAAATTTCATCATAAAGGAAAATGTTTAAGCTAACACAGGCCGTTTGCACAGGAACGATATCTGTCCAGAAAAAAAAGTTATTACAAGTTATGTAAAAATGCCCTTCTTATTTTAATGCTCGAAAATGAGAGCAAGTGGGCCACCTGCGTGTCCACTATTCTGCGTAACGATGTAACTTTTGAAAAGCAGCAGACAATAAATTTAAGCAGACTGTATTGCAGCAGTTATAACGTAAGACATTATTGTCCTTTTTAGGGGAACAGCAACAAGGGTCGTTGTTAGGTGGGATTCGTTGCTAGGAGGGCCGTTGTAGGGAGGGAACACTGTTTTTCAAATACATTTCATCCTGAACACTCCATGGCTTGAATATACGTGTCCTGTTTTAGAAACGATTTTCCCTTTTCTAAATATTAAATTGACATTGGCTCTTTAGGAGTTTGTCTGAAAAGTATTTGGAATTACGACAAGCAGTACTGAAGGCTTCTGAATGAGCCCGCTGATCTGGGTATATATTGTTTGCAAACAATGTATACACCGTATACCCAATTTAAACATCCCTGGAGTCGATGCAAAATCACAAAAGCTTAAAGCAGGCGTAAAATAAAGCAGAATGCTCTTGTACTTTCAGTTTGCTTTAAGTAACCACTAGTCTTCATTTCTGAAACAAGCTATAAGGAAAAGGCCTAAAGTGCATCAGATTTTAGTTAAACTCAGCGCTTTTTGCTACATTTATTCCCCACATGAGTGTCTCTTTTTTTGCATATATATGAGCTAAGTGACAAATATTTTGAACCCTGATCAGACCCAACAAAATATGAGGCCCGGGTCTGAATCCATTTTTTTTAAATGGTTACAACACTAGTCTTGTTCTAACTCTATGGTGAAACAATTGATACCTCGTGTACTCGGTCAACTAAAACAAATATTTACAATGTCCGTTTCATCTATTGTATAATATTCCTGTTTGAATAATTTAGCCCAACTTCGATAGCTTGGAAGTCTGTTAAGCCGAACTCATCCTTATTTCAAAGTTAGAACGTGGCTAAACCACGGTTTAACTTAGTAATACGAGTATATTGTTGAAGTGAGTTCACAAGAATAACATTCAACGGTGGTAGGACTTACTAACAGGGTTCAACTGTACTTTTAAAAAATGATTTAGGTATAATAGCAATAATTTGTCAACACAGTAAAACATCTCTGTTACGACAACACAATTGCATTATTGTTTTCAAGTTTAAGGCAGGTGACAGCTTAAGGCAAGGTGACAATGAAACAGAAAGCTCCTGTAGGAGCTTTCTGTTTTATTGTCACATTGCTTTAAGCTATCACTTGTATTTTATACAGTCAAATGTTCTTCGTTTTAGTGGCCATTTTAACATGAGATAAGTTCATGTTCTATTTGAAATAATATATACATGTAGTTCGTTTTCCATGAGTTTCTCCTAACATTTACCTTGCCGTTGAGGTCGTTTCACGCTCCATGAGCTTCTCATTACATTTCCCTTGCCATTGATTTCAGTTCATTTCTCATGAGAGTCCCATTAAAGTGACTTTTTCTTTGATTTCAGTTCAATTTCAATGAGAATCTCATTACACCTTGTCTTTGGGTTCATTTTATTTCACTGAGAATCTTATTCCATTTTCCTTGTTTTATAGTTCAGTTAATTTCCAATGAGTTTCTTATTAAATATTTATTATCCGTGAGTTAAGTTCATTTCCATGAGGATATCATAACATTTTCCTTGTCAGAGTGGATTCATTTCAATGCCCATGAGTTTCTCATCACATTTTCCTTGTCCGTGAGTTTAGTATATTTTCCCATGGGAATCTCATTAAAGTTTCATTGTACCTGAGTTCATTTCATTTTGCTATAAGAATCCCATGGTATGTACCTTGCCCTTCAGTTCATTTTGTTTTCTAAGAGTTTCAATGAGTTTCTCATTACCTTTTCGTTGTCCGTGGTGAGTTCAGTTTAATCTCCATGAGAATCTCATTACTTTTTTCTTTTCTTAGAGTTCGTTTTTATTCCCTGAGAATTATATTATATTTTCAATGAAAATCTCGTTACATTTTCCTTGTCTGCGAGATTTTATTTTTCAGTAGATTGTTATTACATTTTCCTTGCCTGTGATTTTATTTCATTTTCCATGAGCATAGATTACCATTTTCCTTGTCTTAGAGTTAATTTCATTTTCAATTCGAATCTCATGAATCTTATCACATTTTCCTTGTCTTATAGTTCAGTACATTTTCTATGACCTTCTCATTACAGTAAAACTTCTCTATTACGTCGACTGAATGAGACCGAATTGATTGTATAAAAGACAGATGACCGCTTAACCCTTTCCCCAATAGAAGCGCCTTTTAGCGGATATAATTTATTCATCCGCTGAAGAAAGTAGTTCCAATTTAATCAGTAATGAATATGTATTATGGGGAATATTTTCTATATTATAGCACATGATAGCTTAAAGCAGGCTGAAAGTAAAGCAGAATGCGCCCTAAGGCGCATTCTGCTTTACTTTCAACCTGCTTTAAGTTGTCACCTATCTTAAGTACTAGAAATAGGCTATCAGGTAAAGGATTAAAGCAAAGTGAACGTGAAACTGAAAGCTCCTGAAGCATTATGTTCTGTTTGACTGTGACCTTGCTTTACGCAGTCAACGGCTTTAAACACCAAATAATTAACACAATTTGATTATTAGAGAAATAGTAACAGACCAATTTAACTATACATATTTGCACACTTTTCAGGTGGATAAAGCCCAGCTTACTCGATACATTGAGTTGGAGAAAGAGGTACAGCGTCTAGAAGGCCGCAATGTCCTGAAAAAGTTTGATGAGATCAAGAATAACCTTAAAGAGATAGAACAGGAAATCAGTCGCAATGAGGCTACACTTGCTCAGCAGAAACAACAAACGTAAGTACCATTCAAGCCCATTGTGCTCTTATGACACACTTCTCCATAGCTTAAAGTGAACGTCACTTTAATTTTCGAACTGTATTTAAGGCATACTACGGTTTAATCCATAAAAATACCCTTTTACGCCAATAAATACAGTCATGAATATGCACCATAAGCAATATTTGTTTATATCTTAGTAAATTTAAGCTTAAAGCAAGCTAAAAGTTAAGCAGAATGTGCCTTAATGTACATTCTGGTTTAATTCCAACCTGCTTTATGCGGTCACCTATCTTCAAAACTAAAACAGGTTTATGGGGTTATTTGTGCAGGATAAAAATAAGCCAGAAAGCCCCCTTTGGGGGTACAGTTCTGTTTTACTTTTATCCTACATTAGTCCCCTGTTTTTGTGGTCTACCTTCTTTTTTTAAGAGTGTCACGCTTAGAGACGTTTTACTTGTTTTAGCAGAAGAAGGGATAAAGCAAATGTTAACCTCAATTAGTTTAATCATGCAGTCGAAACTCGATAGTTCGAACTCGCTTTAGTTTGAACATGCCAATATGTTTAGTTTAGTTTAAACATATTTTTTTCCAAAGTACATGTAGTTTACAAACATTCATTCTTCACTTAACATAGAAATAAAGGAAAAAGGGTTAGGTCACAAGTTCTAACAACATTAAATAAGACCTTCCCCCAGTAAAGAAAAGTTTCATATGCTAGATGGTAGTAGACAATTTAGTATTTTTAAGATATGGAAATAGTTTAAGAAAGTAAGCAGCAAATGATTGTGATATTGGTATGTACTCATTTATGAGTAAGTTGTGTATTGCTTCCTTTGATAATTTATCGAATTAGATACCATTGTAGTTATGTCATATTCCTGAGACTAACAGTGCAGATCCAGATCAGAAGGTTCCTATATGAGCTCTCTGACTAGAATCAACACTGTTAGTCATTAAACTGTAATGTAAACTTTCTCAAAACGGGTTAAGAATGATATGGCAAAGTTAAGAAATTCTTTCGACCCCTTTGATGCACAGCTTAAGTAATTAATTAACCAACTTTTAGTTAGAATCAGTCATAGTTAGACCCGTATGAAATTTCGATTACCAAAGTCCTTGAAAGTTAGTTCGAACATGCCCATATTTCAGAGTTAAAACGTGGATTAGCCACGTTTTAACTCTAAAATGTGAGTATATTCGACATCATCGAGGTCGAATTATCAAAATTAAACAAATGAAATACGGGGACGTTAGATTAAAACAAGTTCGAAGTATCGAGCTTCGACTATAGTTTATTTCAGAATTTACTACATATTGTACAAAAGATGATTATTTAACAATATTTGAATAGGATTTAATCTTAAGCAAAGTTTGTTGAGATCCTTTCCTTGTGTTCTGTCGTTTTACAACGCATCTAATTACAATGTAAGCAAACAATAAAGGTGATGATACAAGTACAATATGATAAAATATCTTATTGTCATGATTTACACGCCGCAGTATACATTTTATAGTGCGTAAATCAAGGCAATAAGAGGTTTTAGCAGTCGCGCAGTAACTCATTAACAAAATGAAAAAGCATATAAGAGAGGCTGCCCTTCGGACAGCCAATAAATGGTATAGCCTCAATTGTTCATGTTTTACCTTTTTGTTTTTCAACCTGCACTTTGGGCACTGGTGATGGTTTGTGTTTTGTGGGTGTAGGAGAAAGGAACTGGCAGATGTAGAGAGGATGAAGGAACAGTCCATTAAAGACATGATAGTAGACCAGGCCAACTATAACAAGCAACTGTCCAGAGAACAGGTATATCGCTAGTACAAGTCTAAAGACTAATGTGTCTGACTCATATCTAACAATAGTAAACAAGTATAAGTATAACCAGAAACTGTATCGAGAACAGGTAGATCACTGGTTATAGTCTAAAGACTAATGCACCTGGGGCCCGTTTCATAAAACATCTTACGACAAATGGTGTCGTAAGTCAAAACTTTAAAATACATTTAATCTCTGATTTCTCTATCTAATCCTGTCTTGTGACATCTTTTTGGAATCGTCTTTTCAAGACGATTCCAAAAAGATGTCACAAGACTAGGATTCGATGGAGAAGTAAAAAGAAATTGATACTTTTATAATCTGACTTACGACAAAATTTGTCGTAAGAAGTTTTATGAAACGGGCCCCTGACTCTTATCTAATAATAGTAGACCAGTCTGAGCTACTGTCCCAAGAACAGGCATATCGCTAGTATCAGTCTGAAGGCTAATGTACCTGACTCATATCTAACAATAGTAAAACAATATTAAACCAAACTAAGTATAATGAGTACCTGGCCCAAGAAATGTTAGATCACTTGTACCAGTCTGAAGACAAATGTTCCTGACTCTTATCTTATAATAGTAGTCCAGTCTAAGTATAACCAGCATCGCTAGTATCAGTCTGAAGACCAATGTGCCTTATTAACCAGTTATATGACATCAGCAGTTAAATTACATAATAGAATACTGTATGAAAAACTGCAAAAATATGGCCATTAATGAGATAGGACACTAGTGTAACAGGCGGAATAAACAGTGAATTTCAAAAGATGGATCCGCCCCACAACTTGCCCATTTTGAAATGAATATAGATAGATCTATCTGAGTCGCATCAGGAGCTATATAATCTTCCTGATCAAAATTAGTAACTGTCAACCATTTGGAAAAAATAAGCTCACAAGCGATCGCAGTCATCAGAAAACTGCTCCAAGAAAGGACTAATGTTTGCTGCAAACTAACCAATATTTCAGATAGCAGTTCTGTTTTAAAGTGCCAACAAATGAGTGGAGCTCTACATTCAGTTTTTAACAGTTATTTGAGTTTTACTATGAAAAATAATGCTGAAGAAGACAGTTTTTGTTGTAAAAGCTGCTGTTTCACAGCTAAAAACTGCATTCTTTAACGGTTCTTGTTCTTAAGGTAGACCATTACTTTTATACACCTGTCTGTCCGCCCATACGTTATCCCGTTCATTCATCCGTCCATTCACATAATTTGTCTGTCTAACTATTTCTACAATATTTAAGCTACAACTTGAAGCATATCAAAACCCTGTATAATTGTACACGATGTTTGCACATCTAATACCACATACTTAAATTTGGTCAGGATTTTGACTTACGTTTGGTGAGGATTTTGATATGCTAATAATAACTGCTAGTTGAACTTAGTAATTTTTCGCATTACAGTTCATGCAGCTTGGAGGAGTCTTACATGTTTATGTCTTTCAGACACAAGACACAGTCACATCTCTAGTCTCAATTCTTTGCACAATGTCGAACTCTTAGCATGCTAGCGGTGAATCCATGATAACCATGATAACAGTTTGGATCCTGATGAGACGCCACGTAAAGCCGCGTCTCATCAGGACCCAACCAGTTTAACACTATGACCCTGTTTTGAAAAGAAATATTGAAAATGATATTTTTAGAACAGATGACAATTGTTACAGATGAAAACGTTACCAAGCATGCAAAGAGTTAAGAAACATATTAAGTTCTACCTTTGTTAATGGTTTAACCCTTTCAACCCTGCAGCCCTCAGTAGAGGTTACTAATTACATATGCAAACCGTACAGACCCTGATCAGAGGGCTCCTATAGGAGCCCTCTGATCAGGGTCTGCACTGTTAATGTTTTCATTGTTTTTTGTTGTCATACCAAAAAGACAACAGTAAACTGATTCAAAATACCTGTACTAGAAGAGTAAAAAAAGGAGTATAAATACCCACAAGCGAACTTTAGGGTTGAAAGGGTTAAAAACAATTATGTTAGATGCCAAATAATTAAGCATCTCAGAAAAGTCCAGACTGTTTACACTCAGATCAAATTGTAAAATAAATTTTAGGATTTTTTTTTAAAAAATTTTTTAGCAAATGGCAACCGTTGTAGATGGAATATAGGTGTACTTTGTTCAAAGTGTTTATGCTGAAATAGCCAGGGCTCCAGATAAGAGCAGTTAAACTAAACGTTTCAAAATTTTCTTGTTTATGTTTAAACCAAATCCTGTGGTGTGACTATGGTAAATATCGTCTCGAAGATACGATTCTAATGAGTAGCCACACAATGGAATTAAACACATACGGTTTTGAGCAATCATAAATATTTTAGTTTTCAAAATGCTATTCTTATCTGGAACCCTGATTTCAATTTTATATAATTGAATGTTATTGAAATAATTTCTTCAATCTGGAAGTCGGTAAGATAGTCTTAGTGTTTCATGTTTATTTAGGTCACCCAAAGTGTGAAGTGTTGAACATTCAGCTGGTTGCATTTTACTTGGTTTATTTTGTTATGCAGTGAAACTTGTATTAAACCATTACTCCATAGAAACACCTTTTTTACGCCTTAAAATTGTTCATCCACTAAGGAAAAAAAAGTATCATGGTTTTGTTTGTTTGTAGATGCCCGTTTCTGCCATGTGTGGGTTAATTGTTACTGAAAACAAGCACCGTGTTCATAAAAAAGTTTGAGTTTAGTCTGATTTCGTTCTCAGGCTTTTGATTGGTCTGATTTGAGCAGATGCTCATATCTGACCAATCAAAAGCCTGTGAACGAGCTTAGACTCAACTTAAACGCTTTATAAGCATGCATCCAAGCTATGTGGAGGGTTGAGTGACCTTTCTTTAACGATGTCTACTGTAAATATCTTTAACTAAAATATTGCACTGAATGATGAAGCATAGTTCAGTATGGTCTGTCAGTTGGCAAGAACACATGGCCAATCCACTTATGTAGTCATATCAACCGACAGTGATCGAATCACTCTAGGAGTGTATTGCCTTAATCCCCCAATAGTTTGTTCTCATTTTTTAAGAAGCATTCTGCTTTATTTTCAACCTGCTTAAATGGTAATTTACCATTCGCTTGTATATGAAACATACGGTTCTCATGGTGCATATGCATGCCAGAGTGTGAAAATAATTCAAGGCGTAAAAAGGTGTATCTGTTGGGTAATGGGTTAATATTAGTTTTACTGTATGTGTGTATTTTATGCACTTGCGTGTGTCTCACTCTGTTTGAGAAGATATGATTATTTTTCGTAGTGTAAAATATGAACAGTTTATCATATAGAAAATAAAAACTTATCATAGTTCAGAATATGAACACTGGGTTTATAATAGTTTAGAATATGAAAAAAAAATCACAGATTAGTATAGGAAAAATTTATCACAGATTAGAATATGATCAGTTTGTCATAGTTTATAACATGAACAATTCATCACAATTTAGAATAGGAATAATTTATAATAGTGTAGAACGTGAGCACTGCACCACATATTAGACTTTGATTAGTTTATCATAGCTTATGATATGAAACATTTACCATAGTTTAGACTATTAACAATTTGTCACAGTTTAGAATATGAACAATTTATCTTAATCTAGAATATGAACAATTTATCATATTATAGAATGTGAACACGTTTCCATATTTTAGGAAATGAACAATTTATCACAGTTTAGAATATGAAAACTTTATTTATCTTTAAAATATGAGCAATTCATAATTGTGTAGAGTATGAACGATATGTTAAAGTTTACAATATGAACACTTTATCATAGTTTAGAAAATACAGTTTATAACAGTTTAGAATATGAACAGTTTATTATCTATAGGTTCATGACGAAGAGTTTGAGAATCATAGTGTACTGTGTCAAATAAACATAGAATTAATCATAGTGTAAGTTTAAATTTTAGACATTATAATTATGGTACTTTTAACTGTTTTAAACTCTTTTACCGTAAGTAAGACCTTTAAAAAGCTCATATTATGTCTCAATTTTAAAAACTTAACACTATTAGTTACAATACTCCTATGCAGTCCATAACTTTGAAACGTATAAAAGCCTATAGACTTACTTCTGACGTATCATTTTGATATGATGTCATCAACAGTATTTGATCTCAAATTTTGATTTTTTTCTTACATAAACACAAATGCAAAGAGCAAATAAAGCCTTTTGTTTGAATTTCTATTCCTATTTTCTAACGCAATCGTATTACCATTTTTCAGTTGGTTTCATTTCCTAAGGTTACACATATTTCGATTGCTGCAATTTTTATTACATAAGCCAATCAGTTTGAAGGAAACGTATAAATTTCTTTAGGGTAGTAATTTGTTATTCCATGTAGATGTTATTTTGGCTGTATGTTTTTTTCTGTTCGCAATAGTTTTCCCCTTTGAAATCTAAGTTACTTCTTTTGAAAGCTAACTTATCCCCCGTTGTACGCAAAGTTAATGCCCTTTGAACACGACGTTCATTGTAATTTACTTTTGTATAATAAGTTATTCACGTATTTATGCACTATGTTATTACTCTTCGACACATTTGATTTTGTTGTATGCTAAAGTATTCCCCATTGAACAAAAATCATTTCACCTTTTAGCTCACCTGGCACCAAGTGCCAAGTTGAGCTATAAGGATCGCTGGTTGTCCGTCGTCCGTCCGTCCGCCCGCCCACAATTGGTACTACAATGTTCACCTGATCTTTATGAAACTTGATGGAAATGTTTGTCATAAAGAAATCTAAGTCAAGTTTGAATGTGGGCCATGTCTGACTAAAAACTAGGTCACAGTGTCAAATCACAGTAAAACCTAGTTAACGTTCTAGAGGCTACACATCTCATTATATCTTGATGAAACTTGGTCAAAATGTTTGTCTAATTACCATCTATTTTACGTTCGAATGTGGGTCATTTCGAGTCAAAAACTAAGTCACTAGGTCAAACATAGAAAAACCTGAAACTCTAAATGCTTAAAATCGCATTTCATCTTAATAAAACTTACCCAAAATGTTTGCCTCATTCAAATCTAGGACGGTCGAATATGGGTTTTATAAGGTCAAACACTAGTTCACAAGATCAAGTTTTATACATTTATCCAGGTGTGCTATTTTTTGGCCATCTGGGCCCTCATTTTTACAAAGTTATTTTCATTGTATGCTAAGTTATATATGTTTGTATACTTTGCTTGAACATAGTTCTATTTAGACCATCGATTGAAGAGAATGGGCAATTACTCTACATAGAGAACCAATATTGATCGACATTGGCTCGATCGCCTTAGTGACATATTACCTTAACCCGTTGCCCAATAGCCAATATCTAGTTTTGAACCGCTTAAAGCAGGTTGAAAGTAAAGCTGAATGCACCTTAAGGCGTGCTCTGCTTTACTTTCAGCCTGTTTTAATCTACCATACACTGAAATATATGGACTGTTTTCGGGGCATATTCTTAAGAGAAACAAATGAATATTCTACCGTTGAAGATTTAGGTAACCCTTCACCCCATAGCCTGTTTCTTATTTTGAAGACAGGCGGCCATTTTTAACAGGTTTACTGTAAAGCTGAATGCCTTAAGCTACCATATACTGAGATATAGGAACCACTTACGGGACATATTCACTGCTGTATCAAGTGAAACTATTTGCTTCAGTGGGAGAGTACATAAAAGGTGTAAAATGTGTATTTATGGAGTATACTGAGATATAGGAACTACATCTTATGGGGCATATTCATGGCTGTATAAAGTGAAACCATTTTCTTCAGTGGAGGAATAAATTAAAGGGGTAAAATGAGTATTTATTGAGTAAAGGGTTAATGTCCGTTTTGGTTATGCTAAACAGGGAGAAGGAGAAGCGAGATGTGAAGAACATGCTCTGTGGAAGTATTAAAGAAATGTTTGAGAGTAATATGGCAGAATACCAGAAACAGCTTACCAAAGAACAGGTCATCTATGCACCATTTATGGTTTAAGGCTTTGATTGAATGATTGATTGATTGAATTGGGTTTACAGCACTGCGACACATAAAATGGTTGGACAGCGTCGATAGACGATTGCAAAGATGTAAAGATTACACAAAACTCTGTCAATGAGTGTGTTAAAATTTCAGAGCTCCAGATAAGAAGTGTATTTCAAAAACTAAAATCTTATTTCTGCATTACATCGTATAGTGTCACAACTCATTAGAATCCTCTCTTTGAGACTATTTTCATGAGTAGTAACACCATAGGATTTGGTGCTGATAAAGCCTGATATGAGTGAAAAAATGTTGGACTTGTTAAGTTTACTCCTTCTTATCTAGAGCCCAGGTTTCAAGTTTTGATTGATTGTGTGAGTTGGGTTTTACGGCACCGTGGCACATAAAATTGTTGTATTAAAATTAAGATCGATCAACAAGTGTGTAAAAACACACAAAAATACATATATTACGTGCAGAAACCTCACTTTGGTCCTATACATGCCCGGAAAAGATCACGGCGAATATTATTCACTATGAAACAATGTATTGGCTCAAAAACGCCGATATACCTTCCTTTTAGTTCTGGCAGAAATAATAATTTCCGCAAAATAAATAAAAATGATCCCCTATGACAATAGCGCATCAGAACCGCTGAAAGGTTATAGAAGGTCTCTGGGGCAAGTTTCATGCACATTTGACTTGGGAGGAAGAGGTTTAAGCAGTAGACATTGTTTATGTATCTTACAGGGATGACGTGTAATCAGGAAATACGTGAAATCACTGAAAAATCAGGGATTTCCCGAAAATCCTAAATCGCCAGGGGAAAATGCGTGATTTTGAAGTTTTTCGGTATTTTGTTTATGAATTTTGGCAGTACTTTTGGTTAAAGCAATGAATCTTACCTTGTTGAGTTCATTTCAGTACCAGCTATGAAACTTTTCTGTTAACCTTATTAATAAGACAGCTGTCATGGTTTTTAATTATCATGGCTTATATGCACACTGTTCACCTTTTTTATTCACTTGTGGGAGAAACTTTGTATGAACGTTCATTAGACCATGGTATTGCAAGAAAGCATGATGTTTTCAAGAAATGTCATGATAATTCAAATCTATTTATTTGGTGAAAAAGGGACAATTCATCAATTCCCTAAAACGCCCGGTGATTTCGCGTAATCCCTAAAATATCAGGGATTACGCGTAATCCCTGATTACATGTTATCCCTGATTACATGTTATCCCTGTAAGATATTTATGTAACTAACAGTGATTTGGCTTTTTGATTAATGATAAAACCTAATGTGCGGGTTAAAATTACACATTACATATTGCATTGAAATATAGAAAATGACAACATTTTGACAATTCAGACTACTAGTTTTAATCTGAGTGGCAAACAGTTTGGAGCCTGATCAGACACCGGGTTACCCGGCGTCTGATCTGGCTCCAAACTGTTTGCATTAAAAAAAATAATTCAGCGTAACCTGGGTTAGTTTTCTCTACTGTACACTGCACGCTGTACATGGGGCACAAACTGTTAACATAAACAGCAAGCAATGGTACAATTGAACACGCTACAGGGTAAGCTTAGATTGACATGGATGCATTGTGTGATGTTTATATTCTTAAGCTTTATCAAAGACATCTTTTATAATACCCTTTAAACGCTCGCCTTCTAATAAATGCTCCCTCCAATGTTTTGACAAAACCATTACAAAAAACACTGAATTTAACTAAAACTGTTGAACTTTGATTACAATTACATTCATGCTGCAACTTTCAGAAACCGCTGGTAGGAAGTTGAGAACATCTGATATGTATATCTCTGGTTCTACTCTTCAAATAATGAGCAGGGCTATTGTACAGTAGAACCTCTCTATAACGACAACTAAAATGTGTCAATTATTAGTCGTTTAATACAGCTGTCAAGTAGCCTAAATCGCGCATTTTTTAAACCTGAAATTTCATATATAAGAAATTGCGCGTTTTAAACATCCATTTGGGCAGTATTATGACTTTAAAGCAATGTTTCACTTTCACATTGCTCTAAGCTGTCACCTGTCTTTTATACAGACAATTAGCCTTCTTTTTAGTAGTCGTGATAGAGAGGCTCTACTGTACTCAGTCAATTCATATTGAATTTTATTGGTCGTAATAGAGAGGTTTTACAGTATTGTTGACACAAATATGACTATGTTTTATGTAGGAAGAGTACTTGGAAGCTAAAAGCAAAGAGGAATCTACTCAACTAACAATTGATGGTCTCAATAAACAGAAGTGTGAGCTCGATGAGAAGACAAAGGAGCTCGGACCAGATGCTGAGAAGTTGAAGGCTATGTATCTGGAGAGAGATACATTACTGTGTAAGATATAGAGAAAAATCAATTCCTTTGGATTGATATGAAAACTATATCACGAGAATGGGTTGTTTTCTGGTTAAAAAACGAGTCCGCAGGACGAGTTTTGTACCAGATAATAACCCATTCGAGTGATATATTTTTCATATCTATCCAAAGAAATTGATTATTCTATTTATTATATACATTTTAATTACTTTTTACAGCAACAACATACAACAATTGATTGTTTACGCTCGACGTCACAAAATGTATTGTGACGTGAAATCACAAAATTAATATCGTCACTACAAAAGTGATAACATCACTTGTGATTATATCAACTGTGACGCTTATGACATTTGTGTACCTGAGAACTCTCTGTAAATAACCGATAGGTACATGTATATAATAAAACCCTTTAGCTCATAGAAACGCATTTAATTTATTACTCCTCTGAAGAAAATAGTTTTAATTGATAATGTCATTAACATGTACCAAAGGAAATATTTTCTAAATCCTAGCAGATGGTAGCTTATGGTAGGAGAATACGCATGAAGGCGCATTCTGCTTTATTTTCAACCTGCTTTAAATGATAGGCTGTCCTCAAACCTAGGAACAGGCTTAGGAGTGCAGGAATAACCGTTTCCTCCATGAAATTTTTTTTTTTTTTATTATACCAGATTTATTTAGCGCTCTTTTAACACAGGAGTTGTTCGTTCAAAAGTGCTTCACATGGAATTATATAAAATCAATGTACTTAAAAAGTGAGGAAAGACAAATGACTACATTTACAATAAAGTTGTAATTCTTTAAATATAATTACTAAGATAATAAGAATCGATAATATTAGTTTATGCTATGTCGTCATGTTAAAATTGTCGTCTGCTGTTTTCTAAAAGTTACAAGGAGTCTGGAACTCTAAACTTTGTCTTGACCTTTGTTTTTGTTTAGCCGACATCTTTAATGGGGAATACGGGAGCGAGATAGAGAATCGTCTGTTTGCAAAGGAGTCTGGAACTCTAACCTTTCTCTTGACCTTTGTCCTTGTTTAGCTGACATCTAGTATGGGGAGTACGGGAGCGAGGGAGGGGGAAGAATCGCCTGTTTGCAAAGGAGTCTGGAATTCTAACCCTTGTCTTGACCTTTGTCTTTGTTTAGCTGACATATTTAATGGAGAGTACGGGAGCGAGGAGGAGAATCGTCTGGAGGCTCAATTTGACGTGCTGATGGAAAAGAAACAACGTATCTCTGTAGCCTACACCAAGTGGTCAAGTGCTAAGGTCCTGTTGATGTATGGCGTAAGTCAACTGAAGACGGTCGTGGATAAATGGGATCATGTTGGAAAAACAGATCCTAGGTAAATATCGTTGTCGTCCACTGTCAATTTTACAGAAACCCATTTGCTGCCTTTCATCGAGTAGAACTAAACGTTTATTTGCAAAGTTTTGATCCTGATTATACACTGCAAAATGTGTCGTTTGATCAGGATAAAAACTGTTTGACAAACTGTTTGACAAGCATTTTGATATTACTTTTAAATAAATTTACCTCAATTCAAAATTGAGAAATAAAAGCAGATGACAATTGTTTAACCTATTACCCCATAGCCTGTTTTTAGTTTTGAAGAAAGAGGACTACTTAAAGCAGGTTGAAAATCCAATAGAATGCGCCTTCATGCGCATTATGCTTGACTTTCAGCCTGCTTTTTGCTACCATTTGCTAGAATATAGAAACTATTTATTTTGATATTTACCCATGACTGTACAAATTGGAACTATATTTTCTTCAATGGAGGAGTAAATTAAAGGCGTAAAAAGGGATGAGGCCATGACAGTAAAAGAATGTCATGGCAGTAAACGAAAATGTCATGGCAATTAAGGGGTTAAGCATACACTTTTTTTTAACCTTTTCAATCTCAATGACGTCATATTGCGCATTTGCCAACAGTTTTGATCCTGATCAGACATCGTGTAACGCGGCATCTGATTAAGATCACAACTGTTTGCCACTCGTTTTTAAATAACGTCAGTTATACTGCCTTAAGTATAACTCTGAAACGATATTGCAGACAACAACATTGAAGCAGACGACAATATGGCGGTGATGGGGTAAATCCTCAAGATAAATTTGATCATGAAAGGGTTAATAAGCAGAATTATCAGGTTTTATTTCTGTTCCTTATTTCCTTTATTATATATGTTAGCTCAGTCACATCTGAAACTTAAAATGGACAATCCCAGTTTCTAATCGAGTCCAATCAATATTCAGCTCGTCTGTTTTCCACGTCCGGCGTAATCGTCGCCGTTAGTCGTTGTTGTCGCCACCTAGATATTAACATTGCCCATAACTTCAACAATTGTTTATATACGTACAATTTATTCATGATTCATAAGTTCTATCCAGACATACCAAAATATTCTACCAATTGACCTTGCCCATTGAACTCATTGTTCTTTAATTTTTATGATCTTCAAGACAGACGAGCATTGACACTCGCATGCAATGCTCCTGTTTGGCTTTTTAATAAACAAATTTAACCCAAGCAACGAGTATACTGGTCATTAACAAACAGTGTGCCAGAGAAGAGTACAGTTGTCCTATGTGAACATTGTAGACGTTGGTTAGAGGGCTCCTAAATGAGCTTTCTGATCAGGGTCCGCACTGTTTGTCATTTTGCAATATATTGTTTAAAATATTCATAGATATTACAAATTGAACTAAACTCAATTGGCAATTGGAGTTGTCCATTATTAATTTCAGGGGTGAATGAGTTAAGGTTGCTTTTGCAAAATATTGCCAAATGAAAATCTTCACCCGCTCAATGACACAACACTTAATACGGATATTACCAATAACCATCAATAAATAAAACAATCTGTTAATCTTGATATATTGCAAAACATTGACAAAAGCTACACCAAAGAGACAAAAATGGACTATAGATTTTTTAACTAGGAAACTAGTATAGTCTGTTTGAAGTCTCTGGTGCAAATACATGTAGGTTAAAGCATGTTCGAAAGGGTTAAAGCAGTAAAAAGGAACATCCTTTAACCCATCGCCTGTTTCTAGTTTTGAAGACAAAGGACAGCTTAAAGCAGGTTGAAAGTAAAGCAGAATGCGCCATAAGGCGCATTCTGTTTTACTTTCAGCCAGCTTTAAACTTTCATCTGATCGGATTTATAAACTATTTCTTACGGTACATTTTCTGGACAGTATAACTTTTCAGTGGATAAATAAATTTAATGTGCTAAAAGGCGTTTCTATGGGGGTAATTGAAGGATTATCATGGAAGAAATAAAAATATCTGCATTCTTTTTTTATAGGAATATGCAACTTAAATATTCATTAACAACAGAAGCTAGAAATAATTTAGTGGCTGCATCTCAAAATATCCGGAGTATGCAAAGATATTTGGTATCTATAACCTTCCCATACTGCCAACCTCAAGAAATAGACGTGCTTGATCGAGCAATGAATAATATCTACACAGGTAAACCATTACGCTAGACCCCGGCATTGTATAGTCCTAGCATGCTGATTAGTTTGGTATTACCCACTCACTTCCCTTGTGTAGCTTGGTATTACCCTCTCACTTCTTCTGTTTGGTTTGATATTACCCTCTGTTGAAACTGTAAACCTTTTGTACAGGCCTACTAGCAGAGCTCCAGATAGGGGAGTATTTGTTTTTAAAAATAAATCATTTTGCATTTAACCCTATGGTGTCACTACTCATTAGAATCGTCTCATCGAGTCGATTCTAATGATTAGTAGCACTACTAGATTTGGTGCTGCAATGAGGGTGAAATTTCTGCCTCCGTTCATTTATTTACTTTTATATGAAGCCCTGGACAGGGTTTAAGATATTGGGAATATTTCGAACTTCATGTCCTTATACCTGTTTTAGTTGTTGGCGCGTCTCATAAATAATACTAACACTCCGTGACTACTCACTAGAGTCCTCTCTTTGAGTCTTTTATATTGAGTAGTCACAGCATAATATTTGTAAGAGAGACGCGCAGGTAAAACCCTGTATCTGGAGCTATATCTATCTAACATGTAGAGCTTTTATCCTACTTTTTATATTCATATTCGTAAACCCTGTCACGTGCGTAGCTATGATCGTTCCTACTATCACATGAGTAGCTTTTAAAATACGTTCACATGTGTGTAGCCGTGTGAATCCTGACACATGTGTTGATTTGACTATTACTTTTACCCATATATATAAATATAGCTTAATTATTCTTTTCACATGTAAGCTATGTAACTTATTTTACATGCATAGCTGTGTACAATCCTTCCACATGTGTAATGTGTATAGTCCTATCACATACGTAGTAGTTGTGTATGATCCTTTCACACATGTACATGGTACAGTCCTATAAGATATGTACCTGTATTCACTCCTATCCTATATATAACTGTGTACAATCCTGTCACTATCACATGTATTGTGTAACAGTGTACATACCTTACACATATATTACCTTTTATACAATCCTATCTCACATTTATCTCTATAGAAACCCTGGTTTGTGTAATTTTGTAGAATTCTATTACATGTGACAAAGATTGTCAGATTCGTTCTATCACACTCAGTTTAACTATAACTCATAACTATAAACAAGAAAAAACGACACTGGTCGCAGGCTTAATAGTTTGGGTAAAATAATAATTGTTTTAACAAGTCTACATCAACGGGTTTTTTACTGGTTTTCTTTTTCTTTTGTTTGGGGAGGGGACAGGGGGAGTCCTAGTCAGAAGCTATCATTAAAATTTAAATATATTCATCAAATATTAACATATGATTGTTAATGGATATGTATACCGTCGAAAGAGACACATCTATCTATATAAATATACGATCTACATCTTCGTTTCATTTATTTATCAAATTTTATCCATAGACGTTTGAAAACTGGTTTCTCTACGCTTGATTTAGAGATGACGATACACTGTCTTCTGAAGAAAAATAAGCTCAAATCTGGAGACCTGTTAAAGACATCTCCTGACGACCTTTTGGTCATAACGCCTTGCCAGATTATTTGCTGTCAATTTCCTTGCATAAAGCATGGGTCTTGTGCATATTGAACCATTGAAGCGTCTTGTGTGAGACTCTACCTTTATATTTGATAGTTTGGTTATAAATAACCATTGAAAATCACTAGAGCATGAGTATAATCCAGGTAAACTGCATATGATTTGACAGTTACATTGACACCTCCAGAACAATATGCTAGTGGTCCTTCAATGGACTGAGGAAAAGTCTTTAAATACAATACAAAGAACCCTTTCAACCCTGAATACAGTGAATAAGGCGCTCATCTATCCCGTTTGGAGAATAATGTTTCCACTTTTATCTGTCAAAATTCCTGAAAACATTATTCAAGCTATTGTTTTATCTACAGAAAAATGAGCTATATAACAATTTTGATCCTTATTGGGTACAACGTTTTGGGCTTTAGATCTTGTTCCAAACTGTTTGCAAATGTCTTCCTACTCAGATTGTCAGTTTCGAAAGTGTTTTTTTTTATTTATTAAAATCTTATATCAATCTATGACATCACCATCATTACATATAAACTTATCTTAAATATGTTTAAGATAAGGAAATACATAATGGCTTTAATTATGTAATAATTGTCTGCACACCCTAGGCAGTCGGACGAGAAGTATAAAATCACTACCGAAGCTCGAAATAATGCTATTGCTGCAGTTCAAAACATTGATTCTGCCCAAAAATACTTGGGCAATACGATCACATTCTCATACGCCACCAAAGAGGAGAGAGATACACTAATGAAAGCCGTGTATAACATCTACATAGGTATAGCTCAGGGACCCGTTTCATAAAACTTCGTACGACAAATGTTGTCGTAACTCAGATTATAAAAGTCTCAATTATTTTTTATTTCTCCATCTAATCCTGTCTTGTGACACCTTTTGGGAATCGTCTTGACAAGACGATTCGAAATGATGTCACTAGACAGGATAATATAGAGAAATAAGAAATTAAATGTATTTTAAAGTTTTGACTTACGACAACATTTGTCGTACGAAGTTTTATGAAACGGGCCCCTGGTGTATATATACAGACAAAACTCGATAGTTCGAATTCGCTTTAGTTCGAACATACCAATATTTCAAAGTTAAAACGTGGCTTAGCCACGTTTTAACTTTAAAATACTGGGTATGTTCAAATTAAGCGAGGTTGTGTTGCCGAACTTCAATTTTTGGAATACTGGTAAGGTCGATTGGAGCGAGTTCGAAGTATCTAGTTTAGTCTGTAGTTTGTTGTGATGTAATATTAATTAATTAATTACTATCAGGGTTTTTTCTGTTGTTTCCATCAGAGGCATTGGTGAAGTAAAGTTCACACGGGGATAGTAGTAGACATACGGTGTCATAATATGTAGGTTTTCACCAAGCCATGTGTTGTGAATAATCATTGGTTAGTCTTCTCAAAATAAGAGTAAGGCATCGCGCCAGGGTTTTCTGTAACCACTCACCTCTATCTGAGGAGTCCAATTAGCTAAAATAAACCATAAATGGCAGGAACGGACGTTAACAATCAAACCAAACCCATCAAAAACATGTGAAATGAGTTATTACAAATTATGTTTTCTGTATCTTCCCACCTCTATCTAGGGTGTCCAATTAGCCAATAGATGGCAGAAACGGACGTTAACAAACAAACCAATCCAACCAAAACATTTCAAATGAGTTATTATAAATAATGTCTCTCTTATTTCTCGAATTATTTTGTCAGGCCTGCCATAAGTTGATAACAAAAATCTTAAGATTTCAAATTTTTAATTTTTTCAAGCCCGATTTTCCGGATTATACCTTTAGCCCAAAGTCTGTTTCTAGTTTTTAAGACATGTGATGCTTAAAGCAGGTTGAAAGTAAAGCAGAATGCGCCTTAAGGCGCATTCTGCTTTACTTTCAGCCTGTTTTATACTGCCATCTTTTGGAATAAAAATCCGAAGATTTCGGAAAAATCCGGAGAAATGGCAGCCCTGTTTTGTAATCATTCATTTAATGATTGTCTGCACACTATAGGCAGTCGGACGTGAAGTATCAGACTGCGACCTTGGCTCGTAATAACGCGATAGCAGCAGTTCAGAACATTGATTCTGCCCAAAAATACCTGGGCAACTCCATCAAGTTCCCCTATGCCACTAAAGAAGAGAGAGATACAATCATGAAAGCGGCGTATAACATCTATATAGGTATAGATCTGGTATGGTTTGTTGTGATGGTATATCAATGAATAAATCACCGTCGGTAGGTTGTTTTTCGGTTGGAGGTGTACAATGTATTAGAAATATCAAATCTTTATGGTTTCACCAAGCCCTGTGTTGTGACTACTCATAAGAATTGTCTCTTTGAATCGTTTCTAATGAGTGTTGATAAAAGCTCTAAAAAAGGTAGTTTATATCATGACTTCCGTATTTCTCATTTTATATTGTGACCACTCATTTAATAACAATTATATGCACACTATAGTATGACGAACATGAAGTATCAAACCTCAACCGTGGCTCGTAATAATGCATTAGCGGCAATTCAGAACCTTGATTCTGCCGAAAAACACCTGGGAAAGTCTGTCAAGTTTCCTTACGCCACGAAACAAGAAAGAGAAACGTTGATGAAGGCGGTGAACAATATCTATATAGGTATAACTCCAGAGCACCAGATAAGGGAAGTTTTTCAAAACCTAAAATCTTTATTTCTGAATTAAACACTATGATGTCACTACTCATTAGAATCGTCTCGAAGAGACGATTCTAATGAGTAGTAACACCATAGGTTTTGGTGCTAAAATACGTGAGGAATTGTTTGATTTGTTGAAATAACTCCCTCTTATCTTGGGCCCTGTACCTCTGGTATGGGTTGTGTGATGTAATATTAATTAACCATTGGCCTGTTGATCGTGACTTTACAGATTTTTGCAAACAGTTGGGATTCAGATCAGACGCCGCGTCACGCGGCGTCTGATCCGAATCCAAACTGTTTGATACTCTTCTTTAGGTTTCTTTACTTAAAACTATATAAAAAATAGATCTAATTTTGCGTCGACAATTCTAAAGAAGACGATCTCACAGCAGGATAAGGGTTAATTAAGAAATCACTGTCTGACAGGGTTTGATTGGTTGCATCAGTGATGAGTTCAGTAAAGAAATCGATGGCAATCCTTTGCAAGTTGGCTACCGGTCTGAAATACAGTGGTGAAAACGTAATTCTTTCGTTCAAACGCAAACGCATTGCAATGAAATATAGAAATGACAATCTTTGGACAATTCCGACTACCAGTGGCAAATAGTTTGGAGCCTGATCAGACGCCGGGTTACCCGGTGTCTGATCTGCCTCCAAAATGTTTGCAATGAAAATAATAGTTTAAGCGTAACCGGGGTTATTTGGAAAGAAAACGTTTTCTCTATTGTACTCTGCACGCTGCACACGGGGCACAAACTGCTAACATAAACAGCAAACAGTGGTAATTGAACACGCTACAGAGGTACATGTATTGGTGAAGCACACGTTCACACATGGGGAGTTTTAGTCATAAAATACTTAAGTTTTACCTACCTGTATGCTGCTAACAGTCATTAGAATAGTTTCTTCAAACAATTTAAATGAGTGGTCATTAAATCTAAAGTTTCGGATACATTTTGCTTACATTCTATATTCTAGACAAAACGCTGTAGTGTAACACTTAATATTATCTCCACAAAACCCTAGGAGCGTATGTTGTGACCACGTGTTTTCTGGTGACCAAAGGAAGTATGTAATTAAATGCCTTAAACTGGGTAATTTCAAAATGTTGAAAAATTAAGTTAACTCACTCTTATCTTGAGCCCAAATTATTTCAATATAGGGCTTGATGAAGAAATAAAGAAACAATTGGTATTGCATAGAAGTTAACTGGGTTGTTTTTTTTTCAGTTATAAGATCTAAATTTAATCCATTGAGTGAACTTCAGACATTATATTTTCACGATTTAATCCATTGAGTGAACATCAGACGTTATATTTTCACGAGTTTCGCCACAAGTGAAAACATAACCGTCTGATGTTCACGAAATGGATTCAATTCAATCTTAAAATCACTCTCATGCGATCTGATTGGTCAGATTTGAGCTTTTGTAAACAAAAGCTAAAATCTGACCAATCAAATACTAGGTAACAAGTACAGACTCGGCTGAAACTCGTTGGCCTACGGGTTGTTTACAACCAACCCGTATGGTCAGTGTAGTTTTAACCTTGCGGCCTGATCAGACACACATAACGTCCCCACGGTTACGAGTCGATGCTTACCAGGTTATATGCTTATAAAGGGTTTGATTTGAGTCTGAAATCGTTCCCAAACATTTGATTAGTCAGATTTGAGCCTAGGTTCTTGTCTGACCAATCAAGCGATTGAGAACGCACTCAGACTCAACTCAAACACTTTATAAGCGCTACAAGACTCGCAAGGGTGAATGAAGCATACTTTTATGGCTTTGGATAGGCGTAAATATTTCTCGCAGATCAGCATCAGCATCGCCCAAGCACAGTTTCTTCACTAGGACAATTCTAATGACTAGTCTCACCATAGAGTTTGGTGATGCAATTAAAGAGAAAATGTTAAAATGGCTAGTTTATTAGTGTTTTCTTCTAACCTGTCAGAGTTATTTTTAGTTTGGAACATTCTTAATCTTTATAAGGGGTGAGTTTTCTCTACAGCCAGTTAGAGATACGGATAGCTGTAGTTTTTGTGCGTAATGTACAGTAGAAGATACATTATTCTTTCCCGTTTAAATGCAAACGCAATGCACTAAACTGTGGAAATTTACTTTTAGAAATTTTAAGTATATTTTTAATCTGAGTAGCAAACAGGTTGGGGTAACCCGGCGTCTGATCTGGCTCCAACCTATTTGCAAATGAAAATAATATTTTAGTATATAAATGCGTTTATTGAGAAAGAATAAGATATCAGTAAAGTTATCGCAGCGGTCTCGTGCTGCACGAGGATAATACTTATCTTAAGTAGGAACGTGTACGATTACATATTCGATGTTACCTTGCTTACCTATTTACCATTATTAACTATTCTGTTCTAAAAATAACTCGGACAGGTCAGAAGAAAACACTAGTACTCTCGTCTTATTTGGAGTCATTGTTTGGTTTTCTTTTGAATTAAGGTGGAAATTAAGGTTGCACAAAGTGTTTGTTTGTGTGTTTTTCCTATGGCTTAGGGTATTAGAATTATATATTTGTTTTAAAGGGACACACATAGAATATTCTATTCTTATGTTTGATTGACTCCTTGACCCCTGTAAATTCAAATCTTTCAAACTAAGTAAGTTACATATTGACTGTTCCAAATAGTTTTCAGAATATTTTCAAAATGAAAACAGTAAAGGAAACCCTTAATCTGCATCTGCATTATATATTGCATAGTTTAAGTGTATATGTTAATGGTACACTGCTTGTGAATTATCCCTACTCTTAAGTGCCACCCGGGTTCAGTGTGCTAACGCAAAATTCTTTCAAATGGCTTCGATAGCCTACATTTTCAAACATGCTCTTACTAAACCTTTACCATATAGCCTGTTTCTTCATTTTGATAACAGGTAACCGCTTAAGTAAAAAGAGAGAGTATGATGTTAGTATAGTATTTATATTTACATTCGCCCCATTCAATTCCATTGACAAAAATGCCGTTCATTGCGTATAAACACCATTTCTCGAGAGGGCGGGACTTTTGGAAAAGTTTCGAAGAGGAGGCGGGGCATATGCAGTTTTCATTCGCGAATTAATCTTTGGAACTTGGACAACAAACATTTGACGTTTTTTTTCTCAAATGTGTTCTTAACCGATCTATGCCTTCCTATTAGTGGAAACCATGTTTCCAGACTGAAATTATTCTTTGTTAATGATATAAATTGCAAGAAAATTGACATACCTAATAAACAGCAGCTGTCTGCGTGTCTTTATGACTAATAAACCCCGATATATTTATTCTACTTTAAAATTGACGTCACTTCCAAATGACGTCAAATCGGCATTTTCGCGCCAAACTGTCAAAGCTGTTGATCTTAGAATGTAAACAATGGAACTTATTTTATTGCTTTCGAATGTACGCAGCTTCAGTAATTCGATCATGGCTGTTCCTGATAGAGTACACATTATTCGTGTTATCAACCTCTAATATGGATTAAAAATACATGCATACTTACAAAATGTTAATTTAATATTAGAAATTACAGCAAATACATTGTAAATATAAGAAATTAACAGATTGTTTTCGGCGTTCAAGTGAAATGAACGACAGAAAATTATCGGCAAATTTACCATGAATCGCTAGCGCGATTAATGGTATTTATCAATAATTTGCTGACGTTTATTTCACTTGAACGCCGAACAAATCAGTTCATTTCTTAAGTAATACTCGCTTTATGTGGACTTTTAACCCTTATAATGCTGGGTAATATTTTCGTCAGCAACATTTGTCGTCTGCAACTGTTCTTAAACTAGAAATTTCTAAATTTCTTTGCAAAACAAGACCAGGGTGTCAAACAGTTTGGATCCTGATGAGACGCCGCGTGCTTTGAGTATGTATCAAACTCATGAATTTGGGAAATTTTCAAAGTATATGGAAACACTCTATGATGGTTGTGTATTGAAGAGCCAATAAACATGAATGAAATAATGGGAAAAGTGTACACTTTGGTGTACAACCTTGGGCTCTACGGCCATTTTAAAAGGTGTAAAATTTAACCCACCCACATTTTCCTATTTTGTCATTTTCAAACAGTCCGCTTCAATAAAATCCATTTCAAATGAAAACAAACATGATAATTTGGTTTTGTGTTATTTATTTCATGTCTATGGTAGTATTTCTTTATACAAAAACTAATTGAAGACAAAACAGGCACCAAATGTGAAATTTGTAAAGCTCTAAATATCATCGATATGGTACTTTTTTGTAAATTTTGTAAAGGGAGATAACTCCTTTTTGCATGGTGACACGTGTTCCTGGTGGAAACATTGAAAATAAGTTGTGGTGTGGGTGTCGGTAGGGTGTCGGGTTGAAATGCATGTTTTAAATGAAAAGAAAATATCATACATGTATTTAAATCTCAATTTACATTGGTATTTCATTTCATTGCCTAACGCTGTGTTGTGTTACCATAATAACCCTAAGTATTGGGACAGGCATATATGTGCACACAGTGTAGACCCTGATCAGAGGGAGCAGTCTGATAAGGGTATTTACTGTTTGCCATTCAGTTTGCACCTTTTGGACAAATATACAGTGGAGAATCTGTTATTCTTTCCCGTTTAAACGCAAACGTACGCAAACGCAAAGCACTAAAACGTAGAAAAGAAAAACTTTTGGACAAATATACAGTGGAGAATCTGTTATTCTTTCCCGTTTAAACGCAAACGTACGCAAACGCAAAGCACTAAAACGTAGAAAAAAACAACTTTTGGACAATTCTGATAATTCTTGTTTATCTTGGTGGCAAACAGTTTGGAGCCTGATCAGACGCCGGGTTACCTGGCGTCTGATCTGGCTCCAAAATGTTTGCACTGCAAATAATAGTTTTAGCGTAAACGCGTTTATTGGGAAAGAATAACAGATTCTCCACTGTACAAGTGAAGGATAAAAACAGCAGTTATACAGGGTGTCCCGATTTTTAGCTCACCTGGCACAAAGTGCCAAGGTGAGCTATTTTGATCGTCATATGTCCGTCGTCCTTCGTCAACAATTTCTTTAAACGACATCTCCTACTAAACTACTCGATGGATTTTAACCAAACTTGGCAGGAATGATCCTTATATAGTCCTATTAGAAAGTTGTTCAAATATTTCCGATCCGTCACAGGAGCTAAAAATAGATATTTTCAATAAAAACTTTAAAAATCTTCTTCTCTTAAACCACAGTACCCTAAGCTTAGATAGTTTGCACTCAGCATCATCCAATTAGCAATTTGCACAATCCTATTGTCATAATTTCTTAGCTTTCCAAGATATATTACATTTACATCAACGATTCCAGGTGAGCGATTTAGGGCCGTATACGGCTCTTGTTAGGATTTTCATGGTTCATGTATAATAAAATATAGTTTTTATGTATAATAATCAAATTTTAATGTTAATAAAGATTACTTTAGATTTCAAGTATGTGATTAGAATCTGACAAATTGTGTTGATTTATTGTTTTCTTTCGCTTAAACGCCATTATAAACCTTTCCCCCCTTCCTCAGTATAATCACCAGTTGTTAGTGTAGAAATCAAAAGGCAGCTTAAAGCAAGATAAAATATAAAGCAGAAAGCTCCTTCATGTTGTACTTATATCTTGCCTTAAGCACGATCTCACCTGAAACACTGATAAATATACAGTTGAACTTCAATTTCTCAAACTCGGTTATGTCGAACATACCCGTAGTTCAAAGTTAAAACGTGGCTGAGCCACGTTTTAATTTTGAACTACGGGTCTGTTTGACTTAACCTAACATGTAATAGTGTAATTAATGTATCGAAATATCGGTAAGTTTGAGTTAAGCGAGTTCGAGATATTGAAGTTCGACTGTAGGTAATTTGCTCTGCTGGAGGAAAGGGTAAATGCTTTTCTGCTTTAATATTGTGTGCGTGTGCTAATTATTCATATAATAAATTCTACACACAATGAATATCTATTTTCTGATCTACTACAAGGGTATGAAAATGATATAAGCAGCAGTTACTATTTCATGTTATCATTCTTTTGCATTGTGCATGGCTATAGTATAGTTCAACTCTTTGCATGCTAGGGTTTTTTTTGCGTCTGCAAAAATACCGTCTGCTACTGTTCTAAATAGACAGTTTTAAAAACTTCTTTTTGAAACAAGGTCAGAGGGACACACAGTTTGCACAGGTAATCACGATTTTGCTGTTAAAGTGGAAGAGTTAAAGTAGAATGAAAACAAACTTGCATTCTTTAAATCTGTCAATTTTGTTAAACAATAATAAAATTATACATGTAGTTTATATACTGGCAATTAACTCTGTTTACGAAAAACGACTATCAATTTATAATGTATATGTTATAGGGATTAAGTGTAATCATAGATTAATATATTTATACGATTATGCCATTTCCATTGGTTGTAGACATCATGCTTTCATGAAATATCATGGTCTAATGAACGTTCATACAAGGTTTCTCGCAAAAGTGAATAATAATAAGTGAACAGTGTGCATTTAAGTCAGGACAGTTAAAAATCAAGACATCTGTCTTGTTAATTAGGTTAACAACATATTTTATAACGTGGTACTTGCCTTTGAACTTTATGAACTAAATGAGGTAAGATTCATTACTTTAACCACAAGATACTGTCAAATATTTATATAAAAAAAAACAATGAAAAGCTTCTAAGTTACGCCTTTTCCTTGGGAGTTTTAGGGTTTTCATGAAATCCCTGATTTGTTAGAGATTTCACGTATTCCCTGATTGCACTTAATCCCTGTAACATATATATTGGCATAATATTGAATTTAATGCATTTCGTGAACATCAGACTGTTATATTTTCATATTAATATAACATCTGATGTTCACTCAATGGATTAAATTTCTATCTTATACTGAAAAACCCCAACAGTTATCCTCTATAATTCTATTCTACCGAGTAAGTCAAGTACTGTTTTTTACACAACATACAGTTATCATTTCAATGTTTAAGGCTATTTATAGTCTACCTTAGCAAATAACTGTATTTTATACAAGCAACAACTATCATTTCAATGTTTTAGGTTGTCTTAATTTACATATACAGTTGACACTATTGTTTGCAGGTAAAGGATATCAACTGAAAAATGTAGGTCATTTAATTTTGTCAAAACAGGCCCCAATGTTTTAAAGCTTTAAATCGGTACTCATTTTCAAGCATTTTATTGGTCAGATTTGAGCACAAACTCACATCTGATTGAACTAATGTTTGAACACGAGTTCAGACACAGCTTTATAACCTTGGACACAGGTGTTCTGTATTAGTTATATTCTACTTAAAGCAAATATTGCACAGTCATCATTTCAATGTTCGATGCTACTTAAATTCTGCCTATGAAAAGTGTTGCATTTCATTATATACCTATTGATGATATATAGAAATTTCTCAGTTAGATAAATTTGATATCGTCACAGTTGATATCATCACTTAGTCTAGTGATGATATCACTTTTTGTGAAATCACGTCATAATAATTTTTGTGACTTCGCCGCGCGTCAACAATTAATTTTGTTCGTTTTTTCTGTAAAAACGTCTTTAAAATATATATAATGATTAGAATAATCAATTCCTTTGAATAGATATGAACAATATATCACTCGAATGGGTTGTTATTTGGTTAAATTACTCGTCCTGCGGACTCGTTTTTTAACCAGATAACAAGCAACCCATTCTCGTGATATATTTTTCATATCAATCCAAAGAAATTGATTATTCTCTATTTATACAAGAAACAGTTATCAAACCAATGTTCTAGGCTATTTATATTAGTGATTTTCTATCTTGGCAAATTACTATATTTTATACCAGCAGCAAAATCATTTCGATGCTGTGGGTTGTTTAATAGTTTTCATAATTAATTAATTGACAACTAGTATATTGTTTACAGGTAACAACTATTCAATGCATGATGTAGGTTATTTAATTTTGTTTAATCATTATTATAGGTTCGTTGTACATGTATTTATATTTGTAAGTAACTTATTATACTTCATACAGGAAACAATGCAAAATACCGCATTTTATACAAACAGGAACTATCATTTCTAGGTTGGAGATAATTTACATTTAACATAAACAATTAACTGTATTGTTGCATTTAATAGATGTTAATTAAATGATGTTATTTTCTATTTTATTGTCGCTTAACCCTTTACCTGATAGCATTGTTTTAGTATTGAAGATATGTGGCTACTTAAAGCAGGTTGAAAGTAAAGCAGAATGCGCCCTAAGGCGCATTCTGCTTTACTTTCAGCCTACTTTAAGCTATTAACTGCTAGAATAAGGAAAGTATTAAATATGACACATATTCATTACGGTATAATTTGGAACTATTTTCTTCAGCGGATGAATAAAATGAATGTGCTAAAAGTCGCTTCTATAAGGGAAAGGGTTAAAATAATATACAATCGAAACTCAAACTTCGAACTCAATAACATCGACCTTACCAGTATTTGATAAGCTGAATTTTATATCTTTTTATCGCTCAAATAGAACATTCAGTCGAACTTCGATATCTCAAACTCGCTTAACTCGAATTATCCGATATTTTGAAACTTGAGTTTGCTTTATTTCAAGCTTGGTTTTGGAGAACATACCCGTGTTTCAAAGTTAAAACGCGGCTAAGCCACGTTTTAACTTTGAAATACGGGTATGTTCGACATAACCGAGTTCGAGATATCGAATTTCGACTGTAAACGTATTTCAAAGTTAACACGTGGCTAAGCTGTTTTTTAACCTTGAAATATTAGTATGTTCGAACTAAAGCGAGTTCGAATTATCGAGTTCGGGACTGTATGCACTTCATATATTTATACAGACATGCAGACACCTGACAGACACCAACATGCAAACCAATGTTACACAGTTACCTGGAAGCGGGCTAATGCGCTGCTGCAATGGTTCGACAATGTAAGTATCTACAACGACACCAAATGGGAGACAAAAAATGTGCGTTTTAGGGAGAAAAATTGGCTTACATTTGCAAACAGCTTGAATCAAGATCAGACGCCGCGTAACGCGGCGTCTGTTCTGGATTCAAGCTGTTTGTCACTCGACATTAAGGTTTTTATGTCAAAACGTCCATTATGTAACTTTAAGAAAAACAGCAGACGACAATTTTAAGCAGACGATTTTGCAGAAATAAAAGGGTTAGACATAATTGTCCTGTTTAGGGAACATTAGCAAGGATCGTTGTAAGGAGGAAATCGTTGTTTGGAGGACTGCTGTAGGGAGGGAACACTGTACTTACAGATACACGTTCACCTTTAACCCCTTCACTGCCGTGACGTCATCAATTTTATACAATTGTCGTCTGCTTTTATTTCTTAAATTTTAAATGTTGCTATTTTGTGTATGAAGAAATATTGAAATGAGTGTCAAACAGTTTGGATCCTGATCAGACGCCGCGTAACGCGGCGACGCGGCGTCTGATCAAGATCCAAACTGTTTGCAAAAAACTGTTGTGCTCGGGGTTTAGCTGTCACATATCTTTTGTGCAATCAATAAGCTATCTTTTAGTGGTCGTAATAGAGAGGTTTTACTGTACAAGTTTTATTTAAAGGCGGGTCGTGTATAACAGAAAACACTAGCTTTAAATATCTTTGAAACCTTTACTGCATATTGTTTCTCTAGATTGAAGTTAGGAGTCCTTTGAAGCAGGTTGATATTAACCCTTAGCCTGCCACTCACGACTAGCTCCATATGCAAACAGCTTGGATCCGGATGAGACGCCGAGTAACTCGGCGTCTCATCCGGATCCAAGCTGTTTGACACTCGGACAACATGTTCAGCAATTTTGAGCAACTTTGAAGCACTTTGAAACTTGAAGCAGACGAGAAATATAGCAGACGACAATTTATTTGGCGGGCTAAGGGTTAAAACAGAAGGCACCTTTATCTACCATCAGCTTGAATATGAAACAGTACCAATTTGTTAACCCTTAGCCCGCCAAATAAATTGTCGTCTGCTATATTTCTCGTCTGCTTCAAGTTTCAAAGTGCTTCAAAGTTGCTCAAAATTGCTGAAAATGTTGTCCGAGTGTCAAACAGCTTGGATCCGGATGAGACGCCGAGTTACTCGGCGTCTCATCCGGATCCAAGCTGTTTGCATATGGAGCTAAAGTCGTGACTGGCAGGCTAAGGGTTAATTATTCATGACTGTATAAATTTGAACTGTTTTCTTCGGTGGAGGAAAACCGGTATATCAAATGCGTAAACATGCTCACAATGGAGTAATCTAATAAAAACAATTAAAAGGTTTGCATGCTCGGTAATTGTTATCGTCTGTAACAATTGTCGTATGCTACGGTTCTAAAAATAGAACTTTCCTCATAATTTCTTTTCCAATCCAGGTCAGAGTAGCAAACATTTTTAATCTTTATAAAACTAGCTAAGTTATGCCGCATCAAAACTGTTTGCAAATAGTACCATGGTTTGGTGTTGCCTTTTGGCCATTTCCAATCCGGCTATAGCATCCAAAATGATATTAATCTAGGTTTTGACCTAATTAAGACTTGGAACATTTTAAATGGTATAGTTCTAGAATATAGAACATAATCATTGTTTCTTATAATACACTGTCTTGAATGTATAAATCAGATCTATTTTCTTCAGTGGAGGAATTGTCTATTTCTAGAATATAGAAAATAGACATTGTTTCTTATGATACATTGTCAAGACTGTATAAATCAGTACTATTTTTCAGTCTAGTAATTAACCACTTCATGATCAAATTATTCAGTAGATATTTACCCCTTCACCGCTTTATTGTCGTCTGACTCAGTATTGTGATCTGTAAGACACGTTTAGAAGTTAGGCTTAATGTTGTATGACTTATTTAATATCGTTACGCGGCGTCTGATCAGGACCCAAAATGTTTGCAAACGCGCTTTATTTAAAACGTCATTGAGAGCGAAAGGGTTAACAAAATGCGTTAAAAGGGTTATCTGTATAGTATTCAAGGGTTAAGGGTTTATAATGCAGGTGATACAACAGACTATTCAGATGGACTTGAAGAAGGCCACCCAAGAGGCCAAGACTGTTGAACAGCAGCTCCGAGCTGAACGAATCAAACTTATACGAGCAAAGGTAGAGGAGAGCGGCGAGAGTACCAAGGATTTGAATATAGGAGGTAAGGAAAATTCTACAGAAGAAGCTCTTTTAGGTAGTAAGTCCCGAATTAGGATTTGACCTATGTTATCAATATCGGTTCTCAAGTAAGAGCAATCGGTCATTATCGCTACCTGGCCCAATAACCGAACCATGCTCAAGCATAAGCGCTATATGAACACGGCTTCTTGTCACATGTATGTCACTTAACCCTCTACTCCATTGCCTGTTTCTAGTATTGAAGCTAAATGACCACTTAAAAAATTCTGCTTTACCTTCAATCTGCTTCAAGCTACTATCTGCTAGAATATAGAAAATATTTCTTATGATACTTATTCATGACTGTATCCATGTAGGAATAATTAAAGGCGTACTCGTGGATAATTGTTGGAGATTGCTGAACATTAGATTTTGTCACAGCACCAGAAAACAATAATAATAAACGCAAAATTATTCGCATTATCTATGGTACCATACCAACACAATTGTTATGCATGTTTACAGAGAAACTTGCATTATGTGACCACTGTATGAAGAAACTTGGCGATCTTCAAAGATAGTTGCATGATTAATGCAGGATAAACATTATTTAGAAACTTTATGCATTATTTTTATTCTGCATTAAGTTGAAATCAATCCCAAAGACTCCAAATTCCACGTTTCTTTCTTTTAAGTGGTTGCTTAAAACAAGTTTGTATTTGGTTTCGTTTTATGAACTGAAAATATGTATTTTTCAATGAAAATATGTGTTGTCAATAGTTTTAATACAAGATACTAACATAAATAGTTACAATTTAAGATTGTGTTGACATATAAAGATACCGATGTTGGAGTGTTTCTTTTGGCTTTTACATGGTTCATACATGTATATATTTTTGGTTTTTTATTGTGCTGCATTCAGACTTCAACTCAGGTAGGCAGAATATCACTGTTTTATATAACCTTGTGTAAAACCCAAACCCATTACAGTGGAGAATCTGTTATTCTTTCCCAATAAACGCGTTTACGCTAAAACTATAATTGGCAGTGCAAACAGTTTGGAGCCAGATCAGACGCCGGGTAACCCGGCGTCTGATCAGGCTCCAAACTGTTTGCCACCAAGATAAACAAGAATTATCAGAACTGTCAAAAAGTTGTTCTTTTCTACGTTTTAGTGCTTTGCGTTTGCGTACGTTTGCGTTTAAACGGGAAAGAATAACAGATTCTCCACTGTATGACGTCACCAATGACGTCAGAATAACAGATTCTCCACTGTATATCTATAAATCCATTAACCCATACACTACTTAAACAAAATGGATTCCAAAGAATTGCCAGTTTATATTGACTCTTATGGGGTTTAATCTCCTAATCATTAAAATTGATATTGGAAAACAGTGCAGATCCTGATCAGAGGCCTCCTCCAGGAGTTCTATGATATACATGTAGGTCTGCACTGTTTTCAAATGAATTAATCATACTGGCTGACATTACCTCATAGCCTGTTAACAGTTTTGAATACAGGTGACCACTTAAAGCAGGCTGAAAGTAAAGCAGAATGTGCCTTAAGGCACATTCTGCTTTACTTTCAGCCTGCTTTAAGCTAAAATCTGCTAGGCTATATAAAATATTTGTATTGGTAATTGTTCATGACGAGTATACTCGTCGCTAGGGTTCAATGCTGACAAAAAAATGAGAAACGTGTTAGCAATATTACATTTCTTAACTCGTTCCTGTAGCATGTTCAATACGTTTTAATTCACCACTGCATGTTTACCATTATTATTGAAATTTGAAAGTTCATTTTTAAATTATAACCAATTACAGTGGTGAAGATTACTTCCCGTTTAAACGCAAACAAAACACATAAAAATGAATTGCAATATAATGCAGAAAATGACAGTCTTTTAAAAATTCTCACGATTGGGTTTTGCCTCAACATTTTGGAAAAAATCGAGCTATTGTCGTCACTCTATCGTCAGCGTCTGCGTAAACGTTGGTTAAATTTCGGTTTAGATTTTTGTAAGACAACATTTCTCAAAAACTATCAAAGGTATGCATTTGTAACTTGTTTAGTATCAAAAGTTTAGTAACGTTTATTGGGATAAAATAAACGTTTCTCCACTGTATTACAGTGGAGAATATGTTATTCTTTCCCGTTTAAACGCAAACGAAACGCAAACGCATTGCACTAAAACGTAGAAAATTACAACTTATTGATATTCATAACGATTTATTTTGATATGAGTGGCAAACAGTTTGGAGCCTGATCAGACGCCGGGTTTCCCGGCGTCTGATCTCGCTCCAAACTGTTTGCAACGGAAATAATAGTTTAAACGTAAACGCGTTTATTTGGAAAGAATAACGTTTTCTCCACTGTATTAGTTGTAACTTAAAATAACTGATATATTTACATGTGCTTTTATATTGACCCAATATTTTGCATGGCTTATCAGCAATGTTGTTTTTAACCACCTCACTGCCATGACGTCATCAATTTTAAACAATTGTCGCTCAAGTTTAATGTTAGGTATTTTACTTAAGAAATATTGTAATTAGTGTCAAGCAGTTTGGATCCATATAAGGCGTCGCATTACGCGGCGTTTTGTCAGAATCCAAACTTTTTGCCAATAACTTTTGTACTCGGGGTAAGGCAGTGAAGGGGTTAAATAGAATGGTGTTAAATGTGCAAGTTAGATAGCTCGTATGTGATGGTATATTAGAGAAGATATTATTTTTCCCCGTTTAAACGCAAGCGATAACGCAAAACAATTAAAAAAGCGGAAATGACTTTTTGAAAATAATGACAACTCATTTTATTCTGAGTGGCAAACAGTTTGAAGTCTGATCAGACGCCGGTTACCCGGCGTCTGATCTGGCTCCAAACTGTTTGCAATGGCGTAAACGCGTTTAAAACAGAATAGCATTCTCCACTGTATGTGATTGTATAGTATTGAAAACGTTATTCTTTCTCGAATCAGCAAACCTACATGTAAATGAAACACAGTGCAAGAAAACATAGAAAAACGACAACGAAAAATCGAAATGTCAAACAATTTGGTTCCTGATCAGATTCCAAGTTTCTTGACATCTGATCTGCCTCCAAACTGTTTACAATGGACATAATGTTGTAGCAGTATACAGTCGAGACTCGATTCTTCGAAATCGCTTAAATCGATCGTACCACTATTTCATGAGTTGAATTTCGGTAATTCGATCTCGCTTAAGTCAAACATACCCGTATTTCAAATTTAAAACGTGGGTGAACCACGTTTTAACTTTGAAATATGGGAATGTTCGGCCTAACGCGAGTTCGAATAATCGAGTTTGTACTGTATTTTAATTGGGAAAGAATACGATTTTCTGTACTATGCAATGTGTACGATTGACTCAAGACGGGCATAACTCCCAGATATTACTACAATGCATCATATCATTGTAAATGACCCTATATTCACATAAGCACCATGTGACCCCTTCAATTATTCCTTTGTTTAACGAAGAATTATTGAAATCTAAACATTAATATCTATTTAACCGTTTAAGATATTTTATATCCCTATTCAAATGTCTCTGAAGGTGGTGCAAAATCAAAAACAAATTCCGTAAAAGATTATCTCCCTTTGATAACCAGGGTTATGCCCCTTAGATTAATGATGCTTGAGGTTTACAGAAAACTTTTGTTTAACTATTTCAGACTTCTTTAATATCAGTGAGTTTGATGATGCTATTTAAGTCTTAGTTGTGAATCAGTTATCAAATTTCCCTTGCAGAGCATAATTTGCTAAGATTTCATTGCCCTCAAGCCAGTGATGCTCACGTACAACGAGGTCCTCAAGACCGTCTGATTTCTTTCGTTATATCCGACGTTCGTTATATCAGGTTCATTTTACTATACCTTAGTCACAGGTGGAGAATAAATTTTGTAAAAATTATATCCAGTATTTCGTTGTATCCAATTTCGTTATAAGCGAGCTTCACTGTACTGTAAAAGCCAGGGCTCCAGATAAGATAAGTAGTTATTTCAACAAATCCAACAATTCTCACTCTTTTAAGCACCAAATCCTATGGTGTTACTTCTCATTAGAATCGTCTCGAAGAGACGATTCTAATGAGTAGTGACACCATAGGGTTTAATTCAGAAATAAAGATTTTAGTTTTTGAAAAACTACCCTTATCTGGTGCTCTGAAAAGCACTTGCAATTAGGAGTTCTCAAAGACTTGGTATCAGGCAGAAGCATCCTTGAAGCAAAATGAAAATAAATCAAAAAGTTCCTATAGGAACATTTTGCTTTATCTTCATTTTACCTAAAGCCATCACCTAGATTTGAATACATTTTGTAAGATTTCCTTTCAAGAGGTTATAAAACTAGGATTATCAGTAGAGTCATAAATACCGGGTATCTTTTATTTGAAGAAAACATTGATATTTCCAAAATTGTGTCACAATGTTTGGATGCTGATCAATATATCAGTTGAATTAGAATTGGATTTAAATTCAGCAATTGTTCAAAGAATAGAAATGAATTTCAAATTCCCAGGTATGATTTTTGGTTAAAAATAGCTAGGCAAATTTGATAAAGAATCACAACTTTCCTACCGTCGAACCCTTTACTCCATAGCGTATTTCTAGTTTTGAAGACATGTACATGTAGTTACTTAAAGCAGGTTGGAGGTTAGACAGAATGCTCCTTCTGCTTTACTTTCAATCTGCTTTAAGCTACTATCTGCTAGGATACTCGAAATATCTCGTATGTTGCACATTCATTTCTGTAGGAAATTGAACAATTTGTTTTCTTTTTGTGTCTGGGGGTATTACATGCGCAAAACGGCGTAGCTATGGAGTAAATGGTTAAATACCTCTAGTTTGTCATTTGTTTAAATCTAAGGTCAAACTTCTGTTAAGCCACTACTCTTAATGGTTGTCAAAAGCAACGCGGAAAGCTCCTATAGGAGCTTTCTACTTTACATTTGACATGTATTAAGCCCAATATGTACAAAAATAACAATAAATGATCTATTATCTGGGGCCCCTTTGACAGTAGTATATCAACCATTGTTTTGTTTTTTTTATTTTGGTTTGAAGTTTAATTTTATTTTACAAACAAACATTTATAATAAGTGATCGTTCAAATGAGTTGTTTTTTTCACAAACAGAAAAACACGGATCAATATTCAGTGAATGTTCGAAAATTAGTTTTTCCAATTAAGTTTGTTTTTACCTATTTTACATATTAGATTATTCTCCATTGGTCAAAGTATCTCCCTTTGATAACTATAGTAAAAATTCATCTCCCTTTGATTGCCAGAGCTATTCCCCTTAGGTTGTCTTTTATTGTAGTATATTATTTTTTTCAGTCTAATTTATTTTACAAACAGAACTATCAAACCAGTATTCAGTGAATCTTAAACTGAGTTTTCATTCAGTACACTGAAACGGTTGTTTTAAAGTTATTTTACATATTAGATTAGTCTCCCTTTGATTTGTCAAATTGATCTCCCTTTAATATCCATGGAGATGGTAAAAGATAACATTCTTTTGATTACAAGCGTTATCCCCATGTATGTCAGAGTTACCCCCCTTAGATTAGCACTACCTTTTTCTCTTGGTATGGAGATGTTGTTTTAACAATTTTTGCTTTATTTTATTTTATTTGTTTTGTTTTGTTTTTACGAATTTTCAGGCTTAAAGGGAGAAGCAGGTAATATACAAACACACACAGAGTGAGCCACAACACACAATCATAAATAGTATATAAAAAACGTTGGGCACACCGCATTGTTATTGCAGTTTTCCTAAAATTTAAGATAATTGAGTTAATCACACAGTAATTGTCCAAACGGTGCAAACTGAACGGCAAACAGTCTCGGACTGCTCCCGAGGGCGCCATCTGATCATGGTATACTTTAAATGTTCTATCCTTTCTGTCCGATTTCTTAGGTTCATTACAGTTTATTAACTCATTCAGCTCTAAGGACGAGTTTACTTGTCCTTTCCAAATAATTTACCCGTGAACAGCAGCACTCTAGTACCATGCAAACAGCGAATACCCTAATAAAGGCTTCCCTTAGGAACCATCTTATCAAGGTCTTCGTTGTTTGCCGTTTTGCAATAATCTGTGAAATACAACTAAAAAACAATGGACTATACTTTACTGGAATTGTCCATTTTAAGTATCAGGGGCCCGTTTTACTAAACTACTTACGCAAAATTTTTGCGTAAGTCAAAGTTTTAAATTTAAATTTATATTTTTTATTATCACTTGCTACAAACAGCAAATAGCCAGATCAGAGGACGCGCTTTAAGCGCGTCCTCTGATCTGGCTATTTGCTGTTTGCAATCGTTTATGATCGAAAAATAAGAGTAAAACGATTTTGACTTACGCAAAAATTTTGCGTAAGTAGTTTAGTAAAACGGGCCCCTGAGCTGAATGAGTTAACTCATTCACTGCCTTACTCCGAGTGCAACATTTGGATCTTGACAAGACGCCAAATAATGTGGCATTTTGTCAGGGCTCAAACTGAAATACGCTCATTATAATTTCTTAAATCACTATATCTAGAATTAAAATCTTAGAAATTAAGTGAATATAATTGTTTAAAGCAGGTAACTTCATAGCAGTGAAACGTTTTTAAGACACCCTTTTGTACGGCAATGTAATTATATAAAGTGGACAGTATGTTTTTTTAAATGACATCAACTTATCAAAATCTTGGAGTCTGACTAGAAGCTGAGGTACTCGGCTTCTGATCTGATTCTAAATTGTTTACAATTTGAAATATTTAATTGGAAAGAGAACCACTGCATGTTTACTTGATAAGTCATTAATGGCTTACACGGTTTTAAATAAACTGGTGGAATTAAGTAATCAAACTGCAATGCTCAAAATATAATGTTGATAACATGTTGATACCATAAACTGGTAGTTAGTAGTTATTTTTATTCACTTTAGTATTAATACATGTAAGAATTAGTGGCTACTACAAATATTCTATGCAATACTTATATTTGTATTAGTTGATAGCAACTAAATATTTAACACGCCAGACTTTAGAGATTTTCTTGAATTAAAACTATCCATTTGTATATCTGATGCCTTTCTGTCCATCTGTCCTTTAGTTTATATATACATCGTTTATCTATCCACCTGAATGTCTGTCTATCCTTTTGACTTAATATGTTTTCTCATATGTATGTTATGTATAAGCTTGTCTATCGGTGTGTCTGTCTATCCATCTGTATATTACTTAATATGTCTGTCCATATGTCTATCTGTCTATATATATGTTTGTTAATGTTTCTGTCTTTCTATCCGTGTGTCGCCATATATATCTAGTAATTTATGTCTATCTGCATGTCTGTCTATCCATCTGTCTGTAAATGTATATGTTTGTCCATCCGTTTATCTGACTATCTATGTATCTATCTGTTATTTATATATATTTTATATTGTCTTTCAATATGTGTGTCTGTTAATCTATCTGTTAATTAGTGTATAGTAGTCTGTATCGCTGTCTATCCGTCTGTATGTTAATTTATATGTCTATCAATCTGTGTGTCTCTATATTTGTCTATACATTTGTATGTTCATCTATTTCTCTATATGTCAGTCTGTTCGTCAATTGACCTGGTGTTGAATTCTTTAACGATGTTTACCTATGCAAACAGTTTAGATAAAGATAAAACGCTGTGAGTAAATTGTATTTTCATCTGAATTTAAACTCTTTGACACTCTGGCCCTGCTTTAAAAAGAAATTTTATAAAATTGATATAAGTGTACAATTGTTGCAGAAAGCATAATTACTTAGCTTTCAGAGAATTAATTTTGTTTTATAGAGTTGCCCTGTCGTTTCTCTGTACTGGCTTTAAATGTTTCTTGTAAACAGTGACTAACATAGAATCAGGGCTCCAGATAAGAGGTAGTTTTTTCAACAAATCCAACATTTTCTCACTCTTTTTAGCATCAAATCCTATGGTGTTACTACTCATCAGAATCGTCTCGAAGAGACGATTCTAATGAATGGTGACACCATAGGGTTTAAAGCAGAAATAAAGATTTTAGTGTTTGAAAAACTACCCTTATCTGGTGCTCTGCATAGAATATGTACATTTAGTCAGAAATTGATATTTTTATGTAACAGATGGATTTTCGAACGTTGGTTAGTATTCACTGGTACCCTTTACACCGTGTTAAATTACCGCAACCCTTTCAACACTGAACATCTGACATAAAGACCTTTGATAACAGTATGTACCCTGATAAGGCATCACTAAATGTGGGGCCTGACCAGGGTCCGACTATTTGTCACCTAGACCCTGTTTCTGTAAATACAAAAATTATACAGTCCAATCTCTCTATCACGACCATTAAAACGAATACTAATTCATTGTATATAAGACATACAACAGCTTAAAGCAAGGTGGTAGTAAAACAGAATGCTCCTACTGTCACCTTGCTTGAAGCAGCCACCTTGCTTGAAGCAGCCACCTTGCTTAGCAGCCACCTTGCTTGAAGCAGTCACATTGCTTGAAGCAGTTACCTGCCTGAATTCTCTAATAATAAACACAGTTAAGTGGTCGTAATAGAGAGATTCTACTGTAGAGCCAATTTCAGAAACTTAGCACACGACTATTACTTTCTCAACCTCTGATCTACAGCATTACATCTTGTCCGATATTTCAATCATTAAGCGACTATTAAATCATTCATCTCTTTAGACTTGTAAATGGACAATTCCAATTTCAAATTAAGGATGTTCCATTCTGTCACATTAAGGATTGATTTAAATATTTATTGCAAAAAGTCAAACAGTGCCAACCCTGATCATAGTTCTCCTATAGGAGCCTTCCGATCAGGGTCTGCACTATTTGCATATTACAAAGGTACTTTTCACTGGTACACTGTTTGTAAATGATGGTTATACTCGTCGCTAGAGTTGAATGCGTTAAATTGAATACCAAATTTGATTTTAAATATAGAGGGTTGCTTAATGAATGTAAAAATAATGCAGAAATCTCGTTCTACATTATTTGTTCCAGCATTAAGCAGCCATCTGTCTTTCGGCGTCACCATGCATTTTCTAAAACAAATGGTCGCTTAATAAGGATTGTCCGTATTTTTCATGTTACCCCTTTTGCTGCCAGACTCTTTAACACTAACACTATGCAAACAGTTTGGATCCAGATCAGACGCCGCGTAAAGCGGCGTCTGATCAGGATCCAAACTGTTTGACACTCATAACCATGTTTCATAATCTGCAAACGCTTAAAATTTCAAATTTTATCAATACAATCAGACGAAAACAAATTAAGCAGACGATATTATGCCAACACGTATGTAATACGGGTTTTTACGTCATAATGGCAGCGAAAGGGTGAACTCCTTTACCCCACCACCATGGGAGACCTAGTCCTATCCCTCTGAACAAACACCATGGGAAGCCAATAAAACACATGGATGAGGTCTCACTGATTCTTTGAAATCCAAATTGGAAGGGGATACAGGGGAGAAGACATTATTCTTTCCCAAAAAACTTTGTTTATGTTTAAAACCTTATGTCCATTGCAGACGGTTTGGAACCAGATCAGACACCGGGTAACCCGGTGTCTGATCTGGCTCCAATCTGTTTAGTATACAGTTTTCAAACAATTGTCGTTTTCTAGATTTGATTGAAAAGCATGTGTTTTTTGTTTCATTTAAATGGCAAATAATAACGTATCCACTGTTAAAACGTCTTGGTGTATTTCTTGATGATCATAATGACAGAAATTTCCTGGTTATTTTTCTGTGTGGTTTTTGCAAATTTCCATTGTCGGTGTTTGAAGAATTATTGGTCGGACTTGAACACAGTTTCGATCCTTATAAGATTATGAGTTTCTCTGTGTTAGGTGTGAATTTGAGTTTCTCTGTTCGATGTTTTGCAATACTTGTCCCACTAGTGGTGAAAGAGTGCAACGGGTGAAGGAAGCAAAATACATCGACATCAATGAAAACAATATTGTTCTCGTTTAGATGAAACAATATGGCTTAGAATAAACAAATTGCATATTAAATTCAATAATATAGAAACTGACACTTCTTTTACATTTCTGATATTTTGTCTTAGTCTTAATGGTTAATAGTTTGGAGTCAGTTCAGTTGCGAGATTACCCGTCATTCGATATACAGTACTCCCTCTCTACAACGGCCCTCCGAACAACGATTCCCTCCAAACAACGGCTATAACCGCTGTTCCCAAAACTTTTTAATCATGTCTAATCTGCTTACGGCTGCATTATAGCCTACTTAAAACTGTGGTCTGCTGTTTTTCTCAAATTTACATATTGGACATTTTGACTGAAAAAAAAACCATAATGACGAGTGGCAAACAGCTTGAATCCAGATCAGACGCCGCGTTACGCGGCGTCTGATCTGGATTCAAGCTGTTTGCAAATGTTAGTTAAGTTCCCTCTCTACAACGACTCCCTCCGAACAACGAACATATATTGTGTATCCCATTGGATGTCGTTGTAGAGAGGGAGCGCTGTAGCTCCAAACTGTTTGTAATAGATATACATGCCAAATCTCGATACTTCGAACTCGCGTTAGTTCGAATATACCCATATTTCATTGTTGAAACGTGAGTTAGCCACGGTTTAGCTTTGAAATACGAGTAAATTTGAATTAAGTGAGATCGACTTATCGAAATTCAACTTATAAATTAGCTCCCATTAGCTGCTATCAGTATATACGAATGAAAGCTTTTTGAAAGCTGTGTACCGGCTGATTTGCATTTACAGTTTATTGAAATTTGGCGGCATCAAGTGCCCCTTACACACAAGCTTCTCTCTTAAGTTCTGTCTTGGGTTTATCTTATTTATTGCAGGAATTTCCATATTCTTTAGTCTTTATCTCAAACCTTTCTCTAATTTAGTTTAAATGTAACCAGTCCTATTTGTTAACCTGTAATATTTAGTCTTTACCTCTAACCGTTTTCTGTTTTGGTTTTTATCTTTATAAGAATCAAAAGGTGAGTTGGTGTGGGTTTATAAAATATAACTGCCTTTCTGTAATTCTTAGCACATTTGCAGTGAAACCATGGTAATATATATACAAATAGTTTAGCTCGTCATCAGGAAATGCTGAAAATTCCGTTTTCGAAACACTCAGACTATTTAAAACTCTTTCTTTGATCCTGTTTTGAAAATATTTCTATAGCATTTTAATTTCAAAACAGCAGCAGACGACAGATTAATATTGCGGGCGAAAACAATCCTTTTTGTTAAAATACAACAGTTACTTCAAATTCAACCTAAGCGTTAATCCATTTAAATATTTTCATGTTAGGTACAGTGGAGAATCTGTTATTCTTTCCCGATAAACGCGTTTACGCTAAAACTATTTTTTCTTTTACAAACAGTTTAGAGCCAGATCAGACGCCGGGTAACCCGGCGTCTGATCAGGCTCCAAACTGTTTGCCACCAAGATAAACATGAATAATCAGAATTATCCAAAAGTTGTTCTTTTCTACGTTTTAGTGCTTTGCGTTTGCGTACGTTTGCGTTTAAACGGGAAAGAATAACAGATTCTCCACTGTATGACACAATTCTAATCTGCCACTGTTCTGAAAATAACAGTTTTCAAACGTTGTCATGGTTTCACCGCTAGTTTACTAAGCGTTAAAGAATAAGAAGAATCTATCCAGCTAAGAGGGCGGAAACTGGACATATCCAACAGTTTCCCACTAATTTTAGCACCAAATCATATGGTGTTACTACTCATTAGAATCGTCTCGGAGAAAATAGAAATTTTAGTATTTGAAACACCCCCTTATCTGGATGCTTCTATGTTTTCGGACACCCTCATCTAGTTAACCCTTACTTACTATCTCAAATATAACTTTTCTTAACAAATTTGTTACCTTCCTGTACATATAAACTTACTGAGTGCGATATTTGTTATAACCTCCCTTTACAACTCACTCTGAATGGCATGTTTACCTCCCTTAACTTCTAAACTCGCTTGGTGTTATATTTATTAACTTCTTTTAAATACTTAAGAAATAATCTATATTCTACCGTTGTTAATCGGCTATTTAACAACGGTTCGAAGGTGTGATGCGCAGAAATTGGCCACGAAGAAATGGCCGATTAAGGGTGTATCAATGTCATGAATTTAAGAAATTTTTAAAGTATATGAAAACTCTTTATGATGGTTTTGTATTGAAGAGCTATTTAAGATGAATGAAAAAATAGAAAAAGTGTACAATTTGGTGAACAACAGTTGGCTCCATGGCCATGTAAAATTTACTCCACCCGCTTTCTCTTATTTTGTCCTTTTCAAACAGCCCGCTTCAATAAAATCCATTTTAAATGAAAACAAATATGATAATTTGGTTTTGTATTATTTATTTCCTATCTATAGTAGTATTTCTCCATACAAAAACTAATTTAAGAAAAAACAGGCACCAAATGTGAAATTTATAAAGCTCTAAATATCATTGATTTTTGTAAATTGTGTAAGGGGAGATAACTCTTTTTACTTTAATAACTCAAACTTTTCAACACTGACCTTTCAATTTCTTTTCATATTTTGAACTGCCTTAGCATTGGCTTTCATTTGGTAGAATATAAGAAAAAGTTTAATACTAGAACTATTTCATTTTCAAACGTTTTTACTTTTTTTTTCATAAAATCAAATATCTAATAAAATCATGCCCTATAAAAAGCATATTTTTGATATTCGAGGATCCATATTGTTCAAACCTAGTGCCTGCTTTGTCTAAATTTGGTTTCTATATGTGAAAATACCACCATAGAAATAAAATAAATAATGAAAACCCAAATTACCATGTTTGTTTTGTTTTGAAATAGATTTTACTGAAGCTTGTACTCTGAATGGGTAAAATTTGAGAGAAAAAGTCCAAATTTGACATACCTTTTTCAAATCGCTGTAGCTAAAAAAAAAGGACACCACCATATATTTTTTTTCCATTTTTTCATTCATCATAAATAGCTCTTCCAAAAAAAACAATGATAGAAAAAAAGTTTGATACTTTGAAAAAATCGCTTATGGGTTGGATACACCCTTAACGACGGTAGAACATTAATTATTTCGATCCTGACATTACAAATAAGGGTCTAATCGGGTATACACTTGTTCCTATTTAGTTATAAAGGGGGAAAATTGCATCGGACTATTTACACACGAGTATCTACATGTAGTAGGAACGCCTTTCTATTGCTGTTCCATTCTACCCATTCAAAAATCGTCATACCGAATAAAAGTGGCATGTTTCTAGCTTTGTTCTGAACAAAGGTGACCACTAAAAGCAGGTTGAAAGTAAAGCAGAATGTGCCTCTAGATGCATTCTGCTCTAATTTGCTGCCTGCTTTAAGCTACCATCTGCTTGGAAATATTACGTAACATGCCTTTCATTAAAGTAACTGTGTTTTAACGTAGGGCGGGCACAGGAAGAACCTGCATAACGGACTATTTTCACACCGTTGTATATCATACTAGATATATCACGGTAAATTTGTTCTTTGTTTGAAGAGATGAATTCACATGTCATGTTAGAATTTGTAGTATATTATATACTAACATTCCCATAGGTAGTCAACACTGGATTAAAAGAAGAAGAAGAAGAAGAAGAAATAGAATGTTTATTTAACTTGAACTATACAGTTTCTCGTCATACATACAATATCTATAAATATTTACAATAAACCTAGACATAATTGGAACGGTCACTTTATTTTTTATGGGACCAATGACTTAATTAAGTAATATTTACATTTATGTAAATATTCAACCTAAGCGACTTGTCATTAAAAAACAGTGAACATGTACATGGGAGGGGTACAGTTGCCTGTGCAAACAGTAGACTCAGATCAAAAGGCTCTAGAAAATCCCCTCTAATCAGGGTCTACAGTGTTTGGCATACTTATTTGCAATACATTTGCAAAGGTCAATGCGATTGAGTGGTCGATCATACACAACATTGACTGTAAACTGGTTGTATGTTGTTATAGGTGGTGATCTGGATGAAGAGGAGCTTGATCTAAAGGCAGTTGGTATCTGCCATCCAGACGGTGTCAGTGAAGATCCAAAGCTGCCTGACATGCAGAAATTATCTGTGGTTTGTATACATACGTCATTGCTCTTTCAATTATTGTTCACATAGGAAAATATAATACTCAAAGTTTTGCTAAACACCAAAGGCATACATGTATACCTCCATAGGTTCTATTGCATTGGCCCTATCAATTTCTCACCGCATAACTTATGTAACTTTTTTGTTCAATTCCGTCCATATTTGGAGATATTTTTTACAAAGGGTTCAATTAACAGTTTCTGATATTGTTTACACTCGTTTAGGTCCTGTAGGCAAAACCCGTGAAAATTATCAAACTATTTAGTCGAATATAACAGTATTTAATTTATTGAATTTAACTTACTTCATTGCGCTCAAGTCAAACACACTTGTATTTAAAAGCTAAAACGTGGATAAAACATGTATCAACTTTGTATTATGGGTAAGGTCGACTTAAAAACAAGTGCTACAGTGGAGAATCTGTTATTCTTTCCCAATAAACGCCTTTACGCTAAAACTATTATTTGCAGTGCAAACAGTTTGGAGCCAGATCAGACGCCGGGTAACCCGGCGTCTGATCAGGTTCCAAACTGTTTGCCACCAAGATAAACAAGAATTATCAGAATTGTCCAAAAGTTGTTCTTTTTCTACGTTTTAGTGCTTTGCGTTTGCGTACGTTTGCGTTTAAACGGGAAAGAATAACAGATTCTCCACTGTAATTATCGAGTTTCAGCTGTATAACCGATAGAAGAAAATGTAATGTACAATGAAATATCACTATCACGACCCCTAAATTGTGGTAATTAATACGTGTTTAAAGCAGATAACTGCTTTAAGCAAGGTGAACGTAAAGCTGACATCTCCTTTAGGAACTTCCTGTTTTGCGTTCACCTTGATTTAACTCATTATCCCCTGAGACTTCCAATGGACAATTCCAGTTTGCAATAAAGACTGTCCATTTCAGACTATTTAGGGTTTTTTTTATAATATATTACATAATTACAAACAGCTAAGTCACTTACCAATTATTCCATATTCTGTTTATGGATGTGTTTGACTTAAACCATTATCCATGGCTTGATATTGTTTTTGAATGCAGAGGGTCACTCAGAGCAGGTTGAAAGTAAAACAGAATGTGCTCTAAGGAGTTTTCTACTTTACTTCACGCCTGCTTTAAGCTACCATCTGCTAGGATATAGAATATGTTTTATGATGCATATTCATGACTAAAGTGGAACTATTATCTTCAGTCGAGGAATAATTCATAGGCGTAAAAATGCGTATTCTGTGTGTAATGGGTTAAGCAAGTTTAACTCTTTTAACCCTAGTCACGCATATATGCGTCATTTGTAAACAATGTACCTCTGAGGTATTCTTTGTCCTATCCAAACAGTATAGACCCTGATCAGAGGGCTCCTTAAGGAGCCCTCTGATCAGGGTATACACTGTTTGTCATTTTGATATTTTGTAAAAATCTACCCTAAAATACCAAAAATGGACTGGACTAAAGTGAAAACTAGAATTGCCCATTTGATGTTTCAGAGAGGAAAGGGTTAAGCTATTGAGGGTGGACTTTATATAGAATGCTATATAATTTCATTGGTCTACTTAAAATTAAGTTTATTTGTTTTATTAATTTTTACATCGTATATGAAACAAGTGATATATAATTTCATACTACTATGTACAATTTTTTTTTATTATTTGTACTTGAATCATGAAACAAGTTCAACCACCTTGATATTATATATTGTGTTTTCTGCAGAATCAACAACAAGAAGAAGATATGCGACCTCCACCAACTCCGATACCTCTGTGTGATCTAGCCCCGGCACCTAACACTGAGGACTTGTTTGGTAAGCTGTTTATTCCATGTCCTTATTCAGGGCTACCATTTCTCCGGATTTTTCCGAAATATTCGGATTTTTATTCTAACAGATTGTAGCTTATAGCAGATTGAAAGTAAAGAAAATGCGCCTTCAGGCGCATTCTGCTTTACTTTCAACACGCTTTAAGTAATCGCGCTTGAAAAAAAGAAAATTTGAAAATTTTAAGATTTTTTTAACTCGAATTATGGCAGCCCTTCTTATTCGTTTTCGTTCCTTTACTCCATATTTTGTTCCTAGATTTGAACACATATGACATGGCTCCAGATAAAATTTGCTGAAATGAACAAATCCAACATTTTCTCTCATTTCAGCACAAAATCCTTTTGAGTCACTACTCATTAGAATCGTCTCGAAGAGACGATTCTAATAAATAGTAACATCATAGGGTTCAATACTAAAATGTAGATTAAAGCTTTTGAAATACCCCCTTACCTGTAGACCTGCTATTTAGCCGTTTACTCCATATCCTATTTCTAACTTTGAAGACAGGTGACCACTTAAAACAAGTTGGAGATAAAGCAGAATATGCATTAAGGGGTATTATGCTTTACTTTGAGCCTGTTTTAAACTCCCATCTGCTAGAATGTAGGAAATATTTCTTATGTTGCAGATTCATAACTGTATAAAGTTGAGTTATTTTCTTCAGTGGAGGAATGAGTTAAATGCGTGAAAATGAGTAAATGGATATACAGTAGTGAAAATAGTACAGTAAAACCTCTCTATTACGACCACTAAACTATGTTAATTATTAGGGTGTTTACGGTAGGTGACCGCTTAAAGCGAGGTGACTGTGAAACAGAAAACTCCTTTAGGAGCTTTCTGTTTCACTGTCACCTTGCTTTAAGCTGCTACCTCTCTGTTGTACAATCAATTAGCCTTCATTTTAGTGGTCGTAATAGCGAGGTTTTACTGTATATTGTTTTACTAAAAACAATGCTTTTTTTATTAAACTACCCATTGCAAACAGTTTGAGAGCAGATCAAATTCTGAAAAAAAACTACGTTTGATCAAATATGAAAGTGTTTGCCTACTAAGTTTTCTTAACCATGTCAATTTCTACAAGTTTTCCAAGTTTTTTATAAGTTTTATTATTCATTTTCTCAGTATGTACAATCGCATATATAAGAGAATACATTTTATAATACTATAGCAAAGCCACGTGAACACAGAGGACAATTTTTATTCAAAAGCAGTTATATGAAATATCCCTCGAACACCAAAGGGTTTGTGCTGTAGTTGACAGCCAGCTAGTGAGGATCAGGCATTATTTGATTAGATCACACTGGGAAACTTGGCTTTATATCAAAGGTTCTTACTACATGTATTTATTTGATAAGAATCAGATAACAGACATAAATTCAGTAAAGGAAACGATGGCTGTCGATGGCCATCAATTGCAAGATGGCGTCTTGGTATGCGCTACCCTACACACGGGGTACAAACCGCTAACCTAAGCCGCAGACAGTGGCAACTGAACACATAGCTGGTCATACGATGTTGTTTTGACAATGATAATGGTTTTACTTTTGCTTCAAGGCATCAAGCCAATACAATACTTGCGACAAGAAGAAAATGTATCATATTTACAGTAGCTATTGAATAACGTAAATATATCATTGTCAAATTCAACTTAAATGTTATAATAAGGAAACCGTGATTCAAGGATTGTTGTAAAAGTTAATAAAGTAGAGATAATGCATGCTGTAACTCATTGTTATTATATACATGTACTAAAAGGAAGCAACACCAAATACTAAACTGGCAGGTAGTACTAGAATAAATACTGAGTTACAGTTTTTTATACGTCCACCACAAAAGGTGGTCGTATATTGGCGTGGCCCTGTCCGTCTGTCCGTGAATACGTCCATTCGTCCGTCCGTCCGCGCTAACATTTTTGGTATATGGGACTAGGTGACATAACACAGAACAAAAGAAAACAATAGAGCTGATTATTCCGTTAGTCCATGTTGGGTTTATGTGGCTTTTTGGTTTATGTGGCTTCTTTATGTGTCTTTTCACACCTTTTTAACAATGGGAAAGTCACATAAACCTGAAATGTTAGAACATCCGTTCGTTTGTCTGTAAATATTTTGTTTGTCCGGGGTTTTCCGGATATTTATCCGAAGGATATTGATGAAACTTCACAAAAATGTTATATGCATCAAGATCGGAAGCTAAGTCGAGTTTGAGGTTCATTTGATTTGTCGTTACAGAGTTATCTGCCCTTGATATACTTAAATATGCTTAAAAACGCTTGTCCAGAGTTTTTTTCGGTAAACTATTCAAAGGATATTAATGAAACTTCACACAAATGTTATATGCATCAAGATCTGAAGCTGAGATTAGTTTGATGATCATTTGATTCTACGTTACAGAGTTATCTGCACTTGATTTACTCCAATGTGCTTAAAAAGCTTGTCCGGACTTGTCTAGGAAAACTATTGGTGGGATATTAATAAAACTTCACACAAATGTTATATGCATCAAGATCTCAAGCTGAGTGAAACCTGAGGTTTCTTTTGATTTGTAGTTACAGAATAATCTGCTCCTGATATACTCAGATATGCTATAAAGGCTTATTTAACAGTGTTAACACACAACTACAGTTTTCAGTGAATTTTGATTATATTTGCCCACGGTTTAATTATATAAGAATAACTTCATAAAAGGGTTTGATTACTATTAAAATCTTATCATTGTCCAGAGTTATCTGCTCTTGGTGTACTCAGATATGCTAGAAAATACTTTATTTCAGTATTGATTAAACTTTATGCTCTAGTGTCTAAAAATTGAAATAAATTTTGATTTAAGTACTAGTATATATTAGTTTGCCCGTGGGCGTATTATCTACCGTTTGCGGTGCTCTCGTTAATATACTGTTTTGCCACAGTATACGTAATTGTTTCTATTCGCTCTTCGGTGTCACTTATTGTTCAGTTTCACAAGGCTGGAATTGAAATAATTCAATCACATAGGTTGTACTTGCTATTGATAAGAACCAACACACAGGTCATTTTAAAGAATACAGCCACACAGGTCAAGTCTTACGACACAGATTACTCAGTATAAATATAGCCACACGGGCGTAAAAATCAAACAAACAACCACGCAGGTTATATAATTAAATACAGCGGCAAACGCATGGCTTTCAACCTCACACAGAAAATATTAAATTAATGCCACAATACAAGCAAAACAGTATTTGTCTTTGTATATTTTTGGTACGATTCGACAAAAGTCTATTCCAAAAGGACTTGTATATTTATAGTTGACCGGCGTTATGCCATAAGGATAAAAAGCAGTATTTCAAGGTATTCAAAGACAGCATCTAATTGCTTATGGCGTTCTAAAACACTCTATATTACAGAAGGCTGGTTGGCATATAATTGTAGGCAACTAAAAGGACAACAAATGGGACTCCTTGTATACGACTATTATTCATTAAAATGCAATGTAAAATCCACGCGTAAAAAAAACATTCCTTTGCTTAAGGACGGAGCAAGGAGAAACTTCAATATACATCTTCACATTGGCCTGGGAATTACTGTAGCCAATTAAATTAATATATCGGCGGCAGTAGTTCAGTGGTAACACATTGGACTACGTTACCGGGGGTCGTAAGTTAAATCCCCCGCCGGACCAGCGGTCTGACTAGGGGATTTTTTCTGAATCCCCGATGATGTTAAGGAATGTTCTTGAGCAAGACATGTACCGCGAATTGCTCCTCTCCACCCAGAGGATAAAATGGGTACCTGTGAAGGGTCTGAGTCGGTACTGCGGCTGCATTTGACTGCGTCATATGTTAGCAGTGCTCAATATTGTAGGCAAGATGGCTCAATGATCAGGGGAGTAAATGTACAGTCGACTGAGCGGTCAGTCGGACTGAAAGTAGACTTTAACTTGGTATATTTTACCAAGAACACACCCATTATAAAAGTAGTATCGACAAACCTACTAGGTACATCGCTGGTCAAGCAAGTCCAGATACATGTCCATTACCACACACGTAACAATCAAATTGCTGAGGGTACCGACTGTATTTGTGACAATTTCAACTCGAGATAGGCTCTTTTAAATGAATGCCACCTAATCTTTTCGCCATATCTGAGTCGATATAGTTTTGGCTATTTTAAAAGTATGAAATGGAAGCATTGCCACTGCTTCAATAATAATTTTTTTGTTAATGACTTAAAGATTTTAACTTATGTGTATTTACATCTATTTTTCTTGTAGGAAATTTATACTCCGAATGATTAAGCGTATACCCTATAGGTCGAAGTAAGTTAATGGAAAGAATAAATTAAGTAATATTGAACCTTTAGTAGTGTATTTGGACATTACATTAATACAGGCATAGATATCCGGTTCCAGCGTAAGTATAAACTGTATACTGTGTCGGGAAAAATCCGAACACACGTGCGTGGTATAGCACCATGCTTTGAAAATACGTTCTTCCAGCTTACGTTTACAATCTGATCTGTACAACTCTAAACTACTCTTTAGAGGTGAAATTACTTCTCTAACCCAAACTAACAACATAGCCTAAATCGTTAAGTCACGCCCTCTTCATACCATGTGACCCTAGCAATGTGGACACTGGTCTCCTGCAGACAAGGGTGACAGTTTCAGTGGCCAATATCATACAGTGCTCCTTCCCTTCAACGGCCCTCCCAACAGCGACTCCCTCCTAACAACGACCATAGCAGCTTTTATGTCCAACCTTTTCATTGATGCAATACCGTCTGCTTAAAATTGTCGTCTGTTGTTTTCTTAAAATTACATTTAAGGGGACATTTTGATATAATAAATACAACGACGAGAGACAAACAGTTTGTATCCAGATCAGACGCCGCGTTAGTTACGCGACGTCTAATCTTGATTTAAGCTGTTTCCAAATACAATCCAATTTTCCTCCCTTTAACGACTCCCTCCGAACATCACACATAATCTTTGTCTCCCAATGGATGTTGTTGTAGAAAGGAAGCGCTTTATATCAATCCAGGACTGCCTGGATGATACATGCTGTGACATTAACAATCTCAAACTTCAATTTCAAAATATTGATAAGACATGTAATGCACAGTCATGTCAACCAAGGATTGGCTTGGTGAAACGTGTTGTAACAGTACAGGCTAGACAGTAATTAAGTTCAACTGCGAATGAAGAAAATCTGATAGAAAATATCAACTTTAAACTCAAAATGCGTTAGAGCAAAGTTGCAGTTGAGAAAATTCGTATTTATTGGTGCAATAATTTCTTTTTCTCAAGTCTGACGTACAACAAGCTTATTCTGGTAACTGTATTTTACAATGTATTTAGATCTTTAGAAATCAACATATTTTATTTTTGGGTTATACGTTTTTATAGTTTCCTGCTTCTCTTTCCAAATTATGGCATGATGTTCTGAAATTAACATATTCGGATCTGAATTTCTGTACTGTTAAAACGCTCAGATAATTTTCATATAATTATTCAATACTTACTACTCTTTCTGTGTTTAAGCCTAAATGATTCATATCACTCTTGTTATAACCCATTTATGGTCATGTATGTCTTTTAAAGGGTACATTGAAAAACAGTGTAGATCCTGAATAGATCCTGATTAGACACTGTGTCACGCGGCGTCTTATCAGGGATATCATTGTTTGCTATTGAGTACGAAATGTTCAGCTATAGGAAATAAATATTGCATTGTTTTTATATTCCCGTGTATATGAGTAAAGAAATATTTTTGCAAGCACATTTTAGTTTATTGCAATATCTAGGCATGATTTGGTTTAAATAATTAAGGTGGTTCGACAGCGGGCGGCCCGCATCTCGAGTTCCGGAAATGCTGATGACTTTCACCTGATCTTTATCTTTTCGGCACGTGCTTAAAGTAAAAAATTTACATAAAGAAAAATCAGATCAACTTCAGTGTCTTCTCTGTTAGCGCAGTTGGTTGGGTGGTTGACTAGCAATCCAAAGGTTCCAGGTTCGATTCCCACTCGCTTCAAAACTTTTTTTTAAATAAATTGTCCGATTTTATTGACTAGTTAATCCATAACGCAGTGATCAAAGGACAGGCTATGTTTAGTCACGTAATAATGAATAATATCAGATGCAAGTATAGTCAAGTGACAACTAAACTTTGTGAGGATTTGTAGCCTATATGACAGATGGCAGCTTAACACAGGACAAAAGTAATGCTAAAAGATAGATCCTAAAGGACCTTTTATGCATTACTTTTGTTATGTATGAAGCAGTCACCTGTCTTCAAAGATCTACGTGCTACCGTATGCAATGGTCCCTTGTAACAGGTTTGACTTATGGTATTATTTAGAGCTGACGGCATTTTAAAGTTGAACTCAAGGGAGGTTACTCGTTTTGTGTTAACATTTTGTCAGAATTTCTGGAAATCATGTATAAAATGTAAATTCCACTGTAGATTTTCATAAAACTTTTGCGACTAGTAGAACTAAGTAATATCTATCTAATAAGATTAAAATTAGTGTATGTTAAACGACTAGATTTTTTGTAATTTGAGATTTAGTGACTTTTTCCGAATTTGACTTTTTTAAAATATTGATATTTCCAGAAAATATGTCATGAAATATTTTTTGTTTGCACACTATCTTATAGTATCTGTATAGTTTACTTGAATGTACAGAAAGTATTGAGTTATATCATTTTATAAAGAAAATATTCCTGTTTATTAAAAAAGGAGCTTTTCTCGACAAAAGGTCCTGTCAGAAAAAAACGGCACTGTAACTTTTTTTTATTTTAACGATTTTTCACTCTCCATATGGTATATTTCAATTTAATCAAGGTTTCAAAGAATTCTGACACAGAATAAGCTGACCCGCGAACCACCTTAAATAAAACTGTTTTCATTGCTAGCCCACTGTTTCTACAAAATGTAACCAATTCCAGCTATTATTTAACATCTTTTGAAGATGATATCCAAATATCGGCACCATTGCTATCATCAAGTAATATCATATTATTACTTTTCAACTAGCCATATTAATAAACTGAATTTGAAATAAAAAATTTAAAAGTATTTATCTTCAATACAAAGATAATGAACCGTTTAAACCAATGTTACTCGATTTGCGAAGTAGCACAGACGTTTGATTATATATCAAGCTGATCATGTAAGCCATGTACAGCATCAGACATCGGTGAAAAACACCCGCAAAAATTTGCAGAGATATATATTAAGGTCGTTATTTGAAACAATAACAGATTCAGTTGATCTGTTTAGATATGTTCAATTTTCGTATAACCTATTCGACACTTTCAAGCTGCAACATCGTATACGGTGTTTCTTTTACTATAAACGTTTCAAGCTTTTGTAAATTAAGTATATTCTTCTAAATTCTTTTCTGTCCGAGCTTTTCTTCAACTTCTCAATGCCTTGTACATTATGGAATTACTTACTTCACAATAGTTCTCCACCCACGGCATATGCTTTTTTATAACTAACCCTCGAATACCTCTTTTTTGAGAAAGTGTTCACCTACTTTCAGAAGAATTTCACGTAATGTGGATTATAAACACTTAATATTCTTGTTGTCAAAATTTTAATTCTGGTACAATATATCCTTTTACACTCGTTTATTGTAAGACTTAATATAATCACTAGTCAATAAGGTATTGCTCTCTGATATGTTATAAAATATCTGCGAATCATCTTATGATAAAGCAGGGCTTCAGGTAAGAGGGGGTCAACCCTGGCTACGAGTATACAGTAAAACCCCTCTAAACCGGAACCTCTAAATACCGGAATTCTCTCTAAACCGGACAAAAACTTTGGTCCCGTTTCTCACCCATTTTTACTTTTATTTATTCCTTCACTGAAGAAAGTACATTTATGAACATATATCATCAGACATATTTTCTATATTCTAGCAGATGATAGCTTAAAGCAAGTTGAAAGTAAAGCAGAATGCACCTTAAAGCGCATTCTGTTTTACTTTCAACCTGCTTTAAGTGATCAGCTATCTTCTGTACTAGAAACAAGCTATGGATTAAACCCCCTCTAAACCGGAAACCCCTCTAAACCGGACATTTTTGTTGTCCCCACACATGTCCGGTTTAGAGGGGGTTCACTGTACTCGGTCATTTATAAACAGTGTACACTTGCTCTATACAAATAGCGTAGACCCACATCAGAGGGCTTCTTACAGAACTCTCTTATCAGTAGCGCGTTCAAGTACCGTATCAGAGAACAGCAACGTTAACCGATGCAAACAACCCATATAGTACGACATCTAACGTTCTCCAATACTCTTCAATAATAACTCATTGCGCCCCCAAGTTTATTAACTTTTCAAGGGTACGAACGATTTATGTTCGAATCGGAATAACACACGCAATAGTGTACTAATCAACTGAAATGCATCAATTTTACCGCATATAGAAATAAGATTTAGCTGCTCGGGTGTAAGCTGCTTTGTTTGATACATTAAGTATCGGAAAATGTTGGTTTATTGATGAGAAATGAATTCGGGACTGTTTGCTGGTTTTATTAAATTCATTTGGTCGCCATGTTGGTTTCCTTTGTTGGCGATGGCCAACCTACCTCTGAGGCCGTTCGTGCCGTTCGCAATTGGTAACAGCCAAACGGTCGTTAAAGTTAAATTGTTACCGTTTTCTGATGCAATCGATGCAATCGATACGGTACTTGAACGCGCTACTGAGTATCCACTTTTTGTAAATCTGAAACATGTAACAAAATATACGTACATGTATAGGCCGGTTTTATTGACTTGGCAGGGCGGAGTTTCGATGTGGACCATTGCATTTTAACTTTAGGGGCGGCAGCACGCTCTTTTATTTTCGGAATTTACCGTTTTCGTCTGCCGTTCTTTACCGGTATTACTGGAATTTTTGACAGAAGGAATATAATGAAGAATGACAAACAGATTGAATCCAGATCAGACGCCGTGGATTCAAGATGTTTGTAAATGTGAACAAAGTCTTATTTTTCTCTCCCTTTAACAACTCCCTCCGAACAACACACGCACCCTTTGTCTCCCATTGGGTGTTGTTGTAGAGAGGGAGCACTGTACATACCTTTTTCACGTGGATATGAATGCACGTGTAAATTGTGTTTCTCCATGTTGAAAGTATCAGACAATAATGATATAATTCGGAACTTTACCTATCATCCCTATAATCAAAAGTAAATTAGTTTATCTTTGCCAAAGGTTAGCTCCGTCCTGCCAAGTCAATAACACCGGTCTATATCTCTGTGAAAATGGTTTAACTTAATTGTTAACAGGTTATACAGAGTAAACCTACATTGTAAACTGGAATTGACCATTTAAAATCTCAGGGATGAATAAGTTCAGCATGTACAGTGAAACCCCTCTAAACCGGACATGTGTGGGGACAACAAAAACATCCGGTTTAGAGGGGTTTCCGGTTTAGAGGGGTTTTAACCCATAGCTTGTTTCTTGTATGGAAGGTAGCTAACCACTTAAAGCATGTTGAAAGTAAAGCAGAATGCGCTTTCAGGAGCATTCTGCTTTACTTTCAACCTGCTTTAAGCTATCATCTGCTAGAATATAGAAAATATTTCTTATATTATATGTTCAAGAATGTACTTTCTTCAGTGAAGGAATAAATAAAAGGCGTAAAAATGGGTGAGAAACGGGACCAAAGTTTTTGTCCGGTTTAGAGAGAATTCCGGTATTTAGAGGTTCCGGTTTAGAGGGGTTTTACTGTAAATACATCTATAGAGAGAAAGAAAGACTCCTTAAAGCATGGTTAACGTAAAACAGAAATCACCTTGGTTTAAGCTGTTACCTGCTTTAAACAAGTTGCATTAACTCTTTCTTCCCTGAACCTTCGAATGGACTTTTCCAGTTTAAATTTTAGTCTAGTCCATTTCTAACTTTTAACGGTTGTTTTTGTCAATGTGTTGCATAATGACAAACAGTGAAGACCCTGATCAGAGGGCTCCTTTAAGAGCCCTCTGATCTGGGTATTCACTGTTTGCATAGGACACGTGTACTATACTATCCGCATGTACACTGTTTCAAAAGGACGCCTGTATACGGGACTAGGGTTCAAAGGGTTAATTTCAACAATTTTTTTGTCATAATAGAGATATTTTACTGTGATTGTAACCCTTATTTATTGCAGGTAACATTGATGACTTGAAGAAACAGCACCAAAAGCACACGGAAGACTTTTCTAAGGCCCAACAGATGAACAAGACACGTATGGAGCAAGGCCTGCAAGCAAAACTTCAGCAGCGTAGACACAAGAAGAGGGACTTCTAAAAGTTCAGCTGAACAAACACCGCATATACTTCAATAAAAACATGTTATTAAACAAAACTCAACTCAACTCAACACATCTTAACTCAACGGAGACAAAAGAAGAGGGACTTCTAAACGTACAGCTAGACTAACGCCGCATATATTTTAACATAATCATGTGATTTGACAAAACTCACCGTAACTCGTCTGAGCGGTCCACAAGAAAAAAGACATCAAAAACTTTAGCTGGATTGATACCACATATACTTTTATATAAACGTGTGGTTAGACAAAACTCAACTCAACTCAACAGAGGCTGAAGAAGAGACTCCAACTGGATTGACACCTTATAAGTTCCAATACAAACACGTGGTTATGTAAAAACTTAACTAAACTCAATAGAGACACAAGTAGAAAGACTTCTAAAAGCATGTGGTTTCTGGTTAGACAAAACCTAAATCAACTTAGCTCAAAAGAGACACCAGAAAAAGGGACTTCAGAGAAACCCTAGCTGGGTTTATTACGCACCGCATAATCTTAGATATAAATACGTATTTTGACAAAAAACCAACTCAACATGTGTGCCCAGTTATAATACTATTAGATATCTGAATCCCAAATTTCTTAAGCGCTCAAAGTATATTAAAAAGAAGCGTATTCAAAACCATTGGCTAGCGAATTTGCTCTGAAACACAACATTAACCCATTCACGCCTGAAACTTTAAATGGACAATTCCAGTTTCTTATTCAGAATTGTCAGGGCTGCCATTTCTCCAGATTTTTCCTAAATATTCGGATTTTTTTTATTGTACATGTTAGCTTAAAGCAGGCTGAAAGTAAAGCAGAATGCGCCTTAAGGCGCATTTTGCTTTACTTTCAGCCTGCTTTAAGCAGCCACTTGTCAACAAAACTACAAACAGGCGAAGGGGTAAAGATACGATTCGTAAAATCGCACTTGAAAAATGTAAATTTGGAAATCTTAGGATTTTTCATGTCAACTTATGGCAGCCCTGAATTGTCCATAGACGTTGTGTACTCTTTATATGTACACTGTTTGTATACGAAACAGACACGTGGCACAAGGGGTAATGAGTTCAGCAGATTTTAATCATTGAAATTCAACTCTGTGTAAGGATTTATTAGTATGCTTGCAATGGAGGTCATGTCAAACACTGATTTGCAAAAGTATGGACGTAATCAGTAAGCTTTAAACTGATCTACTTTATCTGCATCATCACCAACATTTGCGTTTTTGTAAAATTAAGAAAAGATGAAATTCGGAAATTAGGTACAGTGGAGAATCTGTTATTCTTTCCCTTTTACACGCAAACGCAAAGCACTTAAACGTAGAAAAGTACAACTTTTGGACAATTCTGATAATTCATTTTTATCTTGGTTGAAAACAGTTTGGAGCCTGATCAGACGCCGGGTTACCCGGCGTCTGATCTGGCTCTAAACTGTTTGTAATTGAAATAATAGTTTTAGAGTAAACGCGTTTATTGGGAAAGAATAACGTTTTCTCCACTGTACTTGAATTAGGTAATTAGAATTAGGATATGTATATTGAGATTGGCTGTTACTGAAATTAACTATGCAAATAAGCTGTATCGACGTAATGGTCAAAATAATTTACTCGCGCAATGTTACTACAGAAATTAGGAAATTGTATTTAGAATAAGTAAGATAAAAGATAGGAAAAATTAGATTGAAACAGGAAATATTCGATTGGAAATAAGGGAAAGTACACAGAGATTGACTTTACCATGTAGCATTATATGTTGTGTTTTGGTTAAATTATGAAATAAACACATGTGTTATGATTGCATCCAGTGAACAGTTATTCCTGTATCAAGCCAGTTAAGCTTGTTGTCAGTTTTGAAGACAGGTGGTTGCTTAAACCGGGCTCAAGGTACTGCAGAATTCCTCTTAATGCGCATTATTCTTTTCTTAAGCCTGCTTTAAGCTACCATCCACTTGAATACAGAATATATACTTCATGCATATTCATGACTGTACAAATTGAAACTGTTTTTTCTTCATCAAAGGCGTAAAAATGTGTATCTATGGGTTTAAGATGATACATGTTTGACTTTTCTGTTTGTACTATCTGATCATTGTTGAAACTGTAAAAATGTTCATATTTCTTTGTCATCAAACCACTTCGCAGGAAAATGTACCATGGAACACAACAAATAATATAAAGAATGCTCCAATGCTTTTGAGTTGAGTCTGAAGTCGTTCCCAATCATTTATTGGTCAGATTTGAGCCTAGGCTCCAATCTGACCAATAAATGCTTAAGAACGATCTCAGACTCAACTCAAAAACTTTATAACCATGGACCTATATTGTATTAAGTCTGGTCTAAAAAGTCGTTTGAATTGAGTCTGAAATCATTCTTAAACGTTTGATTGATCAGATTTGAGCATATGTGACCAATAAAAAGGTTTGAGAATGATTTCGGACTCAATTTACCGCTTTATAAGCTTTGGCCCGTACTATTTGCAATGTGTTTTTTGGTTGGTTTCAGAACTCCAGATAAGGGGAGTATTTCAAAAACTAAAATCTTTTTGTTTTTGCATAAAAGCCCATGGTGTCACTACTCATTAGAATCGTCTCGAAGAGACGATTCTAATGAGTGGTAACACCATAGGATTTTGTGCTTAAATGATTGAGAAAATGTAGGATTTGTTCAGTTTACTCCCTCTTATATGGAGCCCTGTAAGGTTTGTCTAATGATGCACACTGATCTTGTTCTTGTGCATTACGTAAATCGATAGCCTTGAGAATGAAAAAAGAAAAGTTTAACTTGTTGAGAAAGAAAATGGTTAACTCTTTAAACCCTGAAACTTCAAATGGACAGTTTCCTATAAAGCATAGTCCATATTTGACTTTATAGAGTTTGATTTTACAATAAATCGTTAAATGACAAACAGTGTAGAACCTAATCAAAGGACTCCTTTAGATTTCTGATCTAGGTCTACAACTGTTTGAATAGGACAAGTGTACACTTGATGTGTACACTTTTGTAAAGGGTGTATATACACGTAACAAGGGTCAGTAGGTTAAACCATATCAATGTGTATAGGTGTTTGTTAGTATCAGGGCTGCCATTAATTGATCCTAATTCAGTTATATATGTTTAGAGCCATTGTATATATTGTCTGAATGTTTACACACAAGGGAAAGGGCCTAATCTAATGTTGCAAGAACTTGTGACCCAACCCCATTTTTATGTATATTTATGGAAATAAATAAGTTTAAACTAAACTATTGATCCTGAAAAATCCTAAACTATTCGATTTTTTCTATTTTTCAAGCGCGATTATTTAAAGCAGGTTGAAAGTAAAGCAGAATGTGCCTTAGGGCACATTCTGCTTTACTTTCTGCATATTTTAAGCTACCATCTGCTGGGATAAAAATACGAAGATTTCGGAAATATCCGGAGAAATGGCAGCCCAGCAGTATGTGCACAGTATCATTCATGATATAAGTACATGTATAATGTATATTTATGAGATCGGCAATACTGAATATACTTGAGTATATTTCGAATCGAAAGTTACAAACTTGATGTTTAGGCTACTAGCAAAAGGAAATATTAGTGTCAGTATTGTTTAAACGTGCAGCTGACAAGAATCTTTGCTCATTGCTCAAAAACAATTTATATTTATCATTGTTAAATACCTTCTCCGCACTTGTGTTATATATGTATGTATTTTGTAATTTGTCATGTCATACTGTCAGTCATGTGTATATTTGTTTGTGTATTTTCCTCATGGGCTTTTAGGCCTAATGGAACTACTATGAATAAACTTATCATGATAAAGGCATCATGTCGATGGTTTCGGGGAGTGTATGTGCATGTATTTGTATTGTGTGAATGAACCTTGTTAGTTTGATAAGTTGTACAGTAGGCGCCTCTCTATAATTAATTACCACTTAATTATGTTAAATATTTTGGTGTTTAATGCAGGTGGCTGTTTAATTATTCAATGTAAATGTTAAACAGAAAGGTCAATTAGGATCATCTTGCTTTAAGTTAACACCTGTCATTTAGTCTTTAATACAACCAATTAATCCATTTATGCCCACGATCCCATATATGGGACATAGGCAAACAGTGTAGACTCTGATCAAACGCCTTATGCGGTGTCTGATCAGAGTTTACACTTTTTACTGATAGGAATTTCAATATAAAACAAAATGAAAATGAAAATTTTGACCATCATCCCTTTGATAAAAAATGGACTAACCCAATATATAAACATGGAAGAATCCACTGGGCACAAATGGGTTAATCTTTAGTGGTTGTAAAAAAAGGGTTTGTTTTGATAAAGACAAACTGTTGAGCCTGTGTACTGTGGCCACATACAGTGGAGAATCTGTTATTCTTTCCCGTTTAAACGCAAACGTACGCAAACGCAAAGCACTAAAACGTAGAAAAGTACAACTTTTTGACAATTCTGATAATTCATGTTCATCATGGTGGCAAACAGTTTGGAGCCTGATCAGACGCCGGGTTACCCGGCGTCTGATCTGGCTCCAAACTGTTTGCACTGCAAATAATAGTTTTAGCGTAAACGCGTTTAATGGGAAAGAATAACATATTCTCCACTGTACGACCAATGAAGCAAAGGCTAATTGGTTATATAAAAAACAGGTGACATCTAAATGCAAGTGCATCTATCGTTAGCACCAAATAATAAACACAATTAAGTGGTTGTAATATAGAGGGGGGAGTGTAAAGGCAGATTACAGCTTATTGTAGAGTTAGTAATGCAGAATCGTCCTATAGAATTTCGAGATTAAGAGTGGTTTACATGTTCTTGCATTGATCAGTTTTTATGAAAATCCTAAAAATCGGGACGATTTCCGATTCACAAGTTCAGTTCCATTTTGGACTGGTTAAGGTCGTTCTTTGTAATTTACAGTGCAGAATTTATTCAGAGGGCCCCTTAAGGACCCCTTTGATCAATGTCTACACTTTTGTTATAGTGCAAGTGTACTCTTCACAGCAACACTGTTTGTAATTGACGAGTATACTCGTTGATAGGGATAAATGTGTTAAAAGTAAGCCTGCAAAGTATTTGCACTTCAAATGTTATCTTATTTGCTCACATTTTGTCTACTCTTTCATTGAATGTTTCCATAGTGTTTCGTGTAAATAAAACTGTGATTTTCCTTTGAAAAATTTTTCATTTTTTTGTATTTTTGTCTCCGCATTTTCTTCATTATCCCTAACCATGCCTATCGCGACTTCACCGGTTTTGACACTTTTGATTGAGATCAGGGCGTTTCATAAAACTTCTTACGACAAATGCTGTCGTAAGTCAGATTATAAAAGTATCAATTATTATTTATTTCTCCATCTAATCCTGTCTTGTGACATCTTTTTGGAATCGTCTTTAAAAGACGATTCCAAAAAGATGTCACAAGACAGGATTAGATAGAGAAATCACAGATTAAATGTATTTTAAAGTTTTGAATTAGGACAACATTTGTCGTAAGAAGTTTTATGAAACGGGAGCCAGATGCTGTGTAACGCTGTATCTGATCTAAAACCAAACTGTTTTAAGGTTTCATAAGTTAAAATATATACATATAAATCTAAATTTAACAAACGACAAATGTTAAAGCAGACGGTATTACGTCATCATAAGACTAGACTATAATTATCTACTTGTATAGAAAGTTATTTTTTCACTACTTGAATAAATTATTTACCTTCGACAGTTTCGACATCCACTGATGTCTTTCTCAAGAATGGCACTGCGACGATCGGCTATCTTCGGCCTTGCTAGTCAGTTTCCGGCTTCGTGGATAATTTATTCAAGTAGTGAAAAAAGAACTTTCTATACAAATCGATTTGACCTACTAAATGAACACATTCAAGGATATAATTATCTACCCTGTTGGGTGGCATGAGTAACGGGTTTTTTTTTGTCTTGTCTTGCAACATATGTCTCAAAAGTGGGACTAATACGTCACTTTTCTTGCTGAAGCGTCCGACATTTCTGTCGGTGGAGGCAACGTCGACAACAGCAACTATTATACCTCAGGCAAAATAAAACAAGAGCCCCATGGGGCATTTTCGCTCACCTGAGAATAACTGACAAAATGGAGATAATTATTTATGTCCAGGAAGGGGTCATTTTTTACCCGAGGGGCATAATTTGAACAATATTGTAAGAGGACATGATGCTATGTGCCAAATATCTAAGATCAGGCACATAGTAGGGTTTTAGACAAGAAGATTTTTGTAAGTTTCCATAGTAAAAAAATCTATTTTTAGCTCCTGTGACCTACATATGCAACAGACTGAAACCATTTGAACAAATAGGTAAAGGATATCTAGAAGTGTGACCATGCTGAATATCAAAGACGTTTTGAAAATTTCACTATATAACTCTATGTAAAACTGTGACCCCCGGGGCGGGCCAATTTTGACCCCATGGGGCATAATTTGAACAAACTTGATAGAGGACCTGTACGCGATGGTATGTGCAAAATATCTAAGCTCTGGCCCTTGTAGTTTCAGAAAAGAATTTTTTTTAAGGTTTCATAGAAAAAAAATATCTATTTTTAGCTCCTGTGACCTAGTTATGCAACCGACCAGAACCATTTGAACAATTTTGGTATAGGACATCTAGAAGTGTCACCATACCAAATATCAAGGCTCTGGCCATATTAGTTTCAGAGAAGAAGACGTTTGAAAATTTCACAATATTACTCTATGTAAAACTGTGACCCCCGGGGCGGGGCCAATTTTAACCCCAGGGGCATATTTTAAACAAACTTGATAGAGAACCTGTAGATGATGCTGTGTGCCAAATATCTAAGCCAAAGCTCTGGCCATATTAGTTTCAGAGAAGAAGCCGTTTTGAACATTTCACTATATAACTCTATGTAAAACTGTGACCCCCGGGGCGGGGCCAATTTTGACCCCAGGGGCATAATTTGAACAATCTTGATAGAGGACATGTATGCGATGCTATGTGTCAAATATTTAAGCTATCGCCCTTGTAGTTTCAGAGAAGAAGATTTCTTAAGGTTTCATAGAAAAAAATCTATTTTTAGCTCCTGTGACCTAGTTATGCAACGGACCAGAACCATTTGAACTATTTTGGTATAGGACATCTAGAAGTATCACCATGCCAAATATCAAGGCTCTGGCCATACTGGTTTCAGAGAAGAAGACGTTTGAAAATTTCACTATATAACTCTATGTAAAACTGTGACCCCCGGGGTGGGGCCAATTTTGACCCCAGGGGCATAATTTGAACAAACTTGATAGAGGACCAGTAGATAATGCTATGTGCCAAATATCTAAGCGCTGACCCTTGCAGTTTTTGACAAGAAGATTTTTTAAGATTTCCTTATTTTTTCACTTTGGTTGCCATGGCAACCAGAGTTCTGCATTGTTTTTAATTCTTTGAACAAATTTGAAAGAGCTTGACCCAAAGAACATTTCTGTAAAGTTTGGTTGAATTCTGTCAAGCGGTATAGGAGGAGATGTCATTTGAAGCAATTGTTAACGACGACGCACGACACGCGACGGACGACGGACGACGACGGACGCCGGACACAGGGTCATCCCAATAGCTCACCTTGAGCCTTTGGCTCATGTGAGCTAAAAAATACCTCTGTTTCCGCAGGGCTCCAGATAAGAGGTAGTTTTTTCAACAAATCCCACATTTTCTCACTATTTTTAGCACCAAATCCTATGGTGTTACTACTCATTAGAATCGTCTCGAAGAGACGATTCTAATGAGTAGTGACACCATATGGTTTAATTCAGAAATAAAGATTTTAGTTTTTGAAAAACTACCCTTATCTGGTGCTCTGGTTTCCGGTAACCCGACCGACCCTAATTTTTCCCTCCGACCCTAAACTTTTTTTTTTATTTTTCGAAAAATGCATTGTCATTTTGGCGGCGCATGTGACCAGTCGTTGTTTTTAAGAACGTGTAATAGAAGCTATTCCCCCACTTAATTGTTTAAAAAGCTACTTTTTAGTCGATTAAGTGTTTTCAAAATTGAATTTTGAATAATATTTAGCAAATATCTAAGTGAAATTTGATCTTAATCTGTCATAAAGTACCTTCCTTGCAGATATAATCTGCTAGTTAATCAACCATAACCACGTTCAACATGCAGACAACACCTTTCAAAATAATTCGATCAATCATATATAAGTCCCTACTTTGCCGGTTTGGTATAACAATATTGGTTAACAATCATACCAATTTTGGTAATGGGACCTATCAGTTAAATCAACAATTTGAATTGATATTTCAAGGGTTTTATGTATGGCCCAGGGCTCTGCAAAATGAAATACATTCATATATTTTCATATACGAATATGATTATATAAATTACTCTATTAGAAAAGTTACATAATTATATTAATATATGATTGTTTAAAAAAAAAAAAATTGTTTTGGCATGTAATAGGAAACTCGGGTGAATTTTTATTTGGCCTCAATGTCTTTCACGATAAGTTTACGGTCATTTTCCTTGGAAACTTCTTTTTTTATTTTGTCTTTTCCGTACTTTCTCCGTTAACCCTGAATCTGCCGATCGTGACTTCATCTGTTTAAAAAAAACAATTTTGATTCAGATCAGACGCCGCGTAACGCGGGGTCTGATCTGGATCAAAAATGTTGAACGCTTGTTTTTAGGTTTCTTAAAATGAAAAAAAGAAATGTATAAATCTAGATTTAACAAATTTTACAGACGACAAATATAAAAACAGATGATATAACGGCATCATAAGGCTTGACCATACCCAATTGGGCGGGGAAAATAACGACTTTACTGGACCTGCAACAGATCTGATGCTTTAACCCTTTTCCCTATAGAAGCGCTTTTTAGCGCATTCAATATATTCCTCCACTGAAGAAAATAGTTCCAATTTATACAGTAATAAACATGCACCATGATAAATATTTTCTATATCCTAGCAGATTGTTGCTTAATGTAGGCTGAAAGTAAAGCAAAATGTGCCTTAAGGCACATTCTGCTTTACTTTCAACCTGCTTTAAGTGATCACCTATTTTAGAAATTAGAAACAGGCTATGAGGTAAAGGGTTAAAGACGGGACTTTTGTGTCGCTTTTCTTGCGGCAGTGTCTGACGTTTCTGTCGCGGAGCTAGCGTCGACAACAGCGGCGATGGCATCATAATTTGCTTTACCCTCAACCTGTTTAACCCTTTACCTGATAGCATTGTTTCTAGTATTGAAGATATGTGACTACTTAAAGCAGGCTGAAAGTAAAGCAGAATGCGCCCTAAGGCGCATTCTGCTTTACTTTCAGCCTGCTTTAAGCTATATACTGCTAGAATAAGGAAATTATTAAATATGACATATATTCATTACGGTATAATTTGGAACTATTTTCTTCAGCGGATGAATAAAATGAATGCGCTAAAAGTCGCTTCTATAAGGGAAAGGGTTAAGCAACTATCTGGCTTCAATTCTGAAAACATGCTACGGCGGCTGTAATAGTACTGCAACAGGTTTAAATCCAGAACTGATGCTTCCGAGTCTGGTCTGGATCCTAATTATTAGACACTTGTAACAGGGATTTGGTCACACCTCCATACATCAAGCATCAAAACAATTTATGCCGACAACGACTTGAAGTAATGAATGTCATGAAAAGGTTTAAGTATGTCCTACGTTAGAAGGTAAACGGGTTAAAAACTTTTAACGCCAATGTTAACCATTTGCTTTAACATATTCCCAGACACATAATACAGTGGAGAATCTGTTATTCTTTCCCGTTTAAACGCAAACGTACGCAAACGCAAAGCACTAAAACGTAGAAAAGAACAACTTTTGGACAATTCTGATAATTCTTGTTTATCTTGGTGGCAAACTGTTTGGAGCCTGATCAGACGCCGGGTTACCCGGCGTCTGGTCTGGCTCCAAACTGTTTGCACTGCAAATAAAAGTTTTAGCGTAAACGCGTTTATTGGGAAAGAATAACACATTCTCCACTGTAGTATTAAAGAACAGTAAACCTCTTTATTATGACCACTGTAAACTGTGGTATTCAGCAGGTGTTTAACCCATTTTATGCGGGATACACTTTTAGGTGTACCTCTAGGCAAACAGTTTTGATCTCAGATCAGGCCCCACATTGTGGGGCCTGATCTGAGATCAAAACCGTTTGCTGCTAAGTCAATATTCTATCAGAAACTGTTTATATTTGAGTTATATCCGCTGCAGACGACATTTTAAAATGGCCCCCAAATATTACCCAGCATGCAACGGGTTAAGACGTGAGAATGCTTAGAGTAAAGTGAACGTAAACCTTGAACGCTCCATAAAAGCTTTCTGATTTACTTTCACTTTGCTTTAAGCTGTCATCTGTCATTTATGCAGTCAATACGCCTTCTTTTAAGTGGTCGTAATAGAGAGGGTCTACTGTATGTACATCTGCAGTTTTACACAAAACTTGAATTTTATAAAGTTCTGACTAAAGACATACTTCTACGAGTACTAAACAATCTGGATGCTTACCAAACATCGCGTGACGCGCCGTCTGATCTAGGATCCAAATAGTTTGCAAAAACGGGTTTAGCCGCATATGACGCGAACGGTTTAAGAATTGGATACAGGGTTGCCATAAATAGATAAAAAATCCTAAGATTTCAAAATTTTAAATTTTTAAAGCGCGATTTTCCGAATTGTACCTTATTACCCAGTCTGTTTTTAGCTTTTAAGACACGAGATGCTTAAAGCAGGTTGAAAGTAAAGCAGAATGCGCCTTATGTACTGGAACAAAATTCCGAAGATTTAGGACAAATCCGGAGAAATGGCAGCCCTGTGGATAAAAACACGAGAACAGAAAAAATATGAACTAAAATAGAAATTGAAATTTGAAAAAGTAATATTCCATCTGACGCCGTGTTACGGATCCATACTGTTTACAAAGCAGCCGATTTTAGTAGAGGTTAAATGATAAACTAAACAATACAAATTAATCTGAATCGAGAGATAAAACTAACTATACATATTGTTATGTACATTGAGGTCATCTACGATACGGCGCTACAAAGTCCTTGCTGTATTTTAACAGTTTACTTGTGATACAGTCGAGTCTGAATCAACACATTATACTTGTATTTCAAAGCTATAACATGATTAACCCCTTCACTGCCGTGACGTCATCAATTTTAAACAATTGTCGTCTGCTTTTATTTCTTAAATTTTAATTTTTGCTATTTTGACTGAAGAAATATTGAAATGAGTGTCAAACAGTTTGGATCCTGATCAGACGCCGCGTAACGCGGCGTCTGATCAGGATCCAAATTGTTTGCAAAAAACTGTTGTGCTCGGGGTAAGGCAGTGAAGGGGTTAAGCCACGTTCTGACTTTTGTAATAGGAGCCTGTCTTACAGCATATTAAATCCGTTTTATTGACATTGAACTGTTGGAAACTGAGTCAGTTTGACTCCAACGAATTCGGGTTATCAAGATGCGACTGTATATATGCATTTACAGTCGAAACCCGATAATTCGATCTCGCAATAGTTCGAACATATCAATATTTCAGCCTTAAAACGTGGCTTAGCGCCACGTTTTAACTTTGAAATATGGGTATGTTCGACTTAAGCAAGATCGACTTATCGAAATTCAACTTATGAAATACTGGTACAATCGATTTAAGCGAGTTCGAAGTATCGAGTTTCGACTGTATGTGGCATTAGATATAACTAGACTTGTTAGTTTGAAAGCACGTGCTCGGCCATATTGATATAGACAATGAATTTGTGGGACTTTGAATTTTAAGAGAACTTATTTTAGTTATATTAAATACTCAAAATCACTAAAGATTGATAACTGTGTAGTCATGTAATTCTAGACAATATTTTGTAGTTGTCTTTCGATGTGTAGAAAGTATAAACACTAGTTATGGCTACAGGTGGAATAAGTTCTTTGGAGTGTTTAGAATCTGAGGATTTATCTGATGTCGTATGTGACCCTTGCCAAGACGATGGGGAGCTACACAAGGCCGTGGGAATGTGTGTTGACTGTCAGGATTACCTGTGTCAAAGCTGTTTTGATGGACATAAGATTGCTAGAGTATACCGGAAGCACAAACTGCTGGACAAAGAATCCATGCTGAAGAGTCAGGTTGTTATAACAAAGGACAAGTGCACTGAGAAATGTTCTGTACATGAGGATGATGTTATCAAGTTTTACTGTATAACCCACTGCCAATTAGGATGTGGTGTCTGCATGACATTAGACCACAGATCATGTGACAGCGTGACATATATTCCTCATGTAGCGAACGACCTAGCCAACAACGAAGAATACAAACAGGCTGAGAATCACCTGAAATCAGTGGTGCAAAGATTTAGTAATATTACGGACGATATAAAACAGAAATCTGACACACTCGAAAGATATTGTTCTGAAGCAGTGAAAGAGATACGAGAATTCAGAAAAGAAATACACGAAACCTTGGTTAAGATTGAGTCTGACATCATAAAGAAGTGTGAAGCGCTGAAATCAAAAGAACAAAACAAAATGGAACAAATTGTCAACAAATTCAAAGCAACACAGAAAGAACTTCAGTGCCTAATATCAACGACGCAGGTGTACCAAAACAACAAGCAGAGCTGTAAGTTGTACACAACAATAATAAAAACAAAAGATCAGCTCAAGTTAGCCGATGATAAGGTAAAGAAAGCAGAGAAAGAGCAATTAAATGTAAACAGTCTGATTGAGTTTGTTGCCAACAATAAAACCCTGGAAACGATGAAACACTCCAAAGCTCTCGGACAACTCTCAATATCAGGACCAGCAGTTATTCCTAGATCAGAAGAAACGACTGTGAAAGAGATTAAACCAGTAACTTTCACGAAACAAAACGTGACAAGAACAGTCGTAGGATTGGAATATATCCAAGAAATTAATGTGAAATCTACTGATGACAATAATACATGTCTCATAACTGGGTTAGCTGTCCTATCCGACAACAAAGTGGTAATAACTGACTACTTGTTAAATGAATATGGTGGATTTCTTAAAATGGGTGAAGTGGGTAATGGAACTGTTAAGTTAATGGACGTAAATCATAACAAGGTCATTACAACATTCAAACTATCATCAGCCCCATTTGATGTTGCAATGACCAACCACAGTCAAATAGCCGTGACATTACCACGTGACAAAAAAGTAGCACTTGTCAATGTTGCAGCCACTGCTATGACTGTTGACACAGAACTGCGTGTTGATGGCCCGTGTTATGGAGTAGACTACAAGGAGGACAAACTGGCCGTAACATTCCGTGACCCGGAGAGAATTCAAGTCCTGACATTACAAGGTAGCGTGCTCCATACCATATCAAATTCTGACGCATATAAGACTCTATGGTATATGAATACACCTGAGTTACGCGTGGTGTTTGGTCATGACAATACTTCCTTGTATGTATCCAGCCCTTACAATAACAAGGTAGTCCATATGAAGTTTGATGGGACCACTATAGACACATATACACACAATGAACTCGAATATCCTCAGGGGCTAGTGACAAGCACCAGTGGCCATGTTTATGTTTGTGGAGGATACTCCAACAACATTCACCAGATTACTCCAGAATGCAAGAAAAAGCACGTGTTTCTGAATGAATTGGGTGACATCAGTAAACCATGTGCTATCGGCTACAATGAGACAGAATGTACGATATATGTGGGGATGAACAACAACAATAAGATCAAAGTTTACAAAGCCGTTTTTGGAACGCAATGAGTGTGAACTAGCATCTCTAACCTTATCAGAAACAATTAACCAAATACAATAAAACCTCTCTTACAACCACTTAACTCATTGAGCCCTAGTGACGCATATATGCGTCATGTACCAAATGTGTATCTGTGAAGAGTACACTTGTCCTATGCAAACAGTGAATTCCCTGATCAGAGGGCTCCTGCAGGAGCCCTCTGATCAGGGACTTCACTGTTTGTCATTTTGCAATTTATTACAAAAAATCAACCCTAAATAGTCTAAAATGGATCAGCCTTTATTGCAAACTGGACTTGTCCATTGAAAGTTTCAGGGGAAAATGAGTTAATTTCGTTAATAATTAGGTTTTTACGCCAGGTCACTGCTTAAAGCAAGGTAACAGTAAAACAGAAAGCTCCATTAGGAGCTTTCTGTTTTACTGTCACCTTGCTTTAAGCTGTCACCTGTCTTGTATAAATCAATACGCTTTGTTTTAGTGGTCGTAAAATAGAGGTGTTACTGTAAGTATGTAAAATTAAGCTATGATTTGTCTGCAAAGTGATTTGTGATTAGAATTTTTTCGTTCATCAGTAACATTTTAAAAAACTAGGTTCAAGTCAAGTAAAGAGACCATGTCAAACATTAACTTCTAAAGTTATGTTTCTACGTAACCCAAAGTTTTTTTTTGAAACAGTCATGAATTCGATTCGTCTGCTGCAATAGATTGATCTACACTTACAGTCTCTGCATGCTAGCGGCGGATATATGTGCCACAGTGATAACCTTTGCAAACAGTTTGGTTCAAGATCAGACGTCGCGTATCGCGTCGTCCCATAAGGATCCAAACTGTTTGACACTCTGGCCCTGTTTTGAAAAGAAATTTAGCAAATTTTATTCTTAAAACAGTAGCAGACAACAGTTGTTGCAGACGGAAAATTACCCAGCATGCAAAAAGTTAAGCAAAAAGAAGTGTGTATTTGAAATAGATATCTGTAGTTTTCATTTGATTTGTTTTGAATTTACGTCGTTTTAAATAACAATATTACAAAAGACACTCAAACACAACCGTCGTTTACAATACTTGGATTCTTCATGAAAGGAATTCTTCAAAGTCTTCAAACTGTGTTACCGGCTCACCTTTGGTGAAATGGTCACGTGATCACTGACAATTAAGGTGTCGTCAGTTTGATCCCTCACCGGACAATGTCCTTCGGAATAGACATTGAAACGAGGTCCCATGTATCATTGCTACACTGGACATGCCACAGAACCAGATGGCTCTGTCGGACAACAGCAGGACACCGCCCGAGTTCCTCTGTATCCGCTCTTCTTCCCTCTCTCTGGGACGTCATATAAGCCCAAACATAGAAAAAACGGACAAACATCAGGATAAAAACAGTTTGTGACTTGTCAGTAAAATTGCTTTAAATCTAACTTTGAAACGATATTGCAGACATTATTGAAGTAGACGACAATATGGCAGTGAAGGGGTAAAACTCTCACGATAAATTTGATCATGAAAGTGTTAACATAATATTGCGAAATGACAAACAGTGTAGACCCTGGTCTAAGGGTCCTCTGCCCATCGTTTACACTGTTTGCATAGGACAGGACAAGTACACTTTTCACAGTATGCACTGATTGTAAATGACAAGTATACTCTTTGCTAGGGTTGAAATTATAAGGTTAATGTTAAACATATAAGTAAAATGCCTGGTTTTAATATTTGTCCTACATGAAGCAAGTGGCTTAATCTTTTATTAATAAATGGAAGATATGTAAATTTTGAAACTTTAATAATTGAGTTTAAATATCAGAATCAAACTTCATCTTATAACGCCGAAAGATGGTATATTTGGGTTGTCAAACTGTGTTGACATTAGTGTATAATAGTGTATGGCCTGAACCACTTTACGTTATATCTGTTTAATTAACTGTGTTTTCTGATTTGCTCACATCATATTGTATCTACTATTTCATAGACTGGTTATAATGTTTCTTGTAAATAAAACTGATTTTCTGTTGGACCAAAAAAAACTTTTATTTTCATTCTGACTGAAATGTCGTATGTAGGATCATGAATTGCTTGTACGGAAAACCTTTGCACCAAGTGTCCAGACTTAAGCAAGCATATTTTAGTCACAGGTCTGCCATAAGTTAATATTGAAAACATGTACACTTTGCATTATTATAATTGAGTTTCTTGTTTAAAGATTAGAATCAAACTCTATCTTATAACGCTGAATTGTGGTCTATTTGGGATGTCTAAAAGTGTTGACATTAAATATACCAATATTGTAGATAGGGAATTAACATAGTTTTAATATATTAACTGTTCTGCTCTTATATTTAGCTAATATTCGGGCCTTTTTAAATGCATGTAACAAAAATGTGACGTGTGTTTGTACGTGTTTTTCTTCAAAACAGTCCCTTAGTGGTCGAAATTTTAGAAAAGAGCAGTGCTTTCAAAGGATCTCCCCTTATTCAGATTTATATAATTCACAACAGCAGATGTTAAGTGCTTGTGTGGCGGCTGTAAAAAGTCGCCCCGTACTTCATTCTCAGTGTTGTTATACTTTCTGGTCCTTTGGAATCATTGATTTCAGCGCATTTACAGTTGGAAGTTGAATTCCGCTTAAGCCGGTGCTAGGGGGCGTGAGCACGGTTGCATATTTCAGTATTGCTCATGAACAGACTCAATTACACCGAGTCTGCAATTTTCAGTATTTGCTTTGTTTTCTGTGCTTTCAAAGGATCTCCCCTTATTCAGATTTATATAATTCACAACAGCAGATGTTAAATGCTTGTGTGGCGGCTGTAAAAAGTCGCCCCGTACTTCATTCTCAGTGTTTTTATACTTTCTGGTCCTTTGGAATCATTGATTTCAGCGCATTTACAGTTGGAAGTTGAATTCCGCTTAAGCCGGTGCTAGGGGGCGTGAGCACTGTTGCATATTTCAGTATTGCTCATGAACAGACTCAATTAAACCGAGTCTGCAATTTTCAGTATTTGCTTTGTTTTCTGTGCTTTCAAAGGATCTCCCCTTATTCAGATTTTTATAAGTGTTGGCATTAGTGTATAATAGTATATGGCATGAAACACTTCCAGTTATATCTGTTTGATTAACTGTTTCTTATTTGCTCACATCATGTTGTATCTTCTCTTTCATAGACTGATTGCATAATATTTTTTTGTAAATAAAACTGATATTATATTATAAAACACCCTTTTATTTTCATTCTACCTGTAACGTAGTATGTAGAACATGAATTGTATGTACGGAAATCATATGCGCCAAGTGTCCAGACTTAAGCAACCATATTTAGTCACAGGGCTGCCATAAGTTGATATTGAAATATCCTAAAATTTCAAGTTTTCTTTTTTTAAGCTCGATTTCTTAAAGCAGTCTGCTTTAATATCAGCTACCATCTGCTAGGATAAAAATACGAGTATTCGGAAATTTCCGGAGTAACGGCAGCCCTGAATCAAAGTCAGGTGCCAAGAAACTTCCAAGATTACAAAGGGCATGACTTATTATATTTCTGATAAAAGCGGTCATGCACATTGCAAACAGATTGGATCCAGATCGGAGCCGAGCAAATATCCAGGTTAATCAGTTTGCCATTCAAAGATTTTGAATACATTTGCATTAAAGTTCGTGTAACTGGTAGATATAAGTAGCAAACAATTTGCCCATCTGTACTCCAGAATAAGTAAAGAAAATAGTGGCTTATCGTACATTGACTATCTGCTCTTTTTGCGCAATAATTTATTCATCCTCTGATGAAAATAGTTCCAATTTATAGTCATGATTATGTACCATCCCGAACAGTGACGCGGTGTCTCATCAGGGCCTACGCTCTGGTGAAAGTTTAGCTGTGTTGTCATATCTATTTCCTAATTATTTAAACTTTTCAAACACAAAACACAAACTATTGGAAGCGTACCTGGAGCTTTTGTCCACAGTATGTGGACTTCGTCAGAAGTCCAACAGTATGTTGGCGTAAGCTCCAGGTATGCTTTCACTAGATGTGTTTGTGTTCGAAATGTTTAAATAATTAGGGAATAGTGCCCACGCTGTTTGTGCATATGAAATGTTCTCCGGCGTTGGAAAACATTGAAATGTCCTTAAATCACCCTTGTGTGTATATATATCTATAATGATAACTTCCAGCCAGCATATAGAAAGAGATCTTCGCAATATCCTGGTATAAATATAAATGGCTACATTGATTACGATAAAACCTCTCTATTACGACCACCAAATAGTGTTAATTATAAGTTGTTTCTGACAGGTGACTGTTAAAAACAAGGTGATAGTAAAACAGAAAGCTCCTGTAGGAGCTTTCTGTTTTACTGTCACCTTGCTTTAAGCTGTCACCTAACTTTAATACACTCAACTAGCCTTATTTTTAGTGTCCGTAATAGAGAGGTTTTACTGTTATTCTGTATTGCGACAACTTGTAGTTGGCTTGCATAGTACCTTGCTGCATTGAACTTGTCAACATTGTCATCAAATTGCAATGTGACATTTTAGACAAATAACCACGTTGAAAGTAAAGTATCGTATTAGTGTGCAAATGTCATTCAACTTTGACTGTTGACTTCAAATTTAGCTTGGGGAACATCACTAAGATGGATTAAATGTGATTAAATTGAATCCCTTATTTCTATGCAACAAAGTGCCTTGAAATTCCCACGGTCCTGTGCAATTTTATACAATGCAAAAAATGATAAAAATAAATACTATAAATGATTTAAAACAATTTATCGGTGGCCAAGTTTTACTTGTTTATTTGAAATTTTGCTCTTTTCGTACGGATTCGATTTACGAGCTCATTTAAACAATGTCTTTGGAATGTAATTTCTTACAAATATTCTTTCTCTAAACATAGATTGACGTGTTTATAAAGGCGTCCGGTATCCAATTACAATATAGATAATTGAACCGTGCCACGAGAAAACCTGCCTTATTGAATTTCAAACAGTGTCGATCAAAGCCAGCCGCCGCGTCATAGACGCGGCAGCTGGCATTGGTCTACACTGTTTGACCATCACATGCATTTAAAGCATTTCATGTAGCTGTATTATATAAGGTATTTGGCAGTGTAGTAGACCAAACTCAGTTACAGTCAGAGATAACAATGGTGCTTGATCTGTACAATGTTGCAGTGCAATTACACACGTTTTGTCATGACACGGTCCATATATTTAGGCCAAATCGGGTGTGCCGTCTCTTTAAAGAGTTTGTATTCAGCACAACCATTGTTTTTATTCAAGTGAACAGGGCTAGTTAAATATTATGATTTTGGAAACATGATATATCGAATTACAAAGTACTAGCTATGTGAACAGTAAATCCTCTCAATAGTGACAATCTCTCTATCACGAGAACTATTTTGTGTTAATTATTAAATGTTTACGACAGGTGACTACTAAAAGCAAGGTGATAGTAAAACAGAAAGCTCCCTTAGGATATTTCTGTTTTAGTGTCACCTTGTTTGCTTAAATCAAAGTGACAGTAAATCAGAAAGTTCCTTTTTGAGCTTTCTGTTTTTAGTGTGACCTTGCTTTAAGCTGTCACCTGTATTTTATACAATCGCAATATCCAGGTATAAATGGGTTAAAGAGACTACTTATAACCAAATGGCAATTGGCATTTTAGACAAATATCCACGATGAAAGAAATTATTGTATGGTCGTAAAAGAGAATTTTCACTGTATTCAATATTTTGAATATGACTTGTGCTTAACCCTTTGAACCCTAGTCCCGCATATAGGCGTCCTTTCCAAACAGTGTACATGTGAATAGTACACTAGTCCTATGCAAACAGTGAAGACCCAGATCAGAGGGCTCCGAAAGGAGCCCTCTGATCAGGGTCTTCACTGTTTGTCAAAATGCCAAACATTGACAAAAACAACCCTTAAAAGTCAGAAATGGACTAGACTTAAATGGAAACTAGAATTGTCCATTTATAGTTTCAGGGAGGAAAGAGTTAACTGATAACAAATAAAACTATCGTCTGCTAAAATGTGTCTTCCTAAAAGGTATCAAGTTCGAGTTTAATGTAACATTTGACTAATAAGAGATTCAAGTATCAAACAGTATGGATCCTAACCGGATGTCGTTATCTATGCATTTTATCTGGCGTCTAACAGTGTGGACCTTAACCGGATGACGCTATCTATGCATTTTATCTGGCGTCTAACAGTATGGATCTTAACCGGATGTCGCTATCTATGCATTTTATCTGGCGTCTAACAGTGTGGATCCTAACCGGATGTCGCTATCTATGCATTTTATCTGGCGTCTACCAGTGTGGATCCTAACCGGATGTCGCTATCTATGCATTTTATCTGGCGTCTAACAGTATGGATCCTAACCGGATGTCGCTATCTATGCATTTTATCTGGCGTCTAACAGTGTGGATCCTAACCGGATGTCGCTATCTATGCATTTTATCTGGCGTCTAACAGTATGGATCCTAACCGGATGCCGGTATCTATGCATCTTATCTAGTTATAAACTGCCTGCGAAAGCAGATAAACAGGTTCAAGAATTGAGTGTCCCATACTGAAACGTTTCTGAAAATGTAACAGCTCTAGATACAAGGTACAGATGAAATATACGGCGAATGATCATAATCTACACTGTTTGCCTATATCATTGTTATATGCACAAATGGGTTTAACACTAACAAGAAATATCTTTAAAAAAAAGATATTCAGCGGAATGGGTGGTGGAATTCATGCTGTAGATGGGTGTGCACAATTGTATGAAATTGGTTTTTTTTCAAAGAATTGTAATAAGCAAAAAATACACATTCAAGGATAACTATAACTCTGACTAAAAAACTATAAATGTACAGAAATGCGAAACAATAATATAACCCGTATCCTAGCTACTGGTAGGAGATCCTCAGATTAAACTGCTCTTCTATATATCAAACTTCATTCATGGGGAGTTTCTTGAAACAAACTATAACTAAATAAACTGTGCATGCCCCTTACAGAACAACAGTTCTATAACACCTCACTCTTGTAAATAAATGATGAAACAACACAATTGTGTTTTAACTCACTTGAGGTCATTTATTATATTGCTATCAATGTATGGTAAATTTGAACAAATAGTTAACAATTAAAATAAATTGGTAGTAAAACCATTATTTAACAAAACACCTAGCTGCCATTGTGTATCTATAAATAGACTGCTATCATATCTTAAAATAGAAGCTCAGTACTACACACTGTCTCAGAGCATAAACCAGCCAGGCTAGTTACAGGGCTCCAGATAAGAGGGGAGTAAACAGAACAAATCTAACATTTTCTCACTCAATTCAGCACCAAAACCTATGGTGTTACCACTCATTTTTATCGTCTCGAAGAGACAATTCAAATGAGTAGGACACCATAGGGTTTAATCCACAAATAAAGTTTTTAAGTTTTGAAATAATTCTCTTATCTGGAGCCCTGGCTACTATCCAATCAGACAATTCAGTTTCAACAGGTGCTCTTAATTCTAAATTTCTGATCAAATATGATTGGTTGAAATGTTTGTCAAATAAAAATGTAGGTCTAAATAGATAATAGGCAGCTCCGCTGAAAAAATCTTGACCTTTTATTGCATAGCCTGTTTCTGGTATTGAAGATAGCTGGCCACTTAAAGCAGGAGTAAAGCAGACTACTGCCATGTCATTACTTAGCTGCCATGTCATTACTTAGCCAAAAAGATATTTGTAAATAGACTGGTCCGCTACTGTGATGGCTCAGAGAGACAGTCTGATAGTTTTATACCTGATATATTCTTCACACTACACAAATATGGTCTTCTCAGATATATTGAATATTTTCAGGAGACCTCAGATTTTCCTGCCAAATACATGTGGAAACCAGTCCTTACTAGACATATACGGAAACCAGTGGGTAACTCACGTATAGACATATTAAATAACTTGATACCGACTGTTCATGTGAGTGACCTATTCCCAGGCTTAGACGCTATCCATATTTGGTATTTTGCCCGTCGTAACCCAGATATATTGTCGGCATGCTTTAGTGCAATGTACATTGTCGCTAAAGTAGTAGCATCGAAGTTTCCATAAAACTGCAACTTATGTTGTTGTTTAGTGGAGAACTTGGTGTTACACAAAATTTTCTACTGTTCACGCAATGAACATCTACGTAATGCATTGTACTCAAAACTGGTCAAAAGCATGGGAATAGACAAGTGTCGTCAGTTTATTATGCAGTCACCTTTATCTCAGATTTTGTATATTTTAGGAAATAATTTCCTATCACAAAACAGGTCTGCAGTAAATTGCTTAAAACTCTGTCATTGTATGGTGAAGCTGAAATAATAATACACGTATAAATAAAACCGATGAAAACGGTATTCACGACTGATTACGGTCAATGTGTTTAAGGTAGCCAACCCAATAGCTGTATATAAGGGGTTGCTAGAACAACGTATTCTCTACCGTATCAATTAGTTATGTTTGGCACAGTGAGGCTTATCAGTTGACGTATCGGTATTCAAACTTGGCATATCTCGGTGAAAGTAACGCAGACGGTGTTGCCCCTACCCTTGGTTTATATGCCGTATATCTTTAAAGTCATCACTCCGAGTGTCGATGTAGGTAGGTTTTACTGTGCCGTTGACAAATTTTTCATTCCACATGTTTACTTATAAATGTAAATATCATGTATCACCAATCTTTTCAAGTATCATGAACTCATGACTTTTATCGATTATATAGCATAAACTACACAATAGTTGTTATAATTTATTGGTAGTGTATGTTGTACAGTCGCTAAATAAATAAATTAATAAATAATAATAATAATAAAAAAAGATACCATATTCACTGTAAAAAGGAACACTTCCGTCAGTATGCCAGTGACCTGATTTGTCTTGTGTTTTGTTTCGACAAGACCTGCCATGCTCACTATCGCTGATATTTACTCTTCATTTCTCATATCAAGTGATAACGATGTTTCTTGTGTTTCGTTTTGTCAAGTGATGTCTTTTCTAACTTGTGTGTATGTGAGAGAGAGGGGGGGGAAGTGTTCACTTACTATTATATAAATACAATCGTTTTATTTACAGTCGGGCCGGGGCGGGGGCTTAGTATTCGGGTGGGGCATGGACATCCTTTGAGCTTGTGGCTGCCTGCACAGGTCTGACGTGAAGCAGAAGGCCATTGGGCTTTCTACTTCGCTTCATTCCGGTGGGGGCTTTTGTCTATATCTGGAATGGCTCATCGTATCTGTTGTCGCCGTCTAATGCAGGTCTGACTGTAAATAATAACCCCTCTAAAAGCTTTATACCCGTATAAAACTTCAGTTTGCTTATTTCAACAGCCATGCACTCCTACTCTATTCCAGTTGCACAACTGTGTAGATGTATGTGTGCATGTGATCTATATAAAAATGCGTTTGTTGTAATTTGTACTGTTTATATTGTATATGTGTATTTGTCATTGTGTCTGTATTTCTATGTTATGTTATAGTCAAACAACTAGGTCTGACGTGTCAAAGGTCAGCCGAGTCCATTTTTAAGGGATAACAGGATTCCGCATGTTCTCGGACCATTTTTAAACAGACGAGTTTAGTATATTAGATACAAATGAAGGCGGTATTGTTGTCAGCACTTTAGCGTAGTAGGTAAAGTGTAGGTACGCATAGTGCATTGTGATAATAGTATTTTTGTTCAGCGTGGGTTCGAATCCCGCGTCAACCTCAATTTTTTTTAATCTAGAATGAATAGTAAAACATTATCTTATTCCATACTGTATTATACTGACTATTTATGCATATGTTCTTCAATGTTGGGGAAGGGGTGCATTAGTTTGAAATCGAGTACTATATTAGCCATATGTTCAAAAACAAAGTGATGATAAAATACAAATATCAAAACGTTTTAATTGTTTTCTTCCGGGGGCTTTTCGCATTACTTAAATGCAATGTAATTATAGAATCCTTAATATCGTTTTAGCCAAAAAATATTTTAGGTTGATGCAAGACTCGAACCCGCGCTTGATAAAATGTTTCTCAATCATGCTTCCTATTAGTCATACGTCTTATCCACTGCGCTATGTTTCCGATAACTAATTCGTTTATTGTTTGTACAAATCACTAAAACCTTTCATTTAAAAATTGCCACGAGGATATCCGAAAAGCTGATCTCCCTTATAAATGGACTCGGCGACCCCGTGACACGTCTAACCTAGTTGTTTGACTATACCAATGTATGTACTATGTAGCTCTCCATTATTGGAGGTATTAAAAGATATACTATACTATACTCTTCAATGGGTGAAATAATTAAAGGCGTAAACATGCGTTTCGTTGGAGTAAAGGGTTAAGGAAGTTACCTAGTAGCCTATTTCTAGTACTTAAGATAGGTGACTACTTAAAGCAGGTTGAAAGTAAAGCAGAATGCGCCTTAGGGCGCATTCTGCTTTACTTTCAGCCTGCTTTAAGCTATCATGTACTATAATATAGAAAATATTCCCTAAAATACATATTCATTACTGATTAAATTGGAACTATTTTCTTCAGCGGATGAATAAAATACATGTGCTAAAAGTCGCTTCTATGGGGGAAAGGGTTAAACACCACCCAAGTGACAAGATTGTTGACCATATTATGGTTAGAAGTCTGGTTCCCCGCCTTAGATCCCTATGCCATCAATATTGTATTTGTAACAGAACACCGGGAACCATGTAACCGTAATTTAGATTTAGGTTAACTCTTATCCTGACAATATAATGTCTGCTTTGAAATTGTCGTCTGCAACATTTGTGAAAATGTTTTGTTGTGTATTATTAATTAGAAGGAATATAAAGATATATGTCAGTCAGCTTAGAACCAGACCAAACACTGCGATACACGGCGTCTGAACTGGATCCAAACTGTAAATACCAGTAAAATCTCGATCGATATGATAAGGGTTCAATGTAATACGATATCTCGAAGCATATAAACGATAGGCAAGTTTAGATAATAAACCAGTTAAACATGCAGGTCTTCTATCGAAGATTATAAACGTCAAACATGTGAAGATATCAACCTGTAACTTTAGCAAGCAATCGACTGGACATTTAATGTGTACGCGGGCCACATCATGAAACATTTATAAACTTAAAAGAATTAAATGTATAAAACAATAAAGCAAGCAGATATTCTAGATAGTTCATTTTGTGTTTTCGGTACGCAGGGCGCGGCTATTTAGCAAGGTTAAAATTCTAAATATGGCTACAGGTGGAATTAGTTTTTCCGAGAGTGTAGGATCTGAGGATTTATCTGATGTCGTATGTGACCCTTGCCAAGAAGATGGGGAGCTACACAAGGCCGTGGGAATGTGCGTTGATTGTCAAGATTACCTGTGTGAAAGGTGTTTTGATGCACACAAGATTGCTAGAGCATACCGGAAGCACGAGCTGTTGAACAAGGAATCCATGCTAAAGAGTCAGGTTGTTATAACAAAGGACACGTGCACTGAAAATTGTTCTGTTCATGACGGTGAAATTGTCAAATATTACTGCATAAAGCACTACCAGTTAGGTTGTAGTGCATGCATAACATTAGACCATAGATCATGTGACAGCGTGACATATATTCCTCATGCAGCGAAGGACCTGGCCAACAACGAAGAATACAAACAAGCAGAGAATCACTTGAAGTCAGTGGTGCAAAGATTTAGTAATATTGCTGACGATATAAAACGTAAATCTGACACACTCGAAAAATGTTGTTCAGATGCAGTGAATGAGATACAAGAATTCAGAAAAGAAATAAATCAAGCGTTAGACAAGATTGAGGCTGACATAATCAAGAAATGTGAAACAATGAAATCAATAGAACAAGACAAGATGAAACAAATTGTCAACAAATTCAAAATAGCACAGAAAGAACTACAGTCCCTAATGGCAACGCCACAGATGTACCAAAACAACAAAACAAACTGCAACCTGTACACAGTCATGATGAAAACAAAAGATCAACTCAAGTTGGCCGAGGATAAAATAAAGGAGGCAGAGAAAGAGCAAAAAGATGTGAACAGTCTGATTAAGTTTGCTGCCAACAATGAAACCATGGAAACAATGATATACTCCCAAGCTCTCGGACAATTGGTAACATCAAGGACAGCAGCTACTCTCACACCAGTACAAACAAGTGTAAGACGAGGCGATCAAACAAATGTTACGAACAATGAAGGGACGAACACAAATCTTGTAGGGCAGTATATCCGAGACATCAAAGTGAAATCCACTGATGAAAAGTATACCTGTAACATAACTGGGTTAGTTGTTCTACCAGACAAAAGACTGGTAGTTACCGACTTTCGTCCGCTGTACACTAGTTCGGGTAATGGTCATGCTAAGTTGGTGGATGCAAAACATGACAAGGTCATCACAACACTCGCATTATCCTCAAGTCCATTCGACGTTGCCATGGTAACCAACAACCAGATAGCCGTCACATTACCATATGATAAAACCGTAGCATTTGTAAGTGTATCAGCCGCTGCCATGAATGTTGACAGAAAACTGCGCATGGATGGTACATGCTTTGGTGTAGATTACAAGCAGGGCAAACTAGCCGTGACATTAAGTGACCCTGGCAAAGTTCAAGTCCTGACATTGCAAGGTAGCGTGCTACACACCATTACAAATTATGACATACGACCGACGAGCGAGGGCTACGTAGTGTTTGGTTATGACAACACCTCCTTGTATGTATCCAGTCAAGTTAACAATAAAGTAGTTCATGTGAAGTTTGATGGGACTACTATAAATATTTATAAACAGAGAGACCTCAATAGTCCTCATCGTTTAGTAGCCGGCAGCAGTGGAAATGTTTATGTTTGTGGAATGAGCACTTCCAGCATCCACAAGTTTGCTTCAGACTGCAAGAAAGGCACGGAGCTTCTGAACAAAGCAGATGGCCTAGATGCCCCTCAAGCTATGAGTCTGAGTGACACAGATTGTTTAATGTATGTTGGAATGTACTACAAAAATATGATCAAAGTTTACAGTCTTAAAGACACTAAATGACTGTTTACTAATACATCAGCAACATAATACAAAATGTGTTTGTCAGAAAAGTTGTGATATGTGTTCAGAGTTTTATGGACATGAAGTTCCCATCAGGTCCAACATGATAAATAAAGTGTGTCAATGAAAAACATTCAAAGCATAGATCTAGTTTAATATATTTTATAGACTCAAGAACACCAGTCTACTCAACAGTGAACTTCCACACATCTTCGTTAAGATTCGGTATTCAATTTCATTCCTTTCATGAGCGACCATCCGTATTTTCTTTTCAACGTGTTGCTGGAAGATACAATATGGTAGAATCTAATTGTTAAGGGTGTATCAAACACATAAGCGAAATTTTCACAAAGTATCTAACTTGTTTACTTTCATGTTCATTTTGGAAGATCAATTAGGAAATGGTGTGTCAAATTCGGACTTTTTCTCAAATTTCGTCAAATTTAAAGTATAAGCTTCAGTAAAATCTATTTTAGATTAAAATAAAAGTGGTGATTTTGTTTTTCATTGTGTTTTTCATGTATATGGAAGTATTTTAACATTAAAAAAATAAATCAAGACCAGACAGGCACCAGATTTGAAAAATATGAATCTCCGAATCAACATGGTGTTTAACGGGTAATGATATTTTTAAAACAAAATCTCTTTGAGATATAATTAAAATAAAAATATTTCTAGTTTCTCACTTTTTCTTATATTCTACCAGATGAAAGCCCATACGATGGCAATTTAGAATATGAAAAGTTTGAGTTATAAATGAAAAAGGAGTTATCTCCCTTTACAAAATTTACAGAAAAGTACCATATCGATGATATTTAGAGCTTCATAAAGGTCACATTTGATGCCGGACGGTCTTAGATTAGTTTTTCTATATTTGTTTTAAAACAAAGACTGTAATGAAGCATATAATTTGACAAATTTTGAGAAAAAGTCCAAATTTGGCACACCTTTTCCATATTGCCGTAGTGCAAAAAATGCACACCAACATATGAACTTTTTTCTATGTTTTCATTTATCATAAACAGCTCTTCCAAAAATAAACATGAATGAAAAAATGTTTGATACTTTGAAAATTTCGCTTATGGGTTTCATACAACCATTTAGCGTCCTTTTTGTTGGTAGAAATAGAGGGGATTAATTGTATTAATAATGCAAAAGGCGAGCGGTAAAGTCTCTGTACTTCGGCTAATAAATGCAGAAACATTTATATGTTACAGTCAATCTGTGTAATCAGTCATTTCACGAAATGACTAAATATTTCAGTCATTACGTGAAATGACTGTTTCACGTTAGGTGTCGGTGGTCCAGTGGTAGGACGTTCGACTAGGAAGCGAGAGGTTCCTGGTTCGAGCCCTGTCAGGATCACTGAAATTTTTCTGAGCAAAAAAAGTAACCCTACAATGCTCCACTTCACACAGGTGAATGAAATGGGTACCTGTGAGGGAAATAAGTCAATGTGTCATGGCTGCTACTAGCGCCGTATGTTAATGGCCGACTTGTGACTCGATGAACAGGGAGGTAATTGTAAAAGTCGGCAGAATATGATATACGTAAATGAAGACTTGATAAATAAATACGAAAGACTCAAGCAGGAAACGCAACACCAATAATACACCCACCTCTCAAGCAGAACACACACACAGTCATACCATAACAAACAAACACACACACACACACAATCCCATTCCCTCAGCTACACACTAAACAAGTCATAACATAACAAACAAACACACACACACACACACACACACACACACACACACACACACACACACACGCAATCCCATTCCACACTAAATAGAAAACAACACGCAAGACAAACATAAAGCAAAGTGAATATAGGAACCCAAACCTTTACCTTTACCTTTACTTAGTCATTTCACGAAATGCCTGAAATTTTCAGTCATTTCGTGAAATGACTGAACTTGACAGGCCACTTCTACACAAATTGGCTAGAAACCTTTAACAGGATTCAGGCAATGTGTAAAATGACTTTTATTTAATTAATTCAACAGAAGTTGTTCATTCATGTCTTTCAATATGCATAATATTGTTTAAAACTTAATATCTAACAATTATTCCAGAAACATTGCACACATTTTTAAGATTTTAAGATTTAAGAATTTTGGTTGTATTAAGTTATTAACCCCTTCACTGCCATGACGTCATCAATTTTAAACAATTGTCGTCTGCTTTTATTTCTCAAATTTAAATTGCAGGTATTTTGACTGAAGAAATATTAGAATGAGTGTCAAAACAGTTTGGATCCTGATCAGACGCCGCGTCACGCGGCGTCTGATCAGGATTCAAACTGTTTGCAAATAAGTATTGTTCTAGGGGTAAGGCAGTGAAAGGGTTAAATTTGATATGCGTGTATTGTTTCAATAGTGTAGTTTGTAATAACTAAGATACACCAATCTTTACGATTGAATAAATAAAGATCAAGTCAATTTAGTCATTTCGTAAAATGCCTGAAGGTGATTTTTAGTCATTTCAAAATTAGAATCAAATTCCTTCTTATAACACCGCCAGATGGTCTATTTGAATTGTCTAAAAGAGTTGACATAAGTGTATAATAGTATATGGCATGAATTACTTTGAGTTATATCTGTTTGATTAACTGTATTTTCTTATTTACTCACATCATATTGTGTCGCTCTTTCATAGACTGGTTTCATAATCTGTCTTGTAAATAAAACTGATATTCTGTTATAATAAAAAAGCTTTTACATGCATTTTCGTTCTGCCTGTAACGTCGTATGTAGGATCATATATTGTATGTACGGAATTCCGTTGCACCAAGTGTCCAGACTTAAGCAAGCACAGTTAGTCACGTTGATATTGAAAATGTACACTTTGCATTATTATAATTGGAATTCTTATTTAAAGATAAGAATCAAACTCCATCTTATAACGCCGAAAGATGGTATATTTGGGTTGTCTAAAAGAGTTGAAATAAGTGTATAATAGTATATGGCATGAATTACTTTAAGTTATATATGTTTGATTAAATGTGTTTTCTTATTTGCTCACATAATATTGTATGTTCTCTTTTATAGACTGATTTCATATTGTTTCTTGTAAATAAAACTGATTTTCTGTTAAATCATTTTCTTTTCATTCTGTCTGTAACGTCGTATGTAGGATCATGAATTGCATGTACGGAAATCTTTTGCGTCAAATGTCCAGACTTAAGCAAGCACATTTAGTCTGAGTCAAAGTCAGATACCAATAAACTTCCCAGTTTACATATGTTTCCTTCTCCCTATAAGTGTGATAATATACAGGGCTCCAGATAAGAGGGAGTAAACTGCACAAATTCATCATTTTCTCACTTATTTTATCATCAAATCCTATGATGTTACTACTCATTAGAATCGTCTCTTCGAGACGATTCTAATGAGTAGTGACATCATAGGGTTTAAAGCAGAAATAAAGATTTTAGTTTTTGAAATACCCCCCTTATCTGGGGCCCTGAATCTATATTGCAGACAGGTTGGGTTTAGATCAAACGCCGAGTAACCCAGTGTCTGATCAGTCTCCAAACGGATTGCCATTCAGATTAAAACATCATTTTCTTTTCATTGTCGGTTCTACTGAATTCCTTGCACTAACTTAAAGTGACCGAAAATAAAATGGTGTATTTGCAAATGTGTAGAAAATGCATTACACTTTCGTGCATATGACATAAAAGTATGATCGCTCTAAAACATTCTCAGGAAATCCTAATTTTTTAGATATTTTCCATTGTTCTTTCCACTCCGTCCTAGGATGGGATAGATTTTCAATTTAAATTTCGCCACATAGTTAAAAATATAGATTAAATAGATCATGATAAGAGTAGTCCGGTGATCTAGTGCGCTAAAGCGTCGCCTGTTATTTTTATGCATATCTTGTTTTGAATTATCCGTCCAGGTTCGAATCTTGACCGAACTGATTATTTGTTTCTTTATAATGTTTTTTCGAGCAAAAATTCTCATCTTTTACTATTAATCAAGATTCTTTATTGGCGTCAGTTATTCATTTACAAAGAAAACCATTTGAGGCTAAATTTTCAATCTCTTTAAGAAAGCATATTTGGTCAAGGTCAGATGCTAAGAAAATTTCGATTTATTTTACAAGCCTGCCATCCGTAGTGTATGTTATGTTAAAGATTATGTTATGTATACCCTAACACAGACTTCCTGGTGTGTTTTCTCTTTATCCTAGGTAGACAGACATTGATTTTACATGTCAGTTGAATATACAGAATGGAACTTTGTCAACGTGCGTATCACTTATTCTTGGGTATTATCTAACAATCATAGCTCTCGTAGATAACAAGCTCTTCTATATTGGCCAAGTCTGAGACAAGAGGTCTGAATTGACTGTTTATGCTTAAATATTATTGATAGGTCTTACATGCTTATGGTTTTGTTTACAATAGGTAGATCTAGAGAATATAAAAAGTTAGAGCTTATGAACACCTATTTTGTTGTGATGTTAGAAACGTTTTAAGAAACTAAATACCTTATGGCAAGTTTTTCAATCATATTTAGAATAGAAACAAAAATTATATTACTGTGTAAAGGTCATTATAATTTGATTGTTTGTATACATTTCATGTAATGGTAAGAACGTTTAAAAAACTGAAAACCATAATAAATGGTGTACCGGTATTTGTAGAAAAAAAAGAAAATACTCGAAGGGAAACAAATTGGTGGCAATATCGTGCATATGGCAGTAAACAAATATGATCGGTATAATAACAACAGCAAGACAAATCACTGAATCTTTAAGATTCTTACAATCGCGTTTTATGCTCTGACCGAAGATGCGATAGATCTTTGTTTTAAACTGTGCTATAGACACTTCAAGTATGCTAAAATAGAACTATATACAGGTAATTATAAGAATGCTTATGCGGCCGAGGTGGTTAGAACGCTGAGTTTTGTTTCAGGGCATCATTTTGTTTCTGCAATTTTCGCATTGGTTCGATCCTGACAGGATTCATATTTCTTTTTTAATGTATTTTTGACATAAATCCTGTTCCTAAACGAACATTTGCGTACGTGAATATAATTGCGTCTAGCTTTCATTTTACACAACAGAAGAAAAAAATCGCATTAAGACTAAATTTAGATTTCAGTCTCTTTTTAGAGATTATAAAAAATGGTAAGTGTGTGTTCTGCTTGAGAGGTGGGTGTATTGTTTGTGTTGCGTTTCCTGCTTGAGCCTTTCGTATTTATTTGACAGTTTAGATTTGTATGTGTCACAGTACCTCGACCTTGTCCCTGTGAAATTACATGCAATATAAATTGGATAAAAACTTGTAATATCAGGATGGCCTAGAGTTATAGGTTTATACCGTTTGTGCCTTCCTCCTCACGGGTTCAAATCCCGACCGAGGTCATTTAAACAATTTCTTTGAAATTTAATTTTTAACAAAAGTCCTTTTCCTAAATAAATATCGAGTTTATATAGGCGCCTGGTATCCATTTGAAAAAAGAACTTGTTTTTCTTTAGACCAATCTCTTTAAATTAATGACCTGCAAAACACAGTGCCCTGAGTACATGCTTTTATAAACCGTTTAAGTAGAGTCTGAAATCGTTCCCAAGCATTTGATTGGTTAGATTTGAGCCTATGATCAAATCTGACCAATCAAATGCTTGAGAACATACTCCGACTCAACTCAAACGCTTTATAATCGCTGGGCCTGTTTTGAAAATAAACAGTTGAACTGTTGCGATTTTAAGTATATGAAATATCAAAACACAAATAGATCTACTTAAGTGTATTCAAATCTATAAATATGATTTTTGCTCATTCGATAACCCAAACAAAATATGAACCGTCTGCTTAAAGAATGTAAACTGAATCACGAAATCAAGTTTCAGTTGCATGTATGTTGACTGATAAACAAGGGCTCCGTACAAGAGCTAAAACAGTATGTATCCAAATAAGTTACCGGTCCGGTATCTCTAGTTTCAACAATATTTTATTCAGAAGAAAAGGATTGGACAACAGGCAAAGCCTATGTGAGTCCTCTCCAAATACAATCAAGGTATGAGCAATGTTATACATATACATATATGAGTCGAACTTATAAATTATTGTAAGTACATGTGCGTGTATAAAGATACTTGTAATCATGTAAAATATGTATCTAACTACAGTTGCAGTTCGATATCATAAACTCGCCCAACTCGAATATATTCCTATTTAAAGCCGAAGCACGGTTAGGCTACAGTCTTTGAAATAATGACATGTTGGATCCAAGCGAGACAGGAGTTCTGTATTTTAATTGTATAAGTAAGAGGAAATTCGAGTTAAGCGGGTTTCGAAAGTTCGAAGTCCAACTATATATTCTAAGAATTTTGATTATAGTACAAAATAATTAGTATATGAGTATAACTCAATAGCATTTGGAAGTTCATATTATATGCTACAGTAACTATTGTATTAAGCCGTCCACCTATGCTTTTTAGTACATGCGACCACTCTATGCTGGCCAGAAAACAGTATAGAAGAAGCAAACTGTAGCCCTTCGACTAGCACACGTCTAGCACCAAGCAACCATGTACCCCCGGTATATTTAGTAGTCGCCATTCTACTTAATACAAGAGCTACTGTAGTTTCTAAAAATACGGTATACATTTTATGTAGAAGTAATCAGAAGAAAAGTAACAGAGAAGGGAATGAGAAAAAAATGAAAAGAAAGAAACAATAAATAAATGAGAAGCAGCTAAAAATGTCAGTCAAATCTCTTGGTCGCATTGATGTAATCCACAACGGCGCTATTTAACCTTTCATTGTCTAATTTGCTCAAGTGTGGGATTCCATGTAAAAGAATTTCTAGATATATAACCTCTAATCCATTTATGTTAGCTAGTAAGTTTAGCATTATCTGTCTGTGCATAAGGTAGGTTGGACAATCAAAGAAAATATGTTGATTATTTTCACATTCGTATCTCTGCATCTGATCTGGTTATAAACTGATTGCAAAGCCAAGTTAGCGGATTTAAGTATTAAGATTTCTGTATTGAAGCGCTTATGATACGAATTATAGATAAAATATTGCTTACTTTAAAGAAGTTAAGTACAATTGCGTGAATGATTGTTCCAAGTGATATGATTGTTGCGTGGTATGCGGTGTGATTAATACAATGCAGGCTGGTTTCCTCCCTCTGATCACTATTATCATCTATATTGTATTAATTACAGAACATTGAGAACCATACAGCCGTAACCTATATCAACCCTAATTGTGCGGTGATATTATATGCTTTGAACTTGTCGTCTGCAAAATGTGTGAAATTATTATTTTCTTATTTTTAATAGAGAAAAGTTAAGAACGGTTTTCAAATAGTTAAGATCCCAATCAGACGCTGCATGAGATGATTTCTGATCTGGATCCAAACTGTTTGCAGTCGAGTTGCGATCGGCAAGGTTAGGACCTATAAATGCCAATGCAGAAATTTAGATTATATCTATGTCTATATAAGGTGTGAAACAGTTAAACGTGCAGATTGGGACTGGATATTACATTGTGTGTGTACTCTGACTACAATGATGGAACATTATAAACTGAACCCATGTTAAGGTATAAACTGGTAAATCATGCAGGTAGTCTGGATATTTAGATGTGTTTTCTGTACTATGAACATGACCATTTAACAAGGTTGAACTCTAAATATGGCTACAGGTGGAATTAGTTATTCTTTAGGGTCTGCGGATTTATCTGATGTCGATTGTGACCCTTGTCAAGAAGATGGGGAGCTACATACGGCAGTGGGAATGTGTGTTGACTGTCGCGATTATCTTTGTGAAAGATGTTTTAATGCACATAATATTGCTAGAGCATACCGGAAGCATGAGCTGCTGGACAAGGAATCCATGCTACAGAGTCAGAGTGTTAAAACAAAGGACAAGTGCATTGAGGAATGTTCTATTCATGAGGATAAGGTCATCGAATATTACTGCATAAATCATTGTCATTTAGGTTGTAGTGTCTGTATAACTTTAGACCATAGATCATGTGACAGCGTGATATACATTCCGCATGCAGCGAAGAACCTGGCCGATAATGAAGAATACAAACAGACTGAGAAGCACTTGAAATCAGTGGTGCAAAGATTTAATAATATTACGGACGATATAAAACAGAAATCTGACACACTTGAAATTTGTTGTTCAGATGCAGTGAAGGATATACAGAAACTCAGAATCGATAGAAATAAAGCCTTCGACAAAATTGAGATTGACATCATCAAGAAATGTGAAACACTTAAATCAAAAGAACAAGACAAAATGGAGCAAATTAGCAACAAATTTAAAAACGCACAGAAGGAGATGCAGTCGCTAATCGAAACGACCCGGATATACCAAAACAACCAACAGAACTGCAAGTTGTTCACAGTAATGATGAAAATGAAGGATGAACTCAAGTTGGCCGATGAGAAGATAAAGGAAGCAGAGAAAGAGCAATCAAATGTAAACAGTCTGATTCAGTTTGTTGCCAACAATGAAACCCTGGAAACAATGAAACACTCCAAAGCTCTCGGACAACTGTCAATATCAGGACCAGCAGTTACTCCAAAAGATGCAACAGTGAGACAGATGAGACCAGTAACGATTATGAAACAAGAAGGAACAAAAACAATCGTAGGAGCGGAATATATCCAAGAAGTTAATGTGAAATCACCTGATGACCAAAATGCCTGTAACATAACTGGATTAGCTGTTCTTTCAGAAAACAGAGTTGCATTAATTGATTATTGGTGTTATAGTACAATAGGTAATGGAACGGTAAAGTTGATTGATGTTAAACATGACAAGGTTATCACAAACTTCAAATTATCATCAAGTCCATTTGATGTTGCCATGATAAACAACGATCAAATAGCCGTAACATTACCACGTAACAAGCAAGTAGCACTTGTCAATGTTGCAGCCAATACCATGAATGTTGACAGAAAACTGCAAGTAGGGGGGGAATGTTATGGAGTAGACTACAAAGAAGACAAACTGGCCGTTACATTCAATAACACTGAGAAAATTCAAGTCCTGACATTGGAAGGTAGAGTGCTCCACACCATAACAATTGCACGTGCATTATACGTGGTGTTTGGTCATGACAACACTTCCTTGTATGTATCCAGCCCTGGCCATGACAAGGTAGTCCATATAAAGTTTGATGGTACAACTGTAGACACATACACACACCATGAACTCAAATGTCCTCAGGGACTAGTGACAAGCACCAGTGGCAATGTTTATGTTTGTGGAAGATTGTCCAACAACATCCACCAGATAACTCTCGAATGTAAGAAAGGTCACGTCTTTCTGACTAAAAATAGTGGCATCAATCACCCATGTGCTATCGGCTACAATGATACAGATTGTATGGTGTATGTGGGGATGTGCAACAACAATAAAGTCGAAGTTTACAAAGGCGTTTTTGGATCGAAGTGATTGTGCGCTAGCATCTTTAACTTTATCAGCAACAACTATCAGCAACAGTTATCTTAATACAGTAAACATCTCTCTTACAACCACTTAATTGTGTTAACAATTACATTTTTACGACTATGACTGCTTAAAGCCAAGTGACAATATTTACAATGGCCCCATTCAATTCCATTGACAAAAAGTGTGTTCATTTCAAATAAACACCCATTTTCGAGAGGGCGGGACTTGTGGAAAGGTTTCGAAGGGGAGGCAGGGCATATGCAGTTTTCATTCGCGAATTAATCTTTGGAACTTGGGGCAGCAAACATTTCGCGGATTTTTTCAAAATTTGTTCTTAACCGATCTATGCCTTCCTACTAGTGGAAACCATGATTCCCGACTAATATTCTTCTTTATAAATGAGATAAATTGCTAGAAAATTGACATAAGAATCTACCTTAAAAAAGCGGCCTATATCTGCGTTTCTTTATGACAATAAAACCCCGCTATATTTATCCTACTTTAAAATTACGTCACTTCTAATGACGTCATAAATCAGCATTTTTCGCGCCAAACTGTCAAGTTGTTGACTTATTTTTTCTGCTTTCGAATGTACACAGATTCAGTAAATCGGTCATGGCTGTACAGGGTACACATTGTTCGTGTTATCGACCTCTAATATGGATTAAACATACATGCGTACTGACAAAATGTTTATTTAATGTTAGAAATTACAGCAAATATATTGTAAATATAAGAAATGAACTGATTTTTTTCGGCGTTCAAGCGAAATGAACGACAGAAAATTATCGGCAATAATCTTAACATTTGGGACATCTTGAATAACTTCTGTAATTATCCTTATATTTGAACTAATTGCTTTCATCGAACAGGTGCGCAAATGTCCAAAAGGTAAACTTTCGATTGCAATATAAGCAATCTTTTATCTTTTTAATTAGACTGTTTCTGAGATAGCAGTCTGGTGAGAGTAAACAATAATTGCTCTGGTATGAACATGTTCTTAGGGCTTGTCTGTCCCAATACGTAGGGCCATGTATACATGTCCAAAAACGTATGGCCTGTCTGTCCAAACACTTATAGTCATTACGGCATCATTTACATGTACATGGTTCGAATCAATTTTGAGAATTCTAAATATAGCGCCCCTAAATATAGATTGTTATTTTCGTTTTCGTTTTAACAAAATATTTCAAAATGACAAACAGTGTAGACCCTGATCTAAGGACCCTCTGCTTATGATCTACCCTATTTGCATATGGCAAGAATTAGTGTACTTTTCACATTATGCACTGGTTGTAAATGACAAGTACACTCGTCGGTAGGGGTAAATGTATTAAAAGAGGCTACATCATGTAGGACCAAAAATTAACAGATAGCACATTTTGGGGATATCTAGTTTGGTAATAATTGCTTGACATCTATCTGTAAAAGCCATACATGTGTATATACGAATGTCAAGCCTCCATACTGTTTGAAATTTTACATTTTGCATTATTATATTTGAATTTCTTGTTTAAAACTCAGAATCAAACGCAAAAATAATTTGTATGTTAGAAATTACGTGAAACTTGTGAAATTTAGTGTAAGGGTAATATTGAAAGGCCAACATCTTTCAGTGACGGGATAAATCGAATAATATGTCATTGCATGAGAAACGAGATGTTTATAATGCTCAAGAAGAACCCAATCAGCGTTCGGCCAGTCTCGCGCTAAATGGTTTCTCCCCTTGCAAAAAAAACCCCTCTTATCTCATGCAATGATATATATTATTCTGTATGTAACGCCGAAAGAAGGTATATTTAGTGTGTTTAAATGTGTTGAAATTAGTGTATAATATTACATGGAATGAAACAGTACATAGATAGACAACTACAATAGATAGTTGTATCTATTTGCTTAACTATTTTATTTTATTTACACACATCATATTGTATCTACTCTTTCATAGACTGACTGCATAATGTGTTTTATAAATAAAACTGATCTTATGTTATAAAAAACTTTTATTTTCGTTCTACCTGTAACGTCGTATGTAGGATCATGATTTGTATGTACGGAAATCATTTGCGCCAAGTGTCCAGACTTAAGCAACCATATTTAGTCATAGGGCTGCCATAAGTTGATATTGAAATATCCTAAAATGTCCAACTTTTCTTTTTTTCAAGCTCGATTACTTAAAGCAGTCTGCTTTAATATCAGCTACTATCTGCTAGGATAAAATACGAGTATTCGGAAATTTCCGGAGTAATGGCAGCCCTGAATCAAAGTCAGGTGCCAAGAAACTTCCAAGATTACAAAGGGGCATGACTTATATATTCCTGATAAAAGCGAGCATGTACCTTGCAAACAGGTCGGATCTAGATCGGAGCCGAGTAAATGTCCAGGTTCCAATTCTGTTTGCCATTCAAAGATTAAGAATAAATTTGCAATAAAGTTCGTGTAACTGGTGTAAATATTTGCCCATCTGTACTCCAGAATAAGTAAAAACAATATTGGCCTATCGTACATTAACTATTTGCTCTTGAAGCGCATTTATTGATCCTCCTCTGAAGAAAATAGTTCCTGTTTATACAGTCATAATCATATACCATAGGCAAACTGTGCAGACGGTGATGAGATGCGGCGTTTCCCCCCAGGGTCTACGTTGATTGTTATTGTATATTAAATGTTCTCCGGCATGGGAAAACATTGTAGTGTCCTTAAATCACCCTTGTATATATAATGAAATCTTCCAGCGAGCACATAGGAAGAGTCCATCGCAATATCTAGGCATAAATGGGTTACATAGAATACTTATAACAAAATGGCAATGTGACACTTTTTATCCACGGTGAAAGAAACGTATTGTATCAGAGTGCAAATGTCATTTAACTTTGACTGTTAAAGCGACTCGCAACCGGATGGTGTACTTGTCAAAATAAAATAAAATACTCAAATAAAAGCAAATTTGTGGCATTATTTGGCTTCTGACATTAAAAAAATATGATCAGTTCAAAAAAAGTCTCAAGAATCGTCACCGAATCTTAGATTTTTAGATATTTTCCATCGTTTTTCTATACCGACTAGTAGACGGTATAGTTGTTGCTGTTGCTTCTCTACACGGGCTCAGACATAAACACGAGCCGAATTACGAAGTTGTATGCACTTTCGACCGCAACACATTGAAATACGTTAAATCGATCCGAGATAAACGGATAGTTCCGTGGTCCATTGGTCTAAGCGGTTTCCCCTATTTTGCCTTCTGTCCGCCAATGCCGGGCCATGGGTTCGAATCCCACCAGAGACCAATATATTTTTTTTATTGAAATTCATTTTTTTTAAACAGAATTTCTTATCCTAAACTAATTCTTTACCATTTATATAAGCGTTTGACACATATTTACAAATTACTATTTTTAATGCACCATCTGGTTGCGAGTCGCTTTAACATCAAATTTAGCTTGGGGAACATCACTAAGATGGGTTACATAGAATACTTATAACCAAATGACAATGTGACACTTTACACAAATACCCACGGTGAAAGAAACGTATTGTATCAGAGTGCAAATGTCATTCAACTTTGACTGTTAACATCAAATTTAGCTTGGGAAACATCACTAAGATGGGTTACATTTGATTAAATTGAATCGCTTATTTCTATGTAACGCAGTGTCTTGAAATTCCCATGGCCATGTGCAATTACATCACGAATGAATAAGCACGTGCTTATTCATTCGTGATTACATACAATGCAGAAAATGATCAAATTAAATTAATAACTTATAACAATTTCTCTGTAGCAAAGTATAGTACGGGCGTAAGGTTTGTAATTTTGCATTTTTCGTACGGATTCGAATTCCGAGCTCATTTAAACAATGTCTTTGGAATGTAATTTTTAACAAATATCCTTTCTTTAAACTTATATTGACGTGCTTATAAGGGCGTCCGGCATCCATTTACAAAATAGAAATGTTAAGGCTAAATCTGGTCTCATTAACGCTTTTGGCGCCGAAGTCGAATAAATTCGATTTTGCAAATAAGCTTTTATCCTGATCAGACGTCGGGTAACGCGGCGTCTGATCAGGATCAAAGCCTTCTGACACTCGCTTCTATATGTCTTATGTTATACTCTTTTAAATCTGACTTTGAAATGATCTTGCAAACAACACTATTGAAGCAGACGACAACATGACGGTGTAGGAATAAAACTTTTTGATTAATTTGGCGCAGAAAGGGTGAAATGTTGGCATTCAGCACAATCATTGTTCGTATTCAAGTGAACAGGATTGGTTAACTATTATACTATTGTGAACATGAGATATCGAGTTACAAAGTACTATCCAGGTGAACAGTAAACCCTCTCAATTGCGACGACCTCTATATCCCGACAACTATTTTGTGTTTACTATTAAATGTTTACGACAGGTGGCTGCTAAAAGCAAGGTGACAGCAAAACAGCAAGCTCCTTTAGAAGCTTTCTGTTATAGTGTCACCTTGCTTTAAGCTGTAACCTGTATTTTATACCATCAATAAGCATTATTTTAAGTGGTCGTAATAGAGAAGTTTGTCTGTATTCAAATTTTTGAATATGATTTGTGCTTTACCGATAACAAAAGAAACTATCGTCTGCTTACATGTGCAACCATAAAAATAATCAGGTTCGGGTTTAAAGTAACCTTTGACTTATATATTAGAACTACAAGTTCAAATCGGATGCATCTATACATCTTTAACCCTTTACCTTATAGCCTGTTTCTAGTTTTAAAGACAGGTGACCACTTAAAGCAGGTTGAAAGTAAAGCAGAATGTGCCTTAAGGCACATTCTGCTTTACTTTCAGCCTGCTTTAAGCTAAAATCTGCTAGGCTATTTAAAATATTTGTAATGGTAATTGTTCATGAGGTTATAAACTGGAACTATTTTCTTCAGCGGATGAATAAATTAAATACGCTAAAAGTCGCTTCTATGGGGGAAAGGGTTAAATATCTGGTTATAAACTGTCTTTACTCTTTACAACATGGCCTGTTTCTACTTTTGAAGGCATGTGACTACTTAGAGCAGGTTTAAAGTAAAGCAGAATGTACCTAAGGCGCATTCTGTTTTACTTTCAATCGTCTTCAAGCTATTATCTACATGGATTAAGAAAATATTTCTTATGGTACATATTCATGACTGTATAAAGTGGAACTATACAGAGCAAAGATAGAAACGTTCCACCCTATTACAGGGAAATTTTCTTGAAAGTTATAAGGTTGATGGTAGTAAAACTTGTTTATTCATTTGTGAATACATATCAGTTGACTTCATATTGTTGAGATAAAAACTTTTCGAGTGACGTAACGAAGAAGTTGGTAGGGGTCAAACCAAACAATCTGAATAAGTGTTGTTCTTTTAAAAAATGTTAAGTGGATTACTGAATTCTGATAAAAAGTCCCAAGTTGTAGTCAGTAAGATTAATATCCTGCACGACCACCGTTTGCACCAATACATGCTACATTTCTACGGCGTAATATAACGTTCAAAAAGTACGTCAGTCATTCACTCTTGCTGTGAAGTCTGTTTCAAATCTTAAATGTAATCAATTTGCCTAGTCTACCATCTGTATTGCTAAGTTTGAATTGAGATTCGTCATTAAAAAAGAACTTAGTACCAGTCAGTTTGCCTCCAATTCAAATGACGTCGTTACCACAGATAACGTGGCACCACCGTGACGTGTCATCCGAATTTGGCCGAAATATGGGCGTCATGCTCTGATTGGTTTAGCGTTAAATCGCACGCGATTACTTAGGTCTGTGATGACTCACCGCGTTCTCTAGCCAACGGTGGCTTGAAAATGACGTAGACGCAAGTGCGTTAACGTGCCGTAGTGGTCAGTTCTGACGGAGGAAAAAACGGGGTGACCAAGGCTAAGACGATCATGAACAGTCCCAGCCTGATGGTATCGGGTCGCAAGCCTTGTATGGTCTTTCGACAGCAGCCGAACCTGCGGGCAACGTCAATGGCCGTCATTGCCTGATTTCTTTCAACTTCAGATGAGCGTGGCATGATGCAAGGATTGAATTCATATGGTGTTTTTCCATTCTTTATTAGCACGTGTCGTGTGTATTGTACGACGGTGACAGAATTACTTTATTGAACACGTGTGTACCGTGCACGTGCAAAACGTGAAAATCATGATTTCGTTACGTTAACGGTTTATTTCTGTGTTATTTTGTAAAAACTTTACACAGAACAGAACATGTGTAACTCCAACTAAACAGTATCCCACAAGTACATTTACGTGATATTTAACTCAAATAAAGTCAGAGATATGTCCGTTCAAAAAATGGGACGTTTCTACTTTTGCTGAGTATATTTGTTCCAGTGGAGGAATAAATGAGAGGCGTGAAAAGGGGTATTTATGGGGAAATGGGGTAACAAAATCAGGTTAACAGGCTCAGGAGTTGAGGTTTTATATTGAATCGTTTCTGAAAATGTTAGAGAAATAGATACACGTTACAGATTAATTATTAATTTCTGAATGGTTATTCCGCGCTTCTATATTAGATTAGTCCATTTTTTATCTATAGAGGATCCCTGGTCAAATTGTCACTTTCGTTTTAATTCGTTTTGAAATATCTTATCAACAAACAGTGTAGAGTCTGATCAGAGTCTAAACTGCTTTCCTATGGTCCATTTATAGGACGCTAGGCATTCATGGCCTGTTTCTAGAAGTGAAGATAGGTCACCACTTAAATCACCACTTTAACTTTCCGCCTGCTCTAAGCTCCTATCTGCTAGAATATAGGAATATTTCTTAGGATACATATCCAGGACTGTATCAATTGAAACTGTTTCTTCAGAGGAGGAAACAATAAAGTTAAAGGCGTAAAATGCGTACCTTTTGAGTAATGGGTAAAGGTACACCATGGCTTCCATTTCTCCGGATTTTTCCTAAATCTTCGGATTTTTTCTAGAACATGGTAGCTTAAAGCAGGCTGAAAGTAAAGCAGAATGCGCCATAAGACGCATTCTGCTTTACTTCCAGCCTGCTTTAAGTAGTCACGTGTCAACAAAACTAGAAACAGGCTATAGGGTAAAGGTAACGATTCGTAAATTCGCACTTGAAAAATGTAAATTTGGAAATCTTAGGATTGTTCATGTCAACTTATGGCAGCCATGGTACACTTGCGTGGAATTTGTCCAAATGCTATATAATTGTTTTGTGATATGCGATATGTTTTATAGTCTGTTTGTCCGCCTTCGGTCTAGGTGAAATAAATATTAAATTTATTGAAGAACACCGGGAACCATAATACATGTAATAACATAACCTATGTTAACCCTTATTCGGCGGTTATATTGTCTGCTTTAAATTGTCGTCTGCAAAATTGGTAAAATTGTTCTCTTTTTTTATAATTTTGTTTAAAAAACGAAATTTAAAGACGGTTGTCAGACAGATTGAATCATGAGTCCTTGCCTATAAAACGTTTCAGTTCAGTCTTAAATCATTCTAAGCATTTGATTGGTAAGTTTTGAGCCTATGCTCAAATCTGACCAATCAAATGCTTGAGAACGAACTCAGAATCTACTCAAACACTTTATAAGCGTTGGGCCAGAGCAGACGCTGCGTTTTCAAATACCTGTCAACTCGGGATCAAAGGCCAATGCAGGAGGTAGAATAATCGATATCTCGAAGCCATGAAGCGTTTATAATACAAGAGCCAAGTTCAAATATACACCAGCTAAACATACATGTAAAGACTACAATTATTATGAACATTATTGATTTAAAAAACTAGTAAAGCAGGAAGGTAGTCTGTATAGTTCAACTTGTGTATTATGTACGAGGGACAAGACTTTCTTACAACACTAAATATGGCTACAGGTGGAATTAGTTATTCTGAGAGTGTAGGGTCCGAGGATCTATCTGAGGTAGTGTGTGACCCTTGCAAAGACGATGGAGAGCTATTCAAGGCCGTGGGAATGTGTGTTGACTGTCAAGATTACCTGTGTCAAAGATGTTTTGATGCACATAAGATTGCTAGAGCATACCGGAAGCATGAGCTGTTGGACAAGGAATCCATGCTACAGAGTCAGAGTGTTAAAACAAAGGACAAGTGCACTGAGAAATGTTCTGAACATGAGAATGAAGTGACAAGAACAATCGTGAGAGCGGAATATATCCAAGACATTAATGTGAAAGCTGCTGATGACAAGTCTAACTGTGATATAACTGGGTTAGTTGTCCTACCGGACAACAGGCTCGTACTCACTGACTTCTATCAAAGCTTTTTTGATATAGGTAATTACTGTTGCAATGGAAATATAAAGTTGGTGGATGTAAAGCATGGCAATGTCATCACAAAACTCAAATTATCTTCAACCCCCTTCGATGTTGCCATGGTATTGAGCAGTCAGGTAGCAGTCACCTTACCATGTGATAATAAAGTAGTATTTATCAATGTGGCCGCTAGTGATATGATTGTTGACAGATTCCTGGAAGTGGGTGGAGAATGCCATGGGATAGACTACAAAGAAGGCCAGCTGGTCGTGACATTTCGTAATCCTTACATAATCAAAGTCCTGACAGTGCAAGGAAGCGTGCTCCACGCCATAACAAATGACAACATACTACAGACATACCTCAATTTCCCTCATGTGGTATTTGGTCATGACAACACTTCCTTGTATGTTTCTAATACAAGCAAAAATATGGTTGTTTGTGTTAGGTTTGATGGGACTGTTATGGACACATATACACATGGACAACTCAGTGGGCCCCATGGATTAATGATAGACAACAGTGGTCATGTTTATGTTTGTGGAAGCGAATTAGACAACATCCACCAGTTTACCTCAGATTGCAAGAACAGTCAAGTGCTTCTGACGAGAGCTGATAAGTTAGCTGAGCCCAAAGCTATTGGTTACAGTGAGAAAGACTGTAGGATGTACGTTGGAATGCACAACAAAAACGTGGTCGCAGTTTACAAAGTTATTTTTGGCACTAAGTGACTGTTTACTGATATATACAAAATCGTTAGCAACAGTTTATAATACATTTACATGTATTTACATTCGCCCCATTCAAATCCTATAGATGCAATTGCTCGAGGGACAGGACTTGTGGATATGTGTCACAGGGGCGTCTTGGCTTATGGATCTTTTCTCCGCGAATTAATCTTTCGAATTCGGACAAAAGACATTTGGCGGTTTTTTTTTTTAAATATGCTTCCAAACCGATGTATGCCTTCCTATTAGAGGAAACCATGAGCTATCTTATTCTGCGAACATTATCGCCTGGACGTCCCTTCAGCCGACAGGGAATAATAAGGTGACATCTAAACTGACTGCTTCTGACATCTTGCGATGGTTTCCAATGTTGAAAAATTTTGAAGTCCGGGTTGAGGTCAAACGCTGACAAATTCTGTCCGAATTAAGTGCTGACTCCCAGGAATGAGGATATTAAGGAAAAAATGACAAAGACATCTCCTTGGTTGATGCAATCTTTCAAGTCCGGCGCTTCTTAGGGCCACACCCGCCGATGTTGGTCAAGGTATCAGCCATTGGCTAAGCCTGCCACGCTTAGCCATGGACTAGATCCCTGTGCCTCTCTATAAACGTGCACGTCTCGGCAAGCCGAGAGAGAGTTGACCAACTCACCTAACCACGGGTAATTATATTCCGTGACCTAACATAACTCATAATTATCCAAACATTACTTAGATTTTGTCTAGGTGATTATTTTTTAGCAAGTTTCATTAAAGTGGGGCTACAGATATGGCCTTTAGAGTATTCAGAAGACGTTTTTATGACTTGACCTAATGTTTAGTTATACTAACACGCTAAGGAATATTTACATTTAGTTTTAGGGACTTTTGTTATACTTACAATAAGTACAAACCATAGACAAATGTAGTCGCAAAAATGTATTCGCTACACACTGTCGTACATTAATTGTGATTTAATAATTTACAGATCATAAGTTTGCGTGTGAATGACGATGTTGTGAAAAGGGTGGCTATAATAAACGAAAAGTAAAAGTTGCAGACTTGTAATGTTTGCAATTGTCATTTGGCCATCGAATATGTGTCAAGTTCCGTGACAAAATATGAATTTCTGTTGTGGCCTCTTCGTTATGTCAGGTCAATGCGGTCGAGGATACTACCGTTGATCTGAAGACGAGGAGTCTTTCTGTGAGTGGGGTCACCTCTAGGTGTAAGCATCCAATTAATCAATGATCATACAGTTAAAGACATCCCTAGATGATCTTTCGATCATAACGCCTTACCAGACAATTTCCTTGCAAAAATCCTGGATCTTATGGACATGTCGCTAGCAAAGTACCATTGAAGCTTCTCGTGTGAGACTCTACCTTTATATTTGATAGTTTGGTTAGAAATAACCATTGAAAATCACTAGAGCATGAGTATAAGCTGGACCTCACCAGGTAAACTGACACTGTGTTGCACATGCTTTGACAGTTACATTGACACCTCCAGAACAATGGGGTGGTGGTCCCTCAATGGACTGAGGAAAAGTCTTTAACCCCTTCACTGCTATGACGTCATCAATTTATCTACTGAAAATAAAACAAAAGGACCTGAAGGCCCTGATATCGCTCACCTGTTGTACTGAAGCTTGATAGCTTTATCTTACTGTTTCATCAGTTTTAATTTAAATCCATTCAAATTTGTAGTATAGCATGTAAACAATTTTGGAATACAACCTCATAATTCTAGTATGGTAGAGTACATCAAGGGCAGATAACTAGAGCCTAAACAATACTGAAATGAAGCCTTTTCTAGCATTTCAAAGTATACCAAGGGCAGATAGCTATTGCCACAATGATTAGATTTCAACAATAATTGCACTCCTTTGAGAACTTATAGGTATATACTGTGTGTGCAAGTAAAATCAAAATCCATTGAAAACTGTAGTTTCAAAAGGGTAAACGCTGTTCGATATGGCATTTTCAGCAATTCAAGGGCAGACAACTCATGACTTATAGGTCCGATTTCAACCATAATCACATTTTTGTGAACTCTTATGGTCATATACAATCTGAGCAAGTTTGAGATAGATTGGATAAAAATTGTGATCCTGGAGAGTAAACACCCTTAAATATGACAATTTCAGCATTTCAAAGGTAGATAACTCTCAAGCTATTGGTCCGATTTCAATCATAATCAAATTAAATAGAACTCTTATGGTCATATACAATCTGAGCAAGTTTGAGATAGATTGGATAAAAATTGTGACCCCTGGAGAGTAAACACCCTTAAATATGACAATTTCAGCATTTCAAAGGTAGATAACTCTCAAGCTATTAATCTGATTTAAACCAAAATCGAACTCATCTGAACTCTTATGGTTATATACAATCTGAGCATGTTTAAGATAGATTGGATAAATATTGTGGCCTCTAGAGTCTAAACACTAAAATTGTTGACGACGAACGACGGACATTCAAGTATTGCAAAAGCTCACCCTGAGCTAGCTCAGGTGAGCTAAAAATTAAGGCATTTTGACATTAGAAATATTGAAATAAGTGCCAGTTTGGATCCTGATCAGATGTTGCGTTTGATAATAATCCAAACTGTTTGCAAATAGCCATTGAACTCAGGGTAAGCAGGGAAAGAGTTAATATTAATAAAGCGCTAGATTTATCTAGATGCAATTGCTGCTTATAACAAATCGTTTACTAAACTCATTATCCCCTGGAACTTCAAATGGACAATTCCAGTTTGCACTCAAGGCTGGTCCATTTTAGAATATTTAGGGGTTGGGTTTTTTTTATAATAAATTGCGAAATGACAAACAGGAGCCCTCTGATCAGAGACTTCACTATTTGAATAGGACATGTGTACTCTTCACAGGGTACACATTTCACTAGGGCTCAATGAGTTAAGTTCATTTATCGTGTTATTGCCTGGTTAGTCATGTGTAGTTGTCTAGTTTTTTAATTTTCGTTGTAAACCTCTCAGCATATCTTAAGACTTTGAAAATTCAAATATTGAAATGCAATGTACTGGAATTCTGAATTGGTCAGACTTTTTTCAGTCAGTCTGTGATAGTCATTATAGTTTTCATATTGTTTCAGGCTGTTTTGTGTCAAATTCAAATATATTGGAACCAGCAAAACGTCTATAGTTGATTGTTAATTCCCATCCACTGACGAAAGTAGTTGCAAAATATACATATGAACTTACTGAATTATTTTCATCCTGAACTGGACAGTGGACGCCAAAAAAATGAAATTTTTGGTCTTTAAGATAGGTGGCAGTTGAATACAAGAATACAGCATTACAGAAAGTATTAAGCAGCATCTTGTACATACAGGGCTGCCATTTCTCCGGATGTTTTCCTAAATCTTCGGATTTTTAGCTCACCTGGCACTAAGTGCCAAGGTGAGCTATTGTGATCGCCATGTGTCCGTCGTCGTCCGTCCGTCAGTCAGTCAGTCCGTTCGTCGTCAAACTTTTTCTTTAAAGATCTTCTTCTTGGAAACCAGTGGGCCAATTTCTTCAAAACTTCATAGGATTGTTCCTTGTAGGGTACTCTCTCAGATTTCTTCTAATATAGGTAATCTAATTGAAAGTGTGGTTGCCATGGCAACCAATTGAAAATACTTAAAAAATCTTCTTGTCAAAAACTACTGGTCCGAATTGAAAATAATTTTACCCAAATGTGCCATTGGTGACCCTCTATCAGATTCTTAAAATGATTTTCCTATCTTAAAAAACATGGCCGCTAGTGGGTGGGGCAGATTTTCCTTATATGGCTATATAGTGAAAACTTTAACAAGAGGGCCTGAAGGCCCTGATATCGCTCACCTGTTGTACTGAAGCCTGATAGCTTTACCTTTCTGTTTCAACCATTTTTATCTAATTCCATTCAAATGTGTAGATTATAGAGAGTAAACAATATTGAAATATGACCTATTCTAGTACTTTTTAGTAGAGCACATCAAGGGCAGATAACTAGAGCCTAAACAATACTGAAAAAAAGCTTTTTCTAGCATTTCAAAGTATATCAAGGGCAGATAACTCTAACCAAAATAATCAGATTTCAATACCTGCACTCCTTCAAGAACTTATAGCTATAAACATTGCGTGCAAATATATTTAAAATCCATTGAAAACTGTAGTTGTTGGAGTGTAAAAACTGTTAGATATGGCATTTTCAACACATCAAGGGCAGATACCGTAACTCTTGACAAATTAATTAGATTTCAACAATTTTCAAACTCATCCGAGACCTTATGGTCATATACAATCTGAGCCAGTTTGAGAAAGATTGGAAAAAAATTGTGGCTTCTAGAGTGTAAACACTGTTACATATGGCATTTTCAGCAATTTAAAGGTAGATAACTCTTTACCTATTAGTCCGAATTCAACCATAATTGAACTCATCTGAACGAACTCTTATGGTCATATACAATCTGAGTAAATATGAGAAAGATTGGATAAAAACTGTGGCTTCTAGAGTGTAAACACCCTTAAATATTGCATTTTCAGCAATTCAAAGGTAGATAACTCTCGACCTATTTATTTTATTTCTGCCATAATCAAACTCATCCGAAATCTTATAGTCATATACAACCTGAGCAAGTTTGAGATAGATTGGATAAAAATTGTTGCCTCTAGAGTGTAAAAACCCTTAAATATTGCATTTTCAGCAATTCAAAGGTAGATAACTCTCTACCTATTTGTTTTATTTCAACCATAATCAAACTCATCCGAAATCTTATAGTCATATACAATCTGAGCAAGTTTGAGATAGATTGGATAAAAATGTGTGGCCTCTAGAGTGTAAACACCCTTAAATATAATTCAAAGGTAGGCAACTCTTGAACTATTAGTCTGATTTCAACCATAATCATACTCATTTGAATTCTTATTCAAGGGCAGATAACTCTTGACCTATTGGTTCCAATTCAACCATAATTGCACTTATTCGAACTCTTATGGTCATATACAATCTGAACAAGTTTGAAATAGATTGGATAATAATGGTGGCGTCTTGAGTGTAAATATAGGATATTACATGAGTGTTCATATTAAATTTATTGGATTTTATTAAACGAGTCTTTTAGAAAATGATAAAAACGAGGCTTTGCCGACGAGTTTGATAAATCCAATAAATTATTAACACAAATGTTATATTCTTTTTATAACATTACCTAGAAAAGTTATTTATCGCAGCCTTTGAAGTCAAGTGAATACTAAGCGCATTATAAGTAGAGCTATACAGGACAAAAGTTGTTCCAAATTAACCCCGTTCACTAGCATAATGTTTATGTATTAATAAACACTTTCATGTAGATCTAATATTATTTAATTACACCAAAAATCTATAAATTGAATCTACATGATGGAATGAAGACGTTGGAAACTGAACGCATAGAACGCATTTTAATGAAGTCACAAGTAAACGACGTCATGGCGTATCTCATTTGCATAATTATTCAACTAGTTGTATATGACATTTAAACAACGGGTGTTATTCAACGCTCACGTCGTCTGTTATGTTATAATCACTGTTAAATATGTCATTTTCAGCAATTCAAAGGTAAATAACTCTTGATCTATTAGTCCCATTTCAACCATAATCAAACTCATCTGAACTCTTATTGTAATATACAATCTGGGCAAGTTTGAGAAAGATTGGATAAATATTGTGGCCTCTAGAGTGTACACACTGTTAAATAATAAATATGGTATTTTCAGCAATTCAAAGGTAAATAACTCTTGATCTATTAGTCCCATTTCAACCATAATCAAACTCATCTGAACTCTTATTGTAATATACAATCTGGGCAAGTTTGAGAAAGATTGGATAAATATTGTGGCCTCTAGAGTGTACACACTGTTAAATAATAAATATGGTATTTTCAGCAATTCGAAGGTAGATAACTCTAGACCTATTGGTCCGATTTCAACCACAATCAAGCTCATCTGAACTCTTGTGGTAATAAACAATCTGCGCAAGTTTGAGAAAGATTAGATAAATATTGTGGCCTCTAGAATGTAAACACTAAAATTGTTGATGACGAACGACTAACGACGGACATTCAAGGATTGCAAAAGCTCACCCTGAGCAAGCTCAGGTGAGCTAAAATGATCCACAAGGGAACATAATAACCCACAAGGTTAACTTAGTGTTGAACGAGTTATCTCAGGCAGAATATGCCCAAAAGATGCATTCTGCTTTGTTTTTACCCTGTTTTAACCCTTTTACTCTCAATGACGCTTAAAAACATGTTTGCAAATAGTTTGGATCCTGATCAAATGCTGTGTAATGCGGCGTCTGATCAGGACCAAAACTGTTTGACACTCATATCAAAGTCTATTAAGTCATACAACCTTAAATCTAAACTTTGAAATGTGTCTTGCAGACAACAATACTAAAGCAGACGAAAATAAAGCTATAAAGGAAATAAAATCACTTGAATAATTTTGATCATGAAAGGGTCAAGTATTGGGACCGATTGGACCTGTCTTCATTACTATCAACAACCTATTCAGTCTATTGGATAAGGGTTAACCCATTACCCTATAGCCTGTTTCTAGTATTGAAAATAGGTGACCACTTAAAGCAGATTGAAAGTAAAGCAGAATGCGCCTTAGGGCGCATTCTGCTTTACTTTCAGCCTGCTTTAAGCTAACATCTGCTAGAATATACAGTAAAACCTCTCTATTACGACCACTAAATTGAAGGCTAATTGATTGTATAAAAGACAGGTGACAGCTTAAAGCAAGGTGACAGTAAAACAGAAAGCTCCTGAAGGAGCTTTCTGTTTTACTGTCACCTTGCTTTAAGCAGTCACCTGCCGTAAACGCCTTATAATTAACACAATTAAGTGGTCGTAATAGAGAGGTTTTACTGTAGAAAGTATTTGTACTGATATATATCCATGACTGTACAAATTGGAACTATTTTCTTCAATGCAGGAATATATCAACAGCGTAAAAAGGCGTATTTATGAGGTAATGGGTTAATAATCATTACAAACTCCATCAGATACAGAAAGCAAGTTTTAATGACTCAAGTTATCATTCTAGCCTTAATGTACTAATCATAATCAAGATGAATTGTACTGATTTCAAATATGTAGGAACCCAACTGTTACCACCACTAACAAGAAGCAGGGCTCCAGGCAAGGGGGAGTATTTCAAAAATTAAAATCTTTATTTCTGAATTTAACCCTATGGTGATACTACTCATTAGAATCGTCTTGAAGAGACGATTCTAATGAGTAGTAACACCATAGGATTTGGCTTCGAGACGATTCTAATGAGTAGTTACACCATAGGGTTTGGTGCTGAAATGAGTGCTGCAACGAGTAAGAACGTTGGATTTGTTCAGTTTACTCCCTCTTATCTGTAGCCCTGAAGAAATTTTAATTGATAAGATAGATGGCATCTTAAAGCAAGGTAAAAGTACCAACCTTCTTGAGATATTAATAGAAGCGTCCAGGGCTCCAGATAAGAAGGAGTGAACTGAACAAATCCAACATTTTCTCACTCATTTCAACACCAAATCCTATGGTGTTACTACTCATTAGAATCGTCTCTTCGAGACAATTCTAACGAGAAGTATTACCATAGGGTTTAATACAGAAATAAAGATTTCAGTTTTTGAAATACATTTACTTCCCTTATCTGGAGCCCTAGAAACCTTCTTTATAGTGATGATAACAATGGGTTATATGTAGAAGCATGGGGCTCCAAGTAATAGGATTATTGTACATAGAAACAAATGTACAAATATGTAAGCCACATCATCAGAGAAAGAGGGCTCTTGGATACTCAAGCCGAGCTCCAGATAAGGGGAGTATTTCAAAAACTAAAATCTTTATTTCTGCATTAAACCCTATGGTGTCACTACTCATTAGAATTGTCTCGAAGAGACCATTCTAATGAGTAGTAACACAATAGGATTTGGTGCTAAAATGAGTGAGATTTGTTCAGTTTACTTCTTCTTATCTTGAACCCCGGATACTGCCAATTAAGGCTCCAGATAGGCTAGCGAAAACAACCTAATTCAAACGTTTTCTTCTTCGTACCTCAAACAAACTTTAATGTTGTGACTACCTTATGTTGTGACAATTGTAATGAGTGGTCACAACATAGGGTTTGGTGGAGTTGTTGAAATAACCATATCCGAAGCTCTGAAAGCATACCTACACAAGACACCAAAATTGTTAAAGACAAAATTTGTGATCTGGGTTTACACCGTCTGAAATAGAAGTTAACAAAATACTTGCAGTCCTAATATATATCATAGGGTACCAGATAAGAGGGAGTAAAATAAGCAAATCCAACATTTAGTCACTCATGTTGGCACCAAATCCTATGGTGTCACTACTCATTAGAATTGTCTCAAACATTTTGTCACTCATGTCAGCACCAAATCCTATGGTGTTACCACTCTTTAGAATTGTCTCGAAGAGACAATTCTAATGAGTAGTGACACCATAGGATTTAATACAGAAACAAAGATTTTATTGTGAATTAAAGGGAGGTAATCAGATAATTCATGTGTATGCAGTATCCGACTGATTAGGGTAGTTTATAAGAGTTGTTTACTGCATACATATGAGTTATATGATTTAAGATTTTAGTTTTGAAATACTCCCCTTATCTGGAGCTCTATTATCATAGTGTAGAACACATAACTGCCCTTTCTGATAAGTCTACCTTGTTTGCAAGTAGTTAACAAAATACTTGCAGTCACAGGGCTCCAAATCAAAACCCAAGGGCTCAAAATTCACCAAATCCTATGGTGTTACTACTCATTAGAATTGTCTCGAAGAGACAATTCTAATGAGTAGTGACACCATAGGACTTTATATAGAAATAAAGATTTTAGTTTTTGAAATACTCCCCTTATCTGGAGCTCTATTATCATAGTGTAGAACATATATTACATGTACTGCCATTTCTTATAAGTCTACCATCAGGGCTGCCATAAGTTGACGTGAAAAATCCTAAGATTTCCAAATTTGCATTTAACAAATGAGATTTTACGAAATCGTACCTCTACCCCATAGCCTGTTTCTAATTTTGTTGACATGCAACAACTTAAAGCAGACTGTAAGTAAAGCAGAATGCGCCTTAAGGCGCATTCTGCTTTACTTTCAGCCTGCTTTAAGCTACCATGTACTGGGAAAATAATCCGAAGATTTAGGAAAAAATCCGGAGAAATTGCAGCCCTGGTCTACCTTGTTTGCAATGTTTCTAAGAGCCCTCTTATCTTCCTGTGACTTATTAACATATATCCTCCTGTAAAATAAAAGCCAACAAAATCTAATTCTGTAGGCATGAATACAACCAATGACATACAGCTGAAATTCAGTAACTTGAACCCACTTAAGTCAAATTTCCCCATATTTCAAAGTCAAAACGACTTAAGTCGAACTTCCCCATATTTCAGAGTCAAACGACTTAAGTCAAACTTACCCATATTTCAGAGTCAAACGACTTAAGTCAAACTTACCCATATTTCAGAGTCAAAACGACTTAAGTCAAACTTACCCATAGTTCAGAGTCAAACGACTTAAGTCAAATTTCCCCACATTTCAGAGTCAAACGACTTTAGTCAAACTTCTCCATATTTCAGATTCAAATGACTTAAGCCAAACTTCCCCATATTTCAGAGTCAAATGACTTAAGCCAAACTTCCCCATATTTCAGAGTCAAACGACTTAAGTCAAACTTCCCCATATTTTAAAGTCAAATGTGGCTTAGTCATGTTTTGACTTTCAATTACTCCATAAACACACCTTTTATGCCTTTATTTAATCCTTTAATGATAAATTTTATAGCAAGGTTTGTACACCTTCACTGCCATATTGCTGTCTGCTTCAATACTGTTGTCTGCAATATCGTTTCAAAGTTAAATTTAAGGCATAATTTCAAAACAAGTGGCAAACAGTTTTGATCCTGATCAGACCCCGCATTATGCGGCATCTGATAAGGATCAAAACTGTTTGCAAATGCGCTTTATGACGTCATTGAGGGTGAAATTCACTGAATAAAATAGTTCAAACTGAAACAGTCATGAATATGTATCATAAGAAATATTTTCTATATTCTAGCAGATGGTAGCTTAAAGCAGGCTATAAGTAAAGCAGAATGTGTCTAAAGGCACATTCTGCTTTACTTTTAACCTGCTGTGAAAGGTGCATTCTACTTCACTCTTAACCTGCTATAAGTGGTCACCTGTGATCAAAACTAGAAACAGGCTATGGCACAATGAGATAAAAGAGTGTGAGTGTTTTCAGGGCTCCAGATAAGAGGGCGTAAACTGAACAAATCCAACATTTTCTCGCTTATTTCAGCACCAAATCCTATGGTGTTACTACTCATTTAGAATTGTCTCTTCGAGACGATTCTAAAGAGTAGTGGCACCATAGGGTTTAAAGCAGAAATAAAGATTTAAGTTTTTGAAATACCCCCCTTATCTGGAGTTCAGTGTTTTACTTACTATAGCGAGCTCGAGTTATAGAAATTAAACTTAAGAAATACTGGGTAAGTTCGAGTTTAATGAGTTACAAGTTATCTAGGTTCAACTATACCTTACATAATTCCTATCACAGACACACAAAGCTTACCGTAATGACCCTAAATATTGGGACAGATATGATAGCCCATAATATTGGGACAGACATGCCCCATAATATTGGGACAGACATGATCCTAAATATTAGGACAGACATGATAGCCCATAATATTGGGACAGACATGATCCTAAATATTGGGACAGACATGATAGCCCATAATATTGGGACAGACATTCACCCTATGTATAAGGACAGACATTACCCGAAAGGTTTGGACAGACATGATCCTAAGTTTTGAAACAGACATGATCCTAAGCATGGCTCTGAGTAGTTGGACAGACATGACCCTAGGAAATGGTACATATATGACCCTCAGTATTGGGACATACATTACCAAAGTATTGGGTCAGACAGACTCTTAAGTATTGGGATATCTATGGCCCTAAGAAAAGGGACAGTCAGCCCCTAAGTATTGGGAAATACTTTACCCTAAGAAATGGGACAGACATGACCTTAACCCATTACCCCTTAAAACGCCTTTTTACACCTCTCATTTATTCCTCCACTGAAGAAAAAAGTTCCAGTTTATACAGCCAAGAATATGTACAAGAAGAAATATTTTCTGTATCCTAGAAGATGGTAGCTTAAAGCAGGCTGAAAGTAAAGCAGAATGTGCCTTAAGGCACATTCTGCTTTACTTTCAACCTGCTTTAAAAGCTAGAAATAGGTTAAGAGGTAATGGGTTAAGTATTAAGACAGACCCTAAATGTTGGGACAGACATGACCCATAATATTGGGACAGACGTGATCATAAGTATTTGGACAGACATTACACAAAGTAGTGGGACAGACATTACCCTAAGTATTTTGACAGACATGACCCATAGAATTTAGACAGACATGGCCCTAAATATTGGGACTGACATGACCCTAAGTAAGGGACAGATATGACCCTTAGTATTAGTACAGACATGACACTAAGTATAGGGACTAACATAACCCAAAGTATTTGGAGAGATATGGCCCTTAGTATTGGGATAGAAATGCCCTACATTTTAGGGCATATCTTACCACAAGTATAGGCACATAATGGTTGAGTAAACAGTGTCGACCCAGGGCTCCAGATAAGAGGAAGTAAAACTGAACAAATCCAACATTTTCTCACTCATTTCAGCACCAAATCCTATGGTGTAACTACTCATTAGAATCGTCTCAAAGAGACGATTCTCATGAGTAGTAACACCATAGGGTTTAATGCAGAAATAAAAATTTTAGTTTTTGAAATACTCCCTTTATCTGGAGCTCTGGTCGACCCCTTATTAGACTGGGGCCTCAGGAGCAGGCTGATCAGTGTCTACACTGTTGTTTTTTCATTTTTCAATTTTTGTGATAAAAAAACTGTGTAATTAATGCATTTAGTTCAAATTTAAGGATAATTACAGCGTTTATACAGGGTGTCCCAATTTTTAGGATTTTTACGGTATTCACAAAAACAAAGCACAAGCATGCTGACCTTAAAAATGTGCCCAGCATCTATCAAAATATATTAACAACAGTAACAATATAGGGGTACAGATCCACAGTAGCCCAGTAACCCATGGCAACTATAAATACATCTGGGTTCCTTAGCAAAAGTCACAGATGAGGAGTTCAACTTTCTTCTTAAACTGTTAAACTATTGTCGGCTAAAATTCTGAAATCTGTTTTGTCATCCTTATACATGAACATGCATTTATAGAAACAGGATCTGACAGTGAAGCAGTTTGGATCCTGATCATTTTGGGGTCAATTCTCGTTTAACCCATAGCATGTTTCTAGTTTTGAGGCTAGCAGGTTAAAAGTAAAGCAGAAAGCACCTCAATGTGCATTCTGCTTTACTCTCAGCCTACTTTAGTCACCATCTTCAGAGCTACAGAAAAGGGGAGTATTCCAAAAATTAAAATCTTTATTTCTGCATTAAACCCTATGGTGTTACTACTCATTAGAATCGTCTCTTTGAGACGATTCTGATGAGTAGTAACACCATAGGATTTGATGCTGAATGATGGCGAAAAGGTTGGATTTGTTGGGTTTACTCCCTCTTATCTGGAGCCCTGCATCTTCTAGGATATAGCCAATTTTGGTTATAGTAAATATTCATAAAGGTCTTGAAATTTGTGTCATGTGTGCTTTAAATATTTTAAAACAGCTACTCTGGGTTTACACAGGGCTGGAGATCAGATGGAGTTAACTGAACAAAACCAACATTTTCTCACTATGTTGGCACCAAATCCTATGGTATTACTACTAAGAATCGCTTCAAAGAGACGATTCTAATGAGTAGTAACACCATAGCGTTTATTGCAGAAATTAAGATTTCAGTTTTTTTAAATACTCCACTTATCTGCAGCTCTGTTTACACTGTTTGCAATGGCACATCTACAGTTGAACTTCATATCTCAAAACTCGTTTAAATCAAACATACCCGTATTTCAAAGTTAAAACGTGGCTTAGCCACGTTTTAACTTTGAAATATGGGTATGTTTGACTTAACCGAGCGTGAAATAAAGCATTTCATGTGTCGAATCATCGGATAGTTCGAGTTAAGCGAGTTCGAGATATAGAAGTTGGACTGTATATATAATGTACACTGTATAATGATCAGGATCTTAACTGTATAAAGCTTAGATTTCGATCAGTTCTATTTATAGTAACTGTTCAATAACCAAGCAGTATCTTAACCCATTACCCCATAAATACGCCTTTTTACGCTTCTTGTTTATACATCCACTGAGGAAAATAGTTCCCATTTAAAAATTCATGAATATGTTATATAAAAAGTATTTTCTATATTCTAGCAGATGGTAGCTTAAAGCATTCTGCTTTACTTTCAACCTGCTTTAAGTGGTCACCTATCTTTAAAACTTGGAACAGGGTATGGGGTAATAGGTTAACTGCATTAAAATCAAATTTCAACCAGTTCTAATTGTTTCATAACCAATCCAATTCTGCACAAATCTAACATTTTCTAACTTATTTTAGCATCAAATCCTATGGTGTTACTACTCATTAGAATCGTCTCTTTGAGACGATTCTAATGAGTAGTGACAACATATGGTTTAAAGTAGAAATAAAGATTTGACTTTTTGAAATACCCCCATTATCTCAAGCTCTGTATCAATTACCAGTTATAGTGCCCCATATAACTGACATCAATGAATGAAATAACAGTGGAGAAGACGTTATTCTTATCCAATGAACTTGTTTATGACAAAACTACATGGACTTAGTCCATTGCAAACAGCTTGGAGTCAGATAAGACGCCAGGTAACCCAACATCTCTTCAGGCGCTAAATTGTATAACCCCCCCCCCCCCCCCCCCCCCCCCAAAAAAAAAATTCGTCAAAACTTCAATATCATTTTATCGCAATTAGATTCATTTAACCCATTACCCCATAAAAACACATTTTTATGCTTCTAATTTATTCCTCTGCTGAAGAAAATAGTTCTGACTTATATAATTTTTATATGCACCATAAGAAATATTTTCTATATCCTAGCAGGTGGTAGCTTAAAGCAGGCTGAAAGTAAAGCAGAATGCGCCTTAAGGCGCATTCTGCTTTACTTTCAACCTGTTTTAAGTGGTGATCTGCTGCGGGGTAATGGGTTAACCCATTAAGCCATACTGACTCATATTGACAAACTTTAATCCACTAGCTTGTATTGAGATAAGCATTGATAATTGTTAATGGGTTAAACAGGCAAGAATAATGTCATCTCCATTGTTCATGATCTATGACTCAACGATAAGCATATTGCATTCACATTGACAAAATAATAATAATAATAAAATCAACAAGCTTTTAATTTCTAAACTATTCTTATACAGGTGCAGTCAATCTTCTGTTATCCCATTACCCCCATAAATAAGCCTTTTTACGCCTTTATTTCAATCCTCTATTGAAGAAAATAGTTCCTATTCATACTGTCACAAATAAAAAACCATGATAAACATTTTCTATAGTCTAGCAGGCAATAGCTTAAAGCAGGTTGAAAGTAAAGCAGAATGCACCTTAAGGTGCATTCTGCTTTACTTTCAGCCTGCTTTAAGTGGTCAACTATCAGCAGAACTAGAGACAGGTTATGGGGAAATGGGTTAAACCCTTGTTATCCTTTACTCTATAGATATACCTTTTTACACATTTAATTTATTCCACCACTAAAGAAAACAGTTCCACTTTACACAGTCACAAATAAGAAATATTTTTCATAACCTAGCAGATTGTAGCTTAAAGCATGCCTGTTTCTTGGTTCACTCAAAGCAGGCACATTCTGTTTTACTTTCTGTCTGCTTTAAGCCATCATTTGCTAAGATTTAAAAAATATTATTCATATTGCCTATTTCTTACTGTATAAAGCAGAACTATTTTTTCCAGTGCAAGAATTAAATAAATGTGTAAAAAGGTATATCTATGGAGTAAAGGGATAGTTAAGTTTTATTTCAAATCTGAGGCATACACAATGACTGGCGGAACATAAAAAGAAACATGCCTCATCATGAGGCTTTCACGTTGATGTTGATTTTCTTGCCCGTTGTCACGGAAACATGCCTGAAAAATGCCCGTTGTCACGGAAATATGCCTTGACATCGCCCATTGTCACAGAAACATGCCTAAACAATGCCCGTTGTCACAGAAACATGCCTCAACAATGCCCGTTGTCACGGAAACATGCCTTAAACAATTTTTAGCACACAACCAAGCCCCCCATATTACATCTGTCTGTATCAAATCACTGAACACTTTGATGCTGATTCTAGCCTAACAAATTATCTCCCTTTGGTCAGTCTCTCTTGTAGTTCTCTCCCTTTCCACAGGAAACAATCCTCCTTGCTATTGTGCAGCACTGACAAATCATCAGAATACACTTTTAATGTTTAGGAGGTAAAAGTTTTGTCTCCATGGAAACCATACTTTTATATCTTCATCACATGGACACGTGGTGGAATTCATTTATAGCACAGCTGTTTCATGGGAAAAAGGCCTTAAACTTACCATGCAGGGTCCAAAATACATACATCATTTACAAACAGTGAAGACCCTGGTCAGAGGGCTCCTACAGGAGCCCTCTGATCTGGGTCTACACTGTTTGTAATACTAGTTAATATATTTGGAGTCAATATAAACTAGTCTTCGATAAGAAAATGAAAGTTCAACTAATAATTAAGGGTTGAAAAGGTAAACTTCAAATGGACAATTCCATTATCCAATTAAATCAGTAATTGATCATGTACTGTAGCCGTTTACAAGAGATTGCAAAGTTACATTATCACTTAACTCCGAAGATATGCATTTAATTTATTCCTCCACTGAAGGAAATATATTCAATTTATACAGTCATGAATAAGTATCATCCAAACTATTTTCTATGTTCTAGCAGATGATAGCTTAAAGCAGGCTGAAAGTAAAGCAGAATGCGCCTTAATGCGCATTCTGCTTTACTTTCAACCTGCTTTAAGTGGTCACCTAGTCTTCAATACTAGAAACAGGCTCCGGAGTAAAGGGTTATTTTCTCATTTCTACCATAAGTCATTCTACCATGTGCCATTCAAATGTAAGCCAATAACCATACGCTATTCCACCATGTGCCTTTCCACTATCTCAACACACTTTGTGTCCTTTCACATTGTGCCATCCTCCATTGTCTTTCCAACCATATGTCATTCCGTCGAATGTCATCCCATCATATGTCATTCCACATTTTGCAATCCAACCATATGTCATCTAAATCATGTCACTCCACCATTTGCAATCTAACATACATGTATGTCATCTATAATCATGTCACTCTGCCGTTTGCAATCTAACCATAATGTCCCTCCATAGACTTTGCCATTTCATCACAACTCTTTACTCATCGTTGTTTTAACCAATCAAAACTTCCCTACATTCTACAGGAGCTTTCTGCTTTACTTTCAGGCTGCTTCAAGTGCTTGCCTATCTTGACCCACTTATACCTGATTATTGCAAATACACTCTCCCCTTTAGTCATACTGACTCATTGCGTAATAGCTTCGTACTGACCCATTTTGACACACTTTAATCCACTAGCTTGTATTGAGATAAGCATTGATAATTGTTTATCGCTTATGAGCTAATGGGTTATACTAGCTTGAATATTTCATTGTTGATAAACGAGGGTGATATAAAGACACTGCAGTGTGCGTCTATGTGGTAAAATATTTCATATGATGTATAGCAACCAGCGTAGACCCTGATGAGGCGTCACGTAACGTGACGTCTCATTAGGGTCTACACTGTTTGCCAATGTCCACTGAAGGTCAAAGTTAGCCAATAATAACACAATGTTATACAGTAAAACCTCTCTATTATGACCACTTAAAGAAGGCTTATTGACTGCCTAAAAGACAGGTGACAGCTTAAAGCAAGGTGAACGTAAAACAGAAAGCTCCTGAAGGAGCTTTCTGTTTTACAATCACCTTGCTTTAACCCTTTCCCAAATAGAAGCGACTTTAAGCGCATTTTATTTATTCCTCCACTGAAGAAAATAGTTCCAAATTATACAGTCATGAATATAATTTATGAGAATTATTTTCAGTTTCCTTGCAGGTTATAGCTTAAAGCAGGCTGAAAGTAAAGCAGAATGCGCCTTATGGCGCATTCTGCTTTACTTTCAACCTGCTTTAAGTGGTCACCTATATTCAATACTAGAAATAGGCTATCAGGTAAAGGGTTAAGTAATCACCTGTCTTGAACACCTGATAATTAACACAGTTTAGTGGTCGTAATAGAGAGGTTTACTGTACTTATTTGTAATTTCCCAACAATTTGGCAGCAATGCAAGGTCTATCTTGTTTAACCTTTTACTCCATATCCTGTTTCTAGTTTTAAAGAAAGGTTTGCCACTTAAAGCAGGTTGAAAGTAAAGCAGAATGTGCCTTATTTTCAACCTGCTTTGAATGGTCACCTGTCTTCAAAACTAGAAACAGTCTATGGAGTAAAGGAGCAAGAAGATAACTCAACTCTGTGTTTATCAACCAACATAATAGCACGGCTTTACTCCGACTAAATCTCAACTATATAACTAAGTAATAAAATTCAGAGGGGTTACTTTCCATTGAAAACTTTCCACAATGTTTGCAATGCTTCAAGCAATGGGTTCCCTTGACAACACAAATAGCACTATTTTTTGTTTGAATTCCGTCTCCATAGCAACATGATGACATAATGATTTAATCTGACAGTTATGACATATGTTAATGTTTGTAGGTATGTTTTTGGTGTATAAACACACTCGCATACAAATCTCAGTTTTAATAAAATCCACACCACGTACGTCTGCTCTCTATGCACAGGTCTACTGACCTCTAAAGTGTTCTACGCGTCCTTTGATAAAAACATCTCTCACTCATAACCCCGTGCCCCAGATAAGAGGGAGTTTACTGAAGTTTAGCAAAATATTTTCCTACATATATTCTCCGACCCCTACGATGTGAATACTCATTAGAATCGTCTCTTTGAGACGATTCTAATGAGTAGTCACAACATAGGGTTTGGTGAAGAAATAAGGATTTTGATCTTTGAAATTCTCCCATATCTATCAAATAAACGGAGACAATTCATCATTCCTCTTATCAAATAAAGGGAGAGGATTCATTATTCCCCTTATCAAATAAAGGGAGATAACTCATCATTCCCCTTATCAAGAGCTATGGTCACCATATCTGAACAAATTCAATGAATGAATTATCAAATAAAGGGAGACAACTCATAACACTAAGTGGAACTAGGTCACTTATTGTTACATGTATATGTACACCAGTTAATTGTCACATCCCGGGCTTACGACATACTGGAACAGGGCAAGCCCGGAGAGCCCATCTGCGTGAGAACGCGGTCTAACCATTGTAGGGGTCCGTTCAGATGGATCTCGATCCAACATGGCGTACTTGTCACAGTCTGGCGCCTGCAAATAGTTTGTGAATACAGAGAGAATATTAATGTTCATACAGAAAACATGGATACAGAAAATCATTTCTCAAATGGAGATTTCAGTCTTTATTCTAAACCTAGTATATCCCCTTTAAATATTGTTCAAAACAGGTTTCAAACACTATGTATTTTTAAACTGCAGTTTACCTGTATAACTTAAAATTTTACACAACATTTAAATTGACCTGTATTTCTGGTACATTATTGTATACTGTAGTTTACCTGTATCTTAATATATTACACAGTAGTTTACTTGTATTCTTATATAATTTTATTATACTGTAGTTTACCTGTATATCTTAATATATTACACAGTAGTTTACTTGTATTCTTATATAATTTTATTATACTGTAGTTTACCTGTATCCTAAGCCTGTCTCACACAGAACACGGTTGGGCACACGGTTCCAATACGGTATACTCGGTTATACACGGGTTGACTGGTACGAATGTAGCACGAGTATGTACGAACAAAGCACGGATATACTCGGCCAAGAAAGGTTTGTCACGGTTTGAACATGATTGTCAAAACGATTTTCATACGATTTTTGTACGGTCTAGTACGGTCTGTTACGGCCTTGTACGATTAAACACGACTTTTACTGGATTAACTGGACAGTTACAGGGTTTACATACGGTCCCACCGACTTTTGTTCGAGTTATGCTCCATACGATTTATATACGATATTGACACGGTTGAGCTCACTCATGGGAGTGGACTTCATGTGCGGTTGTATATACGGTCTCGTACGGTCTCACACGGTCTCTCACGGTCTTGTACTATTGCTAATACGATCATACACGGACATGGCACCCGTGCCAGTTTTTTAAAAGTTTTAAAAATCATACACGGCTTTCACGGATACACTCGAATGGCCCGAGTGTAACTCGGATAAGGCCACGGTTGGTTCGGTTGTATGTACGGTTTACACGGGTGGCCAACCGTATAAGCTGTGTGTTCTGTGTGAGACAGGCTTTAATATATTACACAGTAGTTTACTTGTATTCTTATATAATTTTATTATACTGTAGTTTACCTGTATATCTTAATATATTACACAGTAGTTTACTTGTATTCTTATATAATTTTATTATACTGTAGTTTACCTGTATATCTTAATATATTACACAGTAGTTTACTTGTATTCTTATATATTTCTATTATACTATAGTTTACCTGTATATCTTAATATATTACACAGTAGTTTACTTGTATTCTTATATAATTTTGTTATACTGTAGTTTACCTGTATATCTTAATATATTTCACAGTAGTTTATAAGGGTGAAACGATTAATCGCGATCTGGATTGAACCGCCTTTTTTTGCCCTCGATTCGATCTGATTCAATTCGATTTAGGAAATGTCATTTTCGATTCGATTTATATGTAGAAAACTTGCTAAGAACTATCTATCTATCTTTTCATACTGCAACACCATCATGCAGCTGCGCTTCTGTGTAATAAAAAAATAGCGAATTAAAATGTACCTCTATTATCTACGGTAAAGTATTAGTTCGAAAGATTAGAGATCCCGCACAGGCTTTTCACCCGTTACGAGTATGTCTTTGTTTACTTTGCCGGTTTCCTGTGTCATTCTACGCATGCGTGAGCAATTGCTTGCCTCAATTGTGATGTAATTCTTCGTTCACATTACGTATCTCGGTACTGCTTCGACTATTTTAAATAAATTAATAATTCTGTAAACGTTGAATATTTTATTACCTACAACCTAATACGCTCATTACTTTAAAAAATAAAGACGTGCAATTCAGGTAAGAAAATTAAATTATAAAATATTGTGATTTATTTTGATACCGAATATACAGCCCGACATACGTTTCAACACCCGGATAATAGGTGTAAGAATGTATGGTGAATTCCCACGATATGTCAAGTAACACTCAAAGTCCGCTCCAAAAATTTCGAAAGCAAAGGCGACTGACAGCATTGTTAACGAACTTAAACCGGTGAGTGAAAATCAGGAACAGTAATATTCAGATGTATCGATTATCACCATTGTCATTTAAGATGAATAACTATCCACTCCTTTACACCATTCTGTACCTTGCTAACAGAGTAGACCGTTACCAGGCAGCTGTAAATGGTTGATGACAATGGTCTACACTGTTTGCGCATAGAAGATCATAACATAGAAAAATTGGTATGTCAATACTGCAAACCATCCACGTAATCAATAAGGTGTATTGTTATGATCAAAATCATATAAGTCAGAAATATACATGTATCAACCCTTCCATGCAGTTTTCCAAACTTTAACCCCAACTTTTTGGCCCTGAATGTTCATGTATATTGTTTTTAATATTAACTGTTATTGCAGGATGTCATCTACTTAGAACATTCATTTATTGCAATGTAAAATCGAATCGAATCTAAAATAATCGAATCGTGTTATAAAAAATCGAAATCGAATCGAATTTTTTTGAATCGTTTCAGCCCTAGTAGTTCACTTATAATAGTTTTACTTGTCTTCTCATACATTATACTGTAGTTTACCTGTATATCTTAATATATTACACAGTAGTTTACTTGTATACTTATACATCTTACTGTAGTTAACCTGTATATCTTAATTTAATACACAGTAGTTTACCTTTATATTTTACTATATTACACAGTAGTTTACCAGAATATTTTACTATATTACACAGTAGTTTACCTGTATATCTTACTATATTACACAGTAGTTTACCTGTATTCAGCGCCCCAGCCCTTCACAAAGCTCATTCTGATGGTGCACATACGTGTAAGCTGGTATACAGACTCAAAGCCTTGGTTTACTGACTGGGCTAGCAGAGCTGCAAACTCCTGGTTGTTGAAGATCTTTAGGTTACAGCCTGAAACAGAGATATGTGTTTGCATTGCCTAACAAACTCCTGGTTGTTGAAGATCTTTAGGTTACAGCCTGAAACAGAGATATGTGTATGAATTGTCTAACAAACTCCTGGGTGTTGAAGATCTTTAGGTTACAGCCTGAAACAGAGATATGTGTATGCATTGCCTAATAACTTCCTGGTTGTTGAAAATCTTTAACCCTTTACCCCATAGCCTATTTCTAGTTTTGAAGATAGGTGGCTACTAAGTTTAAACATATTTTATTTCAAACATAGTACATATTTTATAATCATACATAAATATACTTTAGGATGAGAACGAAAGCAGTGTTTGCTTATTAGGTTCTTCTCCTAGGTGGCTACTTAAAGCAGGTGAAAGTAAAGCAGAATGTGCCTTAAGGCACATTCTGCTTTACTTTCAGCCTGCTTTAAGCTAAAATCTGCTAGACTATATAAAATATTTGTGTAATGGTAATTGTTCATGAGGTTATAAACTGGAACTATTTTCTTCAGCGGATGAATAAATTAAATACGCTAAAAGTCGCTTCTATGGGGGAAAGGGTTAAGTTACAGCCTGAAACAGAGATATGTGTATGCATTGACTAACAAACTCCTGGTTGTTGAAGATCTTTAGGTTACAGCCTGAAACAGAGATATGTGTATGCATTGTCTAACAAACTCCTGGTTGTTGAAGATCTTTAAGTTACAGCCTGAAACAGAGATATGTGTATGCATTGACTAACAAACTCCTGGTTGTTGAAGATCTTTAAGTTACAGCCTGAAACAGAGATATGTGTATGCATTGTCTAACAAACTCCTGGTTGTAGAAGATCTTTAGGTTACAGCCTGTAACACAGATACAGTAGAAACTCGATACTTCTAACTCGCTTAAATAGATCTTACCAGTATTCTATAAGGTTGCTAAGCCACGTTTTAACTTTGAAATAGCGGTATGTTCGAACTTACGGGAGTTTGTAGTATTGATATTTACTGTACATGGTTCATACATGTACAAAAATTTGGAGATAAAGACGAAAGCCTCAGCACAATTTTAATGCATACATATATCTTGTTTTGACTTTGTCTCGCAAGGGTTTGATCCAGACCATGCCCATAATTTTTAATTTTTTTCTTCAAAATGTATTTTTTTCATCATGAAGCCTTTTTCTTTATGTAAGTGCTTGTATCCCTGCATGCATTCACCAAAAAATAGTTTTTTGGGCAACATTTAGTTTTCAGCCTCTTTAACCCTTTACCCTGTTTCTAGTTTTGAAGAATGGTAATCAATTAACTCTTTCCTCCCTGAAACTTTAAATGGACAGTTCCAGTTTCCATTTTAGTCTAGTCCATTTCTGACTTTTAAGGGTTGTTTTTGTCAATGATTGGCATTATGACAAACAGTGAAGACCCTGATCAGAGGGCTCCTTTCGGAGCCCTCTGATCTGGGTCTTCACTGTTTGCACAGGACAAGTGTACTATTCACATGTACACTGTTTGAAAATGACGCCAATATGCGGGACTAGGGTTCAAAGGGTTAAGCTACCACATGCTAGCAGTTAGAAAATATTTCTTATGATACATGTTCATGACTGTATGAATAGGAACTATCTTCTTCTGTGGAGGAATAGATTAAGTGTGCTGAAAGGCGCTTCTATGGGTCTCTTTAACTTATAAGACACAGGAAGTAACACTCCCTAGTACATCTCCATGTCTAGACGTTTAATAATGAGATTCAATTATCACTTAGTCAAATCTCTACTTTAACAGTTTTCACAAAAAAAAACAAAAAACCTTCGAGTGTGGGGAAACCTTGGTGGAATTGTCCATTGCAAACAGTTTGGATCCTAATCAGAGGCGCAGGAACTCCCTACATCTACGCATGTCTAGACGTTTAATAATGAGATTCAATTATCACTTAGTCAAATTTCTACTTTAAGGCACATTCTGCTTTACTTTCAGCCTGGTTTAAGCTAAAATCTGATAGGCTATATAAAATATTTGTAATGGTTATTGTTCATGAGGGTATAAACTGGAACCATTTTCTTCAGCCGAGGAATAAATCAAATACGCTAAAAGTCGCTTCTATGGGGGAAAGGGTTAACAGTTTTCACCAAAAAAACACCTTTGACTGTGGGGGCAACCTTGGTGGATTTGTCCATGGAAACAGATTGGATCCTGATCAGAGACCTAGGAACTCAGCATCTGACCATGATCCAAATTGTTTGCCACTTTGAACCTGTTTTGAAAGGAAATTTTAGAAATTTCTAATTTGGAACTTGAGCTGACAATATTTCTTAACCCTTTGAACCCTAGTCCCGCATATAGGCGTCCTTTTCAAACAGTGTACATGTGAATAGTACACTTGTCCTGTGCAAACAGTGAAGACTCAGATCAGAGGGCTCCGAAAGGAGCCCTCTGATCAGGGTCTTCACTGTTTGTCCTAATGCCGAACATTGACAAAAACAACCCTTAAAATCAGAAATGGACTAGACTAAATTGGAAACTGGAATTGTCCAATTAAAGTGTCAGGGAGGAAAGAGTTAACATTAAAAGAGAAAACAGCATTGTTAAATAACTATGTCAATCCTTAATAATGTGATGAGTACTTGTCCTTTTCTACATTTGAGTGTAATGCATTTGCATTTCTTTTGTGTTTAAATGGGAAAGAATAACGTCTTCTCACAATACTACCACTGTTTTCTATAGTGATCAAGGATCATGAATATCCTTGTCTCCAACATGTGTGAGATATATTTAATGACTTCACTCTAACATCACTATTTATAAAGGTGTTATTATGTCAAGGGGATTCCAAAAAAGCCTATTGCAATAAAATCGATGGTTATGTGAGAAAAAAGAATCTGTCACTCGTCGATGTTTAAGACAAGCTGATCTCAAACGAGTCTAGAATAGAAAAGTTAAGCCAAGGCTCGCTTAGTAACATTTCAATTCTAGACTCGTTTGAGATCAGCTTGTCTTAAACATCGACTCATGACAGATCCTATATATCTCTACTGTATGCAAATATGGAGACAAGGAAGTCAGGCCTGCCATAAGTTGATAAAAAAAATTCCTAAGATTTCAAAATGTTCAATTTTTCAAGCCCGATTTTCCTGATTATATACCTTTAACCCATAGTCTGTTTCTAGTTTTTAAGACACGTAATGCTTAAAGCAGGTTGAAAGTAAAGCAGAATGCGCCTTCTGCTTTACTTTCAGCCTGTTTTTAGTTTCCATCTGTTGGAATAAAAATCCGAAGATTTCGGAAAAATCCCCAGAAATGGCAGCCCTGGGAAGTCAGTTACAGAGTTCTGGCCAACAGCATTGTCAACAGGCATACTAATTACAGCATTTAAAAGGTTAAAATTGCTGGTGTATGTATAATATACCAATTATGTAATAAAGATAAAATTTAATAGTTTTCCAGAAAACTGGAAGGGAAAAACATGACCAAGACAACTTATAGGTAATGCATTTCTTAGATAAACTGGAGGATATCATGTCATTTTACTGAAGCCATGCAGGGCTCCAGATAAGGGAAGTATTTCAAAAAATAAAATCTTTATTTCTGCTTTAAACCCTATGGTGTTACTACTCATTAGAATCGTCTCAAAGAGACGATTCTAAGGAGTAGTTACACCATAGGATTTAGTGCTGTATAAGTGAGAAAATGTTTGATTTGTTCCAATAACTTATCTGGAGACCTGTGAAGCAAAGGTCCTTTATATTTGGTGGTAAACAATGAAGCCACCATAATCAAGCAAGGAGCCAAGGTTCTTTATATATTAGCATAAAATGATAGGAGGGGACATTTACAATTTATCCAAACAAATCCTAAAATATGGGCCTTTATGAACATTAGTCCATCAGTGTGATAAAATTGAAGCAAGAAAGAAGCTATGAAGAGAAGGGATCAGAGAGTAAGCCAGGTACCAGCTTTTGTTTCATTACTTATTTAACTCTTTGCATGCTGGGTAATTGTTTTCGTCTGCAACAATTGTCATCTGCTACTGTTCTAAAATTAGTATTTTAAAAATTTCTTTAAAATTCAGTGTCAAAATGGCAAACAATTTGGATCCTAATGCGGCGTCTCATGTTAGAAAATCTGGTCCCACAGCAAGGGGGATAACTCTAGCCAATAACTTTGAACACTAATTCGTTCCCCCTTGCCACTGATGCTTCTGAAAAAGTTTGGTTGAAATCGGGTCAGTGGTTTCTGAGGAGATGTTGTTTGAAAATGTGAACGTACAACGTACGGCGGACACCAGACACCGGAGGACGGACGGAATGGTATCACAATAGCTCATCCTGAGCCTTAGGCTCAGGTGAGCTAAAAAGGTGGGACAGACAGCAGCCAGAAACCAGTCCTGTGTGGTGACCTACCTGGGGGTATTTTACAGACTGTAGCTGGGTGCCAGCTTTGTTTGGTTACCTACCTGGGGGTATTTTACAGACTGTAGCTGGGTGCCAGCCGTATCTCTGGTTACAGTTTGGGCTCTGCACAAACACTGCACTCTCGCTCAGACACTCAGCAAACACCTCCCCACCTATGTAATACAGTCGTACACCTTTCCCTGTAACAAATAACATAATACATATACAGTGTTCCCTCCCTACAAAGGCCCTCCTTACAACGATCATTGTTGCAGTTCCCTAAACAAGACAATTATGACCTATGCTTTTACTGCTGCAATATCGTCTGCTTAAAATTGTCGTCAACTGTTTTTCTTAAAGTTACATAATGGACATTTTCACAGAATCAACTTTCTGACCAGTGACAAACAGCTTGAATCTAGACGCGGTGTCTGGTCTGGATTCAAACTGTTTGCAAATGTAAGCTAATATCCCTCCTTATAACGACTACCTCTGAACAACACACACAATTGTTGTCCCCATTTGGTGTCGTTTTAGACAGGGGGCGCTGTATACCGTGCATCCTAGCTGCATAAATCAAATATGTGAAAAATTACTACGTTCATCCGGCGCAATTCTTTGAATAATAGAAGCATGTCAAAATTCTGACCACATGCCTATCTGTATAAAAATGCAGCTTGAAAAATTCAGAAATTGGATGGGCAAAGTATGTACCCTATAAATGAACAGACAAATTAACACAGACAAAACAATATTGCCCTGATCTAATTGTTGTAGGGGGCATAAACAAATTGGAACTGTACAGTTAACTAACTCTTACCGGAAGACCTGAAACTCCTTGCATAACATTAGGGTTCTAGAAAAGAGGGATTGAACTGAACAAATCCGACATTTTCTGACTCATATCACACTAAATCCTATGGTGTCACTACTCATTAGAATCGTCTCAATGAGACGATTCTAATGAGTAGTGACACGATAGGGTTTAGTGCGGAAATAAAAATTGAAATATTCCCCTGATCTAGAACCCTGAAACTGCCTGCATAACATGCTACACTGCACTATGTCTTTCTTCTAACCTGATATGCCCGTGTATGTGTCTTTTTACTCACCTATATGTCTGCGTGTCATTTCTACTTGCTGCGTCCTGTTGATATTTGACAATAGACCTAGACAGAATCGCTCTGAGTTTGAAGGGTCGGTGAAGCCATCTACAGTTAGTGACGGCTGTGAGGCGTGAAACGTCTCCCCAACACGTGTGTTTAACTCATAGTACGCTATGGAACACCAGTAGGTGGGCTCTTTGTACGTGACAGGCTGGGCGTCAAGCTGTGGGCTCGGAGACATGTCCACACCGTCTGAAAGTAAATAACATTTTAAATTAACCCATTTCCCCATAGCCAGTTTCTAGTTTTGAAGACAGATGACCACTTAAAGTAGGTTGAAAGTAATGCAGAATGAGCCTTAAGGCGCATTCTGCTTTACTCTCAGCCTGCTTTAAGCTACATTAATTTGCTGAGAATTAGAAACTATTTCTTACAATACATATTTATGACTGTATAAATTCTTCTGTGGAGGAATAAAATGAAAGCATAAAAAGGTGTATTTAAGGGGTAATGGGTTAATTAAAGCATTTAATTTATCCCTCCACTACAGAAAATGAGTATGTACCATAAGAAATATTTTCTATATTCTAACAGATGGAAGCTTAAAGAAGACTATAATTAAGGAAAGCAGAATAAGCCTCAAGGTAAATTCTGCTTTACTTTCAGCTTGTTTAAGGTACTGTCTGCTAGGCTACAGAAAAATTCCTTATGGTTCATATTCATGATAGTCAAATGTTTAAACAAGAGCCGCATGCGGCCCTAAATCGCTCACCTGGTATCCATGATTACGGTCATGTAAATGGACCAGTAATGATTAAGTTTTCACTTACTCACCCCACCCACTAGTGGCAATGTTGTTTGGGCTAGGAAGATTATTTGAAGAAAACTGGCAAAGGGTCACCCATGAATCAGTATTTGTGTAAAATCATTCTTAAATCAGACCAATAGTTTCAGGGAAATTTTTTTTGAAAGTTTTTCTATACAGAATTATAAGGAAAACTTGCCCCACCCACTGGCAGCCATGTTTTTTAAGATAACAAAATGATTTTAACAAATCTGGTAGAGGGTCATAAATTGACCATTTGTATAAAATTATGTTGAATTTGGACCAGTAGTTAGTTTCATAGGAGAAGATTTTTAAAGTTTTTACTATAAATAACATAAGGAAAACTTGCCCAACCCATTGGGGGCCATGTTTTTTAAGATGATCTGGTAGAGGGTCATCAATTGACCATTTGTGAAAAATTATGTTTAATTTGGACCAATAGTTTCAGAGGAGAAGATTTTTAAAGTTTTCACTATACAGTAACATAAGGAAAACGTGCCCCACCCACTGGCGGCCATGTTTTTTTAGATATCAAAATAATTGTAAAAAATCTGGTAGAGGGTCACCCATGGATCATTTGCATAAAATTATTTTCAAATCGGACCAGTAGTTTTTGACAAGAAGATCTTTAAAGTTTTTACTGTATAGCCATGTAAGGAAAATCTGCCCCACCAACTAGCGGCCATGTTTTTTTAAGATAGGAAAATTATTTTAAGAAATCAGATAGAGGGTCACCAATGGCACATTTGGGTAAAATTATTTTCAATTCGGACCTGTAGTTTTTGACAAGAAGATTTTTAAAGTTTTTTCAATTGGTTGCCATGGCAACCACAATTTCAACTGGATGACCTACATTTGAAGAAATCTGAGAGAAAAAAGTTTTGATGAAATTGGTCCAGTGGTTTCCAAGAAGATCTTTGAAGAAAAAGTTTGACGACGGACGGATGACTGACACAGGGCAATAACAGGTGAGCTAAAAAGTAGAATTAACTATCATGGTAGTATTGAAATAGTAAATCCAACTATCAAAAGTCTTATCGTGATAGTGTTTTCAACTATTGATAACTATCCTGATACCAATTTTGGTCACACTAGCCAGCCCTAATATGTTTTGTCTCCAAAATGTGAGAAATTATCAGAAATTAAATGAAAACAAATATCAAAATGTCTGAGGTAGAATAAAATGATAGCATTGTTATTATCCAATAGAATTTGCTAAATGGCTCCATTTGAACATTGTCAGTTTAAGTTACAGGGCTGCCATTTCTCCGGATTTTTCCTAAATCTTCGGGGTTTTTTCCTAGTACATGGTAGCTTAAAGTAGGCTGAAAGTAAAGCAGAATGCGCCATAAGGCGCATTCTGCTTTACTTTCAGCCTGCTTTAAGCAGCCACGTGTCAACAAAACTAGAAACGGGCGATGGGGGGAAAATGTACGATTCCTAAAATTGCACTTGAAAAATGCAAATTTGGAAATCTTAGGACTTTTTATGTCAACTTATGGCAGCCCTGAAGTTATTCAATGTCATTTAGGTAAAACTTACTGACTAGACATTGCATGGTTGTCTGCTTGAGATAACAGAACTTACCAGTGTCATATTTATATTATGAGATAACTGTAACTCAAATGTCACATTTATATTATTTAGATATCAGAACTTACCCATGCCCTTGTTGTCTGTTTTAGATAACAGAACTTAACAATGTCATATTTATATTAAGAGATAACAGAACTTACTAATGTCACTTTTATATTATAAGATAACAGAACTTACCTATGCCCTTGTTGTCTGTTTGAGATAACAGATCTTACACTTGTCTATAATTATAAGATAACAGAACTTACCAATGCCCTGGTTTATCTGTATGAGATTACAGAACTTACCAGTGTCACATTTGTATTATATGAGATAACAGAACTTACTAATGCCCTGGTTGTCTAAGATAACAGATCTAACATATGCCCGGGTTGTCTCTATGAGATAACAGAACTTACTCATGCCCTGGTTTGTTTCTATGAAATAACCAAATTTACCAATGGCCTGGCTGTCAGTACCAGATATCAGAACTTACAAGTGTAATATTTATATTATATGAGATAACAGCACCTACTCATTCCCTTGTCTTTTTGAGATTACAGAAATAACCCATGGCCTGGCTGTCTGTATGAGATAACTAAACTTACCCATGGTCTGGTTGTCTCTAGAGATAAAAAGAACTTACTAATGACACATTTGTTTTATATAAGATAACAAAACTTACTACAATGCCTTGGTTGTATGTTTAAGATAACAGAACTTACCAATGCCATGGTTTGTCTGTATGAGATAACAGAACATTACAACTCATGCCCTGGTTTGTCTGTATGAGATAACAGAACTTACCCATGCCCTGGTTTGTCTGTATGATATAACAGAACTTACCCATGCCCTGGTTGTCAGTATGAGATAACAGAACTTACCCATGCCCTGGTTTGTCTGTATGAGATAACAGAACTTACCCATGTCCTGGTTGTCTGTATGAGATAACAGAACTTACCCATGCCCTTGTTGACTGTATGAGATAACAGAACTTACCCATGCCCTGGTTGTCTGTATGAGATAACAGAACTTACCCATGTCCTGGTTGACTGTATGAGATAACAGGTGTCTCTAGAGATAATAGAACTTACTAATGTCACATTAATTTTGTACTATATGAGATAACAGAACTTACCCATGCTCTGGTTGTCTCTACGAGATAACAGAATTACCATTATGTCATGTCTATATTATATGAGATAACAGAACTTACCCATGACTAATTTATATTATATGAGATAACAGAACCTACCGGTGACACTTTTATATTATATAAGATAATATAGCTTACCCATGACACATTTATATTACATGAGATAATAGAACTTACCCATGACACATTTATATTATATGAGATAACAGAACTTACCCATGCCCTGGTTGTCTGTGTTGTCTCCATCTTCACTGATGTAGCCAGGGGGTGGGGTATCTGGAAATATACAACAGACTCATGTCAATATAAGTGCTTGTTTTAGGCTATAGGTTTGACATAAAGGGAAAATGCATGAATGTTCAACCTTCTCATTAACATTCAACCAAATACATTTATTGGGTAAAGAAATAGCATCTCCTCTGCTATACTAGGGATATGAGAATCCTTCATGAGTGATGATGTAAGATAAGAATGTCTCCCCATAAGAGGCAGGGCTCCAGATAAGAGGAACATTTCAAAATCTAAATCTTTATTTCTGTATTATACCCTATGGTGTTGTAACTACTCATTAGAATCGTCTCGAAGAGACGATTCTAATGAGTAGTAACACCAGTGGATTTGGTGCTATAATAAGTGAGAAAATGGTTGATTTGTTAAGTTTACTCCCTCTTATCTGGAGCCCTGCTTTCACCTTGCTTTAATAGGAATGTCTCCCAATGAGAGGCAGGGCGCCAGATAAGGGGAGCATTTCAAAATCTAAAATCTTTATTTCTGTATTAAACCCTATGGTGTCACTACTCATTAGAATCGTCTCTTCGAGACGATTCTAATAAATAGTAACACCACAGGATTTAATGTTAAAAAGAGTGTTAAAATGTTGGGATTTGTTCAATTTACTCCCTCTTATCTTGAGCCCTGGAGATGGTCAGAAAATATACATAGGAATGAGACTTGTATGAATTTTCTGACACAGGTGGGTAGACATTCCTAAACTATACATAAACAAATCAAATGTTGGTATTTTTTTTCTCTCCCATTTATAATATTATAACAAAATACATATTATCAATCAGCGCACTTTGTGGAATTATTTTACCATCACAACATGACATTGTCCAGGATAACATCATCACAATTGATGTCATTTGATAACCCACTTCATGTACCGCTTGCGAATAAGTAGGGCTGGACTCGTCCAAAAATTCCTGACAAGGGATATAGAGGATAGAGTCTCTAATTGAGGCAAATCCCTATCCTATAACTATCCTATAAAGGGGAAAAGGGGGAGAAAAGAAAATCTAGCAAGTTTCCCTCAACAATTGTCAAGAACATCTTAAAATAATTTCCTAACTACACCAGGTGTCCTGCAGACAGGAACTCTTCAAGACTTCCAATATCTTCCTTTAAACTCAATGGAAAGTAAGACCATGGCTATAGATAATAGAGAGTAAACTACACAAATCCAACTCACTCATTTTAGCACCAAAACCTATGATATTACTACTCATTAGAATCGTCTCTTTAAGACGATTCTAATGAGTAGTGACAACATATGGTTTAAAGCAGAAATAAAGATTTTAGTTTTTGAAATACTCCCCTTATCTGGAGATCAAGAATTTACAAAAGCCATGAACCTATTACTCCATTGCCTATTTCTAGTTTTTGAGACAGGTGACGACTTAAAGCAGGTTAAAAGCAACTTTACTTTCAATCTGCCTTAAATTGTCACCTAGCTGTCCGCAAAACTAACAACAGGCCATTGAGTAAATGGTTGACTCATTCACACCTGAACCTTTAAATAGAAAATTCCAGTTTCCAATAAATTCTAGTCCATTGGCTATATAGCATTGTTTCAGAAATTTCAGCAGATAACTTTTTCTGGCAGAGGGGCTGAGAGTTACTCAACATTGAGCGGGTTAACCACAAAGCAACTGCAGTGCTCTCACAATCAAATTACAGTGGAGAATCTGTTATTCTTTCCCAATAAACGCGTTTACGCTAAAACTATTTTTTCTTTTACAAACAGTTTGGAGCCAGATCAGACGCCGGGTAACCCGGCGTCTGATCTGGCTCCAAACTGTTTGCCACCAAGATAAACATGAAATATCAGAATTGTCCAAAAGTTGTTCTTTTCTACGTTTTAGTGTTTTGCGTTTGCGTACGTTTGCGTTTAAACGGGAAAGAATAACAGATTCTCCACTGTACACTAATATGCGGTTTCGCATTGTGCTGCCACAAGGGCATACAAATATTTGATCACAAAAACCCTGCAACCTCCAAACTACTTCAACCCATTACCAAATAAGTACACATTTGTACGCTTTTCATTTATTCCGCATCCACTGAGTAAAATAGTCCAATTTATACAGAAAAAAAAATAGTTCTACTTTACATGGATATAGATACAGTAAAACCTCTCTATTACGACCACTAAATTATGTTTATTATTAGGGTGTTTACGGTAGGTGATCGCTTAAAGCAAGGTGACAGTGAAACAGAAAGCTCCTTTAGGAGCTTTCTGTTTCACTGTCACCTTGCTTTAAGCTGTTACCTCTCTATAATACAATCAATTAGCCTTCGTTTTAGTGGTCGTAATAGCGAGGTTTTACTGTATATGAATATGCAAAAAATATAATTTCTACATCCTGGCAAATGGATTCTTAAAGCAGGCTGAAAGTAAAGCATAATGCCCCTTAAAACCTTGAAACTACCATGCATCTGCTAGGACTAGAAATATTTCATATCAAAATTGTATAGAGCGGAACTATTTGTATAATGGTGGAGGAATTAATCAAAGGCGTAAAAAGTAGTATTTATAGAGTAATGAGTTAAACAGTCTAACATTTTGCTGAATATATGAACAATTGTTATAAATCATAATTTTCATTCATGACTAAAAATCTAAACTATTTATTTCAGTGGAGGGATATATTAAAGGCATAAAAAGGAGTATTTATAAAGTAATGGGTTCAAGAGGTCCAACTGTATAGCTTAAGAGAAGGAACGTGCTTCTGTATTATCTCAGAAATCCCTCGTGAGTGATGTCTTTCGACGAATTCTGCATTGTAATCGGAGTATGTACACAACGTACATGGCGATATTTCACTTTCAAGTATATATAACTAACTCCGTCTTCTCCGAGACGTAAAAAAATCCATTTCTTCCTACCCTAAGCCAGACACTTAAGCCATTGTATTGCGAGAGAAAAAAATTTCAATACATAACAAATGAACTTAACGCTTTGCATGCTGGGTAATTTTTTCGTCTGCAACAATTTGTTGTCTGCTATTGTTCTAAAATTGGAATTTTCAAAATTTCTTTTAAATTCAGGGTCAGAATGGCAAACAGTTTGGATCCTGATGAGACGCCGTGTTACGCGGCGTCTCATCTGGATACAAACTGTTTGCAAGAGCTATCACTGTGGTGGATATATCCGCCGCTAGCATGCAAAGAGTTAACCCTTTCAATGCGGGCCATCAGAGCTGAAGAGATTTTGTTCTTGGGCAAACAGATTGGATCCAGATCAGGCCCCACTGTGTGGGGCCTGATCTGGATCCAAACTGTTTGATACTGTCTGCGATCAAATATTATTAAATGTTCGGAAGAAAAAAAGTTAATTTAAGAATTCCAGCAGACAAAATTTTCAGGCAGACGACAATTATATAGCGTTCAAAAGTTTAAGCAGGTCACTTGCAAATTTGTATTTTTTTCCAAATCTGATTTTCCCAATCATCGTTTCTGTTCTTTCTTCTGTTATGTCTCCCTTATCGATACCCACAATTCCAACGGTAAATTACTGATCAGAGTCTAAACTGCTTCACACTCTTATTGATATTTCTTCTGTTTATAAAAAAGAATTTATAACAGAACAATAGAAGCAGACAACAGTTTTAACTTTTTGCATGCAGGGTAATTTTTCGTCTGCAATAATTGTCGTCTGCTATATATACTGTTCCTTAAGAAAGAAATTTCAAATTTCATTTCAAAACAGCCTGGTCAGAGTGTCAAACAGTTTGGATGATCTATCTGGATCTGAACTGTTTGCAAAGGTAATCACTGGACACTGTAGAATATATCTGCCACTAGTAAGCATGGTAAGATTGAACTCTTTGAATGCTCCGCCACAGAGATAATTGCCTTTGCAAACAGCTTAGATCCTGATGAGACGCTGCATTCCAATCTGTTTGACACTCTGACCATGTTTTGAAAAGAAGTTTAGAAAATTCTATTTTTAGAACAATAGCAGACGACAAAATGTTGCAGACGAAAAAATTTACCCAGCATGCAAAAGCTGTGTAAACTTTCTGCACTCTGCGGGTGAGCTAGTGATAACAGTTTGGATCCTGATGAGACGCCAAGTAACTCAGCATCTTAACCCATTAACCCATACATAATTGCGCTTTTTTACGCCTTTAATTTCTTCATCTATTGTAGAAAATAGTTCAATGTTATACAGAAATATTTTCTTTATTCTCGCAATATTAGCTTAACCCTTTGAACCCTAGTCCCACCTATAGGCGTCCTTTTCAAAACGTGTACATGTGAATAGTACACTTGTCCTATGCAAACAGTGAAGACCCAGATCAGAGGGCTCTGAAAGGAGCCCTCTGATCAGGGTCTTCACTGTTTGTCATAATGCCAAACATTGACAAAAACAACCCTTAAAAGTCAGAAAATTAATGGACTAGACTAAAATGGAAACTTGAATTGTCCATTTAAAGTTTTAGGGAGGAAAGAGTTAAAGCAGGTTGAAAGTAAAGCAGAATGCGCCTTAAGGTTATCAGTGATACAGAAAAGGGGTCCCTACGCCTTTCAAACGTTCGTGGAATCGCTCGTGGCGTGCGACGCGGCTCGGTCACATATCTTCAATACTGGAAATAGGCTATCAGTTAAAAGGTTAACTGGATCCAAACTGTTTGTCATTCTGATATGTTCAGAAAGAAAATGCATTTTTCTGATGTTTTTTTTTAATTCTTTGAGTTTTTATTGTTGGCATTCTTTTCTGATATTGTAAATTTCCAGCGTTAATGTGCACACCCAATACGGCAGAATAGTCAGCAAGATGACGGAGGCCATCATTTCATAGAAGTTACGAGAAGTAGAAGGATAACAGATTTAAAAATTTAAAATAATTTGTTGCTGGCTTTTGTCTATATTACATTTTTTGTCCCCCCCCCCCCTTTTTTTTTCTTTTCTCTTTTGGTAAACCTCTCAAATTACATCAACTCTTAGCATGCTAAGCAATGAGCCAATAATAGCTTTAGTGAACAGTTTTGATCACGTTAATTATAGACACCGTGCAACAGCGCATAAAATGCTGTCTCATCAGGATAAAAGATGATCGAGACTCTGACCTTGTTTTGATATTATTTTTTTTGTAAAAAAAAATCTATATTTAGAACAGTAGCAGACGACAACAACAGTTGCAGACGGAAAAAAATACCCAGCATTCAAATGACATTAAAAAGAGATAAATCTCGATTACGATGAGTCATCTATAATCCTAGTATCTCATTATACCCTACTGTCTCCCGAAAGAATACAGAAAATGTCACCGTGTACATCTGTAATAACAACCAGAATGAGAAGCAAGAGAACCCACATGACCTTTACGCTCATCTGAGAATCTATACATATTCATACAGGGCTCGGATCCAGATTAAGAGGGAGTAAAGAGAATAAATCCAACAATTTTAGCACCAAATTCTATGGTTTTAATACTCATTAGAATCGTCTCTTCGAGCCGATTCTAATGAGTAGTGACACCATAGGGTTTAATCCAGAAATAAAGATTTAAGTATCTGAAATACTCCCCTTATCTGCAGCTAGGTTATGGCAGCGTAAACGTCATACCCAACCCATTTTCATTTACCTAAATAACTCCCTTGTTTCTAAAGTCAGTGGTCACTTAATTAACCCATTATCCCATAAAATATGCCTTTTAACGCATTTAATGTATTCTTCCACTGAAGAAAATAGTTCCAAATTAAACAGTAATGAGTATATAACATAGGAAATATTCTCTATATTCTATTTACACTTTTAATTTCTTTGTCCACTGAAGAAAATATTATCCACTTTATACTGTCACGAAGTTGTACTATAAGAAATGTTTTTCTCTATCCTATTATTAAGCATTCTGTTTTACTTTCATCCTGTTTTAAGTGCAGTCATAGATCTGTCTTCAAAACTAGAAACAGGCTAATAAATGGAGTAAATCGTTAATCTGCACGCTACTGTAGTTTACTTTATCTTACCATGTTCACATTGAGATCAGGTGAGCTAACAACGACTGCAAACAATAGCGGAAAAAAAACTCTAAAAAATTCTAATTCCCTAAAAAAAAATTAATTACGTTAAAATAATGGCTTTTGTTTCAAAAATCTCATTACATAAAAAAAGAATGAGAAAAAAACTTAATAATGGTAGATCTACTATTAATTCCATATCAAGTCGCCATTTAACCCTTTGAGCCCTAGTCCCGCATATTGGCGTCTTTTTCAAACAGTGTGCATGTGAAAAGTACACTTGTTCTATGCAAACAGTGAAGACCCAGATCAGAGGGCTCCAAAAGGAGCCCTCTGATCAGGGTCTTCACTGTTTGTCATAATTCCAAACAGTGACAAAAACAACTCTTAAAGTCAGAAATGGACCAGACTATATTGAAAACTGGAATTTTCCATTTAAAGTTTCAGGGAGGAAAGAGTTAAAGAAGAAAACCAAATAATGTATATCTTTAAAAGTAAAATAACCTCTTATTGAATGCAGGAGAAAAGTATTGCAGAAAGCTCCTATAGGAGCTTTCTGCAAGACTTTTGTTCTGCATTAAACTGACATCTTTAATTATGCCTGTCATTTTTGTTCTTTTCAAGACCTGCTTTACATAGGTTAAACTGTATTATATAAGACAGCCGGCTATATGACATGTGAAATGTAGCCCTCCCTTAGTCTATGCTGATCTTTAAAATGTAATGGACTGACATCTGCTTTCTAAATAATGACCAATTTATATTGACTCTCACGGGTTGTTTTCTATAAACAACTAAAATATTTGACAAACAGTGCAGACCTTGATCAGAAGCCTTCTGATTTTGGTCAACACCATTAATGATGTGTATACATATAATATACTGGATCCTTCAAAGTAAAGGTTTAATGATTTCTTATGTAACTGTGTGATTTAAACTTTTGTCTTTAGGCTGATATTATAAGGATAAAAGTATAACATAATACCACCATTGTATATGATACACTCTGACCCTGTTTCTAAAATAAAATATACGAATTTAGAATAATTTCTATTTTAGAAAGGTAGCAAACAATTGTTGCAGAGAACAATATTACTTAAACCAATCTACCCCATAGCCTTTTTCTAGTTTTGGAGACAGGTGACCACTTAAAGAAGGTTGAAAGTAAAGCAGAATGTATTGCATCACTTGAGTTTACTCTCTCTTATCTAGAGCACTGTTAATAGACTATAATTACGTGTATATAAAATTTAAAGTCTTCCATATATCTCTTTATACTTTATTGAATGCTAAGTTAATCTTTTCGTATGCAACAAATTGTTATCTGCTACTGTTTTCAAATCATAAATTGTCTTTTAAAAATAGGGTCAGGGTGTCAAACAGTTTGGATCGAGATGAGATGCCGAGTTTAACTCGGCATCTCATCTCGATCCAAACTGTTTGCAAAAGGTAATCACAGTTCTACCTTTTAGTATGCAAAGTGTTAAACAGTATAAATGACCTACTTAGACCTATACAAATGACCTACTTTCAATTTAATAGCCTGATTGACCTAATTAAAATCCTTAACTCCATGTATTATGTAACCGATAATGACCCCTTCAGGATTTAATATTCGCTTAACTCTTTTCTTTGCTGGGTAATTTTTTTCGTCTGCGACAATCGCCGACATAAATTATAGTCTGCTGATGTTCTAAAAATAGAATTTTAAAATTTTCTATTCAAAAACATGGTAAGAGTGTCACATAGTTTGGATTCTGATGAGACGCCGCATTACTTGACGTCTCATCTGGATCCAAAGTGTCTGCAAAGGTTATCACTGGTGAAAAAAGTGGGGGTACAGGTTTGACTGTACATCTTATGCAATGTTTCTGAATATATGTATCACCATACCTATTAACTCTAAATTGCATGCTGGGTAATTTTTCTGTCTGCAACAATTGTAGTCTGCTACTGTTCTAAAATAAGAATTTTCAAAATTTGTTTTCAAAACAGGGTCAGAGTGTCAAACAGTTTGGCCCCTGATGAGATGCCGCGTTATGCGGCGTCTCATCAGGGTCCACACTGTTTGCCTAGATAATCAGGGTTTTCGCTACTAGCATGCTGAGAGTAAATTTTACAGCCTCCATGTATTACTATGTATACATTAATCAAGTCCCCACCAAACTCTCAATGCTCCATTCCAACTCTCCAACCCATCCTCAACAGAATCTGAATTTAACCCTAATAGTTCAACAACCCAAACTTCTCTTTAATTCAACTCACCTGTATTTCGAAGTTCAAATGTAGAGGTTACTTAGGTTTGAACTTCAAAGTATCGGTTATAATTTGACATCAGCAGGGCTCCAAATAAGGGGAGTATTTCAAATAAATCTTTATTTCTGGACTAAACCCTATGGTGTCACTACTCATTAGAATCGTCTCTTCGAGAGGATTCTAATGAGTAGTGACACCATAGGATTTGGTGCTGAAATAAGTGAGAAATGTCAGATTTGTTCAGTTTACTCCCTCTTATCTGGGGCTCTGCATCAGTGGACTCATGTTTGTATAGACTTGACTGTATATTGGTAATGACTGTCTATCCTGATTTCCTAGAAATATTCCAACTAAGAGTTACACAGAAAGACCATTACCCTCAAGGCACTACAGTGCTCCCCGGTCCCTACATCGGCCCTCCCAACAGCAACTCCCTCAGAACAACAACCTTTGCCGCAGTTCCCTAAACAGGTCAATTATGTCTAACGCTTTTATCACTGTAATATTTATATCGACTGATTAAAATTATCGTCTGCTGTTTTTTTCTCAAAGTTACATATTGAAAATTTTGACAGAAAAAAACTTAATGACCAGTGATAAACAGCTTGAATCAAGATCAGACGCCACATTACGTGGCGTCTGATTTGGATTCAAGCTGTTTGCATAATTATGTAAACCAATTTCCCTCCCTATAATGACTCCCTCCAAACGACGCACACATTGGATGTTGTTTTAGAAATCTCAAGGGAACACTGTACCTCTCTCTGGTCAACACTTAATATTCAAATGGACTTATCCATTTTCTGGTAAAATCTTGTCTGCACTAATTGTGTTACCATCTTGAAATAAAATCTTTATTATTATTATCATTATTATTATTATATCGCTACATCAAGCTTATTGCAGGTGGAAGAATACAGAATGCACACACACAGTACTCTCCCGACCACTTATTATTAGTATCGTCACATCATAAGTGTTCTATTGAGAATGACAGGGTTTTATATTTTGATATATGTGGCTCTTTATCAAGGGTATATGATATATGATGATTCAGGGCTCCAGATTAAGGGGAAGTAACCTAAACAAAGCCAACATTTTCTCACTCAATTCAGCACCAAATCCTATGGTGTTACTACTCATTAGAATCGTCTCGAAGAGACGATTCTAATGAGTAGTGACACTATAGGGTTTAAAGCAGAAATAAAAGATTTTAGTTTGTGAAATACTCCCCTTATCTAAAGCCCTCGGTATATGATATATGATGATTCATAAAAAACTGTGACAAGCGACAGACTGATAGTAGATTACAGACAGAGACTACTTTCTACCAAACACAATAACAACCAACAATTTTTTCATTTTCTAGGAAATATGTGATATTGAAGTCCTGTTAGTAACTTAGTATGAAGATTCCAAGTACTGCGCTGCTTTTGTCTGAGTTTAATACAATACCCCATAGCCTGTGACTTGTGACCACTTAAAGCAGGTTGAAAGTAAGGTGCATTCTGCTTTATTTTCAGTCTGCTTAAGCTACCATCTGGTAGGATATAGGAAATATTTCTTATATAACATGTTGATGACTATAATTTGGAACTATTTTCTTCAGTGGGATAATGGGTTAAATTTTCTTGGAAATATTAAGCCCCTTAAGATCGAGTCATTGTAAACTGATATTAAGGAAATGGACTGTTTAACCCTTTACTCCATAGATACACTTTTTGTTAAGCATTTTATTTATTCCTTCTCTGTAGAAAATATTTCCAGTTTATATATTCATGAATATGTATAATAACAATATTTTCTATAGTCTAGCAGACAGTAGCTTAAAGCAGGTTGAAAGTAAAGCAGAATGGGCCTTAAGGCGCATTCTGCTTTACTTTCAATATATTTTAAGTCAGATCACCTGTTTTTCAAAACTATAGAAACAGCTGGTTATGTCGAGTAAAGGGTTAACATTATCCCATAGCCAATGTTTTAGTTTTGATGACAGGTGACCACTTAAAGCAGGTTGAAAGTACAGCAGAATCATTCAAGCAGTGCTAGGTTCAGCATGGTTTAACCCCCATAGCCAGTTTTTTTCATTTTGAAAATAGTGTGACTACTTAAAGCAGTTTGAAAGTAAAGCAGAATGCGCAGTATCACTAAGCTATGGAAACTAGGTTTACTTGTACTGGTATGGCTATAAACAATTGATGGAAGCTGACCAGACTTCCAGACAGTAGACAAATTGATTTGATATAAGACTGAAGCTGGCCTAACCTTTCCCCTACACAGATACAGGCCAACTACTATACATAGCAGACCATATGTTTAAACCTTTAGCCAATAGCCTGTTTTCGAATTTTGAAGATGGATGACCACTTAAAGCATGTTGAAAGTAAATCAGAATGTGCCTGAAGGTGAATTCCTGCTTCAACCCATTACCCTATAAATATGCCTTTTTACGCCTTTAATTTATTCCTTCACTCAAGAAAATGCTCCCAATGTATGAAGTCATGAATATATATTATAAGAAATATTTTCTATATTCTAGCAGACAGTAGCTTAAAGCAGGCTGAAAGTAAAGCAGAATGCGCCTTAAGGCACATTCTGCTTTACTTTCAACCTGCTTTAAGTGGTCACCTGTTTTCAAAAATAGAATCAGGCTATGGGTTTAATGGGTTAAAGATACAGGTCAACTTTGTAACTACATCACACCATATATTAAAACTTTAACCATACCCTGTTTCTAATTTTGAAGATGGATGACCAATAGTAGAGAAGCACTGTTGAAAGTAAAGCAGAATGTGCCTGAAAGTGCATTCTGCTGACTTTTGGCCTGCTTTACCCCATAAATACTCTTTTTTACACCTTTTATTTATTATCCACTCAATAAAATAATTCCAATTTATACAGCAATGTACCATAAAACATATTTTCTATATCCTAGCAGATGTTTGCTTAAAGCAGGCTGAAAGTAAAGCAGAATGCACCTTAACCCTTTCCCCCATAGAAGCGCCTTTTAGCGGATATGATTTATTCATCCGCTGAAGAAATAGTTCCAATTTAATCAGTTATGAATATGTATTATGGGGAATATTTTCTATATTATAGCACATGATAGCTTAAAGCAGGCTGAAAGTAAAGCAGAATGCGACTTAGGGCGCATTCTGCTTTACTTTCAACCAGCTTTAAGTAGTCACCTATCTTCAATATTATAACTAGGCTATCAGGTAAAGGGTTAAGGCGCACTCTGCTTTACTTTAAACAGCTGCTTTAAGTTGTCAACTATCTTCAATACCAGAAACAGGCTATGGGGTAAAGGCTTCAAATGGGTTAAGCTATTATTTGCTAGGATGACTAAATCTATACAGCAAATATTTCAACTTATGATGCCTTATTCATGATCAATAAAATGGTATAAACTGGAACCATTTTCTTCAATGGAGGAATAAATTAAATGATGAGTAAAACCTTAGTTTGTCTTCAACTTTAAAGACAGGTGGTTGTTTAAAGCAGACTAGAAGTAAATCTGAAAGTTTCTCAAACCTTTCTTCTATAGCTATAATGGCAAATTACAAGTTTCCAACTAAGTTTAAGGCAGGATACTGCTTAAAGCAAAATGAAAGTAAGGCAGAAAGCTCTTTTAGTTGCTTTCTTCATCTTGATTTTACTAATACTTACTTAATTGGTCTGTATTCAACACCATAAATGAATGTTCATAATGCAGATATAAAAGTTTTAGTTTTTGAAATACAGTGCTCCCTCTCTACAACGGCCCTTCGAACAACGACTCCCTCCTTACAACCACCCCTGTCGCAGTTCCCCAAGACATTTATGTCCAAATTTTTCATGGCTGCAATACCGTCTGCTTAAATTTGTCGTCTGCTGTTTTTCTCAAAGTTACATAATGGTCATTTTGATAGAAAAAAAAACCCTTAATGACGAGTGACAAACAGTTTGAAACCAAATCAGACGCCGCGTTATGCAGCGTTTGATCTGGATTCAAGCTGTTTGCAAATGTAAGCCAATTTGCCTCCCCACAACGACTCCCTCTGAACAACGCACACATTGGATGTCGTTGTAGAAAGGGAAGCTAGGCTGTACTCCCCTTTAATATCAGGAGTCCTTGATAGATGTTAAAAGTTGGCCAAGTTTTATATACAATTATTCAGCAGGATACAGGTTTAAATGATGTTTTTGCTAAATTGGAAGTTTATTCTTAATTTTCAAGATTAAAAATTTGGTGATACAATACCTCAAGGAAGCTTATTGAATCAAAACTCAAAAAATTGCAGAAAAAAACCTTTTTCATTTTGTGAAAAATCTATTCTGCATTTCTCAAGGGAAGATCACAAACTTAACATATTTGCACTCTCTTCAGGATGTAAAACACAGACAACATTTTCAGACAGTAGCTCAACCCATTACCCCATTAACTCTTTCCTCCCTGAAACTTGAAATTGACAATTCCATTTTCCATTTTAGTCTAGTCCATTTCTGACTTTTAAGGGTTGTTTTTGTCAATGTTTGGCATTGTGACAAACAGTGAAGACCCTGATCAGAGGGCTCCTTTCGGAGCCCTCTGATCTGGGCCTTCACTTTTTGCACAGGACAAGTGTATTATTTACATGTACACTGTTTGAAATGACGCCTATATGCGGGACTAGGGTTCAAAGAGTTAACAGAACAAATTATGTCTAACACTTTTACTGCTGCAATATCTTCTGCTTAAAATTGTTGTCTGCTGTTTTTTCTTAAAGTTACATATAAGTGGAGATTTTGATAGAATAAGTATATTAGCGAGTGACAAACAGCTTAAATCCAGATCAGACGCCGCAAGACGCCGCATTACGCGGCGTCTGATCTGGATTAAAGCTGTTTGCAAATGTAAGCCAGGGCTTAATTTTTCCTATCTATAACGACTCCCTTCGAACAACACACACAATCTTTGTCTCCCATTGGTAGTCTTTGTAGAGAGGGAGCATTGTATGCCTATTTTTTTTTCAGTTATTCCTACACTGAAGAAAATTGTTCTGATTTATACAGTCATCAATATGCAAAATAAGAAATATTTTCTATAGTCTAGCTAGCAGATAGTAACTTAAAGCAGGTTAAAGGTAAAGCAGAATGTGCCTTCCAGCCTGCTTTGAGTGGTTACCTAATAACAAAACTAGAAACAGACTATATGCAAAGGGTAACCGGATTAAAAACATGCTCAAAGTAAATCAAAAACTCAGAGTCTATACTGTTTACTGATAGGAATTTCAATATAAAATGAAATGAAAATTTAGACCTGAGGAACCCCTTAGATCATAAATGGACTAATCCAATACAGATTATAAAGCATTGAAAAATATACTTAGCAGTAGATATGAATTCCTTTTAGAATGTCTCATATCTAGCCAATAGACACTTTTAAATCTGGGAAGAAATTCCTTATAGCCCTTTAACGCATTAACCCATATATATGCCTTTTTACACCTTTAATTTATTCCTTCACTGTAGAAAAAAGTTCCAATTTGTACAGTCATGAATATGTATGTTAAGAAATATTTTCTATATTGTATCAGATGATAGCTTAAAGCAGATTGAAAGTAAAGAAGAATGCACCTTAATTAAGGCGCATTCTGCTTTACTTTCAACCTGCTTTAAGTTAGTCACATATTTTCAAAACTAGACACAGACTATGGAGTAGTGGGTTAAGAGTGTCTAATCACAGCTTGTCTAACATTTGCAAATAGTTTGGATCCAGTTTAGACACGGTATTATGCATCGTGTGATCAGGAGTCAAACTGTTTGATACTTTTGTGCACTTTCTTTGGTCTAAATGACCAAAATATAATTTTGAGAAATCAAAGCAGATGACAGTTTGGCAACAGAAAATATTACAAGAAGAGTTAAAACTATTATTTGCAGTGCAAACAATTTGGAGCCAGATCAGACGCCGGGTAACCCGGCGTCTGATCAGACTCCAAACTGTTTGCCACCAAGATAAACATGAAATATCAGAATTGTCCAAAAGTTGTTCTTGTCTACGTTTTAGTGTTTTGCGTTTGCGTACGTTTGCGTTTAAACGGGAAGAATAACAGATTCTCCACTGTACCCCACACAAAACTTTAACCTGCGACGGAATATCTTTTTTAAAGATATTTCTTGTTTATCCTGGCATTGGATACATTTCAGAAATTAACTCTGTGCATGCTATCAGCGAATATGTCCCCAAGTGATTACCTTTGCCAACAATTTGGGTCCAGATGAGATGCCGCATGATGCGGCGTCTCATCTGGATCCACAATGTTTGATACTCTGATCCTGTTTTGAAAAGAAATTTATAAAATTCTACTTTCAGAACAATAGCAGGGGACAATTGTTGCAGACTAAAAAATTACCCAACATGCAAAGTGTTAACGAACAGCTTGGATTCAGATCAAATGTTGCATACTTAATAAATCTCTAACCAGAAATTAATATATTTTGATATTGGTAAAAATCTTATATTCAAACTTTGCACTGCTTATTTTTCGTGAAAAAAAAAATGTTTCAAAAATAATTTAACAGCAGACGACACTTCCAGCAGAAGGAGATCTTTTGGAGGGAGGAAATTCATTTGACCTTCCTTGTTCTCCAATTTGTCTGGCTTATGTATACACTATATAACACTGTCTGGGAGTGTAAATCTTACAGAACAGCTAAAATAACATCTCCACCCTGACAACTACAGTCCAACTTCGATATATCAAACTCGCTTAATTCGAACTATCTGATTTGTCGATACAGGAATTGCATTATTTCATGCTCGGTTAAGTCAAACATACCCGTATTTCAAAGTTAAAACGTGGCTTATCGAAGTTAAACTGTATATATACATATATCTTTCTAGCAGTGTCACAGGGATGGGAGGAAGAGGTCAGGCAACTCTGACTGAAAACAGTTTTGACCTAGATCAGTGCCTGGTGAAGAAAAGAAGGTATCTAATCTGAGTCTACACTCTTAATTCATTATCCCCTGAGACTTCCAATGACAATATTTATTCGAGTTAACAATAAAATCTGGTCCATTTCGGACTATTTAGGATTGTTTTTTATAATATATTACAAAATGACAAACAGTGAAGTCCCTGATTAAAGGGCTCCAGAAGTCCTTTAATCTGAGGGTCTTCACTGTTTGCATTAGACAAGTGTACTCTTCACAGGTACACTTTTGGTAGAGGATGCATATATGCGTCGATAAGGCTCAATGAGTTGATTCAATGAAATAATCTTAGATGTTGAATACTGTCTGGATATTTACCCAATAGCCTGTTTCTAGTTTTGAAGACAGGTGACCACTAAAAGCAGTTTGAAAGTAAAGCATAAGGCACATTCAGCCTTAATTTCAGCCTGCTTTAACTCATTACGAGAAAGATTAATTATCACTGAAGAAAATAGTTCAAATTTACACAGTCATGGTTATGTATCATAGAATTGATAGAATTATTATGATTTTATGTTGTTTCTAACAGTATTTCAGTCATATCGCAACGTCCAGCTAATTACAGGTGGAGGAAGACCCCAGAAGCCCTTTATGCACTGTTTCAGGCACAAATTGGCAACTGGGTAAAACCACCGACCTTCCCCAAGCCAGCTGTATGTGTTATGTATCATAAGAAATTAGTTCTATTTCTTAGCAAATCGTAGCTTGAAGCAGGCTAAGAGTAAATCAGAATGCGCCATTAGGTGCATTCTGCTTTACTTTCAACCTGCTTTAAGTGGTCACTTATCTTCAAAACCAAAAACAGGCTATGGGTTAATGGGTTAAAGCAGACAAAAAAAATTTCTATGCAGACAGAGCTTATATCATACAAGTTACGTGCTTTGTCTGGGCACGGCTGTAACAGACAGGCTTTGGCTGCTAAAGTATGAAAAGGTTAGCCGTATTCGGTCAACTCTTATGTGGAACTGTTCCGACCAAAAAACACAACATAATCTGCTCCTTATCTGTCGGAGCAAACATGCTTCAGGAGGACAAACTGTACCCAAAAAGGTAGCATTATGATTGCTTGATTGCCAAAAGATTATGAGCTATGAAGACTGAAAATATTATAATTAAAACTTTACTAGTTATATTAATCTCAAATATTTAGAAAATTCCACAAGTAAAATACCTTAGCAAACAGTTTGAATCCTGACGAGATGCTGCGTAAATTATGCAAACAGTTTGGATTTAGATCAGACGTGTAACGTATTCAAGCTGTTTGTAACTCGTCATAATATTTATTCTATCAAAATGTCAACTTATTATATAACTGAGAAAAACAGCAGACGACAATTTTAAGCAGACGATATATCAGCAGTAAAACATAAGACATAATTGTCCTGTTTCAAGGGCGTGATCTGCAAGGGTCATTGTAAGGAGGGAGTCATTGTTTGGAGGGCCATTCAGGGCTCCAGATAAGGGGAGTATTTCAAAAACTAAAACCTTTATTTCTGCTTTAAACCCTATGGTGTCACTACTCATAAGAATCGTCTCGAAGAGACGATTCTAATGAGTAGTAACACCATAGGATTAAGTGCTGTATGAGTGAGAAAATGTTGGATTTGTTGTAGAATACTCCCTCTTATCTGGAGCCCTGGCCATTGTAGGGAGGAACACTGTATGATACATGTATCTCAAATGTTTTGAAAATGACATATTATTCACTAGTCTTTAGACATGACCTTCTAATAAAACATTCAACCCTAGTGACCAGTATAACAGTGTACCTGTGAGGATTACACTTGTCCTATACAAACAGTGTAGACCCTGATCAGAGGGCGACTTAAGGTCTGATCAGGGTCTACACTGTTTGTCATTTGGAAATATATTGCTAAGATCGCGTCCAGGGGTAAATGAGTTAACTCTATTTAACCCTTAGCCCGCCAAATAAATTGTCGTCTGCTATATTTCTCGTCTGCTTCAAGTTTCAAAGTGCTTCAAAGTTGCTCAAAATTGCTGAAAATGTTGTCCGAGTGTCAAACAGCTTGGATCCAGATGAGACGCCGAGTTACTCGGCGTCTCATCCGGATCCAAGCTGTTTGCATATGGAGCTATAGTCGTGAGTGGCAGGCTAAGGGTTAAAGCTAACAGCATGCAGAACTTTGCAAATTGTTTTGATTATATAAGATTTATGAGGGGTCTCCTCTGAGGATCCAAACTGTTTGACACACCAACTCATTTTTGATAAGATATTATTGGAAAATCTTTTTTTAGACAGTAACAGACAACAACAGCAAATGCAAGCAACAAAACTGCTAAGAATTCAAAGAGTTTTAAATGTGTTAAATTAATTAATTCCTCTAGGATTTGTTAAGAAAAATAAGAGCCTGTTTCTAGCTGTGAAAATAGGTGATCACTTAAAAGCCAGTTGAAAGTAAAGCAGAATGTGCCTAAAGGCGTTTTCTGCTTTACTTGCAGCCTGCTTTAAACTACTATCTACAAGGGTATAGGATATATTTCTTATGGTACATATTAATATCCTGTATTATAATTAACTACTTTCTTCAGTGGAGTAATACATTAGAGGCATGAAAAGGCGTTTTTATAGGGGAATGGGTTTTAAGGTTAACATCAGGGCTCCAGATAAGACGGGTATTTCAAAAATTAAAATCTTTATTTCTGCTTTGAACCCTATGGTGTCACTACTCATTAGAATCGTCTCTTCCAGACGATTCTAATGAGTATAGTAACACCATAGGATTTGATGCTTAAATAAGTGAAAAAATGTTGGATTAGTGCAGTTTACTCCCTATTATCTGGAGCCCTGTTTTCATAATCCTTATTTCAAAGTTAAAACATGGATAAGTGGTTCTTTGGTTATAGGTATGAGTAACTCTAAATATAATTCAAGAAAATACACAGAAAGCAACTTCTCATGGTTTTCTTATAAATAGATTATTACATTCTTTTTCATAATTTATTTGACTTATCAAACTCGTCATTTTAGAAATCGATAAATTATAAATTATACAGTATATCTGTCACTTAACGATATATTCAGTCCAAAATGTTCTCTTTTTCAACATGAACCAAGTTTTATACACAAAAAGAAACAACCCTTAGCAAAATGAAATGGCATTGAAAGAGTATTTTTTTTAAACCATTGAATGAGCATTGAAAAAAAAATGGAAATCCATTTTCCAATATGCTTCTTCAGTTATCCAAACCATTCAAACAGCATTTAACCACCATTCAAACAGCATTTAACCACCATTCAGACAGCATTCAAACAGCATTTAACCACCATTCAAACAGCATTTAACCACCATTCAGACAGCATTCAAACAGCATTTAAAAAGCCGAATTATGTAAATTAGCATTATGTAAATTAGCATTAAAATTTGGACCAAAAACTGGTGTTTAAATGGTTTACTAGCATTTAAATTTGGGCAAAAACTGGTTGATTAAATGTTGTTTCAATGGTTTACTAGCATTAAATTTGGGCAAAAAACTGTTTAATTCAGTGTTGTTTCAATGGTTTACTAAATGCTTTAATCCATTTCTCCATATAAATGACTTCTTACACTTTATTAGTACGTACATTAGGGAAAGTGGTCCCCATGAAGTCCTGTAAATATCTTTTAGAATATTTCCATTGGGTAGCTAAAAGCAGGGTGAAATTAAGCAGAATGCTTTTAAATGAATATTGTGCTTTACTTTCAACCTGCTTTTAATGGACACTTAATTGCCTTCAAAACACTTGATTAAGCTTGGGAGTGATGGGCTATATAAGCATCAAACCATAGCAATGAATATACTTCACAAATACATGTATATCAGTGAATAGTACACTTGTCCTATACATAGAGTGTAGAATCAGATAAAATAATGCAGACCAAGGAGCTTTCTGATCAATGTGACCTTCACCAGATCATTTACCTCATTAATTGTATCAAAAACACACAGATGAAGACTAGTGAATCCACAACAATAAAACCATGTGCCAGATTCAAATTCATGGCGGCGGACATCTTGGTTATAATGGTTCAGACTAAAACACTGACTTCTCTAAATTAAATGGTTAATCATTGTTTTTTCAATGCCTTCAATAGTCTTGTATGCACATTCCCAGACAAGAAAATGGTTGAGGAGAATAAATGCTACATCAATGCTGTTTAACTGGCCTGTCTGCACTCAGACCATTTATTCTGCCATTTAAAGACCATTTTTATTTCAATGGTGCGCTAAAACCTTTAAATCAGTTTGTTTAAAGGCTGTTTCAATGGTTTTCTCTTGAAAACTGGTCTTTCAATGCTAAGTCAAGGCTCTTTAAATGGTTTTTATACCATTTCATTTTGCTAAGGGAATTTCTTTAAGGATCAAGCTTTCTGCAAATCTGCTACCTTGAAAATTGCATGACAGCCTATGTGTTTACCTATTAAATTCCCATGACCTCTCTTAGTCTATTACTCCAAAAATGCCTTTCTACAATTCTTTAATTTATTCCTCCACTGAAAAAATATAGTTCCACTATATATATTATACAGTCATGAATATTATATGCATCACATCAAATATTTTCTATACAATAGCAGACAGTAGCTTAAAGTAAAACAGAATGTGCTTTAAGACTCATTCTTTTTTACTTTCAACAAGGTTTAGATGTTCACCTGTCTAACCGATTACCCCATAGCCTGTTTTTAAGAAATGAAGATAGGTGACTACTTAAAGCAGGTTGAAAGTAAAGCAGAGGGCACATTCTCTAAGTAGTCACCTATCTGCATTTCTTAAAAACAGGCTATGGGGTAATCGGTTAGATTCTGCTAGGATAAAGACATTATGTTTCATGATACATATTCTTGACTGTATAAATTGGAACTATTTTCTTTAGTGGACGAATAAATAAAAGGCGTAAAAAGGCGTATTTATGGAGTAATGGGTTAAAACTAGAAACAGGCAACAGAGTAGGGTTATTCAAACAGTCTCTGCAAACACACATGCTCGGGAAACTCTTGAACAAGTGGTTCCTGATTCAGAAAGATGAAATTTGCATCAGAATTTGACAATTGATACAGTGAATAAAATGCTGTTTCAACAGTTTTGGGTACTTGGTGTGAAAATATTCAAGCAAAGAGGTTCCAAACCTTTTAACTGTATAAGGGCTCCAGATAAGAGGGTGTGAACTGAACAAATCCAAAGATTTCTTGCTCATTTCAGCACCAAATTCTATGGTGTAACTACTCATTAGAATTGTCTCGAAGAGACGATTCTATTGAGTAGTGACACCATATAAGGTATAATGCAGAAATACAGATATTCAGGTTTTGAAATACTCCACTGATTTGGAGCTGTGTTTTACTTGGTCAACATTTTTTAGTTTTTTTTGGTTTTTTTTTGGTTTTTTAAGGTCTGGCTGTAATTGAGTATAATGCAGTGCTCCAGATAAGGGGGAGTAATTTAAACAAATCAAACATATTTTCTCACTCATACAGCACCAAATCCTATGGTGTTACTACTCATTAGAATCGTCTCTTCGAGAGGATTCTAACGAGTAGTGACACCATGGATATGGATGAAAGTAGAAATAAATATTTTAGTTTTAAAAATACTCCCCTTATCTGGCTGTAATTGAGTATTGATCAGGGTCATTAATATAAGGCAAACATCTGCACATAAACTGTTTGACACATTAATGGCAACATTTTTATTATCCCTCGGCCACTAATGACTAGAAATAAGTATACGTCAGCTTGTATGCTGTACTGTCTACAAAAAATACTCTGTGTAATATTTACAGTACGTACAATCGAAAATCAATCATCAGTGATTTCATCAGTTGCATTTTGAAAAGTCGATGAGTCGTAACCCGTTTCCCAATAAATACGCCTTTTACCCCTTTAATTTATTCCCCATTTGAAGAAAATAGTCACATTTTATACGGTCATAAATATGTATCGGAAGGAAAACGTTTCTATATCCTAGCAGATGAAAGTTTAAAGCAGGCTGAAAGTAAAGCAGAATGTGCCTTAAGGCCCATTCTGCTTTACTTTCAATCTGCTTTAAGTGGTAACATGTCTTCAAAACTAGAAACAGGCTATGGGGTATTGGGCTAAGTAAAACATACCCGTATTTCATAGTTAAAACGTGGCTATTAGCCATGTTTAACCTGAATCCAATGGTGTTACTACTCATTGGAATCGTCTCGCAGAGACGATTCTAATGAGTAGTAACACCATAGGGTTAAATGCCGAAATAAAGATATTAGATTTTGAAATACTCCCCTTATCTCAATCCGTCTAGAGCTCTGGGCTATAAGTATTCCAGAGGCTTACAAGGAGATATATTTATATATATAAATACGTCAGTATCGACTAGGTGATAAATTGGTGGAAAAAAATAATCCATTTTAGCGTGAGATATGACAGATTCATTAATATACCCTACACCCAATATGAAACACACACCTTGATTGAATGTTTCTGTATGTACTACTTTCTTATACAGGGCTCCAGATAAGAGGGAGTAAACTGCACAAATCCAACATTTTCTCACTCATTTTAGCACCGAATCCTATGGTGTTACCACTCATTAGAATCGTCTCTTCAAGACGATTCTAATGAGTAGTGACACCATAGGGTTTAAAGCAGAAATAAAGATTTTAGTTTTTTAAAATTCTTCCCTTATCTGGAGCCCTGCTTGATTGAACGTTTCTGTATGTATACTTTCTTATATATCTACAAAATTATATAAGAATCAGGTCTCCAGATACAGGAGAATACCGTATAACCCCCCCCCCCCCCCCCCCCCCCCCCCCCCCCCATATTTAAGTACCCTGCGGCGATGCAAAATGAAAATAGCTTGAATATTAAAGCAGGCAGAAAGTAGAGCAGTCTGCTTTACTTTCAGTCTACTTTATTCAACCACCTTTACTAAATACTGGAAAGGGTTAACCAATTGCCCCATAAATATGGTTTTTTAAGCCTTTGATTTATTCCTCCAATGAATAAAATTGTTTGAATTTATACAATCATAAATATGCATTATAAAAAAACATTTTCTATATTCTGGCAGATGGTAGCTTAAAGCAGGCTGAAAATTAAGCAGAATGCGCCTTAAGGCGCATTCTGCTTTACTTTCAACCTGCTTTAAGTGATCACCTATATTCAATACTAGAAATAAGTTATGGGGTAATGGGTTAAATTTCAATGGTTTTTGGTTTTTGTTTTGGGGTCACAAAATGGGTTATTTTGCCATCTGCTACAATATGCAAATATTTCTTAATTAGATTTGTATTTAATACTGTATAAACAAGAGCTGTTGGAGAACAGCAAAGCTCGCCTAATTAAACCTTTCTTAAATAGGTAACTATCAAAAGAAAAGTGTATCAGTACATTGATATTCAAGCCACAGGAAACCTCCATTCAAAATATCAACTTCCTAATGCAAATATGTCATGTAGTATAAGTGCATTCCAACACTTACTCCTTAACTAACTTTGAAATTTCAGTCCCAAAACTCTAAGTCCACAAAAGGTGAAATTTTGACTAAATTTAAACTTTTTTAAAAAATTAACTATGCAGCATCAATGTTCAACCCATGGGCACATTCATTCCAAATATCAGCTTCCTAATACAAATATTTCATGTAGTATTAGTGCATTACAACTCTAACCCCAAAACTTTAACCATGAGAAATCAGCCGAAAAACCTAAGTCCACAAAAGGTGAAATTTTGACTAAATTTAAACTTTTTCTTAAAATTTTAACTACCCAAAGTCAATGTTCAACCCACAGGGCACCTTGATTCAAAATATCAGCTTCTTAATACAACTATTTCAAGTAGTATTAGAGCATCACAACACTTACCCCAAAACTTTAACCATGAGAAATCAGCCGAAAAACCTAAGTCCACAAAAGGTAAAATTTTGACTAAATTTAAACTTTTTTTTAATTTTAACTACGCAACATCAATGTTAAACCCACAGGGCACCTCAAATCCAAATATCAGCTTCCTAATACAAATATTTCATGTAGTATTAGTGCATAACAACACTTAACCCAAAACTTTAACCATGAGAAATCAGCCGAAAAACCTAAGTCCACAAAAGGTAAAATGTTGACTAAATTTAAACTTTTTTTTAAATTTTAACTACACAACATCAATGTTCAACCCATAGGGCACCTCCAATCTAAATATCAGCTTCCTAATACAAATATTTCATGTAGTATTAGTGCATAACAACACTTACCCCAAAACTTTAACCATGAGAAATCAGCCGAAAAAAACTTAAGTCCACAAAAGGTGAAATTTTGACTAAATTTAAACCTTTTTTTAAATTTTAACTACACAACATCAATGTTCAACACACAGGCACCTCCAATCCAAATATCAGCTTCCTAATGCAAATCTTTCATGATGTATTAGTGCATTACAACACTTACCCCAAAACTTTAACCATGAAAAACCAACGCCGACGCCGACACCGACGTGATTCCATAAGCCCCCCCATTCTCCGAATAGGCGAGCTAAAAAGGAATTATTTCCTTTTGGAGCAATTCAAAATCCCAAAAGCTTAAAGCAGGCAGAAAGTAAACAAACACTCAGCTGGACAATCACTATATATGCCTCTGCATCTATAGATGCTGGGGGCATAAGATGTATCTATCAAAGCAAGATAGGGAGCTTTCTGCTTTACTTTCATCTCATTTCAAGCCGTCAAGTGTCATTAATACCATCAATTTGTCTTTAGTGGTTGTTATAGAGGGAAGCTACTGTGCTACTGTCAGAGCTCCAGATAAGGGGAGTATTTCAAAACCTAAAATCTTTATTTCTGAATTAAACCCTATGATGTCACTACTCATAAGAATCGTCTCTTCAAGACGATTCTAATGATTAGTAACACCATAGGATTTGGTGCTGAAATGAGTGAGAATTATATATAGTTGAAATGTTAATTTTGTTCAGTTTACTCCCACTTATCTGGAGCCCTGTGCTATTGTCCTATCTTTTTACCAATATGTAACATACACTTTGATTAAAGGCTTCTGTATGTATATGTTCTCTTACATATCTACCAAATTATTCAAGAAATAAGAATTCCAGATAAACTTGAGTGAACTAAACATTTATTGACATGTTCTCCTTTAACCCTTTCCCACATAGCATATCTCTAGTATTGAATATAGGTGTCCACTTAAAGCAGGTTGAAAGTAAAGCAGAATGCACTTTAAGCGCATTCTGCTTTACTTTCAGCCTGCTTTAAGCTATCATCTGCTAGAATATAGAAAATATTTTGTATTATACATATTTATGAATGTATAAATTGGAACTATTTTCTTCAAGGCAAGAATAAACTGAATGCGCTGAAAGGCGCTTCTATGGGGGAAAGGGATAAACTCTGGTGACCACTTAACCCTTTTCTCCCTGAAACCTAAAATGGACAATTCTTAGTCTAGTTTTCAATTTAGCCTAGCCCATTTTTCTACTTTCAAGAGTTGATTATTACAATATATGGCATGTCAAAATGACAAACAGTGTAGACCCTGATCAGAGGGCTCCTTTAGGGTTAACACTGTTTGCATAGGACAAGTGTACTCCTAACAGGTATGCTGTTTGCAAAAGATGCATATATGTGTGACTAGGGATTATAAAGCAGGTTGAAAGTAAAGCAGAATGCCCCTTAATGCAAGTTCTGCTATACTTTCAACCTGCTTCAAGCTACCATCTGATATCATATAGAAATTATTCTTGACTGTATAAATTGGAGTTATTTCCTACAGTTGAGGAATAAATCAAATGCTTAAAAAAAATGTGTATCTATGGGTTAACTTCCCTAATAATGTCCATTCACATTTTTCTTAATTCCCTACAGAATTACGAGGTCCATGGCATTAGTTTCAGGCAATCAGATTTTCTCCCCGAAATAATCGCTTACATAACATAACAGTCAACATTGCATTATCGTTTCCATTGCAAACAAGTTTGGAGCCAGATCAGACGCAGGGTAACCTGCGTCTGATCTGGCTCCAAACTGTTTGCCACTCAGATAAAAATAAAACTCAGATTTTTTTCAAAATTGATTTTCTACATTTTTACAGCATTGTTTTTGCATAGTTTCATTTAAATGGGAACAAATACTGCCCTTCGCCACTGTAAGTATATCCATAAAGGAGGACAGTAACCTTTCGTGCCCTGGTATCAGTCCTTAATTTTGTTTGTTCTGTATATATTATATGTGAAAAGCCTGTATAGTTTATAAAACAAAGTACGGTATGATGGAAATCTCTCTTAACCCATTACCCCTTAATTTATCCTTTCTAGTTTTGAAGACAGGTGCATGACCGCTTAAAGTAGAATACGCCTTAAGCCTGTTATATAATTTAAGCTATCATCTGATAGGATATAGCAAATATTTCTTATGGTACATATTCAACACTGTATAAAGTGGAACTGGTTTCTTCAATGGAGGAATAAATTGGAGGCATAAAAAGGCATATTTATGGGGTAATGGGTTAGATAAGACAATGCATTTTAACCCTTAGCCCGCCAAATAAATTGTCGTCTGCTATATTTCTCATCTGCTTCAACTTTCAAAGTGCTTCAAAGTTGCTCAAAATTGCTGAAAATGTTGTCCGAGTGTCAAACAGCTTGGATCCAGATGAGACGCCGAGTTACTCGGCGTCTCATCCGGATCCAAGCTGTTTGCATATGGAGCTATAGTCGTGAGTGGCAGGCTAAGGGTTAACATTATCACATTGCCAATCTTTTAGTATTGAATCAAGATATGTTTTTAAAGAAGACTGATAGTAAAGCAGAAAGCTCTTTTAGGAGCTTTCTCTTTCAGGAGCTTTTGCTTTACTTTCAGCCTGATTTAAGTTTTCATCTGCTATGATATAGGAACTATTTGTTACGGTGTAAAATTCAGAACCGCATTATATATAGTGGAACTATTTTCTTCAATGGATGTATCAATAAAGGCATAAAAAAGGTGTATCTATTTGGGTAATGGGTTAAACGCTGCCAATTTGACATGATTGAGTAGTGGTTTAATACAAGATTGTTTTTTTCTGTTTCCCAAAAAAACACCCCAAAAAACAATCAATTTTAGATTGATGAAAATTTTGTCCTGCCCTTTGTAGGCGGTTTATTAGGTCATAAACTTTTTGCATGCTGGGTAATTTTTTCCGTGTGCAACAATTGTCGTCTGCTATTGTTTTAAAAACAGAATTTTCTTAATGTCTTTTCAATACAGGATCAGAGTGTCAAACAGTTTGGATCCTGATGAGACGCTGCGTAACGCGCGTCTCATCAGGATCCAAACTGTTTGCAAAGGTAATCACTGTGGCAGATTTATCCGCTGCTAGCATGCCAGCGACAGAACAGTAATTTCCTTTGCAAACAGTTGGGATCCAGATGAGACGCCGGGTAAAGCGGCGTCTCATCAGGATCCAAACTGTTTGATATTCTGACTTTGTTTTGAAAAGAAAATTTGAAAGTTTGAGTTTTAGAACAGTAGCAGACGACAAATGTTGCAGACAGAAAAAATTACCCAGCATGCAAAGGGGTAACTGTCAATGACATAACTGGTCTCTCCTAGAACTACATTGTTTTTCTTGAGATTTTTTTTGGTGGTTTTATAACCCTTTACTCCATAGCCTGTTTCTGATTTTAAGCCATTACCCCATAATTACTCCTTTTTATGCCTTTAATTTATACCTCCACTGAAAAAAATAGTTCCATGAAATATGAACAATAAGAAATAATTTCTATATTTTAGTAATTGGTAACTTAAAGCAGGCTGAAAGTAAAGCAGAATGCGCCTTAAGGCGCATTCTACTTTACTTTCAACCTGCTTTAATCGGTCATATATCTTCAAAACTAGAAACAGGCCATGGGGTAATGAGTACAGTTGACTACTTAAATCAAATTGAAAGTAAAGCAGAATGTATCTTAGGGTGCATACTGCTTTACTTTCAGCCTGTTTTAAGCTACCATCTACTAGGATATACAAAACATTTCTTATCGCACATATTCATGACTGTATAAATTCTTCAGTGAAGGAATAAATCAGAGACATAAAAATGCCTATTTATGGAGAAATTGGTTAAACAGTAACCCAATTCAATGCTGATTTTCCAGTCAGACGCATCCATCTTCAGGAAAACAATCAGTTTACATTGAGCCCTCTGATCAGAGTCTGTACTGTTTCATGAACAACAAATAACCCATTACTCCATAATTATATACACCTATTTACAATTTAATTTATTCCTCCACTGAAGAAATAGTTCCAAATTATATAGGCACGAATATGTATGAGAAGAACTATTTTCTATATCCTGGTAGATAATATCTTAAAGCAGGCTGAAAGTAAAGCAGAATGCGCCTTAAGGCGCAGTCTGCTTTACTTTCAATCTGCTTTAAGTGATAACCTATTTTCAAAACTAGAAACAGGCTTTGGGGTAATGGGTTAATGGTCCTGTTGAACCAGAAAAATGGTTGTAAGTCAAAATTTAAAAATACATCTTAATTTCTGATTTTCAAGACGATTCCAAAAAGATGTCACAAGACAGGATTAGATAAAATAAATAATAATTGGGAATTTTAGATTATGACTTAAAACAATTTTTGATGTATAACGTTTCGTGAATTCCAAGGGTTCCCACAGCAAAATTATAGATTTATAGTAGTTTGTAGGTAAACAAAACACTCGGACCCAGATGGAAGAGCTCCTAAGGAAAATAGTCCCCATCACAGAATGCGTTAATTTTCTAGTATCTTTCCAGATGGAAATTTAAAACAGGATGAAATCTGTTTTATTTTACATTCAATCTGCTTTAAGCGATCCCCGGTCTTCAAAACTAGAAACAATTCGGTAAAGAGTAAAACACCAGTGTCTTTGGTTATAAGTATATTTCCCCCCACTAAAACATGGCCTTCGATCATCTTAAAGCAGGATGAAAGTATAAAACAGCATGCCTCTAAAAGAACAAACTGTTTAACTTAACATTCAATCTGCTTAAGTGGTCAAAACTAGAAACAGATTACTTTGGTAAAGGGTCAAAACACCTGTCTTAATATAATGGGTTATAAGTATATCCCCCCTCCCACTAAAACATTACCTTCATCATAAGTATAACCCCTATAAGTGAAGAAAATTGGGAGAACATTAATCCAGGGCTGCCATAAGTTGATCAAAAAAAAAATCCTAAGATTTCCAAATATTTCTAATTTTTAAGCGTGATTACTTTAAAGCTGGTTGAAAGTCAAGCAGAATGTGCCTTAATGTGCTTTAAGCTACCATCTGCTAGAATAAAAATCTAAATATTTAGGAAAAATCCGGAGAAATGGCAGCCCTGTTATTCTCCCTGTGACCCACCTATTAAAATCACAAGCATCCTTCTTCTTTATATTAACTGTCCCACAGACTTTAATTGGCCTAAACTAAAAACTACCATCTATATCTACATACACATGGAAGTTGAAAAGTAAATACCGTCGAAACTCAATACTTCGAACTAGCTTAAAATCGATCATACCAGTATTTCAGAAGTTGAATTTCGATAAGTCGATCTTGTTTAAGTCAAACATACCCTTAGTTCAAAGTTAACACATGGCTTTAAGCCACGTTCTAACTTTGAAATAAGGGTATCTTCGAACTAATGCCAGTTCAAAGTATCGAGTTGCGATTGTACGAAGAATTGAATTGCATATCTGATTTCACTCTACAAATATAAGAGTTTGTTCAGAAGTTGTTAAGCAAGTTTACGAAACCAGGAAGTGATGAGTGTATATATAATTTATATAATAAGAGGGAGTTAATTGATTTTCTTACTTATTTCAGCACCAAATCCTATGGTGTGACTACTCATTAGAATCGTCTCGAAGAGACAATTCTAATGAGTAGTGACACCATAGGGTTTAATTCAGAAACAAAGATTTTAGTTTTTGAAAAACTCCCCTTATCTGGAGCCCCCCCCCCCCCCCCCCCCCCCAACCAAAATACTAGCAAGTGAGAAGATTGTAACAAGCATGCAAATGCTTATTGCAGGCTTAATAAGAATGCAGTCCTAATAAATAAGTGTGCAGAAGCGCGCAAGCAAATTAAGTGTGCGGTGAGGATTTTCACTACATGCTTCCGCAGGCTTAAGTTTTGTTTAAGATTGCAACAAGCGCGTAATTTAGCGCCATAAAAGCAAATTAAGTGTGCGGTGAGGATTTCCACCGCAGGCTTAAGTTTTGTTTAAGGTTGCAACAAGCACGCAATTTTGCGCCATAAGATGACTCTGCAAGCTTTACCCTTAGCCCGCCAAATAAATTGTCGTCTGCTATATTTCTCGTCTGCTTCAAGTTTCAAAGTGCTTCAAAGTTGCTCAAAATTACTGAAAATGTTGTCCGAGTGTCAAACAGCTTGGATCCGGATGAGACGCCGAGTTACTCGGCGTCTCATCCGGATCCAAGCTGTTTGCATATGGAGCTATAGTCGTGATTGGCAGGCTAAGGGTTAATATAATGTCTGAGTGTTTGATAGAACTCATTTCATTGGCTCACTGAAGAAGTAAACCTTATTCTGATTGGACTGTTTTGGCTCCAAATTCATATCTTCAAACACAGACAGTAGAAGTGTGTTAACAGAGTTTTGGAACAATTTCTCCAAATTGCAAGTTTTAGTCATACAATTAAGAATATCAAGATAGACAATAAGCATGTATGTTTTCATTATATTCTGAAGCAGATAGCTATAGCTAGTTAATAATTTTTAAAAGAATGTTACAGAGATTTTCAGTTGATTTGCTTCAAAATCAGACTGATGTAAACAAATTGCATGAATATAATGATGCAAGTTGTTTGTATTCAAATTCATGCAGCTGACCAAATTGTGAAGCATAAATAGATTAAACAATTATTCTTCCAATTTTACTCTATACTCTTTTATTTGAAATGAATGAAATGCTATTTGTTTAACCCTTTGAACCCTAGTCCCACATATAGGCGTCCTTTTCAAATAGTGTACATGTGAAAAGTACACTTGTCCTATTCAAACAGTGAATACCCAGTTCTGATCTGGGTCTTCACTGTTTATCATAATGCCAAGCATTGACAAAAACAACCCTTAAAAGTCAGAAATGGACTAGATTTAAATGGAAACTGGAATTGTCCATTTAAAGTTTTAGGGAGGAAAGGGTTAATGTTGTTGTTTTTTAAACTGTCAAGATCAATTTGATGTAACAATCCAATATGGAGGATGGTTTTAACAATTGTAATTTTTCCAATAATCAGATTAATTTAAGCGTGCATGCCCACAAATAAGCGTGCAGTCGCCTGAATGCACATTTGATTTAAGCGTGCGACCGCGTTCTTGCAAGAATTTAGCACGTGGCTGCATGCTTAATATAAGTGCGCGACTGCACGCATGCAAGCTTAATTTAAGCATGCCGAGGCCTGTATGCACGCTTAATTCAAGACTGCAGCACACTTAATAAGATTGCGATTGTTCCAATTGCACGCTTGTGCGCTTGCACACTAGCGCACTAGTAAGAATGCACGCTTATTAAGGCTGCACAGGCTTAAAAATTAATAATCAAGGTTGCGATTATTTTAGTCACTCGCTTACAAGCGTGCCAAACAAGCACGCATAATCTTAAAATTAAGGTAGTGTGCGCTTACTTAGATTGCCACTGCAATCTTATCGCAATCTTCCTGCATGCTTAACCCATTCCCCCATAAAAACGCCTTTTGACACCTCTAATTTATTTCTCCACTGAAGAAAATAGTTCTAATTTATACAGTTATGAATATAAATCATAAGAAATAATTTCTATTTTCTAGAAGATGGTAGCTTAAAGCAGGTTGAAAATAAAGCAGAATGTGCCTTAAGGCACATTCTGCTTTACTTTTAACCTGCTTTAAGGGGCCATCTATCTTCAATACTAGAAACAGGCTATGGGGTAATGGGTTAAATAAGTGTGCGATTTTGGTTTGGAGCCCTGTATAAATGCACCTGTAACTGGGCTCCATATAAGAGTGATTAACCCTTCCCACCCCATAGATGTGCCGCTTAGCGCATTTTATCTATTCTTCTACTGAAGAAAATAGTTCCAAATTATACAGTCATAAACATGTACCAAACAAAATATTTTCTACATCCTAGCAGATGATAGTTTAAATTTAAGCAGGCTGAAAGTAAGGCGCATTCTGCTATACTTTCAACCCTCATAACTATAGTCACCTGTTTTCAAAACCAGAAACAGGCTATGGGGTAAAGCTAGGTCAACCCATTTATGCCTAGATATTACCATGAACTCTCCCTATGTGCTTGCTGGAAGATTTCATTATAAATATATAAGGGGGATCACTGCAATACAGAGCAATGTTTTTCCATATAGCAGAACGCTTCATAAGCATTCTTCCAAATAAATCGCCTCAGATTAACCAATATTACTCCATTGCCTGTTTCTAGGTTTCAGGACAGTTGACAATTTAAGGAGCTGTCTGGTCGGGGTCTACACTGTTTCAAAAATCCTTAATGCACCCTAATAGCAGTAGGAGGATAAATGTGTTTAATTAAGTTATTGTACTACTATAACTATGAACAGGGTCCATTATAATTATGTCATTGATTGGAATTCTGCCAAACACTGAGAGATTAAAATAACTGGAAAATGTCAAATAAATAGCTCTAGAAACTTCACAATAATTGAATATTGTTTCCATAACCATAGGCCAGATACTTTTATTCAGTTTCTTTATAACTTGACCCATTGTACTCCATAGCCTGTTTCTAGTTTTGAAAATAGGTGACCACTTAATTAAAGCAGGTTGAAAGTAAAGCAGAATGCACCATAAACTGTCAGCCTGCTTTAACTCTTTCCTCCCTGAAACTTTAAATGGACAATTCCAGTTTCGATTTTTGTCTAGTCCATTTCTGGCTTTTAAGAGTTGTTTTTGCCAATTTTGGCATTACTGACAAACAGTGAAGACCCTGATCAGAGGGCTCCTTTCGGAGCCCTCTGATCTGGGCCTTCACTGTTTGCACAGGACAAGTGTTCTATTCACATGTACACTGTTTGAAATGACGCCTATAGGCGGGACTAGGGTTCAAAGGGTTAAACCATCATGGATTTATTAGGATATGAAAAACATTTCTATGGTATTCTGCTTAACTTGCAGCTACCATCTGCTGGAATTTAGAAAATAGTTCTTATCATACATAATCATAACTGTATAAATTGGAACTATTTTCCTAAGTTGAGGAATAAATTAAAGGCGTAAAAAGGCATATTTTTGGGGTAATGGGTTAACCTTCTGTACATAATATGTAATTGTCGTCTGCATTATGTAAGCCATCTGCAACACTTCCATTTCTGCCATCAAAGAGCAGATAGGATGCCCAACTTAGTAACTTCAGATAATGCTTCCAGAGAAGTATGTATTTCAAACACTATAACATCCTTATTTCTCGATCAAACCCTATGGTGTGACCACTTATTAGAATCATCTCGAAGAGACGATTCTAATGAGTGGTCACATCATAGGGTTTGGAAGTGATATTATATTTTTGTGTTCTTGAAATACCCATGCATCTCATCTGAAGTTTTTCAGAGGAAAAAATCCATAAGATAAGCATAGTAAACTTCCTTACATTTGCACTTTCTAACTACAAGAGCTTACACTCAATCAAACCCTATGGTGTGACCACTTATTAGAATCGTCTCGAAGAGACGATTCTAATGAGTGGTCACACCATATGGTTTGGAATTGATATAAGAATTTCTGTGTTCTTGAAATACCCATGCATCTCATCTGGCATTTTTCAGACAAAAATCCATAAGATAAGCATAGTAAACTTCCTTACATTTGCACTTTCTAACTACAAGAGCTTACACTCAATCAAACCCTATGGTGTGACCACTTATTAGAATGGTCTCAAAGAGACGATTCTAATGAGTGGTCACACCATATGGTTTGGAAGAGGTATAAGAATTTTTTTGTTCTTGAAATACCCATGCATCTCATCTGACATTTTTCAGACAAAAATCCATAAGATAAGCATAATAAACTTCCTTACATTTGCACTTTCTAACTAAGAGCTTACACTATTTATTCCACAACGCAGCCAGCCATCAAGCACAGAACATCCTAATCTCCAATTCTTTTCCCTCCAAAATAGCGCTTTTAACGTCATGAGCGCAGTGCTTTTTAAGACTCAGCTATCCTACTGCAAGTTGCATGCATCGTATCTGACAGGGAAAATCACCTAATTGATTTACTGCAAGCAAAAACAGCTCTCCCGCAGGTCGAGGTTTTTTAGCTGACAATTTACAAAATTACACGATGCAATTTCAGGCCATAAAAAACAGAGGATAATGAATTGCAGAGCAATTTCTGAGATAAAATTGCGGCTGCACTAAGCACTATGGCACTGGGATAATCCACAAACATTATAGCTGCTTAAACCCTTACACCATAGCCTGTTTCTTGCATTTAAGATAGGTGATTACTTAAAGCAGGTTGAAAGTAAAGGAGCATTCTGTTTTACTTTCAGCCTGCTTTAAGCCACCATCTTCTAGGATATAGAAAATATTTCTTATAGAATATATTGATGGCTGTATAAATTAGAACTATTTTTTGTAGTAGAGAATAAATTAAAGGTGCAAAAATTGGTTAAACCTTGACCCCTTATTGTGCTACCCGACTTGGCTTAAATGTGCAAACAGCTTGAATCCAGATCAGATGTTTGGCGTTTGGCATCTGATCTGGATCCAAGCTGTTTGCCACTCATACTAAATTAATATAATGAAAGTAAAGCAGAAAACCTTTGTAGGAGCATTTCGCTATTATTTTCAACTTTGCTTTTAAGATAAGTTTTGCCTTAATTGAACACATGCCATCTTGTTGACTTAACCCATTACCCTTTAAATAAGCCTTTTGAGCCCTGTAATTTATTCCTTCACTGAAGAAAATAGTTCAAATTTATAATAGAACATGAATCATAAGAAACATTTTCTATGTTCTTTTAAGTTCAAATTTATAGTAGAACATGAATCATAAGAAACATTTTCTATGTTCTAGTAGTAACTTACAGTAGGCTGAAAGAAAAATTGATTTAAGGCACATTCTGCTTTACTTTCAGCCTGCTTTAAGGGGTCACATATCTAGAAACGTGCAATTGAGTAATGGGTTAACCCTTTACCCCATAGCGGATTTCTGGTATTGAAGATAGGTGATTACTTAAAGCAGGTTGAAAGTAAAGCAGCCTGCTTTATGCTACCATCTGCTTTACTTTCAGCCTGCTTTAAGCTAGTATCTACTAGAATATAGAAATATTTCTTATAATACCTATTCATGACTGTATAAATTGGAACTATTTTCCCCAGTGGATGAATAAATTAAATTTGCTAAAAGGCGCTTCTATGTGGGAAAGGGTTAAGACAAGTGAATACAGGTTAATAACTCATTGCAAGCTACACACGGGCACATCCCAAAGCAATTATCTTTGCGAACAGTTTGGATCCAGATGAAACGCTGCATAATGCCGCATATCAATAGGATTCAAACTGTTTAACATTCAATCCTGTTTTGAAAATTTGAAAAATTCTATCTTTAGAACAATTATTGCAAATTTGAATATTCTATTTTTAGAACAACTGCAGACGACATGTTATTGTTGCAGACGAAACATTTACCCAGCATGCAAGTAGTATATTAACCCTTAGCCCGCCAAATAAATTGTCGTCTGCTATATTTCTCGTCTTCTTCAAGTTTCAAAGTGCTTCAAAGTTGTTCAAAATTGCTGAAAATGTTGTCCGAGTGTCAAACAGCTTGGATCCGGATGAGACGCCGAGTTACTCGGCGTCTCATCCGGATCCAAGCTGTTTGCATATGGAGCTATAGTCGTGAATGGCAGGCTAAGGGTTAACACCTCCCCTTCTGAATATTCATAACTTAACCCTTTACCCCATAGCCTGTTTCTAAATTTGAAGACAGGTGAACACTTAAAGCAGGTTGAAAGTTAAGCAGAATGCGCCTTACGGTGCATACTGCTTTACTTTCAGTCTGCTTTATGTAGTCTCATTATCTTCAAAACTAGAAATAAGCTATTGGGTAAAGTGTTAACAGGCTTGAACATTTCTTGAACTCTTTGCACAGTAGCAGCGGATATACCTGCAACAGTGATTACCTCTGCAAACAGATTGGATCCAGATAAGACACCGCTTTAAGCGTAATCTCATCAGGATCCAAACTGTTTGGCATTCTGACACTGAATTTTAAAGAAAGTTTGAAAATTATGATTTTAGAACGATAGCAGATGACAAATTGTTGCAGACGAAAAAATTACCCAGCATGCAAAAAGTTAACAAGAGAATAAAATGCTTGTCTTGTTAACATTTAATTACCAAGAGATTCTGGAATATCAACAAAGTGTTCATCAATGAGTTTGATGCACTGTAAATGACAAATTACAATCATGAATGCAATTTGCCAAGCTCTGCGCTGCAAAAAAAAATCAAGATTTTTTTTGTTTAACCCTTAGCCTGCCGTAATATTGTCTTCGTTTTTTCTCTCCAGATTTTACTGTCATTTAATTTTGCTTTTAAAACCCATTACCCAACAGCCTGTTCCTAGTTTTGATAATATGTGACTACTTAACCCATAACCCCACAGCCTGGTCCTAGTTTTGATTATATGTGACTGTTTAACCCATTACCCAACAGCCTGGTCCTAGTTTTGATAATATGTGACTACTTAACCCATAACCCCACAGCCTGTTCCTAGTTTTGATAATATGTGACTACTTAACCCATTACCCAACAGCCTGGTCCTAGTTTTGATAATATGTGACTACTTAACCCTTAACCCCACAGCCTGTTCCTAGTTTTGATTATATGTGACTACTTAACCCATAACCCCACAGCCTGGTCCTAGTTTTGATTATATGTGACTGTTTAACCCATTACCCAACAGCCTGGTCCTAGTTTTGATTATATGTGTCTACTTAACCCATTACCCCACATCCTGTTCCTAGTTTTGATTATATGTGACTACTTAACCCATAACCCCACAGCCTGTTCCTAGTTTTGATTATATGTGACTACTTAACCCATAACCCCACAGCCTGTTCCTAGTTTTGATTATATGTGACTGTTTAACCCATTACCCAACAGCCTGGTCCTAGTTTTGATAATATGTGACTACTTAACCCAAAACCCCACAGCCTGTTCCTAGTTTTGATTATATGTGACTTCTTAACCCATAACCCCACAGCCTGGTCCTAGTTTTGATTATATGTGACTACTTAACCCATAACCCCACAGCCTGGTCCTAGTTTTGATAATATGTGACTACTTAACCCATAACCCAACAGCCTGGTCCTAGTTTTGATTATATGTGACTACTTAACCCATAACCCCACAGCCTGGTCCTAGTTTTGATTATATGTGACTACTTAACCCATAACCCCACAGCCTGGTCCTAGTTTTGATAATATGTGACTACTTAACCCATAACCCCACAGCCTGGTCCTAGTTTTGATAATATGTGACTACTTAACCCATAACCCCACAGCCTGGTCCTAGTTTTGATTATATGTGATTCTTAACCCATAACCCCACAGCCTGGTCCTAGTTTTGATTATATGTGACTACTTAACTCATAACCCCACAGCCTGGTCCTATTTTTGATTATATATGACTGTTTAACCCATTACCCAACAGCCTGGTCCTAGTTTTGATTATATGTGACTACTTAACCCATAACCCCACAGCCTGGTCCTAGTTTTGATTATATGTGACTACTTAACCCATAACCCCACAGCCTGGTCCTAGTTTTGATTATATGTGACTGTTTAACCTATTACCCAACAGCCTGTTCCTAGTTTTGATAATATGTGACTACTTAACCCATAACCCCACAGCCTGGTCCTAGTTTTGATAATATGTGACTACTTAACCCATAACCCCACAGCCTGGTCCTAGTTTTGATTATATGTGACTACTTAACCCATAACCCCACAGCCTGGTCCTAGTTTTGATTATATGTGACTACTTAACCCATAACCCCACAGCCTGTTCCTAGTTTTGATTATATGTGACTGTTTAACCCATTACCCAACAGCCTGTTCCTAGTTTTGATAATATGTGACTACTTAACCCATAACCCCACAGCCTGTTCCTAGTTTTGATAATATGTGACTACTTAACCCATTACCCAACAGCCTGGTCCTAGTTTTGATTATATGTGACTACTTAACCCATAACCCAACAGCCTGGTCCTTGTTTTGATAATATGTGACTACTTAACCCATAACCCAACAGCCTGGTCCTAGTTTTGATTATATGTGACTACTTAACCCATTGCCCAACAGCCTGTTCCTAGTTTTGATTACATGTGACTACTTAACCCATAACCCAACAGCCTGGTCCTAGTTTTGATAATATGTGACTACTTAACCCATAACCCAACAGCCTGGTCCTAGTTTTGATTATATGTGACTACTTATCCCATAACCCCACAGCCTGTTCCTAGTTTTGATTATATGTGACTGTTTAACCCATTACCCCATCACCTGTTCCTTGTTTTGATTATATGTGACTACTTAACCCTTTCCCCAGAAGCCTGTTCCTAGTTTTGAAAATAGATGACTACTTAAAGCAGGTTGAAAGTAGGCACATTCTGCTTTACTTTGAGTCTGCTTTAAGCTTCCACTTGCTCGAATAAAGAAAATATCCCTTATGATAAATATTCATGACTGTGTAAATTGGAACTATTTCTTCAGTGTAAGAATAAACTTAATGCGCTAAAAGGTGCTTCTATCGGGGGAAAGGGTTAAAGCAGGTTGAATTAAGGTGCATTATCTTGCATTAGCCTGCTTTAAGCTATCATCTGCTAGAATATAGAAAATATTTCTAGTTTTAGAACTTGTTCCAATCTAAAAATAACTCAGACAGGTCAGAAGAAAACACTAATAGGTGACCACAGGTACTGGCAAGGAGAGCTCCAAAACTAACTTTCTTGTGTTTACACCATACCCTATGTTGTGACTACTCATTAGAATCGTCTCGAAGGGGCGATTCTAATGAGTAGTCACAACATAGGGTTTAGTGGGAAAATAGTATAATATAATATAATATATAATAACTGAAACCTATGTTGTGACTACTCCTTAGAATCGTCTCGAAGTAGTCACAACATAGGGTTTGGTGGAAAAATTATATAATAAGTGTGTTAAATAAGGCGAATACTATTATGCTTGAAATATTCTGTGTTACTCTCTCCTACAAGTATTTATTCATTGCCAAGAGTTCCGAGATTCCGTGTGCACTAGCTCAAAAACAATTTCCTTTTGTTTACACCGATCCCTATGTTGTGACTACTCATTAGAATCATCTCGATGAGATGATTCTAATGAGTAGTCACAACATAGGGTTTGGTGAAAAATTAAAGGATAATACTATTATGCTTGAAATATTCTGTGTACTCTCTCCTATAAGTATTTATTTATTGCCAAGAGTTCCGAGATTCCGTGTGCCCTCTGCCAATGTAAGCAACAGTTCAACACGTCCAACATCAGACCCTGCCAAAGTCTGACAAACTTCGCCAGTCTGTTTATTTTTACCCTAAAACATGCAGTTAAACCTGTGTTTACTCATTATAGCCTGAAACTTCCAATGGACACTTCGCCAGTCTGTTTATTTTTACCCTAAAACATGCAGTTAAACTTGTGTTTACTCATTATACCTTGAAACTTCCAATGGACACTTCCAGTTTGCAATCAAAGCAGGTTCATTCTAGACTATTTAGGGTTTTTTTTTTTAATAAATTGCAAAATGACAAAAAGTGAAGTCCCTGATCAGAGGGCTGATACAGGAGTTCTCTGATCAGGGACTTCACTGTTTGCAAAGGACTAGTGTACTCTTCACAGGTACACATTTGGTAAAGGACGCATAATTATATGCGTCACAAGGGCTTAATGAGTTAATCGTTTCCTCCCTGAAACCTCAAATGGACAAATCTAGTTTTCAATTAGTCAGGGTCTACACTGTTTCCATAGGACAAGTGTACTCCTCACAGGTACACTGTTTGCAAATGACGCAATAATGCGAAACTATGGTTCATCAAGTTAACCCACCATATCGGACAAAACCTGTGAAAGGTACACTTGTCCTATGCAAACAGTGTAGACTCTGGTCAGAGGGTTCGATCCTGTATGAGCCTATAAGTCCTCTTACCAGGATCTGCACTATTTGTAATTTTGGAACATTTTGTTAAAATCAACACTATAAATAGTCAAAAATAGATGGGTTCCTAAATGGAACATGCGTGTGACCTGCCAGCAAGCATCAGTATAATATTCTCTTTCAATAAAAAGATTTCATTTCAAAATCTTCAGTAAAACAAGAAATCTGCATGAAAAGAAAATGTTGAAAAGGGGAATAACTCTCACAATAGTGATACAAGAGTTATGACCCTTGTGCAATACTCTTCCACTTGTCAAGCTCTTTCAATAAATGATGTTTCATTTTAAAAGCTTCAGTAGAACAGGAGTTATGAAGTGTGAAGCAAAAAGCATGACAGACAGAAAGACGGATGGACAGACAGTGATCCCTAAGTGTCACCTCTGCCGACAGCAGGTGACTTAATTAGACTTAATTGGGAACTACGCTTGTCCAGAGGAGAACTGCTTAACCCATTACCCCATAGAAGCGTCTTTTAGCACATTTAATTTATTCCTCCACTCAAAGACATTAAGCCAGTCTATTCAATGATTCCCCTCCCCCATTGTTCTCACTAGGTGTCAAAATACAGGTATACCGGTATATAGCATGAGAAAATTGTTCAGGCAATGGCTCAGCTTTGAATAGAGGCCCTTACATAATAGATCTCAATAGGTTTTTCAATGGGTTTTACTAACCAAGCTATCAAATATTAGGTGGGGGCCTCACATGAGACGCCTGAATGACCTCTGCCTAGACACTAACCGAGAGAGTGCATGGGCTCCTTGCTTTGACTCAAACTTTCTACGGTGTTAGGTGTTACTACCCAAGCTTGGTCATGTAATGTCTTTAAGAAAATAGTTCTTATTTAATCAGTCATGAATCTGTTTTATAATAAATGTTTTCCATATTCTAGCAGATGGAAGCTTATAATTATATAAAGCACATTCTGCTTTACTTTCAAACTTCTTTAAGTGTTCATCTATCTTCAACAAAGCCCCATGGGGCATATTTCGCTCACCTGAGAATAGCTGACAAAATAGAGATAATGATTTATGTCCACTATGTTCACTATAATTATACATCTATGTAAAACTGACCCCGGGGCGGGGGCCAATTTTGACCCCAGGGATACAATTTGAACAAACTTGATAGAGGATCTGTAGATGATGCTATGTGCCAAATATCTAAGCTCTGGCCCTTGTAGTTACAGACAAGATTTTTCAAGTTTTCATTGAAAAAAATCTATTTTTAGCTCCTGTAACCTAGATATGGAACAGACTGGAACCATTTGAACTTATTAGGTAAAGGACATCTAGAAGTGTCACCATATCAAATATCAAAAGTCTGGCCATATCAGTTTCAGAGGAGAAGACGTTTGAAAATTTCACTATATAACTCAATGTAAAACTGTGAACACCCCCCCCCCTCCCATGGGCGGGGCCTATTTTGACCCCAGGGGCATAATTTGAACAATCTTGATAGAGGACCTGTAGGTGATGTTATATGCCAAATAAGATCTAGCCCTTGTGGTTTTTAACGAGAAGATTTTTTAAGTTTTCATTGAAAAAATCTATTTTTAGCTTCTGTGACCTAGATGCAACAGACCAGAACCATTTGAACAAAAAACGTAAAGGATATTTAGAACTGTCACCATGCCGAATATCAAAGCTCTAGTCATATTAGTTTCAGAGAAGAAGACATTTGAAAATTTCACTATATAACTCTATGTAAAACTGTGACCACTGGGCGGGGCCAATTTTGACCCCAGGGGCATGATTTGAACAAACTTGATAGAGGACCTGTAGATGATGCTATGTGCCAAATATCTAAGCTCTGGCCCTTGCAGTTTTTGACAAGAAGATTTTGAAAGATTTCCTTATTTTTTCACTTTGGTTATGGCAACCAGAGTTCTACATTGTTTTTAATTCTTTGAACAAATTTGAAAGAGCTTGACCCAAGGAAAATTTCTGTAAAGTTTGGTTGAAATCTTTTAAGCGGTATAAGAGGAGATGTCATTTGAAGCAATTGTTAACGACGACGCACGACGGACAACGCACGACGATGGATGCCGGACCATCCCAATAGCTCACCTTGAGCCTTTGGCTCAGGTGAGCTAAAAATTAGACACAGGCTATGGAGTAAAGGGTTAATGTCATGTGTATACTTGTATGTTCCAATTACAGGGTTCTAGATAAGGGGAGTATTTCAAAAATTAAAATCTTTATTTCTGCTTTAAACCCTATGGTGTCACTACTCATTAGAATCATCTCGAAGAGACGATTCTAATGAGTAGCAACACCATAGGATTTGGTGCTGAAATAAGTGAGAAAATGCTGGATTTGTTTAGTTTACTCCCCCTTATCTGGAACCCTGCAATTATTATTTTTTCAATCGATAAATTCCAGAACATAATAGCTATAGCCTTATATACCATCTTATATTCCTAATTATATATATTCAGTAACCTTAGAGCTCCAGATAAAGGGGGTATTTCAAAAACTAAAATCTTTACTTCTACATTAAACCCGATGGTGTCACTACTCATTAGAATCGTTTCTTCGAGACGATTCTAATAATATTTACTCCATAGGATTTGGTGCTGAAATAAGTGAGAAAATATATGAATATATGATTTGTTCAGTTTACCCCTTCCTATCTGGAGCCCTGGTAACCTTATTATAGACTTGCATGTATTGAGGCTGCTCGTAACCTACCCTAAAGCTGAAACAAGAGGCCCATGTGGGCCTAAATATCGCTCACCTGGAAAAACCAACACAAGGGTCACATAATCCCTGGTATAGGATCACTTTTCACCCCAGACATAATTTTCATTGAAAAAATCTATTTTACAAGTGTGGGAGGCCATTCACATTCTTCAAAACCAGCCCAATATGAACAGGGACCTGGGGGCCTACCGTCTCAGCGGAATTTACAACCCTTTGTTTGTCGCAAAACCCTGCGGCGAAAAGGGGAAGTAATCCTCTCAGCAATCTCACAGTTCACCAGTGACCAAGCTGACTTCAGACAGTCGGCGAAACTGTCTGGGTAAATACCTTTCTTTAGCAGTGTAAAAAGAACTTCTTTATATAAAACACTGGTATATTAATTTATTATTTCAATTCTAACACATAATTTAACCTTAATTTGCACCGAAGCAACGGCGCTACATTTCTTGGCGTATGTGTTTTCGAAGCCATATGACGTCACGTTAGAACGTTACAGTGCGTGAGTGTTTTATTGAGAATTCGTACACTGATACATTCCTTCTTTGTTTATATAGGGGCGTACCGGAAGTGTGTTAGAACTTATTAGAATCGTCTCATGATTCAGTCATAGATAACATGTGACATTCGTATGTACATTTAGTTTGGATGATTGCCAATTAACCCATTGCATGCTGGGTAATATTTGGCGGCCATTTTAAAATGTCGTCTGCAGCGGGTATAACTCAAATATTTGCAAAAGATTTTAGCAGTTTCTGATAGAATATTGACTTAGCTGCAAACAGTTTTGATCTCAGATCAGGCCCCACAATGTGGGGCCTGATCTGAGATCAAAACTGTTTGCCTAGAGGTACACCTAAAAGTGTATCCTGCATAAAATGGGTTAAATACTGTATAGAGGGCTTGGTGCAAAACTATTGTAACTCCTTCACAATAGTTTTGCACCAAGCCCTCGGTATGCAAATGTCAAATAAAATATTCTGTTTTTATCTAGAGTGCTCATCTTTAAATTGCTTCCATGTTAGCGAAAGAATATCAAGTCAAACTTTAACCCTTTACACCATAGATATGCATTTTTACGCATTTAATTTATTCCTCCACTGAAAGAAAAAGTTCTATCCTATACAGTAACAGAGCTCTAGAAAAGGGGAGTATTTCAAAAACTAAAATCTTTATTTCTGCATTAAACCCTATGGTGTCACTACTCATTAAAATCGTCTCGAAGAGACGATTCTAATGAGTAGTAACACCATAGGATTTGGTGCTGAAATGAGTGAGAAAATGTTTTGATTTGATTGGTTTATTTCAACTTATCTGGAGCCCTATTTTGATGATCAAAACTATCAAGTTCTACGTCACCTGAAAACATGGATATAATCCCCACCTCAATTCAAGAAGACGCCATGTTGCAGTACAGTTACAACAGGTAGTTGAACAAAGGTACATTCGCACATCTTTCTCCGAGACGGTATAAATGTTACATATTTATAATTATACAGGTAGTTTCTGAGACACATCCACGACTGACTTGAGGCATGCCGTGGTCACATGATGTCTGAGATCTATCATAAACATTCTAAAATTCCACCTCACACAGGGCTCCAGAAAGAAAGTAAACTGAACTAATCCACCATTTTCTCGCTTACTTTATCACCAAATCATATAGTGTTACTACTCATTAGAACCGTCTCTTCGAGACGATTCTAATGAGTAGTGACACCATTGGGTTTAATGCAGAAATAAAGATTTTAGTTTTTGAACTACTTTATCTGGAGCTCTCCTCACACAAGCTACAGTCCAAACCTGTTTTAACCCATTACCCCATAGCCTGATTCTAATTATGAAGATAGGTGATCACTTAAAGCAGGTTGAAAGTAAAGCAGAATGCACCTTAGATACCATATGATAGAATATAGAAAAGTACTTATGGTACATATTCATAACTGTATAAAATAGATCTATTGTTATTTCTGAGCAGAATTTGCCTTAAGGCGCATTTAATTTGCCTTACTTTTAAGCTATTTTCTGCTAAGATATAGAAAATATTTCTTATGGTTCATAATATTCATAATTGTATAAACAGGAACAATTTTCTTTAGTGGAAGAATAGATTGAAGGCGTAAAAAGACGTATTATGGGGCAATATAGGTTAACCTACACGCTGCTTGTTGCTTACATGTACGTAGGTTTCACTGAACTTTTGATGCGAGCTAAAACCTGATGTGAAATCGGTGTTACACATATACAGTAGGGGGTATGTAGATCTGCGACAATTATTATTATACCCGATTTATAAAGCGTTCTTTTCACACAAGAGTTGTGCGTTCAAAAGCACTTCACATGAAATTATACAAATGTACCTACAAAGCTAGAAAAGACAAATAACTACATTTACAATAAACATGGTACATTATGGATAATGTGAAATTGGAAATGTGTGAAAAAAATATGATAAATATCTGAACAAACATATTTCACCCATAACCCCATAAATACGCCTTTGATTTATTTATACCCTGAAGAAAATAGTTCCAAATTTAACAGCCATGAATATGCATCATAAGGAATGTTTTTCTATATTCTAGCTGATGGTAGCTTAGAGCAGGCTGAAAGTAAAGCAGAATGTGCCTTAAGGCACATTCTGCTTTACTTTCAACCTGCTTTAAGTTGTCACCTATTTTTAAAACTAGAAACAGGCTATGGGGGAATGGGTTATTGACCTGAATTACATCTGTAATTATCATCAAAAATAAACCTATGGAAATGCTGTCATAAACACCTCACGACCTGACCGGGCAACACTAACATTAGCACACAACTTGGACTGATAATTACCCATAATTATTACCTACTCGCATCTTTGTAATCGGAGTACCTTTGGACCTATTAATTCATTATTTTTTCTTTTGTCATACTGGGTTGCGGAAATACCAGTTATTTCTAAATACAAAATATTAACCCTTAGCCCGCCAAATAAATTGTCGTCTGCTATATTTCTCGTCTGCTTCATGTTTCAAAGTGCTTCAAAGTTGCTCAAAATTGCTGAAAATGTTGTCCGAGTGTCAAACAGCTTGGATCCGGATGAGACGCCGAGTTACTCGGCGTCTCATCCGGATCCAAGCTGTTTGCATATGGAGCTATAGTCGTGAGTGGCAGGCTAAGGGTTAAGCTTTGTCAGCATTTAATTAATACAAGGAAATATAATAGAAACTAAATAAACACAAAAAATTAATGTTCCAAGTTGCCGAGGTAGTACGTGTGTTCTGTGGTTATTACGTTGTTGTCTTAAAAGTAACACATGTCCCAGAGCTCCAGATAAGGTGTGTAATTCAACAAGAGCCGCATGCGGCCCTAAATCGCTCACCTGGTAACCATGGTTATGGTCATGGTAATGAACCAGTTATGGTAAAGTTTTCACTATAAGCCATCATTGGTAAATTCATCCCCACACTCTGGCGGCCATGTTTGAGCTAGGAAGATTATTTGAAGAAAACTGGCAATGGGTCACCCATGAATCATTATTTGTGTAAAAATATTCTTAAATCAGACCAATAGTTTCAGAGAAAAAGATTTTTAAAGATTTTCTATACAGAAATATAAGGAAAACTTGCCCCACCCACTGGCAGCTAACAATTAAAATGATTTTAAGAAATCTGGTAGAGAGTCATAAATGGATCATATGCGCAAAATTATTTTCAATTTGGACCTGTAGTTTCACAGAAGAAGATTTTTAAAGTTTTTACTATACACAGTAACATAAGGAAAATGTGCCCCACCCACTTGCGGCCATGTTTTTTTTAGATATCAAAATTATTCTAAGAAATCTGGTAGAGGTTCACCCATGAATCATTTGTGTGAAATTACTTTCAAATCGGACCAGCGGTTTCAGACAAGAAGATTTTTTACGTTTTAACTATATAGCCATATAAGGAAAATCTTCCCCACCCACTATCAACCATGTTTTTTAAAGTAGGAAAATTATTTTAAGAAATCTGATAGAGGGTCACCAGTGGCACATTTGGGTAATATTATTTTCAATTTGGACGAGTAGTTTCACAGAAGAAGATTTTTAAAGTTTTTACTATACAGTAACATAGGGAAAATGTGCCCCACCCACTTGGGGCCATGTTTTTTTAGATATCAAAATTATTTTAGGAAATCTGGTAGGAGGTCACCCATGGATCATTTGTGTGAAATTACTTTCAAATCGGACCAGCAGTTTCAGACAAGAAGATTTTTTAAAGTTTTCGCTATATAGCCATGTCTGCCCCACCCACTAGCGGCCATGTTTTTTAAGATAGGAAAATTATTTTAAGAAATCTGATAGAGGGTCACCAATGGCACATTTTGGTAAAATTATTTTCAATTCGGACCAGTAATTTTTGACAAGAAGATTTTTAAAGTTTTCTCAATTGGTTGCCATGGCAACCACAATTTCATTTGGATGACCTATATTTGAAGAAAATAGAGAGTACCCTACAAGGAACAATCCTATGAAGTTTTGAAGAAATTGGCACAGTGGTTTCTAAGAAGAAGATCTTTAAAGAAAAGGTTTGACGACGGACGCACGGACGGACGTTCTCACAGTTGGACATTTGTTGGGTATTTTTTTTTGTTTAAAAATACCCAACAGTACACTAAAATACCCAACAATAACAATAGAGCAATCACGGAATGAATGGAATCTATTGTTCTCCTTACCCAACAAAGGACCTTTCGTGCGCTCGGACGGACGTCCTTACATTTGGGCACTTGTTGGGTTTTTCTTTTGTTTAAAAGTACCCAATAGCAACAAAAAAACCCAACAATAACAATAGGGCAATCACGGAATGAATGGAATCTATTGTTCTCCCTACCCAACAAAGGACCTTTCGTGCGTGCGGACTGACGGACGGACGACGACGGACACAGGGCGATCACAATAGCTCACCTTGGCACTTCGTGCCGGGTGAGCTAAAAACTAAAACTTTTATTTCTGCTGTGCTGTGCAAACATTCTGCTCCAAATGCTTTTCTCTCAAAAAGGGCAATAATTATGCTTTCTCTTACAAAGGGCAATAACTCTGTCTTCTTATACAAAGGGCAGTAACTCTTCCTTCTCACAGAAAGGGCAATAGCTCTGCCTTCTCTCACAAATGGAACTTTACTATGATTTTTCTCACATAGTGCAATAACTATGCTTTCTCTACCAAAGGGTATTAACTATGCTTTCTCTACCAAAGGACAATAACTCTGTTTTCTCTACCAAAGGGCAATAATTATGCTTTCTCTACCAAAGGGCATTAACTATGCTTTCTCTACCAAAAGGCAATAACTCTGCTTTCTCTAACAAAGGGCAATTATAACTCCTTTTTCTCACAAAGGACAATAACTCTTCTTTCTCTCATAAAGGGCAATAACTCTGCTATGTAACATAATTTACCTGCTCCGAATAGGGATGAGATGAGGTGGCGATGCATTTGTGCTGGTCGATTCTCCTCTATATCGGATGAGGATGAAACCATGACAACCTGGCCTGACATTGGAACTCGGCAGTTTGTCGCTCCAACAAAACCATGCACATACTTCGTCACCTGGAAGTCATTAGCCGCCAGTGGCAGTTTGCACTATAGTGTCTTTTACGATACGATATTCACTGTTTCTGTCTGGGTTTTTTTTTGTTGTTGTTAAACCAGAGATTGGCTATAATAATGTGTATTGGTTAACCCTTTGCATGCTAGGTTTTTTTTCCCTGTCTGCAACAATATTTGTTGTCTGCGATTATTTTAAAAATAATTTTATTTTCAAAATTTCTTTTTCGAACCGAGTGTAAAACAGTTTTGATCCTGATGAGACGATGCGTTATGCAGCATCTCATCTGGATCCAAACTGTTGGCAAAGGTCATCACTGTGGCACAGTATCTGCGGCTAGCATAGCAGAGCTCCAGATAAGGGGAGTATTTCAAAAACTAAAATCTTTATTTCTACACGAAACCCTATGGTGTCACTATTCATTAGAATTGTCTCTTTGAGACGATTCTAATCAGTAGTAGTAACACCATAGGATTTGGTCAGAAATAAGTGAGAAAATCTTCGATCTGTTCAGTAATTACTCCCTCTTACCTGGAGCCCTCAGGCATAGTAAGAGTTAACACTGTATGGTAACCGTTACCACACTTGTAATGATTAACCCATTAAGCCTTACTGAGACTCATTTGACTCATTGCGCAATAGCCTCATACTAAATCATTTTGACACACTTTAATCCACTAGCATGAATTGAGATAAGCATTAAAACCCTGCTGATCATATAAACCTCACCATCATCAAAAATCACAATAATGAGCTCTGGAAAAATCGGAGTATTTCAAATCCTAAAACCTTTATTGTCCTCCTCCAAACCATATGGTGTGACTTCTCGTTAGAATTGTCTCAGGACTCCAGATAAGGCGAGTATTTTAAAAAAAATAAAAATTGAATTTTTGTATTAAACCCTATGATTTCACTGCTCATTAGAATCGTCTCTTCGAGACGATTCTAATGAGTAGTTACAACATAGGATTTGGACCTGAAAAGAGTGAGCAAATGTTGGATTTGTTCAGATTACTCACTCTTATCTGGAGCGCTGCTAAAATCTTTATTTCTCCTCAAAACCATATGTTGTGACTACTCATTACAATTGTCTCAAAGAGATGATTCTGATGAGTAGTGACAACACAGGATTTTATAATTAATTAAAGGATCGAGAAATGTTAGAAATATTCTCTCTAATCATGCTTGTTACATAATTACAATAAATAAACTACTGTGCACTATCTCTCACATAATATATCATATCCATTAACCCTTTCCCTTATAGAAGCGCCTTTTAGCGCATTCAGTTTATTCCTACGCGGAAGAAAATATTAGTTCCAATTGAAACAGTCTTGAATATGCTTCATAAGGAATATTTTCTTTATTCTAGAAGGTGGTGGCTTAAAGCAGGCTGAAAATAAAAGAAGAATGCGCCTTAAGGCGCATTCTGCTTACTTTTAACCTGCTTTAAGTAGTTATCTATTTTCAAAACTAGAAACAGGCTATGGGGTAAAGGGTTTAACTGTAATTTAGCTCCACAAAAAGTAAGTAAGGTAAATATTAAACCTATAATCATTACTTCTCCTCCAAACCCTAGATTTTGATTCCCTTTTACTTTGAACCTGATATTTTTATATTATTATCATTTTTTTAGTTTTCCAATATTTCATTTAATTAAACATGCTGTAGTACATTATTGTTTATGTTAAAAAAATTATTTATTTATAATATTTTTCTTAATTTTTGGACAGCTTCAATATGTTATCCACGTAAAATAAAGTCATTATTTTATTATTATTATTTTATTATTATATAGAGGATAACTGTTTTTTTCAGTGTAAGATCGAAATTTAATCCATTGAGTGAACATCAGACGTTATATTTTCACGAGTGGCGAAGCCACGAGTGAAAATATAACAGTCTGATGTTCACGAAATGGATTAAATTCGATCTTACACTGAAAAAACACAGTTATTCTATTTATTTATGCTTTTAAGCCACTTTTTAAACGAAATTGTTTAAAAATTGAAAGCGAACGTACATTATTTATCCCGTGTTGAGCCCCACGTTTTATGTCGAACACATGTGCGTGACAGTTGGCGATATAATGACGTCATCTGAATGACTTCGTTGCTCCCGAGTTTGGATTCGTGCTCTTCCGGTGAGTAGTTCGCGACAAATCGGGCTGCCGGAATTTAACGATAAGACACGATTGACTACGATTCTTGGGGAGCCCCACGGGGAAAATTCATAATAAAAGCGATTGGTGATAATCCACTGCAGTGGATAACCAAGTGATCATCCACTGCTATATCGTGGTAATCCACCGAAAAGCATAAATAATATTTTATACTTATGTGAATCACTTTCAGTTTGTTTAAATATTTTTCATAATTATTTTTCAAATATCGGTATCTATCTATCTTATCTGTCTTATATCTATTTAACTTATTACTCCACTGAAGAAAATAGTTCCAATTTATACAGTCATCTGTAATATGCCATACAAAACAATTTCTATATGATAACTTAAAGTAGTCTGAAAGTGTAAAGCAGAATGTGTCTTAACCCATTACCCCATAGCCTGTTTCTAGTTTTGAATGTAGGTGACAACTTAAAGCAGGTTGAAAGTAAAGCAGAATGTGCCTTAACCCTTTACCTGATAGCCTATTTCTGGTACTTAAGATAGGTGACTACTTAAAACAGGTTGAAAGTAAAGCAGAATGCGCTTTTAAGGGCGCATTCTGCTTTACTTTCAGCCTGCTTTAAGCTATCATGTGCTATAATATAGAAAATATTCCCTATAATACATATTCATTACTGATTAAATTGGAACTATTTTCTTCAGCGGATGAATAAATCATATCCGCTAAAAGGCGCTTCTATGGGGTAAAGGGTTAAGGCACATTCTGCTTTACTTTCAGCCTGCTTTAAACTATTATCTGCTAGAATATAGAAACTATTTCTTACGATTCTTATTTATAACAGTATAAATTGGAACTATTTTCTTCTGTGGAGGAATTAATTAAAGGCGTAAAAAGGCGTTTTTATGGGGTAATGGGTTAAGGCACATTCTGCATTACTTTCAACGTGTTTGAACCCATCACAACATAACCTGATAATTACACCTTAACTTTTTACGCCACCTGTCAACAAAATTACAAACAAACTATGGGATAAAAGGGTTAAGATAAATCATTATTTTTTAGTTCAAATGGGTACATCATTATTTTCAATTAATGTGTTTATCTATACAAAAATGATTTCTGATTTTTTTTTATATGTATAAATGAATTTTACTTGTTCAATTCCCAGATCTCAGCTCAAGATAAGGGGAGTATTTCAAAAACTTATTTTCTTATTTCTGCATTGAACCCTATGGTGTCACCACTCATTAGAATCATCTCTTTGAGACGATTCCAATGAGTAGTAACACCATAGGTTTTTGTGCTGAAATGAGTAAGAACATGTTTAAATTGTTCAGTTTATATAACTCCCTCTTATCTGGAGCCCTGATCTCCCTTTACAAACAATTGTTTACTTACATATGCAGTCAAACTTCAATATCTCTAACTCGCTAAACTCGAACTATCCGATATGTTGACACATGAACTTTAATATTTCATGCTCGGTTATGTCGAACATACCCGTATTTCAAAGTTAAAATGTGGCTAAGCCAAGTTTTAACTTTGTAATACGGGTATGTTCGATTTAACCAAGTTCGAGATATCGAAGTTTGACTGTATCATATAATTATAATGCCAGGTTCCAGACAAGGGGAGTATTTCAAAATCTAAATCTATAAGATCTTTATCTATATATATATACACACCAAACTCTATGGTGTGACTACTCATTATGGTCAACCTTATTGATGGTCTATGATTTTTTAACCTTGAATTCAGGGTTCCAGATGGAAGTAATGCGAACAAATCCAACATTTTCAAACTCATTTCAGCACAAATCCTATGGTGTTACTACTCATTAGAATTGTCTTGAAGAGACGATTCTAATGAGTAGTGACACCATAGGGTTTAATGCAGAAATAAAGATTTTGACATACTCCCCTTATCTGGATCACTGCTTGATCACTGGCCATTTATATAATTATGCAATATGAAAATATGTATCAGTCAGGATCATTTTAATGTGAATATTTCTGCATTTCATAACTTCATTGTTAACATTAAATGCAAGTATATATGTATTGAACTTAACCCTTTACCCCATAGCCTGTTTTTAGTATTGAAGACAATTGACCACTTAAAGCAGGTTGAAAGTAAAGCTGAATGCGCCTCAGGCGCATTCTGCTTTACTTTCAGCCTGCTTTAAGCTATCATCTGCAAGAATATAGAAAATATTTCTTTTGATACATATTCATAACTTTTCTTCAGGGGTGGGTACATTATAGAGGCGTAAAAAAGCGTATTTATGCGGTAATGGGTTAAAGCAGGATGAAAGTAAAGAAGAATGCACCCTAAGGCACATTCTGCTTTACTTTCAACCTGCTTTATGCTCCCATCTGCTAGAGTATAGAAAATATTTATTGTGGTACATATTCATGACCATAAAAAGCGGAAATATTTTCATCAGTGGTGGAATAATTAAATTAAAGTCATAAAAAGGTGTATTTTCGGGGTTATGGGTTAAATATCTAAACTAGTCTATATCCCAATAGAATTTGAAATCCAGAAAATGCGTAACTATAAAGGAAGAATGGTTGCACTGCAATATATTAGTGACACTTCTCTGATAGATGGCTCTTTTGACGCTCCTAAATTATTCATTATAGAAATTTCTACCTGCGACAGCTCCAGATAAGAGGGAGTAAAAAGAAAAAAATCCAACATTTTGTCCTTCATGTCAGCACCAAATCCTATGGGGTTATTAGTGTTTTCTTCTGACTTATCGGAGTTATTTTTAGATTGGAACATTCTAAAACTTCAAAAGGGATGAGTATCATCAGAGCTCCAGATAAGGGGAGTATTTCAAAAACTAAAATCTTTATTTCTGCATTAAACCCTATGGTGTCACTACTCATAAGAATCGTCTCAAAGAGACGATTCTAATGAGTAGTGACATCATAAGGTTTGGTGCCGAAATGAGTGAGAAAATGTTGGATTTGTTAAGAAAACTCCCCCTTATCTGGAGCCCTGGTATCATACTCAATTATTTCTCTACAGCCAGTAAGAGTAGCTGTAATGTGTGTGCTTAATGTACAATAGAGAAGACATTATTCTTTCCCGTTTAACCCTTTCCCCCATAGAAGCGACTTTTAGCGTATTTAATTTATTCCTCCGCTGAAGAAAAAAGTTCCAATTTAATCAGTCATGAATATATATTATAGGGAATATTTTCTATATTCTATCACTGGATAGCTTAAAGCAGGCTGAAAGTAAAGCAGAATGCGCCTTAAGGCGCATTCTGCTTTACTTCCAACCTGCTTTAAGTAGTCAACTATCTTCAATATTAGATAAAGGCTATCAGGTAAAGGGTTAAACGCAAATGTAATGCCCTCAACTGTGGAAATTTACTTTTAGAAATGTATAACTATATTTTTAATCTGAGTGGCAAACAGGTTGGAGCCTGATCAGACGCCGGGTTACCCGGCATCTGATCAGGCTCCAGCGTGTTTGCAATGGAAATATTAGTTTTAGCGTAAATGCGTTTATTAGAAAAGAATAACATAACAGCCAAGTTAGCGCATACGTCTCGTGCTGCACTGAGATCATGCTTATCGCAAGTAGGAAGTGTAAGAATTTATATCAGAGGTTACTTTCGTTTACCTATTTACAATATTGTAAACTAATCTGTTCTAAAAAATAACTTGGACAAGTCAGAAAAATCGGAGAATACTATACTCATTAGAATTGCCTTGAAGAGATGACGGATTCTAATGAGTAAGGACACCATAGGGTTTAATTCAGAAATAAAGATTTTAGTTTTTTCTTTTAAATACTCCCCTTTATCCGGAGCCTTACTCTTGAATTATTCATTATAGAAATATATGCCTTTCAATAAACTGCATATCCTTGTGATAAGTATACTTCTTCTTTACAAACATGTAGTTCACTTGTGCAGAGTACACAGTTCCAAATGTAGAATAATGCTCTAAGGGGTATTGTGCTTTACTTTCAGCCCATTTTTACCCAGTACCCCATAGCATATTTCTAGTATTAAAGATAGGTGACCACTTAAAGCAGGTTGAAAGTAAAGCAGAATGTGCTTTAAAGCACATTCTCCTTTACTTTCAGCCTGTTTTACGCTAATATGTGCCAAGATAAAGAAAATATTTATGGTACATATTCTTGACTGTATAAATAAGAACCATTTTCTTCAGTGGAGGAATAAATAAAAGGCGTTAAAGGGCGTATTTATAGGATAAATGGGTAAGCTACCATCTGCTAGGATATAGAAACCATCTTCTTTAATTAATATTGTCTACAAGATCGGTGCCTATAGTTATTCCCATTCTACCTTTCTTTTTTATCATTTCTTTAATTGTACATATTCATGACTGTATAAAGTAGACTTTTCTTTAGTGGAGGAATAAATGGAAGGCGTAAAATGGCACATTTATAGGGTAATGGGTTATAACCTACAGCATCGGTATTATATAACCTTTTAACTATTATATAATTTATAAATAATGTCCCATTCATACAAATATATTCCACTGATATGGCAGACTGTCAGTTTGAGTCAATCGTGGTCCAAGTTTTTTATCGTCTCTATCACAATTTATTGCATCAAATATTACATAATTTGTGTCCTATATACCCTGTTATTCTCCTATATACAGCTCTCCCTCCCTACAACGGCCCTCCCAACAACCAATCTCTCCTTGCAACGACCCTTGCCGTAGTTCCTAAACAGGACAATTATATATATGTCCAACCTATTCAGGGCTGCAAATGTAGTCTGTTTATATTGTTGTCTGGTGTTTTTCTCAAAGTTACATAATGGACATTTTGACAGAAAAAAACTTAATGACAAGTGACAAACAGCTGGAATCCAGATCAGACGCCGCGTAAGCGGCGTCTGATCTGGATTCAAGCTGTTTGCAAATGTAACCCATATTCCCTCCCTATAACGACTCCCTCCGAACAACGCACATAAATTTTGTCTCCCACTGGATGTCATTGTAGAGAGGGAGAGCTGTACTAAAGTCTAGCTTGAATTAACCCATTACTCCATAAATATGCCTTTTTATGTCTTTAATTTATTCCCCCACTGAAGAAAATATTTGAAATTTATATAGTCATAAATACGTATATATGATGAAAAATATTTTCTATATTTTAGTAGATGGTAACTTAAAGCAGGCTGAAAGAAAAGCAGAATGCGCCAAAAAATCTAAATCTCATCTAGAAGTCGCAATAGAGAAGTTCGACTATGTACTGAATAATTTGTTTGTCATGCCTTAAGATTTTATCATAATTACTTCTGTGATTCTGTTGCATTCACCTTTATTACCAACCCTTCCTTTGATTTCTGATGTTAACCCTTTACCCCTTAGCCTGTTTCTGGTATTTACGATAGTTGACCACATAAAGCAGGTTGAAAATAAAGCAGCCTCCTTTCAGCCTGTTTTAAGCTACCATCTGCTAGAAAATTGAAAATATTTCTTATCATACATATTCATGACTGTATAAATTGGACCTTTTTAATCTTCAGTGGAGTAAAAATTGAAAGATGTAGAAAAGGGGCATTTTATAAAGTAAACTTTTAAACACCAACAAATCTAAACCTCATCTAGGAGTCGCAACAGAGAAGTTTGACTGATCTATGTTCTGAATTATTTGTTTGTCATATGTCCCAAGATTTTATCATAACTGTTTCTGTGATTCTGTTGCCCTCCCCTTTATGACCAACTCTTCCTTTGATTTCTGATGTTAACCCTTTAATTACCCCTTAACCTGTTTCTGGTATTTACAATAATTGACCACATAAAGCAGGTTGAAAGTAAAGCAGCCTGCTTTATGCTACCATCTGCTAGAAAATTGAAAATATTTCTTATTATATATATTCATGACTGTATAAATTGGACCTATTTTCTTCAGTGGAGGAAAAATCTAAAAGTGTAGAAAGGGGCATTTCATGAAGATATAACTTTTAAACACCAACAAATCTAAACCTCATCTAGAAGTCGCAATAGACAAGTTTGACTGTTCGAGCTATGTACTGAATTATTTGTTTGTCATGATGTACCATTAAGATTTTATCATAATAGTTTCTGTGATTCTGATGTCCTCCCCTTTATGACAAACTCTTCTTTTGATTTCTGATGTTTAAACCAACAACTTCTTTTATGATCTTGTTTGTGATCTGCTATTACTACTGTCAGCCTGTTTTAACCCTTTGCTCCCATAAATACGCCTTTTTACGACTTAAATTTATTCCTCCGCTGGAGGAATAAATTAAATGCGCTAAAAGACCCTTCTATTAGATAAAGGCTGGCTAGGAAGAAAGCAGAAATCTCCCCCAAAATAGAGACAAATGACTGTTTAAAGCAAGCTGAAAGTAAAGCAAAAATCTCCAATATGGGAGATTTCTGATTTACCCTTATTCTGCTTTAACCCATTATCCCATATAATTATACGCCTTTTATGTATTCCTCCACTGAGGATAATGATTCCATTTTACACAGTCATGAATAAAATTATGTACTATAAGAAATATTTTCTTTATCCTAGCAGATTATAGCTTAACCCATTACCCCATAAATACGTTTTTTACGTCTCTTGTTTATTCCTCCATTAAAGAAAATATTTCCAATTTATGCAGTCATTAATAAGTATGATAAGAAATATTTTCTATATCCTAGCAGATTGTAGCTTAAAACAGGTTGAAAAGAAAGCAGAATGTCCCTCAAGGCACATTCTGCTTTACTTTCAACCAGTTTTAAGTGGTAACATGTGTTCAAAACTAGAAACAGGTTATGGGGTAATGGGTTAAAACAGGTTGAACGTAAAGCAGAATGTGCCTTAATGCACATTCTGCTTTACGTTCAACCTGCTTTAACAGGTCAACTATCTTCATTACTAGGAAAAGTCTATGGGGTAATGGGTTAAGCAGTCATCAGTACGGCTTTAGAAAAAAAATTCTTATATATATGTATATAATAATACATATTGGAAAACTGACGGTGATGAAAAATCAGCCATTGCGGACGAATTTTCATCACATCTTTTTTCCCGATATTTCAATCTAGCATTTCCATGTAATATAATTTATATATATACTTCAATATATACTAGCACTTTTTTATCTTCTATTTACATGTAAGTTAATCAGTTATACTGATATTGATACCAGTATCATTGGATAGAGCTATGAATAACACTAAACAGGGCTCCAGATAAGAGGGAGTAAACTGAACAAATCCAACGTTTTTTCATTTATTTCAGCACCAAATCCTATGGTGTTACTACTCATTAGAATTGTCTCTTTGAGACAATTCTAATGAGTAGTGACACCATAGGGTTTAATGCAGAAATAAAGATTTTAGTTTTTGAAATACTCCCCTTATCTGGAGTTCTGACTAAATATAAATTAACCCTTTACCCCATAGCCTGTTTCTAGTTTTCATCACTTAAAACTGGTTGAAAGTAAAGCAGAATGTGCCTTAAGGCGCATTCTTCTTTACTTTCAACCTGCTTTAAGCTACCATCTGGTAGTATGTAGAAAGTATTTCTTACGGTACATGTTCATCATGACTGTACAAAATGGAAGTATCTTCTTCAGTGGAGGAATAAACAGTATGCGCTATAAAAGTACACTGCTTCTTTCGTCAGTATAAAGGAATAAATTAATTAATATACCGTAAATTCCCAAGATATAAGTGTAAGCGTATATTGATGGGTTTTATGTTTACATTTCCTGACAAAACAGTCTGATCAGTATCTACACTGTTTGTCCCTAAACGTTGGGTCAGTACAGTATTTCATATCCTTTGTAAACTGACTTTTAAATTATTTGACTCTCTAGGGTTTTGTCAAAAAAATATTTAACCCATTACCCAATAATTTAATATTGTTTGTTTTCATTACATTTGGTTAGCTGTGATTAACTGTAATTTTTGTTTCATAACTCCATGAAAAAAATAAAATTCAGGCCACGCCTTGTCAGGACTACTTTCCGTTAGTCCAACTGCTCTTCACAAGCGCTGCATGCATGAAGCAGGATGCCAACCAAATGACGTCATTGACGTCAGCGTTACTACATAACAACGTCGCGTTTTGGCGGAAAATATATATGGCGGAGGGACTACAACCTACGTTTTAAAAGCGTTAAAAAAGAACATTCGCGTCAGATTCTCTATTTAACTAATTTCTTAAATTCAGAAGTGATATTATATTATAAGGAATAATTCGGAATATTTATTGTATTCATGGAGGTATGGAAAAAAAACCTGGTCACACTTTTGTATGAAACCGCTTCGCGGTTTCATACAGTGTGACTAGGTTTTTTTTTCATACCTCCATGAATACAATAAATATTGAAATTATTCCTTAAATAAATACGCCTTTTATTTATACCTCCATTGAATAAAACAATTTCAAATTTAAGCATCCCCAAATATGTACCACAAGAAAAAGTTTCTATATCCAAGCAGATGGTAGCTTAAAGCAGGTTGAAAGTAAAGCAGAATGTGCCTTAAGGCGCATTCTGCTTTACTAAATTCAACCTGCTTTAAGTGCATGGTCACCTATCTTCAATACTAGAATCAGGTTATGGGGTAAAGTTTAATGCAAAACAATGTAGACCCAGATTCAACAGTACCTTCTGGAGCCCTCTGATCTGGGTCTACACTGCTTACAAATGTCAAGGTGACCTACTAGGGCTTTTAAAACGCATTCCTAGACTAAATAATTAGTTGACAAAATGTTAATTATTATGTAGATGAAAATAGCTAATTAACGCTATACATGTATAATAAATGAGACAAACTTTTACATGTATTAAAATCGGATTTTATAAAGCATCACTATATCCTTTATTTATTATAGAAGGGGAAAAGAAATGGTATGGTATGAATTGACATGCTAAGCATTTCTTCTGTTTTTTATATAAAATACAAAGAATGCAGCATTTCAGTTTCTAGAAATGAAAAGTCAGTTCCTCGAAAATTATTTTTGAACCAATGTGTAGATCAAGATGTAATTTAGTCAACCTCCAGAAGATTGATTACTGCATTGAAACCATAAATGATTTATATCAAACAATTTTTCAGTTAACCCTTTGAACCCTAGTCCCGCTTAATAGGCGTCCTTTTCAAACAGTGTACATGTGAATAGTACACTTGTCCTGTGCAAACAGTGAAGACCCAGATCAGAGGGCTCCAAAAGGAGCCCTCTGATCAGGGTCTTCACTGTTTGTCATAATGCCAAACATTGACAAAAAAAACCTTAAAAGTCAGAAATGGACTAGACTAAAATGGAAACTGAAATTGTCCATTTTAAGTTTCAGGGAGGAAGAGTTAAAGCAGGCTGCAAGTAAAGCAGCATGCATCTCACGGTGCATTCTGCTTTACTTTCAACCTGCTCCAAAATAAGAAGCAGGCTATGGGGTAATGGATAAATACATAGGAAACTAATCTGACATGTTTTAAAGCAGGCTGAAAGTAAAGCAGAAAGCTCCTTCATGAGCTTTCTGCTTTACTTTCAACCTGCTTACATCAATCAACTGTCTTTTAACACTTAATCCACAAGAACCAGGCCCCCAGGTTATAAAACTTAAAACGAACTCTGTGCTCAAAACTCATAATTTTTCTCAACTCATAATTCTCCGGCAAACATTTTATATACAACGAGTATTTGCATACATAATTCTACGGTAAAGATATATCCAAATGAGGAAACAGAAATATGTTAATGCATGTTATGTAAATGCTAGAGCATGAGATCAAAACTGAGTTTTGAGCACAGAGTTCGTTTCAAGTTTTATAACCTTGTGGGCCAGGGCTCCAGATAAGAGGGAGTAAATTGAACAAATCCAACATTTTCGAATGAAGAGACGATTCTAATGAGTAGTGACACCATAGGGTTTAATGCAGAAATAAAGATTTAGGGTTTTGAAATAATGCGCTTAAATCTGGAGCTCTGGGAATTTGCTGCTTATAAAGCAGATTGAAAGTAAAGCAAAAGGCTCCTTCAGGAGCTTAAATTCTGCATTACCTTCAGTCTGCTTTCAGCAGCCAACTGTCTTTTACCACTTAAAAATTAACCCATTACCTCATAATTACGCCTTTTTACGAATTTAATTAATTCCTCTACTGAAGGAAAAAGTTCCAATTAATACTGTCACAAAATAAGAATCATAAGAAATATTTTCTATATTCTAGCAGATAATAGCTTAAAGCAGGCTGAAAGTAAAGCAGAATGCGCCTTAAGGCGCATTCTGCTTTATTTTCAACCTGTTTTAAGTGGTCAATTTTACATTAGAAATAATTTCTATATTCTAGCAGCTGGTAGCTTAGCAGGCTGAAAGTAAAGCAGAATGCGCTCTAAGGCACATTCTGCTTTACTTTCAACCTGCTTTAAGTGGTCACCCATTTTCAAAACTAGAAACAGGCTATGGGGTAAAGGGTTAACAACTTATAAAAGCCTGGCACATGTATGCAATTTTTCCACATTCTGTAACAGACAAAAAAGCCACTGGGCTAATTTGGTCATGTATTGGTCTTCCGATAGCAATTCCAGGAAATCTTATTATCAACAGGAAAGTCTTAACTTTGTGCACTGTCTGGTCCAAGTAATGTGTAATCCCTCGAACACGGGAAACCAGTTCTACTGACCAATGGCAACAAGTTGCTAATATGTCACAAGAAAAAGGATTAATTTGAATTTTAACAGAAATATTATTTGAAACATGTTGGGTTTTTTTCAAGTGAATTTACAGAAATTTAGCTAAAAAATTTGGTAGAAATTTTAATTTAAAAACAGATATTTTTAAAAAAAAAAAAAAAATAATAATATTTTCTTAGAAAATATCAAACATTCAACTATAAAAGAAATTTATTCGAAATGGCATTTTCTAAAATAAACCTTTGTATTTTAGCAGATTTTGCATTTATTTGAAACCATGAACTTTATATTCAAAAAAGAAATTCAGTATTATAAAGCATATTTTCACAGTTGTTGTTTTGTTGTTGGGGTTGTTGTTGGGTGTTTTTTTTCAAGATAAATTTCAGATGCTAATTAAGCAGACTGCATTTCTTGCAATAGCTGAAGAAAAAAGTTCAATTTTAAATAGCCATGAATATATATCAAAAGAAATAATATTTTCTCTTTCCTAGCAGATTTTAACTTAAAGCAGACTCATTCAGCTTTACTTTCAACCTGTTTTAAGTGGTCACCTATCTTCATTATTAGAAACAGGCTATGGGGTAATCCGGTTAAGGAGGGTTTAGGATGTTTTTCAGATTTTAAGTAGATTAATTCATTAATTTTTTAAAATAATTTTTTGAGGTAAATTACATAACTTGAGCAGACTGCATTTATTTCAGATGTTCTTTCCAGATAAATTTCAAAATATTATAGCTGAAAAAAAATTTCAAAGACAAATTTCAAAATTAACGCAAATTGCTTTTATTTGAAATAGTTTTAAGTTTTGAAGCAAATTATAATATCTAATATAGTTTCGGGTTTTGTGTACGTGTGTGTTGTTCGTTTCTTTTTCAGTATTGATTTAATAATTTCAGATAATTGTATTTATTTAAAGATATATACGTACATTTTTTCAGGATGCATCTCAGACTTTGATTAACCCTTTCCCACATAGCATATCTCTAGTATTGAATATAGGTGTCCACTTAAAGCAGGTTGAAAGTAAAGCAGAATGCGCTTTAAGCGCATTCTGCTTTACTTTCAGCCTGCTTTAAGCTATCATCTGCTAGAATATAGAACATGTTTTGTATCATACATATTTATGAATGTATAAATTGGAACTATTTTGTTCAGGGCAAGAATAAACTGAATGCGCTAAAAGGCGCTTCTATTGGGTAAAGGGTTAAGCAGTGAAATCGCATTATTTGAAACAGCTTCTATATTCCAGTTTTTAGTATGATGAGTAAACCTGAGAGATCAAGGTTCCAATGTCATATATTCTGATCTGGGTTCAAACTGGTTGTAAATGTAAGCCAAGTAATGCTCATATTGCAGCACTCTAAGGGTTTTCATTTTCCCTCCCTATAACAACTCCCTCCAAACAACACACACAATCTTTGTCTCCCATCGAGTATTGTTGCAGAGAAAATATACTGTAATATAGTATGTACATTAATTTCGTATTTTGAAGCAAACCCCCTAAACATACTTACACTCAGTGCAAAAAGAAACGCACATCGTGCTCATGCGCAGATTAAGAATCTTTTCTTGAAGAAAATAAGAATACTAATACCATATCTCAAGATTGATTTAATTCTGTAACAAGTTCAGAAACAAAAAAACTCAAAAACCAGTGTGCTGCTTTTTAACCCTTTCACTCTTAATGACGCCAAAAAGCGCATTTGCATACAGTTTGAATCCTGATCAGACGCCGCGTAATGCGGCGTCTGATCAGGATCCAAACTGTATGACACTCGTATCGATATGTTTCAATTCATATTACATTGGATCTAACTTTGAAACGATCTTACAAACAACAAATTTGAAGCAGACGACAATGAAACGGTGAAGGGGTAAAACTCTCACGATTAATTTGGCAGCGAAAGAGAACTACAGCGTGTTTTAAACATCGCACCGATTTGTGCATTTGAACATTGATACCCCCAGACAGAACTACTGACCTTAATGAAAAGATATATTCACAAAATACGTTCCTTCTACATACAAATAGTGTAATGAAAAAATGTGCGTTTCTTTTTGCACTGAGTGTACTTTTTGAGGAATGTATGGAATTAATTGTTTCAGAGTGTATCAACTTAAGTCAAAAAAATTAAATCTAGTACACTCTACGAGTTACATATTATCCTACGGGTTATTTACGTTGGGCGCCAAATGTAACATCGTCAGAAAAATATGCAGCCAGACCGTGGCTTGAACCCGGGACCCCTTGCTTATATACAAGGCAAGTGTTCTACCGACTGAACCACCAGCCCACTTACGCAAATTTCTCACCATTTAATCATATAATCAACCAAGCTACACTTATAATCAATTAAGTAAAAAGTGGCAATAATTATAAGTGTGATAATGAAATTGAATTTGAAAAGGTTTTTGAACAAGCAAAGAAATCAACACAACCTTATATCAAAAACTTAAATAAATATGATTATATTCATCTCCATTTGTTTTGAGGTGTTGTTTTTTTCTTTTCTTAAAAAAAAAATATATTTAACTGCATTTGTAGTTTATCTTAATTTTCAAATCTTTTGCTTTCAGTTTCAATTCTATTATTTAACTCTTTACTTTCAGCCTGCTTTAAAGCGACTCGCAACCAGATGGTGCATTAAAAATAGTAATTTGTAAATATGTGTCAAACGCTTATATAAATGGTAAAGAATTAGTTTAGGATAAGAAATTCTGTTTAAAAAAATGTATTTCAATAAAAAAAAATACTGGTCTCTGGTGGGATTCGAGCCCGGGGCCCGGCATTGGGGGACAGAAGGCAAAATAGGGGAAACCGCTTAGACCAATGGACCACGGAACTATCCGTTTATCTCGGATCGATTTAACGTATTTCAATGTGTAGCGATCGAAAGTGCATACAACTTCGTAATTCGTCTCGGGTTTATGTCTGACCCCGTGTAGAGAAGCAACAACAACAACTATACCGTTAGCTAACGCTATGGAAAAACGATGGAAAATATCTAAAAAACTAAGATTCGGTGACGATTCTTGAGACGTTTATTTGACTGATCATATTTTTTTAATGTCAAAAGCCAAATAATGCCACAAATTTGCTTTTATTTGAGTATTTTATTTTATTTTGACAAGAACACCATCAGGTTGCGAGTCCCTTTAAGCCTGCTGAGATACAGAAAATATTTCTCATGTTGTATATTCAATCATTATAAAATGGAACTACTTTCGTCAGTGGAGGAATAAATTAAAGGTGTAACATAGGTATATTTATGGAGTAATGGGTTAAAACAAATATTGATTATTTGTTCCAAGTTAGTTTGCCTATTCTAAATTTCTTATAAGAGTCTTTAATCAGTGACAAAATGCACCCTGCTTCAATATATTCATATCCTTTACTAGCTTTTAACCTTTTACCCCATAGCCTGTTTCTAGTCTTGAAAATGAGTGACTACTTAAAGCAGGTTGAAAGTAAAGCAGAATGCGCCTTTAGGCGCATTCTGCTTTACTTTCATCCTGCTTTAAGCTATCACCTGCTGGAATAGAGAAAATATACATTATGAAATATATTATTCATTACTGTAAAACTATTTTCTTCAGGGGAGGAATAACTGAATGCACTAAAAGGTCCTTCTATGGGGGAAAGGGTTAATGCATCTTTCCGGAAATACTATCATAAAACAGTGTTGATTCTGATCAAATTTTAAACCAATTGGGACCTAAATCAGACTACGTACCGTAACTAACTGATCTGACTCAAAACTGCTCGAAAGTGGAATTTAACTCTTTGCATGCTGGGTATTTTTTTTCATCTGCAAAAATTGACGTCTGCAATTGTTCTGAAAATAGAATTTTCTTATTTTCTTTTCAAAACAGGATCAAAGTGTCAAACAGTTCGGATCCTGATGAGACACCGCATAACGCGGCGTCTCATCGGGATCAAAACTGTTTGCACAGATAATGACAAATCTGCCCCTTAGGAATGCAAAGAGATAAACATCTAATCAGTGAGATACCCTAACAGTTTACATACTGAATTATTAAATAAACCTTTTTAAAATTTTAAAATGCTCCATAGAAAAATCTGACACCTTTTTGAAATTTTAAAATGCTCCATAGAAAAATCCAAAAATCTTTAAAACTTTCAAATTTCAATGCAAATATTTTGAAAATACATTTTTGGAAAATTTACTGGGCATTTTTTTAATTTTGTAATATTATATAAATAATATTTATTATTATTTTTTGCCAAATATTTTATAACAGATTTGATTTGATTTGTTATAATTTTAGTATTATTTAAAATAGCTTTGAAAGAATTTCAGCCATATTGTGACAGAAAATTATAACAGAAATTCCTGTTTGTACGTCTCAAAGTAAAGTAAAGATAATGTATAAAGCAGGTGTGCCATAAAGCAGGTGTGCCATAAAGCAGGTGTGCTCTTAACCCATTCCGCCATAATTAATTTTTTACTACATTGAAGAAAATCGGTCCACTACTATACAGTTATGAATATGTATCAGAAATATTTTCTATATTCTAGCAGATGTAGCTTATAGAGCAGGCCGAAAGTAAAGCAGAATGTGCCTTAAGGCACATTCTGCTTTACTTTCAACCTGCTTTAAGGGGTCACCTATTTTCAAATCTGAGAAACAGGCTATGGAGTAAAGGGTTAAACAGTTTGGATCCAGATTAGATGTCAAGTTACTTACAGGCTAATCAGGATTCAAATGTTTTCAAATGTAATCATCATTTCACATTTACCTTGCAAAGCGTTTAAGCAAAATGAAAGTATAAATGCAGAAAGTTCCTACAGGAGCTTTCTGCATTACTTTTATAATCTTGCTTTAAAAATTACCTAACATAAACAGAGACTTCTTTTAGAATTATAATGACTGTATAGCTAAAATTAACAGTAACAAGTAATAGCAAAATAACATTTTTATTAAACTATTTTATTTTATAAAATTGAAATTAAGAATTAATAGGATCATTTATATATTTATATATATACAAATGTACATACTTTTCTTTAATTCTAAAACAGAACTTTTGTTTGCCTCTAAATAATTTTATAAAAGACCAAGAAACATACACCCTTTCAGGGATCCAGATGAGGGGAGTATTTCAAAGACTAAAATCTTTATTTCTGCATTAAACCTTATGGTGTCACTACTCAATAGAATCGTCTCAAAGAGACGATTCTAATGAGTAGTAACACCATAGGATTTGGTGCAGTTTAAGTGAGAAAACGTTGGACTTGTTCAGACTACTCCTCCGTATCTGGAACCCTGCCCTTTTGCCTATTAAACTGAACCCGTTTCCAACCCCCACCCAATCTTCTCATTGCCATCAGAATCCATTCATTTCCTACAAAATTCCATTGCTCCCTGCACAATCCTTTTCACATGTTTTTTTTCTTCTCTCCCTGATATTTCACAGTAAGCTAAAACAATGACGAAAATATACCACAGTAACATATATGGTACTAGAAATATTGACCACTCAGCATGTATTGCTCTTGTCTTCAAGCTTATTTTTTCTGCCCTATATGAAGTTAACCCATTAAGACCAAGCGCCGCTTGAAAAAAATAGATATTGGCTAACAGGGTAGACCGAAATGAAACGCTGCAAAAAGCAGTATTTCGTCAGGGTCTGCACTGTTTGTTTCAAGATATAAATTATGTCATTTCATTTTTCTCAGTTAAGCAGAACAATTATTTCTTTGTAATAAAAACATCCCTATATTCTGACAATGTACCTTTCCAGGAAAAATAATTCAGCCTTTACTTCATAACCTGTTTCTAGTATTGAAGATAGGTGACCACTTAATAAGTTAAAGCAGGTTGAAAGTAAAGCAGAATGCCTGTTTTAAGCTATCATCTGCTAAGATATAGGAAATATTTCTGATATTGCATATTCATTATTGTATAAAATTGAACTATTTTCTTCAGTGGAGGAATACATTAAATGCATAAAAATGTGTAAATATTAGAGGTAATAGATTAAGAAAGCAACCTTTTCCAGGCATAGATGGTTAAAGGTTGCAATTAGCGGCAATCATTTTTTTCTTGTCCTAGAAACTTCACTTTTCCCCCGTTATTTATATTATGTAACTGGCCCAGTTTATCCTTATGTTAGCTGGTAAATGATATATGTATATTTTGCAAACAGTGTAGACCCTGATCAGAGGGTTCCTTTCGGAGCCCTCTCAGATCAGGGGGTGCACTGTTTGTTGTATTTTTATTTTTTCGAAATGCACTGCTTGAAAGAAACAGCTCTTAAAATCAAAATAATAATAATATAGAACAGTCTATAATAATTACACCATTTAGTATGAACAGGTTTAAAGTGTTTCTAACCTATATATATCTATGTTAAGTCGTCAATTTGCCAACTGTTAATCAAACATCATTTATCTATCCTTGTATCTTACTTTAACCTTTTTATTTGGTATGGACTATTCCACTATTGTGAAAAACATTTCTTAGTGTATGTTGAATGTTACGGCTGTTTTTATATAATATTTCAGAAAAATTAAAGTATATAACAAACTGTAAAGCCTGATCAGAAAGCTCCTTAACCCTTTCCCCCATAGAAGCGCCTTTTAGCGCATTCAGTTTATTCTTGCCCTGAAGAAAATAGTTCCAATTTATACATTCATAAATATGTATATTACAAAGTATTTTCTATATTCTAGCAGATGATAGCTTAAAGCAGGCTGAAAGTAAAGCAGAATGCGCTTAAAGCGCATTCTGCTTTACTTTCAACCTGCTTTAAGAGGACACCTATATTCAATATTAGAAACAGGTTATGTGGGAAAGGGTTAATCTCACTTATATCAAGGACGCAAAAAAATGCCAAGAATCAAACAAATATACATCGTTTGACAAAATACAACTGTTTTAACAATTGCTCAAGTCTTACTACACTGATCAGCAGGGTTATTAATATGTAAGTAAAAACAGAGCACCAGATAAGGATAGTTTTTCAAATACTAAAATCTTTATTTCTGAATTAAACCCTATGGTGTCACTACTCATTAGAATCGTCTCTTCGAGACGATTCTAATGAGTAGTAACACCATAGGATTTGGTTCTAAAAAGAGTGAGAAAATGTTGGATTTGTTGAAATAACTACCTCTTAGCTGGAGCCCTGTAAAACCATACCTCTAAGCAGACATACAGTCTTACAGACAATCAGACAGATGGCAAGAAAGAAAGCCAACTGACCGCAAATTATCCCAAATGTTCACTACCCATAATACACTTTTCCGTTCACCTGTCGATGCCCGATTCCCTTCCAACGAACTGAAACTCCGAAACTCACTAAGAATTTTTTTTCAGCAGGTTTTTATTATGCTTGAACTTTTAACTCTGACACACATAGCTAGTAACAGCACTATATACGACATAATACCATATCAGAATTTTCCTAAACGAAAGTTTTTTATATATATATATATTTCTCAATAGCTCCACACGGCTGTAACGCTTATCGGCGGTCATTCAGCTAAATTTCTCGAATGGTAAGCAAAACTTAATGACTGTTGAAACTATCGAGGGCGCATCTCTATTCCCCAAAAATCCACCAATCAGAGAGGAGTTTAGAAAATATGCCAAAGTTTCCATATATCGACAAAAATCCAAAGTCCTGCATCTTTTGCAAGTGTAGTTGCAACCATCCACCAGACTGATCCCGTGTTTTTTTATTACATAAATCCAGACAGTCAGTAAACAGTGAACCAGACCACTGCTCCAGACTGTACTTATTATCAATACTGTTGAACCCGTTACTAAAAATACCCTCCAACTTACCTACTTATCTAATGATAGGTAATATTGGTTCTCTGCGAGCCAGCGAAGGCCTGACAAATGCTGTGGCAGACAGGCTGTGGAGTGCAGAACGGGGAACCAATCCTTGTGTCATCCTGACTGTACGAGAGGGTCATGACATCGGCAAATTCCTCTGCTGGTCAGAGGGGCTGGGTGCCAGCCAAAACACAGAACAGGTGTACATCATACTGCAGCACAAGCTCTGGTACCCAGTCCAGTCAGTATCCCTGTCTGAGAATGTCGAAGCATCCTCTCGAAACATTCCTCCACTACTATCGCACCGGTATTCATTCTTCAGACTTATATACAAAGCTTTATGCATCTTCCTTTTTTTCCTACACAAAGATCTATTGGATAACATATATATCTCTTTGCATGCTGGGTAATATTTTTCATCTGCAATAACAATCCTCTACCCCTGTTCTAAAAATACAATTTTCATATTTTTCTTTTCAAAACAGGGTCAGAGTGTCAAAAAGTTTGGATCCTGATGAGACGCCGCGTTACGCGGCGTCTCATCAGGATCCAAACTATTTGCAAAGGTTATCACGGTTCCACTACTAACATGGTTAGAGATATATACCTATATCAAAGTACAGTAAGCAAAGTCTGCACAAATATATTGATCTCTGGCTAACAGACACCATACAGACAGCTAGTATAGGCCTTTCAGACCTATATCTACGTGACTCAAATTGGGACTGGAATTTTTTCTCTCCCGGAATCTATTAATACCGGTCATTCTATATCTCGAACAAAAAGAAACAAATGCCATTATTCAAGCTGTAATATTCACATTGAGTATATTCTACTATTGGTAAATGACCATTTTATCCTGATTAAAGGGCTGTTCTGTTTTAGTGCAATTTTTCAGAAAAATTTCAGTAAAGCAAACAGTAAAGACCCTGATCAGAGGGATCCTGTAGCGCTAGGAGCCCTCTGATCAGAGTCTCAACACTGTTTGCACATATATGACACCCAATAATAATTGTACTTTAATCAGGGCTTCAGATAAGGGGGGTATTTCAAAAACTAAAATCTTTATTTCTACATTAAACCCTATGGTGTCACTACTCATTAGAATCGTCTCGAAGAGACGATTCTAATAAGTAGTAACACAATAGGATTTGGTTTAAAATGAGTGAGAAACTTTTGGATTTGTTCAGTTTATTCTCTCTTATCTGGAGCCCTGCTTTAATTATAGTTACAGCTTGTAAATGACACCTAAATGTATCACTAACGGTAAAAGGGAAAAGCCCTCAATTCTGATAAAGCTGGAGTTTTAGAGCAAGATGTTTGTTTTGATCTACATCCATTTCTGCCAAATTTGAGCAAACTTAACACCCCAGAGAGAGAGAGAGAGAGAGAGAGAGAGAGAGAGAGAGAGAGAGCAATTGGGTACAAAGGAACCAGACTAATATCCTACTCTTCTTCTATATAAGAGCCATGGCTCCAGATTAGGGAGAGAAAACTGAACAAATCAAACATTTTCTCACTCATGTCAGCACCAAATCCTATGGTGTTACTCAGCAGGTTTTTTGGGGACCCGTACCCAATTGAAAACGAGGGCTTTTTTCCCAAAATGAGCATTTCATGGCACAATTTTTCCCAAAATGAGCCTTTTATGACTAAATTTATTCCCAAAGTCAAGTATTTTGTGTCGTTTTGGGCATATTTTTCCCAATTGAAGGGGTACCAACTCATTCCCAAAGTGGTGAAAAAAACCACTGTTACTACTCATTAGAATCGTCTCTTTGAGACGATTCTATTGAGTAGTGACACCATAGAGTTTAATGCAGAAATATAGATTTTAGTTTTTGAAATACTAAGAGCCCTTAGACTGGTTCTTTTTCGTGCCCATAGTGTATAGCACTGATACATGGGACCTAATGGTTTTAAATCTCATCCAAAGTGAAACCTTTTGAAGTTTACTTCTCTTAATTAATCTCAATATGTTTTGGAGTCATTTCATTTTCAGGACTCCAGATAAGGGGAGTATTTCAAAAATTTAAATCTTTATTTCTGCATTAAATGGTGTCACTACTCATTAGAATTGTCTCTTTGAGATGATACTAATCACCATAGGATTTGGTGCTGAAATATAAGTGAGGAAATGCAAGTGCAAGGTTTTTCAATGACCAAGGTCAGACCTCAAGGTCAAAGTGACCTGAAAATGGTATGTGACACACTTCCATCTCAAAATGTATACATGCACACACGGTAATAGATGATATGATATAGAAGTTAAAAAGTTGCTCCATAAAAGGTTTTATTTATTATCAAGGTCAAGAATGGTCATGGTCAAGGTCAAAGTGACCTGAAAGTGGTACGTAACACTGGGCAATCCCATTATGTATCCACACGTCAAGTTTGGTAAGCCTAGATGGCATAGTGAAGTAGAATTCATATCCTCTGGGCAAGTTTTTCAATAAGCAAGGTCAAGGTCAAGGTGACCTGAAAGAGGTTTGCGATATAAACATCTGAAGTAAGGGAAACAACCTTCAAGAAATATTGAGATTAAGAGAAGGGAACTTACATTTTGAGATAAAAGGGGAGTGAACTACAAAACATTTAAGGTTCAATTGTTATATATTTCTGTAGAGTTAAAAGATTGATTCTTTTTGCGAATAAAAATTTACAGAATTTAATTTCATAATTTCTTAACCCTTAGCCCGCCAAATAAATTGTCGTCTGCTATATTTCTCGTCTGCTTCAAGTTTCAAAGTGCTTCAAAGTTGCTCAAAATTGCTGAAAATGTTGTCCGAGTGTCAAACAGCTTGGATCCGGATGAGACGCCGAGTTACTCGGCGTCTCATCTGGATCCAAGCTGTTTGCATATGGAGCTATAGTCGTGAGTGGCAGGCTAAGGGTTAACACAATGAACTTGAAGAACTGCTTATTCCAATAAATATATATAGTCTATTTACTAAAATTTGTGAAAAAAGGAGACAATTTTTAATCCCTTTCTATACTGATTTTTTTAAAGACTTTTCCACTTTTGAATAGGACAAATTTATGTTGATTTTATGACCCATTTTTCCAAAATATTTCGTAAAAGAGAAAGTACCTACCAATGCCGAAATTGGTCTCTATACTGTTTTAACCCATTACCCCAAAAATATGCCTTTAATTTTATGCCACTTATTTCTCCACTGAGGAAAATAGTTCCAATTTATACAGTTATGAATATGTAAGATAAGAACTATTTTCTATATTCTAGCAGATATGGTGGCTTAAAGCAGGCTGTAAGTAAAGCAGAATGCGCCTTCAGGCGCATTCTACTTTACTTTCAACCTTAATTATTTAAGTGATCATTCATCTTCAAAACTAGAAACAGGCTATGGGGTAATGGATTAAGGCATAGAAAGGATTAAACCTCTCATAAGATTAAACCTTTATTTGGTCTTTCTTGCCAATTGTCTAGTAGAATAACAATATTACCTCTTTACATGCTGTGTAAATAATAATGTCGTCTGCAACAACTTTCTAAAAATAGATTTTCTAACATTTCTTTTCAAAAAAGGGTCTGAGAGTCAAACAATTTGAATACTGATGAGACAACACATTATGCGGCATCTCATCAGGATTCAAACTTTTTGCAAAACAAACATTATCCTGGTGTCACCGCTAACATGCTAAGAGTTAAACTGTTTAGAGCGTATGCTTTAATAAACAACAGCCGTCTGCTTTTATTTCTCAAATTTAAATGCAAGGCATTTTGACCTAAGAAAATTTAAATGCGTATCAAACAGTTTTAATCCTGATCATGCGTTGTCAAATCAGAGTTTTAACTGCTTGCAAATAACCATACTACTCGGGGTAAGGACGTAGTGAAGGGGTTAAACAGAAAAACTTTGCAATCAATTTCAATTTTCCATAGTTACAATTGCTACCTGATATTCCCAAGGGTGTGCTTTTTCACCAAGTTTTAGTATTCAGAACAAATTTACAAACCTAAGAATCAGAGAGTTATATGCCAAGATCTATCAAGAGTTTCGGTTTCAGAAAAGCCTTTTTACCTACAAAATATATTCTTCCACTGAATAAAATAGTTCCAATTCATATAGTCATGCATATGTACCATGAGAAATATAGTCTATATCCTAGAAGATGGTAGTCAAAATTCTTATTTCTGCATTAAACCCTATGGTGTCACTACTCATTAGAATCGTCTCTTCGAGACGATTCTAATGAGTAGTCAAACCATAGGATTTGGTGCCGAAAAGAGCAAGAAAATGTTGGATTAATTTTGTTTAATTGAATCCCTTTTATTCTGGAGCCCTAGGAAAGGATAAACCTAAACTCTTTGCAGGCTTATGACAAAACTTTTGCAAACAGTTTTGATCCAGTGATGAGTTCAATAAAGAAATCGATGGCCATCAATTGCTAGTTGGCTACCAGTCTGAAATACAGTGGAGAAAACGTAATTCTTTCGTTCAAACACAAATGCATTGCAATGAAATATAGAAAATGACAACATTTTGACAATTCAGACTACCAGTTTTAACCCATTACCTCTTAGCCTATTTCTAGCTTTGAAAACAGGTGACCACTTAAAGCAGGTTGAAAGTAAAGCAGAATGTGCCTTAAGGCACATTCTGCTTTACTTTCAGCCTGCTTTAAGCTACCATCTGCAAGGATATAGAAAATATTTCTTCTGATACATATTCTTGGCTGTATAAATTGGAACTATTTTCTTCAGTGGAGGAATAAATAGAGGCGTAAAAAGGCGTTTTTAAGGGGTAATGGGTTAATCTAAGTGGCAAACGGTTTGGAGCCTGATCAGACCCCGGGTTACCCGGCGTCTGATCTGGCTCAAAAGGGTTTGCAATGGAAATAATAGTTTTTAAAAGCGTAACCGGGGTTATTTGTAAAGAAACGTTTTCTCTACTGTACTCTGCACATGGGGCACAAACTGCTATCCTAAACAGCAAACAATGGTAATTGAACACTCTACTGATGTGCCATCAATTAATTTGGCATATCATTCAGATCCAAAGTGTTTGACACTCAGATTGTATTTCCACAGCAACAATGTTATGTCATTTATTTAACCAATTAACCAATCACCTGTTTCTAGTTTTGATTACAGGTGACCACTTAAAGCAGGTTAAAAGTGCATTCTGCTTTACTTTCAGCCTTCTTTCAGCTACCGTCTGCTAGAATATAGAAAATATTTATTATGATACATAATCATAACTGTATAATTTGGATCTTTTTTCTTCGGTTGACGAATAACTTAAAGGCGTTGAAAGGTGTATTTAAGTAATTAACCCTTTACCTGATAGCCTAGTTATAATATTGAAGATAGGTGACTACTTAAAGCTGGTTGAAAGTAAAGCAGAATGCGCCCTAAGGCGCATTCTTCTTTACTTTCAGCCTGCTTTAAGCTATCATGTCCTATAATATAGAAAATATTCCCCTTAATACATATTCATAACTGATTAAATTGGAACTATTTCTTCAGCGGATGAATAAATCATATCCGCTAAAAGGCGCTTCTATGGGGGAAAGGGTTAATGCAGAAAACAGCATTTTTCAAGAATGACAACTTGTTTAATTACATTTTTAACTCAATTTTGCAAGCTTGGTACATAACATGTAATATTTAAGTCTGCAACAATTGCTGTCTGCTATCGTCCTAAAAAAATAATTTTCTAATTTCCTTTATAAAACAAGAGCTAGTTTAAGTGTCAAACAGTTTGGATCCTGATGAGATGCCGCATTAAGCAGCATCTCATCTGGATCCAAGCTGTTTGCAAATGTTTTTGAGAGACATATCCGCCGCTAAGCATGGTATACGTTAGAGTTAAAATTAAGAAAGACAACTTCTTCATGACTCTATGGAGTTAAAACGCTGTTCGCAGCTGCGATACTGATGCATGTTCGCCATGCAATCATTGTCTTTTTCAACTGTTTGACTAGTTTTTTATATAAAAAATCAACAAAATCTGTTAAAGGATTTTTGCAGACGGCAGTTTTGTTGCAGACGATGTAATTGCAGGTTGTAACCCTTACAGAGCTGGGAACCAGATAAATCCAGACGTATCCATCATTTCCAAACAGTGTAGACCCAGATCAGAGGGCTCCTTAAGGAGTCTGCACTGTTTGCAATTACTAATAATATTCTATGGGACAAACCCTACATGCGCCAACGTGAACTTGTCAATTATCACAAAACGGAAGAATCCATTAGAAAATTCAGCAGGTTTAGGGTTAGACGCAGTGTGCAGCTGTCTTAATGCTTAGCACCCTAGAGGTGAAACCATGACAACCTTTGCAAACAGTTTGGATCCTGATGAGACGCCGCGTAGTGCGGCGTCTCATCAGGGTCCAAACTATTTGACACTCTGACCCTTTTTTGCAAACAAAATTTTAAAAAAAATTTCTTTTAAAACAGTAGCAGACGACAATTGTTGCAGACGAAAAAATATTACCCAGCATGCAAAAAGTTAATGCATGTTCACTATGCAGTCATTGTCCCCAACAGGCTCATTCTGATACGCTGACATGATTCTCCCTCATCTCTTAACCCTTAGAATGCTGGGTAATTTTTTTCGTCTGCAACAAATTTTAATGTCTTCTGCTTTTGTTCTAAAAATAGAATTTTTCTAAATTTCTTTTCAAAACAGGATCAGAGTGTCAAACAGTTCAGACCCTGACGAGACGCCGCATTATGCAGCATCTCATCAGGATTCAAAGCTGTTTGTTAAGGTAATCACCGCTAGAATACAGTGTTATCCCTTGATTTGCCTGGTGCAACATCCGTCTGCTTATGTAGCTTAAGTGTCACCTGCTTCTAAATTTCATTTCTGCGTCTGCTTTCTCACAGTATTATTTTTTTAGCTTCAATCATATCATCTGCATCCAAATCGTTGTCTGCACAAATTCTTAACCCATTACCCCATAAATACGCCTTTGTACACCTTTTATTTATTCCGCCACTGAAGAAAATAGTTCCAATTCATACAGTCATGAATAAGCACCATAAAAAATATTTTGTATATGCAAGCAGATGGTAACCTAAAGCAGGCTGAAAAGTAAAGCAGAATGCGCCTTAAGGCGTACTCTGCTTTCCTTTCAACCTGCTTTTTCAAAACTTGAAACAGGCTATGGGGTAATGGCTTAAATGAATTTTTATGAGTACATGTATGTGTAATGAACAATCACATATTGCTATTGCATGTGTCAAAAGTATTTTTGATCCTGATCAGATGCCAAATTACTGCCAAATTATTTGGCATGACTGATCCGGATCAAAACTATCTTACAATGCTAGTCAGGGCGTGCTTTCCCAAGTATAACGGATAAATGGCCACTAGTGTTTATTGGCGCATATTTAAGATCATGGAGAATGCTTGTGATGCACTGTGCAGCCAATCAGAGCGCAGGAGTTTAAATCTACGAATACGGTGAGGCATGAAGGAATACAGTGTATTGTTCTTGATGAGTTACATCTTTTCCGTTCATAGGATTTTTAGTGTTAACCCTTTCCCCAATAGAAGCGCCGTTTAGCACATCTAATTTATTCATCCACAGGGGAAAATAGTTCCAATTTATACAGTAATGAATATGTATTTTAAGAAATATTCTCTATAATCTAGCAGATAGTAGCTTAAAGCAGGCTGAAAGTAAAGCAGAATGTGCCTTATAAGGCTTATTCTGCTTTACATTCAACCTGCTTTAAGTGGTCGCCTACCTTCAATATATATAGACACAGGCTATGGGGTAAAGAGTTAACCCGTTTCCCCATAGCTTAGTTTCAATATAGAAGGCAGGTGGTTGCTTAAAGCAGGCTGAAAGTAAAGCAGAATGCTCCTATTGGAGCATTCTGCTATACTTTCAGCCTGCTTTAAGTTACCACCTGCTACGAAATTGAGAACATTTTTTTATGGGGCATATTCATGACAGCTAGTATAACAAGGTAATATTTTCTTTAGTCGAGGAGTGAAATAAAGGCGTATCTATTGGGTAATGAGTTACTTTGCATGCTGGGAATCGTTTTTGTCTGCAACAATTGTTGTCTGCTGCGGTTCCGACATTAGAACTTTCAAAATTACCTTTTAAAACAGGTTCAGAGTATATCAAACAGTTTGGATCAATCACCCTATGCTCGAACTCGATCGAGTCTGGGCAATCCAGGTACTGGATCAGATCCACAATGTGAACACACTTTTATATACAGTAGAACCTCTCTATTACGACCACTAAGTTGTGTCAAATATAAGTCGTTTAAGACAGGTGACTGCTTAAAGCAATGTGAAAGTGAAACAGAAAGCTCCTGTAGGAGCTTTCTGTTTCACTTTCACATTGCTTTAACTCTTTCCTCCCTGAAACTTTAAATGGACAATTCCAGTTTCGATTTTTGTCTAGTTCATTTCTGGCTTTTAAGAGCTGTTTTTGTAAATTTTGGCATTACTTACAAACAGTGAAGACCCTGATCCTTTCGGAGCCCTCTGATCTGGGCCTTCACTGTTTGCACAGGACAAGTGTACTTTTCACATGTACACTGTTTGAAAATGACGCCAATATGCGGGACTAGGGTTCAAAGGGTTAAGCTGTCACCTGTCTTTTATACAGACAATTATCCTTCTTTTTAGTGGTCGTAATAGAGAGGTTCTACTGTACACTTATATCAGGAGAACATTTTAATGTCATTTTAGCTGATGATAGTTACTCAGCGTTATGAATGGATTACACCATCTGTTAACTGTTTTAAGATGGATTAACGTGTCTTTAGGCTTTTAAGCTTTCGATGGCTGTTGTTTAATTGTTCAAAATTGATTAACGGCGTCGCTGAGTTTTGTTGTAAAATTGTTTCAGAAAGGAATAAAGTGCCTGAAAAGATTCTTGTTAAAATATTTTAGACGTATTAGCGGGATTACACCCTTAACCCATTACTCCATAAATACGCCTTTTTATGCCTCAAATTTATTCCTCCACTGAAGAAAATTAAGGAAATTTATACAGTTATAAATATTTATGATAAAAATATTTTTCTTTATTTTAGCAGATGAAAGCTTAAAGCCAGCTGAAAGTAAAGCAGAATGCGCCTTAAGGTGCATTCTGCTCTACTTTCAACCTGCTTTAAGTTGTCATCTAATTTCAAAACAAGGAACAGGGCATGGGGTAATGGGTTAATTCCTATGCTGGAAACCAGTACATGTATAATTTGAAGACAATGCAGACTTGTGATAAGATTTCCATAAAAATATTTTTGCAAACAATGCGGACCCAGGTTAGAGGACAACTATTTGTGCAAACAATCAATGCAGACTCTGATCGTTTAAAGGAGCCCTTTGGTCTGAGTCTAACAGTTCTAAAATTCAACATGAGCTAGTCATATTTCAAAAGTGAAATAGTGATATGAAAAATTCAACATCTCGTTACTCGATAAATGTGCCATTCATTCTTTCAATTTAGAAATAAGGTTAAGTCATGACTCATGAATATGCAACACAAGAAATATATTCTTTATCCTAGGATGCACTATTTTTTTCAGTGGTGGAATAAATCAAAGGCGAAAAACGGTGTATCTAATGGTTAATGGGTTTACTGATACAATTTACTATTCTGATACATACAATTGACTCTTTGCATGTTGGGTATTTTTTTCGTCTACAATAATTGTCGTCTGCTTCTGTTCTAAAAATAGAATTATCAAAATTTCTTTTCAAAACAGGGTCAGAGTGTCAAATAGTTTGGATCCTGATGAGATGCCGCGTACCGCGGCATCTCATCAGGATCCAAACTGTTTGCATACGTTACCATGGTTACATCGCTAGCACCAAGTAAGAGTTAAAGTATTAGCTGAGTAACTTAGCTGGCAATCAACTGAATTTACTCTAAATTTACTGACACAAAAGACTTAACTCTTTGCATGCTGGGTAATTTTTTTCGTCTTCAACCTATGTCGTCTGCTATTGTTCTAAAAAAAAGATTTATCAAAATTTCTTTTAAATTCAGGGTCAGAATGGCAAACAGTTTGGATCCTGATAAGACGCCATGTGACACGGCGTCTCATCTGGATCCAAACTGTTTTCAAAGGCAATCACTGTGGTGGATATATCCGCCGCTAGCATGGAAAGAGTTAAAAATTAACTTTTCTGTCGAACTAAAAAGGATTTTTTTGCCAATACAAAATTGCCCTCGTGTCAATACCGTTCAAATTGGACCAGTTCCATAGGATCTTTAACTCTTTGCATGCTGGGTAATGTTTTGGTCTCCAACAATTGTCGTCTGCTACTGTGTTTCTAAAAATAGAATTCTTTAAATTTCTTTTCAAAACAGAATCAGAGGGTTTAACAGTTTGGATCCTGATGAGACCCTGCATTATGCAGCATCGCATCAGGATCCAGACTGTTCGCAATGGTTACCATGGTTTCGCCGCAAGCATGATAAGAGTGAACACTTTATTATGCGGGGACTAAATACATACATCCTTCGCAAATAGTGAAGACCCATATAAGAAACTCAGGTCTCCAGATGGATCCCTCTGATTTAGGATCTGCACTCAGGGCTCTATATAAGAGGGAGTAAACTGAACAAATCCAACATTTTTTCACTCAATCCTTCACTAAATCCTACGGTGTTACAACTCATTAGAATCGTCTCAAAGAGACGATTCTAATGAGTAGTGACACCATAGGGTTTGATGCAGAAATAAAGATTTTAGTTTTTGAAATACTTCCCTTATCTGGAGCCCTGTGCACTGTTTGTCATACCTAAAGAGTCACACTTTGAAATATTTTAGGGAAAACGGGTAATTCATCATAATATGAAACGGTCTTCCACCTGATAATTCAGCATTTTAAAGAGTCAACTTTTCCTTTGCTAATAATACCAGGGTTTATACATACTCTGCACACAGTGTAGACCCTGATCAGAGGGCACTCGAAAGTCTGCACTGCTTGCTTATACTGGTAACTTTAAATTTCTGAAATATTTTCTAAAATCACCCCTAACACTCTACATAAACTGGTCAGTTTTTCAAAACTGGAACAGTCCATTTGAAGACTTCAGTATTGTCAGGTTTTGACGCTTTTTGCATGCTGGGTAATTTTTAATACTTTCATTGTTCTAAAAATAGAGTTTTTCTAAATTGTTTTTCAAAGCAGGTTCAGAGGGTCAAACAGTTTGGATCCTGATGAGATGCCGCATTATGCGGCGTCTCATCTGGATCTAAACTGTTTGCAAAGGTAATCACTGTGGCACATATCCGCCATTATATATAGCATGGTACTACATACTTAAGCGTTAAAGACACCCATTACTGATGTAATCTCAGTCCTTTTTTCCCCTCTATTTAAAAACCTCTTTCAATGCTGGGTAATCTTTTCGTCTGCAATAATTGTTGTCTGCTATTGTTCTAAAAATAGAATTTTCTTAATTTCTTTTCCAAACATGGTCAGACTGTCAAACAGTTTGGACCCTGATGAGATGTTGCGTAATGCGGCGTCTCATCAGGATCAAAACTGTTTGCAAATGTTGCCATGGTTTCGCCGCTAGCGTGTTAAGAGTTAAACTGGGAAAAAACTTCATTTGAAACAAAGAAAAAAGTAGATTATCTACTAGAATGTCAATTAGGCTAACAAGTACATGCTAGACTACTGTATCTGCCATCCAATAAGCTACTGACATACAGCGCTTCCACATGGAGCAACAAAGTATATATATATATATACATTATATACTATCAATCTTACATTTAGCGACTGCTAATCGATATATCCCTTATATTAATCTACAACGAGGACCTTTCTGCTTAATGCAGCATAAAAATAATGCAGAAAAGATAATTCTGCATTATTTTTATCCTGCATTAAGGAACTACCTGTATTTAAAACCACCCACATATATTCTACAGAAGGTCGCTAAATACGTGACAGACAGTATATATACAGTAAAAGTTTCAGGTTTGGGGAAATCGATAACTCGGCTCGCCTCACACGGCAATTTTTTTTTTCAATCCCCGATAAGTAAAATAACATGTAGGCTCCCACAGGCTAGTGAAGATTTTTTTCCTCTAAAAACATCTTTATGGTGGTGACTTTATGGACAGGGCTTCAGATAAGGGGAGTATTTCAAAAATTAAAATCTTTATTCCTGCTTTAAACCCTATGGTGTCACTACTCATTAGAATCGTCTCAAAGAGACGATTCTAATGAGTTGTAACACCATAGGTTTTAGTGCTAAAACAAGTGAGAAAATGTTGGATTTGTGCAGTTCACTCCCCCTTATCTGCAGACCTGTTATGATGGTGACTTAGGACTCTGATTAACCCATATCATGCGGGATACACTTTTAGGTGTACCTCTAGGCAAACAGTTTTGATCTGAGATCAGGCCCCACATTGTGGGGCCTGATCTGAGATCAAAACTGTTTGCAGCAAAGTCAATATTCTATCAGAAATTGCTAAGATCTTTTTCAAATATTTGAGTTATATATACCCGCTGCAGACGACATTTTAAAATGGCCGCCAAATATTACCCAGCATACAATGGGTTAAGACATTCAGTCCTAGCAACGAGTATACTCGTCCTTTACAAACACAGCTAAGAGGGAGTAAATTGAACAAATCCAAAATTTTCTCACTCATTTCAGCATCAAATCCTATGATGTTACTTCTCATTAGAATCGTCTCTTTGAGACGATTCTAATGAGTAGTGACACCATAGGGTTTAAGGCAGTAATAAAGATATTAGGTTTTGAAATACTAACCTTTAATTATCTTGAGCCTTGCAAACAGTGCACACACAGTACACATATCATATTAGACACAGTGCACTTGTGAAGAGTACACATATCTAGTACGCAACACAGTGTTAGACCCTGATCAGAGGGCTCCTAAAAGAGCCCTCTGATCAGGGACTGCACTATTTGTAATTTTCACAATTTATTGCAAAAACCAACCCTAAAAAGACAAGAATGGACAAGGATTTATTGAGACTGAAAATAAGTTTCCTCCCTGAAACCTCAAATGGACAATTCTAGTTGTAAATTGTGTCTAGTCCATTTTTAACAATTTAGGGTTGATTTTTACAATATTTGTCGAAATGACAAACAGTGTAGACCCTGGTCAGAGGGCTCCTGTTTGCATAAGACAAGTGTTCTCTTCACAGGAATGCTGTTTGCAAATGACGCATATATGCCTGACCAGGGTTCATAGAGTTAAGACGAAGTAAGCATAACATCTATTTGTCTACAAAAAATGCTATGCTGTGACTACTCATTAGAATTGTCTCTTTGATGCCAATATAAGGATTTAGGATTTGCACCACTTCTCTTATCTTTGGCTATGGTTATTTTTGGTATATTTTATGGCTAAATTTTACACCTCATATAAATAAGTGTTCGCATAACCAGAGTTCAAGATAGGGCGAGACTATTTCAAAATCTAAAACCTTTATTTCTACATTATACCCTATGGTGTCACTACTCATTAGAATCGTCTCTTCCAGACGATTCTAATGATTAGTAACACAATAGGATTTGTGCTGATAATTGTAATTGAGAAAATGTTGGATTTGTTCAATTAACTCGGTCTTATTTGGAGCCCAGTTAACTCAAATTTGACTATACGTAAAATCTCTATTACTACCACTAAATTATCAAATGTTTAAAGCAGGTGATTTCTTAAAGCAAGGTGAATGTAAAACAGAAAGCTTCAAGAGCTTTCTGTTTTACATTCACCTTTCTTTAAGCTGTCACCTGTCTTTTATGCAGTCAATTAGCCTTCTTTTTAGTGGTCCTAATATAGAGGTTACACTGAATATATAAAAAAAAAACGCCGGAAAAAAAGTGAGAGCGACCCATGTTTAGTGAGCTCTAGACCAGAGCAGTTACCAAAAATCAATACCCCCGACTACCCTGTCTGCGCAGATAGATAAGTAAAATCCAAGCCTCTCCCCGCAGTTTTTTTTTTTTAAAAATCTATTTTTTTTCTTGTTCCCTAATCATGTAGTCACTATGTATTGACAGACATCAGCCAGCGGAAAGCGATCGGCTTTTACTGAGAGACCAGGACTGAGGGCAAGCAGAGCTCCAGATAAGGCGAGTTTTCAGACTATTAACCCGTTCTGACACAGGTCTCTTAACCCTTTACCCCATAAATACGTCTTTTTACGCCTCTAATTTATTCCTTCATTGAAGAAAATTGTTCCAATTTATACAATCATAAATATGTATCATAAGAAATATTTTCTATTTTTCTAGTAGATGGTAGCTTAAAGCAGGCTGAAGGTAAAGCAGAATGTGCCATAAGGCGCATACTGCTTTACTTTCAACCTGCGCCGCTTCAGATAAGAGGGAGTAAATTGAACAAATCCAACATTTTTTCACTCATTTCAGCACCAAATCCTATGTTGCAACTACACATTAGAATTGTCTCAAAGACTATTGACACCATAGGGTTTATAATGCAGAAATAAAGATTTTAGGATTTGAAAATTTTACCCTTTAACTCATAATCCTTTGAAACTTCCAATGGTCAATTCCAGTTTACAATGTAGGCTGATCCATTAGAATGATGTCTCAAGACAATTCTAATGAGTAGTAACACCATAGGATTTGGTGCTGAAATAAGTGAGAAAATGTTTGATTTGTTCAGTTTACTCCCTCTTATCTGAAGAATTCAAGAGAGGGCGAGACTATTTCAAAAACTAAAATCTTTATTTCTACATTATACCCTATGGTGTCACTACTCATTAGAATCGTCTTTTCGAGACAATTCTAATGAGTATTATTATCATTATTATTATTATAGTAACACCATAGGATTTGATGCTGAAGTGAGTGAGAAAATGTTGGATGTGTTCAGGTCATTCTCTCCTATCTGGAGCTCTGACACAATGGTGTTACATTTGCGCCATAGCTCAGGCGGTAGAGTAGCAGCTCTTGTAAATTGAGTTTGCTTTCACCGCACACTAGTTAGAATCCCATCCATTAAAGTTATTTTTTCCATCGAAATGTCTTTTTCAAACATAAAATAAACTGTTTATGTTTAACGTGTTTAAATAGGCGCCCAACATCCATTTACCAAAAAAAAGAAATTATATACAGGCCAAATCTGGTTTTCAGTCTCTTTAAGCTCTGAAAATCAGTATGACATCAAATTTAGTATTGACACAATCAAGCCTAACCACCAGGGGCCTGTATCATAAAACTTCTTAAGACAAATGTTGTCGTAAGTCGAAACTTTAAAATACATTTAATTTATTATTTCTCTATCTAATCCTGTCTTGTGACATCTCTTTGGAATCGTCTTTTCAAGACGATTCCAAAAAGATGTCACAACACAGGATTAGATAGAGAATAAAATTATAATTGAGACTTTTGTAATCTGACTTACGACAACATTTGTCGAAAGAAGTTTAATGAAACGGGCCCCAGTATACTAGCAGGGCTTCAGATAGGTATTTCAAAATCTAAAATCTTTATTCCTACTTTAGACCCTATGGTGTCACTAATCATTAGAATCCTCTCAAAGAGACCATTCTAATAAATAGTTACACTATAGGATTTGGTGCAAAATGAGTGAGAAAATAATGGATTTGTTCAGATTACGTGCCCTTATTTGGAACCCAGCTAGTCATTTACAAACAGTACACCTGTGGAGAGAACGCATGATCATGTTTTATGTAAACGGTGTACACCCTAATCAGAGGGCTCCTTAAGGAGCCCTCTGATCTAGGTCTACTGTGTGTGCACTGTTTGTCAGTATTCAATATATTATAATAAATACCGTTTAACAGTCTAAAATGAACTTTGTAACACATAATTAGACTACATAAAGGAAGTGCATTATACATCTCACCAGGTGCAAATAGCTCAATGAAACAACAAAAGAGAAGGAAAAGTAACCCCTTAATTTCTACACTGAAGTATTCAAACTGCCCATTCTGCTTTTGAACAATGACCAGTTTATGCTAATTTTAGGGCTGGTTATTTTGTTTACTATGTTTTAGGAAAAAATAATTTAAGACAGGGAGTGCAGGCCCTCATCAGGATCAAAACTGTATGCAAATGTTATTATGGTTACTCTAAGAGTTATACTGAACTAGATCGTTACATGGTATTATGGCTTATTGTTAGAACCCTCTGATCAGGGTATACATTGATTGCTAATATAGACCAGTGTTTATTAAATTACTCAAAATTCCTAGCAGACTGGTTCATATTTTGGTAACTCAATTGATGAACAAGATGAACGAGAGTTTCTTAGTGTTAAAAGAGTTTAAACTTTGAGACTAAACTGGTCAAATATATGTGTCACACTATATGTGTCAAATATCTGTGTCATAGAATTTTAGATAATTCATGAGACTCAGTCAGGGTTGTCCAAAACATGTTTTTCTTCATTCCATTTATTTCTTTCATAACCCTTTCCCCCATAGAAGCGCCTTTTAGCAAATTTATTTTATTCCTCCGCTGAAGAAAATTTATATAGCCTAGCAGATTTTAGCTTAAAGCAGGCTGGAAGTAAAGCAGAATGTGCCTTAAGGCACATTCTGCTTTACTTTCAACCTGCTTTAAGTGGTCACCTGTCTTCAAAACTAGAAACAGTACATGAGGTAAAGGGTTAATATAAAATATACCTCAAAAGTCAGATATACATCTAAATCAAGAGAGGCTTGACAGTTATTAAAATTGAAGAATGACAATGAAAAAAAAGCTTTCCGGTGATACAGACATATGTCAGTAGACTGGTTTAAAGTTTCTGTTTCTAGACCTGATTGATCCTTCTTTCCTAGAGGTAATTGAATTAACCCTAACCATGCTGAAAAAAATTAAAGGAACCATTCCACTTTTATGAAAAAAATGACCAGTTTATAATGATACTTAAGGACTGTTTCCATACAATATCTTATATTAAGGTAAACAGTGCATACCATGATAAGAACATTCCCATTGATCAGTGGTCTACACTGTTTGCAAATAATATCTATACTGGTTTCCGGCACAGTAAAAATAATGGAAATTGAGGTACCAATCCAGAACTTTAAAAACGCCAGTCAATGTACAAAAGGCCATTAATGTTTAAAGCCATTGATTTTTCACCTATACATAGATAAAATATTTCACCTTTTTAACCCTTTACCCCATAGGTTTTTTTTAGTTTTGAAAAAAGGTGACTACTTAAAGCAGGTTGAAGGTAAAGTAGAATGCGCAATCTGCTTTACTTTCAGCCTGCTTTAAGTTACCACCTGCTAGAAATTCAGAAATATTTCTTCTAATACATATTAGTGACTGTATAGATTGGAACTATTTTCTTCCGCGGAGGATTAAATTGAATGCGCTAAAAGGCGCTCCTATAAGGTAAAGGGGTATTGTTCACCCACTGTCTCATTTAACCCTTCAAACCCTTCCCATGCTATTATGATCTGACATTTTTCGAAAACAGGGTTGACCCAGATCAGACAAAACGCTATCTGTCTCACCAAGAACAATTCCAGTTTGACCAGGAACTCCCTGTCTGACAAAGTGACTCCTCCAGTCAGACCTAAGTACTACTCCTGTCTGACCTAAGTACTATATATATGCAGTCCTGTCTGACCTAAGTACTACTCCTGTCCGACCTAAGTACTACTCCTGTCCGACCTAAGTACTACTCCTGTCTGACCTAAGTACTACTCCTGTCTGACCTAAGTACTACTCCTGTCTGACCTAAGTACTACTCCTGTCTGACCAAGTGACTCCTCCAGTCAGACCTTAGTACTACTCCTGTCTGACCAAGAACTCCTCCAGCCTGGCCTAGTTAGAAGCTTAAAGCAGGTTTAAACTGATGAAATACAGCAGAGTGCTCCTATAGGAATATTTTGGCTTTACTTTCAACTTGCTTCATGTGGTCACCTGTTTCAACCCTTTAATCCATAGAAATGTATTTTAATGCATCTAATTTATTCCTCCACAGAAGAAAATGGTTCCAATTAATAGTCATGAATATGTATCATAAGAATTATTTACTACAATCTAGTAGATAACTTAAAGCAGACTGAAAATAAAGCAGAATGTAACTTAAGACACATTCTGCTTTACCTTTGACCCATTAACTCATAAGTGATAAACAATTACCAATGCTTATCTCAATACAAGCTAGTGGATTAAAGTGTGTCAAAATGAGTCAGTATGAGGCTATTGCGCAATGAGTCAATATGGCTTAATGGGTTAAGCTGCTTTAACCCTTTGCACCCTAGTCCCGCATATAGGCGTCCTTTTCAAACAGTGTACATGTAAATAGTACACTTGTCCCATGCAAACAGTGAAGACCCAGATCAGAGGGCTCCAAAAGGAGCCCTCTGATCAGGGTCTTCACTGTTTGTCATAATGCCAAACATTGACAAAAACAACCCTTAAAAGTCAGAAATGGACTAGACTAAAATGGAAACTGGAAGTATCCATTTAAAGTGTCAGGGAGGAAAGAGTTAAATGGTCACTTGTCTTCAAAAATAAAACCAGGCTATGGAGTAAAGGGTTATTGGTTGTAGCCGCAACTCTTTAAACGCTGGGTAAAAAAATTCTGCAATAATTGTCATCTGTTAGTGTTCTAAAAATAGAATTCTCTAAATTTCTTTTCAAAACCTAGCCAGAGTGTCCAACACTTTGAACCCTGATGAGACGCCGCATTATGCGGCGTCTCATCAGGATCCAAACTGTTTGCAATGGTAACCATGGTTTCACCGCTAGCATACTAAGAGTTCAGTTATATTTCTTGTGCTATTTGCATTAATGGTCAATAATTATGAACTACATCTTTCCACAGAACTCATCCAAAGTATCATCATTTTAAGAGGATTAATAAATACAGTAAAACTTACGGTTACAACTAGACTCTACAGAAGAAGACTTGAAACTTTCAGTTTTGATTGAGTTGGGGTTTACGGCACCGCGACACATAAAATGGTCATTATAGTGCCAGTATGCATACATGTATTTGTGTCACTTTTTATGGAGTTTTACCACTCTGCCAGTTTTGACATTTGGCATATTCTACATCCTCCCCCACAAGCCCAATTTGGGGGTTAATAAATTTTGAGATTTGCTAGTTTAACCCATTACCCAATAAATAGGCCTTTTTATGCCATTAATCTATTCCTACACTTAGGAATATAGTTGTAATTTATATATTGATAAATATGGTTCTTAAGAAATATTTTGTATATTCTAGCAGATGATAGCATAAAGCAGGCTGAAAGTAAAGCAGAATGTGCCTTAGGGCACATTCTGCTTTAATTTCAACCTGCTTGAAGTGATCACCTACCTTCAATACTAGAAACAGGCTATGGGGTAATGGGTTAAATGGCTGTATCCAGTGGATCCCTTGCACTGATGGCTAAAGTGGAAAGGATAAAACCGCTTACCCTATATATATAGTTTTGAAGCCAGTTCGCATGTTGTATGGTACCTTAGTTACTTTAAATATACAGTCACTTTTCATCATACCAAATCTCACTACTGTCTGGTATATTGTGAGTTATCTCCCTTGAGATGCCACATACCGTACCATTATTTTATGTTATGAAGTATATTGTGAGTTAACTCCCTTGAGATCACATGACCATTGCTAGACCAATCACTGATAAGTTTCTGTTTTCCCAAACAAGTCGCATTGTTTTATTACTACCAGGACTGGTGCCAGTTGGGAAAGTAGAAAGGGCGGATTTTTATGACTGTTACTAGCTAGGTCATGTCTGGACACAGAAACAAAATATTTCTTTGCCCAGCACCCTGGTGTCATGTCATTATTTCATATCCCTAATTGAGAGCACTGTGAATCATCTATATATGTCAACTCATGGGTGTCCTTAACCCATAATTTAAAAGATATACAGTAAAACCTCTCTATAACGGCCACTAAAGTGTGCTAATGTATTAGTTGTTTTTGACAGGTGACTGCTTAAAGCATGGTGACAGTAAAACAGAAAGCTCCTGTAGGAGCTTTCTGTTTTACTGTCACCTTGCTTTAAGCTGTCACCTGTCATTTAAATAACCAATTAGTCCTCGTTTTAGTGGCAGTTATAGAGAGGTTTTACTGTATACACCTTTTTAGTATATAATTTATTCCTCCACTGAAGAAGTAATTTAAAATTTATACAGTCATGAATATGTACCATAACAAATAAGTTTCAATATCCTAGCAGATTGTAGCTTAAAGCAGACTGAAAGTAAAACAGAATGTGCCTTAAGGCACATGCTGCTTTACTCTCAACCTGCTTTAAGTGGTCAAAACTAGAAACAGGCTATGGGGTAATGGGTTAAGGCACATTCTGCTTTACTTTCAACCTGCTGTAAGTGGGCACCTGCCATCAAAACAAGAATCAGACTATGGAATAATGGGTTAAAACTAAACTCTTCTTAATCCTTCCGCTAACACTGCATTTTGATGCTTTGTGAAAACAGTGTAGACTCCTGAAACAACTGCCTGATCGGGGTCTGCACCATTGTCTTAACCCATTCCCCCATTTTTACGCCATTAATTTAATCCTCCACCAAAGAAAAGAGTTTCACTTTATCCAGTCATGAATATTGTTATACAGATATTTTCTATATTCTAGTAGACTGTAGCTTAATTAAAGCAGGCTGAAAGTAAAGCCTTAAGGTGAATTCTGCTTTACTGTCAATCTACTTAACTCTTTCCTCCCTGAAACTTTAAATGGAGAATTCCAGTTTCCATTTTAGTCTAGTCCATTTCTGACTTTAAAGGGTTGTTTTTGTCAATGTTTGGCATTATGACAAACAGTGAAGACCCTGATCAGAGGGCTCCTTTCGGAGCCCTCTGGTCAGGGTCTTCACTGTTTGCATATGACAAGTGTACTTTTCACATTACACTGTTTGAAAAGGACGCCTATATGCGTGACTAGGGTTCAAAGAGTTAAAGTGGTCACTTGTCTTCAAAACCAGAAACAGGCTATGGGGTAAAGAGTTAACCATTTACCCTATACATGTAGCCTGTTTTTAGTTTTGAAGAAAGATGATCACTAAGAGCATGTTACAAGTAAAGCAGAATGTGCCTTAAGGTGGATTCAGTTTTACTTTCAACCTGCTTTAAGCTACCTTCTACTAGGAATAAGGAATTATTGCTTATGGAACAGGTTCATGACTGTATAAATTGGAATATTATTTTCTCCAATGGTGGAATAAACTGAATGCGCTAAAGGCGCTTGTATAGAGGAAAGGGTTAACCCTTTACCCCATAGCCTGTTTCAGGCTTTGAAGATAGATGGCTTCTTAAAGCCTTTAGGCGCATTCTGCTTTACTTTCAGTCTGCTTTAAGCTATCATCTACAAGGAAACTGAAAAAGTTTCTTATGACACATATTCATGACTATACAAATTCGAACTATATTCTTCAGTGGAGGAATAAATTGAAGGCGTAAAAAGGTGTATTTATGGGGTTATGGATTAAACAATCAATTGGACATGAGTCTGGACTGCTTTATCTATTATTTTACCTGGAAAAGGAAAGTGTCTTCCTCGCGGTACACGAGTCTGGACTGCTTTATCTAGCTATTATTTTACCTGGAAAAGGAAAGTGTCTTCCTCGCGGTACACGAGTCTGGACTGCTTTATCTAGCTATTATTTTACCTGGAAAAGGAAAGTGTCTTCCTCGCGGTACACGAGTCTGGACTGCTTTATCTAGCTTTTATTTTACCTGGAAAAGGAAAGTGTCTTCCTCGCGGTACACAAGTCTGGACTGCTTTATCTAGCTATTATTTTACCTGGAAAAGGAAAGTGTCTTCCTCGCGGTACACGAGTCTGGACTGCTTTATCTAGCTATTATTTTACCTGGAAAAGGAAAGTGTCTTCCTCGCGGTACACAAGTCTGGACTGCTTTATCTAGCTATTATTTTACCTGGAAAAGGAAAGTGTCTTCCTCGCGGTACACGAGTCTGGACTGCTTTATCTAGCTATTATTTTACCTGGAAAAGGAAAGTGTCTTCCTCGCGGTACACGAGTCTGGACTGCTTTATCTAGCTATTATTTTACCTGGAAAAGGAAAGTGTCTTCCTCGCGGTACACGAGTCTGGACTGCTTTATCTAGCTATTATTTTACCTGGAAAAGGAAAGTGTCTTCCTTGTAGTATATTTAAGGAGGAACTAATTCTTCAAGGCAGCCAAACAAAGTCCAGAGCTTGACGCGACGGCAGCTATTTCTGTGTGCTTTGAAAGCAGTGTCACTTATTGTAAATACATGTACAGTCAATACCGTACTGAGCCACCACTAATTGATATCACGTCTAGATCTGTAAAGACAGGTGCTTGTTTACTGCAGGATAAAAACAATGCAGAAAGCTCCTTTAGGAGCTTCCTGCATTGTTTTTATCCTGCAGTAAGCAAATACTTATATTTAATTCTACCCATAGATCTTCTATAAGATATTTGCTTAATATAAGATTAACTGTGCACTTCTTTCTATCGCATCTTTTATTAATTGGAAATTTTCAATATAGGTCATCCACAGTTACTTAAGTCTCCAGGAAAGATCAAAGAAGCCGTACAAATATCGTACAAATCTGTCTTTGATTTATAAATGAAATACCTAAAGGCCTGAAAAACAATAACTCAAAATACTTCAGACAAACTTCAATAACTCAAACTTGAAAACTTGTCAATGGTCCTTTAACCCCTTACTCCATAGCCAGTTTCTATTTTTGAAGACAAGATGACAACTTAAAGCACGCTGAAAGTAAAGCAGAATATGCCTCAAGGCGCATTCTGCTTTACTTTCAGCTTGCTTTTAACTTAAATTTGCTAAATTATAGAAACTTTTTCTTATGGTACATATTCATGAATATACATTTGAAATATGTTTTTCTGTGGAAGAATAAATTAAAGACGTAAAAAGGTATATCTATTGAGTAATGGGTTAAAAGACAAAATGTTTCAAAGACAGGTGACCGCTTAACTCTTTCCTCCCTGAAACTTTAAATGGACAATTCCAGTTTCCATTTTTGTCTAGACCATTTCTGACTTTTAAGGGTTGTTTTTGTCAATGTTTGGCATTATGACAAACACTGAAGACCCTGATCTGGGTCTTCACTGTTTGCACAGGACAAGTGTACAATTCACATGTATTGAAAAGGACGCCTATATGCGGGACTAGGGTTCAAAGGGTTAAAGCAGGTTAAAAGTTAAGCGCCTTAACCCATTAAATTACTTCACAGAGCGTTTCTTGTATTGAAGACCACTTAAAGCAGGTTGAAAGTTAAGTAGAATGCACCTTGTCCCTACACATGTCTGGTTTAGAGGGGTTTCAAAGTACTCCTTCAATTCTTATTTTATTTATTCCAGACTGGTGACCACTTAAAGCAGGTTGAAAGTAAAGCAGAAGTATGCCCTAAAGCTAATTCTGCTCTACTTTTAGTCTCGTAAAGCTACCATCAACTAGGATGTAGAAGCTGCGGTACTTTTTATAGATAATAGTGCATATTCAGGACTGTATAACTTTAAACGAAACCATTTTCTTCAATGGAGTATTAAATTAAAGGCATAAAATAGTATACCTACTGAGCAATGGAATAATTGGCAACACATTTACAAACTAAAACAATTTTTTTTCATCTCCAGATCTATAACATCTCATCTGTGTCTACACTGTTAGTATTACAATCTTCCCTCTTTACAACAACACCCAATGGGAGACAAATAATATGTTGTTTGTTGTTGTTTGGAGGGAGTCATTATAGGGAGGGAAATTGGCTTACATATGCAAACAGCGGCGTCTGATCTGGATTCATGCTGTTTGTCACTCCATATTATGTTTTTTTCTGTCATAATGTCCATTATGTAACTTTGAGAATATTAGCAGACAACAATTTTAAGCAGAGGATATTGCAGCAGTAAAGGCGTAAGACATAATTGTACAGTTTAGGGAACCGCGGCAAGGGTCATTGTTAGGAGGGAGTCATTGTTGGGAGGGAGTCATTGTTGGGAGGGAGTCATTGTTGGGAGGGAGTCATTGTAGAAGAGAGGAAACACTGTAGTGTCTTTATTTTGGGGCACCAATCATAAATGGGGCTATGAGCTCATTTTCTGTTTCCTTGTCCGGAGTAGAGAGGAAATGAGGAGGGAGCCATGATGATAGAGACCTCGCATGTCATAGAACAGTGAAAACCTGTACAACAAAACCTCTCTATTACGACCAGTGAAAAATGTCGATTTGACGATATAAACGTAAGACAGGTGGCAGCTTATAGCAAGATGAAAGTAAAGCAGAAAGCTCCTGCAGCATGAGCTTTCTGCTTTACTTTTATCTTGCTTTAAGCAGTATAACCTTGAAGCAGCAACCTTTTCATGAACACCAGAAACTGAATTAGTTTGGTCGTAATAGCACTTTTGTTGTACTACAATAATTATACAGTAATACCTCTCTGTAACGACTGCTAAATTGTTTAAACTATCAGGGTTTTTTTACAATAGGTGACTGCTTAAAGCAAGGTGACAGTAAAACAGAAAGCTCCGCACAGGAGCTTTCCATTTTACTGTTACCTTGCTTTAAGTTGTCACCTGTCTTTTATACAATTAATTAGCCTTTGTTTTAGCAGTCGTAATAGAGGGGTGTTAATGTACCTGTAATATACTTTGGTCAAATAAACTCCTAGACAATGGGTCATGTCTGATAGTAATTTCTATCTTCCAAGAGCCATCAAATCATTGTCTGATATGTACAGACAAACTTCTGGTCAACTACATCGTGTGACTTAATTCTTTGCTTGCTAGCGGCGGATATATCGGCCACAGTGATTACCTTAGGATCCAAACTGTTTGATACTCTGCCCCTATTTTGCAAAGAAAATTAGAAAATTCTAATTTTAGAACATTAGCAGACGACAATCGTTGCAGACGAAAAAATTACCCAGCATGCAAATAGTTAAAATTTGACATTGAAATAGGTTTGGTTTTGTTTGTTAACGTCTGTTTCAGCCATCTATGGGCTAATTGGACGCCCCAGAGAGAGGGGAGCGGATACAGAGAATCCGGGCGCAATGCCCCATTTTTATTATCGAAAAGAGTTCTCTAGAATTTGCTGTTACAATATATAACAAATACTTTAAACAGTCGAAATTGTGTTAAATCAGCTATTATATGCCTTTAATTTATACCTCCACTGAAGTTCCATTTAAAATAGTCATGACTTGTATAATCAATCACTAGAAATATTTCCTGTATCCTAGCAGATGGTAGCTTAAAGCAGGCTGAAAGTAAAGTAGAATAATCCCTAAAGCATATATATTTTCTGCTTTACTTTATGCCTGCTTCAAGCTACCACCTGCTCGAATCTGCTACAATATTTTTTATTGTACGCATGACTGTATTTTCTTCAGTGGAAAAACAAATCAAAAGCGTTAAAATGTGAACATATGGAGTAAATGGTAAATTTGTGCCCACTTAGACAGCTCTGTATGTGTCTGTATTGAGCGTTTGGTGAACAAGTTTCAGATGAGGGTCTTCCTCCACCTGTAATTAGCTGGAAGTCGCGATATGACTGAAATACTGTTGAAAGCAACGTTAAATCAAAACAAATCAAATCAAATCAAGTTTCAGATGAAATACAGTCGAAACACAATAATTCAAACTCGCTTTAATTCGAACATTATATGTTCAATATACCCATATTTCAAAGTTAAAAAGTGGCTTTAACCCTTTCCCCAATAGAAACGCCTTTTAGCGCATTCGATTTATTCCTCTGCTGTAGAAAATAGTTCCAATGTATACAGACATAAACGGGTAACAAACGAAATATTTTCTAAACCCTAGCAGATGGTAGCTTAAAGCAGGCTGAAAATAAACCAGAATGTGCCTTAGGGCACATTCTGCTTTATTTTCAACCTTCTTTAAGTGGTCACCTGTATTCAAAACTAGAAACAGGCTATTGGGTAATGGGTTAAGCCACGTTTTAACATTGAAATACAGGTATGTTCAACTTAAGCAAGATTGATTTATCGAAATCAAACATATATGAAATACTGGTAATGTCAATTTAACCCTTTGAACCCTAGTCCCGCTAATTGGCGTCATTTTGCAAACAGTGTACATGTGAATAGTACACTTGTCCTATGCAAACAGTGAAGACCCAGATCAGAGGGCTCCTAGGAGCCCTCTGATCAGAGTCTTCACTGTTTGTCATAATGTCAAACATTGACAAAAACAACCCTTAAAAGTCAGAAATGAACAAGACTTAAATGGAAACTGGAATTGTCCATTTAAAGTTTCAGGGAGGAAAGAGTTAAGGGAGTTCGAAGTATTGAGTTTCGACGGTATTTTCAGTTTCTCAGAAAGTGTCACAGCAGGTTAAAGAATCCTCCCAGTTTTCTTGGCCCTATATTATATGACTTGTAGAGTTCACTGCCATCTGTAACAGTTCAGCCAGTGCTTTATTGGCTATTAACCCATTCCCCCATAATTATGCCTTTTACGCCTTTTATTTATTCCTCCACTGAAGAAAATGCTTCCTCTTTATACAACTATTCTGCTTTACTTTCAACCTGCTTAAAGTACTCCCAAAAGTTCAAAGTAGGTGGAATCTCATGTTTAACCCTTAACCCCATAAATACTCCTTTTTACGCCTTTGATTTATTCCTTCACTGTAGAAAATAGTGCAACTTCATACAGTCATGAATATGTTTCATAAGAAATATTTGCTTTATCCTAGCAGATGATAGCAGCAAATTGAAGCAGGCCCATTCTGCTTTACTTATAACCTGCTTTAGTGGTCACCAGTATTCAAAACTAGAAACTGGCTATGGGGTAATGGGTTAAACAATATTTTATTCAGAGAAAAGGCTTGGACAAGTCTATATGAGTCCTCTCCAAAGGACCAGTCTTACAACAAGAGGGCCTGAAGGCCCTGATATCGCTCACCATTTGTAATGAAGCCTGATAGCTTTACCTTTGAATTTCACCCATTTTATTCTAAATCCATTCAAGTTTGTCGACCTACTCTAGTATAGAAGAGTACATCAAAGGCAGATAACTAGAGCCTAAACAATACTGAAATGAAGCCTTTTTCTAGCATTTCAAAGTATATCAAGGGCAGGTAACTATTGCCACAATGATTAAATTTCAACAATAATTGCACTCCTTCGAGAATGTATAGCTACATCCTTTGTGTACAAGTATAATCAAATCCATTGAAAACTGTAGTTGCAAGAGTGTAAACGCTGTAAAATATGGCATTTTCAGCAATTCAAAGGTAGATAACTCTTGATCTATTTGTCCAATTTCACCCACAATCACCCTTTTTCGAACTCTTATGGTCATATACAATCTAGGCAAGTTTGAGAGAGCTTGGATAAATATTGTGGCCTCTAGAGCGTAAACACTGTTAAATATATCATTTTCAGCAATTCAAAGGTTGATATTGCTTGACCTATTGATCCGATTACAACCATAATTGAACTCATCCGAAGTCTAATGGTAATATACAATCTGAGTAAGTTTGAGAAAGATTGGATAAAATTTGTGGCCTCTAGAGTGTAAACACCCTTAAATATGGCATTTTCAGCAATTCAAAGGTAGATAACTTTCGACCTATTAGTCTGATTTCAACCATAATCAAACTCATTTGAACTCTAATGGTCATATACAATCTGGGAAAGCTTTAGAAAGATTGGATAAATATTGTGGCCTCTAAAGTGTAAACACTGTTAAATATGGCATTTTCAGCAATTCAAAGGTAGATAACTCATGACCTATTTGTCCGATTTCAACCATAATCGAACTCATCAGAACTCTTATGGCAATATACCATCTGAGCAAGTTTGAGAAAGATTGGATAAATTTTGTGGCCTCTAGAGTGTAAACACTAAAATTGTTGACGACGCACGACGGACGACGGACGACGGACATTCAAGGATTGCAAAAGCTCACCCTGAGCTAGCTCAGGTGAGCTAAAAACTTTGTACGACAAAAATAGTCGTAAATCAAAAACTTAAAAATACATCTAATTTCTGATGTCTCTATCTTATCCTGTCTTGTGACATCTCTTTGGAATCATCTTTTCAAGTTTAGATGGAGAAATAAACAATAATATGAGAATTTTAGAATCTGACTTACGACAAAAATAATTGTGCAGCGTTTTTGTATGACGGACCCTAGGAGAAGTTCTGATAACAGGTTCAACTGTCCTGAGGCTCTGTCTGGTTTTGCTATATCCCTGAAGACTCCTAGTCTCTGTCTACAGGACACCATCAGTACTCCTAATAGTTCAAAGTGGGCGGAGTTTCATACATGAATATTCAATAGCAAACATATCAACTCTTTGCATGCTGGGTAATATATTCGTCTGTAATAATAGTCATCTGCTACTGTTCTAAAAATTGAATTTTCAAAATTTATTTTCAAAACAGAGTCGGAGTGTCAAACAGTTTGCATTAGGCGACTTCTCATCAGGATCCAAACTGATTGCCAAGGTAATCCCGATTTCACTGCTAGCGTGCTAATAGTTAATAGCAGGGCTCCAGATAAGGCGAGTATTTCAAAAACTAAAATCTTAATTTCTGAATTAAACCCTATGGTGTCACTACTCATTAGAATCGTCTCGAAGAGACGATTCTAATGAGTAGTAACATCATAGGATTTGGTGCTGAAATGAGTGAGAAAATTTTAGACTTGTTCAATTTACTCCCCATCTTATCTGGAGTCCTGGTTAATAGGACATGTTCGACTGTCCTCTATCTGGTTTTGCCATGTCCCCGAAGACTTTAGTGTCTGTCTACTCAATGAAAACTGTCCCTGAAGCTTATAATCTCACAGAAAACCATTACGGATGAAAAGGTCAGCGGACTACTATGTCAAATGACCGAAACTACGTTCTGCCTTACATTGTCCCAGACAGGTTATACCACACAATTAGCACCCTCCACCCACTCTAAACTGTGACACACCGTACATACCTCCATTTAAACAGTCCCAGGACGGCAATGCAAAATCCCAAAAGCCTAAATAGCTTAAAGCTGGCTGGAAGCAGTGCTCCAAATGTTTTTGACTGGTCTAGGGCAATTTAAAGACATCTCCTGACGACTTTTCGGTCATAACGCCTTGCCAGACAATTTCCTTGCAAAAAGCATGGGTCTTGTGCACATTGAACCATTGAAGCGTCTCATGTGAGACCCGACCTGTATATTTGATAGTTTGGTTAGAAATAACCATTGAAAAGCACTAGAGCATGAGTATAATCTGGGCCTCACCAGGTAAACTGAGATTGGTATACCCGCTCGCAGCATTAGCTGCATGCTTTTTCTCGCCTATCGAGAACGATGTGGGGGTAGTCCATCAATAGACTGAGGAAAAGTCTTTCAGTAGGCTTATAAAATTAACTTGCCCTGTTCCAAAATGAACTTGCCAGATTTTCTTTTAATACTTGTTCATAATATTTATGATCTTTTGCAAAAACTGAAGATGTTCAAATGCTGAATTCATCCGACAGGGCTCCATAGAACGAAAGTATTTCATTAAATAAATCTTTATGTCTGCACCAAATCCTGAATGGTGCGACTTCTCATTAGAATCATCTCAAGCAATCCTGGAAACAGAGTCAGACATTACACCCTGGAGTAATCCTGAAATCAGGATCAGACATGAACATTTGGTTTTCCTTGATTGAGGATCAGACATTTAACAGGGCTCCAGATAAAAGGAGTATCTCAAAAATTAATTTTTTACATATATATAAATATTTGTTCAAAGCCCTATGGTGTTAATAACTTAGAATCATCTCCAAGAAACGATTGGAGTACATCAAGGGCAGATAACTCTACAGCGACAAATGTAATAAACCTAAAAATTATCTCAGCTTCAGATCTTGGTGTATTTATGTGAAGTTTCATTTTTAAATATTCTTCAAACAATTTTCCAAAAAAACACCGTACAAGCCAAATGTTGACGGACGAACAAAAGAACAGAGGGACGAACGGACAGACAGGTCCATGCCAATATACGACCACCTTTATAAAAACAGCAATCTTTGAATAAGGATCAAACATCTGAAGCCTCGAATCAAGCATGAACATTTTGTCACAGTAAATTGGTAGAATAGGTAGTCATTTGTCCATATGAATTTCTCATTAGAAAGTTTTCTTTATTGAAAATCCATGTTTTATGTGACTGTCTGACGGCCTTTGTCAGTCAATAAAAAGTATAAGTTTCCAGGGCTCCAGATAAGAGGGAGTAAACTCACCAAATACAACATTTTCTCACTCATTTTAGCACCAAATCCTATGGTGTTACTACTCATTAGAATCGTCTCGAAGAGACGATTCTAATGAGTAGTGACACCATAGGGTTTAATTAAGAAATAAAGATTTTAATTTTTGAAATACTCCCCTTATCTGGAACCCTGCAATAACAAATCCATGCTTTATGTGACTGTCTGACGGCCTTTGTCAGTCAATAACAAGTATAAGTTTCTGCTATTGTGAGAACTGTCTGGCTTTTTTATGTCAATCTTCCGCACATCCAACATTTTTAATCCACAGGGACTATTTTCTCAGATATGTATGTATATATTTTCTTTTTCCTTGAGGCTTCAAACAGTTTTCAAAGACATACACTTAGGGAATACTGTCGAAATCGCTTTAGTTTGAACATACCTAAACCATGTTTAAACCTTGAAATATGGGTATGTTCGACTTATCCCATTACCCCATAATTACTTATTTTTACACCTTTAATTTATTCCTCAACAGAACAAAACACTTTCTCTTTATACAACTATGGATATGTATGATAAGAATTCTTTTCTGTATCCTAGTAGGTAGTAGCTTTACACAGGCTTAAAGTAAAGCAGAATCCACCTCTTCAAGATGATTCTAATGAGTAGTACAGTAACACCATAGGATTTGGTGCTATAATGAGTGAGATAATGTTAGATTTGTTCAATTTACTCCCCCTTATCTAGAGCCCTGACTTCTGAGGGTTGAATGTGTTATCAGTCAACTGCGAAGACAGCTCTGTATGGTACAGTGGAGAATCTGTTATTCTTTCCCGTTTAAACGCAAACGTACGCAAACGCAAAGCACTAAAACGTAGAAAAGAACAACTTTTGGACAATTCTGATAATTCTTGTTTATCTTAGTGGCAAACAATTTGGAGCCTGATCAGACGCCGGGTTACCCGGCGTCTGATCTGGCTCCAAACTGTTTGCACTGCAAATAATAGTTTTAGCGTAAACACGTTTATTGGGAAAGAATAACAGATTCTCCACTGTAGAAATAAACAGAAACCATTGTTTTCTATTAACAGAACGAATGCCTACCTATTATTGCAACATTTTTATATGTATAGAGATATTTTTCAGAGACTCTTAGATACAGGGCTCCAGATAAGAGGGAGTAAACTGAACAAACCCAACATTTTCTCACATTTCCACACCAAATCCTATGGTGTCACAACTCATTAGAATCGCCTCTTCGAGACGATTCTAATGAGTAGTGACACCATAGGGTTAAATGAAGAAATAAAGATTTTAATTTTTGTAATACTTTCCTTATCTGGAGCTCTGTAGATATACTTGTCATGGGAATTTGAAACACGTGAATGTATATGTAAATACAATAGGTTTAAGACTTCTGTACATGTCTGTTTCCATGGAAACCGTTAAAAAAAATTAGCTGCACTAGGGCAAACAGACCTATCTGGTATAGACTACAGCAAGACCTGTATTAAACCGCCGTTCCGAAAAAAAGAAATTGATCGAACAGTCGTTAACTCTTAACGCGTGCTAACTGCGAAATCTTGGTTTACCTTTGCAAACAATTTGAATCCAGTTTAGACGTCTAGTAACTTTGCAGGGTTCCAGAATGATAAGGGGAGTATTTCTAAAACTAAAATCTTTATTTCAGCATTAAACCCTATGTTGTCACTACTCATTAGAATCGTCTGGAAGAGATGATTCTAATGAGTAGTTACACCATAGGGTTTGGTACTGAAATAAAAGATAAATCGTTGGATTTGTTCAGTTTACTCAGCCCTGCCATTGCAAACAATTTGAATCCAGTTTCGATGTCAAGTAACTCTGTGTCACATTAAAACCCAACATTTTGTGACATTTTGACCCTAGTTTGAAAATAAATCTTAGAAAAATCTTGATTGTAGAACAACTATAGTGGAAGACTACAAGTGTTAATATTGTCTTGTGTTTACTTCAGTCGAATTTACCCATATTTCAAAGGTGGTTAACCCATTACCCCATAAATACACCTTTTACACCATTAATTTATTCCTCAACTGAAGAAAATAGCCCCAATTTATACAGTCATAAATATGTACGATAAAAAATATTTTTTATTTTTTATAAGATTATTATCTTAAAGCAGGCTGAAAGTAAAGCAGAATGTGCCTTAATGCGCATTCTGCTTTACTTTCAACCTGCTTTAAATGGTCACCTATTTTTCAAAACTTGAAACAGGCTATGGGGTAATGGGTTAAAATGCAGCTTAGCCACCTTTTAACTCATGGATAACCAAAAACTGTTAATGGCAAATTTCAGTTTTCAATTAAGACTAGTTCCATTTCTTTTAGGAAATCAGAGTCTACAATGTTTGCATAGGACAAGGCTTAGTACTCTTTCATGCATATTGTGTTTAACCTTTTACCCAATAGCATGTTTCCGATATTGAAGACAGGGGACTACTTAACTCTTTCCTCCCTAAAGCTTTAAATGGATAATTCCAGTTTCCATTTTAGTCTAGTCCATATATGACTTTTAAGGTTTGTCTTTGTCAATGTTTGACATTGTGACAAACAGTGAAGACCCTGATCAGAGGGCTCCTTTCGGAGCCCTCTGATCTGGGTCTTCACTGTTTGCATAGGACAAGTGTACTTTCACATGTACACTTTTTGAAAAGGACGCCTATAGGCGGGACTAGGGTTCAAAGGGTTAAAGCAGGTTGAAATGAAAGTGACAAGTCTATAACTTTATGTGTCCCATTCCCCCATATATAGGCCTTTTTACGCCTCTAATTTATTCCTACACTGAAGGAAATTTTGACTTCAAATTTATACAGTTATGAATATGTATGATAAAACTATTTTCTATATTTTAGCAGATGGTAGCTTAAAGCAGGCTGAAAGTAAAGCAGAATGTGCCTGACCACTTAAAGTAGGTTGAAAGTAAAGCACAATATGCCTTAAGGCGCATTCTGCTTTACTTTCAACCTACTTTAAGTGGTCACCTATTCTTAAAACTAGAAACATGCTGTGGGGTAATAGGTTAAAAACAATGTGATTGAAAAAGAACACTTAATCTTGTCCTAGAAACAGGCTATGGGGTAATGGGTTAACAAAGGTACATCTATATCTTATGATTAACCCTTAGCCTGCCACGCACGACTTAGCTCCATATGCAAACAGCTTGGATCAGGATCCGGATCCAAGCTGTTTGACACTCGGACAACATTTTCAGCAATTTTGAGCAACTTTGAAGCACTTTGAAACTTGAAGCAGACGAGAAATATAGCAGACGACAATTTATTTGGCGGGCTAAGGGTTAAGATCGTATTTAAACATTCTGATACAAAATCTGGAAACTTGAATCCATTATGTCTGGTTATTATCCCAGAATGGTTCATCATAGTATAAGCCTTCTCTTGCTGGAAGAGAACTTTGTAAACAGCGTAGACCCCGATCTGACAGGTCCAGAAGGTAGACCACATTTTAAAAGACAGGTGACTACTAATGCAGGAGCTTTCTGTCTTACTTTTATCCACTGGCACTAGAACAACAAAGTTTTTTGTTGGTTTTTTTTATATAGAATCCATTTCTAACCGTAAAAGCTACTATCATATAGACTTTCATATAGATATTGTGTTACTGAAAAATTATATATATGTCTACTGTCTTATAGATCTCGCAGTAGATCCTAAATCTGACACAGTAGAATTTATTGTTTTAAAAAATTCCAATGTAGATCTATATCTAAGCCTAGAGGCGATTCTAATGAGTTGTGACACCATAGAGTGAACTCGGAACCTACATAGAGGCAACCGGCAGATTCGGAACTCCCACCGTCTCCCTAGCACAACCTTGATCCGACATCCACACCATATTCACATAAGTTTACCAGTGAGCAACTTACCAAGAAGCAAACAATACCATTGTGAAAACCTACATAGAGTCATTAGTGACAACAGTCCGTGGATAGAGGATAGAGGTTTAATGCAGAAATTTATATTTTAGTTTTTTTTTAAATTCCTCTTGTCCGGATCCCTGGGGGCTCTGATTTAGAGAGGTTTGACTGTATATAATATTCAGCAAAGATTCAGTGTTAATTCTGTCTGGCTGCGGTTGGATGGGAAAATGATGACTTTTATTTTTATCCTTCCATGCACATTTTATTAAAGTCCCAAGACCACATTTCATTAAACAGGCTCAAATACCTTATATCGGAACTAATTAACTCTTTGCATGCTGGGTAATTTTTTTCGTCTGCAACATTAATTTTGTCGTCTGCTATTGTTCTAAAAATAGATTTTTCTAAATTTCTTTTCAAGACATGGTCAGAGCACAGAATTATACACTGACGGAATCGAAACCTCGCGCAATATCATAAATCTCGTGCGGCGGATACGAGACTCGCGAGACTTGATAAGAGACTGTCTATCGGTAGTCAATATGATAAATGTGTGTTTTCGAAGCATTGTTCACGGGTTTTTATTCCCGTGAATTGATAGGAATGTCCACAAGTCGTTTAAATCCTATGAAATGTCAATAAAAACACTCGAGTTGGTAATTTCACGCCAGAAATCGCGGACAACGAGGCAAAAAAGTGAAAATGTTGTCACGTGACACATAATCTCGCAAAATTCAACCGCCGCGAGAGCTCAGGTACTCGCCTATTCAATTTCGCTTAGTTGCTATTCCGTTTTGTATAATTCCGTGGTCAGAGTGTCAAACAGATTGGATCCTGATGAGACGCCGCGTTACGCGGCGTCTCATCTGGATCCAAACTGTTTGTAAAGACAATCACTGTGGTGGATATATCTGCCGCTAGCATGCAAAGAACTCTTTGCATGCTAGCGGAGGAATTATGATTATCTGTGCAAACAGTTTGGATCCAGATGAGATGCTGCGTAACGCAGCGTCTCATCAGAATCTAAACTGTTTGACACACACCGAGTCTGTTTTGCATAGAAATTTTGAAAATTCTAATTTTAGAACAGTAGCAGACGATAATTGTTGCAGACGGAAAAATTACCCAGCATGCAAAGTGTTAAGAGAATCAAAGTGTCTGGACATCCTACATTTGTCCTATTAACCCTTCACTCCATAGATACATTTTCTTTTCATAACTGATTAATTCCTCCACTGAAGAAAATAGTCTAATTTTATACAATAATGATCGAATGTGCAATATAAGAAATATTTCCTGTTTCTTAGCAGATGGTAGCTTCACCCTTTACTCCATAAAAGTGCCTTTTAGCACATTTTATTTATTATTCCACTTAGAAAATAGTTCCAGTTTAAACAGTCATGAAAATGTAATATATAAGAAATATTTTCTATATTCTAGAAGGATATAGCTTAAAGAGAGCTGAAAGTAAAGCAGAATGCACCTTTAAGGCGCATTCTGCTTTACTTTCAACTTTCTTTAAATGGTCACCTATATCTTCCGTACTAAAAACAGGCTATGGGGTAATGTGTTAAAGCAGAATGTGCCTTAAGTCTTTACTTTCAACCTGCTTTAAGTGATTACCTGTCTTCAAAACAAGAAAAGAGCTATGGGGTAACGTGTCTGGAAACTTTACATTTTGTCCTATTAACCCTTCTTCACTTGCTGGACTCATACAGGCAAGACCTCGTAAAATTGAAGGACTTGTCAAAGACAGACACACCAATTTTCAAACAAAATAAGAGGGAGTCAACCCATTACCCCATATCCTACTTCTAGTATTGAAGATAGGTGACCACTTAACGCAGGTTAAAAGTAAAGCAGAATGTGCCTTAAGGCACATTCTGCTTTACATTCATCCTGCTTTTAGCTGTCATCTGCTGGAATATAATAAAGATATCTTATAAAACGTATTTATGACTGTATAAATTCGAATATTTTTCTTCAGTGGAAGAATAAATTAAATGCGCTAAAAGGCGCTTCTATGATGGAAAGGATTATCTGAGTAATTCAACAATCATCAACTCATTTTAGCACAAATTCCTACGGTGTTAGAATCATTTCTATTTTTAATGAGTACTGACACCATAGGGCTTAATGTGCAAAATTTTAGATTTTTAAATCAAATCCAATGGTATTACTACTCATTAGAATCATCTCAAAGGGACAATTCTAATGAGTAGTGACACCATTGGGTTTAATGTAGTAACAAAGATTTTAGTTTTTGAAATACATGTACTCCCCTTATCTGGAGCCTTGTTCAAAAACTATTTGGTAAACTCTTACAGCAAAATACTTGAGAACAAATCCAAACTCAACTAAAGTCTTTAAGCAATTGCTTGAGAATAATCTCAGACTCAACTTAACTCTTTAAGCAAAATGCTTGAGAACAATCTCCTCTGACTCAACTAAAATCTTTAAGCAAATGCTTGTGAACAATCTCAGACTCAACTAAACTCTAAGCAAATGCTTAAGAGCAATCTCAGACTCAACTTAACTCTTTAAGCAAATGTTTGAGAACAATCTCAACTCAAACTCTTTATAACCTTGGGGCCAGGGTTTATCAGGGCTCCAAATAAGAGCAGGGCTCCAGATAAGGGGGGTATCCCAAAAAATAAAATCTTTATTTGTGCATTAAACCCTATGGTGTCACTACTCATAAGAATCGTCTCGAAGAGACAAACCTAATGAGTAGTAATACCATATGATTTGGTGCTGAAATAAGTGAGAAAATGTGTGGTTTACTTCCTCTTATCTGGAGCCCTGAAGAGGGAGTAAACTTGACATTATCTTCTTCATGTCTGCACTAAACCCTTTGGTGTGACTACTCTTTGAAACATATCTAATGAGTAGTGACACCAAAGGGTTTTGAGGAAGCATACAGACTTTAGATTCTGAAATACTCTCCTTATCTGGAGCCCTCATGGGGCCAGTATCATAAAACTTTGTACGACAAAAAAGGTTGCAAGTCAAAACTTTAAAATACATTTTATTTCTGATTTCTCTCTCTAATCCTGTCTTGTGACACCTCTATGGAATTGTCTTTTCAAGACGATTCCAAAGAGATGTCACAATACAGGTTTAGATGTCCCAGAGAAATAAATAAACTTCTGATTTCTCTAATCCTGTCTTGTGACACCTCTTTGGAATCATCTTGTACAGACGGTTTCAAAGAGATGTCATGAGACAGGATTAGATGGAGAAATAATTAATAATTACGACAACATTTATCGTATGAAGTTTTATGAAACTGGAACCAGGTTTATGGGTTGGAAGCCTACCTGGTATGGAGAAGTTCTCACTGAGACTGGTGGGGAACTCTGTGTTCTCGGGAACCGTTGTGGCATAGTTCTCCAACTCTGGCAGTTTGCTCGGGATTTCACTGTTCCTGGGTACCAGCACAGGGGGTAAAGCTGGAATATGTAAATCAAAATCAGCAAACTGGGAACCAGAACCAATATTATTACCATATTGGTATGCTTGGCAAGAGATTTGTGCATCTTTTTTAAGTCCAAATTAGGTCAAGGTTAAGTTGATGTTGGGTGATATGGATGGATTGGGAACGGTCCAAGGCAAAAGTGTTCTTTGTGCTAGGTGTTGATGCAAGACAATCATTGACCTTTTACAGCAGGTTATGGTGCACTCTGCTTTACTTTGAGCCTGCTTTAACCCTTTGAACCCTAGTCCCGCATATAGGCGTCCTTTTCAAGCATTGTACAGGTGAATAGTACACTTGTCCTATGCAAACAGTGAAGACCCAGATCAGAGGGCTCCGAAAGGAGCCCTCTGATCAGGGTCTTCACTGTTTGTCATAATGCCAAACATTGACAAATACAACCCTTAAAAGTCAGAAAAGGACTAGTCTAAAATGGAAATTGGAATTGTCCATTTAAAGTTTTAGGGAGGAAAGAGTTAAACTACCATCAAGATTATGTTCTTATGAAAACAGTAGAAACACACTCATTACTGTATGAAAGAAATGAAAGTTTTATTTTTATTTTTTTTGTGGGGGGTGGGGGGGAGGGGGGGGGGGGGGGGGGGGGGGGGTGGGGCAGGAATAAATCAAATAGGTAAAAGGCATATAAAGATGGATCTAGTTAAGGGTTAAAATCTGCATAAGCTTGTAAACATTGGAAGTGGAACTATTTTCTGGAGCCCTACTTTAAATATTCTCAGGGCAGGTTGTGTGTTCCAGACTAATTTATAACTCGGGGGCGTCATGGCATCGTTTCTCAAACTGCTTGGTCAGCCAACCAATTTTTATGATTTGGCAAAAAATACAACCAATCTTTCTAAAATTGACTCAATAATGGCATTAACAACCAGGACTCCAGATAAGAGGTAGTATATTGAACAATTTCAGTATTTTCTCACTCATTTCAGCACCAATCCTATGGTGTTACTACTCATTAGAATCGTCTCGAAGAGACGATTCTAATGAATAGTAACACCATAGGGCTCATGCAGAAATAAAGATTTTAGTTTGAAAAACTACTCTTATCTGGGGCCCTGAACAACAACTGACAACATAATTAAAGCAATTCAAAAGTAAAACTGAAAGCTCCTACTTTTAAGGGAAATTTCTGTTTTATTTTCAACTTGCTTTAAAGCAGCATACTGCCTTCAACAAAACACAATGGTTCTTCCGAGTTGTCATAGTAACAGAATTTGACTGTAAATTGATCCACAGATACAGAAAATAGATCTATAGGTCAAAAGTTTGTTTACTAGAAGTCGATAAAATGAAATAATACAAAGATTTGTCAGGGTTCAATTGACCCATTATCTGATAGAAAGACACCTTTTATGCATTTAATTCATTCCTCCGCTGAAGAAAATAGTTCCACTTTATACAGACATGAATATGCACCATAAGAAATATTCTAAATCAGATGGTAACTTAACCCTTTGTCACATAGAAGTGCTTTTCAGCGCTTTTTTATCTATTCCTTCTCTGAAGAAATTAGTTCCAATTTTTACATAAATGAAAATGTTTTATAAGAAATTTTCTAAATTCTAGCAAGTGATAGCCTAAAGCAGGCTGAAAGTAAAGCAGAATGTGCCTTAAAGGCGCATTCTGCTTTACTTTCCACCTGCTTTAAGTGATCCCATGTCTTCAAAACTCGAAACAGGCTATGGGGTAAAGGGTTAAAGCAAGATGAAAGTGCAAAAGAATGGTCCTTTTAGTTTAGAAGACAGGTGACTAGCTAAAGCAGGTTTAAAGTATAGCACATCTTTAGGCACATTCTGTTTTACTATCAGCCTGCTTTAAGCTATTGTCTACTAGGATATAGGAAATATTTCTCTTGGTGCATATTCATGACTGTATAAAGTTGAACTTCATCTTTGGTAGGAGAATGAAAGGCTTAAAAAGACACATATTTACAGGATAATGGGTTAAAGGAAATGTTATTTTCAAAAGGATACCCAACAACAAGAACGAGCTCCAGAAATGGGGGGGTATTAAATTTTCAAAATATGAAATTTTAATTTCGGCATTAAGCCTTATGGTGTCGATCATCAGTACAAGGGCTCCAGATAAGGGGAGTATTTCAAAAACTAAAATCTTCATTTCTGCATTAAACCCTATGGTGTCACTACTCTAATGCGTAGTCACACCGTATGATTTGGTGCTAAAATGTGTGAGAAAATGTTTTATTTGTTCAGTTTACTCCCTCTTGCCTGGACCCCTTATTCTCCTTACATAGCAGTGAGTTATTAGAGTCTACACTATCTCCGTTGTCCACCAACAGTCCGGCCGGCATCTCAACTCGTGTGTAGTGGTAGGGGTTTACGCAGACCTCGTCCTTCTTTAAATGGAAGGCGTACTCGCACTGTTCATTGGCTCGTAGTTCCTGGTGAGACTGTAGGTCGGGCCAGCGCCACAGTCGGCAGTAGATAACGTGTGGGAGACCTTTACGATGTGACACTTGTAGTCTGCCATCTAGAGACCTGAAAATACACAATGTCAAACAGAACTCCAAATAAGAGTACAGTTTTCCCTCTCAGCTACAAAGTTCTGCCCTCCCAACAACGACCCTTGGCGTAGGTCCCTAAACAGTACAATTATCTAACGCTTTTATTGCTGTAAAATCGTCTGCTGTTTTTCTTAAAAGTTACTAAAGTTAAAGTGGACATTTTGATAGAATAAGTATAATGACGTGTAGCAAACAGCTTGAATCCATATCTGATCTGGATTCAAGCTGTTTGCATATGTAGGCCAAGTCTTAATTTCCCTTCCTATAACAACTCCCTCCGAACACATGTCTCTCTTTGGATGTTGTTGTAGAGAGGGAGAACTGTATTTGAAAAGCTAAAATCTATATTTCTGCATATAAACCCTATGGTGTCACTACTGGAGTGATCAATCCTTACATAAATTGAAATGACTCTAATGAGCAGTAACACCATAGGATTTGGTGCTGAAATGAGTGTGAAAAGGTTGTCATACTGTGGAGAAAACGTTATTCTTTCCCAATAAACGCGTTTACGCTAAAACTATTATTTCAATTACAAACAGTTTGGAGCCAGATCAGACGCCGGGTAACCTGGCGTCTGATCAGCCTCCAAACTGTTTGCCACCAAGATAAACATGAATTATCAGAATTGTCCAAAAGTTGTATTTTTCTACATTTTAGTGTTTTGCGTTTGCGTTTAAACGGGAAAGAATAACCTTTTCTCCACTGTACATAGACCTTCAAATACCCAATCACAGGAATAAAGCAGTCGAAATAATAAAGGGTTCTAGATAAGAGGGAGTATTCTGAACAAATCCAACATTTTCTCACCTGTGTAAGCACCAAATACTATGGTGTGACTACTCAGTACTCATTAGAATCGTCTCGAAGAGACGATTCTAATGAGTAGTGACACCATAGGGTTTTATTTAAGAAATAAAGATTTTAATTTTTGAAATACTCCCCTTATCTTATACTATGGTGTGACTACTCATTAGGATCGCCTTGAAGATATGATGCTAAGGAAAGTGACATCATAGGGTTTTATATACACAAATAAAGACTTTAATTTTTGGAATACTCCCCTTATCTGGTGCCCCGATTTGGTTTTTAAATCAGAACAGCTGTTTTAGTGTTTAAGGCAAGTGGCTGTTTCTAGTTATGAAGACAGGTGACCACTTAACCCATTACCCCATAGATTGATTCTAGTCTTGAAAATAGATGACCACTTAACCCTTTGAACCCTAGTCCCGCATATTGGCGTCTTTTGCAAACAATATACATCTGAATAGTACACTTGTCCTATGCAAACAGTGAATACCCAGATCAGAGGGCTCCTAGGAGCCCTCTGATCTGGGTCTTCACTGTTTGTCATAGAACCAAAAATTGACAAAAACACCCCTTAAAAGTCAGAAATGGACTTGACTTAAATGCAGACTGGAATTGTCCACTTAAAGTTTCAGGGAGGAAAGAGTTAAAGCATGTTGAAAGTAAAGCAGAATGCGCCTTAAGGGGGATTCTGCGTTACTTTCAGCCTTCTTTAAGCTACAGTACAGGCCACATGGATTTTTCAAAATCCTCTCGACTCCGCGATTTTGTCTTGCGCGGAATGCCTAAAATCGTCCGCCGCGTCGAGAGTCTAAACTCCCGACGCAGCGTCACGAGAGTTTTTTCCGCTGCGAAATTTACACCTCAATTTCGCCGCGTATCCGCGGCGTTCGTAACTTCGAACGCAGCGTTTGTCCTCTCGTTCGAGAGTTTAATTACCTGGCCCACGGCGGAGATTTTGACGGATATTTTACATTATGTTGCTACTTTTTCAGCTTTGTCCCTATTAAATTATTTTCAAATGCATCAACATCAGGGAAAACACCAGCCGAAAAAGTTTTACGCGAGCATAATTAAATCTTCCTTTTATACAAAATAGCCTACTGGCCACCGACAACGTTACGGACAAAATAATAAAACTGAAATGAAATACCTACTATTTCTTATTTATGTTGTCCATAATCTATTAGATCTGGTCCGTTATTCAAAACATATATATATAGATCTACCAACATCCACAGCTAAATGAAAACAAGGTATTCCGAAAACGAGGATAATCCATTTTCTGAAAATCTGACAACTAGGTCAACCTATTAAATTTATATCAGTCCACCGTATACAAAGAAGCTTTTTTGTATACTCAGTAAGTATCCATGCTTTCACGTAAAAAAAAATCCTCACGAAAAAGGTTGGGTTTTTGTTGTAATTATATTTAAATCTTATATGATACATCAGGAACTTAGTCTATAATCTACGTTCCTGGATACATGTATATTTTTAAATGGCTATGAGTATAAGAACCCGTACTCATAAACTCACAGGTACATGTAAATATGTCTTAAGCGGTAATAAAATAATGTCATTGACTCATTGTGCATCCGATTCGATCGAATGAGGTGCAAAATCCATCTTTTTTTTTTATGTTATTCAGGCCGATTTAGCACCTCATTCGAATTAGATGCACCAGTGACATTATTTTATTAACATTTTTGACACATTTACATGTACCTGTGCCTAAACTGTGAGGCTAGGAGCACAGGTACTTGACACATACTTTATTATTTATTTTTTTTAAAAGGGGGGGGGGGGGGGGTCATAGATAATAAAGTATGTGTCAAGTACCTGTGGCTAGGAGTACGGATTCGTCTTCGTAGCCTGATGGGTGATACGGCACTTTTTTCTTTTTTTTTACCAAATTACAATTCATGTATGTATTAACGCTGTTTTTGCGATTACCAGGTCAATTTTTTGCTATTAGTTGTTGTTTGGTGGAATTTGTCGAAGGGTTTTTATGTAAGAAATAAAAGACCTGATGTGTATCGTTGTCGGTCACTATTTAAGCTATCTATCAACATGTCTGTCTGTCTGTCTATGTGTTTCATTGTTCCGTCAAGTTTCACGCTTACACAATATTTTTTTATTATAATTATGTTTTGAACTATATAGAACAGTTAAACCGCGGAATTGAACACACATGTGTATTTATAATTCCGTTGCTAAACTGATTTGTATCGTTGAATCGTTATCGGAACTTTCAAAAGTACAGCTAATTAATGGTATTTTGTTGTCTTTCAGGTAAGACTCTTTTCATCTCATCAAAATGCTAAGATATTGTTCCTGACAGTCTCCATCAAATGTCGAAGGAAGACTAGGGTGATACTGAAGAATGATGTGTCTTACCTTGCTGTGTGTCATTCTCGGCCAAATGGCTGCAGAGATACAGAGACATACAAAGACAGACAGACAGACAGACAGACAGACTGCGGTGATACTGAGGAAATATGTGTCTTACCTTGCTGTGTGTCAAACTCGGCTAAATGTCTGCACAGAGATACAGAGACATACAAAGACAGACGGACAGACAGACACACACACACACACACACACACACAGATTGTTTCAACAATTCCTTTATTACTCTGAGAGCACATATACATGTAATGACATGAGGAATATTCGCATAAACTAGTATATTTATGGGTAGCACACACGAAGTCAGTTAAAAAAAAATGAGGTCGTCTTGTGATGAAAACTGACTGGAAAATGCTAATGGTTAAGAACACAGACTACAGGGATGACTTTGTCTGTAAGACAAATATATTGCCTTCGCCGGCAAAAAATTTGAGTATTTTCAACTTACTGTAATTTTTGTGAAAAATGAAAGCAGATCAAAATTCTGTTCACATGCACGTCTATGGTACATGTGCAAAATCTCTGCCAAGTAATAAGGTTGTAGCTTGACAACTGTAGGAGGAGTTATCCAGACAAAGTATGTATTAAACAATTTAAGAGAAGTCCAGAGAACAAAATCATACATGTATCTATACAACATACTAACAAACAAGAGAAGATCGATCCTGGTCTGGGTCTACTGTTTGCAAAGGTGATAAAATGCGTATCTATATATGGAGGAAAGGGTTAACTAGTTTCAATTAGCTTTGTTCAGAGCTCGTGAATTTCCTGCACGAGTGTTTTGTCATTTCAAATGTATGTTTCGTAGATATTATGTGTCGGGGCCTTCGTGGTAGAGAGAATATATAGTCACTGTGAGTAGCCATCACTCAGACCCTCGCCTATGGGAGTTCGATCACAGTCTGGGTTCGAACTTTTCAAGTGGAAAAGACTAAACAGAGTCAGGTAGACTGATTGCTAAAGAGAATTATTAAACAATCACAAACAATACAGAAATTGCCGAGTTTGAGCTATGCCTCACAATTCTATGTTTTTCTACTATTTTTATGACGTGGATTGCATCTATATGTAATCGCTGTGTAATCATTTTTTGTATGTGTTGATTTTTAACCAGTGTGTGTTATAGGTCTATGTGTATATCATGCTAAATGAGATAAAAAACAAATCAGTTACGCCGAGTTACGTTATTTTTTATCTAGTTTTGTTTGTTAATCCATAATTATGATGCTCAATCTTACATAAACTGCATGAGAACGATCTAAGACTCGACTCAAAACCGTAATAAGCTTGAAACAAGGTGCATACAGAATGGGAACTGGTAAAAAATGTAGACCCAGAACAGGTGTTCCTTTTGAAGCTCTGTTATCTATTTTTGTTCTTCTTTGTAGAATGTTTACTCTGAAAAAAGAGAGAGATACGGGAATTATTTATAAATATATATAAAAAAAAAAATGAAATCTTTGTCCTAGGTCAACACAGTAATTCAATACTAGTTCTACGCATTGTTTGAAAGTACGCGTCAGGGCTGCCATTTCTCCGGATATTTCCTAAATCTTCGGGTTTTATTTCTGGTACATGGTAGCTTAAAGCAGACTGAAAGTAAAACAGAATGCGCCCTAAGGCGCATTCTGCTTTAGTGCGCATTCTGCTTTACTTACAGCCTGCTTTAAGAAGTCGCATGTCAACAAAACAAAAAGGCTATGGGGTAAAGGTACGATTCGTAAAATCGCACTTGAAATGCAAATTTGGAAATCTTAGGATTTTTCATGTCAACTTATGGCAGTCCTGACGCGTGTATAGCCTCGATCATAGAAAAGATAGACTGTATAGCTTTAAATTGATAATTACATTATAATTATGTTGAATAAATATTTTAATGGAATGCAAAATTGGTAATTTACTACATAATTGGAAGCATGCGTAACGTCAACGTCATTCGGCAGTGTCCATATTTTTCCGTAGTGCAAAAAACATCTGGTTTAATACGGACAGTTTTCTTTAATTTCGGAGCAGTTTAATTCGTTTTGTTAATTTTCTGTTCATAAACATATTCTTGAATATCTATTTAAATCGTTCTATATACATGTATTCAATTTACGAAGATATAAAATCCATTCGCCCCGCGTGTGTAAATGAACTTTAGTATGCAAGACTCCACTGCTTTTATATCATGTATATATGCTGTGTCGAAACGGAACAGTGAGTGCTTGTTGTGTAAAGAGTAAACACATATTATTACATCAGAAAATGTGCACTGTAAATGATGACGAAAATCGACTTCTACACATCAAAGGGAAACTCGCTTGCAGACTGCAGGTTGAGGTAAACAAAATCTGAAATATGCCATTTATAGTAATGTTGCGACTCAGATTGATCGTACATGTCAATTCCGACAAACTGCTTCCATCTGAATTGCCTGGTTTGGATACATTTATATAATATCTGCATTTATTTTTGTTTATTTTACGAGTCCGTTGTTTACACACTTCAACACATACAATGTAGATCTCGACCAAACGATTACAATATTAATGAACAATTTCTTGTTTCACAGGAGTTTTGTACCTGGACTCTCCGTTGCGAGATCGTCCGCGGAGATTAATGTTATCGATTTTCCCACGTAGCGTGACACAGCGCGAAATCGCCGCGGATCCGCGGCGGATTAAGGTACTAAAAACGCGGCGGAAAAAACGCGCTGTCCTAGGCAGTCGGGACAGGAAAAACGCAGAGATTGTCCTCGCAAACTGATTTCTGTCCGCAGAGGACGAGAGGAATAAGCAAAATCCATGTGGCCTGTACTGTACCCTATGCTAGAATATAGAAAATATTTCTAAGTTCTTATCATGCATATTCATAACTGTATAAATTGGAACTATTTTCCTCAATGGAGAAATAAATTAAAGGCGTAAAAAGGTGTATTTATGGGATAATGGGTTAAAGCAGGCTGAAAGTAAAGCAAAATTGAGGGAGTTAAATGAAGTTTTTCATAATTTTCTCAATTATGTCTATATCAGACCCTATGGTGCGACTTACGTGACTCATTAGAATTATCTTTTCTATACAGTACATCACATGGTTTGGTGCCTACATACAGATTTAATACTCTCTTTATCTGGGCAGGTCTTGAAGATAAGGGGTGTAGATCTATTTCAAAGAATAAAATCTTTATTTCTGAATAAAACCCTATAGTGTCACTACTACTTTTGTAATGTACCTTTGAGACAATTCTTATGATTAGTACCACCATAGGAATTGGTGCTGAAATGAGTGAGAAAATGTTGGATTTGTTCAGTTTACTCTCGTATCTGGGACTTGATTCAACGATCAATACTTACTTGTTTCGCGCAAGTTTTTTTTTTAATGTTTCTTCAATTAAATTTCAGACAAAAAACTATATTAAATTTTGCAAGTAACAATTGTGAAGACATTATAGCCTCCCTTGGGTTCATCTTTACCAGGGCTCCAGATAAGAGGTAGTTTTTCCAACAAATCCCACATTTTCTCACTATTTTTAGCACCAAATCCTATGGTGTTAATACTCATTAGAGACGATTCTAATGAGTAGTGACACCATAGGGTTTAATTGAAAAATAAAGATTTTAGTTTTTGAAATACCCCCCTTATCTGGAGCCCTGATTACACCCTCCCTTGGGTTCATGTTTACACTTTCTGTCTTATTTCTCCAACTCTTAAAATGCTAGCAGCGGATGTATGCCCCACAGTGATTACCTTTGCAAACAGTTTGGATCCAGATGAGACACTGCCTAACCCAGCATCTCATCAAGATCCAAATTGTTTAACACTCTGATTTTTGTTTTGTGAAAGAAATTTAGAATTCTGTTTTTAGAACAGTTGCAGACGATTATATTTACAGACGAAAAAATTACCCAGCATGCACAGAGTTAATGTTTTTATGTTTTTTTATGCTGATTTTTTAACTAAGACAATTCCGCTGTTGCAAAAAAATGATGACTTAGTTTATGTTGATTTTTAGAGCTGTTTTAAGAAAATATTTTCAGAAAAGTATAAGTAGAACCAACAGTGTAGACCCTGATCAGATGCTTCCATAACCCATTACCAGATAGACTGTTTCTAGTTTTGAACACAGGTGACCACTTAAAGCAGGTTGAAAGTCAAGCAGAATGCGCCCTAGGCGCATTCTGCTTAACTTTCAGCCTACTTTAAGCTATCATCTGTTGGATATAGCAAATATTTCTTATGAAACGTACTCATGACTGTATAAAAAGGATCTACTTTCTTTAGTGGAGGAATAAACTATAGGTGTAAAAAGGCATATTTATGGGGAAATGGGTTAACCCTTTACTCCATAGATACACTCTTAATTTATTCCTGTGAGTGACCGAGCATAGTTTCAATTTATACAGTTATGAAGCATGCACCATAATCAGGAAATCTATTCTATATCCTAGCAGATGAATTTATTAACTTAAAGCAGGCTGTAGGTAAAGCAGAATGCACCTTAACCCATTACCCCATAAATATGCCTTTTATGCCTTTTGTTTATTCCTTCACTGAAGAAAATAGTTCCAATTTATACAGTCAAGAATATGTATCATAAGAAATATTTTCTATATCCTAGCAGATAGAAGCTTAAAGCAGGCTGAAAGTAAAGCAGAATCTGCCTTAAGGCACATTCTGCTTTACTTTCAACCTGCTTTAACCCTTTCCCCCATAGAAGCGCCTTTTAGCGCATTAATTTTATTCCTTCAGTGATGAAAATAGTTCCAATTTATACAGCCATAAATATGTATCATACAAAATATTTTCTATATTCTAGCAGATGATAGCTTAAAGCAGGCTGAAAGTAAAGCAGAATGCGCTTAAGGCGCATTCTGCTTTACTTTCAACCTGCTTTAAGAGGACACCTATATTCAATACTAGAAACAGGCTATGTGGGAAAGGGTTAAGTGGTCTCATATCTTTAATACTAGAAAAAGGTTATGGGGGAATGGATTAAGGTACATTCTGCAGTACTTACTGCCTGCTTTAACCCTTTCCCCCATAGAAGCGCCTTTTAGCGCATTCAGTTTATTCTTGCCCTGAAGAAAATAGTTCCAATTTATACATTCATAAATATGTATAATACAAATTATTTTCTATATTCTAGCAGATGAAAGCTTAAAGCAGGCTGAAAGTAAAGCAGAATGCGCTTAAAGCGCATTCTGCTTTACTTTCAACCTGTTTTAAGTGGACACCTACATTCAATACTAGAGATATGCTATGTGGGAAAGGATTAAGCTGCTCATAGGACATCAAAATTTAAGATACATCTTCAGGATTATTTAAATAGAAGTTGAAAATAAGCAAATTTAACTTGTCCATTTAACCTATTATCCCATAGTTTATTTCTAGTTTTGAAGACAGATGAATACTTAAGGCAGGTTGAAAGTAAAGCAGAATGCGCCTTAAGGCGCATTCTGCTTTATTTTCAGCCTGCTTTAAGCTACCATCTACAAGGATATAGAATATATGTCTTATCATTATGGTGAATATTCATAAAAGTATGAATTGGAACTATTTATATCAGAAGAGGAAACAATTGGAGGCATAAACAGGCATATTTATTGGCTAAACTGGGTTAAAGACTTTTCCTCAGTCCATTGAGGGACCACCAGCCCATTGTTCTGGAGGTGTCAAAGCACGTGCAACACAATCTCAGTTTACCTGGTGAGGTCCAGATTATACTCATGCTCTTGTGATTTTCAATGGTTATTTCTAACCAAACTATCAAATATAAAGGTCTGGTCTCACATAAGACGATTCAATGGTTCAATATGCACAAGACCCATGCTTTTTGCAAGGAAATTGAAGGTAAATAATCTGGCAAGGCGTTATGACCAGAAGGTCGTCAGGAGATGAAAGGACTTAAATGGGTGTAAGAGTTAACCCTTTAACCCATAGCCTGTTTCTAGTATTTAAGATATGTGACCTATAAAAGTAGGCTAAAAGTAAAGCAGAATGCGCCCTATGGCGCATTCTGCTTTACTTTCAGCCTGCTTTAAGTTAATATCTGCTAGGATATAGAAAAAAATTCTTATGATACATATTCATAACAGTATAAAAGTTGCTTCTATAAGGGAAAGGGTTAATACAAGATACACTGTACGCCCATTACGCCATAAATACAACTTTTTACGCCTTTAATTGATTCCTCCACAAAAACAAATAGTTCCACTTGATACTTGTAGTCATTAACATATTCCAAAAGATATATTTTCTATATCTTAGAAGATTAAAGCTTAAAGCAGGCTGAAAGTAAAGCAGAATGCATTCTGCTTTACTTTCAACCTGCTTTAAGTATAGTCACCTGTTTTCAAAACTAGAAACATGCTATGGGTCAGGGTAATGGGTTAAACAAGGCAGAACGTAATTACTTTCCTCTGAAGTTGTCCACAGAATTCTGCCAATTATCTTTGACAAGAAAGAGAAGATAAATGTTAGGTACACAGTCTACATCAATTCATAATTACCTAAACCAGTCATGCAAGGGCAATAACTCATGTAAATGTTACATCAGTTTTTGTTTCAACCCATTACCCAATAGCCTGTTTCTAGTTTTGAAGACAGGTGACTAATTAAAGCAGGTTGAAAGTAAGGCACATTCTGCCTTACTTTCAGCCTGCTTTAAGGTACCATCTGCGAGGATGAAGAAAATATTTTGTATGGTACATACCGTATTCATTACTGTTTATAAAGTGACACTATTTTCAGTAGTGGAGGAATCAATTAATGTGGTAATGCATTGGGTTAAAAACAGCTGCGACCACTTAAAGCAGGTTGAAAGTAAAACGATAAGCCTTAAGGCACATTCTTCTCTACTTACAGCCTACTTCAATTTACAATCTGCTAGAATATAGGAAATATTCAGGACAGAATAAATTGGAAATATTTTCATCAGTGGAGGAATAAATTAATGTCATAAAAAGGAGTATTTATGGGGTAATTAATGGGTTAAAATGCTATACTAGAGAAATAAAAGCAGACAACAATTTTTAAGCAAATGATATTGCAAAATTCAATTATATAATTACCAAAGTAGGCAACATGTAAGCTCAGGCAACAAGAAAATTCTTGGTGTCAGATCTGGCTCCAAACTTCTTGTATAAGGGTCTAGAAAATTGGTTTCCCATGTTCAATAACTAAATGATGTAAGTAAAGTAGGACCAGAAAATCTGAAATTTGCAAATATATTTTGAGGACAGAATATAGGCCAGTGATTTTATTTCTCAGATAAAAAGCTATTTGCTTAGTTAAATGTTAAAGTTCACTACAGGGGGACCTCAGATAAGAGCTCCAAATAAGGTAAGGGTTATTTGCAAAAACTAAAATCATTATTTCAGCATTAAACCCTATGGTGTTACTATTCATTAGAATCGTCCCGTTGAGACGATTCTAATGAATGGTTACACCATAGGATTTGGTACTGAAACAAGGGAGAAAATGTTGGATTTGTTCCGTTTACTCCTATATCTTATCTGGAGCCCTGCATGTAGTAGACTGTTGAATTTCAATCCAGTTTCCGCCAGCTCTGAGCCGACACCGTCGCCATCCATAAACTCGTCATCGATTAGCTTTCCAGTCCATGTTACCTCCCACAGAGTAGATATATATATAAATCTTCAAAACTTACATACATTATGACCTTACCATGCTGAATATAATTATAATCTTATTATGGTTAACCCCGCCCCCTTTTTGAAAAGCCCCTCCCATTTATCCTGTTTCCAAGCTCTGGGATTTTCTCCTCAATATCTAATATTAATTCTTTTAAGCCTTCTTCCTGATATCTTGTTTTTAGTATTGAAGACAGGTCGTTGCTTAACCCTTAGCACGTTTCTAGTTTTGAAAACAGGTCTCCACTTAAAGCAGGTTGTAAGTAAAGCAGAATGTGCCTTAACCCTTTCACCCATACAAGTGCCTTTTAATGCATTCAGTTTATTCATTCCTCCACTAAAGAAAATAGTTCCAACTTATACAGTTATGAATATATATTATAAGAAGATTTCTTTATTCTATCAGATGGTAGCTTAAAGCAGGCTGAAAGTGAAAAGCAGAATGGGTCTTCAAAACTAGACACACTCGAGACTGACTATGGGGCAAAGGGTTAAGGCACATTCTGCTTTACTTTCAGCCTACTTAAGATATATCATCTGCTAGAATATAGAAAATGTTTATGAAATATATTCATGAATGTATAAATTTGAACTATTTTCTTCAGTAGAAGAATGAACTGAATGCGTTAAAAGGCGCTTCTATGGGGTAATGGGTTAAGGTAGACTGAAATCAAAGCAGATTGCTCCTAAGACATCATCTGGTAGGAAACCGTAGGATACAATAGATAATGGTGCATTTTCACACTGTAGAAAGACTGGTACTATTTTTATTGTGGAGGATTAAATTAAAGGCATAAAAAGGCATATTAAAGGGGTTATGGGTTAACCATGCAGACTTAGTTATCTAGTAGTTTGACAGATGCAGGGCTCCAGATAAGAGGAGAACTCCAATTACTAAAATCCTAATGTCAGCACCAAAACCTATGTTGTGTCTATTCATTAGAATCCTCTTGAACAGATGATTCTAAAAAGTAGTCACATCACCCTTTACCCTATATCTTGGTTTTGAAGGTATGTGAGCAATTAAAGCAGGTTGCAGTCACTGTATCTTTCCAGATGGTACCTTAAAGCAGGTCAAAAGTAAAGCAGAATGTTCTTTAAACCATTACCCAATAAATATGCCTTTTTTTTTTTGCCTTTAAAAATATTATTCGTCCACTATTGACTAAAGAAAATAATTTTATTTTATACAATCAGGATTAATGGACCAAAAAAACTCTTTTTCTATCTCCTAGTGGATTGTAGCTAAAAATCAGGCTGAAAGTAAAGCAGAATGTACCTTAAGGTGCATTCTGCTTTACTTTCAACCTGCTTTAAGTGTTTACCTAGTCTTCAAAACTAGAAACAGGCTGTGGGGTTATGGGTTAAGGAAAAAATATATTCTTCATTATTTCATCCTGCTTTAAGTGGTCATGCATTTATCTCCAAAACAATAAAAGTACCACAATAGCCATTTTTTTTCTCTTTCAAGGAAAACACAGCTCTAAGACCTACAACGTTATCTACCTTCAACCTCAGGCTGCACTGACCAAAATCCCGACAAAAATCAATGTCGGTCGGCAACCCTGAAATGAACCAATACCTATTTGACCTGGGATTGGACGAGCGCCACAACAGATTACATAATGTATAGATTTTTTTCTCTGAGTTCGACCAACAATACGTAATTTGCCAGTACGTATTTGTGATATGTATTAGTGATTTATATAGCGCAGGAAGGAAAGTTTGCGTCACGGCTGCCCATAATATTTGGCCTCAATTTTTTAACCAGCATATTAACTTGGCATTACGTATTCCAGGCAGGAAACTGGAAATCAGCTCTTTCTCCATGGTTTGTTTTCTGAGTGTTTAACCCATTACCCCGTAAATATGCCCTTTTACGCCTTTAATTTATTCCTCTACTGAAGAAAATAGTTTAAATTCACCCAATAATGAATATGTATCATTTGAAATAGTGTCTATACCCTAGCAGATGGTAGCTAAAAGCAGGCTGAAAGTAAAGCAGAATGTGCCTTAAGGTGCATTCTGCTTTACTTTCAACCTGTTTTAAATGGTCACCTATATTCAAAGCTAGAAACAGGCTATAGGGTAATGGGTTTCGACAGGTGTTTACTTTAACCCATTCCCTCATAGCCTGTTACTGGTTTTAAAGATATTTGGCCACTTACAGCATGTTGAAAGTACTTTTAACCTGCTTTAACTCTTTCCTCCCTGAAACTTTAAATGGACAATCCCAGTTTCCATTTTAGTCTAGTACATTTCTGACTTTTAAGGGTTATTTTTGTCAATGTTTTACATCACTGTTTGCATAGGACAAGTGTATTTGCACATGTATACTGTTTGAAAAGGACGCCTATATGCGGGACTAGGGCTCAAAGGGTTTAGATACCATCTACTAGGATATAGAAAATATTCATGACTATATATAAATTGGAACTATGTTCTTCATTGGAGGAATAAATTAAAGGTGTTAAAAGGTGTATATACATGTATGTGGTAAAGGGTTAACCCAGTACCCCATAAATATGCCCTTTAGTTTAACACCATTAATTTAGTCCTCCGATAAAGAAAATAGTTCCTATTCTTACAGTCATGAAAATATATGTACCATAAGCAGTGATAATTTTAGAAATCGGATGAATGAGTCCTCAGGATGCACCTTCTGTAAAACAATGAGTCCTTGAGACTAACATTGAGTCCTAGAGGTGAAAAGTTGACCCAATATCCCATAACTTATTGCTAGTTTTTAAGACAGGTGACCACTTAAAGCAGGTTGAAAGTAAAGCAGAATGTGCCTTAATGCACATTCTGCTTTACTTTCAACCTGCTTTAAGCTACTATTTGCTTATGAGTAATAGGTTAATAAAGGCCAGAAAAGCTATGGGTCCATGGGACTCGCAACTTTTTAAATAATGAGTCCCTGGCAAATGTAATGAGTATAGGACTCGGGATGCACAGGTAAAATAATCACTGCATAAGAAGTATTCTACACCACAGCAGATAGTAGCTTTTAAAGCAGGTGGAAATTAGTCAACAAGGCTAGAGAAATTAACATTTAACCCTTAGCCCGCCAAATAAATTGTCGTCTGCTATATTTCTCGTCTGCTTCAAGTTTCAAAGTGCTTCAAAGTTGCTCAAAATTGCTGAAAATGTTGTCCGAGTGTCAAACAGCTTCGATCCGGATTAGACGCCGAGTTACTCGGCGTCTCATCCGGATCCAAGCTGTTTGCATATGGAGCTGTAGTCGTGATTTGCAGGCTAAGGGTTAACTTTGGGATAAAGGTTTAATACATAAAACTACTATACATTCAGTTTTAATACAGGTTGTAAATTGTTTCAAGCAAGATAAAAATAATGCAGAAAGCATTAATAAGCAGGCACCTGCCTTAAGAGGTCTACATGCAACTTCACTAAATAATCACTTAACCGGCCATTTTTGTAACCTCGCTGATCATAGCCCGTTTCTAGTTTTGAAGACAGGTAATCACATACAGCAGGTTATGTACCTTAATTAGGGCACATTCTGCTTTAATTTCAGTCTGCTTTAAGCTACAATCTGCTAAAATATATAGAAAATATTTCATATGATACATACTCATGACTGTATAAATTGGAACTACTGTCTTCAGTGGAGGAATAAGGTAAATGCGTAAAATTGTGTACCTTTGTAGTAATGAACTATTATAGAATTGACTACATATTGACATCCTTATTTTTGGCTCGGAGAGCCTATATCGAATCCTTACGAAAAATATTGGTGCGAGTCTATCTCCCCCTACAAACAAATTCTGTCATACGGGGTTTACATATGCTAACGGAGCTTCAGTTGCTGGATACGTCACTATCAGGGCAGCACTGAGTTAAACTCAGGATCCCGAGTCTGTACCTGTGGTGATTTAAACACCGTATTTACTCCCTTGTAATAAACATTCACCTTAGTAGTCATAGCAGACGATGCATTATAAGACATGCACATTACAAAATTCTTTAGGGTCTTTAAGCGCTGCAGGTTTCTGCTTAATGCATGGCATGCAGAAACTCCATTATTAGCTTTCTGCATTACTTTATTCTACATTAAACTGAAAGTCCGAGCCTGCAGTACTACAGTACTTTGATTGTTAAACCAATTCCTATGATGACTCAGGGCTCCAGATAATTGTAGTTTTTCAAAAACTAAAATCTTTATTTCTGCATTAAACCCTATGGTGTTACTATATACTCATTAGAATCGTCTCTTCGAGACGATTCTAACAAGTAGTAACACCATAGGTTTGGTGCTGAAATGAGTGAGAAAATATTGAATTTGTTCAATAAACTTCCTCTTATCTGGTGCCCTAGATGTGACTTCTCATTAAAATCATTTTAAGAAGTCACAACATAGAGTTTTGTTCACACATTAGGAGAAAATGTTGATCGAATGGGGGGCAAAAAATAAACCGACAGGCTATGACTTTCAATAGTATTTAATAAAAATGTTCTGTTTAATGCCAACCGTTTAAACATTTAACAAAATTGCTAAACGCGAAAGCCCTACTGACAAGTAATTGGAATAAATCAATCAATTCTATTCAATGGGGGGAAATGAAAGGGTTGGCAGTTAATTCGTTTTCGGTTATTTGGTCGAGAGGAAAAAAACAGATATATATTCTAATGTACCTTAGACTTAACCCCTTAACCCCGTAAATACGCCTTTTTATGCTTTTGATTTACTCCTACACTGTCGAAAATAGTTTCAATTAATTTATTATATGCCTTCGAGTGATATCGAGCGTTTCCGCGTGTATTTGCAGAGTAAAATACAAGAGTCTGTATCAGCCACCTTGTATCAGCCACTTTGTATTTTACTCTGACGTCGCTTTCGATTTGACGTGACGTCATTTACGTACATGTACGAGTACCGCGTTATTCTTTGTGGCATACAAAAAATCTTGTTCTGCCTCAAATAACTAATAAATTTTGGATATACAGTTAAACCTCTATGTATCGAACTTCGATTAATCGAATACCCAGTTGTGTCGAAGTTTTTTATAAGTCCCGATCTTTTCCACTATATATTACTTGTAAAAACACATCCATGAATCGAAGTTATGTGTATCGAATTCCCCGTTGTGATGAAGTTTTTTTCCAATCCTTTTCATATAAATCCAACATAAAATACCACAAATGTATCGAACATCGATTACCTGTCAACTAACGTGGATCAACGGATTACATGACTCGCTAGACTGACGCTAATTGTTCACACCTTCGCGTGTAAACACGCTGGGGTGCTTTTAATTCTGCATGCACAATCTCGAATCTGTGTTATCAGTAATAATTGGGTAAGTTTGTCATTTAATTGTTTCACAGTTTTCGCTAATGATATTGACAACGCCGCCATATTTAAAAATGACACCAATTTATCCAAATGAGTAAATAAACCGCAAGGGCTGTTTTGGACCGACAATTAACGAAACAAGCCAAACTTTGTGAGAAGTTTAATAATGCTGATAAACCAGTGGTCGGCGTTCTATTATCAGAGCCACAACATGGCAGATGCGCTCTGATCATGGTCTGTCCGGTGAAATACCCGGTAACCAATCCGTGGGGATAGCTGGGCAGACCCATCTCACAACGAACGACAACTCTGCTACGATACAATAACGATATTACTGTATGTTCGTATTCACGCACCTGCAATCTTGACATCCTCAAAGTCGAAAATTAATCTTTAAAATCATAATTATTTAATCAAATGTTTATTTCAATTTAGAAGCTAAATTGATTGACATTTACACTGTAGTACGATTTTCGGCATTTCCGCCGTAGTTTCGCATCTTGGTGTAATTGACAGCATCTAAGTTGAAAGTAAGATACATGTAGTTTCTTTTTCTATGTTTTAATGCGTATATTTTTCTACCTTTGTACACATGTATTGTATTTTGTTATTTATGCCGTTGTTTTTATAAATGATAAAGAACACGTCGGATTTATGTTTTATTTCAATATGCCAAAATACACATAGACGACCGGGAACGATAGTTCTTATAGATCTTATATGCATTGAAATTCAATACTCAAATCACAACCCATTTATGATTCGAAGCCCCGATGTTTCGAAGTTTTTTTCACAGTCCCTTGAAGTTCGATACATCGAGGTTTAACTGTAGAATGATTTTAACGACTATTTAGTTGTTTCTTGTTTGTATTCAAGGCATATAATAAACACATCACCAGTTGGCAGTGCGCAACAGAGTGTTGCATTTAGCTCTAGACGTTTTTGGCGGAAACAACCGATCAGACTCGCGCCAAGGCGCTCTTCTATTTCCGCCAAAAACGTCTCGAGCTAAATACATCACTCTGTATCGCACTGTCAACTGGTAATGTGTATATATTCATGTATATGTATCATCAAAAATATTTTCTATAATTATTCTAGCAGATGATAGCTTAATGCCTTAAGGCGCATTCTGCTTTACTTTCAACCTGCTTTAAGAGGTCTGCAGCTGTAACCTTCTATACTAGAAACAAGCTATGGGGTAATAGGTTAACTGCCTTCACGTCATCATCTGCCTTAAATTATTGTTCTCTGCTTTTATTTCTCAAATTTATATTTCAGGCAATTTAACTACAAAAACATCTGATTCTTAACCTGTGAGTGCCAAACATTTGGATCCTGATCAGATGCCTCAATTTCTTTTAACCAGCGCTCCAGATAACAGGTAGTTATTTCAACAAATCAAACATTTTATCACTCATTTCAGCACCAAATCCTATGGTGTTACTACTCATTAGAATCGTCTCAAAGAGACGATTCTAATGAGTAGTGACACCATAGGGTTTAATTCAGAAATAAAGATTTTAAGTTTTGAAAAACTACCCTTATCTGTTGCTCTGTTTAACTGAATGGTGTCTGATCAAAATCCAAAATGTTTGCAAAGAATTTTAACCACTGTACATGAGGTTACAGGCAGACAAGAGGATAAGTTAAATGCTTTAAACATTATTACCTGCTTTTGTTTCTTAATATCTAGATTTTTGGAAAAATTAATTGCAGAAACATTATAATATGAGTGGAAAACTATTTGTAACCTGATCAGATGCTGTTTTACTCCGGTACAAACTGCAGAGCTCAAGATAAGGGGATGTGTTTTCAAAAAACTAAAATCTTTATTTCTGCTTTAAACCCTATGGTGTAACTACTCATTAGAATCGTCTCGAAGAGACGATTCTAATGAGCAGTAATACCGTAGATTTTGATGGTGAAATGAGTGAGAAAATGTTGGATTTGTTCAGTTTACTCATATCTTGGACCCTGATACCCTGTAATGTACTCTTTACATGCTATCGGCAGATATTTGTGCCACAGTGATTACCTTTGCAAACAGTTTGGATCCTGATGAGACGCCGTGTTATAACACGGCGTCTCATCAGAATACAAACTGTTTGACACTCTGACCCTGTTTTGAAAAGAAATATAGAAAATTATATTTTAAGACACTTATTGCAGACGAAAAAATTTACCCAGCATGCAAAGAGTTAAGGTTATGGCAGTGGTTTGTGATTTAACGGTTCCAACACGTGAAACATTTTAATACAATAAATAAGGTGCCAGACGGTCCATTCTCCCAGGCCAACATAGGACCAAATGAACCAAAGAAAACATCTTAGTTTCACTCTTCTCTCCCTAAATATATATAAAGCTGTGAACATTTATCATCTAAACTATTACACTGACTAACAAGAAATGTGTCAATGCCACGAAACCAGGTTTTCAAGGTTTAACTAAATATTCTCAAGCTAGCTAGTGGTCTTAATTGGTCTGTTATCCAATCTTTCACCCATTACCCCATAAATACGCCTTTTTACGCCTTTAAGTTATACCTTCACTCAAGAAATTACTCCCAATTTATGCAGTCATGAATATATATTATTAGAAATATTTTCTTTATTCTAGCAGATGGTAGCTAATTAAAGCAGGCTGAAAGTAAGTGGTCAACTATGTTCAAAACTAGAAACAAGCTATGGGGTAGTGGGTTAAGATAATGACTGCAAAACATTTTTTTCTGTTTTAAGTAACAGTGACCTGAAAACCAATCCCAGAAGTAACAGGTCTTAATGTAAGCTTCCTAAATACAAAGTTTGGTCAAAATTGGGATATATCAAATCTACGGTTATTATTGACTGGAATCCATTTTTCTATTTCTTGTAACAGCAACTTTGATGTTGATCAGATGCCAACGAAATAAATTCGAAGCTAGGTCTTAATGAAGCTAATTTAAGGCTACATACCAATTTTGGTCAAAATTGGCCCTTAGTTGGGCGGCATATAGTCTGCAGTTATTGACCAAAAAGTGGGGGGTTTTTTTCTATTTTAAGTAACAGCAACCTTGACCTAGATAATGGATGACCCCCAATTACATTCCCAATCATGTATCAAATACATACCCAAGCTAGGTCAACATGTATTAGTAAGCTAGCTACATACCAAGTTTGGTCAAAATATGTTAATCCTAACTAAAGTTATTGACCAGAAATCCCCTGTTTGACACCACCCGCTCAAAGACATACCCCCATTCTAATTACCAGATTTGCTGTTAAAAACTTGGTTAATAAATGTTCATCCTTTACGCCATAGCCTGTTTCTAGTTATGAAGAAAGTGACCACTTAAAGCAGGTTGAAAGTACGTAAAGCAGGTTGAGAGTAAAGCAGAATGTGCCTGAACTCTGTTATTTTTTACACCTTTAATTTATTCCTTCACTGAGTAGAATAGTATCAATTCAAACAGTAATGACGATGTATTCTTACTAGCAACAGGGCTCCAGATAAGGAGGGTATTTCAAAAACTAAAATCTTTATTTCTGCTTTAAACCCTATGTTGTCACTACTCATTTGAATCGTCTTGAAGAGACGATTCAAATGAGTAGTAACACCATAGGCTTTTATTTTAAAATAAGTGAGAAAATGTTGGATTTGTGCAGTTTACTCCCTCTTATCTGGAGCTCTGTAGCAATATTTTCTATATTCTATCAGATGATAGTTTAGAGCAGACTGCATATGCAGCGTATTCATGAATGTTTAACCCAATACCCCATAAATACACATTTTTATGTCTAATTAATTCCTCCACTGAAGAAAATAGTTCCAATTTATACAGTCATGAATATGCCGCATAAGACATAGTCTCTATATTCTAGCATATCATACCTTAAAGCAGGCTGAGAGTAAAGCAGAATGTGCCTTAATCTTCAATACCAGGCTACGGGGTAAAGGTTTAAATGGACGAAAACTAAAATCTTTATTTCTTTATTTAATCCTATGGTGTCACTACTCAAACCGTCTCTTTGAGAATATTCGAATGGAGAGTCACACCATTGGATATTGTTATGATATGATGGAGAAAATACTTGATTAGTTCCTTCCATTTACTCCCTCTTATCTGGAGCCCTATTATATAACAGAGATCCAGACCAGGGGAGTATTTCAAAAACTAAAAGCTTTATTTCTGTATTAAACCATATGGTGTCACTACTCACGAGAACCATCGCTTCGAGACGATTCTAATGAGTAGTAACACCATAGGATTTAGTGCTGAAATGAGTGAGAAGATGTTGGATACTTCTTCAGTTTACTCCCTCTTATCTGTAGTCCCAGTCCTATATTATATAATAATAACTTAAATATAGCCAGGTTTCCATGTCAACAAGTAATTCCACCAATCCCTTGAGAAATCAATGAAGTTTTTAAAATGAAACGATAGAAACAATGACAGTGTTTCAAAACCTACAAAAAAAAATTGCATTAAACCCTATGGTGTCACTACTCATTAGAATCGTCTCGAAGAGACGATTCTAATGAGTAGCAACACCATAGGATTTGATGCTGAAATAAGTAAGATTTATTCACTTTACTCCCTCTCATCTCAAGCTTATTATAAAACTCTCTAAACCAGAAAACTCTCAAAACCAAAGATTTCTGTTTTCAGCGGTTTCGACTGTACTGATTTACTTATAGCCAGCTTTCCATGTAGACCAGTAATTCCACCAATCCCTTGAGAAATCAATGAAGTTTTTAAAATGAAATGATAGAAACAATGAGAAAAAAAAGATTTCATAGGCCGCATTCACCATTTTCTTGACAGCTCTGTCGCTTCTTCTAAAGCCAGATCTAGATTTATTGGGTAAAATTGCCTATCAGCCATGGCTTTGTATTTTTTCTCCTTTTTTTAATTTGTTTTCTGTCTGGGAAAAAAAGGTCAAGCGTTGGGCAGACACACACAAAATGAAATCCCATGGATGAAAAATGTAATCGGCTATAAGATTATGTCGGCTTATTCCTTCCATAGTCTTCAGTGCGAAAAAGCCAGGGCTCCGGATAAGGGAAATTTTTCAAAAACTAAAATCTTTATTTCTGCATTAAACCCTATGGTGTCACTACTCATTAGAATCGTCTCTTCGAGACAATTCTAATGAGTAGTAACACCATAGGATTTAGTGCTAAAATGAGTGAGAAAATTTTGGATTTGTTAGGAAAACTCCCTCTTATTTGGCGCCCTGAAAAGCTATATTATATGCAGGGTTACAGATAAGAGGGAGTAAATGGACCAAATCCAATTATTTCAGCACCAAATCCTATGGTGTTACTACCCATTAAAATTGTCTCAAAGAGGGAAGCATAGGGTAGATCTGATAAAAGAAATATTGTCAACAAGACCGGCACTGTAGTTATTTGCACCTTACCTTTCTTTTTTCAATTGCGGTTAATGCAGAAATAATTTTTTGAAATACTCCTTGCAAATGGCGGAAAAAGACATTTCTTCATACATATCAGTAGATGGTATACTCATCAACCTGTGAAGTTTTATTAACCCATTATCCCATAAATACACCTTTTTACGCCCTTAATTTATTCTTTCAAAAATACCACTTTATACAGTAATTAATGAATATGATGCATAAGAAATATTTTCTATATCCTATCAGATAGTAGCTTAAATCAGGCTGAAAGTAAAGCAGAATGCCCTTGAGGCGCATACTGCTTTACTTTCAACCTGCTTTAAGTAGTCAACTATTTTCAATACAAGAAACAGGCTATTGGGTAATGGGTTAAATCCAATGAACATTTAGGAGGAGTTGCCCTTACAAGCCCTTATAACCTATAAGACATGAAACAATAGAGTTAAATTAGCCTCCCTTTGAATTATTTCCCTTTAGAAATGGTGGAATGGAAAATCTTTTCTACATGCACATCTTTCAATGGGGCTCTATCAAACTATGAACGGTGTAGGAGGAGTTAATTGCGCTTAAGAGGATGGATGGACAGACGGACAGATGGAAGGAAGGACAAGGTAACTCCTTCATACCCCCAAACAAACGTTTCTGATCTGGATTCAAGCTGTTTGTCACTCTTTTTTTTCTATCAAAATGTCCATTATGTCACTTTGAGAAAAACAGCAGACGACAATTTAATTTTAAGCAGACGATATTGCAGCAGTAAAAGCGTTAGACATAATTGTCCTGTTTAGGGAACTGCGGCAAGGGTCGTTGTAAGGAGGAAGACGTTGTTTGGAGGGCCTTAATTGTAGGGAGGCAGCACTGTACAACATATATGTTTTCATGGCGACATAAGGCTTGATGAGATTTAAAAAACTCCCTGTACTTTAAGCTATGTAACCTAAATAGGCTTTTTTATTCTAGGAATTTTTATCATGGCCTAAATTCAAACCAATGGGGTCAGGTCAGGGCACGACATCCCAGACAGTGAAAGAATCTATTATCTACAGTTACCTCTCTCCATATTAGGACAACCAAATAGAGCAATCAAATTGTTGACCAGTCAGTACCTGGCTATTCAAACCAGGATGAAAGTATATAAAGCAGGATGAAAGTAAAGCAGAAAGCTCTTATTTGGAGCTTTCTGCTTTACTTTCATCCTGCTTTATATAAAGCCTTGCTTTATTAAAGCCTGACACCTGAAATAAACAGGGAGACAGAGTGGTTGTATAAAAGCGGACTAATATTTCATTTTGATAGAAATCTCTTTGTCTTAATATGCCTTAAGATCCAATAATAATAAATTGGAAAATGTCTGCGAAAACCCTTTGGATCCAAATCAGACAATGGATTATTTAGTACCGGATCTGGGGTAATGATAAGTTTAGACGGGAGTTTATCGAAGACAAACAAAACAACCAGAACTACACACAGTACATAATACTACGCTCTTCAGGGGGACATAACTCATGGGAACATGACAAATTTTGACGAAATGCAAACTCGACATGCAGTTCATCAAATCAAGCAGTATGTACACAGGGTTCCAGATAAGAGGAGAATTTCAAAAATTAAAATCAATTATTCTGCTTAAACCCTATGGTGTCACTCTTCATTAGAATCGTCTCTTCGAGACGGTTCTAATGAATATAGTAACAACATATGATTTGGTGCTGAAATAAGTGAGAAAATGCTGGATTTGCTCAGTTTACCCCCCCTTATCTGGAACCCTGACGTACATATCTCTTTGAACCCTAGTCCCGCATATAGGCGTGCTTTTCAAACAATGTATGTGTGAATAGTACACATGTCATATGCAAACAGTGAAGACCCAGATCAGAGGGCTCCAAAAGGAGCCCTCTGATCAGGGTCTTCACAGTTTGTCACAATGCCAAACATGGACAAAATCAACCCTTAAAAGTCAGAGATGGACTACTCTAAAATGGAAACTGGAATTGTCCATTTAAAGTTTCAGGGAGGAAAGAGTTAAACAAAACTTCATCTCAATAATGAAAGTGATCGGGTCTGGAATAAAAATGTCCAGAGGGACAGGGGGATATTGCCATACCATAATACTTCCTTTAATTGAGTTAACTGAACAAATCCAACATTTCTCACTCATTTCAGCACTAAATCCTATGGTGTTAGTACTCATTAGAATCGTCTCGGAGGGACGATTCTAATGAGTACTGACACCATAGGGTTTAAAGCAGAAATAAAGATTTTATTTTTTGAAATACTCCCCTTATCTGGAGCTCTTACTTCCTGTCTGAAGACAGGCATATAAATACAAAACCAAGAAAACAAAACTTGGGATGTAGCTGTATACTGTGTACGACACATATCATGACGACATAATAAGTAGTCACATTATAGGACATGACAATGTAGTATGGGACAAAAGAAGAGAAAATATTGAATTTTTTATTTCAAAGCTTATCTAGAGCCCTGGTTTGATATCGGTCTAATTTGTGGAAATCTTATAAATTTAATTATTTTATGCCTCGTTTTCGGCTATAATTGCCTTATTGTTGAGATCAGATATGTAAATGTTTTCATGTATACAGTTAATTACATCAAATTGAATCCCATGCTGGATTTTTTTTTTCGGCGGAGCTGACTGTTTTCTATTTAGACACACTTAATTTATATTTGGCCACACATTTCAACCAATAATATTTGATCAGAAATTTAGAATTAAGAGCACCTGTTGAAACTGAATAGTCTGATTGGATAGTAGCCAGGGCTCCAGATAAGGGAATTGTTTCAAAACTTAAAATCTTTATTTGTGCATTAAACCCTGTGGTGTCACTATACATATGAATTGTCTCTTCGAGACAATCAAAATGAGTGGTAATACCATAGGGTTTGGTGCTAAAAGAGGTGGAAAAATGTGATTTGTTTAGTTTACTCACTCTTATCTGGAGCCCTGTAGGCTGGTTTATGTCCCATTACAGTTTTACATGATGTGGACTCTGGGTGTAAAATTTAGAGATACAGGCTGGCTTTTACTACACACTGGGCTGATGAAATAGGCCACAGAAGTTAATTATGCTTCTATTTTAAGATATGATGATTGTTGTATCTGTACATTTGTGTATGCTATAGTTTGTTTCAAGAAACTCTATGAATGGAACAATAGATTAATGTGAGGATCTCCTACCAGTAGCTAGGATATGAGTTAAATTATTGTTTTGTTTTGCATTTCTGTACATGATAGTTTTGCATTTTAAATAAAAGTTACTGTTTCAATTGAATACTTGTATTTTTTGCTTTTCAATCCAAGATATTACAATTCTTTGAAAACCTCAATTTAATTCAATTTTGCACACCCATCTATATAGCCTTACTAAGTTAGTTCATTGTGACCACTCATTCCGCCGAATATCTTTTTTAAAGATATTTCTTGTTACCCTTATTATACTAAATACAGTTAAACTCACTTATAACGACCACTAAAATTGCGTTCACCCATTACCCAATAGCTTGTTTCTGGATTTGTTTCTGGATTTGAAGATAGTAGACAACTTAAAGCAGGTTGAAAGTAAAGCAGAATGTGCCTTAAGGCACATTCTGCTTTACTTTCAACCTGCTTTATATAAGCTATACCATCTGCTAGGATTTCGAAAATATTTCTTATTATACAATTCATTACTGTATAAGTTAGAAGTTTTTTCTTCAATGGAGGAATAAATTTAGCGTAAAAAGTGTATTTATGGAATAATGGGTTAAGGCAAGTGACTGCTTAAAGAAAAGTGAATGTTTAAGGAGCTTTCTGATTTACTTTCACCTTGATTAAAGCTGTCACCTTTATATTTTATGAAATAATTTAGTGGTCGTAATAGAGAGGTTTGACTGTAAAGTGGAACCCACTTATAACAAAGTCCTAAGAAACATTTGATTTCTTTCACGTAACATCCAAACTTCATTAATTAAATCAGGTCCATTTTAATGTACTTTAATTAGGGATTAGGAATAAATTTGTTTCATTATACCGAATATTTTGTTAGATCTAATTTCCTTAGAAATGGGCTTCCCTGTATGCAAAATGGACAATCTAATTTTGAAACATTATAGACAAGTATATGTAGATTTTAAAAGTTAAATTAACCCTTAACCTCGTAACCTATTTCTAGATGAGTCATCACTTAAATCAGGTTGAAAGTAAGTCAGAATGCTCCTTTACTCTTTGAACCCTAGTCCCGCATATAGGCATCCTTTTCAAACAGTGTTCATGTGAATAGTACATGACTTGTGTCCTAATAATGCAAACAGTGAACATCTTCACTGTTTGTCACAATGCCAAACATTGACAAAAACAACCCTTAAAAGTCAGAAATGGCACAAAAACAACCCTTAAAAGTCAGAAATGGACTAGACTAATTTCGAAACTGGAATGGTTCATTTAAAGTTTCAGGGAGGAAAGAGTTAATCAACACTCTGATTTACTTTGATCCTGCTTTAAACCTTTGAACCCTAGTCCAGCATATAGGCATAATTTTCAAACAGTGTACATGTGAATCGTACACTTGTCCTATGCAAACAGTGATGACCCAGATCAGAGGGCTCCTTTCGGAGCCCTCTGATCTGGGTCTTCACTGTTTGTCATAATGCCAAACATTGACAAAAACAACCCTTAAAAGTCAGAAATGGACTAGACTAAACTGGAAACTGGAATTGTCTATTTAACGTTTCAGTCAGGAAAGAGTTAAGCTAATCTAGCCACCAACAAGACTGCGCGTTCAATAAACGCTTATGCCCCCAGTGGCATCCTTGACAATATATTCTGAATCTTTTCTAAGTCCAAATTAGGTCAAGGTCAGGGTCAAACTGAGCATTGGTGAGTTAGTAATGGTCCAAGGCAACAACTGTATAAGTATCAAAGCATTGTAGTCAGTTGTGTTGATGCTAGACGAAACGGTAAAATCTAGTTAACCAAGAAATAGCCTATTTAAAATTTTCTAAGTCCAAATTAGGTCAAGGTCAAGGTCAAAATCAAAGTTTGGTGATATTGGTGGATAGGGAATGGTCCAAGGCAACAACTGTATAAGTATCAAAGCATTTGGGTAAGCGATGTTGATGCTAGACGAAACGGTAAAATCTACTTAACCTTGTTACGGACGGACACACGGACGGACGGACGGACGGACGGACGGACGGACGGACGGACGGACGGACAGGACAATTACTATATGCCCCGCATCTGTCGATGCTGGGGGCATAAAAATAGTTGAAATGTCATCCATGATTCATTTCCAGATCTTTCTAGATTACTTTGCTTATTGTAGGAACAATCAGTAACTGTTAGATGTGTTAAATTTGTATTTATGGAGTAATAGGTTAAACAACAATTCAACTTGTTTCAAGTAACCTTTCAATATATGACAGAGCTCCTACAATTAGTTACAGTGGAGAATCTGTTATTCTTTCCCGTTTAAACGCAAACGTACGCAAACGCAAAGCACTAAAACGTAGAAAAGAACAACTTTTGGACAATTCTGATATTTCTTGTTTATCTTGGTGGCAAACAGTTTGGAGCCTGATCAGACGCCGGGTTACCCGGCGTCTGATCTGGCTCCAAACTGTTTGCACTGCAAATAATAGTTTTAGGGTAAACGCGTTTATTGGGAAAGAATAACAGATTCTCCACTGTATTAGAGCTCCAGATAAGGGGAGTATTTCAAAAACTAAAATCTTTATTTCTGCATTAAACCCTATGACGTCACTACTACTTCGAGACAATTCTAATGAGCAGTTATACCATAGGATTTGGTACTGATATGATTGAGAACATGTTGGCTTTGTTTGGTTTACTACTTCTTATCTGAAGCCCTGTAGGAACATTTAGGGCTTTGAAATAAGCAGCGTTAATATGGCAATTTCAACATATCTAGGAAAGATAACTCTTTACCAGTTTGTCCGATCTCAACCATATTTATACTCAGGGGAGATATTAAAGAAATACACATTCTGAGCAAGTTTGAAAACAATTAAAAGAAATTGTGGCTTCTTAAATTACTAAACACTGAAACAGGCTATGAGGTAATGGGTTAAAAAGTATCAATATGGTGTGAGGTAGGTTGGAGAAGGGTATATGAAAGATTCGTATATGAGTTTTCAGCGCACTGATGAAATTTAATAATGTCAGAGCTAACCATAATGAAACAAATTGAACTGACAAATCACAATGGTACATAAAAGTCCCTCCTATCATAGTATTGGATATAAAAACCCGCTAGAAAAAGTCTCTTAAACCCTGGTAAAACAACTTTTTTTAATTGTCCATCCCAGACAAAATAATTTCTTTCATCACAGGAAATGACAGATCCATGTATGAAAGCAGAGCTCCAGATAAGAGGGAGTAATCTGAACAAATCCAACATTTTCTCACTCATACAGCACCAAATCCTATAGTGTTACTACTCATTAGAATCGTCTCAAAGAGACGATTCTAATGAGTAGTGACACCATAGGTTTTATTGCAGAAAAAAAGATTTTAGTTTGTGAAGTACACCCCTTATCTGGAGCCCTCCATGTATGGAAGCCTTTCTTTTACTTTTCGAAAGCTTACGAGACTGTCATAACCTATGCAAACAGTTTTGATCTAGACGAGACGCTTAGAACCCCAGCGTCTCATCAGGATCTAAACTAATTGCACTCAAGACACAATATTCAAAAGAAATTTTAGACAATTGTAATTTAAGGACAGGAGCAGATGAGGATTGAAGAAGGCTTAAACATATAAAGAGTTAATTCTTCGAGTGCTGAAAAAAAGCTTGTCTGCTTCAAAAATGCTATCTGCTTCATATTCTAATACCCAAAAGTAAATCATTTTATTGACAATTCAGTTTTCTCTTGCTTTAACCCATTACCCCATAGCCTGTTTCAAGTATTAAATATAGGTAATCACTTAAAGCAGGTTGAAAGTAAAGCAGAATGTACCTTGAGGCACATTCTGCTTTACTTTCAGCCTGCTTTAAGCTACCACCAACTAGAATATAGAAAATATTTCTTATTATACATATTCATGATTATATAAATTGGAACTATTTTCTTCCGTGGAGGAATAAATGAAAGCCGTAAAAAATCGTATTTATGGGGGTTAACCCTTCTCCCCATATTTAACACATTTGATTTATTCCTCCACTGAAGAAATAGAACAACTTTCTAGAGTACCTGAACCCATTACCCAGAATACGACTTTCTATGCCTCTAAATTATTCCTCCATTGAAGAAAATAAGTTCCACTTTATACAGTCATGATCATATATTATAAGTACCATAAGAAATATATATTAACTTAAAGCTGGCTGAAAGTAAAGCAGAATGTGCCTTAAGGTGCATTCTGCTTTACTTTCACCCTGCTTTAAGTGGTAATTTGACTTCAAAACTAGAAACAGGCTATATGGTAATGGGTTAAGAAATATTACCCATATATTAACTGATGGTAGCTTAAAAGTAAAACCCCTATTACGGTGACTAAATAGATGCTTAAAGACTTTTCCTCAGTCCATTGAGGGACCACCAGCATATTGTTCTGGAGGTGTCAATGTAACTGTCAAATCACATGCAGTTTACATGGTGAGGTCCAGATTATACTCAGTCATGCTCTAGTGATTTTCAATGGTTATTTCTAACCAAACTATCAAATACAAGAGCCCCATGGGGCATATTTTGCTCACCTGAGAAAATAGATGAAAAAATGGAGATAATAATTTAGGTCCAGGACTGACCTAGATATGCAACAGACCGGAACAATTTGAACACATTATGTAAAGTATATTTAAAAGTGTCACCATACCGAATATAAAAGCTCTGGCCATATTAGTGTCAGAGAAGAAGACGTTTGAAATTTTCTATATATAACTCTATGTAAAACTGTGACCCCAGGGGCGGGCCAATTTGACCCCAGGTGCATAATTTGAACAAACTTGATAGAGGACCTGTAGGCGATGATATGTGCCAAATATCTAAGCTCTGGCCCTTGTAGTTTCAGAAAAGAAGATTTTTTTAAGTTGTAATTGAAAAAAAATCTATTTTTAGCTCCTGTGACCTAGTTATGCAACCGACCAGAATCATTTGAACAATTTTGGTATAGGACATCTAGAAGTGTCACCATGCCAAATATCAATGCTCTGGCCACATTAGTTTCAGAGAAGAAGACGTTTGAAATTTCACTATATAACTCTTTGTAAATCTGTGACCCCGGGGCGGGGCCAATTTTAACCCCAGGGGCATAATTTGAACAAACTTGATAGAGGACCAGTAGATGATGCTATGTGCCAAATATGTAAGCTCTGGCCCTTCCAGTTTTTGACAAGAAGATTTTTTAAGATTTCCTTATTTTTTCACTTTGGTTGCCATGGCAACCAGAGTTCTGCATTGTTTTTAATTCTTTGAACAAATTTGAAAGAGCTTGACCCAAGGAACATTTCTGTAAAGTTTGGTTGAATTCTTTCAAGCGGTATAGGAGATGTCATTTGAAGCAATTGTTAACGACGACGCACGCCGGACACAGGGCCATCCCAATAGCTCACCTTGAGCCTTTGGCTCAGGTGAGCTAATAAAGGTAGAGTCTCACACAGGACGCTTCAATGGTTCAATATGCACAAGACCCATGCTTTTTGCAAGGAAATTGTCTGGCAATGCGTTATGACCAAAAGGTCGTCAGGAGATGTCTTTAATTGATATTGCATGAAAGACAGATAAGAAAGGTGAATGTAAAACAGTAAGCCAATTTCTGTTTTACTTTCACCTTGCTTTAATATGCAAGCACCTGTCTTTAACACCTTAACCCTTTCCCACATAGCATATCTCTAGTATTGAATATAGGTGTCCACTTAAAGCAGGTTGAAAGTAAAGCAGAATGCGCTTTAAGCGCATTCTGCTTTACTTTCAGCCTGCTTTAAGCTATCATCTGCTAGAATATAGAAAATATTTTGTATTATACATATTTATGAATGTATAAATTGGAACTATTTTCTTCAGGGCAAGAATAAACTGAATGCGCTAAAAGGCGCTTCTATGGGGGAAAGGGTTAAAATTAACACAATGTAAAGTGGTCATATATTTAGACTCCACAATCATATTTGCTCACTCATTTCAGCACAAAATCCTATGGTGTAACTACTCAGTAGAATTGCCTTGAAGGGGCAATTCTAATGAGTAGTAACACCATAGGGTTTAATGCTGAAATAATATATGCAGTAAACCACTCTTACAGTGGAGAATCTGTTATTCTTTCCCGATAAATGCGTTTACGCTAAAACTATTTTTTCTTTTACAAACAGTTTGGAGCCAGATCAGACGCCGGGTAACCCGGCTTCCGATCAGGCTCCAAACTGTTTGCCACCAAGATAAAGATGAATTATCAGAATTGTCAAAAAGTTGCACTTTTCTACGTTTTTGTGTTTTGCGTTCGTTTGCGTTTAAACGGGAAAGAATAACAGATTCTCCACTGTATACAGTCCATTACTAATACAAGAGTGGTTTACTGCATACATATGAGTTATCTGATAACCTCCCTTTAATAGCAATATGCCATCATCTGTGTATCCTAACAATTTTAGTTTTTGATCTAGAGCTCTGATAATAGTGGAATTTTATTGCACAGTGCTCCAGATAAGAGAGAGTAAACTCAACAAATTCAAAATTTTCTCACTCATTTTAGCACAAAATCCTATGGTGTTACTACTCATTAGAATCGTCTCCTCGAGGTTTAAAGCTGAAATAAAAATTTGATGTTTTTGAAAAACTCCTCTTATCTAGAGCTCTGCATGGTAATAGTGGAGTTTTATTGTATGTACTTTTGTGTAAAATAGTCGGTGCTTTTAAGACAGATCGTGATTGATGTCTTTAGAGATAAATATGACAAACATACAAGTACATGTACTGTTGAAGCAAGAGATACAGGCAGAACACCATCGCTCACCCAGGCTCAATCAGAGCACCAGATAAGGGTAGTTTTTCAAAAACTAAAATCTTTATTTCAGAATTAAACCCTATGGTGTCACTACTCATTAGAATCGTCTCAAAGAGACGATTCTAATGAGTAGTAACACCATAGGATTTGGTGCTGAATAAGTGAGAAAATGTTTGATTTGTTGAAATAACTACCTCTTATCTGGAGCCCTGCTCAATATAAGAGGAGTAACTGAGACTGTATCTCAAAAACTAAAATCTTTGTGTCTGTACCAAACCCTGTGGTGTCACTACTCATTAGAATCGTCTCAAAAAGACGGTTCTAATGAGTAGCAACACCACAAGATTTGATGCTAAAATGAGAAATATAATGTTGAAGCAAGAGCTACTGGCAGAACACCATCGCTCACCCTGGATTGATATAACAGGAGTTACTGTATCCCAAAAACTAAAATCTTTGTGTCTGTACCTAACCCTATGGTGTCACTACTCATTAAAATCGTCTCGAAAAGACAATTCTGATTAGTAGTGACACCATAGGGTTTGGAACTAAAATGAGTGATAAAATGTTGAAGCAAGAGCTACTAGCTGAAAACAGGCTATAGGGTAAAGGCCATGGTGAGTATTTCAAAACTAAAATCTTTATTTCTGCATAAAAACCCTATGGTGTAACTACTCATCAGAATCGTCTCGAAGACACGATTCTAATGAGTAGTGGCACCATTGGATTTGGTGCTGACATACAATGTAATTGAGAAAATATTAGATTTGTTTTATTTACTCATTCTTATCTGGAGCCCTGAACTGATGCATCACTCAAGGTAACCCAATAACAGCTTCCCAAATGTAGCAAGAACAACAAGCACAGGTGAGCTAAAACCCATGAAGAAAATCTGTTACAGATGCTTAAAAATTCCTTCAATCTTTACCAATTCAATGCTCTTTAACTATCATCAGGGCTCCAGATAAGGGTGGGGTGGGGGGGGGGGGGGTTAAAACTGAACAAATTCATCATTTTCGGACTCATTTTAGCATCAAATCCTATGGTGTTACTACTCATAAGAATCGTCTCTTCGAGACAATTCTAATGAGTAGCGACACCATAGGGTTTTAAGCAGAAATAAAGATTTTAGTTTTTGAAATACTCCCCTTATCTGGAGCCCTGTTTTACCAATTCAATGCTCTTTAACTATCATCAGCCTAAAAAGTAGTTAATCTATTAAATTTTCTCAAATTTACCAAATCTAATTCATCACACAAACAGTTTGGATCCAGATCAAATGCCAAGTTTACTTGGCATCTGATCTGGATCCAAACTGTTTGCAAATGCCAATGACTTTAGTGTTAGTAAGTTTAAATCTTAGAAGAGGAAGAAAAAAAAAATGGAGAAAAAAAATCTAATCGCGCACATTAATTGCCTATTAGCAGGCCAATTCAATGGCCGCCCATCAACAACTGCTCATTCTTTATTAATGCATTTTCTAATTAACCTCTTTCGGTAATTCTGGGGAACAGTACAAAAAACGCAATAAACATGTTCTCAGCCGGTTCAACAACACTGCTAGATGGTATAACCCCAGGGAGGTCTTCCTTTACAGGGTACAGATAAGTGCTGCCATTACAACAACAGTGTTCCCTCCCTACAACAGCCCTCCCAACAATGACTCCCTCCTTACAACGACCCACTGCTAGATGGCATAACCCCAGGGAGGTCTTCCTTTACAGGGTACAGATAAGTGCTGCCATTACAACAACAGTGTTCCCTCCAAACAACAGCCCTCACAACAACAACTCCCTCCTTACAACAACCCACTGCTAGATGGCATAACCCCAGGGAGGTCTTCCTTTACAGGGTACAGATAAGTGCTGCCATTACAACAACAGTGTTCCCTCCCTACAACAGCCCTCCCAACAATGACTCCCTCCTTACAACGACCCACTGCTAGATGGTATAACCCCAGGGAGGTCTTCCTTTACAGGGTACAGATAAGTGCTGCCATTACAACTACAGTGCTCCCTCCCTACAACAGCCCTCCCAACAATGACTCCCTCCTTACAACGACCCACTGCTAGATGGTATAACCCCAGGGAGGTCTTCCTTTACAGGGTACAGATAAGTGCTGCCATTACAACTACAGTGCTCCCTCCCTACAACAGCCCTCCCAACAACAGCCCTCCCAACAACAACTCCCTCCTTACAACGACCCACTGCTAGATGGTATAACCCCAGGGAGGTCTTCCTTTACAGGGTACAGATAAGTGCTGCCATTACAACAACAGTGTTCCCTCCCTACAACAGCCCTCACAACAACAACTCCCTCCTTACAACAACCCACTGCTAGATGGCATAACCCCAGGGAGGTCTTCCTTTACAGGGTACAGATAAGTGCTGCCATTACAACAACAGTGTTCCCTCCCTACAACAGCCCTCCCAACAACAACTCCCTCCTTACAACAACCCACTGCTAGATGGCATAACCCCAGGGAGGTCTTCCTTTACAGGGTACAGATAAGTGCTGCCATTACAACAACAGTGTTCCCTCCCTACAACAGCCCTCACAACAACAACTCCCTCCTTACAACGACCCACTGTTAGATGGTATAACCCCAGGGAGGTCTTCCTTTACAGGGTACAGATAAGTGCTGCCATTACAACAACAGTGTTCCCTCCCTACAACAGCCCTCCCAACAACAACTCCCTCCTTACAACAACCCACTGCTAGATGGTATAACCCCAGGGAGGTCTTCCTTTACAGGGTACAGATAAGTGCTGCCATTACAACAACAGTGTTCCCTCCCTACAACGGCCCTCCCAACAACAACTCCCTCCTTACAACAACCCACTGCTAGATGGTATAACCCCAGGGAGGTCTTCCTTTACAGGGTACAGATAAGTTCTGCCATTACAACTACAGTGTTCCCTCCCTACAACAGCCCTCACAACAACAACTCCCTCCTTACAACGACCCACTGCTAGATGGTATAACTCCAGGGAGGTCTTCCTTTACAGGGTACAGATAAGTGCTGCCATTACAACAACAGTGTTCCCTCCCAACAACACCCCTCCCAACAATGACTCCCTCCTTACAACAACCCACTGCTAGATGGTATAACCCCAGGGAAGTCTTCCTTTACAGGGTACAGATAAGTGCTGCCATTACAACAACAGTGTTCCCTCCCAACAACAGCCCTCCCAACAACAACTCCCTCCTTACAACGACCCACTGCTAGATGGTATTACCCCAGGGAGGTCTTCCTTTACAGGGTACAGATAAGTGCTGCCATTACAACAACAGTGTTCCCTCCCAACAACAGCCCTCCAAACAACAACTCCCTCCTTACAACGACCCACTGCTAGATGGTATAACCACAGGGAGGTCTTCCTTTACAGGGTACAGATAAGTGCTGCCATTACAACAACAGTGTTGCCTCCCAACAACAGCCCTCAAAACAACAACTCCCTCCTTACAACGACCCACTGCTAGATGGTATAACCTCAGGGAGGTCTTCCTTTACAGGGTACAGATAAGTGCTGCCATTACAACAACAGTGTTCCCTCCCTACAACAGCCCTCACAACAACAACTCCCTCCTTACAACGACCCACTGCTAGATGGTATAACCTCAGGGAGGTCTTCCTTTACAGGGTACAGATAAGTGCTGCCATTACAACTACAGTGCTCCCTCCCTACAACAGCCCTCCCAACAACAGCCCTCCAAACAATGACTCCCTCCTTACAACGACCCACTGCTAGATTGCATAACCCCAGGGAGGTCACCTGCTTAAAAGTGTCGTCTGCTGTGTTTCTCAAAAAAAGCTTAATGACAAATGACAAACCGCTTGAATTCAGATCAGATGCCACGTTATGCTGCGTCTGATCTGGATTCAAGCTGTTAGCAAATTTACCTCTCTATAACAACTCACTCTGAACAACATCCACAATTTTTGTCTCCTGTTGGGTGTTGTTGCATAGACTCGGAACTCTGTACTGTCAAACCCCAATATCTCTGACTTGCTTTAACATAAATACGCCTTTAAACGCTTCTAATCTATGCCTCCACTGAAAATGTAGAAAAATAGTTCCATTTTATTCAGTCATGCAGTAGATTGATCGAGTTTTCGGAATGTAAAACAATGAGTCCTAAGTCATGAGACAAACATTGAGTCCTTGAGGTGAAAAATAAACCCAATATCCAATAACTTATTTCTAGTTTTGAAGACAGGTGACCACTTAACCTTTACCCAATAGCCTGTTTCTAGTATTGAAGACTTGTAACCAATAAAAGCAGGTTGAAAGTAAAGCAGAATGCGCCTGAAGGCGCATTCTGCTTTACTTTCATCCTGCTTTAATCTACCCTCTGCTAGGAATTATAAAATATTTCATATCGTAATAAACATGACTGTAAAAATTGGATTTTTTTTCTTCAGCGGATGAATAAATAAAATCCGTTAAAAGTCGCTCCTATTGGGGAAAGGGTTAAAGCAGGTTGAAAGTAAAGCAGAATGCACCATAAGGAGCTGTCTGATCAGGGTCTACACTGTATTCCTAGTAGGAAATATTTCCTCACTTGTTTAACCCTTTGAACCCTAGTCCCGCATATAGGCGTCCTTCTCAAACAGTATACATGTGAAAAGTGCACTTGTCCTATGCTAACAGCGAATACCTAGATCAGAGGGCTCCTTACATATTGCAAAACATTGACAAAAACAACCCTTAAAAGTCAGAAATGGACTAGACTAAAATGGAAACTGGGATTGTCCATTTGAAGTTTTAGGGAGGAAAGAGTTAACCAATGCAACAGTTCAGATACAAGATATTCATAATGGGCGATGTTACATACATATAATTATATGAATATTCGGCAGGAGAATGGGCTCCAGATAACACAGAGTAAATCAAACAAATCCCACATTTTATCAATCATTTCAGCACCAAATCCTATGATGTAACTACTAACAACTCATAATTAAGAATCGTCTTGAAAGGGTACGTTTAATGCAGAAATAAAGATTTTTGTTCTTGAAATACTCCCCATATGTGAATATTCAGCAGGAGAATAGTATTCTTCAGGTCTTCAGATAAAACAGAGTTAAATCACACAAATCTGATAGTAACTCAATCATTTCAGCTTCAAATCCTATGATATTACTGCTCATAAGAATCGTCTCAAAGAGACGATTCTAATGAGTGGTAACACCATAGGGTTTAATGCAGAAATTAAGATTTTGAAATACTCCCCTTATATGGAGCGCTAGCTGCTAAAGGTTATATTGTGACTACTCATTAGAAATTGTCTGGGTGGACAAGAATTGGGTCAAATTAGACAGACAGACCTGGCTGTTGTTAGGCCATCATGTCTGACCAGTATAGACATGGCTGCTATTTACCACAAATAAACTCTTTGCATGCTGGGTAATTTTTTTCGTCTGCAACAATTAGTGTCTGCTACTGTCCGAAAACTAGAATTTTAATAATTTATTTTCAAAAGAAGGTCAGAGTTTCAAACAGTTTGGATCCTGAAGAGATGCCAAGTAATGCGGGATTTTATCAGGATCCAAACTGTTTGGGAAGATTAAGTGCTAGCATGCTAAGAGCTAAAAGACTCAATGTTCCTGATAACCTTTTCCTCATTAGGCTTTAGTAACAGTGCCCCTATCTTCTACTCTACATAAGTACCAATACTGTATATACATTTTTGGTATTGAAAACAGATACAGTGGAGAATCTGTTATTCTTTCCTGTTTAAACGCAAACGTACGCAAATGCAAAACACTAAAACGTAGAAAAGAACAACTTTTGGACAATTCTGATATTTCATGTTTATCTTGGTGGCAAACAGTTTGGAGCCTGATCAGACGCCGGGTTACCCGACGTCTGATCTGGCTCCAAACTGCTTGCACTGCAAATAATAGTTTTAGCGTAAACGCGTTTATTGGGAAAGTATAACAGATTCTTCACTTTAACAGTATAACCCATTACCCTTTATATATGCCTTTTACGCCTTTAATTTATTCATCCACATAAAAACATATTTCAATTTTATAGTCAGGAATATGAACCATAAGAATTTGTTTCAAGATCTTAGCAAATTATAACTTAAAGCAGGCTGAAAGTAGGGCAGAAAGCTCTAATTTCAACCTGCTTCAAATTGTGATCTGTCTTCAAAATTAGAAACTGGCGATGGGGTAATGGGTTAAAAGCAAGATGAATGTAAAGCACAAAACATCTTGTGGGAGCTTTCTACTTTAATATCCTTCTGTTAGCAACTAGCTGCTTTTGCTCAGATATTTCAGCCACCTAGAATTAAGCCCTTTAACCCTTAGCCTGCCACTCACGACTATAGCTCCATATGCAAACAGCTTGGATCCGGATGAGACGCCGAGTAACTCGGCGTCTCATCCGGATCCAAGCTGTTTGACACTCGGACAACATTTTCAGCAAATTTGAGCATTTTTGAAGCACTTTGAAACTTGAAGCAGACGAGAAATATAGCAAACGACAATTTATTTGGCGGGCTAAGGGTTAAGTGCTGGGCATGAGTATATTCATCCTTTGCAAACAGTGTAGACCCTTTGGCAAATGTCTACATTGCAGTCAAATGGGCTAATTGGACGCCCCAGAGAGAGGAAAGTGGATATAGAGCATGCAGATACACAAAAGTCCAGCCCAATGCCTGGCATACTCTTTCTAGGTCTTAATAGCAGCAGGAACTATAACAAGAGGGCCATGGCCCTAAATTCGCTCACCTGAGGACATTGAAGTTTGTACCTAAGTTGACTGGGCAAGACAACATTTTAATATACAGTAGAACTTCGATGTGTCGAGTTTGAAGGGACCATCAGAAAAAACTCGACACATCGAAGCCTCGACTCATGTTTTACCTTATGCTCCCTCAATTTTTTTCCCCAAAAATACTCGATCTCCATATAGCCGACATGTCCGTTTGTTACTTGTTGATATCGATAATTTCAAATTAAAAACATTAAAATGCAATTATGTAACGCTCGTATCGCATCCAAACTGGATGCATATTTACTCATTTTACAAAAACTTCAACTTGAAACGAATCGTCAGGCGAAAATACGTTTGCCGTAACTCGATTTTCAGAAAATAACAACACAGCGGTATGAACGGAAGTCGCTTTTTATCTGCGCACCGGTTCTTTTACCCATTCCAGTCTATACATTCTCTCGAAACGCTGGAACCAAATTCAGGGGAAACCGTTTTCTTAAAATAGTAACAATATCTCCTTAGAGGGATAAGGATAATTGCATAACTATTGCTGCTACACATTTCGGGATGGGTTCCGCGTGAGTTGTTCTTTGTCTTTTACACACACATTTCTCTTCCGGCATAAAAAAACATCAACCGATCTACGAATATGCTTTAACATTCGGTTTATATTTGACTTTACACGGAACTGAATAAGGGCGCTACGATAAAGTCCGTGACGAATAAAATATGGAAAAGAGTGGATGAATCAAGGAATACACAGGGCCGTTGACACAATGAGAAAGTGTTGGCCTGTTTGTCATTGATAATTGGGCAGTCAGGTAATTTTCATTCACGACAATCAATCGAGTAAAGATGGTCACGGAGGTGTGAAAAACTCGACACGCAAAATTCCGGTCCATCGTACAGTCGAACATCGACACATGTGTAGTGAATTTTTAGTGAAACAGTACGTACGGACCGTGAAAAAAAGTCGATATAGCGAAAAACTCGACTTATAAAAACTCGAGTCAAACGTAGATTTTAAATAAGGTTATATAGGGAGAAAAGTTGGGACTTTAAAAAAAGATTGACACATCGAGAAACTCGACTCTTCGAAGTTCGACACATCGAAGTTCTACTGTAGCTATAAATGGAGTTATCTTGACAAGTGAATTTTGTTGCCAAGCTTATGACCCTTATCCATGACACATCCTCTTATCAAGCTATTTCCATTTCCGGTAAATGATAATTATTTCACTAGCGTCAGCAGAACTGGAGTTATTTTCCTGACAATAAAATATGACAAAGGGGAAAAACAAAATATTGCTACCCTTGTGCATGGCATTTTCTCTCATCAGTTTCTTTCCATACATAAAATTTCATTACAATAGCATCAGTAGAACTGGAGTTGTCTTCTTGACAAGAAAATATCACAAAGGGAAATAACTCAAAAAACAATATGATGTCAGATTTATGGCCTTTGCAAATGGCACTTCCTCTCATTAGGCTCTTTCCAAATATTACCCATTACCCCATAGCCTGTTTCTAGTTTTGAAAATAGGTGGCCACCTAAAGCAGGTTGAAAGTAAACCAGAATGGGTCTTAATGCACACTTTGCTTTACATTCAAACTGCTTTAAGCTACCATCTACTAGGATATGGAAACTTATTTCGCATCTTACATTTTCATGACTGTTTAAAGGGGAATTATTTTCTTAAGAGGAGGAATAAATCAAAGGCCTAAAAATGCACATTTATGAAGTAATGGGTTAACAAACGTCAGTATTTATGGGGGGAAAGGGTTGAATCCTGGACAAGAAAAAATGACAAGACATACAGATAACTGTGACAAAACCAATATTAAACATATGTATAAATATGGCATAAGACATAATTACATAACTGTCAGTGGATCACTTCCAGATCCCGTTTCCCTAAGTATGAAGCAGACTGAACCATTTCTAAACTTTAGCAGACAACATGTTGTTCTGAGGTCAAATATTATGCAATAGTTTGGGAGTATGGTAGCATTAGCAGCTACTGGGGGCTTACCCTTACCAGACTGAAATGATGTCTGCTAAATACCTACTGTATGTGAAAAATGTACAAAAAAAACAATTTAGAAAATGTTAAGTTGGTAAATGAGTGGCAAATAGTTTGGATCCAGATTAGATGCAGCATTATGTTGAATCTGATCTGGATCCAAACTGTTTGCAAATATTGGCTATTTGCCCTTAGTATATTAAGGGTAACTCAGGTAAATACAGTTCTGCTTAAATCAAAAATACTGTGAAACCTGCCTAGAGCAGATCTTTAACTGTGCAGGGTGGTGTCAAATGTGATCGTAGGGATTTCATTTTAACAAACTATAGAGGGATCCACCAGGAGATTCTACTGTACCAATATCAAAGCTTAGGGCCAAGTAGTTTTGGGCAAGAAGATTTTTTAAAGTTTTTTGCTTTTTTGCTTTTTCAAGCAGAGTTTGTGCTTTTTTCCTTTCATTTGAACAACTTCTGTAGAGAAGCATCCAAGGAACATCATGAGCAGTTTGAACTCTCCCTACAATCGTCGGGTTCAGAGGAGATGTCGTTTGAAGTAAATGTGAACGGACAGACGGACAGACGTACTACGGACGGTGAGCGGTCACAATAGCTCACCTTGAGCCTTTGGCTCAGGTGAGCTAAAAAGAATAAACAAGAGCCGTATACGGCCCTAAATCGCTCACCTGGAGCCATTGATGTACATGTAACATATCTTGGAATGCTGAGAAATTATGACAATATGATTGTGCAATTTGCTGATTGGATGATGCTGAATGCCTAGGGACATAATTTGAACAATCTTGGTAGAGGACCTGAAGATGATGCTTTGTGCGAAATAGCTAAGCTCAGGGTACTGTGGTTTCAGAGAAGAAGATTTTTTAAGTTTTTATTGAAAAAATCTATTTTTAGCTCCTGTGACCTAGATATGCCATGGACCAGAAACATTTGAACACTATTGGTAAAGTACCTCTAGAAGTTACACCATGCCAAATATCAAAGCTCTAGCTATATGAGTTTCAGAGAAGTAGAGGTTTGAAAATTTCACTATATATCTCTATGTAAATTTGTGACCCCCGGGCGGGGCCATTTTTGACCCCAGGGACATAATTTGAACAATCTAGATAGAGGACCTATAGATGATGCTTTGTGCAAAATATCTAAGCTAAGGGTACTTTGGTTTTAGAGAAGAAGATTTTTTAAGTTTTAATCGAAACGATCTATTTTTAGCTCCTGTGACCTAGATATGCAACAGACCGGAAACATTTGTACAATATTGGTAAAGTACCTCTAGAAGTTACACCATGCCAAATATCAAAGCTCTAGCTATATTAATTTCAGAGAAGAAGAGGTTTGAAGATTTCACTATATAACTCTGTGTAAATTTGTGACCCCCGGGCGGGGCCATTTTTGACCCCAGGGACATAATTTGAACATCTTGATAGAGGACCTTAATAGATGATGCTTTGTGTCAAATATCTAAGCTCAGGGTATTGTGGTTTCAGAGAAGAAGATTTTTTAAGTTTTTATTAAAACGATCTATTTTTAGCTCCTGTGACCTAGATATGCAACGAACCGGAAACATTTGAACAACTTTCAAAGAGGACCATATAAGGATCATTTCTGCCAAGTTTGGTTAAAATCCATCCAGTAGTTTAGGAGGAGATGTCATTTAAAGAAATTGTTGACGACGGACGACGGACACAGCATGATCAAAATAGCTCACCTTGGCACTTTGTGCCAGGTGAGCTAAAAACAAAACTTTAAGGCAAAACAGAAGTTTGAAAATAGTACCTAATGTGGGATATTTCTACTAGATTCTACAGAGCTCCAGAAAAGGGGAGTATTTCAAAAACTAAAATCTTTATTTCTGATTTAAACCCTATAGTGCTACTACTCATTATAATCATCTCTTCAAGAAGACTTTAACGAGTAGCTAGTAAAACAATAAGATTTGGTCTAAAATAATTGAGAAAATGTAGGATTTTTTAGTTTACTCTCACTTATCTGGAGCCCAATGAACTAGATTTTGATTTTTCTACAGGAACTTGTAACCTATCTTTAACACAATTAGTGAATTACTGAGACATTTTACAGAATAGTATGCAATTTATTAACCTATTACCTCTATAAACGCCTTTTTACGCCTCTAATTCATTCCTCTGCTGAAGAAAATAGTTCCATTTTGTACAATCATTCATATGCACTGTAAGAAATATATTATATATCCTAGCTAGCAGATAGTAGTTTAAATCAGGCTGAAAGTAAAGCAGAATGGCACATTCTGCTGAACTGTCTGCCTGCTTTGTTAACCCTTTCCCACATAGCATATCTCTAGTATTGAATATAGGTGTCTTCTTAAAGCAGGTTGAAAGTAAAGCAGAATGCGCTTTAAGCGCATTCTGCTTTACTTTCAGCCTGCTTTAAGCTACCATCTGCTAGAATATAGAAAATATTTTGTATTATACATATTTATGAATGTATAAATTGGAACTATTTTCTTCAGGGCAAGAATAAACTGAATGCGCTAAAAGGCGCTTCTATGGGGGAAAGGGTTAAGTGGTCCCCTGTTTTAATACTAGAAACAGGCTATGAGGGAATGGGTAAAGTTACTTTAATTGTGCATATAACAAAACTTAGGAAATTTGCAACCCAATACACAAGAGGAAACCATTTTTTCTATAAACATGTGTATGTTTTACAGCTTTTTCTAGAACTTCCAATACATAAATTAGGGCTCCAGATAAGAGGGAATCAACTTAACAAAAACAATGTTTTATCACTTTTATCAGGACCAAATCCTATGGTGTAACTACTCTTTAGAATCGTCTCGAAATGAAGATTCTAATGAGTAGTGACACCATAGGGTTTAATTAAGAAATAAAGATTTTAGTTTTTATGAATATCCCCTTATCGGGAGCACTGTATAAGTTTTACAGCTTTTTTCTAGAACCTGCCAATATATCAATACACAGGGGCCAAACCTGATTAATCACGAAAACCAGGAACATTTTTCTCTGAGTTAGTGAACTGCAGATTTAATCTTTACATTGACATCTTGATTCAGTGTTATATGCATGCATGAATGGAGCAAAAACCCAGGCAGATTCCTGTTTAACATCAAGACCTCTCTGATTTATCATCAATAGATCAAATTTCACATAAGCTATCAGTAACTCAGACAATGTCAGAGAACCAGGTCAACCAGATTGGGAGAGGATTTCAAAAAAATAAAATCTTCATTTCTGAATAAAACCCTATGATGTCACTACTCATTAGAATCGTCTCTTCAAGACGATTCTAATGAATAGTAACACCATAGGGTTTAATGCAAAAATGAAAATTTTAGTTTTTGAAATACTGTCATTGTTTTCTCATTCATTTCAGCACCAAATCCTATGGTGTGACTACTCATTAGAATTGTCTCTTCGAGACGATTCTAATGAGTAGTGACACTATAGGGTTTTATCCAAAAATAAAGACTTTTATTTTTTTGAAATACTCCTCTTATCTAGAGCCTTGAGACCTTTGTGATTTATCATCAATAGATCAAATTTCACATTAATTCTAATAAGCTATCAGTAACTCAGACAATGTCAGAAAAAACAGGTTAACTTGAACTAAAGGCTCCAGATTGGGGAAGGATTTCAAAAAAATAAAGTCTTTATTTCTGAATTAAACCCTATGGTGTCACTACTCATTAGAATTGTCTCTTCGGGTTTAATGCTGAAACAGTCACCGTCAGAAATTTTTTTGGATTCCACTTTATACAGTCATGACTTCTGAATATGTGTCATAAGAAATATTTTCAATATCCTAGCAGATGCCTAAAGAAGCATTTGCTTTACTTTCAATCTGCTTTAACCCATTACCCAATAGCCTGTTCTCTAGTTTTAAAGATGTATGACCACTTAAAGCAGGTTGAAAGTAAAGCAGAATGTGCCTGAAGGCGCATCCTGCTTTACTTTCAGTCTGCTTTAACTCTTTCCTCCCTGAAACTTTATATGGACAATATCAGTTTCCATTTTAGTCTAGTCAATTTCTGACTTTTAAGGTTTGTTTTTGTCAATAATTGGCATTATCACAAACAGTGAAGACCCTGATCAGAGGGCTCCTTTCGGAGCCCTCTGATCTGGGTCTTCACTGTTTGCACAGGACAAGTGTACTACTCACATATACACTGTTTGAAAAGGACGCCTATAGGCGGGATTAGGGTTCAAAGGGTTAATCTATTATCTGCTATTATCATTCTGCTGTAAAATATAGAAATTATTTGTGACAGTATAAATTGAACTATTTTCCTCAGTAGAGGAATTAATCAAAGGCATAAAAAGTTATATTTATGGGGTAATGGGTTAAGTGGCCACATAAAGTGGTCCCCTGTCTTTAAACTATAAACAGGCTATAAGGGAAAGGGTTAAGAAACTACAGCACTGATAACTGACTTCCCAGGAATCTTGTGTTTAGCATTTTGGCACAGGAAACTTCTCTCTTGCAAATATTTCCTTCTACGAAGATGGAGAACTGCCATCTACAATAAAGCCTCTCTAAACCATATAATTTCTTGTAAACACTTCTATTAACCCATTACCCCAAAAATATGCCTTTTAACGCCTTTAATTAATTCCTCTACTGAAGAAAATAGTTCTAATTTAACAGTCACAAATTAAAATCGTAAGAAATATTTTCTTTATTCTAGCAGATGATAGCTTAAAGCAGGCTGAAAATAAAGCAGAATGTTATTCTGCTTTACTTTCAACCTGCTTTAAGTGGTCATACATCTTCAAAACTAGAGAACAGGCTATTGGGTAATGGGTTATGGAAAAAAATATGAATGAATGCCAGTGCTGCTGTGAATGTACTTAAATTCGCTTAATTAGTGAGCTAAAAATTAAAAGCCAAACCAACCTGAACAGCTTTCCAGATATTGAGGAATTAAACACATTTTTACACAATTGATTTTTTTAATTTTCACCACCACACCCTTACGTTTTGACTTTTCATTAGAATTAATTGTCTCTTCAATATCATTCTAATGAAAAGTCACATCATAGGATTTGGTTGTGAAAGAAGGTTATATTATTTGAGAAGCTAATCTTGGGCTTCAGACAAGAGGGAGTTATCTCAAATATTCCAACAACTCATTATCCCCTGAAACTTACAATGGACAAGTCCAGTTTGCAATAAAGGCTGGTCCATTTTCAAGGTTTTTTTTTTATAATATTTTACAAAATGACAAACAGAGAAGAACCTGATCAGAAGGCTCCTACAGGGGCCATCTGATAAGGACCTTCACTGTTTGCATAAGACAAGTGTACTCTTCACAGGTACACATTTGTTAAAAGACGCATATATGCGTCACTAGGGCTCAATGAGTTAAGACTTCATCAAAACCAAATGATGTTACTCACTTCGAGAGTATTCTAGTTAGAAGTCATACCATAGGGTTTGGTGCAGACATAAAGATTTTAGTTTTTAAAAATATGTACTCCCCTTTTCTGGGGCCCTGCTTATCTGGAGCCCTGCCAATAAACCAATGTTGGTCCAGAGCTCCAGATAAGTGGAGTACATGTATTTCAAAAATAAAATCTTTATTTCTGCATAAAACCCAATGGTGTCACTACTGAGTACTCATTTGAATTGTCTCTTCGAGACAATGCTAATGAGTTAATAAGCAGTAACACCATAGGATTGGATGCTGAAATGATTGAGTGAGAAAATGTTGGATTTGTTTAGTTTACTTCCTCTTATCTGGAGCCCTATTGGTCAGAAACAGTGTGAGAACAAAAACATAAACATTGATCAACATGTTACAATGAACTTGAAAGTTAAAGTTAGATAACTCAATACCAAATGTTCATTATTCCAAAAGAGTTATTTCCCTTACCCAATTTTTTTTTATGCTGGTCAAGAGTAATGAAACATGGGAACAGAACTACAGTTGTCTTAACCCTTAGCCCGCCAAATAAATTGTCGTCTGCTATATTTCTCGTCTGCTTCAAGTTTCAAAGTGCTTCAAAGTTGCTCAAAATTGCTGAAAATGTTGTCCGAGTGTCAAACAGCTTGGATCCGGATGAGACGCCGAGTTACTCTGCATCTCATCCGGATCCAAGCTGTTTGCATATGGAGCTATAGTCTAGAGTGGCAGGCTAAGGGTTAATCCATTATCTCATAAATACGCCTTTTTATGGTGAAATTGGTTAATTGTTTCAAAACCATGGTGTTGAAATAGTTCACCATTCTTCAACTGAATATTTTGAAACAACACCCCACCAACCATGAGTAAATACATTATCTGAACTATTATAACATTGCCTAATAAAATAAGAAAAACTTAACCCAGAAAAAAGTGTGGACTCAACTCAGACAGATCCTGTCAGAAAACAATACAGACCCGGATCAAACATCTCTTTCAGAAGCTTTCTGATCAGAATCTTCACTATTTTCTAGACGCAAAAATACATGACATGCTTTTGCTAATACTCATCTCAGACATATATTATATCAGAAAACAACGCAGACCCTTATCAGATAGCTCCTTCAGAAGCTGTATACTCGGAGTCTTCACTATTTTCTAGACGCAAAAATACATGACATGCTATTGCTAATACTCATCTCGGACAGGTCGGACCGTCCTATCAGAAAAACAATGCAGACCTTGATCAGACAGCTCTTTCAGGGGCTTTCTGATCAGAGTCTACACTATTTTCTGAACGTATAAATATACGGCATGCTTATAGCAGGAGAAGGAATGACATTGCGACAACGGACCTTTTTCCCAACTCAATACACCACAATAAAGCGTATAAAGTTTTGTTGGCGCTACAGCAAAGAATACATGGGGAAATATCGAAGCAAGTCATTGGAGAATCGAAAGATAAACATACCATCGGGGTTCCAGATAAGAGAGGGTAAACTGAACAAATCCAAATATTTTCTCACTTATTTCAGCACCAAATCCTATGGTGTTACTACTCATTAGAATCGTCTCTTCGAGACGATTCTAATGAGTAGTGACAACATAGGGTTTAATGCAGAAATAAAGATTTAGTTTTTTGAAATACTCCACGTATCTGGAGCCCTGCATACCATAAACACATAGCAGATTTAGCCTTGCTAAAGCACTGTAAAACATTACTGCGTCCATATTGTTCAAAGAGTAGCAGGGCTCCCAAAAAAATAAATCTTTACCTCTGCTTTTACTCATTACCTCATAAATACTTTTTTTATTTACTCATCCACTGAGAAAATAGTTCCACTTTATTATACATTTATACAATATAAATTTCTACCATAAGAATATTTTCTACAAACCAAGCAGGTTGAAGCATACAGTAAAACCTCGCTATTACGACCACTAAAACGAAGGCTAATTGAGTGTATAATAGACAGGTGACATCTTAAAGCAAGGTTACAGTGAAACAGAAAGCTCCTATAGGAGCTTTCTGTTTCACTGTCACCTTGCTTTAAGCGGTCACCTATCGTAAACACCCTAATAATTAACATAATTTAGTGGTCGTAATAGCGAGGTTTTACTGTAATCTGCTTTACTTTCAGCCTGCTTTAAGTGATAACCTGTCTTCAAAACTAGAAACATGCTATAGGGTAATGGGTTTAATCCTACATCTTCACTACTCTTTAGAATTTCCTTGAACAGACAACGATTATGAGTAGTGTCTGCTGTGACACCATAGGATTTGGTGCAGAAATGAGTGAGAAAATGTTGGATTTAATCAGTTTACTTCCTCTTATCATAATCTGGAGCTCTGTGTTCATAATCATATAGGGTAAGCACTGTAAAACATTTCTGTGTCAATATCGTTCAAAGAGAAGAGAAGAAATCATCCCTTGTATAAGTTAAAACTGTAATAACCGATTACCCAAAAGAAAAGCCTTTTAATGCCTTTATTTTATTACTCCATTGAAGAAAATAGTTCCACTTTATACAGTTATGAATCTGCACCTTGAGAAAATACAGAAAATATTTTCTCTATCCCCAGAAGCACTTTTTTACACCTTTTAATTATTCCTCCAGAAAAGTTAGAAAATGCCCTTTAAAACATAGTTCTCCGCTGAAGAAAAAACAGTTCATGAATTTGTAACAAAGTAAATATTTCCTTTATCCTAGCAGATGATAGCTTATAGCAGGCAGGAAGTAAAGAAGAATGCTCCTTCAGGAGGATCCTGTTTTACTTTCTGAAATTCAGTCTGCTTTAACTCTTGCACGCTAGCGGCGGATATACCTGCCAAAGTGATTACGTCTGCAAACAGATTGGATCCAGATGAGACGCCGCGTAACGCGGCGTCTCATCAGGATCCAAACTGTTTGCTATTCTGACACTGAGTTTAAAAGATATTTTGAAAAAATTAATTTTAGAACGATAGCAGACGAAAAATTGTTGCAGACGAAAAAATTACCCAGCATGCAAAGAGTTAAGTAACTATCTATAATCTATCTTCAATTTTACTGAAACAAGCTCTGGGATAATAGGGTAAAAGAAGCTGAACACATTTCGACACTTGTCTTCAATGCTTACAACAAGCTTTTCTGGGATGCAGTGTTTTTTATCACCGATCACTTTGGGAATTAGTTGGTAAATAAATTGGGAAAAATATACCCTAAAACAGCGTAAAATACTTGATTTTGGGGGGAAATGAGTCGTAAAAGGCTAATTTAGGGGAGATAGTGTGCCATAAAATGCTCATTTTCGGGGAAAAGCCCTTGTTTTCAATTGGGAATAGGTCTAAAACAAGAGCCCCATGGGGCATATTTCGCTCACCTGAGATAATAGCTGAAAAAATGGCGATAATAATTTAGGTCCAGGACTGACCTAGATAATTATGCAACAGACCCGAACAATTTGAACAAATTATGTAAAGTATATTTAAAAGTGTCACCATACCGAATATAAAAGCTCTGGCCATATTTTAGTGTCAGAGAAGAAGACGTTTCAAATTTTCTCTATATAACTCTATGTAAAACTGTGACCCCAGGGATGGGGCCAATTTTGACCCCAGGTGCATAATTTGAACAAACTTGATAGAGGACCTGTAGGCGATGGTATGTGCCAAATATCTAAGCTCTGGCCCATGTAGTTTCAGAAAAGAAGTTTTTTTAAGTTTTCATTGAAAAAAATCTATTTTTAGCTCCTGTGACCTAGTTATGCAACCGACCAGAACCATTTGAACAATTTTGGTTTAGGACATCTAGAAGTGTCACCATACCAAATATCAAAGCTCTGGCCATATTAGTTTCAGAGAAGAAGACGTTTGAAAATTTCACTATATAACTCTATGTAAAACTGTGACCACCGGGGCGGGGCCAATTTCGACCCCAGGGGCATAATTTGAACAAACTAAATAGAGGACCTGTAGGCGATGCTATGTGCCAAATATCTAAGCTCAGGCCCTTGTAGTTTCAGACAAGAAGATTTTTTAAGTTTTCAATGAAAAAAAATCTATTTTTAGCTCCTGTGACCTAGTTATGCAACTGACCAGAACCATTTGAACAATTTTCGTATGGGACATCTAGAAGTGTCACTATGCCAAATATCAATGCTCTGGCCACATTAGTTTCAGAGAAGAAGATGTTTGAAAATTTCACTATATAACTCTATGTAAATCTGTGACCCCCGGGGCGGGGCCAATTTTGACCCTAGGGGCATAATTGGAACAAATTTGATAGAGGACCAGTAGATAATGCTATGTGCCAAATATGTAAGCTCTGGCCATTCCAGTTTTTGACAAGAAGATTTTTTAAGATTTCCTTATTTTTTCACTTTGGTTGCCATGGCAACCAGAGTTCTGCATTGTTTTTAATTCTTTGAACAAATTTGAAAGAGCTTGACCCAAGGTACATTTCTGTAAAGTTTGGTTGAATTCTGTCAAGCCTTATAGGAGGAGATGTCATTTGAAGCAATTGTTAACGACGACGGACGACGAACAACGGACGACGACGGACACAGGGCCATCCCAATAGCTCACCTTGAGCCTTTGGCTCAGGTGAGCTAAATAAAATGCACGGACAGAGTTTAGTGACCATTGAATTAATGAAAAATCTTTAAAGAGAGGCCAGGAAGCCTAATGTAGGGATAAAATAATGCAGAAGGACCCCTACTCCTAAAAGAGCATTCTGCATTACTTTTTTTAACCTCTTACTGTCTTACCCCATTTCTAGTTTTAAAGACAGCTCACCACTTAAAGCAAATTGAAAGTAAAGCAGAATGTCCCTTAACCCTTTGCTCTATAGTTACACATTTTTTACGCCTTTAATTTAATCCTCCACTGAAGAAAATAGTTCACATTTATACAGTAATACTACCATTTGCTAGGATATCTAAATTATTTATTATGCTGAATATTCCTGACTGTATAAAGTGAAACTATTTTCTTCAGTAGAGGTATAAATTAGATGTGTAAATAGAGGATATTGTATGAGTGTTCATTATTTATCATTTTTAATAAACGAGTTGACTAAAATAATATGACGCGAGCCTTGGCGAGCGTCATATTCATTTTAGTCAACGAGTTTATTAAAAATTATAAATAATGAACACGAATGTGATATTCTAATTATCACATTACAAGTCTAAGCACCTATTAAATTGATTTGAAGCCGTAGTTTGTAGACCCTACGCTATATAGATTTTCCGCCAAACGTTACGTTGTTTACGTTAACGTCATAGTAAATGACGTCATTTGGCACCCCGCTACATGCAGCGCTTATGGACGAACAAGTTAGGCCGGAGCCCAAAAAACGATATTCCACTAGTGGATTACGATATTTATACAATCGCTTTATGCAACTCCCAGACCGCAAATTATGTGATAAAAAGGCGTATTTATTGGATAATGGGTTAATTAATGGTCACTTAACTATTTCCTCCCTACAACTTTAAATGGACAATTCCAGTTTCCATTTTAGTCTAGTCCATTTCTGACTTTAAGGGTTGTTTTTGTCAATGTTTCAAAATGGCATTATGACAAACAGTGAAGACCCTGATCAGAGGGCTCCTTTCGGAGCCCTCTTATCTGGGTCTTCACTGTTTGCATAGGACAAGTGTACTATTCACATGTACACTGTTTGAAAAGGACGCCTATATGCGGGACTAGGGTTCAAAGGGTTAACTTATCTAGTACAAACAATGTAAACAGTAAACAACTATTCCTATACAAACAGTGTAGACTGTGATCAGAAAGAGAAGGGTCTGCACTGTTTTTCATTTTGCCATATATTGAAGAAAACTATCCAAAATAGTCAAAATATAGATCAAACTTTACCCATTACCCCATAGCCAATTTCTAGTTCTGAAGAGAGGTTATCACTTAAAGCAGGTTGAAAGTAAAGCAGAATGTGCCTTAAGGCGGGCATTCTGTTTTACTTTCAGCCTGCTTTAAGCTACCATATGCTTGGTTATAGAAAATATTGCGTATGATGCATATTAATGACTGTATAAAGTGGAACTATTTCTTCAGTGGAAGATTAAATTAAAACCGTAAAAAGGTGTTTTTATGGGGGAATAGGTTAATTGGAAACTGACATTGTCCATTTGAGATTGAAGTTTCAAGTCTGAATGGGTTAACCCATCACTCCATAGCCTGTTTCTTGTATTGGAGATGGGTGACCACTTAAACCATTACCCTTAAGCCCTTTTCTAGTTTTGAAAACAGGTGACCACTTAAAGCAGCGTGAAAGTAAAGTAGAATATGCCTTAGGTGTATTCTGCTTTTCTTTTAGCCTACTTTACGTTACTATCTACTAGTCAGTGTTCTGCCAAGGCCGCGCCCTTGCGCCATTGGCGCATAAAAATCTCAAATGGCGCATAAAAATTCCCGTAAATGGGCCCGAGGGCGCGCTGAAAAAATCGCGAAAAAAAAATAAATTCCCGCTACGACGGTCAATGTTTTAGTCGTTCCGTACTATTAGAGCATTTGAAACGACTAATTTCATTGGATACGTCGACCGGAAGTATCCGCTATAGTCCAATCGCTGATAATCTCTCATGCCTTCTCGTTTGTTTTGTTGAAAGATGGCTGACCAAAAACGTAAGGCAGCTACACTGATAGACTTTTTTCAAAGTTCTCGATATACGCGGAGTAAAAATAAGGAAATAGACGAAAATAATATTAAGTATTCCACAGAGAAAACGTGCATGACGCTGTCGCGGATCAGAATACAGCCGTAAGTAGTAAAAACGTTCAATTGATTCTCAAAAACAGAAACCCCTCTACAGCCGACGACCGAGTTTGATAAAGTTGACCGCTCTTCAAAACGCACGAATGGTGTATCCGCTGAGAAAAAGAAGGGTTGAACTTTTCAACATAGCCATGATAGGTGGTGAAAAGATCACACGTGGCTTGCTTACAATGGTGGGTCAGATTCTATGACTTGCAATCTGTGTCTAGACTAAATCACTTTAAGAAAAAGAGCACACAACTGGCGAATGCCGTAATTGGAAAATGAGTTATTTTTATTGTGTTTTCTATCATTTTTATGAGAAAAAAATGTGGGGCCCCAACTTTTAAAAAATGGCCCCCTTTTTTCATGTCCAGTGGGCCCTGGGGCCCATAGTTTTGGATTTCTTGGCAGAACACTGACTAGTATATATAGAAAATATTGCTTTTGGTTTACATTCATGACTATATACAGTGGTAAATACGCTATTCCTACCCACTTTACGCGTTTCTTATGCGTTTCGTTAAACGCGTTTCCTAGGCGTTTCTCTACGCGTTTAACGGCAATCATCAATAAGATCCGAAATCTGCGGGTGAAACGGAAAACTGACGCACCAATCGCAACATATCTGGTATAATCGTTTATTAACGTGTTTAAACGCGTTAAAATCGTTAGGCCTTAACCGTTCGTTAACCGTTTACTATGCGTTTCTTACGCATAGATTAACGCGTAAATGGGTAGGAATAGCGTATTTACCACTGAAAAGTTGAACTATCTTTTTTCAGTGGAGGAAAAAATAATACTATAAGCAGGGCTCCAGATAAGAGAAAGTTGACCCATTACCCCATAGGCTGTTTGTAGTTTTGATGATATATGACCACTTAAAGCAGGTTGAAAGTAAAGCAGAATGCGCCTTAAGGCGCATTCTGCTTTACTTTCAGCCTGCTTTAAGCTATTATCTGCTATGATATAGAAAATGTTTCTTATGATTTTTATTTGTGACAGTATAAATTGGAACTATTTTCTTCAGTAGAGGAATTAATTAAAGGCATAAAAAGGCATATTTATGGGGTTACGGGTTAACTGAACAAATTAAAAATTTTATCACTCATTTCAGCACATTCGTATGTGGTGACCACTCATTAGGATTGTCTCTAAGAGACAGTTCTAATAAGTAGTAACTACATAGGGTTTAATGCAGAAATAAAAATTTTAGTTTTTGAAAAACTACCCTTATCTGGAGCCCTAAATTATAGGCGTAAAAAGGCATAGTTATGAGGTAATGGATTAAAGCAGGTTGAAAGTTAAGCAGAATGCACCTTCTGCTTTACTTTCAGCCTGCTTTAAATTATCATTCTGCAAAGCAGTAGAAACTTCTCATGATACAATTATTCATGACTGCATAAAGTGGAACTATTTTCTTCAAAGGAGGAATAAATCAAAGGCGTAAAAAGGCATATTTAAGGGAAGAATGGGTTAATAATAAAAGATTGACTGATTGATAGGTAATAATGGCAGCCGTAGCTAAAAATAACAGTAAAGGGCATGCAAAAAAAGTAATTACTTTTAAATAAATCCAAAACAGAAAGAACCAAACTTACATCTGATCTAGCGGATACCTACAAATACAATAAAAAATTATTTACTGAAATCATAACGCTACCACATCCCCTTAACCCATTGAACCCTAGTCCCGCATATAGGCGTCCTTTCAAACAGTATACATGTGAAAAGTGCACTTGTCCTATGCAAACAGTGATTACCCAGATCAGAGGGCTCCTTTCGGAGCCCTCTGATCTGGGTCTTCACTGTTTGTCATTATGCAAAACATTGACCAAAACAACCCTTAAAAGTCAGAAATGGACTAGACTAAAATGGAAACTGGGATTGTCCATTTAAAGTTTCAGGGAGGAAAGAGTTCCCATTACTACACCTTTTTAATTTATTCTTACTGTGAAGAAAATAGTTCCACAATAAACAATTATGAATATGTAGCATAAGAAATATTTTCCATATTCTAGCAGATGGTAGCTTAGAGCAGGCTGAAAGTAAAGTAGAATGTGTCTGAAGGAGCATTCTGCTTTACTTTTAACCTGCTTTAAGTGGTCACCTATCTTCAAAACTAAAAATAAGCTATGGGGTAATGGGTTAAACCATAACCCCAAAGTCTTTTTCTAGAATTGAAGATAGATGGCCATTTAAAGCAGGTTGAAAGAAAAGCAAAATGCACCTTAAGGCGCATTCTGCTTTACTTTCAACCTGCTTTAAGCTATTATCAGTATTTCTCATGATACATGTACATATTCATCACTGTATTAAAGAGAAATATTTTCTTCAGTGCAGGAATAAATTATAGGCGTAAAAAGGCATATTTATGGGAGAATGGGTTAATCCCTGTACACTAGTGACGAGTATACTCGTTATTTACAAATGGTTTTCCTGTGAGAGAGGGCTCCAGAGTAGAGGCGGTAAATTGAACACAGGGCTACAGATAAAAGGTAGTTATTCGAACAAATCAAATATTTTATCACTCATTTCCAGACCTGCTCATTTCAGCACCAAATCTTATGGTGTGACAGTCAGTGACTACTCATTAGAATCTTCTTGAAGAGACGATTCTAATTAGTAGTGACACCTTAGGGTTTAATGCAGATATAAAGATTTTGGTTTTTGAAATACTTCCCTAATCTAGAGCTCTGGTGAGATATATACTTGTCCTATGCAGACAACAGTGTAGACCCTGCTCAGAGGGCTCCTATAGGAACAATCTGATCTGCAGGTCTACACTGTTTTGTCATTTACAATATAAATAGTGAAATATGGACTAGACTTAATTGAACCCTAGAGTTATTCATTTGAAATTTCAGGGGAGACCTACCACAAAAGCATTATTCCATTGGCAGAGTAACCCAAAAGTTATCCCATATTGAAGCAGGGTTCCAGATAAGGGGAGTATTGCAAAAAACAAAAATCTTATTTCTACATAAAATCCTATGGTGTCACTACTCATTAAAACCGTCTTATCGAGGTGATTCTAACAAGTAGTAACTACGATGCTCCCTCCATACAACGGCCCTCCCAACAATGATGCCCTCTTTACAACGACGTTTGCCACAGTTCCCACGAGAATACAATTAATATGTCTAACGCTTTTACTGCTGCAATATCATCTGCTAAAAATTGTCGTCTGTTTTTCTTATTCTAAAGATACATATTAATGGACATTTTGATAGATAAACTTAATGACGAGTGACAAAACGCGGCCTCTGATCTGGATTCAAGCTGTTTGCAAATGTAGCTATTTTCCCTACCTATAATGACTCCCTCCGAACAACGCACACAATGTTTGTCTCCCATTGGATGTCGCTGTAGAGAGGGAATGATGTATATACGATTTAGTGCTGAAATAGTGAGAAAATGTTGGATCTGTTCAGTTTACTCCCTCTTAATATCTTGAGCCCTGCCATTAGTCTAAACTGGACCAGCAAATGAGATCACACAAACGATCACAACATGAACAACTTGACACTATATCTAATTGTCGTTTCAAATTTAAACATGCTTACTTTTCACTTCCGAAGAATAATATAATCATTTAGAATTTCAAAACTTTCCTAGCCATGCATACTAATTTAGAAAGGTGAGTTTTTCAAAATTTATACAGTATAACCTCTCTGTTATGACCACTAAATTTTATTGATTAACAGGTACTTAACCCTTTCAGCCCTAGTCCCGCATATAGGCATCCTTTTCAAACAGTATACATGTGAAAAGTGCACTTGTCCAATGCAAACAATGAAAACCCAGATCAGAGGGCTCCTTATGGAGCCCTCTGATCTGGGTCTTCACTGTATGTCGTAATGCAAAACATTGACAAAAACAACCCTTAAAAGTCAGAAATGGACTAGACTAAAATGGAAACTGGAATTGTCCATTTAAAGTTTCAGGGAGGAAAGAGTTAAGGCAGGTGAATGCTTAAAGCAATGGGCGGCTGTACATTCACCTGGCTTTAACCCTTTCCCCCATAGCCTGTTTCTAATATTGAAGACAGATTAATTACTACTTAAAGCAGGTTTAAAGTAAAGCAGAATGTGCCTTTCAGCCTGCTTAAAACTACCACCTGATAGACTATAAAAAAAAATCTGATGATACATATTCATAACTGTATAAACTGAAGAAAAAAAATTTTAGTGGAGGAATGAATCAAAGGCGTAAAAAGGCATATTTATTGGGTAATAGCTGTCACCTGTCTTAAACAAGAGCCCCATGGGGCATATTTCGCTCACCTGAGAATAGCTGACAAAATGGAGATAATGATTTATGTCCAGGACGGGGTCATTATTTACCCGAGGGGCATAATTTGAACAATCTTGATAGAGGACCTGTAGATGATGCTATGTGCCAAATATCTAAGCTCTGGCCCATGTAGTTTTTGACCAGAAGATTTTTTAAGTTTTTATAGAATAAATCTATTTTTAGCTCCATTGACCTAGATATGCAACCGACCGGAACAATTTGATCAAAATACCTAAAGGATATTTAGAAGTGTCACCATGCCAAATATCAAAGCTCTGGTCATATTAGTGTCAGAGATGAAGACGTTTGAAATTTTCACTATATAACTCTTTTTAAAACTGTGACCCCGGGGCGGGGCCAATTTTGACCCCAGGGGCATAATTTGAACAAACTTGATAGAGGACCTGTAGGCGATGCTATGTGCCAAATATTTAAGCTCTGGCCCTTGTAGTTTCAGACAAGAAGATTTTTTAAGTTTTCATTGAAAAAAATCTATTTTTAGCTCCTGTGACCTTAATATGCAACCGACCGGAACCATTTAAACAATATTGGTATAGGACATCTAGAAGTGTCACCATGCCAAATATCAAAGCTCTGGCCATATAAGTTTCAGAGATGAAGACGTTTGAAATTTTCACTATATAACTCTATGTAAAACTGTGACCCCCGGGGCGGAGCCAATTTTGACCCCAGGGGCATAATTTGAAAAAACTTGATAGGGGACCTGTAGGTGATGCTATGTGCCAAATATCTAAGCTCTGGCCCTTGTAGTTTTTGACAAGAAGATTTCCTTATTTTTTCATTTTGGTTGCCATGGCAACCAGAGTTCTACATTGTTTTTAATTCTTTCAACAAATTTGAAAGAGCTTGACCCAAGAACATTTCTGTGAAGTTTGGTTGAAATCTGTTCAGCGGTATAGGAGGAGATATCATTTGAAGTAATTGTTAACGACGACGCACACCGCACGACGCACACCGCACGACGACGGACGCTGGGCCATCCCAATAGCTCACCTTGAGCCTTTGGCTCAGGTGAGCTAATAAAAACAATCAACCTTCTAGTCTCTTCCTTTTAGTGGTCATAATAGAGAGGTTTGCATTGCAACAACAGTCTATGATCTTGATCTACATTGTTTGCCACTTCCTAAAACAAACAACATTTGTTATCCTATAAAAAACTTTTATTTTTTAACCCTTTGAACCCTAGTCCCGCATATTGGCGTCCTTTTCAAACAGTGTACATGTGAATTGTACACTTGTCCTGTGCAAACAGTGAATACCCAGATCAGAGGGCTCCGAAAGGAGCCCTCTGATTAGGGTCTTCACTGTTTGTCATAATGCGAAACATTGACGAAAACAATCCTTAAAAGTCAGAAATGGACTAGACTAAAATGGAAACTGGCATTGTCTATTTAAAGTTTCAGGGAGGAAAGAGTTAAGACAGTAATAGGCTCCAGATAAGCGCAAACTGAACAAATTCAACATTTTCTCACCCATTTCAGCACCAAATCCTATAGTGTGACTACTCATTAGAATTGATTTAATTCAGAAATTACAAAAAAAACTACATTTTGAAATACTCCCCAGTCGCCAAGTTTATCTGGAGCCCTGAATATATCCTGGTCAGATGATATGTCCGAGATGACAGCTACCTTGACTATGTCTACACTTTTTTGCCATGCAATAACTTAAATAAGTATGTTGTTTTGCTCCTATTTACAGTCTAACACTAAGGGCAGTACACCCCTGACGAGATTGGTTAATAACTTAATATCCACATTTTAATCAACTGAGCATCGTCCGGTACTGAATGTCGGTAGACATATTGACCCTACCTCATTTGTCCTCATTAGGTGCTTAATTGATTATTGATATGACTGATGACAAAGATATCATTACTTCACCGCTACATTCATAACATTATTTATCTGCAGGCTGTTAGTTGAGACTTCTCAGGGCCTTTTTTTCCTTATGTAACAGACGCCGAAAAACGGCCCCTTCCTTCCCATCTAGAATTAATTTCTCCTCAGCAAAATAGTTTGCCCTAAAAAAAAAATTTTTTTCTCTCCACTTTCCATAATCAATCATAAATTTCATACCATAACTATACTGAAGAAAACAGACATTAACCTTGTGTGCCCTTAATTCACCATGTCAATACCTTTATTTACTAATGCCTCATAAATTGGCCATAATACAACGTAAAATTTGTCTCCCCCCCACCCCCCCAACACACAGTTTTCACGCTTAGGCCTAAAAAAAAAAGATGTGTGTTTCCGGTTTCCCGACCGACCCTATTTTTTACCCCCGACCCAAAAGTTTTTAAAGAAAAATTAAAAAAAAAAAAATTAAAAAAAAATTATTTTTTTTTTTTTTTAGGGGAAAGTTTTTTGGTGAGGGGAAAAATATAGGTGAGGGGAAGGAGCCATTGTTCGGCGCCTGTTACAGAAGGAAAAAAGCCCTGTATTAAAAGCAAATACACACATTTTTTTAAAATACAATATGTAACTATTTGATGCAATGGTTTTCAGATTGAAACAAGAACTATTTCACATAATTATATTATGAAATACCATACAATTTAAACTTGCAAATCAAGATAAATCATTTCAGATACTTTCAATGTTGAATACAACAAGAGCAAGGTCATTATTTGTCATATTAACCCATCCTTTGATTGTAAAAAAAAATCCGCATAATATCCTATATAAAAACTTTTTAAAAAATAAAAACTTTTTCCTACCGACCTACCCTAAAATTTTGAGAGGGTGAAACCAGAAACACACATATTTTTTTTTAGGCCTTATTTCCCCCCCTCAAATACTCGTTCCGCGCTTAATTTTTTCCCTTCACAAAAGGCTAGGCCACTTCCTGAAACTCAGAGAAAAAACTCTGCTTCTGACTCGTTCTGGCCCAGTTTACATCAGATAAGTTTTTGTTATGCAAAATACTGCTTAAAGTAAATTGAAAGTATGTAGTAAAAAGCTACCACCTATACTCAACACCATCTATGAACTTGAAGAGTCCCTAATAATCTACTTTCTAAACAACTTACTTCTAAAGGTCCTCTTTAAAAATTAAGGTTGACAAACAGGAAAGTCAACGAAATGATTGTCACCCAATTTGACATAATTAAGCTTCAAATACAACGAGAAAACACTTTAATAGGTCTCAAAAACTGAAAGAAAACATGTTATTTTCTTGTCTAGTACTACTGGCAGTTTAATATATAATAGAAATTAATAATAATTTCAGATAAGGTGAGTACTTAAACAGAGCACCAGATAAGGGTAGTTTTTCAAAAACTAAAATCTTTATTTCAGAATTAAACCCTATGGTGTCACTACTCATTAGAACCATCTTGAAGAGACGTTTCTAAATTCTAATGAGTAGTTACACCATAGGATTTGGTGCTGAAATGACCGAGAAAAGTTTGGATTTGTTCAGTTTACTCCCTCTTATCTAGAGCCCTGTAATATATAGATATAAATATTAACTTCTGAATCAGATATGGTGAGTACTTTAATTAATAAAATCCTCATCACCCATGTCACTACAGTGCTCCCTCTCCAGATAAGATTGAGTAAACTGCACATATCCAACATTTTCTCACTTATTTTAGTACCAAATTCTATGATGTTACTACTCATTAGAATCGTCTCTTCGAGACGATTCTAATGAGTAGTGACACCATAGGGTTTAAAGCAGAAATAAAGATTTTAGTTTTTGAAATACCCTCCTTAATATCTGGAGCCCTGTCTATTATGACACAAAACAGGAGATAAAGGTTGTGTGTGTTGTTCGGAGGGAGTCAATATAGGAAGGACAAATAAGACTTGCGGCGTCTGACCTGGATTCAAGCTATTTGTCACTCACAATTATATTAATTTGCTTCTATCAAAATGTCCACTTCTACAGTACTTTGAGAAAACCAGCAAACGGCAAATGTCCACTTCTACAGTACTTTGAGAAAACCAGCAAACGGCAATTTTAAGCAGACGATACTGCAGCAGTAAAATTATTAGACATACATGTCCTATTTAAGGAACTGTGACAAGGATCGTTGTAAGGAGGGAGTCATAGTAGGGACGGAACACTGTACTTATTAGAATCGTCTCAAAGAAACAGTTCTAACAAGTGGTCACAACATTGGGTTTGGAAAATGTCTACTCACTCTTATCTGACTGGTCACTAATAATTCAGATTCAGTTTCTGTGCTCCAGATAAGGGAAGTATTTCGAAAACTAAAATCTTTATTTAGAACTGCTTTAAACCCTATGGTGTCACTACTCATTAGAATCGTCTCTTCGAGACGATTCTAATGAGTAGTAACACCATAGGATTTTGTGCTGAAATGAATGAGAAAATGCTGGATTTGTTCAGTTCACTAAACCTTATCTGGAGCCCTAGGTTTGTAAACAAAACATTCATGGTCCTATCTAAAACTTACCTCGGAATCGTAATGCATTTGGTGGTTCCGTCATGCTCTCGCACTGCCTTTTCAAGTTCGTCCAGCCCCCCGGTTCTCTTTAGCTTTTTCACGAGACTTTTCACTGCCTTCTCTGACCACTTGTCCTCTTTCTCCGAGTCCCCTTTTTTTAGTCCTAGCAGGCGTTTGACAATCGGGGGAGTGAAAGGCGAGAATGACATTTTGCCAGAATTACCGACCCGAGCTTATTAAGTGTATAGCTGCGCTCCGTTTCAGTCTACTTAACACTCAAACTGACAATCCAAGCTGAAAAGTTTAGTATTTTTGTCTAAACTTACACTTTAAAACCGCCATTAGATTGACCTTACAACACACGACAATTTCTCCATCCAACATCCGGTAAAAAGATCTCATAAATAATATAGACGTGCACCTGTTGAAATTGTTTGTCATAAATTGTTTCAAATTAACTTAAAAGTTAATTGAAATGCCTGGATATGATACATTTGTCTCAGACTAAAGAGTATATCCGAGAATCTCTTAACAGGATATTCATACGCGAGCTCGCTAATTTCCGTAAATTCTTCGCCGCATACGGAAATATCTCGGTCGCTAGAGGTCGCGATTCCCAGTCAAAACATTGCAATCATCGGTGCAATTATCCTAGGCAGAGTTATCGTTAATTGCACCTTTCGGTTCTGTATGTCTGTCTGTCTCTGTGACAGTGTCGGTCCCTGTCTCTGTGTCTCGATCGAGCCTGTCTCTGTTTCTCTGTTTCTCTCTATATCCCCCAGTCTCTCGATCGCTCCCTTTCTCTCTCTCTCTATCTCTGTCCCTGTCTCTCTATCTGCCTCTGTCTGTCTGTCTCTCTCCCCTGTCTCTCTCTCTCTCTATCTATCTATCTATCTACATCTCTCTCTCTCTCTCTCTAACTCTCTTTATATCCCTCTCTCTTTCTCTGCATGTCTGTCTGTCTCTGTCTCTTCCCCCTCTCTCTCTCTCTCTTCATCTCTCTCTCTTTCTGGTTTTGGGTCCCACAGTTACGGTTAAGTTTAAAACCAACGTTATGGGGACGCACATAATTAGCCTTGCCAGACATTAACTTTTTGCATTTTATTGTTCAGTTACGTCAAAATAACTCTCCGCTTATTTGTTTGCAACTACATGTATATTCTGTTTAAAGAAAAACGCTTTTAAAAAGCAAACTTTGTGGGGACGTTATCTCATATCTATCTCACTTTGTCCCCATACAGTGTGGGGACCTAATGCTATCTCTTTTATTTTGAGATACATTCTAAGCTGCACTCTAGGGACGTTGTCTCAAACTGTCCCTAGCCTTTCTAGGGACACACCACATCTCATTATAATCATGATCGCGCTGTCCGTCCGTCCGTTACACTTTTCGTGTCCTCTCTCTAAATGAAATAGTTTTCAATTGATTTTCACCAAACTTTCTCCAAATGTGAATATGCATAAAATCTCGGTCATGTTCAATAACCAGAAAAATTGCATTAGGCAATTCTGAGTTATGGCCCTTGAATTGGTAAAGTTTGCATTTTTAGCTCACCTGGCACGAAGTGCCAAGGTGAGCTATTGTGATCGCCCTGTGTCCGTCAGTCCGTCCGTCCGTCCGTCGTCAAACTTTTTCTTTAAAGATCTTCTTCTTGGAAACCACTGGACCAATTTTCAAAAATTCATAGGATTGTTCCTTGTAGGGTACTCTCTCAGGTTTCTTCAAATATAGGTCATCCAATTGAAATTGTGGTTGCCATGGCAACCAATTGAAAACACTTTAAAAATCTTCTTGTCAAAAACTACTGGTCCGAATTGAAAATAATTTTACCCAAATGTGCCATTGGTGACCCTCGATCAGATTTCATAAAATAATGTTCCTATCTTAAAAAACATGACCGCTAGTGGGTGGGGCAGATTTTACATTTATGGCAATATAGTGAAAACTATAAAAATGAAAAATAGACCTATTTCAGCACCAAACCCCACAGTGCTACCACACAACAGACTCGTCCCGAAGAGACGACTCTAATGAGATGCGACACCATACTGTTTAATGCAGACAAATCTCTCTCCCCCCCCCCCCCCCCCCCTTTATCTGGAGCTCTGCCTTTAAGAATATAAAACCACCGGACGGGAATCGGACTGGGCACGGCATGCGGAACATGACATCACAATTATCACAGTATGACGTCATGATGAAACTTGAATTGCCGTATTCGTGAGGACTTAGCCTGGTACCCATTATATGTTAACGCAGAGTCTGCGGCATTGCCAAAACCAACGGTACTTTAAGAGATAAAATAGCCTCTCTCACATCGCTCTGGGGACATTGCCAAAACTATAAAAATAATTCCGTTCATACGTTTTGAAGCAATAATTCTACTAATAGGCACTTGGTACGCAACTGCTCGATGTTACCCGTGAGGGTGAGTAGCAGAAAGAACGAGATATAGAGAGAAATAAGCTCTTGTAATTGTGGGGACGTGACTGACGTCCCCGGAGTTACGGCGCGTCCCCACAACGAGGGTTTCTCGCGGAACGAATGTCCACGCAGATACGGTAATTCAAGTTCTCTCTCTCTCTCTCTCTCTCTCTCAGTCTCTGTAGGTGAAAGTTTGGAACACTTGTCTGACTAAGTTGAAGATTCTAGAAAGAAGATAGAGAAACAACAACAAGGTAGACAAAGGGTGAGAATAGCCAGAGAAAGGCGGTCCGTCTAAAACCCAAAATCTCTCCAAACCTCCTCAAACCACTTTTAAAAGCAAAATTTCATGTATTCTAGCAGATGTTAGCATCAAGTAGGCTGAAAGTAAAGCAGAATGCGCCTTAATTAACACTTTCCTCCCTGAAACCACGGAGTAAATACAGACGTACTTACTCCGTGCTGAAACCTAAAATGGACAGTTCTAAGTTTCAATTTAGTCCTGTCCATTTTTGACTTTTTAGGGTTTATTTTCAATATACATGTCAAAATGACAAACAGTGTAGACCCTGATCAGAGGGCTCCTTAAGGAGCCCTCTGAACATTGTCTACACTATTTGCATAGGACAAGTGGACTCTTCACAAGTACACTATTTGTAAATGACGCATATATGCGTGACTAGGTGTTCAAAGAATTAAGGCGCATTCTGCTTTACTTAAACCTGCTTTCATGTTTTCAAAAACCAGGAACAGGCTATTGAATAATGGGTTAATATCTAGAAGTAACTGTGTATAGCCTATCTCAAGTTTTGTACGAGTTGCTCCCCTTGAAATGACACCACGTCGTAGGTTTAATTTCAATTAAACTTTTTTTTTCATTATTTTAATTTATAAGAATTATTTGATTAGATATGAAGGAATTAAAGTAGTTCGGTTAGGCAGGTTTGGAGTATTTTAGGAGTGTTGGGGGTCGTCGATAAATATCGATAAGAGTGTCAAATAGTTTGGGTCCTGATCAGACGCCGCGTTACGCAAAAACTGTTTGCAAACGCGCTTCGTTGCATCATTGAGAGTGACATGCTTAACATTGGGTTGGGCTCGGGGGAAAATAAGAAATAAACAAAATCATTCGTTTCTGCCTTTTGTCTTATTGGCCGAGAGCTTATTGCTGCTTTACTTCCAACATGCTTTAAGCTACCATGTACTGGAGAGAAAAAAATCCGAAGATTTAGGAAAAATCCGGAGAAATGGCAGCCCTGCCAAAGCACGTGCTAATTTCTCTTAACATGCTTAATATATCAAACTTCGCAAACGATCTAAATAACCTTTCAAGTTTTGTCAAAATAAATTTTACCAATAAAATGACTCTATAGTCTAGAACGCAAACTATGTTCTAGATTCTAGCAGATGGAAGCATAATTTAGGCTGAAATTAAAGCAGTTACTTTCAACCTGCTTTAAGTGGCCACTTGTCTTCAAAATTAGAAGCAGTCAAAGAGATCTTGGGTTAAGACTACTAAATATAATTAATACAGGCAGTGATTTCGCAGCACGTTTTCACATTTGACAGAAACAATTTTGCTTTTATAGAGACTGAAAACAAGTCCTGCGTTCATTAGCGCGAACTCTACAGAACTTCTTGCCGCGAACCTCTCGGTTCAGGCCGAACCATGGGTGGAGTAGGAGAAGAGACAAAAGCATGCAATGTTGAAGCCACAGGGCTGCCATTTCTCCGGATTTTTCCTAGATATTCGGATATTTTTCTAGTACATGGTAGCTTCTAGCCTGCTTTAAGCAGCCACGTGTCAACAAAACTAGAAACAGGCGATGGGGAAAGATACGATTCGTAACTTGAAAAATGCAAATTTGGAAATCTTAGGATTTTTTATGTCAGCTTATGGCACCCCTGAAGCCACGCGAACCTGTGGATTGACCCGAGTAGAAATGTTCGCGGCGAGAGGTTCTGTAGAATTCGCGTTAATGAACGCAGGGTAGATTTAGCCTTAAAGGGACTCGCAACCGGATGGTGTACTTGTCAAAATAAAATAAAATACTCAAATATTTGCAAATTTGTGGCATTATTTGGCTTCTGACATTAAAAAAATATGATCAGTCCCAAAAAAGTCTCAAGAATCGTCACCGAATCTTAGTTTTTATAGATATTTTCCATCGTTTTTCTATAGCGTCAGCTGACGGTATAGTTGTTGTTGTTGCTTCTCTACACGGGTTCTGACATAAACCCGAGCCGAATAAGGTAGTATCAATCGCTACCAGTGAAGTACGTTAATTCGCTACCATATATATAGTGAGCGTCCGTAGCCGAGGAGGTAAAGGCGTTTCCTCATTTTTCATGTTTGTCCCACATGAGCTTCTTCTCTTCTTTTTTTTTGGAAATGCATTTTTTAACAGAATTTATTATCCTAAACTAAATCTTACCCATTTGATTTATATAAGCATTTGACATATATTTACAAATTACTATTTTTAATGCTAAATCCGGTTGCGAGCCTCTTTAATAACAATTTGTTAATGGATAAGATATATAAACACGTAGATATTAGTTTAGGATAAACGTTCATGTTAAAATGCACATTTCACGCTAGTTTGAACGCACAACTCATGCATGAAAAGTGCGCTTTGTAATCTTAAACAAATAAATAAATTTCAAAGAAAGAAGAAACAACACGTTCGGTCGGGATTCTAATCTGCCAGCAGGCGGCAAAATGAATGACAAGACCGATGATCTGCAAATTTTCAGGGCTGCCATAAGTTGACATGAAAAATCCTAAGATTTCCAAAGTTGCATTTTTCAAGTGCGATTTAAAGAATCGTACCTTTACCCCATAGCATTTTTCTTGTTTTGTTTACATGCGACTACTTAAATCAGGCTGTAAGTAAAGCAGAATGCGCATTAGGACACATTCTGCTTGACTTTCAGCCTGCTTTAAGCCACAGGTTTTCGGCGCGTAAGCTATGAACCACCCCCCCCCCCCCCCCCCCCTTCGCTGCTACCCCCCATAAATCTTTCAAAATGAGTCAAAATACATCCATATGTTCAACAAACTACCTTAACAAATGTTTCAAGAAGTTTCAAGAAGTTTAAAAAAAAAAAAAATTTTCGTATCATGTATATTTTACTTATAAATTAGCAAAAAATTTTTATTTTTTTAAATTTCACGAAACTTGAGGAAATGTTCTTTTATGATGATTATTGAATGTATGGATAGATTTTAGGGTATTTTATCCACGTTTGGTGGTGCTGGAGGGGGGTTATAGCAGCTAGGGGTAGTGTCATAGCCAACGGGCCGAATGCCTATGCTTTAAGCTACCATGTACTTGAAAAAATCCGGAGATTTAGGAAAAATCCGGAGAAATGGTAGCCCTGAATTTTAGTTCGTCCTTCGATTTCGAAGAAGGCCATAACATCATCTCCGCGAATTTCTGTGTTGAGTGATGTTGTGGGTTCGAAGGTGGCTGACCAATCCAATTCTTGCACTGAACGCGCTACCATACTCTGGACATGACGGGCCTGATGGAACAGCCACTGAATATTCTCTCGCTTATGTTGAACTCTCTTTCGTTTCGCCAAACCGATACGTTCTTCCTCATACAGTTTTCCCTTCTTTATACTGGAGCGCCAGGAGCTTCTCTCGTTTGCCAGGTCGTCCTAATTGTCAGGTCCTTATCGTGGGCCCTGTAAACAACGTTGTATCTTTTCTATTTGTTTTTGCGTATAATTTCTCTTCATATACGGCGGTACATACAGAGTAGACAGTAACTACTTTACTTTCCAGCATGAAGACCACGTTGGTACGACGTATTACAGGGCTTCCATAAATTGACATGAAAAATCCTAAGATTTCCAAATTTGCATTTTTCAAGTGTGATTTTACGAATCGTACCTTTACCACATAGCCTGTTTCTAGTTTTGTTGACATGCGACTACTTAAAGAAGGCTGTAAGTAAAGCAGAATGCGCCCAAAGGCGCATTCTGCTTTACTTTCAGCCTGCTTTAAGCTACTATAAACTGGAAAAAATCCAAAGATTTAAGAAAATTCCGGAGAAATGGCAGCCCTGGTATTAACGAGACGTTTTAAAAACGTATATGGAACACACGTATGCGATTTAAAAGTAAAACTAAATGCACACAGTGATGCTCGCCCAGCTAAGTTGTATGTCACTATAATGTCAGCAATCAATTTTCAATGAATTTTGTTCAAAAGTATCATTATTTTCGTTAATCTTGACCCCCACCCCAAACTATCACCTGTTTTACAGCCTCTGTAACAGTTTAGTTTGTCTACTCCATGATGATTGCAAGATTTTGAGTTATTTTTATATAAAAGAAAAACCGCATGATCATACCCCAAAGCAATTTGCATCGAGTTGTCTCTGGGTCAAAATGTTCCCAACATGCCGGATATAGCCCATACTACAGTGCTTCTTCCCAACAACCGCACTCTCAACAACGACTCCCTCCTTATAACGACGCTAACCGCTCCTTCCAAAACAAGACAATTGTGCATAACGCTTGCACTGCTGCAATATTGTCTGCTTAAGATTGTCGTCTGCTGTTGTTTCTCAAAGTTACATATTAGTGGACATTTTGACAAGAAATATAATGACGAGTGATTAAACAGATTGAATCCAGATCAGACGCCGCGTTACGCGGCGTCTGATCTGGATTCAAGCTGTTTGCAAATATAAGCCAAGTCTTAAATTTCCCTCTCTTTAACGACTCCCTCCGAACAACAAACACATGTGTCTCCCATTGGGTGCCGTTGTAGACAGGGAGCACTGTTCCTCTAAGAGAGACGGAATCGGAAAAATACCTAATGTCTTATACAACTACTCGCGAACATTCGATACTTCAAACTTTCTAAAGTCGAACCTACGCTTCTTTTTCAGCTAAAATTTGATAAAACGAGCACTCCTGGATCGAACATATCAGCATTTCGAGATCGAAACGTGGCTAAGCCACGCTTTTACCTCAAAATACAGGTATGTTCCAGGGCAGCCATTTCTCCGGATTTTTCCGAAGTCTTCGGATTTTTATCCTAGCAAATGGTAGCTTAAACAGGCTGAAAGTAAAACAGAATGTGCTTAAGGCGCACTCTGCTTTACTTTCAACCTGTTTTAACCTGTCATGTGTCTTCATAAACTAGAAACAGAGTATGGGGTAAACGTACGATTAGTAACATTGCACTTGAAAAATTTAAACATTGAAATCTTAGGAATTTTATGATCAACTTAAGGCAGCCCTGATATTCGACTGATGGCCGCTCGAGTTACATGTATTGATATTCGACTGTAAACGGCAAGCGAAACACACGTACGATTCATTGGTCACAAACTTTCATTTCAAATTTGTTAATAGCCAAGAGGCATACCTTTGAATCACTTTAACAAAGTTTTGTTCGATTTTGACATATTGACGCATCGATTAAACATGCTTTAACGTCAGTAAGTATAATCTACGCATGCGCAGTGTTATTTTATAACTTTACCGGAAGTTCGAGATAAATTATGACAGGGAGTCGGTTAATAACCGCCATGTACATGATTCTATAACAAACTTAAACAGAGCAGGCAATAACAAACATATACGATTGTGACTTTCAGGATTTGGAATAAACTTAAACACCGTGTTTGTAAAAAAATAAATAAAAAAAATAATTTGGAAATCCTATTCTAATATTTATTTCTACAACTGGTGTGTTGAGCTACTTGACGGATTTAATCAATAACCAATCTTAAAACAACTCCAAATTACAAAAAATACACTCCAACATTAAGATATCCATAACCGTTTTCATTTTGTGTGTTGTATTTATATTTTATTTATTTTATTTGTGAACATTTGAAAGCTGACAATGTATAGCTATACGGTGGTGATTTTAGGTGTACTTATATTCGGGAGTTGTAATTCACAGAGATTCCAGCCGAATATCTGGACTGTAGATACAGGTGAGAGAACTACTTCTTTAACCCTTTCCGTCCCATAGAACTGCCTTTTAGCGCATTCAGTTTATTCATCCGCTAAAGAAAATAGTTCCAATTTAAACTGTCACGAGTATGTATCAAAAGGAATCTTTTCTTTTTTTTCTAGCAGGTGGCGCCTTCAAGCGCATTCTGCTTTACTTTCAACCTACTTTAAGTTGTTGTCTTTTTCAAAACTAGAAACAGGCTATGGGGTAAAGGGTTAACAAAAAGAAGACAACCAAGCTATAACCCATTGTCCTATATGCTGTTAACAGTTTTGAAGACAGGTGTCCACTTAAAGCTAGTTGAAAGTATTGCATAATGCGCCTTAAGACATAGTCTGCTTTACTTTCAGTCTGTGATTGATTGATTGATTGATTGATTGATTGATGAAGCTTATTTCGTTTGGTTTGTTTTTTCTTCAGTTTATTTTGTTAACATTGAATAACTCTTGAAAAAGTTACTTACATTCAAGCAATACTTAGTGCTATGTTGAACATAACTACCATATTCGTGTATCTCAAGTAAATCTTTCTTTTTCAGCTATTGAACAATAATCATGTATTTTGTTATGCATCTATAGAACATGTAATTACCTTGTACCACTGGAGAGGACTTACATAGGCAATGCCTGTTGTCCAATCCATTCTATTATGTGAATAAAATATTGTTTAAACTAAACGTTCAGTCTGTTTTAACCCTTTACCTCATAGCCTGTTTTTGAATTTGAAGGCAAGTGACCACTTAAAGCAGGTTGGAAGTAAAGCAGAATGCGCCCTAAGGCGCATTCTGCTTTACTTTCAACCTGATTTAAGTCACTACTTGCTAGCATATAAATAATATTTCTAATTGAACATATTCATGCCTGTAAAATCTTGAACTATTTTCTTTGGCGGAGGGATAGATTAAAATGCGCTAAAAGGCGCTTCTATTGGGGAAAGGGTTAAGCTACTATCTGCTAGGATACAGAAATATTTCTTATAGTGTATATGCATAATATAAATGACGCTTATATACGCATTATCTCTAGTAAAACGAAACAACATCATTTGCAAGCAATGCACCCGTGATTCATTGAATACGCATGTTTAATGAAAACAGTGTAGAACTCTGACCAGAGGACTTCTCTATATGCCATTTGTTTAGAGTATACGCTGTTTGTCATTTTGCATTACAGTAAAACCTCACTATTACGACCACTAAATTATGTTAATTATTAGGGTGTTTACGATAGGTAACCTCTTAAAGCAAGGTGACAGTGAAACAGAAAGCTCCTATAGGAGCTTTCTGTTTAACTGTCACCTTGCTTTAAGCTTTCACCTGTCTATTATACACTCAATTAGCCTTCGTTTTAGTGGTCGTAATAGCGAGGTTTTACTGTATTTAAAAACATATTAATAGTCAAAACGGACTTATTTGAAAGTTGGAATTGTCAATTTGAATTTTCAGGGTTCAATGAGTTGAACTTCTTATATTTTGAGTTGCAAACAATGTACATGTAAATTCTAAAATATATCGAAATGTTACTGTTTGTAAATAATATTTAGTATTACGGCGCTTCGATTGAAACATATCAACGGTTGTCAGTGTTAATCCCTTTATGATCAAATTATTCCAGAGATTTTTACTCCTACACCGATTTATTGTCGTCTGCTTCAGTATTGTTGTCTGCAAGCAACTTTCAAAGTTAGATATAAGGTTGTATGACTTAAAACATATCAATAAGAATGTCAAACAGTTTGGATCCTGATCAGACGCCGCGTAACGCGGCGTCTGATCAGGATCCAAACTGTTTGCAAACACGCTTTCAGGCGTCATTGAGAAAGGGTTAATGCACATGGCTACATAAAACAAATGGAAATGCCACTCATTATAGTCCAGTCAATATAAACTTTAACCTCAAACTATCGTCTTGAAGAGATGATTCTAATGAGTATTTACACCATTGCAACAGAACTGGTTTTGTTAAAAACTACTAACGTAATGTTTAAATAATAACATACTAAAAGTCTAGAAAAATCTATAAATAAAGAGGAAATTGGTTAAAAAAGCAATTTAGAAATGATAATTTTCCTTTAAATTATATGGCCTAATGTTTCCACCATTATTGACTGGACTACATCCCACCATACTTTACTCCAAACATGCTTTACTCATATCATGGTTTACCCGCTATACTTAGCTTGTACTATACATAATTCGCATCTTGCTTTATATAGTTCCTGTTTTTTTCTTTCATACCGGTATTTGTTTAAACAGTAGCATGTTTAACAGTTATGTTCATATTTCATGACGCGGCGTCTGACAAAGATCAAAACTGTTTGTCACTTGTTTTGAAATTATGTCAGTTATACTATATATATCTTTATTTCCTCCATAATATGAAGATTACAGTAGCATGACATATAAGAAGTATGAAACGTGACACAATTTGACAAACACATATAAGCAAATAGACAAACAGCATAACATGAAATGTACATGACTATATATGCAGTGGATATACACAGAGCACCGCGTACTACAAACCACATACCACATATGCAAAAGAAAACGACAAATAAACAAATTTTACATTTGACATGATACGTGATACATGTATGCTAACTCCCATCATGCTGACTTGAAATCTATTTAAATCCAAAAACAAATAGTTTTGAATACCAGTGACAAACAGTTTGGATGCAAATCATAAGCCGCGTTACACGGCGTCTGATCTGAGCCAAGATTATTTGCCAATATCAAGCAAGTCGCGTTAAGCATGATAAGGGTTAAGGAAAATGTTCCCACCTATCGTCCAAAATTATGATTATGTGTCTAGGGGTTTATCATACAGGGCTGCCATTTCTCCTGATTTTTCAAAATCTTCGGATTTTTATTCCAACAGATGGAAGCTTGAAACAGTCTGAAAGTAAAGCAGAATACACCTTAAGGCGCGTTCTGCTTTACTTTCAACCTGCTTTAAGCATTACTTGTCTTAAAAACTAGAAACATACTGTGGGTTAAGGATATAATCAGGAAAATCGGGCTTGAAAATTTGAAATCTTAGGATTGTTTTATAAACTTATGGCAGGCCTGACCATACTTCTAATTGAGCTAACTTAGCTACGGAGTGTCCGACATTTCGGACAGTACAATGTTCCGATCATAGATTTTTAACCATTTTAAGCAAAGTTCTCTGTCGAAACGAAATTATAGAGATCAATTAAATGGTTAAAAAGAGAACCACACCGTAAATCTATGTACTCTGTAGACCAACCTCTACCAAACGAACAGTAGAGACTGGATAAGAGTTAATAGAACAATTAAGCACTCACATGTCAATGGTAGTATACTTGGCCCATGACAATGACAATAGTGTAGATCCAGATCACAGGGTTCCTAGTAGATCCTTCCACGCAGGGTCTACACTACACGTCATTATCTAATGCATAATGATACCATAAATGCTTAAATAGACATCGAGCAAGAAACTAGATTTATCCATTTTCAAGTAAGAATGAATTACGGTCAGTTTTGTCATTTGACTTGTAATCGTTGTTACAATAAACTAACATACGATAACAAGGCAAGGATCGAAACCATATGTAAAGAAATGACAATAGGTTATGTACATACATGTAAATATAAATACTCCTAGATATACATATATCATACAACGGAATCGTCCTAAACCAGTCAGCAACACTGTAGTCTGTGCAATTGGATGCATGTTGCACAAAGCAAGGTCAAAGTAGACTTGCAATTACTACACCGGCAATATGTGTCACTTCTTTTTCACTAAAGGCAGACAATAACCTTAGATAATCTTGAGTTCCGACTTAGAAGGGTTCCGCTGTATAAAAATGCACACCGTTCCCTTACAGTGTTCTTACATATTCACATTTGATATGCGAATGTAATGTGCAAACTTAAATAAACATGACTTTAAGTCCTCATAACAGCGATCTCTTGGCAGTGATGCCTCGACAATTGGATGATACACCCCAACTATTGTATTAACAAATTCATGTCTGCTAAGAGAACTAAGGGAAATCCAAACTTGTTGTCCAAGCAAACTACAAATACGGGTTTCCAATTTTACTCTTAGCGGCCTAATAACGATGGTTGTAAAGGGGTAAAAAACTCACGATAAATTTGATCCTGAAAGGGTTAAATATGTTTTGCATTTTTGTTGTATCTTTGTTTAAACAGTAATATGTAGCAATGTCTTCATATTTCATCGTGCTTTAATTATTTGCACCAAATTTTGTCTGCTACGGTTCCAGAATTGAATTTTTCTAAAATAGGATAAGAGTGCCAAACTGTTTGGATCCTGATGGGACGCCGAGTTTGCAATGATTATATCATGATTTCGCCTGTAAAGAGTTAACTTAAGTGCTCCCTCTCTACAACGTCACCCAATGGGAGACAACAAGTGTGTGCGTTGTTAGGAGAGAGTCGTTATAGGGAGGGACATTGGTTTACATTTGCAAACAGCTTAAATCCAGATCAGACGCCGCTTTACGCGGCGTCTGATCTGGATTTAAGCTGTTTGTCACTCCTCATTAAGGTTTTTTTCTGTCAAAATGTCCATTATGTAACTTTGAGTAAAATAGCAGACGACAATTTTAAGCAAACGATATTGCAACAGTAGAACCGTTAGACATAATTGTCCTTTTTAGGGAACTGCAGCAAAGGTCGTTGTTAGGAGGGAGATGTTGTTGGGAGGGCCGTTATAGGGAGGGAACACTGTGTCATGGTTTCGCCCTTCGCCTGTTAAGAGTTAACTATTTGCACGTCTAGTAGACAGCACTTGTTTCAGATAAAAAATTACCTGGGTTGGAGCATGCAAAGAGTTAACCCTTTACCCCATAGCCTGTTTCTAGTTTTGAAAAAAGGTGACTACTTAAACTAGGTTGAAAGTAAAGTAGAACTGCTTTACTTTCAGCCTGTTTTAAGCTTCCACTTGCTAGATTAAAGAAAATATTCCTTATGATACATATTCATGACAGTATAAATTGGAACTATTTTCTTAAGTGTAGGAATAAATATAATGTGCTAAAAGGCGCTTCTATGAGGGAAAGGGTTAAAGGTACTTTGACCATTTCGTAAATCATTTCTAATTTTAGAACACTCAGACAGCGCGTATATAATCGCCGAGTTTCTATTTTTGTACGGCCAAAATATATATAGGAATGTCAAGGAACTAGCAGAGAGGACTTACATGTACATAGGCAACGCCTGTTGTCCATTCCATTTTATGTGAATAAAATATTGTTAAAACCAAGGAACCAGCATCTCCTATTAACCTCTTCACTGCGTTACCCCGGGGTACACTAGCTCTTTTCAAACAGTTAAGATCCTGATCAGACGCTGCGTAAACTGTTTTCCACTCAAATGCAATATTTCTTAGTTCAAAATAACTAAAACTTAAATTTGAGAGGTGAAGGAAGACGACCATTGTTTAATCCATTACCCCATAGCCTTTTTCTAGTTTTGAAGTCATAAATACTCATGACTGTATAAAGTGATACTGTTTCCTTCATTGGAAGAATAAATAAAAGGCATAAAAAGGGGGTATTTATTGGGTAATGGGTTAAAGTAGATGATCTCATGGCAGTCAAAGGGTTACAACTTAAAACAACTGTGTTAGAAGACAATATTGCGCAATCGGAAATGCTCGGTGTTATTCTGTAGGGGATAGGCGAGAGAGTGAGCAATATGAACATGAGTCGATTATGTCAAAATTTCCGATATGTAACTTTGAGAAAAACATCATTATTGCAGCAATTAAAGGATTAGACGCAACTCGTGTTTTTGGGAACAGCGGTAAACGTTGTGGAATTATGTTAGTCAAACTTCTAAAAATTAGTTTTTGTATATATATGTAAAAGTCCAAATTAATGTGTGAAATATATTGTAACATTCATTTGTACTCATGTATAATCATTTGTGTATGGGCTGGATGCCTTAATCGCAATAAAAGTTTGTTTGTTTGTTTGTTGTTGTAAGGAGGGAATCGTTGTTCGGAGGACCGATGTAGGGAGGGAGCACTGTATAGTGTCTTCTGCTTTAATCACATAATTGTCGCAGACGACAATTACATAATTATATAACGTGTTAATGGACACATTTGACCTAGCAAAACGCAGGAACCAAGGCCGTCATTGTAAATAGGACTGTTAGTATATTTGCTAATTGTATATATAGTACAGTGTCACCTCCCTACAACAGTCCCCGAAGAACGATTCACTCCTCACAACACCGCTTGCCGCTCTTCCCAGAACAAGCAAATTATGTCTAACTCTTTCACTGCTGCAATATCGTCTGCTAACAATTTTCACCTGCTGTTTTTATCAAAATTACGTATTGGGCATTTTGACAAAATACAAATGTACACATACATATGAATGACAAACAGTGTGAACTCAGATCAGACGCGTCTGATCTGGGTTCAAACTGTTTGCAAATGTAAGTCAAATGTTTTAATTTCCTCTCCTTGTCACAACCCCCTCCGAACAACACACGCAATATTTATTTGCCAGTGGGTCTTGTTGTAGAGAAGGAGCACCTTTACTGTATTTCATGTAACAGTTCTCATAGTTATATTCATAGATAGAAGGGAGATAGTACGAAAAGTAGAAAATACGGAAGTACAAAATATAATGTAGTTGAAGTTATTTTGCGGTCGTACTTTTAAATGTATGTACACATGTACATGCATACACGACACAAGTATTATATTGAAACGTGTTTTAAATCTTTATCCAATAAACGTTTAATAGAAATTTCCAGTTTCCAATTAAGTCTAGTCCAATTATGACTATTTACGTATATTTTCATAAAGTGCAAAACTGACAAACAGCACAGATCCTGATCAGCGCGCCCTTGTAGGAGCCCTGTTATCTGGATCTACACTGTTTGCATTGGACAACTATACTCTTTACAGATCCACTGTTTCAAAAATATAGTTTATTCGTCGATATGTTCCAATGTAGCACTATTCACAGGTTTGAGCCATACCATGAGAAAACCTGCCTTATTGCATTGCAAACAGTCTAGATCAAGGCCAGCTACAGCTACACTGTTTGACACTCACTTGCCTTTAAAGCATTTTATGTTCATGTAGTGTATTATATGTGGCATTTGGCAGTGGATACAGAGCCTTGGATGACAAGAGTGTTGCAATGCAATAAGGCAGGTTTTGTCATGACACGGCTAATTTGTATTTTAGTTTAGACATATTCTATTACTCATATAGCCCTTTACCCCCATAGCCTGTTTATAGCTTTGAAAATAGGTAACTACTAAAAGCAGGTTGAAAGTAAAGCAGAATGCGCCCTAAGGCGCATTCTGCTTTACTTCCAACCTGCTTTAAGTTACCAACTGCTAGAATGAAGAAAATATTCCTTCTGATACATATTTATGACTGTATAGATGTGAATTATTTCCTTCCGCGGAGGATTAAACGGAATGCGCTAAAAGGCGCTTCCATAAGGTAAAGGGATAAGCAGTTGTACATATTTACCAATCGTTTGACACCGCAAATGAATATAGATAAATGGGTTGGGCCACAAGTTCTAACAACATTAGTAAGCCTCTCCTAAATTGAAGCATTTGTAATATTGGTAGATTTATATTTGTTTACAAAATTAACAACTAATTTAGTTTGATGAATAATTTGTATTTTCAAAACAACTTATAATTACCAGCCAGTACTACTGGTTGTAGATCTAGTTCTATAAAGGCGGGCAAAAGTAAAAAAGTACGTGGCTGACACATGTTTTTTAGAAATTGATACTCAATGAAAATAGTAACGGGAGAACACAAATTACACTTTATACATGAGTCATTGACTAGAAAGCTCAGTTGATATCTATATATGTTTACATAGGTTTAAAGTGAAAACAAATATTTAATGCCGACGGGCATTTATAGCAAATAACTATGTTACATCTAATTTCATTGGACAGTTATTTCCGGAAGTGAATCTGTTCCTCGCTCTTCCGCGTATTTAACACAAAGGTCAATGTCGTATTGTATATGTTTTGCTTTAGTATAAATTAGCTTTAACTCCATAATTTCATTTAATGGAATAAAATATTGCAAGAACTTTTACAAATTACCGGTGCAGTGTAATCTCAACCAAACCGGAAGTCTCTGAAAACAGGACAAAACAGCTCCAAACACACCCTCTTTTTTCACCCAATCCTTAACCCTTTAACCCATAGCCTGTTTCAAGTATTTAAGATATGTGAACTAATAAAGCAGGCTGAAAGTAAAGCAGAATGTGCCCTAGGGCACATTCTGCTTTACTTTCAGCCTACTTTAAGTTAATATCTGCTAGTATACATTAAGTATTTATTATAGTACATATTCATGACAGTATTAAGTGGAACTATTTTCTTTGGCGGATGAATAAAATGAATGCGCTAAAAGTCGCTCCTATAAGGGAAAGGGTTAAAAGAAGAAGCTCTACAGACATCATTGACCTGTCGTTTTTTAAAACACAGGATAACAATAATGCAGAAAGCTCCTAAAGGAACCTAGGCTGAGTTAACACCTTCAATTAATCCAACTCATAGTGGTAGTAAGGGATAAAACGTCATTCTTTTAAACAATTATCCAATGATTTGATTTATTCCTATACTGACGAAATAGTTTCACATTATACATCCATCAGGACATAAGATAAACGTGTGTAAACGGATGATTTCCAAAGATGTTCTCCTTTATGACTCCTCTTAGCCGTATGTTGTAAATCATCTCTTTCAGAAATAGAAGAGTTAATATTTGAAATACCTATTTTGTCCGGAGCTCTGAACTATCATGAATATGCACCATAATAACTTTTTTTCTGTATCCTATTACATGTAGATGATTACTTGAAGTAGGCTGAAAGTAAAGCAGAATGCGCCTTAAGGCGCATACTGCTTTACTTTCAACCTGCTTTAAGTGGTCATTTGTCTTCAAAACTAGAAACATGCTATGGAATAAGGCATTAATGCCTCTATTTCTATCTACACGCAGTTTAATACTCATCCTATAACTATAACAAGTAGATCTACCATAGAGTCCTTTCCTTAACCCTAGCATATGATAGAATTTTATATAACATAGGCTGGGAGTAAATCAGGACGATCCTAAGCAAATTGTAGATCAAGATGAGTGGGCTCCTGATCAGGATCCGCATTATTTGTCATTTTGTAAAAAAGTAAAAAAAAAAGTCCCCAATTCTTAACCGAAATAGAAGAAATGGATTGGACAATATTAGAAACTGCAAAATTTCGTTTTTAGTTTGAGTTTTTTTTGAGCTATTGTGTGTTTTATTGTCTTTATTTTCTATATTTTATTGTCTTTATTTTTTTATATTTATTGTCTATATTTTCTATGTTTTATTGTCTTTATTTTCTATGTTTTATATTTTCAATGCTTTATTGTCTTTATTTTCTATGTTTTATTGTCTTTATTTTCTATTTTATTGTCTATGTTTTATTGTCTTTATTTCTATGTTTTATTGTCTTTATTTTCAACGTTTTATTTTCTATGTTTTATTGTCTTTATTTTCTATGTTTTATATTCTATGTTTTATTGTATTTATTTTCTATGTTTTATTGTCTTTATTTTCTATGTTTTATTTTCTTTTGTGTATTTGCAGACCCAACTGACAGTGTGAATGTTTCGGGGATGACATTTTTCCACACAAAGACTGGCGAGGACGCAGCCTCGATGTGGAGAACTGAACCCTCGGACAATACAAACACATACACGGTAATGACAACCTTGTTACAGTTTCCGGTTAACAATGTATCGTGAGGTTTTAACCCCATTCACTGCCATATTGTCGTCTGCTTCAATATTTTTGTCTGCAATATCGTTTCAAAGTTAAATTTAAGGCAGTATTACATATACTAAAACAAATTCAAAGAGTGTCAAACAATTTGAATCCTGACCAGACGCCGCGTTACGCGGCGTCTGATCAGGATCAAAACTGTTTTCCTAAATGCGCATGATGACGTCATTGAGAGTGAAAGGGTTAAAAGAAACTAAAAGCAAAATCGATGTAATGAAATATGGAAAAGGGCCGATTTTTCTCTAGGAAAAGTACCCTTGATCAGGGTCTTCTTTTTTTGTCATTTTTGCAACAACAAAAAAGCACTAAATAGATTTAACTGCAAAGTGGAAATGACTACTTTGAAGTTTCTGGGTTCATCAAATTTATGTCAGAAACGACTTGTTTATTGTATTGTTAACACTCATTAGTTACTAGGCATCTGATTTGGCCGAAACTGTTAGCTACTGATATTTACGGTAAAACCTCTCTATTACGACCACTAAAACGAAGGCTAATTGATTGTATAAAAGACAGGTGACAACTTAACCCTTTCCCCCATGGAAGCGCCTTTTAGCGAATATGATTTATTCCTCCGCTGAAGAAAATAGTTCCAATTTAATTAGTCATGAATATATATTATGGGGAATATTTTCTATATTCTAGCACATGGAAGCTTAAAGCAGGCTGAAAGTAAAGCAAAATGCGCCTAAAGGCGCATTCTGCTTTACTTTCAACCTGCTTTAATTAGTCACCTATCTTCAATACTAGAAAAAGACTATCAGGTAAAGGGTTAAAGCAAGTGGCAGTAAAACAGAAAGCACAATTCAGGAGCTTTCTATTTAACTGTCACCTTGCTTTCAGCATTCACATGTCGTAACATCTAATAAGTAACGCAATTAAGTGGTCTTAATAGATATTGAAAATTAGAAAGTTTGGAAATCTCAGGATTTTTCATGATCATTTTATGCCAGCCCTGACGGCGCCTGACTTGGATTTTTGTTTGCAAATGTCGGATGTTTACATTTGGTCGTGAAAGGGAATAACGTTTAAGTAGGGTCTATAAGTTCTTTCCTCTACTTTTTTAGAATTTCCTAAGCAGCCAATCAGAATCCAGAGACGTGGATGCAATACAGGATTCTTCTACCCCAGGTAATGCATTTAACCCTTTACCTGATAGCCTATTTCTAGCAGGATTCTTCTACCCCAGGTAATGCATTTAACCCTTTACCTGATAGCCTATTTCTAGCAGGATTCTTCTACCCCAGGTAATGCATTTAACCCTTTACCTGATAGCCTATTTCTAGCAGGATTCTTCTACCCCAGGTAATGCATTTAACCCTTTACCTGATAGCCCATTTCTAGCAGGATTCTTCTACCCCAGGTAATGCATTTAACCCTTTACCTGATAGCCTATTTCTAGCAGGATTCTTCTACCCCAGGTAATGCATTTAACCCTTTACCTGATAGCCTATTTCTAGCAGGATTCTTCTACCCCAGGTAATGCATTTAACCCTTTACCTGATAGCCTATTTCTAGCAGGATTCTTCTACCCCAGGTAATGCATTTAACCCTTTACCTGATAGCCTATTTCTAGCAGGATTCTTCTACCCCAGGTAATGCATTTAACCCTTTACCTGATAGCCTATTTCTAGCATTGAAGATAGGTGACTACTTAAAACAGGTTGAAAGTAAAGCAGAATGTGCCTTAAGGCACATTCTGCTTTACTTTCAGCCTGCTTTAAGCTATCATGTGATTGAATATAGATAATATTCCCTTTAATATAATTTCATGACTGATTAAATTGAAACTATTTTCTTTAGCGGAGGAATAAATCATATTCGCTAAAAGGCGCGTCTATGGGGTAATGCATTTAAACATGAAGCTCACGTGACACTTACATGACAAGCACTGGGCATTTACGACACCTGCAACATTTTCAAGGATTTAAAACTGTTCAGATCCTAGCCAGACTCCGATTAACGCGGCGTCTGAACAGGGTCCTCACTGTTTGACACTCATTTTAATATTTCTTACGTCAAAATACCTTGAAATTAAATTTGTTTAGAGTTGACGAGGTCATGGCAGTGAAGCGATAAACAGATGCTATTTTGACGTCGAAATTGTTAAAGCAGACACTATTTAGATCTAATGGTTTGTGATGCTTTACTCTTAGGTTAGCTCATGTTCTCAATTGTAATCTTAGCATTTATACGTTACAGTCGATCTTTCGAAATCTTACTAGCTTAAGTCGAACATACTCATATTTCAAAGTTAAAACGTGGCTTAAGCCACGTTTTAATTTTGTAATAAGAGTATGTTCAACTACAGCGAGCATTTCGTGTTATCGAAATGTATCTAAAGAAGTAGGCGTAAGCCCGACTTAAGCGAGTTCGAATTATCGAGTTTTAACAGTATGAGCAAATTACCAAACTGAATACTGAATACAGTTAATGCATTGGTAGTCTTCATCCGCACAATGCTAAACCCTTTACTCTCTGAAACTTCAAATGAACTATTCCTGTTTTTAATCAAGACCTTTCAATTCTTTGCTATTTAGCGTTGTTTTTGTCGATGTACTCGTATATTGCAATATTACAAACAGTGGATGCCCTGATCAGAGGGCTCCTCTGATCTAGTCTTTAACTTTTTGCACAGGACAAGTGTAGTCCTAACAGGTACACTGTTTTCAAAGGACGCATATATATGTGGGTCTAGGGTTCAAAGGGTTGATATTCAGACGGGTTTATCTTTGTCTAATAAATGACCAGTTTATGTTACTTCTAAAGGGATTGTCTTCACAAAAAATAAAAGTATTGCAAACAGTGTAGACCCAGTTCTGATGGCTCTTTCAACAGCCCTCATAACTTGGTTTACCCTGTTTACAAATCGTGTATGTATCTATCCTCTCACACTGTAAAAGTGTAAAGGTTAAGAACGAAGGCACTTTAACCCTTCCCCCCCCCCATAGACCCCCATAGACGCGACTTTTAGCGTTTTTGATTTATTCCTCCGCTGACGAAAATAGTTCCAATTTAATCTGTCATGAATCTATAGTATAGGGAATATTTTCTATATTCTGGCACATGGGAGCTTAAAACAGGCTGAAAGTTAAGCAGAATGCACCTTAAGGTGCATTCTGCTTAACTTTCAACCTGCTTTAAGTGGTCACCTATCTTCAATACTAGAAATAGGCTATCAGGTAAAGGGTTAATACAATACAATCGTAATAACAGAAACCTCTTACACGAACCTTTTGCTTTACTTTTGTCCTGCATGAAGTAGACACATGTCTTTAACTCTTTCATGGCCAAATTTGTCGTGAGGTTTTTACCCCATTCACCGCCATATTGTCGTCTGCTTTAATATTGATGTATGCAATACTGTTTAAAAATTATGATGAAATTTCGAAAACGAGTGTCAAACAGTTAAGATCTTAATCAGACGCTCGTTTCGCGGCGGCTGACCAGAATGCAGACTATTATCAAATGCGACTTTTGGTACCATTTGCAGTGAAAAGGGTAAATGAGCACCATGCATTTACACCCATGGTTCTGTAGCACAAAGTTTAACTACCTTTAACTCTTATAAAAACACAACAACTAAGTAACTCTTGTGGGAGATTACGTTCTCTTGGGGATCTTTTTAATTATAAATTTATATGAACCAGTCTATTGATAGATTAATATATACTGGTTTAAATTATATTCATGATTATATTTGTACCTATCTTTAGTATGTGTTTGGGATTATTTGCTTGTAATTACTGTTATTATGTTATGGGCTGAATCATATGAATAAACTTGAATCACTTGAAGAAAATACAATAAGAAAACAGTGTAGACCCAGTTCAGAGGGCTCCTGGGTCTACACTGTTTGAAAATGTATTTAGTACATTTTAAAAAGGTTCATGGTGTTGAAAGAGTTAAGCATCTGCGTGTTACAATGGAAATTATTTTCCAATAAACAAGTTTGTGCTCATTTTCATATGTCCAATGCCAAATCGGCGGCGTCTGAAGAGACTCCTCTTTGTTTGACAGTAAATATTTTCACGTAAAGCCAATAGATTTCGTATTTCTTTTGTCAGGTGACACTACCAGATTGCAACTGCCTTTTCCGACCTTTGGCCCGCCCACAATGCCGGGAGACACGCCTTTTGGCACGCTGCCAGAACCAGTCGTACCGAGCCAGCCAATCAAACCTTTCTTGTCGAACGTCGGAAATAATGTGATTGGAGGTGGATCCAATGTTTTAGATTTGAGGCGGACCAACGATAAACCAGCATTTGATTTGTCGAAATTTGGCATACTAGAAAATAATGTTCCAGATGATGACACAAATGGATTAAATAGCTATAACACATTTTCATCATCAATGACAGCATCGGATAGTTCATCAGGGAAAGACCAACCCCGTAAGCCTTTCCCATTTAGTCAAATAGATGGAAACCCTCCTTCAAAGAGAAAGGGTCCTTCAATGATTGCTTCTGGAAGTTTTAAGGACCACTCAAGATTGCCTATGTTTAGAGTCAAAACTGCATTCGTTGATCACAGTATGCTTAAAATGCCAGATGACAAACTTAAGAAGAAACCCGCTCCTTCAATTGAAACAACAACCGTTTCTACCACTCCTCCAACCACCCCTCCTCCATCTAAATCACGTGGTTTAGCTCTTCCGGGAGTGATGGAGAATGCCGTATTTAAAAGTAATGAAAACAAAGTAACTCTAGATAAACCAATGAAAAAAATGAATGGCGAAGTACATAATAAGGCACGAGTTTCAAACCCAGTAGTACCCACAACTTTACCGAAACCAGTTACTCCATCAGATAGGTTAATTGTCGATGACTTGTACCCGGATGTTTCTTTTCCTGACAACTCAATGAAAACTGGAGAAAAAATGACAGATGACCAAAGGTTATCTTTAAATAGCAAGGATGCGCCAACTACAAATAGCATAGGTAAAATCTCTGGAACTGGAAAGGGACTGAGTCAGTCATCTGGAAGATCACGTGGAGATTTAGCGGATACAGCCGATACCAATATACCGGAAAGAGCATCAGAATTTTATCCACAAACACCCTGGGGTGATACAATTATTCTTCCTACACCAGGTACCAAAATAAGTAACGACATTTCAGATCCTAAACTGTCAGTAACGAATGATAAAAATATAAATAACACACCGGCAAGGGGTCAAGATATTATGTCAGTCTTTAGTGGCTTGGATTCTAATGTAAATTCGGTTCAGAACCCTTTTGGACAAAATAGCGTGACGACAAACAATATGTTACCGACATCTAATGATATTACCAGTAATAGAGGAACTGTTCCAGCCAACACAGGCTTTGACTTAACTCAACCATTAGCTGCACAAAATGGAGCCACTAATGGATTCAACCGTCAGAATGTAGGTACGGTGTCTTCAGGACAAATGGCGACGTTACCAGGTGGTCAGAATGTGTTCAATTCAGGTCAAATGTCGGGAAACAACAACCAGGGCTTTATCAGTAGTAGTCTATCAAATCAGAATGTAGTATCTCCAGGAGGCATGGGGTTGGCGTCAAGTACGGGACCTGTTTCTTCCAATGTTGGTGCAACTTCCACGACTTTTCAACAATCGACAATAAATGGGTTTCAAAATGTTCCACAGACCGTTTTCAATGGAAACCAGTTAAGCAGTAATAATCAGATGAGAACAAATGGCCAAACAAATGTCGTAAATGGAAATATCGTCGGAGGGAATACCCCTCAGACCGGTCAGTCTCCTAACAATATAAATAGTGCTCAAACAACGTTCACAAGAGGCAATATTAATAATCAACAATTCAGTGGACAATTTAACAATGCAAATGTTCCACAAACGATGTTTAATGGTGAACTAAATGGAGGCAGTAGCATAATGAGTATTGGCCAACAAATAGTTCCTCGAACAATTAATGGTCAGCAAGGGACTGCTATTGTCCAGCAAACGTCATTTAATCGCCAACAAACCGTTCAAAATGGTTCTCCACCAATCAATATCAATGGTCAACCATCAAGTACGATCAACGGTCAACAAACAGGGTTTATCGGCCAAGGAAGAGGTGCAATTAATACTTTGACATCTGGTCAGCAAATAAATGCGAATATTCAAACGTCTCAAAATAATGGACAAGTTCTCAATACCGTCCCGCTATCACCTTCAGGGCAAAACGTTTTAACTAATGGGTTTCAAAGAGTACCAGGGCAACAACAAATTGGCGGCAATGTTCCAGTTTTAAATGGACAAGTGGTAAATGGTCAAGTGAATACTATGAACAGAGTTTCGACCACATTTCCTCAACAAGGAAACGGCCTACCCGCCATTCCACAGTCCAATGCAGGAACCAGTGTCCAACAAATAAACTCTATGGGACGGCCAGTTAATACAAATATACCACAGCCTGGTATTGTTAATCAACAAAACATTGCTCAAAATCAAGGAATAAACAATAACAATCAGCCCCAAATTATCAACGGGTTTCAATCTGTTAATGGTCAGCAAGGTTCTCAGAATTCTCAACAAACCGGTACAAGCGACAGAAGATTTAACAGTTTCAATCAACAATCGTTAAATAATGGCCCGAATGGCCAACAACAGTTTACAAATGGACAACAGGGTAATGTTGTCAGCCAACAATCTTTGAACAACGGGCAACAACTAAATACCAATGGCCAACAATCTTTCACAAATGGCCAACAACAGATTACAAATGGTCAGCAAACATTTACAAATGGGCAACTGCAAAATACAAATGGTCAAAATCAAATAATGAATGGACCATTTAACACAAATGGTCAACAAATGAACCGTATAAATCAACAGTTAACAGATACGAATGGTCGGCCAATCACTGCAAATAACATGCTCATAAATACAAACCAACTACCAACTAATAATGGCCAACAAGTATCTTTGAATAACTCTCCGGTAAACACAAATAACATGATACCAGCTACCAATGGTCAACAAATACCCACAAATCGTATACAGGCAAATATAAATAACCAGATACCAACTAATACTGGTCAACAAAGACCTATCAATAGCTTTCCAGTTAATACGAACAACCAGCTGCAACCTAATAATGGTCAACAAATACCTATAAATAGCATTCCTCTAAATACGAACAATCGGCTACCGATAAATAATGGTCAACAAATACCTATAAACAGCATTCCTGTAAATTCGAACAACCGGCTACCAACAAACAATGGTCAACAAATACCTAGAAACAACCTTCCTGTGAATACGAACAACCGGCTACCAACTAATAATGGTCAACAAATACCTATTAACAACTTTCCTGTAAATTCGAACAACCGGCTACCTCTTAATAATGGTCAACAAATACCTATAAATAACCTCCCTGTAAATACGAACAACCGGTTACCACTTAATAATGGTCAACAAATACCTATAAATAACCTTCCTGTAAATACGAACAACAGGTTACCACCTAATAATGGTCAACAAATACCTATTAATAGTCTGCAGGCAAACACGAACAATCCGTCGCAACAAGGAAACAGTCAACAGAATGGTAGAGGCATGCTTTTGGGAACAAATTCTGGAGTTAGAACGACTCAGGTTCAGAATAGATTGAACACAAACAATGGTCCATCTATGATAAATGTACCTCAAGGTGGCAATAATAATCAGCGATTTGGAAATGGACCAATACCGATCACTGGCCAACGTAATGTACCCGGCAGCGCGTTGAACACACGAACTGGCATGCCCATTAATGGAGGAAACGCCGCCAATATTCCAGCAAACACTTTTAACCAGCAGCCCGCACGTGGCGGGCCCGCATTCCCTACGGTAAACAATGGTCAGTTCCAGCCTAATTTACCCCAGGGTAACGGCATGAATGGCATAAACAACAACATTCAGGGGAATCCACGTACGTTTCAGCAAATGGGAAATGTACGAAATACTCAAATGAATCCAAACGGCATGCGGCCGCCACAAGTTTCTCCTATGAATTCACAAAATGCTCTTCAGAATAGGTTTATCAACGGTAATATGCGAGGCATTCCGACTAATATGCAAAACTTAGTTCGTAACCGAAATATGCAAATGAATCGAGGACCAGGTCCATTTACCGGAAACGGAAGACAAAACCCTGGTTTCCCTTTTAACGGCATGGACTTTTTCCCGGGCGGCCCAATGATGCCTTTTAAATAGACAGCTGTAAAGATTTATGGGCGTGTGTAAAAAGTGTACAGAAACACCAATTTCCTTACTTATATCTACATTTAATTCCTTCACTGCCTTATTCCGAGCTCATTCGTACTGGCAAACAGTTTGGATCCTGATCAGATGCCGAGTAACTCGGCGTCTGATCAGGATCCAGACTATTTTAAATTCAGATTCATGTGTTATTAGTTAAATTACATGTACCTATATTTTGAATAAATTGTAACGAGAAATAACAACCGACGATAACCTGGCTTCAATGTTATTGAGTCTAAAGTCGTTTTCTAGCATTCGATTGGTCAGATTTGAGCATATGCCCAAATCTTACCAATCAAACGCTTGAGAACAAATTCAGACTCAAAGTTCTAAAACGTTTTTTAACCTTGGGGCCTGGCAATGGATGAGTTAATTTACGTGATACATATTTGTTTACGGAGAGTCGTTTTACTTATAAATCACCAAATCGAATAAGTGATATCAATCATTCAATAGGTGAAATCAGACATTCGAATAATCGATATCACTTATCCGGAAAGTTAATACATGTATGTAACATCACTCGTTCAAAAAGATTATATATAATATTCGAGTAAGTAACATTCGAACAGGTGATACTATCACATATAAAACAAATATAACCTATTCGAAAAGATGATTTCACTTATTCAACCCTGTGACATAACTAATCATTTTTATGAGTGACACCACCTATTCCAATGAGTGTTATCACTTATTCAAAAAGGAGATGCCACTTATATGAATAAGTGAATAAGTGATATTACAAAATTGGAATAAATAGTAAAATGGATCCAAATATTTATTATATATGTATTAGCGATCAACAACGTGACTAGTATATGAGCATCGTTTAACTCTTTCACTACAAATGACATTTGGGAACAGTTTAGATCCATATCAGACACCGAGTAACTCGGCGCCTGATAATGCTACAAACTGGTTCACAATCATATTCATAATTCTTTATTCAAAATATAAAAATTAAAAGTTAATTGAGACGGCATTTGTATGCAGATTATAACATAGTTGTGATTGCCTTGCAACATACTGGGACCAATGACAGTGAAGTGGTTAACCCCTTCACACTTATTCGCGACTATAGACCATATTGCAACAGTTTAAATCCAGATCAGACGCCGCGTTAATCGGCGTCTGATCAGGATCCAAACTGTTTGACCCTCGTATCGCCGTTGTTTTAGTCAAACTGTCTTAGATCTAACTTTGAACAATATTGAAGAAGATTATAATATGATGGTGAACGAGTAAAACCCCTTTATTTGGCGTTTCAAGGATTAAATATGTGTGGTTCTTACAGTGCGCAGAGTTTTTAATACCGCCACTCTGAAGGTACGTTTTTGTCTTGTTACCTTATCAGTGGCGAACCAATGTTCTTCTCCGTTAAACCCATTACCCCATAAATACGCATTCTTGCGCTTTTAAACTATTTCTCCACTGAAGAAAATAGTTCCTTTTCATACAGTCATGAACATGTATTATATCAAAACGTGTCTATATTTTAGCAGATGGTAGCTTAAAGCAGACTGAAAGTAAAACAGAATGCGCCTTAAGACACATTCTACTTTACTTTCAACCTGCTTTAAGAGGTCAACAGACTTGGTGAAATGGGTTAAATAAGACTTAATACAAATGCAAGAAAAAATAGAAAAAAATGACGGGTTAAGATTTATTCAAGTCTGAAAAGTAAGCAAGTGGGCCCATATCTGTTTCTATTGGACCATATGATCTTTTTTATGTCCTCGTTGGTATGGAAAACATGTCGTGGTATTCAAGTACATTGTTTAAACCTTTACCCCATAGCCTGTTTCTAGTTTTGAAGACAGATGAACACTTAAAGCAGGTTGAAAATAAAGCAGAATGCGCCTTAATACATTAAGGCGCATCTTGCTTTAACTTTCACCTGCTTTAAGCTACAATCTGCTAGGATATAGAAAACACGTGTTATTTATTCATGAATGAATAAGTTGGAACTATTTTCTTCAGTGGAATAATAAATTAAATGCGCTAGAAGGAGGTTCTATGGGGGAAAGGGTTAAACATATTTTTATTTATTATGATGTGATGTATGTATGTGGGTCATATTATATTTCTGTTTACCGAAATAAATCTATCTCTACCTAGAAGATCTATGCCATTAAAATTGCTCGCAATTGCGGCCAAATAGTCCTTCGTTTTATTTACAGAAATGAAGATAAACGCAATGTCGAACGCACTATATACTCTCGGGACCAACTACGTATCATTTAAGAAATGAACTGATTTTTTTCGGCGTTCAAGCGAAATAAATCACAGACTATTATCGGCAAATAATTTCTTATATTTACAATGTTTTTGCTGTAATTTCTAATACTAGATTAACATTTGTTTGTACGCATGTATGTTTAATCAATATTAGAGGTTGACAACACGAGTAATGCGTACCCTATAATGAACAGCCATGCCCGAATTACTGAAGCTGTGTACATTCGAAAGCAAAAAAATAAGTATGTACCATTGTTTACATTCTAAGGTAAAAAACTTTGACAGTTTGGCGCGAAACGTCATTTTAAAGAAGAATAAATATATCGGGGTTTGGTTTTGTTTGCCATAAAGAAACGCAGATAGCTGCTGTTTATAAGGTATGTCAATTTTCTTGCAATTTATTTAGTTTTCACTAATAAGAAGACATAGATCGGTTAAGAACAATTTTGAAAAATCCGCCAAATGTTTGCTGTCCAAGTTCCAAAGATTAATTCGCGAATGAAAACTGCATATGCCCCCGCCTCCTCTTCGAAACGTATCCACAAGCCCCGCCCTCTCAAAAACGGTGTTTACACGAAATGAACGGCACTTTTTAATGGAATTGAATGGGGCGAATGTAAATATTACCAAATGACTTTTCTACGACACTTTATATGGGTTTTATAATATATTTGTTTTCCTACGAAGCCAATGTATGCACTGGGAAATGTTTTTTCTACGAAAACAAAGTTGCCTTCGTAGGAAAACAAATCTATTATAATACTCATATAAGTTGTAGCAAAACATTTGATTATAGATAGCCCCCAGTGAAATACGGACGGACGGCTAAACAGTCTTACCTTTCTGTGCGTTATGTAATTGTTGCAGGTGACAATATGACCTAGCATGCAGACAGTTAAGGTCCAACAAATATAGTTAATGTTACTCGAGTAAGTAAGGTGTACATACGAGACACACAAGCTTCGAACGAACTTTTAATACATGTATTTGGCCCTTTTATTGCGCCAATCTACAACGATAATGGACTAAATGTCATTTTCAAACCAAAGCACCAGGAGCCCGTTTCATAAAACTTCGTTTAAAGAGATGTCACAAGACAGGACTATATGGAGAAATAAATAATAACTGAGTCTTTTAAAATCTGACTTACGATATTTGTCGTACGAAGTTTTTATGAAACGGGCCCCAGGTCTAAAGGTTAAAAAGAGTTTGAGTTTCAATTGAGCGTGGAATCTTTCTCAAGCTTTTGCTCAAATCAGACCAATCAAATGCCTGAGAACAACCTCAGATACAACATAAATGATATCCTGTCTGTGGCATTTGAAAGAGATTATAAAGCGTTTCTTCAGCGGAGGAATGGATAAGAAGTGTAAAAGGCGTTTTATGAAGTACTGGATTTAAGCAGTGTTCAAAGTACTATACATGGGCAGGACATAAACAGAGAGGGCATCCATCTGCACCTAGTATTATGCCCTTGTCACATGGCGGAACACACCGCTTGGGGGCGCAAGTGGTCACTGCTGGTTTCCGTGTTGTTGGAGTCATGGTCGTTGTGGCTTGACTTGAACTGGCATAGTTTGGAAGTTGTTTCAAAACTTAAAGAATAAAGGAGCAGTGTTGTAAACAGTATATAATTCGTCCTTCATGCGAAAAACTCATTGAAAATATATTAACAAATCTAAACGAAACCCGAACTTGATATGCAGCTCATCCAAGCAACATCAAAGATCAAAATTAGCTGAATATGTCAAAGCATATAGGGACAATGATGAAAAACGCATTTTTAATAGTTTAAGGTAAAAAAGGAAAAATACTCATGGAAAATTTGAAGAATTGTAACGGCATGCCGACTCGGTATGCAGTTCACCCAAACAAAGTGTAATATCAAATTCCAGCTTCATATGTTAAAGCATTCATCAGAAAAGTTTGGAAAATTCGGAAGGACGGGTGGACAGCGCCATACCATAATATGTCTCGCATGAAGACGGGTGTATAAAGTTGCCAAGAGATCCAAAGAAATTGAGTATCTAAATGCTAACCCCCTTATGCATTCGCCACCCATAAGAAGAAAGGGCGTTGAATATTATATACAGTCGAACTTCGATATCTCGAACTCGCTTAACTCGACTAACCGATATATCGACACATTAATAGCATTATTTCATATTCGGTTAAGTCGAACATACCCGTAGTTCAAAGTTAAAACGTTTTAACTTTGAGCTACGGGTATGTTCGACATAACAGAGTTCGAGATATCGAAGTTCGACTGTATTGCAATAAATGTGTTTAGGGTAGTATCCACCCAATGAGACAGGGGCACGTTTGGTCAATATCAGTGCTCTAGGTAAGACGTCCGAAAATTGAAGTTTCAAACTATTCTTTTTTTCATGTGGTCATTGTATCAATCAGTTTTGGATCCTGATACGCATATAGATCGGTCCGGACGTCAGTTGACGAGAGTGGCCGACCGAATTACTCTTGTTACTTGAGTGAGTGAATGAGACTGACGCCTAGCGTTTTGTTTCTACACTAAACAGTCTGCAGAGCAGCGACATTGACCCGATTCAATAAGGGGTATACTACCTTAAAGCATATTATCAAATACATAATGGTTAACCAAATCAACTCGCTCACATACTGCACCGATCGGGGATCGAACAGTTGACCTCATTGATAAGGGCCAAAAAATTGAACATGTCAACGGTGATGCGAGCGTATCCATGTACAGAAAATCACTCTATAATGAATACAAAATTGTATTAATTATTACATGTACATGTAGGTGTTTACGACAGGTGACTGCTTACAGCAATGTTGCAGTAAAACAGAAAGCTTCTTTAGGAGCTTTCCGTTTTACTGTCCCGTTGCTTTAAGAGGTCATCTGTCTTTTATACAATTAGGTAATCTTCGTTTCGATGGTTGTAATACGTAGGAATATTTACTGTCACCTTGCTTTAAGCTGCCACCCGTCTGGTATAGTTATAGAGAGATTAAAGTGTACAGTAAGGTCAAATTACACTTACTTGTGCACACTAAGCAGCCGTTGTCAATCTTCGTGAATATCAGTGGACAGTTGGGTGGGTAATATAAACATTTGGATGACCCTGTACTTAGGAAAAATAAATATAGTCTCTCTATTACGACCACTGGATTTTGTTAATTATTTGGCAACAGGTGACTGCTTAAAGGAAGGTGACAGTTAAACAGAAAGCTCACAGAAAACTCCTAAAGGAGCTTTCTGTTTAACTGTCACCTTCCTTTAAGCAGTCACCTGTCCTTTATACAATCAATTAGCATACATTTCAACTGTCAAACCAGGATTAACTCAGTCACTCCTGAAACTCCAAATGGACAATTCCAATTTCCAATTATACGACCAGTCCATTTTTTATTATTAAGGGGTCCTTTTAACGATATATTTGAAAAGGACAAACAGTGTAGACCGATTAGGGTCTAAACTATTTGCAAAGCAGATTTGTAATTTTCACAGAAAAATAAAGCAGAATGCTCCATTCATCTTTACTCTCAGTCTGTTTTAAGCTTCTATCTGGAAAAAGTATTTGAAATGCCATCCATGAATTAATTCCAGAAGGTTATATTTATTTAATCTATAGTTAAATTTGCAGTATAACTGGTAGACTCTGAAAACCGTAAATTGTTACAAACACATATTCTACTTGCTCATCCGACCTTCAGTGAAGTGGAATATACAAACATCATAGGGCATGTATAGAGGATCTTGTATGAGTGCTCATTATTTATCATTTTTAATAAACAAGGTGACTAAAATAATATGACGCGAGCCTTGGCGAGCGTCATATTTATTTTAGTCAATGAATTTATTAAAAATGATAAATAATGAGCACGAATGTGAGATTCTGCTTATCACATTACAAGTTTATGCACCTATTAAATTGATTGAAGCCGTAGTTTGTAGACCCTCCGCTATATAGATTTTCCGCCAAAACTTTATTACGTTGTTTACGTTAACGTCGTCGCAAATAACGTCATTTGGCGTCCCGCTACATGCAGCGCTTGTGGACGAACAGGTTGTGCAGGAGCCCAAAAAACGATATTCCACTAGTGGATTACGATATTTACATAATGGCTTTATGTCACTCCCAGACCGCATGTTATGTGATGAAACTGCTTAACTCATCCCCTAAAACTTCCAATGGACAATTCCAGTTTGCAATAAAGGCTTGTCCATTTTAGACTATTTAAGGTTGTTGTTTTGGTACTAAATTGCAAAATGACAAACAGTGAAGTCCCTGAACTGAGGGCTCCGGCAGGAGCCCTCTGATCAGGGACTTCACTGTTTGCATAGGACAAGTGTACTCATCATAGTTACACGTTTTGGTAAAGGATGCATATATGCGTTACTAGGACTCAATGAGTAAACCTCTAAACAAGAGAGCTCTTTACAAACAGCTTTCTTCATCACGATTGCTAAATGCACTAATATATACGGTGGCACTAAGGTGACATCCCGTGTCCAAAAATTAAGTTTGTTTTCCCGAGTCCAAAATTTTTTTTTGGACACGGGAAAACAAAAAAAATTGTTTCCCCGACTTTTTTCTTTTTTTTTGGACACGGGGAAAACAAACTTTTGTTTCCCCGACTTTATTTTTTTTTTTTTGGACACGGGAAAACAAACTTTTGTTTCCCCGACTTTTTTTTTTTTTTTTGGACACGGGAAAACAAACTTGTTTCCCCGACTTTTTTTTTTTTTTGGACACGGGAAAACAAAATTGCTATCTTGTGTGCACAAGATAGTTCAGCCAATCGTAAAGCCCGTATTTAACTGCCCTCCACAATATGGCTCCAAAGCTCACGTGACGCTACTAAGACCTTTGACGTATCAGGATAGATCTGTACAGAATATGATGTCATGTTGCTTAAAAACCCTACAAAGAGCTAAAGCGAAATTCATCTAAATCCAGAGTGAAAATTAGATACAAAAAGATCTGTTAGAAACTGAGTCTATATAGATCTACATGTAGAAGTTAAAACGCCGTTTATTGTGGCACGACGGTAACCAGACTAAGCAAAGCATGCGATACGTTCACAATCATGACATCACATAATCGTACAGTTATATGACGTCATAATGATGACGCTATCGGAATGTAGAACTTTCAAACGGTCGTATACAGACACAAACATCAACGGTTCCCCCAACAGGCGGTCGCCCAGAGCAGCACGATGGTATTACAGAAAGCTGATATAAGAGCTCTCTGCAACACCATCGCACCCAACAACGCAACAGTTCGTCGTTAGATCCCTGTTTCAACCCTAGTCCACTCTGTGTACAGTTAGAGACAGCGAGCTAATTTTAGACTTCAGGCGATGTCCTCACAGTACACCGGCATTAATTAAAGGGCTGTTTCAAGCCACTAATAACAGTCCCCCCCCCCCCCCCCCCCCCCCAACACAGCTGAATACTTGGAGATACGATTAGAGTATGCTAATTATCACAGCAGGGTACTAATTGATAGATGTTGACCAATCTAGGGGATTATGATAGACTGCAATTAACCCTTATGCTGTTGATCGTGAGTTGATTGTTATTTGTCAACAGTTTGGATCCATTATAAGATGCTGCATAATGTCGCATCTGATCTGTATCAAAATTGTTTCCCAGTTACAAAGCACATGCCCTGGGACAAAACTGAGTGATCATTCACCTCTAAAACTTTTTAATAACAATTCTAGTTACTCGTAAAGTCTAGCTTGTCCATTTTGACTACCGATATATATAGAGAACTTTGCTTAAAAAGCAAATGATATTAAATCATTCTGATAAGTAAAGTGGCCAACAGTCAAGTCCCTTATCAGAAACCATGCTTATAGCAATTTCTGCTTTTTTGGCATTTGCTAAAGATTTAACCCTTAACTTGCTCTATGTGGTCACATATTTTTAGCCCATTACCCCATAAATACGCCTTTTTACGTATATATTATATTCATCCATTGAAGAAAATAAATCCATTTTATACAGTAATAAATTTGCAAAATAAGAAAAAATCCTATATCCTAGCAGATTGTAGCTTAAAGCAGGCTGAAAGTCAAACACAGTCTGCTCTACTTTCAACCTGCTTTAAATGGTCACATGTGCTCTTAACAAGGGTTAATCTTCTGCAAAAAACTTGTTTACATTTTAGTTTTAGAGATTTAGTCTAAATCTGGTTTAAGTCCAGTGAGTATCATCTTTGTGTACAGCGTGTACTTACAGCCATGTAAACAGTATAAAAACAACCTCTGCTGGAGTATTTTGAAAAGTTTAAAATTAGATGAGTGGTAACATGAAGCTTGATTTGAGGTCAGAAGTTGTTTTCAAAATGACTTTTAGAAAAAATTGTGTGAATTTAACTAGTAGATGTGACTCAATCTGTGATTTTAAAGAATGAGGCAAAACTTAATTTCCTCCCTGTTTTTCGGCTATTGCCATGAGACCCTGAGGACGGCACCCGTCAAAAGTTAGCTTGTCGTCACAGGGGTTCATTGATGAGACTATTTCAACCCACACAATTGTCCAGAATTCAGAGGTATAACTAATATCTTTCAAGACACGTACGTTCGAGCCCCAAATAAGACAAGACGACAGGCCACTTTTTATGCAAAGTGCTCACCACCTGCTGTAGCACCATATTTTTTTTAACTCATTCAACCCTAGCGACGAATGTACTCAGCATTTACAAACAGTGTCCCTGGGAGGATTACACTTGACCCCCATGCAAACAGTGTGGACCCTGATCAGAGGGCTCCTGTATGAGCCCTCTGATCAGGGCCTGCATTGTTAGTCATTTTACAATATATTGTTAAATGTCGGTGCATAACAAACAAAAAAGTCGGGGAAACAAAAGTTTGTTTTCCCGTGTCCAAAAAAAAAAAAAAAAGTCGGGGAAACAAAGGTTTGTTTTCCCGTGTCCCAAAAAAAAAAAAAAGAAGTCGGGGAAACAAAAGTTTTCCCGTGTCCAAAAAAAAAAAATAAAATCGGGGAAACAAAATTATTTTGTTTTCCCGTGTCCAAAAAAAAAAAAAAAAGTCGAGAAAACAAAACTTTTGTTTTCCCGTGTCCAAAAAAAAATTTTGGACTCGGGAAAACAAACTGAATTTTTGGACACGGGATGTCACCTTAGTGCCACCGTAAATATAAGCTTCCACGTGTCTTTTAAGAAACGAAATCAAACCATATTTTAAAATATTCGCTGCCTTGACGTCATCGATTTTTAACAATTGTCTAAACTATAGTGTCTTTGATTACATGGAGGAATTTATGAACGCTCATGATAAGAAATGGTTTTTTTTGAAAATCTCAAACTCGGACTCAAACGTTTTGACCGTTGTCTTACCAGAGGAACTAGTCTGTGAAGATGAACTCCCATGGTTTCCCTGACTTCCTGTTCCTAACAGACCTGAAGAAAGTTGAGACAATCCACCTGATTGGCCAATCCCTGTATTTCCGGTTAGGCTACTTGGATACTGTAACAAACTTCCTGATTGGCTGCCTTGAGTACCTTGTCCAGTAACGGACTGGCTTCCTGATTGACTTGTAGATGATGGTCCAGAAAGTTTATTATCTGAAATTGTTTGTACAGTCAAATCTGTAAATATTAACCCCTTTACTGCCATGACGTCATCAATTTTAAGCAATTATCGTCTGCTGTTATTTCTCAAATTTAAAATGTTGGTATTTTGACTAAAGAACGATTGCGAAGGACGCGTCTGATCAGGATCCAAACTATTTGCAAATTGCTATTGTACCCGGGAAAATGCAGTGATGGGACAAAACCACCATATCTGCTCATAAGCATTATCTTACACACGCGGTTGCAAATTGCAGTTTACACATACAGTGCTTCCTCTCTACAACGACACCCAATGGGAGACAAAAAATGTATGCGTTGTTCAGAGGGAGTCGTTATAGAGGGAAATTGGCTTAAAATTGCAAAAGCAAGTAGAAAGAATGCAGATGATTGTCGCACCGAACTGTGTTTGGATATTGACCAGATCTCACCAGGGGAGTACTGCATCAAATTGAAAAGACAACAAGATTGCTACATTTAAATACCGTTTACCGGTGTTATTTCTGTGTCTTAAGTTGTGCATTGATACCAGACAAAAGACATTTTCCTCAAAAGCAAGTAAACTCGCTTATCGTTTTGCAATTGAAATTTCCTTTAATTTCCCACTGCCCTATTATAACAGCAATAGTAAATAATTCACTGGTCAGGGTAAATAGATGGCAATAAAGCTATGGTATAATAAACATGGCAATAAATTGGTTATCATAAAGGGTAAGCATAGGGGCAATATTGAGGGACCACAAACATGTTAGGCATAAAAGAGTTTAATAGATTGGCAACCTCACCAATAAATAAATAGATTCAAACTTACTGCAACCTGGGATACAGAAAGGACAACCATCTTTGGGATCCACGTCAAGGCATTGTGTGTCACATGTCGCCACCACGTGACTGTCACATCGCCATTGATTGGTTCCTGCAAATGAGGCTGAGCCTGGTGACGAACCTGTAGATATACCGGTACTTCCAGTTCCGGTAGACTTGTTGCCTCCACTTCCGGCCACTGCGCCGCTCATAGAGGGAAAATCTATGAATATATATTAATCTAAATCTTTCACTGCCATGCTATCATCTGCTTCATTCATAGGTCCTCTGCTTTTGTTTCTCAATTCAAAATTTAGATATTTTGACTTAATAATTCGACCTCTATGGGCCTTTTCAATTAAAATATAGGTCGAAATATTAGAAAAAAGCAGTTTTTATATTACATGTAATACTATTTTAATTCCCTATCTGGAATATTTTGTTAGCAAATAACCATTGTGCTCGTCGAAAGGTAGTCGGTTCAGAGGGTTTGGCAACAATGTTTCATAATATAATAATGAAATGGACTGTAAGCACACTCTAGTGGTACAATCTGTATAAATTCAAAGTGTATATCAGTAAAAAGCTTAAATAAACAAATGGTATATGCATGTATATGGCAGTATGTTAATCAAGGAAACCAATGTATTCTATTTGCTGTATTCCACATAAGGCAGGCTGAAATTAAATCAGAATGCTCCTTAAGGGTGTATCAATGTCATGAATTTGGGAACTTTTCAAAGTATATGAAAACACTCTATGATGGTTTTGTATTGAAGAGCTATTTAAGATGAATGAAAAAATAGAAAAAGTGTACATTTTGGTGAACAACAGTTGGCTCTACGGCCATGTAAAATTTACCCCACCCACTTCCTCTTATTTTGTCCTTTTCAAACAGCCCGCTTCAATAAAACCCATTTTAAATGAAAACAAATATGATAATTTGGGTTTGTGTTATTTATTTCCTATCTATGGTAGTATTTCTTCATACAAAAACTAATTTAAGAAAAATAAGGCACCAAATGTGAAATTTATAAAGCTCTAAATATCATCGATATGGTACTTTTTTGTAAATTTTGTAAGGGGTGATAACTCTTTTTACTCTAATAACTCAAAATTTTCAACACTGACCTTTCAATTTCTTTTCATATTTTTAACTGCCTTAGTATGGGCTTTCATCTGGTAGAATATAAGAAAAAGTTAAATACTAGAACTATTTCATTTTCAAACTTTTTTACTTTTTTTCATAAAATAAAAAAATCTAATAAAATCATGCCCTATATCAAGCATATTTTTGATATTCAAGGATCCATATTGTTCAAACCTGGTGCCTGCTTTGTCTAAATTTGGTTTATATTTGTGAACATACCACCATAGACAAAAAATAAATAAAGAAAACCCAAATTAACATTTTTGTTTTGTTTTGAAATAGATTTTACTGAAACTTGTACTCTGAATGGGTAAACTTTGAGAAAAAAATTTCCAAATTTGACATACCTTTTTCAAATCGCTGTAGCTCAAAAAAAAGGACACCACCATATATATTTTTTTTCATTATTTCATTCATCATAAATAGCTCTTCCAAAAAAACAATGATAGAAAAAAGTTTAATACTTTGAAAAAAATGGCTCATGACATTGATACACCCTTAAGAAACATTCTTCTTTGCTTAGTCTGCTCTAAGGTACTATCTACTAGGATTTAGAAAATACCAATTATAGTTCATATTTATAACTGTATTCAGTGGAGGTATTTTCTTGGGTATATGAATGGATTAAACGCGTAAAAAGGGGTATGTATTCGGTAATAGATTAGAGACGATTAAAGAGACACACTCAGTTAAAACATATTACTTTGAATATTGTAAGAGCCGCTGCTTGATGCTCCGCCGGAACTTCCTGAATGTGCTTTTGCGCTTGCCTCGTTTACGAGTGATGTCATATCCGGCACGTGATGATTCTGATAACCAATCGCAGTCGACATGTCTGCTGGGTTGTACAACAAGTATCGCAAGTTTCTTTTCAGACCCTCAGTCTGGACAAGCCCTGAAAAATAACCTTGGCGTGTCAGGTAGTTAGGGACCAAGAAAAAAAGAAAAGAAAAAAAGAAACCGTTTACCTTCCGATCGTGACTTGACTGGTGTTTTACACGGTTTATAGTATTCTAGTAACACGGTTTCTGATCTGTATCTTAACCGTCTTACAAACGTATTTTAATATTTTCCATGAAACAGATAAAGAAGTTAACAAATGTTGCAAATGTAGATGCTTAAATGCTTAGTTGTGCAGCCAGACCGGTGCGAAGCGAAAAGAAAGGCGATATTACCAGCCGTATCAAACTGTTGAAGCAGCCTGATGTAGGGCAAAATTGGCGCAGATGGCTAAGGCGTCTTCTGCACTATATATTTGCACTGCACTAAGCACGCCTATTGCTAAAAATCAATCTGTCTCTTTTGGTAGTCGCTTGGCTCAGGTCTATCTGTATTTCTCCACTTTTGCTTTAGTGCTGTGCTTATGTAACAGCCTTTACAGTGATGTACATAATTATAAATTCTTTTTTGTTTTTGGTGTGTTTTGTTCTCTTGAACTAACCTATATTTGACCTGTAAAATACTTAGGAAACAGTGCAGAGTCTGTTGATAAAAAAGCCCCTAGTTCTGGAGAACAACACACAAACAACCTAAATAATTGGTATTCTTAGATTGCAACCTTACATGTAAACCCTTTATTTTACAGTCCTTCCTCTTTTTTACAGCATTTTTACTCTTGTTTATATTATACTTGTGTTTGTCGGAAAATAGCTGTTACAGCTAATGTTTATTGTTATATTGTATCTGACGTTAAATAAATCTTCTTGTATCTTGTATCTTGTATCTTAAAAGACGGCATGCTGGTCACACATTCTAAATGCAGGTTTAATTACACTCCAAATATGTATCCACTTTTAATTTCATCTCTGTAGACAACTTATGAATTTATCACATTTCACCAAAATACACTGTACCTTTGGACCTTGAACTAGATCATTTTGGTCGGTAGTGTAAAATAGTTACTACATAGCAGCCGACAGAAAACGCTGCCAAATTCACTATTTGTTAGGTAGTATTTTAGCACTGCGTTACTAAAATTAAACTACATGTATTACTCAATCTACGTCACGCCTTCTGGAATGTGCGGAGGATTACGAAAGGTCAAACTACGTCACTGATTAGTAACCTTTATCCCGAAAAAGGCAACTGCCTGTTATCCCACACTTCCGTTATTCAGATTCACATAACAACGGATGTTACGTCAATCGCCTCCGTTAATTATGTATTTGGCCATGAGCCGGGATGGATTGCCTATTTAGGGATCGAGACTTAGTAAAACCGATGATAGTTACGTTACTATGAAGTGGCTGGAATATGCTTACGTAGCTCTCACGTTATGTCACATGATTATTAATTCGAGCTCGTACAACTGAATATAAAAAGTATGCGCGCTCTGCTAGGGCGGCAGAAAAGGCGAGAAATAGGAGAAGAAAGGCGAATTTTACGGAATGTAAAGGCAAGAACTGGCAGAATGTAGGGACACGTTAGAACAGGGCTTGGACAGATGTAGGGGTGAATTTAGAAATGCTGGTATATAGAGACCGTGGCTGGGAACAGTTTAGGAATAACAGTTAGACAGAAACGTTTGCCTTGTTATAAAGCAGATCCATGAACCTGGGTTACACAACGCTAAATGGATTAAAACTTCGGACTATGCACAACGCTAAATGAATTAAAACTTCGAACTACGCTACAGTAGTTTAAACACACGCCGTATAACATTTCTACACCTCCACGTGCGTCCTCAGAAATAAACCGAGGTCATCCAGACAGACATATACTCCCACTGACCTAGTGAGACAGTAATGTACATTTTGCAGCGGGTCAACAGTCCGTGAACTAACAGCTAGTTGATTTTTATAATTAACGTTTTCATATCATACATGTGAACCCTAGCGACGAGCATACTCGTATTTTCCAAACAGTGTACATAAGACGAGAATATCTAAAAAAAAAACAACTTTGTAGACCTTGATCAGAGGGGTCTTGTTAGAACCCTCTGATCAGGATCGGCACTGTTTGTCATTCTGCAATGTATTGTTAAAATCAACCCTAAATATGTCAAAATGGACAAGACCTAATTGTAAACTAGACAATTTTCATTTGATGTATCAGTGGTGAATGAGTTCAGTCTTTGTAATTCGGCATCTCTCGTACGAAACAGCATATCGGGTTACATTTCAATTTGAATGTACATGTAATGCATTGGTTGTTTCGAAAGTTAATGAAATAACCATTCCTTATTTTACCCAAGTAATACTCGTACTAGTCTAACTGTAAGTTTATTCTATGCAATTTTTTATCCTTTATAAGTACCCTGTCTATCCCCAACGGGAATATTCTTCTTTAACAAATAGCGTGCATAGGACTTGTGATTTGTCCTATGAACAGTGTAGACCCTGACCAGAGGGATCCTGTATGAACCCTCTGATAAGTGTCTGCCTTTCTGTCATTTTTTTAAAAACCCTAAATAGTCAAAAACGGACAAGACTTAATTCAACACTGAATATTGTCTATTTGAAGTAAAATGGGTGAATGGATTAAACAGCAAAATCTCCGTTACCGGTGCCAAGTTATCACACTAAAGAAATTAATTAAGAAATAATCTATGTCCTACCGTTGTAAAACGGTATTTTACAACGGTTGGGAGTTGTGGTGCGCAGGAATTGACTACGAAGGCCGAAGGCCTGAGTTGTCAATTATTGCGCACAACAACTCCCAACCGTTGTAAAATACCGTTTTATAACGGTAGCACATAGATTATTTCGAATCTAACATGACCAGATTTAAAGACATTCATTAGAAAGGAAATCAAATGTTCCATACTTATTTCCTCAGCGGATGCTGTTCTTTGACCGAAAAACCTTTCCCGCGGCTTTTACAAGAATCTAACACCCAACAGCGATTTTACGAACAGCAGAAAATTCGCACACGCAATACATATTTACCGACCCACCATCTGGCATAGAACAAACATTACATAAAGCAAGACAGAAAAATGGGGAAATTGCAGTAACATGACTTTTTTAAAAGTATATGGCCTTAACGGGCTATAGGAATAACGCAAGAAATTTCAAAAACGTAACGTATGAATACATGGGGTGTAGCGGCATGATTTGAAAAAAATTCTAATTTGAAATTTTTTATCAAATCATGTCAATTTTTTCAAATCATGTTTTCACAGTCGACATGATTTGAAAAAAAACCATAATTTAATACTTTTTTACAAATCATGTCGAAAACCGGCATCTGTAAATTTGATTCAACATGATTTGAAAAAAAAAAGTTTTTTAAAAAAAATTTTGTACATAGTCTGGTATTTAATAGAATGCATATATTAAGTATTTATATAAGTGTTTCCGGCAACTTAACACAGTGAATACAGTTGAGTTATTTGAATGTGAAATAAGACAGTCAGTAGAAATAATAGCTTCATAAATGGCATGCATGTGTATCTCATGGGGCTGCACATTTTGAATGGAGGCATGTCAAGGTCAAGGTCATCCTTGAAGGTCAAATATATAGGTGCATGTCATAACTTCTAAGCCAGTATATATAATTACTTAATAATTGGCATGCGTTTGCATCTGATGGATCTGCACAGTTTGAATGGAGACATGTCAAGGCCAAGGTCATCCTTCAATGTCAAGGGCGGAAAGCCGGACATAGCGTTGTTTCACAAAAGAATCTTATTTCTTCTTTGTTTAAGGATGTCTTTTTTTCGAAATTCTACGCACCTTCCCCTAACCGAAAACCCTGGGTCTGCACCGAGATGTGCAGGCAACATGGCAGTTATGGTGTTGTTTGTAATGTTTGGAGGACAGCGTAATGTCATGTTGGATGGCGGGAGGTAATACTGACATGTGGTTGGACTGGCAGGCGGATGGGCGGGTTGGATTTATCAGTTCTCTGATGACGATTTTGAAATCTATTTGTTTTCATGCCAGCTGATTATGCATATTTCGTTGAATATCCTCATGGGCGTATGCATTGCTAAAATAAACTGCTATGATGCTTTTCTTAAGTTAATGGTGCGATGATTGACAGTCCAATAAAAGTAGGGGGTACAGAATGTATTTCCCTAATAACTTTATGTACGACAATAGCACTGCATATCAAAGATAAGCGTACACCTAAAATGGCATTTAAACGTTTGGGTTTATTACAAGATTTAGTCATGTTATTTACGTTTATAATTATTTTGAGAAAAGCAAATTGCAACAGTAGATCAAACATATCAGGTATACAAGGTGTCCCAATATACCTGACGCTACTTTCAAAATTTATAAATCGCATTTTCTTAGTCAGAATATCAAATACCAAATACCATTGTAGCAATGGGAATTTGCCAAAGTAGTTCCCGATATTTTGAGACACCCTGTATGTTCCAATACTATAAATTATTGAATCGACATGCGGAATGGAACAGAGTGGATCGCATCAAATTTTTGTATCCCTTTTTAATACTTTGCAAATAGGCCCGAATCTGGTGAGACGCCAAGCAATTCGACGTGTCACTAGGCTCCAGACTATTTGCCATGTCCATTTTGATGTATATGCCGTAATGGCTATATAGATATTATGGAACAGGGAAAATCTAAGATTAATAAATTGCAGTGTAGTCTCGCATCGAGAAATTGTTCCGCATAATTGGCAAAATGCCACATACAAGGGGATGACCAATCACCACATTGTAGGACGACTCGCCTTCTAGATAAAATTATAAAATTAAGCAAACTTCGGGGGATTGGGGTCCAACGGCTAATGATGTATAAACATAGGCAACATGTAACCATGAATTGTTTGTCTTTAGATATGAGAATTCACCATCGATGCGGTTCTGCAGCATACTAACATGTCAACGCAGCTGTACATACTCATTAATTATGATCATTGCGTATTTTAAGGTTTATACACTTATAAACTAGGTTAACCCTTTCATTTGCGAGAGCTGTTTCAGTGCATTTGCAGAAAGAGTAGCCACTGGTGAAACAGCTTCAAAAGGAGCTGCTTTATCCGTGTTTAATCCTTTATACTTTTGCGGTGTTAGGGGTATACGGAAAACTGTGGAGCTCCATGAGATGCAAACGCATGCCAATTATGAAGTAATTCTATCTACTGGCTCAAAAGTTATGACATTCACCTACATGTAAATATTTGACCTTCAAGGATGACCTTTACATTGACATGCCTCCATTCAAAATGTGCAGCCCAATGAGATACAAATACATGTCATTTATGAAGCTTTTATTTCTACTGACTGTCTTATTTCACATTCAAATAACTCAACTATATTCACTCTGTTGCGGTGCCGGAAACACTTATGTAAAGTCATAATATATGCATGCTATTAAATACCAGCCTATGTAAAAACTTTTTCTTAAAAAAACTTTTTTTTTTCAAATCATGTTGAATCAAATTTACAGATGCCGGTTTTCGACATGATTTGTAAAAAAAATTCAAATTATGTTTTTTTTCAAATCATGTCGACTGTGAAAACATGATTTGAAAAAATTGACATGATTTGATAAAAATTTTCAAATTAGAAATTTTTTCAAATCATGCCGCTACAATGGGGTCATGTCACGACATTTTAGCGCGAGAGGAGCGGGGTAGGGAAGAGCGTTGTAAAACGTCTCAGGTATACCACGATAAGCTTGTTCTATTTCTATAGTGACCAACACTCGTGTCATGTTAGAATTAGTAATAATGTATACCTCAGAATGTCTAAATACAATATACTACCACGGCACAAATTACAAGCATAACTTGTGATTATTCATAGTTATGTATATAAAAGTGGAAAACAGTTTGCATTTAGATGAGAGACCGAGTACAAAAAACGTACATATATTTACCTAGAGCTAGAGTAGTGCACAATGCGAACAAAACAGCTTTAGACTCCATAGCGATTTTACAGTGTATGTGACATTCTGACCACCGTACTGTCCATTCAGTTATTGACCCTTTCTATGCTGGAAACCAGTATATGCATAGTGTATGAACAGTGTAGACCATGATCAGAGGGCTCCAGTTAGGAACCCTCTGACCAGGGTCTGCACTGTTTGTTTTACGTTTATATTTCTGATTTTTTTCTCAAAACCATCCTTACAACTAGCATAAACTGGTACTTTCTCATAGAGTGGAATAGTCCATTGGCAAGTTTCAGCATAGAAAAGGTCGCAGAGAGTTATACGATGACCAAGGTCAAGCAGATAAGAAAATGACATTCTTGTAAACCCCTACTACAACTGGTCAAAAGCAGACTTGTTTTTCAGTGTTAAGAAAAGTGTCTTTTTCAGCAAAATGAACAGAAAGCAGAAAGCTCATATAGGAGCTACTTTTCTGCTTTACTTTCACCTTGCTTTATTCTGATATTGGACTACAAGCACCATCGATGAGTATGTATTTGTTATGTCGTGAAAGCGTGTGTCATTGTCCTAACCGATTATGTACAATTAGATCTATCATAATCATACTCGTGATGAAAGTTTACGTTTCCTGAAACACATTCAAACTTGACATGTACTAACTGCGGCCACACTTTGAAGAACTATCGCTACATAGTGGTTGTTGTTTCTACGAGGGATTAACGTCCGCTTAAAGCCATGTTATACTGATATCTCTACATATTTATTCTAATCAAACTGGTGATGAAAGTTTGCGTTGTCTGAAACACATTCAATCTTGACATGTACTAGATGCGGCCACACTTTGAATAGCTATCGCTACACAGCGGTTGTTGTTGAGGGATTTACGTCCGCTCAAAGCCATGTAATAATGATATCTCTCCCGCTCTATTCTAATCAAACTAGCGATGAAAGTTTGCGTTTCCCGGTACACGTTCAAACTTGATATTGTACTAAATGCGGCAACACTTTGAAGAACTATCGCTACATAGTTATGGAAGGGAATGTCCGCCTTTTAATTTCTTCTTCCTTATTACCATTTTACAATTCTTGTTTTGATTTTAAACTTTGTATTGTATATATGTTACAGTCAATATGTGTAATCAGTCATATTACGTAATGACTAAAAATTCAGGCATTACGTGAAATGACTGTTTCACGTAGTCTTTCGACGAAATGCCTGAAATTTTGGGTCATTTCGTGAAATGACTAAAATTGACAGGCCACTTCTACACAAATTGGCTAGAAACCTAAAAATGATTTTGGTAATGCGTGAAATTACTTTTATTTAATTAATTCAACAGCAGTTGTTCATTCATGTCTTTCAATATGCGTACTATTGTTTAAAAATTAATACCTATCAATTTATTACTGAAACATTGCACGCGCTTGTTTTTAAAGATTCGAAAGCCGCATTGTGTTTTGGGGAAACCTGCATAAAACTGTTGTTTGGGATCCCATTAGAACTACATGGGACGTGATTCTTTCACAAAAAGTGGCTTTATCTAAGAAATTCGCTTTTATTTTATTTTTTTTAATTTATGGATGCAACATCCATTAATTTGACCTTGCGAACGGAAAGAAGGACAACTCTGTAAATACAGGGCTCCAGATAAAGGGAGTATTTCGAAAACTAAAATCTTTATTTCTGCTTTAAAACCAATGGTGTCAATACTCATTAGAATCGTCCCGAAGAGACAATTCTAATGAGTAGTAACACCATAGCATTCGGTGCTGAAATGAGTGAGAAAATGTTGGATTTGTTCAGTTTACTTCCGCTTATCTGGAGCACTGGAATGAAGTGGTTAACCCTTATTCTGAAGACGTCTGCTTTGAAATTGTCATGTGCAAAATTTGTTTAGTTTAGATTTATGCATAGTTTTAATTAAACAAACCTTAAGACGATTGTCAAACAATTTGGATCCAGATAAGACGCCGCGTTACGCGGCGTCTGTTCTAGATTCAAACAGTTTGTAAACTCCGTAAAGTTTCGACCAGCAGGTACAGGGTTAACCAATGAGTTAACTGTGAAGTTGATCCCGGCTGTATCACGTGACACTAAGCCGTGTAGTAATGTTTATGTCAGACGTTCTATTTTCGGTTTGTTATGGTTTTAAACTGCTCTTTTTGGTGATTTAGGTCTGTTTTCAACATTTCATAGATCAGTTTAGCCCATAAGAATGTTCAAACATTATTATTAACCGCCATTGTATTTCAGACATTAAAAAAGGTCCGATAACAAAATGGGACTTTAAGAGACTTGATTTGTATTAAATTTAATATGCACGTATTGTTTCAAAAGTGTATTTTGTAATTATTAAGATACACCAATCATTACGATTGAATAAATGAAGCTTAAGTCAATTTAGTCATTTCGTGAAATGACTGAAAATTTTAGACATTTCATGAAATGACTAAGTGGAACAGTCATTTCACGTAATGATTATAATGACGTGAAATTACTCATTACCCAAATTTACTGTAACCTATATAGTGGTTGATTCACCTTGATCTGATAGTATATTAGTGACCCAGATAAGAGGGATTTTTTTTAACAAATATCAAAAGTTTTCTCTCTCGTCCAAATCCTATGGTGAAACTGTGACTACTCAATAGACTCTAATGAGTAGCGACACCAAAGGGTCTAATGCAGAATACAAGATTTTAGTTTTTGAAATACTCCCTTTATCTGGAACCCTAAATAGTGTCTTACTGTCGATTAGTTTCATACAGCAGGAAGAAAGTAAAACAAATCTTTCAATCCTAAAATATACATATACTTCAAGTTCACTTAACTACAGAACACTATTCTAGTTTATCGACCAACTAGTTAGAAATAAATACTCCTCTTATCTGGGTCCCTGAATATTGTCTGACTGTCGATTGGTTTCATTCAGCAGGGTGATAGTAAAACAACACTCTGATCCAATAATATACATTTATTTACATTTCAATTCAAAGACACTTCACTACAGAACACTATTCTAGTATATTGACCAACCAGTAAGAAATAATGGAAACCATTATCCCATAGTTTGTTTCATACAGTAGGATGAACGTAAAACAAAACTCTGATCCTACAATATACATGTATTTTAATTACAATTCAAAGACACTATACTACAGAACACTATTCTAGTTTATTGGCCAACCAACCAGTATTATAAATAATGGAAACCATTAACCCATTAGCCCATAGCTTGTTTCTAGTTGATTATACATGCGACTTCTTGAAGCAAGTAAGAACTCTTTCTATTTTTTGCTATTTTTTTAAGACAGGTGACTTCCTAAAGCAGGTTAAGAGAAAATCAGAATGAACCTTTAATCACATTCTGTTCAACTTTCAGCCAGCTTTAATCTACCATGTGCTAGGATATGGAAAAATATTCTTGTTGTACATATTCATTACTGTATAAAGCGGAAGTACGTTTCAACAGAAGGAATAAACTGAAGATGTAAAAGGCCTATCTATTGGATAATGGGTTAAAAGAAGATGGTGCCTAGGTGTAGGATAAAAATATCAAACTTTTTTTCGGCGGAGCTGTCTGGTTTCTATTTAGCCACACTTTCTATTTGGCCACACATTTCAGCCAATTATATTTGATCAGAAATTTAGAATTGAGAGCACCTGTTGAAACTGAATAGTCTGATTGGATAGTAGCCAGGGTTCCAGATAAGGGAATTATTTCAAAACTTAAAATCTTTATTTGTGCATTAAACTCTGTGGTGTCACTATACATTTGAATTGTCTCTTCGAGACAATCAAAATGAGTGGTAGCACCATAGGGTTTGGTGCTGAAATGTGATTTGTTTAGTTTACTCCCTCTTATCTGGAGCCCTGTAGACTGGTTTATGTCCAATTACAGTTTTCCCAGATATGGACTGTGAGTGTAAAATTTAGAGACACAGACCAGACTGTTTACTACACTGGGCTGATGCAATTATGATTCTATTTTAAGATGACATCTGAAATCTTTTTATAGATATACAGAGGAAGCTAGGTGTTTTGTAATTGTTTACTACCAATTTGTTTTAATTGTTAACTATTTGTACATACCATACATTAAAAGCAATATTATATATAAATGGCCTCAAGTGAGTTAAACACAATCGTGTGGTTTCATCACTATTTACAAGAGTGAAGTACAGCAGACAGTTGAATCTGTACATTTGTGTATGCTATAGTTTGTTTCAAGAAACTCTATGAATGAAATTTGAGATTAATGTGAGGATCTCCTACCAGTAGCTAGGATATGAGTTAAATTATTGTTTTGTTTTGCATTTTAAATAAAAGTTACTGTTTCAATTGTATACTTTTATTTTTTAATCCAAGATATTACAATTCTTTGAAAACGTCAATTTCATTCAATTTTGCACACCCATATATATAGCCTTAGTTCAACCACTCATTCCGCCGAATATCTTTTTTAAAGATATTTCTTGTTTTCATTCTTCATTGAATCAAAACATGCATTTAGTCTCAACCTAACCAAGGTACTTATTTTGACAACTACTCAATATGTGTTTCGATTTTATGTAATGGCATATACAGTCACTAGTAATCCACTCGACATTGTCTAACTAATGGCCACTGTAGACATTTTTACAACTCGTAGATTTAGACCACTCAATCATCTGTACAATTCGTAGATTTAAATATTAAATAGTCACGAAACACTTGTTTTGACGTCATACATATTCGAATTAAGCACCATACTCTTAGTAATTACTGTTATACAAATCTTGGGGCTTAAAACGCTTTTACAAGCTTCAAGATGTCAATTCCGCTGCCGAATCACCTTAAGGGTGTATTAAAGTCATGAATTTGGGAATTTTTCAAAGTATATGAAAACACTCTATGATGGTTTTGTATTGAAGAGCTATTTCAGATGAATGAAAAAATAGAAAAAGTGTACATTTTGGTGAACAACTTTTGGCTCTACGGCCATGTAAAATTTACCCCTACCACTCTTTCTTATTTTGTCCTTTTCAAACAGCCCGCTTCAATAAAATCCATTTCAAATGAAAACAAATATGATAATTTGGTTTTGTGTAATTTATTTCCTGTCTATGGTAGTATTTTTTCATACAAAAACTAATTTAAGAGAAAACAGGCACCAAATGTGAAATTTATAAAGCTCTAAATATCATTGATATGGTACTTTTTTTGTAAATTTTGTAAAGGGAGATAACTCTTTTTATCTCTTTAATAACTCAAAATTTTCAACACTGACCTTTCAATTTCTTTTCTTATTTTGAACTGCCTTAGCATGGACTTTCGTCTGGTAGAATATAAGAAAAAGTTTAATACTAGGACTATTTCATTTTCAAACTTTTTACAGAAAAATCTAATAAAATAAAAAATAAAAAGCATTTTTATATTCAAGGATCCATATTGTTCAAACCTGGTGCCTGCTTTGTCTAACTTTGGTTTCTATATGTGAAAATACCACCATAGACATAAAATAAATAAAGAAAACCCAAATTATTATCCATATGGTTTGACCTGTCAGTCATCACTTTCCGTCAACTTTCGTTGGTACCATCGGAAGTTTCCGTATACTTTATTTATAGATCAATGAAAACTTCAGGTAGTATACTTCAGTCCATGATCTAACGCCACTGTCGCAATAGCTTAGTGGATAGTGTCATTGACTCGTAATGCTAGGGTCGTTGGTTCGATTCTAGGCACTGTTTTGTAAACGTCGGCTTTAGGTGGTTTTTTTTTTCGATAATTAAATATTTTACTAAAATAAAACAGTAAATGTTTGGGTAAAGAAAAACTTGCTGCTTAACGAAATACAGAAGTAACAATGAGTGATTTATGCCAGAGAGTGCTTTGCATAATGTAATGTTGCTATGTACAGTGGAACAATAAACGCGTATACGCTAAAACTTTAATATCCATAGCAACAGTTTGGAGCAAGATCAGACTCCTGGTAAACTTTTCCCACTCAGATCAACATGAATAGCAAAATTGTCGAAAATGTGTCTTGCTCTATGATTTATTGCTATGCGTTTGCGTTTTGTTTGCGTTTAAACGGGAGAGAATAACATTTTCTCCACTGTATACGCACTTTTCTACCTAAGTTTCCTTAGGCAAGTTCACTGTACTTGCATGAATATCATGGTTTGTATGTGTCTACCTTTAAAAAAGTTTTAAAAAGACACATTAAGAAATATTACAAAATAAACTCTTTCGGGTATCGAAACCATAACCACTTACGTTGGTAGCAAGATACATAACCACTGAGCTATTACCGACTGTAGTTATCTTTATCAGATAATATAATCAAATTCGAGTCATCGTTGAATGGCTTATTTACTATACACTGTTTTGTTGTTTCGGAAAGAAAAATAGCTTACGGAAAAAGACGGAATATTCATAAACTGACAGGTCAAACCTCATTGACAATACCATGTTTGTTTTGTTTTGAAATAGATTTTACTGAAGCTTGTACTCTGAATGGGTCAAATTTGAAAAAAAAGTCCAAATTTGACATACCTTTTTCAAACCGCTGTAGCTCAAAAAAAGTACACCACCATATATTTATTTTTACATTTTTTCATTCATCATAAACAGCTCTTCCAAAAAATCAATGACAGAAATTTTTTTTAATACTTTGAAAAAATCGCTTATGAGTTTGATACACCCTTAACATTCCTTCGATAAAAGATTCAACAATATTGTGGCACCCAGTCTCTCCATGTCCTATGTTGAGGACGACCCGGATGGTCGCTCACGAACGAACTAGGGACATGATATACAGTGGAGAATCTGTTATTCTTTCCCGTTTAAACGCAAACGTACGCAAACGCAAAGCACTAAAACGTAGAAAAGAACAACTTTTGGACAATTCTGATAATTCTTGTTTATCTTGGTGGCAAACAGTTTGGAGCCTGATCAGACGCCGGGTTACCCGGCGTCTGATCTGGCTCCAAACTGTTTGCACTACAAATAATAGTTTTAGCGTAAACGCGTTTATTGGGAAAGAATAACAGATTCTCCACTGTAGGCGTGGCTGAACATTTTCACTACAATATTCGCTGCAATATTATCGTCTGCTTATATTTTACGCCTGCTTTTACATTTAATTATAAAATTTGCAATGTTACTCGTTTTGTTTTATTTAAGAAATAATAAATATGAGTATCAAACAGTTTGGATCCTGATCAGACGCTTTACGTTACAAATGTTTGCAAATGTCAGTTTTGTTTGCCTTAGCAATGAAAGGGTTGGCACAGTTTGAAGTTTTATTTCAAGAAAAATACATGGCTACACATTCCACCCTAGCAACGAGTATACTCGTCATTTGTAAACACTGTACCTATAAATAGTAAACTTGTTCAATACAAACAGTGTAGACCCAGATCAGAGGGCTCCTACAGGAGCCCTCTGATCAGGGTCTGCACTGTTTGTCAATTTGCAATATATTGCAGAAAACATCCCTTAATTGTCATTAATGGACTACAGCTAATTGGAAATGGAACTTTAAATTAACAGTTTTAAGGGTGAATGAGTTAACACATTCCACCCTAGCAACGAGTATACTCGTCATTTGTAAACACTGTACCTATAAAGAGTAAACTTGTTCAATACAAACAGTGTAGACCCAGATCAGAGGGCTCCTACAGGAGCCCTCTGATCTGGGTCTGCACTGTTTGTCAATTTGCAATATATTGCAGAAAACATCCCTTAATTGTCATTAATGGACTACAGCTAATTGGATATGGAACTTTAAATTAACAGTTTTAAGGGTGAATGAGTTAACACATTCCACCCTAGCAACGAGTATACTCGTCATTTGTAAACACTGTACCTATAAAGAGTAAAGTTGTTCAATACAAACAGTGTAGACCAGATCAGAGGGCTCCTGTTGGAGCCCTCTGATCTGGGTCTGCACTGTTTGTCAATTTGCAATATATTGCAGAAAACTTCCATTAATTGTCATTAATGGACTACAGCTAATTGGAAATGGAACTTTAAATTAACAGTTTTAAGGGTGAATGAGTTAACACATTCCACCCTAGCAACGAGTATACTCGTCATTTATAAACACTGTACCTATAAAGAGTAAAGTTGTTCAATACAAACAGTGTAGACCCAGATCAGAGGGCTCCAACAGGAGCCCTCTGATCAGGGTCTGCACTGTTTGTCAATTTGCAATATATTGCAGAAAACTTCCATTAATTGTCATTAATGGACTACAGCTAATTGGAAATTGAACTTTAAATTAACAGTTTTAAGGGTGAATGAGTTAACACATTCCACCCTAGCAACGAGTATACTCGTCATTTACAAACAATGTACATGTGAAGAGAACATGTCTCAAAGGCAAACAGTGCAGACCCTTATAAAACAAAGTCCTACATAGCGCTCTAATCAGGGTCTGCATTGTTTGTCATTTGATTTGCATTATGTAAAACTACCCAAAATATTCAAACATATATTCGAAACAAATGGAATCTCGAATTATCTATTTGAAGTTTCGGGGATGGATGAATAAATCCATGACATATTCTACTAGACGATGTATACATGTACTTATAAAAATACATAAAAATCAAATCCTATATTGTAACTACATTTATCACATTTGTTACTACAATAAGTAACATTTTTATGCTAAAGCAATTGGGTCAATATGAAGGAGGTGGGCCAATATCTCTCTCTGGTCCTGGTCGCTCTGTAATAATTCCTTGTATCAGGCGGGGCAAATTTCATAAATAGTCACAACATAGTGTTTAATGGAGACGAAAAGAAGTAAATGTTTGAAATATTCTTTTTACGTCATTTTATCCGGAACTCTGTAACTGAGAACTATACATGTATTAACTCAACTCAACTCAACTCAATTTTATAACAAAACCCTTTTATGATTAAAGTTATCGTGAGGTTTTTACCCCTTCACCGCAATATTGTCGTCTGCTTCAATATGTTGTCTGCAATATCGTTTTAAAGTTAGATTGAAGGCAGTATAACTGACATAATGTCAAAACAGGTAGCAAACACGCTTTGATCCTGATCAGCGTCTGATCAGGATCAAAACTGTTTGCAAACACGCTTTATGACGTCATATTGAGAGTGAAAGGATTAAATTACTCTCCACAAAGTATTTACACGGACACAAAGATTTGGAGACACTAGTAGACGGTCACTTAGTGCTATAAATAACTCTGTAAACTTTGATCACATTACTCCTGTACATTCCAACATACAGCCTATCTTCTGTCTCACTGTAGCCAATTGCACATGGGTCATTGAAGCCATCAGCTTCAATCTTAAGCACTTGGCCATTCTTGCAGTCTGGACTAATCTGGTGAATGTTGTTGGAGTAACTTCCACAAACATAAACATTGCCACTGGTGTCTATCACTAACCCCTGAAGACCAATGTGTGTGTATGTACCTACTGTAGTACCATCAAACTTCACATTGACTACATTTTTATTGCCAGGGCTAGATACATACAAGGAAGTGTTGTCATGACCAAACACCACGTACGGGTATAACGGGTTTTGTTTGATGTCATTTGTTATGGTGTGGAGCATGCTTCCTTGCAATGTCAGGACTTGCACTTTAGCAGGGCTATAGAATGCTACGGCCAGTTTACCCTCCTTGTAGTCTATTCCATAACAGCCTCCATCCAAGTGAAGTTCTCTGAAAACAGTCATGGTAGTGGCTGCCACATTGACAACTGCTACCTTCTCATCACGTGGTATTGTGACGGCTATCTGACTGTTGGTCACCATAGCAACATCGAATGGATGTGATGATAAGTTGAGCTTTGTGACGACCTTGTTATGTTTTACATCCACCAACTTAACATTTCCATTGCCAATTTTACCCACAACACGTAAACTATAGGAGTCAGTTATTACCACTCTGTTGTCTGGTAGAGCTGCTAACCCAGTTATGCAACAGATACTTTTATCATCAGTAGATTTCACATTCATTTCTTCGATATATTCCACTCCTACGACTGTTCTTGTCACGTTTTGTTGCGTAATAGTTTCTGGTTTTATCAGTCTCGCAGTCGTTTCTTCTGGTGTAAGAGTAGCTGTTAGTCCTGTAGACAGTTGTCCGAGAACTTTGGAGCGTTTCATTGTTTCCAGGGTGTTATGGTTGGCAACAAACTCAATCCGACTGTTTACTTTTCCTTTCTCTTCCTCGGCTTCCTTTGCCCTCTCGTCGCCCAACTGCAGCTGGTCTTTTGTTTTCATCATTGCTGTGTACAATTTGCAGTTCTGTTTGTTGTTTTGGTATACCTGTGCCGTTGCCATTATGGATTGTAGTCCTTTCTGTGTTGTTTTCAATTTGTTGACAATGTGTTCCATTTTTTCTTGTTCTTTTGATTTCAGTGATTCACACTTCCTGATGATGTCAGACTCGATCTTTTCCAAGGCTTTGCGTATTTGTTCCCTGAATTCTTGTATCTCCTTCACTGCATCTGAACAATATCTTTCTAGTGTGTCAGATTTCCTTTTAATATCATCAGTAATATTACTAAATCTTTGCACCACTGTTCTCAGTTGATTCTCAGCCTGTTTGTATTCTTCGTTGTTGGCCAAGTCCTTCGCTGCATGGGGAATATATGTCACGCTGTCACATGATCTGTGATCTAAAGTCATGCAGACACTACAGCCTAACTGGCAGTGATTTAAGCAGTAATATTTGACGACTTCCCCGTCATGTACAGAACATTTCTCAGTGCACTCGTCTTTTGTTATAACAATCTGACTCTTCAACATCGATTCCTTGTCCACCAGCTCGTGCTTCCGGTATGCTTTGGCAATCTTATGCCCATCAAAACATCTTTGGCACAGGTAATCCTGACAGTCAACACACATTCCCACGGCCTTGTGCAGCTCCCCATCTTCTTGGCAAGGGCCACATACGACATCAAATAAATCCTCAGACCCTAAACCCTCAGAATAACTTATTCCACCTGTAGCCATATTTAGTATTTAACGTTGTACATTTGTACCCAGCATACATAAAACACATTGATATATCCAGACTACATTCTTGCTTTTCTAGTTTATACCTGCACAAGTTGTAAGTTTGTTATCTTCCAACACCGTGGTCCGCTTTCACATACTGAAATATCCAGTCCAAATCAGCATGTTTAACTGGTTTACGAGCGTATATTTGAACTTGCCTCTTGTATGTACTTAAAGATAACGTCTTACATTCTGCATTGTACTTTAAACCGTTGACATGTGAATTGTACATCTGTCAAATTTAAACAGCGTGGATCCTGATCAGATAGCTCCTTGTAGGATTCTTCTGAGCAGGGTATGCCCTGTTTGTGATATTAACATACATGTATATGGTAAAAAACAATCCTTTACAGTCAATACTAGACTAATTAGAAACTGGAATTGTCCATTTAAGTTTCAGGGTTTAGTGGGTTAAAACATCAAAAACTCTTATCGGGACAGGTAAGTTCGTGTAAGAGGTTATATATCAATACTTTATACTGAACTCTTTGCATGCTGGGTATTTTAATCGTCTGAAATAATTGTCGTCTGCTACTTTTATACAATTAGAATTTTCGAAATTTCTTTTTAAAACAGTGTCAGAGTGTCAAACAGTTTGGATCCTGATGAGGCGCCGCGTAACGCGGCGTCTCATTAGGATCCAAACTGTTTGCAAAGGTAATCACCGTGGCACATGTATCCGCCGTTAGTATGCAAGGAGTCAGGCATTTGCTTGATAAAACCACAAAAATGACAATCAACACTTGGGAAAAAATCCATAGCCATGTGTACAAGAGGTTCTTGAAGGCTTTGATATACCTAACCTGTGGTATTTGTACATGTTAGTTTTATCTTTTGTGGTGTACCAATAACCTAAACAAGTTTAATCTACGTAAATATGTACAAACACTAAAGTGAAAAACAATATTGGAATACGACATATTCTAGTATAGTTGGGAACATCAGGGGCAGATAACTCTAAACACAATGGTCTGATTTCACCATAATTTTATCCCATCTAATACATGTAACTAATATTCATATACACTGTTGCATGTACATTGTAAAATCAAAATAAATACTTTAATATACGGCATTTTAAACACATCAGCGGCCTATAACTCTTGACCAAATAACCCAATTTCATTCATAATCAAGGCTATTTGAGAACTTAAAGGCTAGTCAAAGCCTTATATAAGTTTCGACCCCCCCCCCCCCCCCCAAAAAAAAATGTCCATTCAAATTTGTACACACTATCTAGCGTAAACAAACCTGGACCATAAAGCAGAGTCTAGCATATCTCACACAATTAATGAAAGATAACTCTTGACCAAAGTAATTGTCCGATTTCAACAACAATTGGAGTTTTTCAAGAACTTTTTGCAAGTTTAATTAAAAATAATCCATACGAAATTGTAGTGTTGTTTGCGTGAGAATGGTTCCCTTTTTATCACATCAAGGGCAAAAACTATTGACCTAATTGTCAGATTTCAAGTATAGTCAAACTCATCTGAGAACTTATAGTCATATCTATTCTGAGCAATTTTGAGAAAAATTGGATAAAACTTGTTGTCCTTATAGTGTAAACATTCATATGGTTGACGGCACATGAATAACGACGGATTTAAAATCGCATCCTGTGTGTAAAACAGTTTGGAACAAGATCAGACATCGCATGACACGGTGAGACGGTCCCGATGAATTCGTTATAAGTGAGCTTCACTGTATTAACAATTTTACTGACACAATATTCACAAGTTGTTGGAGTGAGGGTTGTAAGTCAATAACCTTGCGCAGGCTATGTAATTGTTGTCTGAAGTATTTCTCGTCTCCAACAATTCTCAGAGTTGATTTTATCTGCAATATCGTTCAGACCATACCAGCAGAGTGTCAAACGGTTTGGTCCAATGAGACGTTGAGTAACGAGTATACCTACTGCTAGAGTAGTGCAAAATGCGAGCAAGAAATATTTTTAAAAAAAGATATTCAGCGGAGAGCGTTTTTGAAGTAATGCTGTAGATCGGTGTGAAAAATGTATAAAATCGAGGGTTTCAAAGAATTTGGATTGAAAAGCAAAACATTCAATTACAGTAACTTTCATGTAAAATAATTATACCAGATTTATATAGCGCTCTTTTCACACAGGGGTTGTGCGTTCCAAAGCGCTTTACATGAAATAACATAAATGTACCTACAAATCGAGAAAAGACAAACTAACTACAATAAGATCTCAAATAAAACATGAATAAACATATAAGAGACAGTCCCCAAAACGGCGATCACATTACCCCCACCAATTAGCAATGAACCGACCGGCTAAAGATTGCCGACTGATGTAAATAATGGTCGAACGCCCAATGCAGGCCATCGACAAAACACAAATAACTATAATTAGATCTAAAATAAACATGAATAAACATACAAAAGACAGCCCCCAAAAGCGGCAACCACATTACCCCCATCAATCAGCAATGAACCGACCGGCTAAACATTGCCGACCAATAGAAATAATAGCAGAGCGCCCAATGCAAGCCGCCTAATGTAACATAACTAGGAAAAATAGCATGCGACCATAACTAAAAACTCTATAGAAGATCAATGACATGATTAAAAATGGTGAAATGGTCCAATAATTATACCACAGACCCCGCCGGCTGGTTTCAAAAGAGATCAGAGCCATATCCCTACCATCAAAGATCCACCAGACAGGCATTGGTCGACGGTACAACCGCAGAACTAAAAAGTAGACCCATAACATATACAGAATGAACACAGCCCTGGGGTAGCAGTCATCTACCCTCTCCACCCCAAACCCGCGGGACCTACATGTTCCATGGCTGAAATCACACCCTTACTTTATAAAACTTCAAGATAAGAAGATGTCCCTGAATTATACCGCAAACCCCAAGCCAGTTGGTTTCAAAGAGATCAGGGGCAATCCCTACCATCAAGATCCACCAAACAGGCACGGACAAACGGTACATTTCCAGAACTCCCATTTAGACCCACAATCTCCACAGCAAGAAAATAGCCTATAGATAGCAGTCATCCATTTCCTAATGTGTTCTAAAAATAAATATTAAAGAAGTGTGTTTTCAGACGTTTTTTGAAGACTGCAACTGAGCTCGCATCTCTGATGTCTGATGGTAGAGTGTTCCAGAGCTTTGGGGCTGCATGCATGAAACTTCTATCTCCAAACTTCACCAAACGACTTCTCGGTACAACCATCGATACTGATTTACTTGCAGACCGCAACTCTCTTCGAGGTTTATACACGTCAAGCATACTGACAATGTACTTTGGAGAATCATTGCACATGGCTTTGTATGTGAGTGTCAGAATTTTGAATTCAATTCTGTGTTGAACTGGAAGCCAGTGAAGCTCCTTCAAGACTGGAGTGATGTGATTGTACCGGGGCGTCCTGGTAGTGATGCGGGCTGCTGTATTTTGCACACGCTGTAGTTTTCGTAGTGAGTTTTGGGGAATCCCATATAGCAGTGAGTTGCAGTAATCAATTTTCGATGTGACCAAAGAATTGACCAAAGTCTTTGTAGCTTCAGGGGAAAGGTACTGTCTAATATGACCTATTTGCCGCAGCTGTGCATAGCTAGACCTGCATACAGCGTTAATGTGCTGTGTCATATCCATTTGGGAATCGAAGCTAGCACCAAGATTCTTCACACACAATGATGGTTTGATTTTAGAGCTTCCCACTTGAACGTGAAAGTTTTCAGGTATGTTAACCTTTTTTTGTGTGAAACAATATGACCTCTGTTTTGTCAGTGTTCAGCTTCAACATATTCTGATGCATCCATGAGACAATGTCTTTTAGACATCCTTCGACTTTTGAGAGGGCTAGTTGTTGGCCAGATGTGTCTTTAGGCTTGAATGACAAGTATAACTATGAATCTGCATAGAAATGATGATCCAGATGATGATTTCTGCAAATTGAGCCAACAGGTTTTGTGTACAAGATGTAGTTTTTCGGCCCCAAAAATATAGCTACTAAATATCTATCCTCTACAGAATTACCAAACAATAATTTAAACCGTATCCTGCTACTCATAGATTATTGCATAAATCTACTGTTCTATCACTCTTCATTCATGAATGGAGTTTAACCCCCCAGTGGTGGTTAATGGTTAATTTATAATTAATTACTGATTGCTGCTGACCGTACCAAGGCGGGCTCCTATATTCACTTTCCTTTATGTTTGTCTTATGAGTTGTTTTCTATTTAGTGTGTAGATGAAGGAATGGGATTGTGCGTGTGCGCGCGCGCGTGTGTGTGTGTGTGTGTGTGTGTGTGCGCGCGCGCGTGTGTGTGTGTTTATGGTATGACTGTGTGTGTGTTCTGCTTGAGAGGTGGGTGTATTGTTTGTGTTGCGATTCCTGTTTGAGTCTTTCGTATTTATTTCTTAGAACAAAGATGTCATATCTAAAATTAGAAACATGCTGTCATAGCAATTGCAGACTGTGTCTATAATTTTACACTAACAATTAGTCTTGTAAATGGGTACAATAGATCAGTCTGTCCCCATATCCAATCAGCCCATTCAATTTTCAAGCATGTGACTTTCAAGTTTTCAACCTATATTTCTGACCAGTTATCACTGGTTGAGAATTTGCAAATGATAGGTCTAAATAGAAATCATACAGCTTTACAGTTTTAAGCCTGACAGCTTATTGATATTAATGGGCCGTCATATCAGTACAGGACCCTTGTATAGAGATAAGTCGCATATTTAGAGGCAAGCAAGTCTGATTTCTAGCTTCACTGAAATAAGATGTGTTGTGGTCTTTCTGTGTTCAGGCAGGGTTTTTCTTGCTTGCTTTTGAATAAAAAAAGGTTCCATGTTCTTAACACATTACTCCATAAATACACCTTTTACACCTTTAATTTATTCCTCCACTGAAGAAAATAGTTCCTCCTTATACAATAATAAATATATGTACCACAAGAAATATATCCTTGCAGACGATCGCTAAAAGCAGGTTGAAAGTAAAGCAAACTGAAAGCGCATTCTGCTTTATTTTCAACCTGTTTTTTAAGGTCACCTTTCTTCAACATTAGAAAGAGGCTATTGAATATTGGGTTAAACTATTAATACCTATTATCCACAAAGTAGACATTAGCAATCAGTGTAAACCCTGTTCTGAAATTTGCAGCATATCAATGGGTCTGCACTGTTTCATATGAAATGACTGTTTTGACCAAATCCCCGGTGTCTTTAGATTTTCCTTGTATACCTGATGACACCCAGAGTTCTCTACAGCAAGGGTTACTAAAGGGTATTTTACCATAAATCCAACATTTTCATGATGTCAAGAATAGGGAAGCTGTAATATTTTAACATGAGCTTAAAACCATATTTTAAAATGAGCATATCAAATTTTCGTTCTAAATTTCAAGGGATAGGGGCGCCACTATGCCATTGCTCATTGAGACCTAAGTGACAAGTAACTTTACCTGTCCTTTACAAAGTTGTCAAGAATAGACTTGTCCTTTATGCAAACATTGGCGACCCATATCAGAGCGGTCCTGAAGGATCCCTCTTATCAGGGTCTGCACTGTTTATAATTTCGAATTTTTTTTATGAACAAAAGGGTCATGATGATCCTTTTAAATTGCTCATCCGGTAGCGGATTGTTACGATCATGGTGACATTAAATTTGTCATGTAGTTTCGAAAAACAATAGATTTGTATTTAACTTTCACTGTAGCCATATAAGAAAAAATTTGCTCGAACACTGTAGCGACATTCCATTTTTTTTTTTCAATCTGGGAAAATTATCATAAGAAATCCTGTAGATCACCTATGAATCATTTGTATCAGAATTGTTGTCAAATTGCGTGGGTGGTTTCAGACAAGAACGAATCTTTAAGTTTTCAATATAGCATTGATCATAATTATGTAAACATGCGCCACTGGTGGCCATGTTTTAGGCTAGGAAAAATTTTTTAAGCAATTGGATAGAGGGTCACACATGTATCATTTGTGTAAAGTTATTTCAATTGATACCAGTAGTTTTTGACAAGAAGAGCTTAAATTTCCAATTGGTAATTTCAATCGGAATGCCTTTATTTGAAACATTCTGACGAATATCTGTAACATGGTGAAAAAGTTGTGACCCAACTGGGACTCGAACCCAGGACCTCTGGCTTACCATGCCAACGCTCTAACCACTGAGCTACCGAGTCACCCAGAAAAATCAATCAACCATTTCACCATATTCTCTACCCGGCTACACATCCTACAAGGAACAATCCTATGAAGTTTTAATGAAACTGGTCCCAGTGGTTTCCATGAAGTTGACGGCACATGATAGACGACTTAAGACTAGCACAGGTCAATAGCTAACATTTGCACTTTGTCTCAGGTGAGCTAAAACAAAGCCGAAATAGTCAAAATGGAACTAATCTTTATTGAAAACTAGAGTTTCAGGAAATAATAAGTTTAAATGGTCTGCGGAGAACAATGCCATCTTCAATCAAGCAGATAGGTAGAGTTCATTTCAATAGCCAGGTACAAAAATTAGGTTACTATTAAAAACATTCCTGTTACTTGTATGTGCTGATGTAGGTTCTATTTGTATCGAAATACACATGCCTGTATACACTTTACCCGGTGACTGTACAGAATATGTGCCGATCTGACCACCGTGATGTCTGTTTACAGTGTTTAGTTGTTAACCCTCTCTTCGCTGGAAAACTGTATGTATAGTTTGCAAATAGACAGTGTAGACCCTGACCAGAGGGGTCCTAATGGATAGACACTTGGAAAATCCAGCACAGAAGGGGTTGCAGAGAGTTATACGATGACCAATGTCAAGTAGATAAGAACATGACATTCTTGTAAACCCCTATAACGAATGGTCAAAAGCAGACTTGGTTTTCAGTGTTAGGAGAAGTGTCTTTTTCAGCAAGATGAGCGTAAAGCAGAAAACTCATATAGGAGATACATTTCTGCTTTACTTTCCCCTTGCTTTAATCTGATATTGGTCTTCAGACGCCATCAATGAGTATTCGTTTGGATTGTCATGATAGCTTGTGTTTAATGTCCTAACCGATTCTATAAAATTAGATTTGTTCTTATCAAAGTAGTGCTGACAGATTTCGGTATTTAATACACAATCAAACTTGTGGTTAGCGGCCACTCTTTAAAGACAGCATATCTCTACAGATTAGTACTGCCGGGTATCTGAATTACCCATTAACTCACTCATCCATGTAACTTGAAATAGACAGTCCCAATTTCAAGATTTCTGCAATATATAGAAGATCTAACATGAGTGCTCATTAATTATCATTTTTAATAAACTCGTTGACTAAAACAATATGACGCGAGCCTTGGCGAGCGTTATATTTGTTTTAGTCAACGAGTTTATTAAGAATGATAAATAATGAGCGCGAATGTTAGATCCTATTTATCACATAAACATTTTAAAACCCTTTTAAGTGAACTGAATCCGTAGATTTTTGTCTCTCCGCCATATGTATTTTCCGCCAAAACTTGACGTTGTTTACAGTAACGCCATGGCAAATGACGTCATTTGGCGCCCATCGCCATGCAGCGCTCGTGGACGAACAGGTAGGGCCGGAGCCCAAATATTGATATTTCACTATAGTTTATTGAATGGCTTTATAACACTCCCAGAGTCGGTTTTATGTGATAAATTTATTTATTCAATACACATTGGAACTTGTGGTAAGTGGCTACTCTTTTAAGATGTAGAATATCTCTACAGATTAGTACCACCGGGTATCTGCTTTACCCATCAACTCATTTATTCATGGCACTTGAAATAGACAGTCCCAATTCCAAGATTTCTACAGGGTCTACACTGCTTGCATAGGTCAAATGTAGTCTTCATATGTACAGTGTTTGTAATACGTCGTATGTAGCTGTAGGAGCCATTGCGTTGGACAGTCCCAATTCCAAGATTTCTGCAATACATTCAGTGCAGAGCCTGATTATATGGCTCCTTTAGGGTCTACACTGCTTGCATAGGCCAAATGTAGTCTTCATATGTACAGTATTTGTAAAATACGTCGTATGTAGCAGTAGGAACCATTGCGTTAATACCTATCGTCGTAGACATTACCATACAGTGCGTCGTATCATCGGTTTCTGCACCGTTTGCTATGGTATGATCCAGATCTACTGGATGGATAAACATTGCAGTGTCTTTAGATCAAACGTCTATATTTATAATGAAGTCTTCCATCAAGCACATAGGGAAAGCTGATTATAGTAGCTAGGCAAGAAATGGGTAAATAAATAACAGTTGTGAAACAGGAAGCTTCTATATACATGTATTCAGTACTATCAGGTTACAAGATGTGACCTGTAACTCTTGTGCAAGGAAGTTTTCGTGTGCAAAATGTGTACAGTATTCAGAATGGTTTTATCGACTTACATTTCGTATAGATAATATCATAAATGTCAAAGAGTTGGGATCCCAATGAAAGTCAAACAGTTTGGATCCTAATGAGGTGTCAATTTGAAGTTATGAACTGCATCGAAACTGTTTATGACTGTAGCATAAAGGTGCGTTTATACGCCTCGCTATTGAGGTAACATTTTAATAGGCCTTTGAATTAACCAATTGGTCATTTTATCTAGGTCTATACAGTTTTTCATTTTGCAAATAAGCTTAAAAGCAACCCTAAATATTTACTAATGGACTTAACTTTAGCATTAAAAAGAATAATCCATTTTAAGTTGAAGGAGTCAATGACTGCTAGTCTGCTACATTTCTATCGTTATTTAAATGGACGCAAACTTCTTCTACTGCTAAGTATGACGTCACTGATATTTGAAAACAGTTAAATCCAGATCAGACAACGAGATACTCTTAATCATTGAGTCTTCAGCATCTGATCAAGATTCTAAACTGTTCTATAATATTTATCATTGCGTCTTCAGCATTTGATATGGATTCAAAACTGTTTGATACCTTTTATCATTGCGTCTTCAGCATTTGATATGGATTCAAAACTGTTTGATACTCTTAATCATTGGGTCTTCAGCATCTGATCAGGATTTAAAACCGTTTGATACTCTTTATCATTGCGTCTTCAGCATCCGATCAGGATTTAAAACTGTTTGATACTCTTTATCATTGCGTCTTCAGCATCTGATCAGGATTCAAGACTGTTTGATACTCTTAATCATTGGATCTGCAGCATCTGATCAGGATTCAAAACCGTTTGATACTCTTTATCATTGCTTCTTCAGCATCTGATCAGGATTCAAGACTGTTTAATAATCTTAATTATTGCGTTTTCATGATCTGATCAGGATTTAAAACTGTTTGATACTCTTAATCATTGCGTCTTCAGCAACTAATCAGGATTGAAAACTGTTTGATACTCTTAATCATTGCGTCTTAAGCATTTGATCAGGATTCTAAACTGTTTGATACTCTTTATCATTGCGTCTTCAGCATTTGAACAGGATTCAAAACTGTTTGATACCCTTAATCCTTGCGTCATCAACATCTAATCAGGATTCAAAACTGTTTGATACTCTTTATCATTGCGTCTTAAGCATCTGATCAGGATTCAAAACTGTTTGATACTATTTATCATTGCGTCTTCAGCATCTGATCAGGATTTAAAACTGTTTGATACTCTTAATTATTGCGTTTTCATGATCTGATCAGGATTTAAAACTGTTTGATACTCTTAATCATTGCGTCTTCAGCATCTAATCAGGATTGAAAACTGTTTGATACTATTTATCATTGCGTCTTCAGCATCTGATCAGGATTTAAAACTGTTTGATACTCTTAATTATTGCGTTTCATGATCTGATCAGGATTTAAAACTGTTTGATACTCTTAATCATTGCGTCTTCAGCATCTAATCAGGATTGAAAACTGTTTGATACTCTTAATCATTGCGTCTTAAGCATTTGATCAGGATTCTAAACTGTGTGATACTCTTTATCATTGCGTCTTCAGCATTTGAACAGGATTCAAAACTGTTTGATACTCTTAATCCTTGCGTCTTCAACATCTAATCAGGATTCAAAACTGTTTGATACTCTTAATCATTGGGTCTTCAGCATCTGACCAGGATTAAAAACTGTTTGATACTCTTAATCATTGCGTCTTCAGCATTTGAACAGGAATCAAAACTGTTTGATACTCTTTATCATTGGGTCTTCAGCATCTGACTAGGATTTAAAACTGTTTGATACTCTTAATCATTGCGTCTTCAGCATTTGAACAGGATTCAAAACTGTTTGATACTCTTAATCATTGTGTCTTTAGCATCTGATAAAAATTTAAAACTGTTTAATACTCTTTATCATTGGGTCTTCAGCATCTAAACAGTATTTAAGACTGTTTGATACTCTTAATTATTGCGTCTTCGACATCTAATCAGGATTTAAAACTGTTTGAAACTATTTATCATTGCGTCTTCAGGGTCTGATCAGTATTCAGAACTGTTTGATACTCTTAATCATTTCATCGTCAGCATCTAATCAGGATTCAAAATTGTTTGATACTCTTTATCATTGCGTTTTTTCCAGGATCTGGTCAGGATTCAAAACTGTTTGATACTCCTAATCAATGCGTCTTCAGCATCTAATGAGGATTTAAAACTGTTTGATACTCTTTATCATTGCGTCGTCAGCATCTAATGAGGATTTAAAACTTTTTGATACTCTTAATCATTGTGTCGTCAACATCTAATGAGAATCTAAAACTGTTTGATACTCTTTATCATTGCGTCTTCCGCATCTGATCAGGATTCGAAACTGTTTGATACTCTTAATCATTGCGTCTTCAGCATCTAATGAGGATTTAAAATTGTTTGATACTCTTTATCATTGCGTCTTCAGCATCTGATCAGGATTCAAACTGTTTGATACTCTTAATCATTGCGTCGTCAGCATCTAATCAGGATTCAAAACTGTTTGATATTCTTTATCATTGGGTCTTCAGCATCCGATCAGGATTCAAACAATTTTGATACTCTTAATCCTTGCGTCTTCAGCATCTGACCAGGGATTAAAACTGTTTGAAACTCTTAATCATTGCGCCTTCAGCATCTAATCTTAATTCAAAACTGTTTGATATTCTTTATCACTGGGTCTTCAGCATCCGATCAGGATTCAAAACTTTTTGAAACTCTAAATCAATGCGCCTTCAGCTTTTGACCAGGATTTAAAACTGTTTTAAACTCTTATTCATTGTGTCTTCAGCATCTAATCAGGATTCGAAATTGTTTGATACTTTTTATAATTGCGTCTTCAACATCTGATCCGGATTTAAAACTGTTTGATACTCTTAATCATTGCGTCTTCAGCATTTGAACAGGAATCAAAACTGTTTGATACTCTTAATCATTGCGTCTTCAGCATCTGATCAGGATTTAAAACTGTTTGATACTCTTTATCATTGGGTCTTCAACATCTGATCAGGATTCAAGACTGTTTGATACCCTTACTCATAACGTCGTCAGCATCTAATCACGATTCAAAACTGTTTGATACTCTTTATAATTGCGTCCTCAGCATCTGATCAGGTTTCAAAACTGTTTGATACTCTTTATCATTGCGTATTAAGCATCTTGTTAGGATTCAAGACTGTTTGATACTCTTTATCATTGCGTCTTTAGTATCTGATCAGGATTCAAAACTATTTGATACCCTTAATCATAACGTCGTCAGCATCTAAGCACGATTCAAAACTGTTTGATACTCTTAATCATTGCGTCTTCAGCATCTGATTAGGATTTAAAACTGTTTGATACTCTTTATAATTGGGTCTTCAACATCTGATCAGGATTCAAGACTGTTTAATACTCTTAATCATAACGTCGTCAGCATCTAAGCACGATTCAAAACTGTTTGATACTCTTTATAATTGCGTCTTCAGCATCTGATCAGGATTCAAAACTCTTTGATACTCTTTATCATTGCGTCTTAAGCATCTGGTTAGGATTCAAGACTGTTTGATACTCTTTAGCATTGCGTCTTCAGTATCTGATGAGGATTCAAACTGTTTGATACTCTTTATCATTGCGTCTTCAGTATCTGATCAGGATTCAAAACTGTTTGATATTCTTAATCATTACGTCTTCAGCATCTGGTCAGGATTCAAGACTGTTTGATACTCTTTATCATTGCGTCTTCAGTATCTGATCAGGATTCAAAACTGTTTGATACTCTTTATCATTGCGTCTTCAGCATCTGATCAGGATTCAAAACTGTTTGATACTCTTAATCGTCACGTCTTCAGTATCTAATCAGGATTCAAGACTGTTTGATACTCTTTATCATTGCGTCTTCAGTATCTGATCAGGATGATTCAAGACTGTTTGATACTCTTTATCATTGCCTCTTCAGTAACTGACCAGGATTCAAAACTGTTTGATATGCTTAATCATTACGTCTTCAGCATCAGATCAGGATTCAAGACTGTTTGATACTCTTTATCATTGCGTCATCAGCATCTGATCAGGAGTCAAATCTATTTGATACTCTTAATCATTACATCTTCAGCATCTGATCATGATTCAAAACTGTTTGATACTCTTTGTCATTGCGTCATTAGCATCTAACCAGGACTCAAAACTGCTTGATACTCTTAATCACGGCGTCTTCAGATCAGGATTCAAGACTGTTTAATACTCTTAATCATTGCGTCCTCAGTATCTGATCAGGGTTCAAGACTGTTTGATACTCTTTACCATTGCGTCTTTAGTATATGATCAGGATTCAAAACTGTTTGATACTCTTAATCATTGCGTCTTCAGCCAGAAATCATCAGAGGTTCGTCTTGATAAACGTCGTACGACAAAAAAGTATTGCGGTAAGTTAGATTATAAAAGTCTCCATTATTATTTATTTCTCTATCTAATCATGTCTTGTGACATCTCTTAGGAATCGTCTTTAACAAGACAGGGTTAGATGGAAAATTCAGAATTTAGATGGGGTTTTTTTAAGTTTGATACTCTTAATCATTGCGTCTTCAGCCAGAAATCATCAGAGGTTCGTCTTGATAAACGTCGTACGACAAAAAAGTAAGGGTTGTAAGTCAGATTATAAAAGTCTCCATTATTATTTATTTCTCTATCTAATCCTGTCTTGTGACATCTCTTAGGAATCGTCTTTAACAAGACAGGTTTAGATGGAGAATTCAGAATTTAGATGGGCTTTTTTTGAAGTTTTGACATAGGACAACATTTGTCGTGCGACGTTTCGTAAGACGGTTCCTAGGATATTCAATTTCAACATTTGAGCAGACAACAACTTTGAAGCAAACATATCCTTATGACACGGTTAGGGTAGGTGTTAAAATGATTTAAACCAGTACTCTATACAAACACCTTTAGTTTATTTTTCTACTAAATATAGTTCCATTTTATAGAGTCCTGGATATGCACTTTAAGAGACATTTCCTATATTCTTGCAGGTGGTAGCTTAAAGAAGGCTGATAGTAACGCCGAATGTTCCTTGAAGAGCAGTTTGCTCTAACTTTAACATGCTTTAAGCAACTATCAAATTATAAAGCATTCACCTTTTTTTTCACTGAAATACTTTTTCATGCGTTATGCTACTTTTTATAGAAATACATATTGTCTTGCTACGTATTTCTCATAGAAATGATTCTTTTTTCATTCATCTAGATATTGCCGAAATATAAGGGTAATTCACATGGATCTGATAGTATATAGTTATATATCCTGGCTCCAATTAAGAGGGATTTATTTGGACAAATCAACATTTACTCACTCATCCAAATCCCATGTGGTGACTACTCATTAGAATCATCTCGACGAGACGATTCTAATGACTAGTAACAGAACAGAACAATACTTTTATTTGACTTGTACACAAGATACATCGTCATACTTGTACAATACAATTTAAATACAAACTTTTACGTGAATCAATAGGCCTATCCAAACCTATACCAATATACATGATATACATATACGTTGTTTTTTGTCTCTGCTGGGAGAATAAAAATATCATACTATGGATTTAATAAAGTTTACTTAGTTCTTAAACAAAGAGATCTGGGTCCAAGCTTATGACGCGTTTGAGCCGAGTCCGAGATCGCACACAAGTCCCTGATCGATCAGATTTGAGTATCTGCTCAACTCCGACCAATAAGTAGCCTGATACCGATGCCAAACTTAACTCAAACGTCTCCTAAGCATGGGGTCTGGTGTTTTAGAAATAAAGTATAAATTACTCATGTACAATATTAACATATCTGCTTCTTAAACTAAATGCTTCTTTAGTAAATAAAGCTAAGTTTCGAAGTACTTTCTTATCATGACTAAGGAACATTTGGCATAATTTAAATATTGATGGTCTTACAAAGTAGAATTCATCTAGATATGTATGTCTTATCTCGTTGTAAATTGGACAGACACAAATAAAGTGATAAATATCTTCGATGTCCAAAAGATTACAAAAAGTACAAATTCTCTCGTTTCTTGGACTTATATTATAATATACCAAGTTAAAGTCTACTTTCAGTCCGAATGACCGCTCAGCCGACTGTACATATACTCCCCTGATCATCGAGCCATCTTGCCTATGAGCACTGCTAACATATGGCGCAGTCAAATGCAGCCGCAGTACCGACTCAGACCCTTCACAGGTACCCATTTTAAACCCTGTGTGGAGAGGAGCAATTCGCGGTACATGTCTTGCTCAAGAACATTCCTGTACACCATCGGGGATTCAGAAAAATCCCCTAGTCAGACCGCTGGTCCGGCGGGGGATCGAACTCACGACCCCTGGTACCATATTAATGCCGTAACGTCCGGTCTGGATTCTAAGAGAATGAGATGATAACCTTAACTTTGTTATATAAAGTCTTAGGTCGTGGGGTACAACATCTAGATATAGCTCATATGAAAAATTGGGTTTAAAGTGCTTATACTCTTCCAAAATAGGACTGTTTTGTATTGACTCATACCATTTCTGAACAAAACAATCAACTACACGTTGTTTGAATAAAGCCGGGAATGTTTTAACTGCAGCTGGATTCAAATTATTAATAATCCCAGAAAAACCATAAATATCAAGCAAATGTTTAACCTGCCAAACCCAATCTTTCTTACCCTGTTCGAAGTCTCCCATGGCCAAGTTATACAATCTTTTCAAAAGTATGTTGTCTGTTTGGGTTACCTTGCACCAGTATTCAATTACATTATAAAAACGAATAATAAAAAGAGGATAGCGACATAGTTCCCCATAAACACCAATGGTACTTGAATGTATTGGAATTTTTAGAATGCGTTTGCAAACTTAAGGTGAACCCTCTCAATATCTTTTGATTTGGTAAAACCCCAAATTTCCGACGAGTAATTCAAAATGGAACCCACAAACGAGTCAAATAATTGGCAAAGCGTTTTGGGCTTTAAAGGCACTCTACTACAATTAACTAGTAAGGTATACACCATAGGATCCAATGCAGAAATAAAGATTTTAGTTTTTGAAATACTCCCATTATCTGGAGCCCTAATTATTTTCTGACTGTCGATAGGTTTCATACAGCGGGATGAACGTAAAACAAAACTCAAATCTGATAATATACATGCATTTTAATTTCAATTCTAAGGCGCTATACTACAGAACACTATTCTAGTTTATTGACCAATCAGTAAGAAAAAATGAAAACCATTATATCATAGTTTGTTTATAGTTCTTAAGACATGTGACTACTTGAACCAGGTTGAAACGGTTTCTATTTTTTAAAACATGTGACTACAAAAACAGGTTGAAAGTAAGGCAGAATACACATTAAATCGCATTCTGCTCTACTTTCAATCTGCTTTAATGTACCATTTGCCAGGATATGGAAAATATTTCTTGTTGTACATATTCATTACTGTATAAAGTGGAAGTACGTTTTTAAGAGAAAAAATAACCCGAAGATGTAAAAAGGCATATCTATTGAATAATGGGTTAAAAGAAGATGGTGGCTAAGTGGAGGATCAATTGATCAAATTTTTTTTTGTCATTTGAATCAAAACATGCATTTAGTCTCCACCTAACCAAGGTACTTATTTTGACAGCGACTCAATAAATGTTTCACTTTTATGTTATGTCATATACAGTCCCAAGCAATCCACTCGGCATTGTTCAATTAATATTACATCATTAATGACCACTCCATCATCTATACAACTCGTATATTTAAATATTAAATCGTCACGAAACACTAGTTTTGACGTCATACATATTCGAATTAAGCACCATACTCTTAGTCATTACTGTTATACATATCTTGGGTCTTAAAACGCTTTTCCAAGCTTCAAGATGTCAATTCCGCTGCCCAATCACCTTAACATCACTTCCATAAAAGATTCAACAATATTGTGGCACCCATTCTCTCCATGTCCTATGTTGAGGACGACCCGGGTGGTCGCTCACGAACGAACTAGGGACATGATATAGGCGTGGCTGAACCCTTCACTGCCAAAGTTGCTGCTTTCACTACAATGGTCACTGCCATCCTATCTATGTCCTATGTTGAGGAACTAAGAACATGATTTAGGCGTGGCTGAACATTTTCACTACAATAGTCGCTGCAATATTATCGTCTGCTTATATTTTACGCCTGCTTTTACATTTAATTATAAAATTTGCAATGTTACTCGTTTTGTTTTATTTAAGAAATAATAAATATGAGTACATGTATCAAACAGTTTGGATCCTGATCAGACGCTTTACGTTACAAATGTTTGCAAATGTCAGTTTTGTTTGTCTTAGCAAAGAAAGGGTTGGCACAGTTTGAAGTTTTATTTCAAGAAAAATACATGGCTGCGCTGGTATATGTTCGTTAACACATTCAACCCTAGCAACGAGTATACTCGTCATTTATAAACACTGTACCTATAAAGAGTAAACTTGTTCAATACAAACAGTGTAGGCCCAGATCAGAGGGCTCCTACAGGAGCCCTCTGATCAGGGTCTGCACTGTTTGTCAATTTGCAATATATTGCAGAAAACATCCCTTAATTGTCATTAATGGACTACAGCTAATTGGAAATTGAACTTTAAATTAACAGTTTTAAGGGTGAATGAGTTAACACATTCCACCCTAGCAACGAGTATACTCGTCATTTACAAACAATGTACATGTGAAGAGAACATGTCTCAAAGGCAAACAGTGCAGACCCTTATAAAACAAAGTCCTACATAGCCCTCTAATCAGGGTCTGCATTGATTGTCATTTGATTTACATTATGTAAAACTACCCAAAATATTCAAACATATATTCGAAACAAATGGAATCTCGAATTATCTATTTGAAGTTTCGGGGATGGATGAATAAATCCATGACATATTCTACTAGACGATGTATACATGTACTTATAAAAAATACATAAAAATCAAATCCTATATTGTAACTACATTTATCACATTTGTTACTACAATAAGTAACATTTTTTATGCTAAAGCAATTGGGTCAATATGAAGGAGGTGGGCCAATATCTCTCTCTGGTCCTGGTCGCTCTGTAATAATTCCTTGTATCAGGCGGGGCAAATTTCATAAATACATGTAGTCACAACATAGTGTTTAATGGAGACGAAAAGAAGTAAATGTTTGAAATATTCTTTTTACGTCATTTTATCCGGATCTGTAACTGAGTTAGAATCTAGTAAATCAGTGGTGATGAGAACTATACATGTATTAACAAAACCCTTTCATGATTAAAGTTATCGTGAGGTTTTTACCCCTTCACCGCAATATTGTCGTCTGCTTCAATATGTTGTCTGCAATATCGTTTTAAAGTTAGATTGAAGGCAGTATAACTGACATAATGTCAAAACAGGTAGCAAACACGCTTTGATCCTGATCAGACGCCGCGTCACGCGGCGTCTGATCAGGATCAAAACTGTTTGCAAACACGCTTTATGACGTCATATTGAGAGTGAAAGGATTAAATTACTCTCCACAAAGTATTTACACGGACACAAAGATTTGGAGACACTAGTAGACGGTCACTTAGTGCTATAAATAACTCTGTAAACTTTGATCACATTACTCCTGTACATTCCAACATACAGCCTATCTTCTGTCTCACTGTAGCCAATTGCACATGGTTCACTGATGCCACCGGCTTCAATCTTAAGCACTTGGCCATTCTTGCAGTCTGGAGTAATCTGGTGAATGTTGTTGGAGTATCTTCCACAAACATAAACATTGCCACTGGTGTCTATCACTAACCCCTGAAGACCAATGTGTGTGTATGTACCTACTGTAGTACCATCAAACTTCACATTGACTACATTTTTATTGCCAGGGCTAGATACATACAAGGAAGTGTTGTCATGACCAAACACCACGTACGGGTAAAGGTATAACGGGATTTGTTTGATGTCATTTGTTATGGTGTGGAGCATGCTACCTTGCAATGTCAGGACTTGCACTTTAGCAGGGCTATAGAATGCTACGGCCAGTTTACCCTCCTTGTAGTCTATTCCATAACAGCCTCCATCCAAGTGAAGTTCTCTGAAAACAGTCATGGTAGTGGCTGCCACATTGACAATTGCTACCTTCTTATCACGTGGTATTGTGACGGCTATCTGACTGTTGGTCACCATAGCAACATCGAATGGATGTGATGATAAGTTGAGCTTTGTGACGACCTTGTTATGTTTTACATCCACCAACTTAACATTTCCATTGCCAATTTTACCCACATGTAAATTATAGGAGTCAGTTATTACCACTCTGTTGTCTGGTAGAGCTGCTAACCCAGTTATGCAACAGATACTTTTATCATCAGTAGAGTTCACATTCATTTCTTCGATATATTCCACTCCTACGACTGTTCTTGTCACGTTTTGTTGCGTAATAGTTTCTGGTTTTATCAGTCTCGCAGTCGTTTCTTCTGGTGTAAGAGTAGCTGTTAGTCCTGTAGACAGTTGTCCGAGAACTTTGGAGCGTTTCATTGTTTCCAGGGTGTTATGGTTGGCAACAAACTCAATCCGACTGTTTACTTTTCCTTTCTCTTCCTCGGCTTCCTTTGCCCTCTCGTCGCCCAACTGCAGCTGGTCTTTTGTTTTCATCATTGCTGTGTACAATTTGCAGTTCTGTTTGTTGTTTTGGTATACCTGTGCCGTTGCCATTATGGATTGTAGTCCTTTCTGTGTTGTTTTCAATTTGTTGACAATGTGTTCCATTTTTTCTTGTTCTTTTGATTTCAGTGATTCACACTTCCTGATGATGTCAGACTCGATCTTTTCCAAGGCTTTGCGTATTTGTTCCCTGAATTCTTGTATCTCCTTCACTGCATCTGAACAATATCTTTCTAGTGTGTAAGATTTCCTTTTAATATCATCAGTAATATTACTAAATCTTTGCACCACTGATTTCAGGTGATTTTCAGCCTGTTTGTATTCGTCGTTGTTGGCCAGGTCCTTTGCTGCATGAGGAATATATGTCACACTGTCACATGATCTGTGATCTAAAGTCATGCAGACACTACAGCCTAACTGGTAGTGATTTAAGCAGTAATATTTGACGACTTCCCCGTCATGTACAGAACATTTCTCAGTGCACTCGTCTTTTGTTATAACAATCTGACTCTTCAGCATAGATTCCTTGTCCAACAGTTCATGCTTCCGGTATGCTCTTCCAATCTTGTGTCCATCAAAGCACCTTTCACACAGGTAATCCTGACAGTCAACACACATTCCCACGGCCTTGTGTAGCTCCCCATCTTCTTGACAAGGGTCACATACGACATCAGATAAATCCTCAGACCCTAAACTCTCAGAATAACTTATTCCACCTGTAGCCATATTCAGTATTTAAAGTTCTAGAGTTGTACTAGCACACATTGAAAAATCAAGTCTACCTGCACGCTTTGTTAGTTTTTTACCTGCACATGTTTTAAGTGTATAATCTTCCATAAGTGTCCTCCGTGTATAAACGTGTAATGAAATATCCAATCTACATGCATGTCGTCCTACATTCTGTATTGTACTTTAACCATGATTACATCTGGTTCCCGTTTTCAGTATTCAATACTGATAATATAGTGTTATGAGGCGGGAAACCAGATTATCTATCATTGCCCATATCACCCAGCGATAATCACTCTAACCTTAACCATATATCAACTAGACTGTACTTAACGGTCTTTAAGTTTATGAGTGAGCAAAAACAACAACAAGAACAAAACAAATCAAAAATAAAAACCAAGCAATAAAAGAAACGTTGATTATCTAATATTAAATCACTCAATTTAATCACTTAGTAAGTATAATCTCTTCTTTTCAATCAAGATTAACCCTTTCACTGCCAAAACTTTCGTGAGTTTGTTTACCCCTTCGCCGTCATGTTGTCGTCTGCTTCAATATGATTGTCTGCAATATCGTTTCAAAGATAAATGTAAGGCAGTATGACTGAAGAAATTTCAAAGTGAGTGTCAAACAGTTTTGGATCCTGATCAGGCGCCGCGTTAAGCGGCGTCTGATCAGGATCCAAACTATTTGAAAACGCGCTTTTCAAGCGTCCTTAAGAGTGAAAAGATTAAATAGAAGCAAACATGCTCCTCAGTCTGCTAAGAAGGACTAGATTTGAATTTACACGTGGATTGAATCAATATAAGACGACAGAAAATGGCGTCTGGTTACGATATAAACATTTTAACACTTTTAACAACGTTTTTGTCAATCCGAAGTTAAATAAAACTTGAAAAAATATTAATATTTGCAGACAACACTATTTAAGCAGGGGATAGTTAGCGTGTTACGGTTACACATTGATCATATTCAAACATTTGAATACTCTTCAGTTAAGTCTTTGTAATTCGATATCTCGTCTACAAAACATCATAAAAGGTTTATCTATCAATTTGAATGTACAATGTAGTACACGGATTGTTTTGAAGGTCAAAAACTGTAACACTTCCTTATATATTAACCAAGTCATGTTAGTTGAATTATTACACCCTTTTAATATCACCCACATAGATAACCATTTGACCAGTAGTGGCGAGTATACTCGTCTTTTAAAGTGAAGGTCACGTGACCTGTGAAAACAGTGTAGACCCTGATGAGAGGGCTCCTACACCAGGGCTGCCATTTCTCCGGATTTTTTCGAAATCTTCGGAATTTTATCCTAACAGATGGTATAGTTTAAAGTAGGCTGAAAGTAAAGCAGAATGCGCCTGGCGCATTCTGCTTTACTTTCAACATGCTTTAAGAAATCGCGCTTGAAAAATAGAATTTTTTTGAAATCTAAAGATCTTTTAAAATCAAATTATGGCGGCCCTGCTACACACAGGACTCCTGTAGTATCGTACCTTCCTGATCAGGATCTTCACTGTTTGTCATTTTAAATGTATTGTATAAACAAACCCTTAATAGTACACCATGGACTAGACTTGATAAGAAACTAGAATTGTCCATTTGAAGTTTCAGAGACATTGACTTAAAGCAACAAAAACCCTTATCGGGGACAGTTGAGTACATGTACAATTTAACACTATCGCTGCCAAATTATTCGGGAGATTTTTACCCCTTCACCGCTTTAGTGTCTTCTGCTTCAGTATTGTTGTCCGCAAGAACGTTTTAAAGCTAGAAGTAAGATTGATTTTAAAAATCGGTAAAAGTGTCAAACAGTGTGGATCCAGACCAGACGCTGCATTACGCGTCGTCTGGTGGGATCTAAACTGTTAACAAAATTGATTTTATGCGACTACGGCACCGAAAAGGTTAACAAATTACACCGACGAAAAATATATCCTCTTTATATACAGTCATGAATATGCACCATAAAAATATATTCTATATCCCAAGAGATGGTAGCGTAAAACATAGAAAGATGGTTTAAAGTCTCTAAACTTGAACATGCTACAGCACTCCCTCTCTACAACGACATCCTGTGGGAGACACAAATTGCGTGCGTTGTTCGGAGGGAGTCGTTATAGGGAGGGAAATTGATTTCCATTTGCAACTAGCTTGAATCCCGACCAGACGCCGCGTAACGCGGTGTCTGATCTGGATTCAAGCTGTTTGTCACTGGTCATTATGTTTTTCTTATCAAAATGTCCAATATGTAAATTTTTAGAAAAACAGCAGACGACATGTTTAAGCAGACGCTTGTACAGTAATTAAAGCGTTAGAATAAATGTCCTGTTAAGGGAAATGTGGCAAGGGTCGTTGTAAAGAGGAACTCGTTGTTCAGAGGGAAATCGTTGTAGGGAGGGAACACTGTACCAGCAGAGTGGCAAACAGTTTGGTCTAATGAGACGCTGAGTTACTCCGCGTCTCATCTGAATTCAAACTGTTTGCAATAGTTATGAAATTCTCCCTGCACGTGTAGAAATGTTAGTTATTTGCAGCATACAAAGTACACATATTTACCTAGAGCTAGAGTAGTGCACAATGCGAACAAAACAGCTCTAGATTCCATGATGAATGTAGAGAATGTGCCGATCTGACCACCGTAATGTCCATCAAGTTATTAACCCTTTACCTAATAACCCATTTATAACATTAAATACAGGTGACCACTTAAAGCAGATTGAAAGTAAAGCAGAATGTGCCTTATGGCACATTCTGCTTTACTTTCAGGCTGCTTTGAACTACCATCTATTAGGCTATAATAAAATATTTGTTATGGTAATTGTTCATGAGAGAATAAACTGGAACTATTTTCTTCAGTGGTAGAATAAATTGAATATTCTATAGGGGAAAGGGTTAATCCTTTCTTTGCTAGAAACCATGGCAGTGCATGTTTGCAAACAGTGTGGACCCCGGCAAGAGCCATCTAATCAGAGTCTGCAAAATTTATTTTACTTTAATTTTTCTGATTTTTTTCTCTTAAAAGCACCATAAACCCAACGTAGACTGCACTTTCTAGAAACAGGCTTTAGGGTAAAGAGTTAACCCTTTCCTTTCTGACGCTACGCCTCTGAATTCACATATGTATGAGTTACCTAATGGAACTGGACAAAATAGACAAAAACATGTGTACAAGTTTATAGATTTTATTTCCCTAAATTATTAGAATAGAGATAAAAACATTACTTATATTGCCTTCCAGTGAAACTGTGCTTTTTCGTGAGGACTTGTACAATGGGATACAAATGTCCGTATTACACTGTTTGAATTATTTATCTATGGTTTGTATTTCATTCGTTTTCAATAAAAATCACCTCATGTACATGTGAGACATTATCTCTTACCATGGCATGATGCTAGCGGTGGGTACGTCTGTAACTGTGATTACCTTTGCAAATAGTTTGGATCCAGATGAGACGTCGCTTCACGTCTCATCTGGGTCCAAACTGTTTGATACCCTGACACATGTTTTGCAAAGATATTTAGAAAAAATATATTCTCTGACAATTGCAAACGAAACATTACCCAGCATGCAAAAAGATAAAGAGTAACTTTTTTGTTTAGCTCCGAATATCGAATGTTTTTGGATACAAAATGATTGAAACATTTTAGTTGTTGATGTGTATCTTGAAGGCACATAATAAACATATCACCAGTTGCCGGTGTGTTATAGGGCGTTGTTTTCAGCTCTACACCTAGCGGAAACAACCAATCACATTCGTGGGATCAGTTGTTTCCGTCAGGTACTTCTCAAGCTTAACTCATTCACCCATGAATTTTTTGCTGGACAAATCCAGCTTCCAATTTTAGTAAATTTTTTAATATTTAGTTTTAATAGGCTTCTTTGAACAATTTCTTTTAAAATGACAAACAGGGCAGATCATGATCAGAGGCCTCGTTTTGGAACCCTCTGATCAGGGTCTACTTTGTTTGCATACTTCCAGCTACTCTTCAAAGGTGAGGTACACTGTTTATTGAGGACCAGCATACTCTTCCCTAGGACTCAATAGGTTAATATTAATATATCGCCTTGTAATGTATATATATATCAATAATCAAAACTGCTTATAGCATACAAAATGGAATGATTTGTAAAACAACTGACAACACTAACAGGTTACAAATTAATCTATAGTAAGGTTTAGATATGTCAACAACTCAATAACAACTTATTTACTGGTGTTTCAATGAAAAGGTTGCTTAACCCATTACTCCAATACGCATTTTACGCCTATAATTTATTCCGGTGCTGGTGAATTCGCCTAGAGACAAAATCGCCTACAATTAGATATATAGTAATCCTAATGGTGAATTCGCCTAGAAAGCAATTACATAATGATTGTATTTCACACCTTATAGTACAGGTATATCAACCGATTACAAGTCAATAAAATGAAAGATCAACATACCTTATTGTTTTCTTATATTAAACCCAAAATTCACACATGCATATGATGATCAGGGGCTACTCTCATTATCCAATCTTAGTCAACATTACCTAAGAACATGTTTTGTTATGTTAACTGTACCTAACAATAGGTGCAAAATACAACCACTATATAATTGCTTTCTATGCGAATTCACCATTTAGGTTACTATATATCTAAATGTAGGTGAGTTCCATTTATTCCTCCCCTAAAGAAGTTCCACTTTATACAGACATGAATATCCACCATGAGAAATGTTTTCTTTTAAGACATGCAGCCTCGACGGCATTGATCCGCAAAATAGAGAAGCCTGGAGGTTAGGTGTGGGTAACTCTAGCCGCCTGCTGCCTACCCCTGTAGGAACACCCGCAGCAGTTGAAAAATAAACTCAGGATTTAGTAGTAGTAGTAGTATCCTAAGAGATGGTATCTTAAAGCAGTCTTAATGCACATTCAGCTTTGGTCACCTATCTAATCTGTTTTCAGTAATTAAGACAGATGGGTGCTTTAAAGCAGGCTGAAATTAATGCAGAATGCTCCTAAAAGTTCTGCTATACTTTCAGCCTGTTTTAGCTACCACCTGATAGTGATAGGATACGCAAAATATTTATTATAGTGCATATGCATGATTGTATAAAGTTGAGCTATTTTTTTTAAGTGGGGGAATATATTGAATGTGTTAAAATGAGTATGTAAAGAGTAATGGGTTGAAAGTGTTGACCTTTATAAAGCTGAGTTTTTAAATGGAATTGTCCGTTTTCTGATAAATTATCAGTTCACATAGACCCTCAAGGGGTTTGTTTCCAAAATATTTAAAGGTTTGACCAACAGTGCAGACCTTGGTCATAGGGCTCATGTAGAAGCCCTGTGATCAAGGTCTTCACTGTTTGCTTGCAATGTCTATACGTAGTTCTGCAATTCAATAGTTAAGCAACTATTCATGTATAGCTATTCATATATATCATTGAGGTACATGTATATAACAGTTAACAATAAAAAATTATGTAACAAGAGATTAAGTGTAAATGTTGATTCAAGCTTGGTTGACATTCTTAAGTGGATTCAAACTTTGTTGAGATTTCGCATGTATAATCTTACATGGATTCAACTGTTGAGATTTCGCATGGATTCAAATTTCACATGAATTGATTACAAACAACTTCACATGTGTAATCTCACATAAATTAAACTAAAAATTCTGTTGAGATTTCACATGTATAATCTTACATGGATTCAAATTGCATAATTGCACATGGATTACAATCAACTGAGATTTAACATGTAACATAAATTACAAATATCCTTAAGAGTTCATGTTTAATTTTTCATTGATTCCAATTTCACTGAGATTTCACATGTATATTTGCACATGGATTACAAGCAACTGAGATTTCATATGTATAATCTCACATATATAACAATTGTTCTTGAGATATGTATAATATCACATAGATTACCAATTTCTTTGAGATTTCACATGAAAAGTATCACACATATTATAAATTTCCTAGAGATTTCATATGTTTATTGGCATATGAATAAACAAGAGCTGTCCATAAGACAGCAAGCTCGACTATCTGCTCCTTTGTACTAAAAGCAGTTATGGAATAAAAACAGTAGTTGTAGTGATGTATGCTTTAAGTCGAGGGCATTTTCTAGGTTGATGAAAAATATGAATGTGGATGTTTAAGTCCAGAAGGGGAGATAATTCACCAAAAAACCATCTAGAATTATCCGCCTTTAGTCTGGGGCAAGTAAGATGTTTGAGGTAAAGCGATTATTGAATAAAAACATTATTTGCAGTTGTATATGCTTTAAGAGGATGGCATTTTCTAGGTTGATAAAAACAACTTAAATGTGGATGTCTAAGTCCAAAAGGGGAGATAATTCACCCAAAATACCATCTAGAATTTTCCGCCTCTGGTCTTGGGCAAGTTACATGTTTGCAGTAAAGCGATTATCGAATAAAAACTTAGTTGCAGTTGTATATGCTTTAAGAGGATAGCATTTTCTAGGTTGATCAAAAATATTAACATGAATGTCTAAGTGCAAAAGTGGAGATAATTCACCTAAAATACTTTAGATGTGTATGGTAAAATTAAAATGCAACATAAGTGATATATGCTTTAAGAGGATGGCATTTTCTAGGTTGATCAAAAACCTTAACATGCAACGGCAACGGTGACTGTAATAGCTCTCCATATTCTTCGAATAATCAAGCTAAAAATTCTCTGAGATTACACATGCATAATTGCACATAGATTACAAACTTCTTTGAGATTTCATGTCAGAACCATTTCAGCAAAATGATATAAGTTGGTCCCTTGTATAAAGATGAGCACATTCACTAACGCCATAAAGTAGCTGCATGCTTTAGCTTGACAATGTAAGCACAGTGCTCCCTCCCTACAACGGCCCTCCCAACAACAATTCCCTCCTTACAACGACCCTTGTCGCAGTTCCCTAAACAGGACCATTATTTCCAATCTAAAAGTGGTGTAAACATACAATGGGGAAAACATTAACTCAATGAAAAAGCATTTAGAAATTGACAAAATTGTGCAATGGTCCACAAGGCTCCAGATAAAAGGGAGTAAACTGAATATTTTCAACTTATTGTTTTTCTCATGTCTACACCAAACCCTTTGCTGCCTTTATTACAAACCCTTATTACAATCATCTCTAAGAGACATATAGCATCTGTCATGAGTCTATGTTTAAGACAAGCTGATCTCAAACGAGTCTAGAATTGAAATGCTATTAAACGAGCTTAATAACTTTTCTATTCTAGAAGAGTTTGAGATCAACTTGTCTTAAACATCGACGAGTGACAGATTCTTTTTCTCATATATCCAAAGATTTTAAGCTATTTTTCAAAGCAATAGGCATTTTTTGGAAGCCTGGTGACATCAAAATGCCGTTATAATTAGTGACATTATAGTGACGTCATCAAAGTGATCTCATACGTGTTTGAGACAAGGATATTTGTATTTGTTGCTCGCTAAAGAAAACAAGGGTAGTTATGTGAGAAAATTCTAATCAGAAGTCCAACCATAGAGTTTAGATCAGTCATAAACAAATTTGTTTTTGTAATACTTCCCTTATCTGGACTGCTGCACAGACACCCATGTTTGGTAGGGAAGCATAGCAAGGCTCAATATAAGGGGAGTATTTCAAAAACAAAATCTTTATTTCTGCTTTAAAATCTATGGTGTCACTACTCAATAGAATCGTCTAGTAGAGACGATTCTAATGAGTAGTTACACCATAGGTTTTGGTACTGAAATGAGGGAGAAATTAGTAGATTTGTTCAGTTTACTCCCCCCTTATCTGGAGCCCTGGCATAGTACTTTAACCCAGTAACAAGGTCTTACAATAAGAAAGAAGTCGAAACAATTAGAAGAAATAAACAAAGCACAACAACCATGGAATGTTAAATTATACAATATCAATCAATCAATTGAGTTTTACTCTACACATTTTCAAAAGTAAGTAAAGTAGACAACATAATGAGCAGACGATATTCACTCAGCACAACAAGAGTTTAACACAGTATTGTGGATACACATATTGAGCAAAAGCTCATAAAAAACATGTATTTACAATGATTATAACTGGAATAACAAGAGATTTCTATCGCAATTACGGCAAGATCTGTTCAACTACAAGATATCTGTGTTGCAATGAAGAAGTAAAAGTGAAACTAGGGCAGTGATAATTTTAGAAATCAGATGAACGAGTCCTCGGGATGCGCATTCTGTAAAAACAATAAGTCCTTGAGACAAGCATTGGGTCCTTGAGGTGAAAAATTAACCCAATATCCTATAATTTATTTCTAGTTTTGAAGACAGGTGAACACTTAAAGCAGGTTGAAAGTAAAGCAGAATGTGCCTTAAGGCACATTCTGATTTACTTTCAACCTGCTTTAAGCTAATATTTGCTTATGAGTAATAGGTTAATAAAGGCCAGAAAAGCTATGGGTCCAAAACAATAAGTCCTTGAGACAAGCATTGGGTCCTTGAGGTGAAAAATTAACCCAATATCCTATAATTTATTTCTAGTTTTGAAGACAGGTGAACACTTAAAGCAGGTTGAAAGTAAAGCAGAATGTGCCTTAAGGCACATTCTGATTTACTTTCAACCTGCTTTAAGCTAATATTTGCTTATGAGTAATAGGTTAATAAAGGCCAGAAAAGCTATGGGTCCAAAACAATAAGTCCTTGAGACAAGCATTGGGTCCTTGAGGTGAAAAATTAACCCAATATCCTATAATTTATTTCTAGTTTTGAAGACAGGTGAACACTTAAAGCAGGTTGAAAGTAAAGCAGAATGTGCCTTAAGGCACATTCTGATTTACTTTCAACCTGCTTTAAGCTAATATTTGCTTATGAGTAATAGGTTAATAAAGGCCAGAAAAGCTATGGGTCCATGGGACTCACAACTTTTTAAATAACGAGTCCCTCGCAAATTTAACGAGTAAAGGACTTTGGATGCACAGGTAAAATTATCACTGCTAGGGTATGGATTTGATTTCTGATGCAAATGAGCACATCTTCACTTAACCCATTACCCTATAGCCTGATTCTAGTGTTGAAGCAGGTTGAAAGTAACGCAGAATGCGACTGAATGTGCATTCTGCTTTTCTTTCATCCTGCTTTAAGCTGCAATCTATGAGGATATAGAAAATATTTCTTGTGATACATATTCATAAATTTATAAAGTAGTAATATTTTCTTCAGAAGAAGAATAAATTAAAGGCATAAAAAGGCATATTTATGGGGTATGGGTTAATATTCTAGCTGATACACCTTAAGATTTTATTTTTTTTCCACTATTTAGAATAGGTTTTGCCAAATGACAGAGTGTAGACTCTGATCAGAGAGGTCCTTAGGAGCTCTCTGATCTGAATATTATACACTGTGTGGATAGGACAAGTGTACTCTTCACAGGTACACTGCTTGTAAAAGGTATGTATACTAGACTTCAATTAGTTATGTTTTGAGTTTGACATAATAACTGGAAAATACAGTGAGAACTCGATAATTTGAACTTGCATTAGTTGGAATATACCCATATTTTAACTTTGAAATGTGGGTATGTTTGACTTAAGTGAGATCGACTTATCCAATTTCAACTTATCAAATACTGGTACGATCAATTTAAGCGAGTCTAAAATATCGAGTTTCGACTGTACCATTGTTTCACTTTCACTTATTCATCATGGTGGGACTAAATCCAGGGCTCCAAATTAGGGGAGCATTTCAATAGGTAAAATCTTTATGTCTGCACCAAACCCTCTGGTGTGACTACTCGTTAGAATCGTCTCTTCAAGGTGATTCCAATGAACGGTCATACCATAGCGTTTTCATACAGACATAAAACGACAACTAATTATTAAGTATATGACAGGTGGAAGCTCAATGCAGGATTAAAGTTATGCAGAAAGCTCCTATAGGAGCTTTCTGCATAACTTTTGCCTTGCATTAAGTGATAACCTGTCTTTTCCAATCAACATGCTCTCTTATTTTAGTTTAAATATATTTTATTTTAAAGTAGTACATATTTGATAAAAATACATAAATATATATTATGATGAGAATGAAAGCAATGGTTGCTTATTAAGTTCTACTCTTAGCTACAGTCGATCTTCAATATCTGGAACTCGGTTATGTCGAACATATCCGTATTTCAAAGTTAAAACTTAGCTATATGGGTATGTTAGACTTAACCGAACATGAAATAATGCAGTTCATGTGTCGAACTATTGGATAGTTCCAGTTAAGTGAGTTCGAGATATCGAACTTCGACGCTATCTTATTTTGTGGTCGCTTAATATAGGTTTGAATGTATTGATAAACTTTAGTTAACTCTCTCTCCATTCCTCATATCTGGAGCCCGGTAAAATGCTGGTCAGTGGTCAACTTGATGTGACTGTTATTTCGTTATTTCATACGGCACTGTTGTATCGATTCTTTTGTAAATGACGTAAGCCCCGCCCAGGCCAAGCAGGGCACCGATTACAATCATTCCAATACCGAGACCTGCCATGGCTCCTGAAATACAAATAGACCAATTCATTAACCCTTAGCTCGCCAAATAAATTGTTGTCTGCTATATTTCTCGTCTGCTTCAAGTTTCAAAGTGCTTCAAAGTTGCTCAAAATTGCTGAAAATGGTGTCCGAGTGTCCAACAGCTTGGATCCGGATGAGACGCCGAGTTACTAAGCGTCTCATCCGGATCCAAGCTGTTTGCATATGGAGCTATAGTCGTGAGTGGCAGGCTATGGGTTAAATCAAACTCCTCACTGGTTACCTTTCCTTGGCATCTAAACAGGATCAAAAGTACATAATAAATACCGTAGTACAGCAGGGCTCCAGATAAGGGGGGTATTTCAAAAACTAAAATCTTTATATCTCAATTAAACCCTATGGTGTCACTACTCATTAGAATCGTCTCTTCGAGACGATTCTAATGAGTAGTAACACCATAGGATTTGGTGGTTAAATGAATGAGAAATTGTTGGATTTGTTCAATTTATCCCCTCCTATCTGGAGCCCTGGTACAGCCCATACGGGCCTTCTTGCATTATTGTGACCTACCAGTCAGTCCCAAAATAGATTATGGTCCGAAGCTGAATGGTCGGTCATTTTAATGCAAGGAGACCCGAAGTGGGCTGTACTATTTCTTATAGTATACCCCACCAATGATTTGGATCAAAACTGTTCTTGAAAGTAGAATGCCATTCCATGAATGATGATTACCTTCCTATAAATTAAGGACAACTAGAGGGATGACTTTGTCTGTAAGACAAATTTTATGCAAAAATTTGACTTAGTTCAACTGACTGTAATTTAGTGAATATTTATAGCAGAGCAAAATCCTGTTCACATGTACATCTATGGTATATGTGCAAACATTCTGCTAAATTATAAGGTTGTAGCTTGAAAACTGTAGGAGGAGTTAGCCAAAGTATGTACTATATGTGGGATAGAAGAATTAACGAGTGAACAGACAAACAGACTGACAGACAGGGGGTAAAACAGTATGCTCTCGACTGATCATCGTGGCTGCATAAAAATGTTTGAGCACTGTAAATGTCACAGATACCTATAATCTACTGTTACCATGGTAACGTAAACCTTACCTGCACTATATCGTTTGATTGAAGAAGACATTGAGGTAGGATCCATAGTTGAGCGAATTTCCCACAGAGAGTTTCTGTTCACTTCAAAATTCTGCAAAGAAATAAAACAGTTAACCCATTAGCCCATAGTCTGTTTCAAGTTTTAAAGAAAGATGATCACTTAAAGCAGGTTGAAAGTAAAGCAGAATGCACCTTAACCCTTTACCACATAGCGCGTTTTTAGTTTTGAAGATATGTGCCCACTTAAAGCAGGTTGAAAGTAAAGCAGAATGTGCCTTAAGGCACATTCTGCTATACTTTCAGCCTGCTTTAAGCTATAATCTGCTAGGATTTAGAACAAATTTCTTATGGTTCATTTTTAAGACTGTATAAATTGGAACTATTTTCTTCAGTGGAGGAATAAATCATATGTGCTAAAAGGCGCTTCTATGAGGGAAAGGGTTAAGGTGCATTCTATTTTGCTTTCAGCCTGCTTTAAGTTACTATCAACTAGAGCATAGAAAATATTTCTTAAGTTATATATTCATGACTACATGTGTATATATATTAGAATTATTTTCTTCAGTGGAGCAATAAATTATAGGTGTAAAAAGGTCTATTTATGGATTAATGGGTTAACAACTAACAGGGCTAGAATCTCTGTCTGTTCAAGCTTCTAATTAATGATTCTTATGACTGGTGTGCCCTGAGCATCTGGTGTGGGAGGCATTTCCAGATGGGAACTTAAATGTGATTGAAAGTAAAGCAGAATGCTCCACATGAAGCATTCAGCTTAATTTTCAGCCTGTTTTAAGAAACTTTACTGAAAACAAACTATGGTGGAAAGGGTTGAAAAGATATTTTCTGTACTTATAGTTTGTCCTCTAAGGTGTAGGAGTTGAACTTGTATTAGGCGGCCATCCAAATTCCAACATGATGAGGGCTATATAAGCATAGGGCACAAGTGAGGCAAGAAACTCATAAAGGGCTATATGCTTTTCTCTTGTCCTGCACTGGGCAATCACTTGTCTTCATGTTTCTTCAACGAGTGGATCATGCCTAACACAAGTTTTACAGCATATATATAATCAGCCAAAAAAGAAAGTACCCACTTTTTACATTGACGTCACACTAAGTAAATTTTAAAGCTCCATATCTTTTAAAGTGCCTTATCAACTCCAGTTTTGTTTGAGATTTTAAAGGTTCATACGTTCACCAATGTATTCCATTAAAGATATTCAGATCAAACGACACATGTAATGAAAATGAAACACTTATACATGTAGCTCATTCTTATTTCAAATCAGAGGGAGTAATTTGATATTTTAAGACTTTCTAGACTTGATAATGCCGTGAAAATTGTGATGAATGAACGTCTAATGTGATTTTGTTTCCTTTAAGAAAAAATTCTAGTTACTGAATGTAAGCACCATTGTTTTTAGTCTATGTAAAACATTTCTAAGCAAAAATGCCGTTTTCAGGAAAAAGAGTTATAGACCTTTTATTTTCACTAGAATAGACCTTTTATTTTCACTACAATGTGCCAGTTATTTAGCCAGAGTGATTTTATGTCGTCTGCCTCTTTCTATTAAACAAAAATTAAATACAGTTTATGTATGAGACGTTGATAATTTAGAATACAAAAGTAGGTACTTTCTTTTTTGGCTGAGTATATATTTATTATGTTCATTTTATGATTTTATGTACTATAATGTAACCATGTATATATGATTATGTCGAGGCCCACATGGAAGATTGGGCTTGCCTAAATGTGTAGCCTCAGTATTATTAAGCCCTAAGGCATGACTACTCATTTGCTTTGATTTATTATGATTTTATATCACTAATGCAGTAATATCAAAGAGTAGGGTAGTTTAATAAATACTGCTTTAAATTAGCAAATAGTGTTTACCCTGATCAGAGGGCTCCTATAGGAGCCCTCTGATCTGGGTCTACACTATTTGCAAATGTAATGAGTATATTTTAAAACAGGTCCATGGTGTTGAAAGAGTTAATTAGATTTTTACAGTTTACCTGTTCAATGGTAGGATAGATGACATCAAAGTTTAGACCATTCGCTATGGCACTCTGAAGGTTCAGTTTGGCCACTGTCAGCGAGGGAAGCTTGTTGTCAGAGAAGCCTGTAATAAACAACAAACATAATAACTCATTCACCCCTGAAACTTCTAACAAACAAATCCAATTTCCAATTCAGTCAAGTCCATTTTAGCTCATCGTTGTCGTCGTCTGAAATCCTAATATTGGCCTGTCATATATAACACACATATTAACTCTTTCACCCATGAAACTTCTACATGTAATAGATAATTCCAATTTCCAGAAGGGCTCCAGATAAGAGGGAGTACACTAAACAAATCCAACATTTTCTCATTTATTTAAGCACAAAATCCTATGGTGTTTACTACTCATTAGAATCGTCTCTTCGAGACGATTCTAATGAATAGTGACACAATAGGGTTTAATGCAGAAATAAAGATTTCAGTTTTTGAAATACTCTCCTTATCTGAAGCTCTGTTCTAATAGACAATTCCAATTTCCAATTCAGTCGAAATCTATTTTAGCTTATCTTTGTCGTCATCTGAAATCCTAACATTGGCCATAACTTCTGCAGTTTTTCATCAACAACCTTCATATTCGGTATTTATGTTTATCTTGACAAGTCCAATCCAGACATACCAAAATAGCCAACTAATTGACTTTTGACGTTTGATCTAATTTTACCATATTTTTCACTGATCTTATAAAACAGATGAACTTCTTGTTACAAGTTTAGAATTGATTTAAACATTTTATTACAAAATGCCAAACAGTGTAGACCCTGATCGGATAGCTCCTGCAAAAACCTTGTGATGGGGGTCTACACTGTTTGTATATGACAAGTGTATTCTTCACAGATACACTGTTTGTCAAAAAGAAGTATTCTGGTCTTTCGGGTTGAACATGTAAATATTCTGCAGGCTAGCTATGTAATTGTTGTCTGTGAAACTTGTCGTTTGAGTGTATAATATGCATTTTCTTTCAGAAAACATCATCAGGGGCCCGTTTCATAAAACGGTCGTAAGTCAAAAATTTAAAATACATTTAATTAGTGATTTCTCAATCTAATCCTGTCTTGTGACATGTCTATGGAATTGTCTTTTTAAGACAATTCCAAAGAGATATCACAAGACAGGATTAGACAGCGAAACAAATAATAATTGAGACTTTTATAATATGACTTACAACAACATTTGTTGTACGAAGTTTTATGAAACGGGCCCCAGAGTGTAAAACAAATTGGATCCAGATGAGACGCCGAGTTATCACAATATTTTCTAAATGCTGACAAATAAGCACCACTTACCACTGAGAGAGTTGTCTAGCAGATTGAAGTAAACCAGCAGCTGATTGGATGTTTTTGTGTCCGCCTCAACCTGAAAACATTTATTTAAGACATAATGAATTCATACCAGTGTTTTATTGTGCAATAGAACATGGGTAGGAGTTGAGATCGTAGTAATTTAATCACGAGGCCTACAGTGAGTTAATTACTAGCATCTCAACAACTACCCCTGTTCTATTGCACGATAAACCACTGGTATGAATTTATTATTTTGATTCTAACACTTCAATTTAACCGCAATTTGTGCCAAAGCAATGGTGCTACATTTCTACGCATTTTTGAAGCCATATTACATTAGAAACGTCACATTTCAGCCTTTACAGCATGTGCATGTTTTATTGTGAATTCAAACACAGTTGCGTCCTTCTTTGTTTATATATAGGGGCGTGTGCGAGTTTTGTTAGAATATACATGTATATTAAATATGTCTTTTTACGGCTCTTATAGTTTTGAACACTTAGAAAAGTAGTCCCCTCTTAGGAAGTCCTGAACATAAAACACAGAAGGAATGTTCAGTATATTTCCTGATTGTAACTTAAAGCAGGTTTAAAGTACAGCAGAATGCTCCTAAAGGAGCAAGAAAAAATTTATGGGGTAAAGGGTTTAAAACTATGAAATTGGGTTGCATGAATAAATTTGTCTTTTTCTGTAATTGTACTTAGTCACCATCTTTGATAGCACTTAGCTCTGGTTGGGATATCTTAACTTCATAATCTTTCTCCTGCTGTTAGTGTATATTGATGCTATTTGAAAACAGTGTAGACCCAGATCAGACAGCTCCTGACTGTTTTCTTATAGGATCTGTCTGTTTTTAATGAGTGAGAACTTATTTCACAGGGAAATTGATTTTTATTCTATTAACCAATGTAATAGTTCAAATGACAGATGTTCAGAGTAGGCGGAGTTTATATATGAATATTCAGGTTAATGGAGAAAGGTTACGTTAGAAGTGTTAACTCTTTCAACACTAAGCAACTCTTGTGTGTTATTAAGCTCCCTTGTGGATCATTTAAGTTAATAAAATTTTAAACAATAACCAGTCTACTTAAAATTCTGGATAGTTTAATAATTACTGCTCTAAATTAGCAAACAGTGTATGCCTATACTATAGGAGCCCTCTGATCTGGGCCTACACTGTTTGCAAATGTAATGAGTATATTTTAAACATCTCCATTGTGTTGAAAGAGTTAAGTGTATGAAAAAAGAAAATATATAGAGAATAATCAATTCCTTTGGGTTGATATGAAAAATATATCACGATAATGGGTTGTTATCTGGTTAAAACAAGAGGGCCTGAAGGCCCTGATATAGCTCACCTGTTGTACTGAAGCCTGATAGCTTTAAGTTTCTGTTTCACCCGTTTTAATCTAAATCCATTCAAATTTGTAGTATAGCATGTAAACAATTTTGGAATACAACCTCATAATTCTAGTACAGTAGAGTACATCAAGGGCAGATAACAATACTGAAATGAAGTCTTTTCTAGCATTTCAAAGTATATCAAGGGCAGATAACTATTGACACAATGATTAGATTTCAACAATAATTGCACTCCTTCAAGAACTTATAGCTATATACTTTGTGTGCAAGTATAATCAAAATCCATTGAAAACTGTAGTAACGCTGTTAGATATGGCATTTTCAGCAATTCAAGGGCAGACAACTCTTGACCTATTGATCCGATTTCAACCATAATCACACTTATTCAAACTCTTATGGTCATATACAATCTGAGCAAGTTTGAGATAGATTGGATAAAAATTGTGGCCTCTAGAGTGTAAACACTGTTAAATATGGCATTTTCAGCAATTCAAATGTAGATAACTTTCAACCTATTGGTCTGATTTCAACCATAATCGAACTCATATGAACTCTTATGGTCATTTGCAATCTGAGCAAGTTTCAGATAGATTAGATAAAAATGGTGGCCTCTAAAGTGTAAACACCCTTAAATATGGCATTCAGCAATTCAAAGGTAGATAACTCTCGACCTATTAGTCTGATTTCAACCAAAATCGAACTCATCTGAACTCTTATAGTCATATACAATCTGAGCAAGTTTAAGAAAGAATGGAGAAAAACTCTGGCCTCTAGAGTGTAAACACTGTCCAAACTCTTACGGTAATATACAATCTGGGCAAGTTTGAGAAAGATTGGATAAATAATGTGGCCTCTAGAGTGTAAACACTGTTAAATATGGCATTTTCAGCAATTCAAAGGTCGATAACTCTTGACCTATTGGTCCGATTTCAACCATAAATGAACTCATCTAAACTCTTATGGTAATATACAATCTGAGCAAGTTTGAGAAAGATTGGATAAATATTGTGGCCTCTAGAGTGTAAACACTAAAATTGTTGACGCCGGACATTCAAGTATTGCTAGCTCAGGTGAGCTAAAAACTCGTCTTATGCACGAGTTTTTTAACCAGATAACAACCCATTTTCATGATATATTTTTCATGTCAATCCAATGGAATTGATTACATTTTAAAACGTAATTATAGAGAAAACACACAAAATTAATTGTATACGAGCAACTTCATAGAAGATACGTGACTTCACCAAATTGATATCGTCACTGAAAAAGTGAAATAACCTCTAGTGATGATATCAACTGTTAAGTATACGAAATTTATATAACTGAGAAATCTCTATCATTCATCCATAGGTATGTAATAAATCCCCATTCTGTCCCACTACATCAGTGTGATATGTCTATTCCAACTAAAGTTGATGGGGGAGTGGTGAGAAATAGCCGGAGCCCTGTTTCGTAGTACTCACCATTATTGATGTAACTCTCATCACAGACACGCCCGCTCCCCTAGCAATGGCTGACCTGACCCCTGTCACAAACTCTCCCTTATGATGTAGAACATCTCTCGCATATGTACCTAAAGTTGAAAAAAAAAAGATTTACATTTGATATGGTAGATGGGTCCAAAAACTTTATTTTTGTCCAAATTTTCTTTAACCCTTTGAGCCCTAGTCCCGCATATAGGTGTCCTTTTCAAACAGTACAAATGTGAGAAGTGCACTTGTCCTATGCAAACAGTGAAGACCCAGATCAGAGGGCTCCAAAAGGAGCCCTCTGATCAGGGTATTCACTGTTTGTCATAATGCCAAACATTGACAAAAACAACCCTTAAAAGTCAGAAATGGACAAGACTAAAATGGAAACTGGAATTGTTTATTTAAAGTTTCAGGGAGGAAAGAGTTAACCTATTACCACAGATATGCCTTTATATTTACATTCACCTTGTAAGGTCTCTATGTAATCGTATTAAAAATATGCAGGTCAATTCTCGATGAACCTACGAATCGAATCCGGTTCCAGCCAGTTAGAAAGAGGGCGGAGTCTTCGCCGCGAAGAAAATCTTCCATACGGCGGAGAGATATCGACCAAGTTAAGATCTACTTTTAGATTATCCGTTTGGGTATCTCGAAACCCCTATTTAAAGTCGCAGACAGTTCAATTAAAATCAAATTGCGATAAAAAAAAATTTAATGCTGTTTTTAAGGGAGGTTATCATATTACGCTCCGTCATTAAAGCTGTACGCGTTCTCTCCCTTCTCCGAGTGTTCTATTTATAGATTAGACAAGTTGTCTTCCAATTACGGTTTGAAATTGACAAGTTCAAACAATTTGTTCACCAGAATTACATAGGAAAGTCGCTCAAACACAAAATAATGCATTCACACTTACTAAATTGGTAACGTAATGTTCCGTTATGACATATTGAAACTAGCCTATGTGTATTGGATATGCCACGGATAGCCGCGGGTGTGTGTACACGCTGACTGTGAAGTCGCATTTCAGCGTTGCTATTCACGTTGCTATGTGTAAAGCGTGTATAAAAACTTGCGCCACCTAATTGTTTAAAATATGCTTTGATAATGGATATTCAGATTGAAATTTTTGTTTTAGTTTCTTACGAGCGTTCTTAAAGCACAGCGAGAAAGTTTACTGCGTAAAACCCTGAAATTATCATGTAAATACAGTACATGTAGTAAGGACTACTTTTGACACCATATTTAGAAACTGGAATGGCTATTACATCGATATTACATCTATCAAACCCATTTGGCCGGTATATGATATATTCATATACATGAAAACAAATCTGGTCAAACTACACATTAAATGGATGACAGAAAATAAAAATATAAATATAAGGAATAAACAACATCTTTTTGCCGCTCATGACGGTATGACTACATTAGCTTCGGGGGGTAAGTTTATTTGAAAACGCCCTTTGGGCGTTTACAAAACTTACCCCCTGCGAAGCTAATGTAGTCATACCGTCATGAACGTCATAAAGATGTTGTTTATTCCTATACTACCCCTTTAATTTATTACTTCGCTAAAGAAAATAGTTCTAATTTATGTAGAAATGAATAGGCAGTATAAGAAATACTTTCTTTATCCTCGCAGATGGTAGCTTAAAACAGGCTGAAAGTAAAGCAGAATGTGCCTTAACCCTTACAACCCTACAGCCCTCTGAAGAGATTACTGGTTACATATACAAACAGTGTAGATTCTGATCAGAGTGCTCCCATATGAGCCCTCTGATCAGGGTCTGCACTGTTTGATATTTTCATTGTTTTTGTTGATATACCAAAAATGCAACAGTAGACTGGTTCAAAATACCTGTACAAGAAGAGTCCAAAAGGGGTATAAATACCCACAAGAGAAATTTAGGGTTGAAAGTGTTAAAGTATATTTTGTTGTTTTCAGTGTTTCAAAACTAGAAACAGGCTGTAACAAATCAGTCAGTCTTCAGGAAGTGGATGAAAGTTCAAGGGGTATTTATGACACCACAACTGAACGTTCATCTGAATTGTGCACTTTGATTACATTCTATTTTAAGCATCAGTAAATTTGATTAACTTCAGATTTTGTCATCATTATTTGAGAACCTTCTGTTTTTTTATCATTGTGTGATTTGATTAGATTCTATTTCTATCATCTCATTTGATTACCTTAAGTTTACATCATCTCATTTGATCATCTTTTGCTTTTGATTATTCTATTTTTATCATCGTTTAATTTGATTACCTTCTGTTTTTATCATCATAATCATTTGATCAACTTTTGCTTTTATCATTGTGGTTTGATTATTCTATTTCTATCATCTCATTTGATTACCTTCTGTTTTTATAATCATCATCATTTGATCATCTTTTGCTTTTATCATTGTGGTTTGATTATTCTATTTCTATCATCTCATTTGATTATATTTACATTCACTATGTAAAGTCTCTATGTAATCGTATTAAAAATATGCAGGTCAATTCTAGATGAACCTACGAATCGAATCCGGTTCCAGCCAGTTAGAAAGAGGGCGGAGTCTCCGTCGCGAAGAACATCTTCCATACGGCGGAGAGATACCGACCAAGTTAGGATCTGCTTTTAGATTATCTGTTTGGGTATCTCGAAACCCCTATTTAAAGTCGCAGACAGTTCAATTAAAATCAAATTGCGATAAAAAAAAAAGAAAGTTAAATGCTGTTTTTAAGGGAGGTTATCATATTACGCTCCGTCATTAAAGCTGGACGCGTTCTCTCCCTTCTCCGAGTTCTTCTATTTATAGATTAGACAAGTTGTCTTCCAATTACGTTTTGAAATTGACAATTTCAAACAATTTGTTCACCAGAATTACATAGGAAAAAGCAAAATAATGCATTCACACATACTAAATTGGTAACGTAATGTTCCATTATGACATATTTAAACTAGCCTATGTGTATCGGATATGCCACGGATAGCCGCGGGTGTGTGTACACGCTGACTGTGTAGTCGCATTTCACCGTTGCTATTCGCGTTGCTATGTGTAAAGCGTGTATAAAAACTTGCGCCACCTAATTGTTTAAAATATGCTTTGATAATGGATATTCAGATTGAAAGTTTTGTTTTAGTTTCTTACGAGCGTTCTTAAAGCAAAGCGAGAAAGTTTACTGCGTAAAACCCTGAAATTATCATGCAAATACAGTACATGTAGTTAGGACTACTTTTGACACCATAATTAGAAACTGGAATGGCTATTACATCGATATTACATCTATCAAACCCATTTGGCCGGTATATGATATATTCATATACATGAAAACAAATCTGGTCAAACTACACATTAAATGGATGACAGAAAATAAAAATATAAATATAAGGAATAAACAACATCTTTTTGCCGCTCATGACGGTATGACTACATTAGCTTCGGGGGGTAAGTTTATTTGAAAACGCCCTTCGGGCGTTTACAAAACTTACCCCCTGCGAAGCTAATGTAGTCATACCGTCATGAACGTCAAAAAGATGTTGTTTATTCCTATAACCTTCTTTTTTTTTACCATCATGAATGAGTAATGATGATCAGTCTGGTAGCACGAGGAAACATCAAACACATCAGGGTCGGGATGAGACTGGGAAAACCCATAGAATTTGATTACCTTCTGTTTTTATCATCATCATCATTTGATCATCTTTTGCTTTTATCATTGTGATTTGAGTATTTTATTTTTATCATCATAGAATTTGATTACCTTCTGTTTTTATCATCATCATTTGATCATCTTTTGCTTTTATCTTTTTGATTTGATTATTCTATTTTTATCATAATTCAATTTGATTACCTTCTGTTTTTATCATCATCAATTGATCATATTTTTCTTTTATCATTGTGATTTGATTATTCTATTTTTATCCTCATTTAATTTGATTACCTTCTGTTTTTATCATCATGAAAGAGTAATGATGATCAGTCTGGTAGCATGGGGAAACATCAAACACATTTGGGTCAGGGTGGGACTGGGAAAACCCATACAAATTGTACCTAAAAATCTCGTCCGGCTGAAATAGAAAACACAGTCTCATCACAATATCCCTTTTATGGCAACAGTAGAGAAGACATTATTTGTATAAGATGATGCTTACCTGTCAAATGAGTGGGAAACAGCCATAAGATTTTATCATGCACTAATAAACAGTCATATGATTTATGGTATATCATGCACTGAAAAACAGCCATATATTTTATCATGCACTGGTAAACAGCCATGTGTTTTTATCATACAATGATAAACAGTCATATGAACTATCATGTACTGATAAACAGCCATATGATTTTTTTTAAAAATAATACACTGATAAAGAGCCATGATTTAAATATGCACAGATAAACAGCCATAAGATTTTTATGATACACTGATAAACAGCCATATGAATTTAATCTTGTACTGATAAACAACCATGACTTTGTCATGCACTGATAAATAGCCAACGATTTTCACCATGCACTGATAAACAGCCATATGAATCTTTGTCCACATTTTAAAGCTAGCTGAATGATCCAAACTATTTGCCATTCAGATCTTGTTTCTGTAAATACAGTGTTCACTCTTTATAACACCCAATGGGAAACAAACATTGTGCGTGTCGTTCTGGGTGTCATTATAGGGAGGGAAAATTAAGACTTGTCTTACAATTGCAAACAGCTTGAATCCAGATCAGAGGCCGCGTCACGTTTGGGGAACAGCGACAAATGTCGTTGTTAGGAGGGATTCGTTGTTGGGAGGGATGTTGTTGGTCGGGGTACTGTAGCTACAGCAATTTTTAAATATTCAGCAGACGACAATTATTCCACATTGAAAATATTCAAATTGACAAACCTGGTTCCCAGCGCCCACTCTGCGCGAGTAAATTCCCATAGGAGCATATACAGTTTTGAATCTACTAGGGACTGGTACCCGCTTTTGTCTTATATGTGAGCTTTCATCATGTGTAGGGGGTACCGGAGGCATCTGAAGAAGAAACAAGAATTACTCAGAATTAACCCATTACTCCACAGGGGCCAGTTTCATAAAACTTCCTACGAAAAAAACGGTCGTAAATCAAAACTTTAAAATACATTTAATTTCTGATTTCTACATTTAATCCTGTCTTGTGACATCTCTTTGGAATCGTCTTTTCAAGACGATTCCAACGAGATGTCACAAGACAGAATTAGATGGAGAAATAAATAAAAATTGAGAGTTTTATAATCTGACTTACGACAACATTTGTCGTACGAAGTTTTATGAAACAGGCACCAGATACCCATTTTAACACATTTAACTTATACCACCACTAAAGAAAAATAGTTCAAATTTATACAATCATGAATATGCAGTATAAGAAATATTTATTATATCCAAGCAGAAGATGGTTAGCTTGAAGCAGGCTGACCTATAACTCTTTGCATGCTGCGTAATTTTTCGAAATTGTCGTCTGCTACTGTTCTAAAAACAGAATTTTCAAAATTTCTTTTCAAAATAGGGTCAGAGTGTCAACAGTTTGGATTCAAACTGTTTGCAAAGGTAATCACTGTGGCATATGTATCAGACGCTAGCATTCAAAGAGTTAACTCTTTGAACCCTAGTCACGCATATATGCGTCATTTGCAAACATCTTACATGTGAGGAGTACATTTGTCCTATACAAACAGTGTAGAACCTGATCAGAGGGCTCCTGAAGGAGCCCTCTGATCAGGGTCTACACTTTTTGTCATTTTGACAAATTTCGTAAAAATCAACCCTAAAACGTCAAAAATGGACTAGACTAAATTGAAAATTAGAATCGCCCATTTGAGGTTTCAGGGAGGAAAGAGTTAAGAGGTCACCAGTGGTCTTTAGAACAGAAATAGGGCATTGGGTAAAGAGGTAACTCTTTACTCCATAACCTCTGTCTAGCTTTGAAGACAGGTGCTTTACTTTCAGCCTGCTTTAATCTAGTATCTGCTACAAGAACCAGAAATATTTATGTTACCCATTACTTACTGCATGAAATGGAAGTATTTTCTTCAATAGAAGAATGATCGAACTAAATGCCTAGAAAGGTGTATCTATGGAGTAAAGATTAAGATGTCTCCCTACAAGGAAGTAGCAAAAGTTCAAGCATTGACTACCGAAAGGGAACCAAAACATTATTTTTTTTGAAGATTACGCTGCTGTCAAAACTTTGGATTCACTTTAATTTTTTGTCTCCAGATCAAGCACCAGGGCTCCAGATAAGAGGTAGTTATTTCAACAAATCAAACATTTTCTCACTCATTTCAGCACCAAATCCTATGGTGTTACTACACATTAGAAGCGTCTCTTCGAGACGATTCTAATGAGTAGTGACACCATAGGGTTTAATTCAGAAATAAAGATTTTAGTTTTTGAAAAACTACCCTTATCTGGTGCTCTGAAGCACCATGTGTAATCTTCCTAGCATGTTTAACCCTTTCAGTGATCAAGGTCTACACAGTTTGCTCAGGCCTTTCTGAGCCAAATACGAAAAACAGTGTAGACCCTAATCAGACTGCTCCACAGGGCCTACACTCAGGCCTTTCTGAGCCAAATACCTCCGGTCATTACAGTTCCTGTTTGACTTACCCTCTTTAACAACACTTCTGTTGTTATCTTCATGCCTGTGTCATAATAAGCCCACGACTCCACTGACATGCCTTTGAAAGTTTTCTACAATCAAAAAATGAAACAAATTGATCAAGGAACAAGGCTTCAAGTAAGGGAGTATTTCAAAAACCAAAATCTTTATGTCTGCACTAAAATCTATGGTGTGACTATTCTTCAGAATCATCTCGAGTAGTCATACCATAGATAAGGGAAGTTTTCAAAAGCAATTCCATAAAACAACGTTATAATTCAAACTCCATCATCAGGGCTCCAGATAAGAGGGAGTAAACTGCAGATATCAAACATTTTCTCATCAAATCCTATGGTGTTACTACTCATTAGAATCGTCTCTTCGAGACGATTCTAATGAGTAGTGACACCATAGGGTTTAATTCAGAAATGAAGATTTTAGTTTTTGAAATACTCCCCTTATCTGGAGCCCTGCATCATATACTGATTTTTAACCCTTTCCCACATAGAAGCGCTTTTTAGCACATTTAATTTTTCCTCCACTGAAGAAAATATTTATTAATTCAGTCATGAATATGTTTTATAACAAATGTTTTCCATATCCTAGCAGATGGAAACTTAAAGCAGGCTGAAAGTAAAGCAGAATGTGCCTAAAGGCACATTCTGCTTTACTTTCAACCTGCTTTAAGTAGTCACCTATCTTTAATACTAGAAACAGGCTATGGGGTAAAGGGTTAAGGTCTGTTCTGTTCGTCATTTTGCAATACATTGATACCCATTGATAGTTTGTTTAACTTTGTGTTCGTTTCTGCCCACTCTTGGTTAATTGGATGTGCCATAGAGATGGAAGCGGATACAGAGAGACCGATGCTACCCGACTCTTTTTGGTACCAGCCCCTGTATACGTGTAGTTCTTATACATGCCAAGTGTATAGAAGTGATACATAGAAACTTCAGTTTTTTCAACCCATTACCCCATAAATACGCCTTTTTACGTCTTGAATTTATTTCTACACCGAAGAAAATAGTTCCAATTTATACTGTTATCAATATGTATGATAAGAAATATTTTTTATATTCTAGAAGATGGTAGCTTAAAGTAGGCTGAAAGTAAAGAAGAATGTGCCTTACGGCGCATTCTGCTTTACTTTCAACCTGCTTTAAGTGGTAACATATTTTCAAAATCAGAAACAGGCTATGGGGTAATGGGTTAAAGTCTCATCCAAAGGACTTGGTCCGGTGGGGGATCCAACTCAAGACTCCCTAAATAGTAAAATATTAACTGGAACTATCAATTTGAAGTTTCAAGGATGAATAATGCATACTCACAGGATCGAAGATAAGAGGAGTATTTCCAAAAACTAAAATATTAATTTTTGCATTAAATACTATGGTGTTACCACTCATTAGAATCATCTCTTCGAGACGATTCTAAATGAGTAGTTACACCATAGGATTTGGGGCTGAATTGAGTGAGAAAATGTTAGATTTGTTCAGTTTACTCCCTCTTATCTGGAGCCCAAGCCCCAAGCTTATAAAGAATTTGAGTTGAGCCTGAGATCATGGTCAAGCATTTGATTGGTCAGATTTGAGCTTTTGCTCTCTAATAAATGTTAACAAATGTTGGATCCTGTAGCGTGTTCAATTACCGCTGTTTGCTGTTTAGGTTAGCAGTTTGTGCCCCGTGTGCAGCGTGCAGAGTAAAGTAGAGAAAACATTTCCTTTCCAAATAACCCCGGTTACGCTTAAACTATTATTTTCTTTGCAAACATTTTGGAGCCAGATCAGACGCTGGGTAACCCACCCGCTGATCAGGCTCCAAACTGTTTGCCACTCAGATTAAAATGTAAAATTGTTGTCATTTTCTATATTTCATTGCACAATGCATTTGCATTTGAACGAAATAATTACGTTTTCTCCACTGTATTTCAGACTGCTAGCCAACTCGCAATCCATGGCCATCAACGGCCATCGTTTTCTTGACTGAACTCATCACTGATACTCACCATTCCTTGGTAGAGGAAAGACATGTTGAAGTCAGCGAGAATGTCTTCGGCCGTAACAAGTTTCAGACTTGGTCTCGTTTTCATAACAGTGCAGTTTCCCTCCCACTTGTCAATAATATACCGCATATCTGCAAAATGTTTGTTACAAATTCTGAAATGTTTATTCCAACTTCTGAAAATGTTTATTACAAATTTTGAAAATGTTTATTACAAATTCTGGAAAAAAAATTATTACAAATTCTGCAAATATTTGTTACAAATTCTGCAAGTCTTTATTACAAATTCTGCAAAAAATTTTTTTTATTTATAACAAACTCTGTAAATATTTACCGAAATGTGCAAAATATTTTATCATAAATCCTGCAAAATATTCAGAACAAATTTTGCCAATATTTATTATAAATTTTTCAAAATCTATCCAAAATCTGCAAAATATTTGTGAAAATGGAACTATTTTCTTCAATGGAGGAATAATTAACGGTGTAGAAATGTGTATTTATGGAGTAAAGGGTTAAGCACTATTCAAACTACTTCAATTACTGACTGTTAGAATTCCTTATGTGCCACAGGGCTCAAGATAAGAGGAGTATTTCAAAAAGTTCAATCTTTATTTCTGCATTTAACCCTATAGTGTCACTACTCTTTAGAATCGTCTCTTGGAGATACATGTAATTCTAATGAGTAGTAATACCATAGGATTTCATGCTGAACGGATTCTAATGAGTAGTAATACCATAGGAGTTCATGCTGAACGGAGTGAGAAAATGTAGGATTTACATGTACTCAGTTTACCTCTTACAGTGGAGAATCTGTTATTCTTTCCCGTTTAAACGCAAACGTACGCAAACGCAAAGCACTAAAACGTAGAAAAGAACAACTTTTGGACAATTCTGATAATTCTTGTTTATCTTGGTGGCAAACAGTTTGGAGCCTGATCAGACGCCGGGTTACCCGGCGTCTGATCTGGCTCCAAACTGTTTGCACTGCAAATAATAGTTTTAGCGTAAACGCGTTTATTGGGAAAGAATAACAGATTCTCCACTGTATCTGGAGCCCTGTCTGCTCTACTTACTATTTTTTACATCATGAATGATACTGATTGGATTGTTTCCATACTTCTGAACATCTTCTACTCCTGCTGGTCTGGTCAAGTCTACCCTCGTCACTTCAGACAGCCCATCATAGTACATCTGTTGATTTAGCACTGGCTGGTCCCCTGTGAGACTGTCCGATAAAGTCTCCAGTCCAACAGAAAACTGCTTGGGAAGATTCGGGGCTGTTTTCCGATTCTGATCAGAATGGCAGTATGTTCCTATTGGTATCTAAAGTAAAGCAAGATAAATATTGGTGTTAAGCATTGACAGTATATACCTGTTGGTATCTGAAGTCAAATAGGAGAAACACTTCTGAACCTATTGTTATAGGAATTCAGGACAGAAACACTGGTGTACCTATTGGTATGATCTGAAGTCAAATACCATAAGAGAAACACCAATGTTTAGAACTGACAGTATATACCTATTGGTATTTGCAGTGAAGTCAACCCTTGGCGCTTACTAACTGTTTAGCCCTGACAGTATGTCAAGTAAGAGACACACTGGTGTAACTATTGGTATCTGAAGTCAAGTAAGAGAAACAAGTCAAGAAATAGAAACACTGGTGTGACCTATTGGTATATGAAGTCAAGTAAGAGAAACAAGTCAAGAAATAGAAACACTGGTGTGACCTATTGGTATATGAAGTCAAGTAAGAGAAACACTTATGAAACCCATTGGTATATGAAGTCAAGTAAGAGAAACACTGGTGCAAACTATTGGTATATGAAGTCAAATAAGAGAAACACTGGTGTAACCTATTGGTATCTGAAGTCAAGTAAGAGAAACAATGGTGTAACCTATTCTAACCTCAGACTGGTTCTTATCTGAAATACAGACTGGTTCGTACCTGAAATACAGACGAGTTCTTACCTCAAATACAGACTGGTCTTTAATTGGTCCAGCATGAAAGTCAGTGAACTCATAGATATGATAGAAGGAGTGCACATCAGATGAAACAGTTCCATTTCTATATACGTGCCCTGAAATATGACAAATATACACACATTGTAATACAGCGCTCCTTCTCTTCAAAAACACCCAATGGGAGACATAGATTGTAGGCGTTGTTCTGAGGGAGCCGTTATAGGGAGGGAAATTTAAGACTTGACTTACATTTGCAAACAGCTTGAATCCGATCAGACGCCGCGTTACGCGGCGTCTTATCTGGATTCAAGCTGTTTGTCACTCACCATTATATTTATTCTATTAAAATGTACAATTAAACATGTATGTAACTTTTAGATATTTGACGATATTGCAGGAGTAAAAGCGTTAAGACTACTTTACTGCTAAAGGGAAATGCGGCAAGGGTTGTTGTAAGGAGGGAGTCGTTGTTGAGAGGGCTGTTGTAGGGAGGGAACACTGTACTATCATACATACATGTATATTCACTGAATGAGTAAATCTGAGCATACTAGTGACAGAACAATATTAATCCATTCCCCCATAAATATGCCTTTTTATGCTTTTCATTTATTCCTCCACTGAAGAAAATACTTCCAATTTATACAGCCAAGAATATGTTTCATACACAATATTTTCTATATTCTAGCAGATGGTAGCTTAAAGCAGGCTGAAAGTAAAGCAGAATGAGCCTTAAGGCGCATTCTGCTTTACTTTCAACCTGCTTTAAGTGGTCAACTATCTTCAGAACTAGAAACAAACTATGGGGTAATGGATTAAATTATGCAAACAGTTGGGATCCTGATGAGACACCACATATTGCAGTGTCTCATCAGGATCCTAATTGTGTAACACTCTGACCCTGTTTTGAAAAGAAATTTTGTACATTCTGTATTAAAACAATAGCAGACGACAAATTTTTTTAGACAGAAAAAAATACCCAGCATGCAAAGAGTTAATTACTTAACCCTCCTCCAACTGAATATTCATATATAAAACTCTTGCCAACTATCAACATCTATTATCAGAATTATAATATCAGGGTTCCAGATAAGACAGAGTAAACCACAGGGCCCGACACGATTGCTTAATGAGAGAAAAAATTGTTAGAAGGTATATATAGAGACAAGGGGTACAACTGATTGTTAGTATATTCTCACCCTAGCTCGACAAAACCGGGCATATCATGAATAATAATTGATGAAACGACACCCTTTTTGCATTTCTGTCTAGCTAATATAATACCCTTCCATAAAAACATAACATAAAACCAACTGTAAGCATGCACTTTCAACAGTGATTGCATTTACTCACAGAAATCAACAACTTTTGGAAAATGGGACAGGGGTTCGTTCACAGCTGACTATAAGAATCCAACATGAGTGTTGATGTAGGATAGAAATTTTCTCCCCCTCGGGTCAGAAAATTCATGCAGGGACGAGGCTTGCCGAGTCCCTTCGTGAATTTTCTGACCCGAGGGGGATACAAATTGTATCCTACAACATCAAAACGAATGGTGGATTTTTTTTCTCCCATTTATATCATTAAAACATGATATAAATAATGAAATAATTGCAGTTTCTGTGTTCTTTTTTCCGCCAAAACACGGCATTGTTTATAGTAGCATCATAATAAATGACGTCGTTTAGTTACCCGCGTCATGCAGCGCTTTTGGTAAAGCTGGGAAAATAATAAAAGACCTCACGTGGTATGGAGGATAGAGTGATTCCACATGGGGAATAGCTCTATCCCACAAGGGCGAAAATGGGAGAAACAGCGTTGACCACTACTGTACGCTTGTTTCGGCAGTATTATCTCTCAAAAAGCAATCTTGTTGGGCCCTGTGGAGTAAACTGAACAAATCCAACATTTTCTCACTCATTTCAGCACAAAACCCTATGGTATTACTACTCTTTAAGTTTAGAATCATAGGAATTGGCACTGATGTGAGTGAAAAAATGTTGGATTTGTTCAATTTACTCCCTCTTATCTGGAGCCCTGATATAGGTCTGATATAGGTGTTATGTACTTATTTGAAATAAAATATGTTAACTAAACAGACTATGGAGTTAATATCGGTCAGATAGGGGTGACAGAGTTTCAGGTAAGGTGGAGTAATTTCTCACTCATTTTAACACCAAACCCTATCGTCTTACTACTCATTAGAATAGTCTCTTCGAGATGATTCTAATGAGTAGTGACACCATAGGGTTAAATGCAGAAATAAAGATTTGAGTTTTTGAAATACTCCCCTTATCTGGAACCCTGGGTGTTACCTGTTCCATTAATCACTGCTCTCACTGGGACCTGAACGTCTGCATCATCCACAGTGTAGCCCTTGCCCTTGGTGAAGTAGTAGTCGAGGGTGAAGGTGCCCTGGGTGGCCGGTAGGCTGACACAGGCCTGCCAGTGGTGAACAACAATACCTCGTACCTAGGCAGAATAAAGCACAATAAATTCCAGTTTCCAATGACGTCTAACTAGTCAGTTTTTTATGGTTTTAGGGTTGCTTTTTGGAATATATTGCTATTGTTTGAGGGTTGCTTTTTGCAATATATTGCTATCGATTTAGGGTTGCTTTTCGCAATATATTGCTATCGTTTTAGGGTTGCTTTTTGCAATATATTGCTATCGTTTTAGTATTGCTTTTTGCAATATATTGTTATCTTTTTAGGGTTACTTTATATGCAATATATTGCTATCCTTTAAGGGTTGCTTTTTGCAATATATTGCTATCATTTTACAGTTGCTTTTTGCAATATATTGCTATCGTCTTAGGGTTGCTATTTGCAATATATTGCTATTGTCTAAGGGTTGCTTTATGCAATATATTGCTATCATTTTAAGGTTGCTTTTTGCAATATATTGCTATCATTTAACGGTTGCTTTTTCCAATATATTTCTATCATCTTAGGGTTGCTTTTTGCAATATATTGCTATCGTCTTAGGGTTGCTTTATGCAATATATTGTTATAGTTTTAGGGTTGCTTTTTGCAATATATTGCTATGGTTTTAGGGTTGCTTTTTGCAATATATTGATATGGTTTTAGGGTTGCTTTTTGCAATATATTGCTAACGTTTTAGGGTTGCTTTTTGCAATATATTGCTATTGCTATCGTTTTAGGGTTGCTTTTTACAATATATTGCTATTGTTTTAGGGTTGCTTTTGCAATACATTGCTATCGTTTTAGAGTTGCTTTTTACAATATATTGCTATTATTTTAGGGTTGCTTTTTGCAATATATTGCTATTGCTATTGTTTTAGGGTTGCTTTTGCAATACATTGCTATCGTTTTAGGGTTGCTTTTTACAATATATTGCTATTGTTTTAGGGTTGCTTTTGCAATACATTGCTATCGTTTTAGGGTTGCTTTTTACAATATATTGCTATTGTTTTAGGGTTGCTTTTTGCAATATATTGCAAAATGATAAACATTGCAGACCCTGATTAAGGCTCCTTTTCTCTTTCAACACCATTGACCTGTTTAAAATATACTAGTTATATTTGCAAACAGTGTAGACCCATATCAGATGGCTCATGTAGGAACCCTTTGATCAGGGTGTGCCAGGGCTCCAGATAAGAGGTAGTTATTTCAACAAATCAAACATTTTCTCACTCATTTCAGCACCAAATCCTATATGAGTAGTGACACCATAGGGTTTAATTCAGAAATAAAGATTTTAGTCTTTGAAAAACTAACCTTATCTGGTGCTCTGTAGCGTGTTCAAGTACTGTATCGATGCAATCAATTGCAACGGAAAACGGTAACAATTCACCTTTAACGACCGTTACGCTGTTACCGATTGCAAACGACACGAACGGCCTCAGAGGTAGTTTGCGATCCCCAACAAGGAAAACAAAATGGCTACCAAATGAATTTAATAAAACCAGCGAACAGTCCCGACTTAATTTCTCATCAATAAACCAACACTTTCTGATACTTAATGTATCAAACAAAGCAGCTTACATCTGAGCAGCTAAATCTTATTTTTATATGCGGTAAAATTGATGCATTTCAGTTGATTAGTGCACTTTTGCTTGTGTTATTTAGATTCGCACATAACTCGTTCGTACCCTTGAAAAGTTAATAAACATTGGGGCGCAATGAGTTATTATTGAAGAGTATCGGTGAACGTTAGATGTCGTACTATATGGGTTGTTTGCATCGGTTAACATTACTGTTCGCTGATACGGTACTTGAACGCCCTACTGGTGTGCGCTGTTTGCTAATTTAGAGAATTATTTATTTAACTACCCAAAATTCCAAGTAGACTGGTTTATGTTTGGGGGGGGTAAAATGATCCATAAGGGAACATAATAACCCACAAGAGTTACTTAGTGTTGAAATAGTGGAGTAATCTGATCTGAGTCTACACAGTTTGCATAGGACAAGTGTACTAATTACAGGTAAATAGTTTGTAAAGGTTGTGTACATACTCTGTGTAAGGTTGAAGGAGTTAAGAGAGCCTGAGGAAATAAATGAAGGAGTTTTAACCCTAAGCCTGCCAAATAAATTGTCGTCTGCTATATTTCTCGTGTGCTTCAAGTTTCAAAGTGCTTCTAAGTTGCTCAAAATTGCTGAAAATATTGTCCGAGTGTCAAACAGCTTGGATCCGGATGAGACGCCGAGTTACTCGGCGTCTCATCCAGATCCAAGCTGTTTGCATATGGAGCTATAGTCGTGACTGGCAGGCTAAGGGTTAAGGATCTTTCTGTTCTACTTCTAAGATAAATCCCATTTCTCCATAGATACGCCTTTTTACACATTTAATTTATTCCCCCAATAAAGAAAATATTTCCACTTTAAACAGTTACAAAATAGTTTCTATATCCTTTGCACTATTGATTGATGTCAAACCAGCACCAATTGTCTAATGAGATGTCAATTTTTTTTTTACTCATTCACCCCTGAAACTTCAAAATAAGTCTAGTCCATTTTGAACTATTTAGGGTTGATTTTAACTTTATCTTTTAAAATGACAAACAGTGTAGACCGAAACCGTGTAGACTTTAAGGAGCCCTCTGATCAGGGTCCACACTGTTTGTATGGGACAATCGTCATTCTCACAGGTCCACTGTTTGTAAATGATGAGTATACTCGTCGCTAGGGTTGAATGTGGTAACAGAGTTCCAGATAAGGGGAGTATTTCAAAAATTAAAATCTTTATTTCTGCTTTAAACCCTATGGTGTCACTACTCATTAGAATCGTCTCGAAGAGACGATTCTAATGAGTAGTAACATCATAGGTTTTGATTTTAAAATATGCGAGAAAATGTTGGATTTGTGCAGTTTACTCCCTCTTATCTGTAGCCCTGGTTTCATAACTACCTGTTCTTCTCCTATATAATTCTCTCCCATATCTTCCCCGAAGTAAAGGAGCTCCTTCACTGTCTTAATGTGAGACCCATTCTCTGCCTTGAAGAATGAGAAGTGTCCGCTTGACGAATTGAGTTGCCAAAAGGTACATGTACCATCTGAAAACAAATATGTTACAGGGCTCCAGATAAGACAAGTTGACGGAACAAATTCAACATTTTCTCACTCATTTCAGCATCAAATCCTATGATGTTACTACTCATTAGAATGGTCTTTAGGGTTTAATACAAAAATAAAGATTTTAATTTTTGAAATACTCCCCTTATCTGGACCTCTGGGTCCGAGGTTATAAAGCTTTTGAGCTGAGTCTGAGTGTTTTCTCAAGCACTTGATTGGTCAGATTTGAGCCTAGGCTCAAATCTGACCAATCAAATGCTTGAGAATGTTTTTAGACTCAACAAAAAAGCTTTATAACTTTGGACCCTGTGTCAATATCAGCAGCTTAATCAAACATTATTAAAGGGTCTGTATGAGTTTATGAAATATGACACAGTTTGTATAAACCATTCTTAATTAACTCTTTCAACATGAAGTAACTAACTCTTGTGAATTATTAATTTAGGTTCCCTTGTGGGTCTTATTAGTTACCAAACCATGAACCAGCCTACTTGGAATTCTGGGTAGTTTAATAAATACTGATCTAAATCAACAAACAGTGTGAACACTGATCAGCCCTCTGATCTGGGTCTACACTGTTTGCAAATTATGTAATGAGTATATTTTAAACAGGTCCATGGTGTTGTCATAAAATTCATTCATTGTCACATTTGTTTATTCCTCCACTGAAGAAAATAGTTCCACTTTAATTCATGCACCACAAGAAATATATTCTATATGGTAGCTAAAAGCAGCTGAAATTATAGCAGAATGTGCCTTAACCCTTTCCCTTATAGAAGCAACTTTTAGCACATTCATTTTATTCATCCGCTGAAGAAAATAGTTCCAAATTATACCGTAATGAATATGTGTCATATTTAATACTTTCCTTATTCTAGCAGTTAATAGCTTAAAGCAGGCTGAAAGTAAAGTAGAATGCGCCTTAAGGCGCATTCTGCTTTACTTTCAACCTGCTTTAAGTAGTCACATATCTTCAATACTAGAAACAATGCTATCAGGTAAAGGGTTAAACCGCATTCTACTTTACTTTCAACCTGCTATAAGTAGTCACATATCTTCAATACTAGAAACAATGCTATCAGGTAAAGGGTTAAACCGCATTCTACTTTACTTTCAACCTGCTTTAAGTAGTCACATATCTTCAATACTAGAAACAATGCTATCAGGTAAAGGGTTAAACCGCATTCTACTTTACTTTCAACCTGCTTTAAGTAGTCACATATCTTCAATACTAGAAACAATGCTATCAGGTAAAGGGTTAAACCGCATTCTACTTTACTTTCAACCTGCTTTAAGTAGTCACATATCTTCAATACTAGAAACAATGCTATCAGGTAAAGGGTTAAACCGCATTCTACTTTACTTTCAACCTGCTTTAAGTAGTCACATATCTTCAATACTAGAAACAATGCTATCAGGTAAAGGGTTAAACCGCATTCTACTTTACTTTCAACCTGCTTTAAGTAGTCACATATCTTCAATACTAGAAACAATGCTATCAGGTAAAGGGTTAAACCGCATTCTACTTTACTTTCAACCTGCTATAAGGGCTCACCTGTCCTTAAAACCAGAAAAGAGGCTATGGGGTAATTATTTACTAATAGGCTAAGATTGTGCACGTAGTATATCAAGTCTTTAGTAATTCATGACTTACTTTCATAAATGTCACGAGCTTCCTGTGCATTAAAATCTCGAACTGTACGGACTCTTTCTCCAGTCGTCTTGTTGCGTGACTCAATCACTGCTCGGTTGTTTGTGTAATCATAGTACTCAACTACATTCCTTGTCAGTTGTTTCTATTCCATGTAAAATAAAAAAAATTAAGGTGTTTAACCCATTACCCCCATAAATACACCTTTTTACGCTTTTAATTTATTATTCCATTGAGGGAAATAGTTCCAATTTATTCAGTCATAAATATGTATCGTAAGAAATACTTTTTCCATTCTGGCAGATGGTAGCTAAAGCAGGCTGAAAGTAAAACAGAATGTGCCTTAAGGCACATTCTGCTTTACTTTCAACCTGCTTTAAGTGGTCACCTGTCTTCAAAACTAAAAACAGGCTATAGGGTAATGGGTTATGTGAAAAAACAAGACTGCGCGTTCAATAAACGCTTATGCCCCCGGTGGCATCCTTGACAATATATTCTGAATCTTTTCTAAGTCCAAATTAGGTCAAGGTCAAGGTCAAACTGAGCTTGGGTATTACTGGTGGGTTGGTAATGGTCCAAGGCAATAACTGTATAAGTATAGAAGCATTGTAGTAAGTAGTGTTGATGCTAGACGAAACGGTAAAATCTAGTTAACCAAGAAATAGCCCATTCAAAATATTCTAAGTCCAAATTAGGTCAAGGTCAAGGTCAAAATCAAGGTTTGGTGATATTGATGGATAGGGAATGGTCCAAGGCAACAACTGTATAAGTATCCAAGCATTGGAGTAAGCGGTGTTGATGCTAGACGAAACGGTAAAATCTAGTTAACCAAGAAATAGCCCATTCAAAATATTCTAAGTCCAAATTAGGTCAAGGTCAAGGTCAAAATCAAGGTTGGGTATTATTGGTGGCTAGGGAATGGTCCAAGGCAACAACTGTATAAGTATCTAAGCATTTGAATAAGTGGTGTTGAAGCTAGACGAAACGGTAAAATCTACTTAACCTGGTTACGGACGGACGGACGGAAGGACGGACAGGACGATTACTATATGCTCCCGCATCTGTCGATGCCGGGGGCATAAAAATAAAGTAGAAACATGGACTGATTTTTTTTATTTGTATTTTTTAAGAGCAAACTGATCATGGTCTGCACTGTTTGTCATTCTGCAATATATATATACATGTACATGTTTTGCAGAAAATAACCCTAAATAGTCATAAATGGACTAGACTAAATTGAAGGCTGAATGTATCCATGAAAGGTTAAAGGGGTTAACCCATTACCCCATAGCCTACTTCTAGTATTGAAGATTGTTGACAACTTAAAGCAGGTTGAAAGTAAAGCAGAATGCGCCAGATATAAAATTAAACTGAACAAATCCAACATTTTCTCACTCATTTTCGAGACAAATCTAATGAGTATAGTAACTAGTAACACCATAGGTTTTATTAAATTTAAAGCAGAAATAAAAGTTTTAGCTTTTGAAATTATCTACTCCCCTGATCTGAAGCCCTGTCTTTGAGATGTGTACAAATGATGAGTTTACATTAAATTTAAGCTTTTCTCCTGCTGATGTAATTAAAACTCTGCCAACTCTGAACATGTAACACCTATCATCTGAATGTCATTACAATTTACACTTCAAGACTTGCAATTGAAATAAAGAAACTTTCCTCTAGTAAATCTACCTGTACTATGTTGGCTTCCACATGAACTTGGAACTGGTCGGGTAAGATGGGCAGTGGTATTGAGCCATTGTATGGTCTATGCTGGCTGTTACATGGAACCATTGAGAGCTGCTGTGTCTGCAGTACGTCCACTACAGCACCGAGGATGGCCAGTGTAATCAAAATGTGTATCGCCATGGTTACTGAATCAAATCTACAATGAGTATAACACAATCAAAGCATTCACAAAGTTTTGAGGAAAAAAGTGTCAACTAATGATTGTTCTGTAAAAAACTTTGATAACCTGGGCTTGCTTTTAACCCTTTACCTGATAGCCTATTTCTAGTATTAAATATAGGTGGCTACTTAAAGCAGGTTGAAAGTAAAGTAGAATGCGCCTTAAGGCGCATTCTGCTTTACTTTCAGCCTGCTTTAAGCTACCATGTGCTTGAATATCGAAAATATTCCCTTTAATATATATTCATGACTGATTAAATTGGAACTACATGTATTTTCTTCAACGGTGGAATTAATCATATTCGCTAAAAGGCGCTTCTATGGGGAAATGGTTAAATGTCAACCTAATACCTACATTTTAAAGTTAAAATGTAAAATAAGCCTTAGTGGGTTGAGTTCAAGTTATCAAAGTTTTACTGTATTCCTTTAAACCATAGTTAAAATTGACTATTTAACCCATTACCTCATAAATACACCTTTTTACGCCTCTAATTTATTCCTTCACTGACAAAAATAGTTCCAAATTATACAATTTTGCAGATTTATCAGAAGTAATATTTTCTATTTTCTAGTAGATGGTAGCTTAAAGCAGGCTGAAAGTAAAGTAGAATGTGCCTTAAGGCACATTCTGCTTTACTTTCAACCTGCTTTAAGTGGTCACCTTTTTCAAAACCAGAAACAGGCTATGGGGTTATGGGTTCAAGCACACTCCTTATTCCATTGAATTAAAGCCAGCATTGGAATCTTCAACGTGACAATACAAATACAAATACAGAAAGTAGCTGTCAAAAATTATAAGACTAGATACATGTCCTGAAAAAAAACCTTGGAAGACTTGAAGTGCATGCTGATTCCATTAGAGGCTTTAAAGACAGCCCTAAGATATCATTGCCAATAGTAACAGTGTCTCTTTCTCATGTGTAGTGTACAGTAAAAGTCTTTATATTCAGATGAATATTTGGATGAGAAAATCTTCTATTCACACTGACTTTCCTAGTACTGTAAAACAGGTATTTTTCGCATCATGAATATTTCGCATAATGCAATTTTGAATTAATTCGCAATATTTCTAGCAGGTGGTAGCTTAAAGCTTAAAGCAGGCTGAAAGTAAAGCAGAATGTGCCTTAAGGCACATTCTGCTTTACTTCAACCTGCTTTAAGAAGTAACCTATTTTCAAAACTAGAGATGCGAGGCAGCACATTCACGAATTAACGCGGAATTTATATTCTCGCGAATTAAAACAGTTTTACAGCAGTTCACGATGACTAATGTAATTGTCTTATAACAAGAATATGGTTAATAAAAAACTGTTTTGTAAAACATCATTATAGTTTCATGCACTTAACCCATTACCCCATAAATTCGCCATTTTACATCTTTAATAAATTTTATTCCTCCACTGAAGAAAATAATTCCCCACTTTAGTAAATTACAGTCATGAATACGTACCGTTAGAAATATTTTCTATTATATAGAATATATTCTAGAAGATGGAAGCTTAAAGAAGAATGAAAGTAAAGCAGATGTGCCTTAAGACACATTCTGCTTTACTTTCAACCCACTTTAACCCATTACCCCATAAAAACGCATTTTTGCACCTTTAATTAAAATCTCTACTGAAGAAAATATTTCCAATTTATACTGTCACAAATTAAAATCAGAAGAAATATTTTCTATAATTTAGCAGATGCTAGCTTAAAGCAGGCTGAAAGTAAAGCAGAATGTGCCTTAAGGCACATTCTGCTTTACTTTCAACCTGCTTTAAATGATCACCTATCTTCAATACTAGAAATAGGCTAAGGGGTAATGGGTTAAGTGGTTACATACATTGGGTTACACGTAATACCGGATAGCACCTGATAATAACAACTAATAGTGTTACATCAATACATGTATATGGCTTTTCAATAGATATAAAGCCAGCTTTTTCAAAATATAGTTATTTAAAGTTTTAAACCCTTAAATGAGGCTTTTTTATGCATTTTAATCCGAAAAACGTTCGCTCCTTAATAATTTCAAAGGTGCTTCGTAATCCTGAATATTTGAAATTTGAACAAAGGGAAATGACACTACCTTAAAAGTCAGCTTTAGTGTTGTTTTGACTGAAGAAATGTCCATACTAGTGTCAAACAGTTTGTATCCTGATCCGACACTGCGTTACGCGGCGTCGGATCAGGATCCAAACTGTTTGCTAAGTTGCCTTTTCGCCGTTGGCAGTGAAACAGTTAAACTTAAAGTCATATAAAAACCTAGTCTCATTAATGAACCCCTGGAACGACATTATATTTTGTGACAGTTGTCGTCTCTCAGGGTCTGTGAGGATATGGCAAATACGAGAAATAGCTCCATATCATCAAACTGTACACATGTGGACTAATAAAAACCTATTATTCGATATTATCCGGTAATACGAGTAACCGCATACATTTAATACTAGAAACAGGCTAAGGGTTAACATAAAATGAGTACACATGTACCTATATTAGTAGTTATATACAGCGCATTGCTCCATATCAGAGACAGGGGGGAGTGAACAAAGGTTTTTCAACATGTCTTTTCAAAAACCTATGGTGTGACTACACATTAGAATCGTTTCAAAGAGACGATTCCAATGCGTAGTCACAGGATTAGCATAGGATTTGTGCAGACATACAGATTTTAATTTTGGAAATACTCCCCTCATCTGGACTGGAGCCCCCAAAACGTAAAAGAAATAGGTCGCAGGCTAGAAATAAGTAGAACTTTTCTTTATCCCCATGGTCAGACGATTCCGGGTCGTTTCGCGCCCAAGCCGTTTCCTCCCTGGTCGTTTCCACCCTGGTCGTTTCGCTCCCAAATGAGACCCGAGTCGTTTCGCCCCCTAAGGGCTAGTCGTTTCGCCCCCAATTTTATAAACTTATTAAATATATGTATGTTATCCCATAAACTTAAGTTTTAAGTTTCATGTAATAAAAATGAATAGAAAATCAATTTTTCTTTCTCCCAATTTGTATTTGTAAAACAATAAAAGTGTGAAAAATATAATGTATCGTGTTATTTGTTCTTAATATTTCTAATACTTTTGTAAATTTATGTCATATTTGAAATTTGTACATGTAATCATATTTATTAAAGAATAGCTACAAACAATTTAATAATAATTACATTGTTGTTGTTTGATTGTATTAACTGTTTAAACATAACATGATTGCCATAGTAACACATAATTATCTTAACACTTGAATGTGTCAATATGACGACAATTTGTTATAAGTGTCTAATAATTCGCGAACGTGCGAGGGCATAAAGAATGTCCACGGTACCATCAAACAGGTGTTAATTTGCTTTGTTCATTGCACCTTGTTTGTTGCGTTTTTCACGAACTTTGATGTTAAAATTGAAACAACCGATTTGAATAGAAATCGATTTTGATAGGTTTTAAGGTAATTACAGGTTGTGATTAAATATTATTGAACGATGATTCGATGAAAATTAGAGTAAATCGAGTTTGATTGGTTTTGTTTCTTTTAGATAATTATATTGTATATGCAATTTTATTGGAAGACGGAAAAAAGGATACCAATAAAAGGTGGTTTTCGAGATGTTCTCATTATATCGCTCTTAATTGTTGATAGGCTATAATTTACGTGCGTGAGTGAAAAAAGTTTTAAGACAGGATTTGTGAATAATGATTTAAAATACTGTTGTGTCTTTAAAATAATATTGGATTGAGAATTAATTAAGTAAGATAGTGGCATATGCTGTGGTTCACTTTGTTTTTTGTGTTCACAATGAGTGGTATTTGCATAGCATGCGAGAAAGTGGTACGTAAACTACAAGAAGCAATAACATGTGACGGTTGTGGTCCATGGCACGTGCAATTCAGGTTAGTTCTTTTATTATTTATTATTTAAAAAAAACATGTTACCACATTCACTGCCATGATAATGTATTAACCATTTCACCAATTTATCCCGAATATATTAGTTAATTGCAAAAAGCTTGGATACTGATCAGTTGTACAGGGCTGCCATAAGTTGACATAAAAAATCCGAAGATTTCAAAATTTGCATTTTCCAAGTGCGATTTTACGCATCGTACCTTTACCCCATAGCCTTTTTCTTGTTTTGTTGACATGCGACCACTTAAAGAAGGCTGTAAATAGAGCTACCATGTACTGGGAAAAAAATCCGGAGATTTAGGAAAAATCCGGAGAAATGGCAACCCTGGTTGTACTTGTAGAATATAATTCGGCGTATGATCAGGCTCAAAACTGTTTGACATTTTTTGAATTTAGTCTATTTATAGATAAAATAACATTGAAATACAGACGATCCACTTTTTGACAGGTTGATGGCATGCCCGAGAATGGATTATAGAAATTGTAAATTTTTATATCGTTGCTCATTAAGCACGTGCATTGACGAATTTTCAATGTCTTGAATTTGTTAGTTTGGTCATCTGAAATATAGATATATTTCATATATTTCGATTTCACTGTAGCCATGTTGCCTAAGATTTAAGAATGAGAATTAAACTATCTTTAAAAATGTTGAATATGTAATATTGCCGTGCACGTCAAACACGTGCATTATTACCATGGTTGTAACTAATATATTATTAACCTGCAGATTTAATCTTTATGTATTAACTTTCATTTATTATCTCGAATACAAGTGGTTATTTATAATAAGTTGAACCCTAACCAGATGCCGAGTAACTCGGCGTATGATCAGGATAAAAACTATTTGAAATTCCACCATGTATTTAAAAATTATAAATATCTTTTAGAGTTTACTGTAGTTATTTTCTCTAAAATTTAAAGGGTATTTAACAAATAAGGAAAGTAATATTGCCGTGCACGTTAAACACATGCATTGCATGGTAGAAAATATCTAAAAAATATGCAGATTTATTTTTTATGTATTAACTTTCACTGATAATCTCGAATACAAGTGGCTATTTATAAAAAGTTGAACCCTAACCAGATGTGGAGTAACTCGGCGTATGATCAGGATTAAAACTATTTGATATTCCACCAGTCATTTAATATTCGAACCACGGGTCTTTGGATTCCCGGCCGCGACTGCTGATTTTTCATTAGGTCTTTTTACGATATATACATGTATATAGAACTACTTGGAGAAAGGCCGCGTCTTTTTTCTAATATTTCTATCCAGCATCGAGTCCTTTCTTCACTTCTATACATATATACGTATATATATATTCTGTTGTTAAAACCGTGATAAGTTTCGTTTTAACGGGAAGGTCATGTAAATATTTTTTTGTGAAGCAAACAGTTGCTAAACAGTGGTTAGATTAAAACCTAATTCAAACAGTACAAAACTTATCATAGTGCACTGAATTGTAACAAACAGGTTCGAAAATCTTATAATAACAATACGGTAAAACAGTAAGTATTTTGATAAGACGCCGTTTATCCTGCGTCTCATCTGGCTCTTAACTGTTTTCAAATATAAATGTGTTTTAACATTGAAATAAATAAAAACTTTATTAGGAATGCGAAAGGTCTTCTCCGGTGGATATCTTTGTTTTCTTCAATAGTTTTCAATATATTTATGTCGAACGTTGAAAAGGTAATAAAAAAATGGAATCTTTTTTACGTTTATATATAAATACTTAGAGTGTAAAAAAAATCCTACCTTTTTATATGTGTTTCTCGTTAAGTTGAGACATACATACATACAGTAGCATGATCAATATCCCGTCTTACAGTACTTGCTAACATCAAATTTATATCTAAACACCCTTCGATGAAAATAACCAATAAATGTACGTTAATTTTTAACAGAGATATACTGTAGTTACATATTTGATATTGGGTGCGAAACGACCAGGGGCGAAACGACCAGGGTGGAAACGGCTTGGGCGCGAAACATCCAAGGTGCGAAATTGTTTGGGCGCGAAACGTCTTGTCACCTGGTCAGACTGCAATGACATACAGTCAAGAGAAGACATCAGTGAACTGATTAATGACATTTCTTGCCTAAAGCTAAATCGATCAAAGCAAAATGCTTCAAAATAAAAGGAAATAAATACCATATACAAACGCCTTCCTTATGTCAACCATTTAGTCCATACCCACGTGACTAATGTCATAAAAGCTTTGAAAACGTTTATGGCCGGGTATTTATAACAGGGTAGCCATAAATCGATTTAAATGCTTCACTGCGCTCACTCCCGCCATTTTTGACAACCGGAACTGGAATTCAGCGCAGACTATTTTCCGGATCAAATTATTTTGAACCCCCTTCTTGAACATTGCTAAAAAGTTCTCGGGCCCGGCAATTAGTTGTCAACAAATTAGCAATCATTCGATAATGTTCGGGTTTAATCCTTTGCAAAACACTCAAAATGTTTGCAAATTAACAGGTAAGCTTCCAAAGGATTTGTATCTGTTTAATTTGTCACTGTCACTTAATTTATTATCTGTAATTGTTATGAACTGTTTCAATTGAAACTGAACAAATTAGTGTAAACAACCGATATCATGATAATTTTCAAACGTTTCGGCCCTTAACCATTTCGTATTAAGCAGTCACGTTTATGTAGTCACGAAGTAATAACTTCTAAGTTCTCCGTGCTGTACTCAAGCATATAATTGTGAATAGCCCACTTGTCCTATTCAAACAGTGAAGTAAAAGACTCAGGAACAAGAGGAAATACCATCAATGAACACCAATTAAATAGCCACTGGTTATAATTTGTAGAATTAAACCCTAAATAGGGGCTACCTTAAAGACATCTCCTGACGACCTTTTGATCATAATGCCTTGCCAGACAAGCAAATGGGTATGGACATGTCCGTAGCAAAGAACCATTGAAGCTTCTCATGTGAGACCCGACCTTTATATTTGATAGTTTGGTTAGAAAATAACCATTGAAAATCACTAGAGCATGAGTATAATCTGGGCCTCACCAGGTAAATTGAGATTGGTAAAGCATGTGCTGCATGCTTTGACAGTTAAAATCACACGTATCGAGACAATGGGGGGGTAGTCCATCAATGGACTGAGGAAAAGTCTTTAAGTTGCTCATAAAGAGCGCAGTTTTAGCGACCTATCTTTTAACCCTTTGTTGCCAGTGATGAGTTCAGTAAAGAAATTGATGGCCGTTGATTGTGAGATGGCTATTGGTCTGAAATACAGTGGCGAAAACATTATTAATTTATTGTGACGGAAATGGACGGTATTATATAAACATTTCTACAGTCTGACTGTGGAAGCCGGCTTTTATAGCCAGATTGTCTAAGCGTTTGTCTTGGTTGCGAAGTTAGGCAACGTCCTGCGCGGTCCATTCCTGGATGAGTGACCGGCAGGGATTACCATCGGTCCGGTACACCTTACAAATTTGGTGGCAGCGGTGGGATATGAGATGACATCACCATCATCCCCGGATCCATGTCGCATTGTCTCTGCCCTTAGGACTGCCATGTGAGCAGGGTGACTTCGGGGCGAAGTCAAGAGAAAAGGGGAAGAAATGTGACGGAAATGGACGGTATATAAACACTTCTACAGTCTGACTGTGGAAGCCGGCTTTTATAGCCAGATTGTCTAAGCGTTTGTCTCGGTTGCGAAGTTAAGCAACGTTCTGTGCGGTCAGTACCTGGATGGGTGACCGACAGGGATTACTGTCGGCCCGGTACACGTTACATTATTTTGTTCAAACGCATTGCAATGAAGTATAGAAAATGAAAACCTTTTGACAATTCCAACTACCAGTTTTAATTTGAGTGGCAAACAGTTTGGAGCCTGATCAGACGCCAGGTTACCCGGCATCTGATCTGGCTCCAAACTGTTGCATTTTGAAATAATAGTTTTTAAAGCGTAGCCGGGATAATTTGGAAAGAAAATGTTTTCTCTACTGTACTCTGCACACGGGGTACAAACTGCCAACCTAACCAGCAAACAATGGTAATTGAACGCGCTACAGGCTCTATAACACTAACATAATTGGATCCAGATCAGAGTCAGACAACGCCACAAATGAATTCATTCGTGATAACGCAGCGTCTGATCTGGACCTTAACTGTTTGACATCCATATCAACGTTTAGTTAGAAGTAAAACAACGCATAAAATTTACAAATTTAAAAAGACATGTAAGATAAAAAATCTGTAGGTCCAGGGAACTTTAGAAAAAATTCCGAAGATATCAGAAAAATCCTGCTAAATAGTCAAGAATGGACTAGATTTAATTGGAAATTTGCATATGAGGCTTCAGGGATGAATGAGTAAACAACATGCGAAGTATGACACATTAACAAGTTTTTTTCTGATTTTCAGGAAACATGACATTTAAACCTAGACCACGGATGGTCAAGCGGAGATTCGCACTGCCAAAGACAGTCAAGGAGTGCCTTGCAGTTTTCACCTTCATGTTTGGTGGGGTATTTCTGCTGTGGTACGAAGTGTGCCACATTCTACCAACATATCAGTACAGTGACAACCCTCACACTGACCTAGAAATCACCATCCATTGTGCATTCGCAGCTTTCTTCGCTATCAATATTTACGGAAACATGTACTTGCTTATGACCACTGACACATCTCAGGAGCGCTACATGTTTATGTCAAGTTCATTTTTACCCGACGGCTGGCGGTACTGTTCTGACTGTGATTTAAATCTGCCGCCCAGATCACACCATTGTAAACTCTGTGATACATGTATACTGAAGCGGGATCATCACTGCTGGTTTGCAGGTTGCTGTATCGGGTACCTCAACCACAGATACTATCTGTGTATGGTGTGTCACATGGTTATAGCCGGCTTGTACTGCAATATCTTCAATCTTGACTTTGTTTTATCTGTAAAAGGTCATTTGACGTTATATAACCTCATCTCATATATCGGTCCTCATCTCGGCTGGATGTTCGGCTACTATGACAAATATGTGTTTGCTATTACCTCTCTAACAACTATCGGGACCGTTTTATTTGGATTATTCGCATGGCTGTTGAAAATTCAGATTTCACAGATCATCTTTGGACAGACGGCCTTTGAGGTTAAAAGGAATATAAAAATCTACAATGCAGGCATTAGACATAATCTACAGGAAGTGATGGGCAAACGCTGGTACCTGGTGCTACTGTTTCCCTGGATATCATCACCACTTATAGGAACAGGGTACCAGTTCAAAGTGAAAAATGAGTGAAAGAACTTGGAATTTATTGAAAAAAGTATGCACAGGATTCAAATACCTGTTCCTCTTGCAGCTTGTTTAACAGTGGTTAAAGACGGGTGATTGCTTAACCCAATACCCCATATAGCCTGTTTCTAGTTTTGAAAACAGGTGACTACTTAAAGCAGGTTGAAAGTAAAGCACGATGCACCTTAAGGCGCATTCTGCTTTACTTTCAGCCTGTTTTAAGCTACCATCTGTTAGAATAATTAGAGAATATTTCTCATGCTACATATGTATGAATATATAAATTGGAACTATTTTCTTCAATGGAAGGATAAATTAAAAGCCGTATTTATGGGGTAATAGGTTAAAGCAGGCTGCAAGGAATGTAGAAGACTTCTACAATTATTCAAGTATAAACTTTTCAAATTTCTGCTTTTCCTTGACAAGTTGGTTTCAACCAGTCGATCTTGCTGTTCAAAGCTGTACTACCAACGTATTGACTTCTTCCAGAGAAATAAACTTCTTTCATTTTCTTTTCCATATTCTCAGAAGTATTCAGTACAATAATGAATATTAGTTTTCTTAAAGGAAATACAACAACCTTTTTTAGCTCATCTGAGCTCAGGATGAGCTCTTGTGATCCTTGAATGTCTGTCGTCAGTAGTCAACAATTTTAATTCTAATCAACCTCAAAAGAGTTTATGTTTGAAACAGGCTAACTAGCCAAGGTTAATCTGCCCTTCATGTGTTGAAAATGCCATATTTAACCCTTAGCCTGCCATGCACGACTATAGCTCCATATGCAAACAGCTTGGATCCGGATGAGACGCCGAGTTACTCGGCGTCTCATCCGGATCCAAGCTGTTTGACACTCAGACAACATTTTCAGCAATTTTGAGCAACTTTGAAGCACTTTGAAACTTGAAGCAGACGAGAAATGTAGCAGACGACAATTTATTTGGCGGGCTAAGGGTTAACCCATTACCCCATAGATATGTCTTTTTATGCCTTTATTTCCCCCCTGAAGAAAGTAGTTTCACTTTATACAGTCATAAATATATACCATAAGAAAACATTTCTATATCCTAGCAGATGGTAGCTTAAAGCAGGCTGAAAATAAAGCAGAATGCGCCTTTCAACCTGCTTTAACTCTTTGAACCCTAGTCCCGCATATAGGCGTGCTTTTCAAACAGTGTACATGTGAATAGTACATACTACACTTGTCCTATGCAAACAGTGAAGACCCTGATCAGAGGGCTCCGAAAGGAGCCCTCTGATCAGGTTCTTCACTGTTTGTCACAATGCCAAACATTGACAAAAACAATCCTTAAAAGTCAGAAATGGACTAGACTAAAATGGAAACTGGAATTTTCCATTTAAAGTTTCAGGGAGGAAAGAGTTAATTTATTTTAAGTGGGTGTCTTCAGAACTAGAAACAGGCTATGTGGCAATGGGTTAATAGTGCATACACTCTTAACAGATAGTTTTGAATTTGTGTAGACTTTACTTGCACACAATGTAATACTATATAAGTTCTTAGACGGGATAAAATAATTTACACTTAAGTGTCTACAATTTCGAATAGATTTAAACTTGGTTTGATTATGGGCGAAACTCGTAAGGTTGAGCTAACCGGTTCAATTACCACAGGTGAGCAATATCAGGGCTTTCAATGCCCTTATGTTTTCGTGTGCCTTCAGCTATTTATATAGTTTTCTTTATGAAGTTCAGAACATATAAAATTTAGCTTTTTAACTTCAATTTTTTAACTTTTTACACTGTAGGTGACAGCTAGTAGGCTTTTTTCTTTATTTATTCTTTCAACACTATGTAACTCTTGTCAATGTGGGTTATTAGGTTCCCTTTTTAATCTTTTTAGTTATGAAATCAGTCAAATTGAAATTCTAGGTAACTGGTAGAGTATTAAATACTGTTTTAAGTTAGCAAACAGTGTAGACCCTGATCAGAGGGCTCCTGTAGGAGCCCTCTGATCTGGGTCTACACTGTTTTCAAATGTAATGAGTATTACAGCTTTCCAGATAAGGGGAGTATTTCAAAAACTAAAATGTTTATTTCTGCATTAAACCCTATGGTGTTCTACTCATTAGAATCGTCTCTTCGAGACGATTCTAATGAGTAGTGACACCATATGATTTGGTGCTAAAATAAGTGCGAAAATATTGGATTTGTTCACTTTAATCCCTCTTATCTGGGGTCATGAGTATATATGAAATACCGTAGGTCCATGGTGTTGAGAGAGTTAAGTAGTATACATGTATGCAGGTTTTTGGTTAACTGTTTGCAGACTTTAGGGTTAACCCCTACACTGCCTTACCCACTTACAATGCAAACAGTTGGATCCTGATCAGACATTGCATTATGTGATGTCTGACCAGGATTAAAATTGGTTGACACTCATTACGTTATTACTTGGGTCAATTTTCTTTAAATTTTAAAAATGAAAGTAAACAATTGTTTGAAGCAAGATACAATGTATGTGTCTTCATGGCAGTGAAGGGGTTAAAACTGAGTTTTCTTCTGTCAACCATTTCATGAATTCTCTAATCTGAAATAAACCTACGCACAATTTATGTAGTTATATTTACATTCGCCCCATTCAAATCTGTTGAAAACAATGCTGTTCATTTCGTGTAAACGCTATTTCTCGAGACTTGTGGATAATTGCGAATAGGAGGCGGGGCATATGCATTTTTTGTTTCGCGAATTAATCTTTGGAACGTGGACAGCAAACATTTGGCGGATTTTTCAAAAAATGTTCTTAGCCGATCTATGCCTTCTTTTAGCGGAAACCATGATTCTCGACTAAAATTCTTTATTATTAAGATAAATTACAAGAAAATTGATATACCTTATAAACAGCAGCAGCTGTCTTTTTATCCTACTTTAAAATGACGTTACTTCCAAATGATGTCAAATTGGCATTTTCACACCAAACTGTCAAGTTGTTGATTTTAGAATTTAAACAATGGAACTTATTTTTTTGCTTTCGAATGTACACAGCTTCAGTAATTCGGTCAGGGTACACATTATTTGTGTTATCAGCCTCTAATATGGATTAAGCATACATGCGTACTAATAAAATGTTAATTAGATATTAGAAATTACAGCAAATACAGTGAAACCCCTCTAAACCGGAACCTCTAAATACCGGAATTCTCTGTAAACCGGACAAAATCGTTGGTCCCGTTTCCAACCATTCTTTATGTTACCCATTACACCATGAATACACCCTTTTACGTTTATGGTTTAATCCTACACTGAAGAAAAAAGTTTATACATACTACCGGTAGCAGATAATAGCTAAAAGCAGGTTGAAAGTAAAGCAGAATGCGCCTCAAGGCGCATTCTGCTTTACCTACTTTCAACCTGCTTTAAGTGATCAGCTACCTTCCATACTTGAACCAAGATATGGGTTAAAACCCCTCTAAACCGGAAACCCCTCTAAACCGGAACTTTTTTTTGTCCCGACACATGTCCGGTTTAGAGGGGTTTCACTGTATATTGTAAATATAAGAAATGAACTGAAAGCACGATTCATGGTATTTCTGTCGTTTATTTTGCTTGAACGCCGAAAAAAATCAGTTCATTTCTTAAATACATGTATATCCTTTCCTTCAAATTTGGTTCAAAAGTGTGTAATTTATATATGATTATTCAGCAAGAAAGGGTTAGAAGGTACAGTGGAACCCCTCCAAACCGGAACCTCTAAATACAGGAATTCTCTCTAAACCGGACAAAAAATTATTGGGTCCTGTTGCCAACCCTTCTTAATTTTAACCCATTACAGCATAAATATGCCATTTTACGCTTTTGATTTATACCAAAACTGAAAATAATACATTCATGAATATGTATCATCAGAAATATTTTCTGTTTTCTAGCAGATGATAGCTTAAAGCAGATTTAAAGTAAAGCAGAATGTGCCTTAAGGCACATTCTGCTTTACTTTTAACCTGCTTTAAGAGATATAAGCTACTTTCTATACTAGAAACAAGCTATTGGATAAAAAACCCTCTAAACCGAAAATTTATTACTTGTCCCCACACATGTCCTGTTTAGAGGGGTTTCACTGTATGTTTTTTATCTACCAGGGCCATTCTATGTGCAAGAGCAGATACAGTCGAAATTCGATATCTCGAACTCGCTTAACTCGAACTATCCGATATGTCGACACATGAACCTCATTGTTTCATGCTTGATTACGTCGAACATACCCATATTTCAAAGTTAAAACGAGGCTAAGCCACGTTTTAACTTTGAAATATGGGTATGTTTGGCTTAACCAAGTTCGAGATATTGAAGTTGGACTGTACATGAACAGTTAAAACCCTGTATTGTGACTATTGAAAAACAATTATTTTATCTCCCGAAGAGGTTTCTCTGCTCTGGATCAGGCATGAGTATTTAGGTTCTTTTACTCAGATCACGAAAGTTTTTATCCCTTCACAGACAGGTGGAAGCATAAAGCATGGTTAAAGCTTTCTGCTTTACTTTTTATCTTGATTTAGGCAAACACCTGCCCTAATCACATATTAATAAACATCATTTAGTGGTCATTATACTGATTGTAGAACCACAATGAATATTGTCAAACTTTTGATTTTTAGCTCACCTGAGCTAGCTCAGGTTGAGCTTTTGCAATCCTTGAATGTCCGGCGTTAGTCGTCAACAATTTTAGTGTTTACACTAGGCCACAATTTTTATCCAATCTTTATCAAACTTGCTTAGATTGTATATTACCATAAGAGTTCGGATGAGTTTGATATCAGACTGATAGTTCAGGAGTTATCTACCTTTGAATTGCTGAAAATGCCACATTTAAGGTTGTTTACACTCTAGCTGCCACAAATCTTTTCCAATCTTTCTCAAACTTGCTTAGATTGTATGTGAACATAAGATTTTAGATTAGTTCGATTATGGCTGAAATCGGACGAATAGGTCAAGAGTTATCTACCTTTGAATTGCTGAAAGTGCCATATTAAACTGTGTTTACACTCTCGAGCGGCCACAATTTTTATCCAGTCTTTTCCAAACTTCCTCAGATTGTTTATTACCATAAGAGTTTGAATATGTGTGATTATGGTTGAAATCAGGCCAATAGGTCAAGAATTCTCTGCTCAGTTTTCAATGGATTTTGATTACACTTGCACACAAAGTGTATAGCTATAAGTTCTCGAAGGAGTGCAATTATTGTTGAAATCTAATCATTGTGGCAATAGTTATCTGCCGTTGATTAGTTGATTTATTTTGAAATGCTAGAAAAGGCTTCATTTCAATATTGTTTAGGCTCTAGTTATCTGTCCTTGATGTACTCTACTATAATAGAATTATGAGATTGGTTTACAAAATTGCTTACATACTATACTACAAATTTGAATGGATATAGATTACAAGAGACCCAGAGGGTCACATTTCGCTCCCCTGAGGACATTGTACCATAGAATCTGACTGGGCAAAGACAACATTTTGATATAGCTATGACCCAGGTGCCATAATTTGATCTTGGTAGAGGACCACAATGCGAAGCTACATGTCAGATATTAGAAGCGGTTTCATACAAAAGTGTGACCAGGTTTTTTTTCCATACCTCCATGAATACAATAAATATTCCGAATTATTCCTTATAATTTAATATCACTTCTGAATTTAAGAAAGTAGTTGAATAGAGAATCTAAGGCGAATGTTCTTTTTTTAACGCTTTTAAAACGTAGGTTGTAGTCCCTCCGCCATATATATTTTCCGCCAAAACGTGTCGTTGTTATGTAGTAACGTCGACGTCAATGACGTCATTTGGCATCCTGCTTCATGCAGCGCTTGTGAAGAGCAGTTGGACTAAGGGAAAGTAGTCCTGACAAGGCGTGGCCTGAATTTTATTATTTTCATGGAGTTATGAAACAAAAATTATAGCCAATCACAGCTAACCAAATGTAATGAAAACAAACAATATTAAATTATAACCGTATAAAATTGAAATTATTTTCTTGAAATTATTTTCATCAATGGAGGAATAAATTTAAGGCATAAAAATCAGTATCTATGGGGTAATGGGTTAGGCAATTACCTATCTTATATATTGTTAACGTCAAGTCATAGGGGAAAGAGTCAAAGTACATTGCTACAAAAAGAAGGATCTTTTGTATCAAAATTCTGGAATGCCTTCCATGCCAAATGATTTTCAAGGGAATTAAAAGTCAAACAAACAATTACTGTGTTGTTAAAAAAAGTTTTATTGTCACTACAGGTCTTAACCCTTAGCCCGCCAAATAAATTGTCGTCTGCTATATTTCTCATCTGCTTCAAGTTTCAAAGTGCTTCAAAGCTGCTCAAAATTGCTGAAAATGTTGTCCGAGTGTCAAACAGCTTGGATCCGGATGAGACGCCGAGTTACTCGGCGTCTCATGCGGATCCAAGCTGTTTGCATATGGAGCTATAGTCGTGAGTGGCAGGCTAAGGGTTAACAGATCACTCTAAATTCTACATACAGAGTATATAGGCCATGCATATATTAAAAATATCATACAACACACAAAATTTACAATATTTAGTCAATTTCATAAAACAGAAATGTACTTAAGGCTGAGAACCCCTAATAAGATCAGACGGAGATCAGTACTCTACATACAGCGATCAACCATTTTCTTCAACTGATGACCTGTTATCACAGTATGCGGACTCCTCTTACGCATACAGTATCTGTATTCCTAGTCGCAAAATTTGAAATTGACATGGTAAACGCGTATTTCAAAGCTCTTTAGACTATGTATTTGACAGGAAGTAAGCGGAGTCCGCATTCTGTGGTTATGAACCATGCTTTAGAATGGTTCGGAACAGATTGATAGCTTGAGAGAATAGCTGATCCGTCTCCATAGAGTACCCATATTGACCAACATTGGCCCAATCTCATTAACCAATTACCTCATAAATGTGCCTTTTACTCCTTTTATTTATTCCTCCACTGAAGAAAATAGTTTCAATTTATACAGTTAAGAATATAACCATAAGAAATATTTTCTATATCCAAGCAGGTGGTAGTTTAAAGAAGGCTGAAAATAAACAGATGCTTTACTTTCAACCTGCTTTAAGTGACTACTGTCTTCAAAACTAGACACAGGCTATGGGGTAATGGGTTAAGAGTTCTCAATCTTAATTAAGTCCCATAACTACTGCAGGCTTAAAGAACATAAGAAAATCAAAGTGTCATTTTAAAAGATCACCTATGTCGTATCTCATTACAACCATTAAGAATAAGAAACTGTTGAAGAATTGGTCCTTTCAATATTGCACAAATCACAATATTTTAAGAGCAATTGTACTTGATTATATGTTCTTAGTCTCGCAGTGTTTTTATATATGAAATTAACGTCTTGAGTTGACCCCCTACACTGCAATGACTTCATCCACTTTAACAATTGTCTTGTTCAATTTCTCAAATTTTCGCTTCAGAAATACCTAGATGAGTTTCAAGCATTTTGGACATTGATCAGATGCCGAAACTTTTCTATATGACTGACTACTAACAACTTGTCTTTTGATTTTGTCAAACTATCAAACATGAGAATTTCTACATGATATAGCTGCCTTTGATTTGATAATGTGTTATCTGTAAACCCTTAGCCTGCCACTCACGACTATAGCTCCATATGCAAACAGCTTGGATCCGGATGAGACGCCGAGTAACTCGGCGTCTCATCCGGATCCAAGCTGTTTGACACTCGGACAACATTTTCAGCAATTTTGAGCAACTTTGAAACTTGAAGCAGACGACAATTTATTCGGCGGGCTAAGGGTTAACTATACAGCAATACCCTAACAAAACTAACTTGCTCTGACTGTCCGAAAACATGCGTTCAACTAACAGTCATCGCCTCAACCCACTTTCCCGAAGCCCGAGGCAAGTGGTTTCTGATTCGGCAAGTGATAATTGCATCAGAATTTGGCATACAGCAGTGAAAAGGGCAGTTTATGTCCGTTTCGGGCAAGTGGTCTGAAAAACCTAGGGCAAAGACTGAACCAATATTTGCCTACAAACATTTCAATGAAGAAGAATTAATATTTAAGGACAGGTGGTTGCTTAATGCATGACATTGTTTCTGAGGAATTACCTTCGCTCAAAGTCATGTACCATAAAAATACTAAATATTAGACACCCTGTAAAACTCTTGTAATTGTCTTAAAATTTATACTAATTGCTTTTATCACACAGTAATTTGTCCAAACATTCAGTTTGCAACTTTTGAACAAATTAATGTATGATAAAAGCAATTGGTTTTAACTCTTTGAACCCTAGTCACATATATATTCGCCATTTGCAAACAGCATACCTGTGAGGAGTACACTTGTCCTATGCAAACATTGTAGACCCTGATCAGAGGGCACCTTAAGGAGCCATCTGATCAGGGTCCACACTTTTTGCCATTTTGACATATATGTATTGTTAAAATCTACCCTTAAAAGTCAGAAATGGACTAGACTAAATTGAAAACTAGAATTTGTCCATTTGAGGATTTAGGGAGGAAAGGGTTAAATATTGCAACTAAGATGTAAATCCTCAATAACATGTCATGCACGGTGTCTCAGTTTAATGAATGTTTACTATAGCTGGCTTGTAAAACAAACAAACACACATATGCGTCGATCACACACTCATTCTCTTTCTTGCCTGCACACATCATTTCAAACAAGATATAAGCCAACACTCATGCTATTGAAGAGATTCTTTGATGCATCCTCACAGGGCAGCTTTCTGCATAACACAGACACCTTTGTTCATAAGCCACTCAATAATGACATGCAGTAAAACCTCTCTTTTATAATCACTGAATTTGGTTGATTTTAGGTGTGTACAACAGATGACTGCTTAAAACAAGGTTACAATAAAACAGAAAGCTCCTTTAAGCTGTTACCCATATTTTTTACAATCAATTAGTCTTCGTTTTAGTGGTTGTAATAGAGAGGTTTAACTGTATAGGAGACCTCTGCATTAATTTTGGCCAGCGTTTAGCTGCCAAATTCATCTTCATTTGAGTAGCCAATACCCAGGGCTCCAGATAAGAGGGAGTAAGCTGATCAAATCCTACATTTTCTCAATCATTTAAGCACAAAATCCTATGGTGTTAACACTCTTATGAGTAGTGACACCATAGGGTTTAATGCAGAAATAAAGATTTTAGTTTTTGAAATACTCCCCTTATCTGGAGCTCTGAAAACCAAAAGTTTGGATATAGATCAGATGGGGAGTTACTCTGCATCTGATCTAGATCAAATATGTTTGTAATTTATAACCATGCAAAGTAGGAGACAGGTTAGAAACAAGTTTGCTAATTTTAGAATAGTTTGCAAACTCGAGCCTTCTTCATCAGATATGAAGATTTTTTCATATTGCTACAACCAAAATACCAAACAAGTTTGAAAAGCACTATTATAACACCCATTTATCCTCCTGAACTTAACCCATTACCCCATAAATACGCCTCTAGTTTATTCATCCACTGAGGAAAATAGTTCCAATTTACACAATTATGAATATGTACCATAAGAAATATTTGTTATATTCTAGCAGATTTTGGCTTGAATAATGCGCATTCTGTTGAACTTTCAGTCTGCTTTAACCCATTACCCCATAGCACATTTCTACTTTTGAAGATATGGGACCGCTAAATTGGAACTATTTTCATCATCATAGGAATTAATAAAAGGCGTAGAAAGGCGTATTTATAGGGTAATGGGTTAAGAAGTACTTGTTTTCAAAACTAGAAACAGGCTATGGGGTAATGGGTTAATGTTTTCCATCAGCATTCAATTAAAATTGGCTAGGTGTCTTATGGTATTCCATTCATTTTAAAAACATTCACAATTGCTGTACTGATTGAAGAACACTTATGGCAAAGCTGCTTTTGTACAAGTCGCATTAATATCTCCATGTGAAAAAGCTCTTCACATCCCGTGGAATGGCGTTGATGCGAGGCATAACAACCTTGTGGAACACCTTTGGATCCAGATTGAGGGCACCTACAAACGAAAATGCAATACATGTATATGATACAGTGTAACCTCAAAAAGATGGGTATTTCTTAACTCCAGCTAAGATGGGTATTTCAAAGACTATTTTTTATTTCTCCAAACCACTGATGTGACCACTCATAAGAATCGTCTCAAAGAGGCATGAGGTCTTGTGCTCCAGATAAGAGATTGTAAACTTAACTAATCTAACATTTCTCACTCATTTTAGTACCAAATCCTATGGTGTTATTACTCATTAGAATCGTCTTGAAATTTATGGCTTAATGAATGAATGGTGTTAAACGACCCATCGACAGAAGATGGTCATTTAGAGCCAATAAATTATGGCTTAAGTTGTGGACAGACAAACAGAGCAAAATAATATGCCCCCGCTACTTAGTCTGGGGCATAAAACCATTTGGAGCCCCAGTCCTAAGAAACTTCTCTCATGACATGGATTATTCACTTACCGAGAGCATTGAGGACCAGCACAGCATGATGTAGGGCGGTCAGTCCGGCTTGTTTCCATGACAACTCTGACCACATCTGGACAGAAGTGTACCAGCTGGTCACCACCACCATCACATAGAACTGAAATAGAAGTTAACCCAGTACTCCATAAATACACCTTTTTACAACTCTTAAAATGTCTACCCTAAGAAAAATAGTCCCAACATGTGTGGTGTTATTCATTTAGTTTTAAGTCTAAACTTTTCAATTTCACACACAAAATGTAGAAAGCTTTACCTGGTAGCTTTCGTCCGAGTTCTTCGGACTTCGTCAGCCAACTGAATTGACTTCTCATTATTGACTTCTCATTGGGGAGTAATGAGTAGTGACACAATAGGGTTTCAAGCAGAAATAAAGATTTTAGTTTTTGAAATACCCCCCTTATCTGGAGCCCTGGTACACATTTGATATTTGTGGCTTACATTTAACAACCAGCAGCAAGAGAATTATTACTTTATCAAATGCACATCTCATGTGTGCAAAGAGTGCTATATCAATCCGGTATATGTAATTTTACAATCACAATTTTCCATTTACGCTTGCCATGAGAGTAAAGGTTTGAAGCACTCCAAGACAATTTTGAAATTGTGAACTTTAAGGCCTCCAATTAAAAAGCTTCTTAATTTCCGAAATTCGCTGACTTTTCCCTGAACTTGAAAAGAAATTGTTTTACCCGGATTTGTTCACGACAGACCTTAAAGATTACAGCATGGTGGAAGTAAAACATAAATCTTCTGAAAGATCTGGGGCCCCGTTTCATAAAACTTCGTATTACAAAAAATGGTCGTAAGTCAAAACACTAAAATGCATTTTAGTTTCTGATTTCGCTAACTAATCCTGTCTTGTCACACTAATCCTGTCTTGTCACATCTCTTTGGAATCGTCTTTTCAAGACGATTCCAAAAAGATGTCACAAGACAGGATTAGATGGAGAAAAATAATAATTGAGACTTTTATAATCTGACTTACGACAAAATTTGTCGTACAAAGTTTTATGAAACGGAAAACTGGCCCTTTTACTTTGATCCTGCATTATGCAGCCACAGGCCTACTATTATCCTATTCAATATGAACAATCACATATTCATTTTTGTGCGAGTTTTCTCTCCTAATTTTTCAACTTTTGTAATAAGATTGAACAATCAGAAGCAATCAGGAAAACCTCTCTATTACGACCACTAAAACCATGACTAAATAATTGAATAAAAAAGGTGCTTAAAGCAAGGTGACAGTAAAACAGAAATCTCCTTTAGGAGCTTTCTGTTTTACTGTCAACTTTAAACAGTCACCTGCATTTTACACCAAATAGTTAGCAAGATAATGTGACCTTAAGTTAAGAGAAAGGTTTAACCCTTTTCCCCCATAGAAGCGCCTTTTAGCGGATGATTTATTCCTTCCCTGAAGAAAATATTTCCAATTTAATCAGTCATGAATATATAGTAAAGGAAATATTTTCAATATATTCTAGCACATGGAAGCTTAAAGCATACTGAAAGTAAAGCAGAATGCGCCTAATGGCGCATTCTGCTTACTTTCAACCTGCTTTAAGTGGCCACCTATCTTCAAAACTTGAAATAGGCTCTCAGGTTAACCCTTTACCCCATAGCCTGTTTCTAGTTTTGAAAATAGATGACTACTTAAAGCAGATTGAAAGTGGCACAGTCTGCTTTACTTTCAGCCTGCTTTAAGCTACCATCTCCTAGAATAGTTTTTTTTTTATTTTATTTTCATCGCTTTCAACAGTATTTCAGTCATATCGCGACGTCCAGCTAATTACATGTGGAGGAAGACCCCAGAAGTCCTTGATGCACTGTTTCAGGCACAAATTGGCAACTGGGTAGAACCACCGACCTTCCGCAAGCCAGCTGGAAGGCTTCCCCACATGAAAAATCCGAACGACCCTACTGGGATTCGAACTCACAGTGGTGAGGAGCTTAGTGATGTAAGTCACAGTGACTATACCACTAGGCCACGGAGGCCCCATCTCCTAGAATAGATAAAATAATCCTTATGACACATATTCACAACTGTTTTTCTTCAGCGTAGGAATAAACTGAATGCGCTTAAAGGCGCTTCTATAATGGAAAGTGTTATGGGTTAACTGGACAAGATTTGGTTGTCGTACCAGTAGATGAGAGAACACTACGCCATCTTTGTGTTCGTCTCTCAGGAAGTTGGCAGCTCGCCCTGACATCAGTGACATGCCTATCAGCACAGAGCCAATGGTCCTCGCCAAGTAAGTGTGCATGGAATCAAGTTTATCCACCTCAGTCTGAAAACAAAACCAACATTTCTAAGTCAGGATTCCTTATAGTTTGGTTGGTTTGTTAACCTTTAGTCTCGTTGGATATAGCCTTTACACACACAACTCAAGTGATCCGGTACACGTATAAGATATGCAAAGTATAGTAATATTTTGTTTTTACGCCTTAAATAAATTTTTCCTGTACCTACCATTAGTCTCACAACCCACTGGGGCAGAGCATACATCATCAATCCCATACACAGCAGGAAGAGAAACTCTAGACGGAGGTGGAAGTTGGCATGGCTCATGACCTCTCCGTAACCTGTCCAGTCCTTAGCACTGAGGTAGAAGTACAAATTACCCACCACAACCAGCAAGTCACCATAGAACATTGAGATCTTCATCTGGAAAATATAATCAAAAGGCTTGGTAAAAGTTGAGTGTGAGTTTGTTCTCAAATATGACCAATCAAATGCTTGAGAACGACTTCAGACTTATTTCAGAAGCTTTATATTATAACCTTGGACAAAGGGCTCCAGATACTGAACAAGTCAAACATTTTCACACTTATTTCAGCACGAAATCTTATCATATGATGTTACTACTCATTAGAATTGTCTCAAAAGGATGATTCTAATGTGTAGTGACACCAATGGGTATAATTAATGCAAAAATAAAGATTTCGGTTTTTGAAATTATCCTCTTCTGTGGAGCGTTTTAGTTAAGTCTGAGTGTGTTCCGAAGCATTTGATTGGTCAGATTTGAGCCAAGGCATAAATCTGACAAATCAAATGCTTCAGAACGAGTTTAGACTCAAGTCAAAAGCTTTATAACCTCGGAGCCTGAAATGGGCAGAGCACCAGATAAGGGTAGTTTTTCAAAACCTAAAATCTTTATTTCTGAATTAAACCCTATGGTGTCACTACTCATTAGAATCGTCTCGAAGAGACGATTCTAATGAGCAGTAACACCATAGGATTTGGTGCTAAAAAGAGTGAGAAAATGTTGGATTTGTTGAAAAAACTACCTCTTATCTGGAGCCCTGCAATCCTAAATCGCTCATCTTTGTGCCAAATACAGGCCTTTTCCTGGCCATTTTGGGAAAAACTGCAATGTCTGATTTCGGAAATTTTCGGCGCGAAAAATAATGTTTTGTGAAGAATTTTTTTAATCTCACATTTATTAAAACTAAATGGCTAGAAAAATGACATGTAGTTGTTCTTTCCACTTGTTAGCTCACCTGAGCCTTCGGCTCAGGATGAGCTATTGTGATACCATTCCGTCCGTCGTCCGACGTCCGTCCACACTTTCAAACAACATCTCCTCAGAAACCACTGACCCGATTTCAACCAAACTTTGTCAGAAGCATCAGTGACAAGGGGGAGCGAAATGTTGTTCAAAGATTTTGGCTAGAGTTATTCCCCTTGCTTTGGGACCAGATTTTCTAACATGACCGTATAGACAACTTTTAATGCATAAGAAAATCTTTAAAAATCTTCTTCTCAGAAACCAAAAGGCCCAGACCTTTGATATTTGGTTTGTATCATGACCTAATGATATTCTACCAAGATTGTTCAAATTTTGACCCTGGGGCCAAAAATGGCCCCGCCCCAGGGCTTATCAGTTTTTCTTAGGAAAACCTTTGAAAATCTTCTTCTCTGAAACTGTATGGCCTAGATCATTAATATTTGACATGTAGCTTTGCCTTATGGTCCTCTACCTAGATTGTTCAAATTATGACCCCGGGTCAAAATTGGCCCCGCCCCCGGGCTTATCAGTTTTACATACGAGTTATATAGGAAAACCTTTAAAAATCTTCTTCTCTGAAACTGTGAGGCCTAGATCTTTAAAATTTGACATATAGCTTTGCCTAATGGCCCTCTACCAAGATTGTTCAAATTATGACCCCTGGGCCAAAAATGGCCCCGCCCTTGGGCTTATCAGTTTTTCTTCAGAAAACCTTTAAAATTCTTCTTCTTCTCTGAAACTGTATGGCCCAGATCATTCATATTTGAAATATAGCTTTGCCTTGTAGTCCTCTTCCATGATTGTTCAAATTATGACCCCCGGGTCAAAATTGGCCCCGCCCAGGGGCTTATCAGTTTAACATAGAGTTATATAGGAACATCTTTAAAAATCTTCTTATCTGAAACTGTAAGGCCCAGATCTTTCAAATTTGACATGTAGCTTTGCCTTATGGTCTTCTACCAAAACTGTTCAGCTTATGACCCCTGGGCCAAAAATGGCCCCGCCCTTGGGCTTATCAGTTTTTCATAGGAAAATCTTTAAAAATCTTCTTCTCTGAAACTGTAAGGCCCAGATCATTTATATTTGAAATGTAGCTTTGCCTTATAGTCCTCTACCAAGTTTGTTCAAATTATGACCCCCGGGTCAAAATTGGCCTCGCCCCGGTGCTTATCAGTTTTACATAGACTTATATAGGAAAACCTTTAAATTTCTTCTTCTCTGAAACTGTAAGGCCCAGTTCTTTAATATTTGTCACATAGCGTTGCCTTGTGATCCTCTACCAAGATTGTTCAAATAATGACCCCCGTGCCAAAAATGGCCCCACCCTCGACTTATTAGTTTTTCATAGGAAAACCTTTAAAAAAAACTTCTTCTCTGAAACTGTAAGGCCCAGATCATTTATATTTGACCTGTAACTTTGCATTATGGTCCTCTACCAAGATTGTTAAAATTATGACCCTTTGATCAAATTTGGTCCTGCCCCAAGGCTTATCAGTTTTATATAGACTTATATAGGAAAAACCTTTAAAACTCTTTTTATAGCTATATATATCACGATATTGTTTTGCCCAGTCAGCTTAGGTGCAATGTTCTCAGGTGAGCGACTTGTGGGCCATGGCCCTCTTGTTTTATTAGTTTTTATTTGAATTTGAGTTATATAAAGCAGTAACAATCTGTATCAAAAAATATTTTTTTACCCTTTCCCATTGGGAATGGGTCTGTTCACCCGTGGATACACCAGAAAAAGGCCTGAAATACCTCAGCTCTGAGCATTCTGATTTCAGACAAGAACATTTCACAGAAAGCTGACATCTTGGTTCAGGAGCATTTATCTTTAAGCAAATCACATTGATTACCTGTATGTTTACTCAAAGAAAGATCTCTTAAATCAATCAAACCTAGCAACCAGTCTACTCATCATTAACCACAGTGTATATGTGAGGATTTCTTATCCTATGCACAAGTGCTGTTCAAATTAATCTACTTAGTCGACGTCGAATTGTTTACCTGCATCAATTGATTAATTGACTTATAAAATCCATAATCGCCCAGTGCCCCAGATAAGCTGCGTATCGGCGTATTTTACGCATTAAAAATGTCCAAATACGCTTTGAAAATCAATTCAGTGTGTATCAATTACGCAAGCTTTTTATACAGTACGCTAAACATATTACCGTAGATGCGTACAATTACAATCTAAGCCGATTTCGCTAACAGCTTTTAGTTTCATTTTCTTCGAAAATCGTTACCTCTCGGCTGATTCCAACACCTTTTTGCAAGGGTCAATGCGGAAATAGCTGAAGTATTCCTATTGCTTGTTTGTGATAATTTTACCAATCCATTGCTGGACGCTTGATGATCTTTATCTCCATAAGCGTCTCGATAACTTGGTCAATTACACTAATGTCACTTGTTTTCGCGGTTTCTGTTAAAACGTTGCACCGCGATCAAAATGGTAAGTTAAAATATGTTCAGTCTTGTTTTTAAAACCGTCTTTTTATGTTATTTTCAATTTGAATCGAAGACTGCCCCAGCCAGTATAGTAAAGCTAGTGTTATTAGTTGATTGAAGTTCAATCGGCGGTGGATAAATCAGAATCACGATCAGACTAGATTCAGAGTTAAACATTTCGTACAGCGTTCCTGTGCAAGATGAGACATTTTAGACGTTTTCCCCCTGGTAAATTATACGTGGAAATTAACAATAATGTGTAAACTGCACTAAATTTAAGTTTAACAATGTGTAGAAGGGAACCTGAATACAGCAGCAAGGAATGATGAATGCTGACAATTGAAAAATTAGTTGTTAGATAACTGCTTGTATCAAACTCACTGTTAGACTTAAGCTACAGTAACAATTGTTAAACATCAGTTACAAATCACAGTGTTTATGCAGCGACAGTGTATACCAAATAGTTAATATAAATCATTGGTTTATGTCTTCAGTTGATTTTTACAAGACCAGCACTACATGAAGACAGAAGTGTCAATACAATATTTCAGTATAGTTACGTGACTTATGTCTTTTTTATATATAAACAGCATACCTTTTAGATTAATAGATGCTAATTAATACTTAAGGAAACCACAATTTTCACTTTGAAACAGCTTATTTCAGCGACGAGAGTTACGAAAACCAGCAGGTACTCTATTATTTTTTATTTCACTCTATTAATTTGAAAGAGAGGAGTGAAGTACCCTATTTAACAATTTCTTATCTGGGGCACTGATCGCCTATAAAGTGTCTGATACAAAAAGTGCTGAAGCAAAATCCTAGTAGGTAACAAATTCAAAATTGTTCCAACTTTTCGACAGTGTCCTAGATGTTTACCTAGGTCAGTTTAATCGTTTGCTAGAGGCTATTACCTAGTACACACTAACGCATAATCGTCATGACCCACTACCAGTGGCTAGCTCCAATCGACCATGTATTAGAGATTGGCATACGGTAACTGTTTTCTAAACCGTAGTAAGCATGGCAGATTCAGAAGCTTTATATGAATTCTATGACCCAGTTGATCACCCAGCCTAAAGTTTGGAAGCAGCTTGGTTTCGAACGTGTGCATGATCGATTGTTCTTATGCTTAATATGATGAGCACATTTTGTTGAAAATGCATTGCAAAATAAAAATAACAGTCAGTGAAATTGTTGGTTCAAGCATTATTTCCAAAATCTTCTTTACATGATGATATGATCCACTGTGCCATAGTTTTGTAAGCCATCAAAATGACTCGATTTTCAGGGCAATGGGGGAATTCTCAATTTCTTGTTAAAACTAAAATTATAAATCAACTGAAAATAGTCACAAAATTTGTGACTATTTTCAGTTGATTTATAATTTTAGTTTTAACAATAATTTGTCAGATGGACCACACATAACTGGATATTGGAAATTGACCATGAAATGCTTGACAGTATTCGGATAACTAACATACCCCTTCATCAAGCTTGAAACCGGCTTTCTTGGATGGGTGCATCAAGGCATAGGCAGTGGCCAAGAAGATGCAGCAGCTCACCTGAAAGAAAGAAATAGTCAAACCTTGTCTACCCATTCCTCCATATACAGGGCTCTAGATAAGAGGAAGTTTACTGAACAAATTCAATATTTTCTCACTCATTTCAGCACCAATCATATGGTGTTACTACTCATTAGAATCGTCTCGAAGAGACAATTCTAATGAGTAGTAACACCATAGGGTTTATTGCAGAAATAAAGATTTTAGATTTTGAAAAACTATCCTTATCTGGAGCCCTGATATATATGCCTTTTTATGCCTATAATGTGCTCCCACACTGAAGAAAATAGTTTCAATTTATACAGTGCTCAAAGAATATGTACCAGAACAAATTATTTCTATATAGTAGCAGATGGTACATTAAATCAGGCTGAAAGTAAAGCTTTAAGTGGTCACCTGTTTTCAGAGCTAGAAATAGGCTAAGAGGTAATGGGTTAACTTGAACCTGATTAATCCAGTATACCCGATAGGGCTAGGCTAAGCCTGTTTTTAGTTTTGAAAACAAGTGAACAAATCCTATGACAGGGCTAAAAAAAATCCACTAGTCCGCTCATCCTGCAGGCTTCGTCTATTGTGCAGAGCAAGTGCATATTTTGGATTGCCTTCATTGTCTTTTATGAAAGTTTTATGCAGGACCAGTGACAAACAGACTATGGTAATGAGTAGTAACACCATAGGGTTTAATGCAGAAAAAAATATATAATTTAGTTATTGAAATACTCCTCTTATCTCCAGGAGCTCTTAAAGTTGATTGTACAGTAACATGTATATTAATTCCTATATTAGGGCTCCAGATAAGAGGGAGTCAATTGAACAAATCCAATACTTTCTCACTTATTTCAGCACCAAATCCTATGGTGTAACTACTCATTATAATCGTCTCTTCGAAACAATTCTAATGAATAGTGACACCATAGGGTTTATTACAGAAATAAAGATTTTAGTTTTTGAAAAACTCACTTTATCTGAAGCTCTGCTATATACTTACCACTGTATGAGCAAAGAGAATGCTAGTCTCGGTTGTTGAATCTGTTGACTTTGCTAGTAGCCAGTAGCACAATACCCAACAGAGTATCAGGAACCCAAGCATCTGAATAAGTACCAAATGGGCTGCATCCGGTGTCCCTGAAAACTGAAGATAAAATAACATTTATCAGGGGTCAATCATTCCACTAGTAATAGTAGGGGTGTAACAATACGCTGAAATCCGTATCGCAATACGGAGAAAGCGTATCGCAATATATTGTGTAAGTACGGAACAAGCATCTGCAATCGTGTTTACTTTATATTAATCTTGTTCAACCAGACCCTTGATTCACTGCTTGTTTCTTAATAAGAGCATCTCATTGAGCGAGATTAAACGGAAACGAAATATTTACTGTTAATCCGGTTAGGGATATTGATAAAACACCGGACTATGTCTATGCGCGGTTTCGAAAGCAAATCCGCGAAACAAAAGGTAAGCTTGACCATTCTTTTACTGTGTTTAAATAAGGCAAAGAAAACCAATTTTACTGAATCTGGACCACGGTGCAATATTATCAAGTATTTACTCCGTGATATTATTCAGCAAGACGCGCCACTCTCATTAATACCCGAAAGGGGAGTCAGAGAGTATATTGAGAAAGAAAGAAAGAGCTTGCAGCGCAATAGATAGTATGCTCTTCCTGCATGATTTCTTCCCTTCTTTGTCTATTCTGTACTAGGGTGAGTCAAAAATGATTATGAATAAAATGCAAACTTTAATTAATGTCATTAAATCTATAACGTAACCTTGATTTGGGTCTAAACTATGACTGAGATACATATAGTGTGACTATTTGAAACAGCTTACAGGGTTGGGTTTTTGCCGACAAAAACTATTTTTTTCCTTGCCAGTGGCAAAAAGTGGAAAAAACCGGCAAAAAGTGGGAAAAAACGGCTAAAATGGCAAAAACCTAAAACAATGAATATATCAGGGTGAAATTGTGAAAAAATAAGTCTTGGGATGTTTTCAACTAGCTTTATTTTAATATCAGTCATCAAAATTATGCCTGATATTTGTAAAAGTGAAACAGTAATAAAAACTGGGCTACAAATGAGAATGAGGAAAAACCCAAATTTCAGTTGTTTTCTCCATAATGTTGCAAACAACTGTTATGTTACTACTTATAAGACTTTTTTGTTTGAGACAACCTGTAAGAAGTACTGTAGTCACAAACAATACAGGATTAAATGGAGAAATAAGGATTTTAGATTTTGATTTTTTTCTCATCTGAGTTTCTGAAGATGTAAAAAAGTTGAAAGAAGTGTAATAGCACAAAATAATCACTGGTGGTAAACTTTGTGTAAATATTTAATTGATCAATCAGTTCTCCAGCTCCACTGAGTCTCTTATACTATTCTGTAACAAAACAAATGTTTTCCTACTAAGACAGGACTCAGTTTTGTCTGAATATTACTTCAATTTACTAAAGTTAGAAAACACATTTTCCACAGAAGCAGAACTTGAAGGAAATAAACACATACAGCAGGGTATACTCTGCTTTACTTTCAGCCTGTTTTACTAATTTCCATTGACTGTAGCTGTGTGTTGTGCATTCTTCTGACACTTGACACTAATGCAGTCATTGCATTGGCAGGTCCACAATACACAACCACTGCCCACCCACTTCAGTGCATGTGCCTTAAGGTGTAAAGCTGTTAAGAAAAGTAACCTGCCAAAAGGGTTTATTTATATTCAGTTTTTGCCACCCATTTTCTTTAGTTTTTGCCACCCAGTGTCTTTAGTTTTTGCCACTCAGATTATTTAGTTTTTGCCAGTTTTTGCCACCCAGTTTTTCCCTTGTTGGTTATACACAATACACAACAATTCCCTCCCACTTCAGTGCATGTGCCTTAATGTGTAAACCTGTTAAGAAGAGTAAAAGGCTTAAAGGGTTTATTTAAATTCAGTTTTTACCACCCAGTTTCTTTAGTTTTTGCCACCCAGTGTCTTTAGTTTTTGCCACTAGTTTTTTTTAGTTTTTGCCACCCAGTTTTTTCCTTGCCGTTTTTTTCCGGTTTTTTCCATGGTTTTTTCCACCCTTGGCAAAAACTTGCCAACCCTGATTTGAAAGTTTTAATGAACGCAGTGGCTATGTTTAATAATGCTTTACAAAATACAGCACCAGCTTGTCTATGTAGACCACAGCCACCTCACACTTATCAGAAACCAGAATTACCTAATCCCCCATTCCAGGACACAATATCACATGAATTCATTCTTCCCTCGTACCATAAGATACTGGAACAGCCTGCCAAGTCAACTGAAATCATGCCCCAGTCTGGATGCTTTCAAGAGTGGACTGGGAGCTGTCAACCTCTAGCCTACCCATGAATTGTTTTTATTTTTAACTTTGCACCTCTGTTCTTTTACTTGTCTAAATTATCTTTTATCTCATGCTTTTATTCTTTTATTTTGCACTTAACAGACTAATTCCGTCTATTTCCCTGACAGCGCCTTCCGATAATGATCTGAACTGATCGTCTGGAAGTAACGAATTGAAGTTGAAGTTGAAGTTTACGACGAGTCGTAAAAATAGCACAAATTCTATGTTTACGTCAAAAAATATTTCCGGTCACGCATGCGCACATGTTAATGTTTCTGACTTAGTTAAAACACTGTCGTAAGACTAAGAATAAACGTGACCGTCGTAACTTTAAGTATTGACTAATTTTGACGAAAAAGTTTAAAGATTCATAACTTCCTTACGAATGTAGTGCTCTCAGATTATTTTATTATAACTTTACCAACTAGACATGCATAAGTTACATGCCTTTCATTTCTTGACTGTGTAGGAGTCTCTGAGTATACTCCGACACGGAATTGAGTTAAATCAAGACATATGAAAACCGATGTATTACTATTAGTCTAAAAAAAGACTATATGGTGAAACAACTGCATATTAAATTACACCGCTGATCTAATTAGCAACTACTGTAGTACTGTTCTCCTGTCAATCATCGAGTGGGCCGAAGTTACAAGAAGATATGCTGAGTCTGACTCTCGTGAATTCTCTTCTATATGCTTCTATAATCCTTGCCAAAGGGACGGCATTGACAGGGTACGAAAATGTAAGGGTCCGGTTTGACGTTATTCAAAATGCCATTGGAGCTGCCTAGCAAACATTCCTTAAAAGCTTACACTGATGATTATAACTTACATGGATGTTGATGTAGGTGGTTGGCGCTACAATACAAGTAAGCCCGTGGATGAAGCCCAATATGTGCATGACGTTTTGCCATCTCCCGCGCCCTCCAGACATTCCAGCTAAAAACACGATGGTTATAACGATCTGCACCCATCTCAGGAGGCATATTGCCACAACTTCATCTTTGGTTTCATTCAACCAATCCAAAGTGGTTTTGTTATACATGTTTGTTTCACTTTTCTCCCGAGTTTTGTGATCTTCAACAATAACATTCAAAACGACGCGGATTTATTTAGGTCAACTGAAAGCGCCTCTTCAACAAAGAAGGGAGACGATTCAAATTGGATGGGTATAAAACAAATTTCGACCCTAGGGTCCCGCATCGTGACGGAAATCGAATGATCTAATCCAACAATTTCCTTCATGAGAGGAATTGATTTACCCGATTCCCCACAGTTTTGTTTTCAGTATTGTATTGGGGCGGCGTTGACCCCAACTCACAGTTTACAATATAATCTTTCAGAAAAAGTATTTTGTACAACTAGATATATCTAGATTCTAAATGCAAGGGCGTAGCGCCCGTTTCGCACAATACGCACGTGCATATAAAACATCTTAAAAAAAGAAGGAACCTCATTTTATCGAGCAGGATTACTGTGTTTTCAGGGGTTTACAGTAAGCTTATAAGTTTGTATATTTATGTAAATATAGGTTTTCACAGGTTTACTTGTGCTTATTAGTTTGGACAGTCATAGGTTTGTCAGTTTGGGATATTTCAGGGGTTTGTCAGTTTGTTAGTTTAGTAGTCCAGTTTATACTGGGGTGACTGTAATTTTATACATGTACTGTGTAAGTTAACTGGTTTGACCAGTGGTCGTGTATAAAGTCTGGGTAGACAAGTAGCCGGTCAGTGACTATAGAACGTTTGGTGGGTACAGACCTGATTGTACAGGTGACAGAGAATGGCCACTGCTTGACAGTAAGTTGAAAGTTTGTTTAAGTTAGTTAGGCTGTTGGCATTGCTTTTAAATTAATAATTGTATTTATTTAAACCTGGTTATTGAATAGTCAGCTCAAAAGTAGTTAAATATATTTATAGGTGGCTGGAAGTAATGGGCTGGTAGTAATGGGCGTGGCTGGTTGTAATTGACGTTTGTCCGCTGTTTGTTGTCGTCCATGTATTTGTCAATGCTGGGGTGAAGAATGCCAAATAGATAGTCCGTCGGCTGTGTGACGGAAATGTGGCTGGGTGCCAGAAGTAGTCAGTTAGCTGCGGGATAAAGAGTGAACCGGTGGCTGTGTGCCTAAATTGCCAGCTAAGTGCTGAATTATTAACTTTGCTGAGTGCATGAATATCTATGTATATAAATGTAATTAATGTTGCTTAGTGCCATTAATTTACCATTTTACGCTGAGTGCGAACTGACCTTGCTTAGTGCAGGTAATACTCCAGGTAGCTGAGTGCTCCATAAAGACTTTAAAGAACAATGCTTAGTGCTTAATAGTTATAGCGGTATATATATATTGACCGTATTTGGAAGCTGTGTGCTCCTGAACTATTACTAGAGACTGTAGGCTAAGTGCCTAATACAAAAGTGCTTAACTTTTGAATAGTTAATATTGCTTTTGTTTCATTAAGTTGACAATTAGCTGTATGCTGAAGTTTTTATACCAATGATTTAATTACTACAAATTATATGTATGTAATTCACATAATATAGTTTGTAGTTATATGGTTTTCATATAAGTGGTGGTTTATGTGGTAAAGTTTTAGTTTGCGACTGGGAAAGCACCTGGTTGCAAGGTAACAGTCACAAACTGAAGCTGACCCATTTTCGGTTGGTGTATTTGTAGTTTTTGTTGATATATGTTTGTATTATTGTAATTTTGTGAACGTGAGTAAGTGTGAACGAAAGGTGTACCAGTATTGTTTCATGTATTATGTTTTGTTAAATAAATATATTCTATATGACCTGGCTATCGAAATGAATTTCTGACAAACTTGAATGTTGCTTTTGCTCGGCATAAAAGAATAAACTATGCATAGCGTCACGGAAAGCTACAAGTACACGGAGACAGTCTCGTACTGGTTTAAACATATTTAATGCCTTCGTCATCGCACATTTATTAGGGCTGCCATACGTTGACATGAAAAATACTTAAGATTTCCAAATTTGCATTTTTCAAGTGCGATTTTACGAATCGTACCTTTACCCCATAGCCAGTCTCTTGTTTTGTTGGCATGCGACTACTTAAAGCAGGCTGTAAGTAAAGCAGAATGCGCCATAAGGCGCATTCTGCTTTACTTTCAGTCTGTTTTAAGCTACGATCTACTAGGATAAAAATCCGAATACTTAGGAAAAATCCGGAGAAATGGCAGCCCTGATTTATTTATTTTTAATTACATGTATGTTGAGACGTCATAGATAAGAAAGTTTAAAATAACATACAGCTTAGTATAAGGTAAGTAACAAAAGGTACACGTAGATCTACATTAATTGTTTATTAATTTTGTAAATATTCTTGTCTCAGGGCTGCCATTTCGCCGGATTTTTCCTAAGTATTCGGATTTTTATCCTAGTAGATCGTAGCTTAAAACAGACTGAAAGTAAAGCAGAATGCGCCTTAGGGCGCATTCTGCTTTACTTTCAACTTGTTTTAAGCAAACATGTGTCATAAAACAAGAAAAAGAATAGGGGGTAAAGGAACAATTAGAAGATGTATTATCATTGTGCGTACTGTAGATCTACTAGTGGAATCTATATCTATTCAGATCAATTAGATCAGTGCCATGTCCGGGTCCACGTACTAGCAACAGGTAAAACGTGAAAACATGGACCTGTATGCCTAATATTTGTAGTGTGGCTACTCGGTACACGAACATGCCCGTAAGAACAGAGGCACGGGGAATGGAGCATGCCCCAGACATGCCCTAGATCTTTACATAGCTTTCTGTAAGTACCTGTTTTGAAAGATGGAACCGACCTCAGAACGCACCAGAGACCCTCTGAGAAAAAAAATACCGGGGGATCATACCCCGAATCCCACTACTGTAGCAAGAATGCGTAGACATATGTGTTGGTAGGAATATTGGAAGGGTTTAAAGATCAATGACTGGAAAACATCATGGTGAACAAGATATTATCCTAGTTTAAACAATTTATGCTATTTAAACAAAGATTTATATCAGTAATATCAGGAACGTAGATTAGATATTCTAATATACGTTCCTGGTAATATACATGTTAACAGTTTTGAACCGTCCTTAGAACGCACAAGAGACCGCATCTAGGAATAAAACATTCTCCCATGCCCCTTTAGTTAGAGTGCGTACACTAATCGTAGAGGGTACGGTATAGTAGAGTAGGGGTTAGAGATTAATAATTGGATGGCAACCTGTCAAAACATATATAAAAAAATCCTAGATTAAATATCTTATGTCGTTTTGAGTCGCTTTTTTAGGGATGCAAATAATCGGTCATTTGACTAACTAGATAACCGTTTAACTTTCGGAGCGGTTAACCGGTTAACCGTTCAATATTACCAGACAGTTGCGACAAAAGATCGTTTTACTTTACAGCCGGTGTAACGGAGTACAATGATCCCATAGAAAAGTGACCCTGAGTAATTTTTTTAATTTAACCTCCGGTCATAGTATTTTGGTGCTCCGGTCATAAAATTACGACCCCGGCACACGAAGAAAACTGACCCTTTACAAAGAATCATAACCCCTATAGAATAGCGACATCATGTGTAAAACTACCTTGTAGTTTAACGTTATGAAGATGCTTTAATAATGATATATGTTGGGTATAACATACACCATAACAAACATTCTTGCTCTCTTATATTGAGCCTAGAATTATAAATAATTAGTTTTCATTGAAAAACATAAAACACAGCTCGAATTTTCTCATAAAAAGGACACTATTTATTAAATGTATCTCACTGATTTCGATCTATGATATGTTGTAAAAATGTATTTAGCAATAAGGTCATTTGGTATATGCAATAGTTAATTCGGGAGTAAATAAAATGACCTTATGTTTGTTAATATATATAAATTCTCTAAAATTTTATCTTAATGCCTTTCGATAACTGACAAAATAAATACAACGGTCTAAAACTACAGTTGAAACAAAAGTGCTGACGACGGCTTTCAAGCTTGCAATGTGGCTTAACCCTTTGAACCCTAGTCCCGCTTATAGGCGTCTTTTTCAAACAGTGTACATGTGAATAGTACACTTGTCCTTTGCAAACAGTGAAGACCCAGATCAGAGGGCTCCGAAAGGAGCCCTCTGATCAGGGTCTTCACTGTTTGTCATAATGCCAAACATTGACAAAAACGACCCTTAAAAGTCAGAAATGGACTAGACTAAAATGGAAACTGGAATTTTCCATTTAAAGTTTCAGGGAGGAAAGAGTTAACATGGACTTGCTTCTAAAAATTAAGCAAATCGCTTAGAATAAAATATACTCAATTCCAAAAGAAACTGTGCACTTTGTTTTCTGTAATTATTCATTGCCTATTTTCCTGAAAGCCTATGTATTTGGTACCAAGATTTAGATCAGTTCTCGAACAATATGGCAGGGCTTTTTTTCTCCCGATTTTGAGATGCAGTCGTATGAAGTGGATGTTTTTAAGCGAGAAAAGACGAAGTGTTAAAACCAAAGATATAAAGTAACTCTGAGAGTCAGACTGTGTTCAGTTGGGAACTTTATGTCGGTTTAGTTGTAATATTATGATTTGTCAGTATCGTATGTGTTCATCTCTGTTCATTATGCAAGCGACAGGGAAACATCGTATATATACCTTACGTGACGTCTAATAAAGACGTTGGGAATGAAACGTTGTCCTATCCCTGCATGAGTTAGGGCATTTGCAAGGTCCATAAGGTATTTTCTCTTAAAGCCCTGCGTGCGAGCATCATGGTGACTAAGAATATTGGTAGACCTATCAGAGAAAAGATACGAGTCCACTTAACTACTTTCGCCTTTAACGTAAATGACGTCATGCTCGCTGCAAACGACCAGCCCAATGACGTGCTGTCATGATCTGTCCAACAAAGGTTCCCCTATCCCGGATGGGTGTCCGAGTTTGCCGAGGCCAACACAAAGCGGTCTGTCAGCTGATACCGTACTTTTTTGCCAACCTAGAGGCTGTTTGAAAACGACTTCGAAGTAATGTCAACGTAACACATCCGTTTGTTGAACTGCTGTTCTAGTTATATGTGCACTGTCTGCGGCGATCTGCCACTCCACTTGTATGTTGAAAACATTTGCTGTGTTTCATTGGTATCCTAACTTCCTACTCACGTTAGTGACGTTGTAGTTATGAACAAGCATTGCGAAGACTCTTATTTGCATATTTTCATTCAATCTCAGCAAGCTCGTTGTGTACCGATGTGAAGTAAAATGTGTTTTTTCTTTGTATAAGGCATACGAATTACACTCATGCACTTTTTCGGTGGCATGTGCATTACCATTGAGCTGCACGTGCAAAACATGCAAAATAACGTATTTCCCAATAAACTAAACATTTCTTCATACTAAGCAATAGAGTTGTTATCGATGGATGGCAAATATACATGAGGTATTGTGTGCGGAATTTTAAATCGATACAAATTCTAAATATTAAAATCTTTGAAAATAAAAAGTGCACAGTTTCTTTTGGAATCGAATGTATAAATCAAAGTCTGCTTACAGGCATTGCTTAGCATGTTCTTGACTATATAAAGTGTAACTCTTTTCTTTAGTTGTGGAAAAATTAACTCTTTCACTGCCAAGATTTATCGTCTGCTTTAACCCTATTGCCGTCAAAATATCGTCTGGGATATCTTTAAATTCAGCTTTAGAGCTGCTTTGGCTGAAGAAATGTCGATACGAGTGTCAAACAATTTGGATCCTGACCAGGGGACAGAAAAACAGAAAACTCCGTAAGGAATCTAAAGGAGCTTTCTGATTTACTGTCCCCTTGCTTAAGCTGTCACCTGTCGTTATAGCTAATAAATAAATATAATTAAGTGGTCGTGATGGAGTGGTTTTAAGATACATGTTTAATGTTTGCGATGTGAACAATATTCATACATTTACTCTTGTATGGCCTATTCTTTTCGCAGGGCTGCCATAAGTTGACATAAAAAATCCTAAAGATTTCCAAATTTGCTTTTTTCAAATGCGCTTTTACGAATCGTACCTTAACACCATAGCCTGTTTCTAGTTTTGTTGACATGCGACTACTTAAAGCAGGCTTTAAGTAAAGCAGAATGCGCCTAAAGGCGCACTCTGCTTTAATTTCACCCTGCGTTAAGCTACTATAAACTGGAAAAAAATCCGAAGATTTAGGAAAAATCCGGAGAAATGGCAGCCCTGTTTTCGTTTCGTGAAACGGTTATTTCATGTGAATTTGTCGGACAGTATAATTATAATGGTATGGAGGACGGACTATTACCTGCGGCTTCAATTAACTAAATAGGTTCTAGAAATATGTAGATCTATGGGATAAATAGAATTCATTACGTATCATTTCTAATTAACTCGTCAACTACAATCCAAGACTCGCGTCAACTCGTTTTTTAAAATGATAAATAATAAACACTTATGTACGATTCTCAATGTATGCATAGCATGTGTTTTCATTTTTATTGCAGAAACTGATAACCAGAATGGCGTATTTGCAAAAAAAGAAGAAAAAAAATTGTCAAAAAGTTTAATTTTATACATTTTATTGCAATGCCTTTCCGGCTCGTTTGCGTTCTTAACCCTTCATAATCATTTTGTCGGGAGATTTTTACCCTTTCACCGCTTTATTATCGTCTGCTACAGTATTGTTGTCTGCAAGACACGTTTCAAAGTTAGATTATGACTTCATAAATATGGATATTACTGTCAAACAGATTGGGTCCTGATCAGACGCCGCGTTACGCGGCGTCTGATCAGGACCCAAACTGTTTGCAACAGCGCTTTATGGCGTCATTGAGAGTTAAATGGTTAATATAATCACTGTAATATTTTACACTGAAAAAATACATACAACTAGCACTATGACAAGAATAGCAGTTATTATAAACACTAACTCTATCCACATCAAACGCTCGTTATCTGGAGATTCTTTGTTGATTTGTTTTAGTTTATATGCTACACTCATTTGGTCTAGTGTTACGTTATGCACGTAAAAGTATTTATGAAAGTATTTGACGTCGAGGACGGAATCATCATCCTGCATCCAAACGTCACTTTTCCTTGACACCAGTCTCACGCCCACGTGCTCTCTGACAATACCCGTCAACCAAATGTCGTCTGGCCATACATACGGCGCTTCGTGGACGCCGGAAAGAAGTTTTGACGTCACGGCGTTGGGAAATCCGTACGCTGGTCCTTTACAATAGCGAGGATAAAACCAACACGGGTATTCCCGTTTTGATATATACCACGGGCTCGTCGTGTCTCTCTTAACATGCCCATAATTAACATTGTCACCTACTATACAGTTACAATCGCTCCCACCGGACGCCTCAAGTTCGGACAGAATAATGTTAAAGTTAACGTACGTGTCGTCATTCAAAAAGATGACGTATTTCGGTGACGTGCAATACATGTTCAACCACTGTAGCATGGCTACGAGTTTGTTACTAATGTGTTTGTATGTGTCCTCTTTATCAACCACTAAAATGTCCTCGTGTGTTTTAACTTCCTGGCTTAGTTTCGCCATGACACTGATGTTAGAAGACGCGCCAACAATGAAGAACGTTCGACAGGCGTGCACGCGACACACGTGCCTCAGCGATTCTCTAAGCACGTTCCGCTTATTAAAGCTCCCAGCAGCACTGTTAACAGGAATAACTGCAGTTAAGTTCGACACATCGCAAAGAGAATTTAGACCACTGGGGTAGAAATCGTCAGTAAGTTTAATCGTTACACCAACCCCTTCAAGTGGGAAAGACTTCGGATCCGTTTCCATGGTGCAGCTTAATATCCCCAAAATTTGTAGACTTCCAAAAAGTAATATCACAGAACAAATTGAAACGAGCATACATATGAAATGTTTTCGTCTTTTCAGCCTATATGTACTCCACTTTCGTTTTATCACCCGCATCTCTATACACAATATGTCGCCAAACAATGTAAACACCACATATGCTTCATTCACATGCCGACCATCACACCCGGATAGATCTATTAACCCTTATCATGCTATACGCGACCATGCAAGCTTTTGCAAACAGTTTGGATCCAGATTAGACGCCGCGTAACGCGGCGTCTAATATGGATCCAAACTGTTTGGCACTCATATTCGACTTATGTACAGTTTAAATAGATAAAACATTGATTTTTAGATTTGTTGCAGATGACGCAGACGACAATTCAGCTTTTGCAAACAGTTTGGATCCAGATTAGACGCCGCGTAACGCGGCGTCTAATCTGGATCCAAGCTGTTTGGCACTCATATCCGACTTTTGTTCAGTTTAAATAGCTTAAAATTTATTTTTAGATTTGTTGCAGACGAAACAAATGAAGCAGACGACAATTCAGCATGGTTAATGTTAGTTTAACGTCCATTTCAAAAGTGTCGTCTGCACATTTAAATACTTCACTTTTATATATGTTTGGAATGGCGAAAAATTGTGATAACATGTTTAAACCGTTAGTATTCTGATCACTCGGTGTCTGATCTGAATCAAAACTGTTTAAAATATGTCATTAAAGTCATGCCCCGGGGAATAAAGGATCGGTGTAAGTGTACCATAAAGTTTTGTATGGATTTCAAGGTATGGATTTTCCCACAACACTCCACGCGCCATTTTATTGTCGTCTGCAACAATACTGTGGGATGGTTTATCTTTATTCAATTTATTTCTTTTATTAAAAAAAAATATCATAAGGATTGCAAACAGTTTGGTCCCAGCTGAGACGCCGAGTTACTATGTGTCTCATCTGGATCTTAATTATATGTAACGATTATAAATCGCAATTTCGCCCGCAGCACGCAGACGGTTAACTTGTCGCCTGCTTCAAATATTTCCTCTGTAAATAACTCAAATTCTGTTTTCATGCCTTTCTTAAATGCAGCAAAACTGTAAACTGGTGACAATCAGTTTGGATTCTGATCAGATGCCGGATTTATCAGCGTCTATTTTAACCAAAACAGTTGTGTGATACCGGTTAACCTATTCTACCTGTTGTCGTCTGCTATATATTTTTTACTGAAGGAACAACGATTTATAAGTCTCAAACGGTTTGGATTCTGATCAGATGACGAATTTCTCGGAAATGATAATGATCCAAACTGTATTGAAATACCTGGTAACCTTGACAGGGCTGCCATTTCTCCGGATTTTTCCTAAATCTTCGGATTTTTATCCTCGCAGATGGTAGCTTAAAACAAGGCGCATTCTGCTTTACTTTCAACCTGCTTTAAGCATTACGTGTCTTAAAAACTAGAACCAGACTATGGGAAAAAGGTATAATCTGGAAGATCGCGCTTAAAATTTGAAAAATTATGGCAACCCTGCCTTGATCACCAACACTTTTTATATCAATAAACAATATTTAGCCATTTCGAGGTACTAGCAGTGGAGATATCTGAAGACTGGATGCGGGTTTAAAGTAAAACAGAATGCACTTTAAGGATGTCGGCCTGTCTTTTTGAGCATTATGAAATTTCCGAAAAATTTTACGAACTCATTTTCCGAAAAATGTTAAGAACTCATTTTTGGTGAATGCAAACAGTCATAAAATACTATTTTCCCGGGAAAAAATTAGATTTTTCGTTCCGGAAGGGACTTTTTAAGTTTTATGTCCTATTCGTAGTTTACAGCATACACCGTTTTCATAGGTAGGTTGCATTTTGTTACATCCGATTTCATTTCAATTTCTCAGAATATAAGCATGACATTTTCATGGAAGTACAGTTTTAGTATAAATTATATATAATTCAAAAGATCAAATGATATTTTTTTGAAAAAAAAAAATTTGGGTAAAAATACACCAAAAAGTGAAAAAATGAGAAAAAATGGATTTTTTCAATAAAACGATCTATATCTTTTTTAAAAGATCCGTGACCCTGTGTTTTTATTTGCTATTTCACTAAAACTTTATGTTTGGAATGCTAAAATCAACAAATAAAAAATTTGGTAATTAGTTTGCTACAATTTGTAGGGCAATTTTCACTGTGCCTTATTCTCCCATTATAAAAAAGTGGGTGGGGTAAATTTTACTCCTTTTCGGTGAAATCAAACATTTTTATTTTGAATCTTGACAAAACATTATTTTCAGAGTTTATTCTTACTATGGTAATATAAATTAGGATACTTTTTGTACAAATAGTTTGTTTAAATAAAGATTGAAAACCCGTAGTACAAAAAAGTAGGAGTTTTTGTGAAGTTTCAATTTTAGGGGGGTAGCCCTGAAAAATCTCAAATTGTGAAAAAGAAAGGTCCGGTACCCCCACTTTTTTCACCAGTTTTGTCACAGAAACTAATTTTACTGTCTGTATGCAAAGTTTGAAGAATTTGGTAATTACTTTCCAAAGGTGCACCTACCCCCTTAAGGCGCATTCTGTTTTACTTTCGACCTGCTTTAATTTTTAGAAGCAAGTCCCTGTTTGAGAGTTCTTTCTTTTAAGTTGTTCTTTCTTCTGATATTACGAAGCAAGACCTAGACGCAGACCTACTTGAAGATACTCATAGAAGCAGAAGCGAGTTTGCTTCTACAGCGCTCCCTCTCTACAACGACACCAAATGGGATACAATAATTGTGTGTGTTGTTCGGGGGGATTTGTTAAAGAGAGGCAAATGGGCTTACATTTGCAAACAGCTTGAATCCAGATCAGACGCCGCGTAACGCGGCGTTTGATCTTGATTCAAGCAGTTTGTCACTCGTTATTCAGTTTTTTTTCTGTCAAAACTTTGAGAAAAGAAGCAGACGACAATTTACAGACGACTTTGCAGCCGTAAATAGGTTGGACATAATTGTTCTGTTTAGGAAACTGCGACATCGGTCATTGTAAGGAGGGAGTCGTTGTTGGGAGGGCCATTGTAGGGAGGGAGCACTGTATTTTAGTCTATTTCCATTTTGCAACAGTTCTTTGAATTTCCACCATTGTATCCGGGACCAGGCAGAGAAGTGGTTAAAGTAGTTAGCAAAGGTTAACAGAATGGGAGAGGTTCACATCAGAAAGTTGCAAAGGGGGGTTTCTGTTTTAGTTTAATCCTACTTTATTTCAGCTACGTGTCTGAATACAGCATGATATTGAGATTAAGTAATATTTGGTATATCTAAATTACAATTTATGTTTTAAATGCTCGCATACTTAAATGGAATCACTATTTCGGTTATCAACTTTACTTTCTTAGCTGCAGTAAAATCGCACAATGGCATTCGCTGAAAGAAAAAAACGTGTTTGTTTTTTAATATATGGTTAAGTTGAAAGTTTTTCAGTGCATGGTAGTGGTAGGAATTTAAAGTATCAATATAATTCAGAGACTTAACTCATTCACCCCTAAAACTTTTAAAGAGACTCGCAACCAGATTTAGCATTAAAAGTAGTAATTTGTAAATATGTGTCAAACGCTTATATAAATGGTAAAGAATTGGTTTAGGATAAAAATTCTGTTTAAAAAAATGTATTTCAATAAAAAAAATATTGAGCTCTGGTGGGATTCGAACCCGGGGCCCGGCATGGGCGGACAGAATGCAAAATAAGGAAACGGCTTAGACCACTGGGCCACGGAACTATTCATATATCTCGGATTGATTTAACGTATTTCAGTGTGTAGCCATGGAAAGTATATACAACTACATAATTCGGCTCGGGTTTATGGCTGAGCCCGTGATCAATTTCTATAGCGTATTTCGACTCTTTGGATAAACTGGAAAATATCTAAAAAACTAAGATTTGAAGTCTTTTCTAGAGGGTGTTTTTAGACTGGTCATATTTTTCCAATGCCAGATGCACGATGTCGATAATGCTACCCTTTTGGTTATATTTGAGTATTTTCTTTCATTTTTGCAAATTCACCATCTAGTTGCGAGTCGCTTTAATGGACAAATTCAATTTCAAGATATGTCTAGTTCACTTTTGACAATTTAAGGTTGATTTGAACAATATATTTCAAAATGACAAACAGTGACTATCCTGTTTGCATAGGACAAGTGTAATCCCCACAGGTACACCCTTCACAGTATGTAAATTCCGGTGTATACCTTCCGGAAGCTGCGATCAGCGAGTCGACAAAATGTCGCGAAATAAGCCACACTCAATCGAAGCCGGTAAGATTTACCTTTATTTTACAGCCCTTTGTATACAAACAATTGTAATATATGGTCCAGTACACTTGCATGATAAATTATTTTCAGTTCACCAAATATCTTCCGAATCTGAAGCAAGATCTCTCTGAAATAAGCTTCTGATCACCGGCACCGCTTACCGTCGCGCCGTGGAAGCGTGATTTAAAACTGTTCCAGTGACACCTATAGTAAATTTCTGCCATCACATTATTAAATTTCACTCGCAGCGAGAATATATCAATGCACCTGAGGTGTCTGTTATTGAAACATAAACTGAAAAACACAAAATAATGTGTTTTCTACAAACTGAAATGGTGTATGACTAGCTGCTTGTTTATAAAAATTCACTGTATAACCAGCCGTGATTTCACTGTATGTTAGCTGCGATTAAGATATTATACCCTAGATTACCTTAGACGTTTTGGATGTCAAAGATTCATTGTAATCCGATATTGTATGCATACCTGAGATGTCATTATAAGAACGAGACCTTAGCAATACAGTAACACACCTGAAACATTCACCACTGGTCCCACAACAGGTGGTCGCATAGATCTTAATTACTCTATGTTTTGCGTTTGTATGCCATTAATCAGAATCTATTTGATGAATGATTCAATGTTGTTAAAAAAAGAACTTGTATCACTTTACGTAATAATTTGGCCCGGACCTTCAAGCATGAATAAAGATTTAGGTAAGGCCTGCGTAATGAGATTGTGTATACGAGGGCCATTCAATTAATTATGTCACTTTTGCGTTTTTCTGGCCTCCAACTAACACTAGCGTATTGAAATTTTGTATGCTTCACAATAAAGTAATTGGTCATTTCATAGACACTGGCTATTGTAGAGGATGTAATGGCGTACGGTGAAATACAGGCTTACGGTAAAGGTCGAATAATGTGAAAATATCAATTCCATTGATATACTTTGAACTTTATTTGATAAATTGAAGATTTGCAGTGTCATGAATGTCATTTTCTAATCAAAACAAGCAATTTAAAGATTACTACTTTTACTTTTAGACGGCTACTATTCAATTTGGCGGGTGCCAAGGTTAAAACTGCTGTTGTAGTTAATCTACTAAAACAACACGCAAAACAAGCATATAAATATATAACTGACAGTGTTGGTAAAGTATCGGGTTCAGAGCATATGCTTTTGATACGGGAGTGTAAAGTTAGAAGTTGTTTTGTGTGGCGGACCACTTATCTTTTTATTGAAAATAATACTACATACTCGTGAAATACGTTGTAAAACCCATGTCGAAAAGCAGAAATATATAGAAATTACACATTTCTGAGCTGCCTTAAAGTGATTTATAATTATAAGCAACACATATTAATCATTTTATCGCCAGATGATGTGTAAAGAAAGATTTAGATTGGTTATTGCGAAATACTAAAATGCGCGGGAAAGGGTTTGAAATGCAATTACGTTTGAAATGCGATCACGCTTTACTTAAATTTAGAAACCAATCAACCGAAAAGCTCTGAGGAGGGTTTATAAAGTCAATATACTGAAAAAATAAGCATTATTATGCAAAACATAAACCTGCAATCCGAATTTTAAGATCGCCCTCATAAATAAAATTGTAGATTTCCCCCACTTGTATAATGGTAAATGATTTCCTGGAAAATTAAACGATAGCCCAGCTACCCCTCCTGTTTCATTCACCGCAATATGGTTCTTATATTTGATCGTTCCTTTTATCGAATAAATATTTTTTATGCCGAGCCATCTCTCAATGTAAGCCGAACCATGCCGTTATACAGTGTTTTCGAGGTACACCTAAAAATGATATTTTTTCAACTTTTTAAATTCAAATTTGAATATATAAATAATATATTTCTGTCAAAGAGAAGTGTATCTAAGGGTTGGACAGAATGACATATGCACAAATCTTATATTGCGCCTATAAGGACCCCGATGACAAAATTAAATGAACGCCCCTCGTACTATAGATACTACCGTCAGTACTTTGGGACGGACAGTAATTTTCCATAAACCGACTGGTGCCCAGTGCCCTACACAACAAATAACCGCACGCAGGTAACTAATCGTTTACAAGATGGCGGCAAACATTTTCGAGGGGCGTCCGGGGGATGCTCCCCCGGGAAAATTTTGAGTTCTACAACACTGGTCCAAGGGGGCATACCTAGACCAATTAGGAAGTGTACGCACTTCTATACTAGGGGGGTCCGGGGGCATGCTCCCCCGGGAGAATTTCATTCCTAGATGGTCTCAGGTGCGTTCTGAGGGCGTTTCCCGCATTCAAAACAGGTGATAAAATAACATAAATCTGTGCAAAAACAGGTGATAAAATAACATAAATCTGTGCAAAAATTTGAATAAAAAAAACGACAAAATCATCAGGAACGTATATACGTCTAATGTACGTTCCTGAAATCATGGATTCTAATTTCAAACCGACAATCAGTAACATTCAGATCTACAACAGAACCATTTGCATTTACGGTCCGTTTTGATAAAATGATAAAGCAGCCCCGTAGGAAGCAAACTGTGATTGAGGGGGCACATGTCGACGTCAGGGGCAAAGCTAATTCAATTGGCGAACGCACTCTTACTGGGAATGCGGAAGGCTCCTCCGGAAAAATATTCCTAGATGGGCTTTGGTGAGTTCTGAGGGCATTTCGAGCAATCAAAACGGGTTAAACAGAAAAATACCATCATCTTTTTTTTTTTAATGTATATGTAAATTCCCAATAACATAATTTTTACCCCCTCTGATTGGTTTAAACACTCTTACTCTAGAGAGGTCCGGGGGCATGCTCCCCCGGGAAATTTTTAATCCTAGATTGTCTCTGGTGCGTTCTGAGGGCGTTTCCCGCATTCAAAGACTATGTAAAAATTTGACTCAGAATAACAAATTATTGATTCTAGGATAATGTTTTTTCCTGACAGCTTGTCTTCCAGCCTTTTATCTCTACCCCCTACCCCTACGATTTTTATAGCATTTTTGGACTTTTAGATTTTTCTATTTTTGAGGACAATGTGTACGCAGTTGCGTTTTTTTTTTTTTGCGTACAGGTAGCTACGCGCCTGCTGGATATGCATTTAATGAGGGTCTGGGGGAGACATTTGTATGAAGAATTAATGAAATGAAACGCTTAAAAAAAACAGACAACTTTCATTTTTGCAACGGATGATGTCAAAAAAAAAACCCACGTCAATTAGCATATCATAGGGTCTGATACTGTAAGTTTTTCATTAACAAACTCGCTACTTGGAATTTTCTTGTCGAGACAAGTTGATCGAGCACACTATAGGCCCGTAGGAAGTCCCAGTAACTATACCAATTTAGGGAACGCACTCTTACTAGGGGTTGATTCCTAGATGGCCTCTGGTTTGTTCTGAGGGCATTTCGCGAGTTCAAGCAGGGACCATATATGTTATATATGGTCCCTGGTTCAAGACAGGTAAAATTCTGACACAAATCTATGTAAAAGTCGGCTAAAAATAACATACATTGTCTGTTCCAGGGGCCCGTTTCATAAAGCTTCGTACGACAAAAACGATCGTAAGTCAGAACTTTAAGACACATTGTACATTTAATTTCTCATTTCTCTATCTAATCCTGTCTTGTGATATCTCTTTGGGATCGTCTTGAAAAGACGATTCAAAAGAGATGTCACAATAAAGGATTAGATGGAGAAATAAATATATAAATCGTGACTTTAATAATCTGACTTACGACAACATTTGTCGTACGAAGTTTTATGAAACGGGCCCCAGGTTAATACAATGTAATTATTGGCAGGTCGTCTTCCATTAATCTCTAACACCTACCAACTCCGATGTTATTTCATTTTTATTTTACTTTTAAATTGTTCCAAATATGAGGATAGTGTGCACACCGTAGCATTGTTTTGCATAAAGGCAGCTATACATGGACGTGCGGTAGGGAGTGGCTAGACCAATGAATAAGGTACACTTTCTTACTAGTGGGGGCATGCTCCCCGGGAAAAAAAATATTCCTAGATAGTCTCTAGATGCGTTCTGAGGTCTTTTCTCGCGTTTGATACAGGCAAAATACTAACATGATTCTATTTAAAAACAATTGGGGTTGACCCCTAACACACCATGACGTCCATTTTATTGCTTTTTCTGCATTTTTAGCCTTTTTTATTTTTTGGACTTCTGAAAAAAAGTGTAGGCACGTGCCTACTTGCCTAATAGAAAGCCAATGCCCACCACCTACTCAATCGGGTGGTGAGGTTGTGATACTTAAATCAAACTCATGTACAGAGCCTGTCATGACAACGGTGCCTGGTCTGTACAATGTTGCAATGTAAAAAGGCTGATGTTGTCATGACACGTCTCATATATTTTTTAAAAATCATATGAAAAAAATATTGTTTTGGACAATGTAGGACTATAGGACTATTTCAACACGTTTCTATAAGTCCAAAACGTACGCCCTGATAAGAGAACTGTTGAAACCGTCCCTGTTTGCTAATACATGTACATAAATAGGAAGTTATGAGGAGTAAAGGGTTTAAGGGGTTTGAATGTATCAATGTCAATAGAAAATTGGGATTCGAAAAACGGTACTTATTAAACCAAGATATCGTGTCTGACCACCGTCTAAACATTTGACAATCGTCAGAATAATCTGTTTTGTAATGTATAAAGAGCATATTGAAGAATATTCGTTGCCTTCATTTGGTACATTCACATATATAACAATTTAACACTATGAACTGGTTTCGTAACGGATTCAGTGATCTCAGCCAGTCATACAGTTTTTTTCCCATTATAAATCGCAGCTATTTATACAGTCGTATTGCAGCTGGTCATACAGTAAATGAAATTAGGTCAGATTTATTTGTAACGAAGTTTTCGTGTAAAGTTCACATTTTCCCACGGAATATTATACTTTTCAGGTAGGTATTTCATTCATTTTGCCATTTCTATCATGTGTGGTGCGGAAATGCTTCAATTGACAAAATTTATGATACCTTTTGAAGCACCTGTTCGTTTTCCCTTGATAATCAGCGATGATCAATCAAAGATTTAACGTTTATTTATCATATCATTGCAGGAAGAGCTATGTGGAATGTTTTTAAACTGTATCACCATGGTAGATTGTGTATTTAATATAAACTAGCGTGTTCTGTTATGGCAAACTTACTTGTCAAAGTGGTCGGAGTCAATCTTGTCAGATAAACTATCGGTAAATATCTCGCTTCGCTGATCGCAGCTTCCGGACGGTATACACCGGAGTTTACATACTGTGCCCTTTGTAAATGACGAGTATACTCGTCGCTATGGTTGAATGTGTTAATGCCCGTCCCCGGGTACTAATCTGGTACCCATTTTAACACATTTGATTAATGATTAACCCCTTCACTGCCATGACGTCATCAATTTTAAACAATAGTCGTCTGATTTTATTTCTAAAATTTAAATTTTAGATATATCTAGTTATTTTGACTTCAAAAATATTAAGAGTGGTATCAAACAGTTTGGATCCAGATCAGACGCCTCGTGACACGGCGTCTGATCAGAATCAAAACTGTTTTCAAATAACTATTGTACTCGGGGTAAGGCAGTGAAGGGGTTAATTCTTTTGGAAAATAGTTCAACTTTATACGAAAATGAATGTGCACTGTTACAAATAGTTCCTTTATGTATGATCCTAGCAAGTGATAGCTTAAAGCATGTTGAAAGTTAAGCAGAATGCGACTTAACCCTTTCATCGCTGATATAGATGACAGCGCTTTTTAGCGCTTTTGATTCATTCATCCACTGAAAATAATAGTTCCACTTTTAAAGTCATGAACATGTACCAAAAGAAATATTTTATATAGCCGAATGAGGCCTTAGACTTTCAACCTACTTTAACTCATTGAGCCCCGGTGACGCATATATGCGTCTTTTACCAAAAGTGTACCTGTGAAAAGTACACTTGTCCTATGCAAACAGTGAAGTCCCTGATCAGAGGGCTCCTGCAGGAGCCCTCTGATCAGGATCTTCACTGTTTGTCATTTTGCAATTTATTATAATAAAAAAGTAACCCTAAATAGTCTATAATGGACCAGTCTTCATTGAAAACTGGAATTGTCCATTGGAAGTTTCAGGGGATAATGAGTTAAGTGGTCACCTGGCTGCGGCTTCAGACTTTCAACCTGCTTTAAGTGGTCGCCTGTCTTCAAAACTAGAATGAGGCTATGGAGCAAAGGATTAAGGCGCATTCTACCTTACGTTCGACCTGCTTAAAATGGTCACCTTTCTTCAAAACCAGAAACAGGCCGTGGAGTAACCGGTTGCACAGGCTATCCGGGCCAGTGATAACATTAGAAATCAGAAGAATGAGTCCTCGGGATGCACCTTCTGTAAACCAATGAGTCCTTGAGACAAAAAGATGTGTCCTTGAAGTTCAAACTTAACCCATTACCCTTTGGCCTATTTCTATTTATGAACACAGGTCCGTCGCAGGTGATCACTTAAATCAGGCTGAAGTAAAGCAAACTGTGCCTTAGGGTTTTATTCTAGCATATAAAGACTATGTGTGATTGTATGATCCATAATTCTAATGATTGTACTAATTGGAATTATACTTGTCAATGGAGGGGTAAATTAACCCTTTACCTGATAGCCTATTTCTAGCATTGAAGATAGGTGACTACTTAAAACAGGTTGAAAGTAAAGCAGAATGTGCCTTAAGGCACATTCTGCTTTACTTTCAGCCTGCTTTAAGCCATCATGTGATTGAATGTAGATATTGTTCCCTTTAATATAATTTCATGACTGATTAAATTGGAACTATTTTCTTTAGCGGAGGAATAAATCATATTCGCTAAAAGGCGCTTCTATGGGGTAATGGGTTAAAGGCACAACATGCGTAATTATGGAGTGATGGGTTAACTCTTGCACTGCCAAAGGCGCAAAAAGGCGACTTTGCAAACATTTTGAATCCTGACACTCATATCAATATTTCTTAAGTCATACAGTGGAGAATCTGTTATTCTTTCCCAATAAACGCGTTTACGCTAAAACTATTATTTGCAGTGCAAACAGTTTGGAGCCAGATCAGACGCCGGGTAACCCGGCGTCTGATCAGGCTCCAAACTGTTTGCCACCAAGATAAACAAGAATTATCAGAATTGTCCAAAAGTTGTTCTTTTCTACGTTTTAGTGCTTTGCGTTTGCGTACGTTTGCGTTTAAACGGGAAAGAATAACAGATTCTCCACTGTACCACCTGAAATCTAACTTTAAAATGATCTGGCAGACGACAATATTGAAGCAGACGACAATGTGGCGGTGAAGGGGTAAAACTCACGATTAATTTGGCAGTGGAAACTATTAATAAAGGTAAGAACAGTAATGGGTCTATGGGACTCTCAACCTTTCAACATTAAAGCGACTCGCAACCAGATGGTGCATTAAAAATAGTAATTTGTAAATATGTGTCAAACGCTTATATAAATGGTAAAGAATTAGTTTAGGATAAGAAATTCTGTTTAAAAAAAATGTATTTCAATGAAAAAAAATACTGGTCTCTGGTGGGATTCGAACCCGGGGCCCGGCATTGGCGGACAGAAGGCAAAATAGGGGAAACCGCTTAGACCAATGAACCACGGAGACTATCCGTTTATCTCGGATCGATTTAACGTATTTCAATGTGTAGCGATAAAAAGTGCATACAACTTCGTGTTTCGGCTCGGGTTTATGTCTGAGCCCGTGTAGAGAAGCAACAACAACAACTATACCGTCTACTAGTCGGTATAGAAAAACGATGGAAAATATCTAAAAATCTAAGATTCGGTGACGATTCTTGAAACTTTTTTTGGACTGATCATATTTTTTTAATGTCAGAAGCCAAGTAATGCCACAAATTTGCTTTTAATTGAGTATTTTATTTTATTTTGACAAGTACACCATCCGGTTGCGAGTCCCTTTAAAGTCCCTGGCAAATCTAATTATTATAGGACCTTGGGTCCGAGGTTATAAAGAGTTTGAGTTTGAGTCTGGGTTTGTTTTCAAGCTAGGCTCAAATCTGACAAATCAAATTATGCTTAAGAACTACTTCAGACTTAACTCAAACTCGGGTGCGCGTGTTAAATTATCACTAACTTAGCATTTAAACACATTTAAAATAGCCGTTCCGGCTTTGCACTGATTCCTAAAAAATGCTACAACTTCGGTGTGGGTGAGTTTATCCATTTAATTTGTTTGTTTTTGATTTTACGTCGCTTTTCAACAGTATTTCAGTCATATCGCGAAGTCCAGCTAATCACAGGTTGAGGAAGACCCCAGAAGTCCTTTATGCACTGTAACAGGCACAAAGCGGCAACTGGGTAGAACCACCGACCTACCGCAAGCCAGCTGGAAGGCTTCCCCACATGAAAAATCCGAACGACCCTACTGGGATTCGAACTCACAGCGGTGAGGAGCTAAGTGATGCAAGTCACAGTGACTATACCACTAGGCCACGGAGGCCCCCGTTTATCCATTTAAAGGCCTAGTGTCCCCTTGCGTTTATCCATTTAAAGGCCTAGTGTCCCCTTGCGAGTAGGCATTGGCAAAACGTGTAGACCGTGTTGAGACACCATGTAAACGCTGCGGCTCATCAGGGTCTGCACTGTTTGCTTTTTCATGTGAAATGTTCTACTGTATGGACAAACAAGGTACAGTGGAGAATCTGTTATTCTGACGTCATTAGTGACGTCATACAGTGGAGAATCTGTTATTCTTTCCCAATAAACGCGTTTACGCTAATACTATTATTAGCAGTGCAAACAGTTTGGAGCCAGATCAGACGCCGGGTAACCCGGCGTCTGATCAGGCTCCAAACTGTTTGCCACCAAGACAAACATGATATATCAGAATTGTCCAAAAGTTGTTCATTTCTACGTTTTAGTGCTTTGCGTTTGCGTACGTTTGCCTTTAAACGGGAAAGAATAACAGATTATCCACTGTAGTGTCTCTAGATCACCCTTGAACGACTGCCATAAGTTAATCTTTAAAAATCCTAAGATTTCCAATTTCTATTTTTCAAGGGAAATTACTTAAAGCAGGTTGGAAGTAAAGCAAAATGCGACATAATGCACAGTCTGCTTTGCTTTCAGTCTGCTTTAAGCTACCATCTGCTCGGATAAATATCTGACCAATCAAACCGACTGCGTGGCTTAGTGGTAGAGCGTCCGCTTGCAGTGCGGGAGGTTGTGGGTTCAATCCCTGGCCGGGTCAAACCAAAGACTTTAAAATTGGTAGTAATGGCTTCCCTCCTTGGCGCTCAGGATTTCGTGTTAGCATTACAACTGGTTCGTCGGTGTCAGAATAAAGTGACCGGCCGGGTACAGTCCCAATGGTGCACCTGAAAAGTGCCCCTGTCCGTCGAATACCCGAAAGGGGTGTGTAACAGTATATAAAGAAAGAAAATAAAAGAAATATCGAAAATTGTCGGGGAAAATCCAGAGTCAGGCAGCCCTGCCCTTGTATATAGGGCTCCAGGGGCCCGTTTTACTAAACTACTTACGCAAATTTTTTGCGTAAGTCAAAATTTTAATTTTTAATTTATATTTTTTATTATCACTTGCTACAAACAGCAAATAGCCAGATCTGGCTAGTTGCTGTTTGCAAACGTTTATGATCGAAAAATAAGAGTTAAACGATTTTGACTTACGCAAATTTGTTGCGTAAGTTGTTTAGTAAAACTGATTAGAGGGAGTAAACTGAACAAATCTAAAATATTCTCACTTATCTTAGCACAATACCCATGCAGACAGGCAGACTCATTGATTGATTGATTTATTTTAAAAAGCTATATATAAATAATGTTTTTTCGGAGCCATATAACCGTTTTTAGTTATTTTATTTATGTGGGAACCCCATCTCTTATGGGGGGGGGGGGGGGGGCAGTGACTCAAATTTCTTTTAAGAAAGGCTACGGTGGAATTAGCCTTTTTAGTTATTTTATTTATGTGGGAACCCCATCTCAGGTCTTCTGATATTGTCACGCCTAGGTAAGGGTTCTCCTGGACCTGCTTTAGTATTTGGTTGTCTAGGGTGTAGAAATGACTGGATCTGTTATTGACACTCATGAGGTAGCACTTCTTGGCATTGAAACGCATACCCCATGTCGAGGCCCAGGCCTCCAGCCCACTCTTGAAAGTCCCTCTGCAGCACTTCATGATCTTCCTGACTCCGGATTGTTCTGTACAGAAGGCAGTCATCTGCAAACAGCCGGACTTGCGATTTAACGGAGTCAGGTAGGTCATTGATGTGACAGAGGAACAGGAGCGGACCAAGCACGGTCCCTTGGGGGACACCGTACCCGACAGTGGCTGATTCAGAGTGTGCTCCATCTACCACCACCTGCATGTGGGGTTTAGTCAAAAACATCTCCAGCCAGTCTAGCAAATTTCCAGTGATTCCATACTTTTTGAGTTTAAAGAGAAGTTTTGAGTGATGTACTGTGTCAAATGCTTTGGAGAAGTCTAAGATGAAGATGTCTGTTTGGAGTTTCTTGTCTTTGTTCTCTAAAAGGTCGTGTACAGTTGTTATAAGTTGTGTCTCGCAGGAGAAGCCTGATCTAAAACCGTGATTTAAATAATAATTTTTTTTTATTAATTTGTTAAGATGTTGTTTTTTTCTAGGTGTTGAAAGAGGTGTCTAGTTGTCTACAAATAATGTGCTCCAATAGCTTACATGATACTGAGGTCAAGGAAACAGGTCTATAGTTTTCGGCCATATGCACATCACATGTGATAACTACCGGCGGCAGGGTGTTCATACCGTTTTGAGAGGCTTTGAGCCGTCTACCTGAACGGCAGACGATTCCTACCGTTATGAATTTTCCACAGCATACCTTTTTTTTTCTAAACACATTCTTATCTTTAACTCGTAAAATCAGCCTCGGCAAGCCCCGCCATGTAAACAATACACAGGTTCAGAGGTCAAATCAGGTCACGCTGTTTGACGGTGCACTATACTACAGTAGCCAATCAGAATAAAGATAGCTTCTACCTACATGTATAACCAATGACATTTAAGCCAACAAGTAAGGTGCTATGTACCGGTATGTAAACACACAAAATCACACATGGCTCGATAAATCCAGTGCTGGGAGATAAGCAATTACGTAATCCAACATCCATGCCAAACTGTATTTTCCCCATTAGAAGCCAACCTTGAATACACACGTGTCATAATTTCTGTTTTGACACCCAACTGGTAAAATCGCCGACTGGCTACACAAGTGTCACTGTGTTCTGAGAATTTCTTTGGTGATATACCACAGGGGGGCATGGACAAATTTAAAATGTATCCTGTTACTATGATAAAAAGTCTATTATTATAGTAGGCTGTCGTTTCCCTAATTTTGTGTTTCAGGCCCTTGTGGCCCACATTCTGAACAGGTCGCGAAGCCGCGACAACATCAAAGACGGTGACCGTCTTCAACCCTAGTGACGAGTATAGATCAAAGGGTTAAGATTATGGTCACCGTCTTCAAGTTTATGTCAATTACAGTGTCACAAACTGCAGCTGCAGATTTTGTCGTGTAAGATATATATCTAGATAAATATTATAAGTGAACCAATAGCTAGATCATTGAATCAAAATGGGCGGGGCTCCTCATTTGAACACATTGTGTGTAATCGTGTCTGAGTAACTCAGTATGAAAAGTATCATATATAGAGAGGATAATTGTGGATGCTATTAGAGGCAAACATTCAAGGTGATTATCTGATATGATCTATTTTAGACTTTTTACTGTCATCTTAATCAAACTTTTTAGGGGTATGGGAAAGCATCAGTAGTTTAGATATGCCGAAGTTCCGCCATATTGGCATAAGTTTTACTTGTAGTGGTACGTTTCAACATTGATCTCAATGTAGGACCAAACATTTTCTTTTTTTAAAAAATCTAATTCTTGGGCCACTGAAAAAAAAACTTATTTTTTGCTGGCCAAAGACTTGGAAGAAATACGGTTCTCATTACATTTGCAAACATATATATGCAAACAGTGCAGACCCTGATCAGAGGCCTCTGATCTGTGTCTTCACTGTTTCCTAATTAAGACCAGGATTTATTAAACTACCAAGAATTGCAAGTAGACTGGTTCATGTTTTGGTAACTAAACTGATTCACAAGGGAACCTAATAAACAAGAATATTTTCTTAGTGTTGAAAGAGTTAAAAATGTGAAAAGGTGTATTTATTAAGCTACATTTATTTTATTTAACCCTTTTTATGCTTACAAAGCTGTTATTAAAGATGTTAATATATTATACTTAGAATTAAATTAAATATTTAACCCTTTCTTTTATAGATCATTTACAGTATTTCGTACATGTGGATGTTTAAAAGAAATTAAAGCAGGCAGAAAGTACAGCAGAATATATGGTATAGGTTTGCTTTACTTTCAGCCTTCTTCAAACAGCTAGGATGTAGGAGAATTTTCCTATTGATCTTTATAAGGTTAGAGTAGAATCATGGACAAGCAATGCTATAAAGGAAATGGTTATAACATTTGTTAGTATATCTTCTGATGTATTCCACAAACCTTTCATATAGCTCTAATTACCATTTTCATCCTGTTTCTCAGTGTTATTTAACAATTTAATGGAATAGACAACTGACACACCCGAGAAAGTCATAGTTTTCCTATTTTATGGATAAAATACCTATATATGGCTAATATGCCCGTTTTTGCAAATCTACCTGACAAATGTCAAATCTACCTGAGAAAATGTTCAAATCTACCTGACAGACCAGTGAGGGTTATCACATGTATATGATGGGGTAGTTTGCCGGTATCTATAGACGCTTGGAAAATGACACTCAGCCCTGTGCTAATTGGGTTGCACATGTTTTGAGCATAATGTTTGAAACCTTAAAAAGATCCTCTTACCCCCCCCCCCCCCCCCCCCCCCAATACGCCACACCAGACATGCCCATCCAAACACTTTCCGAACAGTCCCTCTTAGAACCCAGACTCGAAAATTTTATAATTTTATACTCATTCTTTCCTAGAACTATATAGTTGACTGGAATTCTTTGCCACCTAATATCTCGTCAATCCAATCAACAGCAGATTTTAAATCATCAATCATCTATCAGTTTATTAAACTAATAAACTAACGGCCTTGTTACCCGTTTTGCCTAATTGCACACAACTCTGACATAATCTTCAACCTGATGAAGGTGGTCAGTAATGTTTAGATGTAGATATATAAACCTAATTATTTACCCGAGTTTTCATTATTTATCCGGAGAATACTTTAGAACAAAACATACACCGGTAAACTTTATCCCGGAGAGTAGAATTTTTACCGGAAGTCGTCCTTTTCTACTATTTTGTCGGTGTAAGTGTACTGTTCTCGCAAGAGCTAAGGCCAAATCGGCGACGTACACTGTTTATATATTGACATCGAAGTCTAAAACTCACATAAACATCAAGAATGGCATCCAATGATGAATTAGCCTGCGTTTATGCTGCCCTTATCCTGGCTGACGAACAAGTAGCCGTCACCGTAAGTTGACATGATTCATGCTGAATGTTTTCATTTCACACGTGAGTTTAGCTGTTTTGTAAATATGACAGTGATAATGAGTTTAATGACACAAATTTTTAGGCTGCAGATACAGGTATCCGATTGAAGCATGCGATTGTCAAAAATTTAATGACGTTGCACGGCTGTTGTGAAATGTCGCTGGGACAGCCTTGTTTCTCTTACAGATCTTTCCATCTTCTCTCTATCAAAATTGATGAGAAGTGGCACTTACCCGGCCAGTCACTATCCTAAATCGAAATACTGAGCGCCAAGGAGGGAAACCATTACTAATAACAATTTTCAAGTGTTTGCATTGACCCGGTGGGGGATTGAACCTGCAACCTCCGGAGAAATGCCAGGTTATTCACATCTGTACCAATGACCAGTTTAGGCGCTGGCACAAATACACGCTCCATGGACACGAACTGGAGGCAGTAGACAGCGTGAAGTACTTGGGTGTCCACATCAGTAATGATATGACTTTGAGAACCCATACATGCATCGAACCGCCGCAAAAGCTTGTAGTACCCTGGGGTTCCTACGGAGAAATCTTCAAAACTGCACTAGAGAAGTCCGCGACAGATGCTTCAACACACTTGTTGTTCCCTCACTCAACTATGCATCGGCAGCATGGGACCCATATCTGGAAGCAGACATTAACCAGCTTGACCGAGTCCAACGACGAGGCGCCAGATACGTTTGTAACGTCGGTTAAAAAGCTTTGCAGCTTATGTTCATTGTTATATGTCTTGCCGACTCAAAATAAAATTTATTTGATTTGAACGATTACAAAGACCGGTCGCCAGGCTGTGTTACAAAGACACTAGGATGGCCCTTGCTGGAGCAGACAAGACGCATCCATCGACTCAACTATCTTGCCAAGATCAAACAGAGATGTTGATATCGACCCAGGTGACGCCCTTCGTGCAGGCAACTCCCGTACAAGAGGCAGGGGAAGGCTTCGACATTTTGATGCCCAAGCAACTGTCTACTATCAGTCGTTTTACCCTAGTGACCAGGGAGTGGAACCAGCTTCCAACGCAGGTCACCAACACCAATACCAGTACATCTAGCTCATAATTCATTCATTTATTGTAAAATAAAAGGAAAATTGGTGTAACAATTAGAACTTAAGAGTTAGAAATAAATTAATTTACTACAATTGTAACATGAAATTAATTCAGCATAAAGTACTGTACATAATATAGTAGCAGTGCCTCGGGACAGAGTCAGACTGGGTTTGTAAACTCTTATCAATTTCAGCGGATTTTGCGACCACGCAACATTAACCAGTCTCGATGAAGGGGCATGTATAAATCTTCGCCCGGACCGTTTCCGAAATTCGGCCGTTATTATTATTATTATTATTATACCAGATTTATATAGCGCTCTTTTCACACAGGGGTTGTGCGTTCAAAAGCGCTTCACATGAAGTTACACAAATGTACCTACAAACAAGAAAAGACAAAATATTTACAATATGATCTAAAATAAACGTGAATAAACATATAAAAAGACAGCCCCAAAAATGGCGATCACATTACTCCCATCAATCAGCAATGAAGCAACCGGCTTCTGATTGTCGACCGATAGAAACAATAGTAGAGCGCCCAAATGTAGGCCGCCAGGAAAAGACAAATAACTACAATTAGATATAAAATAAACATAATAAACGTACAAAAGACAGCCCCCAAAAATGACGATCACGTTACCCCATCAATCAAGAGCAACGAAGCAACTGGCTTCTTTATGCGGACTGATAGAAATAACAGTAGAGCGCCCAATGAAGGCCACTAAACATACAGAAGACAGCCCCCAAAACGGCGATTGCACTTTTATCAGTGGTATTGTTTTATACATACTCCCAAAAATGTCAATGGAGTTGCGTAACTTTGTTTACATTCATTGTAGCCAAAGATAAGTTGGAATATGGATGGTTTGCTATGATTTAAAGGGAAAATGTAATTGATAATTGGCAAATATGTTTATTTTGATTGGGAACAGGTCGGATAATTGATTTCTTTTGATTGGGAAGGGTCCGGTCATCAAATTAGTACGTGTCCGTCTCGAATTGGGAACGGGTCCGTTCCCCGGTACCGTTCAAAGAAGGAAAAAAACGCTGAATGCAGAAATAAAGATTTTAGTTTTTAAAATACTCTTGTTATCTGGAGCCCTGTTTAACCTGTTATGACTTCAGCTTGACATTCAATTTCATTAACCCTTAGCCCGCCAAATAAATTGTCGTCTGCTATATTTCTCGTCTGCTTCAAGTTTCAAAGTGCTTCAAAGTTGCTCAAAATTGCTGAATATGTTGTCCGAGTGTCAAACAGCTGCTTCAAAGTTGCTCAAAATTGCTGAATATGTTGTCCGAGTGTCAAACAGCTTGGATCCGGATGAGACGCCGAGTTACTCGGCGTCTCATCTGGATCCAAGCTGTTTGCATATGGAGCTATAGTCGTGAGTGGCAGGCTAAGGGTTAATGCCTCCCTCATACTATTTCTTTTTTTATTACTTCTGTTCAGATTCAGTAGAATTCCAGTTGGTTTGAGACATGGGTGCAGGGAGAAGCGAGAACATTGAAATTGTCAAAATAATTAAATATTGATCTATTCTTTCAGGATGAGAAAATCACGACCATATTGAAGGCAGCTGGTGTATCCGTGGAACCATACTGGCCAGGTCAGTATCATTTTGAAAAGAATGCACCCTCGGACACGGGGCTCCAGATAAGAGGGAGTAAACTGAACAAATCCATCATTTCAACAAATTTAACATTTTCTCGCCCATAATGGCATTTCAGCACCAAATCCTATGGTGTAGCTATTTATTAGAATCTTCTCAAAAAAGATGATTCTTATCAATGAGTAGTAACACCATAGGGTTTAATGCAGAAACAAAAGATTTTAATTTTTGAAATTCTGCCCTTATCTGGAGCATTACGTAAAATTATAAGTCTCCATTATTATCAAAAGCCGATTCTTTAAAGACATCACATGAACAAGCTTGGGTGGTAACACCTACCCTCCGTATATAGTTTGACCACTAACGGTGGTACAGGGTTTTCCCGGACGCAGGTTTCCTGCATCTTGGACGCAATTCTGTCACCTGGGACTCCTATTTGTCCAACCCCAAGAGTCCCCAGGACCCTCAAATCTTTGACCACATTTTACTCCAAGCCCGCAAATTCTCAGATATGTAGATACTGATGTGGGGTATGCTTCATATACCATCAGATATTAATCATAAATTTGCACTGTTAAACAGGTTACAAAGGTTTTTCAATTTATTTGTCAACATTGTAATGCATTTACAAATTAAATTAATTTGGGACCCCCAAATATGCTGAGGGACTCTCAAAGTGAAAGGTTTGAGGGTCCTTAGGACTCTCATTTACAAAATGCAAGGGAAAACCCTGGTGGTAGCGTCTAGGCAAAGAATCACCCAGGCGTCTCATGTGAGGCCCGCACCTAATATTTGATAGCTTGGTTAGTAAAACCCATTGAAAAACCTATTGAGATCTATTATGTAAGGGCCTCTATTCAAAGCTGAGCCATTGCCTGAAGACTTTTCTCGTGCTGTATACCGGTATATACCTGTATTTTGACACCTACTACACAATGAGGGGGGGAATCAATGAAAGAACTGACTTAATGTCTTTAAAGCATAGCTACAGAGCACCAGATAAGGGTAGTTTTTCAAAAACTAAAATCTTTATTTCTGAATTAAACCCTATGGTGTCACTACTCATTAGAATCGTCTCTTCGAGACGATTCTAATGAGTAGTAACACCATAGGATTTGGTGCTAAAGAGAGTGAGAAAATGTTGGATTTGTTGAAAAAACTAACTCCTATCTGGAGCCCTGTAGCTACTCGTCAGACTGATGTGATGCTATATGTATTGCATCATGGGTTTGAAATGTTTACAACTTATGACAGCTCTCATAATTTTTTAGGCCAATATTCCGTCACGATTTCCTGAGGGAAACTTACGAGTATACTTTACTCCAAAAAATTGGTCCAAATTGTCATGCTTTTGATGTCAAATTTATCCAGATGGTCCAGTGACGACACCAAATTCCTCTTGTCTAAAGGCCCTTTTCATACTTCCCCCAAAAGAGGCTGACAAACCATTTAGTGAAGCCTTCAAGTAAAGACCTTAATATGTTGCTTTGCGGACAATGGATTCAATCTTTTGCATTAAGAGTACCGAATTTAACCCATTACCAGCCTGTGTCTAGTTTTGAAGACAGGTGACCACTTAAAGCAGACTGAAAGTAAAACAGAATGCGCCTTAAGGCGCATTTTGGTTTACTTTCAGCCTGCTTTAAGTTACCACTTGCTAGGATATAGGAAATATTTCTTCAGGTGCATATTTATGATTGTAAAAAGCTGAATTATTTTCTTCAATATAAGAATTAAATAAAAGGTGTTAAAGGGCGTATTTATGGGGTAATGGGTAGTATGAGTTTAGGCATAAATAGGTACATCTATGGAGTAAAGAGTTAAAGATAAACATGTATGGATTCTGTATTTCAGGTCTGTTTGCTCGTGCTCTGGAGGGAGTGAACGTGAAGGAACTGATCACCAATGTAGGAAGCTCTGCTGGCTCAGGTCCAGCCGCTGGTGCAGCCCCAGCTGCTGGTGCCCCTGAGGCAAAGCAAGGTATGAACAGTGGATTTAAAATTTTAATTCAGAAATAATAAATTCATATCAGTGTGCAATAAAACATGGATGGGAGTTGAGATGCGTAGTAATTAAATCACAAGGCCGAAAGTAAGAGGGAGTAAATTGAACAAATCCAATATTTTCTCACTCATTTCAACACAAAATCCTACGGTGTTACTAGTCATTAGAATCGTCTCTTCGAGACGATTCTAATGAGTAGTAACACCATAGGGTTTAATGCAGAAATAAAGATTTTAGTTTTTGAAAAACTACTGTTATCTGGAGCCCTGGGTAAGGACTTTGTGTAGCAGAGAAAATTAAATGTCATGTTTTACAAAGGTGTTTTTCTCCTTGAATGTTGGGAAATTTCTTCATCTGCTGCTGTTGTAAAAATAGAACTTTCAGAATTTCTTTACACAGCTTCTCTTCAGGATCCAAACTGTTGTCATGGTTTCACTGCTAGCATTGCTAAGAGTTATAAGTGCAAAATGAAAGTAAATCAGAAAGCCCATGTAGGAGAATATTAGTAATTTTACCTTTTCCCTCATAGCTTGATCAGTATTGTATAGAAATAATAGATTGTTGCTTAAAGCAGACTGAAAGTAAAGCAGAATGCTTCTTAAGGTGAACTGCTCCTTTTTTATCCTCTCAAGAAAAATTATTCCACTTTATACTGTCATGAATATCCTATTCTACGTATTCATGACTTTATAAACTGAAACTACTTTCTTTAGTGAAGTAATAGATCAAGGCTGCAGATAAGAGGAGTATTTCAAAAGCTAAAATCTTTGTTTCTGCATTTAACCATATGGTGTCACTTCTCATTAGAATCGTCTCTTTGAGACAATTCTAATGAGTAGTAACACCATAGAATTTGGTGAAAAAATGTTGATTGTTGAATGTGTTCACTTTACGCCCTCTTATCTGGTGCCCTAATTAGAGTAAGGCGTAAAAGGTGTATTAATGGGGTAAAGAGTTTTTACTGTATATTGCTTAGGATGTTTACATAGATTTCAATTTGTCATTGCAGAGGAGAAGAAAGAGGAGAAAAAGGAAGAGTCCGAGGAATCCGACGACGACATGGGCTTTGGTGAGTCAACTCTTTTGATGCATATATCCACATATTTTGCAAAAAAAGTGTACTAAGTCTTGTCATATTGCAATACATTAACATATTCAACCCTAGTGACGAGTATACTCGTCGTTTACAAACAGTGTACCTGTTAGGATTACACTTGCAAAATGTGTAGACCCTGATCAAAGGGCTGCTTAAGGAGCCCTCTGATCAGGGTCTACACTGTTTGTCACTTTGAAATATATTGTGAAATCAACCCTAGATAGTCGAAAATTGTCTACACTTATCTTGAAATTGGAATTGTCCATTAAAAGTTTCAGGGGTGAATAAGTTTAACAAAACTGATCCTGGTCAAAGATCGAAAAAATTAGAAACTGGAACTGTCCATATGAAGTTTCTAAGAGAAAATGGTTACGTTGTACACCCCCGAATTTTCAAATAAACTATCAGTCTAGGGGCATACTGTTTATAATTTGGCATTGTTTGCACAAATACCATAGATGTGCATGTTAATAGGCAGGGCTCCAGATAAGAGGGAGTATTCTGAACAATTCAAACATTTTCTCATTCATACATCACCAAATCCTATGGTGTTACTACTCATTAGAATCGTCTCTTCGAGACGATTCTAATGAGTAGTGACACCATAGGGTTTCATGCAGAAATAAAGATTTTAATTTTTGAAATACTCACCTTATCTGGAGCCCTGAATTATAGGATTTTGATCTGCTTTAATTATTCCCAAAATTACAGCCATTTGAACTTGATTTTTTGGTGGCCAGGCAACGCCATCCCTATAGTTTTAGCATTAAATAACCAGTCTAAAAGATCTACAAGTGTGTCTAACAAGTAACGGTTCAACTCTTTGCATGCTGGGTAATTTCTTCTTCCGCCACAATTGTCTGCTACTGTTCTAACAAGGGCCACTATGGCCCTAAATCCATGTACACCGTGTGACCTAGTTTTTGACCGGGCATGACCCTCATTCTAACTTGACCTTGATTTCAATGAGACAAACATTTTGTTCAAGTTTCATGAAGATTCAATGAATTTTGTAGTCTCTATAGAGTGTTAACGAGGTTTTTCGATGATTAATTGACCTTGTGACCTAGTTTTTGACCGGACATGACCCACATTCGAACTTGGCCTAGATTTCATTGAGGCAATCATATTGATGAAGTTTCATGAAGATCAAATGAAATTTGTAGCCTCTAGAGTGTTAACAAGGTTTTTCGATAATTTGACCTAGTGACCTAGTTTATGACCAGACATGACCCACATTCGAACTTGACCTAGATTTCATTGAGGCAAACATTTTGATGAAGTTTCATGAAGATCCAATGAAATTTGTAGTCTCTAGAGTGTTAACAAGGTTTTTCGAAGATTTGACCTAGTGACCTAGTTTTTAACCGGACATGACCCACATTCGAACTTGGCCTAGATTTCATAGAGGCAATTATATTGATGAAGTTTCATGAAGATCAAATGAAATTTGTAGCCTCTAGAGTGTTAACAAGGTTTTTCGATAATTTGACCTAGTGACCTAGTTTTTGACCGGACATGACCCACATTCGAACTTGACCTAGATTTTATTGAGGCAAACATTTTGATGAAGTTTCATGAAGATCCAATGAAATTTGTAGTCTCTAGAGTGTTAACAAGGTTTTTCGAAGATTTGACCTAGTGACCTAGTTTTTGACCGGACATGACCCACATTCGAACTTGGCCTAGATTTCATTGAGGCAATTATATTGATGAAGTTTCATGAAGATCCAATGAAATTTGTAGCCTCTAGAGTGTTAACAAGGTTTTTAGATAATTTGACCTAGTGACCTAGTTTTTGACCGGACATGACCCACATTCGAACTTGGCCTAGATTTCATTGAGGCAAACATTGTGACCAAGTTTCATCAAGATCCAATTAGATTTGAACCTGGTAGAGTGTTAACGAACAATTGTGGACGGACGGACGACGGACATCCAGCGATCCTAAAAGCTCACCTTGGCACTACGTGCCAGGTGAGCTAAAAATAGAATGTTTCAAAATTTCTTTTTGAAAACGGGGTCAAAGTCGAACAATTTGGATCCTGATGAGAGGCTCAGCTGCGCCTCAGGCTCACCTGGATCCAAACTGTTTACACAGATGATGATTCTGCCGCTATCGTGCAAAGGGTTAACTTGATATGATGTGTTATTCAACTAACTCTGTATTTCTCATTTCAGGTCTGTTCGACTAAGGAATCCAGATTATCTGTTGGATGTCGTTTATGACTTAAGGAAATAAATTAAAAAATAAACAAAAAAAGTAGTATATGATTGTTAGTGTTTTATATGAACAAAGCCTGTCGGTTACACAAACTGCAGGGCTCCAGATAAGGGGAGTATTTAAAAAACTAAAATCTTAATTTCTACATTAATGATTAAACCCTATGGTGTCACTACTCGTTAGAATCGTGTCTTCGAGACGATTCTAATGAGTAGCAACACCATAGGATTTGGGCTAAAAGGAGTGAGAAAATGTTGGATTTGTTCACTTAACTCCCTCTTATCTGGAGCCCTGATACAGTAAATCCTTTGTTAGTTTAGCAGTCACTAGATTATATAGGATTGCGATCTAAAAAACCAAACATGTTTCCTCGGTTACAGATTTGTTTAAATGGGGCCAGTCAGTCGTGTTAAGAAATGTCGTACTTATTAATATTTTCGTAAGTCAGATTCTGAATATATCAATTATTTATTTCTCCATCTAATCTTTTCAAGACGATAGCAAAGAGATGTCACAAGACAGGATTAGATGGAGAAATCAGAAATTGGGTGTATTTTTAACTGTACAGTTATGCAATGAAAGATAAAAGTAATATCAGTGTTCCAGATAAGAGGGAGTTAACTAAATATTTCAAGAATTTCTCTTGTTTATATCCAACCCTATATATGATGTGACTACTCCTTAGATTTGTCTCTGATATGATTCTAACAAGCGATCACACCATAGGGTTTTTAGCAGGCATAAAGATATTAGTTTTCAAAATACACCCCTTCTCTGGGAACCTTGGTATGGTTTCAAATACAGTAAATCATGTTCGAGTGATCAGTCTGGCCTGTATACAGTAAATCCTCGTATATTACGACCTTGAAAATTGGTCTAAAGGACTGTTACTATTTAAGACGGGTGACTGCTTAAAGCAGGAAACTCCTATAGGAACTTTCTGATTTACTTTGATTTCTCTTTAAGAAAACAACCTGGGTCCAAGGTTATAAAGCGTTTGAGCTGAGTCTGAGTGTGTTCTCAAGCATTTGATTGGTCAGATTTGAGCCTAGACTCAAATCTGACCAATCAAATGCTTAAGAACGAATTTAGACTCTACTGAAAAGCTTTATAACCTTGGACCCTGCCTCAAACAATTTAGCTCATTTATTGGTAATAGAGAGGTTTTATTATTCAAGCTGATTTCTTAATGCAGGCTACATATATAATGTTTCTAGGAGCTTTCTGCATTAAGAAAATAAATGCCTCAATTATTTCCAGACAGTTTGGACCCAGATCTGATATGGAGAAAACTTGACGTTTGATCAGGCTCTGCCAATCATAAGCTCACCTGAGCTAGCTCAGGGTGAGCTTTTGCAATCTTTGAATGTTCGTTGTTTTAGGGTTTATAATCTAGAGGCCACAATATTTATCCAATCTTTCTCAGATTGTTTATTACTATTTATTTATGCTTTTCGGTGGATTACCGGAAAATAGCAGTGGATTATCACTTGGTAATCCACTGCAGTGGATTATCACCAATCGCCGTTTTCCCCATAGGGCTCCCCAAAAATCTTAGTCAATCGTGTCTTATCGTTAAATTCCGGCAGTCCGATTTGTCGCGAACCACTCAACGGAAGAACACGAATCCAAAATCGGGAGCAACGACGTAATTCAGATGACTTCAAATCAATAAATAAGTGACGTCATCGTACAGGAAACTGTTTCGTTAATGTGTTCGATGTAAACTTGGGGCTCAACATGGGGTAAATCATGTAATAGGTGTATATAGGCCACTCGTGAAAATATAACGTCTGATGTTCACTCAATGGATTAAATTTCTATCTTATACTGAAAAAAACAATTATCCTCCATTTATTTATGCTTTTCGGTGGATTACCACGATATAGCAGTGGATGATCACTTGGTAATCCACTGCAGTGGATTATCACCAATCGCTTTTATTATGAATTTTCCCCGTAGGGCTCCCCAAGAATCGTAGTCAATCGTGTCTTATCGTTAAATTCCGGCAGTCCGATTTGTCGCGAACTACTCACCGGAAGAGCACGAATCCAAACTCGGGAGCAACGAAGTCATTCGGATGACGTCAAATCAACAAATATACCGCCAACTGTCACGCACGTGTGTGTTCGACATAAAACGTGGGGCTCAACACGGGATAAATAATGTACGTTCGCTTTCAAATTTTAAACAATTTCGTTTAAAAAGTGGCTTAAAAGCATAAATAAATAGAATAACTGTTTTTTCAGTGTAAGATCGAATTTAATCCATTTCGTGAACATCAGACTGTTATATTTTCACTCGTGGCTTCGCCACTCGTGAAAATATAACGTCTGATGTTCACTCAATGGATTAAATTTCGATCTTACACTGAAAAAAACAGTTATCCTCTATATAACAGTTTGGATGTGAATTCAAGTATGGTTAAAATCGGACCAATAGATCAAGAGTTATGTACCTTTGAATTGCTGAAAATGCCATAATTAACAGTGTTTACACTCTAGAGGCGACAATTTTTAGCTCGGTGAGCTTTTGCAATCCTTGAGCGTCCGTCGTCAACAATTTTAGTGTTTACACTAGAGGCCACAATATTTATTCAATCTTTCTCAAACTTGCTCAGATTGTATATTACCATAATAGTTCGGATGAGTTCGATTATGGTTGAAATTGGAACAAAAGGTCAGGAGTTGTCTACCTTTGAATTGCTGAAAATGCCATATTTAACGGTGTTTACACTCTAGAGGCCACAATATTTATCCAATCTTTCTCAGATTATATATGACCATAAGATTTCGAACGAGTTCAATTATGGTTGAAACCGGACCTAATAGATCAACAGTTATCTACCTTTCAATTGCTGAAAATGCCATATTTAACAGTGTTTACAATCTAGAGGCCACAATTTTTATCCAATCTATTTTAAACTTGCTGAGTTGTATATGACTATAAGAGTTCGGATGAGTTTGGTTATGGTTAAAATCAGACTAATAGGTCGGATGTTATCTACCTTTGAATTGCTGAAAATGCCATATTTAAGGGTGTTTACACTCTAGAGGCCACACTTTTTATCTAATCTTTTAAGTTCACCTGAGCCAAAGGCTCAAGGTGAGCTATTTGGATGGCCCACGACCTGTAGGCGATGCTATGTGCCAAATATCTAAGCTCTGGCCCTTGAAGTTTCAGAGAAAAAGATTTTTTAAGGTTTCATAGAAAAAAAATCTATTTTTAGCTCCTGTGACCTAGTTATGCAACCGACCAGAAACATTTGAACAATTTTGGTATAGAACATCTAGAAGTGTCACCATGCCAAATATCAAGGCTCTGGCCATATTAGTTTCAGAGAAGAAGACATTTGAAAATTTCACTATATAACTATGTAAAACTGTGACCCCGGGGCGGAGCCAATTTTGACCCCAGGGGCATAATTTGAACAAACTTGATAGAGGACCTGTAGATGATGCTGTGTGCCAAATATCTAAGCTCTGGCCCTTGCAGTTTTTGACAAGAAGATTTTTTAAGATTTCCTTATTTTTTCACTTTGGTTGCCATGGCAACCCGAGTTCTGCATTGTTTTTAATTCTTTGAACAAATTTGAAAGAGCTTGACCCAAGGAACATTTCTGTAAAGTTTGGTTGAATTCTGTCAAGCGGTATAGGAGGAGATGTCATTTGTAGCAATTTGTTAACGACGCCGGACACAGGGCCATCCCAATAGCTCACCTTGAGCCTTTGGCTCAGGTGAGCTAACAAGAGGGCCTGTCAAAGGCCCTGATATCGCTCACCTGTTGTACTGAAGCTTGATAGCTTTACCTTTCTGTTTCATCCGTTTTAATCTAAATCCATTCAAATTTGTAGTATAGCATGTAAACAATTTTGGATTACAACCGTATAATTCTAGTATAGTAGTCTTTAGTAGAGTACATCAAGGGCAGATAACTAAAGCCTAAACAATACTGAAATGAAGCCTTTTCTATCATTTCAAAGTATATCAAGGGCAGATAACTATTGCCACAATAATTAGATTTCAACAATAATTGCACTCCTTTGAGAACTTGTAAGTAAATACTTTGTGTGCAAGTAAAATCAAAATCCATTGAAAACTGTAGTTGCAAGAGTGTAAACGCAGTTCGATATGGCATTTTCAGCAATTCAAGGGCAGACAACTCTTGACCTATTGGTCAGATTTCAACCATAATCACACTTATTTGAACTCTTATGGTCATATACAATCTGAGCAAGTTTGAGAAAGATTGGATAAATATTGTGACCTCTAGAGTGTAAACACTAAAATTGTTGACGCCAGACATTCAAGTATTGCAAAAGCTCACCCTGAGCTAGCTCAGGTGAGCTAAAAAGTTGCACATTAATATTTATTGTGTTAAATACATGTGAAAATTTCAATACCTGATAAAAGTTAAGCAGAAAGTCCCTAAAGAAGTTTTCTGCTTTACTGCCATCTTGCACCTATCAAAACACAGATATAGCTAATTTTGCACATTGCTATTGAAGAAAGGGTCAATTCATTCACCCCTGAAAATTTTTAATGGAAAACTCCAATTAAGTCTAGTCCATTTTCGACTATTCACTGGGGCCCCAACTAGTATTTTCATCAAATGTTTGGCTACGACAACTCATGTTGGTACTATAATAGCTTTGTATTCCTACGAAGGCAATTTTATTTTCGTAGCAAAGTATTTCTCAGTATATACACAGACTTTGTAGGAATACAAATCTATTATACAGTAAGTTGACGAACTTGTTGTAGCAAAACATTTTGATGATAATTATCATTAACCCTTTCCCCCATAGAAGCTCCTTTTAGCGCATTCAGTTTATTCTTGCCTTGAAGAAAATAGTTCCAATTTATACATTCATAAATATGTATAATACAAAATATTTTCTATATTCTAGCAGATGATAACTTAAAGCAGGCTGAAAGTAAAGCAGAATGCGCTTAAAGCGCATTCTGCTTTACTTTCAACCTGCTTTAAGTGGACACCTATATTCAATACTGGAGATATGCTATGTGAGAAAGGGTTAATACATAGTTGGCCCCCAGCAATAATAATAGAGTTGTTTTTGTCAATGTATTGCAATATTACACAGTGCATGAGCCTTCTGATCAGGGTCTACACTGTTTGCATAGGATAATAATACCTTCTCTTCCATTTGTACATTATGAGTTTACTCTTCACACTGGTAGAAAGTGTGAACACAGGTTGTATTATAGTCTCTAGGAAAGGAATGAACAACAAAACTAATTTTAAACAGCAGATTTATGTACAATATTACATAGAAATTGCACAAGCTTATGCTGTCGTCTGCTCTGATGGCATACTTCTGATGATGTCGGAGTCACCTGAAAATACAGCAAATAGGACAATTAGTACATCTTAGTGAGCTTTAACCCTTTCCTACACAGCTATTGGTGCAATGTGACTGCAGACATTATTAAACTATCAAGGGTGATTACTGTTTAACCCTTTAACCCATATTCTGTTTCTAGTTTTGATGACAGGTGATCGCTTAAAAGCAGGTTGAAAGTAAAGCAGAATGCCCATTCTGATTTACTCTCAGCCTACTTTAAACTAAAGTATGGAAACTATTTCTTATGATATATGTTCATGACTGCAAAACCAAACTATTTCTTCAGCAGAAGGAAATACTTTATTTTTTATTACTTACCCACTATCCCATAAATATTCCTTTAATATATTCCTCCACTGAAGAATATAGTTTCTCTTTATACAGTCAAGAAAATTTTTATCACAAGAAATACTTTCTGTATCCTAGCAGATTTCAGCTTTAATTTCAACCTGCTTTAAAGTATCAAGTTGTATATACAATATATTACAAAAAGACAGAGTGCCTCTGATCTGGATACACACTGTTAACATGGAACAAAATTGGACTGTTGGTAAAAGATTAGTGAACTTGTTCAATGCGTCAATTGTTCCATTTTAGCCATTTTCTTTGCCCAACAATGCCTCTACCGAAACGAAAACTCCACATAGGTAAAACAAATGAATATCAATTGGTGGTGCTCAAAACAAGTGGTTACTTAAAGCAAGAATAAAGTAAAGCAGAATGCTCCTAAAGAAGTTCTCTACTTAATTTTCCTCATGCTTTTATGAAACACTTAACCATAACAACTTAGCAGTTTGCACTTATACTTGTTCACTTTTAAACTGTAAACAATTTAATTTGCCATATGCAGTATTCTTTCTACCATAACCCATTGTAAATTCGCAATTTTTTTTTTTATATATGTGGCGGTTTTGACCATATTTATAGTAAAATGACAAACTGATAAGGAGCCCTCTTATCTGGGTCTTTACTATTTGCATATGACAACTCTACTCTTCAAAGGTACTGTTTGTAAATGACGAGTAAACTTGTTGCTAGGGTTGAATGTGTTGATTGTATACAGAATCTCTCAAACAGACTCTGGTGCCCGGTCTTACCTGGGTCTGTAATGCTGAGGGTACACACTCGGAAGTATTTACCACAGGCGGTTCCCAGTTCAATGTTGTTACCAGAGTAGTGATGGACACCGGTCTTGGCCAACATGGCGTAGTATTCAATCTCGCTCTTCCTATAAAACAAACATTCTATGTTTACATTATGATGACTCATAACCTTTTGCATGCCATGTAACTGTCACCTACAACAATTCCTGGAGTTATTTATCTGTATTTACTTTCAAAATATATGATTGTGGCTACCAGTTTGGATCCAGGAGATACTCTGCTGCTCATCCCGATCCAAAAAAGTTTGCAATAGTAAATACAAATTAACCCAGCGCGCTGAAGCTGAAGGTCAAAACCTAATCTTGCTAACTACAGAACTCGAGATGAGGTAAGTACCAGATGGAATTTCAAAAGCTTCCTCACATCTCGGGGTTCCAGATAAGGGGAGTTTTTCAAAAGCTAAAATCAATATTTCTGAATTAAACCCAATGGTTTCACAGTCCCTGTCACTACTCAAAGAGACAATTCTAATGAGTAGTAACAGTAACACCATAGGATTTGATGCTGAAATGAGAAAATGTTGAATGTTTGGTTTACTCCCTCTTATCTGGAGCCCTGCATCTCTACCGAACCATGTATTATGACTACTCATTAGAACCATCTGAAAGAGACAATTCTAATGAGTGTCACAGCTAACAGTTGGTGTGGTCAAAAGAAGATAATGTTCAGTTTACTCACTTTCATTTGCTGTCTGTCATATGAAATATTTGAAAGTTTTCAATATATTCAGGTTAGTGGGATCAGGGCTCCAGATAAGTTGGAGTAAACTGAACAAATCCTACATTATCTCGCTGGTTTCAGCACAAAATCCTATGGTGTGACTACTTATTAGAATTGTCTCGAAGAGACTATTCTAATGAGTAGCGACACCATAGGTTTTAATGCAGAAATAAAGATTTTAGTTTTGGAAATACCCCCTTTATCTACAGCTATAATACAGGTGACAGATTAATACAAGACAAAAAGCACAGCAGCTGAGCCATTTTGCATTACTTTCATCACACATAAATCTGCGATTTATTTTTTTTACACTTTTGAACATTCATTTGTCAGAATCTAAGCAACTCAAAGTACTCAATGAACTCATAGTCATAATAAAGTATTAAAGTTTCTTTCATCTTACATATACTCAAGGGTAAACTGCCAAACTAAAGCCACCGAAAGTAGGTCAAGAAATATCTTTAACAAGCTACTGGACCAACAAGAAAATAATTTATGCAACAATAATGATAAAATGTCATATTGCAGACTGCAGAGATAGATTCACATAATTTAACCCATTACCCCCAATGCCATTGATATGCATGTTTACTTTAAGCCTTTTACATTTATTCCTCTGCTAAAGAAAACGGTTCCAATTTATAGTAATGCATATGCAACATCAGAAATATTTTCTTTATCCTAGCAGGTCATGGCTTCAAAGGCGGCGGAAAGTAAAGCAGAATGTGCTTTAAGACACATTCTGCTTTACTTTCAACCTGCTTTAAATGGTTACATGTCTTCAAAACTAGAAACAGGCTATGGAGTAAAGGGTTAAAATGTTACCGTCATGTATCAAATAGACACTAACTTTACCTGATTACAACTCATTGTACAACCTGACCGTCAAGCCCTTCATTTGAGCTTTCTGTCCGGTCTTCAGGTAGAAAACATAGGACATGAGTACAGAAAGACTTCATCTTTGCCACATAGTATATATGACTCCGAAGTCAGGTTTTTATTCACATATAAACACATATATTTACCATCAAATATAATTATGCCAATATAAACATTATCATTCTTACTTTCTAACAGATTAAAACAAACTTATAATGTATTGGTTTATTATTCAAGTTACTTCTCTTTAAACACTGCCTTCATGTCTGTGTGTTACTTTGTCAGAAATACAATGCCATTACATGTACAGTCACAACTCTTGAACTGTTAGCTTAATGCTTGGGTCTAATCCTAAGTGAGGAGACCAGGCCCAGCGCTTGAGTTGGGTCTCAGTGCGTTCTCAAGCATTTGACCAATCAAATGCTTGAGAACGATTTCAGACTCAGCCCAAACGCTTTATAAGCATGGACCCAGATCTCCCATTATTTCAAAACATTTTATTATATACAGTGTACTGAACAAAATACAAACAACCCTGATCAGAGAGTTTGAACTTCCTGCAGGTGCTCTGACTGCTCTTGGTCGGCACCGTGTCATTTTGAAATATACTGTTAAAATCTTTTTTTTTAAATTGGTATTAATTGGAAACTGGAATTGTCCACTGTAAGTTACATTCTTAATGTGTATTTAGGGCTCCAGATAAAAGGGAATTAAGTGAACAAATCCAACATTTTCTCACTCATTTTAGCCCAAATCCTATGGTGTTACTACTCATTTATAGAATCGTCTTAATGCAGAAATGCAGATTTTAGTTTTTGAAATACTCCCCTTATCTGTAGTCCTGTGCATTTTTATTAATTTCTTCTCGGACGGTATGTGGAATCTTAGTTTACCTGAGTGGTGGGGTGTTGCTGGCAATGATGACCAATTTGGCCTTGCCCTGCCTGAGTGTCTTCAGAGTCTGTTTGTAGCCAAGCACAAACTTTCCACTTTTCATCACCAAACCCAAACGAGAGTTGATGTTCTCGATACTCTTTTTCTGAAATAGAAACAATAACCTTACAGTTGATATTGATACAACAAAGAGATCTACTATCAGTGACTTTTTACTCATTCACTTTTAATGGACAATTCCAATTTCAAAACAAGTTTAGCCCATATTTTTCCATTTAGGGTCGATTTTAACAATATATTTCAAAATGACAGTGTAGACCCTGATCGGAGGGCTCCTAAGGAACCCTCTGATCAGGGTCTGCACTGTTTGCATGGGACAAGACGTATAACCATCAGAGATACACTGTAGCTAGGGTTCAATGTGTTAACCTGCAAATCACAAGGGACTGTCTGCTTCATACAGTTACTTATTAAATTTTTGCAAAGAAATTGATTTTTAAAGATTTGATTATGAACCTGTGGTAGCTTCTGTACACAAGTCGAAACTGGTTTGAAACTGGCATGATGATCTCCAAGTGGGAGGTCCGATTCCAAGGTCCTGTCAGTATGGGCGTGTTCGATTATCAGTCAGGAATTGACGGGATTGACGGAATCAAAATCGAATGGTCCGGAATTCAAGGAGGTGGTGTGAGTAGAATTGTGACGTATCAACATGGTTCCCGGCACAATTTGACAACGCTTCGACAGCAAAGTTATACTATGCAGGGAACCAGACTACCATATTTGCAAGGGTTCAATTCCGTTTTTACTTGATTTACTAATTCCATGGAATCGTTCCAAACAGTTCTGGAACACAGGCACTCGATGACAGGATTTATATAAATTTCCGTGTCCCTTCTCATATATCAATAATACAAGGTATCCCTTACGCCATCTTTATAAAGAACGGAAGTGCTGTTATTGTATCCTTGACCTGGCTAGCGCGCGGTTCTGTACGGACATCTCGGGAACCAAACGGAGAATGAACGGAGAGTAACAATACGCTGGTTCCCAAAAGGACCTTACAAAACCGCGAGCTAGCCGCGTCAGGGTATAATATCTAGAACTTCCGTTGCTTAAAAAGATGGCGAGAGAGATACCTTGTTTTATTTATATATGAGAAGGGACACGGGAATTTATATCGATCCTGTCATCGAGTGCCTGTGTTCTGGAACAGATAATCGAACACGCCCTATACCACATTATTTATGCCTTTCTACGCGCATGTAGACCTTGATAACAACTCCCGGCTTATACATGTACAACATTTGTAAGCACATTTGTTTGTAAAATGACGCAAATACGCGTCACTAGGTGTCAACGGTATAAAAAATGTTACCAAAGTAAGGAAAAGTGGGTGGGGTATACCACGTGTACTCACGGTTTTCTTGGATGCCGTCATTTTTCTAGGTTTTGTGAGACTCCACTTGAGATGAACCTGTAAACAAAATATAAATGAAATGTATATATCATTTTATCAATTAAGTTGCACTTAAAATTAGTGGTAATTCGGTGGGATATTTCAATAACTGTTACGCCCTCGGATTTTCACAACCTACCTCGACAACGTGCCGGAAAGAAAGAAAGATAATTGGTTCCCAACGTTTGATGCAGGGCACCAGTAAAGTCTCGTTTGTCGCGTTACTTGGCGAAATTCCTCAAATTATGACCAAACGTCCACAAAATTGTGGATAAAGTGTGTAAAGTACTTTTTTAAAGACTTCGATAGTTAAGCAACCAAACAATGTTTGTTTATCTTAGCAAAAAGGTAGGTCCCTAACAGCTGATTTTCATACATGAAGTCTGTTTCCTCAATTGTTGCTAATGAAGCTTTCGGTTGCACACGAGAGTGAGCGTCTGCAGTGACTTGAACTGGCACTCTCTGACAATCTAGTGCAAAGCTCCAGAAAAGGGAACTATTTCAGAAACTAAAATCTTTATTTCTGCATTAAACCCTATGGTGTCACTACTCATTAGAATCGTCTCTTTGAGACGATTCTAATGAGCAGTAACACCATAGGAGTTATAGGAGTTGGTGTTGAAATGAGTGAGAAAAATATTGGATTTGTTCAGCCCAGCTAGTGTATAAAACTTGACTGTTTAGTAGTCAGTGATTAATCAAAACGCGCCTGTAATATGCTAGGCTCATTCAATTTGCCATTCATCATATTAAATAAATCATGAGTTTCATTGAAACATGATTTTTCGACAAATTGGGGCCTGCGTTATTTTTCACACTTGTAAGCTGCTCTTGTCTTTTCTTCATCTGTGTGGTGAAATCTAGGCAGTGTTAGGCCCTTGACTGGCTTGAGCCTAATTTCCAGAGTTTTTGTTCACTGGTTACGACGCTATCCTTCCAACTTTCAAGCGGGAGGTCCCGGGTTCGATTCCCGGGTCCGGTCACTATATATATTTACCTTTATTCCTGTTGGTAAAGTATTTTTTGTTACCGTCCTTCTTATGGAGCTGTAAGAATCTTCCGTCATTGTTGCTGGTGACTTCTTAACCCAATACTCCATAAATACGCCTTTTTATGCCTCTTTTTAATATTTATGCCTCTGCTGAAGAAGACAATCCCAATTTATAATTAATTATACCGTCATGAATATGTCTGACTCACCCAAAGAAAATATTTCCTAATATATCCTAACAGATGGTAGCTTAAATCAGCCTGAAAGTAAAGCAGAATGAGCCTTAAGTTGCATTATATTTAATTTACTTTCAATCTGCTTTAAGTGGTCACCTGTGTTTAAAACTAGAAACAGGCTATGATGTTAAGATTCAAATCCTATATAGTTTGCAATGATTCATCTGACATCACTCATTTTGAATTTTTTTTAAACTTTACAGATAGCCATTCCCAATAACACCAAATTACGATGTGTGTCGTGGAACAAGGACCAAGGGTACATAGCGTGTGGTGGAGAGGATGGACTCCTTAAAGTTCTCAAACTAGAGACACAGACAGGTATCTATGTTGTAAATTTCTAGGAACACAGAAACATGATATGTACAGTCAAACTTGTATTAAGCTACATGTACCACTAAAAAGTAGTGTATATTTGTAGCCTATATGAATACATGTACAACTCTATATGAGCTTTCTGCATTGCTTTTGTTCTGCATTAAGCAGTCACCTGTCTTAAAGATCACCAGGCATCTTCATCCAGTGATCCCTTAATACTTGACTGTACTTCAATTTCATAACCAGTATCGACAACCAAGATAAATATTTAGGAGCCCAACCTAAAACAGAAGAGCTTATCATTAAATACATCCAATATTATTTGACTCTTGAAGAATGAGTGATTCTAAAGCTGAGCATCTTTTTGCATTACATTCTGTATTCAAATTTGTATTGAAGCAAGCGCTGAATAAAGAAGCCTTACGGGATAGATGACCTATAAAGCCTACTGTCTGTCAATTTCTTCTCAATGGTATTTAACATATATATATACTATTTGTATTGTAGGAAAAGATGTGAAAGCTAAGGGGCTAGCAGCACCTAGTAATTTATCCATGAACCAGACCCTAGAGGGACACAGTGGTAAGTAAACCAAAGCCTGTTCCTGATTCTGGCAAGTGATTTTATTGCAAAATGTTAAATAATGTAGAGCCTGAATGATCAGAGGGCTTCTTTTAGGAGCCCTCTGATCAGGGTCTATACTGTTTACATAGGACAAATGACATGTACTCTTCACACATATTTAAAAGTTTTTTAAAAAAAATGTTATTATGTTAATTTTAGAATAGTAACAGACGACAGTTGTTGCAGACAAAAAAATATTACCCAGCATGCAAAGAGTTTGACTGTACCTGACAAAAGTCAAGAAATCTAGCAGATGACTCTTAACTCTTTGCATTCTGGGTAATTTTTTTCGTCTGCAACAATTTATCATCTGCTATAGTTCTAAAATTTAGAATTTTCAAAATTTCTTTTAAATTTATTGTCACAGTCAGAATAGCAAACAGTTTGGATCCTGATGAGACGTTGCGTCTCATCTGGATCCAATCTGTTTGCAGACGTAATCACTATGGCAGGTATATCCGCCGCTAGCGTGCAAAGAGTTAACATCCAAGTAACCTTTTGTTACTTTTGACAGGCAGTTGAAAAAAGGAGCTGTGGCTTAAAAATAAAACAGGGCTGCCATTTCTCCGAATTTTTCCAAAATCTTCGAAATTTTCTTAATTTCTCCAGACCTCCGGATTTCCCCCGAAATCTTCAGATTTCTGCTCTTACTTTTAAAATTTGGAATTTAATGGGTTTTTTACTTAGGAAAAAATAATATGGGTGTCAAACAGTTTAGATCCAGATCAGACGCCACGTTACGCGGCATCTGATCTGAATCAAAACTGTTTGCATAATTATGTATTTATATTAAAATTACGATTTCTAAAATCGCATGTGAAAATTAATGAAATCTTTAGATTTTTAATAGCAACTTATGGTAGCCCTGATAAAAAGCTAATTTTCGAAGACTGTTTATCTACCAGGGGGCATAACCTGTATATGCTGGGCCTATACTAAAGGGGAAAGACAGCCAAGAGTTGCCTCTGGGGACAGGAGAGGCAAAATGTCAATATGGGTGAAGAAAAAATTTGGTAGGACTAGTTGACACCAGTTACTGTTGGCGGTAGCCCCTTGAGTTATATGTTACAGACATGACCACTCATCTCCATAGGAGATAAACCCATTACCCATAAATACATCTTTTTATGCTTGTAATTTTTTCCCCATCACAAGAAAATTGTTCCAATTTATGCTGTCATGAATATGTATTATAAGATAGAGCTCCAAATAAGGGGAGTATTCATGCTTTAAGCTACAATCTGCCAGGATCTAAAAAATATTTCTCATGGTTCATATTCATGACTACATGTATATAAAATGGAACTATTTATTTCAATGGAGGGATAAATTGAAGTTGTAAACGACTGTATTTATGGAGTAATGGGTAAAAGCAGTGAATCGGTTAATTGTTGATTGTTAATTTGTTTTTGTTGTTTGCTGATTGTTAATTTGTTTTTGCTGATTGTTAATTTATCTTTGTTGATTGTTAACCCATTACCCCATAGCTTGTTTCTAGTATTGAAAATAGGTGACTACATATTTAGCAGGTTGAAAGTAAAGCTACCATATGCTAGAATCTAGAAAATATTTCTTATGATATATATATCAATGACTGTATAAAGTGGAGCTATTTTCTTCAATGGAAGAATAAATTAAAGGTGTTAAAAGGCGTATTTATGGGGTAATTGGTTAATTTGATTTTGTTGTTTGTTAATTTGATTTGTTGATTGTTAATTTGTTTTTGCAGATTGTTAATGTGTTTCTGTTGATTGTTATTGTTCTGTAGGAGCTGTCCAGGTGGTCACATGGAACGGCCACTACCAGAAGCTGACCACTAGTGACCAGTACGGTCTCATCATTGTCTGGATGCTGTACAAGGGTAGGCAACTCTAGTTTGTAGCTTGTGGCGACATAGTCTGCAGTCTGAGAGCTATAAAGGATTTTTGTTTATAAAGAAAATATGCAATACATTATACTGGGCATAAAACTGTTTTAACCCATTACCTCAGAGATTGATTCTAGTTTTGAAAGTAGGTGACCACTTAAAGCAGGTTGAAAGTAAAGCAAAATGCGCCTCAATGCGCATTCTGCTTTACTTTCAGCCTGCTTTAAGCTACCATCTGCTAGAATATAGAAAATAGTTCTTATCAAACATAATGATAACTGTATAAATTGGAACTAATTCCCCTCAAAGGGGAAATAAATTAAAGGCATAAAAAGGCGTATTTATGGGGTCATGGGTTAAAAGATAAACAATTTTGTAAGGTTTTGGCACTTGAAGGGTGGAGGGGGGGACACCCTGCTAAAGTGCACTACCTATAATAAGCTGTTTGTTTAGTGGTTGTATTATTACTTAGATAATTATGTCTATGAAACATGTCCGTATTACAGTGTTAACCAGGGGTCCAGATAAGAAGGAGTAAACCGGTCAAATCCAACATTTTCTCAGTCGTTTCAGAACCAAATCCTATGGTGTTACCATTCATTAGAATCGTCTCGAAGAGACGATTCTAATGAGTGGTAACACCATAGGGTTTAATGCAGAAATAAATATTTTAGTTTTTGAAATTCTGCCCTTATCTGGAGCTCTGGTTAACTCACTTTCACTCTTCTACTTTCAGTAACTCAGAGAGACACATGTAACAGTTGCTTTGTTTGTAGTTTCAGTTCTCGTTAAAGTTTTACCCAGTTTACATTAAAATGTAACAATGTGTATCTATGGAGTAATGGGTTAATCAGGATACAGTGTTTAAATCTTTGCATGCTAGGGGCAAAACAGTATGACTTTTGCAAACAGTTTGGATCTGGATGAGCAGCCGCATCATGTGGCGTCTCATCAGGATCCAAACTGTTTTATACTCTGACCCTGTTTTAAAATGCCGGTAAGCTTTTGAAAATTCTAACTTTACACAATAAAAGATGACAAATGTAGCAGAAGAAGAGTTAAAAGTGTTCAAGTTCAACAGTTTTAGTTCAATTCAGTTTATTGGATTATTTTGTGGCAGGTATTTGGAGGGTGCATTTAAAAGGGAGTGTACTATATATGGTATATCTGAAAATACAGATTATCTCCCTTCGTTTTACTTAACAAAAACGGATACACGTCTTTCTTTGTTAAACATATACATACTGTAATTTATGAGGACAGATTTAACCAACATTGTTATTAGCTAAAATTAAACAGGATTCATACTTACCTCCCTTCCTTATGCTAACTGAATACATAAATGAATTACCTCCCTTCGATTCAAGTGCTAAGGCTAGTTTTCAAACTGCTTTTGCAGGGCTCCAGATAATGGAGTAAACTGAACAAATCCAACATTTTCTTACTCATTTTAGCCCCAAATCCTGTGGTGTTACTACTCATTAGAATCGTCTCGAAGAGACGATTCAAATGAGTACTGACACCATAGGGTTTAAAGTAGAAATAGAGATTTGAGTTTTCAAAATACTCCCCTTATCTGAAGCCCTGACTGTTATTTATAAGAACAGATTTAACTGCATTGTTATAAACTTAAGTTTGAAATGGAAACATATTTAGCTCCCTTTATTATACTAACTAGATACATAATTACCTCCCTTTGATTCACATGCCAAGGCTTATATTCAAACTGTTTTTGTATAGGTTCGTGGTATGAGGAGATGATTAACAACAGGAACAAGTCATTTTAGCACCAAATCCTGTAGTGTTACCACTCAGTAGAATCGTCTCGAAGAGACTATTCAAATGAGTAGTGACACCATAGGGTTTAAAGCAGAAATAGAGATTTGAGTTTTCAAAATACACTTCTTATCTGGAGCCCTGTTTTTGTATAGCTTCATACTTACCTCCCTTCCTTATGCTAACTGAATACATAAATAAATTACCTCCCTTTAATTCACATGCTACAGTAGAGCTAATATTTAAACTGCTTCTGTATAGGTTCGTGGTATGAGGAGATGATTAACAACAGGAACAAGTCAGTGGTCAAGAGTATGGCCTGGAATGCTGATGGACAGAAGATTTGTATTGTTTACGAGGACGGAGCGGTCATTGTGGGGTCAGTGGACGGAAACAGGATCTGGGGCAAGGAACTTAGAGGCACCCAGCTCGCCTTTGTTGAGGTGAGTGACTTCAGGGAGTCCCAACAATTCTGACATTTTGTCCCTTATATCTGCACCAAAATTTATGTGACTACTCATTATCCCATTTGTGCCTAGTGTCCCATAAAAGGGAATAGACAAACAGTGTAGACTCTGATCAGACGCCGCATAATGCGGCGTCTGATCAGAGTCTACACTGTTTGCTGATAGGAATTTCAAAATAAAACAAGAAGAAAATGAAAATTTAGACAAGGCACCTCTACGATAAAAATGGACTAATCCAATATACATGTATAAGCATGGAAGGATCCACTTGGCATGAATGGGTTGAACTCATCTTCAAGAGATGAATGTAATGAGAAGTATTATCAAAGGGTTTGGTTTAAAAACAAGGATACTTTCCGTGTTTTTCTATTCAAGACTTTGTAATAAGGAAGCATTTTCTTAAATGTAAAAATAATTAGAGGTGTAAAAAAGGTGTATCCCATTATATGGAGTACAATTATATATACATTATATGGTTATTAACCTGTTTTCTGTTGATATTTTCAGTGGTCCCCAGATGGTAAAATTCTTCTGTTCGGTATGGCCAATGGAGAGATACACAACTACGACAACCTCGGCAACTTCATTGTAAGTGTTTGAATCATTCACCCCTGACACTTTTAATGGACAATTCCAATTTCAAAATAAGTCTAGTCCATTTTTTTACTATTTAGGGTCGATTTTAACAATATATTTCAAAATGACAAACAGTGTAGACCCTGATCAGAGGGCTCTTTAAGGAGCCCTCTGATCAGGGTCTACACTGTTTGCATAGGAGAAGTGTAATCATAACAGGTACACTGTTTGTAAATGACTAGTATACTCATCGCTAGGGTAGAATGTGTTAAATCAGGGCTCCAGGTAAGGGGAGTATTTAAAAAAATGTAATCTTTATGTTTGCTTAGAACCCTATGGTTTGATACTCATTAGAATTGTCTCAAAGAAACAATTCTAATGAGTTGTCACACCATAGGGTTTAGTAAAGACATGAAGAAGGAAATGTTGGAAAACTTGAGTTTACCCCCTCTTATTTGACCGGAGACCTGTGTCTTACTTGATTACAGAATGACTTTAACACTTACCTCGCTGATTCATAAATATAAAACTTCACCAACTGTGAACATCTATTATCTGAACTATTACATTGACTAATAAAATAAGGAAATTATTTCCCCATGTCAAACATATCCTGTAAGAAAACAGTACAGACTCAGATCAGACAGCTCCTTTAGGAACTGTCTAATCTGGGTCTACACTGTTTTCAAGGCAAGTCAATATACGCTATTAGCAGGGAAAGGGTTAACCCTTATGGTGCTGAATTTTCTGTTTCTGGTAAATGACTGTTTCATATTGATTCTCAGGGGATTTGTCCCCAAAATATTTATAAGCTTGACAATTATTCTCTCCATGAATCTGTATATCTGAAGTGTTGTTTATTTTCAGTCGAAGCTTCAAGTGTTTTGCCTGTCTAACGTGAGTGGATCAGTACATATCGTAGGTGTTCATTGGTACAACGGTAACTCTGGTTACATAGAACCTAACTGCCCATGTCTCGCAATCTGCTTCGATAATGGACGATGTCAGATTATGAGAACTGAGACTGATGAAAGTAAGTGTGAAGGGAGGGAGAAATAATTGCAGCTTTAACCCATTTCCTCATAAATACACCTTTTTACGCCTTTAAATGATTCCTCCACTGAAGAAGAAAAGTTTCAATTTATGCAGTCATAAACATGTACCAAAAGAAATATTTTCTATATCCTAGCAGCTGGTAGCTTAAAGCAGGCTGAAAGTAAAGCAGGCGCATTCTGCTTTACTTTCAACATGCTTTAAGTGCTCACCTTTCTTCAAAACTAGAAACAGGCTATGGGGTAATGGGTTAATGGATTTCTTACTTGTATTTAACCCCCAAAAAGCTATTAACCCATTACCCCATAAATATGCCTCTTAATGCATATGTACCATAAGAAATAGTTCTATAGCCTTGCAGATTGAAGTTTAAAGGAGGATGAAAGTAAAGCAGTATGCGCCTTAGGGTGCATTCTACTTTACTTTCAACCTGCTTTAAGTGGTCTCCTATCTTCAAACCTAGAAACTGGCTATGAAGAAAAAGGTCAATCTGGCAACAAAACCACAAGATATGATTTGAATTTTCCACTTTACCAACACAGGGCTGCAGATAAGAGGGAGTAAACTCAAATTCTCCAACCTTTTTTCCTTCATGGCAGCACCAAACCCTATTGTGTGACTTACTCATTAGAATCATCTCTTTAAGATGATTCTAATGAATAGCCACACCATAGAATTTGGTGCAGACATAAAGATTTAAACTTTTAAAAATACTCACCTTATCTGGGACCCTGAGTACAGAATACCATGCTTGAAAAAAGTATCCTTACATTTACTTCCAAAGAGGTTTCTCTGCTCTGGATCAGGCATGAGTAGATAGGTTCTTTTACTCAGAGTCTTGCCGATGAAGGGGAGGTAAAGGAAAAAACTTGTTGCTCTGAGTAAAAGAACCTATCTACTCATATCCTTACATTGTTTTGGCCTGTTACCTGAACCATCTTATGATAAACATTGTTGAGAAATCTTTCCAATTGGAGAGTTATACAAGGGTTCACAAATGCCTGGCTCGAAAAACTCTTGAAATTCACTAAAAAAAACCTTGACATTACGGTATATAAAAACTCTTGAAAACCACTTAAATTAATGAATTGTTTCAATATTGGGTTTTGTCATTATGGTTATTTTTGTCTAAGAAATAGAAATCTAAGAAAGCAAAAAAACAAAAATCAAAAGAATTAAAAACATACAAAAAAATATGAAATAAGAAACTTAACTAGTACAATATCTGGAAATCAATCATAAATTGATAATTCTTACTATTTTGGTGTTCCATTCCAATAAGACATTAATTTTGTAACAAAATATTTTTAGAAACCCTTGAAAAATCCTTGAATTATGAACTATGTTTACTATTCTCTTGTTTGACACTTCAACATTGCTGTATCTCTTGCAGACCCTATACTGATTGATACTGGGATGACTGTGGCACAGACTGGCTGGAATCATAACGGATCTGTACTGGCCGTTGCTGGCTCCCAGAAGGCCATAGGGCAGGACAAGGAAGTCAATGTTGTCCAGTTTTACGGCCCATATGGAGAGGTAGATATTTTTTGCTATTTTAGAGCATATGATATAACAGCATAGAAAGTTATAGTAATTTAGTCCATTTACTTACAGCAAATTGATTCAATTTGCTCAGAGTAAATGAATCAATTTGCTCTGAGTAAATGGATTACGGTAAATTACTATTGTGGACAATCCAGAGCAAGAGAACAATCTACATTTGTAGCATAGAAAATGATAACTTTAGTCGATTAACCAATAATGACATGCTTCACTTTACAAACTGTGTACCTGAGAAGAGTACACTTGTTCTGTGCAAGCAGTATAGACCATCTAATCAGGGTCTGCACTGTTTGTTACATTGCAATACGTTGACAAAAACAACCCTATAAAGTCCAAAACAGACTAGACTAAATTTGAAACTGGAATTTTTCATGTGGATTTTCCATGGTGATAATTGATTGGTTGATTGTATTTTTAATGATTTTAGACTAGATTCACATGTCTGTTGTTTCTCTGTAGCACCTGCGGACATTGAAGGTACCCGGGAAGACTATGTACTCATGCTCCTGGGAAGGTGGCAGTCTGCGTGTAGCTCTGGCTGTCGACTCCTTCATATACTTTGCCAACATTAGACCAGATTATAAGGTAAACAAATTTCTATGTACAGATTGTAAGGTAACTTTATGTTGTGGCAATGATGAAGCAAAAATGAATACAGTCGAATTACAATTGTTCGGATCTCGTTGCTTCGTAATGACAGCTTAGTTTAGATTGGTTTTGCAGTCCCATCCTATTTCTATGCATTTTATATGTAGAAAAAATGTGTTTATTCGGATCTGCCCTAGTTCGGAAAATTCACTGGTTCAGATGCCTTACCTGTCCCTCCCTCATAAGAGGGAGTAAACTAAAGTTTTCCATCATTTTCTCTTTTATGTCTGCACTAAACCCTATGGTGTCACTACTCATTAGAATTGTCTCGAAGAGACAATTCTAATGAGTAGTCACACCATAGGGTTTAGTGCAGACATAGAGATTTTAGTGTTTTGAATACTTCCCTTTTCTCACATAACTACCCCTGTTTTCTATAGCCAACAATGATCACGAATATCCTTGTCTCAAACATGTGTGAGATATATTTGATGACGTCACTCTAACATCACTATTTGTAAACTTTAAAAGGCGTTATTACTTCACTGGGATTCCAAAAAAGCATATTTCTTTGAAAAAAACCCACTTAAATAGTTGGTTATAAATTATGACAAAAAGAATCTGTCACTCATCAATGTTTAAGACAAGTTGATCTCAAACTTGCCTAGAATAGAAAAGTTATTAAGCTTGCCAAGTCTCGCTTAATAACCTTTCAATTCTTGACAAGTTTGAGATCAGCTTTTCTTAAACATCGACTCATGACAGATCTGTAAAGTGCCCTGTTTATCTTATTCCCTTGTGTTTGTAGTGGGGCTACTGTTCCAACACTGTTGTCTACTCCTTCACCAAGCCGGACAGGGTAGAGCACTGCGTCATCTTCTGGGACACCAAGAATGGAGAGGTAAGATATCAAGAGTTATCCCCCTTTACTCCCAGCACTTGTTACACACACACAATCAATTAACCCTCTACATGTTATATTTACAATTTACAGCACTCTCTCTCTACAACGACACCCAATGGGAGACAAAAGTTGTGTGAGTTGTTAGGAGGGAGTCGTTATAGGGAGGGAACTTGGCTTATATTTGTAAACAGCTTGAATCCAGATCAGACGCCGCATTACGCGGCGTCTGGTCTGGATTCAAGCTGTTTGTCACTCGTCATTAAGTTTTTTCTGTCAAAATGTCCATTATGTAATTTTGAGAAAACATCAGACGACAAATACTTGCAGACGACATTGCAGCTGTGAATAGGTTGGACATAATCGTCCTGTTTTGGGAACTGAGACAAGGGTCGTTGTAAGGAGAGAGTTGTTGTTGGGAGGTTATTGTAGGGAGGGAGCAATGTAGGCTATTGTGGTGTTTGCCTCCAAAATATTTAAAAGTATGATATAGAGCTTTGTCGGCAGCCCTTAGATGAATGAATTCTGATTATAAAAATATTTTTTATCATACATATTTTTGACTATATAAATGGACACTATTTACTTCTGTGGAGGAATAAATGAGAGGTGTAAAAAGGCGTATTTATGGGGTAATGGGTTAAAAAACTGGTTGCAATTTCAATTCCTTTTATAGGAGCTTTCTGTAGTTATTTCAATTTTGATAATTTGGGAAAGATCTGTATCTGGAGCCATTGTCACATGTATTCTTCAGAAATATGTCAAGTATGTGAAGAACCTGATGAGTATCACGGCATGTGGAGACTACTGTTGCCTAGCAACCAAGGCTGATGAGATGAACAACCAGTATGTACTGGTTCTCTGTAACTCTATTGGTACCCCGCTTGACTCCAAGTACATTGGTGAGTTTGGTTTACCCATTTTAACCCCCTCTCCCATAGAAGTGCCATTTAGTGCTTTAATTTTTTCTTTTACTGGAAAATGGGAACTAAAAGGTAAAGAAGATAACTGCTGGTGTATTTTATATCTGAGTTACCATTCCTATTCATTTGTTTTTAACCAGAGCTTGAGATAATGGGAGTATTTCAAAATCTAAATTTTTATTTCTGCCATAAACTGTATGGTGTCACTACTCATCAGAATTGTCTCTTTGAGACGATTCTAATGAGTAGTCACACCATACGATATGGTGCTGACATGAGTGAGAAAATTATGGATTTGTCAAGTTTACTCCCTCCCTTCAGGTATATTTATACCTCAGTTACCATTCCTTTTCACTGGTTTATATTATTTTACAGAGATGGACCCAGTGTACTTGACTATGACCAAGACCCACATCATAGCTGCCTCCAGAGACGCCTTCTACACCTGGCAGTTCAAAAACCCAAAGAAACTCTCTACTTTGGAGGTGGCAGGCCGTAGGAAAATGGGAACCGAAAGGTAAAGGGAGAGAACTCTAGATAGTTTTATACTTTGGTTTCTGTTCTTCTTCAATGATGAGAAAAAACTTTGATCATGTTTACAAATCAAAACTTGCCTAATACAGTGTCAATGGTTGCAAACAAAGTGAAGAAGCATAGGGTTTTTGATTTTTGCATAGATAGCTGCTCAAAACAGGATGGAATAAAACAGAATGCTCCTTAAGGAGCTTTCTGTTTTACTTCCATCCTGATTTAAGCTGCCTCCTGAATTTTGATATACAGCGCTCCCTCCCTACAACGACACCAAATGGGAGACAAAAAGTGTGTGCGTTGTTCACAGGGAGTCGTTATAGGGAGGGAAATTGGCTTACATTTGCAAACAGCTTGAATCCAGATCAGATTTTTTTCTCTCAAAATATCCATTATGTAGCTTTCAGAAAACAGCAGACAACACTTTTAAGCAGACGACATTGCAGCCGGGAATATGTTGGGCATAATTGTCCTGTTTAGGGAACTGCAACAAGTGTCATTGTAAGGAGGGAGTCATTGTTGGCCATTGTAGGGAGGGAACACTGTACTTGTAAAGAAATATTAAAATACTCATTAAAAAATATTAAAACCTTGAAGTTTCTAAATCTGTTCTCAAGGTTACAAAAGTTGCAAAGTATTCTTAGTTTTAGCAGCTTGGTCAGACTAAGTATGCTGATAAACTTAGAATGTTTTGTAACTCGTGAACAGATCTATAAACTACAATGTTTTCAATTTCTGTTCCATATTTTGAGCAAACAATATATGCTCCATACTCCAGCAGATTTGTGTGAGAAGAAATTTGATTATTACATGCTCAAAAAGTGAGGGTTTTATAACCTTTGACTCTGATCTGTTTAAGGCTTCACCACATTGATGACCATCCTACTGGCGGGCCAGCCACAGAGGAAATAGACTTTAGTAAGGCGTACTCAGGCACAGAGGACCAGATCTGCTGTGTGTGTGCTTCCGACAAAATCCTCATTGTAGTAAGTATCAGGGCTCCGTTTCATAAAACATCTTACGCCAAATGTTGTCGTAAGTCAAAACTTTAAAATACATTTAATCTCTGATTTCTCTATCTAATCCTGTCTTGTGACATCTTTTTGGAATCGTCTTTTCAAGATGATTCCAAAGAGATGTCATAAAACAGGATTAGATGGAGAAATAAATAATAATTGAGAGTTTTATAATCTGACTTACGACAACATTTGTCGTACGAAGTTTTATGAAATGGGGCCCAGAGCTCCAGATAAGAAGAGTATTTGAAAAACTAAAATCCTTATTTCTGCTTTAAACCAAATGGTGTCACTACTCATTAGAATCGTCACGAAGAGACGATTCTAATGAGTAGTAACACCATAGGATTTGGTGCTAAAATGAGTGAGAAAATGTTGGATTTATTCAGTATACTTCCCCTTATTGTAGTCAGTAATGGAGTTCTTTGCTAAAAATTCAGAATGAAAAACACCTTTTGCGATAGTGAACATAACTGAATTACAACTATAAAATCAGCTGAAAAAAAGTCCTGTCAACCATGTTTAACAAACAAATTTCCAATTTAACCAACTACACTGTAGGCTGTTTCTAATATTGAAGAAAGGTAAACACTTAAAGCAGGCTGAAAGCAAAGCAGAGTACGCATTGGGGCACATTCTGCTTTACTGTTAGCCTGCTGTTGGCTACCATCTGCTAGGATATAGAAATTATTGTTTTTGGTACATGCTCATGACTGTATATATTAAAATTGTTTTCTTCAGTGTGCTTTAATTTCAGCCTGCTTGAAGCTACCATCTGAGAAGACATAGAAAATATTTCTCATGGTGCATATTCATGCCTGTATATTTTATTCGTTGAAGGAATATATTAAATGCGCTAAAAGGCACTTTTATTAGGGAAAGGGATAACAAACAAATTTCCATTTTAAATACATCTAGACAACTTGTTCAAAAGTTAATATAGAACCATATCTTGTTGTTTTTCAGGGCCGTGAGTCTGGTACACTCAACAGGTACTCTATGCCAATGCTGTCACTGACTCAGAAATATGCCCTGGAGTGTCGCCCACACCAGCTCTCTCTAAACTGTGTCTCCAGGTGAGTGAAGGGAGGAGTGGCTATGTCAATGTTCTAGAATAAAACCTCTCTATAATGACCACTAAATTGTTGTAATATTCAGGCATTCTAGGCAGGTGGCTGCTTAACCCTTTCCCACATAGCAATTCTCTAGTATTGAATATAGGTGTCCACTTAAAGCAGGTTGAAAGTAAAGCAGAATGCGCTTTAAGCGCATTCTGCTTTACTTTCAGCTTGCTTTAAGCTATCATCTGCTAGAATATAGAAAATATTTTGTATGATACATATTTATGAATGTATAAATTGGAACTGTTTTCTTCAGGGCAAGAATAAACTGACTGCGCTAAAAGGCGCTTCTATGGGGGAAAGGGTTAAAAACAAGGTTAACGTAAAACTTGGCTTGTTGCAGGCTGGTGGTTCTACCCAGTTGCTGATTTTGCCTGAAACTGTATAAAAGGCTTTAAGGGCCATCAACCACCTGTAATAAGCTAGATGTCACGATATGCCTGAAAAACTGTTAAAAGTCACGTTAGCTCATAACAAATCAAGTAAAATCGTCAGTGGAGAAATGAATTAAAGACATAAAAAGGCGTCCGCTCTCTAAAAAGGGGAGTATTTCAAAAACTAAAATCTTTATTTTTGTGTTACACCCTATGGTGTCACTACTCATTAGAATCGTCTCTTTGAGACAATTATAATGAGTAGTCACACCATAGGATTTGGTGCTGTTATGAGTGAGAAACTGTTGGATTTGTTCAGTTTACTCCCTCTTATCTGGAACCTTTGGCGTATTTATGGAGTACTGGTAATAGATTTGATTCTCGCCTTATCTGAAGCCCTGGTTTATGTTTTGATGTTTCAGTCGACTGGCTATCATAGACATCAGCGGAGTGTTGACGTTCTTTGACCTTGACACCAAGATGACGGACCAGGATGGGAAGGAGGTGATTGGAGAACATCTGAAGTTTGAGCGCAAGGACGTGTGGGACATGAGATGGGCAGAGGTGAGTCAAGAAATTGCATAGGGAGGGAGATAGTATTCCTTCTCAATAAAGTGTTTGTGTTAACCCTTGAGTAGAGTAAAATCTCTCTATTATGACGACTGTTAACCCCCGAGTACAGTAAAACCTCTCTATTACGACGACTGTTAACCCCCGAGTACAGTAAAACCTCTCTATTATGACGACTGTAACAAAGGCTACCGGTAGTTAATGTATAAAAGACAGGTGACAGCTCAAAGCAAGGTGACAGTTAAACAGAAAGCTCCTAAAGGAGCTTTCTGTTTTACTGTCACCTTGCTTTCAGCAGTCACCTGTCCTGAACACCTAATAATTAACCTAGTTTTGTGGTTGTTAAAGATCTGCAGGTTTCGACCCTATTTAGGTCTTCATCAGGAGCTCATCATAGTTTAAGAAAATAGTTATGTTAAATAAATACATTTAAAAGAAAAAAAAGAATGAGCTGCTCAGCATGGTTCCCATTGGTTGGGATTCGAACCCGTGCGGAGAAAGCCAAACAAGTTATGCTTTGTTAGAATACAAAATTGACGGTGTCATATCTATCACTGTGTGAGCACCGGTCCGTCTAAAGACCCCAAACCTCTCCAAACCTCCCCAAACCACTTTTAAAAACAAGTTTTCCATAACATTTTTTCATTATTTTAACCTTAATTCACTATTTATAAGCTTTATGTGATTAGCTATTAAGGAATTTAAGTGTGTTGTATTTTAAGTGATTTGGAGAAGTTTGGAGTGGTTTGGGGAGGTTTGGGGTCTTTAGACAGACCCTGTGAGCACTGTGTTTGTCTCATTGTAGGATAACCAGGAGCTGTTTGCCATGATGGAGAAGACCAGGATGTACATATTCAGGAATCTCGACCCAGAGGTAACATTTGACTTTATGTCGACAACAATAAGTCTGGTTTTCTCATGACACAGCTGAAATTGAGCTGATACAATGGAGAAGACGTCCGTACCCACAATCTTCATTTAACTCTTTCCTCCCTGAAACTTTAAATGGACAATTCCGATTTCCATTTAGTCTAGTCCATTATTGAATTTTTAGGGCTGTTTTTGCCTATGTTTGGCATTATGACAAACAGTGAAGACCCTGATCAGAGGGCTCCTTTCGGAGCCCTCTGATCTGGGTCTTCACTGTTTGCACAGGACAAGTGTACTATTCACATGTACAGTGTTTGAAAATGACGCCTATATGCGGGACTAGGGTGCAAAGAGTTAAGTGGCCATTTCCTTCTTTATGTGGTTAAAAAGTGTGTGGTTAGCCACATAAATGAAATCTAACTTTGTTATAGAATGATCTGGAGGCTAACCCTAACCCTATGTCCCACAACTGGCCAGGTTAATGTCACAAGAAATGGCCAGGTTAATGTTACAAGAAACTGCCAGGTTAATGTTTTTCAATTATGTGTCTGGTTATGGAAGCCAATTTTAGCCACGTAACTATCATTTTGTGAGCACGTTATTCTTTCCAAATAAATGCATTTACGCAAAAACTGTTATGTCCATTGCAAACAGTTTAAAGCAAGACCAGGCACCAGGTTATTCGGCATCTGATTAAGCTATAAACTGTTTGTTAATCGGATTAAAATTAAATAGTAAGAACTTTTTTTTTTAAAAATAGTAATTTTCAATATTTGAGTGGTTTGCCTTTCGTTTGTGTTTAAACAGGAAAGACTAACATCTTCTCCACCATGTATTTTGATGTGTGGAGAAAATGCCTGAAATTACTGTCTTTGAAGTCCAATGAACATTGTGAGTGAAAACAGTTAACATTCGAGCTATAGATAAATGACATTTATAATGGCCTCTTTACACAGGTTTAACAACACTCCTTGTGCCTTTACTTTCAGGAGCCCATTCTGAGCAGTGGCTATATCTGCCAGTTTAATGACCTCCAGATCAAGTCTGTTCTTCTCGATGAGATCATGAAGGATCCAGAGAACCCAACCAAGGAAACCATGCAGGAGATGGAAATAAAGGTCAGGGGCCACCAACTTTTCACTCATGTCACCTATATATAGCTTATTTACAGGGCTCCAGATAAGAGGGAGTAAATTGAGCAAATCCAACATTTTGTCACTCATTTCAAAACCAAATCCTATAGTACGACTACTCATTAGAGAGTTTAGTTTTTGAAATACTCTCCTTAACTTCAGCTGTTAAGATAAGATAAGATAAGATAAATTTTATTTTAAGTCGGCAAGACATACAAAAGACAACATAAGCCATAAAGGCTTTTGAACCGACTATACAACATATGTATAATTATAATTATTATATGTTATATATTATTTAGTTATTATATGTTATATGTTATTTAGTTAACCACCAAATGGGGTAAAAATGTCTTAAGGCATAAAAAAGAGTTGAAGATCACAATTGTGTGATATTTGGGTGATGTACAGCTTTAAGCTTTTGGGGTTTCGCATTGCCCCTGGCATTTAAATGAGGTGTACGGCATACCCCTTGGAAATACAATAAGTGCTTATAAATGATGGGTATGCTTTTTTATAGTTGATAATTTTCATAGAGAAAATAAAAAAAATACATTGTTGCTCAATATCGACCTGACTCTATCCTCGCTTTTGAGTTGAGCCTGACTTTGTTCTCAAACATTTGATTGGTCAGATTTGAGCCTAGGCTCAAATCTGACCGATCAAATGCTTGAGAACAAAGTTAGACTCAACTCAAATGCTTTCTAACCTTTGAGCCTGTACTTGCAGTCTCTGCGAGACACTCGGGACCTTCTAGAGAAGATTGGTATCCAGGATGCCCAGCAGTTCATAGAGGACAATCCTCACCCCAGACTGTGGAGACTACTGGCTGAGAATGCCTTGGAACAGTTGAACCTGAAAATAGCCGAGACAGCCTTCGTAAAGTGTAAAGACTTCCAGGGCATAGAGTTTGTGAAGAGATTGGGAAATCTACAGGTGAGGGAAAACGGAATAAGTTGTGCACTGATCCAGCTTTTTTTATTATCCACCCCCACCAACCCACCCACCCCATTCCCCATGACAGTCCATTGGCAGTCTTTGAAATACACCTTTAACCCATTACCCCATAAATATGCATTTTTATGCCTTTCATTTATTCTTCCTCTGAAGAAAAGAGATCAGATTTATACAACTATGAATATGTATTATAAGAAATATATTCTATATTCTAGCAGATGATAGTTTAAAGCAGGCTGAAAGAAAAGCAGAATGCGCCTTAAGGCGCATTCTGCTTTACTTTCCACCTGTTTTAAGTGGTCACATATCTTGAATACTAGAAAGAGGTTATGGGGTAGTGGGTTAATTTATTTCTCAATTGTTCCAGAGTAGACAGTCAGTCTTCTTACAAGAAGGATTAATCAATTTCCTAGTGAATCAAAACTGGATGATAATGCTGATGAACTAAAAGAAAACATTTCAAATTTATACAGTCTTGAATATGGACTTTAAGAAATGTTTCCTATATTCTAGCAGATGGTGGCTTAAAACAGGCTTAAGGCACATTCTGCTTTATTTCAATCTGCTTTAAGTGGTCACCTATCTTTAATACTAGAAGCAGGCTATAGAATAATGGGTTAACAGTGAGTTAATGAATGCAGGACAAAGATAATACAGATAGCACGAGGTTAACTCTTGTGTTTTTATTTCAGAGTGAGAATATGAAGCAGGCAGAAGTGGCGGCTTATTTCCGCAGGTTTGAGGAGGCAGAAAGGAAGTACCTGGACATGGACAGAAGGTGAAGAGATTTTAATAACAGTTTTCTAGATATACATGTACAGTAAAACCTCCAAATTTCTACAGCTAAGAAGAATGCTAATAGATTATATGAAAGATAGGTGACAGCTTAACCCTTTCCCCCATAGAAGCACCTTTTAGTGCAATCAATTTATTCCTCCCCTGAAGAAAATAGTTTCAATTTATACAGTCATGAAAATGTTACCGAAGAAAATTTTTCTATATTCAAGCAGATGGTAGCTTAAAGCAGGCTGAAAGTAAAGCAGAATGCGCCTTAAAGGCACATTCTGCTTTACTTTCAACCTGCTTTAAGTGGTCACCTGTTTTCAAAACTAGAAACAGGCCATGGGGTAATGGGTTAAAGCACGGAAAAAATTAAAAAGAAATTCCTAAAGTAAAGAGCTTTCTGTTTTACTGTCACATTGCTTTAAGCACTGACCTGTTTTAAATTCCTAATAGTTTACACAATTTAGTGGCTGTAGTAGAGAAGTTTTACTGTATAATATTAATTTAAAATTTATAAAGTATATAATAAAGTAAAGAAGACAAAAAGGAGTAGAACCAACGACCAAGGCAGGATGTGTTAAACTGGGTTTTATTCAATAAGGAATGACTTGATATAGGACATCGAGCACATTGTAAAGACCCCATAAGTATGCATACCTTGTTTGCATAGTTATTCCACTAGTTATATTTTACCGAAAAGTATGAATGTGTGTTATTCCTCACCTACGCCACCTGTTATGTTATAATATTTGTGTGTGTATCTTAGGGACTTGGCTGTGAATCTGTGTTTCGTGTAGTTGTTTGAGAATATGAATTAATTCTGTGTGTACATTTGTATTTTAGGGACCTGGCTGTGAATCTGTATAAGAAATTAGGTGACTGGTTTGGTGTATTTGTTTGAGAATATGATTTATTTATCTGTGTGTTTATTTTAGGGACCTGGCTGTGAGTTTGCGTAAGAAGCTAGGGGACTGGTTCCGTGTTGTTCAGCTGTTGAAGACAGGGTCAGGGGGAGACGACTTGCAGCTGGAGGAAGCCTGGAACGCCATTGGGGACTACTATGCTGACAGGCAAAAATGGTGGGTACAGAACTACCTTTAATAACTGACATTTCAGACATACAGAATGAGCATTTTTAAGGGCATATGGCTTCGTAACACATTCAACTCTGTCGATAAGTATACTTTTCTTTAACAAATAGAGTACCTATTAAGAATGCAGTTGTCCTATGTAAATCACAGTGATCATTCTGGATTGGATGACTGGTGGGCCATTGGCCCACCAGTCATCAGAGAAGTGGGCCATTTGGCATTTTTGGTGGGCCGAGCTTAAAACACCTAGATTACTGAAAAAACATGCAGAACAGAAACTGTAACATGTATCAAGAACTGAAATAAACCAATGTGGAAATAAAAATACATTTTTGTCTCTTATAGTGATGACCATGCAGTATACACTGTCTATTTCATGAATATCAGGTGTATTCCTGACACAAGAAATCAATACTTGCTAAGTGGGAGGTCTGTCTAGTTGTACCAAAATAGTGAGCTGTCTTCATGCAATTGATAATGGCTTTCTCTTTGCTGACTTTTAATACAGAACTAACGATCGCTACTATAAGCATGTGTTTGTCCTAAAATTTACACAGCCGTTAACAAAAATGGTTAGCCGAGTGTTCTCTTTGCATAGTTCACAAATTCATTATTTTTTACCACTGTTGTCGCGTAGCCATTTGAATTTAGCTAGGCTTTGTGATCGTCGGCCATTTTTTCGAGTTCGATTTAGTCGGGGTGCGAGTCGTTCAGACGCATTCTCGATCTGTGTTGGGACATTATAATTTGTTTTCGGCTGTGTAATAAAGAAATATCATTTAGAGTTTCACCCTCGCATCCATGTTTGGTTCGTTTCGACATACTTTGCTTTTCAAAACAACACTGACATGTGATTCAATCGCAGACCGGAAACCGGCCGCAATATATCAACAACCAATCAAAGTTATCAATACTTATCACCGGAGGCTGTAACTAAGCAACATGCAATCGCAGCTACTAGGACATGTACACATCAAACGAATGTCGAAGAGAGATCTCGATTGAGCACCATTACCGGGAAGCGTGATTATATTAATAAACCAATGAAATTGGGTCTAGTATTCACTGTTGTCTTCACGGAAATTTGGACACGAAAGTGAAACTAGACAAATCTATGGCCCTTCAAGTAAGATTTCGTTGCGGGATTACGGATTTCTGTGCGCCGATATGGCCCACATACAAAATTCTCTTTGCGCCATTTTTTATTTTTATGCGGGAATCCCGCAAGGGCGCATCCCAGAATGAACACTGAAATCATAAACCCTGATCAGCGGGCTCTGTTTGTCTTTTTGCAATATATTGCAGAAAATAACTGTAAACCGCTGTGGGTTCGAATCTCAGTCTGGGCATTCAGATTTTTCATGTGGGGAAGCTTTCCAGCTGGCTTACGGAAGGTCGGTGGTTCTACCCAGTTGCCAATTTGTGCCTGAAACGGTGCATAAAAGGGGCCTCCGGGGACTTCCTCTACCTGTAATTAGCTGGACGTCGCGATATGACTGAAATACTGTTTAAAGCGACGTAAAATCATAACAAACACAAAACAGTTACAAAATGATAAGATTTAATTGATTTGCATATTCAGTGAATGCAGCTAGGGGACATGATGTGTCTTACAGACACAGCAGGCCCTCGGCCGAAGTTTTTACCTTAGTTATGTGTTTCACTGGGCATTATCAATGTTCAGTTGCTTCACACTGACAGCATAGGTAAGAAATGAAACCAATGGGGCTAAAAAGTTGTTATCCTTTTGAGCAGAGAGGACCAATCTCAAATCATCTTTAGGGATTATGTGAGATCAAGCACCCTTAAAGTTTTACTTTGTCAGAATGGAGTTGCTCATGGGTAGCTATGTTCAACTCTGTTACTGGCAGGGTATAGTGGAGTGCGCCAATATGGTTTTTCTCATTCTCATTCAATAGCAGCTCTATACCCTTTATTGGGTATCTAAAATCCTCTGAAGACGGAGCATGGCTGCCTATATGGCGAGGTAATTAAAAACAGCTATGCACCTAATCCTCCAGCTTGACAGGCAATTCTGTCTGTACAAAGCTGTCCTGTGAGTGTTAAGCACAGGTACGCCAACAACAACAACAACAACAACAGACACAGCCACGGCTCTTGTCTCCTTTATATCATGATCTTTGAGATGATTCTAAGAGTTGTTTTAACCCTTTACCCCATAGCCTGTTTCTAATTTCGAAGACAGGTCACCACTTAAAGCAGGTTGAAAGTAAAGCAGAATGGGCCTTAGGGCGCATTCTGCTTTACTTTCAGTCTGCTTTAAGCTACCATTTGCTAGAATATAGACAATATTTCTTTTGGTACATGTTTATGAATTCATAAATTGGAACTATTCTTCTGTTGGGGAATATATTGAATGTGTAAAAAGGCTTAATTATGGGGTTACGGGTTAACAGATGGTTTGGTAGAGACACAAGGAAGCTTGTATTTGAAACTCTCACCTTAACTTTTTTAACCCTAGTCACGCATATAAGCGCCCTTTGCAAACAGTATACCTGTGAGGAGTACACTTGTCCTATGGAAACAGTGTAGACCCTGATCAGAGGGCTCCTTAAGGAGCCCTCTCATCAGGGTCTACACTTTTTGTCAGTTTGACATATACAGTCAAGTACCAGTATCTCGAACGTCAGAATCTCGACTACAATGCCTATCTCGACGATTGTCTCAAGTCCCGGAAATATTTGTTCTTATTCTTATGTAATCTTACCTGCCCTATTTCGACTGTGGCTAATCTCAATTAAGGCCTTTCGCTACCGGAAGTCGGTCTTGCGGGCGAGCGGATATGCGTCTGGACGACACAGACTTTTTTCGTACGTGTTTATACTAGAAAATTTATATAAAGGAAATGTAGATACGAATAAGTATAATCCTTCATAGCGCAGTTAGTATAGTGGTTGACTATAGTGGTTGACTAGCAATCCAAAGGTCATAGGTTCGAGACCCATCCGATCCAAATATTTTTTTTAAGTGTCCGATTTATTGACTTGTCAATCCATAACGCAGTAATCAAGAGACATGTTATGTTTAGTCTTCGTTGATTAGAACTAGTGATGTTTACGGTCCAAGTATATGTCAACTTACCTGTACGTTTTAGTTTAATGACTTACAAGTCAATTAAATCGGTATACATGTAAACGATTTGCTCGCACCATAAAGCCACACAGTGAAGCTTATCAATACGCTAACCCTTTCAAGATCGATATTGCCCATTATAATTATGTTCAAACAATATAATAAACCTTGTATGCAAGTCCATGAATAAATAATAATGCATTTTAATGACAAAGTTTTAATTCTAAGGTAGGTAACCGTATCTAAACAACAAATATCCCACATTTTAATAAGAAAATATGTTATAACAACAAATCCTGACTGTAATATTTTCTAATTTTTTCAGACTGACTAGTTCATCAACCATATATTTGAATAAAATGAAAAAAATATACATTGAATGAGTCAGTTTTTTGTAATTCAATTTTTTAGCATTTTGCAAAATTTAAATAGCTGATAACATCTTTCTGAACACCTTTATTCAAAATGTTTTTAGCTTTTCTTGTAATGAATGTTGTGGACTACTTATTGGGCGAGAATTATAGTCATTAGCTTTATTCATTTTTAAGAAAAATAAAATCATCAAAATTCTAGGTTTTTGTCAGAAAAAAGACCTTAAAGACAAACCACACGATAAATTTTGCCTATATTTACCCACATTGTTTCTTAGGCTATTATCATTCTTCACAAAAAGGTTTCATAACAATCGTATGGAAACTACGCGCATATGCGAAGTACCTTAACACCCAGTATCTCGACGACTGTAAGTCATCATGCATTGATACGCTTGCCGACTGTGATTGCGAGTATCGGACTGTGGAAATCACAGGTAAAATCATTAACCAGAACTATCGGTAGATTACACGTTGGCTGAATGGGTGTTAGTTGATAATTGTCAAACAACAGTAAATCATCGCTTAAAGTTTGGTCGCCGCATCCTTAAAATCAGTCTCCTAATAATCGTCATTATCGGTGTTGATTCAATTCATCAAGAGTAGCGCCCCTTGATAAAACGGATGTTGAGGAAAATAGTACCGCGGAGATGGAAGGAAAATACGAATAATACACGAAATTCTGCCATAAACAAAACAGAGTGGTGAAAAGCTATGCATAGCTTATGTTATATTGTTATGAACTGTCGGACAAATAAATATTGAGCCGAATCGACCAAGATGTTTTTCAGAATCCAGGTCAATGTCTCATGAATATTCACTGAGGTCAAATACATGAAATGTACACAATTGACCCACGCGTCTTAAATACTAAATATAAGGATTTTTTACGAATTATGCTTATCGCAATTACTGTTTCTTAACCTAGGGTGGTTTTTCACCAGCTCCAATGAATTTCACTGTGATTTCCTAAGTAAAATGAGGTTTTCGTGAGTATTTGACAGCCGGAAATTAAACCGGTTTGTTGATGCGCAGCTTTACCGGACGCGCAGACTTACAGTACTTGACTGTAATAACCAAAACAACCCATGCATAATTTCATGTTCGGTATTTGCAAAATAAATATATTACTTTCGCAGCTATTCAATATAAACTCCCTAGTCAAGTACTAAATAAAATGTGAGTTATTGATTGTCTATCTTTATCGTCCATGTTTTGTGTACAAAAAATACAGTAAACGTGTAACATTGAAATCGGTATATAACGTGTTAAAAACGTTACGACATTTCACAAACACGAGAGAGTACATACGTGCAGCGGTTTTATTGTTCACAGGATTACTTTCTGTAAGTTTTGAATTTTTTACCAGTTTGGTTATCTCAAGCCCATGCTCATCTCAACGCTATTCCCGAGACCGTCGAGATACTGAAGTTTGACTGTATTGTAAAAACCAACCCTAAAAAGTAAAAAATGGACTGAACTAAATTGAAAACTAGAATAGTCCATTTGAGGTTTCAGGGAGGAAATGATTAATTGGAGCTGTGATGTTACTTGTTTCAGGCAGCAAGCTGTGACGTACTATGTACAGGGTCGTAACCAAGAGCGTCTAGCAGAGTGTTACTATATACTGGAGGACTACGCTGGCCTTGAGAAGATGGTCTCCAGTCTTCCAGAGAACCACAAACTCCTGCCGGTAAGTCACTTAAATAGATAATCAATGTTGTTTCACAAGAGTTATTTTCATTCAGTCAATTCTTTGAACCCTAGTCACGCATGAATGGGTCATTTGCAAACAGCGTACATGTGAGGTGTACAATTGTCCTATGCAAACAGTGTATATCCTGGTCAGAGGTCTTCTTAAGGAGCCCTTTGATCAGGGTCTACACTGTTTGTCAAGTTGACATATAAATTGTATTGTAAAAATCAGCCCAAAAAAGTCAGAAATGGACTAGACTAAATTGAAAATTAGAATTGTCCATTTGAGGTTTCAGGGAGGAAAGGGTTAAGTGGCTGCTCTTAACAATCTTTTAACAGTCTTATCTTGCATGGCTCAGTAAGAGGGTTTTATTTGTCTCTTGTCAGTGAAACGGGAGGGGTCTATAGTGCTTGTCTCCTTCTGTCTGTTCATCCGTCTGTCCAGATTTTGGTTTCCGGAGGATAATTAGCTTATTAGAATATCTAGATTAAGTTCAGGAATAATTTTAAAAATAGATAGATATTTAACACATTATAATGGTTTGCCGATGCTAGCTTGAATAAGAAATGACATTTGAATAAAACCTTGTACATGGTTACCTTATGAAGATATATAGATGGGCATTTGGGGAAAAAAAAGGTAAACTATGAAGGTTACTGTTACTAACAATAAAAAATTATTAGCACAATATTTAGGAGCTTTCTGTTTTACTGTCAACTTGCTTTAAGCCGTCACCTGTCCATTAAACAACCCATTAGCCTTCTTTTAAGTGGGCTTAATTAAGGTTTTACTGTATAATGGATTCATATTATGAAGCCTTTATGTCCAATATGAAGCACAATGTTGCAGTCCAGGTGCAACTTTCTTGAAAATTACAAATGACAACAGGGGACAAGTGTTACATTCACAGCCACATTGCCTTAACCCTTTGCAAACAATTTTGATCCTGATCAGACACCAAGTAACGCGGCGTCTGACCAGGATCCAAACTGTTTGACACTTGTTTTGATATCTTCAATCATAATGCCGTATTCTTTAACTTTGAAACGACATTGCAGATAACAAAATTGAAACAGACGACAATGAAACGGCAAAGGGGTAATACTCTCAAGAAAAATTTGATCATGAAAGGGTTAAAGTAAAAAGTTTGTTGATTTATTTTCAGGACATAGCTGCCATGTTTATGACTGTGGGGATGAGTGACCAGGCAGTGGATGCTTATATCAAGGTCAGTTTAAGTCTCTGTGCTACAGGTGTAGCTACATGCTCAAATACAGTAAAACCTGTGTTAAGCGACCACTGAATGAAAGTGAGCCGATACTGACCAGGGTTGCAAGGCATAGGGAGGATGCATCAATATATGGCTTTGAGTTGATGTAAAACCTTCTTAGAAACAACAACCAGAACAACTGAATGAAGATGCACATTGATCTTCAGAGGCAGGTGACCGCTTAATGCAGGGTGAAAGTCATGCAGAAGGCTCCTTTAGGAGCCTTCTGCATGACTTTTACCCAGCATTAAGAAGCCACCTATCATGAATACTATAAGTATATTGTCTTTGTAATGGTCGCTTTACACTGGTTTTACTGTATATGAAAGGAGCTTTAAATAACAAAATTGGGTCACTACCTGTTTTGTCTCCACATGTGTGTCTGTCTCGCCAAGTTTCAAAATGGCAAAATTCGGGGTAGAGGACTTAAAAATGATTCAAAAATGCCCTTCTTGTTTTTATGCCCCCGCAACATTTAGTCGGGCATATTGTTTTACCCCTGTCTGTCTGTCCGTCCGTCCGTCCGTCCGTGCATCCATCCTACTTTCAGTACATACTTTGTCCGGCTAACTCATCATATAATTTTCAAGCAACAACCTTATAACTTGGCTGAGTGTTTGCACATATACTATACCATAGATGTGCATGTGAATAGTGTTTTGATTTTCTATATTTTTTCACAAAATTACAGTCAGTTGAACTTACCGGTAGTCAAATTTTTGCCAACGGGGGCATCATTTTTAGCTCGCCTGTTCGTAGAACAGCAGAGCTAATGTCATACCCCCGGTGTGAGTGAGCGTGAGCGTGGCCAAGGTTAAAGTTTTTTGGACGGGTTGTTTTAAAGCTTAATATTTGTGCTAGGGTGCTGAAATTTTGTATGGAGGTTCATTTGGGGTTAAACATTGATGTTATGAAGTTGGAATTTAAAAATAATTAAATTTTTTGTCAATATTTGACATGTTTTGGACTTTTGTTTTTTCGGGTCAAACATTGATGTTATGAAGTTGAAATTTTAAAAATAATTTTAATATTTGTAAATTTTCGACATGTTTTGGACTTAGGTTTTTCAACTACAAATCACCAGGTTAAAGTTTTTTGGACGGGTTGTTTTAAAGCTTAATATTTGTGCTAGGGTGCTGAAACTTTGCATGGAGGTTCATTTGGGGTTAAACATTGATGTTATGAAGTTGGAATTTAAAAATAATTTAAATTTATGTCAATTTTCAACATGTTTTGGACTTAGGTTTTTCGACTACAAATCACCAGGTTAAAGTTTTTTGTACGGGTTGTTTTAAAGCTTAATATTTGTGCTAGGGTGCTGAAATTTTGTATGGAGGTACATTAGGGGTCAAACATTGATGTTATGGAGTTGAAATTTAAAAATAATTTTAATTTTGTCAATTTTTGACACGTTTTGGACTTAATTGTTTTGACTACAAATCACCAGATTAAAGTTTGGATTGGTTGTTTTACAATTTAATATAACTAGACTAAGACTCACCATTCATTTATTAATTTTTCTAAACTGAAAATTGATTTGCTTTCGATACAACATGATTTTTTAGATTTAACTTTAAACAGGCGAGCATCAGGTGGCTTTGACACCCATTTCTGGTTTTCTTACAGACAAAGCCATCCCTCTAGTTTTTGCATTGATTTTAAAACAGAATACTATATCATAATAATATGTTCTAAAGGGTTTTTCTGCATTAACAGTGATAAACTTTGCAAATTACTGTTAATGGCGAGCATACAAGGTGTTTTAGGATTTTTAGTGTATTATCTGGGTTGTTTTTTTCAGTGTAACCACATTAAGGCTGCTATAGACTGCTGTGTGAGTCTCAACCAGTGGAACATGGCTATCGACCTGGCCAAGACTCACAATGTACGGGAGATAGACTCACTACTGGCCAAGTATGCCCAACATCTGTTAGAGAAGAACAAGACAGTCAATGCTATAGAGCTGTATAGAAAGGCAGGACATTACCTGGAGGCGGCCAAGCTACTGTTTAAGGTATGTACATGATATAAGAATTTTAGTGGAGGAATTTTGTTTTGTTATTTTAGCACCAAATCCTATGGTGTTACTACTCATTAGAATCGTCTCTTTGAAGATTCTAATGAGTAGTAACAACATAAGGTTAAATACATAAATGAAGATTCTAGTTTTTGAAATACTCCCCTTATCTGGAGACTGAAGCCCTGTTATGCATCCAGCAACTGCTGATACGAGAGGCATAGAGTTATTGACTTTTCCATCTGTCAGTCTTTGTCTGTGTAAATCTGTCTGTAATTAGGTTAATCCAATTTTACCAATTCGTTTAGCATCAACACCGGTTACTAGAATGCTTTGATAGGTATACAGTTGTTGCCTTTGAACACTGGCCAATCTTAAGGCACATTCTGCTGTACTTTCAATCTGTTTTAAGTGGTCAACTTTCTTCAAAACAGGCTACGGAGTAAAGGCTTAAACCTTACCTCAAATTCTACCTAGTCAATTTTTGTTGAAACTTTTTATAAATGATCAGTACATGGTCCTGACAAAACATTTTATTATTTCATCACCAGATTGCTAACGAGCAGAAAGAGAAGAAACAGAAACCACTGCATATCAAGAAGCTCTATGTCCTTGGTGGCCTGCTAGTTGAGCAGTACCATGAACAGATGAAAATGACCTCCAGGGCAAAGGTCAAGGACAAGCGAGGAGCCATGGTAGGTCAGGTCAAAGGGCCCATTTTGTGACCTTGACTTAATCCCTTTTGGTGCTGAATTCTAAGAAAATAATTCTGTCATTATACATGGATGAGAGGATTCATTCTGAAAGAATGAATTTTACAATGTAATCTGTGTTGCTCAACCCTTGAAAAGTTTATGTGCAGTCTGTAAGATAAGTGGCAGCTTAATGCAAAGCAAAAGTTCAACCTCCTTAATTTGAACTCGCCTAGGTCCCACATATCTGTATTTCAATGTATGAACAGGAAAGAAAAACATCTTTTTTACTGTATAAAGTGAATCCTAATGAGCTTTGTATATATGATGTATTTTCTCTACTGCTTTAAAGTAGGAAGTCCCTAATTAGATCTGGACATTGTTAGTCAATATTGGCTCTCTCTACGTAGAGTGCTCTGCCGTTCTGGAGCATGGTTGAGTTGACCATCAGTTGGCAAGAATGACAGGTTTCTTGCCAACTGATGGTCCATCGAACCATGCTCGAGAATCAGTAGATTCTCGAGCATGGTTTGATGGACCATCAGTTGGCAAGAATGGCTGGTTGCTCCATGTAAGGAACCAATATTGACTGACATTAGTCTGACCTCATTACTATCTTAACAATGATTAGTTTTATCTATTTCTAAATTATAAACACCATACATATCTGCTTCTATTCTTAAATAGACTTCTCTATTTCTGTTATCAGACATTGGATGAATACTGTCTTGTTACCTGTTGTTGGTTGTTTGTCATTTTATAACATGCTGTTTCATGTTTTGTATTTGCTCAGTACGGACCCGAGGTATCATGTAACGATGTTGTTGTTTTCTGTTTTCTGTTACATTCTTAACAATTCTTTTTAACACATTCTATTCTGAACTTTTCAAATAGTCTATTCCACTGTGGAAAAATGACCAGTTTATATTAATTTTTAGGACCACTTTTAGAAAATATTTGAAAAAGTACAAATGTAAAAAGAGTGCAGACCCTAATCAGAGGGCTCCTTTTGGAGCCCTCTGATCAGGATCTATATTGTTTGCAAAGAATATAACATAGATCTACTGATTTCCAGCATAGAAAGGGTTCAAAGTTGATTAAAAACAATATTGAAATCCTGCATAATATGATGCTTCTTCATTGATCATTATTGGTTTTATCACATAGACCACTCCAGCAGTGTATTAAAGCCATGCATTATTTTCAATAACACGCTAGTGTATTATTAGGAAACAGATCCTAATTAGATGCGACTTTACCTTGCATCGGATATTGATACAAACTATTTGCAACCGAAATTTAAGATCACTGTTAGCACTTGTGTATCACTATGAAAATTCTTGTAGTTTTGTTGTTAATTTGCTTTAGATGTATTCTCAGTGTTAGTCAGGGCTCCAGATAAGAGGAATTACATTCAAGTTTTCAAACATTTTCTCCTTTACATCAGCACCAAACCCTATGGTGTAACTATTCATTAGACTTGTCTCAAAGAGACAATTCTAATGAGTAGTCATACCATAGGTTTTGGTGCAGACATAAAGATCTAAGTTTTTGAAATACTCCCCTTATCTGGGGCCCTATTTTAGTTGATTTAGTTCATTTCCACAAATGGTGTGCCTAATCGTGAAGTAGAGCATATAAGGTTACCCTTGTCCATAAGTCTAAGTTTGGTCAAAATATTATGTGGTATTTTCAATTTAACGTGGTAATTGCTGACTTTGGGCACTATTGTCATATAGAGTTTGACATTATAAGGTCATCCATGATTAACCCCTAATCTCCCCTATCGTCCAATATAAGTAAGTAAGTAAATATTGAATTATTGTGACATGTGCATAGAACATAATGATTTTAACAAAATATTGTTTAAATACAAACAATTTGCACCCGGCCAAGTGAGCCTATAAGTCACCACAATTTAAACATTAATGTCTGTGCATATGGACAATTCTAACAGATAGATGGTCTGCTTCTGTGTGGTTATTTTGACCACTTTTGCAATTTTTTACCACATAACTTCTTTAGATAACCATTTAATGCCTAACCACTTAATTTTGATCAATTTGTATGACCGCTTACTGGTATGTCAGATGCCTTATAAGTCTCATTTAGTAATACATCTGTACGTCGTCCATATGTCTAAACATGAGTCACATTGGTTAATTGTTTGCTTGTAGGTTAATTATCTTAAATCCTATTGGAAATGTCTGTTTTATTTTCAACCATGCATTAACACATTACCCCATCGTCTGTGTTTGGTTTTGAAGACAGATGACCACTTAAAGCAGGTTGAAAGTAAAGCAGAATGCACCTGAAGGCACATTATGTTTTACTTTCAGCCTGCTTTATCTCTTTCAACATTATGGACCAGTTTAAAATATACTCATTACATTTGCAAGCAGTGTAGCCGCAGATCAGAGGGCTCCTGATCTGGGCCTACACTGTTTGCTAATTTAAAACAGTATAAAACTATCCAGAATTCCAAGTAGACTGGTTCATGTTTTTTGTAACTGAAAAGGTCCACAGGGGAACCAAATAACCCACAAGAGTTACTTAGTGTTGAAAGAGTTTATCTATCATCTGCTAGGATATAGACAAAATATAAAATATGTCTGATGGACATGTTATGAAACATATTATTATTATAGTGTTTCTGGTTTTGAAGACAGGTGACCACTTAAAGCAGGTTGAAAGTAAAACAGAATGCGCCTGAAGGCGCATTCTGTTTTACATTCAGCCTGCTTTAAGCTACCATCTGCTAGAATATAGAAAATATATCTTATGGACATGTTATGATACACTTTATTATTGCACATGTAATATTTCAGGCGACATCAGCTCTGGCTGGTTTTCTGGAGGAGGATGCCACAGCTGTAACAGACAGTAAGGTGATAGAGAACGCCTGGCGGGGAGCCGAGGCCTACCACTTCTATCTGCTAGCCCAGAGACAGCTACAAGAGGGTATGGCACATTGTTACAATAATCAGTTATATATATGGTGATAGAGAACGCCTGGCGGGGAGCCGAGGCCTACCACTTCTATCTGCTAGCCCAGAGACAGCTACAAGAAGGTACAGTACATTGTTACAATAATCAGTTATATATATGGTGATAGAGAACGCCTGGCGGGGAGCCGAGGCCTACCACTTCTTTCTGCTAGCCCAGAGACAGCTACAAGAAGGTACAGTACATTGTTACAATAATCAGTTATATATATGGTGATAGAGAACGCCTGGCGGGGAGCCGAGGCCTACCACTTCTATCTGCTAGCCCAGAGACAGCTACAAGAAGGTACAGTACATTGTTACAATAATCAGTTATATATAAGGTGATAGAGAACGCCTGGCGGGGAGCCGAGGCCTACCACTTCTATCTGCTAGCCCAGAGACAGCTACAAGAAGGTACAGTACATTGTTACAATAATCAGTTATATATAAGGTGATAGAGAACGCCTGGCGGGGAGCCGAGGCCTACCACTTCTATCTGCTAGCCCAGAGACAGCTACAAGAAGGTACAGTACATTGTTACAATAATCAGTTATATATAAGGTGATAGAGAACGCCTGGCGGGGAGCCGAGGCCTACCACTTCTATCTGCTAGCCCAGAGACAGCTACAAGAAGGTACAGTACATTGTTACAATAATCAGTTATATATAAGGTGATAGAGAACGCCTGGCAGGGAGCCGAGGCCTACCACTTCTATCTGCTGGCCCAGAGACAGCTACAAGAAGGTACAGTACATTGTTACAATAATCAGTTATATATATGGTGATAGAACGCCTGGCGGGGAGCCGAGGCCTACCACTTCTATCTGATAGCCCAGAGACAGCTACAAGAAGGTACAGTACATTGTTACAATACATGTAATCAGCTATTTATAAAGGAATAGAGAATACATAAACTGCAAATAGGTTTGATCCTGATGAGATACATCATAACACACTCTGACCCTTTTTTATTACCCAGCATGCAAAGAGTTAAGACCAGGGAGAGGTGTTTATGCAGCAGAAGGGATGATGGTATCCTAAATTACAGAGGAAAGGTCAAACATTTTCTTGCATAGCAGGGCTGCCATTTCTCCAGATTTTTCCTAAATCTTCGGATCTTTGTCTAGTACATGGTAGTTTAAAGCAGGCTGAAAGTAAAGCAGAATGCGCCTCAAGGCGCATTCTGCTTTACTTCCAGCCTGCTTTAAGTAGTCACATGGCAACAAAACTAGAAATTGGCTATGGGGTAAAGGTACGATTCGTAAAATCGCACCTAAAAAATGCAAATTTGGAAATCTTAGGATTTTTCATGTCAACTTATGGCAGCCCTGGCATAGACTATTAGTATACCTTGCTAGGCTCCTTAGAGACTATTTAGCTCACCTGGCACGTAGTGCCAAGGTGAGCTTTTAGGATCGCTGGATGTCCGTCGTCCGTCCGTCCGTTCACAATTGTTCGTTAACACTCTAGCAGGTTCAAATCTCATTGGATCTTGATGAAACTTGGTCACAATGTTTGCCTCAATAAAATCTAGGTCAAGTTTGAATGTGGGTCATGTCCTGTCAAAAACTAGGTCACTAGGTCAAATTATCGAAAAACCTTGTTAACACTCTAGAGGCTACAAATTTCATTGGATCTTCATGAAACTTCATCAATATGATTGCCTCAATGAAATCTAGGCCAAGTTTGAATGTGGGTTATGTCCGGTCAAAAACTAGGTCACTAGGTCAAATCTTCGAAAAACCTTGTTAACACTCTAGAGACTACAAATTTCATTGGATCTTCATGAAACTTTATCAAAATGTTTGCCTTAATGAAATCTAGGTCAAGTTTGAATGTGGATCATGTCCGGTCAAAAACTAGGTCACTAGGTCAAATTATCGAAAAACCTTGTTAACACTCTAGAGGCTACAAATTTCATTGGATCTTCATAAAACTTCATCAATATGATTGCCTCAATGAAATCTAGGTCAAGTTAAAATGTGGGTCATGTCTGGTCAAAAACTAGGTCACTAGGTCGAATCATCGAAAAACCTTATTAACACTCTAGAGACTACAAATTTCATTTGATCTTCATAAAACTTGATGAAAAGGTTTGCCTCAATGAAATATAGGTCAAGTCCAAATGTGGCTTATGTCTTGTCAAAAACTAGGTCACTAGGTCAAATCATCCAAAAACCTTGTTAACACTCTAGAGACTACAAAATTCATTGAATCTTCATGAAACTTGAACAAAATTGTTTGTCTCATTGAAATCGAGGTCAAGTTAGATTGAGGGTCATGCCCGGTGAAAAACTAGGTCACACGGTGTACATGGTTACCAGGTGAGCGATTTAGGGCCATAGTGGCCCTTGTTATGGTTTTGAAACTAGTGTGATTATCATTGTATGTGTTACAGGGTATGTGGATCTGGCGATGAAGACGGCCCTGGGTTTGAGAGAGTATGAAGACGTTCTAGATCCAGCCGATATCTATTCTATACTAGGTAAGATTATGTTGTAGACAATGGTTGGAAGCAGCCACCCACCATAACCCTTTCCTCCCTGAAACCTCAAATGAGCAGTTCTAAATTTCAATTTATTCTAGTCCATTTTTAGCTCGCCTGTTCGTAGAACAGAAGAGCTGATGTCATACCCCCAGCGTGAGCGTGGGCGTGAGCGTGGCCAAGGTTAAAGTTTTTTGGGCGGGTTGTTGTAAAGCTTAATATTTGTGCTAGTGTTATAAAATTTTGTATGGAGGTTCATTTGGGGTTAAACATTGATGTTACGAAGTTTGAATTTAAAAACAATTTTAATTTATGTCAATTTTGGACATGTTTTGGACTTAGGTTTTTCTACTACAAATCACCAGGTTAAAGTTTTTTGGACGGGTTGTTTTAAAGCTTAATATTTTTGCTAAGGTGCTGAAATTTTGTATGGAGGTTCATTAGGGGTTAAACATTGATGTTATGAATTTGGAATTTAAAAATAATTTTAATTTATGTCAAATTTCGAAATGTTTTGGACTAAGAACTTTTAAGTTTTTTGGACGGGTTGTTTTAAAGTTTAATACTTGTGCTAGGGTGCTTAAATTTTGTATGGAGGTTCATTAGGGGTCAAACATTGATGTTATGAAGTTGAAATTTAAAATAATTTTAATTTTTGTAAATATTTGACACGATTTGGACTTAGGTGTTTTCCTACTAAACACCAGGTTAAAGATTTTGGACGGGTTGTTTTATAGTTTAATACTCGTGCTAAGGTGCTGAAATTGTGTATGGAGGTTAATTAGGGGTCAAACTTTGATGTTATGAAGTTGAAATTTAAAAATGATATTAATATTTGTCAATTTTTGACACGATTTGGACTTAGTTGTTGTAACTACAAATCACCAAGTTAAAGGTTGCACGGGTTGTTTTTATATGTTTAATATATCTAGACTAAGACTGAACATTAATTTATTAATATTTCTAAACTGAAAATTGATTTTCTTTTGATGCAAGATGTTTTTTAGACTTAAACTTTAAACAGGCGAGCATCAGGTGGCTTTGACACCGATTTCTGGTTGACTTTTAGGGTTGATTTGTACAATATATGTCAAAATGACAAACAGTGTGGACCCTGATCAGAGGGCTCCTTAAGGAGCCCTCTGATCAGGATCAACACTGTTTGCGTAGGGCAGGTGTACTCCTCACAGGTACGCTGTTGGCAAATGACGCATATATGCGTGACTAGGGTTCAAAGAGTTGACAAAAACTATTTTACAGTGGTGGTAATATTATCTTGGTTGCGTTATGTAGGGAATGTAAAGCATTTTAGCTATTTACATGAACTTTTCAAATGGACTTATCCATTTTTGAAAAATGATTTTTTTAGGCAATATTTAAAATTTAAAACAAACCATGCAGACCCTGATCAGATGGATCCTTCAAGAGCTGTCATATCAGGATCTACATTGGTTGACAAGACAATGGACAAGACAAGACAATAGTTTATTGATACTTTCAGGCCTCCAGCCTATAGTACAAGGCATTGACAATATACATTCATACAAGCAATGATAGTGTGGAAGTGTAACCATTATCATTGTTAATGGTTGCATATATGAGTTATCCTGCTTCAAAGTAACCTTTCACAATTTGTTCATAATTTATTTAAGATTTATAATTGAGTGTGCTTTATTTGCAGCTTTGACCTCTAGTGCTAACCGAGCATTCAGAATTTGTTCCAACGCCTTTATAAAACTGGAGACATTGGATACCCTGAGTGCAGACCAGAGGTTACAGTATGAAGAACTGGCATTGGAAATATTCACAAAGTAAGCACAATCCCTGCATCATACAGGACAGTTGTTTTTATCTGAAACCAAACCATACCTAAAACTCATGGGATTGAATGTATCATGATAGATATCTTTTCAGTTAACCCTAATCCTGCTGTGATATTGTCTGCTCATGTTTTCATGTAAATCATGAACTGAGAGAAATGAAGGAAATTTGAAATTGAACTTCTACAGTGTTGTTTGCAAAATTTGTTAAATTGAGATTGATACATTCTTTAAGTAAAGAAATCTGAAGAAGAGTGTCAAACAGTTTGTATCCAGAGACAAGTGTCAAACAATTTGGATCCAGATCAGACGCCACCTTATGCGTCGTCTGATCTGGTTCCAAACTGTTTTCAAAAATTAGTAAAGTCACGATCAGCAGGCAAAGGGATAAAACATCAATACCGTTTCTCCCATTAAAGGAGACTAGTTTTTTTCTGTATTCTATGGATATTGTTTTTGCCAAACCTTTAAATAACACTGTACCTATAGCCTGATTCTAGTTTTGATGGCAGGTGACCACTTAACTCTTTGAACCCTAGTCCCGCATATAGGCGTGCTTTTCAAACAGTGTAAATGTCAATAGTACACATGTCCTATGCAAACAGTGAAGACCCAGATCAGAGGGCTCCGAAAGGAGCCCTCTGATCAGGGTCTTCACTGTTTGTCACAATGCCAAACATTGACAAAAACAACCCTTAAAAGTCAGAAATGGACTAGACTAAAATGGAAACTGGAATTGTACATTTAAAGTTTCAGGGAGGAAAGAGTTAAAGCAGGTTAAAAGTAAAGCAGAATGTGCCTTAAAACGCATTCTGCTTTACTTTCAGCCTGTTTTAAGCTACCATTCTGCTAGGATATAGAAAAATAAATTCTGGTGCACATTCATCACTGTATAAAGTGGAACTATTTTCTTCAGTGGAGGAATAAATTAAAGGCATAAAAATGTATATGTATGGAATACAGTAAAACCTCTTTATTGTGACCACTTAAACGAAGCATAATTGTTTGTTTAAAAGACAGGTGACATCTTAAAGCAAGGTGACAGTAAAACAGAAAGCTCCTGCAGGATTTTTCTGTTTTACAGTCACCTTCCTTTAAGCAGTAACCTGTCATAAACACCGAATAATTATCATATTTTGTGGTGGTAATAGAGAGGTTTTACTGTAGTGGGTTCATGTCACCCATACAATAGAAGTAAAATATTATCCCTTAGCCTGCCACTCACGACTATAGCTCCATATGCAAACAGCTTGGATCCGGATGAGACGCCGAGTAACTCGGCGTCTCATCCGGATCCAAGCTGTTTGACACTCGGACAACATTTTCAGCAATTTTGAGCAACTTTGAAGCACTTTGAAACTTGAAGCAGACGAGAAATATAGCAGACGACAATTTATTTGGCGGGCTAAGGGTTAAAATAACATTTTCCATCATTGTTTTACAGACACAGTCCTAAAGACAGTAGAAGTAATTCTATAGAATGTACAAGTTGTTCTGCCACCATTCCTGATTGGTAAGTACAGTCGAACTTCGTTATCTCCAACTTGCTTAATTCGAACTATACGATTTGTCGACACATGAATTGCATTATTTCATGCTCGGTTAAGTTGAACATACTTAGCCACGTTTTAACTTTGAAATACGGGTATGTTCGACCCAACCGAATTCGAGATATCGAAGTTCAACTGTAGTTAGAGTTGTCACATTGTCTAAAACGCTTCCTTCCTTGCTTTTTAAACGCCCAATATTATAATTTGAGTAGACAGACAGGAACAAGCAAGTTTGTTATGGCCATATCAAGGTTTTTTTTGCACTCATGAGCACATTTACAGGGAAAGAATAAGGTTTTCATTGTACATGTAATTACAATTAATGTTTGAAATTTTCAGTTTAACTCATTTTCCCTTGAAACTTTTAATGGACTATTCCAATGTCCAATTAAGTCTTGTCCATTTATGACTATTAATGGATTAATTTTAACAATATAATTGCAGAATGGCAAACAGTGTAGACTCTGATCAGAGGGCTCCTGCAGGAGCAGTCTGATCAGGGTCTACATTGTTTGCATAAGACAATTGCACTTTTCACAGGCTCACTGGTCGTTAATGATGAGCTGAAAGTGTTAAATCATTGTTATTTTGAGTCCTGTCTTTTGTTTTCAGGACTTGGCTCTAAATGATCATTTGTGTCAATGGGCCATAAAACGTCAATCATTCATTCTTTCATTATTCTGTTTTTAGGTCCAATACATGTCCAAGCTGTGATTCCAAGTTCCCTACGTGTATTGTAAGTGGAAGACCGCTGATGGAGTACCAGTTCTGGATGTGTGGCTCGTGTAAACACCGAGCATATGAAACAGAGATTGCCCAGCGACAAACCTGTCCTCTATGTCATAGTGCTGTATAGCCTATAGCAGATGACTCTTTAGTATCACAAGATTACGAACTGGTTCCTGGCTGGAAATAATAAACCATTACATACTCATGCAGGGCTCAAGATAAGGGGGAGTAAACTGAACAAATCAATTTTTTCACTGAATTCAGCACAAAATCCTATTGTGTCACTACTCATTATAATCGTCTCTTCGAAAACATTCTAATAAGTAGTGACACCATAGGGTTTAATGCAGAAATAAAGATTTTAGTTTTGGAAATACAGTCGAAACAAGATTATTTGAAATAACTTTTGTTCGAACACATATACCCATATTTCAAAGTTAAAACGTGGCTAAAAACACATACCCATATTTCAAAGTTAAAATATGGATTAGCCTTATTTTAACTTCGAAATCTGTGTATGTTCGACTTAAGCGAGATCGAGTTATCGAAATCAAAGTTATGTAAATACTGATAATGTTGATTAAAGAGAGTTTGAAGTATCGAGTTTCGACTGTCTCACCTTATCTGGAGCTCTGTTTATGGACTGGGTCCTGGCTTGAATTAACATTACACTACATTCTTATGGACTGGAACCTTGTAGCTGCTTAAAGACATTACTCTCTGACCTTTGTATGATCCCCCCATTGTTCTCAATAGACCTGAAAGTAACTGTAAAATCATGAGACATGCGGCAAAGTCTGTGTAGAGAGGCCTTGACATACTCATAACCAAGGGATATTATAAACCAAACCATCAAATAAAAGAGACAGTCCTTACGGGGGACGTTTTGCTGATTCTATGCATAGAAATTAACACAGTTATGAGCTCGCTTTGCACATGTTTTACCTGACAAGGTGTAATCACTTAAACTAGGTCAGGAAATGTCTTTAAAGCTTGCTGAAAATATAGAAATCTCTCATGACTGCTGAAAGTAAAGCAGAAATCTCCCATTGGAAGATTTCGGCTTAGCTTTCAGCTTGCCTTAAGCTGCCATCTGACTTAAAACCTGACAAGAGAAATCAATAGTTGTCTCGTCATACATGCGTGGCTTTGTCTATACTATATAGTTACCTTTAGGAGCTGTTGAATAGTCATATTACAACATAGGTATAATTCAGAGCTCTAGATAAGGGGAGTATTTCAAAAACTAAAACCTTTATTTTTGCATTAAACCCTATGGTGTCACTACTCATTAGAATCGTCTCTTCGAGACGATTCTAATGAGTAGTAACACCATAGGATTTGGTGATGAAATAAGGGAGAAAATGTTGGATTTGTTCAGTTTACTCCCTCTTATCTGGAGCCCTGGGTATTGGTCCATAAGAATTGGTGTAGTGTTGCTATATAACAACTTGACCTTTGAATTAATGTTGCAAGTCGGACATTGTGGTGTAAAAATGTTTTTACCATTCAGGTATTGGTCTGTAATAAAACTATGTGCCTGTTATCTCATAACTACATATCTTACTGTACTTGATTAAAGAATTGAATTTAATAAATGTTTACATCAAAACTTCTCTTTAGAGATAGTTCAAATAAGCCTTAGTGTTTGTCTTTAATACAAGTGTTGGATAAAGGCAGGACAAAAGTAATATAAAAAATTCCTAGAGGCCCTTTCTATACAGCGCTCTCTCTGTACAACACGCAATGGGAGACTAGGATTGTGTGTGTTATTTGGAGGGAGTCGTTATAGGGAGGGAAATTGGTTTACATACATATGCAAACAGCTTGAATCCAGATCAGACGCTGCTATACGTGTCTGATCTGGATTCAAGCTGTTTTTCACTGGTCATTAAGTTTTCTTGTGTCAAAATGTCCATTATGTAACTTTGAGAAGAACAGCAGACGACAGTTTTAAGCAGACGACATTGTAGCTGTGAATGGGATAGACATAATTGTCTTGTTTGGGGAAAGAGCGGCAAACGTTGTTGTAGGGAGGGAATTGTTGTTGGTAGGGCCATTGTGGGGAGGGAGCTCTGTATTATTTTTGTCCAGCATTTAGCAGCCATTTGCATTAGAGAAGAAGTAATGTATTTTCTACATTCTTGATTGCTTTGAATTCTTTAATAGAAATTTATAAGAAATTATGAAAGAATGATCAGAATGATCCCAGATTAATGGAATAATTGGAAACAGGGTCTATACTGTTTGTCAGTTGTGTAGTTGAGTACACTTGTGCTATGCAAACAGGAGCCCTCTGATCAGGGTCTGCACTGTTTGTCATTTTAACCCATTTACTCATAAGTGATAAACAATTATCAATGCTTATCTCAATACAAGCTAGTGGATTAAAGTGTGTAAAAATGAGTCAGTATGGCTTAATGGGAAAAGGCAGCACAACTCTATTGTGATTGGGAAACGTTAGCCAATGTTGGTCGAATATGTGTGTAAATTATTAGTAAATTATTTTGCAACGTATTTGCAATAAATGGTATGATTTATTGATCACAGTTGGGTCACAGACCATCGGTTGATGAAACTGACAGGCTGGTTGGCGTAGAGTATGTATATTGACCGACATTGGCCTAATCTGATGAAGAGTCGACCTTAAGGCAAATCTTTATATACTTAAACTTCAATGCATTCCGTCCAATAAATTTTTTAGATCTGAAAAAATTGTTGTGTTTTGTTAACTGCCTAAAGGTTAAAGAAATGTTTTATGTAGAGTTTGAAAGATTTGTGTTGTCATCTCCAAAAGTATACATTGTTTGTTTCAAATATGTATTATTTTAACTCATTACCCCATAAATACACCTTTCTACACCTTTAATTTATTCATCCACTGAAGATAATACATGTAGTTCACTTTATACAGTTATGTATCATAAGAAAAATATCCTTTTTCCTAGCAGATGTTAGCTTAAAGCAGGTTGAAAGTAAAGTAGAATGTGCCTAAAGGCACATTCTTTAGGCACATTCTGCTTTACTTTCAACCTGCTTTAACCCTTTGAACCCTAGTCCCGCATATTGGCGTCCTTTTCAAACAGTATACATGCGAAAAATGCACTTGTCCTATGCAAACAGTGAATATTCTTCACTGTTTGTCATAATGCAAAACATTGACAAAAACAACCCTCAAACGTCAGAAATGGACTAGACTAAAATGGAAACTGGGATTGTCCATTTGAAGTTTTAGGGAGGAAAGAGTTAAGTGGACACCTTTCTTCAATACTGGAAACATGCTATGTTGGAAAGGGTTAAGAAGTGTACTATGAATTAGTGCTGAAAGAATTACCCGGTTAATCAGTAATGGTTAGAAACTGTACATTAACCCATTACTCCATGGCCTATTTCAAGTTTTGAAGACAGATGATTACTTAACTCTTTCCTCCCTGAACCTTTAAATGGACAATTCCAGTTTCCATTTTAGTCTAGTCTATTTCTGACTTTAAGGGTTGTTTATGTCAATGTTTGGCATTATGACAAACAGTGAAGACCCTGATCAGAGGGCTCCTAGGAACCCTCTGATCTGGGTCTTCACTGTTTGCATAGGACCAGTGTACTATTCACATGTACACTTTTTGCAAAGGACGCCAATATGCAGGACTAGGGTTCAAAGGGTTAAAGCAGGTTGAAAGTAAAGCTGAAGGCGCTTTTTGCTTTACTTTCAGTCTGCTTTAAGCTATCATCATCTAGGGTAAAGACAATATTTCTTATGGTACATATTCATAATTGTTTAACCCTTTCCCACATAGCATATCTCTAGTACTGAATATAGGTGTCCTCTTAAAGCAGGTTGAAAGTAAAGCAGAATGCGCTTTAAGCGCATTCTGCTTTACTTTCAGCCTGCTTTAAGCAATCATCTGCTAGAATATAGAATATATTTTGTATTATACATATTTATGAATGTATAAATTGGAACTATTTTCTTCAGGGCAAGAATAAACTGAATGCGCTAAAAGGCGCTTCTATGGGGGAAAGGGTTAAAGTGAAACCAGTTTCTGTAGTGGAGGAATAAATCAAAGGCGTATTTATGGGGTTATGGGTTAACCGGTTACACAATCACTTAACCCATCTCCAGCTAATAACACATATTTATGCCTTTTTGAAAACAGTGTAGACCCAGATCAGACAGCTCCTTTTTGTACAAGTTTGAACTACAGTATTTACTTCAGGGGAGGAATAAATTAAATGTGTTAAAAATTGTATCTTTGGAGAAAAGGGTTAAAGCTGATGACGTCATTGCAGTGAAGGGGTTGAGAAAAGGGTTAATAAGGGTCAATAATAAAAGACAATGTGAAAACAAGCCATTCATTTGTATTCTATTTAATTTTGTCTAAAACATAACATAAGCTTTATTTGACATAAAGTTGCATAAAGCATATAAATATTAGCCATACATCTATATACAATTATACATGTATCATTATTGTGAAAAACTGGCATTTACCAGTCAAATAGTGCCACCTTCAGCATACTACAGGCAATTTTTTGTGGTACCTGTTGCCAACAGCTTGGATCCAGATGAGATGTTAATTAGCTCTGTGTCTAATCTGGATCCAATCTGTTTGACACTGATTATATTTTCATGAACCCTTTATTCCATACCCTGTTTCTAGTTTTCAAGACGGGTGACTACTTAAAGCAGGTTGAAAGTAAAGAAGAATGCGCCTACAGGCACATTCTGCTTTGCTTTCAGCCTGCTTTAAGCTACCATCTGCTAGGATATAGGTAATATCTCTTATTTTGCACATTCATTATTGTATAAAATGGAACTATTTTCTTCAGTGGAGGATTTCATTTAGTAAAAAAGCTTACAGTATAAATGGAGTACTGGGTTAAATTAACTCTGGGAAGTGTTGCAGATGACTAATTTTGCTGACGACAATAACATAGCACGCAGAATGTAGAATCATGTCAAACAATAAATTGATAATGTCATTGATAAATTTCATTATGAATCATTAAAGGTGGGAAAATGAGTATTTATGGATTAATGGATGATAGGCATTTAAATGAGTATTTATGGAGTTTTGGGATAAAACATCCATCAGGCCCCGTTTCATAAAATTTTGTAAGACAAAAATGGTAGCAAGTCAAAACTTTAAAATACATTCAATTTCTGATTTCTCTATCTAATCCTGTCTGGTGACATCTCTTCGGAATCGTCTTCAAAAGACGCTTCCAAAGAGATGTCACAAGACAGGATTAGATAGGGAAATAAATAATAACTGAGACTTTTATAATCTGACTTACGACAACATTTGTTGTACCAAGTTTTATGAAACGGGGCCCCATGTGGTGTACATGTTGATTAGAAGGAATTCAGGGCTGCCATTTCTCCGGATTTTTCCTAAATCTCCGGATTTTCCCCAGTACACGGTAGCTTAAAGCAGGCTGAAAGAACAGCAGAATGCGCCCTAAGGCGCATTCTGCTTTACTTACAGCCTGCTTTAAGCGGTCCCATGTCAAAAAAACAAGAAAAAAGCTATGGGGTAAAGGTACGGTTCGTAAAATCGCACTTGAAAGATGCAACTTTGGAAATCCTAGGAATTTTTATGTCAACTTATGGCAGCCCTGGGAATTGAACCAAAAGTTACGTTCAATTACATTTACTTGCACTATTTCCATGATGGAAACTCGTACATGTGTATATGCATATTTGACACACAGTGTAGGCTATTCATTTTCCCATTTTCTTCTTCAATATTTTCAACTACCCCAAAAAATCAACATAAATGGACATTTGTCAAAAGTGGAACAGTGCATATAAAATATTCAACATTAAAAGCGTTATACAAATTATGAGTCAGACTATTTTCTGTATTAATCTTTCCTACTATATTATTATATCAATAAGAATTAAAACTAAAAATTGCTGCTCGAATTAAACATATAACAATCTTAACTAATCGACTCTTGCAACTTCATGGACATATAGGATCTGTCATGAGTCGATGTTTAAAACAAGCTGATCTCAAACGAGTCTAGAATTGAAATGTTATTAAGCGAGCCTTGGCGAGCTTAATAACTTTTCTATTCTAGACGAGTTTGAGATCAACTTGTTTTAAACATCGACGAGTGACAGATTCTTTTTCTCACATTACCAACAATAAAGCTATTTTTTAAGCAATATGCATTTTTTGGGAACCCCGGTGACGTCAAAATGCCGTTATAAACAGTGACGTTATAGTGACGTCATCAAAGTGATCTTACACATGTTGGAGATAAGGATATTCGTCATCGTTGTTCGCTATAGAAAACAAGGGTAGTTATGTGAGAAATACATGTTTGACTTTTTATTTGTTTTTTAACATATATTGCAAAACAACAAACAGTGCAGACTCTGATTTAGGTCTACCTTGTTTGCAAATGACAAGCATACTCTTTATAGGTACAGTAAAACCCCTCTAAACCTGAACCTCTAAATACCGGAATTCTCTCTAAACCGGACAAAATCTTTGGTCCCGTTTCCCATCCAGTTTTACGCCTTTGATTTATTCCTTCACTGAAGAAAGTACATTCATGAACATATATCATCAGAAATAGTTTCTATATTCTAGCAGACGATAGCTTAAAACAGGTTGAAAGTAAATCAGAATGCACCTTACGGTGCATTCTGCTTTTCTTTCAACCTGCTTTAAGTGGTCAGCTACCTTCCATACTACAAACGAGCTTTGGGTTAAAACCCCTCTAAACCGGATGATTTTGTTGTCCCCACACATATCCGGTTTAGAGGGGTATCACTGTACACTGTTTGTAAAGGATATGTAAATGCATCATTAAGGTAATTTCAATAGCCTATTTCAAGTTTCAAAGATAGGTCTCCACGTAAAGTAGGTTGAAAGTAAAGCAGAATGCGCCTTAAGGCGCATTCTGCTTTTCTTTCAGCCTGCTTTAAGCTACCATCTGCTAGGATATGGAAAAAATAAATTTGGATAAATATTCAAAACTGTATAAATTCGAATTATTTTCTACAGTGGAGGAATAAATTAAAGGCGTAAAAAGGCGTATTTATGGGGTAATGGGTTAAACGATTTGGGCCTACTTTGTTTGTATATGACAAGTGTACTATTTACAGGTACACTAATTGTAAAGGATATGTAAATGCATCACTTAGGTAATTTCAATGGGTTAATATATATTTGTGTTAAAATATAGATATAAACACATTGAAAAATCAAGGTTCATTTGGTCCCTCAACAAAGTCCCTTTCCCAGGATAAAGCACTGATACATTGGTCCTGGGTTTATATTAACCCATTACCCCAAAAATAAGCCTTTTTGCGCCTTAATTTATTTCTACACTGAAGAAAATAGTTCCAATTTATACTGTTATAAATATGTATGATAAGAAATATTTTCTATATTCTAGCAGATAGTAGCTTTAAGCAGGCTGAAAGTAAAGCAGAATGCTCCTTAAGGAGCATTCTGCTTTACTTTCAACCAGCTTTAAGTGCTGACCTATTTTCAAAATTAGAATTAGGCTATGGGGTAATAGGTTAAGTCTCTTCCCAGCTCACGACCCCAGGTACCGCAGCCAAGTGTGCTACCACTGGATCAATTTTGCATCAATTAATAATTGTCAAATACAGTTGTAATAAATAATTTTTAAAAAATGGCACGTTTCGACCAAAAATGGTACGTTTATGCAGTGGGGCGTTAGTGCAGTGGGACGTTACGACCAGATACCCACTGGACCACGTCCGCCACTGACAAAGTTTTGGCTCTAGGTACATAAGATCCTGACAGATTACCCTGCCAAACATCTGTATGATATATTTGTCATCCTTCAAAGCCGTTGTACATTAAATTCTTAATGCTTTATGATTTTGTAAATTACAGAAATATATCAACAACTTTCAATGATTCTTGTTAAAGACAGATGATAGCTGAATGCAGGACAAAAGTAAAGCAGAAACTTCATTAAAAAGTGTTCTGCGCTAAGCAGTCACCTAGTTTTAAACATAACCATTCTTATTTACTATTATGTCACTCGAAAGAAAATACCCTGGCAAGAACAAAACAAATAGTAGCACACACTTTTATGTAAACTGCCAAGATCAAAACAAATCCCAAACACTTGTATGTACCCTGGCAAAAACTAAAACATTGTTTCATGAGTGTTGGCATGTCAACCAATCAGTACACATCAATTTTCTTTGAAAAATAACAAATAATGATGCAGCAAGAGCATAAAGTCACTAGGTGGCAGCACATGCTAGTCATGAATCACAAATTAAAACAAGCTATGTCTAATCTATATATAATTTTTCTAACATCTAAGCAGTCTGCGAAATTGGCACTTGTCGAAAACTGTGGTCATTAACCCATTACCACATAGCCTGTTTCTAGTTTTGAGGATAACTGATCACTTAATGCATTAAGCCATACTGACTCAGTGTGCAATATTCTCATACTGACTAATTTTGACACACTTTAATCCACTAGCTTGTATTGAGATAAGCACTGATAATTGTTTATCGCTTATGAGTTAATGGGTAAAATCAGGTTGACAGTAAAGCGCATTCTGCTTTACTTTCAGCCTGCTTTATGCTACCATTAACTAGAATATAAAAAATATGTCTTGTGGTGCATATTCATGACTTTATAATTTGGATCTATTTTCTTCAGTGGAGGTATAAATTAAAGGCGTAAAAAGGCATATTTATGGGGTAATGGGTTAATCAGTTAAAATGTTATTTTGACAACCATTTTTAGCAAGTGTGGACTACCAGTCACTCAGTATCAAAATATAGTTTGTAGAAAAGTTGTAGAAAATACACAACAACCTTTGTTAGAATTGAAAATTCCACTAAATATCTCAACTCCTGTCTCATTTATAAATGTAGAAGTGCAGAAGTGTACGATTTGAAGATAACCTATCGGGCAATTAAATATCACAACAGGTGGCATTGCAGTCATGAGATACTTTCAAGCCAATATGTTCATTGGTGCAAAATGCAAAATGGAATATAAATACAGTGGTCTCTCCCTACAACAGCCCTCCAAACAACTACTCCCTCCTTACAGCGACACTTGTTGTAGTTCCCTTAACAGGACAATTATGTCGAACGCTTTTACTGCTGCAATATCGTCTGCTTAAATTTTTGTCTGCTGCTGTTTCTTATAGTTACATATAAGTGGGCATTTTGATAGAATACGTATAATAACGAGTGACAAACAGCTTGAATCAAGATCAGACGCCGCGTGACGCGGCGTCTGATCTGGATTCAAGCTGTTTGCAAATGTAAGCCAAGTCATAAATTCCCTCCCTCTGAACAACACATTTTCTCACACATTTCAGCACCAATCCTATGGTGTTTCTACTTATTAGAAATTGGAACTATTTTCTACAGTGGAGGAATAAATCAAGTAAGTAAAAAATGTCTATCTACAGAGTATTTGGTTCAAGCGAGATAAAAGGTAAGCTGAAAGCTCCAGTAAGCACAAAATCTGTGAATCATGAGTATTTATCAGGACACCAGGACTCCAGATAAGAGGGAGTAAACTGCACAAATCCAATATTTTCTCACTTGTTTTAGCACTAAAACCTATGGTGTTACTACTCATTAGCATCGTCTCTTCGAGACGATTCTAATGAGTAGTGACACCATACGGTTTAAAGCAGAAATAAAGATTTTACTTTTTGAAATACTCCCCTTAACTGGAGCCCTCGGGCCCGTTTCATAAAACTTTGTCCAACAAAAACAGTTGTATGTCAAAACTTTAAAATACAGTTAATTTCTGATCTCTCTAGCTAACCCTTTATTGTGGCATCTCTTTTGGATTGTCTTTTCAAGACGATCCCAAAGAGATGTCACAAGACAGGATAAGTTGGAGAAATAAATAATAATGGAGACTTTTATAATCTAACTTACGACAATATTTGTCGTAAGTTTTATGAAACGGGTCCCTGATGAGTATCTATCAGGACATGGTGGTTGCATCATGTTGCCCTTATGTTGGGTGGAAGGGCAAGAGTCATGTACAGCTCTGCTAAACAGGTCATCCTTCACTTGATGTTTTGGACTTTCTTTTCATACGAACCTGCAAATAAAAGTACATTGTAAATAATATTTAACCCTTTACACCACACTACCCATTTCATTTCTACCTCCACTGAAAAATTCAGTTTCAATTTTAACAGTCATGAATATGTATCATAGGTAAATTTATTTATATACTAGCAGATGGAAGACAGATGGTTGTTTAAAGCATGCTTAAAGTATAGCAGAATACTCCTGAGGGAACATTCTGCTTTACTTTAAGCCTGCTTTAATTAAGCTACCATACAGGAAATGTTGTGCATATTCATAACTGTATAAAGGGGACCTATTTTCTTTAGTAGAGGAATGGATTAAAAAGATAAAAAGCCTATGAGTTAGGCATGATTAACCCTTAGCCTGCCACTCACGACTATAGCTCCATATGCAAACAGCTTGGATCCGGATGAGACGCCGAGTAACTCGGCGTCTCATCCGGATCCAAGCTGTTTGACACTCGGACAACATTTTCAGCAATTTTGAGCAACTTTGAAGCACTTTGAAACTTGAAGCAGACGAGAAATATAGCAGACGACAATTTATTTGGCGGGCTAAGGGTTAAAGGATTGTGATTCTTGCTCAAGATATGTTGTACTGCATGAGTCAACTCATTCATCCCTGAAACTTTAACCCTTTATCCCATAAATAAACCTTTTTACGCCTCTAATTTATTCCTCTACTGAAGAAAATAGTTCAACTTATACAGTCATACATATTCACCATAAGAATTATATTCTATAGCCTAACAGAGGGTAGGTTAAAGCAGTTTCAAAGTAAAGCAGAATGCGAATAAGTGCATATTCTGCTTTACTTTCAACCTGCTCAAAGTGAAAGTGGTAATCTGTCTTCGAAAAAAGAAACAGGCTAAGGGGTAAAGGGTTAAATGGAAAATTCAGTTTCAAATAATTCTAGTCAATGTTTGGCTATCTAGTGTAGGTTTTTTTCAATGCATTTCAAAATGACAAACAGTGTAGACCCTGATCAGAGGGCTCCTTAAGGAGCCCTCTGATCAGGGTGTACACTGTTTTACCAGGACAAGTTTACTCTGCACATGTACACTGTTTGGAAATTACAAGTATACTTGTTACTAAGGTTCAATGAGTTTAAATAATGGAAGTTTAAAATTATGTGATAGAGACCAGATATAGCCACAATGTAACAATATGATAATCATTACTTTTATCTTAAACATCAGAGCTATTGATAAAGGGGTTGATTCAAATACAAACTTCCCTGTCTCCTTCTAATCCTATTGTGGTCATTTATTAGAATCATTTTGAGTTCATGTAGTAACAGCAAAGGATTTAACACATAACCCGTTTATAGTATTAACAAGAGGGCCATTGGCCATTATCCCTTTACCTGATAGCCTATTTCTAGTACTTAAGATAGGTGACTACTTAAAGCAGGTTGAAAGTAAAGCAGAATGCGCCCTAAGGCGCATTCTGCTTTACTTTCAGCCTGCTTTAAGCTATCATGTGCTATAACATAGAACATATTCCCTATAATACATATTCATTACTGATTAAATTGGAACTATATTCTTCAGCGGAAGAATAAATCATATCCGCTAAAAGGCGCTTCTATTGGGGAAAGGGTTATACACATTCTTTGCACACAGTTTACCTGTAATGAGTACACATATCCTATGGAAACAGAGAAGACCCAGTTCAAAGGACCCCTAAAGAAACCCTTTGATCAGGGTCTGCACTGTTTGTCATATTGCTATACACTGACCAAAACAACATATAAATGTCAAAAATGGATCAGACTACATGTACATGTATACTGAAAACTGGAATTGTCCATTTGAAGTTTCATGGGTAAAGGCTTTCTTGGGGCATATAATTTATTCCTCAACTGAAGAAAATAGTTCAAAGTTATACAGTCATGAACATGTACAATAAGAAATATGTTCTAAATCCTAGCAGATGGTAGCTTAACCCGATGCCCTATAAATACACCTTTTTACGCCTTTAATTTATTCCTCCTCTATAAAAAATAATTCTAATTTATACAGTCATGAATTTGTATCAAAAGAAATAGTTTCTGACTTTCTGTATTCTAGCAGATGGAACCTTAAAGCAGGTTGTAAGTAAAGCAGAATGCAGCTTGAGGCGCTTTCTGCTTTACCTTCAATCTGCTTTAAATCATCACCTATCTACAAAACTAGGAATAAGCAATAGGGCAATGGGTTAAAGTAGGCTGTAAGTAAAACAGATTTACTTTTAACTATTTCCTCCCTGAAACTTTAAATGGAAAATTCCAATTTCCATTTAAGTCAAGTCCATTTATGACCTTTAAGGGTTGTTTTTGTCAATGTTCTAGTTATGAAGACAGGTGCACATGTCAGACCAAGTAAAGCAGGTTAACCCTTTGAACCCTAGTCCCGCATATAGGCGTCATTTTCAAACAGTATACATATGAGTAGTACAATACAATTGTCCTGTGCAAACAGTGAAGACCCAGATAAAGGGTTAAAAAGAAGCAAGATATTCCCCAGTATATAACAACATTGTACGTACTGGTTTGTATATTCTTTCAGCCTCCGACCTCTCTGAATCATCAACCTTCTTGTCATCTAGGAATTCTAGCTTCGGCAACCTGCTTATTACATAATACCTGAAAAATTGAGATTAAACATTAACTCATTACTTCATAAATATGTCTTTATACACATTTAACCCATTACCCCTTATCCTATTTCTAGCTTTGAAAACAGGTGACCACTTAAAGCAGGTTGAAAGTAAAGCAGAATGTGCCTTAAGGCACATTCTGCTTTACTTTCAGCCTGCTTTAAGCTACCATCTGCTAGGATATAGAAAATATTTCTTCTGGTTCATATTCTTGGCTGTATAAATTGGAACTATTTTCTTCAGTGGAGGAATAAATAGAGGCGTAAAAAGGCGTTTTTAAGGGGTAATGGGTTAATTAATTCCTCCCTTAAAAAAATAGTACCATTTCATACAGTAATGAATGAGCAACATAAGAAAGCTTTCCTATATCCTTGCAGGTTGTAGCTTAAAGCAGGCTGAAAGTAAAACAGAGGTGCATCTTAACCCTTTGAACCCTAGTCCCGCATATAGGCGGTCTTTTCAAACAGTGTACATGTGAGAAGTACACTTGTCCTGTGCAAACAGTGAAGACCCAGATCAGAGGGCTCCGAAAGGAGCCCTCTGATCAGGGTCTTCACTGTTTGTCATAATGCCAATTATTGACAAAACAACCCTAATAAGTCAGAAATGGACTAGCCTAAAATGGAAAATGGAATTGTCCATTTAAAGTTTCAGGGAGGAAAGAGTTAAGGCACATTCTCTTCTTAAGCTACCATCTGCTAGAATATGGAAATATTTCTTATGGTATGTATTCATGACTGTAAGTGGAACTATTTTCTCTGATACATAAATAAATTAAAATTTAAAAGCATCCCTACAGAGTATATTCAATGTTTTGTATCAGTGAACTTTGTGTAACTTAAAACATAATATATGTCTCTAATACAACCCTACATCAGTCTCTTCGTCTAGTCCTTCATACACTCATACCAGTCTCTAATAAACACATTTACCAGTCTCTAATATATGCTGTAAAACCTCTCAATTATAACCGCTAAAAAGAAGGCCACTTGGTTGCATAAAAGACAGGTGACAGCTTAAATCAAGATCACAGTAAAACAGAAAACTCCTTTAGGAGTTTTCTGTTTAACTGTTACCTTGATTTAAGCAGTCATCTGTCCTAAACATCTAATAATTTAACACAATTCAATGGTTGTAATAGAGAGGTTTTACTGTATTGATATCACTCTTAAAAAATGCCCGAAACTGAGAGTCAACATGCAAGTCTCTTTCTTATACTACTTGTATACCATTCTCCAGTACATACCAGAAACAGTCTCAAGTACAACTCAAAATGCCAGTCTCAAGTACAAGTCAAACTACCAGTCTCTAGTACATGCACTCTATAGTACATTTATCATTACAAATACATGCCTATAGTATACCTACCAGTCTCTAGTACATATTACGTATAGTATACCTACTAGTCTCTAGTAAATACCTATAGTATACCTATCAGTCTCTAGTGACATACCTATAGTATATCTATCAGTCTCTAGTACATACCTATAGTATATCTATCAGTCTATAGTAAAATCCTATAGTATATATATATCAGTCTCTAGTACATACCTATAGTATATCTATCAGTCTCTAGTACATACCTATAGTATATCTATCAGTCTCTAGTACATACAGTGGAGAATCTGTTATTCTTTCCCGTTTAAACGCAAACGTACTCAAACGCAAAACACTAAAACGTAGAAAAGTACAACTTTTTGATAATTCTGATAATTCATCTTTATCTTGGTGGCAAACAGTTTGGAGCCTGTAACCCGGCGTCTGATCCGGCTCCAAACTGTTTGCACTGCAAATAATAGTTTTAGCGTAAACGCGTTTATTGGGAAAGAATAACACATTCTCCACTGTACCTATAGTATATCTATCAGTCTATAGTAAAAACCTATAGTATATCTATCAGTCTCTAGTACATACCTATAGTATATATATCAGTCTATAGTAAAAACCTATATTATATCTATCAGTCTCTAGTTCAAACCTATAGTATGTCTAGCAGTCTCTAGTACATACCTATAGTATACCTACCAGTCTATAGTACATACCTATAGTATATCTATTAGTCTCTAGTACTTAACTATAGTATACCTACCAGTCTATAGTACATACCTATAGTATACCTACCAGTCTCTAGTACATACCTATAGTATACCTACCAGTCTCTAGTACATACCTATAGTATACCTACCAGTCTATACATATAGTATACCTACCAGTCTATAGTATACCTGCCAGTCTCTAGTACATACCTATAGTATACCTACCGGTCTCTAGTACATACCTATAGTATATCCAGCAGTATCTAGTAAATACCTATAGTATACCTGCCAGTCTCTAGTACATACCTTTAGTATACCTACCAGTCTCTAGTTCATGCCTATAGTATACCTACCAGTCTCTAGTACATACCTATAGTATACCTACCAGTCTCTAGTCCGTACCTATAGCAGGGTTTTCCCCAGGCCATTTAAGCGCTGGGGTACCCCAGCGCCTTAATTTCTGAACTTAATTGCCCCAGCGCCTTAAATTCTCGCCAGCGCTTAAAATCCGAGACCCCAGCGCCTTAAAAATCCCCACTTGCGAAACAGTGCTATTATCAAACTTGCTAAAAGGTCGTAAAACTATTCTTATCAGTATGTTAGTTAAAGCGTGGGGTAGATGGGGCCTCTCAGCAGGAGACAATTATGCATACCTCTGATCGCGTTCCGCCTGAGGCAGTTATAATTCCTTTGCAATGGTGTCACGTGTGACTCTCACGTGACCGTTCTAAAATAGCTGTCAATCATTCAACTTCACACGACGAGAAAATCATGCATATTGTTTTACTGTGCATGATTTAAACATAATATATATAATCTGAATATCTCGCATATCATCGTTTTGTCTACGGCCATATCACATTGAAAACACCGGTTCTCGTCCTATCACCGAAGTTAAGCAACGTCGAGCCCGGTTAATATTTGGATGGGTGACCGCGGGTGCCGTAGACTTTTTTAAAAAACCAACAAAAAAACCCGCTCCCCCGCATTAATTTAGTCTTAACAGAACTCGGATGAGAAGTTAAAACGAATAAAGCAAGCAAGCTATCATCATTATGGAGAACCTATAATGCACTATTTCGATTCGCAGACACCACGAATTACGACCGTCGTTATTCATTCGTGAGACACATACTCGCGACTTTTCGTCTTCATAATTTATGCTCGGAGAGTCTCGGAATTCGGCGGTTAATTAGTAACCATCAATATCATACAAGTTACAACATTTCCAATAGAGCATCGTGAATTTCCGTAGTCAACTTGCGAGCATTCACAGCAGAAGGAACGCCCCGCCCACAAATTTCGATGCAAAATGAAAACAAGATACAAGTACATGTATGCCCTATTTAAGTTCAAATCAAAATCGATTAAATCTAGATTTTAGAGCTTTTTGATTTCATTGACATGTTCTAGGATTGGTCCCCCCCACCTCCCCACGAAATATCGCTGGGTTGGTTTATTTTTTAGCTCATAGCAGTTTGTAGTGATGAAAATGCCACGCCCACAATCGAGACAAATGGTTTCTGTGTCTTATGAAATCAAATGTAATCAAAATCGATCAAGCCTATTTATTCAATTATCACGTAGATCTATTTGTTTGAAATAGGATATAAAGCTATATATGTTCCCGAAATATCGCTGTGTTGGTAACTTCAAAGTTAGCGTGAATGATTTTGTTAGCTTGTCATCTGTTTTCCTTCAATCGTGCACGTACATTTTGTCATCGGTTTTCGCGAATTAACGATAGCATTTTTCAACAGAAATAATATTCCACTTAAAGTTATGTATCCCCAACCAAATAAGATAGAAAATATAGCATAAGAAATAACATAGATAATCCGATTTTATGATAAATGGTGGTTTATTTAAGCATTTTAGTCATGTTGTACATTCGTGATTAAGCAAAGCAGTTTTTTCTAAATTGTGATAGAACTTAATCTAGCAGATAGAAATGAAGATATAAAGTCAAAAAAATTAACAGGAAATACAAATGACATTCAGGATTACTGTACAAAAACTTCAAAAAGTATCTACATATAGGAAAACAGTGAAGACCAAGATTTGAGAACTCTTATTTATAAAAGCCCTCTGATCTAGTACTGCGATGTTTGCAATTTTCTTCTTCAAATTATCATAAAATCATAATGCTAACATAATTATGTGACAAGTTGGCAACATATAAAGCAAACACACATATTTTTTAAAAATAATATTTTTTGCATCAAATGCTCATTTATAGATTATAACATCAGAAAGCAAGTAAACCAATGTAGGTAATGTGTCTTTCTATATTTTTCTGTCAAACCCTTTCATATATAAGAATTAAGATGTATAGTGTTTTGTAAACAAAATAACATATCAGTAATTCTGTACTCCTTGTATCGACCGTTATGATATAGATTCTAGCAAGTTCTTGTCATAAAGAAATTTAAATTGATTAATAAAAACAAAGGTTTTAGTAGGCTGTTTATCTTTAGGACACCATTGAAATAATGCTTAAAGTGGCTCAGGGAACACCATTTATACATTAAAACTTCAATTTTTTTCGACATACGGAAGGGGGTATCACCCCCTCCCACACCCTCCCCCCTGCCCCAGCGCCTTCCAATTTTTCTGGGGAAGACCCTGCTATAGTATACCTACCAGTCTCTAGTCCGTACCTATAATCCATGTATTGTTGGTTTGTTCCATTGTTGAAGTAGCTGGGGGCTGCCTCATTGTTCATCATGGACAATATTCTCAGGTCTCTAGTATATACCTATAGTATACCTACCAGTCTCTAGTACATACCTATAGTATACCTACCAGTCTCTAGTACATACCTATAATCCATGTATTGTTGGTATGTTCCATTGTTGAAGTAGCTGGGGGCTGCCTCATTGTTCATCATGGACAATATTCTCAGGTCCCTAGTACATACCTATAGTATACCCACCAGTCTCTAGTACATACCTATAGTATACCTACCAGTCTCTAGTCCGTACCTATAACCCATGTATTGTTGGTATGTTCCATTGTTGAAGTAGCTGGGGGCTGCCTCATTGTTCATCATGGACAATATTCTCAGGTCTCTAGTACATACCTATAGTATACCTACCAGTCTCTAGTACATACCTATAGTATACCTACCAGTCTCTAGTACATACCTATAATCCATGTATTGTTGGTATGTTCCATTGTTGAAGTAGCTGGGGGCTACCTCATTGTTCATCATGGACAATATTCTCAGGTCTCTAGTACATACCTATAGTATACCTACCAGTCTCTAGTACATACCTATAGTATACCTACCCGTCTCTAGTACGTACCTATAATCCATGTATTGTTGGTATGTTCCATTGTTGAAGTAGCTGGGGGCTGCCTCATTGTTCATCATGGACAATATTCTCAAGTTGGTGCATTTTCTGGATATTTCCCTCATAAAGGTGGCTATAAAGTTGGACAAACAAAGTATTTCATCATAAAGGTTGTCTTCTTTAACACTCATATTCAAATGGACATTTCTGAAAAATGACTACGGTGCACCTCCAATTAAACAACCCCCAGAATAATGGCTGACATACATGTAATACATCATACTAAATAAAAATATGTTTAACCCATTACCTTATACGGCCTATAGCTTGTTTCTAGTATAGAATATAGCTGACCACTTAAAGCAGGTTGAAATTAAATCAGAATGCGCCTTAAGGCACATTCTGCCTTACTTTCAACCTGCTTTAAGCTATCATCTGCTAGAATATAGAAAATATTTCTGTTGATACATATTCATGACTGTATAAATTGGAACTATATTCTTCAGTGGGGGAATAAATTAGAGGCGTAGAAAGGTGTATTTATGGGGTAATGGGTTAAATGGTTTGCTATTGTAGACCAAGAGCAGATGCCTCCATTACAGCTAGGTAGATAGACATAAAACATAATGACTGGCATCTTACTAAATAAAAATATTCCCTGATGAAGGTCATTGTATGACCGAAACGTTGGATTAATAAAATACAGTCTACACAACATGTCTGAGATTGTGTGTTGTCTATTGTATACCTTTTGAATTTCAATAAAAATATGTTTTTCAATATTCCAGATAGGGAATTAAATTAACAAATCAAACATTTTATCACTCATTTCAGCACCAAATCCTATGTGTTACTACTCATTAGAATCGTCTCGAAGAGACGATATGAGTAGTGTCAACATAGGGTTTAATTCAGAAATAAAGATTTTAAGTTTTGAAAAACTACCCTTATCTGTTGCTCTGTTCCCCATACTGCTACACACTTACCCAAGTTGTCAATTTTGTTGTGGTTCACCCAGAGTGTGTGCAGGGAAGGCATTTCTGGGATCTTGACATGAGATTTGATGACGTTATGATCCAGAACCAATGTCTTCAGCTGCTTATAAGGCATTAGACATCGCAGATCACTGAATAAGTCAAGGAGCATTAACCCATTACTCCACTTAACCCTTTACTCCATAGCCTGTTTCTTTTTTTGGAGACAGGTGACCGCTTAAAGCAGGCTGCAAATAAAGCAGAATGTGCCTTAAGGCACATTCTGCTTTACTTTCAGTCTGCTTTAAGTTAGCATCTGCTACATAATAGAACATATTTCTTATGAAACATATTCACGACTGTATAAATTGGAACTATTTTCTTCTGTGGAGGAATAACTTGAAGCAGTAAAAAAAGCATATCTATGGAGTAAAGGATTAACCTATTACTCCATAAATATGCCTTCTTTGACTCTAATTAATTATTCATGAGTGGAAAATAATCCCGAACATAAGAAATGCTACAATGGTTCAAAGCTGTGCACTGGAAATAAAGTTTCATAGTGATGATTCAAACTTTGATTCTTGACAGCATGTTTTTGATTTGATGCATTCGCATTTTTATCCTATACCTTTTTACGAAATAATTTACTTTTTTTAAGCTAGTAAGTAGTATGCCGAAAGATTGGATTAAGTTAATATGTTTAATTTGCAATGTGTAATTATCTTGTTCCATATTGTTTATTTCAATAACTGTGCCAACACTGTTTGCATATGACAAGTGTATTCTACATATCCAACTGGATGCTAGGGTTCAATGGCTTAATGTTGGGGTCTAAGCCAGACATTTCCACTATCTTTTCTTTAATGTCTCAGTAGGACTACAAATCATATATTGTGACTACTAATTAGATTGGTCTCAAAGATATTTAACCCGTACCACATAGTCTGTTTCTAGTATTTGAGATTGGTGACCACTTAAAGCAGGTTGAAAGTAAAGAAGAATGCACCTTAAGGTGCATTCTGCTTTACTTTCAACCAGCTTTAAGCTACAATCTATTAGGGTATAAAATATGTCATTTGGACAGATAGTCCACGCGGAAAATTTATTATACAACCGCTCGGGAGTAAAACGTTACACTTATGACACATATTCATGACTGTATAAAGTGAGATTATTTTCAATTTGGTGGAGGAATAATTTAATGGCATAAAAAGGTGTATTTATGGGGTAATGGGTTAAAAATTTCTACTGATCAAAGCTTAGATCCTTATGCCTACTCCAAACCCTATGATGTGACTACTCATTAGAATCAACACTTTGCAATGATTCTAAAGAGTAGTCAAAACATGTGATTTGGTTAAACCATTACCCAATAGCCTTTTTCATATTTTGAAGATATGTGACCACTTAAAGCAGGTTGAAAGTAAAGCAGAATGCACCTTAAGGCGCATTCCGCTTTACTTTCAGCCTGCTTTAAGCTGTTATCTGCTAGAGTATTGAACATACATGTATTTCTTAAGATTTTTATTTGTGACAGTATAACATCAACTATTTTCTTCAGTAGAGGAATTAATTAAAGGCGTAAAAAGGTGTATTAATTTTATGGGGTAATGGGTTATTCTAACACACTTCGCGCACGCACCTATATAAACAAAGAACAAAGGTATCAGTGTTCTAATTTTCAATAAAACACACTCGCACTAAAACATTCTAACGTGGCATCATATGGCTTCGAAAATGCGTACACCAAGAAATGTAGCGCCATCGTTTCTGTGCAAATTAAGGTAAAATTATGTGTTAGAATCAAAATAATAAATTCATACCAGTGCTTTATCTAACAATCAAACACGGGTAGTCGTTGAGATGCTGTTATTAAACCACTCGGCCTAAAGCCCTCGTGATTAAATTACTATGCATCTCAACTCCTACCAGTGTTCGATTGGACGATAAAACACTGGTATGAATTTATTATTTCTTAAATATAAGGCATAAAGAAGAGAAATGGATGAAACCCTGTCCCAGGAGCTGTGAGTAATTGCAAGGATACGAGATTCTATTGTTGGACAGATCCAGTTCTTCCACCGTTCTTCCTGCCATCTCTGCCACCTCCTGGGAAACCTCTGTCAAGTTCTGATAGGCTAAGTTCTGGCGCTGAACATGTGCCATAGTTACTGCAACATTACCTAAAAGAACAATGGTGTAATAATTAACCCATTACCCCATAACCAGTTTCTAGTTCTGAAGATAGATGACCACTTAAAGCAGGTTGAAAGTAAAGCAGAATGCGCCATCAGGCGCATTCTGCTTTACTTTCAGCCTGCTTTAAGCTAAAAATTTCTAAGATATAGAAACTATTTCTTATGGTACATTTACATGACTATAAATTCAAACTAATTATTCTTCAGAGGAGGAATAAATTAAAGGCGTAAAAATGTGTATTTATGGGGTAATGGGTTAAATCCTATGCTTTTACAAGATATAGGAGTTTGAGTTGTATCTTTTGAATCACGTCACTACCGGCTGCCACAGAAGCTGAAGTGGTCATGGTCTGATGGTTCCCTCTACTTCTACTTTTTATCTATCAACTTTGCTCAGGACTTTAGTTAGAGGGAGTAAACTGAACAAATCCAATATTTTCTCACTCACTTCAGCACCAAATTTTATGGTGTTACATTGTACTTGTAACTCATTCTTCGAGACCGTATGACCTTGCTGTATAAGCATGCTTTAATGCTTTTGTAACAGGACTGGTGAAAAAATTGTGGCCTGACCGGGACTCAAACTCAAACTATACCATGCTATCACTCTAACAACTGAGCAGCCAAGCCAATATTGATTATCCACCAAGTACCTGTACCCTACGACAATCAACCCCACTACACTACTCCCCCATTTCCCTTGAGATTTGCCCCGAATCTCACATTAGGAAACATAGCATGTCAGGCCTGCCATAAGTTGATAAAAAAAATCCTAAGATTTAAAAAATTGAAATTTTTTAAGTCCGATTTTCCTGATTATACCTTTGACCAATAGTCTGTTTCTAGTTTTTAAGACACGTGATGCTTAAAGCAGGTTGAAAGTAAAGCAGAATGCGCCTGTTTTAAGCTTCCACCAGTTGGAATAAAAATCCAAAGATTTCGGAAAAATCTGGAGAAATGGCATGTACAGTCGGTGACATTTACGTTTTGCGCCAAATGTAACAGGAGTGGTGAAAAATTGTGGCCCGACAGGGACTCGAACCCAGAGTTCTGGTTAACTGTGCCGGCACTCTAACAACTGAACTACTGAGCCACCCGGTCCGAGACTTATTGATTATCAACTAAGTACCTGTACCCGACCACACTCAATCCCGCTACACTTTTATGTCCATGTGGTATAGCTGCATGACTGCGAATCTGGCAACCCGGGTTCAAACCAATCCCAGGTCTGAGCAGTATGATTCTTTACAAGAACACCTGGTTAATTACATTAAAACAGACTGAAAAGAAAAGCAGAAAGCTGGAGTAAAGTAGAAAGCTACTCACAATTTATAAGCACCAATTAATAGATATATTGACGCCTTTTATTGAATTTATTGTTTAGCCTGTCCTCAAAAGCCCAAAAGGCAAATCACATATAGATCTATATTAAACTGTGTTCCAGTGTGCAGATAACATTAAGCGCTGCTTACTTTATTGAATAAGATACACATAATATATCCACTTCTGTATCATTCTGCTGCTTTGACATCTGCCATTTTGGACAAGTCACATGATCCCAGTGGTCGAGTTCGAATCACTAACTATAATACAGTGGTAAAAACAATTATTGTCTATCAATTTTCAAAGCAGTACACTGACATTATTAAGTTGACGTATGCACATTATTTTCCACATTGTCATTTAAAATGTTAAAATTCATGCATAAAATACTCTGTTAACCCATTACCCAATAAATTACTCCTTTTTTACACCTATAATTTATTCCTCCACTGAAGGATGATATTATATAGTTCCAATTTATTTAAGGAATAATTCGAATATTTATTGTATTCATGGAGGTATGAAGAAAAAAACCTGGTCGAATTATTCCTTATAATTTAATATCACTACTGAATTTAAGAAAGTAGTTAAATAGAGAATCTGACGTGAATGTTAATTTTTAACGCTTTTAAAACGTAGGTTGTAGTCCCTCCGCCATATATATTTTCCGCCAAAACGCGACGTTGTTTTGTAGTAACGTCAACGTCAATGACGTCATTTGGCGTCCTGCTTCATGCAGCGCTTGTGGAGAGCAGTTGGACTAAGAGAAAGTAGTTCTGACAAGGCGTGGCCTGAATTATATTTTTTTCATTGAGTTATGAAACAAAAATTACAGCCATTCACAGCTAACCAAATGTAATGGAAACAAACAATATTAAATTATACAGTCATGAATATGTACCATAAGAAATAATTTCTATATCTTAGCAAAATGTAACTTAAAGCAGGCTGAAGGTAAAGCAGAATGTGCCTTTAGGCACATTCTGCTTTACTTTCAACCTGCTTTAATTAGTCATCTATCTTCAAAACTAGAAACTGGCTCTGGGGTAATGGGATAAACCACTTTGCTCCCCCTGACTCTACTGCACTCTATCAGGAACATATATTAGAGATCTCCATATATGTTCCTAACTCTATTTAGACAGGAATATTTAGTTTGTTATCCTATCAGTCACACGGCTGACTGTCTTTCAGTGTGATATTTTTCACTGAGACGGTTGTCATGGCATTTCACTTCAATATTCATAAGCGTTAGAATGGAGTAAGTTCAATCTTGTCATGCTATTTTACAGGACCAGACGTCTGCCCTTGATAATGTTATATCTTTGTTTGTTACCTTATAAGAATCTAGGGCAGAATCTATCATACAAATGACTCACAGTTTTTCAGTGCGATATTTTCACTGGGATAGTTGTCATGGAAACCATTAAAATAAAAACATATAGAACAATCAGGTAAGTCAGAAACGTTTAAAAATCATAAAATATATTTTGTAATTTGAATAATTTTGAAGAAAGAAAGTTATGCAAAATTATGAAATCAGTGAACTAAATTTGTTCTGATATACATATATGATACCATATAACTTTATTTAAATGAACCCCTATAACCATAGAGAGTGGTATATACTGTCTCTGCTATAACAATTAAACGCTTGGATCCTTTCAAATTTTTGTGAAAGGTATCCGGTAATTAGAAAACACCAAATTTTACTAAATCTTTTGAACTTGAACTCTTTTTAAAAGGCAACTTAAAGGTTTCGTTTGCTACATTTGTTGTCTATTTTATTCAAAATTTAAAAAAAAAAAAAAAAAAAAAAAAAAAATTGTGAGAATGTCAAATCTGATGAGATGCTGTGTAAATCTTAGGTTTTAAGATATTTTCCATCTCACTTTTTCTACTCCTTCGTCTGGATGGAGTAAATCCATTCCGATGCGCAGACATAAACAGGAAATAATAAATTTAAGTCTTCTCCCTCACTGTACACTAAAGTACATGTGGGTTGAATCGACTGCTGATAAATGATTAGCGAGCTGGCCAGTGAGTGGTTAACACCTGCCACAAATGAATACCACGTTATTCATTCGTGTTACCAACTCTGACTCAGTTTTCATTTTCTGTCCTCACATGCTGAATGCCAGGTATCGGGTTCGAATCTCACACTAGCTAAATATTTTTTTCTTCGAAATGCACTTTTTAAAACAGATTTTTTTATCCTAAACTAATATTTACGCATTTGGGTAATTCGTGCCACCCTTATTTACGTGTTTATATATCATTTGACAATTACATTTACAAATTATCTTTGCAGCAAACATGGTTGCCAGTCTCTTTAAATCAAGGAATTAAATTTTGTGTCTTTTCATCGCCTACAGGGTTTTTAAACAGGGTAATACGGTAAACATTGAAAGAAAAGATGTGCTAAATCCTCATTTTTAGTCATTTTGGTCAAAAATATGACTTATGTCATGCCGATAACGAATGGCCAATCGAACTTGTCCTATGAATAACCTCCCTTGACCTGCACTGCTAGCCTCGTTCTCGTTGAAATATGGCGACTTGTTGTCGAAATTGAAGCTTTGTCCTGACAGTTGAGGCGAGGTTCTTGTGTCTCCAGGGATTTTAAGTGGGTAAGCATGCTAAACGTAGTCTCAGTAAATACTAAATTATTTGACTGTGGTAACTGAATGTCATTTTAACGTGATACCATTGCAAACTGACATGGGGTGATTATTAATTGATCGGCAAAATTTGAAATATTTGTTGAAATGACTGAACTTCAATTCCGAAGTACAGTAACTGTTGAAGTGTCGGGTGGATGATAAAAAGACTGTTTGGTTAGCTTATTTTCGAGTCCATGGTTTCGATGAGAAATAGCTTGTAAAGTCCGACAAGATATTCAATTAAAACAAAACAAAAAGTCTTATCCTGAGAGTTGACAATTGAGACTTGCCCGGCCCAGATCGGTACCTGCCCAAAGGAAGAGGTGTAGAGGTAGAGGTGTGATAAATAGAACCCCCCCGCCCCACTGTTTAGCTCAGTCGGTAGAGAGCCGGACTAGTGTTGAGGTGGTTGTGTAGACACCTCTTAAAGAGGCTCGCAACCGGATTTAGCATTAAAAATAGTAATTTGTAAATATATGTCAAATGCTTATATAAATGGGTAATATTTAGTTTAGGAAAATAAATTCTGTTAAAAAATGCATTTCAAAAAAAAAGAAAAAGAAGCTCTGGTGGGATTCGAACCCGTGACCCTCCATGCGGAGACAAACATGAAAAAAAAGGAATTAACATACTTCACTGGTAGCGAATGATAGTACATTATTCGGCTTGGGTTTATGTCTGAGCCCGTGTAGAGAAGCAAGAACAACAACTATACCGTCTACTAACGCTATAGAAAATTAGGAAAATATCTATAAAAAACCCTAAGATTCGGTGACGATTCTTGAGAATTTTTTTGGACTGATCATATTTTTTGTAATGTCAGAAGCCAAATAATGCCACATATTTGCTTTTATTTGAGTATTTTATTTTATTTTGACAAGTACACCATCCGGTTGCGAGTCCCTTTAAGGACATTTTTCCCTGTTCACTTTGGTGCGAGTATGCTGCTTCAAGTGAGTATCAGATTGAGGCCCTGCACGACACTGTGAAGAAGAAGAACATTTCATGGTTTTTCCCAGGGCCGTTTAATCACTGGGGCACCCAAGTGCCTTAGTTTCAGGACCTGCATTTCTCCAGCACCTTAAATTCTTGTCTGTGTTTAAAAGTCCTAGCCATTCGCAAAATACCTGCTGTACTGTACCTCTGTCAACGAAACCAGACCAAGGTCTTAGAAATAGAGCTACAATGCCAACCAGCGCAGTTATCCAACACGTAAACATGTCGAAAACTATTGGTCATAATTATTTTAGTCAACTTGTTTATTAAAAATGATAAATAATGAGTACTCATGTAAGATCCTCTATACAACAACTGATTTACCACCGGGCTCGACTGAAATACCAGGGGTTGTAGGTTCAATCCCCTGTCAGGCCAAGTCATTCAAATGAGACTTTATAAACTGAGATTCGATGTATCAGCTCTTTACACTGGACATCTGAAAGAAACGGAGAACTCTGTCGATGATAAGAGCAGTGCATCATGCCTTGGCTTTCTTAGTAAGCTATATCCACTCCTCTCTCTCTGAGGTGTTCAATTAGCCTAAATATGGCAGGTACGGACATAAACAAACACAACAAACATAACCATTCTGTCAGTTTAATATGTACATGATGAGTAGGGTTTTCGCTTAGGAGTTACTTTCCCTAGATATAGGTTCAACTTCAAGAGGAGTTGCTTTCCCTTTTGCTGTAAGTTCAAAAGAGATGTATGTTTCATGAAGAGTTACTCCCCTTTGCATGTAAGTTTTAATAATATATTGCAGAAAAGCTTAAAGAATCCTCCTACATTACTGTATTCTTGCATTAAGCAGCCCCCTGCCATATCAATTTAAATTATTTTTCCATCAGAACAGTTGCCCAACATCAGGACTCCAGATAGTGATCCAAGTATTTAAAAACAATATTTATGTGAATATGTCTGCTTTTCTTTCAACCTGCTTTAACCCTTCCCCCATAAAAGCGCCTTTTAGCGCATTCAGTTTATTTCTCCGATGAATAAAATATTTCCATTTTATACATTCATGAAAAGTACTTTAAAGAAATATTTTCTATATCCTAGCAGGTGGTAGCTTAAAGTAGGTCTTAAGGCGCATTCTGCTTTACTTTCAACCTGCTTTAAGTAGTCACCTATTTTCAAAACTAGAAACAGGTTATTGGTTAAAGGGTTAAGTTGTCAAAGTCTTCAAAACTAGAAACGGGGCCTCTGTGGCCTAGTGGTATAGTCACTGTGACTTACATCACTAAGCTCCTCACCGCTGTGAGTTCGAATCCCAGTAGGGTCGTTCAGATTTTTCATGTGGGGAAGCCTTCCAGCTGGCTTGCGGAAGGTCGGTGGTTCTACCCAGTTGCCGATTTGTGTCTGAAACAGTGCATAAATGACTTCTGGGGTCTTCCTCCACCTGTAATTAGCTGGACGTCGCGATATGACTGAAATACTGTTGAAAGCGACGTAAAATCAAAACAAATCAAATCAAATCAAAACTAGAAACAGACTATGGGGTACTGGGTTAATCTGGCAACACAACTTGAAGGGTAAATCAATATGGCCACACATATTGACATAGATGATTCTCCTCCCTGGAGAGTAATTGAACAGACACCACGGGCAGTAAATCTTTACTGATATCGAATCATGTTCCTATTTCTAATTATCAGGCTGACCCTTACTGACCCCATCAGAAAAAAACCTCTCTTTGAGCTCTTTCTTTTATCTTATCTATCTACTTCTCTCCTTCTCTCTCTGTCTTTCTTTTGTTCTGTGTTTCTATTTTGTTTCATGACTTGACATTAGGCCTTTTAAAGTTTACCTGGTACCAGGTTTTAAAAATCGTGTGTGTTACTTATTATTCTTATTTAACCAATTACTGAATTAGCCCATAGTCAGTTTTTAGTAATGAAGAAAGGGGACCACTTAAAGCAGGTTGAAAGTAAAGCAGAATGTGCCTCAAGGCACATTCTGCTTTACTTTCAGCCTGCTTAAAGCTACCATCTGCTAGGACAGAAAATAATTATTCATTATGGTTCATGTTTATGACTGTATAAATTGGAACTCAGTGGAAGAATAAATTCAAGGGGTAAAACTAAAAAGGCATTTTTATGGGGTAATCTGTTAAAATTGTCAAGCATGCTGAAAGGGCATCCATGTATTTTTCTTCTCTCTCTCACTTTTGAGCTATTAGGATCGCTGGATGTCCGTCCACAATTGTTTGTTAACACTCTAGTGGCTACAAATTTCATTGGATCTTCATGAAACTTGATGACAATGTTTGTCTTGATGAAATCTAGGTCAAGTTCGAATGTAGGTCATGTTCGGTCAAAAAATAGGCACTAGGTCAAATCATAGAAACACCTTGTTAACACTCTAGAGACTACAAATTCATTAGATCTTCATGAAACTTGGTCAATATATTTGTCATGATGAAATCTAGGTCAAGTTTGAATGTGGGTCAAGTCTGGTCAAAAACTAGGTCACAAGGTCAAATCATAGAAAAACCTTGTTAACACGCTAGAGGCTACAAATGTCATTAGATTTTCATGAAACTTGGTCAAAATGTTTGCCTCATTAATATCTAGGTCAAGTACGAATGTGGGTCATGTCTGGTCATAAACTAGATCAAATCAAAGAAAAACCCTGTTAACACTCTAGAGACTACAAATTTCATTAGATCTTCAAGAAACTTTGTAAAAATATTTGTCATGATGAATTCTAGGTCAAAAATGAATGTGGGTCAAGTCCGGTCAAAAACTAGGTCACTAGGTTAAATCATAGAAAAAGCTTGTTAACACCCTAGAGGCTACAAATCTCCTTAGATCTTTATGAAACTTAATCAAAATGTTTGCCTCATTGATATCTAGGTCAAGTACGAATGTGGGTCATGTCCGATCAAAAACTAGGTCACTAGGTCAAATAATAGATAAACCTTGTTAAAACTCTAGAGGCTACAAAACTCATTAGATCTTCATGAAAATTGATCACATTGTTTGACCTTTTGATATCTAGGTCAAGTAGGAATATGGGTCATGTTTGGTAAAAAACTAGGTCATTAGGTCAAATCATTAAAATACATTGTTTTCACTCTAAAAGCTACATTTATCATTTAATCTTGATGAAACTTGGTCAAAATGTTTGCCTTGTTGAAATCTAGGCCACTGTTGAATATTGGTCATGTTGGGTCAAAATCTAGGTCACTATTGGTAAAGTTTTACATGGTGTACCAGGTGAGCGATATAGGGCCATAGTGGCCCTTGTTTCTATTTGTTTTGTAATGGAAACAATTCTTACAGTGGAGAAGATTTCATATTCTAATCTTTCCCAATAGACATGATATATATACACATTACCAGTTGACAGTGCAATACAGCTCTAGTGATGTATTCAGCTCGAGATGTTTTTGGCGGAAATAGCCGATCTGACGAGCGCCTTTGCGCGAGTCTGGTCTGTTGTAACCGGCAAAAATGTCGAGAGCTGAATGCAACACACTGTAGGCTAGCGCACTGTCAACTGGTTGATGTGTTTATTATATGTCTTGAATACAAATAAAAAACAACTAAATAGTTGTTTAAATCGTTTTATATTAGTTAAAGCAATCTTTTTTTATTCAAAATTTATAAGTTATTTGAAGCAAAACAATCATTTTTGTATGCCACAAAGAATAACGCGGTACTTGTAAATGCACGTAAATGACGTCACGCTAAATCAAAAGCGACGTCGGAGTAAAATACAAAGTGGCTGATACAAGGTGGCTGATACAATCTCTTGTTTTTTACTGTGCAGATACACGTGGCAAGGAGCAATATCATACGAAGGCATATATAAATGCTTAAATCCTTATGTTCCTTGCAACAGTTTGGTGCCTGGTCAGACATTGCTGTAAATCCGACTAATGATTAAGATTGCATCAATATTTTCAAAAACATGTCATTTCCTACATTTTATTGCAATGCATTTGCGTTTAGGCTAGCTTGTGTGTAAATGGGGGAACAATGATATCTGCTCTACTGTATTGCAACCAGATGAACTGTATGCAGAGGAAACCAGAAACAATTAAATATAAACAAGCAGGACCTAATGGGGCTGATTTATGGCACCTAGTCCTCACACTACAGGTATAAATCACAGTCTTTGTAGGCCTGTCTAACTCTAATTGTGCTTAGTCTGTTCAGGGCACCAGATAAGAGGGGAGAAAACTGAACAAATCTAACATTTCAATATCAAAAATCCTATGGTGTCTCTTCCATTGATCATAATCGATCAGGAGTAGTAACACGGCTTTACTTTAAGCCTGCTTATAGCAACCTTTTGTACTGAAAACAAGCTATTGGGTAAATAGTTATGCAGAGAGCTTCAGGGCTTCAGATAAGGGGAGTATTTCAAAATCTAAAATCTTTATTTCTGCATAAAACCCTATGGTGTCACTACTCATTAGAATCGTCTCTTTGAGACGATTCTAATGAGTAGTGACACCATAGGATTTGGGCTTATTTTAGTGAGAAAATGTTGCATCTATTCAGTTTACTCCCTCTTATCTGGAGCCCTGGAGCTTTATGTTTGACTATACTTGATTGCTACAAAGTCAGGGTTAACATGGCAGTGTCATATGTAAATCTTCTGACACTGATTAGATCAACCAATGAGGTAGAAAGTATTACCTGTTAAGGAAATTGAAATTTAGTGTAGTTTAACTCCTTGGACACTGAGTAATATTATCGTCTGCAACCGTTGTCGTCTCACCCTGACCTACTACTTATTAAAATGAGAACTATATGAGAATTATCAAAAAATTAGTATTTCAAAACTAAAATATATCTTTATTTCTGCATTAAACGCTATGGTGTCACTACTCATTAGAATCGTCTCTTCGAGACAATTCTAATGAGTAGTAACACCATAGGATTTGATGCTGAAATGAGTGAGAAAATATATTGGGTTAAGGGTATTAAGCATGCAGAGAGCTTGATGCTTGACTAATGAGGTAGAAAGTATAACCTGTTAAAGAAATTGAAATTTGTTGTAGTTTAACTCCTTGCACACTGAGTAATATTGTGTCTGCAACAGTTAAACTGTTTCCTAGTCTGCTACTTTTCAAAATGAGAATTATGCATTTCACCTTGATCCAGACGGCTTGCAAAGGTAATCATGGATTGGGTTGAGCTAGGGTGCTATGATTTAAACCCTTTGGACTAAGTTCTGCAGATCAGGCAACCGTTTCAAAAAAATTTAATGTAAGCATTCAGGGCTTCAAAACCAAAACCCAAGATGTGACTACTAACTTGAACAATTGATTTGCCAACCAAATCCTATGATATACAGAGCTCCAGATAAGAGTGTTTCAAAAACTAAAATCTTTATTTCTGCATTAGACCCAATTAATAGTGTCTTCAAGACAATTCTAATGATTAGTAACACTAACACCATAGCATTTGGTGCTGTAATGAGTGAGAAAATGTTTGATTTGTTTAGTTTACAGCCTCTTATCTGGAGCGCTGAATTATAAAATACTCACCAGTCCATATCTGAAGTTCTGGTTAAAGGATAAAAGAGATAATAAAAGTTTCGGCTTGAAGAGATATTAGGGTTCTGTATCAGTTTGTTTATTCTTGAAGTTTGCCATAGTTGATACAGGGCTCCAGATAAGAGGGAGTAAACTAAACAAATACAATATTTTCTCACTCATACAGCACCAAATCCTATGGTGTTACTACTCATTAGAATCGACTCTTCGAGACGATTCTAATGAGTAGTGACACCATAGGGTTTAAAGCAAAAATAAAGATTTTTGTTTTTGAAATACTCCCCTTATCTGGAGCCCTGCAGTTTGCTATAGTTGATATTGTAATGTTCATGGAGCGTGGTCTGTTTGGGCTTCAAGGTATGCCATATTGCCAGCAGGCCAATGAATATGACTAACCCTTCACTTGCTTATTTCAGTAATGAAGACAGAATTGGTTGCTTAAAGTTTAACCCATTACCACATAGCCTGTTTCTAGTTTTGAAGAGAAGTAACCACCTAAAGCGGGTCGAAAGTAAACCTTAAGGTGCATTGATTCTGCTTTACTTTCATCCTGCTTGAAGCCACCATCTGCTAAGATATAGAAAATAGTTCTTATTAAACATATTTATGACTGTATAAATTTTAGCTATTTTCTTCAGTGGAATAATAAATTAAAGACGTAAAAAGGTGTATTTATGGGGTAATGGGTTAAAGCAGACTATAACAAAGTAGAATTTGCCTAAAACTGCTTTAACCCATTACCCCATATCCTGTTTCTAGTTTTGAAAATATGTGACTACTTAAAGCAGGTTGAAATTAAAGCAGAATGCGCCCTAAGGCGCATTCTGCTTTACTTTCAGCCTGCTTTAAGCTTCCACCTGCTTGAGTAAAGAAAATATTTCTTATGATACATGTTGATGACTGTATTAATTGGAGCTATTTTCTTCAGCGGAGGAATAAACTGAATGCGCTAAAAGGCGCTTCTATAAGGTAAAGGGTTAAGAAGTAACTTGTCTTCAAAACAATTAGGATTTTTCATGTGGGGAAGCCTTTCAGCTGGCTTGAGGAAGGTCGGTGGTTGTACCAAGTTGTTGATTTGTGTCTGAAACAGTGTACAAAGGGCTGCTGGGGTCTTCCTCCACCTGTAATTAGCTGAACGTCACGATATGACTAAATACTGTTAAAGTCACCATAAAATCATACCAAATTAAATAAACACACACACCATGCAGAGTTGGGGACGCATTTGATAAAACAAACCTTTATCATATTGACCTTTCTGACCAAAAGCAAGTGATGTTCTGTTGTTAATATATATCACCATGTCTCAGGTGCATAATATAATAAGACCGATGGCCCTCTTGTTTTTTCTCACTACTCCATAATTATGTAAACAGTAATAAAGTCTAAAACATTGCTGATATTTTTCTACCATGTCGTTTGAAATGTAGGAAATTCTACATTGTACCAGTCATAAAATCTTGTAATTTTTATACTTTCACCAGGTTTTATTATTCTACTGCCATAAAAATCATGTGTCTTGTAACTTTTCACACAAGAGTTATCACCCTTTACATTGAAACACTTGAAGCCAATCCATTAGCCCTATGTCTTGTAACTTTTCACACAAGAGTTATCACCCTTTACATTGAAACACTTGAAGCCATTCCATTAGCCCTATGTACTTCAAGTTTATGAGATATGAAGTATTTTCTTGTATTTTCCACCATGACTGAATGGTTATTAACTGTTTACTCCTTGTTTCTAGTTTTGAAGACAGGTGACAACTTACAGCAAGTTGAACGTGAAGCAGAATGCGCCTTAAGACGCATTCTGCTTTACTTTCAGACTGCTTTAACCCTTAGCCTGCCACTCACGACTATAGCTCATATGCAAACAGCTTGGATCCGGATGAGAAGCCGAGTAACTCGGCGTCTCATCCGGACCCAAGCTGTTTGACACTCGGACAACATTTTCAGCAATTTTGAGCAACTTTGAAGCACTTTGAAACTTGAAGCAGACGAGAAATGTAGCAGACGACAATTTATTTGGCGGGCTAAGGGTAAAGCTACCATCTGCTAAAATAACTATTACTTTTGATACATACATTGTACTCATCATGAATGTAAGTGGAAAGATGGAATGTATTAACGGCCTAAAAAGGCATATTTAAGGGGTAATGGGTCAGCCACTTGTCTTTTAGTGATATTCACATTTCTGAAATACAGGACCAGTCCAGATAAGAGTATCATTCAAGTCAGCTGAACATTTTCAACATTTTCTACCGTATGTCTCCAAATTTTGCAATGTTTTGACTACTCATTTATTCATTCATTAGAATCGTTTCTTTGAGAGGATATCAGAATATCACAGAGTTTGGTTAAGGATTCTAGAATTTGAAATATTCTGTCTCACATGCAGTCCTTTTCCCAAGCCAACTTGCCAGAACCTGGGGCAAGTTGTTTCAGAATCGGGCAAGTGATATTTGCATTTATAATTCGAATTATAGCATAATTATTATTTACAGTGAAAAAGCAGTTTTTGTCAGAGTTGGTCAAGAGATCTGAAAACTGCAGCTATTTCTGAGTCTTTCTTAATGGATGAACTGATTCAGGCTGACTGTATAGTTTTGTTTGACTTTAGTGCTCAGTATATTGAAGAGATCTCAGGTTTTGGATTGTTTCTGTGTCTTAGGCTCCTAGCCCTTTTATAATCACAAATGGAGGATTCCAAATGAAAAATGACTAGTTAAAGCTGACTTTTAAGGGACATTTTAAGAAAATGTTTTATAACTATAAAAGTAAAACAAACAGTGAAGACCCTGATAGGAGCCCTCTGGTCAGGGTCTGCACTGTTTGCAAAATAATGTATTATAAAGGTTTCCAGCATAGAAAAGGGTTAAGAGGCAATAAAGAGATTTCATCTTAAGTGGACAGCTTATCTGAAGTGTCTGTTGTACAGAGCCCCAGATAAAGGGAGTATTTCAAAAGCTAAAATCTTTATTTCTGCATTAAACCCTATGGTGTCACTGCTCATTAGAATTGTCTCAAAGAGACGATTCTAATGAGTAGTAACACCATAGGATTTGGTGCTAAACTAATTTAGAAAACGCTGGATTTGTTCTGTTTACTCTCTCTTATCTGAAGTGTCAGTTGTAGGAAGAATTTTTCTCCAGCCACAATGAAGGAGAATCAAGCTTTTGCATTTTCGCGACAAGGACAAAGATTTTATTTATCAATTCAAATAAGAAATAAGTTCCAATAACCTGACTCTAGCATCATTTGAATTTTTAAATTGATATATCAATATATCGTTGATATTTGTCTCCCGATATATCGAAATTGTTGATATGCCTTTTGCTGAATCAATGACAGCTCTATGATTACTGTGGCACATGTATCTGACTATCCACTGCTAGCATGAAAAGAACTAATGGATGTTAGTATGGTAATGTAATGTCTCCCTAAAGGGAAGATGGCCCCTTATTACCATTTGACAACAGATGGTGGGCCTAGCCCCTGGGATGACATCATGACAGGGACTTTATTGATCTGGCTATGGTTCAATGATTTATTAGCAAAACAAATCTTTTGTTTCTATGAAGAAGGGACCAAGGAATTTCAGTATATACAATGATGGTCATGGCAAGGCATAGGGTGTATTACTTCAGAATGTAATACATTACACAGAGCTCCAGATAAGAAGGAGTAAACAAATCCAACATTTTCTCACTCATTTCAGCACCTGATCCTATGGTGTCACTCTTCGAGACAATTCTAATGAGTAATGACACCATAGGGTTTAATGCAGAAATAAAGATTTCAGTTTTTGAAATACACTCCTTATATTTATCTGGAGCTCTGATTACATTACAAATACATTGCCAAAACGGTGTATTATATAAAAATATTACCATTACTCAACTTCTACAATTGTAATGCATTAACCCTTTGAGCCCTAGACTAGTAGTCCCGCATATAGGCGTCCTTTTCAAACAGTACATGTGAAAAGTGCACTTGTCCTATGCAAACAGTGAAGACCCAGATCAGAGGGCTCCTTACGGAGCCCTCTGATCTGGGTCTTCACTGTTTGTCATATTGCAAAACATTAACAAAAAACACCCTTAAAAGTCAGAAATGGACTAGACTCAAATGGAAACTGGGATTGTCCATTTTAAGTTTCAGGGAGGAAAGAGTTAAATTACAGTAACATTGCCAAAACGGTGCTCAACTTTTACAACTGTAATGAAGGAAATTACATTTTCCAGGGCTCCAGATAAGGGGGGTATTTCAAAAACTAAAATCTTTATTTCTGCTTAAAACCCTATAGTGTCACTACTCATTAGAATCGTCTCGAAGAGACGATTCTAATGAGTAGTAACACCGTAGGATTTGATGTTAAGATAAGTGAGAAACTGTCAGATTTGTTGAGTTTACCCCCTCTTATCTGGAGCCCTGTTTTCAATACATTGGCAATGCATTATAATTTATATTACACATTACATTTTGGTTTCAAGCTACAATGTATGATAACAATTCAAAATCATGACTGAAAAATAACTCATAAGAATATCATATAGAACTGACAGAAACTTAAGAATACAAACAGTGTGAAAAGTCAAAGCCTCTTTATAGTGCCCACTGGGTAAGGAAGCATAATTTGGAAACCTTAAAGTGCCTTCTGCTTTACTTTTAACTTGCTTTAAGCCAATATCTACTGGGGTATTAAAGTATTTCTTATGGTACATACTCATGACTGTATAAAGTGAAACTATTTTCTTCAGTGGAGGAATAAACTGACCACACAAAGAGGCATATGTATGGGGTAGTGTGTTAACCCATGACCCCATAGCCTAGTCTACTTTTGAACACAGGTGACCACTTAAAGCAGGTTGAAAGAAAGCAGAATGTGCCTTAAGGCACATTCTGCTTTAGTTTCAGCCTGCTTTAAGCTATTATCTGGTAGGATATAAAAATATTTCTTATGATACATTATTCATAACTGTATAAAAGGGAAGTTATTTCTTCAGTGGAGGAATAAATTAGCATAAAAAGGCTTATTTATTTGGTAATATGTTGAGGTTTGTCGTATCAGAGAGTTTGTACTGTGTAAACTTAATTGCTTACAAGCATCTGTACCAACAATGCTTGATCTTATTCAATGTTGATATCCAGCCGATGGCCATAATATTCTGTAATTTCCAAGAATCATTGTCTTTCGTTATTAAGTTTTATTAAAAATCAATTGTCGCAAAAACAGATGGAACGATCTCTTAGTACCTTGTCCAGACACGATGGCACCGTGATGGGCATCCATCTAGTGATACCCCTTCATTGCCGTACCCCGGGTCCGCTGATATTCACAAACAGTTTGGATCCAGATCAGACGCCGCGTAATGTGGCGTCTGATCAGGATCCATACTGTTTGGACACTCATATCAATATTTATTGAGTCAAGTGAATTGAATCTAAATTCGATAATTAAAGCAGACGGCAAATTTTTAAGCAGACGCTATTTCGGCGGGAAAAGTGTTAAGATCAATGCGAGAACTGTTATTGTCATGCGAAGGGAAGACGATTTTTTCCGCAATACTTCACTTTGGATTGGAGTCGATTATTGTGTTTGATATTTGGGTCATTTTTAACTTTTGATCGCCTTGTCAGTATGTGATGGGGGACAAGATTGTGATTGATTGGTTCCCCCTCCAACTGTTTGATGATTTCCTACTGGGAGCCAGCTTCATTTAACCCTTACTTTGCTACAGTGTTAAAACTTTCTTGACTGGAACCGTTTGATTGACCCTTTTAACCCATTACCCCATAAATACGCCTTTTTTTGCCTCTAAATTATTCCTCTAATGAAGAAAATAGATCCAATTTAAACAGTTATGAATATGTATTGTATCATAAGAAATATGTTCTGTGTTCTACATGTAGAAGATGTGAGTAGTCACATTTCTTCAAAACTGCAGTGATTTTTTTCCTTCTATAACTGGTACCCATAAAAGGACCCTTCACAATTCTGAAGGGACCCAAATTGATTCACAATTCAAAAAGGCACTTTTAATAAAGACATGGTTTGAGCTGGCTTAATTATAAAAGTGTTTGGTTTCCACAGAATATCAGTTCCTTCTAAATTCCCCACCATTTTGCAGGAAATAACAAGTTGTTCTCTCTTAGTCTTCTTTTCTTGTCACAATATCAGCAGAAGCCTGCTGCTTTTGTTCACAATTTTGAGTAAAACAATGCAAATTTTTCACAATCTAAGGGGTACGTACCGGACCCATTCACAAAATGAAGGACAAACTAGAAACGGACATGGGGGAACGGATTAATCCTTTCTTTCCAATTAACACCTTTTCATACCTTTAATGCTTCATCATAAAATTTTAATGTCGGCAATCTGCAATCTATCATGTCTTGATAATGAATTATGTTACTACAGGTTGGACATTAGAGATGCTTTTAAAACCCTTTAATTACTCCATAGTTTTGAAAACAGATCAGTACTTAACCCTTTGAACCCTAGTCCCGCAAATAGGCGTTCTTTTCAAACAATGTACATGTGAATAGTACAATTGTTCTGTGCAAACAGTGAAGACCCAGATCAGAGGGCTCCGAAAGGAGCCCTCTGATCAGGGTCTTCACTGTTTGTCATAATGCCAAACATTGACAGAAACAACCCTGAAAAGTCAGAAATGGACTAGACAAAAATGGAAACTGGAATGGTCCATTTAAAGTTTTAGGGAGGAAAGAGTTAAAGCAGACTGATCGTAAAACAGATACCTTTCAGATATTATTTCTGTAGTGTAAAAATAATAAGAGGCGTAAAAAGGCATTTTATGTGAGTAATGGGTTAAAGCAGGTTGAAAATTAGAGAGCTCCTTAAACTTTAATCAGGGTCTACACTTGACAAAACAGGTTTTTTCTTAGGCCAATTGGGAATGACTTCTGATTCCGAGCTAATTGGAAAAAATTGCATCATTTTAAGTCAAATTGGGAAAAACTTGCGTCGTTTTTAGTCGAATTGGGAATCTTGCATGGACCATATCAAACAGTTAACTATATAAAATTTAAACTGAATTTGACTGCTAGCATTATACCCTCTGTAAGGCTGGCATTTGCAGGGTTTGTTTTAAAGATGCTTAAAACAAACTCTGCTCTATCTAAACTCTTCGAATTGGGAATTTTATTACCAAAGATTGGGAAAATTAGTCAGTTATTGCAATTGGGAATGACTCCTTTTATGGGTACCAGTTATATCAGGAGAAAAAACACTGCAAAAACTATACAGTCGAACTTCGATATCTCGAACTTGGTTAAATCGAACATGATCGACATAACCGAGCATGAAATAATGAAGTTCATGGGTCGACATATCGAATAGTTTGAGTTAAGCGAGTTCGAGATATCGAAGTTCGACTGTACTATAATACTGGTTTCCAGCACTGAACAGATTAAATATGCCTAGTGGGAGACAGCAGTGATTGAAATTTTCATTAAAAAGTGAGAAAAAAAAGTTTGGAAAATTTGGTAAAAAAAGATCTAATAAGAATCTTTACATGCGTTGAAATGATGCGGGCCCTTATTGGGTTGTCGGAGTGGGTCCCGGAAGTTTTGGACACCCATGACAAATGTGACTGTGGGAGACAACAATTCTCCAGTTCAGTACTGTCAGACCTGTACTGTTCTTCACCTAACCCATTACTCCATAAATACACATTTTCACGCCTTCAATTTACTCCTCCACTTAAGAAAATAGTTCCTTTCCCCATAGCATGTTTCTATTTTTGAAGACTGGTCACCACTTAAAGCAGGTTGAAAGTAAAGCAGACTACACATGAACTATTTTCTATAGTGGAGGAATGAATTAAAGGTGTAAAAAGGCATATTTATGGAGTAATTTAATGGATTAATCAGGGTTCCAGATAAGAGAGGGTAAACTGAACAAATCCAACATTTTCTCACTTATTTCAACACCAAATGCTATGGTGTTACTACTCATTAGAATCGTCTCTTTGAGACGATTCTAATGAGTAGTGACACCATAGGGTTTAATACAGAAATAAAGAATTTTAGTTTTTGAAATACTCCCCTTATCTGGAGCCCTGTTAATACAGGGTGAACTGTAGTGTAGTTATAATTATTCTCCATTGACACTATTTTCTTCAGTGGAGGAATAAGTTTAAGGCGTAAACAGGCATATTTATGGAGTAATGGTTTAATACACGGTCGGACTGTATTGCATGTAGTTATAATTATTCTCCATTGACACTATTTTCTTCAGTGGAGGAATAAGTTTAAGGCGTAAACAGGCATATTTATGGAGTAATGGATTAATACACGGTCGGACTGTATTGTAGTTATAATTATTCTCTGTTGACACTATTTTCTTCAGTGGAGGAATAAGTTTAAGGCGTAAAAAGGTGTATATATGGAGTAATGGGTTAATATAGGGTCGGACTGTACTGTAGTGTAGTTAATTATTCTCTGTTGACAACTCCTATTGAGCTCATTTCTAGCAATAAAACAGGGTTACTCATTTTTCCTTTGTTTGGATATCATTGTTTAGAGACCGAGTGTCGCCATTAATGTTGTATGAAGACCATCACATTATTCCCGCAGCATTAAGGGGACAGTAGGGAGTTATTTCAGCCCCTTTTTCTGCCGATCTGAAACTTGAACTGGATATTGTGAACAGTTTGGATCAAGATCAGACACAGAGTAACTTGGCGTCTAATCTTGATTCAAAGTATTTTGATACCTATCTGAAGGTTTCCTTAATGATTAGTTTGACCAAAATTTTTAACAAGTTAAATGTGGATTATATTAACTCCTAATACAACAGTCATGCTAGCGGCAAATATGTGGACTGTGGTTACCTTTGCAAACAGTTTGGATCCTGATGAGATGCCGCGTAACGCGGCATTTCATCAGGATCAAAACTGTTTGACACTCTGACCCAGTTTAAAAAAGAAATTTAGAAAAATTATATTTTTGAACAGCTGCTGCACAACAATTTTTACAGAAAAAAAAAATTACCCAGCATGCAAAGAGTTAATTGCTAGAGAGGGGATAGTGCTAATGCCAGTAATGGCCGGGTGGGGAAAGCTCAAGGTCAAAGGTCAGTGGTTATGGGAGTTCAGAAGTTCAGGATTCAATCTGAGGAACATTAGAGATCCAGATCATGCAATAAAAGATTGATTTGATGAGATCTGTGTGGAAAGCTAATTCTGCTGTAATAATTTATGATTCATTTTCTTCTAACACATTTCACTATAGATACAGTAAAACCTCTCTATTACATCTACAGCGCCCCCTCTCTACAACGACACCCAATGGTAGACAACAAGTCTGTGCCTTGTTCGGAAGGAGTCGTTATACGGAGGGAAGTTGATTTACATTTTCAAACAGCTTGAATCCAGATCAGAAGCTGCGTAACGCGGCGTCTGATCTGGATTCAAGCTGTTCGTCACTTGTCAATAAGTTTTTCTGTCATAATGTCCATTATGTAACTTTGAGAAAAACAGCAGATAATATTACAGCAGTAAGAGCGTTAGACATAATTGTCCTGTTTAGGTAACTACGGCATGGGTCGTTGTAAGGAGGGAATCATTGTTGGGAGGGCCGTTGTAGGGAGGGAGCACTGTGCTAAAACGATGGCTAATTGAATGTATAAAACACAGGTGACATGTAGCTTAAAAGCAAGGTGAAGCTAGGAGCTTTCTGTTTTACTGTTGCCTTGCTTTAAGCATTATCCTCTGTCGTTAACACTTAATAATTAACACAATTTTGTGGTCTCATAATAGAGAGGCTTTACTGTATGTCATTGATTATTTCTCACTAATTAAGTAAACCCATTACTCAATAGATATTAATGAATTTAATATATTCCTCCACTGAAGGAAATGGTTACACTCATGAACATGTAGTTCTTACAGTATTGTACGAAAAATTGTCCTTTTCCTAGCAGAGTGTAGCTTAAAGTAGACTGAAAGTAAAGCAGAATGTGCCTTATGGTACATCCTGCTTAATTTTCAACCTGCTTGAGGTGGGAATTTAATATAGAATATAAGAGAAAATATATATAGTTAAAAGAAAGGGGGGGAATGGGTTGAATTTCGGCTCCAAAGTAGTCGTATGATTCTATGAATGTAATTGAGACATGCTATTATTGAAAAAACTGTTTTCCAACTGGAATAGAAGACGAACTTAATGGGCATCCCGCTGACAGATATATTGAAAAGACAAAGTTGTTTGTATGCTTTATAATAACATTGACTGAGATAGAGTCTGGCATCAGTAGCAAATGGGATTTGAAACAATCCTAAATACATATAGGGCTCCAGATAAGGGGAGTATTTCAAAAACTAAAATCTTTATTTCTGCATGAAACCTTATGGTGTCACTACTCATTAGAATCGTCTCTTCGAGTAGTGACACCATAGGATTTGGTGCTGAAATGAGTGAGAAAATATTAGATGTGTTCGGTTTACTCCCTATATACATGTTGCCCAATTTGTTTGCAAATATTACAGTGACACCCCTCTATTGTATAATTTATCATGTGTTTAAGGCAGGTGACTGCTTAAAGCAAGCGCTCAAGATCAGGGGAGTATTTCAAAAATGAAAATCTTTATTTTGGCTTTAAACCCTATTGCATCTCTGCTCATTAAAATTGTCTCTTCTAACCATAGGATTTGTCTCTTCTAACCATAGGATTTGGTGCTGAGCTGAAAGAGAACGTTTCTCCTGACTCCTGAGTTGTTCAGTTCACTGAAATGCATGCAAGTTGTATTCATGGAGTAATGGGTTAAGCTGTCACCTGTCTTTCATACAATCAATTAGTTGTCTGGGTCTATGACCACTGAGGACTGGAGAAAATCACAATGGTGTAATAGACGGTGATTACAGGATTTATTCTTTCTTAACCCTTTCCCCCCTATTAGAAGTGTCTTTTAGCACATTTATTCCTCCACTGAAATAATTCCAGTTTATACAGTTATGAATATGTATCATAAGAATTATTTTTACTGCTATGTTCTAGGGGATGGTAGCTTAAACAAAGCAGTTTAAAAGTAAATCGGAATGCGCCTTGAGGTGCATTCTGATTTGATTTCAACCTGCTTTAAGTGGTCACCATTATCTTCAAATCTAGAAACAGGCTATGGGGTGAAGGGTTGACGCAAATGCTGAAACCCGTGCTAAGGTGAAACCATGATTAATTTAGCACTCTGGTTTACATTCAACTTTAAGTGATCATCTGTCTTCAAAATTATTAACTGTGGTAAAGCTATGGTGGAAGGGGAATGTTTCAAAAACTAATTGGCATTTTAGCATCAAACCCTATGGTGTTTCTACTCATTAAAATTGTCTCTTTGAGACGTTTCTAATACTGTAGGATTCGGTTTTGAAATAATTGAGAAAGTGTTTGAATTTGTTGAGTTTACTCACTCTTATCAGTAGCCATGTATAGAGCAAAGGGTTGAGGAAAGTTAATGAAATGTTTTGTCTGTGTCTGCGATCACTCAGGACAGGAGAAAGTAGTCCAGTTAAGTAACAAAGGAGGGACAGTAATAGACAGTGATTACAGGGTTTGTTCTTTCTTAACCCTTTCCCTGTTAGAAACGCCTTTTAGCGTATTTTATTTATTCCTCCACGAAAGAAAATATTTCCAATTTATAGTCATAAAGATGTTCCAACAGAAATATTTTCTATATTCTGAGAGATAGTAGCTTAAAGCAGGCTGAAAGTAAAGCAGAATGTGCCTTAAGGCACATTCTTCTTTACTTTCAACCTGCTTTAAGTGGTCACTTATATTCAAAACTAGAAACAGGCTATGGGGTAATGGGTTAACTCTTTGCATGCTGGGTTTTTTCCTAGTCTGCAACAATTTTCGTCTGCTATATTGTTCTAAATATTGGAATTTTCAAAATTTCTATTCAAAACAGGACCGGAGTGTCACACATTTTGGATGCAGAATTATGCATAAAGCAGACTGAAGCAGCTTAATGCAGGACTGGTTGCCATAAGGCACATTCTGCTTTACTTTCAGTCTGCTTTAAGCAACCATCTGCTAGAATCAAACAATATTTCTTATGGTGTAAATATTCATTGCTGTAATCTATTTTCTTCAGTGGAGGAAAAGATTAAAGGTGTAAAAATATGTATCTATGGAGTAATGGAGGCTTGGTTGAAGTGGATGGGAAGAATATAATAGACAGTAATAGTAGGGTTTGTTCTTTCTCCGTTGTTAGATTACATCTGTGTGAGCGTCTGGGACAGTTAATATATCTAACGCTCTGCTAGCGGGCAGAATTGTGATTATCTGTGCAAACAGTTTTGATTTAACACTTTGCATGCTAGTGAGCAGAATTGTCATTTTCTGTGTAAACAGTTTTGATCCTGATGAGACTCATCAGGATTCCCAACTGTTTGACACTCTGACTCTGTTTTGAAAAGAAATATATTATATGGTACCTACTTTGTCTGTCTAAATCCTCCAACAGTTTGCAAATTATAACCTTGTAGTTTTTCAGGATATAATAAACATAATTATACCATAGATAAGTTTGATGTGCTTAACCCATATTATTATTACTCCATAGCCTATTTCTAGTTTTGAAAGTAGGTTACCACTCACAGCAGGTTGAAAGTAAAGCAGAATGTGCCTTAAGGCACATTCTGCTTTACTTTCAGCCTGCTTTAAGCTATCATCTGCTAGGATATAGCAAATATTCTTATTAAACATATTCATGACTGTATAAAGTTGAACTATTTTCTTCAATGCAGGAATAAATAAAAAGCATCAAAAGGCGTTTTTATGGGGTAGTGGGTTAAATGTTTCAAATAATTATGAGTAGGTTTAATTATAACTATTGTTGCCCAACCCAAGACATGGTATCATAGTAAAAAAAAATGTTGTATTAAAAACCTTCTTGTTTTAATTTCAGGTTTTATAGGGGGCATTTTTGTCCGATTTTACCAGTCTTTTAAATTGGGGAGAAGAGCCTGCCAAACAATAGAGGTAAGTTGTTTTTATACAGCATTTAGCTTAACCTAGCACCACGTACAAAGATGGCCCCTAAAAAGTCCCCTTAAAATTCTGGTAATAATAGAGGAGAAGATGTCATCCTTTCCTAAACAAAATGCAAATATACATTGCAATAAGATTTTTTTTTAAAATGGCAGCATGTTGAAAATTCTGACAATTTATTTTCTTCAGAGTGCAAATAGTTTTGAGCCTGATTAGACACTCAGCAGGGTTATCCAGGGTTCCAGATAAGAGGGAGTAAAGTGAACAAATCCAACATTTTCTCACTCACTTCATAACCAAATCCTATGGTGTTACTACTCATTAGAATTGTCTCTTCGAGACGATTCTAATGAGTAGTGACACTATAGGGTCTTATGCAGAAATAAAGTTTTTAACTTTTGAAATACTCCCCTTATCTGGAGCTGTGGTTATCCAGCGTATGGTCTGGCTTTAAATTGTTTGCAATGGAAATAATTGTTTTAGCAAAATATAGTTGAACTTCGATAGGTCGAACATATCCGTATTTCAAAGTTAAAACGTGGCTAAGCCATGTTTTAACTTTGAAATACGGATATGTTAGACTAAACCGACCATGCAATAATGATATTCATGTGTCGACAAATAGGATAGTTCGAGTTAAGCGAGTTCTAGATATCGAAGTTCGACTGTACAAGTTTATTGGGACAGAATAATGTCACCTCATCTGTAAATTACAGACAAAGTAAACGTAGGCGGAAAATTTTGCATCCCTATCCCGACCACATTGCAGCATCTTGATTATAACTGCATTATTGATAAATTTGGTGTTGCTTACGAACTGAAAATATCTAATTAAAGCAGCGCTATTATTTAATGTGTCATTATATTGTGCAAGCATCTCTATTATGCAACAGAATCTGCATTCAGCTATCATTTACTCAGAGCATAATTTATAAAGAGATGGCTTATAACAGGTAGCTGCTTACTGCTTTATGCAGGGTAAAAGTAATGCAGAAAGCTCCTAAAGGAGCTTTCTGCATTACTTTCAACCTGCATTAAGCCTTACACAGTTTTATAGGCTGTAGACGCACTACGTCTTGGGAATGGAAGTTTTAGACAGATACGCCTGTCCAGAATAAATTGTTTGTGCTCGAGCCGTGACTGCAAACTTTAATTGCTTAGCCCATGCTTTGTCAGTTATTGTATTAGTGCCTCGATTATTGTTGTGGCAAATCAATGAAACGATATTAATCTTAAATAGCGCAAGCATCCAAGCATTTTATAATAGCAGAAATGGGAGGCGTAAAACAGAGGCCCTGGTGGGCAGAGAGAGAGGGTGAAAGATTGATTTGTGCGGTGTAGACAGGGCTCCAGATAAGGAGAGTATTTAAAAAAAAACTAAAATCTTTATGTCTGCATTAAACACTATGGTGTGACTACTCATTAGAATCGTCTCTTCGAGACAATTCTAATGAGTAGTCACACCATAGGGTTTGGTGCAGACAGAAAGGAGAAAATGTTGGAAAACTTGAGTTTACTCCCTCTTATCTGGATCCTGCATTCATCCATCCATATCAGGGGTTGAAACTTCTGAAATTTGTCGCTCTTCCTGCAATGAAGACAAACCAAATAAGTTTGAAAAAACACACTCGTCCTGCCTTTTAGACAAAGAAAGGAAAAATCATGCAGGACGAGCGGACAAGTGGAATTTTCTAACCCTGCATTTTATAAAAGGAGAGAAGAGAAGGGAGGCGTAAAACAAAGTCTAAGCTGGCAGACAGAGGATGAAAGATTGACTCTGCAATGTGGAGGAAATAGTTGTTAGAGAGTCCACTGATAAGACAAATAGATTGCAGAGGTTACTTACACTATGTCATTTATTTTCCCCTCTATTTCCTATAAGAAACGTCTCTTCAACCCTTTACTTCATAGACAGTTTCTAGAGCTCAAAACAGATGACCAGACTTAAAACAAGTTGAAAGTAAACCAGAATGCACCATAACCCATTCCCCACAAATATGCCTTTTTAGGCCTTTAATTTATTCCTCCTCTGAGGAAAATAGTTACACATTATAAAGATATAGATAAGTATTATAAGAATTTTTAGCTCGCCTGTACGTAGTACATAACGAGCTATTGCAATACCCCCGGTGTAGTCGTCGTCGTTGTCGTCGGCGTCGTCGTGAACGGCGTAAACAATTTTAAGAAAATGTCTATAACTTCTATGTCCCTTGAGGTATTGCTTTCATAGTTGGTATGTGTGTGTATATGGACAAGACCTTCCCATGCACAGAACATTTTTTACCCCTGTGACCTTGACCTTGAACTTAGGGCCTGCGTTTAGGTTTCGAAATCTGCCTTTAGGTTTTGAAAAATGCCTTTAACTTCTATGTCCCTTGAGGTATTGCTTTCATAGTTGGTATGTGTGTGTATATGGACAAGACCTTTCCATGCACAGAAAAATTTGGACCCCTGTTACCTTGACCTTAAACTTAGGGCCTGCGTTTAGGTTTCGAAATCTGTGTTTAGGTTTAGAAAATTGCCTTTAACTTCTATATCCCTTGAGGTATTGCTTTCATAGTTGGTATGTATGTGTATATAGACAAGACCTTCCCATGCACAGACAATTTTTGACCCCTTGACCTTGAACTTAGGGCCTGTGTTTAGGTTTCGAAATCTGCGTTTAGGTTTCTAAAAATGCCTTTAACTTCTATATCCTTTGAGGTATTGCTTTCATAGTTGGTATGTGTGTGTATATGGACAAGACCTATCCATGCACAGATAAATTTTGACCCTTGTGACCTTGAACTTAGGGCCTGTGTTTAGGTTTTGAAAAATGCCTTTTACTTCTATGTCCCTTGAGGTATTGCTTTCATAGTTCACTGTTGGTTTAAGTGTGTATATGGACAAGACCTTTCCAGGCACAGCAAAATTGAGACCCCTGTGACCTTGACCTTGAACTAAGGGCCCATGTTTAGTTTTCGAAATCTGTGTTGGTTTCTCAAAATTTTTATTACTCCTATGTCCATTGAAATATTCCTTTCATATTCAGTTTGCTTGTGTATATGGACAAGATCTTCCCTTGCATGCAAAATATTTGAGCCCTCTGACCTTGAACTTAGGACCTGCGTTCAAGTTTCAAAGTCTGCGTTTAGGTTTCTCAATGTTTCTATAATTCATATATCCATTGAAATATTTCTTTCATATTTTGCATGCATGTGTATATGGACAAGACCTTTCCATGCATGCAAAAAAATTAGCCCAGTGTCCTTGACCTTGAACTAAGGTCGCGAAAGGTTTTAGGTTTCGAAATCTGCGTTTAGGTTTCAAAAATGCTTATAATTTCTATGTCCCTTGAGGTGTTATTTTCATATTTGATTTGCCAGTGTATATGGACAAGACCTTTCCATGCAGGCAAAAAGGTTGACCTCTTTGACCTTGAGTGTGCTTTTAAGTTTCTAAAGGTTCGGTGGCGAGCTTTGTTGTCTCTCTGACAACTCTTGTTTTCTATATCCTAGTAGACAATAGCTTAAAGCAGACTGAAATTAAAGGTGCATTCTGCTTTACTTTCAACCTGCTTTAAGTGGCCACATAATCTTCAAATCTAGAAACAGGCTATACAGGATAATGGGTTAAGGTGCATTGTGCTTTACTTTCAGCCTGCTTCAATCTATCTTATGCTAGGGTAAAGACTATAGAATACATTTCTGATGGTGCATATTCTTGACTGTATAAAATTTAACTATTATCTTTAATGAAAGATAAATTAATTGCATAAAAAGATGAATTTATGGAGTAATGGGTTAAAATACTTGCCTTGTCCACAGCAGATTTCCACTTTGATCTTAATCCTATTCTACAAGTAAAGCAAGATTAAGCAGAGATCACTTTTCTGCGGAGAACATTCAGTTTAGGGTTCAAAGAAATTAATAAAGATTTTTCGGTGTATGAATAGACCTAGGGAGTAATAACGCTAAATTAACCCTTCCAACACCGAGTACTAGTATTCAAGGCCTTTGCAAACAGTTTAGATCCAGATCAGGCCCCACTGAAAGTGGGGCCTGATCTGGATCCAAACTGTTTGTCACCCAGTTCCTGTTTCTGTAAATATAAAGAAGAAACAGACCACTTCTGAAATTGAGCAGACGACATTTTGCAGCAGACGTTAGAGTTTTCAGCAGCCGACAGTCTATTCAATCTTGAAAGGGTAAAGTCAATATTTAGTCTTGTAGATGGAGAAACTGTGTTGTTATATAACCCTAAATTTTATTAGTTTAGAAGGTTTCTCGCATAATTTTTTTTTTATTATTAACAGGGCTCCTGATATAAGACGGAGTAAACTGAAAAATTTGACATTTTTAGGTTCATGTCAGCACCGAATCATATGGTGTTACTACTCATTTGAATTGTCTCAAAGAGACACATCTAATGAGTAGTGACACCATAGGATTAAATGGAGACATAAAGATTTTTAATTTTTTAGGGTATTTTTAAGACAATATTTTGTAGAAGAAGAAAATTGTATTGTTATAAACCAACCCTAATTTTTCGGCGGAGCTGACTGGTTTCTATTTAGTCACACTTTCTATTTGGCCACACATTTCAACCAATTATATTTGATCAGAAATTTAGAATTAAGAGCACCTGTTGAAACTGAATAGTCTGATTGGATAGTAGCCAGGGCTCCAGATAAGGGAATTATTTCAAAACTTAAAATCTTTATTTGTGCATTAAACCCTGTGGTGTCACTATACATTTGAATTGTCTCTTCGAGACAAAAAAAATGAGTGGTAACACCATAGGGTTTGGTGCTGAAAGGAGTGAAAAAATGTGATTTGTTTAGTTTACTCCCTCTTATCTGGAGCCCTGTAGGCTGGTCTATGTCCAATTACAGTTTTACCAGATGTGGACTGTGAGTGTAAAATTTAGAGATACAGACTGCACTGTTTACTACCACTGGGATGATGCAATTATACTTCTATTTTAAGATATGACATCTGAAATCTTTTTATAGATATACAGAGGAAGCTAGGTGTTTTGTAATTGTTTACTACCAATTTGTTTGAATTGTTAACTATTTGTACACATTTACCATACATTTAAAGCAATATTATATATAAAATTAATAGCCTCAAGTGAGTTAAACACAATCGTGTTGTTTCATCATTATTTACAAGAGTGGCAGTCGAAGTTCAGCAGACTGTTGTATCTGTACATTTTGTGTATGCTATAGTTTGTTTCAAGAAACTCTATGAATGAAGTTTGTTATATAGAACAATAGATTAATGTGAGGATCTCCTAACAGTAGCTAGGATATGAGTTAAATTATTGTTCTGTTTTGCATTTCTGTACATGATAGTTTTGCATTTTAAATAAAAGTTGCTGTTTCAATTTTTTTTGCTTTTCAATCCAAGATATTACAATTCTTTGAAAACCTCAATTTCAGTTAATTTTGCACACCCAATTTCATCTATATAGCCTTAGTTCAACCACTCATTCCGCCGAATATCTTTTTAAAGATATTTCTTGTTTAAGTTGAGAAGGTTTCTCCACAAAAGTGTTCACCCTTCCTCTGTTTATAGTGAATATTGATACTGTTTGAAAGCAGTGAAGACCCAGATGAGATAGATCTGAAGCAGGTGTCTGATCAAGGTCTGCACTGTCTTCTTATAGGATCTGTCTGACATGAATGCATTGTTACTGGGAAAATATATTTTGTGCGGACAGAAAATTTCTGTAATTGATTAGCCAATGTAATTGTTAACTTTTTTTTTTGGATGATATATTTTCATAGAGTTTTATGTATGAATACACAGCAGGAGAAGGGTATCGGTAATCTGGATCCCTGCTGACTTCATATTGTATATTGTAGATGTTTGAGCAGCATTTATAATAGTTCTAACAAATTAATGAGATAACCAGAAAGTGCATGAGAATAGCACTCCATAGGAATCACACATGGTCGGATGCGGAATCAAAACTCACAGCATTCTATCACCACGATGGAAACAAACTGAGAAATATGATAGTTGTTGTAGATAGGTGCTGTCATAACATGGCGGGTCTTGTGTAGTCTTGGATGTACCATGAACAAATCAAACTGTAATCCTGCTTTGATTAACTCATGCTGTGAGGACAGACTTGGTACAATAAAATTTTTGTTAAACCCTATACTCCTTTTTTTACGCTTTCAATTTATTCCTCTTCTGAAGAAAATAGCTCCAATTTATAAGTCATGAACATGTACCAAAAGAAATATTTTCTATAATATCTTAGCAGATGGTAGCTTAAAGCAGGCGGAAAGTGAAGCAGAACGTGCCTTAAGGCGCATTCTGCTTTACTTTCAGCCTGCTTTAATCTACTGTTTGCTAGAATATGGAAAATATTTCTTACGATATATATTCATGACTGTTTAAATTGGAACTAATATTCTTCAGTGGAGGAATAAATTAAAGGTGTAAAAAGGCGTATTTTTGGGGTAATGGGTTAACAAACTGAGAAATATGATAGTTGTTGTAGATAGGTGCTGTCATAACATGGTGGGTCTTGTGTGGTCTTGGATGTACCATGCACAAATCAAACTAATCCTGCTTTGATTCACTCAGGCTGTTTAAATCCTTTACTCCCATTTTTACACTTTTAATTTTTTCCTCTACTGAAGAAAATAGTTTCAGTTTATACAGTTATAAATGAATATCAAAAGAAATATTTTCAATATTCTAGCAGATGGTAGCTTAAAGTTTGTCTGTTCGATCGTTCGTTTGTTCGTCAGTCCCACATACAGTACATACTTTGTCCGGATAACATCTCCAACGCTTTTCAAGCTACAACCTTATAACTTGGTTGAGTGTTTATACATTTACCATAGATGTGCATGTGAACAGGGTTTTGATCTGCTATAATTTTTCACAAAATTACTGTCAGTTGAAGTTAGTCAAATTTTTGCCGACAGGGGCATCATAGTTGTCTTACAGACAAAGCCATCCTTCTAGTTTTTGCTTTAAACCCTATGGTGTAACTACTCATTAGAATTGAGTAGCAGGGCTCCAGATAAGAGGGAGTAAACTGAACAAATCAAACATTTTCTCACTCATTTTAGCTCCAAATCCTATGGTGTTACTACTCATTAGAATCGTCTCTTTGAGACGATTCTAATGAGTAGTGACACCATAGGGCTTAATGCAGAAATAAAGATTTTAGTTTTTGAAATACATCCCTTACCTGGAGCTCTATAGTAATTAAACTATCGGATTTGGTGCTAAAATGAGTCAGAAAATGTTGGAATTTTTTGTTCAGTTTACCCCCTCTTATCTGAAGTCCTAAATAAGGGTTAATCGAATGCAGTTTTGAATGTGCATATGCCACACGTTACACTGTCTGCCGTAACATTTGCAAAACCAATCATCAATCTGTCTTCATGTCAAAAATGAAAATGGTTGCAGCTCAGATAATGTTTTTGGATGGTTGAGCAACGATTGGGTGGCTCAGGTTTTTGTCCTATTCCCCAATTAGTGCACCTTAGATATGCATATAGCAGGCTTGTAGCTGATTGGGTTACTAATTAGTCCTTCCGGCGCCAGAATGACGTCTGCTTAAAATTTGTCGTCTGCTTGCTCATTCTCAAATTTGTTATTTAGGTGAGCTGATCTGAGAAATGTTTATGTGAGTGGGGAACTGTTTGGAACCTGATCAGACGCCGCATCACGCGGCGTCTGATCAGGATCCAAACTGTTTGTAAATTTTAGGAGTGAGTCGGAAATTAGGCATGGAAGGGGTTAGTTCTAAACGTGCATTGGGATTCTCGTTATGTAACTTAATTAATCATTTCAATTTTTAGTTTTGACATATTCTGGACTGAGGCTTGTGTCTGTTCGGAGGTTTCATGGCCAAAAAATAACACGTAGTGATATCTTGATTACGTTTCAACTAGTAATAACATGACGGTGAAAGAATTCAGATTGAAACTTCATCACAAGGCCGCGGGTGCCAGATAAGAGGAAGTAAAGTCAACATTTTGGATGTCATTGTTTTTATGTCTTTATCAAACCCTATGTTGTGAATTCTCTACAGGGCTCTAGATAAGAGGAGTTTTTCAAAAACTAAAATCTTTATTTCTGCATTAAACCCTATGGTGTCACAACTCATTAGAATCGTCTCTTTGAGACGATTCTAATGAGTAGTCACACCATAGGATTGGTGCTGAAATGAGTGAGAAAATGTTGGACTTGTGCAGTTTAGTCCCTCTTATTTAGAGTCCTTTACTCATTAGAATTGTCTTATTGCCATGATTTTAGTACTAGTCATAACAGAAAGTTTGGTGGAAACTAATATGTTCCCATGGCGATAAGTTTGAGTAGCTTAAACCAAGATGAGATGCTTAATAATACAGCCCCCCATCTGGACCCAATTAAGTTACAGATTATTTGATAGCAATGTGTCTAGTTTGAAGGACAAGGGGACCACTTAAAGCAGGTTGAAAGGAAAGCAGAATGTGCCTGCTTATATAAAGCTACCATCATAGTCCAAGACAGCATTCTGCTTTACATTCAGTCTGTTTAAAGCTAGCATATGTACTAGGATATAGAAAATATTCTTATTGGGAATATTCATGACGGTATAAAATGGAACTATTTTCTTCAGTGGAGGGATAAGTTAAATGCATAAAAAGGTGTGTATGTGAAGTAATGGGTTAAAAAAAGGAAAAAATGTTGCAAAATGTTTTTATTTCATGGCCGGTTTCTTCATTTTGAAGAAAGATGACCTCTTAAAGCGGGGCATTCTGCTTTACTTTCAACCCGCTTTAAGCTATCATCTACTAGGATTAAGAAAATGTTTCTGATGTTGTACATACATTCTTGACTGTATAAATTGGAACTATTTTCTTCAGTGGAGAAATAAAATAAGGGATGTCAAAAGGCATAATATAGGGGGAACTTGGTGAAATGTTTAAGTTTACTGACTCATGTCAAGGAACAAGTTAAAGATTAATGGGCAAGCAATAAATTTTACTTCTGTTTATGTTAACTGCTATGAAAAAACTCTTAAAAACATAGTGAGTCGGTGAAACGATACAGCTGTTCAAATCTTTGAAAATAGTTTGGAGCCAGATCTGACATGCCAATTAACTTGGCCTTTGATCAGGACACAAACAGTTTGGAACTTGATTGTTTTCAATTAAATGTAGAATAAAACAAATTTTTGGAAATTTTTGACAATTTGGTTAGTATATCAAGTCTTACAGTTAAACGTAAATGAAACTTACAGTTCTTGTCTTATCCATATCTGGCACCCTTATAACATCTTAGCAATATATGTTTCTAGTATTGAATATAGGTGACCATTTAGAGCAGGTTGAAAGTAAATCAGAATGTGCCTTAGGGCACATTCTGCTTTACTTTTAGCTTGCTTTAAAGACATCTCCTGACGACATTTTGGTCATAACGCCTTGCCAGACAATTTCCTTGCAAAAAGCATGGGTCTTGTGGACATGTAGGTAGCAAAGAACCATTGAAGAGTCTCATGTGAGACCGGACCTTTATATTTGATAGTTTGGTTAGAAATAACCACTGAAAAGCACTAGAGCATGAGTATAATCTGGGCCTCACCAGGTAAACTGAGATTGGTATACCCGCTGACAGCTTGTGCTGCATGCTTTGACAGTTAGATTCACACATATCGAGAACAATGGGGGGACTCCATCAATGGACTGAGGAAATATCTTTAAGCTGCCATCTGCTACAATATAGAACATATTTCTCATGATACACAGGGCTCCAGATAAGGGGGGTATTTCAAAAACTAAAATCTTTATTTCTCAATTAAACCCTATGGTGTCACTACTCATTAGAATCGTCTCGAAGAGACGATTCTAATGAGTAGTGACACTATAGGATTTGAGGCTAAAATAAGCAAGAAAATGTTGGATTTATGCAGTTTACTCCCTCTTATCTGGAGCCCTGGATACATATTCATGACTGTATAAATTGAAACTATTTCTTTAGTGAAGAAATAAGTTAAATGCGTGAAAAGGCGATCCTATGGATCAAAGGGTTGAGCAACTTTTTCCGCTTATCAGTAGACATGTATTTAGTAAGCTTCTGTTACCTTTCAAATGATAATCATTATAAAGTGACATCTGCTTCAGTGTCAGATCAGGATCCAAACTATTTTATGTCTGTGTTTCTTCAGTCAAAATGCAGATTTTTTCTAAGCAGAAGATATTGAAACAGTGAAATGGTTAACAAGAAATATCTTTAAAAAAGATATTCGGCGGAATGAGTGGTGGAACTAAGGCTATATAGATGGGTGTGCAAAATTGAATGAAATTGAGGTTTTCAAAGAATTGTAATATCTTGGATTGAAAAGCAAAAAACTATCATGTACAGAAATGCAAAACAAAACAATAATTTAACTCATATCCTAGCTACTGGTAGGAGATCCTCACATTAATCTATTGTTCTATATATCAAACTTCATTCATAAAGTTTCTTGAAACAAACTATAGCATACACAAATGTACAGATTCAACAGTCTGCTATACTTCACTCTTGTAAATAATGATGAAACCACACAATTGTGTTTAACTCACTTGAGGCCATTTATATATAATATTGCTTTTAATGTATGGTAAATGTGTACAAATAGTTAACAATTAAAACAAATTGGTAGTAAACAATTACAAAACACCAAGCTTCTTCTGTATATCTATAAAAAGATTTCAGATGTCATCATAATTGCATCAGCCCAGTGTGTAGTAAACAGTCTGGTCTGTGTCTCTAAATTTTACACTCACTGTCCATATCTGGGAAAACTGTAATTGGACATAGACCAGCCTACAGGGCTCCAGATAAGAGGGAGTAAACTAAACAAATCACATTTATTCGCTCCTTTCAGCACCAAACCCTATGGTGTTACCACTCATTTTGATTGTCTCGAAGAGACAATTCAAATGTATAGTGACACCACAGGGTTTAATGCACAAATAAAGATTTTAAGTTTTGAAATAATTCCCTTATCTGGAGCCCTGGCTACTATCCAATCAGACTATTCAGTTTCAACAGGTGCTCTCAATTCTAAATTTCTGATCAAATATAATTGGTTGAAATGTGTGGCCAAATAGAAAGTGTGGCTAAATAGAAACCAGACAGCTCCGCCGAAAAAATATAACCATTTGAGTGTCATGAACCGATTTGTTTGTCGTTTTTAACCCATTACCCAATAACCTGTTTCTAGTTTTGAAAATAGGCGACTACTTAAAGAAGGTTGAAATTAAAGCAGAATGCGCCATATGGCGCATTCTGCTTTACTTACAGCCTGCTTTAAGCTATTACCTGCTAGAATAAGGAAAGTATTAAATATGACACATATTCATTACGGTATATATTGGAACTATTTTCTTCAGCGGATGAACAAAATGTATGTGCTAAAAGTCGCTTCTATAAGGGAAAGGGTTAAACAGCTTGAATCAGATACCAGCAGAGCTCTAATATAAGGGGAGTAGTTAGAAAAATTAAATCTTTATTTCTGCATTAAATCCTATGGTGTCACTGCTCATTAGAATCGTCTCTTCGAGAATCTTCGATTCTAATGAGCAGTAACACAATAGGATTTAGTGCTGAAATAAGTTAGAAAATGTTGGGTTTGTTTAATTTACTCCCTTTTTTTTTTCACCACTTTGGGAATGAGTTGTTACCCCTTCAATTGGGAAAAATATGCCCTAAAACAGCGTAAAAACCTTGATTTTGGGGGAAAATTGAGTCGTAAAAGGCTCATTTTGGGAAAAAATCATGCCGTGAAATGCTCATTTTGGGAAAAAATCACTTGTTTTCAATTGGGAACGGGTCCCCAAAAAAACCGCTGCTCTTATCTTGATCCCTGTTCCAAGTAACTCAGCGTTTGATCTGGATTCAAACTATTTGTCACACAGATAACATAGGTAGAAAAAGTGTAGAATTAAAGCAGACTACTGCTGTGATATTCTATGAAATTGTTGTCTGCAAAATGTGTTAAATTTAGATGTATATAATTTTCAAGTAAATAAACACAAAGACAAATGTCAAACAATTTGGATCCAGATCAGACGCCGCATTACGCGGCGTCTGATCTGGATCCAAACTTATCGAAAAAACATTTGAAGTCGCAATCAGCAGGCAAAGGGTTAAAAGTCTGCACTAAAAAGGGGTCTAATGACTTGTCATAGTTGAGAGGCCGGTTCCAGGTTTTGACAGATAGCACATGCATAAACAGGATGCTAGTCGTCACTCTGGTTCCTGGTCTCTTTGATCTTGTAAGATTTGTCTTGTTGTAAGCTATTCTGGCAATGTGTTTGATGGTTCTGTCTGTCGTGTGGACGTTGTTTATACACGACACACGTGATATTTAACCCTTTCCCCCATAGAAGCACATTTTAGCACTTTTAATTCATTCATCCAGTTTCCACGGAAGAAAATAGTTCAAATTTATACAGTCATGAATAGGTATTATAAGAAATATTTTCTGTATTCTAGCAGATTGTAGCTTAAAGCAGGCTGAAAGTAAAGTGATATTTAACCCTTTCCCACATAGAAGCACATTTTAGCACATTTAAATAATTCATCCGCGGAAGAAATTTTTTCAAATTTATACAGTCATGAATATGTATTATAAGAAATATTTTATGTATTCTAGCAGATACTAGCTTAAAGCAGGCTGAAAGTAAAGCAGAATGCGCCTTAAGGCGCATTCTGCTTTACTTTCAACCTGCTTTAAGTAGTAACTTGTTTTCAAAACAGTAACAGGCTATGGGGTAATGGGATAACCCTTTCCATTTTGGAAGGAGCTGCCTGATCTGGGCCTACACTGTTTCCACAAAAAAAGAGTCAATAATACACCCATTGTAGGATACGATAAATTGCGATTCTCTAACTGTAGGCTAAGAGTTAAAAGGCTAAAACATGTTTGACTGTGGTCTCACTGATAGGGAAACTTTTTGTGAAAATTTTGTGCGTGCTGTGTCAATTGAAGAATAGCAAGCGGCAAGGCAATTAATACAAAAGGATGGAATAATGATGAATCCGTAGCAACCTTGTTTTTTTTTCGCTCGCGATTTAATGGAAATAGAATGATGATCTTTCGATTGGTTTTCGGCCAAAGAAAACAAGTCAGTTTCCTCATGTGCAAAGATGAAAGGCCGTTTCTTTGGTACTCACTGAATGTAGGGCTCCAGATAAGGGGGGTATTTCAAAAACTAAAATCTTTATTTATGCTTTAAACCCTATGGTGTCACTACTCATTAGAATCGTCTCGAAAAGACAATTCTAATGAGTAGTAACACCATAGGATTTTATGCTAAAATAAGTGAGAAAGTGTTAGATTTGTGTAGTTTACTCCCTCTTATCTGGAGCCCTGACTGAATGCATGTATTTAAACCCTCACAGTGCTTGAACTGGATACTTTTATAGACATCCTATGCAAACAGTGTAGACCCAGATCTGAGGGCTCCTAAAGGAGCCCTCTGATCTGGGTCTGCACTGTTTGTCATTCTTATAGATATTTTTGGGACAGATCGCTGAAGAGTCAATATAGACTTGTCCTTTATTAAAAAAAAGATTATTTCATTTGAAAATTCAGAGATATAAGGGTTAAATGTTGTTGAAAGAATGGGAAGATTTCAATTGCAGTGAAGAATATCTCCATTTTACCCTAACAATGCTATATACATGTATTCTTAAATGGACCCTCACATTTTCTGATGAATTTGGACCAGTTTACATTGATTGTTGGGGTTTGTGCCAAAAATACTTAAAAACAAACAGTGCTGGGTCTACACTGTTTGCAAAAGAAAAGGTTGGATCTTTACTAATTATTTTCTTAGCTTGTCTTCGTTAAAAAATACGGACATGTATTTTATACATCTAAAAATGACTTTTCCTAAATCTAATTGCACCCAAAGAATGAACTGATCAGCTTTAAATGGTTCTGATTTGGATGAGATACCAAATTCCAAGTTACTCGACATCTCACCTGCATCAAAACTGCAAAAGGTGGGTAATTGCAATTCAAGGGTAAAAAGTGTTGTTGAAAGAAGGGCAATTTCTATGGCAGTGAAAAATATCTCCTTTTAATCGCTTGGTTATTGGATTTTTGGTAAAAAAACAAACCTTTATTTTAAAATTGATATGGTTTTTTCCAGTCAATTTAGATTGATTCAAAGGCTCATGCCAATCAGTTTGTATCCTGATCAGTTAATGAGATGCCAAGAAAAAATCTCTTTGAATAGTAATATCTCAGCCCCAGACTGGGCCAGTATTTCAAATATTATCGTCTTTATTTCTGAATTAAACCCTATGATGTGACTACTCATTAGAATTGTCTCTTTGAGACAATTCTAATGAGTAGTCACAACATAGGGTTTGGTGAAGAAATAAAGGAAAGCATGTTGGAAATATTCAGTATATTACCTTTAAATATCACCAGCCCTGTTTATATTTGCCTGGTGGCGAACTAAAGGTTGGTGATAGATTGGGTTGTAAAGTTGATGAAAAATGGCTTCTTTTCCCTTGTTACTGCTTTGAAAGAATTTGCTGAAAAGCATTTAGGTTTGGGGGAAAAAATCAGCAATTTTTTTCCTAAAAAAAATATTCTTACAGAGGGACTTGTATTCAGTATATTGTATTCAATTTCGAAGGACTGGGGGAGTGGTGAGGGGTTTGCATTTGTTATAGTGCCTTATAGTTTATTATAAGACTTTCTTTCATAGCATGCTGCAAAACTAAGTTTAAGCCATTATACTATAATTACAATATACATTTTTATGCCTTTAATTATTCCTACACTGAAGAAAATAATTCTTATTTATACAGTATACGTACAGTCATGAATATGCACCATAAGAACATTATTTTCTTTATCCCAGCAGATGCAGGTAACTTAAAACAGGCTAGAAGTAAAGCAATCAGCTTTACTTTCCACCTGCTTTAAGTTTTCATTATGTCTTCAAAACTAGAAACAGGCTATGGGGTAATGGGCTATAAGGCAGGTGACTGCTTAAAGTTAGATGGAAAAATGGTGAATAAAGTGAAAATTCAAGAGTTGTCACATCATAGGCATTGATGTCAATATAATACTTATAGTAGGAGAAGGGTTAAAACCAGAGCTCCAGATATGAGGGAGTAAACTGAACAAATCCATCATTTTCGTACTCTTTTCAACACCAAATACAGGGCTCCAGATAAGAGAGAGTAAACTACACTAATCCAGCCTTTTCTCACTTATTTTAGCAGCAAATCCTATGGTGTTACTACTCATTAGAATCGTCTCTTCGAGACGATTCTAATGAGTAGTGACACCATAGGGTTTAAAGCAGAAATAAAGATTTTAATTTTTGAAATACTCCCCTTATCTGGAGCTCTGTAAATACCAGCCTGCCAAATAGTGGTGTAAAGATTCATCGATTCATTGCGATGTGCTTACCCCACGATGTCTGTATCGGCTTGTAAATGAAGTCTGCGATATATCACGATGCAATACATTCATCAGCCCTGCGATGTATCGATACGGTTGTCAAATATCGTGCATCACGTTTTACTTTTCGTTGAATCAAACAAACAAAACTCCAAAGCTATCACAAACTAATTCCTAAGTTTAAAAACAAAGATAAGTTCATTACTGTCTTTTCTTACAAGAAACGTTTCTATCGTCTGTTTAGCTGTCAATCATGTAACGGAACACATCATGAAATAAACAAATGTGGAAACGGACGTGACGTTATTTTAAGATTAGTGCTAAAAAACTGACAAAGACGGAATGGTTTCAAAACAATACCGGACCTAACTACAGATGATTTCGCTCGTGTTGAAGCATCAGATAATTAAAATAACCTCTTCTTTATTATTTTCACAGTGGTTCTGATGCTACAGGGAATTTTTCGCGAGTTTTAATCAAGTTTAGAAAGAAAAGAATTTCAATTACATGTACTTAATTTGCATCTTTTTATACGCCGTAAAAACAAATACGAATCGATATTCGTCAGCTTATTTAGTAAACACATTCTTCTTATCCGCTGTTACCCGATTTTTACAGTGAGTGAAATGATTAATGGTCAATGATGCTGAAAACCAGTAGGGCACCTGTCAATCAAACATCTCAATAGTAAATAAACGTCAGAAGTCGCGGAATATCTCAATTTCTTTTAATTTATAGCTATTTTTGGTCAGATCTAAAAGCAGATTTAGGCTTCCAATATAATATTATCCTGATTATGTGTTTGTCCGCAGACAATTGAAATGCAATAATCGTCGTGTAAAAGCCTTAATAGGATTCTACGACGTATTGATTCAGATTCAGAATCAATTCGTCTGGGCCTCCAAATGTACGGGACGGACGAGTCGGACATGGGATTTCCGCACCCCTGGAACTTAAAGGGATTGGTTTGATCTAATTTTAATGTTCAAATAATTTAATTGATATGTATCGTTGTGAAAATGAAATATCGGGATACGTATCGTGAAGGAAAAACTTGCCAATGCACAGCCCTACTGCCAAATCCTATGGTGTCACTATGGAGATGATTCTAATGAGTCGTGATACCATGGGGTTAACCCTTAGCCTGCCACTCACGACTATAGCTCCATATGCAAACAGCTTGGATCCGGATGAGACGCCGAGTAACTCGGCGTCTCATCCGGATCCAAGCAGTTTGACACTCGGACAACATTTTCAGCAATTTTGAGCAACTTTGAAGCACTTTGAAACTTGAAGCAGACGAGAAATATAGCAGACGACAATTTATTTGGCGGGCTAAGGGTTAATAATGCAGAAATAAAGATTTTAGTTTTTGAAAACACTCCCCTTATCAGGAGTCCTGTTAAAAATTGAAGGAATTAAAGGTAGGAATCAGACAGAAAGTGGCAGATCTCCATAGGATTGTGGTCTCGAGGGATTAAATCCCAGACTGTTAGCTTTGTTTTCAGGGCACAATTATGGTAATCAACGAGTGTCTAGCGGTAATAAATCCTTTCTGATCACTTCAGTAAAAAACACCCAACAGAGTTAGTAGTGTTTTATTATTGTAGCAACAAGATTAGTAGAGTTGACTCTTTGCATGCTAGCAGCGGATATATCTGTCATAGTGATTGATCTTTGCAAACAGTTTGGATCCAGATGAGACACTGGCGTCTCATCAGGATCCAAACTGTTTGACACTGTGACCCTGTTTAGAAATTCTATTTTTAGAACATCAGCAGACGACAATGTTGCAGGCGGAAAAAATTACCAAGCATGAAAAGAGTTAAAAGACTTAACTATGATGAATAGTCGTCAGTGATTTGGTTAACTCTCATTATATAGGTCAAAGGTTCGACTAGAGTCTTTCTTGTAAAGCCAAAAAGTGCAAGTCACCCAAATCCAACTGTATTTAAGGATGGTTACTGTATAAAGCAAAATGAAATTAAAGCAGAAAGCTCTTTATTGTTACTTACATTTTGTTACAGTGCTGCAGGTATGAGGGAGTAAACTGAACAAATCTTAACATTTTCTCGCTCACACATTCAGCCCAAACTCCTATAGTGTTTACTACTCATTTAAAGAATCGTCTCAAAGAGATTTAATCAAAATAAAGATTTTAGATATTGAAATATTCCCCGTATCTGGAACACTAGCTGGGAAGTCACCTGTATTCAACACTGATTAGGATGTACAGATAGTTGTGGCACTTACAAAGAAAGTTTGTATGTGAAGAATGAGATTTAAAAGTTAGCAGACATCAGCACCATATATATAAATATTCAGCCTTGGCACTGATACTGAATAGTTAGGAAGAGATACTCAGGAGCTTCTGTGGTAGAACTAAGAATTAAGTATCAGACAAGACTTTGTAGACAGTATTTGGTTCCAAGGGATTAGATCACAGTCTACTAGCTGAGATGGGCCTTGTTTTCCCCGGCACAATTATGGTAATCATCTGTTGTCTCCGGTGATAAATCGTGGTTGATGGCTTCAATAAAAACACCCAACACGATTAGTAGAGTTTAGACTAAACTGTGACGAACTGTCATCAAAGATTTGTTTTTACTTTTGGACATTATTCAGGCTTTCCTTTTCTTAACCCTTTTACCCCCATAGAATCTCCTTTTAGCGCATTCAGTTTATACCTCTGCTGAAGAAAATAGTTCCAATTTATACAGTCATGAATATGTATCATAAGGAATATTTTCTTTATTCTAGCAGTAGCTAGCTTAAAGCAGGCTGAAAGTAAAGCAGAAGAAGTCACTTATTTTCAAAACTATAAACAGGCTATAGGGAAAAGGATTAACCCATTGCTCCATAGCCTGTTTCTATTTCTGGCCTTACCAATGTAATGTCAGTGGAACGTTTGTATATACCGGTAATATATTGTGCAAATGAGGCTTCCCGAATCATTGTATATTGGGAAGTCAGTGAATATATATAGCACAACAAACATCTCTTGGTGTGAGCTTAAATTAAGCTTTGCATGGACAGAGTTTGCTGTTTCTGGGTCACTCGGTTTGCACATTACATCAATATTAGCCAACATTGACCCAGTCTCTTTAGAGACATACCACCATAACCATTTGAACCCTAGTCAAGCATTTAAGCATCCTTAGCAAACAGTGAACCTCTGATGAGTACACTAAATCTTATCCTATGTGAAAAGGGAAGACCCTGATCAAAGGGCTCCTTAACCCATTACCTCATAGCTTGTTTCTAGTTTTGAAGATATGTGACTGGTCATTTATAGCAGGTTGAAAGTAAAGCAGAATGCGCCCTATGGCGCATTCTGCTTTACTTTCAGCCTGCTTTAAGCTATTATCTGCTAAAATATAGAAATTATTTGTGATAGTTTAAATTGGAACTATTTGCTTCAGTAGAGTAATAAATTAAATGTGGTAAAAGGCACTTCTATGTGAGAAAGGGTGAACCCTAGTCAGGCATATAAGCGTCCTTTAAGCAAACAGTGTACCTCTTAGTCTAAGTCTTGTCCTATGTGAAAAGGGACTCCTATTGAGGATTACAAACAACCAAACCAAACATGGACCAAAAAAAATGGACTAGACTAAAGAGGAAACTGGAACTGTCCATTTGAAGTTTCAGGGAGGAAAATGTTCAATTTTAAAATACTCAGGAGCTCTGAGATTAGACTAGTTGATGGATGGAAGGACCATTGTAAACTCAACAATGATTCATTATAACAGATCATGATTAATGAACACAGTTTAGAAACAGGGAAACTGCAATCAAGTTTAACCCTTTGAACCCTAGTCCCGCATATAGGCGTCCTTTTCAAACAATGTACATGTGAATAGTACACTTGTCCTATGCAAACAGTGAAGACCCAGATCAGAGGGCTCCTTAAAGGAGCCCTCTGATCAGGGTCTTCACTGTTTGTCATAATGTCAAACATTGACAAAAACAACCCTTAAAAGTCAGAAATGGACTAGACTAAAATGGAAACTGGAATTTTCCATTTAAAGTTTCAGGGAGGAAAGAGTTAACTCAGGAGCGGTTTACAGGTTAATAAACAATGTGAAAATACATTTTATAGTAGCATGCCATTAACCCATAAATACGCCTTATTACGTCTTCCACTTATTCCTCCACTGAAGAAAATAGTTACAATTTATACAATCATGGATTTGTATCATAAGAAATCGTTTCTATCTATTCAAGCAGATGGTAGCTTAAAGCAGGCTGAATGTAAAGCAGAATGCCTATCACCTATCTACAAAGCTAGAAATAGGCTATGGGGTAACAGTGTTGTGCCTAGGTCCAAAATTTTGGGGGACACGGTGGCGCGCTGTCAAAATTTTTGGGGGACATTTGAAATGTTTGGGGGTCACACTAAAATAGCCTTTAAAAACATGATAGGCTTTCCTTTAAAATAGAATTAGTGTTTACGATATTGAACATGTTTACTGCGTCTAGTAGAAATTTCGGTAATCCGGTAAGGCTTTTACACGACGGGAAAACTGATGTTCGTCTATTTTTAAATAACTTGTAATGATTGTTTTGGTACATACAAAGTTGGAAGAGTTTGATCAGTACGTTGTTTAGATGGGGGTTTCATTCATCAGGTGTCACGCTTCGCGTTTCGTCTGCTCTTTCCTCTCCAATCCGAGGAGAAGTGAAGTTAAGTCATGCGTAATTTGACTGGTTATCGGGTTTTACCATAGCCATTTAACTGCATTGGCATATAAACCGCGCACAGTCTACCTTTTATTAATAAAGGATAGTAAATCGGCGGAAAGGATAGTTGTAATTGTAAGACTGGTTATCGGGTTTTACGTTGCCATTTAACTGCATTGGTATACACACGCGCACACAGTCTACCTTTATTACTGAAGGATAGTAAATCGGCGGAAAGGATAGTAAATAGAGCAAAGGTACGGAAGACGAAAATTGCGCCCGTACGCCCGCGCCGTTACGAATTTTAAGGGTCAAAGTAAAAAATATTGCGGGAATCCCGCAATGCCGCGCTCTAGGTGCAACACTGGGGTAATGGGTTAAGGCATTCACCCATTATTTCATAGATATGCATTTTAACTGATATAATTTATTCCTCCTGAAGAAAATAATTAAGTTGTATTTTGATACTGTCATGAATATGTACCATTAGAAATATTGTCTTTGTTCTAGCTGATTGTAGCTTAAAACAGGCAAAAAGCTTGACAAGTGGAAGTGTCTTGCACAAGGATCATAACTGTTACATCAATATTGTGAGAGTTATTCCCCTTTTCAATATATTTTCTTTTCATGCAGATTTCTTCTGTTTTACTGAATATTTAGAAATGAAAATTTCTTTTATTGAAAGAGAATGTTACATTGATGCTTGCTGGCAGGTGACACGTGTTCCCAGGAACCCATATATTTTTAACCCATTTTATGCGGGATACACTTTTATGTGTACCTCTAGGCAAACAGTTTTGATCTCAGAGTACATTCGAGTTATACCCACTGCAGAGGACATTTTAAAATGGCAGCCAAATATTACCCAGCATACAATGGGTTAAACAGAAGCAGACAACAATTATTGCAGACAGGGAAAAAATTGGCGAGCAATCAATGAGTTAATGGTATTGGTTCCAGTCTGTCCTGGACTTCCGAACTCAATAACTGCCTCTCAAAGTGACAAATTCCCCTTTATAACAGGGCCGCTAACATGTCAGGCTGCTAACGATTTCCTGCAAGATTTCCTGCAAGAACCGACCAATTACAGCCCAAAACTGACCAATTACAGTCATGAAGAGTCATGAAGAGTGATCACTGATTAACAGTTTTCAACACTCTCAGTTAATGTCATTCGCTGAAATTGTCATCTGCTAAAATTCTGAAATTTTTCGTCTGCCAATTATTTCTGAAATTGGTTCATAGAAACAGTTTTTGATTTTGATAAGACCGAAGCCCTTATATTATTGAAAGACTTCCTTGATCAGGATTGATCCCCTTGTGGAGATGTTTAACCCTTTCAAGATGATACAAATGAGTAGTAACGCCATAAGTTTTATTACAGACATAAAGAGGAAAACATGAGTTTACAGTGCCTCTTATCTGGAGCAGGAGCCTTAATTGTCTTAGAAAGTAATGGTATACAATGCTCCAGATAAGGGGAGTATTTCAGACTAAATTCTTTATTTCTGCATTAAACCCTATTGTGTTACTATTCATTAGAATTGTCTCTTAGAGACAATTCTAATGAATTGTTACACCATAGGATTTTATGCTGAAAGTTTTGGAATTATTCAGTTTACTGCCTCTTATCTGGAGCCTTGTATAGTAAGTGGTATATTATTATTATACCAGATTTATATATAGCGCTCTTTTCACACAGGAGTTGTGCGTTCAAAAGCGTATATGTTACAGAATGGCTGCTGATTGGTAATGTCTTCAGTTGATAATGATGTGATATGTATCATCTCGATATTGTCTAGGCTTGTTGTCAGTGCAAACTATGTTCAAGGCTTATATTCTGGATATAGGAGTCTCATTTCCCACTCGGAAACCAACAAAACAGCCAAAACTTGATACTTTGAACTTGCTTAACCCATAATTACCCCGTAGCCTTTTTAAAGTTTCAAAGACAGGTGACCACTTAAAACAGGTTGAAAGTAAAGCAGAATGTGCCTGAAGGCGCATTCTGCTTTACTTTCAGCCTGCTTTAAGCTACGATCTGCTAGAATATAGAAAATAGTTCTTATGATACATATCCACATCTGTATAAATTGGAGCTATTTTCCTCAGTGGAGGAATAAATAAAAGGTGTAAAAAGGTGTATTTATGGGGAAATGGTTAAATCATATATACCAGTATTTCATAAGTTTACGTAATTTTGATTATTTGATTTCGCTTAAGTCAAACATATCCATATTTCAAAGTTTAAACTAAAGGGAGTTCGAATTATCAAGTTTTAACTGTAAAACCCTTCTATTTCAGCGACTGAACCTGTTGTCAGACTTTCATTTTCAAGGCTTATTTGGATGGAAATATAGTTGTTGTACGTAATTTCAAATGTTTGTTTGGTGCCGATTATCTAGTCACTGTCATAAGTCTCCCCTGTAAATAACTCTGTGCATGCTATCGGCAGATATATCCACCACAGTGATTGCCTTTGCAAACAGTTTGGATCCAGATGAGATGCCGCATAACGCGGCGTCTCATCAGGATCCAAACTATTTGCCATTCTGACCCTGAATTTAAAAGAAATTTTGAAAATGATAAATTTAGAACAGTTGCAGACGACAAATTTAATGTTGCAGATGAAAAAAATTACCCAGCATGCACAGAGTTAAATTTACCCATATATGGTACACACCTCTTTACAAGTTATTAATGATTCATAGAACACTCAACTTTTAATGTGACCATTTGTATCATGAGAGGATATTACAGTTCCAATATTCTGAAATATGACAGCTTATAACCCTCTACTTGATCTGTAGTAAGACATTTTAACGCATTGTGTTTTCCTCCACTGAAGAAAATAGTTCCAATTTTTACAGTCATGAATATGTATCATAACAAATATTTTCATGTAGTAGATTTAACGTTAAAGCAGGCTGAAAGTAAAGCAGAATGCTTTCGACCTACTTTAAGTGGTCACAGATCTTCAATACTACAAACAGGCTATAAGGGTATGGAGTAAATATATAACTCTTTACCCCATAGCCTATTTCTAGTTTTGAAGACAGGTGACTACTTAAAACAGTTGCAAGTAAAGCAAAATGTGCAGTCTGCTTTACTTTCAGCCTGCTTTAAAGCTAGGATAGAGACAATATTTCTCACGGTGCATTAATTATTAATAAAGCATCAATACACCAAATAACAGGAGAAGGGTTGATATCTGTGAAATGTGTGTTGACAAATATCTATTTGTAATGGTGTCTCAATGTTGATGGGGTGCCATTGTTATGTCTATAGTTGTTAGCAGCTGGTAGATATTTCTGTCATAGACTGTCTATGTGTATTGTTGATAACTAACAGTCTTGGTCATCAAGTCAGAAATAATAATTGTTGACAAAATCCCAGTGTTTCTTATGTCTTAACCAATATTATTATTGTTATACCCCATAGCCTGTTTCTAGTTTTGAAGACAGGTGACCACTTAAAACAGGTTGAAAGTAAAGTAGAATGCGCCTTAAGGCACATTCTGCCTTACTTTCAGCCTGCTTTAAGCTACCATCTGCTAGAATATAGAAAATATTTCTTATGAAACATATTCATGACTGAAAAAATTGGAACTATTTTCTTTAGTGGATGAATTAAATAGAGGCGTAAAAAGGCGTAGTTATGAGGTATGGGTTAATATCTGTGAAATGTATGTTGACAAATTCCTGTTTGTATATAAATTATATAATGATGTCTTAATGTTGATGGGGTGCCATTGTTATATGTCTGTAGTTGTTAGCAGCTGGTAGATATTTCTGTCATAGACTATATAGCTGTCGGTGTGTATGTCAGTCTTCATCTAGTCAGAAATGATACTCTCAACAACTTCTGTTGACAAAGTCCCAGTGTTTCTTATGTCTTAATTGTATCATCCAAGTAACCAGCAGTTCCTATAATATCACATATACTTATATTAGCTTGTTTTCAGAAGTCCTATATGGCACTTATTAACCCATTACCCCATAGTCTGTTATACTTTTGAAGTGTTGAAAACAGGTGACCACTTAAAGCAGATTGAAAATAAAGCAGAATGCGCCTTAAGGCGTATTCTGGCTTGCTTTAAGCATGCTATTATCTGCTAGAATATAGAAAATAATTCTTATGATTCTTATTAATTTTTGTAACAATATAAATTAGATTGATTTTCTTCAGTAGAGGAATAAATTAAAGGTGTTAAAAAAGGTGTATTTATGGGGTAATGGGTTAATTGTATCACCCAAGTAACGAAAGCAATTTTTTAAGCTGAAAACAATGTTTAAGCAGATGACATTTTTTTCTGCCGTCAAACAATTAAGTAAGCAACAATGAATGAATGGCAGAAGTAGGTCCTGAGCGACAGTTCTTTTGATCTGATATTATCTCCGTCACAGACAATTTCATTGAGATTCTGTGAAACAGAGAGCATTATGGGAATGGCAGTGGAACAAGATGGAGATGTCTTTAAAGATATTGTTGTCGGCTGTCGTGTTTCTTTTCAATCATAACTGAAGGCTTTTGTTGAAACTCAAATCTATATTAAAAAAACACCTTTTGTTGGTTATGTTACTTTTGATTGGCATAATTTCTATATGCATACACCCTTTGATGCCTAATACTCTGTGCAAAATAGTAAAAAAAAATCTTGTCTTCTTACTCTGCCTAATGCTGCATTCCCCCTTAGTTCAATAATTAACCCATTTTGTAACCCCTTAAATACTCGGCAAGCCCCGTCCCTGCATGAATTTTCTGACCTGAGGGGGAGAATATTCCTATCCTACATCAACACTCATGGTGGATTCTTATTATCCCCTTCTCATTCTGAATATATTTATATCAAACTCTTTCTGCTCTGATCATATAATTATTATCGTCTGCTTGATAGTGCAAACTCTGATAAGAAACAGTGTTCTCTTTCTGGGTCTGCACTGTTTTCTGAGAGCTAGTACTAGCAGAAGAATTAAAGGTTTAAGTCTCGGAACAGAATTCTGGGCATCTTTAAAGTTGTGAAATGAAAAGAGGACTTGGCTTAAAAAAATATTAATCAAAGTTTGAAGATGTTCGGCAAAAACTTGTGTCTGTTGCCAAGAAAATTGCCGTGGCAACAAAAGGTTCCAAACTAGTGGTACCAAACAGTGAAATTGATGGATTTGCAGTAATTCTTTTGTAGCCAGTAAAATGTGTTACCCCAAGATATTGGTCGCCCAAAGTGTTATCCTACAGAGATTTTGTCGTTTGCTATACAATATGCTTGTCTCAATAGCAGTAGGTCGATCTCCAAACACTACAATAATGTTCCATGTTTACGACCATTTGAAAACAAAAACTCATTAATAATGCGGGTCCGGCAGCTTGGTGTGAGATTTAAGCAGGATGAAAAGTGAAGCAGAAAGCTTGATTTAGCCTCTGCTTTACTTTCATCCTGCTTTAAGCATCCATAAAAAATTATGCAGATAAAAAAAAAAAGACAAAAAAAGCAGCTTGTGCTTGCTATTATAGCGATACTGTATTGTATTATTCTTTTCTATGCTAAATATCCACCTGTCAAAATGACCAGTTCATGTTAAATTTTAGGAATGTTTTTTTGAAATATTTCAGAAAATAAGAGGAAAACAAACAGTACAGAGAAGCCTAGGATCAGGGTCTACACTGTTTGCAAAATATACATTTTTTAGATTACAGCACTGCATGACTTTGTAAGGGTTAAAATTAGCATCGAGGTTTCGAAGGGTATAATCAGGGCTCCAGATAATATTGGGAGCAAACAGCACAAATCCTACATTTTCTCACTTACTTAAGCTTCAAATCCTACGGTGTTACAACTCATTAGAATCGTCTCTTTGAGACAATTCTAATGAGTCGTGACACCATAGGGTTTAAAGCAGAAATAAAGATTTTAGTTTTTGAAATACTCCCCTTATCTGGAGCCCTGGGTATAGTACTGGAATCACTCTGTCCGTCTCTCCTCAAAAACTGTCCTGGGAATTGCTCATGTTTTCTCAGAGCTTTTTTGGAAATAAAAGATATTAAACAAATCCGAAGACTTTATTTGCAATTTGCAAAAAAAAAATTCACATATTTTTTAGACAGTTTCAATTTCTCCATTGGAGAATTGTCATGCAGACTGTGATCCTGTCAGGAAGTGATGTCAGATGATGGGTTTGCTGTTAGACTGATTCACAATTTTCCCACCCTGTGATGTCACTTCCTGACAGAGTCACAGTCTGATACAGATTCTCAAATGGAGATTCAAGAAAGTAATTTCCCACATAACTACCCGTTTTCTATAGCGAACAACAATCACCACCAATATCCTTGTCTCCAACATGTATGAGATAAATTTGATGACGTCACTCTAGCATCACTATTTATAAAGGCGTTATTACGTCACTAGGATTCCCCAAAAAAACAAACTTAAAATGGTTGGTTATGTGAGAAAAAGAATCTCACTCGTCAATGTTTAAAACAAGTAAAACTGTTGATCTCAAACTCGTCTAGAATAGAAAAGTTATTAAGCTCGCCAAGGCCCGCTTAATAACATTTCAATTCTAGACTCGTTTGAGATCAGCTTGTCTTAAACATCAACTCATGACAGATCCTATATTTAAGTGAAAAAAATATCTGGGATTGTGATAAGAACCTTGAGAATCATTATAAAACATTCCTGAAGGATTTCTTTGGAGAGATCTATTTATTGTTTCTCATCATCTTGACCTATATGGTGGTGATTTATGTTTAGATCACATGACATGTTATAGAAGAAAAGTAAATTCTTGTGTGCTTTTCGGTCTCACGATGACAGTTTAATCTACAGACTGCTTAACCCTTTTCTCCATTGCTCAAAGGGCCAACCAGAGTTCCAGATAAGGGGAGTTTTTCAAAAACTAAAATCTTTATTTCTGCATTAAACCCTATGATGTCACTACTCATTAGAATCGTCTCTTCAAGACGATTCTAATAAGTAGTAACATCATAGGATTTTATACTAAAATGAGTGAGAAACTGTTGGATTTGTTATGACTTGATTCCCTCTTATCTGGAGCCCTGGCCAACCATCCCCATGCAATTATTATTATTATACCCGATTCATATAGTGCTCTTTTCACACAGGAGTTGTGTGTTCAAAAGCAAAGCGCTTCTCATACAATTAGTACAGTCAAACCTCAATGTTTCATACTGGCTCAAGTTCAATTAAGTTTATATTTTTCAGTGGAGGAGTAAATTCAATGACTGGGTAAAAAAGGATATTTAACTCTCCTACCCCTAATTACCCCATATATGCCTTTCATTTATTCCTCCACTGATGGAAATAGATATACAATTTATACAGCCATAAATTTGCACCAGAAGAAATATTTCCTTTATCTTAGCAGGTGGTAGCTTAAAGCAGGCTGAAAATAAAGCAGAATGCGCCTTAAGGCACATTCTGCTTTATTTTCAACCTGCTTTAAGTAGTTAGTCCTGTTTCAAAAACTAGAAACAGGCCATGGGGATATGGGTAATGATGTCATGACTTCAAGTATTTGAAATAGTCGAACTCATTGGAACTGTGACATCTAAAAGGTTGGGGTTCAGCAGGGCTCCAGATAAGAGGAGTATTTCAAAAAACCTAAAATCTTCATTTCTGCATTAAACCCTATGGTGTAACTACTCATTAGAATCGTCTCGAAGAGACGATTCTAATGAGTAGTAACACCATAGGATTTGGTGCTGAAATAAGTAAGAAAATGTAGGTTTTGTTCAGTTTACTCCCTCTTATCTGGAGCCTTGTGTGACATGTAAAAGGTTGGGGTTCAGCCGTTTTCATTAGGAGAGTGAACAAGGCGTTTATAGGATTAAGATTCCTGGAGACAGTTCTTACCAACATTCAATTTACTTCAGGGTTTTCTTTTGATAGCAGAAAATGTTGTCCGCTGAATAGCGAACCCATCTGTTGTTTGTGTATATTGATGCTTTTTGCAGGGCTCCGGATAAGGGGAGTATTTGAAAAAAATAACAAATCTTTATTTCTGCATCAAACCCTATGATGTTACCACTCATTAGAAACTTCTCTTTGAGACGATTCTAATGAGTGGTGACAACATAAGATTTGGTGGAAATATAACGGAGAACATGGTTGAAAATATACAATTTACCCACTCTTATTTGGAGCCCTGTTGTTCTTTGAATTAAAAGTGAACCCATCTGCTGTGGGTGTATATTGACGCTTTTTGCAGGGCTCCGGATAAGGGGAGTATTTTAAAAAAAATAATACCTTAATTCTGCATTGAACCCTATGCTGTCACCACTCATTAGTCTCATCTAGATCCAATATGTCAGCTCCAGATAAGGGGAGTATTTTAAAAAGAATATTCTTTATTTCTGCATTAAACTCTATGTTGTTTCCACTCATTAGAATCGTCTCTTCGAGACGATTCTAATGAGTGGTAACAACATAGGATTTGGTAGAAATATAATGGAGAACGTAAATTGAATATTCAATTTGCCCATTCTTATCTGGAGCCCTGTTTTTGAAACAACGCTGACCCAGATTATGCACTCTTTCCTTGGAGTGGGGGGGATTTTATATTTTATTAGCCAATGTATAAAATTATGAACATTCAACAGGAGAATGTTTGTTTACTATCCATAATATAGGAATCATTTTGTCCGTTGGGCGGTCGGTCTCTGTCTGTCTGTCAATGAGACCATTTGAAAATGCAGCCTTGTGAGGATTAACATTATTTGGGCAGAATGATGCTGTCCTTAATTGCAGACAGCTATTGGTCCATTCCCGGAAGGTGATATTTTCCAGACTTATGACCATTACCTAATTCCTATGGGCACAAAGACTACACTATATACCTTTACCTTGTTGGGAAATAAACTCTTCAAATGTAAAGAAATGAATGTTTGTATTGAATCTGGAGGGGTGTGTCTCAAAAATATATACATACATATTAATTAACCATCATTTGCTTACAGTGAACGAGTATTTGTCATACTTTAAAATATTTTGGAGACAATTTGTTTAACCCTTTTTACCCCAGTTTTGTCTATTTCTAGTTTTGCAGAGAGATGACCACTTAAAGCAAGCTGAAAGTAAAGCAGAATGTGCCTGCTTTAAACTACCACCTGTTAAGAACATAGGACATATTTCCTATGATACATAATTATTCACGACTGTATAAATTATACAACTATTTTCTGCAGTGGCAGAATAAATTTAATGCGGAAAAATGTGTATCTTAAAGAGGCTCGCAACCGGATTTAGCATTAAAAATGGTAATTTGTAAATATATGTCAAATGATTATATAAATGGGTAAGATTTAGTTTAGGATAATAAATTCTGTTAAAAAATGAATTTCCAAAAAAAAAAAGAAAGAAGAAGCTCTGGTGGGATTCGAACCCGTGACAAACAAGAAAAATGAGGACACGCCTTTACCGCCTCGACCACGGACGCTCTCTATATATATGGTAGCGAATTAACGTACTTCACTGGTAGCGCTTAATACTACATTATTCGGCTCCAGTTTATGTCAGAGCCCGTGTAGAGAAGCAACAACAACAGCAAAACTGTCAGCTGACGCTATTGAAAAACGATGGAATATATCTAAAAAAACTAATTTTTCGGTGACGATTCTTGAGACTTTTTTTGGACTGATCATATTTTTTTAATGTCAGAAGCCAAATAATGCCACAAATTTGCTTTTATTTGAGTATTTTATTTTATTTTGACAAGTACACCATCCGGTTGCGAGTCGCTTTAAGGAGTAATGGGTTAAGTGTCAATGTTATCTGGTCATTTATGAAAATATGGTTGAGTCAATTTGAGAGAATCAGCAGGCAAATGGTTAAGCTAAGAGATCAGACAGGATAAGAATATTGGTGATTTGGTCTTTGACGAAATCCTTTCTTTTGCAATAATGTCTGAAAATTGTACTCCTTCAAACATAAAAAGACTGAACATGAAATGTGGTCAATGACATTTGTGCCACTAGTTCACTATAACCCTTTCAACCCTACAGCCCTCTGTAGAGTAGGGTTCTAGGTAAGAGGGAGTAAATTTAACTGAACAAATACAACATTTTCTCATTCATTTAATCAGGTTAGCACCGAATCCTATGGTGTTACTACTCATCAGAATCGTCTCTTAGAGACGATTCTAATGAGTAGTAACACCATAGGGTTTAATGCAGAAATAAAGATTTTAGTTTTTGAAATACTCCACTTATCTGGAGCCCTGTGTAGAGATTATACTGACATATGCAAACAGTGTAGACCCTGATCAGAGGACTCCTATAGGAGCCCCTGATCAGGGTCTGCACTGTTTGATATTTTGATTGGTTTCTCACACAGTTATAATTGTTCAAAAATACCTGTACAAGAAAAGTCCAAAATGATTATTAATACCCACAAGAGAAATTTAGAGTTGAAAAGGCAAGAAGAAGCATACAGAATTCACAGGTTGCAGGTCAACAGTAATGCTGAAAGCTCCAATATCACTAATTAAAATCTGAATCCAAAACATTTTATAAAGGTTGCTATTAATTTTGATAGCTGCATGGAGAGAAAAGGTTTGATAAAAGAAGAGTAACTTTCAGGTATATAGAACACATCATTTTTCATGAGGACAACTTGTTTATAGTGAATGATATTTTGTAATAAGGACTTGGTTCTTCCTAAGAGGGGTTAATGGGGCTATAATGTAGGATGAAGGACTGTTTTATGATATTGGCTCGGACTAGATAAGTGTTTATGGGCGGTTTATTGTTTGATATCCGATTTGTTTTAATAAAAATAGGTGTGGGAAACGGAAAAATGGAGCTCAGCTCTGCAGGGAACGAAATACTATGATTATAGGTCACTTCAGTCACATGATACTTATCCGCAATTCGTTCATACTCAGAAACACGTTTCTGCTGGGTTCCCGATAAGAGAGGGTAAAAACATAGTTTCAACATTTTCTTCTTTATGGTTATGAATCCATCACTCCATAGCTTGTTTCCAGTTTTGAAAATAGGTGACCACTTCAAGAAGATTGAAAGTAAAGCAGAATGCTTTACTTTCAGTCTGCTTTATGCTAGATCTGCTAGAAAATAGAAATATCAATGACTGTATTAAATGGAACTAATTTCTTCAGTGGAGGAATTACTTAAATGTGTCAGACAATTGTAATGAGTGTGACACCATAGGGTTTGAAGCAGACATATAAAGATTTTAGTTTTCAAAATACTCTCCATATCTGGAGCCCTGCTTTCTGTTTGTTCCATGGCCAGGGCTCCAGATAAGAGGGAGTAAATTGAACAAATCCATTTTCTCACTCATTTCGGCACCAAATCCTATGGTGTTACAAATGCTATTTCGGCACCAAATCCTATGGTGTTACTACTCATTAGAATCGTCTCGAAGAGACGATTCTAATGAGTAGTGACACGATAGGGTTTAATGCAGAAATAAGGGTTTTAGTTTTTGAAATACTCCCCTTATCTGGATTTCTGATGGCATTCCTACCATTTATCTCTCTGACACTTGGAACATTTTGCCACATTCTTTCCACTGTGAAGAAGATTATCTAACCATTACTGGTTTGTAGAAAATTCAATACAGAAAAAGCCATCTATCTATTCTGTTACCCTTTTCATGGCTCCAGATAAGGGGAGTATTTCAAAAGCTAAAATCTTTATTTCTGATTTAAACCCTATGGTGTCACTACTCATTAGAATCCTCTCGAAGAGACGATTCTAATGAGTAGTAACACCCTAGGTTTTAGTGCTAAAACAAGTGAGAAAATGTTGAATTTGTGAAGTTCACTGCCCCTTATCTGTATAGCCCTACTGTAACCCTTTTCTTCCTAGATCATAGATGTGATTTCAGAGTTCAAAGATCATAGGCCGCTTTAGCAGGTGGTTGAATACAGTGGAGAAGCCGTCATTCTTTCCTGTTTAATCCATTACCCCATAGCCTATTTCTAATTTTAAAAACAGATGATCGCTTAAAGCAGGTTGAAAGTAAAGCAGAATGTGCCCTAAGGCACATTTTGCTTTATTCTCAGCCTGCTTTAAGCTTCCACCTGCTAGGGTATAGAAAATATTTCTTATGGCACATGTTTATGAGTATATAAATTGGAACTACATGTATTTTCTCCAGTGATAATTATATAAATTAAATGTGCTAAAATCCACTTCTGTGGGGTAAAGGGTTAAATACAAACGAAAAGCAAATGCATTATGTACTAAAATGAACCACTGCCCCATAGCCTATTCCAAGTTTTGAAGACAGGTGACCTCTTAAAGCAGGTTGAAAGTAAAGCAAAAAGCGTCTCAAGGCGCATTCTGCTTTACGTTCAGCCTGCTTTAAGCTACCATCTGATAGAATAAAGAAAATAGTTCTTATGATACATATTCATGACTGTATAAATTGGAACTATTTCTACAATGAAGGAATAACTGAATGCGCTATATAAAAGGCACTTCTATGGGGGGAAGGGTTAAGCAACAATCTGTATTTAACCCTTTGCCTCATAGCCTGTTTCTAGTTTTGAAGACAGGTGACCACTTAAAGCAGGTTGACAGTAAAGCAGAATATGCCTAAGGCACATTCTGCTTTACTTTCAGTCTGTTTTAAGATAAAATCTGCTAGGCTATATAAAATATTTGTAATGGTTATTGTTCATGAGGGTATAAACTGGAACTACTTTCATCAGCGGAGGAAAAAATCAAATACGCTAAAAGTCGCTTCTATGGGGAAAAGGGTTATTACTGAAAACATTGACTATGGTGGAAAGGGCCCACTCAGAGGCCTTATGTTTGTAGAACATGATTTTAGGCAGCTTAAGTGTTGATCTGTAAATTCATGAATGTTTTTGCATAATGAAATGGCAAAACTCATGAACAGAAACAACTTCTCTCATTTGTCATGGCAACAGAATATTGCAGGAAGGGTAATGGGATCAGAAATCATAGTTTGTTACTTTTTGTGCAATGAATAAATCACTGGGCTCCAGATAAGAGGGAGCAAACTGAACAAATTCAGCACTTTCTCAGCGATTTTAGCACCAAATCCTATGGTGTTACTACAAGACGATTCTAATGAGTAGTGACACCACAGGATTTAATACAGAAATACTTTTTGAGACGATTCTAATGAGTAGTGAAACCATAGGATTTTATGCAAAAATAACTATTTTAGTTTTTTAGATACTCCAATAAGAAGGCGTCATGTTTATGCAGCATCAGATCTGGTTCCAAACTGTTTTAAAATGCAAAAATGCAAGTGCAAGGTCTCTGAGAATAAAGTTGAGAGGAATTGTTAGCGCTTAATTCTTTATAGACATGAAAGAAAGAGGGGAGTAAATATGCAGATGAATGTATGTATATGTATAGATAAATCATTCATATTCGACCACTTCCTTCATAGCCTACGGTGCATATACCACCTACAGTCTAACATCGTTATTTCGAAATTGCTTATAAATTAAGCCATTACTCCATAACCTGTTTCTAGGTTAACTCGAACATAATTGTCATTATTCTAAAGCTACAACATATTGACTTAGCCACATTTTTATTTTGAAATATGTGTATTTTCTACTTATATAAGCAAGCATTGTCAAAATTCAATTGATGAAATAGGAATAAATTTGAGTTAATCAAATTCAAGATATCGAAGTTTGACTGTATATCAAATTGATACAGAATATCTGTCCTTCAAGCAAATGGGAACTTTCTGCTTTACTTTCATTTTGTTTTAACTCTTTTCCCCCCATAGCCTGTTTTCAGATAGTAGCTTAAAGCAGGCTGAAAGTAAAGCAAGATGCTCCTGCTTTACTTTCAGCCTGCTTTAAGATACCATCTGCTGGGTTATAACAGTATTATTATTTGTGTTGGATACAGTTTTGTTGGGTCACTAGCGGAAGGAGTCTCTTTCCTGGAAGTTATCAACTACAATGACGGGGCTGTCACCAGAGAGACTCAAAGTAAAGACCTGTAATGATTTCCATTTTTACCACAAACTCTATTTTAACCCTTAGCCTGCCACTCATGACTATAGCTCCATATGCAAACAGCTTGGATCCGGATGAGACGCCGAGTAACTCGGCGTCTCATCCGGATCCAAGCTGTTTGACATTCGGACAACATTTTCAGCAATTTTCAGCAACTTTGAAGCACTTTGAAACTTGAAGCAGACGAGAAATATAGCAGACGACATTTTATTTGGCGGGCTAAGGGTTAACAGAGAATTATTGTGGAGGAGAAGCTTTTCTTGAAATTGAAATTACCACTTCTCCTCCTGAAAATATACAGGGCTCCAGAACTGAACAAATACCACATTTTCTCACTCATTTTAGCACCAAAACCTATGGTTTTACTACTCATTAGAATCGTCTCTTCAAGACGATTCTAATGAGTAGTGACACCATAGGGTTTAATGCAAAAGTAAATATTCATTTTTTGGAAATACTCCAGAGCTTTGAATTCATGCATAAAATTCTACCGACTATGCACACCCAAACTATTACATTGGCTAATAAAATAGGGAAAAATTTGGCCAGAAAAAGAATGCAAGATTCATTATCATATCAGCCATAGCTGTTTTGTAAATAAATTTTTAAGATTCTATTTTGAGAACAGAAAGCAGACAGCAATTGCTGTTGCAGACAAAATATTACCCTGCATGCAGAGAGCTATATGAATAGTTATTTTGGAGTGAATTTAGCTGTTTGACACACAGGTACTTGACACATACTTTATTATCTATTAACCCCCCCCCCCCCCCCCCCCCTTTTTTTTAAAAAAAAAAAAATTTTTTTTTTTTTTTTTACTATACTTCTATTATAGATACAAGGTAAACAGCGCAATTCGACACCTAGTCTTTACTATCCACTTTTACTGATGCTAAAATAGACTCGATCGCCGATATTCTCTTGTGGTATCCTCGGGAAAGGATTAATTTATCAATATCTACTTTTTATTTCATCAAATTCCGTCAAATAACGCCACAGTACGTGAATTATAACGAAAATAAGCATAAAAAAGTTTTCTGTCGTTCTCTTGGTACAGAATTGTACATAGCAACGAATGTACATGTAGGGGTGATCTGTTATTTGTCCACAATAAACGGCCTATGCCACTGGAACTTTCACCAAATATTATAAATCGTCTTTAAATGAAATATTATCAGTTTTATATAATTTACATAGAATGCAAAATTAAAAGAAACTTTACCTGTTTAATTTTGACCAATGAGATCGCTCCGTTCATTCAATTCATTCCGGTATTCAAAATGGCATTCACAATGAAATGAGTCTTTCACTTGTCAATTTCATGCCAAATTACATGTATATTTCATATAGCTGATAGTGAAGAGGGTCATGTTCCGACACAAACGCGTTTGCTCTAATGAAATTAGGTGAAAGTTCCAGCCGTAAAGGCCGTTAAATGTGCAAACCGACTAGATTACCCCTTATTTTGGGCAATAAATTCTGTACCAAGAGAACGACAGAAAACTTTTTGATGCTTATTTTCGTTATAATTCACGTACTGTGGCGTTATTTGACGGAATTTGATGAAATAAAAAGTAGATATTGATAAATTAATCCTTTCCCGAGGATACCACAAGAGAATATCGGCGATCGAGTCTATTTTAGCATCAGTTTAAGTGGATAGTAAAGACTAGGTGTCGAATTGCGCTGTTTACCTTGTATCTATAATAGAAGTATAGTAAAAAAAAAAAAAAATTTTTTTTTTTTAAAGGGGGGGGGGGGGGGGGGGGGGGGTGTTAATAGATAATAAAGTATGTGTCAAGTACCTGTGGTTTGACATCTGTTCGTGACTTGACTTGATACTTTTATAGCAGTTTAGGTATTTATAATGACAAAGTACCTTTACCCATTCCCCCATAGCCTGTTTCTAGTTTTGAAGAAAAGGCGACCACTTAAAGCATGTTAGAATATAGAAAAATATATATTGTGAAACATATTCATGACTGTATAAAGTGGAACTATTTTGTTTAGTGGAGGAATATATTAAAGGCGTAAAAAGGCATATTTATGGGGTAATGGGTTAAAAAAAAAATCTACAAATTGGGATACCCTGTGTAACTGCTTGAAATTATCCTCAACTTTGAACTCATTTAACTTTGATCACTCAGTAATTTGCTTAAAAAGTTTAATCTATGGACCTTGATCAGACTGATCCTTCATATCAAGGTCTACACTGTTTAATCAAGCCAGTCTTTGCATGCAAAACGAATTTCAAGATGGAGGCTAAAAGTAAAAGATGAAAGTATAGCAGAAAGCTATTATATTAGCGTGTCAACTTGTCTAACAGATGGACTAGCTTAAAGTAGATTAAAGGTAAAGCAGAATGCACATTTTGAATGCCCATTCTGCTTTACTTTGAGCCTGCTTTAACCAATTACCCCATAAATACGCCTTTTTACACCTTTAATTTACTATTCCCCTGGAGAAAATAGTTCAAAATTTATGCAGTCGTGCATATGTATTACGGTATAAGAAATATTTTCTATATCCCAGCAGATCGGGGCTTAAAGCAGGCTCAAAGTAAAGCAGAATGTGCCTTAAGGCACATTCTGCTTTACTTTCAACCTTCTTTAAGTAGTCACTTTTATTAAAAACTAGAAACAGGCTATGGGGTAACGGCTTAAGTGATAACTTGTCTCCAAATTTAGAAACAGGCTCTGGGGTAAAGGGTTAAATACCAATATTATAGTGTATTGGACACCTGGAGAAGTGCTTTAACCATGACAGATGTTAAAACTCAGGTCTAGCATCATTACCTCACCCTATAGTAGTCAATCTAGTCTGACATATCACCATTAACCCTAAAACTGCTGAATATTCAGAGCTCCAGATAAGGGGAGTATTTCAAAACCTAAAATCTTTATTTCTCAATAAAACCCTATGGTGTCACTACTCATTTGTATTTGAATACTCAGCAGTTTTACAAGGCTCCAGATAAGGGGAGTATTTCAAAAACTAAAATCTTTATTTCTGCATTAAACCCTCTGTTGTGACTACTCATTAGAATCGTCTCGAAGAGACGATTCTAATGAGTAGTAACAACATAGGGTTTGGTGCTGAAATGAGTGAGAAAATGTTGGATTTGTTCAGTTTACTCCTTCTTATCTGGAGCTCTGGGAGGGGAGAGAGGGGAATAGTGTGAAGACTGAATTATGTATCCTGCATTTCTCTAGCATTTTTCAACTCGAGAATGCAAGGCTAAATGCAAAGCTATTTCTTTTCAGTGTAATAAATAGCTCTTTCCAACAGTGAAATATATAAGTCTTTCCTAAATAGAAATTAGTGTAAATCATTTCCATCCACCTAAAATACTAGTGTAGTATTTCTGTGTTTAACCCATTACCTAGTAAATACACCTTTCTATCCCTTTGATTTATTCCTCCACTGAAGAAAATAGTTCCACTTTATAGTACTTAGTAATTACAATGTATATAGTAAGAAATATTTCATATATTCTAGTAGATGGTAGTTTAAAGCAGAAGGTAGCTTAAAGCAGGCTAAAAGTAAAGCAGAAAGTACCTTAACTCTTTCCTCCCTGAAACTTTAAATAGACAATTCCAGTTTCCATTTTTGTCTAGTCCATTTCTGACGTTTAAGGGTTGTTTTTGTCAATGTTTGGCATTATGACAAACAGTGAAGACCCTGATCAGAGGGCTCATTTCGGAGCCCTCTGATCTGGGTCTTCACTGTTTGCATGGGACAAGTGTACTATTCACATGTACACTGTTTGAAAAGGACGCCTATATGCGGGACTAGGGTTCAAAGGGTTAAGGTACAGTCTGCTTAACTTTTAACCTACTTTAAGTGGTCACCTGTTTTCAAGACTAGTAACAGGCTAATTGGAGTAAAGGGTTAAGCAAGCAATTCCTAACGTCCACTAAAGAAATATTAGAAAATTGTGTTTTAACCCTTGACCCCATAGCCTGTTCCTAAGTTTTGAAGACAGATGCTCACTTAAAGCAGGTTTGTAAGTAAGACACATTCTGCTTTACTTTCAGCCTAGCTGCTTTATGCTACCATATATTCTAGGTAATAGAAAAAAACTGTTATTGTCCATATTCATGAATATAATTATGAAGTGGAAATATATTTTTTTTAGTGGAGGAATAAATGAAAGATCTATGTAAAAAGGTTTATTTATGAAATAATGGGTAAAAGTTCATAGTTCCCTAAAGTAGAATGATAATTCTTAGAAAACCATGCTTTAACATTCATAGGCTCATAGCCTGTGTCTTGAAGACCTGTGACCTCAAATTAAACAGGTTAAAAGTAAAGCAGAATGCACCTTAAGGCGTATTCTGCTTTATTTTCAGCATGCTTTTAGCCAAGGATAGAGAAAATACCTCTCAATGTACATATATTCATGACTGTGTAAAGTTGAACTATTTTTCTCAGTGGAGGAACTTTAAATTTGAGATGTAAAAAGGTGTATTTATGGGGTAATAGGTTGAACACAGAATTACTAAATGTACACTGTTTGCCAACTATTACCCCATAGCCTATATCTAGTTTTGAAGTCAGGTGACTATTTAAAGCAGGTTGAAAGTCAAGCAGAATGTGCCTTAAGGCACATTCTGCTTTACTTTCATCCTGCTTTAAGTTATTATCTACTGGTATTAGGATATAAAAAACATTTCTTATTGCATATATTCCAGGCTATATAAAGTGTAACTATTTTCCTCAGTGGAGGAATAAATTTGAGGTGTAAAAAGGCGTATTTATGGGGTATAATGGGTTAAGAAGACACTAGGCTTGAATTGGGTTTTAAATAGGAAAAGAAAAGAAAGTAATTCAAAAACAAACTCCGTTCGAAAACATTTAACGTCAATTAATTGGCCTGCAGCTGAAAAACGACACAGCCATGACATCTATCAGGAAGTTTTTTTTACTTTAAAAATCTTTTTAAATTTCTGGTTGAGACTGCAGTTTAATCACAATTAAGTAGTCAGAAAGACCTTTAGGCATAAACCATGAAGAAAGATGAACAGCTTGCACTAATATTTCACATCAGCCATTAACCCCATAGCTCGTTTCTAGTTTTGAAAATAGGTGACAACTTAAAGCAGGTTAAAAGTAAAGCAGAATGTGCCTTAAAGCACATTCTGCTTTACTTTCATCCTGCTTTAAGCTACCATCTGCTAGGATATAGAAAATATTTCTTTTGATGCATATTCTTGACTATATAAATTGGAACTATTTTCTTGAGTGGAGGAATAGATTAACGGTGTAAAAAGGCGTATTTATGGGGTAATGGGTTAACCCATTATTCCATTTATAGTTACACTTTTTATGCCTTTAATCTATTCAAAACTGGTTTGTAATTCTGATACTGGTAAATAAAATATTTCTTAACTCTTTTAAATGATATATTAAGTATTTAGTAATATTGTTGCCTGCATTTACTGATCTAAAATTAAAAATTTCTAAAATTTATATTCAAAAGAAAAACTCAGTGTCAAACACATTGGATCCTGATGAGACTCCTTGTAATCTAGCATCTCATCTGGATCAATATTGTTTGCAAAGTTACATAACAAGTCCGTCATTATATAGCTTGCAAACAGCAGGGTTCCATGCAGATAAGGGGAAGTAATTTGAACAAATCGAACAATTTCTCACTCATACAGCACCATATCCTGTGGTGTTACGACTCATTAGAATTGTGTCTTTGAGACAATTCTAATGAGTAGTGACACCATAGGGTTTAATGCAGAAATAAAGATTTTAGTTTTTAGCTCACCTGAGCTAGCTCAGGGTGAGCTTTTGCAATCCTTGAATGTCCGGCGTCCGTCGTCCGGCGTCAACAATTTTAGTTTTTACACTCTAGAGGCCACAATATTTATCCAATCTTTCTCAAACTTGCTCAGATGGTATATTGCCATAAGAGTTCGGATGAGTTCGATTATGGTTGAAATCGGACAAATAGATCAAGAGTTATCTACCTTTGAATTGCTGAAAATGCAATATTTAACAGTGTTTACACTCTAGAGGCCACATTATTTATGTAATCTTTCTAAAACTTTCCCATATTGTATATGACTATAAGATTACAAATGAGTTCGATTTTGGTTGAAATCGGATAAATAGATCAGGAGTTATCTACCTTTGAATTGCTGAAAATGCCATATTTAACAGTGTTTACATTCTAGAGTTCACAATTGTTATCCAATCTATCTCAAATTTTCTAAGATTGTATAAGACTATAAGAGTTAAGATGAGTTTGATTATGGTTGAATTCAGACTTATTGGACGAGAGTTATCTACCTTTGAATTGCTGAAAATGCCATATTTAACGATGTTTACACTCTAGAGGCCACAAATTTTATCCAATCTTTCTCAAACTTACTCAGATTGTATATTGCCATAAGACTTCGGATGAGTTCAATTATTGTTGTAATCGGATCAATAGGTCAAGACTTATCTACCTTTGAATTGCTGAAAATGATATATTTAACAGTGTTTACGCTCTAGAGGCCACGATATTTATCCAAGCTCTCTCAAACTTGCCCAGATTGTGTATGACCATAGGAGTTCGAAAAAGGGTGATTATGGTTGGAATCGGACCAATAGATCAAGAGATATCTACCTTTGAATTGCTGAAAATGCCATATTTTACAGCGTTTACACTCTTGCAACTACTATACAGTTTTGAATGGATTTTGATTATACTTGTACACAAAGGATGTAGCTATACATTCTCAAAGGAGTGCAATTATTGTTGAAATGTAATCATTGTGGCAATAGTTACCTGCCCTTGATATACTTTGAAATGCTAGAAAAAGGCTTCATTTCAGTATTGTTTAGGCTCTAGTTATCTGCCTTTGATGTACTTTACTATACTACAGTAGGTCGACAAACTTGAATGGATTTAGAATAAAACGGGTGAAATTGAAAGGTAAAGCTATCAGGCTTCATTACAAATGGTGAGCGATATCAGGGCCTTCAGGCCCTCTTGTTGAAATATCCCCCTTATCTGGAGCTCTGAAAGAGAACAGGATTATACATCATAGTTTTGAATGTCAAAGCAAAGCCTGTTTAAAAATTATCGTAGATCAAACTGAAGAATTTTGAAAGTATGATTACTGTATTTATCAATTTAGCTATTATTATACATCACAAAGTCATACTCTCTCTAGCTTTCTTGGTAACGTTAACCTCTCTTGGTAACCTTAACCCATTACCAATATTCCACTTTATACAGTTATTTACCTGAAATCAGACATGTTCACAAGTCTCCCAAATAGGTGGGAGAAAACAGAACTGTTCCAACATGTCTTTACTAAACCCAATGTTGTGACTACTCATTTGAACCAACTTTCCAGTCACATTTTAGGGTTTTGACTAATTGGTTGAAAGAAGGATATTAGTATTTGAAATACTCACTAATTTGTCTTTTGCACTGATTGGTTATCTGAGGAGTGTGGCATTTGACTTGCTGGTGTTGAAAAAATCTGGCATTTTATACCCCAGAAAAAGTTTTTTTATTGCAAAATATTGCAAAAATACAAAAAATGCAATTTTTGCTGTAGATAATTTACACTCTCTAAACCTGTATTGAAGACCTTTACAGCAAGCCCTTATTAACCCATTATCCCATAGCCAATTTCTAGTATTTAAGATATGTGACTACTTAAAGCAGTTTAAAAGTAAAGCAGAATGCACCTTAACTCTTTCCTCCCTGAAACTTTAAATGGACAACTCCAGTTTCCATTTTAGTCTACTGTAAAATCCGGAATATAGGCGTATAGTTAAATTTAAGCGCATAGCTAAAATAGGCGCAGTCGACCCTTCACGATTTCTTTCCCTATAAAATAAGCGTGTACATAATTTGCTTACAAAATGTCTGGCGGAAGTTGTGTACGGTCTAACTCATGAGCCGAAAGATATGCGGCGCCTTACCTGTCGATAATAACGGTGTTTTCACGCTTTGCCGATGCATTGTGTAGTGTCCGCATGCAACAATAGGTAGGTATATGATATGGGTAAATGTGTGAAAACTAGTAGAAAACTTGATAACATGACAACTTCTCACTCGTTTATGCTTAATAACATCAGGTAAACAGGTGTAAACTTTACGCTGATTGGTATTAGTTACTGAATGGTCGAGTCGCCAGAAAAATTAGCGAGAAAGTCATATTCTAGCGTTTTTTCGATGTAATGAAAAAACAAATTGAGGCTTTACACAAAAAAACCATATGCACGAGAACCTAAATCAGTACCGGCTCCATTTGTGTTTCTGTGGGCAGACGTATTTTAATCACTAAGTGGGTAGGTGCAGTCTGGGAAATGAGCGGTAGGAAAACAATGACCCAGTCTACTTTCACTTTCTAATTACTTCCGGTTAAAACACGATCAAATCAACAACACGGTAAGTTTATTTTGACTTAGAAAGTAAGCGCCGTCTGTCCTTCTTTACAAGCGCATACGCTAAAATAAGCGCATAGAGGCGTCACTAATTTACAAAATAAGCGTATACGCCTATATTCCGGATTTTACAGTAGTCTATTTCTGACTTTTAAGGGTTCCATGTTTTTGTCAATGTTTGGCATTATGACAAACAGTGAAGACCCTGATCAGAGGGCTCCTTTCGGAGCCCTCTGATCTGGGTCTTCACTGTTTGCACTGGACAGACATACTATTCACATGTACACTGTTTGAAAAGGACGCCTATATGCGGGACTAGGGTTCAAAGGGTTAAGGCGCATTCTGCTTTACTTTCAGCCTGCTTTAAGCCATTATCTGCTAGAATATAGAAAACATTTCTTATGATACATATTCTTCACTGTATAAAGTGGAACTATTTTCTTCAGTGGATAAATAAATTAAAGGCATAAAAAGGGGTATTTATGGGATAATGAGTTAAACGTAAGGTGGGGCCTGAGATAAGTGTCAAATAGCACTTTTGTAGGAAGGAATCTGATGCATTTATTTAGAGAAGTTGTAATGTTGTCCTTATATTATATGAAAGTCAAGTTTTCGAAGAATTACCATCAACAATTTTTAAGCAGCTGTGGGGACCAAGTATACCCAACAGTGTAGACCTGGATCAGAGAATGAGCTCCTTGGAAGGAGCCCTCGGATCAGGAATTACACTCTTTAACTTCTTATAGTCTAGTTGCTTATGTCCATTTTTTGGCCAAATCGTTACAGAGTGGATTAAAGCACCAAACTTCTCACATATATAGTATGACACCTGTAGAATCAAATGGCATATAGGTGCCCGGGCTAGGTGACCTACTTTTTGAAAAATTCAAAATGGCGGCCAACGTATACAGACTTTTTAGAGCTCCATTTCAGCAGAAGGAACTGCAATATAATGTGATGTTTTAGAGCAGATTAATAGAAAATATACATAAACTGAATAGTATCTGTGTGATAAATTTACATTTAGTGCGTCTTTTCTATTGAAAACAGTGCAGCTCGCGAACAATTATTGAGAATGGGATAAAAAGTGGCCCATTTTTAAGCTATGGCCGATAAATCTGAATGATACTAAAAATTGCATGTTTTATCACATAAATATTATAAGAAAAACGTAGATATAAAATAATAACTTATTTGCTACAAATTATTAAAGAAAAAACATTTGTTTGATAGATTACGGAATTTAGGTTATGTCTCATTGAGGCCACCATACCATGTTTTTACTGATTTGAGCGTCTGATAATCATGACACAATACATCTGTTTCTATTTTTGATATTATGGCTGATAAATAGCCAATACATATAGTACGTTTAACTGAAATGAGAATTAATAATGTAATTACATAGTATAGAAAAAGTAATTGTCATGAGTTTTCGTGACTTGCTGCAAACACGCAGCTTGTAACATTTCATCAGCATTTTCCTATGGAATAAAATTGTGGAAATGCACAATAACCAATTAGATGAAACATATATTGCCTATAAAAAGTAAATATATTATTTAAAAAAAGGTAAATATGCATTTTTTATTAGACCTCTCCAAGTTCATTTTGTAAACTACAGAAGCCCATTCGTGCCAAAATAATTGGTAATAACGACCATATTATTGAGTTGAAACTGTTTGTCTCATCGAAATCTAGCATTTTGCATTACTTTGATTAGGTATTGACCATATTTCTTATTAGTTTAGTTTAGTATATTAAGGAAAAAAATCAACTATTGGTTCTTACACTATGGACTAGGACAACAGTGTTGTTTGTGGGGTGGGTAATGGGGTAGGTGCCCTACTGACAGTTTGAGCGCCTAGAGATATTTACTCTTTACTTTAGCCAAATACGTTCAGTGGAACTGGACAGATTCACATTGCGAAAATGTCTACGTGATGATGCTTGGAGGTCTGCATATCGACTATTGAGATTGCCATTTTGAGGGTTGTCGGTAGCTGTGAGACGAATCTGGATGGACAAGCCTTAGCAACACCGGGAACAGCCGATTCCTTCATTTCTGCAACTCATTTGACTATTTAATTAAAACACGATATGCTTACAAAGTGGCAATTTTGGTATAAGCTAAATTAAAACAGGAATCATTCCAAATTATGAATGATCAAGCAGATGACGAAATATGTGTTGCCTGGAAGAACAACATGACAGAAAAGTGTTCTACATTCAAATACTGGGATCTTATACTACGTTAAGAGATGTTGGTTCTCCTTTTTGTACGTGCACATTGTGAATTAAAGTGCACACTTTATGTCAGCGTTTTAGAGCAGCTCGTCCCATATTTTTCTTTATTCTATACCACACCAACAATAGACACTGGTTACAAGTTCATACAAGAATTATGAAATCACTATCTGATACCAGCAACAATGTAATCCTAAAATGCTGGGTATTTCAACAAAAATAAATCACAAGTTTTCTGCCTAATCGCTTCATCGGGCAAATGAGCAGGACAATCAAGGTGACATTGAACTGACAGATAATCTGGATGCACATAAAGGCTGGGTGATATTTTGGCCTGAAATGTTAACATTCTAAACGAATTTCAGAAAAATAACCTTGATAAAAAACCATTTTGTAGCCATATAACCATTAGATCCTCAAAACAAGAGACTTTCAAAAGGTAGGTAGGTCAATAATTTGTGTAAACAATCGAACAGTATGAAAACTCCACTTCTAGAAGAGTCACATGAGCGGTGTGATTCATTCTGAAATTTCATACGCATGGCAACAAGAAATGCTTTAGGCACAATTTAGACAGTGATGCAAGAATATGTGCAACAAGTGGTAATAGACAGGACCTACCCAATTCAGATTCCAATAAATAACAACAAAATACCACTTTTGAAATACCAATCACTAAAGGAAAGTCAAAAGTGAAACATAACAATGATGGACTAAAAAGCAATAATATTCTTTTAGTCAACTTTTCACAGTTTCCCAAGTACGTGAAGATGATGTGGCCCAGAGGTTTAACCCATTACCCCATAAATACGCCTTTTTACGCTTTTTATTTACTCCTCCACTGAAGAAAAACATGTACCAAAAGAGATATATTCTATATCCTAGCAATTGGTAGCTTAAAGCAGGCCGAAAGTAAAGCCCTAAGGCACATTCTGCTTTACTTTCAACCTGCTTTAAGTGGTCACCTAATTTCAAAACTAGAAACAGGCTATGGGGTAATGGGTTAATAAAGTTTTACAGTAGACTTATGTATGCAAATACTAGTTATACATGTATATGAAATGTTTGCTTAGATTTTCATAAACTCAGGCCCAGAATAACTTCTTTCCCAATGGAAATCAACATTGGCTTCAAATTTGTTCTCAGCATGAAAGACTGAGACATCTGACCTGCAAGTCGGAACCATTGGAGAACCTAGACCCAAATAATAAACAGGAACTACCACATACAGTTTCAAAGTTGCTTAAAGGTTAATGTTGTGTGCGACCCACACAAAAGTGCTACATATAGTCACAAAGGGGCAATCCGAGGAAAAGAGGGGAAAGACACAAGAAAGGACGTTTCACATCAGACAAAACTACCAGTGAATTTCTACTTATTTCATTAGAATTTAAATATCTAAAGAAGAGCGTTTTGATCTCTTGACCGGCGATGTGGCTGCCAATGAAAACCTGAAGGAAACAAAGCAACTTACATCACTGCATGCCAATCTGTTGTTGCCAAAGGCTGTAGTACACAAATGCCGCTCAATGACCACGAGGAAGCGGATACAAGAATAATTCTTCATGTCCAAGACATCGTGAAAGACATTGAAATCATGTTCTCAGGTAATGGCATCATTTTCTGTTGCTTTGAGGAATCCATTTATTATACCATTGTAAGTGCATCGAAGGAGTCTTTTGAATGCTTTATGATCATACATAGTCAATGACCTATGGCAGGAACTGTTTCCTCAGGGTAAAATGTTAAACTATGCAGGACCTACCACCTCTATTACAACGCGCCAAATTGAAGCCTCTACCAAACCATTATTTGGTTCTTAAGTATATAGTCAGACCAGAATATCCCGTATCAAGACGATAATTGACCACTTCCCTGGAGAACACTAACAAAAAGCAGAAAGCGCCAGAGAACTTAAACGGGCTATAAGGCAATGCCACCATGCTCTAGAAAGTGTACATGTATATGCTAAAATACTCAATTGAAGTTTAGGTGTATGCAAATGAAACTATGAATTATCCTGATCACGAAATGCATGTAGGCTATGTACTGCAAAATGGACATATTAGTACAACTGTTATACAATCGAACCTTGAACACTCGAAACTGTCTTTAGTCGACATACCCATATTTCAAAGTTAAATGTATCTTAGTCACCTTCTAACTTTTAAAGACAGACATGTTTGACTTAAGAATGAATAAATTATCGATTTTCAAATGAAAAAATACGAGAATATTCAACTAAAATCAGTTCTAGTACGCAGTAAATACACGTGATATCGAGGTTGGATTGTATTCTAATTAGAAAGAAAGAATGATATTTTCTAATAATGTTGAACACGTTGAATAAATTGATTGTGATTATGTATTCAATTTACCATCAGAACCATCTTATTCGGGTAAATAATAACAATATACATTTGTGAAGTGTCAGTCAATGCCTTAGACGATTAATGTTCTATTCTGTTCTATTCAGATTAAAGAAATTAAGTTATTATATAGAAAATAAACAGTTTTATTATATAAATTGGTCAAACTATATCACAGTTAAGTCTTTCTGTCCAGTTTACACATTTATAGACACTTTTAATCAGGAAAATATACCAAATAAGGGCGTTTTTCAAAACTTATTATTTTATGGCGGCCATTTTGGACGCCATTTTGGATTTTGGCCGAAATAGGGCAGTCAGGTCGGGCACCCCCAATTATTATGATAATATACTGCAAATGCAACCCGTATACAAAGTTTTATGCTTTAATCCACCAAGTAACGATTTTCACCCTAAGCAACTAGACTATTACAATTGGTACTTTATCAGGGGTGTAAAAATCAGCAGGGCGAGTAACAATTGTGATTTTTTTATGCCCCCGGCATCTATAGATGCGGAGGCATATAGTAATCGTCCTGTCCGTCCGTCCGTCTGTGCATCGGTTCGTCCTTCCGTCCGATCGTAACAGATTAAGTAGATTTTACCGTTTCGTCTAGCATCAACACCGCTTACTCAAATGCTTGGATACTTATACAGTCGTTGCCTTCGACCATTCCCTTTCCACCAATATCACCCAACCTTGATTTTGACCTTGACCTTGACCTTGACCTAATTTGGACTTAGAAAAAATTCAGAATATATTGTCAAGGATGCCACCGGGGGCATAAGTGTTTATTGAATGTGCATTCTTGTTTACACCCCTGTTTATTAGGAAATGGTATAGGCCAGTTGAAACTTCAGCAGTGCAAGAGTTAATAGCAGTGTAAAGGTTAAGTGTTTTAGGGTGAGATATGGCAAGTGTGAGTGGTGATAGGACTGAAGTAGTGAATAGTTGGGATGACAGGCACAAAGCAGCTGGCTGTACGCTTAGATAATAGTGCTTAACCCTTTCCCACATAGAAGCGACTTTTAGCGTATTTAATTTTTTCCTCCGCTGAAGAAAATAGTTGCAGTCTATACCCTCATGAACAATTACCATTACAAATATTTTATATAGCCTAGCAGATTTTAGCTTAAAGCAGGCTGAAAGTAAAGCAGAATGTGCCTTAAGGCACATTCTGCTTTACTTTCAACCTGCTTTAAGTTGTCAGCTACCTGGATCCAATACTAGAAACAGGCAATATGGAGTACCCTAATGGGGGTGTACAGTATTCTTCTACAACCAATAGATCTCCCTATTCCTAAGTGGTCACCTGTCTTCTAAACTAGAAACAGGCTATGAGGGAAAGGGTTAACCCCTTCTCCCCTCCTGAGTCCTTTGGATGAGATTTAAATTAGGTTGGTTTCACTTTGGTTTGTTTGTTAATGTGGTTTTTTGCCATCAATGCTAATTGGGCAGTGGCCCAGGAGCTGATACAGAAAACGCCCTACTCTTATTATCAATTATAGTTCTGTTCTGTTTTGGATGCCTTTTGTCAAGCACTGATACATTGGTTTAAAAAGTCTCATTCGAAGGACTTGGTCCGGCAGGGGATCTAACTCATGACCCCTGGTACCACAATCGAGTGTGCTACCACTACACTATGTCCACAGGTTTTAAACCCAAGGTCCTATATGCATGAGTGCTATATGGCTGAAATACTGTTAAAAGCGACGTAAAAGCATAACAAATCAAATATATGAAAAAAGAACATCGCTTTTACCAGGGTTCCTCTGTATCTGATTTCCTCTCCCAAAGTTGGCATATTTGGTGAGTTGAAATTTAACATTTTCACTTTCATATATTTTCAGATTGGTCATTAAGCAGTCGCAGGGAACTTGAAGGTCATCAAATTAAACTATTTATTAGGACAAAGGTAAGTCAAAATGGTTATATAGTAAAATCCCGAGCTCCAGACGTTTTTTAACCAGAATTCAGACCATAGGAGATTGTGCAACCTTAACCCATTACCCCATAATATGCCTTTTTACGAATATGATATTATATACCTCCACTAAAGAAAATAGTTTCAATTTATGCACTCATAAACATGTACCAAAAGAAATATTTTCTATATTCTAGAAGATGTTCGCTAAAAGCAGGCTGAAAGTAAAGCATAATGCGCCTGAAGGTGCATTCTGCTTTACTTTCAACCTGCTTTAAGTGCTCACATGACTTCAAAACTAGAAACAGGCTATGGGGTCAAGGGTTAAAGGAGAAGATGACTGAAATATATCTTGCTCTAACAGTGCTGCAGATGAGAGGGAGTAAACTGAACAAATCCAGTATTTTCTCCTACAGGTCAGCACTAAATCCTATGGTGTAATTACTCATTAGAATCGTTTCGGATGGACGATTCTAATGAGTAGCTACACCAAAGGATATTGTTACGGTCTAAAAAGGAAATCAGAACTCCAGATAAGGGGAATATTTCAAAACCTAATATCTTTATTTCTGCATTAAACTCTATGGTGTCACTACTCATTAGAATCTGCTCGAAGAGACGATTCTAATGAGTAGTAACACTGTAACACCATAGGGTTTAGTGCTGAAAAGAGTGAGAAAATGCTGGATTTGTTCAGTTTACCCCCCTCTAATCTGGAGCCCTGAGAAATGTTGGAAATATATCTTGCTCTAAGCTGTCTCTTGTAGTCAACACAAAGGATAAAGAAGATGGCAGGCTCGTAATTCAGACCAACTCGAGCCGTGTCAATCTCATGTCTTGTTCAAGGAGCTCACGATCACTGATTTCATTTAGTTGTTGTTGTATTTCCAATCTTCTATCAATTTACAGACGTTTAGCAAACAAACCAGGTTTCGTCCTTGATGGCTGTTGACCTGTCTTATTGCATTACCTGGTAAATAGTCCTGGTCATATGCTTATAAAGCGTTTGAGTTGAGTCTGAGTTTGTTCTCAAGCATTTGATTGGTCAGATTTGAGCCTAGGCTTAATGCTTGAGAACTAAAACAGTTTTGGTAGTGGTGTATGAACAGTATCCAAACATTTTGTCATTATGATATTATATTCTGTAAATATATATATGTGAGGAATGAGTTGCTAGTTATGTTTGTTTCTCTACTTACTATTTATAATGCTCAAATGGATGAACAAAGGACTTGACAGTCAGTCCTATATCAAAACTAATATTTACACTAATTAGATATTTAACCCATTACCCCATAGCCTGTTTCTAATATTAAAGATAGGTGGCCACTTAAAGCAGGTTGAAAGTAACTAAAGCAGAATGCGCCTTAAGGCGCATTCTGCTTTACTTTCAGCCTGCTTTAAGCTACCATCTGCTAGAATAAAGGAAATATTTCCTATGATACATCTTCATAACTATAAAATGGAACTAATTCTTTCAATGAAGGAATAAAATAGAGGCGTAAAAAGGCGTATTTATGGGGTAATGGGTGAAAAAGAATAGATAATGAGTGTAACAAGATAGAAATAAAGCAGAAACCTTTCTTTATTGTATTTGTCAATAAGCTTATATTAAAAATCTCAAAGCCACTTTTAAAAAGAAACAGTGATTACATTTGCAAACAGTTTGAATCCAGATGATATGTCGAGTAACTCTGCATCTAATCAGGATTCAAAGCATAACACATTGAGACCATATCTTGAAAAGAAATTTTAAGAAATTTTAATTTAGAACAGAAGCAGATAACAATCAAATATGCAGATGACAAATATGCACTTTATGTTCAAAGAGTTAAGAATGGCGTGTCTGTATACATGAGAGAGAATTAATTCATGATTTACTTACATGAGAGAGCGTTAGAACAATTTAATGAGCTGTTACAAACCATAAAATGCATGCATGTGCTTATGGCATATCATACTAGCAGTATTACATGTGTCAGAAATGGATGTCTGATACTGCCTTCAGATTCAGCAAAATATTTACTTAGTAACCATGTAATATAAATAGTATGTCGCTTGCAAGATGAAAACAAATATTTATAGGAATGTCAAATAGAGTGGATCCTGATCAGATGCAAGAGGTACTCAGTGAATGATCTGGTTCCAGCTTCAAATGTCGGTCGAGTCAGGGTAAGGGGTAACGATATAACTATCAGAGACACGTCCTAGTCGTAAAATTTGTTAAAAATGTGTGAGGAGGGCTTAACTATTTCAACACTGTTAAAGTAACAGTTGAATGCTGAAAACGTTGTCAGCTAGAATTATGCAAAACAAAAATGTTTTAATACATAAAATTATATTGATTATAATTGTTTATATTTTTGGAAATTTGTTAAAGTGTCATATAGTTTTGGACTCTAATAAAGCTTCAAATGAAGCTTGCAAATAGTATCAGAACATACGTTAGCCTCACTTGATCCTATTAGGATCCAAGCACTTTGTTATTCAAATCATCAGTACCAAAAATTACAGAGCAAAGAGTCAAATACAGAAAATGCAAATTAAAGCAGGCTGCATTTCTAAGCAGATTGGAGATCTATTTCTTCAGTGTTCCAATAGTGTTAACGCTTTGAAAATTCATGGCAACACCGTGAGTACAGATTGCAAACTGTTCCGATCTGGATGGGACGCGGAGTAAATCAGGGCTCCAGATAAGGGTAGTTTTTCAAAAACTAAAATCTTTATTTCTGAATTAAACCCTATGGTGTCACTACTCATAAGAATCGTCTCGAAGAGACGATTCTAATGAGTAGTAACACCATAGGATTTGGTGCTAAAAAGAGTGAGAAAATGTTGAATTTGTTGAAAAAACTACCTCTTATCTGGAGCCCTGGGAGTTACTTGACGTCTTGTCAGAATCAAAACTGTTTGACACTCTGACCCAGTTTTAAAAGAAAAATTGTATAAAATTCTAATTTAGGATCTATAGGAAACGGAAATTGTTACAGACAGAAAAATTAGTTGGCATTCAAAGAGATATTCTCGTGAGATTCTAGATTTGCCTTTGTGACAATATTGGGCTATAAATTTAATTAAAACAGACCGAGCTTTGAACCTCAAGCAACTGATGTCTGCCACTGAAAACGTCCTCTGCTATAACCAGGGGGGGGCAGATAAGAGAGTAAACTGAACAAATCCAACATTTTCTCATGTCAGCACCAAATCCTATGGTGTTACTACTCATTAGAATCGTCTCTTCGAGACGATTCTAATGAGTAGTGACACTATAGGGTTTAATGTAGAAATAGATTTAAGTTTTTTTTTTAGATATTTCCCTTATTTAGAGCCCTGTATAACTCTGAAAATAGTTTTTGTCCTCTTTATGCTTTCTGAAGTGAACATAGGTTGCAAACAGTTTTGATTTTGATCAGGTCAGAAATTAAGTGAGTTGTGATCTGGATCTGAACTGTGTTTTAACTCTCTGAATGCTGGGTAATGTTTTCGTCTGCAACAGTTGTTAGCCACTACTGATATTATAATTTTCTAAATTTCTTTCCAAAACAGGGTCAGTGTGTCAAAAAAGTTTAGATTCTGATTAGATGCCAAGATACTGGTTCCAAACAGAATTTAACAATAGCATGCTAAAAGTTTTATGTATGTAAAAATTGTTTTCATCGTGGGGGTCTTTAATGATTTGTAATCGATGTGAAATAAATAAAACTTTTGCGAAAAAACATAATTACCTTTGCAAACAGTTAAAATTGTGATCCAGTGCAGTTGCCATGAGTAACATGATGTCTCATCAGGATCCAAACTGTTTGACATTTTGACACAATATTGATCAGAATTTTTTTAACAAATTTTAATTTTAGAACCGTAGAGCAGATGACATAATGTTTACAGACGAAATAAAAACTTTGAGCATTCAACAAGTGAAGCATTAGATACCGATCTCAGATCTGTCTGGCTTCAAACAATAGTTATAGCTTTGAAGTAACTATATATAATTACAAGGCTCCAGATAAGCAGTGGTAAACTGAACAAATACAACATTTTTTCACTCATATTAGCACCAAATCCTATGCTGTTACAATACTACTCATTAGAATCGTCTCTTCGAGACGATTCTAATGAGTAGTGACACCATAGGGGTTAAAGCAGAAATAAAGATTTTAGTTTTTGAAAAACTCTCCTTATCTGGAGCTCTGTATATAAATCTTCTGAATGCTTTGAAAATACTGATGCCGTCTGTAACAATTATCGTCTGCTACTGTTCTTTATGATTTTTCAAAATATATTTTCCAAGTTAGGTCAGAGTGCCAAACAGTTTGGATCCAGATAAGATGCCAAGTTACTTGGTGTGTTATCTGGGTCTGAACTGGTTGCACAGGATATATCACAGTTTTGCAGCTAACATGCAAGGAGTTTATGTAGTCTGGCTTTCCCTTTCAACACTGAATAAGCTACTGAAAATATCGTCTGCTGACATTCTGATCTGACAAATCAATCCAGTCTGCTTAACACATTCAACCCTAGCGACGAGTATATTCGTCATTACAAACCGTGTACCTGAGAGGATTAAACTTGTCCCATGCAAACAGTGTAGACCTTGATCAGAGGGCTCCTTAACCTCTGATCATGGTCTATACTGTTTGTCATTTTGAAATATATTGTTAAAATTAACCGTAAATAGTCAAACATTGTATAGACTTATTTTGAAATTGGCATTGTCCATTAGAGGGTCTTCCTCCACCTGTAATTAGCTGGACGTCGCGATATGACTGAAATACTGTTGAAAGCGACGTAAAATCAAAACAAATCAAATCAAATTGTCCATTAGAATTTTCAGGTGTGAATGAGTTAACATTTGTAGAAACAGAATGCAATTTACATACATTTTGGACCCTGATCAGGCCCTTCTTTTTGTGCAAAACTATATTTTATGAACTTGGCAAATGGAACAATATTACGGCAAGCCTAAGGTTGAAACATATTAGTACAATATACACAAGGGCTATGAAATTTCAGACTTACGTAATTGGAAAAACAAAACTAAATCAAACAGTTTATCTGCCCATCTAGATGCATTGAAAAGCCTTGTTTATGTAATATAGCTTCCTGGGGTGACAGTCACTCATGCATAGGCAATTCTACAGTTCTACTTCTCCTGGGGGATATAACTAGCAAATGAGAAACAGAATAGGGGCCCAAAAATAGAATAACAGAACGTGAGCCAACAACAGGATAACAGAATTTGAGTATAACAGAGCATGAACCCATAACATAATGTAAGCCCAAAACAGAAAAACAAAATGTGAGCCCAAGACAGAATAACAATGTGAGCCCAAAACATAATAACATAATATGAGCCCAAAACAGAAAAACAATGTGAGACCAAAACAGAATAACAGAACATGAGCCCAAAACAGGGCTTTAAGTGTAACAGAATGTGAGCCCAAAACAGAATAACAGAATGTGAGCCCAAAACAGGATAACAGAGTGTGAGCCCAAAACAGAATAACAGAGTGTGAGTCCAAAACAGGATAACAGAGTGTGAGCCCAAAACAGGATAACAGAATGTGAGCCCAAAACAGAGCTTTAAGTTGTTAACAGAATGTGAGCCCAAAACAGAATAACAGAATGTGAGCCCAAAACAGGGCTTTAAGTCGTAACAGAATGTGAGCCCAAAACAGGATAACAGAGTGTGAGCCCAAAACAGACTAACATAATGTGAGCCCAAAACAGAATAACAGACTGTGAGCCCAAAACAGGATAACAGAATGTGAGCCCAAAACAGAATAACAGAATGTGAGCCCAGTGAGCCCAAAACTGAATAACAGAATGTGAGCCCAAAACAGAATAACAGAATATAAGCCCAAAACAAGATAACAGAGTGTGAGCCCAAAATAGAATAACAGAGTGTGAGCCCTAAACAGAATAACAGAATGTGAGCCCAAAACAGAATAACAAAATGTGAGCCTAAAACAGGGCTTTAAGTTGTAACAGAATGTGAGCCCAAAACAGAATAACAGAAGGTAAGCCCAAAACAGAATAACAGAAGGTGAGCCCAAAACAGAATAACAGAGTGTGAGCCCAAAACAGGATAACAGTGTGTGAGCCCAAAACAGAATAAAAGAATGTGAGCCCAAAACAGAATAACAAAATGTGAGCCCAAAACAGGATAACAGAATGTAAGCCCAAAACAGAATAACAGAATTTGCGCCCAAAACAGAATAACAGATTGTGAGCCCAAAACAGGGCTTTAAGTTGTAACAGAATGTGAGCCCAAAACAGAATAACAGAATGTGAGCCCAAAACAGGATAACAGAGTGTGAGCCCAAAACAGGATAACAGAATGTGAGCCCAAAACAGAATAACAGAATGTGAGCCCAAAACAGAATAACAGAATTTGAGCCCAAAACAGGGCTTTAAGTTGTAACAGAATGTGAGCCCAAAACAGAATAACAGAATGTGAGCCCAAAACAGGATAACAGAGTGTGAGCCCAAAACAGGATAACAGAATGTGAGCCCAAAACAGGATAACAGAGTGTGAGCCCAAAACAGAATAACAGAATGTGAGCCCAAAACAAAGTAACAGAATGAGGGCCAGAAACACAATGAATGTGGACCCAACAGAATATGGGTCTAAAACAGAATGTGGACAAAACAGAATTTGGATTCATAACAGAATATGGGCCTTAAACACAGAATGATAGAGAATAACAGCACATTGGCTAAAACAGCTTCAGAGTTCCAGATAAGGGGGAGTAAACTGAACAAATCCAACATTTTCTCACTCATTTTAACATCAAATCCTATGTTGTTACTACTCATTAGAATGAGCAGTGACACCATAGGGTTAGCAAAAATAAAGCTTTTAGTTTTTGAAATACTCCCCTTATCTGGAACCCTGAGCTTGCAAAATACATTTTATCATGGGGCAGGACCTCGAAATATTATAAACATGCCTGAACAAAGAAAGCAAATCTGTGCATGCTATTATGAATATCAGTATCATAGTTAAGCTGTAATTCTCTTCACAAAATATGACATGTGCCATTTTAATATCTTACAACATTGAGAAACCTTAGTATTAGTACTTAATGTGGGGCCTAAATTTTCAGGATTTTTGCAGACACCATTTTCAACGGTCGTTATTTTATCAGTATTAAAAGGAATATTTTGTACAGTGCAGATGTCTGAATATAATGTGCTTTACAAACAATATCCAAGGGCTCCTTATATATATATATATATATATAACTCTTTGTCCTATACCTGTTTCTAGTTTTGATGACAAGTCGCTGCTTAAAGCAGGTTGAAAGTAAAGCAGAATGCGCCTTAAGGCGCATTCTGCTTTACTTTCAGTCTGCTTTAAGTTAGCATCTGGTAGGATATAGAAAACTGATAATTGGAACTATTTTATTAAGTGGAAGACTAAAGTGAATGCGTTAAAAGATGCTTCTATTGGGGAATGGGTTATAGGCTATAGGAAATGGTGAATATTCATGACTGAATAAATTTGTAACTATTTTCTCCAGAGGAGGAATAAATTCATGGCATAAAAAGGCATATTAATGGGGTAAAGGGTTAATATAGTAAATGCCAAGAGCAGGAGAAGGGTTTAAGCTAAGGTTTATCAGCCAATGGTTATATAATAACTGTTATAGTGACTGCATCATTTATGATCACAGTTGTGCAGCGGGCTTATCAGGGCGGATCATAACTGCCGTGGGGATATAGATAATCTGATTATAAACTGGGAGTGCAATATATCTCCTCATATTACCCTTACAATGCACAATTTTCAAATTTGTGGAGTAGGGAGAGGAGTTAACTCCACCTCTCAGGGTGCAATAAATTTCCGTATTGCACTGTTAGCCCTTTATTGCATAGAAAATCATTTTTACGAAAATAGTTTTGATCTATACAGTCATGTCTATTATGTATTTTCAGAAATATTTTCTACATTTTAGCAGATCCTAGCTTAAAGCAGGCTGAAAGTAAAGCAGAATGCACCTTAAGGTGCATTCTGCTTTACTTTCGACCTGCTTTAACCCTTTGAACCCTAGTCCCGCATATAGGCGTCATTTCAAACAGTGTACATGTGAATAATACACTTGTCCTGTGCAAACAGTGAAGGCCTAGATCAGAGGGCTCCGAAAGGAGCCCTCTGATCAGGGTCTTCACTGTGTGTCAGTAATGCCAAAATTGACAAAAACAACTCTTAAAAGCCAGAAATGGACTAGACAAAAATCGAAACTGGAATTTTCCATTTAAAGTTTCAGGGAGGAAAGAGTTAAGTGACTACCTGTCTTCAAAGCTAGAAACAGGCTATGGGGTAAAAGCTTAACAGCCAGAAAAGCAAATTACTGAAGTCAGGTATTTGCTTAAAGCAAGATGAAAGTAAAGCAGAAATCTCATGTAGGAAAGAATGCTCAATTTGTCGTACTTATGAGGAGGAGGAGGTAAAGTTGTCCTACGGAGCTTTTGAAAAGGATTTTAACAGAACACTCTGGAAGTATTAAAGAAATAAGAGCATAAAAAGGCTTTTCTATGAGAATTGGACAATCACAAAAATATGTAAATGATAACAGGGCTACATTTAAAGGGACGTATTTAAAAAAATTAAAAGCTTTATTTCTGAATTAAACCCAATGGTGTCACTACTCATTAGAATCGTCTCTTCGAGACGATTCTAATGAGTAGTAACACCATAAGATTTGGTGCCGAAATGATTGAGAAAAAGTTCAGTTAAAAAACGTTAAGATTTGTTAAGTTTGCTCCCTCATATCTGGAGCCCTGGAATAATCTCAGATGCACTAAATATGCCATATATCATTTATGACACTATGAGGAAAGGGATAAACAAGAGAATGATAATTGCAAATTCCAATTAGGCCAGGCCTCACTGATACCTATGGTATATGGTTAGCAGTTGGCTGACATTTAGTGCCCCCCAGGGGAGACAACTGTAACAAAGGGAGATAATTAGGTAATGACACATTGACACTGGCTAGTTTACGGTCAATTCATTAATTGCTTACTCATCCATGGACGGTGGATGGTGGGATGGTTAGATATAAACAGGTGTTTACAGGATTTTATATTGGATTTTCTGGGTGGGATCAATTAATTCATAAATCAAGATAATTTTGACTTGTCGCTTATTGTATGAAAAAATTGTCTGCTGAAATTTTGAAAAGGACTATAGTTAGTAATTTGACAGGTCTGCATGGTCGTAATTTTTCATGTCATTTTGCTTTACTCAGTAGCCTGTTTCTAGTTTTGAAGACAGATGTTACTTAAAGCAGGTTGAAAGTAAAGCAGAATGTGCCTTAAGGCACATTCTGCTTTACTTTCTTCCTGCTTTAAGCTACCATCTGATAGCATTATTCATAACTGTATAAATTGGAACTATTTTCTTCAGTTGAGAAATAAACTAAAGATGTATAAATACAAATTGATCTATGGAGTAATGGGTTAAAAAAGTTCTCATCTCAAAAAAAATTAATTCCCATTATTCTTCATAAATCTGCCGTTTGTATTTATTCATTTTCTTCCTGATTGACCATTTAACCCAATATTTACTGTATTTTATAAGAAATAATGATTTTGGAGACCTCAAGTCTGTTACTATGGCAACCGATATTCTGTTCTATCACCAATATCTGTCAACTGGTGTAAACCCAATCAGGCAAACGGATCTGATCAAGACTATTGAGGCCTGTAGACAGATTGACTCACAAATCAGGTCATGTGACATGCTATAAATAGCCTGAGGCGGTCATGTGACCTGCATGTAATTTAATGATTGCCCTAGGGCTAAACTTTGTTTGAACGGTATGGGTTGAAAGTAGACATAAATCAGTGTGGTTATGGGATATAGAATATGCTGCATAGTCTATTGTCCGTGTGAGGAGAATAGTTTTATCAAGGAATTTAGTGTTTGGATTGTTTAGTGAAGTGCTTGTAAGGTGAAGAGTTTAGATTAGGTATGTAATTAATTTAGTATGTGATAAACAATATTATGGTATTACAGTAACCTATTACCGCATAGACTGTTTCTAGTTTTGGAGACAGATGTGACCACTTAAAGCAGCTTGAAAGTAAAGCAGAATGCGCTGTTTATCGCATAGCCTAGCTGTTTCTAGTTTTGAAGACAGATGACCACTTACAGCACATTCTGCTTTACTTTCGGTCTACTTTAAGCTTAAGTAACCATCTGCAATGATATAGAAGATATCTCTTATAGTACGCAAGCAAGTGGGAACTACTTTAGTCAGCAGAGGAATCAATAAAATGTTTGTATCTATGGAGTAATGGGTTTATCAGTGAAACATATTTTTGGATGATGATGATGATGGAACATCTTTTTAGCGGATGGCAGTTACTCAGTGTTGAGTTAATTACCTGGTTAATTATAGTTTCAGGGTGCTTATTATCGGGATCTTTATTTTGGAGGAAAGAGAACTTCAAAGTATTGGGAGGATCTGTAGAACAAACTCTCACCTGTAATCAAGGCTCCAGATAAGAGGGAGTAAACCGAAGAAATCAAGCATGTTCCCTCTTATTTCAGCACCAATCCTATGGTGTTACTACTCATTAGAAGCGTCTCTTTGAGACGCTTCTAATGAGTGGTGACACCTTAGGATTTAATGCACAAATAAAGAATTTGTTGTTTGGAATAACCCCCCCCCCCCCCCCCCCCCCCCCACTTTATCTGGAGCCCTGTGTGTAATGTTGGGAAATTAGTTAAGTTACAGGCTTGAACTTTTTGTGGGTGATTAGCAAGGCTTACCTCTAGCCTTTGATTAACGCTGTCTTTGATAGTGAAGACAAGAGGGTTTTGTCCGGAGGGGGAAATTTACTCCCTCCTTTCACCCATCCATTAAAGAAAATGGTTCCAATCTATTAAAATCATGTAGTCATAAATATGCACCATAGGAAATAGTTTCTATATCCTATCAGATGTCTAAACTTAAAGCAGGCTGAAAATAAAGCCTTTGAGCCCAGTATAGCCACGCATGTATGCATCCTTTGCAAAATAGCATACCTGTGAGGAGTACACCTGTCCTATGCAAACAGTGTAGACCTTGATCAGAGGGCTCATTAAGGAGCCCTCTGATCAGGGTCTACACTGTTTGTCATATATTGTAAAAATCAACCCTAAAAAGTAAAAAATGGACTAGACTAAATTGAAAACTAATTGTCCATTTGAGGTTTCAGGGAGGAAAGCTGTTACCTGTCTCCAAAACTGGAAACAGGCTTAGCCACTAAGAGTGAATGGTGAATCTCGAGCTAGCGAAGTGCATAGCGTGCAATTTAAATTCGTTCGTGCAGTAAGGTGTCATTATCAGGAATAAATTGTTACGAGAGAAAAATTCTATGAATACCAAATTGTGAATTCAATTGTTCTCAGCAAACAGTGCATTTGACAATAAATTAACCCAATATCCTTGGAATAGCCTGTTTCTAGTTTTGAAGAGGGATAGTTACTTAACCTATTACCTAATAGCCTATTTCTAGTATTCAAGATAGGTGACCACTTAAAGCAAGTTGAAAGTAAAGCAGAATGCGCCCTAAGGCGCATTCTGCTTTACTTTCAGCCTGCTTTAAGCTTCCAACTGCTAGTATATTGCAAATATTTCTTATTATACATATTCATAACTGTATAAATTGGAACTATTTTCTACAGTGAAGGAATAAATTAAAGTTGAAAAAAGGCGTATTTATGGGGTAATGGGTTAATAGTTTGTAGCAGGCACTATTTGACTTCCTAAGGTTAACAGTAAGTTTGATGTTTCAACTGACACTCATAAGCTGATTAACTTGCTATCTGTCAGATTATAGATTAGGAGTGATTTAGTCTGAGGATGGATCGGACTCAATAGTAATTATGGAATGAATACTCAGATGAGTAACTCAGCTCCTGACCACGCTCCAAACTGTTTGCATTGAGCAATATTGTTTTGATCCCTAACTTTTGGGGGAAAAAAATGTCTTCCCCTGTGGAGGGAGTATTGAATTATTATAGAGCTATCCCAGAATGATTTCTTGAATATTTATGAACAATTCTAGAAGCGGCCAATTTAAAATTCATGAACTTCTGCAAAAATTGTACAAATATTCTAGAAATTTGATGGTTATAGAACTCATTTTCTATAATGTTTAAAGTATTTCTTGAAGTTCTAGAAGCGGCCATTTAACGTTCATTAACATTCTAAAATTCTTGAACACTTTTCACAGGGGTTGCCTTCTGTGTTGTTGTTCGTCCATCGCTAAAGAATATGACCGCAAATTCAAGTTGTTAAGTTTCTGGAACATCTTTATCAATGGCAAAACACCTATATCTAGTTTACCCTAAAATTGCTACAAATTGGGACACCCTATATAACTGCTGTTAAAATTGAACACAATTGCTTTTATCCAAAAGGTGCTAAGTGAATGGCAAACAGTGTAGACCCTGATCAGACTGCTCCTTCAGGAGCAGTCTGATCAGTGTCCACTGTTTTGCTCAGGCCTGTCTGTTCCAATACTTGGGGTCATTACAGTAAACACATGATTGCAGAGCACCAGATAAGGGTAGTTTTTCAAAAACTAAAATCTTTATTTCAGAATGAAACCCTTTGGTGTCTCTACTCATTAAAATCGTCTCGAAGAGACGATTCTAATAAGTAGTAACACTATAGGATTTGGTGCTGAATAAGTGAGAAAATGTTTGATTTGTTGAAATAACTACCTCTTATCTGGAGCCCTGTGATTGGCTCTATCTATATCTAGTATAATGAATGTCTTAGAGTGCATTTCTTGGTTTTATCCAGTGAATTCCTTTTGCTTGATAAAGAACCCATAAAACCTTTCCATACGTGAGAAATCTTTTGTGATTTGTAAATGGTATAAGATTTATTCAACTGTGACACAATCCGACTGACAAACAATGCAGACCAATGATCTGATGATAGGTTTGGTTGGCGACTGATCTGGGTATACAGTGTTTGTAAAATGTCTTCCAAATCTTGATGTATAGGCGTGGTAAAGGGGTAATTAATGATCCGCTAAGGAGGCGGACATCTGGTTTACATGTTTACAGAGTGGAGTCCGAGGGTGGAAAATGAATCGCTTTGAGAGGACCAAAGAGGTCACTTGGTTGAGAGTTGAGAGCGGGGTATAAACCCTTCCTATGCTGGTAACCAGTGTATGTATACTTTGCAAACAGTGTAGACCCAGATCAGAGGGCTCCTAACGGAGCCCTCTGATCAAGGTCTACACTGTTTGTTTTACTTCAATCTGTCTGTGATTTAGATAAAAAACACTGATCAGGTGGAATTATTAGTCTATTTGGGAGAAGAAGAAAAAAAGCGTAGAAAGGGTTAGGGGGTCTGGTATGGAAAATATATACATGTAAATCCCTTTCTCTAAGGGCCTTATAGAAATGCCTTCTAGCTTGTATGAAATTCACAGTATACATGTGTACCCGATTGACCAACTAGAAAGGATGAATGGTGATTTATAATTGACATAATTGACTGCTTAATGCAGGACAAAGGTAATTTAATGCAGAAAGTCTCCTACAGGTGCTTTCTGCATATCATTTTGTCCTGCATCAGGCTACAGTGGAGAATCTGTTATTCTTTCCCGTTTAAACGCAAACGTACGCAAACGCAAAGCGCTAAAACGTAGAAAAGAACAACTTTTGGACAATTCTGATATTTCATGTTTATCTTGGTGGCAAACAGTTTGGAGCCTGATCAGACGCCGGGTTACCCGGCGTCTGATCTGGCTCCAAACTGTTTGCACTGCAAATAATAGTTTTAGCGTAAACGCGTTTATTGGGAAAGAATAACACATTCTCCACTGTACAAGTGACATGTGATGGATTGTATGTAAGGCAGATGATAGTTTAATGCAGTACAAAAGTTATGCAGAAAGTTCATGCTGGAGCTTCAATGCATCCATCTTGTCGTGCATAAACCAGTCACCTATCTTCTGAAGTTCTGAGAGTGTCTGATCTGGGTCTACACTGTTTTCAAAAGGTGTCAATATTGTCTAATGGCAAGAGATTGGTTAACTCAATCCGTTGTGCCTAGAGTCCCTTAAAAGGAACTTAATGCAAACAGTGTAGACTCTGATCAGACACAGCAATATGTGGCGGCTGATCAGAGTCTACACTATTACTGAAAAAAGGCTTGCCTTTTTTCCGTTCTTAAGTAATGCACGATAAAATCAAAGGTATTCCAATTCTATTTAATCACTGATAGACTTTGAAAAGTGTTTGATTTGCGCGTGAATAGTTTCCTCAAAACTAGGCAACTACAAAACATGGGGGCTGACATATTGGATGATGATGTCACGGCTTTTACGAAGAGTTGTGCGTGACGTTTCGGAATTCCCGATTTCGGTGATATTTTTAAACCATTTTAAGAATGAATAACCCACAACACTCACTTGTAATGATTTCCTCCAAATGACAAACTTTCAAACAGTTCAATCCATAACCTTTAACGCTAAAAATGAACGTTATTTACAAAAAGCTACTTCTCAATCGAACCAGGAGCTCTTATATATAAAGGAGCGTGTCACTGATCGAACCGATAAAAATAACGGATTACCATACGTCATCAATATAAATAATGACGTCATTATTGGTGGTCATATGACTTCCAAAAATAGTTTCAGATTGCATTATAATACAGGGCTGCCATAAGTTGAAATGAAAAATCCTAAGATTTCCAAATATGCATTTTTCAAGCGCGATTTTACGAATCGTACCTTTACCCCATAGCCGATTTCAAGTTTTGTTGGCATGTGACTACTTAAAGCAGACTGGAAGTAAAGCAGAATGGGCCTTATGGCGCATTCTGCTTTACTTTCAGCCTGCTTTAAGCTACCATATCCTGGGGGAAAATCCGGAGATTTAGGAAAAATCCGTAGAAATGGAAGCCCTGATAATATAGCTGTACGGAGGAGTTTTAACTTATAACATTGTATACACGGGTGCTTATATAATTTATTATCTATTTGATTATTGGGTAACAATATATGATAGATCTTGTCCCAAACAATTTAGGTTTATAATAAAAGTTCGAGTCGGTTGTGTAATCCAGATCTCAGTCACGAGAGGCGTAGCCTCGAGTGTGATCTGGAATACACAACGAACTGATACAAGAGCGCTGATCACACACTGGCGATAGATCTATTCCGTTTTCATTAATACAATTTTGCTTTTTTCCGTCCATAGGCAAAGCCTAAATACATATTAAATTTTGCTGATAGGATTGAGTTTCAACATGAAACAAAATGAAAATAAAAGTTTAGACCAAGCATCTTTTACATCGAAAATGGACTATTCCAATTTAATAAGCATGGTCGAATACACTGGGTGCAAATGAGTAAAGGTTGAAGCAGGAACTCGTGGCTGGTAGTCATTAAACTGGTCATGAAGCAATTTTATCTAGAAATGAATTAGAAAGTTGGTGCAGTGCTCAAACTGTGAGAAAGTTATAAAGGTAGGCTAGGAGAATCTTATGTCTTCATACAGTTATAGCCTGTGAGACAGTGTGTAGGCAATTATAAAGGTAGTCGAGGATAATCTATGAGACACAGTGCTCAGACCCCATCAGGTTAGTGATTTCAAATTCAGTTATGGGATATACAGTGTTATTTTGTTGGAATTTGTTTAGATATTATTATATGACCAGGGCTCAGGATAAGAGGGAGTAAACTGAACAAATCCAACATTTTCTCACTTATTTCAGCACTAAATCCTTTGGTGTGACTACTCATTAGAATTGTCTCTTCGAGACAATTCTAATGAGTAGTGACACTATTGGGTTTAATGCAGGAATGAATATTTTAGTGTTTGAAATACTTCCCTTATCTGGAGCCTGGATGACCCACCAAAGGTATGGGCATATATAGCGGTATTACACTGGTCCTTCTAGGATATAGCAGGGCTCCAGATAAGAGGTAGTTCTTTCAACAAATCCAACATTTTCTCGCTCTTTTTAGAACCAAATCCTATGGTGTTACTACTCATTAGAATCGTCTCTTCGAGACGATTCTAATGAGTAGTGACACCATAGGGTTTAATTCAGAAATAAAGATTTTAGTATTTGAAAAACTACCCTTATCTGGTGCTCTGATATAGAATCTGATTCTTGACTGTTTAAATTAGAACTAATTTTTTCTGTGAAGGAATAAATAAGAGACATAATTATAAAGTTGTATTTATTGGGTATAATGGCTTAAAGCAGCATGAAAGTAAAGCAAAATACAGCCTGCTTCAAGCCACTATAATTATTTACTAGTTAGGATTTGAAAAATATTTATCTTGCATATTCATGACTGCAAGCAGGAACACGTTATTCATTTGTGCTGCAAGTATAAAGAGGAACTATTTTTCGTAGGCAGAGGAATAATCAGGCAAAAAAGGCATATTTATGGAGTTATGATTTAATACTCACTGTTGGCTGTGCTACAATGCTCAGAGTGTTGCAGTTGGTAGTGAGATTGAGCGAAATTCAATTATGGAAAACAGTATTGTTGTGGTAGTATAGAATTTGAGATGCTCCTTGAAAGTTGCAGGGCTCCTGACAAGAGGGAGTAAACTGAACCAATCCAACATTTTCTCACTTATTTCAGCACCAAATCCTATGGTGTGACTACTCGTTAGAATCGTCTCTTCCATGAGTAGTGACACCATATGGTTTAATGCAGAAATAACAATTTTAGATTTTGAAATACTCCCCTTATCTGGAGCTCTGATATGAGATGCTCTTTTAGTGAAAAACCAAATATTGCAGCCGCAGAATGTCCTATATGTTCTCTCTTTCTTTTGTCAATGGAGATCTATGTAAGGATGTAAAAATCAGGGCTGCCATTTCTCTGGATTTTTCCTAAATCTTCGGATTTTTTTCTAGAACATGGTAGCTTAAAGCAGGCTGAAAGTAAAGCAGAATGTGCCTTAAGGCACATTCTGCTTTACTTTCAGCCTGCTTTAAGCTATAATCTGCTTGGATATAGGAAATATTTCAGGCTATATATATGGGGTAAAGGTACGATTCGTGAATTCGCAATTGAAAAATGCAAATTTCGAAATCATAGGATTTTTCATGTCAACTGATGGAAGCCCTGAAAAATAAGAAATATCAATAGTTCTTCTATTTGTAGCAATGCTAAAAAGGAAAAGGAGCATATTGCAATTCATTTTGATTCATTACCACATTGCCTGTTTCTAGATTTGAAGGCAAGTGACCATGTAAAGCAGACCTATATTATGCTTTACTTTCAGTCTGTTTTAGGCTGTCATCTGCTTGGATTTACAAAATACTTTTATGGTACATTTTCATGACTGAAAGAGGGTTGAACTATTTTCATCAGTAGAGGAATAAATTGGGCTAAAAGGCGGTTTTAATGTGGGAAACGAATTTACTCTTTGTACACTTACACAAATAGGTAACTCAGCGTCTCATCAGGATCCAACATGTTTGACACTCTGATCATACAATGAAAATGATGTACATTCCTGAGGCAGATGACATGCCTGTATCGAGACTGGGCAGATGACCCTCAGGTAGACAGGTGTCATGATGCATGTCTGCGATAAGGCTGCTATAACCCTTCACTTCATAGGTACATGATAACCTTTTTGGCATTTGAATTATTCCTCCATTGAAGAAAATAGTTCAAATTTCTATGATCATAAAGTATGTACCATAAGGAATATATATATTAATAGATAGTAGCTTAAAGCAGGCTGAAAGTTGAGCAGAATGCACCTTAAAGTGCATTCTGCTTTACTTGCAACCTGGTTTAAGTAAGTGGCTCCCCTGTGTAAAGTGTTCAAGAATTTTAGAATATTCATGAACGTTAAATGGGTGATTCTATAATTGTTCTAGAGCTTCAAGAATTAAGTAATTACTTTATAAATTCTACAAAAGGAGTTCAAGAACTTTTGTAGTTCTAGAACAATGGTTCTAAACCATCAAATTTCTAGAAGTTTTGCAAAATATTCATGAATGTCAAATGACCGCTCCTAGAATTGTTCATGAATGTTCAAGAAATTATTCTAGAATAGTTCTAAAATAATTCAATACTTTTCCGCAGGGGTTAATTATCAGCATTCAAAACTAGAAACAACCTTTGGATTAATGCTTTAACGAACTCATTACCCCATAGCCTATTTTTAGTATTGAAGATTATGACAACTTAAAGCAGGTTGAAAGTAAAGCAGAATGCGCCTTGAGCGCATTCTGCTTTACTTTAAGCCTGCTTTAAGCTATTATCTGCTAGGATATCGAAAATATTTCTTATGATACATTTTCATGACTGTATAAAAAGGAACTATTTCCTTCAGTGAAGGAAAAAATTATAGGCGTAAAAAGGCGTATTTATGGGGAAATGGTTAAGCAGATGACATTTCTTTTGGATGGTGGGCAGATGACTATCAGATAGACAGGTGTCACGATGCATGTCTCAGATAAAGCTGCTAATCACTGCACTAATCGTTGGCAGGCTTTTGTTTGCTCTCATTAATTACCTAATGGCTGCTAATTGGATAGTACTGATCTTGATTGTTGTGTTTGCTGCTAGTCATTTGTTTTCATCAGCGGAGATCTATTGGTCATAGAAGAAAAATAGGGAGATCTATATACTGTACACCCCCATTAGGGTACTCCATATTGCCTGTTTCTAGATGTGGATCGAGGTAGCTGACAACTTGAAGCAGGTTGAAAGTAAAGCAGAATGTGCCTTAACTCTTTCCTCCCTGAAACTTTAAATGGACAATTCCAGTTTTGATTTTTGTCTAGTCCATTTCTGGCTTTAAGAGTTGTTTTTGTCAATTTTGGAATTACTGACAAACAGTGAAGACCCTGATCAGAGGGCTCCTTTTGGAGCCCTCTGATCTTGGCCTTCACTGTTTGCTCAGGACAAGTGTATTATCCACATGTACACTGTTTGAAATGACTCCTATGTGCGGGACTAGGGTTCAAAGGGTTAAGGCACATTCTGCTTTACTTTCAGCCTGCTTTAAGCTATCATCTGCTAGATTGAAGGAAATGTTTCTTATGGTACATATTGATGACTTTATAAATTTGAACTATTTTCTTCAGTGGAGGAATAATTCAAAGGTGTAATTAGAGGTGTACAAAGGCACAGTTATGGGGTAATGGGTTAATTTTGTTTTTAGCTACATATACCTGTATTAAACCTTTACCCAATAAGCTGTTTATAACATTAAAGACAGGTGATCACTTAAAGCAGGTTGAAAGTAAAGCAGAATGTGCCTTTGGGCACATTCTGCTTTTCTTTCAGCCTGCTTTAAACTACTATATGCTAGGCTAATATATAAGATATTTGAGATGGTAATTGTTCATAAGGGTATAAACTGGAACTATTTTCTTCAGCGGAGTAATAAATAAAACACGTTAAAAGTCGCTTCTATGGGGAAAAGGGTTATTACCATTGATTCATGGCACGGGTTGGGAAGATGTACTGCAGACATCATAAAGCACTATAATCTGCAAGGGAAATATTAAGGGTAAACAAAATTGCTAAATAGGCCTTTCAATTCATTGCAGGGGAGTATCGTTAATTGTTACTAAAGGTATTGATCAAATATTTCAATACTTGCACAATCTCTATACATGGTTATAACTAATTACCCCGTATCCTGTTTCTAGCTTTGAAGACAGGTGATTACTAAAATAAAGCACATTCTGCATTACTTTCACCCTGCTTTAATTTACTATCTACCAGGTTATGGAAAATGTATCTTATGGTATAATTCATGTATAAAGTGGAACTATTTTCTTCAGAGGAGGAATAAATTAGAGGCGTAAAAAGGTATATTTGTGGGGTAACGGGTTCAACTGTGACAGTTATCCAAATTACTGTATAATAATTAATACATCAATGATCATTTACAAACTATGTAGGCCCTCTGATTAGGGTTCGCACTATTTGCAATTATTTTGATTTTTTGAGACAAAACTATGATCAAGAGTCAATTTAACCCTTAGCCTGCCACTCACGACTATAGCTCCATATGCAAACAGCTTGGATCCGGATGAGACGCCGATCCAAGCTGTTTGACACTCGGACAACATTTTCAGCAATTTTGAGCAACTTTGAAGCACTTTGAAACTTGAAGCAGACGAGAAATATAGCAGACCACAATTTATTTGGCGGGCTAAGGGTTAAAATCTTCATTGTTTACAAAATGGAGTCCATTTAAAAAATCTGCAAAAATTAATGTAAGTGTTAAAATCAATGGAGGCAATAAAATACTCAACTCAACTCAGCAAATTCTGTATCAGTTTTAGATTGTTTCAATAATATGTTACCAGTCTGTAAAGCAATCACGGTTTTGCCGCCAGCGTGCAAAAAATTCAATATCGTTTCCGCTCTTGCTTCTCTGTGCACTTAAATATAAGTTCTTAGTTATTGCTAGCGGTGAAACCATGATTACCATGGCAAACAGTTTGAATCCTGATGAGACGCCGCTTTATGCGGCGTCTCATCAGGATCTAAACTGTTTGACACTCTGACCCTGTTTTGAAAATAAATTTGGAAAATTCTATTTAAAGAAAAGTTAGCAGATAGCAATTGTTTCAGATGACAAAATTACCCAGCATGCAAGGCTAAATATTAACAACTAAGATGACAGCTGTATCTTGTATATGCTATAATTAATTTAAGTAGGTTAAGACAAGATTTCGTTGCCCTTGGCTAATGTGTCAACGTCGTGTCATTTGGATGACTTCTGTGTCGTGTTGACTTCAGTATTCTCGACACAACGAGTATTTGATTATTTTTAGTCTGAGACTCTTGCTATTGTTGTTAATTGCTTTACGCAATATCCTTTAACTCTACGCATGCTGGGTAATTTTTTGTCTGCAACAATTGTCGTCTGCTACTATTCTAAAAATAGAATTTTCTGAGATTTCTTTTCAAAACAGTGTCAAACAATTTGGATCTTGATGAGACGCCGCATTATCCAAATTGTTTTTCACAGGTTACAATGGTTTATCACGCTAGCATGCTCAGAGCTAAATATAAAAATAAAACTCATAAAAAAAAAAATCTTTCAATTTTGAATGACGGACAACAAACACATTTAAAGACTACAATTATTTTAACTCTTTGCATGCTGGGTAACTTTTTCGTCTGCAACAATTTGTCGTCTGCTATTATTCTAAAATATGAATATTCAAATTTTCTTTTAAATTTAGTGTCAGCATAGCAAACAGGTTGGATCCTGATGAGACGCCGCATTTCGCGGCGTCTCATCAGGATCCAACCTGTTTGCAGAGGTAATCACTCTGGCAGGTATATCCACCGCTAGCATGCAAAGCGTTAATGTCATGGGCTTATACCCTTTTTCTGCCATCAAATATTGTCTGCTCAAAATGTTGGCAAAAATTTCAATTTTCAGTGAATATGCATGTATCAGTACAAGGTGCAGCTCCTGATCAAATGCCAAATATCTGATCTAGTCTTGGTCCCCAGCAGGGCTTTGACTATTTGGAAGATAGATCTGGATCTAGACTGCTTGTAAATATCAAGTGTAGTCATGGCAACATAAGGGTAAATAGAATGGCCTTTGGGCAAAAACCATTTAACTCGAAGCACGCTATAGCGATGAAACTTCAAAAACCTTTTCAAACAGGTCAGATTCTGATGAGAAGCCGCTTAACGATACGTCCCATTAGGATCTAAACTGCAAGCCATTCTGACACTGTTATTACCCATTACCCCATAAATATGCCTTTTTACGCCTTTTCATTTCTTCCTCTTCTGAATAAAATAGTTCCAGTTTATACAGTCATGAATATATAAGAAATCATTTCTGTATTCTAGAAGTTGGTAGCTTAAAGCAGACTGAAAGTAAAGCAGAATGCACGTAAGTTGCATTCTGCTTTACTTTCAGTCTGCTTTAACCCTATCACTCTCATTGACACTTAAAAGTGTGTTTGCAAACAGTTGGAGTCGAAAATGTTTGACACTCTTGTCTTTATTTTGAAAAGAACGAAAAAATGGTAGCAAAGGACAATAATTGATGTGGACAAAAAAAATTTGCCTGATGTTCAAATAGTTAAATTGTCAGTAGATTGTTCAACATCCTGTCTAGCCTATATAATATAGAGCTGTTGAAATTTTAAAAAGGTCAAAGATTAGAGTGACAAAAAAATAATCCAATGTCAGTTGTATGTCATGGGTTTACCCTTAAAATCCTGCATATGCCATAGTACATATTTCCAAGGCTAGGAGAGTATTTCAAAATAAAAAATCTTTATGTCTGCAGACATGAAGAAGTAAATGTTGCAAAATTTGAGTTTACTCCCTCTTATCTGGAGCCCTGGGTCTAATGTTATAAAGCTTTTTGAGTTGAGTCTGAAATCGTTCTCAAGCATTTGATTGGTCAGATTTGAGTTTTTGCTGAGCATGCATTCTGACCAATCGTTAAATACTTGAGAATGATTTCAGACTCAACTCAGAAGCTTAATAACCTTATGGGCCAGAAATTTCTGATCTATAAACACTAAAAAAAAACTTTGAACCCTAGTCACATATATTCACATCTTTTGCAAACAGTGTACCAGTGAAGAGTACACTTGTTCAGTGCAAACAATGAAAACCCAGATCAGGGGGCTCCTACATATAGCCAACTGAAATGGGCTAGCCTAAATTGGAAACTGAAATTACACAACTATTTGAAGTTTCAGGGAGGAAAGGGTTAACCCTTACCTCATAGCTTGTTTCTAGATTTGAAGACAGGTGACCGGTTAAAGCAGATTGAAAGTAAAGCAGAATGTGCCCTTAAAGGCCCATTCTGCTTTAATTTCAACCTGCTTTAAGCCACTTTCTGCTAGTATAAAAGTAAAATTTCTTATTGTACATATTCATGCCTATATAAATTTGAACTCTTTTCTATGGCAGAGGATTAAATTAAAATGCGCTAAAATATTCTTCTATTAGGTAAAGGGTTAAGAAAAAGAGTTAAACAAAATGGAAACCCTTATGGCATATTTGATCATACTGAGATTTAGTTGTTAAAACAGCTGCTTTAAATCAGGATTAGCACAATGACAGCTCAGAGACATTTAATTACTTCTCTACTCTGAGAAAACAATATTTTACTATTAAGTTTGAAGATAGCTATAGTAATAGTGATTTTTTTTTACAGTGATCCTTCTCTACAACGACACCCAATGGGAGACTAAAAGTATGTGCTTTGTTAGGAGGGAGTCATTATAGAGACGGAAATTGGCTTACAATTGCAAACAGCTTAAATCCAGATCAGACGCCGCGTTATGCGGCGTCTAATCTGGATTCAAGCTGTTTGTCACTTGTCATTATGTTTTTAGCTCACCTGAGCCAAAGGCTCAAGGTGAGCTATTGGGATGGCCCTGTGTCCGTCGTCGTGCGTTGTGCGTCGTCGTTAACAATTGCTTCAAATGACATCTCCTCCTATACCGCTTGACAGATTTCAACCAAACTTTACAGGAATGTTCCTTGGGTCAAGCTCTTTAAAATTTGTTCAAAGAATTAAAAACAATGTAGAAATGACTCCTCCTGGACATAAATCATTATCTCCATTTTGTCAGCTGTTCTCAGGTGAGCGAGATATACCCCATGGGGCTCTTGTTTTCTGTCAAAACGTCCAATATGTGACTTTTGGAAAAACAGCAGTCGACAGTTTTAAGCAGACGATATTGCAGAAGTGAAAGTATTAGACATATAATTGTCATGTTTAGGGAACTGCGACAAGGGTCTGTTTAAGGAGGGAGTTGTTGTTTGGAGGGCCATTGTAGAGAGGGAACACTGTATAATAAATATAATAATTGCTCTTTTGATAAACAAAGTGTTATTCAGGTCGTGGGATGAGGGATAATACAGTTTTAATTCAAGGGTATATGTGTTGTGTTGTCTTGGCTGCAGCATCTTCAGCTCTAACAGCTGAGGCGCGTTTAATGCTGCAATATCAGCTAATCCTAGTTTATCATGGGCAACTAATCTCAAAAGATTACTGTCTTCAAAACACCCCTTAACATGCTGTATTTATCAAAATAAGAGCCAAGACTCCAGCAAAATGATAAATGAACAGGGTATAATTATAGACTCTCAAGAAATTTGTCCCTAAATTATTTGGAAATATAACAAACAGTGTAGACCCAGATCAGAGGGCTCCTGAAGGAGCCCTCTGATCTGGGTCTACACTGTTTGTAATTGATGGATAATATCTGGTTCCAGTATTATAAAGGTTTACCGAAGAGAATGGCTGTAAGAGATAAAATGACACACAAAAAAATTGGTGCTGATTTAGCTCTAAGATAGAAAACTATATTACTTTGTATAAGTGTACAGTCAAATTTTGTGTTCTCAGATCTTATGATATCTGCAACTCCTTGCCGTAATACTGGACAAAAATAATGCAGAAAGCTCCTGTGCTATAATTCTTTCATAGAAACAGTGCCATTTTCATGTATTTACCTAAGTATATATATCATTTACGGATGCCTTTTAACATTGTCAATGCTGTGAATTTTCAAATGGATATCTTAAATTCCACTTTAATATTAATGACAAGTTGACATTCACTCTGGATTCGAAGTATACTTCACAAAACTATTGTTAAGTATCACAAACACTTGTCTCATCAATGAACCCCTGCGATGGCAAGTTAATTTTGTAGCCTGGTGCCGTCTCAGGGAGGGAATATGGCAATATCGAAAAATAGCTCCATTTTATCTAACTGTACACATGTGGACTAGGCAAACACTGCAGGCCCTGATCTGAGGGCATCTGTTCTGTTCTTTGTCTACACTTTTTGCAAGGGATGTATCGTACTCATGCAGTACCAAGGCACTGTAATTAAATGTTAACCCTTAGCCTGCCACTCACGACTATAGCTCCATATGCAAACAGCTTGGATCCGGATGAGACGCCGAGTAACTCGGCGTCTCATCCGGATCCAAGCTGTTTGACACTCGGACAACATTTTCAGCAATTTTGAGCAACTTTGAAGCACTTTGAAACTTGAAGCAGACGAGAAATGTAGCAGACGACAATTTATTTGGCGGGTTAAGGATTAATGCTTCCTGAAGACTGAAGAGCTATAGAAGAAAGGGTTAATCTACTGTTAAGACCACCCATTTATCTTCTCTGGAATGGCAGCCTGACACAAACATGATTGCATTTTGCCTAACAACCATGACTTTCCAAATGGAATCTTCCATCTTCTAAATGATGACTAGTTCACATTGACTCTTCAGGGTAAAGTGTCTCCGAAATGTTTAAAATTATGGCTAACAGTGCAGACCCAAATCAGAGGGCTCCTATAGTAGTTCTTAGACTGATCTAGGTCTACTCTGTTTGCAAAATGATCAGGTCTCCAGATAAGGGGAGTATTTCAAAAACTTAAATCTTTATTTCTGCATTAAACCCTTCGAGACAATTCTAATGAGAAGTCACACCATAGGATTTAGTGCTGAATTAGTGAGAAAATGTTGGATTTTGATTAGATTACTATATACCTCTTATCTGGAGCCCTAATGATTACACAATATGGCTTATGAATTCATTGTCTTGTGCATAATAGAGAAAGTTACAGTATGAAAGATTGCAAACAGTGATGACCCAGTTCTGTTTAGGCCCTACATTTTGTGGGGCCTTAACAAAATTGCATGAGTTCAAATCACTCGTTAATCATGAATTATCTCTTTTTTGCCAAAAAAGAGAGTATCTTTTAGGAATTTTAAAAACATCTGTTGATGAGATAATTTAAGCAGGTGACATTTTATTTACTTGCTCGATGGATGAATCTCTACAAAAACACCCACGACAATCAGAATAGGCTGATAAGACTCAACATAAAAGACAGTAGGTGGATTTTTGTACCTCAGATGCAAGAAAGCTCTACTTTTTTATATCCCATGCTACAGATTTACTACCAACCCCTATCCTAAAATTATCTAAGTCTCAGTGAAGCACAGCTCCTGATAAGGGGAGTATTTAAAAAAATCAATAAAAAAAAAATCTGCATTAAACCATATGGTGTCACTACTCATTAGAATCGTCTCGAAGAGACGATTCTAATGAGTAGAGTAACACCATAGGATTCTGTGCTGAAAGCTCAACTTTTTTATATCCAATGCTACAACCCCTATCCTAGATTAGTCTCTGAGGTGCTGCAGTTTTTATGCCATAATGGAATTAAACTATTGACGGCTTTCATTCCTTTGCAGTGAGGTGTTTTTGTTTGGTTTGAAAGACTAGAAAGTGTAATTAATAAGATTAGGTCTAGTCTCATCATTGACTCTCTCTTTCTCTGTCTTTGTCTGTCTGTCAGTCTCACATAGTTTGCTCTCTCTCTCTCATTTATTTTCTGCCTGCCTCTTCCTCTGTCACTCTCTTCCTATGTCTGTCTGTCTGTCTCTCTCTCTCTCAGCCTTCGTCTGTCTGTCAGTCTGCATGTCACATACTTGTAAGGCTCTTTGTTCTTTTCTTCACTCTCTACCGTATCTCTCTGGAATTCCAACTGTTACACTAATGATAAAATGACTTATAGACTATACCCAATCCGTTGGTTCATTAGTATTATCCTATGGTAGACAGTCTGCCAGGTTATGGGAGGTCTTGTTTGTTTACACAATACTTGTTCTGCCTACCTGGCGTGTCAGTAGCAGAGCTCCATATAATGAAAGTAGATCTATTCCATAAACTAAAATCTTTATTTCTGCTTTAATCCCTATGATGTCACTATTCATTAGAATCGTCTCGAAGAGACGATTCTAATGAGTAGTAACGCCATAGGGTTTGGTGCTAAAATCAGTGAGAAAATGCTGGATTTGTTCAGTTTACTCCCCCATTATCTGGAGCATTTATAACTTGTGCTGCCTACCTGGCATGTCAGTTTTAACATACCTATACTGTCATATTCCATGACTGACATCTAATTTTACAGGTTCCTCTAAAACTTGTGTTAACCCTTTCCCACTAGTAGTACCTGTTGACTCTTTTAGGTATTCCTTATACAAATGTGCTTTCATTCTCCTATCATGTCCTGATAAAGAGTCATCAGCGCTATATGACCTATTCAGTGCTGTTAAAAAAACTCATCCATCTATCCTACTAATCATCATAGGAAACAATGACAACTTCCTGACATGTGGTTGCTTAACCTTTTGGCTTAAATCAGGCTGAAAAGTAAAGCAAAAAGCTCCTTCAGCCTGCTTTAAGCTAAACCATGACCTATCGTGAAAGCATTGAAAAAAGTAATGGATATGGGGGCAGAGGTCGAATCAGCCACTTTTCTTCGAACACTCAAATACAATAGGGTATGATGCAAAGGGTAGAACATTTTAACCCTGAATTAGTAGTCTACAGATTGAATGAGGCACCAGGAATACCCATGGCGCCAGAGGGTTTATCAGTAATTCTTTAACTTTCTGCACACTATGCAGGTGAATATTAGGTGCATTTAACTATTGCTGACAGTTTGGATCCAGATGATATGCTGAGTAACACTTTGTCTTGTCTGGATCCAAACTGTATGACACTGAGGATATTATTTTGAAAGGAAGTTTGAATAAATCAACCCTAAAAATGATGACTTACAGATGACTTTGGGTTTATTCTTTTAACTACACTGTCTGCTTCAAAATTGTTGACTGCTTTAAAATTGAAGCCTACTCTTATCTGAATCTATTTCTTCTTCATTTTTGCAGATTTACAATAAATCTGAGGGGCAAACAGTTTGGATTCTGATCATAGATCAGACTCCCAAGTTATTCTGCATGATCAGGATCCATTATGTTTGGAAATGTCAAGGCATCCTTATTCTAACGTCTAAAAGATAAAACCTGATGTATGCTTCAAACATGTTGTATGCAAAATATTAAAATTTAAAATAAAGTTAACTTTTTATTTTGTTTGATGTATCAAAAATTTTAGTACATGTATGAGAAAAGTACATGTTAGTCGATTTTCATTTTGATTTTGATCCAAGGTGGCATCTGATCTGGATAATAGCTACAAACATTTTAGTCAAACGAATGATACACATTGCATGATAAGGGTTAGGCAGAAATAAAAACATGGAGATAAAGCTGTTTAGAGTAAATTAACCTTCTCTGCTGCACCTGCTGAGAAAGGTGAGCTTGGATGTGAACCTTTTACATGCTACAAGAGAGATAACCAACAGTTCAGGGCTCCAGATAAGGGGGAGTTTTCTGAACAAATCCACCTTCTTCTCACTCATTTCAGCACCAATCCTATGGTGTAACTACTCATTAGAATCGTCTCGAAGAGACGATTCTAATGAGTAGTGACACCATAGGGTTTAATGCAGAAATAAAGATTTTAGTTTTTGAAAAACTACTCTTATCTGGAGCCCTGCAGTTATAGAACTGTACAGAAAATTATCAGATTACACTGTGGTACAGTGTTCCCTCCCCAGAGCACCAGATAAGGGTAGTTTTTCAAAAACTAAAATCTTTATTTCTGAATTTAACCCTATGGTGTCACTACTCATTTGAATCGTCTCTTCGAGACGATTCAAATGAGTAGTAACACCATAGGATTTGGTGCTAAAAAGAGTGAGAAAATGTTGGATTTGTTGAAATAACTACCTCTTATCTGGAGCCCTGCCTCCCTACAACAGCCCTCCGAACAAGGACTCCCTCTTTACAAAGACCCTAGCTGCACTTCACAACACACGACAATTATGTCTAACACTTTCACTATTATCAGCGACTTAAAATCGTTGTCTGCTGTTTTAATCAAAGTTATATATAAGTGGAAATTTTGATGTAATAAATATAATGACTGGTGACAAATTGAATCCAGATCAGACGCCGCTTTACGCGTCGTCGTCTTATCTGAATTCAAGCTGTTTGCAAATGTAAGCCAAATCTTGATTTTTCCCTCCCTACAATGACTCCCTCCGAACAACACACACAATCTTTGTCTCCCATTGGATGTTGTTAAGATGGGAGCATTAAATTTAGAAACAGATTTATAACCCTATACTCCACAGCCTGTTTCTTAAGTGTTGAAAATAGGTGACCACTTAAAGCAGGTTGTAAATAAAGCCTTTTTACACCTCTATTTATTCCTCCACTGAAGAAAATAGTTCCAATTTATACAGCCAAGAATATGTACCAGAAGAAATATTTTCTATATCTTAGCAGATGGTAGCTTAAAGCAGGCTGAAAGTAAAGCAGAATGTGCCTTAAGGCACATTCTGCTTTACTTTCAACCTGCTTTAAGTGGTCATCTATTTTCAAAGCTAGAAATAGGCTAAGAGGTAATGGGTTAAGCTTCTATCTGCTAGCAGTAATAGGAAATACTTCTTTTGGTGCACATTAAAGAGTGTATAAAGTGGAACTATTTATTTAGTGGAGGAATAAATTAAGTGTTAAAAGGCACATTTATGGAGTAAAAATGGGTTAATAGAAGACTTAGCTGCACATGTACTACATGATAACGAATCAAATATCAATAAGCATCTGATAAGGAAACAGAATTGCTTCACTGATCAGAAGGAAATTGTCTCGGTAAAAATTCAAAAAACTAAAATCGCTTCGAAGATTGACAAACGTGTCCACCATTAAACAGCAGTTGTCAGGAGAATTTTTGCAAATGAGATTTGGTTTCTTATCGTAATCGGTGTTTTGCGGAATATATCTCCATAAATAACCATACTGTCTTCAGGCAGGGCTCCAGATAAGAGGGAGTAATCTGAACAAATCCAGCATTTTCTCACTCATTTCAGCACCAATCCTATGGTGTTACTACTCATAAGAATCGTCTAGAAGAGACGATTCTAATGAGTAGTGACACCATAGGGTTCCATGCTAAAATAAAGATTTTAATTTTTGAAATACTCCACTTATCTGGAGCCCTGTTCAGGTTCTTACAAAACAGTGAAGTTGCATATAACTCTCCCCTTTTAAACCAAACTAATCGCAAAGAAATGTAATAAATTGTAGAATAAGTGGGTTTTATGTAAATGTTAAAAGATTGATTAAAATCTTGGTGATAAACAGTTACATGATATTTGATCTGGTTCCAAACTGTTTACAATGAACTATACATCATTGTTTAACCCCTTTACCCCATAAATTCTCCCTTTTACACCTCTAATTTATTCCTTCACTATAGAAAATAGTTCCACTTTATACAGTCATGAATATGTATCATCAAGAATATTTTCTTTATTCTAGAAGGCAGTAGCTTAAAGCAGGCTAAAAGTAAAGCAGAATGCACCTTAAGGTGCATTCTGCTTTACTTTCAACCTGCTTTAAGTAATCACGCTTGAAAAATAGAAAATTTTCGGATTTTTCAAGATCAACTTGTGGCCGTCCTGCTATACTTGGACATTGCTGAATGAATTGGCAGTATGGTATCTTGATTGTTCACCCCATACTACGGTTTTCCTTAATGTCACCCTTTTTATCGGAAGAGTAAGATAAGAGCTTTGAATAATAAGTTGTTTTGTTTTGTTTTTTTGTTTTTTTTCCATAAGCCAAAGTTGTCGTCTGCTACTGTTCTAAAAATAGAATTTTAAAAAGTTTCTTTAAAAAATAGTGTCAGAGTGTCAAACAGTTTCAATGCTGATGAGACGGCCATAGTTACTCGGTGTCCCATCTGGTTCCAAACTATTTGCAAAAATCGTCGTCTGCTACTGTTCTAACAATAGAATTTTCCAAAGTTGCTTTTAAAGAATATTGTCAGAGTGTCAAAAAGTTTGAATGCTGATGAGATGAAGAGTTACTCGGCGTCCCATCTGGTTCCAAACTATTTGCAAAGGAAACAAAAATTGTCGTCTGCTACTGTTTTAAAAATAGAATTTTTCAAAAGTTTTCTTTTAAAAAATATTGTCAGAGTGTCAAACAGTTTGAATGCTGATGAGACGGCGAGAGTTACTCGGCGTCTCATCTCACTGGTTCCCGTGGTTTCACTGTTTGTGTGTAAATAGTAAAATAACAAATGATTCAGTGAGCAGTTATTTTATTTCAGTTTTCAGGGAGAAGTCAGTTTCATGTATTATCATGTAAACATAAACATCTGCCGGAGTCCGAGTTCTTTCGGTATTGGAGATACAGTCAAAGCTCAAACTTAACTCTTTTCATGCTGGATATTTTTTCCCGTCTGCAACCTTTGTCGTCTGCTATTGTTCTAAAAATATTTTTTTCTAAATTTCTTTTCAAAACATGGTCAGAGTGTCAAAGAGTTTGGATCCTGATGAGATGCCGCCTTATGCGGCGTCTCATCTGGATCCAAACTGTTTGCTAAGGTAATCACTGTGGCAATTATATCCCCCGCCAATAGCATGCATAGAGTTAATGCCCACTCAATGAATCAAGGACTGTGATCTCTTGCAGGCAGGTGGCTACTTGAATGCAGGACAGAAGTAAGGCAGAAAGCTCCTTTAGGAGCTTTCTGCCTCACTTCTGCCCTTCATTCAAGCTTCCACCTATCTATTTTGAATGTATATATTCATCTATATTTTAATGGTATTTGAGGATAGGATTGACTGTATGGCTAAAAGGATCTCTCTTCATTCCGGAGTAAAAAGTATTTTGATTGAGTTTCTGTGTATATTTTTACTCCGCCATAAAGTGCTTCTGTTTCTAAAAGCTCCAAGCCACAATATCAAATTAATCCTTCTTACATTTTTCCCTGATGTTGATTATTCTTAAAGCAAAAATATAGTTCACTTTAAACAAGTTGTCACCTTGAAAAAATGCTGTCTTGGACAAGATGTAAATATAACTTTTTCCTTTCTTCACCCATTACCCAATAGCCTGTATCTCAGTAACCCCATAGTCTTAAAGCAGGCGCATTCTGCTTTACTTTCAGGCTGCTTTCACCGCCTAAAGTCGAATTTGCAAAAAGTTTCGATCCTGATCAGATGCCGCTTTACGCGGCGTCTGATCAGGATCAAAACTGTTTGACATCCGTTTCGATATGTCTTATGTCATACTCTCTTAATTCTAACTTTGAAATGATATTGCAGATAACAATATTGAAGCAGACGACACAATAACGGTGTAGGGGTAAAAAACTCAAAAATAATTTGGCGCTGAAAGGGTTATAATTAAGCTGCCATCTGCTAGAGTACAGAAAATATTTCCTATGACAATATTTATGACTGTATAAAGTGGAACTATTTTCTTCAGTAGAATAATACATTAGAGGTGTAAAAAGGCGTATTTATGGGGTAATGGGTTAAAACAAGTTGTCCTCTTCTACAGATCTAAATATAACTTTTTCCTTTCTTAAAGCTGCAAATGTTCAATATGGGTGTCAAATTGAAGACTTTGACAAGATGGGTAATGACAGTTCAGTGCTTCATCTGTACGATTTGTCACATTTTCGCCATTGGCACGCAAGACGTTCACACTTTCCTCCACATAACCACCATAGGACACCTTCTTCTGCATTAGCACCACAAAATAACACATTCAGCCCTAGCGATTAGTATAATCGTCATTTACAATCAGTGTACCTGTGAAGATTGCACTTGTCCCATGCAAACAGTTTGCAGTTAAGGAGCCCTCTGATCAGGGTCTACATTGTTTGTCATTTCGAAATATATTGTTAAAGTCAACCCTTAATATTAAGAAATGGATTAGACTGATTTTGAAATTGAAATTGTTCATTAAAAGTTTCAGGGGTGAATGAATTAATGTTCATCAATGCTGTTTGGATACAAATGGCATTCTATCAGAGCAAGATAGAAGTAAGCTTTTTGCTTTACTGTCATCTTGCTTTAACCCTTTACCCCATAGCCTATTTCTAAGTTTTGAAAACAAATGCATGATCCGTTAAAGCAGGTTGAAAGTAAATCAGAATGCACCTTAGGTGCATTCTGCTTTACTTTCACCCTGCTTTAAGCTGCTATCTGCTAAAATATATAAAACAGTTCTTATGATATTCATGACTGTTTAAATTGGAACTCTTTTCTTCAGTGAAGGAATAAATAAATGGTATAACGGGTTAAATGCAGTTATAAAATATATAGGTGATTTGAAACTTCGGTTAAGGAGAAAAGAGTAAAAAGGAGCTATCTGCCTTACTTTCATTTCTGCATGAAGTTCCATCCTATGGTAATGCAAAGAAATGTATTTTAGAATGGTTGCTAAGTTACACAATTTTGTCTCTGGCTGTAGCATGACTTTGGTTTATTGCAACAGAGCTCCAGATAAGGGGAGTATTTCAAAAACTAAAATCTTTATTTTTGCATTAAACCCTTTGGTGTCACTACTCATTAGAATCGTCTCTTTGAGACGATTCTAATGAGTAGTTACACCATAGGATTTGGTGCTAGAATAAGTAAGAAAATGTTGGATTTGTTCAGTTTTCTCCCTCTTAACTGGAGCCCTGTTACAAAACAAACATCATGATTTACTGATTGACAAATAGTTTTTTGTGATTTTCTCATCTCGTGTTTTTCTTGTTAAATAGTTTTTGTTATTCATGTTACGTCTATTCAGTTATGTACAGTTGACTCTGTGTCAAGCTGCATGAAGCTCTTGGAAGTATACTTAAGATATATACTTTCTTTGCAAACAATATAGACCCAGATCAAAGGGCTCTTAAAGGATCCCTATGATCAGGTTCTGCACTGTTTGTAATACAGATAAACCCCTCGGGAGACAATACAAACTATAATCATACAAAATAGATGAGTCCATTTGAAAATTCAGCACTGACAGGGGTAAAACAAAGGAGTTAAACAGTACATGTACAGCGGAAAAGACGTTATTCTTTCCCATCAAACATGTTTCTGCTACAACAATTATGTCTATTGCAAACAGTTTGGCGCCAGATCAGACGCCGGGTTACCCGGCGTCTGATATGGCTCCAAAGTGTTTGCCACTCGGATTAAAATGAATTGTCCATGTTTTCAAGAAATTGCCATTTTCTACATGTTAATGCATTGCATTTGCATTTCCTTAGTTCAAATAGGGAAATGATATCATTGCCACTGTATGGTAGTTAATGGGTTTTTGATGTATGATGGTAGTTACAGATCTGGCAGTTATCAATTTTCTTTCAGTATTAATTGGTGGTGGAGAGAAATTGAAATCTATCACAACCGCTAGTAAAGATGCATCTGGACGTAGAATTTAAATTTTCAGTGTTTTACAACACAGATAAGACTACAATTATTATCATGAATCCATGATGGTTTTCTGAATGGTCATGCAAAGCAATGAAATGATTTTTGAATGAAATTGTATTATGGGTCATGGCATATAATATAAAGCATGTTTTTAGGAAGGAGTTTTAACCCTTTACCCCATAGCCTGTTTCTAGTTTTGAAGACAGGTGATCACTTAAAGCAGGTTGAAAGTAAAGTAGAATGCACCTTAACCCTTTCCCCAATAGAAGCGACTTTTAGCGCATTCATTTTATTCACCCGCCAAAGAAAATAGTTCCATTTTATACTGTCATGAATATGTACCATAAGAAATATTTTCTATATCCTAGCAGATAGTAACTTAAAGCAGGCTGAAAGTTTACTTTCAACTTGCTTTAATAGGTCACATATCTTAACTACTAGAAACAGGCTATGGGGTAATGGGTTATGGCGCATTCTGCTTTACTTTCAGCCTGCTTTAAGCTATATTATCTGTTACGATATAGAAAATATTTCTTACGATACTGGATATATATTCATGACTGCAATGGAGGAATAAATTAAAGGCATAAAAAAGTGTATTTATCAGGGCTCCAGATAAGAGGTAGTTTTTTCAACAAATCCAACATTTTCTCACTCTTTTTAGCACCAAATCCTATGGTGTTACTACTCATTAGAATCGTCTCGGAGAGACGATTCTAATGAGTAGTGACACCATAGGGTTTTATTCAGAAATAAAGATTTTAGTTTTTGAAAAACTACCCTTATCTGGAGCTCTGATAGGCATAAAAAAGTGTATTTATGGGGAAATGGGTTATAACATGTTTTAAGGAAGGCATTTTAAAAGCTAGATTAAAGTAAAGCAGAAATCATATTGTGCTAGGCATCCCCGTGCTGTAACTACAAATCAGACAAGCCCTTCTTTGGGTAGACATTGTGTATGTGTGTGTGGGGGTGGGGAATTTTATATTTATGTTGATTTGTATAGGTGGCCTAATGTTAATCAAAGAAAGAATTTCTTTCAATGTATGTCAGGCTGTTATACATGCCCTCATGCTGTTACACCCCTTGAATGCTATGTAATATTTCCGTCTGTAATTATTGTCGTTTGCCAAATTTCTAAAATCAAATTTTTCTAAAAATTATTTTACAAAATAGGATCAGAGTCTCAAACCATTAGGATCCTGGTGAGACACTGAGTTTGTCAGTGTCTCATCAGGATCTAAACTGTTTGCAAAGACATTAATGTTTCTCCCGTTAGTGTTTAAGAATCAAGGTAATGACAGCATGACAGATTTGTCAAAAGCGTTTCTTCTTCTATTTAACCACATTCAATGAACATATCACAGTTTAATAGTGTAGCTAAAATAGCATAATTACTACCAGATTTGTTCGGAAGATTACTTTATACCGTAAAACCCCTCGAAAACTGAACAATTTTCATGAACAATTTGGCCTTTTAAAGCAGGTGGATGCTTATAATTCAGCTAAAAAGTAATACAGAAAGTTAACACAGGAATCTTTCTGCATTTTAGTTCCCAATTAAGAAAGCACCTGCAGTAAAGAAAATGGATAATTACTTATTCTAAGTGAAACTTTTAGAGAGGGTATACTATGTTCAGGTACAGAAATGTTTTCATACTTTGGGATAATTGATTTGTCAGTAGGGGTTATCCTCTAACTCTTTGCATGCTGGGTAAATTTTTCATCTGCAAAAATTGTCGTCTGCAACTTTTCTAAAAATAAACTATTCTAAACTCCTTTTCAAAACAGGGTCAGAGTGTCAAACAGTTTGGATCCTGATGAGAAGCGGTGTAACGCGGCGTCTCATCAGGGTCCAAACTGTTTGCAAAGGCAATCATTTGCGGTTATACCCGCCGCTAGCATGCAAAGAGCTAATATGATGAAACTTTTCATACAGGCTAATCCCACTTTTGAAAATATGGACAAAATAATGTTTTAAATTCTGAAAAAAATTAAAGGTAAAGCAAACTGTGTAGACAATGATCAGAGGGTTCCTTACCGAGCTCTCTGATCAGGGTCTACACTGTTTGCAAACTATGGATACATGTGTGTTCCCGGAATAGAAAGGGTTTATAATGGAGTTTTCAGTGATGGAGGTCTTGTATTTATACAGTGATAGGTCTATGCTATTCCTAAGTGGCTGTTGAATAGAGAAACCCTGGGGTTTTCTATGCTTATTTATGCTGAACACTGGCTCTTTAATCAAAATTTTATAGTGGGAGGTCCTAATTGTGATGTAGTTAACACTTTTCTCACATAACTACCCCTGTTTTCTATAGCGAACAACGATGACCAACATTCTTATCTCCAACATGTGTGAGATCAATTTGATGACGTCACCATAACGTCACTATTATTAACGGCGTTTTGACGTCACTGGGTTCCAAAAAATTTGCATATTGCTTTAAAAATAGCTTAAATCGTTTATAATGTGAGAAAAAGAATCCGTCGCTCGTCGATGTTTAAGACAAGTTGATCTCAAACTCGTCTAGAATAGAAAAGTTATTAAGCTCGCCAAGGCTCGCTTAATAATATTTCAATTCTAGACTCGTTTGAGATCAGCTTGTCTTAAACATCGACGAGTGACAGATCCTATATTTCTCCAGTACCACTCATCTGTGTATGTGTCTCTCTGTGCTTCCCTCATTCTCTCTGTTTCTCCTGGATGTCTGTATCTCTTACTCTCTGTCTGTCTGTATATCTGTCTCTCTCTTGCTCTCTGTCAGTGTTTCTCTCTCCCTCTGTATGTCAGTCTGTCTGATTCACTTTATCTATCTCTGTCTCTCTTTCTCTCTATCTCTCTCTCTCTCTCTCTCTCTCTCTCTCTCTTTCTCTTTATGTCTGACACCTCAGTTCTGTCTCTCCATTTCAATCTGTCAATCTATCAATTTCTTTCTAACTCTGTCTCAATTGATTCACTTGTCTTTCATTCAGCCTCAATAAATGGTCGCTGAACACAAGGATGGCTGTATGTAATCTAGAAAATATGCCATAATTTACTGTTCCAGCACAATAATTATCTGCTACACAGATAAACAAGAACATTGGGGAAATATAATTACAAGTTGTAGACAATTTATGTATATTTCTAAAAGATGAAATTCAAGCAAAAATATAGTTATGAGCTAAAGAGAGCGAGCTAGAGAGTAAGAAAGACAATGGGATATTACAAAAGACATAAACAGAAAAGGAGATACAAGTGAATCAATTGACTGTATACAGTGGAACCATTTTCTTCAGTGGAGGAATAAATTAAAGGAGTAAAAAGGTTTAGTTGTGGCAAATGGGTTAAGAGGAGTAAAAAGGTTTAGTTGTGGCAAATGGGTTAAGACTAGAAACAGGCTATAAGGTAAAGTGTTAAAAGCGCCTGTCCCCAAGTGAAATGCCCCAATGCAGAGGGGAGCCAAGATAACCATCTGTTTATGTAATGTTACCAGGGGCCTCTTGATTTTAAGATTAGAATTTTTGAAAAGCTTGACAGGCCCTGTTGTTTGACCTGTAAGTCAACACTGAGTGGTTTAATCTGGGGTTTGTGCCCATTTGGGTCATTGTTGGTTGTTTTTGTCCGATTAAAGAGGCTTGTGTTTGATTTTGTGTCATTTTGGGCCATTATAGATGGCTTTAGGTAGACTGGTATTAGAGTGTATTAGGTGGATTTCTGTGTATGTTTTAAATGTATTGAGGAAAACAAGCAACGGGTACGGAACATGTAAGGCTAAAGCGATTAAAGATGTAAAACCCATTGAAAGTGATTTCAAAGCTCAAGTAGGGATTAACCATTTCAACTCTAGGAAATTCTCATTGAGAGTGTTAATGTAACTTGCAAACATTTTGGATCCAGTTCAGGCCCCATGTGTCATGGGGCCTGATCTGGATCCAAATTGTTTGTTTATGAGACCCTGTTTCTGTAAATATAATTAATGAAGACTGAACCAGTCTGGGATTTGAAGCAGACAACATTTTTCAGCATTTGACTTGTACCCAGTATTAAATGTGATTTTGCTACTCAAAATGGATCAAGGAAAAGCAGTTGTGATTTATTATTATAAACCCTTGTATTGCTGAACTTTCAAATTTTCTGATAAATGTTCAGTTAACCATAGCTCACTAACCCATTACCCCTTAAATACGCCTTTTTACGCCTTAAATTTATTCCTTCACTGAGGGATGTATTCTAGCAGATGGTGGCTCAAAGTAGGCTGAAGTTAAAGCAGAATGCACCTTAACCCTTTACCCAATAGCCCGTTTCTAGTTTTGAAAATAGGTGACTATATAAAGCAGGTTGAAAGTAAAGCAGAATGTGCCTTAAGGCACATTCTGCTTTACTTACAGCCTGCTTTAAGGTACCACCTGCTAGAACAAAAAAAAAATTCTGTATAAATTGGAACTTATTTTCTTCAGCTGAGGAATAAACTGAATGCGCTAAAAGGCGTTCTATTGGGAAAAGGGTTAAGGCACATTCTGCTTTACTTTCAGTCTGCTTTAAGTGAACACCCATCTTCAATTCTAGAAACAGGCTATGGGGTAAAGGATTAACTGGATCAGTCTCAGGAGGAGTGGAGGAATAAGTTAAAAGTCGTAAAAGGGTGCATTTATGGAGTAATGGGTTAAGCAACCCCCTGTCTACAGAACAGGTAATATTTACCGAGAACATTATGTGACTACGGTCAGAGCAGTTTGATTCCTTATGTCTGTGACCGAATTACTGGATGTCTGAATCCAAACTCAGGGCTCCAGATAAGAGGGAGTAAACTGAATAAATCCCACAGTTTCTCACTCATTTCAGCACCAAATCCTATGGTGTGACTACTCATTAGAATCGTCTCTTCGAGACGATTCTAATGAGTAGTGACACCATAGGGTTTTATACAGAAATAAAGATTTTAGTTTTTGAAATTCTCCCCTTATCTTGAGCCCTGAAACAGTTTGTAACAGAAATCACAGATTTGCGATTCCGTTCTGCTTACAAAGACTTAAATTCTTGACATTTCTAAAACATCTTGAACATGTTAATCGGAGCGGCTAGATTAAAACCATGGGGGAATATTTTGGGAGAAATAAATGCCTCAACATTGGCAGGTTTTTTGAAGAATCATGACCAGTTATATGTCAACAGTGTGGCAAATAGATTTTGTCTATTTCTATGACAGATCCCATGTCTAACTTGAGTTAACCTTTTCCAACTGGTAATACAGTAACTAGTGTGTTCAGCAAAGAAATCGATGGCCATCGATTGCGAGTTGACTACCGGTCTGAAATAGAGTCGTTGGCCATTGATTGTGAGTTGGCTACCTGTCTGAAATAGAGTGGAGAAAACTTTATTTTTCCGTTTAAATGCAAATGCATAATTGCAATGAAATATAGAAAATGACAACTTTTTGACAATTCTGACTACCAGTTTTAATCTGAGTGCAAACAGTTTGGAGCCTGATTATGATCTGGCTGCAAACTGTTTGCAATTATGGAATTAATAGTTTAAGGGTAAACGCTTTTATTTTGAAAGAATACGTTTTATCAACTGTACTCTGCACGCTGCACATGGGGCACAAACTGCTAACCTAAGCCGCAAACAGTGGCAACTGAACCCGCTACTGGACATTGTCTCTAGCAGATACATCGCACAGTGATTACCTTTGCAAACAGTTTGGATCCAGATGAGACGCCGCATAATGCGGCATCTCATTAGGATCCAAACTGTTTGACCTTCTGACCAGGCTGAGACAATTCTAATGAGTAGTAACACCATAGGGTTTGGTGCTGAAATAAGTGAGAAAATGTTGGATTTGTTGAGTTTACTCCCTCTTTTCTGGGGCCCCTGATAATAGTAGTTCAATGGTTAAGACATGTTGCCACTTAACCCTTTCCTACATACTCATCATGCTTTACTTTCAACCTGCTTTAAGTAGTCTTTTATCTTCAAAACTAGAGACAGGCTATGGGGTAATGAGTTAACTCTTTCCTCCCTGAAACTTTAAATGGACAATTCCAGTTTCCATTTTTGTCTAGTCCATTTCTGACTTTTAAGGGTTATTTTTGTCAATGTTAAATTGGCATTATGACAAACAGTGAATACCCTGATCAGAGGGCTCCTTTTGGAGCCCTCTGATCTGGGTCTTCACTGTTTGCATAGGACAATTGTACTATTCACATGTACACTGTTTGAAAAGGACGCCTATATGCGGGACTAGGGTTCAAAAGGTTAAGACAGGTTGCCACTTAACCCTTTGGTACATACTCATCAGTGCATTAAATCAACTCCGCCAACCATTAGTACAAATCATATGTATCCACTTTGATATAACATAAACTGGATGTCCCTGTTTGATACCCTTTCACCTGCTACATGTATTAGCGTATAAACATAATGTTTGTGTTGTCAGAAAAAGTTGTAGACCCTGATCAGACAGTTCCTTAAGTCCTGCATTGTTCTCTTATATGTCTGTGTGTAACAGCCTTTCACCTGCTTTTATAGCATATTTAACCCATTACTCCATAAATATGCCCTTTTTCGCCTTTAATTTATTCCTCCATCAAAGAAAATAGTTTCTTTAAATTTATACAGTCATAAATATGTTCGATAAAAAATATTTTCTATATTTAGAAGATGTTAGCTTTTTACGCCTTTAATGTATTCCTCCATTGAAGAAAAAAGTTGCAATTTTACAGTCATAAATATGTTTGATAAAAAATAGTTTCTAAATTTAGTAGATGTTAGCTTAAAGCAGGCTGAAAGTAAAGCAGAATGTGCCTTAGGCACATTCTGCTTTACTTTCAACCTGCTTTAAGTGGTCACCTATTTTCAAAACTAGAAACAGGCTGTGGTGTAAAGGGATACAACATATATAAACATATATTGGTGTTGTAAGAAAACAGTGTAGACCCTGATCAGACAGTTCCTGAAGGCCTATACCCTGTTTCTCTTATATGACTTGTCTGATAAAAAAACATGTAAAAGTTAAGACAATAGATATTCATAGTGAGTGAAGTTTATTATTCAACCCCACCCCCACAATATTGATTGCCCCTTGGATATTGTATATTTTTGCAAACTGTTATGGATCCAGATCAGGCCCCTCAAAATGTGGAGACCCATATTCAGGTTCCAAACAGTAAGTCCGTTTTGTCACTCTGATAGTAATTCTACAGACAAATGTGAAGTCTGATCTTAGGTTCCAAGCGGATTGTTCTCTGATAATTATTCTGCAGAATAAACAAAAGAAAAGGTTATAGATATAGATTTAGCTGAACACATTTTAAGCAGATCTCCCTGAAGTGGTAGGTCCAGATCAGTATCAAAACTGTTTGTTACTTTTGCATTTCTACACATTTACAGGAGAAGTGGTTAAATTTAGAATAGCAAATGAAATTAATGAAGCAGCCGACAACTATGCAAGCAGACGACACTCACACTTTCCCACTGTTAAAAGGATAAACCTATGGGCTATGTTAAATCCTTTGAATACTAAATAACTGTCATCCACTTAAAATGTCCTCTGCTTAAAATCGTTGAATTCAAACCATTTCTTTATGTAAATATGTAGAAATATGTTATCCGGGATGACAAACTGTTTGGATCCAGATCAGGCCCCACTGTTAGTGGGGCCTGGATCCAAACTGTTTGCAAACATTGTCTATAAGAGTTCCTAGTCCAAAGGTTAACCCTGTAACTACTGTAGATGGAATATTGAAGACTTTTGCAAACAGTTTGGAACCAGATCAGACCCCACTCTAAGTGGAGCCTGATCTGGATCCAAACTGTTTGTTAACTTAATTAGATAGCATTTCTACATTTATAAATGAAAAAACTTCAATTAAGCACAGAAAATTTTAGCTGACGACATTTTAAGCAGACGACATTTGTTTTAGGAATTTAAGGGTTCACCTTTTGCACACACTGGGCAAAATATTGTTAACAAACAGTTTGGATCCAGATGAGATGCTGAGTTACTTGGCGTCTCATCTAGATCTGAACTGTTTGTCACTTCGGTGATATTTTCTGCGATAAAATGCATTTTTCTCAAATGTAAAAATGGTTGCAGGCGATAAATTTAGCAGACGACAATTACGGTATATAGCACTTAGAAGGATAGCTTTTACCATGCTTGTGCCTCAGTGATAACCTTTGCAAACAGTTTGGATCCAGATGAGATGCCGTGTACACGGCGTCTCATCAGGATCTAAACTGTTTGACACTCTGACCCTGTTTTGAAAATAAACCTAGAAAATTCTAATTTTAGAAAAGTAGCAGACGACAATTATTGCAGACGAAAAACGTTACCCAGCATGCAAAGAGTTAATATCGGAGAGAGAGTTGTTTCATACAAGCGAAGTGAGCCAGCCGATATAGAAGTGTTTTGTGTTTACAGGCTGTTCGGAGCCGCTCGGTGTAATTAGTCTTGTTGTATTAGACTGTCGGTGTGTTTGGAGCAGAAATTTTGAACGATTCATGCAGAAAATAAGAGAATTAGGTGAAAGACAGCACGGATAAAAAACACCCGAGGACATTTTTATGTTGTCCGTTGTCTGTTATTAATGTCTTTTGAAGGGTCGAGCTTGCGTGTAATTTCTGTCTTGTGTGGATCAACATGTTGTGTGTATAGAGAGCGGGTGGGGTAACTTTTATACTGTTTACATTTGAAGGGATTTTTTGTGTGTTTTTACAGTGGTGGATATTGTGTATTTGTTAGGGATTAAGGGAGTGAAAGAGGGATTTACTAAGTGATTGTCTAGACTCATGTTTATGATTGATGTGTGGATTAAGTTCAGAAATTATTTTGCTGTTTTTAAGTACATCAAAACTATACAAACAAAGGTTGTGTTGTATTGTCATATTCTGCTTTATGTCTTGATCAGCCATTTATCCTATAGCCTGTTTCTAGTATTGAAGATATGTGATTACTTAAAGCAGGTTGAAAGTAAAGGAGCACATGTATTAAGACGCATTCTGCTTTACTGTCAGCCTGCATGAAGCTATCATCTGGTAGGATATAGAAAATATTTCTTATGATACATTTTCTTGACTGAATAAATCTGAACTATTTTCTTCAAAGGATAAATAAATTGAAAGCGTAAAAATGTGTATTTATGGAGTAATGAGTTATTATAAGAATCATCTTAATTGCCTTTCTCCTGCCATAAGCATATATTGACCCTTTTGAAAACAGTGTAGACCCAGACCAGACAGCTCCTGGAGGAACTGTCTGATCAAGGTCTGCATTGTTATCTTACAGGATCTGTTTGCAGTAAGTCAGCATAAATTTCCCTTATTTTATAAGCCAGTTTGATAGTTGAGATAATTTATCAGCTAGTTCATATGGCATAGTTTTATATACAAATATTTAATGGGAGAAGCATTGTAGAGACAATTATTATAGAGTTTGGCAAAGCCATAAGCTAGAATTATTGGCTCTTGTCATAAGGGTCCTGAATTATTTGTTGTTTTGTATACCATCAACCCCTATTTAAGCCATTACCCTATAGCCTGTGTCTAGTTTTGAAACATGTGACCAATTAAACCAGGTTGAAATTAAAGCAGAATTATGCTTTAAATTTATTCTTCCACTGAAGAAAATAACTCAAATCGATACAGTCATGAATATGCAGTTATGCACCATTAAAGAATATTCTATTTCCTAGCAGATAGCAGTTTAAAGTGAAGCAAAGCAGAACGTGCACATTCAATTTTACTTTCAACCTACTTTAACCCTTTACCTGATAGCATATTTCTAGTACTGAAAATAGGTGACTACTTTAAATCAGGTTGAAAGTAAAGCAGAATGCGCCTTAAGGCGCATTCTGCTTCACTTTCAGCCTGCTTTAAGCTATCATGTGCTTGAAACTTGAAAATATTCCCCATAATATATATTCATGACTGATTAAATTGGAACTATTTTCTTCAGCGGAGGAATAAATCATATTCGCTAAAAGGCGCTTCCATGGGGGAAAGGGTTAAGTGGTGATGCATCTGTCTTGGATACTAGTAATGGGGTAAGGATGTGTGTGAATCAATTTTTATCTGGAGCTCTGTATTGAATTCTAGCAATATCAGTTGAACATCAAGCCAATGGACTTGATGTTTGCCTTTAAAGTAGAAATTGAAGCCAGATTGACTTGGAATAGAACTTTTGCAGTTAAAACTTAATTGGCAATCATGTTTTGCTAGCAATCCTTGCACACATTATGCCCATAAAGAGTACACATGTCCTGTGCAAACAATGCAGTCCCAGACCAGAGGGCTCGCGAGGAGACCTCTGGTCTTGACCTGCACTGTTTGTCATTCTACAAAATACTTAATAAAACAACCACTAGACTTAACCCATAGCCTGATTCTAGTTTTGAAAATAGAGGTGACCACTTAAAGCAGGTTGAAAGTAAAGCAGAATGCGCCTCAAGGCGCATTCTGCTTTACTTTCAGCCTGCTTTAAACTACCATCTGCTAGAATATAGAAAAAAGTTCTGCTTATACATATTCTTAACTGTATAAATTGGAACTATTTTCCTCAATGGAGAAATGAATTTAAGGCGTAAAAACTAAAAAGGCGTAAAAACTAAAAAGGCCTATTTATGGGGTAAGGGATTAATTAGAAATTAGAATTGTCCATTAAAAGTTCTCGGGGCGAATGAGTTAAAATTCAATTAACAATTATGTTTCTATTAACCAAGTGCACTAGCAGTCGGAATTATTCATCCATTTATAACAATTTTATTTCTATTTCTTTCAGCTTTGGGATTAGTAGCTTATCAGCCCAGGGAACAGCGGAGCCAACTTTATAAACAGACAACCGGCCAGAGCTGAACACGTCTTTCACGCGGATTATACATTTTACACGGATTACACAGTTCACAAGGAACCATGTAGATGAATTAGTGGCAAAATATTCAATTATTTTCGCATAAACAATTCCGCAACTCTGGGATATAATTCGCTCATTTGTTTTCTTTCAACAAATGTGGCTACAGACCGAAAATGAAGAGACATAAACGCTGAGTGTTTATAATAGAGAGGTGTATACCTCTTTAGAAAAAAAAGACGAGAATCCCATTCGAGTTGTGCAGGATTTAGAGTAGAATTTAGGGAGTTACTGTGTCAATCCACTTGGATTATCATTTGTGAAGTATTATTCACGTTGGGATATATAGGTCCTGTAAGGATATATACGTCGTGTAGGGATATATAGGTGCTGTGTGTTGTTGTTGTTGTTTTTTGGCCGGGGCGTGGAGTTCAGGGACTGTGTCAGTATGGGAATCGTACGGACGTTGTCGTCACTCAGGACAGTGGAATACATTGTGGTGCTTTTCTGTGTTCACTGGATAACTAGTTTCTCGAAAGGTAAGCAAAGTTACTCACTTATACAGGATTTCAGATAAGATTTTCTCACTCATTTTTGCACCAAATCCTATGGTGTTCTACTCGTTAGAATCATCTCGAAGAGACAATTCTAATGAGTAGTGACACCATAGGGTTTAATACAAATATGAAAAATTTACTCACTTATAGAGGGTTCCAGATATGAGGGAGTAAATTGAATAATTTCCAGATTTTCTCGCTCATTTTTGCATCAAATCCTATGGTGTCACTACTCATTAGAATCGTCTCGAAGAGACGATTCTAATGAGTAGTGACACCATAGGGTTTAAAGGGAAAAAAAAGATTTTAGTTTTTGAAATACTCCCCTTATCTGGAGCCCTGTTATAATAGAATATAATCTCCTTTAGTGCCACAATAATATTATAGAACCTTTGCCTGTACTCCCTTTGTCTGGTACCCTGTCTATTTCATCCAGAACAAAAGCATATATATGAGAGAATTGGTAATTATTGGAGTCAATTACCTATGAGGTAGGTGAGAGAGTAAAAACCAAGTAAAACAATGAAAAACATGAATATTTAAGACTACAAAACAGGTTAACTGCAGTGTTAAATGAACCAGAAAATGAACATGCCGTGTGTTAGTGTCCATTGTTTACACTTCATAAACTTTTATGAGAAAGTAGATTCCTCGGAGTTAGTCAACCTGTCAAATTCTGGATAAAAAAGGGAAAATATTAGGATGGTAGAACTCCAGATAAGGTGCCTATTTCAAAACCCTAAATCCTATAAATGCATCCACCAAACCCTATGGTGTTACTACTCATTAGAATTGTCGCATTGCGACTATTCTAATGAGTGGTCACACCATAGGGTTTGGTGGAGACTGAAAGGAGAAAAAAGGATGAAATAAGTGGTTTAGGCTGTCTATCTGGAGCCCTGGGGCCCGTTTCATAAAACTTCATACAACAAATATTGTAAGTCGGATTATAAAAGTGTAAATTATTATTTATTTCTCTATCTAATCCTGTCTTGTGACACCTCTTTGGAATCATCTGGAAAAGACGATTCCAAAGAGATGACACAAAACAGGATTAGATAAGGATATCAGAAATTAAATGTATTTTAAAGTTTTGACTTACGACCGTTTTTGTCAAACAAAGTTTTATGAAACGGGGCCCCTGGGGAGGGAGGGTGAGGAACTAAAAATTTCCAATATACTGTAAAAATTCTAAAAATTGGGACAGGCCGTATAAATGGCGTAAAAATCAGAAATGTTGAGCTAATTGCTTTTATCAAAATAATTATTTTTTTAAAAGGTGCAAAATGAATGACAACGGGTGTGGACCCATCTCAGGAGTTCTAAGTTCTATATAATTCATACACTTTCTGTAGGTTCCTCGCACTCGGTCAATAGAACCGCCACCAGTCAAATACTCGATTTAGGAAACGCAAGACTGCTTAGATAACAGAATAAACTAAAGATTTCCAATAGTATCTTCTATCTGTTTCTCTCTATCAGCCTCTATATTTGATTCTTCCACTATCATGTAATGAAAACATTTACACACTAAAGATAAAAGGGAACTGAAAATCTATCAATATCTTCCATATCTCAAGCAGAATGCTCCTTCACTTTCAGCCTGCTTTAAAATACCACCTGCTAGAATATAGAAAATACTTCTTTTACTTCTAGTATTCATGATTGTAGAAATTGGAACTATTTTCTTCAGTAAAAAAAATAAATTTGAAGGCGTAAAAAGGCATACTTATGGGGTAATGGGTTAACTCTTTGAACCCTAGTCCCGCATATAGGCGTGCTTTTCAAACAGTGTACATGTGAATAGTACACATGCCCTATACAAACAGTGAAGACCCAGATCAGAGGGCTCCGAAAGGAGCCCTCTGATCAGGGTCTTCACTGTTTGTCACAATGCCAAACATTGACGAAAACAACCCTTTAAAGTCAGAAATGGACTTAGATGGAAACTGGAATTGTCCATTTAAAGTTTCAGGGAGGAAAGAGTTAAGGAGCATTCGCTTTATTTCCAGTGATCTGTCTTCAAATCTGTAAACGAGCTATGAGGGAAAAGGTTAAAATCGTGCTTCCTAATACCACTGAGGGCATGTGCCCTGATAACCATTCCTGTGTACCCAGACTTTATCATCTCAATCCAAAGTACAGACTGTGCATGTGTGTTATTTGCTGGAAAATATGTACCACTTTAACCCACTACCCCTTAAAAACGCCTTTTTACGCCTCTTACTTATTACTCCACTGAAGAAAAAAGTTCCAGTTTATACAGCAAAGAAAATGTACCAAAAGAAATATTTTCCATATCCTAGAAGATGGTAGCTTAAAGCAGGCTGAAAGTAAAGCAGAATGTGCCATAAGGCACATTCTGCTTTACTTTCAACCTGCTTTAAGTGGTCACCTGTTTTCGAAGCATGAAATAGGCTAAGAGGTAATGGGTTAACAGTAACTGTTTCAATTCTGAAAACCAAACATCATTAAACCATTACCCCATAACTTGTTTCTAGTTTTGAAGACAGATGACTGCTTAACCCTTTCCCACATAGCATACCTCTAGTATTGAATATAGGTGTCCACTTAAAGCAGGTTGAAAGTAAAGCAGAATGCGCTTTAAGCGCATTCTGCTTTACTTTCAGCCTGCTTTAAGCTATCATCTGCTAGAATATAGAAAATACTTTGTATTATACATATTTATGAATGTATAAATTGGAACTATTTTCTTCAGGGCAAGAATAAACGGAATGCGCTAAAAGGCGCTTCTATGGGGGAAAGGGTTAAAGCAGGTTGAACGTATTACCAAAAGCTTGTTTCTTATTTTGAAGGTAGGTGACCATTTAAAGCAGGTTGAAAGTAAAGCAGAATGCGCCTTACGGTCATCTGTTAGGGAATAGAAAATCAGTATAAACTCTGAACACAATTAAAGCAAGAAGTCTCTAAAAAGATAGATTTTTTTTAAATCCCAAAACATCAAATACAGTATTGCTAATTAATACAAGTTTTATTCAGCAAAGCAATTTTAGGTAGAAAATTTGAAATCAGGACAAGGCAGAAAGTTTGAAATCAGGACAAGGCAGAAAGTTTGAAATCAGGACAGGGCAGAAAGTTTGAAATCAGGGCTAGGCAGAATGTTAGTGATACCAGTGCAAGGCAGAAAGTTTGAAATCAGGGCAAGGCAGAAAGTTTGAAATCAGGGCAAGGCAGAAAGTTTGAAATCAGGGCAAGGCAGAAAGTTTGAAATCAGGGTAAGGCAGAGAGTTTGATATCAAGACAAGGCAGAAATGTTGAAATCAGGGCAAGGCAGAAAGTTTGAAATCAGGACAAGGAAGAAAGTTTGATATCGATCAGGGCAAAGCAGAATGTTTGAAATCAGGGCAAGGCAGAAAGTTTGATATTTTGGCAAGGTAGATACAGGTACATTTCATCAACCCCTGGGTTTATAAAAAAAGGTTTCATGAGGAAGAAGAGAAGAAATGAATGAATGCCAACCATTTATGCTTACTTGGGACTTGCTGCTTTTGTAAATGATTCACTTACCAATTTAATGAGTCAAGGACTCAGTATGTACAGGTAGATTAATCAATATAATAGAAACATTTGTATTACTCCCACTTATCTAGAGCCTTCTTCAGGGCTCCAATTAAGGGGAGTATTCAAAAAAATAAATTCTTTATTTGTGCATTAAACCCTATGGTGTCACTACTCATTAGAATCGTCTCGAAGAGACGATTCTTATGAGTAGTAACACCATAGGATTTGTAGCTGAAATAAGAGGGAAAATGCTTGATTTGTTCGGTTTACTCCGTCTATTCTGGAGCCTTCTCAGAACTGTCTTATCTTACATAGTTCCCATATGATTAGATTAGGGCACCTTACAAGCAAGTGCACGCCAGACGTGGTTCAGTGGTAACACAATAGACTAAGATTCCAGGGGTCATGAGCTCAATCCCACACCAGATCAAGTCTTCAGATGAGACTTTATAAATTTAGGTCCGATGTAGCTTTACACTGGGCATCCGAAAGTACCAGAGAACTCTGTCAATAGAATTATTCCCATAAATGATTCACTTACCAATTTAATGAGTCAAGGACTCAGTATGCACAGGTAGATTAGTTAATTGACAAAACCTTATTATGCGGTACATCATGTACTACACGAAACTAACCAATTCTCTGGTAGTTTTGGCTTTTCTGTGAGTCATGTGACCCGTTTGTCATACTCTTTATCCAGGGCTCCAGATAAGAGATAGTTATTTCAACAAATCAAACATTTTCTCACTCATTTCATTCCAAACCCTATGGTGTTACTACTCAGTAGAATCGTCTCTTCGAGACGATTCTACTGAGTAGTGACACCATAGGGTTTAATTCAGAAATAAAGATTTTAGTTTTTGAAAAACTACGCTTATCCGGAGCCCTGTTATCAGATTGTCTTCTATAATTATCAGGATGCCTGTCGTCTCTCCAAGACACTGGTCTTCTCAAGTTCTCTCCAGGACATGCAACCTCTCAATTTTTACAAAAAACCAAGGAGAAATCCTGACAGGGTTCTAGATAAGGGGGAGTATTCTGAACAAATCCAACATTTTCTCACTCATATTGCACCAAATCCTACGGTGTTACTACTCATTAGAATCGTCTCTTCGAGACGATTCTAATGAGTAGTGACACCATAGGGTTTATTGCAGAAACAAAGATTTTGATATTTGTAATACTCCCCTTATCTAGATCCCTGTAATCCAGACACATAAATTTTGCCATGTCAGTGTGGCCCTCCACTGGTTAACATGTTAATGAGCCATGGCAACTTGAGCCTGGTAAAAAAACCAAAATGGCAGCAATTTCAAACTTACTGTATTTATAAAAACCTGCAGATAATAAAATCCTTTTGAAATAAATGTCTTTATATACTTAACCATATGTTGTAACTATTTTGACACCTGAAGTCTAAAATTAGCTCGCTGTCTCTAACTGTACACAGAGTGGACTAGATTGTACATGGCTCTAGACAAGAGGACTATTTCAAAAACTAAAATCTTTATTTCTGCTTTAAACCATAAAATTATGGTGTCACTACTCATAAGAATCAATTCAAAGAGACAATTCCAATGAGTAGTTACACCATAGGATTTAGTACTGAAATGATTTAGAAAATGTTGGATTTGTTCAGTTTTCTGACTGGAACTCTGTCAGCACAGACAGTTAGTCACAGTTTGCCACTCTGCATGATATTAATTATTTACATTTTCAAAAACATTTAGTCAATTGTTCTGCATTTCACTGCATTGCATTTTAGTCTCGTTTAATTGTCAAAGAAGACCCGTCTTCGTTCCAGACTGAAGCAGCTGGGCGTAGGAAGCTGTGATAAAGTGCAGACCCTAATTGCCTGTTGTGTTGTCTCTAATTGTTAAGAACAATGAATGTTGCATAAAATTAGATTGGAATGTGGAGGGAAAAAGAGTAGGGGTGTTGTCTCTCAGAGCGTCAAGATAAGGGAAGTATTTCAAAAAACTAAAATTATTATTTCTGATTTAAACCCTATGGTGTTACTACTCATTAGAATCGTCTCTTCGAGACGATTCTAGTGAGTAGTGACACAATAGGATTTGATTCTGACATAAGTGAGAAAATATTTGATTTATGTTGCATATAATTAGATTGGAATGTGGAAGGAGAAGACAAGGGGTGATATCTCTCCTGAGAGATTAAAGAAAGAGAATGTTTGCCCTCAGTTTAAATATCAGGCATTAGGGACAGTTCAGATTGATGGAAATGTCTTTGTGAAACTCAATGACTCCCTGCTGTGTGTATGCAGGGTGCCAGATAATGGGGGTATTTCAAAAATTAAAATCTTTATTTCTGCATTAAACCCTATAGTTATTTCTGCATTAAACCCTATGGTGTCACTACTCATTAGAATCGTCTCAAAGAGACGATTCTAATGAGTAGTAACACTAGGATTTGGTGCTGAAATGAATGAGAAAATGTTGGAATTGTTCAGTTTACTCCCTCTTATCTGGAGCCCTGGTATGCTCACAGGGTTTGAAGCAGGTCTTAACCCATTTACTCCATAAATATGCCTTTTTACGCCTTTAAATATTTCTGTATCCGGTAAAGTAGTCCACTAAGCGACAAAGTCCTGAATTTAAAATACATAAAGGTGCATTCTGCTTTACTTTCAACCTGCTTCAAGTGGTAATCTTTCTTCAATACGAAAAACTGGCTTCATGTAAATGTAAACTGAGAAAGAGTAACATCTTTATTCGTTTGTTATCGTCACAAATAATTTTTTTCTCCAGATTTAATAGCTTCTCTGTGTACCCCAGTGTGCAAATAAAATTGACTTCCACCTGTCTTCATTTAGTATGAATTATATCGATTTTTAAGTGTACCATTAAACCCTTTACCTGTAGTTTCACAACGTGATTGAGGCGCCAGATAAGGGGACGATTTAAAAAACTAAAATCTTTATTTCTGCTTTAAACCCTATGGTGTTACTACTCATTAGAATCGTCTCTTCGAGAGGATTCTAATGAGTAGTACCACCATAAGATTTGGTACTAAAATGAGTGAGAAAATGTTGGATTTGTTCAGTCTACTTGCCCTTAATCTTATCTGGAGCTCTGCATGACTGATATTTGCAAACAGTTTCAGGGCTCCAGATAAGAAGGAGTAAGCGGAACAAATCCAAAAAATTTCTTGCTTGTATCAGCACCAAATCCTATGGTGTTACTACTCATTAGAATTAGTAGTGACACCATAGGGTTTAATGCAGAAATAAAGATTTTAGTTTTTGAAATAATCCCCTTATCTGGAGATCTGCAGTTTGGATCCACATCAGACGCCAAGTAACTTATGCCCACCTGTATGTACGCCAGTGTCCACCTGTCACCATTTAGTATGAAATTAGAATTATATCTATTGAAGTGTAACATTAACCAATAAATACGCCTTTTTACAACCAAGTCACTCAGGATCATCGTAGTTTCATGACATGACTGATGTTTGCAGTTTGGATCCTGAGTGACTTGGTTGTCAGATCTAAATTTTAATTTTTTGCCTCTACATTCTTTAACTCTTTTGCTGCCAATTTTTTTTCCTGTCTGCTTTAACTCTCTTACCACCAAAATATCGTCTGCTTTTGAATTGTCGTCTGCAAAATTTTTAAAGTCAGTTTAGGGCTGATTTGACTGAAGAAATGTTGATACAAGTGTAAAACTCTTCAACTTATAAATTGCATAAATCTTATTTTCAAAACTTTGTATATATAGTAAAAGATCTTAAAGCCACTAAAACAAAGATTGAATGAAAAACAGGGTAAAGCTAAAAGGAGCTTTTTCTTTTACATTCACCTTGCTTTAAGCAGCCATCTACCTTAAACAAAAAATAATTAACACAGTTTATTGGTCGTAATAGAGGGGTTAAACTGTAAATGACAATTTCAAAGCAGATAACCTTTTTTGGCAGGAAAATAATTGATCCAGTGAACTGTGGCTTGTAATTTATTTATGAATATTTTGTTAGTCATTACAATATCCGAGTGCTATATAATACTATCCTTTCAATTTGCCATTATTGTTGCAATTCAATACTGTCCTTTGTTAATTGATGTTAATTGGATCTCTGTATATATCAATTTTCTCAAAACTCTTATTTCTTAAAGGTCTTCAATAAAGGATTTTAATTTATTTATAAATATTTTGTGAGTCATACAAAACGGCTACAGCAATACAATATTTTCCCTACAAAATGCCAATATTGAAATTCAATACTTTACTTTGAGTATGCCCAGGCCCTTTCCCCTCTGTCTCATGGGGCCAATATTGGGTCCCTTTTCCATCAGTTTCGAGGTGCTGAAGACTCGGTTGTGTGCAGAACATTCAACAAAATATCTGTTTTTCTGTGGCTTTTGGGTAATTTCCCGTCATTTTTATCACTTTGCTTTAAGTGGTCAGGGGCCTGTGTGTAAACCTAGAAAGGGCTATGGGATTAAATGGCATAATGGAGGATAAAGGGTCTGATACCAGATCAATTGTACCCTTTCAACATGCCACTCTAGCATTGCAACTCAATAGTACATGAAATGAACTTTATCATTTTAAACAGGGCTCCAGATAAGGGGAGTATTTCAAAAACTAAACTCTTTATTCCAGCTTTAAACCCTATGGTGTCACTACTCATTAGAATCGTCTCGAAGAGACGATTCTAATGAGTAGTAACACCATAGGATTTGGAGCTAAAATGAGTGAAAAATTGATGGATATGTTCAGTTCACTCCCTCTTATCTGGAGCCCTGTAGTATCAATACTATCCTTTCAATATGTCAGTTACTGTCCCTTGAGACCTCGCGTACCGTCACCAGTCAAAAGGTAAAACGGCCTTTGTTCAATCATCTGTAGAGAAGGAGACAAGCGGATAAAAAAATAATAATTGGTGTCATTCACAAACACATTTAACTCTTTGCATGCTGGGTAATTGTTTCGTCTGCTAAAAAATGTCGTCTGCAACTGTTCTAAAAATAGAATTTTCTAAATTTCTTTTCAAAATAGGACCAGAATGTCAAACAGTCTGGATCCAGATGAGACGCCGCATTACGCGGCGTCTCATCTGGATCCAAACTGTTTGCAAAGATATTCCCTGTGTCCCATATCCGCCGCTAGCATGGATAGAGTTAACCCTTGCCTCCATAGCTAAAACGAAAAATCACAAAATTGCAAATCACTGTTTTCAAGACTGGATACTGCTTAAAGCAAGATGAGAGTAAAGCAAAAAGCTCCTTTAAGAGCTTTCTGCTTTACTTTCATCTTTATTTAAGCTTCCACCTGTATGAAACAGAATAAGAGAATATTCATTTGCAATGTTTATTCATATAAAAGGCTAAAGGTGTTCCATAGCGCAATTTGTAAAGAGAAGAGTTAACTGTTTCCCCCCATAGAAAGGACCTTTTCAGGTCCCTCACTTTTTTCATACAACTAAATGTCTTTTTCATGTTCTATTCTTGCCCTGATAAAAGAGACAAATATCATAAAAATCTTTTTTCATGTTCGAATCCTGACATGTGGCTGCTTATCCCATTACCCCATAAATACATAGAGGATATTGTATGAGTGTTCATTATTTATCATTTTTAATAAACGAGTTGACTAAAATAATATGACGCGAGCCTTGGCGAGTGTCATATTCATTTTAGTCAACGAGTTTATTAAAAATGATAAATAATGAACACGAATGTGATATTCTATTTATCACATTACAAGTTCAAGCACCTATTAAATTGATTTGAAGCCATAGTTTGTAGACCCTCCGCTATATAGATTTTCCGCCAAACGTTACGTTGTTTACGTTAACGTCATAGTAAATGACGTCATTTGGCACCCCGCTACATGCAGCGCTTATGGACGAACAACTTAGGCCGGAGCCAAAAAAACGATATTCCACTAGTGGATTACGATATTTATACAATTGTTTTATCAACTCCCAGACCGCAAATTATATGATAAACATTTTTACGCCTTCTAGTAAATCCTCCAATGAAGACAATAGTTCAACTTTATACAGTCATGAATGTGAATCATAAGAAATATTTTCTATCTCTTAGCAGATAATAGCTTAAAGCAGGCTGAAAGTAAAGCAGAATGTGCCTAAGGGCACATTCTGCTTTACTTTCAACATGCTTTAAGTGATCATATTTCTTTAAAACTAGAAACAGGCTATGGGGTAATGGGTTAAAACAGGCTAAGAGTAAAGCAGAAAGCTCTTAACAAGTTGTCACATCATAAGGTTATGTTGAGACATAAATAATTTAGTATTTGAAATACTAGAGATATACAGCGCTCCCTCTCTACAATGGCCCTCCCAACAACGACTCCCTCCTTACAACAACACTCGCCGTAATTCCCTTAACGGGATAATTAAGTCTAACACTTTCACTGCTGCAATATCGTCTGCTTAAGATTGTCGTCTGCTGTTTTCTCTCACAGTTATACATATAATTAAGTGGAGATTTTGATAGAATACATAATATTGACCAGTGACAAACAGCTTGAATCTTGATCTGGATTCAAGCTGTTTGCAAATGTAAGCCAAGTCTTAATTGTCCCTCTCTATATATAACGACTCCCTCCGAACAACACAAACAATATGCGTCTCCCATTGGATGTCGTTGTAGAGAGCAGGGCTCCAGATAAGAGGGAGTAAAAAGAACAAATCAAATATTTTCTCACTTATTTCAGCCCAAATCCTATGGTGTTACTACTCATTAGAATCGTCTCTTCGAGACGATACTAATGAGTAGTGACACCATAGGGTTTAATACAGAAATAAAGATTTTAGTTTTTGAAATACTCCCCTTATCTGGAGCTCTGAGAGAGGGAGCACTGTAGATCCAAACTGTTGATTTTGATAGTATGTCTTGAAAGTCAGTTTTAGAATTTTATCAAGCAATGTTTATTCAAAGATGTTTTAAAATTCTGTACAATTTTCTTTGCAAAAATACCCAAACAATAAAACAAACTTCAAATGGCAAAATGTAGGCAGCATGTACTTTTAGAGATGGTATTGTCATAATGGGCAAAAATAGAAAATTCATCATAGCCAATGAACATAAATTTGTAAAGCCAGATGAGGCACTGAAAACCAAGGTATTTTCTTCATAGTTTATGACTGTAATATCACGTCTTGCTATAAATATTATAATTGTTTTATACTTATTATGGCGTGAAAAAGCAGAATCTACAAAGGCTTCAGTCTTCGCTTGCCCGAAACTGACAAAAAATGCCCTTTTCACTGTTTTATGCCAAATTCTGATGCAAATATCTCAAATTTTGATGCAAATATCACTTGCCCGAATCAGAAACCACTTGCCCACCGTGCTTCGGGCAAGTTGGTTAAGGCGAAGACAGTTAAAGGGTTAAAATTGGTTAAAGCCGATGTTGTCTTGACAGCAAAAGAGTTGTTACTGTATTCACTTATTTCTATGAAAATACTGCAAACAAAGCACCAAGCCATCAAATGAGAAACAGGGAAATCAATTGGTATGCTACTGCCATTGCTCAATGAGGAAAGATTTCCCCCCATACTACTATATACTGGTGGTAAATCTAATCTCGAGAGCAAACATACGCAATGATTGACACATGTCTATCAGGGTTCCCCACAGAAAGTGCCCTAACTAACTAGCTGCCTGAAGCTGATCTATTGGCGAAAGTGGCGAGCAAGCCGCTTCCAATCAACACTGCACAACTGCCCTTTTAACCCATTACCCCATAAATACTCCTTTTCCACCATTTGATTATTCCTTCACTGAAGAAAATTGTTCTAATAAAAAATATAATAAATTTTAATGCACGATATGAAATATTTTCTATATCCAAGCAGATATATATAGTGGCTTAAAGCAGGCTGACAGTAAAGCAAAATGCGCCTTGAGGCGCATTTTGCTTTACTTCCAACCTGCTTTAAGTTGCCCCCATCTTCAAAACTTGAAACTAGCAATAGGGTAATGGGTTAACCCTTTTCCCCCCATAGCAGGGACCTTTAATGCATTCAATTTATCTCTCCGCTGAAGAAAATAGTTCTAACTTATACACTTATAATCATAAACATGTACTAAAAGAAATATTTTCTATATTCTATCATAATGGTAGCTTAAAGCAGGCTAAAAGTAAAGCTTTACTTTCAACCTGCTTTAAGTGAACGGCTGTCTTCAAAACTAGAAACAATTTAAGCTATGGAGTAATGGGTTAACTCCTTCACTGGTTAGTTTTTCGAACAAATTTGGATGCTGATCAGATGCCATGTTATGCCAATTTACTGTCTGTCATGACACTCATTCCAATACTTTGTGAGGCAAAACACCTAAAACTGAGCATTGCATGGCACTGAAAGTTGATGTCATGTTGGTGAAAGTCAAGGCAGTGAACGTTGATGCCATATCATTGAAAGTTGATGTTATTGCTGTGAAAGTTGGCATCTTGGCAGTGGAAGTTGACATCATGGCAGCGAAAGTTTATGTCATGGCATTAAAAGTTGACATTGTGGCAGTAAAAAGTTGATGTAAAGGCAGAGAAAGTTTATGTCATGGCAGTGAAAGTTTATGTCATGGCAATGAAAGTTGACATTGCGGCAGTGAAAAGTTGATGTAAAGGCAGTGAAAGTTTATGTCATGGCAATGAAAGTTTATGTCATGGCAGTGAAAGTTTATGTCATGGCAATGAAAGTTTATGTCATGGCAATGAAAGTTTATGTCATGGCAGTGAAAGTTTATGTCATGGCAGTGAAAGTTTATGTCATGGCAATGAAAGTTTTTGTCATGGCAGTGAAAGTTTATGTCATGGCAATGAAAGTTTATGTCATGGCAATGAAAGTTTTTGTCATGGCAGTGAAAGTTTATGTCATGGCAATGAAAGTTTATGTCATGGCAATGAAAGTTTATGTCCTGGCAATGAAAGTTTTTGTCATGGCAGTGAAAGTTTATGTCATGGCAATGAAAGTTTTTGTCATGGCAGTGAAAGTTTTTGTCATGGCAGTGAAAGTTTATGTCATGGCAGTGAAAGTTTATGTCATGGCAGTGAAAGTTTTTGTCATGGCAATGAAAGTTTTTGTCATGGCAGTGAAAGTTTTTGTCATGGCAGTGAAAGTTTTTGTCATGGCAGTGAAAGTTTTTGTCATGGCAGTGAAAGTTTTTGTCATGGCAGTGAAAGTTTATGTCATGGCAGTGAAAGTTTATGTCATGGCCAGGGCTGCACAAATCCCATAGCCCGACGTCCCGGACAAGTGGGAAATGGCTCCGGACAGGTGCCTATTTTCTAGAATCTAGTCCCGGACAAGTGACTATTTTCCAACTTTAGTCCCGATCAAAATCGGCAAATTTCAAAAATAGCTGGTTGATTTACACTACGGGACTTCAGGTTAGTGAGGTGGCCTGAATCATAAAATGCCGCGAGTGCTTCTAGCCTACCTGCTGTGCAAAGGTCTTATAATCCAGTTATCCATGTTCCCTAGGCATCAAGCCAATCCGCGTGTCAACTACCACAAATTCACAGTAGATCTACATGACTGTTTTATGTCAATTTCGTGTGACTGTCAGTCTCTCACACGTTTCCGCGGCACCACCCTTTGATTACGTAATCTCAATGTGTTACACAAAGGGACTCTCCATCTTACACAAAACCAGCATCTGATGGTCAATCAAAGCTTGTAAACTTCTGACAATTCAAGTGTGTAGACAAGGGCACAGAGATTTTTATTTCAGCGTGTTTGATGAGTAGTTGTGTGCATACGCTATATTGCATACAAATTAATATTTTTGTTGTTGTTGAATGTTGCATACAAATTAATACAGGATCGTTTGTCCTTATAATATAGAGTGATTAAGAAGTTAGAGTGAAAAAGGTAGCATTCTTTTGTTTAAATAGCAACATTTATTTTTATATCTAATAAATAGGTTTATGATTTTTATGTAGGAAATGTGTCTTTAAAATGTTATGTAAACATGATTTAAGCAAATCAAAGTGTAGATGATGATTTTGCAAATGTGAATTTAAAGAAAATCTGTAAATTACAGAAAATTGTGACAGTTTGAAATAAAGGAAAGATAACTTTTACACACTTCAAATGTTTAACATAGAATTAAGAGACAAAAGGGAAACAATCTTTAATTTCATTCTTTATTGAATATTGAAGGCACAAGTAGACTAAAGGTAATTATGTTCCTTAGATGGTCCTATATTAAAATTATTTAGATATATTGGAACCATGTAGAACCCTGGTTGCCATGGCTACTTAAGGGAAAATCTTTTAAAATGTTCATGTCAAAACCAACAAGTGTATAACTAATATAGAGATATCAATTGTGAGAATTAAAGCTTTGGGTGAAAAGTGTCCCTGTCATAAGGGATCCCTTATTTAAATTAAAATGTAGATCTTAAAGGGACTCGCAACCGGATGGTGTACTTGTCAAAATAAAATAAAATACTCAAATAAAAGCAAATTTGTGGCATTATTTGGCTTCTGACATTAAAAAAATATGATCAGTCCAAATAAAGTCTCAAGAATCGTAACCGAATCTTAGATTTTTAGATATTTTCCATCGTTTTTCTATACCGACTAGTAGACGGTATAGTTGTTGTTGTTGCTTCTCTACACGGGCTCAGACATAAACACGAGCCGAATTACGAAGTTGTATGCACTTTCGATCGCTACACATTGATATACGTTAAATCGATCCGAGATAAACGGATAGTTCTGTGGTCCATTGGTCTAAGCGGTTTCCCCTATTTTGCCTTCTGTCCGCCAATGCCGGGGCCCCGGGTTCGAATCCCACCAAAGACCAATATTTTTTTTTATTGAAATACATTTTTTTAAACAGAATTTCTTATCCTAAACTAATTCTTTACCATTTATATAAGTGTTTGACACATATTTACAAATTACTATTTTTAATGCACCATCTGGTTGCGAGTCGCTTTAAGTGTGGATCTTTTTACTTTAGCGGAGGAATCAATTAAAGGCATACATGCAAATTTGTGGGGTAATGGGTTAAAGAAATAGTGGAGATACATTACAGATTCTACATTTAAGTCTAGTTAATTATGTTTCATAGAGTATACATGTATATTCATATCATAATTTTAATTATAATAATAATAATAAGTAAAATATATAAATACCATTTTGTCTTTATAACCGATAAAAATTAAAACAAATTGATATGCTCAAATCGAAATTATCAATGTTGTTGTTGTTGTTGTTGGCGTACCTGTGCTTAACACTCACAGGACAGCTTGGTACAGACATTATTGTCTGTCAAGCTGGAGGATTACGTGCATAGCTGTTTTCAATTACCTCGCCATATAGGCAGCCATGCTCAGTCTTCAGAGGAGAAAGTATCAATTTAATGGGTTCCCTTTTGCCGGCATTTACATGGAACCATGTTTTCGAATCAGGTTTATAAAAAGTTGGACAAGTGGCTTTTTGTTCAGGACAAGTGACTTTTTGAAAGTCACTTGTCCTGGACAAGTGGCTAAAAAAATTATTTGTGCAGCCCTGATGGTAGTGAAAGTTTTTGTCATGGCAGTGAAAGTTTTTGTCATGGCAGTGAAAGTTTATGTCATGGCAGTGAAAGTTTATGTCATGGCAATGAAAGTTGATGTCATGAAAATATAAGTTGATCATGGCAGTGAATGTTGATGATTGCACTGAAAGTTGACATCATGGCACTGAATGGAATTAGTTCGAAAGGTGCTTAGAGCTGTTGCATTGGCTTGCAATTTGCAAACAGTTAGGACCCAGATCAGAAAATATTTGTTATGATGCATATTGATGGCTGTAAATAGTGGCACTTTATCTTCACTGGGGGGAATAAATTAAAGGCATATCTATGTAGTTATTGGCTAAATATAGCACTATTTTCCTGTATGAAATGACCCATAACAATCCCCTATGATTAAGTAAATTGAACCCTGGAATGTTACCAAGTTTCATTAATACTCGATTCCATTATTGAAAAAACAAACTGAATGCACTCGGAGTCAATGAATTGATCAGTCTAATACAAGCAGATTAAAATCACTTGCACTCACTCTGGCGCCACATGATCAGGGACCAGTCATTGTTTCCTGTAAATCAAGGGAAGTGAGGGAGCAGTAATTGTTTGACAGATAGATGAATTAACCCTTAGCCTGCCAGTCACGACTATAGCTCCATATGCAAACAGCTTGGATCCGGATGAGACGCCGAGTAACTCGGCGTCTCATCCGGATCCAAGCTGTTTGACACTCGGACAACATTTTCAGCAATTTTGAGCAACTTTGAAGCACTTTGAAACTTGAAGCAGACGAGAAATATAGCAGACAACAATTCATTTGGCGGGCTAAGGGTTAACTTTATATTTGTACTTTTTATATGACTCACAAGGTCTGCGAGTGTGTTTTTTTTGTGCAGAAAAAAATCAACAAAACCTTTCTATTATGACCAATGAATTGTGTTAATTATTAAGTGTTTTAGACAGGTGACTGCTTAAAGCAAGGTGACAATTAAAACAGAAAGCTCCTTCAGCTGCTTTCTGTTTTACTGTCACCTTTGCTTTAACCCTTTCCCCCATAGAAGCGACTTTTAGCGAATATGATTTATTCCTCCGCTGAAGAAAATAGTTCCAATTTAATCAGTCATGAATATATATTACAGTCGAACTTCGAAAGCTAGAACTCTGAAAGCTAGAACACGATCGAATTCTCGAACTCATTTCTCGGTCCCGTTCCTTTCTCTATATAATCCTTATTGTTCTACTTCTGTATTCTCGAACACCGAAAGCTGGAATTCTCGAACTCATGTGCGGTCCCCGTGAAGCAGTTTGTTCTATATTTCACACCTAATGGTCGAACTGTCAACAATAGTTTGCACCTTATGCTCAAAATGTCAACACGATCAGTTTCGGTCCCATTGTTTCATGTTATAATTACACCGGCGGCGCGTGAAATTTTCACACCTCGTCAGATCAGCACTCGTTACACAAAGTTATGTATCAGTGTGTGTTTGCTTTAATTATTTGAAATGTGATCACCTGAATTGTTTATTGATTAAAATAAGAGAAAAATAAAAACATTTCTTAAGTAAGAATAAGAGAGGTAAAAACTTTGGTGCTTTTGAAAGGGAGTTAACTTAATGTTCAGAAATCGTAATGCACAACGGTGAACTTTTTAAATATTGCTAAATGTCTCCTTTCAAGCGATAATAATGCGAGCATAGCGATTTTAAAACAACTTATATACATATGACTCGTTTTCTTTTAGTGTAACCAGCACATATAAATTATCTATGTTTTTCTATTCATGTGTATATAATCATTATTTCTATGCTAGTTGTGCATTAGGTATATAATGACCATGAATGAAAACAACGGTAGTTTTTGACGTACGTTTTAATTACAAATGCATATAATAAGCAAGTAGACACCGAACTTTTTCTGCCTTATGTAGATTTATGTGTATGATGTAAATGTTAGAGATCGAATTAGTTATCTGTCAAATTATTGTGTTTAAAACGTACACATTATTCTGATATACCCAACACACCAGCTGTATGTCTCCATCGCAGTACAAAGTCGAACTTGAAGTTTCGAACTTCATACAACCTGAAACTCGAACAACCCTTTTCTCGAACAAATTCTAACGCCCCCAGGGTGTTCGAGGTTTCGAAGTTCGACTGTATATGGAATATTTTCTATATTCTAGCACATGAGAGCTTACAGAAGGCTGAAAGTAAAGCAGAATGCGCCTTAAGGCGCATTCTGCTTTACTTTCAACCTGCTTTAAGTAGTCACCTATCTTCAATATTATAAATAGGCTATCAGGTAAAGGGTTAAGCTGTCACCTGTGTTTTATACAATCAATTAGCCTTCATTTTGTAGTCGTAATAGAGAGGATTTACTGTAATTAACCCACCTTATGATGACTGGAATTAGCAAACGGTTTGGATCTAGATCAGATGCTGGGTTTCTCCGGTCTGATCTAGGTCCAAAACATTTGACACTTGTATATCTACAGTTTCTTCATTAATTGCATGAAAACAATTTTTTATAAAACGTGTACATGACAAGTTGAAGCTGACATGTATTAAAAAATTATAAGCAGGAGAAGGGGGTAGAATTGAGATGTCATATGACATGCGGGTCTGTATGAACGAGTCCAGCATGTATTCCACTTAATGACTTTAATAATAAATGAGACACACACAGCTTCCCATAAGGCTTAAAATAGACTATCAAAAGTAATATTCTTGATGGTAGGTTGGTTGGAGAAGGGCACTCGCAGGGCTCCAGGTTATATTAAGGAGAGTATTTTAACCCTTTACCCCATAGCCTGATTCTAGTTTTGAAAAAAGGTGACCACTGAAAATAGGTTGAAAGTAAAGCAGAATGCGCCTTAAGGCGCGTTCTGCTTTACTTTCAGCCGGCTTTAAGCTAACATTTACTGAAATATAGAAAATATTTTTTATCAGACTAATTTATGACTTTATAAATTTCAACTATTTCTTTCAGTGAAGGAATATTTTACAGGCGTAAAAAGAAGTATTTATAGGGTAATGAGTTAAAAACTGCATTTCATGTCTGCATTTAATCCTATGGTGTCATTACTCATTAGAGACAATTATAATGGTTTGAAACACAATAGGATTGGTGCAGACTTGGATGAGAAAATGTTTGAAAATTTGAGTTTATTCCCTCTTATCTGAATCCGAGCCTTTTAACCATTTTCCCTATAGCCTGTTTCTAGAGTTGAAGATAGGTGACCATGCACTTAAAGCAGGTTGAAAGTAAAACAGAATGCGCCTTAACCCTTTCCCCAATAGAAGCGCCTTTTAGCGGATATAATTTATTCATCCGCTGAAGAAAGTAGTTCCAATTTAATCAGTAATGAATAAGTATTATGGGGAATATTTTCTATATTATAGCACACGATAGCTTAAAGCAGGCTGAAAGTAAAGCAGAATGCGCCCTAAGGCGCATTCTGCTTTACTTTCAACCTGCTTTAAGTAGTCACCTATCTTAAGTACTAGAAATAGGCTATCAGTTAAAGGGTTAAGGCACATTCTGCTTTACTTTCAGCCTGCTTTACGCTAATATTTGCTAGGGTATAAAGATAATTTCTAATGGTACATATTCATGACCCTATAAAGTGGAACTATTTTCTTGAGTGGATTAACAAATTACATGGGGTAAGGGGTTAATGGAGGAAAGGGTTTATACTGGAATGGTCAATTAACACAGAACTGACTGTAATAAACAGTTAAAGTGGAAATGAAGATTAATTGAGACTGTTTGAAGAAGAAAACAGACACCAATAAAAACACTGTATTCAAAGGCTGTAAACTTCTCTTCATTAGAAATAGAAAACTGCAGCTACTTTAACCATATCAACGTTAGGTTACTGTCTTCTAGCGAAAATGTTGACTCTGCAGAAAATCTGAAACTGGTCCGTCTTTGTGTTGACGGAAACTGGTTCGGAGTTACAAACAGTTCGGATCCAGATCAGGCCCCACTGAACGTGGGGTCTGATCTGGATCCAAACTGCTTGTAAACGTCTTTAATTCAGGTCTTGAGTGTTGAGAGGGATGAACTTGTTATATAGTCCAATAGATCTTACACTTAGGCCTGATAGAAGTGTGCCCTGCACGCTTTTCTGTTAGGATATCAAAGATTTATATTTCTGACAGATGCTTGTGCAAGGAAATTGATTCGGCCCTCGTGCCAGATATATCTTTATTTTGTCTGAAAATATTGTGTATGGTATGATTTTAGCCTGAGAGAAAAAACTTTTTTATAGAAAATAAAAAATGATGAAAAACATTTTTATCTGCCTTTGTAAGTATTTAAAGTGGGCGGGCCAGGTCAGTGGGAGGGGTATGTTCTGTCAGGTTCAAACAGATTGGATTCAAGTTATAATGACCCCATGAGCTGATGGGCATACTTGTTGCATAGAGAATTGTTTAACCCATTACCCCATAGTCTGTTTCTAATTTTGAAGACAGGCGATCAATTAAAGCAGTTTGAAAGTATAAAGCAGAATGCGCCTTATTTAAGCTATTAACATCTGCTGAGTGTTAAGTTCATACTGTATACAGGGTTCCAGATAAGTATTTCAAAAATTAAAATCTTTATTTCTGCTTTAATCCCTATGGTGTCACTACTCATTAGAATCGTCTCTTCGAGACGATTCTAATGAGTAGTAACACCATAGGATTTGGTACTGAAATAAGTGAGAAAATGCTAGATTTGTTCAGTTTACTCCCTCTTATCTGGAACCCTGGTATACATTAATCAACACCCTTCAAAAACATGAGCAAATCTCCTTTACCCATTATTCCCATAAAAAACCACCTTTATACACCTTTCATTTATTCCTCCACTGAAGAAAAACAGTTTATTAGTGAAGAGTACACTTGTCCTTGGCAAACAGTGCAGACACTGATCAGATCAGAGGGCTCCGAAGCCTCTGATCAAGGTCTGGACTGTTTATAGATTGTACCTTGGTTAATATACAGTAAAAACCCCTCTATTACCGCCACTAAATTGCATTAATTATTTGACTGCTTAAAGTCCCAACATTACTGTCAAATTGCAAAATCACGCAATTTTAAAACCTGAAAATGTAGGCACATTCGTTATCTAAACCTATAAAAAGAAGTAATCCCCGATGATTATAGAGGCAACGTTGCTTACGAACCGGTGAAATTGGTGGAAACAAGTCGACTTTTAAATCTGTTTTGTTGACATTCGATCGAAGACGAATTATTACGGAACGTTCCGGCTACGTCCGGCTTTGCAGTGTATATGAATTATCGCCGCGCTTCGTATCAATCACGTGACCTTTACGCTTTCTCGGAACCAGCCCGTTAGTCTTATTTGTAAACAAACCCGCTTAAAATGTAAACCATCACGATAAGAATTCGACACATTTAGGTAGGATTCTTTACGAAGTGGGTGCACATGTCAGGCTTCTTACACGCGATTTCACTTAGTTTTAATACATAGAAAATGCACACATTATAAGAAACTGCGCGTTTCAAACACCAATTTCGGTAGGATTGTGCTTTTAAAGCAAGATTTATGAGCTTTCTGTTTTACTGTCACCTTGCTTTAAGCCATCACCTGTCTTTTATACAGTCATTTAGCATTTGTTTTAGTGGTCGTACTAGGGAGGTTTTACTGTAGTATTAAAAGTGGGGAAACCGGAATTGTCCATTTGAAGTTTCAGGGATTAACACATTCAACCCTAGCGACTAGTATTCTTGTCATTTACAAACAGTGTACCTGTAAGGATTACACTTGTCCTATGCAAACAGTGCAGACCCTGATCAGAGGGCTCTCTAAGGAGCCCTCTGATCAGGGTCTACACTGTTTGTCACTTTGAAATATATTGTGAAAATCAACCCTAAATAGTCAAAAATGGACTAAACTAAATTAGAAACTGGATATTGTCCATTTGATGTTTCAGGGATTCATGGATTAATGAGTTAGGAAGACCTGATAAATCATTATCTCTGTAGCGGGTGGCTTAACATGAGTTTGGCTGTAGCATACAAATAAACTGTCTAATTACTGTTATCAGGAGATCATAGGTAGTTCAGGAATCTCTCGGTAATAATATAAGTTGGCTAAGGCATTCTAATTAAAGACAAAAATGCTTTACGGTCTGACCTGGTTACAAACTGCAAATCCCAGAGCTCCAGATAATAGAGAGTATTTCAAAAACTAAAATCTTTATTTCTGCATTAAACCCTATGATTTCACTACTCATTAGAACCGTCTCTTTGAGACGATTCTAATAAGTAGTCACACCATAGGGTTTGGTATTGAAATAAGTGAGAAAATGTTGGAGTTGTTCAGCTTACTCCCTCTTATCTGAAGTCCTGAATTTTCCTTAGTTCCTTTATAAAGTTTCTGAATGTTGCTCAAATCTAATTAATACTATGGTGAAAGCTGTTCTATTTCATGCAATTGAAATTTAGCATTATAATTCATTTATAATTATATCATGTTTTAACATGTATTGCTATAGGAATAAACAACATCTTTTTGACGTTCATGACGGTATGACTACATTAGCTTCGCAGGGGGTAAATTTTGTAAACGCCCAAAGGGCGTTTTCAATTTAATTTACCCCCCGAAGCTAATGTAGTCATACCGTCATGAGCGGCAAAAAGATGTTGTTTATTCCTTATATTTATATTTTTATTTTCTGTCATCCATTTAATGTGTAGTTTGACCAGATTTGTTTTCATGTATATGAATATACCATATACCGGCCAAATGGGTTTGATAGATGTAATATCGATGTAATAGCCATTCCAGTTTCTAAATATGGTGTCAAAAGTAGTCCTTACTACATGTACTGTATTTGCATAATAATTTCAGGATTTTTACGCACTAAACTTTCTCGCTGTGCTTTAAGAATGCTCGTAAGAAACTAAAACAAAAATTTCAATCTGAATATCTATTATCAAAGCATATTTTAAACAATTAGGTGGCGCAAGTTTTTATACACGCTTTACACATAGCAACGCGAATAGCAACGCTGAAATGCGACTACACAGTCAGCGTGTACACACACCCGCGGCCATCCGTGGCATATCCGATACACATAGGCTAGTTTCAATTATTATTAGTATTATTATTATTATACCCGACGTTCAATATGTCATAACGGAACATTACGTTACCAATTTAGTAAGTGTGAATGCATTATTTTGCTTTATGTTTGAGCGACTTTCCTATGTAATTCTGGTGAACAATTGTTTGAACTTGTCAATTTCAAACCGTAATTGGAAGACAACTTGTCTAATCTATAAATAGAACACTCGGAGAAGGGAGAGAACGCGTACAGCTTTAATGGCGGAGCGTAATATGATAACCTCCCTTAAAAACAGCATTTAATTTTTTTTATCGCAATTTGATTTTAATTGAACTGTCTGTGACTTTAAATAGGGGTTTCGAGATACCCGAACGGCTAATCTAAAAGTAGATCCTAACTTGGTCGGTATCTCTCCGCCGTATGGAAGATTTTCTTCGCGGCGGAGACTCCGCCCTCTTTCTAACTGGCTAGAACCGGATTCGATTCGTAGGTTCATCGAGAATTGACCTGCATATTTTTAATACGATTACATAGAGACTTTACAGGTTGAATGTAAATATAAAAAAATGGATCCAAACCCAATTTTTACCCCACATTTAGTACTTACACCTGATCAGGATCCAAACCATTTGTCATTTGGATAATGTACCTAAATACAAATGTCTGTGTAAATAAGGAAAAACTGAACCAGTCTAAGACATTACGTTTCCAGCAGACATCAACAAAAAGATAAGCTCACATTTAATGCCCTAGAAATGTTCAATAATGCCAATAAATTTTGTAAAGTTAGGAAATGAGAATTTTCCAGAGAAGATTGGATAAAAATATCAAGTTTTCTCCATAAAAATGAACATGATCCAATATCTGTAATAAACTCTGTATTAATCCTTTCAGCATTGAATAAATGTTGTCTTCTTAACCCATTATATACTCCATAGCCTGTTTGTAATTTTGAAGACGGGTAACTACTTAAAGCAGGTTGAAAATAAAGCAGAATGTGCCTTAAGGCGCATTCTGCTTTACTTTCAGCCTGCTTTAAGTTACCGTCTACAAGGATATAGAAAATATTTCTTTGGTACATATTTATGACTGTTTAAATTTGAAGTTATCTTTAGTGGAGGAATTAATTAGAGGCGTAAAAAAGTGTATTTATGGGGTAATGGGTTAAACCATTTACTACATAGTGGCTAGTCTGTTTATAGTATTGAAGATAGAAAACCACTTAAAGCAAGCTGAAAGTAAAGCAGAATGAGCCTTACTTTCAGCCTGCTTTAAGCTATCATCATCTAAAATATAAAAAATATTTCTTATGATTGCAATTCTTGCATAAAGGACTTCTGGGGTCTTCCTCCACCTGTAATTAGCTGGACGTCGCGTCGCGATATATGACTGAAATACTGTTGAAAGCGACGTAAAATCAAAACATATCAAATCAAATCTTGTGTAAACAATATGAATCTATGGAGTAATGGGTTGAAATTGTCTTTTGCTCAAAGTGGGAAAATTGTTTGCATAAAACCCCTAGTCACCCATATATGCGTCATTTGCAAACAGTGTACCTGTGATAAGTACACTTGTCCTATGCAAACAGTGTAGACCCTGATCAGAGGGCTCCTACACTGTTTGTCATTTTGACATATATTGTGAAAATCAACCCTAAAATGTCAAAAATGGACTAGACTGAATTGAAAATTAGAATTGTACATTTGAGCTTTCAGGGAGGAAAAGGTTAATTCGTAAAAAAAATAAAAATGTTTGCGGCGAAACTATGATAACCCTTGCAAACAGTATGAGACACAATGTAACACAATCTCTCATCAGGATCCAAACTGTTTTATGCTGACACTGTTTGGATAAAAAGTTTCTGGAAAAATTTAACTTTTGAACAGTAGCAGACGACAATTATTGTTGCAGACGGAAAAAATTACCCAGTGTGCAATAAAATTTGAGGGTTAACCAAATGACAAATATAGGGAATGAAACAAGCTACACAGCTGCTCAGTAAATGTCAAATTCAATAATCCCTGTACGCCTGTGTTTAAATAATAGTAATGAAGTCGTACCCTTACATTGCTAGTTATAAAACATATATATATATACATCCTTTACGAAGGAGCCCTCAGTTCTGGGTCTGCACTGTTTGTCAAAAATGTAGAAAATAATTGTAATTCTTACGATAAACTCCTTGACAGACAGTGCGTCAGGGTTTTCCCTTGCATTTTGTAATTGAGAGTTCTAAGGACCCTCAAACCTTTCACTTTGAGAGTCCCTCAGCACATTTTGGGGTCCCAAATGAATTTTATGTGTATAAAATGCCTTACAATGTTGACAAATAACTTGTTAAACCTTTGTAAACGCTAAAACAGTGCAGATTCATGATCTCTGTTGACCTGAGCATACCCCACATCAGCACCCAGGATTTACATATCTGATGAATTGTGGGTTTGGAGTAAAATGTGGTCAAAGATTTGAGGGTCCTGGGGACTCCTGGGTTGGACAAATAGGAGTCCCAGGTGACAGAATTGAGTCTCAGATGCAGGAAACCTGCGTCCGGGAAAACCCTGGTGCGTGCTGGTTATTTATGAGAAAACATGACAAGAAGTCAATCAGAAATTAGGCAAAGAAAGGGTTAATTCACATGATAGATTGTTTCATTGCAAGACTAAAAACATTAGGCTCTGTCTGCCCTTTATCTAGGTCTGGTGACTCAAACCATTATATTGACTCAAGAACTTGATGGCGACACAATTATTTTGAACATTATTACAGAATAGCTTCATCCCCCTGTCAAGTGACTCAATATTGACCCTATATTGACCCATTGATTCTGCCAGGAACTTAATGGTGAGAAATATATGGAAAAGTTATGTACAGTCACGCCTCTGTTGAACCTTATAATGCTGGAAGAAGATATACAGGGCTCTAGATAAGGGGTGTGTTTCAAAAACTAAAATCTTTATTTCTGCATATAACACAATAGGCTTTGGTGCTGATAGAGTGAGAAAATATTTGATTTGTTCAGTTTACTCTCTCTTATCTGGAGCTCTGGGGCCTGTTTCATAAAACTTTGTACTACAAAAACGGTCGTAAGTCAAAAGTTTAAATTACATTTAATTTCTGATTTCTCCATCTAATCCTGTCTTGTGACATCTCTTTGGAATTGTCTTTTCAAGACGATTCCAAAGAGATTTCACAATACGTGATTAGAAAGAGAAATAAATAATAATTAAGACTTTTATTACTGACTCAATATTGACCCATTGATTCTGCCAAGAACTTAATGGTGAGAAATATATGGTCACGCCTCTGTTGAACCTTATAATGCTGGAAGAAGATATAGAGGATCTTACATGAGTGCTCATTATTTATATATATTTATTATATGCCTTCTTATGATATCGAGCGTTTCCAATATACAAGTTACGCATTATTATTTGTGGCGTACAAGAATTCTGGTTCTGCTTCAAATAACTAATGTAATGGCTCTATCCCACTCCCAGACTGCAAGTTATATGAAGGGAACTACTAGGGTCTTCTTCCTCCCCCTGTAATTAGCTGGAAATCACATTCTGATCGAAACACTGTAAAATCCAAGCGAGAGCTTCAATTATATGTTTCTCATTCTTTTAGTTTCAGGCTTGGTTCCACCCGTGTTCACAAATTTCCATTTTACCACCGAACCATCAGACACCTTGGGCTACAAAGGGGGATCACTCTTACTGAACTGTTCCGTCGAGGCACCAAGAAATTCACAACCAAAAATTCATTGGATGAAACGAGGACTTCCATTGGATATATTTAAGTCAAGAAGGTAAGTCTGTAAGGGACCCTTTGCACGGCTCCAGATAAGAGGGAGTCAACTGAACAAATCCAACATTTCCTCACTCATTTCAGCATCAAATCCTATAGTGTTACTACTCATTAGAATTGTCTCTTCGATACAATTCTAATGAGTAGTGACACCATAGGGTTTAAAGCAGAAATAAAGATTTTAGTTTTTGAAATACTCGTAGGCACATTCTGCTTTACTTTCAACCTGCTTTAAGTGATAACTTATTATCAAAACTTAAATCAGGATATGGGGTAATTGGTTAAAGGCACTTTTATTGAAAGTGTGTGTGTTGGGGGGGGGGGGGGGTTAATTAGAGGGTCCATACTTTCATCTTGGAAGTAAACAAAAGGTTGCATTGTTTGAAGGGGATCAGCACTCCCTACTGAGGTTAAAATCAAAGCTCTAAGTTTACAAGAAATTTGTTCAACGATTTGTTAGATCGGAAAGATATCGGTAAAACTTCAATCATCCTAGGGCTGCAGGTGTGCACCTGTGAAATCAGTATAATTATTCAACCACCTTGCATCAAATTCTGCACACCAAACAGGTGCAGCTTTATCCTTAACCCTTTAGTTCAGGCTGTTTCTAGTTTTGAAGACAAGGTGACCATTTAACCCTTTACCCCATAGAAGGGCCTTTTAGCGCATTAAGTTTATTCCTTCACAGAAGACAATAGTTCCAATTTATACAGTTATGAGCTGTTATCACAACAAATATTTTTCATATTCTAGAAGATGATAGCTTAAAGCAGGCTGAAAGTAAAGCAGAATGCGCTTAAAGCGCATTCTGCTTTACTTTCAACCTGCTTTAAGTGGACACCTTTATTCAATACTAGAGATATGCTATGTGGGTAATCATTAGGTTAACCCTTTATTTCAGTCTGTTTCTAGTTTTGAAGACAAGGTGACCATTTAACCCTTTACCCCATAGAAGCGCCTTTTAGCGCATTAAGTTTATTCCTTCACAGAAGAAAATAGTTCCAATTTATACAGTCATAAATATGTATCATACAAAATATTTTCTATATTCTAGCAGATGATAGCTTAAAGCAGGCTGAAAGTAAAGCAGAATGCGCTTAAAGGGCATTCTGCTTTACTTTCAACCTGCTTTAAGTGGACACCTTTATTCAATACTAGAGATATGCTATGTGGGAAAGGGTTAAGCCTTTATTTCAGTCTGTTTCTAGTTTTGAAGACAAGGTGACCATTTAACCCTTTACCCCATAGCCTGTTTCTAGTTTTATAGGTGTTTTACAGGTGACCACTTAAAGCAGGTTGAAAGTAAAGCAGAATTCGACTGAAGGCGCATTCTGCTTTACTTTCAGCCTGCTTTAAGCTATCATTTGCTATAAAACAGAAAATATTTCTTATGATATATTTTCATGACTGTATAAATTGGAACTCTTTTCTTTAGTGGAGGAATAAATTAGAGGTGTAAAACGGAGTATTTATGGGGAAATGGGTTAAAGCAGGTTTGAAGTAAAGCATAATGTGCCTAAAGCAAGTTTGCTGTTGAGAAAGAATATTTAGTTGCTATTGTAATTTTCAAAATAATTTGTTAACCCTTTGCCCTGTAACCTGTTTCTAGTTTTGCTGACAGGTGATTTTTTAAAGCAGGTTGAAAGTAAAGCTGTGCCTTTAGGCACATCCTGGGGCTTTATTTCAGCATGATTTAAGCTACCATTTGATAGAATATGTTTCGTGACTATATATAAATTTGAACTATTTTCTTCAGTGTAAGAATTAGCACATAAAAATATATATCTGTGGAGCAATGGGTTAAGCAACCATCAAAATGAAAACCCATGATCTGTCCTCGATAAACTTGTCTGCATAGTACTTAATAGTATCATCTTGCTTTAAGCTATCACATTTGTTTTTGTGATTTTTTACGATATTTCACTTGAGTAATTTAAATCTGGTATTTTTTTTCGTATATCAATTTATATATAAATAGAGATTCCACCTGTTGGATACCAATTAGCCCATTGGCAAAGTTTAAAAACAATGCAGCAGTCTGATAATATTGATCAACACTGTTTGCACTATCAAGATAACTCGAACAGGTGCAAGAAGAAGTCCAGGGGCCCGTTTTACTAAACTGCAAAATTTTTGCGTAAGTCATAATCGTTTTACTCTTATTTTTCTATCATAACCGTTTGCAAACAGCAAATTGCCAGATCAGAGGACGCGCTAAAAGCGCGTCCTCTGATCTGGCTATTTGCTGTTTGTAGCACGTGATAATAAAAAAAAAATAAAACGGGCCCCAGGGGCTCATACATGTACTTTGTACATGTACGACAAAAAAAGGTTGTAAGTCAAAACTTTAAAATACATTTTATTATTGATTTCTCCATCTAATCCTGTCTTGTGACATCTCTTTGGAATCTTCTTTTCAATTCATATATCACAAGACAGGATAAGATAGAAAAATAAATAAAAATAACGACCGTTTTTGTCGTATGAAATTTTATGAAACGGGCCCCTGGGCTCCAGTTAAGGAGGATATTTCAAGTATTAAAACTTTCTTATTTCTCTACCAAATCCAATGGTGTGACCATTCATTACAATTGTCTCAAATATTATGATTCCAGTTAGTCAGATCATAACCATACACAGAGCTCCAGATAAGGGGAGTATTTCAAAAACTAAAATTTTGTTTCTGCATTTAACCCTATGGTGTAACTACTCATTAGAATCGTCCCTTCGAGATAATTCTATTGGGAAGTCACTCCATAGGATTTGGTACTGAGATAAGTGAGAAAATGTTGGATGTGTTTTAGTTTACTCCTTCTTTATCTGGAGCCCTGCATACGGTTTAGAGGAGACATAAAGGGGAAGATGTTTTCAGTTTACCCACTGTTATCTGGACCACTGAAGTAAAAAAAAAAATTTTGAGGCAAGAGAACTCTCACAGGTGCAGAGTGAAGTCAATAAAAATGTTTTTGTATTAAAAATATTTACAGTCAATTGAACATTATTGGCCATTAACCCTTTACCCCATAGCCTGTTTCTAGTATTGAAGATAGTTGATCACTAAAAGCATTAAGGCGCATTCTGCTTTACTTTCAACCTGCTTTTAGCTAACATCTGCTAGAATATAGAAAATATTCCCTATAATACATATTCATTGCTGTATAAATTGGAACTATTTTCTTCAGTGAAGGAATAAATTAAATGCGCTAAAAGGCGCTTCAATGTGGGAAAGGGTTAACAGACATAACTTGTAGTAATTACTTAGTAACAGACAAAAGTAATGCAGAAAGCTCTTGTATCGACTCTGTACTTCATAATAATGCCAGGCCTTTTCTTGCTTCTCCCTTCCTTTGCACAGGTTTAATTGTTGATATCTCTTAACCCATTCCCCCATAGAAGCGTTTTTTAACGTGTTTCATTTATTCTTCCAATGAAGAAAATAGTTCAAATTTTAACAGTCATGAAAATGTACCAGAAGAAATATTTTCTACATGTTAGCAGATGGTAGCTTAAAGCAGGCTGAAAGTAAAGCAGAATGCTTTAAGTTGTTGCCTATTTTCAAAACTAGAAACAGTCTATGGGGTAATGGGTTAACCCTTTCCCCCATAGAAGCGACTTTTGGCGTATTTAATGTATTCCTTTGCTGAAGAAAATAGTTCCAGTTTATACCCTCATGAACAATTACCATTACAAATATTTTATATATCCTAGCAGATTTTAGCTTAAAGCAGGCTGGAAGTAAAACAGAATGCGCCTTAGGGCGCATTCTGCTTTATTTTCAACCTGCTTTAAGTTGTTGCCTATTTTCAAAACTATAAACAGTCTATGGGGTAATGGGTTAACAGTGTTTCAGTGCAGCTGCTAGAACCCAATAAATACATCGTTTGCATACAGTGTCAGGGCTCCAGATAAGGGGGAGTATATTGAACAAATCAAACATTTTCTCACTTATGTAGCACAAAATCCTATAGTGTCACTACTCATTAGAATCGTCTCTTCGAGACGATTCTAATGAGTAGTGACACCATAGGGTTTAAGGCAGAAATAAAGATTTTAGTTTTTGAAAAACTCCCCTTATCTGGAGCCCTGAGTGTAGACCCATTCTGCACTGTTTGTTATAATTTTAAACATTTTGATAACACACACCAAGAGAGCCAATGTAAACTTGTATTTTGCTAGAAATCCATTTGAAAATTTAGCATAGCAAGGGTTAACTCTTATGATGCTGAATTGTCGTCTGCTTCAAATATATCATCTGCTAAAAAAAGCCTGAAAAATAGTTTCCACACTTTTGAAACAAAATATAAGTCAAATACGAGTGACAAACAGTTTGGATCCAGATCAGAGGCCGCGTTACGCGACGTCTGATCTGGATCCCAACTGTTTACAAATGTTAGGCAAGTCACGCTCAGCATGATAAGGGTTCATATTATCTTTAATATTATCGCTAATATCCCTAATACAATATTGCAGTGTGTTAACTGTTATGGAGGCCGATATTGTATCATAAACGGGGCCCATTTGAAATGGAAACTTCTCAAATAGCCCATATATCATATCAGCCCTTTAATCCTCTTCAACGATTAGAATTTTTCTCGTCTGCAGCAACCTTTCATATGCTACTGTTTCCTCCACTTTTTAGCACATTAGATTTATTCCCCCCACTGAAGAAAATAGTTCCAATTTTTAGTCATGAACATGAAATAGTATAAGAAATATTTTCTTAATACCAGCACAATCTTGTCTGAAAACTTCTGAATTTGGAGTTTGAAAACGAGCTGAAAATGTATGAATTCTGGCTGAAACAGTCAAAAAAAGTCCCAATTTCAGTAAAGATTCAGAACTGAACATTTCTGAAATCTTGTCTGAACATTTCTGAATTTTGTCTGAAAACTTCTGAATTTTGGGTTTGAAAACTAGCTGAAAATGTATGAATTCTGGCTGAAACAGCCAAAAACAGTCCCAATTTCAGTAAATATTCAGAAATTAGCTACTATGTAATTCAATGTAGCGGTTCAGAAGTATTCAGCTATATTCAGCTAAAATTCAGATTCTGTTCAGCCAAAATTCAGACATTTCTTTCCATGAGGGTGATAGCTGAAAGTTGAGCAGAATGCACATTTAAGAGGGAGTAACCTGCATGAACAAATCCAAACATTTTCTCACTCATTTCACCAAATCCTATGGTGTTACTATTCATTAGAATCGTCCCGAAGAGACGATTCTAATGAGTAGTGACACTTACGGGTTAAATGCAGAAATAAAGATTTTATATTTTATATTCATATTTTTTTATCTGAAGCTCTGTATTTGTATGACCACTTATTTTAACCCATAAATTCCGGTACATTATCAAATGGGAGCTTAACCCTTTACCTGATAGCCTATTTCTAGTATTGAAGATAGTTGACCACTTAAAGCAGGTTGAAAGTAAAGCAGAATGTGCCCTAAGGCACATTCTGCTTTACTTTCAGCCTGCTTTAAGATAAAATCTGCTAGGCTATATAAAATATTTGTAATGGTTATTGTTCATGAGGGTATAAACTGGAACTACTTTCATCAGCAGAGTAATAAATTATATACGCTAAAAGTCGCTTCTATGGGCGAAAGGGTTAAGCAGGCTGAAAGTAAAACAGAAGACTCCTTAACCCTTTCCCTTATAGAAGCGACTTTTAGCGCATTCATTTTATTCATCCGCCAAAGAAAATAGTTCCATTTTATACTGTCATGAATGTGTACCATAAGTAATATTTTCTATACACCAGCAGATAGTAACTTAAAGTAGGTTGAAAGTAAAACAGAATGTGCCCTAGGGCACATTCTGCTTTACTTTCAGCCTGCTTTAATATGTCACATATCTTAACTACTAGAAACAGGCTATTGGTTAAAGGGTTAACCCTTAGCCTGCCACTCACGACTATAGCTCCATATGCAAACAGCTTGGATCCGGATGAGACGCCGAGTAACTCGGCGTCTCATCCGGATCCAAGCTGTTTGACACTCGCACAACATTTTCAGCAATTTTGAGCAACTTTGAAGCACTTTGAAACTTGAAGCAGACGAGAAATATAGCAGACGACAATTTATTTGGTGGGCTAAGGGTTAAGCAGCTACCTGTTTTCAAAAGTAGAAATAAACTACAGGGTATTGTAAGGGATAACAAGGTTAATGAAAAAAATGTTGCAAATATGAAATAACTTTTAAATTATTTTAAATTTAGTGAAAAAATCCTGATAAAACTGAAAATTCCTGATAAAAGCTATAAAATACCAATACACTATCAAAGTGAAGATTTTACAAGAATTTGGTCATAAGAGTGAACCATTAAACCATTACCCCATAGCCTATTTCTAGTGTTGAAGATATTTGATCACCTAAAGCAGGTTGAAAGTAAAGCAGATTGCCACATTCTGCTTTACTTGCAGCCTGCTTTTAGCTATTATCTGCTAGAATATATAAAATGTTTCTTATGATTTTTATTTGTGACAGTATAAATTGGAACTATTTTCTTCAGTAGGTAATTAATGAAAGGGGTAAAAAGGTGTATTTCTGGGGTAATGGGTTAAACTGCTACACCTACTTCTTTTACCTACATTTGTAAGAGGTTTGGATTCAGATCAAGTTTCCAGATAAGGAGAGCTTCTCAAAAAGTAAATCTTTATTTCTGAATTAAAACCAATGGTGTCACTACTCATTAGTATCGTCTCTGAGACGATTCTAATGAGTAGTGACACCATAGGATTTGGTGTTGAAATTTGAAATGAGAGAAATGTTGGATTTGTCCAGATAGAAGAAATGATTAAAAAAGATGAAAAATAAATAAGTAGTACTGTTTGAAGCAGAAAATTTTCAACCTGCTTTAAGGAGTCACAAGTTTTTAAAACTAGAAACAGCTAGGCCCATTACTCCAGCGTCTAGTTTTAAAGATAGATGAACACTTAAAGCAGGTTGAAAGTAAAGTAGAATAAGCACATTCTTCTTTACTTTCAGCCTGCTTTAAGCTATCATCTGCTAAGATTTACAAAATATTTCTTCTTGTTCATTTTTATAGCTTTAAAAATTACTATTTTCAACAAAACTATTTTTTTCAGTGGATGATTAAATTAAATGCACTAAAAAAGTTAAGAAGTTTTAAAACTGCGAGGGGGTAATAGGTTAATGTGATTATTTTTATATTGACTTTTTTGTGCACTACTACTAGATCATTCTTTTATCATGTTTTGTGCACTACTTCAAGCAGAGCACCAGATAAGGGTAGTTTTTAAAAATTTAAATCTTTATTTCTGAATTAAACCCTATGGTGTCACTACTCATTAGAATCGTCTCGAAGAGACGATTCTAATGACTAGTAACACCATAGGATCTGGTTCTGATATGGGTGAGAAAAAGTTTGATCTGTTGAAAAAACTCCCTCTTATCTGGAGCCCTGCTTTAAGACCATTATTTTATCACATTTCAGATATACTTTGGCAGCCAATGGTTCCCTGCTCATCAGTGACCTCACCAACAAGAAGGCGGACACCGACGCTGGCGACTACCAATGTATAGCCATGATACAAAGGCACACAATCCTCAGTCGGGTAGCCAAAGTGCAGATTGCAGGTGTGTGTGCTAGTTATCTCCCTTAGATCAAAACAAGCTGTGTTTGTCAGAGTAGTCTCCCTTAACAAAAATACAAAAAAAATGAACACAAAAGGGCGAAATATCATTTTGGCTTGTTAATAATGTACATATTGATAATAATTTTGTTTAACCCATTTACTCCATAGCCTGTTTATGGTTGAAAATAGGTGACTACTTAAAGCAGGTTGAAAGTAAAGCAGAATGTGCCTTACGGCACATTCTGCTTTACTATCAGCCTGCTTTAAGCTACCATCAGATAGAATATAGAAACTACTTCTTATGATATTCTGTTTCATGGCTATAAATAAATTCTTTTCTTCATTGGAGGAATACATTAAATGCGTAAAAATGTGTATCTATGGAGTAAAGGGTTTAAAGAAATTGTATCAGAATAAGATGCAGAGTAATATGTTTGGGGAACCCTTGTCCATCCATCCATTCTTCTGTCACTCGTTGTCAGGCTACATGTACGGTACATACTTTGTCGATCTAAATCTTCCCGCAGTTTACAAACTACAGTCTTATAATTTTATCAGATGTTTCCTCTGGATTTTGATATTTTTCAATTTCTGTACCGAAATACGGCCTTTTGAACTTTGTCTTTCAATTTTTTTTATAAAATATATATAAGGAACATGAAGCTAGTGGGCATGATATGTTTTACAGACTCAGCCATACCTTTTAGAAGTTCCAGGGCTCCAGATTAGGGGAGTATTTCAAAAACTAAAATCTTTATTTCTGCTTTAAACCCTATGGTGTCACTACTCATTAGAATCGTCTTCGATTCTAATGAGTAGTAACACCATAGGATTTGGTGCTGAAAGGAGTGAGAAAATATTGGATTTGATCAGTTTATTCCCTCTTATCTGGAGCCCTGGGTTTTATAGATCTTTTTAATCATCATAATACATTTCCTTCTTACATGCAAACTAAGTTTTTGAAATGTGTCAATTTTTCTGGCATATTTCATCTAAAATCAGAACCAGGTGATGGATTGCCTGTATGTCTAAACATTATATTGAATTCTTGAGCTGTCTAAATCAGGGCTCCAGATAAGGGGAGTATTTAAAAAACTAAAATCTTTTTTTCTGCTTAAAACCCTATGATGTGTTATTAGAATCGTCTCAAAGAGACGATTCTATTGAGTAGTAACATTGTAGGATTTGGTGCTGTATGAGTGAGAAAATGTTGGATTTGTACAGATTACTCCCCCTTATTGTGGGCCCTGGTCTAACTATAAATTTCCCAGTATTTTACCATAGCAAACTGTTTTGATCCAGATCAGATGCTGAGTAACTTGGGCATCTGACGTCAGGATCCAAACTGTTTGTCACTTAAAACATAGCTTATATTGGCAAATGAAAGAAAGAGTTTTAAGATATAAAGCAGGTTTCATTTTGATCAGCGTTTAAAGAGTTTTAAAAATACAATACCAGATTCAATATATCTGTCTGAATCTGTTTTTGAAATGTAATTTAGGATTGCTGTCAGGCTTTGAAGTTATGAAATTTCCTTCTTTGTTTTCTCCAGATAATAAAACAGTCTTTATGTCTCCATCCAATCCTATGGTGTTACTACTCATTAGAATGGTCTCTTTGAGACGATTCTAATGAGTAGTTACACCATAGGATTTGGTACTGACAAGAGAGGGAGAACATTTTGGATTTGTTAAGTAAACCCCCTCCTATCTGGATCCCTGCATAAGTCTTTAAGCTCTTGCTAACTCTACCAAACCAGATTTTACTTAACCCTTTGCCTGATAACCTGTTTCTAGTTTTGAAGATAGGTGACCACTTAAAGCAGGTTGAAAGTAAAGCAGAATGTGCCTTAAGGCACAATCTGCTTTACTTTCAGCCTGCTTTAAGCTAAAATCTGCTAGGCTATATAAAATATTTGTAATGGTACCTGTTCATGAGGGTATAAACTGGAACTATTTTCTTTAGCGGAGGAATAAATTAAATTCGCTAAAAGTCGCTTCTATATGGTAAAGGGTTAAGGCGCATTCTGCTTTACTTTCAGCCTGAGTTAAGCTATTATCTGCTAGGATATAGAAAATATTTCTGATGATACATATTCATGACTGTATTAAAGGGAACTATTTTCTTCAATGTAGGAATGAATTATAGGTGTAAAAAGGCGTATTTATGGGGTAATGGGTTAAACAAGCTTTAGTCATCCATGTGTTTATGTTTCCAGGCATTGAAAAGAACTTTAAACGGAACCCGGCAGCTCTTGAAGTGTATTTAACGGATACGGCCATGTTTGAGTGTAAAATTCAAGCTCTTCCATACGCCAATATTACATGGTTCAAAGATGGAAAGCCCATCTCAGAACGGACTAGTGCAACTAAATATCGCACATATTCCGAGGGCGTGTTAGAAATATATAACGTGGAGTTTGCCGACCTTGAGGAGTATCATTGTGAGGCTGAGTGTGTCGATAAAACACGGACAAGTGACAAGGCTTCGCTGAAACAGAAAAACGCTGGTAAGTTTATCGCTCGGAGCAGAAGTTTGGTGTTCAGAATGAATATTTTGTTGTTGTAATGTTCAAAATACTTTGTTAACACTTTACCCTGTGGCCTATTTCTAGTTTGTAGACAGTTGAACACTTAAAGCAGGTTGAACATAAAGCAGTAAGGGCCTTAAAGTTCATCCTGCTTTAAACTACCATCTGTTAGAGTGTAGAAACTATTTCTTATGGTGTATATTCATGACTATTTTCTTAAGTGTAATTTTAACCCATTACCCATATAATAAGGCTGAATAAGTGGATTGATGTGACTTAAGAGAGATGAAACTTGGACCAAATATATCTTTAAAAAGCCTGTAAAATTGTTTAACTCTTTGAACCCTAGTCACGCATATATGCGTCATTTGCAAACGGCATACATGTGAGGAGTACACTTGTCCTATGCAAACAGTGTAGACTCTGCTCAGAGCCCTCTGCTCAGGGTCTACACTGTTTGTCATTTTGACATATATTGTAAAAATCAACCCTAAAAAGTCAAAAATGGACTATACTAAATTGAAAATTAGAATTGTCCGTTTTAGGTTTCAGGGAGGAAAAGGTTTACCACCCGCTATAAAACAGACATCCGCAAACAGTGACTCTGATCAGACACTACATAATATGGTGTCTGGTCAGAGTCTACACGGTTTGTTCAGGGATCCAGATAAGAGGGAGTAAACTGCAGAAATCCATCATTTTCTCACTTTTTTTAGCATCAAATCCTATGGTGTTACTACTCATTAGAATCGTCTCTTCGAGACGATTCTAATGAGTAGTGACACCATAGGGTTTAAAGCAGAAATAAAGATTTTAGTTTTTGAAATACCCCCCTTATCTGGAGCCCTGTTGCTGATAGGAATTTCAGTATGAAACAAAATGCAAACCAGCATGTTAAAACATAGTAGGAATTCTTTGGTGAATGGTTAATATTTTCTATTGCAGAGGAAGGATTCCAAGGAATCAAGCCAAGCTTTTCGCTACAGCCCCAAGATACGTCAGGATTGGTTGGGTCAAAGGTCATACTTTTCTGTGGTGCTTTTGGCCTGGATTCTAAGATAAAGCCACCCACTATAACCTGGCTGAAGAATACGAAAAAAATTGACTTGTAAGTATTAGGCGCCTGCTTCATAAAACTTTGTACGACAAATGTTGTCGTAAGTCAGATTATTAAAGTCTCAAGTTTTATTAGCTCACCTGAGCACAAAGTGCTCAAGGTGAGCTATTGTGATCGGTCGCCGTCCGTCGTACGTCCGTGTCGGTGTCCGTGTCGGTGTCGTCTGTTCACAATTTGTTTCAAATAACTTCTTCCTTGAAACCAATGGCCCAATTTTAACCAAACTTGGTCAGATACATACTGTAGTTGTGAGCTTCAAAAATTGTTCAAAAAAAAGTGGGTGGGGCAATTGGTCTTGTTGCCATGGCAACCATGCACGATATCTAAAAAAACGACTGGTCCGATTTCAATTTGGTTTTCACCAAAATGTTTCTCAATTAATATACTTTCAAAATTGTTCAAAGAATTTTGATCCTTAAAAAAACATGGCCTCCAGAGGGCGTGGTCATTTTCGATATTTACGTAATATTGACAACTAAAGTCAAAACTTTAAACATCTTCTTGTCAATAACTATAAGTCCTAGGACAACCAAATTTCACATGTAGCATCATGTTGTGAACCTTTAGCAAGATTGTTCAAATAATGACCCCCGGGTCAAAAATGGCCCCGCCCGGGGCTTATCAGTTTTTCATAGGAAAACCTTTAAAACTCATCTTCTCTAAAACTGTATGGCCTAGACATTTTATATTTGGCATGTAGCTTTGCCTTATGGACCTCTACTAAGAGTGTTCAAATCATGACCCCAGGGTCAAAAATGGCCCTGCCCTGGGACTTATCAGTTTTACATAGACTTATATAGGAAAACCTTTAAAAATCTTCTTCTCTGAAATCGTAAAGCCCAAACCTTTTATATTTGGCATCTAGCTTTGCCTTATGGTCCTCTACCAAGATTGTTCAAATCATGACCCCAGGGTCAAAAATGGCCCTGCCCCGGGGCTTATCAGTTTTACATAGACTTATATAGGAATAAACCTTTAAAACTCTTCTTCTCTGAAACCCTAAGACCCAGACCTTTTATATTTAACATCTAGCTTTGCCTTATGGTCCTCTACCAAGATTGTTCAAATCATGACCTCCGGGTCAAAAATGGCCCTACCCTGGGGCTTATCAGTTTTACATAGACTTCAAAGGATCTCCCCTTATTCAGAACTTATATAGGAATAAACCTTTAAAATTCTTCTTCTCTGAAACTCTAAGACCCAGACCTTTTATATTTGGCATCTGCCTTTGCCTTATGGTCCTCTACCAAGATTGTTCAATTCATGACCCCCGGATCAAAAATGACCCTGCCCCGGGGCTTATAAGTTTTACAAAGACTTATGTAATAAAACCTTTAAAACTCTTCTTCTCTGAAACCGTAAGGCCCATACCTTTTATATTTGGCATCTAGCTTTGCCTTATGGTCCTCTACCAATATTGTTCAAATCATGACCCCAGGGTCAAAAATGGACCCGCCCCGGGGCTTATCAGTTTTACATAGACTTCTACAGGAAAACCTTATTCCGAGTTGTTTCAGTTTCATGCAACAGTCCACATACATGCAATGACAAACTTCATTATGCATCGAGTATAACACAATAGTTCCTCAGGTGAGCGATTTTGGGCCGCATGCGGCTCTTGTTTATTTCTCCATCTAATCCTGAAAGAAATGTAACAAGACAGGATTAGATAGAGAAATCAGAAATTAAATGTATTTTAAAATTTTAACTTAAGACCGTTTTTGTCGTAAGAAGTTTAATGAAACAGGCCCTAAGGATTAAAGCTTTTCAGTTTAGTATTAGATAGTTATCAAGCATTTGATTGGTCAGATTTGATTTTGCCGGTTTCTAATTTTGGAGACAGGCGAAATACATAAAGCAGGTTGAAAGTAAAGCAGAATACTTCTATAGGCACATTTTGCTTTAATTAACCCTTTGAACCCTAGTCCTGCATATAGGCGTCCCTTTCAAACAGTGTACATGTGAATAGTACACTTGTCCTTTGCAAACAGTGAAGACCCAGATCAGAGGGCTCCGAAAGGAGCCCTCTGATCAGGGTCTTCACTGTTTGTCATAATGACAAACATTGACAAAAACAACCCTTAAGAGTCAGAAATGAGCTAGACTAAAATGGAAACTGGAATTGTCCATTTAAAGTTTCAGGGAGGAAAGAGTTAATTTCAGCCTGCTTGAATCTAACAACCTGCTAGAATATAGAAAAAAGAGTTCATATTCCTGACTGTATAATTAGGAACAAATTTTTTCAGTGCAGGACTACATTAACCCTTAGCCTGCCACTCACGACTATAGCTCCATATGCAAACAGCTTGGATCCGGATGAGACGCCGAGTAACTCGGCATCTCATCCGGATCAAAGCTGTTTGACACTCGGACAACATTTTCAGCAATTTTGAGCAACTTTGAAGCACTTTGAAACTTGAAGCAGACGAGAAATTTAGCAGACGACAATTTATTTGGCGGGCTAAGGGTTAAAGATGTAGAAGACTGTATTTATGCAGGCATTTTTCTGGTGCATCCACGGGTCCGGTAAATGGACACCTTTCCCAATGAGAAATTGGAAAAATAATTCCCAATTTGTAAAAGTTGTTCCTAATAAGTGACTAATAAGTCAGTCACATCAAAAATATTAAAGAGGCTCGCAACAGGATTTAGCATTAAAAATAGTAATTTGTAAATATATATGTCAAATGCTTATATAAATGGGTAAGATTTCGTTTAGGATAATAAATTCTGTTAAAAAATGCATTTCAAAAAAAAAAGAAAAAGAAGAAGCTCTGGTGGGATTCGAACCCGTGACCCTCAATGCGGAGACAAACATGAAAAATGAGGAAGCGCCTTTACCACCTCGGCTACCAGCGCTCTCTATATATATGGTAGCGAATAAACGTACTTCACTGGTAGCGATCGATAATACTTTATTCGGCTCGGGTTTATGTCTGAGCCCGTGTAGAAAAGCAACAACAACAACTATACCGTCAGCTGACGCTATAGAAAAACGATGGAAAATATCTAATAAAAACTAAGATTCGGTGACGATTCTTGAGACTTTTTTTGGACTGATCATATTTGTTTAATGTCAGAAGCCAAATAATGCCACAAATTTGCTTTTATTGGAGTATTTTATTTTATTTTGACAAGTTCACCATCCGGTTGCGAGTCCCTTTAAGAACAAATGTAGAAAACTAGCTAACAGGGGCCCATTTTTACTAAACTACTTAGTCAAAATTTTAAATTTAAATTTATATTTTTTATTATCACTTGCTACAAACAGCAAATAGCCAGATCAGAGGACGCGCTTTTAGCGAGTACTCTGATCTGGCTATTTGCTGTTTGCAAACGTTTATGATCGAAAAATAAGAGTTAAACGATTTTGACTTACGCAAAAAATTTGCGTACGTTGTTAAGTAAAACGGGCCCCAGGTCTTTTTTCTGATAATAAAGCATAAATAAGTGAAATCAATTCAAAAATATTTCCCAAAATTATTTGATATTTGGTGCAAAAAAATCTCAAATCAGACATTGCATTTTCCCCGAGAATGGCCAGAAAAAAGGCCTGTTATGGGTAAAACAATATTTTCAACTATCTGTGAACAGGAACAATGATGGGCGTGTAACTATGATCGGTGGAGGGCACCTACAGATACTCAACCTTCAGGACGGACCCGGGTCAGACTCTGACAGCGCCACCTATACCTGCCGTGCGGAGAATGACGTTGACTCCAAGGATGTAGAGGCTCAGCTTACAGTTATAGGTATGATATAATAGCATAGACAATATGCTTTCCCTATTTATCCCTTTACCCCTTAGCCTGTGTTTAATTTGGAAGATAGCTGACCACTTAACCCTTTGAACCCTAGTCCCGCTTATAGGCGTTTTTTTCAAACAGTGTACATGTGAATAGTACACTTGTCCTGTGCAAACAGTGAAGACCCAGATCAGAGGGCTCCGAAAGGAGCCCTCTGATCAGGGTCTTCACTGTTTGTCATAAGGCCAAATATTGACAAAAACAACCCATAAAAGTCAGAAATGGACTAGACGAAAATGGAAACTGGAATTGTCCATTTAAAGTTTCAGGGAGGAAAGAGTTAAAGCAGGTGATTGATTTGAACCCTAGTCATGCATTTAAGCATCCTTTGCAAACAGTGTAAATGCATCCTTTGCAAACAGTGTTCCTGTAAGGAGTACACTTGTCCTATGCAAATGGTGTAGACCCTGATCAGAGGGATCCTTAAGGAGCCCTCTGATCAGGATCTACACTGTTTGCCATTTTGACATATATTGTAAAAATCAACTTTAAAAAGTGAAAAATGGACTGGACTCAATTGAAAAATTGTCTATTTGAGGTTTAAAGGAGGAAAGGGTTAAGGCACATTCTGCTTTACTTTCAGCCTGCTTTAAGCTACCATGGTCTAGAATACATAATATATTTATCATTGTGCATATTCATAACTATAAATTAGAAGTATTTTCTTCAGCGGATGAATAAGTCCGGTATTTTCTTCAGCGGATGAATAAGACAAATGTGTAAAATTGCATAGTGTCTCACAATCACATGATGTCCTTACCAACACTCAGTCCTTGAGCAAAGAAAATTAAAAATTTTATCCTTCAATTTTTCTTTATCTTTAGTTCCTCCAAAGTTCACAGCTCAACCGCCGCGGAATATCACAGAAATCGAGAAGAGCGATATTACCCTGGAATGTCAGGTTAAAAGCAACCCCAAACCCCAGATAACCTGGTTCAGAAATGGTTCCCTAGTTGTCGAGAACTCGTACCTGGAAATAGTTGACAAGCAGAATCTGAGAATTTACGGTCTTATGGTCCAGGATTCAGGGTTTTACCAGTGTTTTGCGAGTAATGAGGCGGGAAATATTCAAGCAACGATGGAACTTAAAGTCATACGACAAGGTATGTTATACAGTGATCCCTCCCTACAACGACTCCCTCCTTACAACAAGCTCTCTTATGCTTTTACTGCTGCAAAAGCGTCTGCTTAACCCTTTACCTGATAGCCTGTTTCTAGTTTTAAAGATAGGTGGCTACTTAAAGCAGGTTGAAAGTAAAGCAGAATGTGCCTTAAGGCACATTCTGCTTTACTTTCAGCCTGCTTTAAGCTATAATCTGCAAGGAAACTGAAAATATTTCTTATGAATTATATTCATGACTGTATAATTTGGAACTATTTTCTTCAGCGGAGGAATAAATTAAATGCGCTAAAAGTCGCTTCTATAAGGTAAAGGGTTAAAATTGTCATTTGCTGATTTTTACTCAAAGTTACATATTAGTGGACATTTTGACAGAAGAAAAGTAATGAAGAGTGACAAACAGCTTTAATCCTAAAGGAGCCCTCTGATCTGGGTCTACACTGTTTGCAAATGTAATGCATATATTTTAAACAGGTCCATAGTGTTGAAAGAGGTAATTTGCATATAGCGTGGTTTACTTTGATATTAGATTGTCTTCTTAGTTTCTACATTTTATTGCCTTTGTTTTCTTCATCATAATGAGAAAAAGTAATGTCTTTATTTGATGCTCTGTTTAACATTGTGAGCCCTTTTTACCCATGATGCATCACCCATTACTCCTTTGAAGCTTGAATGAAAATGTTGTCAGTTTAATTTTGAAATTGGTTTGTTGTTTTCTGTGTTTGCAAATATAGGGCTTACATCAAATATATATATATATCTCAAATTTTGATAATCATTTATTTAACGCGTTATCCCATAGCCTGTTAACCCTTTACCCAATAACCTATTTATAATATTAAAGACAGGTGATCATTTAAAGCAGGTTGAAAGTAAAGCAGAATGTGCCTTAAGGCACATTCTGCTTTACTTTCAGCCTGCTTTAAACTACCATCTATTAGGCTATATAAAATATTTGTTGTGGTAATTGTTCATGAGGGTATAAACTGGAACTATTTTCTTCAGCGGAGGAATAAATTAAATACGCTAAAAGTCGCTTCTATGGGGGAAAGGGTTAATAGTGTTGAAACATATGAACTCTTATGAACATTCTGCTTAACTTTCAGTCTGCCTTAATTAAGCTACCATCTGCCAGGATAAAGAAAGTAGTTCTTATAGTAAATATTCATGACTATAAAATGGCACTATTTTCTTTTGTGGAAGAATAAATGAAATTAAAGGTTGAAAGGCTTATTTTGTGGGTAAGGAGGTCATCTACTCTAACTCTTTAACTCTTTCCTCCCTGAAACTTTAAATAAAAAATTCCAGTTTCCATTTTAGTCTAGTCCATTTCTGACTTTTAAGGGTTGTTTTTGTCAATGTTTGGCATTTTGACAAACAGTGAAGACCCTGATCAGAGGGCTCCTTTCGGAGCCCTCTGATCTGGGTCTTCACTGTTTGCATAGGACAAGTGTACTATTCACATGTACACTGTTTGAAAAGGACGCCTATATGCGGGACTAGGGTTCAAAGGGTTAAGGCAATGCAGTCATAGAGTTTTTAAGTTCGGAAAAACACCCCATATACTGTAACATAAGAATTCCTCAATACAAAATAGTACAGTACAGAAAAACCTCTCTATTAGGACCCTAAAACTGCGTAAATTATTAGGGGTTTACGACAGGTTGATTCTTAAAGCAATATGACAGTAAAACAGGAAGCTCCTTCAGGAGCTTTCTGTTTTACTGTCATCTTGCTTTAAACTGTCACTTGTCTTTCATACAATCAATTAGCCTTTGTTTAAATGGTTGTAATAGAGAGGTTTTACTGTGTATGAAGGTGTGATGACATTAGATTCCGCTGTCATATTGTCAATATGTTTTACCATGGAAGCTGTACTGTGATCAATTATGCATGAGTTGACATAGGGAAATAAATACCTCGATACCTGTGATAACCATTTTCCCCCCATGGCCTGCATTTAGCAATAGAGTGTTCCCTCCCTACAACAACCCTCCCAACAACTACTCCCTCCTTACAACAACGCTTTGCCACAGATCCCTAAACAAGACAGTGTTGTCTAACGATTTTGCTGCTGCAATATCGTCTGCTTAAAATTTTCGTCTGCTTTTGTTTTTTCTATCAAATTCAAATATAAGTGTAGATTTTGATAGAATAAATGTAATGGCGAGTGACAAACAGCTTGAATCCAGAACAGACACCGCGTTACGCGGCGTCTGATCTGGATTCAAGCTGTTTGCAAATATAAGCCAAGTCTTACTTTTCCCTCCATAACAATGATTCCTCCGAATAACACACACACTCTGGGTCTCCCATTGGATGTTGTTGTAGAGAGGGAGCTCTGTACTTCTCATTAGAGATACTCCCCTTACCCCGGGGAACTACTTCTGAACCAGGCTATCTGGGGTTATTATTAACCCTTTCAACCCTTCAGCCCTCTGTAGGGATTACTGATTACATATGCAAACAGTGTAGTCCCTGATCAGAGAGCTCCTATAGGATCTCTCTGATCAGGGTCTGCACTGTTTGATATTTTCATTCATATAAAAAATGCAACTGTTTTTATTGTCCTTTTGGACTCTTCTAGTACAGGCATTTTAAACCAGTCTACTGTTACAGTAGACTGGTTTAAAATGCTGGTACTAGAAGAGTCCAAAAGGACAATAAAAACCCTCAAGAGATTTTAAGGGTTGAAATGGTTAAACAGGCTATTTAGGAAAGGGTTAAATGCAGGCTGAAAGATAAAAGCAGAATATTCCTTATACTTTTTAGAATGATTTTTTTGACAAAAATATTCTAATTACCAGTATTGTTAAATGTAGACTGAAAGTAAAGCAGAATGTTGCTTATGCCTTTAAGCCATAGCCTGTTTCTAGTTTTGAAGACAAGTTTTGTAATCTGTTTTAACCTACCGGTATTACCCCATAGCCTGATTCTGGTGTTGAAAACCCGTGACCACTTAAAGCAGGTTGAAAGTAAAGCAGAATGCGCCTTAGGGGTTTTGAAAACAGGTGTCTACTTAAAGCAGGTTGAAAGTAAAGCAGAATGCACCATAAGGTGCATTCTGCTTTACTTTCAGCCTGCTTTAAGTTACCATCTGGTAGAATATAGAAAATATCTACTATGAAGGCATATTCATGTTTGTATGAATTCGAGCTGTTTTCTTGAGTTGAGGAATAAATAAAAGGTGTAAAAAGGTGTATTTATGAGGTAATGGGTTAAGGGGTCATAGATGTAATAATTGGGGGCATAAAAAAAGAGTTTATGGAGAAATAGGTTAACTCAGGCATGGTTGTGTAAAACATATGGTGAAATTGCTTTAGTTATTGTGAATACTGTGACATGGTTGTGTTGGTGCCTAAGTTCTTTCAAAGTTCTGTTGTCATGTGTAACCCTTACAAAGCTGATGTAGCTGAAGTGAAAGTTTGTATACAATTTTTGTGGCTTTGTGAATTTTGCATGGATGTTTTCTCTCTCTTAGCAGATGATAGCTTAAAGCAAGCTGAGAGTAAAGTAGAATGCACCTTAAGGTGCATTCTGCTTTTCTTTCAACCTGCTTTAACCCATTACCCCTTAGCCTTATTCTAGTTTTGAAAATAGATGACCACTTAAAGCAGGTTGAAAGTCAAGCAGAATGCGCTTTAAGACGCATTTTGCTTTACTTTCAGCCTGCTTTAAGCAATTATCTACTAGAATATAGAAAATACTTCTTATGATACATATACATCACTGTATAAAAGTGAACTATTTTCTTCAGTGGAGGAATAAATTACATTTATAGGCGTAAAAACGGGTATTTATGAGGTAATGGGTAAAGTGGCCACCTGTCTTACTCTTAAAAACTAGAAACATGCTATGGGGTAATGAGTCAATGCCCACAGACATGTATATGTGTCATTTACAATCAGTGTACCTGTAAACAGTATAGACCCAGCTCAGAGGGCTCCTAAAGGAGACCTCTTTTCAGGGTCGGCACTGTTTGTAATGTTTTAATATTATGTAAAAAACAACACCTACTTAACCCATTACCTCATAGCCTGTTTCTAGTATTGAATATAGTAAACCACTTAAAGCAGGTTGAAAGTAAAGCAAAATGTGCCTTTAGGCACATTTTGCTTTACTTTCAGCCTGCTTTAAGCTAATATCTGCTTGGATGTAGAAAATATTTCTTATGATACATATCCATGACTGTATAAATTGGAACTATTTCCTTCAGTGAAGGAATAAATTAGAGGCGTCAAAAGGCGTATTTATGGGGTAATGGGTTAAATGGAATTTGGAAATGTCCTCTATATGTTAATACAGGACAAAAGTAATGCAGAGAATTCCCAAAGGAGTCTTTTGCATTCCTTTAACCTTTACATAGACAGGGCTCCAGATAAGAGAGAGTAAACTGAACAAATCCAACATTTTCTCACTCATTTTAGCACCAAATCCTATGGTGGTGCTACTCATTAAATTCGTCTCGGAGAGAGGATTCTTATTGATAGTGACACCATAGGGTTTAATGAAGAAATAAAGATTTTAGTTTTTAAAAAAACCTCCCCTTATCTGGAGCCTTGACATAGAGCTTTCACTTATCATTGAAATCATCACCTTTCATCTTCAGTCACTTAACACAATCAGGGCTCCAGATATGGGGAGTTTTTCAAAAACTAAAATCTTTATTCCTGCATAAAACGCTCTCTTTGAGACGATTCTAATGAGTAGTAACACCATAGGATTTGGTGATGAAATGAGAGAGAAAATATAGGTGCACAGGGCCCTAGATAAGGGGATCATTTAAAAAACTAAAATCTTTATTTCTGCATTAAACCATATGGTGTCACTACTCATTAGAATCGTCTCTTTGAGACGATTCTAATGAGTAGTTACACCATAGGATTTGGAGCTGACATGAAGGAGAGAATGTTGGATTTGTTCAGTTTACTCCCTCTTATCTTGGGCCTTGCACAAGTATGAATGTATTTCACTTGTTGTCATCTGGTTTCAGGCTTTCCCTTCCTTCATAGTGTTTAACTCTTTGCATGCTGGGTAATTTTTTCATCTGCAACGCTTGTCATCTGCTACTGTTCTAAAAAATAGAATTTTCAAAATTTCTTTTCAAAACATGGTCAGAGTGTCAGACAGTTTGCAAAACATTTCTCTGGGCTCCAAACATGGAGTAAACGTAATATATCTTTTCAGGGTTGCCATAAGTTGACATGAAAAATCCTAAGATTTCCAAATTAGCATTTTGCAAGTGCGATTTTACGAATTGTACCTTTACCCCATAGCCTTTTTCTTGTTTTGTTGACATGCAACTACTTAAAGCAGGCTGTAAGTAAAGCAGAATGCGCCTTAGGGCGCATTCTGCTTTACTTTCAGCCTGCTTTAAGCTACCATAACCTGGAAAAAAAATCCGGAGATTTAGGAAAAATCCGGAGAAATGGCAGCCCTGTCTTTTCATGTCAGCACCAATTCCTATGGTGTAACTACTGGTACTCATTAGAATCGTCTCTTATGAGTAGTAACAGTAACACCATAGGATTTGATGCAGAAATAAAGATTTTAGATTTTGAAATACTCCCCTAATCTGTTACCCCGAGTATTGCAGAATATCAAGAAAAAGAATTCTAAGAGGAATTAAAAAAGGGGTGTAGAGCTCCAGATAAGGGGAATATTTCAAAAGCTGAATTTTTTATTTCTGCATGAATCCCTATAGTGTCACTACTGACTCATTAGAATCATCTCTCCGAGACGATTCTAAGGAGTAATAACACCGTAGGATTTGGTGCTGAAATGAGTAAAACAATGTTGGATTGTTCAGTACACACCCTCTTATCTGGAGCCCTGAAAAAAACAGGTCTGAAACTGTGAAGGAAAGGCTTGTTATATTTTTATTTTGCTGTTTTCTTGGCTTGTGTTTCGTTTTTATTTCCGACTCTGCAGTGTTGTAGCTTGTATCATTTTTCTTTTCGTTTCCCCCTTGCGCTGTCGACAGACTCTGCCATCCCTGTGAACCCCTCAACCCCTTCTATAAACTACCATGTTCATCGCTCAGGGGTCTACAATCAAAGGAATCCTAACGAGGTCCCATCGAAGCCCGTCAACCTGACCGCAGCCTACGTGTCGATGAGGTTTGTGACGTTATCGTGGAGCCGGCCGGAAAGGATAGGACTGGCTGATATAGTGGCGTACTCCATACATTGGCAGGAGCTGGGATCTATGAGGTAAGACAAAATACAGTACAAATAGGGCCCCAGATAAGAGGGAGTAAACTGAATAGTTAAACAGTTATTTCTCCTTTCTATTTAAATCAAACCCTATGGTGTGACTACTCATTAGAATCGTCTCTTCGAGACGATTCTAATGAGTAGTCACACCATTGGTTTTTGAGCAGGCCATAAAGTTTTAGTTTTCACTGGTTTTGTAAAGGTCAGGGGTTCTATATCCGAGGTTGGTCTGGAGCTACTCTAAAAAGAGCTTTAGTGAGTTTCTAACAGGGACAGACCAACTGAGGAATATAGAAGCCCATGCTTGATTATCTTTCTTGCTTGAATAAACCCTAAAAACATATTTAGTAAAGGAACTGTAAAGTACTTCTTATTAATGAGTATAGGTCATTCCATTTCCAATAGTAACAAACAGCTGTTTTAAGATCACACTATTTTAGCTTTGCTTTGAGATTTACATGTACATGTACTCACATTCTACGGTTTAGATCATAACTCGGAACTACAAATGTTTTTTTTTGAATCCAGTCTATTTAGTATAGGAATAATATGACAACGACCCAGGTCACTGTGACCTTGACATTAACCTAAATTGTACAAAAAAGTTTGTCTGCAGCATATCTGCTACCGGTATACCTTATCAAGTAGGGATAGCAAATTTGGTGTGTGAATACATCTTTGGATGGCCAAGTGTTGCATACCATTTTCAGTTCAATGTGACCTTGACATTGACCTCTGATTTCAATTGCACAAAACAGGGGCTCCAGATTTTGGGGGTATTTCAAAAACTAAAATCTTTATTTCTAAATTAAACCCTATGGTGTCACTACTCATTAGAATCGTCTCTTTGCGACAATTCTAATGAGTAGTAACACCATAGGATTTCATGCTGAAATGAGTGAGAAAATGTTGAATTTGTTCAATTTACTCCCCTAACAAAAAAAGCTCGTCTTGAGCATAATTATCTACTATACCTTATCAGATAGGGATAGCAAATTTGGTGTGTAAATACAATCATAGCCTAATTTCAAGCAAAATCAAAACTGTAATTATGGTTTATTAGTTTAATAAAAAGTGGGATAATGGTTAAGATTAGTGCTGAAATGAATACCCAGTTGATCAGTATCTGTTAGAAACTTCAGATTAAACAGTTACACAATCACAAACTGGTTAATGGAACTTATTACTCCCCTTATCTTCAAGCTAGAGCTGACATTTGTAAACTTTGATGGTGAGAAGAAAATCTCAAACCAGTGTTCCTTTATGTGACTAGAAAAGCACCAATTAGATGTAAACACTGAATTTTAATCAATGTACAGTGGGACATATGTTGCTGTATCTGAAACTGGTATATGCTGTATAGATATACATTGATTGTACAAATACATGTGCAGCAACATAACATTCTATTGCTGGGTTCATAATTTTGCAATTTCAAAAGATTGGACTGCTGACGTCCCCTACATTTTGGTTAACCAGTTAAATGTTGTTATTGTGGACGATTTACCAGTTATATTATTTCAAGACTAGTTCACCAATTACCCCATAGCATGTTTCTAAAATTGAAGGAAGGTGACCACTTAACCCTTTACCTCATAGCCTGTTTCTAGTTTTGAAAAACAAGTGACCACTTAAAGCAGGTTGAAAGTAAAGCAGAATGTGCCTTAAGGCACATTCTGCTTTACTTTCAGCCTGCTTTAAGCTAAAATCTACTAAGTTATAGAAAATATTTGTCATGGTTATTGTTCATGAGGGTATAAACTAGAACTATTTTCTTCAGCGGAGGAATATATTAAATACGCTAAAAGTCGCTTCTATGAGGGAAAGGGTTAAAGCAGGGCACATTCTGCTTTACTTTCAGCCCACTTGAAGCTACCATCTGCTAGGATTTAGAAAATTATTCTTGTGGTACATTTTCATGACTGTTTAAATTTGATAATTTTTTTCAGTTGAGGAATAAGTTTTAAGTTAATAAGAGGGGTTTCTATGAGGGGAAATATTTTGTTTCTCTAGAGTACACATAAGTAAAGTTTGAATATGGGTCGCCTGCAGTCAGAAACTAGGTCACTGTGTCCAAAAATAAATAATCCTTGTTAAGACATTATGCATTTAATCTTTAAAAAAGACTGGCCTATGGCTACATTTTGGCCAGCCGGTTCATCTTTTTATTGTGGATTAACAGGTAACATTCTCCTAATGCAGGGTTTCAGATAAGGGGGAGTCATCTGAACAAATTCAACATTTTCTCACTCATACTGCACCAAATCCTATGGTGTTACTACTCATTACAATCGTCTCTTCGGACGATTCTAATGAGTAGTGACACCAGAGGGTTTAAAGCAGAAATAAAGATTTTATTTTCTGAAATACTCCCCATATCTGGATTCATGCTTAATTATGTTTTCAAGACTAGTTAAGAAAATGATCCTGTTGTGTTTTAGGGAGCGAGTTACAAACACCACAACACAGGAAGTGAACATACAAAAGCTGAAGCCGGACACGGAGTACCAGTTTAGAGTGACTGCCATCAATAAGTACGGTCCAGGTTTCGTTCCCGCTCTGCTTAAACTGAGGACAGAAGAAGAAGGTATGGTCTACTTCCACAGGGCTGCCATAAGTTGACATGAAAAATCCTAAGATTTCCAAATTTGCATTTTTCAAGTGCGATTTTACGAATCGTACCTTTGCCCCATAGTCAGTTTCTAGTTTTGTTGATATGCGACTACTTAAAGCAGGCTGTTAGTAAAGCAGAATGCGCCTAAAGGCGCATTCTGCTTTACTTTCAGTCTGTTTTAAGCTACAATAAACTTGAAAAAATCCGAAGATTTAGGAAAAATCTGGAGAAATGGCAGCCCTGCTTCCATTACAAAAAAGTTTTTCAGTCAGTTAGTCACCTGGGGCCCATTTCATAAAACTTCGTACGATAAAAACGTCTTAAATCAAAATTTAAAGTACATTTAATATCTGATTTCTCTATCTAATCCTGTCTTGGGACATCTATTTGGAATCGTCTTGAAAAGACGATTCCAAAGAGATGTAACAAGACAGGATTACTTGGATAAATGAATAATATTTCATACTTTTATAATCTGACTTACGACAACATTTGTCGTACGAAGTTTTATGAACTGGGGCAGTCTAATGAAACATCATAGACAAATATTGTCATAAGTCAGATTCTAAAATTCTCAAATATTATTTATTTCTCTATCTAATCCTGGCTTGTGACATCTCTTTGAAATTTACTGAAAAGAGGATTCCAAAGAGATATCACAAGACAAGATTAGATGAAGACATTAGATGTATTTCAAAGGTTTGACTTACGACCGTTTTTTGTCGTACAATATTTCTTAACCCCTTACCCTATAGCCTGTTTCTAGTTTTGAAAACAAGTTACTACTATTAAAGTAGGTTGAAAGTAAAGCAGAATGTGCCTTAGGGCACATTCTGCTTTACTTTCAGCCTGCTTTAAGCTATTATCTGCTAGGATATAGAAAATATTTCATTATGATACATTTTCATAACTGTTTAAAAGGGGAACTATTTTCTTCAGTGGATGAATGAATTATAGGCGTAAAAAGTCGTATTTATGGGGGAATGGGTTATGACAGGCCCCAGGTTGTTAGTCTGTTTTACTGGTAATCTTAGTCAAAAGTGAAAATACACCTTAAGGTGCATACTGCTTTACTTTCAGCCTGCTTTAACTCTTTCCTCCCTGAAACTTTAAATGGACAATTCCAGTTTCCATCTAAGTCTAGTCCATTTCTGACTTTTAAGGGTTGTTTTTGGCAATGTTAGGCATTATGACAAACAGTGAAGACCCTGATCAGAGGGCTCCTTTCGGAGCCCTCAGATCTGGGTCTTCACTGTTTGCATAGGACATGTGTTCTATTCACATATACACTGTTTGAAAACCACGCCTATATGCGGGACTAGGGTTCAAAGGGTTAAGCTACCATACAAGGATATAGAAAGTATTTCTTTTAGTACATGTTTATGACTGTATAAATTAGAGCTTCATTCTTCAGTGGAGGAATAAATTAATTGCTCTCAAAGGTGCTTCTATGGGGGGAAAGGGATAAGCTATTGTCTACTAGGATAAAGAAATAATTTCTTATACATATTCATCGCTGTGGAACTACTTTCTTCAGTAGAGGAATACATGAAAGATGTATTTATGTAGTAATGGGTAAAGGTGCTATGAGGCTGCGGAGGAAAATGTATAATTATATAGAGGATAATCAATTCCTTTAGATTGATATGAAATATATATATCACAAGAGTGGGTTGTTATCTTGTTAAAAAAGGAGTCCGCAGAGTGATATATTTTTCATATCAACCCAAAGGAATTGATTATTCAATTTATTATATGCATTTTAATGATGTTTTTATACAGAAAGCACACAAATTGATTGTAACTGCAACGTCACAAGAGATATTGTAATGTGACGTCACAAAATTGATATCGTCACTGCAAAAGTGATATCATTATTAGTGATGATATCAACTGTGACGCATATGAAATTTATCTAACTGAGAAATCTCTAAAAATCATTGATAGGTATATAATAAAATATTAAATTGTACTTTTTATAACTGTAAGGCAGATGACTGCTTATAGCATTTAGGTAAAAGTTTCAGAAAAAACTTATAAAGTGTCTCTATATTTTACTTTCATTTTTGCTTTAATCCATTACTCCATGGCTTGTCTCTAAGATTTTAAAGGTAGAAAAAGGTAGATGTATGACCACTTAAAACCAAACTAAAAGTAAAGCAGAATGTGCCTTAAGGCACATTCTGCTTTACTTTTAGCTTGCTTTAAGCTACTGTACTATTTCTCATGGTGCATATTTATTAAAAATTGATATTGTCACTGCAAAAGTGATATCATCACTAGTGATGATATCAACTGTGACACATATGAAATTTATTCAACTGAGAAATCTCTATATATCATGGATAGGTATATAATAAACAGTTATAAGACACTTGCTATTATTTTCAGATGATGTCCCCAGTATGGCAGAGAACTTTCAAGCCTTTCCTCTGAGCTCCGCCAGTGTTAAGATTACATGGGAGCCCCCTGCCCAACCCAAGGGCACCATCAACAGTTATATTCTTCACTATTACAGTGAGGGAACACAGGAAAAAGAGGTAAGATATTACATGGGAGCCCCCTGCCCAACCCAAGGGCACCATCAACAGTTATATTCTTCACTATTACAGTGAAGGAACACAGGAAAAAGAGGTAAGATATTACATGGGAGCCCCCTGCCCAACCCAAGGGCACCATCAACAGTTATATTCTTCACTATTACAGTGAGGGAACGCAGGAAAAAGAGGTAATCTACTACTAGGTTTAAATTTTTCAACACTAGGTAATTCTTGTGGGTTATTAGGTTCCCTTGTGGATCCTTTTAGTTACCCAAACATGAACCAGTCTACTTGGAATACTGGGTAATTCAATAGATACTGCTCATTACATTTGCAAACAGTGTAGACACTGATCAGAGGGCTCCTAAAGGAGCCCTCTGATCTGGGTCTACACTGTTTGCTAATGTAATGAGCATATTTCAAACAGGTCCATGGTGTTGAAAGAGTTAACCCATTCAACCCAAGCAATTCTGATCTACATACATTTTCCTTGATTCTTGTTTTGTTAGCTCACCTGAGCCAAAGGCTCAAGGTGAGCTATTGGGATGGCCCTGTGTCCGTCGTCGTGCGTTGTCCGTCGTCGTTAACAATTGCTTCAAATGACATCTCCTCCTAAACCCCTTGACAGAATTCAACCAAACTTTACATAAATGTTCCTTGGGTCAAGCTCTTTCAAATTTGTTCAAAGAATCAAAAACAATGCAGAACTCTGGTTGCCATGGCAACCAAAGTGAAAAAATAAGGAAATCTTAAAAAATCTTCTTGTCTGAAACTACAAGGACCAGAGCTTAGATATTTGGCATATAGCATCATCTACAAGACCTCTATCAAGTTTGTTCAAATTATGCCCCTGGGGTCAAAATTGGCCACGCCCCTGGGTCACTGTTTTACATAGAGTTATATGGTGAAATTTTCAAACGTCTTCTGCTCTGAAACTAATATAGTCAGATCTTTGATATTAAGCATGGTGACACTTCTAGATGTCCTTTACCAATATTGTTCAGATAGTTCTGGTCTGTTGCACATCTAGGTCACTGGAGCTAAAAATAGATTTTTTCAATGAAAACTTAAAAAGTCTTCTTGTCTGAAACTGCAAGGGCCAGAACTCAGATATTTGGCACATAGCATCGCCTACTGGTCCTCTATCAAGTTTGTTCAAATTATGCCCCTGGGGTCAAAATTGGCTCCACCCCGGGGTCACAGTTTTACATAGAGTTATATAGTGAAATTTTCAAACGTCTTCTTCTCTGAAACTGATATGGCCAGATCTTTGATATTTGGCATGGTCACACTTCTAGATGTCCTTTACCAATATTGTGCAAATGGTTCTGGTCTGTTGCATATCTATGTCACAGGAGCTAAAAATAGATTTTTTCTATAAAACTTAAAAAATCTTCTTGTCTGCAACTGCAAGGGCCAGAACTCAGATATTTGGCACATAGCATCACCTACAGGTCCTCTATCAAGTTTGTTCAATTTATGCCCCTGGGGTCAAAATTGTCCCCGCCCCGGGGTCACAGTTTTACATAGAGTTATATAGCAAAATATTTAAATGTCTTCTTCTCTGACACTTATATGGCCAGATCTTTGATATTCAGTATGGTGACACTTCTAAATATCCTTAACGTTATTTTGTTCAAATGGTTCCAGTCTGTTGCATATCTAGGTCACAGGAGCTAAAAATAGATTTTTTGTATAAAAACTTAAAAAATCTTCTTGTCAAAAACTACAGGGGCCAGAGCTTAGATATTTGGCACATAGCACCATCTACAGCTCCTTTATCAAGATTATCCAAATTATGCCCCTTGAGTAAAAAATGACTCCGTCCTGGACATAATTCATTATCTCCATTTTGTCAGTTATTCTCAGGTGAGCGAAATATGCCCCATGGGGCTCTTGTTTGGTTGTTCATTGCAATTATGAACATAGAAAGATTCTGTTCTATTTACAGGTACCCATTGATAAAGATGCCCGCAGTTACATCATGAATGACCTTGAAAAATACACGGAGTACAGTTTCCGAATTGTTGCCGTTAACAACAATGGTGGCGGAGTGTCTACTGAAGAGGTCGTAGCAAGGACGTATTCCGATATCCCGTCTGATGTTCCAAAGAATTTCACGCTGGAGACTGGTAGCTCAACGGTAAACTTGTGTTACTGTGTACTCTTTGATATAAACCAATTCTAAGCTAATTTTTCAAATGAAACATTTCGATTTGGAAAAATTACCAGCTTATTTTGGTATTCAGGTCTGCTCTTTTATCTTCAAAGTTGTTGCGAACAATTAATGAGGGATCACGAAATGTGTTTTAAATTTGTTGACTTCCTTTCGTGTATGTAAATCTTAATAATTTTGTAGATATTGAAGGTTAATGATTAACATTTTTTGTAGTTATTGAAGGTTAATGATTAATCATTTTATAGATATTGAAGATTAACGATTAATAATTTTGCAGATATTGAAGGTTAATAATTTTGTAGATATTGAAGGTTAATGATTAGTCATTTTGTAGATATTGAAGGTTAAGGATTAATCAGTTCGCAGTGATTGAAGGTTAATGATTAATAATTTTTGTAGATATTGAAGGTTAACGATTAATCATTTTGTAGATATTGAAGGTGAATGATTAATAGTTTTTGTAGATATTGAAGGTTAATGATTAATAATTTTTGTAGATATTGAAGGTTAACGATTAATCATTTTGTAGATATTGAAGGTGAATGATTAATAGTTTTTGTAGATATTGAAGGTTAATGATTAATAATTTTTGTAGATATTGAAGGTTAACGATTAATCATTTTGTAGATATTGAAGGTGAATGATTAATAGTTTTTGTAGATATTGAAGGTGAATGATTAATAATTTTGTAGATATTGAAGATTAATTATTGTGGTTAAGGATAAATAATTTTGTATGTGTTGAAGGTTAATAATTTATCATTTTACACATAAAATAATGCTAAAGATTGTTTTATTTTTACAGAGTATTGTTGTAAGATGGCAGCCTCCAGGAGTTAATCACCAGAACGGCAAAATCACTGGTTACAAAATAAGGTACAAGAAAAAGGGAGTTAAAAAGGGCTCAACCGTGACCACAGCTGGGGACCGGGACCTGTATGCTCTGACAGACCTGAAGAAGGGAACCGAGTATCAAGTCAGAGTCTCGGCACAGACCATTAACGGGACAGGTCCTCCGACTGATTGGGAGTTTGCTGAAACTTATAAAGATGATTTGGATGGTAAGATTTAAGAAGTTTAAACCAATGACTCCAAGAGCTCAAGGGAGTAAATTGAACAAATCAACATTTTCTCACTTATTTCAATTCCAAATCCTATGGTGTTACTACTCATTGGTACTACTAATGAGTAGTAACACCATAGGGTTTAATGCAGAAATAAAGATGTAAGTTTCTGAAATACTCCTCTAATCTGGAGCTATTCATTGTTCCATGGATGGTGAGGCTTCCAAATTAGAAGGTATAAACTTTTTAATCAGGATAGGTTAGAAAATATGATGGAATGCGTAAGAAGTGAACGGCATAACTATGCAATAGAATAGAATAACGCTGAATCTTGTATGCTTTAAAACTTTCCCACCATAGACTAGTTGAAAGTTCAAATGATCAAAATCGAACTGTTTAAGGCAGTTGACTAATTGAAACAGGATGGAAGAAAAGCAGAAAGTCTCTAGAACTTTCTGCTTTACTTTAATTTTGCTTTAAAATGCCAATCGTATTTATACATGTACTTATATAATGAATAAATATTTATGTTAACTCATTCACCCCTGAAACTTTTAATGGACATTTCCAACTTCAAAATAAGTCTAGTCCATTTTTGACTATTTGTGTTGATTTTAACAATATATTTCAAAATGACAAACAGGAAATACCCTGATCAGAGGGCTCCTCAGGGTATATACTGTTTGCATGGGACAAGTGTAATCCTCAGGTACAAAGTTTGTAAATGACAAGTATACTCCTTGCTAGGGTTGAATGTGTCAACGCTAATATGAGAGAGATTGTAAATAATACTTCTAACAAGTTAGTGGTTGGTTCATAAGATAAACATTATGTGTTCTACATAGTTGATCGCTCTTCTTGTTCTATTTATAGAATCTCAGGTACCAGAAATTGTTGAGCGACTGATGGTGCGTCCAACAACAAACTCCCTACTAGTTCAGTGGGTACCGAACAGGAAGTCAAAGTACATGGTTAGGGGCTACATCCTGAGATACGGAAAGGGGATTCCCAATACCTTCAAAGTTGAGTGTGGAGCTAACCAGTATTCCCATCTCATAGAGGAACTTAGTAAGTAACATTGCTGAAAAATTTGTGTTAAGGTTTAGGACCCCTAATGCATGACACAATTACAGTGAAACCCCTCTAAACCGGACATGTGTGGGGACAACAAAAATGTCCGGTTTAGAGGGGTTTCCGGTTTAGAGGGGTTTTAACTTGTTTCTAGCATGGAAGATAGCTGACCACTCAAAGCAGGTTGAAAGTAAAGCAGAATGCGCCTTAAGGCGCATTCTGCTTTACTTTCAACCTGCTTTAAGCTATCATTTGCTAGAATGTACAAACTATTTCTTAAGTGTAAGAAAAAACCAAAGACGTAATAAGGCGTGTTGATGGTGTAATGGGTAAAAATAAAAAAGGATTGGAAACAGGACCAAAGCTTTTGTCCGGTTTAGAGAGGATTCCGGTATTTAGAGGTTCCGGTTTAGAGGGGTTTCACTGTATACATAAATCTTCTTTGCATAAACCATTCAACATAGAGGAACTTAGTAAGTAACAGTGAAATCAAATGGTGCAAATTACCTATATCCAACTGTGTTTAGCCTATTACTCCATAACATAAGTAACAATGCAGAAAAAACTTGTGTTAAGGTTTAGGACCCCTAATGTGATCGGACCACTTTTGGAATCTTACATTCAGCTATCAGCAATCCTCGTCAACTGTCAATCTGTTCCAAACAATGCTACAACATGGTTCGGAACAGACCAAAATTTGACAAGAATGACCAATCGCTCTCCATAGAGTACCAAAGTTGACCAACATTGACTTGATCTCATTAGGAACCTAACAAAAAATTTGTGAAAGTTAATTGGGAACCATTTATAGAAAGCAGTCAGCTTAACCCTTTGAACCCTAGTCCCGCATATAGGCGTTGTTTTCAAAAGTATACATGTGAAAAGTGCACTTGTCCTATGCAAACAGTGAATACCCAGATCAGAGGGCTCCTTACGGAGCCCTCTGATCTGGTTCTTCACTGTTTGTCATAATGCAAAAAATTGACAAAAACAACCCTTAAAAGTCAGAAATGGACCAGACTAAAATGGAAACTGGAATTGTCCATTTAAAGTTTCAGGGAGGAAAGAGTTAATGCATGACACAATTATACAGAAATCTTCTTTGCACTGGAATAAACCATTCAACTTAGAGGGGGACAATACCAGTTTCCACTGTCCAACTGATCTTCACCAAACTTACTGGCAATGTCTCTTGCCACAACATTGCAGGCCAAGTTTGATAACCAGCCAAATTGTACTAGGCACTTAGGAGTTATTGCCCTTGAATTTGTCTCCATAAAGGTTTCCGCTCTCTAACTCAAACAGTTTTCATCTGATCTTCACTAGACTTTCTGAAAATGATTCTTGCCACAACATAACAGGCCAAGTTTGATAACGAGCACTGGGCACTGGTTTGTTTGTTTGAAAATGTTTGTTGCCATAAAAATGGAGACAAAGTGCTGAACAGACATACATGTATACACAAAAAGTACACTATGCAAACAGTACAGACCCTGATCAGTGGGCTCCTTAACTCTTTCCTCCCTGAAACTTTAAATGGACAATTCCAGTTTCCATTTTAGTCTAGTCCATTTCTGACTTTTAAGGGTTGTTTTTGGCAATGTTTGGCATTATGGCAAACAGTGAAGACCCAGATCAGAGGGCTCCGCAAGGAGCCCTCTGATCTGGGTCATCACTGTTTGCATAGGACAAGTGCACTTTTCACATATATACTGTTTGTAAAGGACGCCTATATGGGGGACTAGGGTTCAAAGGGTTAAGGCACTGTTTGTCATTTTACAATATATTGTTAAAATCAACTCTAAAAAGTCACAGATATACTTTACTTTATGTTATATTGGAATTGGTCATTTAAAGTTTCAGGGGTGAATTTATATGTGTTAAAAAAAAAAGAACAACCCACTAATGAGTGTGATATGTTTTGTATTGCAGTACCCAAATCAGAGTATGTTGTGTCTATACAAGCTTATAATGACAGAGGAGAAGGTATGCCGAGATATGAGACGGTGTTCACCCTGGAAGAAACAGGTCAGTGCTACATTATCTCTACATAATGATGATGATAGAAGTATATAGTTGTAAAGGGGTTGTCAAAAGCCAAGGCAAAGAAACATAGTTATGCCAATTAAAAGTTCTGAAGGACAAACTCTTTTAACTCTTTCCTCCCTGAAACTTTAAATGGATAATTCCAATTTCCATTTGAGTCTAGTCCATTTCTGACTTTTAAGGGTTGTTTTTGTCAATGTTTGGCATTATGACAAACAGTGAAGACCCTGATCAGAGGGCTCATTTCGGAGCCCTCTGAACTGGGTCTTCACTGTTTGCACAGGACAAGTGTACTATTTACATGTACACTGTTTGAAAAGGATGCCTAATAGCGGGACTAGGGTTCAAAGAGTTTAGTTAAAACAAGGCTACTTTGAAATATGGGCATGTTCGAAGTATTGAGTTTCATCTCTAGTTGTAAAGGGATAATGTCACAAGACAGGATTAGATGCAGAAATTAGAGGTACAAATTTCAGGGCTCCAGATAAGAGGGAGTAAACTGAATCTAAACAACATTTTTTTCACTTATTTCAGCACTAAAACCTATGGTGTTACTACTCATTAGAATCGTCTCGAAGAGACGATTCTAATGAGTAGTGACACCATAGGCTTTAATGCAGAAATAAAGATTTAAACTTTTGAAATACTCCCCTTATCTGGAGCTCTGAAATTTGTCCACTTCTCAGAGAATTGGGTGAGTGGAGTAAAGGGCTCCAGATAAGAGTGGGTAAACTGAACATGTCTAAAAAGTTCTCCTTGAGTGGTCACAACATACGGGTATTTTAAGGTTTTGACTTACGACTGTTTGTGTCGTGCGACGTTTCTTAAGACTGGCACCAGGTGTATTGAATTTAAACATGTTGACTGATTGGCAAAGTGGAAAAAGGTCATCCATTTTAATTCTGTGCCTTTCTTGTTCCTCAAACAAAAGTATATAATTTTGAAAAGCATTCTGCTTTATCTACAAAATTTAAATGATGACCTATTTTCAAAACTAGAAACAAGCTACAGTAGAGTCTCGCTATTACGACCACTAAATTATGTTGATTATTAGGGTGTTTACGATAGGTGACCGCTTAAAGCAAGGTGACAGTGAAACAGAAAGCTCCTATAGGAGCTTTCTGTTTCACTGTAACCTTGCTTTAAGCTGTCACCTGTCTATTATACACTCAATTAGCCTTCGTTTTAGTGGTCGTAATAGCGAGGTTTTACTGTATTCGGATAACTGGTTATGAAGCAACTCGTCAAAAGGAACATGGATAGGAAGGATTTGTATGTAAGATTGCAAGTTGATTTTGTTTTGAGTTAACAAATATATTCTATTTCATTGTACAGAGGGAGAACCCATTACCCCCATGTTACCACCCATTGGACTGAAGGCCATTGTTCTCTCTGCCAATACTATAGTGTTAACATGGACAGACAACTCCCTGGGCAAGATACAGAAAATAATAGACAGTCGATATTACACAATCAGGTATGATATAGTTGATATTACACTATCAGGTATGATATAGTCGATATTACACTATCAGGTATGATATAGTCGATATTACACTATCAGGTATGATATAGTCGATATTACACTATCAGGTATGATATAGTCGATATTACACTATCAGGTATGATATAGTCGATATTACACTATCAGGTATGATATAGTTGATATTACACTCTCAGATGCGATACAGTCGATATTACACAATCAGGTATGATGTTGATATTTACACTATCAGGTATGATATTGTCGGTATAATTATCAAGTAAGATAATGTTGATATTATACTATCAGGTACTTTATAGTCGATATTTAATACACTATCTGGTACGATATAGTCAATATTACACAATAGTGTAAGATAATGAAAATAAACACACAGTAAATATTACACTATCAGACATGATATAGTTGATGTTACACTATCAGGCAAGATGAAGGAAAAAGTGTATAAATTATATAGTCTAACCTCAGTAACTCTTGGAACTCTCTATAGTTGAAGTTATTTATTATTTTTCTCCTTGGGAGACCAAGAAAGTCTTGGTCAGACTGTGTAAGGGCTGACCTGAACATCTGCAGCCTTGCAGGCATAGATCCACAGGATAGAGAAGCGTGGAGACGGGGTGTTAGACACTCTAGCCACCTGCTGCCTACCCCAGTTTCTGGGACACCCGCAGCAGTTGAAAAATAAACTCAGGATCAAGTCAAGTCAAGTCAAGTCCTACTTTTTTCAAAAGCTCACTCTAGTGGAACATACCTGAGTCATATCTTATTTTTGAAATATGAATAAGTTTGACTTAACCCTTTTCTCCATAGCCTGTAATTGTATTAAATGGAATTCATTTCTGTAGTGGAAGAACAATTAAAGGTATAAAAAGCGTATTTTTGGAGTAATGGGTTAAGTTAATTTTTATTGTATTTTCACAGATACAACACAATACCAGCAGGAAGAAGTAAATACAAGTTCCTCAACAGCACCGACCTCAATCGCCATATCGACGACCTTAAGCCACACACTCTGTATGAGTTCGCTGTCAAGGTCACGAAAGGTCGCAGAAAAAGTACCTGGTCAATGTCCGTGACCAACAAGACCCAGGAAGCAGGTAGGTGTACTTTTAACAGTTACACTACAGAATATGAGTGATTCGTTTTTAACCCTTTCCTCCACAGCCATTATAGTGCAAATGGCCTGTATCAAAATGTGTTCAAGGCAGGTTACTGCTTAAAGTAAGATGGAAGTAAAGCAGAAAGCTCCTTTAGGAGCTTTCTACTTTACTTTCATCTTGCTTTAACCCATTACTCCATAAGTATGCCTTTTTTATGCCCCCAGGCAACTTAGTCGGGGCATATTGTTTTTGGGCTGTCTGTTTGTTTGTTTGTTTGTCTGTTTGCAAAATAGTCAGTATTACACTATCAGGTATGATATTTTCGATATTACAGGTATGATATAGAAAACCCAGTAAAAACACTGTTGATTATTAAATTTTTTATATGCCCTTCTGCTGACGAGACGTTTTATGGGGAAACACATGTTGTCTTTAACCGGGAGTTTTAGTTTAACAAAAGTCTGCTGTCATAGAATCAAATTAATTATCAATGGGCATATTACATTTACTTTCCTTTTCAGCCCCAGGCTCAATGCCAAGGGATCTGACCCCTATTCCTGTTGAGGGTGACCCTTTATCTGTGACCTTGAACTGGCAGCCACCTGCCAAACCAAACGGGAAAATCACAGGTAAGAGAGAAAACATGGCATGATGTTGATATGAGGATTACCGCTGTGTAAATGCCAATTTTTCCAACATTCTCTCCTGTATGCCTCGCTAGAATTTTCTTAACCCTTTGAGCCCTAGTCCCGCATATAGGCGTCCTTTTCAAACAGTTTACATGTAAAAAGTGCACTTGTCCTATGCAAACAGTGAATACCCAGATCAGAGGGCTCCTTATGGAGCCCTCTGATCTGGGTCTTCACTGTTTGTCATAATGCAAAACATTGACAAAAACAACCCTTAAAAGTCAGAAATGGACTAGACTAAAATGGACACTGGGATTGTTCATTTGAAGTTTCAGGGAGGAAAGAGTTAACCCTTTACACCATAGCCTGTTTCTAGCATTGAAGACAGATTACTACTTAAAGCAGGTTGTAACTATTTCTTCAGTGGAGGAATGAACTAAATGTGTATCTATGGAGTAAAAGGTATTAGTCGGTTAAAAAGCTTTGCAGCTTATGTTCACTGTTTTATGTCTTGCAGACTAAAAATAAAATTTATTTGAATTTGAATTATTTGAAAGGGTTAGCAAGCAGTTTCAGTATATGGTAGAGACAGGAAATGTGTCATTTACCCCTTGCTAGGAGGTCTTTAGGATTTGTAAGTGTCTGTCCATGATTTAAACTTGTAATAGCTCACCATTTTCTTGTTTCAACTCTCATTCTAGCGGAAACAATTACTCCACAGATATGCAAAGAGTTAGAACTTTGAAATTAGATTATGTTGAATATGTTGCTTGGAGCAAGACAGAAATATAAACTTTAAGATTTCTGAATTTTTTCTAAGACTTCGAAACTTATATGAAAGCCAAGATTGAGAGAATGTTGTTTGTATTCATGTACCACGGTCTATGCCTGTCTGGTTCCATATAGTATGAGTTATTTCCCTTATCTAGAATGAGTTATTTCCCTTATCTAGAATGAGTTATTTCCCTTATCTAATGAGTTATTTCCCTTATCTAGAATGGGTTATTTCCCTTATCTAGAATGAGTTATTTCCTTTATCTAGAATGGGTTATTGTCCTTATCTAGAATGAGTTATTTCCTGTATCTAGAATGGGTTATTGTCCTTATCTAGAATGGGTTATTTCCCTTATCTAGAATGGGTTATTTCCCTTATCTAGAATGGGTTATTTCCTTTATCTAGAATGCGTTATTTTCCTTATCTAGAATGGGTAATTTCCCTTATCTAGAATAAGTTATTTCCCTTATCTAGAATAAGTTATTTCCCTTATCTAGAATGGGTTATTTCCCTTATCTAGAATGGGTTATTTCCCTTATCAAGAATGAGTTATTTCTCTTATCTATGAAGCTTGAAACCTTAACAAAATATATTCTATGACCTACTTTCTCTGTATTTTCCTTGCTAAGATGACCCAGTTTTAGGTATATCTTATTTTGTAAATCAAGGTTCCAGATAAGAGGGAGTAAACTGAAGAATTAATAGTAATTTCAAAATTGGAACATTTCTTTAAGAAAGAGTACAAACGTAAATGAGTCCAACATATCCTTTAAGTAAAGAGTGCAGACCTTGATCGGAGGAGCTGTCTGATCAGGGTCTACACTGTTTTCAAAAAGGGTAAATTTACTCTAAGGGCAGGAGAAGGGTTAAAAACATCGCTTTGAGACGATTCTAATGAGTAGTCACAATATAAAGTTCAGTTGAGACACAAGAATTTTGGGGAAGACATCAAGATTTTAATATTTATGATACTCTCGTTATCTGGAGCTGATTTGTGTGTTCACTATTATCCTTGTATAGCACTTTTTCAGGGCTCCAGATAATGGGAGAATTTCAAAAACTTAAATCTTTGTTTCTGCATTAAACCCTATGGTGTTACTACTCATTAGAATCGTCTCTTCGAGACGATTCTAATGAGTAGTGACACCATAGGATTAGGTGCTGAAATGCTGGACTTGATCAGTTTACTCCTTCTTATCTGGAGCCCTGTTTTTCATGATACACTGTAAGAGCTCCAGGGGCCCTAATACTATGTGCCTGTTTATATTTCTTTTTGATCGTGTATTTATATAGCTATTTAGTTTTAATACTGATTTCTTCAATATTCATAATTCATTTATATTCTTGTTTTGGCTTCAAAATTGTTGCCTGCATCCGTTTTCCAATTATTTTGCTCTTTCTTTTTAACTAAAGGGGGATATATGACTGCCAATCAGAAATATGGTAATTGGCATTTAATCCATTGTATGCTGGGTAATATTTGGCGGCCATTTTAAAATGTCGTCTGCAGCAGGTATAACTCAAATATTTGCAAAAGATTTTAGCAGTTTCTGATAGAAAATTGAATTAGCTGCAAACAGTTTTGATCTCACAACGTGGGTCCTGATCTGAGATCAAAACTGTTTGCCTAGAGGTACACCTAAAAGTGTATCCCGCATGATATGGGTTAATCTGAACCAAAATTGATAGTAAATTTGAAAACAATTTTGGAAAACAAAAAAGGTTAAAATTATTGCAACCTTAAATCTTAGCTCCAGAAATGAGGGAATAATCTGAACAAAGCCAAAATCATCTCACTCATTTCAACAGCTAATCCTATAGTGTTACTACTCATTAGAATCGTCTCTTCGAGACAATTCTTATGAGTAGTAACACCGTAGGGTTAAACGCAGAAATAAAGATTAAAATTTTGAAATAAACTTCCCCTATCTGGAGCTCTTCCTAAAGTACAAATGTTAAGACTTTCTAGGAGTGAATAGGTATCTGTTTGGGGAAAGGGTAAATCATTCAGGGTAATTCTAGATATTTTTATTGTCCATTACTTTATATGTTGTTGTCACTGTTTTTTTCTTGTATTTGATTACCAATTAGCTACAAAAAGGATAAAGGACCCTAACTCTAGCTGCACATAGGAAAAAGAACTAGTCTTTGCCATAGGGGTTTCTGACCACTTGCCAGAAACAGACAAAAACTGCCTTTTATATGAACTCGGATAATGTTTCATTAATGATGTAGACCAACAAATGATTGGTCAAGTTTTGATTCAGTCTGCACTGCAAGTAATGTTATAACTATGATATTTTAGATTGTTTTTCTCCACATTATTGGAACTAGACCTTTAGCCATTGTTTGAACTAGATCAGCATTTTAAGGCCTAACCAGGGTTCCCACAAGTCGGGGGAAAATGTACATTTTTCAAGGTCAGGGAAAAGTCAGGGAATGTTAACATTGGTTAGGGAAAATAACTATTGGTGTTTCAGTAAAAGTCTTGGAAGTACGGAATTTTTTGTAATTGGAGGCGTTAAAAGTTCACTATTTCAAATACTGAAGTTAATTCTGTTTGCTTGTTTGTTACTCTTTCAGGCTACTTGGTATTCTACACCATAGATCCTAACCAGGATGACCACTTGTGGGTCGTGGAGGGCGTAATCGGTGAGAAACTCTCCATGACCATCACCGAGCTGACCGAGGATACAACGTATTATTTCAAAGTACAGGCTCGGAATAACAAGGGCTACGGTCCCATGTCTACAACAGAACATTACAAGACACCGAGAAGTGAGTGAACTCTTACACTTGGCCAATAAAATAAAATAGTAAAATAAAAATTGGAAAAACAACTGCAGGGCTGCCATAAGTTGATCATAAAAAATCCTAAGATTTCAAATTTTCAATTTTTCAGAAGCAATTTTACTGATCATACTTTTACCCCATAGTCTATTACTTGTTTTGAAGACACATGACTGCTTAAAACAGGTTGAAAGTAAAGCAGAATGCGCCTTATGGCGCATTCTGCTTTACTTTCAGTCTGTTTTAAGCTACGATCTGCTAGGATAAAAATCTGAATACTTAGGAAAAATCCGGAGAAATGGAAGCCCTGCAACTGATGATATAATCATGATAATAAATTCAGTCACATGGGCTTATAAAATAATAATAAAAGAAGAAGAAAAATAATTATGATGAAATAAATTTTAACAAAGACTCCATAGAAAGAGTGCAGACTCATGTCAGACAGATCCTATAAGAAAGCATTGCCTACACTGTTTTAACCTATTATCCCATAGTGTGTTTTTTAGTACTGAAGATAGGTGATCACTTAAAGCAGGTGGAAAGTAAAACAAAATGCAAATTCTGCTTTTCTTTCAGCCTGTTCAAAGTTACAAGCTCCTAGGAAATAGGGGAAAAAAATTGATGGGACTTAGTCATGACTGTATAAATTAGAACTATTTTCTGCAGTGATGGAATAAATTAGAGGCGTAAAAGGGCCTAATTATGGGGTAATGGGTTCATAAGTTGTTGTTAAATCATTCACCAAATACGGAGAGATAAAGAAAATGTTATTGCACACACTGTCTTTATATTTCAGAAACGAAATTTTTCAACAAGCCGTCAGAGGGCACAGAAGTCATGGATGAAGACCCAGGTAATGTCATAGTGTACAGTCCCTTGTAACATTACCTAAAACTGATTTAACCCATTACCCCATAAATACGACTTTTTACGTCTTTCATTTATTCCTCCACTGAAGAAAATAGCTCCAATTTATTCAATCATGAATATGTATAATAAGAAATATTTTTATATTCTAGTTGGTGGTAGCTTAAAGCAGGCTGAAAGTAAAGCAGAATGTGCCCAAAGGCACATTCTGGTTTACTTTCAACCTGCTTTAAGTGGTAACCTATATTTAATACTTTAAACAGGCTATGGAGTAATGGGTTAACCCTTTCAACACTAACTCTTGTGGGTTATTAGCTAGTTACCAAAACATGAACCAGTCTTCTTTGAATTCTGTGTAGTTTAAAAAGCTGGTCTAAATAAGCAAACAGTGCAGACCCTGATCCTAAAGGAGCCCTCTGATCTGGGTCTGTAATAAGTATATTAACCCTTAGCCCGCCAAATAAATTGTCGTCTGCTATATTTCTCGTCTGCTTCAAGTTTCAAAGTTGCTCAAAATTGCTGAAAATGTTGTCCGAGTGTCAAACAGCTTGGATCCGGATGAGACGCCGAGTTACTCGGTGTCTCATCCGGATCCAAGCTGTTTGCATATGGAGCTATAGTCGTGACTGGCAGGCTAAGGGTTAACATTTTTTTAAGCGGATTTTACGCTATTTATAGAACAGTAGCAGACAATTGTTGCTGAGGAAAAACTTACCCAGCGTGCAAAGAATTAAATCTCCATTTGCCATTTTATTCTTAATATATAATATAGTTTTCACAACATTCAAGAGGGGTAACTCCTACTTTGGCATTTTAAAACATAAATCAGTTACTTCCCTTATATTTAAGGTATTGGTGGTACTTATTGGTTGCAGTTTGGCTAAAGTTATCATACAGTCGAAAAGCAATAATTCAAACTAGCCTTAGTTCAAACATACCCGTGCTTAAAAGTTAAAACATGATGGCTTAGTGTAACTTCAGCGAGATCAATTTATCAAAAATCATCCTATGAAATATTGATACGATCGATTTAAGGGCGTTCGAAGTATCCAGTTTGGACTGTACGTAAAACTTTTTACAGATTATGCATACAACGGGGAGGGCAAGGATAAGGAGGAAAAGGGGGGATTGTCGCAGAACGTCATGATTATTATCGTGGCCTGCGTTGTTGGCACCACCTTCTGCATCGTTGTTGCCGTTGTTACCATTTTCCTGTGCAGGAGACGAGATATTGCGGAGAGAAATCGAAGACTGTAAGTATAATTTGATCCACTTGTCCTAGGCAATCAGTGTAGACCCAGATCAGAATATGGACCATAACAAATATTTTCTGTATACTAGCAGATTGAAGTTTAAAGCAGATTGAAAGTAAAGCAGATCGTGCCTTTAATCTACTCTTCCGCTGCATAATATAGTTCCATTTTATACAGTCATGAATATGGACCATAACAAATACTTTCTATATTCTAGCAGATAGTAGTTTTAAGCAGATTGAAAGTAGAGCAAAAAGCGCCGTAACCCATTACCTGATAGACTGTTTCTAGTTTTGAAAATAGGTGACTACTTAAAGCAGGTTGAAAGTAAAGCAGAATGCGCCATATGGCGCATTCTGCTTTACTTTAAGCCTGATTTAAGCTATTACCTACTAGAATAAGGAAAGTGTTAAATATAACATATATTCATTACGGTATATATTGGAACTATTTTCTTCAGCGGATGAATAAAATGCATGTGCTAAAAGTCGCTTCTATAAGGGAAGGGGTTAATGCACTTTCTGCTTTTATTTCAACCTGCTCAATTCTAGAAACAGACTATAGAGTAAAGGGTTAAAAAATGCTTGAATATTTACTATTGAAAGCAATGATTTTGCATTAGCTCGAGATAAGGGGAATATTTCAAAATCCAAAATCTTCATTTCTGCATTAAACCCTATAGTATCACTACTCATTAGAATAGTCTCTTTGAGACTTTTATAATGAATAGTGACACCATAGGATTTGATGCTGAAACAGGCGAGAACATGTTGAATTTGCTCAATTAACTCCCTCTTATCTGGAGCCAAAATTAAAAACAGTAGTCGCCCTTCAGGGCTGCCATTTCTCTGGATTTATCCGAAATCTTCAGATATCTATCCTAGCAGATAGTAGCCTAAAGCAGGGTGGAAGTAAATCAGAATGCGCCATAAGGCGCATTCTGCTTTACTTTCAACCTGCTGTAGGTAATCTTGCTTGAAAAATAGGAAACCTTCGGATTTTCAAGATCAGCTTATGGCAGTCCTGCTTTCTTCAGAGATGCCCGCTCTTCTTCATTGTATTTTACTGTGTCATTTACAGGGCTCGAGATAAGAGGGAGTTAACTGCACAAATCCAACATTTTCTCACTTATTTCAACACCTAATCCTATGCTGTTACTACTCATTAGAATCGTCTCTTCGAGACGATTCTAATGAGTAGTGACACCATAGGGTTTAAAGCAGAAATAAAGATTTTAGTTTTTGAAATACTCCCCTTATCTGGAGCCCTATCATTGTATTTTACTGTGTCATTTACTTTTGTTTTTAGAGCCAGCATGTACAAAGGCTCACCTCAAAAGGGTAAGGCCCCTAAAGGTTACGGGACTCCAAGGGGTGAAGGTCAGCCCCCTGACCTTTGGATAGACCATGACCACCTGGAGCTGAAGGGGCTCGGCAAGGACGAGAGGGCGGAGTCGAGTATTTCTGTTGCCTCGACGATGAGAAGAAACTCCCATGACAGTAGCAGTATTCATACAAATAATCCAGGTAAGATCAGGGGCCAGTTTTACAAAATGTTGTAAGACAATAATGGTCGAATAGTCAGATTCTAAAATTCCTAATTATTATCTGTTTCTCCATCTAATCCTGTCTTGTGATATCTCTTTCAAGGCAATTCCAAAGAAATGTCAGAAGACTGGATTAGACGGAGAAGTCAGAAATCAAATGTATTTTAAAGTTTTGACTTACGACTGTTTTTGTCGTACGAGGTTTCATTGGAACTTGAAGGGCCCCGGGATCCAATAAAAGAGAAATGAATACAGATGAAACTAGATAATTGGAACTCGCTCAAGTTCAAACATATCCATATTTCAAAGTTAAAACGTGGCTTAGCAACATTTTAACTTTGAAATACGGGTATGCTCGACTTAAGCGAGATCTAGTTATTGAAATTCAACTTATAAAATACAGGTACAATTGATTTTTTAAGCAACTTTGAAGTATCAAATTTCAACTGTACATCTAATCGGGGATCAAATGTAAGCTGAGATGTAGATTACCCAGCTAACTGGCGTTGGGCTACAACAGGTCTTATCGATATGCAGTTCTTCAGATAAAGAAGGGTATTTCAAAAACTAAAATCTTTTATTTCTGCATTAAACCCTATGGTGTCACTATTCATTAGAATCGTCTCTTTGAGACGATTCATATAAGTAGTCACACCATAGGGTTTTGTGGTGAAATGAGTGAGAAAATGTTGGATTTGTTCAGTTTACTCTTAGTATGTATGTTTATTCAGCAGAGATTTATCAGTCGGGCAGAAGAGCAACATTTTCTTACTTGTTTCAGAACCAAATCCTATGGTTTTACTACTCATTAGAATCGTCTCAAAGAGAAGATTCTAATGAGCAGTGACACCATAGGGTTTAATGCAGAAATAAAGATTTTAGATTTTGATTTATTCAGCAGAGATTTATCAGTCTGGCAGTGATGCAGAAAAGCAAAATTTTCTAGCTTGTTTCGGAACCAAATCCTATGGTGTTGCTAATCATTAGAATTGTCTCAAAGAGACGATTCAAATGAGTTGTGACAGCATAAGGTTTAATGCAGAAATAAAGATTTTAGATTTTGATTTATTCAGCAGAGATTTATCAGTCTTGCATTGAAGCAGAAGAGCAACATTTTCTAACTTGTTTCAGAACCAAATCCTATGGTGTTACTACTCATTGGAATCACCTCAAAGACGATTCTAATGAGTAGTGACACCATAGGGTTAAATGCAGAAATAAAGATTTTAGATTTTGATTTATTCAGCAGAGATTTATCAGTCTGGCAGTGAAGCAGAAGAGCGTCTTCTACCTCCGAGTTATCATCAGTTGAGTCAACAACAGTTACAGCAACAACAACAACAACAACGAAACGTCATACGACCCAAACCTCTCAAAATACCCGTAGATTCTCAAACCAGAGAACGTAAGCAACAACCTTCTGACACAACTTTTTATTTTACCCTTTACCCAATACAGGGCTCCAGATAAGGGTAGTGTTTTATAAAAATTAAAATATTCATTTCTGTATTAAACCCTATGGTGTCACTACTCATTAGAATCGTCTCTTCGAGACGATTCTATTGAGTAGTTACACCATAGGATTTGATGCTGAAATAAGTGAGAAATTATGCTGGATTTGTTCATTTTTACTCCCTCTTTTCTGGAGCCCTGTTCTTACAAAACTTTTATTTAACCTTTTTCCCCATTACCTATTTCTAGATTTAAAGACAGGTGACCACATGAAACAGATTGAAAGTAAAGCAGAGTTCTCTTTAATTACTCCATAGATATGCTGTATAATGCCTTTAAGTTATACCTTAAAGCATTCTGCTTTTAGTAGTCACCTGTCTTCAAAACTAGACACAGACTCAAATGGTTTTACCATGTTGCGAAATTGGTTTTGTAAATATCCAAATTTGGCATAGATGTAACTTGAATGAATTCTCTTGTAATTGAATTTCAGTGTATACAACCCATCCAACTATGAATATGTATTATCTGAAGTATTTCATTGGTGAATGACAGGGCTACCATAAGTTACTCATAAAAAACCTGAGATTTCCAAATTTCAAGCGCTATTTAACCCTTTCCCACATAGAAGCACCTTTTAGCGCATTTAATTTATTCCTCCACTAAAGAAAAGAGTTCCTATTTAAACAGTTATAAACATGTGCCATAAGATATAATTTCTACATATTAGCAGATGGTAGCTTAAAGCAGGCTGAAAGTAAAGCAGAATGCGCCTTAAGGCGCATTCTGCTTTACTTTCAACCTGCTTTAAGTAGTCACCTATCTTCAATACCTGAAATAGACTATCAGGTAAAGGGTTAAGGAATCATACCTTTAACCATTTCGAGGCCAGGATCTATAACACTAAAATTATTATGCAAATAGTTACGATCCAGATCAGACACTGCTTAACGCGGCATCTGGATCTAAACTGTTTGACACCAATATTAATGTTTCCTAAAAACAAAATGCATAAAATTTCAAATTTTAAAAGTAAGAGCAAAAATCCAAAGATTTCCGGAAAAATCCGTAGGTGCAGAGAAATTAAGAAAAATCTGAAGATTTGTAATAAAAGGAGGTTGAAAGTAAAGTTGAATGTGCCTTGAGACACATTCTGCTTTTCTTTCAGCCTACTTGAAACTACCATCTACTAGAATATAGAGAATATTTCTTATGACACATATTCATGACTATATAAATTGGAACTAAAAAGGAGAGTATTTCAAAAACTAATAAAATCTTTATTAGTGCATTAAACCCAATGGTGTTACTACCTTCTAATGAGTGGTAACACCATAGGATTTGATGGTGAAATGAGTGAGAAAATATTGGATTTGTTCAGTTTACTCCATCTTATGTGGAGCCCTGTAAAATGCCTGAAAATGAGTATCAATGGAGTAGAAAGTTTAAACAGGAAACACCAGTGTCTTCACTATTACTGTAAAAAACAAAAATGCATCCAGAGCTCCAGGGGATTAAGGGGATTATTTTTTCAAGAACTAAAATCTTTATTTTTGCATTAAACCCTATGGTGTCACTACTCATTAGAATCGTCTCTTCGAGACGATTCTAATGAGTAGTAACATCATAGGATTTGGTGCAAAAAAGAGTGAGAAAATATTGGATTTGTTGAAAAAACTACCTCTTATCTGGAGCCCTGTGGTAGAGACAGGAAATTTGTCATTTACCCCTTGCTAGGAGGTCTTTAGGTTTTGTAAGTTTTGTAAGTGTCTGTCCATGACTTAAACTTGTAATAGCTCACCATTTTATCTGGAGCCCTGTGTATCTAACCAATTCTTCCTTGTACTTGCAGCTGTAGCAACAGTAGCGGCCTATCCCAATGGCCACCTCATGCAGAAATACACCCCATCAAACCGTGCACCCAGTCCCTCCGAGGACTCAGGCGTGATACCCATGCGCCCCGTCTACCCGCGCACCCAATATCAGATGCAGTATGCAGCTCAAGGCCCGCCCAGGGTGAACGCTGGCGACATATCAAGTACTTCCAGTAAGTTTTTGTCGGTGATTTTCTACAATTTAATTCTGATCTTCAGATTGGTAGAGTGAATCAATAAAATATTCCAACATTTTCGTGCTATGTCTCTGCTAAAACCTATGTTGTTACTTCTCACAAGAATTGTGGCCTAGTGGTATAGTCACTGTGAGTTACATCACTAAGCTCCTCACCCCTGTGTAGGGTCTTTCGGATTTTCATGTGGAGAAGCCTTCCAGCTGGCTTGCGGAAGGTCGGTGGTTTGATTGATAAATCAACAAGTGTACTCTTCTAAGGTTAACTGTTTGTAAAGGTTAACTCGTTTGTTAATCGAATGTTTCTAACATTTCTTTGCCAAACCATATGTTGAGACAATGTAAACCATTACCCCTTAATCTGCTTTTAGTTTTGAAGACAGTTGATCACTTAAAGCAGGTTGAAAGTACAGCAGAATGTGCCTCAAGGCACATTCTGCTTTACTTTCAGCCTGCTTTAAGCTACCATCTGCTAAGCTATAGAATGTATTTCCTATGTCGCATATGCCAGGGCTCCAGATAAGAGGTAGTTTTCTGCACAAATCCAACATGTTCTCACTTATTTCAGCACTTAACCCTATGGTGTTACTACTCATTAGAATCGTCTCTAATAAGTAGTGACACCATAGGGTTTAAAGCAGAAATAAAGATTTTAGTTTTTGAAATACCCCCCTTATCTGGAGCTCTGATATGCATGACTTTAATGGGGGAATAAATAAGAGGAACAAAAAGGCATATTTATGGGGTAATGGATTAAAGCAGGTTGAAAGTTCAGCTGAATCATTCTGCTTTACTTTCAGCCTTCTTTAAGCTACCAACTGCTAGAATATAGAAAATATATCTAATGGTGCATATTCACGACTGTGCTAGTTTGAACTATTTTCTTCAGTAGAAAGTTTAAAAAGGCACATTTATGGAGTAATGGGTTTAAAAAAATGCCAACATTTCTCAATTTAAATCATTAGTCTCAACTATTCCATTGTTCTAAATTAGATGAAAATGTTGGAATACCTTGTTCATTGTTTTGTTTCTGGTTTGATAAATGTTGGAATACCTTGTTCATTGTTTTGTTTCTGGTTTGATTTTACTTACTCTTGCATTTCTCGAGATTTTTTTTATTTTGTAGTTTAACTTTGATTAGACTGCACATTCTGTTTAACCGTTCCCTCTAGTGAAGTCTACCTTAGAACCCTTGAGTGAAATACTGGTGTTGTATAAAAGTAATTGACTTTGTCATTGTCCGGCGATTTTGCACTTAACTCATTAGCCCATAGATATGCCCTTTTATGCCTCTAATTTATTCCTCAACTAAAGAAAATATTAATATATATACTGCTCTTTTCTAATATTTCGACCTCTAAGGGCCTTTTTCAAAGAAAATCACGTCAAAACACACGTCACATTTTTAGCTCACCTGAGCCGAAGGCTCAAGGTGAGCTGTTGTGATCGCCCGTCGTCCGTCTGTCCATCTGTCTGTCTGTCCGTCCGTTCAAATTTACTTCAAGCGACATCTCCTCTGAAACCGCGAGTTTGAGGGAAAAACTAACATGCTCTTGGATGCTTATCTACAGAAATTGTTAAAATAAAACTCAAATGTGGACTACTAATTGAAATTTATTAAAAAAAGTGAAAAACTTTAAACAAGTTTTTTGTAAAAAACCACTGTTCCCACACCTTAGATATTGCATGAATAGTATCTTCTACTAAATCACTTTCAAAATGGTAAAAAATCAAAACCCTAGGGTCAAATTTGACTCAACCCTTGTCATATCAGTGCAATTTGATGCAGGTCTGACAGTAAAAACTCTCTAATGATCCGTTTTTACACAGACCCATTGTATCTTCCAGGCTAAGAAGCTACCCTTATACTAAATGCAACATTTTTGCAAACAGTTCACAGTTTTACATAGAGTTATATAGTGAAATTTTCAAACGTCTTCTCCTCTGAAACTAATATGGCCAGAGCTTTGATATCTGGCATGGTGACACTTTTAGATGTCCTATACCAATAAGGTTCAAATGGTTCTGGTCGATTGCATATCATCTACAGGTCCTCTATCAAGTTTGTACAAATTATGCCCCTGGGGTCAAAATTAGCCCCACCCCGGGGGTCACAGTTTTCAAACGTCTTCTTTTCTGAAGCTAATATAGCCACAGCTTTGATATTTGGCATGGTGTTACTTCTAGATGTCCTTTATCTATTTTGTTCAAATGGTTCCAGTCTGTTGCATATGTAGGTCACAGGAGCTAAAAATAGATTTTTTCAATGGAAACTTAAAAAAAGTCTTCTTGTCTAGAACCCTAGTACCATGATCTTAGATATTTGGAACATAGCATCATCTACAGGTCCTCTATCAAGATTGTTCAAATTATGCCCCTCGGGTAAAAAATGACCCCGTCCTGGACATAAATCATTATCTCCATTTTGATGTACAGCTATTCTCAGGTGAGCGACATATGCCCCATGGGGCTCTTGTTGTTACATGCATTCAGCCATAAAATCAAAGAGAATAATGTTAACAACATTGTTTGTTATTGCCATTATTAATTTAATTCCCTATCTGGAATATTGAAAAAATTATAAAGAAAATAGTTCAAATTTATACAGTCATGAAAATGTATGATAAGAAAATAATTTCTATGTTCTAACAGAAAATAGCTTAAAGAAGGCTGAAAGTAAAGCAGAATGTGCCTTGAGGCGCATTCTGCTTTACTTTCAACCTGCTTTAAGTAGTCTTTAAAACTAGAAATAGCTCCAGATAAGGGGAGTTTTTCAAAAACTAAAATCTTTATTTCTGCTTTAATCCCTATGGTGTCACTACTCGTTAGAATCGTCTCGAAGGATTTGGTGCTGTATGAGTGAGAAAATGTTTGATTTGTTCAAATTATTCCCCCTTATCTGGAGCCCTGGATATGCCTGTTTACCCCTCTTATAAATGTGCATGTGGTAAAGATTTGGATGTGCTTCATTTTTCAAAGAATTACTGTAGTCTCACTTTAACCCATTACCACATAGCCTGTTTCTAGTTTTGAAGATAATTGACCATTTAAAGCAGGTTGAAAGTAAAGCAGAATGCTTTATGCTTTTATCTGCTATAAGAAAGAAAATATTTCTTGTGGTTCTTATGTGTGACAGTGTAAAATGGAACTATTTTCTTCAGTAAAGGAATAAATTAAAGGCGTAAAAATGTGTATTTATGGGGTAAGACATCTAAATCCATGTGATTCTTGTTAGCACTTAGATATAGACCTCTTGTTTAGCTTGTCTTAGTTTGTCAATGTATGATCCAGGGATCCAGAGTAAACAGAGCAATTTCTACATTTTCTACTTTATGTTTACATCAAACCCTATGGTGTTACTACTCATTGGAATTGTCTCTTCGAGACGATTCTAATGAGTGGTGACACCATAGAGCTTGGAATGGACATAAAGATATAAGTTTTTGAAAAACTCCTTTTATCTAGGCCCTAATGCTTGGTGTCTTAGACAGAACTCTAGATAAGGGGAGTATTGCAAAAGCTAAAATCTTTATTTCTGCATTAAACCCTATGGTGTCACTACTGATTAGGATCCTCTCTTCAATACCACTCTAATGAGTAGTAAAATTATTGGATTTTGTGCTGAAATGAGTGAGAAAATGATGGATTTGCATTAAACCCTTTGGTGTTACTACTCATTAGGATCCTTTCTTTGATATGAATCTAACGAGTAGTAAAATTATTGGATTTTGTGCTGAAATAAGTGAGAAAATGATGGATTTGTTTGGTTTACTCCCTAATGTCTGGAGCCGTGTTAGATTGTTGATGTGTAATCTCCACCGTGTGTGTTTTCTTCTCTTTAACAGTGCATGCTGGCTTTCCCACAGAGGTTGGATGTGAGTTGAATCTTGATTTTCTTCATAATAATACAGAGCTCCAGATAAGACAAGAATTTAAAATACAGTAAAGCCTGTATTATGCAACCACCTGTGTTAAGCAACCACTTGAAAGATGATACATGCCTAATATTCATGACAGTGACAGCTTATGCAGGTCGAAAGTCATACAGAACGCTTCTATAGGAGCCTTCTGTATGACTTTTCCCTGCATTATGCGATCACCTATCTTTGAAAATTAAATACATCTTCATTCAGTGGTCTCTTAACATAAGTTTGACTGTAAACCTCTCTAAGACAGATGACCACTTAAAGCAGGTTGAAAGTAAAGCATTCAGCTTTACTTTCAGCATGCTTTCATCTACTATCTGCTAAGATAAAGCTACTATTTCTTATAGTGCTTTTACGTAATTGTATAAATAGAAACTATTTTCTTCAGTACAGGAATAAATAAAGGCGTAAAAAGGCGTATTGATGGGGCAATGCATTAACTCTTTGTACCCTAGTCCCGCATATAGGCGTGCTTTTCAAACAGTGTACATGTGAATTGTACACATGTCCTATGCAAACAGTGAAGACCCAGATCAGAGGGCTCCGAAAGGAGCCCTCTGATCAGGGTCTTCACTGTTTGTCATAATGCCAAACATTGACAAAAACAACCCTTAAAAGTCAGAAATGGACTAGACTTAAATGGAAACTGGAATTGTCCATTTAAAGTTTCAGGGAGGAAAGGGTTAAGGGTAAAAGCTGTTCACTCACCTGTATATTTCATCTTCATACCCCCTTTACAATCCACATGAACCCAGGGCTCCAGATTAGGGAATCTGAATAAATCCAACATTTTCTCACTTATTCAGCACTAAATCCAATGGTGTTTAACTACTCATTAGAATCATCTTTTTGAGACGATTCTAATGAGTTGTGACACCATAGGGTTTAAATGAGTAATAAAGATTTTAGTTTTTGAAATACTCTCCTTATCTGGAGCCCTGAAACCCTTTTCTTCATAGCCAGTAGTGAGATTCATCTTTATCAACTGTGTTTACCATGGCTTGAGAGTATTAATGCAGAAAGCTCCTATATCTAAGAGACAATTCTAAACAGTCAGTTAGAAGGAACTGATTGTGGGGAGAAATGATTAATTACAAAGGGTTTAGGGGAGAAATCATTATTTAAAATATGTTTTGGGGAGAAATAATGATTTACAAACAGTTGAGTGGTGAAATAATTATTTACAAATGTAAACGTCATATATGGAGTTATTGTTTTTTTCGAAGGGTTTAGGGGAGAAATGGATTATTTTCAAAGGGTTTAGGGGAGAAATAATTGTTTCAAAGGGTTTTGGGGGGGATAAGGGAGAAACTATTGTTTTTTTTACCATCTCTTATCTGGAGCCATCAACTACATCTTTTCACCATCATTCATGCTTTCTTAAAAAGTAGGCATTCATGAATCATATATGCATTTTAAATAAAAACACAAGCTTTGTCAGATGAAAGAAGAAAATGCATATTGTTAAGATTTGCTCTCTAAAATCGTGGTTTGACTCCAAGCTTCTCCCATTCTGATCAGGGCTTGGAGCCAGACTAAAAAGAAATTCTGGTGTCTACCTTCACTGGTGTTTGAACACTAAGTAATATTGTCTTCTGCAACAATTGATTTTTAGAAAAAGAATTATTTCAAATTAGGGTTAGTGTGTCAAAGAATTTGGATTCTGATCAGAGGCTGTGTAATTATGGGTATCATCAGGATCCAAACTAGTAAACACTATGTCTCTGCTAGCTTGCAAAAAAAAAAAATCGTTTTGACTGTTAACTGTCACACAGTGTAGAACCTGATCAAATTGTGAATTAACATGATCTGCTTGGTTTCCAATGTCCAAGAACTTCTTTCTTCTGACAAAGCTCCAGATTTACCTTAACCCATTGACCCTAGTCCCGCATATTGGCGTCCTTTGCAAACAGTGTACACGTGAATAGTACACTTGTCCTATGCAAACAGTGAAAACCCAGATCAGAGGGCTCCTAGGAGCCCTCTGATCTGGGTCTTCACTATTTGTTATAATGCCAAACAATGACAAAAACAACCATTAAAAGTCTGAAATGGACTAGACTTAAATGGAAACTGGAATTGTCCATTTAAAGTTTCAGGGAGGAAAGAGTTAACCCAATGACCCTAGGGATACCTATACACACTTTTAAAAACAATGTACAGTGCTCCCTCTCTACACCGACATCTAATGGGAGACACAGATTGTGTGTGTTGTTCGGAGGGAGTCATTTTAGGGAGGGAAGATTAAATCTTGACTCACATTTGCAAACAGCTTGAATCCAGATCAGGATCTGGATCCAAGCTGTTTGCCACTCTTCATTATATTTATTCTATCAAAATGTACACATTTATGAAACTTTGAGAAAAAACAGCAGACAACAATTTGATGCTATTGCAGCAGTGAAAGCGTTAGACATAATTGTCCTGTTTAGGGTTGTTGTAAGGAGGGAGTCGTTGTTGGGAGGGCTGTTGTAGGGAAGGAGCATTGTATCTATGATTAGACCTAGACCTAGATTAGAGGATTCCTATATGAGCCCTCTTATCAGGGTTTGCACTGTTTTTCATTGGCAAATATATTGTAAAACCAACTCTAAATATTTAAAAAACAGACTGGACAGTCAAGGGTCCAGATAAGGGGACTATTTCATAAAACTAATGGACAGTCAAGGGTCCAGATAAGGGGACTATATCGATTTCATAAAACTAATGGACAGTCAAGGGTCCAGATAAGGGGGATATTTCATAAAACTAATGGACAGTCAAGGGTCCAGATAAGGGGGATATTTCATAAAACTAAAATCTTAATGTCTGTTCCAAACCATATGATGTCACTACTCATTAGAATTGTCTCTTTGAGTAGTCACACCAGTGTTTAATGCAGAAAAAAGGATTATAATGAGTAGTCGCACCATAGCGTTTGATGCAGACAATAACTCAGTTTAACCCCTCTTATCTGGAGCCCTTGGACATACTAGGAAACTGCAATTGGCCATTCAACCCATTTTATGCGGGATACACTTTTAGGTGTACCTCTAGGCAAATAGTTCTGATCTCAGATCAGGCCCCACATTGTGGGGCCTGATCTGAGATCACAACTGTTTGCTGCTTAGTCAATATCCTATCAGAAACTGTTAAAATCTTTTGGCAAACATTTGAGTTATACCCGCTGCAGACGACATTTTAAAATGGCCGCCAAATATTACCCAGCATACAATGGGTTAAAGTTTCAGGGGTCAATGAGTTTAAGAAATTGTGCATTTTAACTTTTTGTTTGTTGAACTTCTTTCTTAACTTGTGTTGTTTTGTAGCTTTAGTGGTTTTGCATGGTTCCCTTCTTTTACGTTTTTGCAGATCGGCTGGTTCCCTGCATTGAAGAGGATGATCACTGTTCATTAGATGATCCCCACATGAATAAAGTTGGATATGGCATGTATCAGTTCTCTCCCTTTATTGTAATAGTGTCTACAGAGTTGTCAAACCTGTTTTTATTACATCATGATTATATCATCAGGATTTTATTTTATCATTTAGGCTGAACACTGCAGGGCTGTCATAAGTTGACATGAAAAATCCTAAGATTTCCAAATTAGCTCGATTTTACGAATCATACCTTTACCCCATAGCCTATTTCTAGTTTTGTTTGCATGTGACTACCTAAAGCAGGCTGGAAGTAAAGCAGAATGCGCCTTAAGGCACATTCTGCTTTACTTTCAGCCTGCTTTAAGCCACCATGTACTATAAAAAAAATCCGAAGATTTAGAAAAAATCCGGAGAAATGGCAGCCTTGACACTGGACTAGGTGTTTATCAATTGAAGGGTCTTTAATCATCCTCATGTTTATCAGGGCTCTAGATATTCTCCTTATTTTCCACAAAACCCTATGTTGTGATACTCATAAGAATCACCTTGACTAGACGATTCTAATGAGTAGTCACATCATAAGATTTGGTAGAGAAATAATGATGTTAATAATTGAGATATGCACTTTAACCCATAATGTCATAGATATGCATTTGAACACACTTTATTTTTTCTTCCACTGAAGAAAATAGTTCCAATATATATAATCATGAATATGTATCATAAGAAATTTTTTCTTTATTCTAGCAGATGGTTGCTTAAAGCAGGCTGAAAGTAAAGCAGAATGCACCTTCTGCTTTACCCTCAACCTTGTTTAATTGCTCACCTGTCTTCAAACTAGAAACAGGCTATGGGGTAATGGGTTACCCATTACTCCATTGCCTATTTCTAGTTTTGAAGACAAATGACCCCTTAAAGCAGGTTGAAAGTAAAGCAGAATGCGCCCTAAGGTGCATTCTGCTTTAAGCTATTACCAGGATATAGAAAATATTTCTTGTGGTCGATATTTATGACTATTATTTTGAACTAATTTCTTTAGTAAATGAATAAATTAATGGCGTAAAAGGCGTATTTATGGGGTAATGGGTTAAAATGGTCATTCAAATGAGTAGTCACATCATAAGGCTTTGTTGGGACATAAGGATTGTAGTACTTGAAATACTGGCCTAATCTAGAGTTCAGTGAGTCATTTTAATACTAGGGTATTTTTAGGGCTCCAGATAAGGGGAGTATTTTCAAAAACTAAAATCTTTATGCTTGCACCAAACCCTATGGTGTGACTACTCATTAGAATCGTCTCAAAGAGACGATTCTAATGAGTAGTGACACCATAGGGTTTAGTGTAGGTATGGCAGAGAAAAGGTTGAAATACTATAGTTTACTCCATTTTATCAAGAGCCCTGGAATTTTACTGCATTTGAAAAGTGTTTATTAGTGTGTCTTCATATAAATGTAATCCTGAGTGAATTTCCTGGCTTTTGAATGTTGTGAATGTATTCTGATTGATTGCATGATGTAAAAATAACAGATGTACGATGTCACAAGAAAGAAAGGCCAATTATTGATAGACCAAGCAGTGAGGATCTGAAACTTGCATATGAGCCATGCCATGACAAAACCTGCCTAATTGCATTTCAACATTGTACAGACCAAGCACTGTTGTCATCCCAGGCTCTGTATCTGAGTTTGGTCTACACTGCCAAATACCATATATAATGTAAATAAAATGCTTTAGATGTATGTGTGTCAAACAGTGTAGATCAAGACCAGCCTCCGCGTCTTTGACGCGACGACTGGCCTTGATTTGCACTGTTTGAAATGCAATAAGGCAGGTTTTGTCATGGCACAGCTCAGTTTCAGGATTTGAGATTTCAGAAATTTATGTCTTTGATGATATGGACAAATTGAGTTTAAAGCTTTAAGATTTGAAAATTTCTATCTTTAATAGTGTTGAAAATTTAAAATTTCAGGTTTTGAGATTTTGATATTTCCTTCTTTGTCTAGATGGAAAACTAGGCGGTCAGACATCATTTTCAATGTAATTGTTGATCTGAATCTACACTGTTATGCTCAAGTGATGCATTCTTGTGACATGGCGTACATAGTAATGTTTGAGTTGAATTATTAGCATGATGACTTTTTGTTTTACAAATATCAGTCTTCAACCTTTGATTGTGCTATGGAAAAACCAAGTCAAACTTCAATATCTTGGACAAGCTTAGCTCTTTCAACACCATGCACCTGTTTAAAATATACTCATTACATTTACAACCAGTGTAGTCCCTGATCAGAGGGCTCCTATGGGAGCACTCTGATCAGGGTCTACACTGTTTGCCAATTTAGAGCAGTACTACTCATAATTCTAAGTAGACTGGATCATTTTTTGGTAACTAAAATGATCCACAAGGGAACCTAATAACCACCAAGAGTTACTTAGTGTTGAAAGAGTTATCTCAAATTCACTTATATTTCTACCCTATTTTTCAAACTCGCTAAAGTCAAACATGTCCGTATTTCTGAGTTAAAATATGACTTAGCCAGTAAAATATTTGCAATAAGGATATGTATGACTTAACCCTTTATCCATAGATATGAGTTTTTACGCTTTTAATTCATTCCTTCACTAAAGATAGTACATGTAGTTCCATGTTATACAATAATGTATGTAGAAGAAGTGAAATATTGCCTTTATCCTACCAGATGGTAGCTTAAAGCAGGTAGAAAGTAAAGCAAAATGTGCCGTGAGGCACATTCTGCTTTACTTTCAACCTGCTTTAAGTTATCACTTGTGTTCAAAACTAGAAATAATCAATGAGATAAAGGATTACATGAGTTTGACATATCCATGTTCACCTGTAAACGCACCATGATTGTGCAAACAGTATAGGCCAAGATCAGGATAAGGAACCTTCTGATCAGGGTCTGCACTGTTTAGAATGTTTTTGAAAAGTGGATACACAACCCCCTCAACATAAATGTGTTATTGGTTATTTTTCATGTGTTTAATTTTCAGTAGTTTTGTGAATTTGATTTTGGATGTTTTTTGTTAACTTATTTTATTTTATCTGTGTTGAAGGGAGCAACTTAAAAAATATGAATTAACAGTCCCTTTTGCTATTAGCATACGAGTATAGTTGCATTTTTTGAAAACCATGTAGATCCAGATCAGACAGTTCCTGTCTAACCTGGATCTACACTGTTTTCAAAAAGTATATATACTCAAATAGCAAGACAATGATTAAAAGCCAACTGGTTGATAAAATGTTATTCTTTCCTAGCAAATATTTGAACAAATTTTATACTTAAGTTATAAAAAATAAATCTCATCATTTTATTAAAAAAACAAAAAAAGTTGTTATTCTCATTTATTTATGTTTCATTTTATAATGGAAAGAATATTATAATTTTATCATCTGTAGCATAGTAGTTACATAATAGGAAATGCATTTAGGTTGCCATGGCAATGGTACAAAAAACAAAACAGTGGACATAAAACTTAGCCAATCATTTTGCAGCTTTCCATTACCCAGAGTTCCATGCTTATACCCAGCATGCATCATTCATCACATTGGATATTCTCATCTCGCTTTCAGGCCTTTTCAGCGCCCCCTCACATCATGGCTCCCTTACCCGGCGAAGCAAGCACCCTCAGCGAACCCCTATCACTGGCATAGCCAGCCCCGTTAAGGCTATCCCAAGCTCTGAGGTCACCCCTATTAGACATACAGGAAGTTTGGGGAGACCCGGTAACCCGCTACGAAGCTTTAGTGTTCCTGAGCCCCCGGGTTCATACACCAGTACCCCAACCACTCCCAAGCATATAGGTAATAACAGTTTCCCATTTTAAAAGGTGAAGGTCTCCTCTAGACTCAATGGAGTTTAGAGTGAACTAGTTTCCAAGATTCCCAGTAACATAACATAGTAGTAACTCTTTTATCAGACCATTCAGGAATTCTGTTAAAGTTTCCCACTAAGAAATCTATCATTTTGAACTATATCATTGCCTAATAAGATAAGGAATTGATTTTCCAGGAAACAGTTCTGACTCGTCTCAGACAGCTTAGTAGCTTTCTGATTTGGGTCTTTACTGTTTACATAATCATAGGTATACACTAATAGCATTAGAAAGGTTAAGGCTATTTTAGAGTAATGGCAAATGCCACATCAGTTTTTAGTGCTTTGATTGAGTAATGGCAAATGCCACATCAGTGCTTTCATTAAGTAATAACAAATACCACATCAGTGTTTTTAGTGCTTTGATTGAGTAATGGCAAATGCCACATCGGTACTTTCAGAACTTTGATTTAGTTACAGCAAATGCTGCATCAGTACTTTCAGTGCTTTGATTTAGTAATGGCAAATGCCACATCAGTACTTTCAGTGCTTTTAGTAAAAGCAAATGCTGCATCAGTACTTTCAGTGCTTTGATTTAATAAAAGCAAATGCTGCATCAGTACTTTAGTGCTTTGATTGAGTAACAGCAAATGTCATATCAGTACTTTCAGTGCTTTGACTGCGTAATGGCAAATGCCACATCAGTACTTTCAGTGCTTTGACAGCGGAATGGCAAATGCCACATCAGTACTTTCAGTGCTTTGACTGCGCAATGGCAAATGCTGCATCAGTACTTTCAGTGCTTTGATTTAGTAACAGCTTTAGAAGAAGTGGTTTGATAGAGGAGGCTACTGCTTCTATACACACCTATTCCCACATTACAAAGAAATCTCCACCAACCCAAACTGTTAATTTCTAACATTATTGTCTATACACTATACTTACAACATTAACAGTAGACTCTCCCTTAACCCTTTGAACCCTAGTCCCGCATATAGGCGTCCTTTTTAAACAGTGTTCATGTGAATAGTACACTTGTCCTATGCAAACTGTGAAGACCCAGATCAGAGGGCTCCGGAAGGAGCCCTCTGATCAGGGTCTCCACTGTTTGTCATAATGCCAAACACAACCCTTAAAAGTCAGAAATGGACTAGACTTAAATGGAAACTGAAATTGTCCATTTAAAGTTTCAGGGAGGAAAGAGTTAATATCAGCATGACCACCCAACCCTTAGACAATAGATTTCTAACCTAGCCCTCTCCTAACACCTGCATGCTTTACTCATTTTGCTCACAGCTTGTTTTGCAGCATCAAAAGGAAGATTTTCTGCTTTATTTGCACTCAGTATCTACCATATACCCCATTTAAACACCCGTGTGCATTGCAATAAGGCTTACAATAGACTGAAATAAAAGCAGAATGCTCCTTAAGGAGTATTTTGCTTTACTTTCCCCATTGAAGCCTACACTTGTATTATGCAAACAGTGTAGACTCCTATCAGAGGGCTCACACAATAGCTCTCTGGTAAGGGTCTGCACTGTTTGTCATTTTACAATACAATATTTAAAAAAAGATAATCTTAAGTAGTGAACATTAATGTTCTTTTGAAGTTTCAGGAGTCATTTTCCTCTTTCTTTTGTTAAGTGTCTATTAGTGCTTTATTTGCCGCGCGAAAGAAAGTGAGATTAAACATTTACCCCATAGCCTGTTTCTAGTTTTGAAGACAGGTGACCACTTAAAGCAGGTTGAAAGTAAAGCAGAATGTGCCTCAAGGCACACTCTGCTTTACTTTCAGCCTGCTTTAAGCTATCATCTGCTGAGATAGAGAAAGGATTTCTTTTGGTGTATACTCAAGACTGTATAAAATGAAACTATTTTCTTCAGCTTAGGTATGAATTATTAGCTTGAAAAGGCTTATTTATGGGTTAATGGGTGAAGCTGAATTGTAATTGTTTCATTATTAGATTACCTATATTCTATATAGTTACATGCCTCATTAATACAACCATCATTTATTTTATAAAACTGTTTAGTATTTAGTCAGGGCTCCAGATTAAGAGAGAGTAAACAGAACAAATCCAACATTTTCTAACTCATTTTAGAACCAAATCCTATGGTCTTACTACTCATTAGAATAGTCTCTTCGAGGCGGTTCTAATGAGTAGAAACACCATAGGGTTTAAAACAGAAATAAGATTTTAGTTTTAGAAATACTCTCCTTATCTGGAGCCCTGTTTAGTTTGCCTCTAGTATATTTCAAATGAATTTGGTTATGTTATCTTGGATACTTATTTGTTAAAATTCTAACAAAGGTTAAAGATATATAGTAAAACTCTCTCATGCATACTTTCATCATTAACCCATTTTATGCTGGGTAATATTTGGCGGCCATTTTAAAATGTTGTCTGCAGCAGGTATAACTCAAATATTTGCAAAATATTTTAGCAGTTTCTGATAGAATATTGACTTAGCTGGAAACAATTTTGATCTCAGATCAGGCCCCACAATGTGGGGCCTGATCTGAGATCAAAACTGTTTGCCTAGAGGGGTTACTGGACATTTCCCTACCCTGTTGCGTTCGCGCCTGTCAGTTCGCTACCCAGGCTGTTTGCCTAGAGGTACACCTAAAAGTGTATCCCGCATAAAATGGGTTAAAGTTATAACAGGGGCCCTTTCATAAAACTTTGTACGACAAAAACAATTGTAAGTCAAAACTTTAAAATACCTTTAATTTCTGATTTCTGTATCTAATCCTGTCTTGATTTTGTACAATGTATAGGGATGATAAACTGTATGTTTAAATCCTAAATAAAATGTATTCTGTATTCTGATTCTTGAAAAGACAATTCCAAAGAGATATAACAAGACAGGATAATACTAAATGAGACTTATAATCTGACTTATTTACAACAACATTTGTTGTACAAAGTTTTATGAAATGGGCCCCTGCAGGGCTCCAGATAAGGGGAGCATTTAAAAAAAAAAAGTTTGTTTCTGCATTAAACCCTATGATGTTACTACTCATTAGAATCGTCTCTTCAAGACAATTCTAATGAGTAGTAACACCATAGGATTTTATGTTAAAATGCGTGAGAAAATGTGAGATTTGTTCAGTTTCCTCACTCTTATATGGAGCCCTGCATACCATGCTTACACATGAACCCATAACGATCAACTGATGCACAGTGTATTCATAATTTACAAATTGTACCTTCTAAGAGTACACTTGTCCTGTACAAACATTGCTGTACCAGACCAGAAGCCTCCCGGAGGAACTTTCTGATTAGGATCTGCACTGTTTATCATTTTGCAATCTATAATTGACTGATTGTCATTTAGCAATAGATTGCAAGAACAACCCTCTATTGTCCAAAAACAAATGGAATTTAATTGGAAAACGGAATTTGAAATGGTCTCTAAACTTTGGTTGACTGCATAGTGCAGAAAGATGGAGAAAAAGGCTAATGATAAAATTACTAACTTAGTGCTCCAGATAAGAGGGGAGTAAAATTCAAGTTTACCAATATTTTCTTTTTTATGCCTGCAACAAATCAAATAATGTGACTCTAGTGACCACTCATTTGAATCGTCTCGAAGAGAGGATTCAAATGAGTAATGACACCATATGGTTTTATTGCACAATGCAGAAAGATTGAAAAAAGGCTAATGATAAAATTACTAACTTAGTGCTCCAGATAAGAGGGAGTAAAATTCATGTTTTCCAATATTTTCTCATTTATGCCTGCACCAAATCCTATGGTGTTACTACTCACTAGAATCCTCTCGAAGAGACAATTCAAATGAGTAGTGACACCATAGGGTTTGGTTCAGGCATAAAGATTTCAGTTTTTGAAATATTCTCCTTATCTGGAACCTGCAACTAGTTGACAAACACAATATATGTAGCCTTTATGTCTGAACCAAAGCCCATGGTGTGACTACTCATTTGAATAGACGATTCAAATGAGTAGTGACACCATATGGTTTTGTGCAGGCATACAGATTTCAAATTTTTAAATACTCCTCTAAGGCTCTTATCTGGGACCCTGCTTGAACTATTTGACAAAAAACTAAATGTAGCCTGTTTGTATCATTACAGTAAAACCTCAACAAACAACCACGCCCTATAAGAAGAGCCCCGCCCCCATTTCTAGCGGACCAATCAAACCACGGTCTATGATGCCACCCATGGTATCACCTAAGTCCGCCCCTGAAGTCACGAAGACTGGCAAAGAAGCAGACCCAGACCTTCAGGTATAGTTTAAGAGTGTTGTGATATCTTATTTAAACTATTACCCCATAGCTTGTTTCTAGTTTTGAAAATAGGAGACTACTTAAAGCAGGTTGAAAGTTAAGCAGAATGCACCTGAAGGTGCATTCTGCTTTACTTTCAGCCTGCTTTAAGCGACCACCTGCTGGAATAAAGAAAATACTCCTTATGATACATATTTATGACTGAATAATTGGAACTATTTTCCTCAGTGGAGGAATAAATTAAGAGGCATAAAAAGGCATTTTTATTGGGTAATGTGTTAAAACTGACTAGCTTCCAGATTGAGCATAATAAAATAGTAATATGTAAGTATGTCAAACCTTTACCCTACATGTTATTGTCTGTCTGTCTGTCTAGTTTGTTTATTTGTACTCGAACATTTTCAGCCTGATTTTCATCATATAGTTAAACCTTTTAATGATGGCAACTAAATTGTGTTAAATGTTAGGTGTTTAAGGCAGATGACTGCATAATGTATGGTGATAGTAAAGCAGAAAGCTCCTTTAGGAGCTTTCTGTTTTCTGTCACCATGCTGTAAGCTGTCACATGTCTCTTATACACTTAATTAGCCTTCTCTCTAGTGGTCATTATAGGAATAAACAACATATTATTGACGTTCATGACGGTATGACTACATTAGCTTTGCAGGGGGTAAATTACGTAAACGCCCGAAGGGCGTTTTCGTTAAATTTACCCCCCGAAGCTAATGTAGTCATACCGTCATGAGCGGCAAAGAGATGTTGTTTATTCCTTATATTTATATTTATAGTTTCTGTCTTGTCAATTTAATGTGTTTATTTGCCAGATTTGGTTTTTCTGTATAAGAGTTTATCATATACCGGTCAAAGAGGTTTGATAGATGTAATGTCGATGTAATAGCCATTCCAGTTTCTAAATATGGTGAGAAAGTAGTCCCAACTACATGTACTGTAACTGTATTAAAAATTCAGGATTTTTTCCAGTAAACTTTCTCTCTGTGAATGGAAAAGACTTACAAGGCAAACAAATAACAGTGCAACTTGAATATCTATTGCAAAAGCACATTCTAAAAATACAGGTCACGGTTGTTTTCTTAACCCATTTACACACATAGCAACGCGATGGCAACGACCTATGGGTCTGTATCACTCCGCTAGTGTCATATGACCGTCGTCCAATGGGAGCTTAGTGTTAAGTGCCCGATGTAGTGTATTTGAAGAAGTCCACGAATATCACGGGCGAAATCCGAACTGGCTAAAACCAGATTCGAAGTGTAGGTTCATCGAGGGATGACCTGCAAATTTTTAATAGGATTACATAAAGACTTTACAGAGTAAATGTAAATATAATGGTATATAAAATATAAAAAGTTTTTCTGTATTTATTGGATGCTTTGTAGCATAAAGAATTTGGAAAAGTTCATAAAATGACATTTCAAATATCTTAGGCGGAGTTATGCTGCTTGAGGGGCATATCTTGTTCTCTGGAATCTCTTGTTGCAATTTCTTGAAGAAAGTCTCATATTTTACGTTTGACAAGTTAAACCATTACCCCATAGCCTATTTCTAGTTGTAAAAACAGTTTACCTTTTAATCGATTACCCCATAGCCTGTTTCTAGTATTGAAAATTGATAATTACTTCAAGCAGGCTGAAAGTAAAGCAGAATCCGCATTAAAGTGTATTGTGCTTTACTTTTAGCCTGTTTTAATCCATTACCCCACAGCCTGTTTCTAGCATCGAAGACAAATGACCACTTAAAGCAGATTGAAAGTAAAGTAGGATGTGTCGTAAGGCAGATTCTGCTTTACTTCCAGCCTGCTTTAAGCTACAATCTGCTAGAATGGAGAAAATATTTCTAACGATAAATATCCATGAAGGTATAAATTGGAAATATTTTCTTCAGTGGAAGAATAAATGAAAGGCGTAAAAAAGCATACTTATGGGGGAATAGGTAAAGCTACAATCTGCTAAGATAAAGAAACTATTCATTATAGTGCATTTCAATGACTGAATGAAGCTGAATTATTTTCTTCAGTGCCGGGGTAAATTAAAGGCATAAAAATGAGTATTTATGGAGTAATGGGTTAAATAAACCTGCTTTGTTTTTCAGCCTGCTTTAAATCCCCATTTAGCAAGGTACCTGAAATGCCTTTTGTATTTCGTTTTTAGAACTTGCTAAATGAGGACTACTTTTCTTATTGTAGAAAAAATATATAGAGGCGTAAAAAAAACGTCTTTAGGATGTATTTGGTTAATCATAACGGTCACTTAACCCATAACCCCAGAGCCTGATTCTTGATTTAAAAACATGTGATTACTTAAAGTAGGTTGAAAGTAAAGCAGAATGCACCTTAAGGTGCATTCTGCTTTATTTTCAGCCTGCTTTAAACTATCATCTGCTATGAGGTGGAAGATTTTTCTTTCGCTGCATATTTATGACTGTATAAAATAGAACCATTTTCTTTAGAGGAGGAATAAATTAAAGGTGTTATTAGGCGTATGTAAGGGTAAATGAGTAAATACAGGCGTGACAGTATAAGCTACACATATTGGCCTTTAAGAATTGAAGTTGTATTTTCGTATCGTTTCAGAAGTCATTGAGTACGGAGGAATTAACCGCTGAGATGGCCAACTTGGAAGGTTTAATGAAGGACTTAAATGCTATCACACAGCAGGACTTCGAATGCTAGCGAAGACTTCAGTAGTGCTTCAGGACTTGGAATGCTAGCAAAGACTTCAGTCGTGCTTCAGGACTTTGAATACTAGCAAAGAGTTCAGTCGTGCTTCAGATCAGAGACTGCATATATAATTTTACTTGGTAACCAAGTTCATGTCATGGTTGCTATTAGTAACCAAGGTCATTGCATGGTTACTATTGGTAACCAAGATCATTGCATGGTTGCTATTAGTAACCTAGGTCATTTCCGAGTTACTATTTGTAACCAATTTCATTATATAATAACTAATGGTAACCAAGGTCATTATAAAGTTACTAATTTTAAACATGGACATTTCAGGGTTGCTATTAGTAACCAAGGTCATTTCAGGGTTGTGGATTAAAGATCCCCTTTGTTCGTGTCATTAAGCTAAAGACGTTTTTAGCTGGTTCATTTGCCATATTATGTGAAGAGCTGCAAGCACAAGGCTCCAGATATGAGGGGGTAAAATGAACAAATTCAATGTTTTCTCACTCAATTCAAACCAAAGCCTATGGTTTTACTACTTATTAGAATCTTCTAGACGATTCTAATGAGTAGTAACACCATAGGGTTTAATGCAGATATAAAGATTTTAGGTTTTGAAATACTCCGCTTATCTGGAGCTCTGATTAGCATCTTAATTCCCAGACACAACTGGTGTAAACAAGTGTTATAACCATTGCACAAACTTTGAGTGACAATAAAAAAACCAGGATGGGGAATAATGTTGAGATGAGAGCAGTTGTTCAACGAATGTCTTCGTGCCTAAGAAAGGCGGAAAAACATGTGCCAGGACATTGTATTGGAGTCTTTGAAACAATGGTGCTGGTTGGAACGTTCATTGATGCAAGGCCAAATACATAGAAAATGCCTTACACAACTGAAATTTACATGAAGGGAAGAGAAACAAGACTTAGATGAAAGGCCACTAAAGCCTGGCATTTTACAGTGGTTGGGGAAGATGCTATTCTTTCCTGTTTAAAAGAAAGTACTTGTAAATGGAAAAACATTGCAATAACAGTTATAAAAAGACAGGTTCTTATAATAAGGGGAGTATTTCAAAAACTAAAATCTTTATTTATGCATTAAACCCTATGGTGTCACTACTCATTAGAATTGTCTCGCAGACACCATAGGATTTGGTTCTAAAATAAGTGAAAAATGTTTGGAGCCCTGTATGGACAATTGTTTAAGCATTAAAGCATTTATTGGGAAAGAATAACGTCTTCACTGCATGAAGGTCTGCATTATTCATTCAGTGAAAGATAAGCATTAAAGGTTAAAGCTTATTTAACAGCATTAAGGGAAATGAAATGTGACAAAATGGCGCGACATGATTCAATTTCAAAATATGGCAACTCAATAACTTTGAAAAGAGAGGAAACATGTGGAAATGTGTGAGAAATAAAGGAAGTTTTGTTTCCATGGCGACTGAACTGGTTACTATGGGAGTGACATATAGAACTTGTTATAAGAAATACAAGTTTAACCCTTATCATGCTCAGCGGGAATTGGCTAACATTTGCAAACAGTTTGGATCCAGATCAGACGCCGCGTAACGCGGCGTCTGATCTGGACCCAAACTGTTTGTCATTTCTTGAGTTGAAAAAAAAATCATAAAAAGTGATTGTGATTTTTGTTTTTGCATATAATAGATTTGAAGCAGACGACAATTCAGCATGATAAGGGTTAACATATGATGCAGTCACATGTGTTGAAATGGTTTATATGAACATGCTGCTGATTTTTTATCAATGATCAATATGTTTCTTTAACTGTGGGAGAAGAAGAGGAAGTGTGTTTGTTTTATGACTTATGTGAGTGCAGAATAATGTTCCATTGGTGGGGGATGGTGTAGTTGCACAAAGAATTAGAATGGCAGCGAATAGTTTTACAAACATAGTAGTGAATAGTTTTACCATGTCATAATGTTGTGTGTCCTGTATATACGTGTAAGGTTATGTGCCCATTCAGTATGTTGGATAACAAGGAAATAAGTGTCTTGAGTGTTGCCGAGTTCCAGATAAAGGGAGTATTTCTAATACTAAAATCTTCATTTCAGCATTAAACCCAATGGTGTCACTACTCATTAGAACCGTCTTGTTGAGACGGTTCTAATGAGTAGTGACACCATAGGATTTGGTGCTTTAATGAGTGAGAAAATGTTTGATTTGTAAAGTTCACTCCCTATTATCTGGAGCCCTGGCCCCGAGGTTATAAAACTTAAAACGAACTCTGTGCTCAAAACTCAGAATTTTTCTCAGCTCATAAAACTTCAGCAGACATTTTATTTCATAACTATTATTTTCATACACAATTAAAGTGTAATAATGTATCGAATTGAGGTAACAAAAATCAAATAAAACGTGTTTTGTAAACACGAGAGCCTGTTATCGAAACTGAGTTTTGAGCACAGAGTTTGTTTTAAGTTTTATAACCTCGGGGCCAGGTGTAATAATTATCCTACAATAACAGTGACATCTTCCACCCGAAAATCGTTCAAAATGGTCCCTGTTCAGATTCCTAGTTACTCGGTGTTTGAATTGGAACCAAGTTCTTTGGAAAGTTCCAGAAATAATAGACTGGTTTGTGAGAAGCATATTGGTACCTGAACAAGCCCTTTACAGGTAGAAAGAGAAATTGGTTCCGAACAAATGGCATGAATCAAAATATTTCTCTTCGATAACAAACTGTTGATAACAGATAATTAGCACAATATTTTGTTTGCTTCGAAATGCTTTTATGCCAAACAATTATTTTTATGAATTTTATGTTTTAAGTGTGAACGACTTTACCTAATACAAGTGTTTTTAATGTAAACAGTGAAGATACAGAGCTAGAGCACGGTCAAACGAGTAATAAACAACAATAGATTTGTTGTATTTTTGACAGGTAGCAGCTTTACCCATTTGTGCCTAGCGTCCTATAAAAGGGGCATAGGCAAACAGTGTAGACTCTGATCAGATGCTGCTTTATAGGCAGACAGTGTAGACTCTGATCAGATGCTGCTTTATAGGCAAACAGTGTAGACTCTGATCAGATGCTGCTTTATAGGCAAACAGTGTAGACTCTGATCAGATGCTGCTTTATGCAGCATCTGATCAGAGTCTACACTGTTTGCTGATAAGAATTTCAATATAAAATGAAAGTTTAGACCAGACGTCCCTTATATAAAAAATGGACTTTTTCAATATTCATTGTATAAGCATGGAAGAATCCATTGAATACAAATGGGTTAATACGTGAAAAAGTAATGCAGAAGGCATCTGTAGGATTTTTCTGTATTACTTTTTACAATGAAATAGAAAGCTCCTTTAGGAGCTTTTTGTTTTATTGTCAACCTTGTTTGAAGCTGTCACATGTCTTTTATAAAATATAAGCCTTCAATTTAGAGGTCGTAATAGAGACAGGGCTCCAGATAAGAGGGGGTAAATTGAACAAATCCGACACTTTCTCGCTCATTTTACCACCAAATCCTATGGTGTTACTACTCATTAGAATCGTCTCGAAGAGACGATTCTAATGAGTAGTGACACCATAGGGTTTAATTGAGAAATAAAGATTTTAGTTTTTGAAATACCCCCCTTATCTGGAGCCCTGATAGAGACATTGACATCAGTTTGGTGAAGTTTCTCAGTTATGGTCAACTGTTTGCTACCGAGGTGCTGACAGCATTGATCAAAAAGCCAGTAAATTATATTTATAATTTTTTATTTATACTGTAAAAACATTGAGTAACCCAACTGTGAAGACCATGCTTGCAGTTGATGGCATTATCTAGATAAATTGGGTAATTGATGTAAAAAACATGTGATGCATTCTTTAATTTGCATCATTTATTTGTACAGCATCATTTATGCATGATAAAGTAAAGGAAGGTGCTAAAGAAATGATGAAATGATTGCACTTTTTGTGAACTTCAAATCATTATGACAATAAATGTATTTTAAAGTAAATTATGTAATTGTGCACAGTGGTAGTACATTTTATATTTGCTGATAACACCCACCGTATAGTTAAACCAATCAAAAAGTGTTGATTGTTCAACCAATCGAATGTCTGCAATTATCAAACAATCAAAACTCTACATTGACAAATTATGATTTTTGGCCTAATTAATCATTAGTTATCTACACAGTTAGCTAAATTATCACTATCATTAATAGAATTAATTGTGGGGTTGATGTCAATCATTAATGGGAACGGTATTTGGCCAGAATGTTTAAGAAGGTTAATCAAAGGGCTTCCAAATTTACCCTTTTATATATGACACATACTTTGTCCCAAGAAATAAGACCATCATCCATTCTATAGAATAAACAAATAACCCTTTCCACTTGACACATCCTACATCATGTCAGGTGACTGCTTAAAGCAGGCTGAAAGTATAATAGAAAGTCCCTTTCAGGAGATAAATGTTTTATTTTCAGCCTACTCGACAATCTGTCCTTAACTTTGCAAGAACAATATAAAAAAAAGGTTGATTTAATTATGGCCAGGTTTAAAGTTAAAAAAGGGCATTATTTAAGGAAGTAGGACACTAATTTGCTGTCAACATGTAGACAATATTGAAGTTGATAGCAGAGTTCAGTTTAAATTCTCTTTGCAGTCAAAGCCATTACTTTCTTAAAACGTTTCTAGTATTGAAATACTCTTTTTGTCTTTAGCTCAGTTAAGTGCCATTATCAACTCAATGACTTGAATTAGTTGGGTATAAATAATTAGCTTATGCAGGACTATATATTGGGAGTGTTTGTCAAACTCAATATTTCCAAACCTTTTTTCTTTTTGCCTAAACAAAACCTGATGGTGTGAATACGCATCAGAATCATCTTGTAGAGATGATTTTGATGAGTAGGGACACCATAGGGTTTGGTGCAGACATAAGGATTTAAAATTGGGGAAATACTCTCCTTTATCTGGTGTCCTGTGCATGTAGTAACTTCTCTGGTAGAAGCATTTATTTCTGTCTCATTTGGATATGCTGAAAGTCAGGGCTCCAGATAACGGGGGAGTAAAACCAACATTTTCTCCCTTTTTTCAGCCTCAAATCCTATAATGTTCCTACTCATTAGAATCGTCTCTTATAGACGATTCTAATGAGTAGTGACACCATAGGGTTTAGAGTTAACACTATACAAGAATTTTAATATATTACCCCGGGTATATTCAGGGCTCACATCTTAATTTTACATGAAACCCTATGGTGTCACTACTTTTTAGAATCGTCTCGAAGAGACAGTTCTAATGAGTAGTGACACCATAGGATTTTGTGCTGACATGAAGGAGAACATGTTTACTTCATTTTATCTGGAGCCCTGAGTTTAACATTTTATATTACTACTGGTTGTGTTATGTCTTTATGTTTCTATGTCATTTCTGTTGTGTCTTGTGATTTATTGTTAAACACATCAATTATCAAAAGCCGTTTGTTTTTTTAACTGCTTCGGTTTTTATACAGAAAAATTGTACATGTATTTATGATTTGCCATAATATATTACCTTGTAATTTTTCTTATGAATTGCAGCGTTGTGAACAAATTTTTAATTTTAAACTTTTAATTTACCGGTAGCCAAATTAACTAAGCTTACATCAAAATAGTGTTTTCTGAGATGTTTTGATACAAGGGAGGATACGTTACTCTTTCCCGTTTAACCCTTTGAACCCTAGTCCCGCATATAGGCGTTCTTTTCAAACAGCAGAGACTGTATAAAGCCAGAGATACACGACTCGACTGATTTATACATACGAGACCGTTGAGCGAGATTTCGCGAGAACAGGTCCTCGCGAGTTATATAAGCTTTAGCGACGATCGGGAAAAAAGTCGATATTTGGAATTACTTATCAGTTATTCAGGAAAATAAGGGAGTCGTGTATCTCTGGCTTTATACAGTCTCTGCAAACAGTGTACATGTGAATAGTACACTTGTTCTATGCAAACAGTGAAGACCCTGATCAGAGGGCTCCGAAAGGAGCCCTCTGATCAGGGTCTTCACTGTTTGTCATAATGCCAAACATTGACAAAAACAACCCATAAAAGTCAGAAATGGACTAGACTAAAATGGAAACTGGAATTGTCCATTTAAAGTTTCAGGGAGGAAAGAGTTAAACGCAAACAAAACGCAAACGCATTGTAATAAAACACAGTAGATGACAACTTGTCAGCAATCCTGACTACTTATTTTAATCCGAGTATCAAACAGTTTGGAGCCTGATCAGAAGCCGGGTTACCCGGCGTCTGATCTGGCTCCAAACTGTTTGCACTGGAGATAATAGTTTTTGTGTAAACGCGTTTAATGGTAAAGAATAACGTCTTCTCAACTGTAATAATTTTCCTCAACATAAATACCACAGAACGCCGTTACCCTGTTCCTCTACAGAAGTGCCACAAATTAGTACTCGTTGGTGTTAAGCCATTACTCCATATATACACATTTTCACTCATTTGATTTATTCCTCCACTGGAGAAAATACTTCAAATTTAAATAGTCATGACTATATATCATAAGAAATGTATTCTTTATTCTAGCAGATCGTAGGTTAAAGCACATTATGCTTTACTTTCAATCTGCTTTAAGTGGTGACCTCTTTCCAAAACAAGAAGCAGGCTATGAGGTAATAGGTTAAACACAGATGGTAGCTTAAAAGTAAGGTGATAGGAAAGCAGAAATTTCCTCTTCGAGTTTTCTACTTTAGTTTTATCATCAGGAGTATCTATGGAGTAATGGATTAAGATAGAGTTAAAATTAGTGCTTCAGGGGGAAATGGACAAAACCTTGATGAGTGATGTTTTACGAGTTTTTGTACAAGTTTTACAAATATATGTTGTGACCTATCATCATTGTTTTATACATTTATTTCTTCTGATGTCTGTTTTATAAATTCTGATAAGAGTCATTATATTTTGATATAGCAAAGTCAACGTCATATCACGAGAATCATTTTGTATCGGAGATTTAAACATTTCGTATGTTGCCTGTAAGACTTATGTCAGTATGTAACGTATAACAGAATTCCAGATAAGGGGAGTATTTCAAAAGCTAAAATCTTTATGTCTGCACCAAACCCTATGGTGTGACCACTCGTTAGAATCGTCTCGAAGAGACGATTCTAATTAGTGGTCACACTATAGAGTTTGGTGCAGACATTAAGGAGAAAATGTTGAAAAACTTGTTTGATACGGAGCCCTAAATATTATAAAGATATTGAAGGTGGATACTACAGAATTGCAGGCCACATCATGATTTGTTTGTAACATCTCTGTATTATCATTCATTGTATACAAAACGCATTATTTGCCATGTAAACATTTTATTAAATAAAGATAAAGAAATGGAATACTGCTAAATTGAGTGTTCAGTGCTTTGTGGTTCCTTTCTTTCTCCCTTCTAGATCGCCTAATCTTCCGCTTAAAAATCGCCGTCCCCTGAATTGAAATTCGGAGTGAACTTCAATCAGCTTGTTTATCTGCCATTGGACATTAAGTGGGAGGGTATGGGAGACCACGGGAAACCATGCCGACCCCACCCCATATTGCAAAGCATCTGTTGTGTTCAGGGGCTGTTTAACATATGATGGAGTTGGAACCCTGACACCAGTTGATGGTAAAATCAATTCCAAGAAATATATTGAAACTCTAGTTACACATTTGTGGCCAGTTATTGTTAAAACACTCTAAAAAAAAGGCCCTACAGTTCCCAACATGACTATGCTAACCGGCACAAATCTAGACTCGCCATCGAATGGTAAAGGAACGATAATATGCCGACAATGGTTCGCCCAGCCTAAAGCCCAGACTTAAATATAATAAAAAATGTGTGGAAATTTTTGAAAACTTACTTGTGCAAGCGTGCAGTGAATATCAAAATTAAGGATGAGCTTATCAGACATGTTCTTGGCATTTGGGATCGTTACAGTCAGGCCTATGTACAATCACTAAATGAGAGTATTCCAAGAAGAATTCGGCATATTCTGAGAGAAAACGGATCTATTTCAAAATACTGAAAGTTTCAGGTTAAGTTGGAGTTGCAGTTTTGAGTTGGTTGATGTTTAAAGTTTGCATGTGCTTAGAGTATAGAACAAAACGGCAGCCATTTTGGGGAAAGACTTATGAGCCTCGGCTGTATCTTTGCAACTGTTCATTTTAAGACCTCGTAATTCACAGTATTCTAATATGGCATTCAATGCCAGTTTCAAGTCCTGGACATTTGAAATAATCAAACTTCACAGTATTATCTGCTTAGAAGAGAATGTATAAAAGAAACATTTGCTTTGTATAATCATCGTTCAAAACAGTTTTCATATATTGAGATGAACATTACAAATGACTGTATTTGGTGGACTGGGCCCGTTTTACTAAACAACTAAGGCAAATTATTTGCGTAAGTCAAAATTTTAAATTTTAATTTATATTTTTATTATCACTTGCTACAAACAGCTTTTAGCGCGTCCTCTGATCTGGCTATTTGCTGTTAGCAAACGTTAATGATAGAAAAATAAGAGTTAAACGATTATATTTACATTCACCCTGTAAAGTCTATATGTAATCGTATTAAAAATATGCAGGTCATCCCTCATTGAACCTTCAAATCGAAACTGGTTCCAGCCAGTTAAAAAGAGGGCGGAGTCTCCGCCAGAGAGATAGCGACCAGCTAATGGTTGCTATGGCGTGTAATTAAGCTAAAATAAACATGCGCGACCTAAATTTTAAAATATACTTTAATAATACATACATTGTATTTAAGTTGTACTGTTTATTAAGTGTTCGTTAAGCACACAGCGACAGTTTACTGGGTAAAAACTTGACTTTGTAATCAACTCCGAAACATGTATTTTGGACTACTTTTCACACCTTATATTATAGAGATCGAAGGCTGTTTCATCCAGGATTACATCTATCAAACCTATTTGGCCGGTATATAATATATTCATTTACATGAAAACAAATCTGGTCAAAATACACATTAAATGGACAAGACAGAAAATAGAAATATAAATATCAGGAATATAACAACATCTTTTTGCCCTTCACTCGGTATAAACACATAAGCTTCGCAGGGTAAGGTTATCGTAAACTTTTGCGTAAGTGGTTTAGTAAAACGGGTCCCAGGAAATCAAACAAATCATTCAAGAATAGGCGATACGTTTTCACAATGTCTTACTCCTGTCTCACATGCACCAACTTTGAATGTCTTCTACAGTACTCCCTCCTTACAACGACCCTCTCAACAACGAATCGCTCCTTACAACAACCCTCTCAACAACGAATCCCTCCTTAAAACAACCCTCTCAACAACGAATCACTCCTTACAACGACCCTCTCAACAACGAATCACTCCCTCCTTACAACGACCCTCTCAACAACAAATCCCTCCTTACAACAACCCTCTCAACAACGAATCCCTCCTTACAACAACCCTCTCAACAACGAATCGCTCCTTACAACGACCCTCTCAACAACGAATCCCTCCTTACAAAAACCCTCTCAACAACGAATCCCTCCTTACAACGACCCTCTCAACAACAAATCCCTCCTTACAACAACCCTCTCAACAACAAATCCCTCCTTACAACAACCCTCTCAACAACAAATCCCTCCTTACAACAACCCTCTCAACAACGAATCCCTCCCTCCTTACAACGACCCTCTCAACAACAAATCCCTCCTTACAACAACCCTCTCAACAACAAATCCCTCCTTACAACAACCCTTTCAACAACGAATCCCTCCTTACAACAACCCTCTCAACAACGAATCCCTCCCTCCTTACAACAACCCTCTCAACAACGAATCCATACTTACAACGACCCTCTCAACAACAAATCCCTCCTTACAACGACCCTCTCAACAACAAATCCCTCCTTACAACAACCCTCTCAACAACAAATCGCTCCTTACAACGATCCTCTCAACAACGAATTCCTCCTTACAATGACCCTCTCAACAACGAATTCCTCCTTACAACGACCCTCTCAACAACGAATTCCTCCTTACAACGACCCTCTCAACAACGAATGCCTCCTTACAACGACCCTCTCAACAACGAATCGCTCCTTACAACGACCCTCTCATCAACGAATTCCTCCTTACAACGACCCTCTCAACAATGAATCACTCCTTACAACGACCCTCTCAATAACGAATTCCTCCTTACTATGACCCACAAAACAACGAATTCCTCCTTACAACGACCCTCTCAACAACGAATCGACAACGAATTCCTCCTTACAACTACCCTCTCAACAACGAATCGCTCCTTACAACGACCCTGTCAACAACGAATTCCTCCTGACAACGACCCTCTCAACAACGAATCACTCCTTACAACGACCTTCTCAACAACGAATCATTCCTTACAACGACCCTCTCGACAACGAATTCCTCCTTACAACGACCCTCTCAACAACGAATCACTCCTTACAACGACCCTCTCAACAACGAATTCCTCCTTACAACGACCCTCTCAACAATGAATCGCTCCTTACAACGACCCTCTCAACAGCGAATTCCTCCTTACAACGACCCTCTCAACAACAAATCACTCCTTACAACGACCCTCTCAACAACGAATCGCTCCTTACAACGACCCTCTCAACAACGAATTCCTCCTTACAACGACCCTCTCAACAACGAATCGCTCCTTACAACGACCCTCTCAACAACGAATTCCTCCTTACAACGACCCTCTCAACAACGAATCGCTCCTTACAACGACCCTCTCAACAACGAATTCCTCCTTACAACGACCCTCTCAACAACGAATCTCTCCTTACAACGACCCTCTCAACAACAAATCGCTCCTTACAACGACCCTCTCAACAACGAATTCCTCCTTACAATGACCCTCTCAACAACGAATCGCTCCTTACAACAACCCTCTCAACAACGAATTCCTCCTTACAATGACCCTCTCAACAACGAATCACTCCTTACAACGACCCTCTCAACAACGAATCCCTCCTTACAACAACCCTCTAAACAACGAATCCCTCCTTACAATGACCCTCTCAACAATGAATCCCTCCTTACAACGACCCTCTCAAGAACGAATCTCTCCTTACAACGACCCTCTCAACAACGAATCACTCCTTACAACGACCCTCTCAATAACGAATCACTCCTTACAACGACCCTCTCAACAACGAATCACTCCTTACAACAACCCTCTCAACAACGAATCCCTCCTTACAACGACCCTCTCAACAACGAATCTCTCCTTACAACGACCCTCTCAACAACGAATCCCTCCTTACAACGACCCTTGCCACAGTTCCTTAAACTGAACAATTATGTCTAACATTTTTAATGTTGCAATATCGTCTGCTTAAAATTGTCGTCTGCTGTTTTTCTCAAAGTGATATAATGGATATTTTGACAGAAAAAATAATTACAAGTGACAATCAGCTTGAATCCAGATCATACGCCGCGTTACTCGGTGTCTGATCTGGATTTAAGCTATTTGCAAATGTAAGCCGATTTCCCTCCCTATAACGACTCCCTCCGAACAACGCACATAATTTGTTTGTCTCCCATTGTGTATCGTTGCAGAAAGCAAGCGCTGTATCTATCGTTACTAATGAATCTATACATTTTGATTGTCTGGTATCGAAAAGGCGCCATTTATCTACTTAAAGCAAGGTGACAGTGAAACAGAAAGCTCCTTTAGGAGCTTTCTGTTTCAATGTCACCTTGCTTTAAGCTGTCACCTCTCTATTATATAATCAATTAGCATTCGTTTTAGTGGTCGTAATAGCGAGGTTTTACTGTATCATGTTTGTATATTTTTATATGGATATGCGTGAGAGGGGCTTTATAATTAGAATCTGCTGTTTTCGTCATAATGCAAAACAGGTAAATCTTAAATTGTCAAAAATAGAAAAAAAATAGCCGGAAACTGGACCTGTCAACATGAAGTATTTAGGGCCATAGTTTTCGTGTTCGAGATTACTTACAGTCGGACTGCAACATCTCGAACTCCGCTAAGTTTATCGGCGGTAGTGGTCCAATGGTAATACATTGATCTATGGTACCAGGGGTCGTGAGTTCGCTCCCCAGCCGGACCAGCGGTCGGACTAGTGGATTTTTTCTGAATCCCCGATGATGTATATGAATGTTCTTGAGCAAGACATGTACCGCGAACTGCTCCTCTCCACCCAGGGGTTAAAATGGGTTCCTGTGAAGGGTCTGAGCCGGTACTGCGACTGCATTTGATTCCGCCATATGTTGGCAGTGCTCAATATTGTAGGCAAGATGGCTCAATGATGGCCCGTTTTACTAAACAACTTACGGAAATTATTTGCGTAAGTCAAAATGTTAAATTTTAATTTATACTTTTTTATTATCACTTGCTACAAACAGCAAATAGCCAGATCAGAGGACGCGCATTTAGCGCGTCCTCTGATCTGGATATTTGCTGTTTGCAAACGTTTATGATAGAAAAATAAGAGTCAAACGGTTTTGACTTACGCAAAAAAATTGCGTAAGTAGTTTAGTAAAACGGGCCCCAGGTACAGTTGGCTGAACGGTCATTCGGACTGAAAGTAGACTATAACTTGGTATATCATTTATTATTATTTAAATCGAACATAACCGTATTTCAATTCAAAACGTTTCTGAGCCACGCTTGAACTTCAAAATACGGGTATGTTGGACATAATCGAGAATGAAATAAAACAAGCCATGTGTCGAAGTATTGGATATTTTGAATCAAGCGAGTTCGAGAGTGTACATTAAGGGTGTATGAAAGTCATGAATTTGGGAACTTTTCAAAGTATATGAAAACACTCTATGATGATTTTGGATTGAAGAGCTATTTAAGATGAATGAAACAATAGAAAAAGTGAACATTTTAGTGAACAACTTTTGGCTCTATGGCCATGTAAAATTTACCCCACCCACTCTTTCTTATTTTGTCCTTTACAAACAGCCCGCTTCAGTAAAATCCATTTCAAATGAAAACAAATATGATAATTTGGTTTTATTTGATTTATTTCCCGTCTATGGTAGTATTTCTTATAAAAACTAATTTAAGAGAAAACAGGCACCAAATGTGAAATTTATAAAGCTTTAAATATCATCGATATGGTATTTTTTTTGTAACTTTTTACTTTAATAACTCAAAATGTTCAACACTGACCTTTCAATTTCTTTTCATATTTTGAACTGCCTTAGCATGGGCTTTCATATGGTAGAATATAAAAAAAAGTTTAATACTAGAACTATTTCATTTTTAAACTTTTTTAATTTTTTTCATAAAATAAAAAATCTGATACAATCACGCCCTATACAAAGCATATTTTTGATATTCAAGGATCTATATTGTTCAAACCTGGTGCCTGCTTTGTCTAAATTTGGTTTCTATATGTGAAAATACCACCATAGACATGAAATTAATAATGAAAACCCAAATTATCATGTTTGTTTTGTTTTGAAATAAATTTTACTGAAGCTTGTACTCTGAATGGGTAAAATTTGAAAAAAAAAACGTCCAAATTTGACATACCTTTTTCAAATCGCTGTAGCTCAAAAAAAGGACACCATAATATATATTTTTTTCATTTTTTCATTCATCATAAACAGCTCTTCCAAAAAAAACAATGTTAGAAAAAAAGTTTGATACTTTGAAAAATTGGCTTATGACATTGATACACCCTTAATAAGGAAATTTTCAGTTTTCCATTGTTTTCAATAACAATAGACGTTACTAATAAGAGTTATTTTAAATAATGAACATCATTATGCAAACTACAGCGCTACCTCTCAACAGCGACATCGAATGTGAGACAAAATGTTTGTGCGTTGTTCGGAGGCACTTACAAACAACTTTAATCCAGATCAAATGCCGCAGCCTGTTTCTAGTTTTGAAAATATGCTACTATCTAAAGCAGGTTAAAAGTAAAGCAGAATGCGCTTGAAGGCGCATTCTGCTTTACTTTCAGCCTGCTTTAAACTACCACCTTCTAGAATAAAGAAAATATTACTATGATGCATATTCATAACTGTATAAGTTGGAACTTTTTTCTTTAGCGGAGGAATAATCTGAATGCGCTAAAAGTCGCTTCTATTGAGGAAAGGGTTAAACCGCTTCTACCTTAGCATTCTGGGAAGGATCGGCCCTGTTTGATACTTCGTAACTTATTGTAAATGTTATTCATCGTGAGAGTTTTACCCCTTCACCACCAGTGTCGTCTGCTAAAATATTGATGTTTGAAATACAGTTTCAAAGTTAGATTTAAGGAAGTATAACTGAAGAAATTTCAAAACAGGTGGCAAACAGTTTAGATCCTGACCAGTCGTGCGTTAGTCGGCCTCTGATCAGAATCCAAATTGTTTACAAAACGCTTCATAACGTTCGTGGGAGTGAAAGTTTTCAAAAGTAAACATAAACTCACTTTATTGGAAACTGGAGTTGACCATTTGAAGTTTCAGCTAATGGGCCCTGTCAAAAGGCGAAAATAAAGTATAAAGGACTCCTGGGTCTCCCTATTTAGAATAACCTCTGAGGAAATATATTCGTCCTCTTGTCTATAAGGAGATGTGTCAGTTTCAAATACGCATGTTGAGTTGTAGTACTAACAGTGGATAATCTGTTATTCTTTCCCGTTTAAACGCAAACGAAACGCAAACGCAAAGCACTAAAACATAAAAAAGTACAACTTTTGGACAATTCTGATTATTTATTTTTATCTTGGTGGCAAACAGTTTAGAGCCTGATCAGACGCCGGGTTACCCGGCGTCTGATCTGGCTCCAAACTGTTTGTAATTGAAACAATAGTTTTAGCGTAAACGCATTTATTGGGAAAGAATAACGTTTTCTCCACTGTATTTCCTCATGTGGTTTCATGAGTTTTGCTACTTTTACTGTCAAAATCATCAATACTGCTTTAGGTGTTGAGGATGGCTGGAATGAAAGATGTGTCTTTAGAATACTAAGAGACAAGGCAAGTGTGTTTATCTATAAAGTCCTTCATTATTTTAGGCCGGTTTTATTGACTTGGCAGGGCGGAGTTTCGATGAGGACCTTTGCACTTCACATTTGGGGGCGGCAGCACGCTCTTTATTGGAATTTACCGTTGCCGTCTGTCATTTCTTCCCATGATGTCGTTTATTCCCAGGATTACATATTAGTGGACAGTTTGACAAAATAATACATGTATAACGATGAATGACAAACAGCCTGAATCCAGATCAGACGCTGCGATCAGACGCTGCGTTACGCGGCGTCTGATCTTGATTTAAGCTGTTTGCAAATGTAGGACACATTTTACTTTTCCCTCCTATAACAACTCCCTCGGAACAACACACGCAATCTTTGTCTCCCATTGAGTGTTGTTGTAGAGAAGGAGCACTGTATATATCATTTTCACGTGGATATGGATGCACGCATAAATTGTTTTCCTCCACGTTTAAAGCACAGGTAATGGTACCGACCGATTTTTTTTTTGGGATTATTTTTTTTTGCATAAAATTAGATCTTGATAGATCTATATATATATAGCTAAAGAGCGGAGAAAAAAAAATCCAGATCTAATTTTATGCAAAAAAAAATAATCCAAAAAAAACCCCAATCGGTCGGTACCATTACCTTTGCTTTAAAGTATCGGTGAATAAAATCGATCTATAATGACGTGTAAACCGCCTGGTCGGATTATAAACGTCATCTGTCTCAATCGATTACATTATTGTTTCGGTTAAATTCACTCTGATCAGAGACCACACCCATCGCTTATAAAGCGTTTGAGTTGTGTCTGAATGTGTTCACAAGTATTTGATTGGTCAGATTTAAGCTAGGCTAGAAATCTGACCAATCAAACGATTGAGAACGATTTCAGACTCAACTCAAACGCTTTATAAGCATAGACCCAGATTACTCGATGTCTGGTTTATTGTTTACAAGTTTTAAATCAAACTTGTTTAATGTGAAGGAGGTGATTGATTATTGATCTTTATTAACCCCTTCACTGCCCTACCCCGAGTACATTTATTTGCAAACAGTTTGGATCCTGATCAGACGCCGCGTCACGCGGCGTCTGATCAGGATCCAAACTGTTTGACACTCTTTTCAATACTTCTTAAGTCAAAATACCTAAAAACCGTTTTTTTTAGAAATAGAAGCAGACTACAATTGTTTAAATTTGATGACGTCATGGCAGTGAAGGGGTTAACTATTACGTGCGGAATTCTGAGAAGCAAGTTTGTTTAACCTAACCTAACCTAACCTAGCCTAGCATAGCCTTACCTAACCTAACCTAACCTAGCCTAGCCTTACCTAACCTAACCTAACCTAACCTAACCTAGCCTAGCCTAGCCTTACCTAACCTAACCTAGCCTAGCCTTACCTAACCTAGCCTTACCTAACCTAACCTAACCTAACCTAACCTAACCTAACCTAACCTAACCTAACCTAACCTAACCTAACCTAACCTAACCTAACCTAACCTAACCTAACCTAGCCTAGCCTAGCATAACATAGCATAACATTACATAACACAAGGTTATTTGCTCAACTCTTGTTTCTTGTCATTTGAAGGCAAAACAGGTTAATCATGCCACGATTGAACACAGTGGTCCCTCTCTACAACGACACGCAATGGGAGTCAAAGAGTTTGTGTGTTGTTTGGAGGGAGTCGTTATAGGGAGGAAAATTAAGACTTTAATTACATTTACAAACAACTTGAATCCAGATCAATCTGGATTTAACCCTTTGAACCCTAATCCCGCCAATAGGCGTTCTTTTCAAACAGTGTACATGAGAATAGTGCACCTATCATATGCAAACAGTGAATACCCAGATCAGAGGGCTCCTTACGGAGCCCTCTGATCTGGGTCTTCACTGTTTGTCATAATACAAAACATTGACAAAAACAACCCTTTGAAGTCAGAAATAGACTGGACTAAAATGGAAATTGGAATTGTCCATTTAAAGTTTCAGGGAGGAAAGATTTAAGCTGTTTGCCACTCGTCATTATGACATTTGTCAAAATGTCCCCTAATATGTAAAGAGCAGACGACAATTTAAGCAGATGATAATGCAGCAGTGAAAATGTTGGTCATATTTCTCTTGTTTGTGGGAACAGAGGGAAACATTTTTGCAAGGAGGGAATCGTTATTGGAATGACCGTTGTAGGGAGGGGGCACTGTAAATGTACACTATTGTTAAATCAAGAGTAAGTATATTTGCAAACAGTTTTAAGCGGTCCGTCTTAAGACCCGAACCTCCCGAAACCTCTGCAAACCTCACAAAACCAATTATATATATTAAAATCAACTGAAACTACCTTGATGTCTTAACCCATGTTCGCCTTTTTACGCCGTATGTTGAAACAAGTTCCAATTTTATACAGTTGTAAATATCTATCCAAAGAACTTTTGTCCATATTCTTGTAGATGGCATTAAACAGGCAGAAAGTAAAGCAAAATGAACATTAAGGCGCATTATGCTTTATTTTAGATACATGTCTTCATAACTATAAAAAGGCTATGGTGTTTTGGGTAAATATCCAGTAGAAACTGAATATAACTATCATATGGTTGCTCCATTTTAATAAAAAACTTTTAATTTTTTTTTTTTTTTAGCATTTTCAATATTTTCTAGCTTAAAATGTTCCATTTATAATTTTTATTTGATTATAGATATTAAGGATAATACTGTAGTTTGGGATGTTTTAAGTGGTTTGTGGGAGTTAGTTTTGGGAGGTGTGGGGTCTTTAGACGGACCCGTTTTGTAGTGTGGGCGATAAACTCTGCGTACATTTAGGCCCCAAACCCTTTGCAAATTAGATAATATCAAGTCATATAAAAAGTTGTTACACGCCGTACAGTGGAGAATCTGTTATTCTTTCTCAATAAACGCGTTTACGCTAAAACTATTAATCGCAGTGCAAACAGTTTGGAGCCTGATCAGACGCCGGGTTACCCGGCGTCTGATCAGGCTCCAACCTGTTTGCCACCAAGATAAACATGAAATATCAGAATTGTCCAAAAATTGTTCTTTTCTACGTTTTAGTGCTTTGCGTTTGCGTACGTTTTGCGTTTAAACGGGAAAGAATAACATATTCTACACTGTAACAATTTTTTTGTCTCTAAATGTTTCTTTAACAGGAAACAAAAATACCTTTTCCATTGACATTTTCAATTGAGGTGTTATTTTTTTTGCAAACGTTCTCTATTTGTTTTTTTTTAGAGAACTTTGTATCACTGTTAAGCTATTGCATATTAATACAGTGCTCCATCCCTACAACGGTCTTCCCAACAACGATTACCTCCTTACAACAACGCGTGCCGCTCTTCCCCAGCACAAGACAAGTACATACAGTGGAGAATCTGTTATTCTTTCCCGTTTAAACGCAAACGTACGCAAACGCAAAACACTAAAACGTAGAAAAGTACAATTTTGTGACAATTCTGATAATTCATCTTTATCTTGGTGGCAAACAGTTTGGAGCCTGATCAGACGCCGGGTTACCCGGCGTCTGATCTGGCTCCAAACTGTTTGCAGTGAAAATAATAGTTTTAGGCTGTAAATTGTTTAGAAATTCACGTTAAACGGAATAAACATTAAAACACTAAAACCTCTCTATTACGACCACTAAACAGTGCTAATTATTAGGTGTTTACGACAGGTGACTGCTTAATGCAAGGTGACAGTAAAACAAATCTCCTTTAGGAGCTTTCTGTTTTACTGTCACCTTGCTTTAAGCAGTCGCATGTCTTTTATACAATCAATTAGCCTTCTTTTTAGTTGTCGTAATTGAGAGGTTTTACTGTAAATCGCAAATTGGCCAGTACAAGTATGTACAACTATTCGCGAACAGTTTTGATTATGGTCTAACGGCGAGACATCTGATCAGAATCAGAAGTTACACACGTTTTTCGGGTTGTTCAGTAAATAAAGATAATAATGTTCAAGAATATATATGATTTTTGACAACTTTTTATCTGACGATCTTGCAGCAAGCAAATAATTAAGCCACGTGCATTTGATCAGTTTGTATTCGGAATAATTTTGAACCCTTTCACTGCCTTACCCCGAGAAAATTAGTTATTTGTAAACTATCTGGATCCTGATCAGACGCCGGGAATCGCAGCTTCTGACCAGGATCCACACTTTTTGACACTCATTTACAAACGTTTGGCCATTTGAATGCTGAATAGATATCGTCTGCTCAAACTATCGTCTGCTTTAATTCAGAAATCGACGCTGTCTTTCCTTGTATTCTCAGATATACGAACTGAGCGACAAACAGTTTGGATCCTGATCAGACGCCGGGTTACGAGCAGGGTTTTAATTATTTGCAAATAAACAAATCGGTTGAATTTGGTTGTCGTAATAGCGACTGTCTTTACAACTGGTGTTGCTTAACTCATTATCCCCTGAATCGTCCAATGGACAATTCCAGTTTGCAATAAAGAATGGTCCATTTTAGACTATTTAGCGTTGTTTTAAAATAATACATGTATATTGCAAAATGACAAACAGTGAAGATCCTGATCAGAGGGTTCTGATCAGGAACTTCACTGTTTGCATAAGACAAGTGTACTCTTCACAGGTACATTTTTGATAAAGGACGCAAAATGCGTCACTAGGGCTCAACGAGTTAAACGGTACTTGTACATGTACATGTAGGAGGGCGAAATGCGTTTAAATGCGACTTAGTGGGAGGGGCGAGATATTGCTGGGCAACAGAAAGGCAGAAAGCTTAGGACAGTTCACAGTCAAACTTGTATCGAGCGACCATTCAACAGGTTGGTATTTAAATCCAGGCGACTAATTTTAAATAAAAACGAAAAGCAGAAATTCATACAGAAAGAATATAGATCTAGTCACATTTTTATAAACGATCAGCACTGCATACAAGCAAGGTGAAAGTAAAACAGAAAGCTTCTAATGGAACGTTCTGTTTTACTTTCACCTTGCTTTAACCCTTTCACTCTAAATTACGTCATAAAGCGCTTTGCAAACAGTTTTGATCTGATCAGGACCAAAACTGTTTGCTACTTGTTTTGAAATAAAGTCAGTTACCGGTATTCTGCCTTAAATCTAACTTTGAAATGATACTGCAGACAGCAGTGTAGAACCAGATCAGCGGGCTCCTACAATATCCCTCTGATTCACCCCTGAAACTTTTATTGGACATTTCCAATTTCCAACTGAGTCTAGTCAATGACTATTTAGTATTGAATTTTAGGATTGAATGGACGAGTATACCCGTCGCTAGGGTTAGATGTCCAAGCAGTTGATGTCATGTTGGTGCAGACAAAGTGGTTGAAGCAGACAGTAAAAACTGGCTATTACAACGTTAATGAGCGGTTAGGGTTAGGCCTAGTTAGGGTTAGGCCTAGATAGGGTTATGACTAGATAGGGGTTAGAGTTAATTAGGTTCAGGCCTTGTAAGGGTTAGGCCTAGTTAGAGTTAGTTAGCGTTAGGCCTAGTTAGGGTTAGGCCTTGTTAGGGTTAGGTCTAGTTAGGGTTAAGCCAATTTAGGGTTAGGCGTAGTTAGGGTTAGAGTTAGTTAGGTTTAGGCCAAAATAGGGGTAGGGTTAGTTAGGGTTAGGCCTAGTTAGGGTTAGGCCTAGTTAGGGTTAGACCTTGTTAGGGTTAGGCTTAATTAGGGTTAACCTATTTAGGGTTAGGCATAGTTAGGGTTAGGAACAGTTAGGGTTAAGCAAAGTTAGGGTTAGGTCTAGTTAGGGTTAAGCCAATTTAGGGTTAGGCCTAGTTAGGGTTAGACCTTGTTAGGGTTATGCTTAATTAGGGTTAACCTATTTAGGGTTTGGCCTAGTTAGGGTTAGACCTTGTTAGGGTTAGGCTTAATTAGGGTTAACCTATTTAGGGTTAGGCCTAGTTAGGGTTAGACCTTGTTAGGGTTAGACCTTGTTAGGGTTAGGCTTAATTAGGGTTAACCTATTTAGTGTTAGGCATAGTTAGGGTTAGGAACAGTTAGGGTTAAGCAAAGTTAGGGTTAAGGTTTGTTAGGGTTAGGCCTAGTTAGGGTTAGACCTTGTTAGGGTTAGGCTTAATTAGGGTTAACCTATTTAGGGTTAGGCATAGTTAGGGTTAGGAACAGTTAGGGTTAAGCAAAGTTAGGGTTAAGGTTTGTTAGGGTTAGGCCTAGTTAGGGTTAGGGCTCCAGTTTATAAGTCTGCATGCAGAGACGGACATACATACAAAACTACAGACAAGTAGACGGACAGACAGACAGACAGGGACGTAGAGAAGTATAGAGCCACAGAGACAGACCAAATAGCACCTGTAGGATCACATCATGTATGATTGGAAAATATAGGAGAAAATGTTAAAAACATCAGTTAACTCAATCACCAATGAACATGTTATCGACAATTCCAATGTCTTATATGTCTAATCTATAATTGACTATTCAGGGTTGATTTTAACAACATAATGGCAAAATCACAAAACGTTCAGACCCTGATCAAGGGGTTCCTGCACGAGCCCTCTGGTCGGGGTATACACTGTTTGCTTAGGACAAATGTACTTTTCACATGTATACTGTTTGTTATGACGAGAATACTCGTCGCTAGGGTTGAATGTGTAAATCTGTTTAGAGCTCTGCGGTTACATTGAAAGCTATGCCAATCTAAGAGATAGTGTCCTATAACCCTTTGCCTGCTGATCGCGACATTCCTAATTGTTGCAAACAGTTCAGATCCAGATACACGGAGTCTGATCTGGATCAAAACTGCTTGACACTCGTCTTTAGGTTAATTCACCTAAGGAATGTATAAATCTAAGTTTAATAACTTTTGCAGACGAACATTTCGAAGCAGACAATATCACCGCAGGATAAGCATTAACTAGAAACCCTTTAACCTGCTTGAAAAGTGTCGCCTGCTTTAATTGATAAAAGTTAGCTTTGGAGAATTTTGAGAGAAACATTGACACGGGTGTTAAACCCTTTGGATCCTGATCTCGATCTAAACTGCTTGCTAATTTTAGCCAGTTTGTAGCGGTTATCTCATTGTCGCACACAGCGCAAAGGTTTCAAATTCAATGCATCTAACGGTTTGTTCATTTCACATGACACATTCTTCCGGCTGTATTTGGGTGTGACTGCGACTGCGCATTTTGGAATTAAAGAATTTAAGCGAGCGGGCCTTTGTAACAATTGTCGTTTTGTTCATTTCATATGTCATTATTTGGGTGTGGCTGCTATCAATGGTCAACACATATCTCCCTACAAATGTAGGTCATTGCTTACAAACTGAACTTTTCCTATCAAGTAAATTTCACACTCAATTTTCACCAATCGGAAGCTGGCGTTGAAATTAGCCCGTACAGACCATGTACTATTTCGTCCAGTCTGCTCCGCTCACTTCCCGTCAATATAAACATATGTATATTTCCAACCACAATTACGCTTAACCCTAGTTTCAGCTCTCAGTTTCAGTCCGACAATTTAACACGAGTCTTGTCCTATATTTCTTCGGTGTTTTTTACGGAATTGTATGGTAGTTAACCCTTTACCCCATAGCCTGTTTCTAAGTTTGAAGATATAATGACCACTTAAAGCAGGTTGAAAGTAAAGCAGAATTTGCCTGAAGGCGCATTCTGCTTTACTTTCAGCCTGCTTTAAGCTATCATTTGCTATAAAACAGAAAATATTTCTTATGATATATTTTCATGACTGTATAAATTGGAACTCTTTTCTTTAGTGGAGGAATAAATTAGAGGTGTTATTGGGCGTATGTAAGGGTAAATGAGTAAATACAGGCGTGACAGTATAAGCTACACATATTGGCCTTTAAGAATTGAAGTTGTATTTTCGTATCGTTTCAGAAGTCATTGAGTACGGAGGAATTAACCGCTGAGATGGCCAACTTGGAAGGTTTAATGAAGGACTTAAATGCTATCACACAGCAGGACTTCGAATGCTAGCGAAGACTTCAGTCGTGCTTCAGGACTTGGAATGCTAGCAAAGACTTCAGTCGTGCTTCAGGACTTTGAATACTAGCGAAGAGTTCAGTCGTGCTTCAGATCAGAGACTGCATATATAATTTTACTTGGTAACCAAGTTCATGTCATGGTTACTACTGGTGACTTAAGGACATTTCAAGTTACTGTTGGTAACCAAGGTCATTGCATGGTTACTATATGTTACCAAGGTCATTGCATGGTTACTATTGGTAACCAAGATCATTGCATGGTTGCTATTAGTAACCTAGGTCATTTCCGAGTTACTATTTGTAACCAATTTCATTATATAATAACTAATGGTAACCAAGGTCATTATAAAGTTACTAATTTTAAACATGGACATTTCAGGGTTGCTATTAGTAACCAAGGTCATTTCAGGGTTGTGGATTAAAGATCCCCTTTGTTCGTGTCATTAAGCTAAAGACGTTTTTAGCTGGTTCATTTGCCATATTATGTTAAGGGCTGCAAGCACAAGGCTCCAGATATGAGGGGGTAAAATGAACAAATTCAATGTTTTCTCACTCAATTCAAACCGAAGCCTATGGTTCTACTACTTATTAGAATCTTCTAGACGATTCTAATGAGTAGTAACACCATAGGGTTTAATGCAGATATAAAGATTTTAGGTTTTGAAATACTCTCCTTATCTGGAGCTCTGATTATTAGCATATTAATTCCCAGACAAAACTGGTGAAAACAAGTGTTATTAACATTGCACAAACTTTGAGTGACAATAAAAAAACCAGGAATGGGAATAGTGTTGAGATGAGAGCAGTTGTTCAACGAATGTCTTCGTCCCTAAGAAAGGCGGAAAAACGTGCCAGGACATTGTATTGGAGTCTTTGAAACAATGGTGCTGGTTGGAACGTTCATTGATGCAAGGTCAAATACGTAGAAAATGCCTTATACAACTGAAATTTACATGAAGGGAAGAGAAACAAGACTTAGATGAAAGGCCACTTAAGCCTGGCATTTTACAGTGGTTGGGGAAGATGCTATTCTTTCCTGTTTAACCCTTTCCCCCATAGAAGCGCCTTTTAGCGCATTCAGTTTATTCTTGCCCTGAAGAAAATAGTTCCAATTTATGTATTCATAAATATGTATAATACAAAATATTTTCTATATTCTAGCAGATGATAGCTTAAAGCAGGCTGAAAGTAAAGCAGAATGCGCTTAAAGCGCATTCTGCTTTACTTTCAACCTGCTTTAAGAGGACACCTATATTCAGTACTAGAGATATGCTATGTGGGAAAGGGTTAAAAGAAAGTACATGTAAATGCAAAAAACAATGCAATAATAGTTATAAAAAGACAGGTTCTTATAATAAGGGGAGTATTTCAAAAACTAAAATCTTTATTTCTGCATTAAACCCTATGGTGTCGCTACTCATTAGAATTGTCTCGCAGACACCATAGGATTTGGTTCTAAAATAAGTGAAAAATGTTTGGAGCCCTGTATGGACAATTGTTTAAGCATTAAAGCATTTATTGGGAAAGAATAACGTCTTCACTGCATGAAGGTCTGCATTATTTATCCAGTGAAAGATAAGCATTAAAGGTTAAAGCTTATTTAACAGCATTAAGGGAAATGAAATGTGACAAAATGGCGCGACATGGATTCAATTTCAAAATATGGCAACACAATAACTTTGAAAAGAGAGGAAACATGTGGAAATGTGTGAGAAATAAAGGAAGTTTTGTTTCCATGGCGACTGAACTGGTTACTATGGGAGTGACATATAGAACTTGTTATAAGAAATACAAGTTTAACCCTTATCATGCTAAGCGGGAATTGGCTAACATTTGCAAACAGTTTGGATCCAGATCAGACGCCGCGTAACGGGGCGTCTGATCTGGACCCAAACTGTTTGTCACTCATATACAACTTTTCTTGAGTTGAAAAAAAATCATAAAAACTGATTGTGATTTTTGTTTTTGCATATAATAGATTTGAAGCAGACAACAATTCAGCATGATAAGGGTTAACATATGATGCAGTCACATGTGTTGAAATGGTTTATATGAACATGCTGCTGATTTTTTATCAATGATCAATATGTTTCATTAACTGTGGGAGAAGAAGAGGAGGTGTGTTTGTTTTATGACTTTTGTGAGTGCAGAATAATGTTCCATTGGTGGGGGATGGTGTAGTTGCACAAAGAATTAGAATGGCAGCGAATAGTTTTACAAACATAGTAGTGAATAGTTTTACCATGTCATAATGTTGTGTGTCCTGTATATATGTGTATGGATATGTGCCCATTCTATATGTTGGACAACAGGGATATAAGTGTCTTGAGTGTAACCAAGCTCCAGATAAAGAGAGTATTTCTAAAATTAAAATCTTCATTTCAGCATTAAACCCAATGGTGTCACTACTCATTAGAACCGTCTCGTTGAGACGGTTCTAATGAGTAGTGACACCATAGGATAAGTATTTCATAACTAAAATCTTTATTTCAGCATTAAACCCAATGGTGTCACTACTCATTAGAACCGTCTCATTGAGACGGTTCTAATGAGTAGTGACACCATAGGATTTGGTGCTGTAATGAGTGAGAAAATGTTTGATTTGTAAAGTTCACTCCCTATTATCTGGAGCCCTGGTGTAATAATTATCCTACAATAACAGTGACATCTTCCACCCGAAAATCGTTCAAAATGGTCCCTGTTCAGATTCCTAGTTACTCGGTGTTTGAATTGGAACCAAGTTCTTTGGAAAGTTACAGAAATAATAGACTGGTTTGTGAGAAGCCTATTGGTACTTGAACAAGCCCTTTACAGGTAGAAAGAGAAATTGGTTCCGAACAAATGGCATGAATCAAAATATTTCTCTTCGATAACAAACTGTTGATAACAGATAATTAGCACAATATTTTGTTTGCTTCGAAATGCTTTTATGCCAAGCAATTATTTTTATGAATTTTATGTTTTTAGTGTGAACGACTTTACCTAATACAAGTGTTTTAATGTAAACAGTGAAGATACAGAGCTAGAGCACTGTCAAACGAGTAATAAACAACAGACAATAGATTTGTTGTATTTTTGACAGGTAGCAGCTTTACCCATTTGTGCCTAGCGTCCTATAAAAGGGGCATAGGCAAACAGTGTAGACTCTGATCAGATGCTGCTTTATAGGCAAACAGTGTAGACTCTGATCAGATGCTGCTTTATAGGCAGCAGTGTAGACTCTGATCAGATGCTGCTTTATAGGCAAACAGTGTAGACTCTGATCAGATGCTGCTTTATAGGCAAACAGTGTAGACTCTGATCAGATGCTGCTTTATGCAGCATCTGATCAGAGTCTACACTGTTTGCTGATAAGAATTTCAATATAAAATAAAATGAAAGTTTAGACCAGACGTCCCTTATATAAAAAATGGACTTTTTCAATATTCATTGTATAAGCATGGAAGAATCCATTGAATACAAATGGGTTAATACGTGAAAAAGTAATGCAGAAGGCTCCTGTAGGATTTTTCAGCATTATTGTTTTCCTGCAAAAAGCTGTAACCTTTCTGTCGAGATCACAATGATCGCTTAATACAGGTTTGAATTGACTCATTGTAAAAGAACTATAGATATGAATACAAATACAGTAAAACCTATCTATTATCACCATTTAACTATTAATTATTAGGTGTTTATGACAGGTGACTGCTTAAAACAAGGTGACAGTAAAAGAGCTTTCTGTTTTATTGTCACCTTGTTTGAAGCTGTCACATGTCTTTTATAAAATATATGCCTTCAATTTAGAGGTCGTAATAGAGACAGGGCTCCAGATAAGAGGGGGTAAATTGAACAAATCCGACACTTTCTCGCTCATTTTACCACCAAATCCTATGGTGTTACTACTCATTAGAATCGTCTCGAAGAGACGATTCTAATGAGTAGTGACACCATAGGGTTTAATTGAGAAATAAAGATTTTAGTTTTTGAAATACCCCCCTTATCTGGAGCCCTGATAGAGACATTGACATCAGTTTGGTGAAGTTTCTCAATTAGGGTCAACTGTTTGCTACCGAGGTGCTGACAGCATTGATCAAAAAGCCAGTAAATTATATTTATAATTTTTTATTTATACTGTAAAAACATTGAGTAACCCAACTGTGAAGACCATGCTTGCAGTTGATGGCATTATCTAGATAAATTGGGTAATTGATGTAAAAAACATGTGATGCATTCTTTAATTTGCATCATTTATTTGTACAGCATCATTTATGCATGATAAAGTAAAGTAAAGGAAGGTGCTAAAGAAATGATGAAATGATTGCACTTTTTGTGAACTTCAAATCATTATGACAATAAATGTATTTTAAAGTAAATTATGTAATTGTGCACAGTGGTAGTACATTTTATATTTGCTGATAACACCCACCGTATAGTTAAACCAATCAAAAAGTTGTTGATTGTTCAACCAATCGAATGTCTGCAATTATCAAACAATCAAAACTCTACATTGACAAATTATGATTTTTGGCCTAATTAACCATTAGTTATCTACAAAGTTTGCTAAATTATCACTATCATTAATAGAATTAATTGTGGGGTTGATGTCAATCATTAATGGGAACGGTATTTGGCCAGAATGTTTAAGAAGGTTAATCAAAGGGCTTCCAAATTTACCCTTTTATATATGACACATACTTTGTCCCAAGAAATAAGACCATCATCCATTCTATAGAATAAACAAATAACCCTTTCCACTTGACACATCCTACATCATGTCAGGTGAGTGCTTAAAGCAGGCTGAAAGTATAATAGAAAGTCTCTTTCAGGAGATAAATGTTTTATTTTCAGCCTACTCGACAATCTGTCCTTAACTTTGCAAGAAAAATATAAAGAAAAGGTTGATTTAATTATGGCCAGGTTTAAAGTTAAAAAAGGTCATTATTTAAGGAAGTAGGACACTAATTTGCTGTCAACATGTAGACAATATTGAAGTTGATAGTAGAGTTCAGTTTAAATTCTCTTTGCAGTCAAAGCCATTACTTTCTTAAAACGTTTCTAGTATTGAAATACTCTTTTTGTCTTTAGCTCAGTTAAGTGCCATTATCAACTCAATGACTTGAATTAGTTGGGTATAAATAATTAGCTTATGCAGGACTATATTTTGGGAGTGTTTGTCAAACTCAATATTTCCAAACCTTTTTTCTTTTTGCCTAAACAAAACCCGATGGTGTGAATACACATCAGAATCATCTTGTAGAGATGATTTTGATGAGTAGGGACACCATAGGGTTTGGTGCAGACATAAGGATTTAAAATGGGGGAAATACTCTCCTTTATCTGGTGTCCTGTGCATGTAGTAACTTCTCTGGTAGAAGCATTTATTTCTGTCTCATTTGGATATGCTGAAAGTCAGGGCTCCAGATAACGGGGGAGTAAAACCAACATTTTCTCCCTTTTTTCAGCCTCAAATCCTATAATGTTCCTACTCATTAGAATTGTCTCTTCTAGACGATTCTAATGAGGAGTGACACCATAGGGTTTAAAGTTAACACTATACAAGAATTTTAATATATTACCCCGGGTATATTCAGGGCTCACATCTTAATTTTACATGAAACCCTATGGTGTCACTACTTTTTAGAATCGTCTCGAAGAGACAGTTCTAATGAGTAGTGACACCATAGGATTTTGTGCTGACATGAAGGAGAACATGTTTACTTCATTTTTATCTGGAGCCCTGAGTTTAACATTTTATATTACTACTGGTTGTGTTATGTCTTTATGTTTCTATGTCATTTCTGTTGTGTCTTGTGATTTATTGTTAAACACATCAATTATCAAAAGCCGTTTGTTTTTTTAACTGCTTCGGTTTTTATACAGAAAAATTGTACATGTATTTATGATTTGCCATAATATATTACCTTGTAATTTTTCTTATGAATTGCAGCGTTGTGAACAAATTTTTAATTTTAAACTTTTAATTTACCGGTAGCCAAATTAACTAAGCTTACATCAAAATAGTGTTTTCTGAGATGTTTTGATACAAGGGAGGATACGTTACTCTTTCCCGTTTAACCCTTTGAACCCTAGTCCCGCATATAGGCGTTCTTTTCAAACAGTGTACATGTGAATAGTACACTTGTTCTATGCAAACAGTGAAGACCCTGATCAGAGGGCTCTGAAATGAGCCCTCTGATCAGGGTCTTCACTGTTTGTCATAATGCCAAACATTGACAAAAACAACCCATAAAATGGAAACTGGAATTGTCCATTTAAAGTTTCAGGGAGGAAAGAGTTAAACGCAAACAAAACGCAAACACATTGTAATAAAACACAGTAGATGACAACTTGTCAGCAATCCTGACTACTTATTTTAATTCGAGTATCAAACAGTTTGGAGCCTGATCAGACGCGGGGTTACCAGGCGTCTGATCTGGCTCCAAACTGTTTGCACTTGAGATAATAGTTTTTGTGTAAACGCGTTTAATGGTAAAGAATAACGTCTTCTCAACTGTAATAATTTTCCTCAACATAAATACCACAGAACGCCGTTACCCTGTTCCTCTACAGAAGTGCCACAAATTAGTACTCATTGGTGTTAAGCCATTACTCCATATATACACATTTTCACTCATTTGATTTATTCCTCCACTGGAGAAAATACTTCAAATTTAAATAGTCATGACTATATATCATAAGAAGTGTATTCTTTATTCTAGCAGATCGTAGGTTAAAGCACATTATGCTTTACTTTCAATCTGCTTTAAGTGGTGACCTCTTTCCAAAACAAGAAACAGGCTATGAGGTTATAGGTTAAACACAGATGGTAGCTTAAAAGTAAGGTGATAGGAAAGCAGAAATTTCCTCTTCGAGTTTTCTACTTTAGTTTTATCATCAGGAGTATCTATGGAGTAATGGATTAAGATAGAGTTAAAATTAGTGCTCCAGGGGGAAATGGACAAAACCTTGATGAGTGATGTTTTACGAGTTTTTGTACAAGTTTTACAGATATATGTTGTGACCTATCATCATTGTTTTATACATTTATTTCTTCTGATGTCTGTTTTATAAATTCTGATAAGAGTCATTATATTTTGATATAGCAAAGTCAACGTCATATCACGAGAATCATTTTGTATCGGAGATTTAAACATTTCGTATGTTGCCTGTAAGACTTGTGTCAGTATGTAACGTATAACAGAATTCCAGATAAGGGGAGTATTTCAAAAGCTAAAATCTTTATATCTGCACCAAACCCTATGGTGTGACCACTCGTTAGAATCGTCTCTTCGAGACAATTCTAATGAGTGATCACACCATAGAGTTTGGTGCAGACATGAAGGAGAAAATGTTGAAAAACTTGTTTGATACGGAGCCCTAAATATTATAAAGATATTGAAGGTGGATACTACAGAATTGCAGGCCACATCATGATTTGTTTGTAACATCTCTGTATTATCATTCATTGTATACAAAACGCATTATTTGCCATGTAAACATTTTATTAAATAAAGATAAAGAAATGGAATACTGCTAAATTGAGTGTTCAGTGCTTTGTGGTTCCTTTCTTTCTCCCTTCTAGATCGCCTAATCTTCCGCTTAAAAATCGCCGTCCCCTGAATTGAAATTCGGAGTGAACTTCAATCAGCTTGTTTATCTGCCATTGGACATTAAGTGGGAGGGTATGGGAGACCACGGGAAACCATGCCGACTCCACCCCATATTGCAAAGCATCTGTTGTGTTCACGGGCTGTTTAACATATGATGGAGTTGGAACCCTGACACCAGTTGATGGTAATATCAATTCCGAGAAATATATTGAAACTCTAGTTACACATTTGTGGCCAGTTATTGTTAAAACACTCTAAAAAAGGCCCTACAGTTCCCAACATGACTATGCTAACCGGCACAAATCTAGACTCGCCATCGAATGGTAAAGGAACGATAATATGCCGACAATGGTTCGCCCAGCCTAAAGCCCAGACTTAAATATAATAAAAAATGTGTGGAAATCTTTGAAAACTTACTTGTGCAAGCGTGCAGTGAATATCAAAATTAAGGATGAGCTTATCAGACATGTTCTTGGCATTTGGGATCGTTACAGTCAGGCCTATGTACAATCACTATATTAGGGTATTCCAAGAAGAATTTGGCATATTCTGAGAGAAAACGGATCTATTTCAAAATACTGAAAGTTTCAGGTAAGTTGGAGTTGCAGTTTTGAGTTGGTTGATGCTTAAAGTTTGCATGTGCTTAGAGTATAGAACAAAACGGCAGCCAGTTTGGGGAAAGACTTATGCGCCTCGACTGTATCTTTGCAACTGTTCATTTTAAGACCTCGTAATTCACAGTATTCTAACATGGCATTCAATGCCAGTTTCAAGTCCTGGACATTTGAAATAATCAAACTTCACAGTATTATCTGCTTAGAAGAGAATGTATAAAAGAAACATTAGCTTTGTATAATCATCGTTCAAAACAGTTTTCATATATTGAGATGAACATTACAAATGACTGTATTTGGTGGACTGGGCCCGTTTTACTAAACAACTTACGCAAATTATTTGCGTAAGTCAAAATTTTAAATTTTAATTTATATTTTTTTATTATCACTTGCTACAAACAGCTTTTAGCGCGTCCTCTGATCTGGCTATTTGCTGTTAGCAAACGTTAATGATCGAAAAATAAGAGTTAAACGATTATATTTACATTCACCCTGTAAAGTCTATATGTAATCGTATTAAAAATATGCAGGTCATCCCTCATTGAACCTTCAAATCGAAACTGGTTCCAGCCAGTTAAAAAGAGGGCGGAGTCTCCGCCATGCGCGACCTAAATTTTAAAATATACTTTAATAATACATACATTGTATTTAAGTTGTATTGTTTATTAAGTGTTCGTTAAGCACACAGCGACAGTTTACTGGGTAAAAACTTGACTTTGTAATCAACTCCGAAACATGTATTTTGGACTACTTTTCACACCTTATATTATAGAGATCGAAGGCTGTTTCATCCAGGATTACATCTATCAAACCTATTTGGCCGGTATATAATATATTCATTTACATGAAAACAAATCTGGTCAAAATACACATTAAATGGACAAGACAGAAAATAGAAATAGAAATATCAGGAATAAACAACATCTTTTTGCCCTTCACTCGGTATAAACACATTAGCTTCGCAGGGTAAGGTTATCGTAAACTTTTGCGTAAGTAGTTTAGTAAATCGGGTCCCAGGAAATCAAACAAGTCATTCAAGAATAGGCGATATGTTTTCACAATGTCTTTCTCCTGTCTCACATGCACCAACTTTGAATGTCTTCTACAGTACTCCCTCCTGACAACGACCCTCTCAACAACAAATCCCTCCTTACAACGACCCTCTCAACAACGAATCCCTCCTTACAACAACCCTCTAAACAACGAATCCCTCCTTACAACGACCCTCTCAACAACGAATCGCTCCCTCCTTACAACGACCCTCTCAACAACGAATCACTCCCTCCTTACAACGACCCCCTCAACAACGAATCCCTCCTTACAACAATCCTCTCAACAACAAATCCCTCCCTCCTTACAACGACCCTCTCAACAACGAATCCCTCCTTACAACAACCCTCTCAACAACGAATCGCTCCTTACAACGACCCTCTCAACAACGAATCCCTCCTTACAACAACCCTCTCAACAACGAATCCCTCCTTACAACGACCCTCTCAACAACGAATCCCTCCTTACAACAACCCTCTCAACAACGAATCCCTCCTTACAACAACCCTCTCAACAACGAATCCATCCTTACAACAACCCTCTCAACAACGAATCGCTCCTTACAACGACCCTCTCAACAACGAATCGCTCCTTACAACGATCCTCTCAACAACGAATTCCTCCTTACAATGACCCTCTCAACAACGAATTCCTCCTTACAACGACCCTCTCAACAACGAATCGCTCCTTACAACGACCCTCTCAACAACGAATTCCTCCTTTCAACGACCCTCTCAACAACGAATTCCTCCTTACAACGACCCTCTCAACAACGAATCGCTCCTTACAACGACCCTCTCAACAAAGAACTCCTCCTTACAACGACCCTCTCAACAACGAATCACTCCTTACAACCACCCTCTCAATAACGAATCGCTCCTAACAACGAATTCCTCCTTACAACGACCCTCTCAGCAACGAATCGCTCCTTACAACGACCCTCTCAACAACGAATTCTTCCTTACAACGACCCTCTCAACAACGAATCGCTCCTAACAACGACCCTCTCAACAACGAATTCCTCCTTACAACGACCCTCTCAACAACGAATCACTCCTTACAACGACCCTCTCAACAACGAATCGCTCCTAACAACGACCCTCTCAACAACGAATCACTCCTTACAACGACCCTCTCAACAACGAATCGCTCCTTACAACGACTCTCTCAACAACGAATTCCTCCTTACAATGACCCTCTCAACAACGAATCGCTCCTTACAACGACCCTCTCAACAATGAATTCCTCCTTACAATGACCCTCTCAACAACGAATCACTCCTTACAACGACCCTCTCAACAACGAATCCCTCCTTTTAACAACCCTCTAAACAACGAATCCCTCCTTACAACGACCCTCTCAACAACGAATCCCTCCTTACAACGACCCTCTCAACAACGAATCTCTCCTTACAACGACCCTCTCAACAACGAATCACTCCTTACAACGACCCTCTCAACAACGAATCACTCCTTACAACGACCCTCTCAACAACGAATCACTCCTTACAACAACCCTCTCAACAACGAATCAATCCTTACAACGAATCTCTCCTTACAACGACCCTCTCAACAACGAATCCCTCCTTACAACGACCCTTGCCACAGTTCCTTAAACTGAACAATTATGTCTAACATTTTTAATGTTGCAATATCGTCTGCTTAAAATTGTCGTCTGCTGTTTTTCTCAAAGTGATATAATGGATATTTTGACAGAAAAAATAATTACAAGTGACAATCAGCTTGAAGCCAGATCATACGCCGCGTTACTCGGTGTCTGATATGGATTTAAGCTATTTGCAAATGTAAGCCGATTTCCCTCCCTAAAACGACTCCCTCCGAACAACGCACATAATTTTTTGTCTCCCATTGTGTATCGTTGCAGAAAGCAAGCGCTGTATCTATCGTTACTAATGAATCTATACATTTTGATTGTCTGGTATCGAAAAGGCGCCATTTATCTACATTATAGCGAACTATGTAAGTACAGTAAAACCTCGCTATTACGACCACTAAAACGAAGGCTAATTGAGTGTATAATAGACAGGTGACAGCTTAAAGCAAGGTTACAGTGAAACAGAAAGCTCCTATAGGAGCTTTCTGTTTCACTGTCACCTTGCTTTAAGCGGTCACCTACCGTAAACACCCAAAAAATTAACATAATTTAGTGGTCGTAATAGCGAGGTTTTACTGTATCATGTTTGTATATTTTTATATGGATATGCGTGAGAGGGGCTTTATAATTAGAATCTGCTGTTTTCGTCATAATGCAAAACAGGTAAATCTTAAATTGTCAAAAATAGAAAAAAAATAGCCGGAAACTGGACCTGTCAACATGAAGTATTTAGGGCCATAGTTTTCGTGTTCGAGATTAATTACAGTCGGACTGCAACATCTCGAACTCCGCTAAGTTTATCGGCGGTAGTGGTCCAATGGTAATACATTGATCTATGGTACCAGGGGTCGTGAGTTCGCTCCCCAGCCGGACCAGCGGTCGGACTAGGGGATTTTTTCTGAATCCCCGATGATGTATATGAATGTTCTTGAGCAAGACATGTACCGCGAACTGCTCCTCTCCACCCAGGGGTTAAAATGGGTGCTGTGAAGGGTCTGAGCCGGTACTGCGACTGCATTTGATTCCGCCATATGTTGGCAGTGCTCAATATTGTAGGCAAGATGGCTCAATGATGGCCCGTTGTACTAAACAACTTACGTAAATTATTTGCGTAAGTCAAAATGTTAAATTTTAATTTATACTTTTTATTATCACTTGCTACAAACAGCAAATAGCCAGATCAGAGGACGCGCATTTAGCGCGTCTTCTGATCTGGATATTTGCTGTTTGCAAACGTTTATGATAGAAAAATAAGAGTCAAACGGTTATGACTTACGCAAAAAAATTGCGTAAGTAGTTTAGTAAAACGGGCCCCAGGGGAGTAAATGTACAGTTGGCTGAACGGTCATTCGGACTGAAAGTAGACTATAACTTGGTATATTATTTATTATTATTTAAATCGAACATAACCGTATTTCAATTCAAAACGTTTCTAAGCCACGCTTGAACTTCAAAATACGGGTATGTTGGACATAATCGGGAATGAAATAAAACAAGCCATGTGTCGAAGTATTGGATATTTTGAATCAAGCGAGTTCGAGTGTACATTAAGGGTGTATGAAAGTCATGAATTTGGGAACTTTTCAAAGTATATGAAAACACTCTATGATGGTTTTGGATTGAAGAGCTATTTAAGATGAATGAAACAATAGAAAAAGTGAACAACTTTTAAATATTGGATATTTTGAATCAAGCGAGTTCGAGTGTACATTAAGGGTGTATGAAAGTCATGAATTTGGGAACTTTTCAAAGTATATGAAAACACTCTATGATGGTTTTGGATTGAAGAGCTATTTAAGATGAATGAAACAATAGAAAAAGTGAACAACTTTTGGCTCTATGGTCATGTAAAATTTACCCCACCCACTCTTTCTTATTTTGTCCTTTACAAACAGCCCGCTTCAGTAAAATCCATTTCAAATGAAAACAAATATGATAATTTGGTTTTATTTGATTTATTTCCTGTCTATGGTAGTATTTCTTTATACAAAAACTAATTTAAGAGAAAACAGGCACCAAATGTGAAATTTATAAAGCTCTAAATATCATCGATATGGTATTTTTTTTGTAAAGGGAGATAACTCTTTTTACTTTAATAACTCAAAATGTTCAACACTGACCTTTCAATTTCTTTTCATATTTTGAACTGCCTTAGCATGGGCTTTCATCTGGTAGAATATAAAAAAAGTTTAATACTAGAACTATTTCATTTTCAAACTTTTAATTTTTTTCATAAAATAAAAAATCTGATACAATCATGCCCTATACAAAGCATATTTTTGATATTCAAGGATCTATATTGTTCAAACCTGGTGCCTGCTTTGTCTAAATTTGGTTTCTATATGTGAAAATACCACCATAGACATGAAATTAATAATGAAAACCCAAATTATCATGTTTGTTTTGTTTTGAAATAAATTTTACTGAAGCTTGTACTCTGAATGGGTAAAATTTGAAGAAAAAAAACCGTCCAAATTTGACATACCTTTTTCAAATCGCTGTAGCTCAAAAAAAGGACACCGTAATATATTTCTTTTTCATTTTTTCATTCATCATAAACAGCTCTTCCAAAAAAACAATGTTAGAAAAAAAGTTTGATACTTTGAAAAATTGGCTTATGACATTGATACACCCTTAATAAGGAAATTTTCAGTTTTCCATTGTTTTCAATAACAATAGACGTTACTAATTAGAGTTATTTTAATGAACATCATTATGCAAACTACATCGCTACCTCTCAACAGCGACATCGAATGTGAGACAAAATGTTTGTGCGTTGTTCGGAGGCAGTCGTTATAGGGAGAGAAATTGGCTTACACTTACAAACAACTTGAATCCAGATCAAATGCCGCAGCCTGTTTCTAGTTTTGAAAATATGCTACTATCTAAAGCAGGTTAAAAGTAAAGAAGAATGCGCATTCTGCTTTACTTTTAACCTGCTTTAAACTACCACCTTCTAGAATAAAGAAAACATTACTATGATGCATATTCATAACTGTATAAGTTGGAACTTTTTTCTTTAGCGGAGGAATAATCTGAATGCGCTAAAAGTCGCTTCTATTGAGGAAAGGGTTAAACCGCTTCTACCTTAGCATTCTAGGAAGGATCGGCCCTGTTTGATACTTCGTAACTTATTGTAAATGTTATTGATCGTGAGAGTTTTACCCCTTCACCGCCAGTGTCGTCTGCTAAAATATTGATGTTTGAAATACAGTTTCAAAGTTAGATTTAAGGAAGTATAACTGAAGAAATTTCAAAACAGGTGGCAAACAGTTTAGATCCTGACCGATCGTGCGTTAGTCGGCCCCTGATCAGAATCCAAATTGTTTACAAAACGCTTCATAACGTTCGTGGGAGTGAAAGTTTTCAAAAGTAAACATAAACTCACTTGATTGGAAACTGGAGTTTCAGCTAATGGGCCCTGTCAAAAGGCGAAAATTATTAAAGTTTGAAAAAGTATAAAGGACTCCTGGGTCTCCCTATTTAGAATAACCTCTGAGGAAATATATTCGTCCTCTTGTCAATAAGGAGATGTGTCAGTTTCAAATACGCACAGTACTTACAGTGGATAATCTGTTATTCTTTCCCGTTTAAACGCAAACGAAACGCAAAGCACTAAAACATAAAAAAGTACAACTTTTGGACAATTCTGATTATTCATTTTTATCTTGGTGGCAAACAGTTTAGAGCCTGATCAGACGCCGGGTTACCCGGCGTCTGATCTGGCTCCAAACTGTTTGTAATTGAAACAATAGTTTTAGCGAAAACGCATTTATTGGGAAAGAATAACGTTTTCTTCACTGTATTTCCTCATGTGGTTTCATGAGTTTTTCTACTTTTACTGTCAAAATCATCAATACTGCTTTAGGTGTTGAGGATGGCTGGAATGAAAGATGTGTCTTTAGAATACTAAGAGACAAGGCAAGTGTGTTTATCTATAATGTCCTTCATTATTTTAGGCCGGTTTTATTGACTTGGCAGGGCGGAGTTTCGATGCGTACCTTTGCACTTCAAATTTGGGGGCGGCAGCACGCTCTTTATTTGAATTTACCGTTGTCGTCTGTCATTTCTTCCCATGATGTCGTTTCTTCCCAGGATTACATATTAGTTGACAGTTTGACAAAAGAATACATGTATAATGATGAATGACAAACAGCCTAAATCCAGATCAGACGCTGCGTTACGCGGCGTCTGATCTGGATTTAAGCTGTTTGCAAATGTAGGACAAATTTTACTTTTCCCTCCTATAACAACTCCCTCGGAATAACACACGCAATCTTTGTCTCCCATTGGGTGTTGTTGTAGAGAAGGAGCACTGTATATATCATTTTCACGTGGATATGGATGCACGCATAAATTGTTTTCCTCCACGTTTAAATAATCGGTGAATAAAATCGATCTATAATGACGTGTTTACAAACCGCGTGGTCGGATTTTAAACGTCATCTGTCTCTATCGATTACATTATTGTTTCGGTTAAATTCACTCTGATCAGAGACCACACCAATCGCTTATAAAGCGTTTGAGTTGTGTCTGAATGTGTTCACAAGTATTTGATTGGATGTTGTTGTAGAGAAGGAGCACTGTATATATCATTTTCACGTGGATATTGATGCACGCATAAATTGTTTTCCTCCACGTTTAAAGTATCGGTGAATAAATTCGATCTATAATGACGTGTAAACCGCGTGGTCGGATTTTAAACGTCATCTGTTTCTATCGATTACATTATTGTTTCGGTTAATTTCACTCTGATCAGAGACCACACCCATCGCTTATAAAGCGTTTGAGTTGTGTCTGAATGTGTTCACAAGTATTTGATTGGTCAGATTTAAGCTAGGCTAGAAATCTGACCAATCAAACGATTGAGAACGATTTCAGACTCAACTCAAACGCTTTATAAGCATAGACCCAGATTACTCGATGTCTGGTTTATTGTTTACAAGTTTTAAATCAAACTTGTTTAATGTGAAGGAGGTGATTGATTATTGATCTTTATTAACCCCTTCACTGCCCTACCCCGAGTACATTTATTTGCAAACAGTTTGGATCCTGATCAGACGCCGCGTCACGCGGCGTCTGATCAGGATCCAAACTGTTTGACACTCTTTTCAATACTTCTTAAGTCAAAATACCTAAAAACCGGTTTTTTTAGAAATAGAAGCAGACTACAATTGTTTAAATTTGATGACGTCATGGCAGTGAAGGGGTTAACTATTACGTGCGGAATTCTGAGAAGCAAGTTTGTTTAACCTAACCTAACCTAACCTAACCTAACCTAACCTAACCTAACCTAACCTAACCTAACCTAACCTAACCTAACCTAACCTAACCTAACCTAACCTAACCTAACCTAACCTAACCTAACCTAACCTAACCTAACCTAACCTAACCTAACCTAACCTAACCTAACCTAACCTAACCTAACCTAACCTAACCTAACCTAACCTAACCTAACCTAACCTAACCTAACCTAACCTAACCTAACCTAACCTAACCTAACCTAACCTAACATAGCATAACATAACATAACACAAGGTTATTTGCTCAACTCTTGTTTCTTGTCATTTGAAGGCAAAACAGGTTAATCATGCCACGATTGAACACAGTGGTCCCTCTCTACAACGACACGCAATGGGAGTCAAAGAGTGTGTGTGTTGTTTGGAGGGAGTCGTTATAGGGAGGAAAATTAAGACTTTAATTACATTTACAAACAACTTGAATCCAGATCAATCTGGATTTAACCCTTTGAACCCTAATCCCGCCAATAGGCGTTCTTTTCAAACAGTGTACATGAGAATAGTGCACCTATCATATGCAAACAGTGAATACCCAGATCAGAGGGCTCCTTACGGAGCCCTCTGATCTGGGTCTTCACTGTTTGTCATAATACAAAACATTGACAAAAACAACCCTTTGAAGTCAGAAATAGACTGGACTAAAATGGAAATTGGAATTGTCCATTTAAAGTTTCAGGGAGGAAAGATTTAAGCTGTTTGCCACTCGTCATTATGACATTTGTCAAAATGTCCCCTAATATGTAAAGAGCAGACGACAATTTAAGCAGATGATAATGCAGCAGTGAAAATGTTGGTCATATTTCTCTTGTTTGTGGGAACAGAGGGAAACATTTTTGCAAGGAGGGAATCGTTATTGGAATGACCGTTGTAGGGAGGGGGCACTGTAAATGTACACTATTGTTAAATCAAGAGTAAGTATATTTGCAAACAGTTTTAAGCGGTCCGTCTTAAGACCCGAACCTCCCGAAACCTCTGCAAACCTCACAAAACCAATTATATATATTAAAATCAACTGAAACTACCTTGATGTCTTAACCCATGTTCGCCTTTTTACGCCGTATGTTGAAACAAGTTCCAATTTTATACAGTTGTAAATATCTATCCAAAGAACTTTTGTCCATATTCTTGTAGATGGCATTAAACAGGCAGAAAGTAAAGCAAAATGAACATTAAGGCGCATTATGCTTTATTTTAGATACATGTCTTCATAACTATAAAAAGGCTATGGTGTTTTGGGTAAATATCCAGTAGAAACTGAATATAACTATCATATGGTTGCTCCACTTTAATAAAAAACTTTTAATTTTTTTTTTTTTTTAGCATTTTCAATATTTTCTAGCTTAAAATGTTCCATTTATAATTTTTATTTGATTATAGATATTAAGGATAATATTGTAGTTTGGGATGTTTTAAGTGGTTTGTGGGAGTTAGTTTTGGGAGGTGTGGGGTCTTTAGACGGACCCGTTTTGTAGTGTGGGCGATAAACTCTGCGTACATTTCGGCCCCAAACCCTTTGCAAATTAGATAATATCAAGTCATATAAAAAGTTGTTACACGCCGTACAGTGGAGAATCTGTTATTCTTTCTCAATAAACGCGTTTACGCTAAAACTATTAATCGCAGTGCAAACAGTTTGGAGCCAGATCAGACGCCGGGTAACCCGGCGTCTGATCAGGCTCCAACCTGTTTGCCACCAAGATAAACATGAAATATCAGAATTGTCCAAAAATTGTTCTTTTCTACGTTTTAGTGCTTTGCGTTTGCGTACGTTTTGCGTTTAAACGGGAAAGAATAACATATTCTACACTGTAATAATTTTTTTGTCTCTAAATGTTTCTTTAACAGGAAACAAAAATACCTTTTCCATTGACATTTTCAATTGAGGTGTTATTTTTTTTGCAAACGTTCTCTATTTGTTTTTTTTTAGAGAACTTTGTATCACTGTTAAGCTATTGCATATTAATACAGTGCTCCATCCCTACAACGGTCTTCCCAACAACGATTACCTCCTTACAACAACGCGTGCCGCTCTTCCCCAGCACAAGACAAGTACATACAGTGGAGAATCTGTTATTCTTTCCCGTTTAAACGCAAACGTACGCAAACGCAAAACACTAAAACGTAGAAAAGTACAATTTTGTGACAATTCTGATAATTCATCTTTATCTTGGTGGCAAACAGTTTGGAGCCTGATCAGACGCCGGGTTACCCGGCGTCTGATCTGGCTCCAAACTGTTTGCAGTGAAAATAATAGTTTTAGGCTGTAAATTGTTTAGAAATTCACGTTAAACGGAATAAACATTAAAACACTAAAACCTCTCTATTACGACCACTAAACAGTGCTAATTATTAGGTGTTTACGACAGGTGACTGCTTAATGCAAGGTGACAGTAAAACAAATCTCCTTTAGGAGCTTTCTGTTTTACTGTCACCTTGCTTTAAGCAGTCGCATGTCTTTTATACAATCAATTAGCCTTCTTTTTAGTTGTCGTAATTGAGAGGTTTTACTGTAAATCGCAAATTGGCCAGTACAAGTATGTACAACTATTCGCGAACAGTTTTGATTATGGTCTAACGGCGAGACATCTGATCAGAATCAGAAGTTACACACGTTTTTCGGGTTGTTCAGTAAATAAAGATAATAATGTTCAAGAATATATATGATTTTTGACAACTTTTTATCTGACGATCTTGCAGCAAGCAAATAATTAAGCCACGTGCATTTGATCAGTTTGTATTCGGAATAATTTTGAACCCTTTCACTGCCTTACCCCGAGAAAATTAGTTATTTGTAAACTATCTGGATCCTGATCAGACGCCGGGAATCGCAGCTTCTGATCAGGATCCACACTTTTTGACACTCATTTACAAACGTTTGGCCATTTGAATGCTGAATAGATATCGTCTGCTCAAACTATCGTCTGCTTTAATTCAGAAATCGACGCTGTCTTTCCTTGTATTCTCAGATATACGAACTGAGCGACAAACAGTTTGGATCCTGATCAGACGCCGGGTTACGAGCAGGGTTTTAATTATTTGCAAATAAACAAATCGGTTGAATTTGGTTGTCGTAATAGCGACTGTCTTTACAACTGGTGTTGCTTAACTCATTATCCCCTGAATCGTCCAATGGACAATTCCAGTTTGCAATAAAGAATGGTCCATTTTAGACTATTTAGCGTTGTTTTAAAATAATACATGTATATTGCAAAATGACAAACAGTGAAGATCCTGATCAGAGGGTTCTGATCAGGAACTTCACTGTTTGCATAAGACAAGTGTACTCTTCACAGGTACATTTTTGATAAAGGACGCAAAATGCGTCACTAGGGCTCAACGAGTTAAACGGTACTTGTACATGTACATGTAGGAGGGCGAAATGCGTTTAAATGCGACTTAGTGGGAGGGGCGAGATATTGCTGGGCAACAGAAAGGCAGAAAGCTTAGGACAGTTCACAGTCAAACTTGTATCGAGCGACCATTCAACAGGTTGGTATTTAAATCCAGGCGACTAATTTTAAATAAAAACGAAAAGCAGAAATTCATACAGAAAGAATATAGATCTAGTCACATTTTTATAAACGATCAGCACTGCATACAAGCAAGGTGAAAGTAAAACAGAAAGATTCTAATGGAACGTTCTGTTTTACTTTCACCTTGCTTTAACCCTTTCACTCTAAATTACGTCATAAAGCGCTTTGCAAACAGTTTTGATCTGATCAGGACCAAAACTGTTTGCTACTTGTTTTGAAATAAAGTCAGTTACCGGTATTCTGCCTTAAATCTAACTTTGAAATGATACTGCAGACAGCAGTGTAGAACCAGATCAGCGGGCTCCTACAATATCCCTCTGATTCACCCCTGAAACTTTTATTGGACATTTCCAATTTCCAACTGAGTCTAGTCAATGACTATTTAGTATTGAATTTTAGGATTGAATGGACGAGTATACCCGTCGCTAGGGTTAGATGTCCAAGCAGTTGATGTCATGTTGGTGCAGACAAAGTGGTTGAAGCAGACAGTAAAAACTGGCTATTAAAACGTTAATGAGCGGTTAGGGTTAGGCCTAGTTAGGGTTAGGCCTAGATAGGGTTATGACTAGATAGGGGTTAGAGTTAATTAGGTTCAGGCCTTGTAAGGGTTAGGCCTAGTTAGAGTTAGTTAGCGTTAGGCCTAGTTAGGGTTAGGCCTTGTTAGGGTTAGGTCTAGTTAGGGTTAAGCCAATTTAGGGTTAGGCGTAGTTAGGGTTAGAGTTAGTTAGGTTTAGGCCAAAATAGGGGTAGGGTTAGTTAGGGTTAGGCCTAGTTAGGGTTAGGCCTAGTTAGGGTTAGACCTTGTTAGGGTTAGGCTTAATTAGGGTTAACCTATTTAGGGTTAGGCATAGTTAAGGTTAGGAACAGTTAGAGTTAAGCAAAGTTAGGGTTAAGGTTTGTTAGGGTTAGGCCTAGTTAGGGTTAGACCTTGTTAGGGTTAGGCTTAATTAGGGTTAACCTATTTAGGGTTAGGCATAGTTAGGGTTAGGAACAGTTAGGGTTAAGCAAAGTTAGGGTTAGGTCTAGTTAGGGTTAAGCCAATTTAGGGTTAGGCCTAGTTAGGGTTAGACCTTGTTAGGGTTATGCTTAATTAGGGTTAACCTATTTAGGGTTTGGCCTAGTTAGGGTTAGACCTTGTTAGGGTTAGGCTTAATTAGGGTTAACCTATTTAGGGTTAGGCCTAGTTAGGGTTAGACCTTGTTAGGGTTAGACCTTGTTAGGGTTAGGCTTAATTAGGGTTAACCTATTTAGTGTTAGGCATAGTTAGGGTTAGGAACAGTTAGGGTTAAGCAAAGTTAGGGTTAAGGTTTGTTAGGGTTAGGCCTAGTTAGGGTTAGACCTTGTTAGGGTTAGGCTTAATTAGGGTTAACCTATTTAGGGTTAGGCATAGTTAGGGTTAGGAACAGTTAGGGTTAAGCAAAGTTAGGGTTAAGGTTTGTTAGGGTTAGGCCTAGTTAGGGTTAGGGCTCCAGTTTATAAGTCTGCATGCAGAGACGGACATACATACAAAACTACAGACAAGTAGACGGACAGACAGACAGGGACGTAGAGAAGTATAGAGCCACAGAGACAGACCAAATAGCACCTGTAGGATCACATCATGTATGATTGGAAAATATAGGAGAAAATGTTAAAAACATCAGTTAACTCAATCACCAATGAACATGTTATCGACAATTCCAATGTCTTATATGTCTAATCTATAATTGACTATTCAGGGTTGATTTTAACAACATAATGGCAAAATCACAAAACGTTCAGACCCTGATCAAGGGGTTCCTGCACGAGCCCTCTGGTCGGGGTATACACTGTTTGCTTAGGACAAATGTACTTTTCACATGTATACTGTTTGTTATGACGAGAATACTCGTCGCTAGGGTTGAATGTGTAAATCTGTTTAGAGCTCTGCGGTTACATTGAAAGCTATGCCAATCTAAGAGATAGTGTCCTATAACCCTTTGCCTGCTGATCGCGACATTCCTAATTGTTGCAAACAGTTCAGATCCAGATACACGGAGTCTGATCTGGATCAAAACTGCTTGACACTCGTCTTTAGGTTAATTCACCTAAGGAATGTATAAATCTAAGTTTAATAACTTTTGCAGACGAACATTTCGAAGCAGACAATATCACCGCAGGATAAGCATTAACTAGAAACCCTTTAACCTGCTTGAAAAGTGTCGCCTGCTTTAATTGATAAAAGTTAGCTTTGGAGAATTTTGAGAGAAACATTGACACGGGTGTTAAACCCTTTGGATCCTGATCTCGATCTAAACTGCTTGCTAATTTTAGCCAGTTTGTAGCGGTTATCTCATTGTCGCACACAGCGCAAAGGTTTCAAATTCAATGCATCTAACGGTTTGTTCATTTCACATGACACATTCTTCCGGCTGTATTTGGGTGTGACTGCGACTGCGCATTTTGGAATTAAAGAATTTAAGCGAGCGGGCCTTTGTAACAGTTGTCGTTTTGTTCATTTCATATGTCATTATTTGGGTGTGGCTGCTATCAATGGTCAACACATATCTCCCTACAAATGTAGGTCATTGCTTACAAACTGAACTTTTCCTATCAAGTAAATTTCACACTCAATTTTCACCAATCGGAAGCTGGCGTTGAAATTAGCCCGTACAGACCATGTACTATTTCGTCCAGTCTGCTCCGCTCACTTCCCGTCAATATAAACATATGTATATTTCCAACCACAATTACGCTTAACCCTAGTTTCAGCTCTCAGTTTCAGTCCGACAATTTAACACGAGTCTTGTCCTATATTTCTTCGGTGTTTTTTACGGAATTTTATGGTAGTTAACCCTTTACCCCATAGCCTGTTTCTAAGTTTGAAGATATAATGACCACTTAAAGCAGGTTGAAAGTAAAGCAGAATTTGCCTGAAGGCGCATTCTGCTTTACTTTCAGCCTGCTTTAAGCTATCATTTGCTATAAAACAGAAAATATTTCTTATGATATATTTTCATGACTGTATAAATTGGAACTCTTTTCTTTAGTGGAGGAATAAATTAGAGGTGTTATTGGGCGTATGTAAGGGTAAATGAGTAAATACAGGCGTGACAGTATAAGCTACACATATTGGCCTTTAAGAATTGAAGTTGTATTTTCGTATCGTTTCAGAAGTCATTGAGTACGGAGGAATTAACCGCTGAGATGGCCAACTTGGAAGGTTTAATGAAGGACTTAAATGCTATCACACAGCAGGACTTCGAATGCTAGCGAAGACTTCAGTCGTGCTTCAGGACTTGGAATGCTAGCAAAGACTTCAGTCGTGCTTCAGGACTTTGAATACTAGCGAAGAGTTCAGTCGTGCTTCAGATCAGAGACTGCATATATAATTTTACTTGGTAACCAAGTTCATGTCATGGTTACTACTGGTGACTTAAGGACATTTCAAGTTACTGTTGGTAACCAAGGTCATTGCATGGTTACTATATGTTACCAAGGTCATTGCATGGTTACTATTGGTAACCAAGATCATTGCATGGTTGCTATTAGTAACCTAGGTCATTTCCGAGTTACTATTTGTAACCAATTTCATTATATAATAACTAATGGTAACCAAGGTCATTATAAAGTTACTAATTTTAAACATGGACATTTCAGGGTTGCTATTAGTAACCAAGGTCATTTCAGGGTTGTGGATTAAAGATCCCCTTTGTTCGTGTCATTAAGCTAAAGACGTTTTTAGCTGGTTCATTTGCCATATTATGTTAAGGGCTGCAAGCACAAGGCTCCAGATATGAGGGGGTAAAATGAACAAATTCAATGTTTTCTCACTCAATTCAAACCGAAGCCTATGGTTCTACTACTTATTAGAATCTTCTAGACGATTCTAATGAGTAGTAACACCATAGGGTTTAATGCAGATATAAAGATTTTAGGTTTTGAAATACTCTCCTTATCTGGAGCTCTGATTATTAGCATATTAATTCCCAGACAAAACTGGTGAAAACAAGTGTTATTAACATTGCACAAACTTTGAGTGACAATAAAAAAACCAGGAATGGGAATAGTGTTGAGATGAGAGCAGTTGTTCAACGAATGTCTTCGTCCCTAAGAAAGGCGGAAAAACGTGCCAGGACATTGTATTGGAGTCTTTGAAACAATGGTGCTGGTTGGAACGTTCATTGATGCAAGGTCAAATACGTAGAAAATGCCTTATACAACTGAAATTTACATGAAGGGAAGAGAAACAAGACTTAGATGAAAGGCCACTTAAGCCTGGCATTTTACAGTGGTTGGGGAAGATGCTATTCTTTCCTGTTTAACCCTTTCCCCCATAGAAGCGCCTTTTAGCGCATTCAGTTTATTCTTGCCCTGAAGAAAATAGTTCCAATTTATGTATTCATAAATATGTATAATACAAAATATTTTCTATATTCTAGCAGATGATAGCTTAAAGCAGGCTGAAAGTAAAGCAGAATGCGCTTAAAGCGCATTCTGCTTTACTTTCAACCTGCTTTAAGAGGACACCTATATTCAGTACTAGAGATATGCTATGTGGGAAAGGGTTAAAAGAAAGTACATGTAAATGCAAAAAACAATGCAATAATAGTTATAAAAAGACAGGTTCTTATAATAAGGGGAGTATTTCAAAAACTAAAATCTTTATTTCTGCATTAAACCCTATGGTGTCGCTACTCATTAGAATTGTCTCGCAGACACCATAGGATTTGGTTCTAAAATAAGTGAAAAATGTTTGGAGCCCTGTATGGACAATTGTTTAAGCATTAAAGCATTTATTGGGAAAGAATAACGTCTTCACTGCATGAAGGTCTGCATTATTTATCCAGTGAAAGATAAGCATTAAAGGTTAAAGCTTATTTAACAGCATTAAGGGAAATGAAATGTGACAAAATGGCGCGACATGGATTCAATTTCAAAATATGGCAACACAATAACTTTGAAAAGAGAGGAAACATGTGGAAATGTGTGAGAAATAAAGGAAGTTTTGTTTCCATGGCGACTGAACTGGTTACTATGGGAGTGACATATAGAACTTGTTATAAGAAATACAAGTTTAACCCTTATCATGCTAAGCGGGAATTGGCTAACATTTGCAAACAGTTTGGATCCAGATCAGACGCCGCGTAACGGGGCGTCTGATCTGGACCCAAACTGTTTGTCACTCATATACAACTTTTCTTGAGTTGAAAAAAAATCATAAAAACTGATTGTGATTTTTGTTTTTGCATATAATAGATTTGAAGCAGACAACAATTCAGCATGATAAGGGTTAACATATGATGCAGTCACATGTGTTGAAATGGTTTATATGAACATGCTGCTGATTTTTTATCAATGATCAATATGTTTCATTAACTGTGGGAGAAGAAGAGGAGGTGTGTTTGTTTTATGACTTTTGTGAGTGCAGAATAATGTTCCATTGGTGGGGGATGGTGTAGTTGCACAAAGAATTAGAATGGCAGCGAATAGTTTTACAAACATAGTAGTGAATAGTTTTACCATGTCATAATGTTGTGTGTCCTGTATATATGTGTATGGATATGTGCCCATTCTATATGTTGGACAACAGGGATATAAGTGTCTTGAGTGTAACCAAGCTCCAGATAAAGAGAGTATTTCTAAAATTAAAATCTTCATTTCAGCATTAAACCCAATGGTGTCACTACTCATTAGAACCGTCTCGTTGAGACGGTTCTAATGAGTAGTGACACCATAGGATAAGTATTTCATAACTAAAATCTTTATTTCAGCATTAAACCCAATGGTGTCACTACTCATTAGAACCGTCTCATTGAGACGGTTCTAATGAGTAGTGACACCATAGGATTTGGTGCTGTAATGAGTGAGAAAATGTTTGATTTGTAAAGTTCACTCCCTATTATCTGGAGCCCTGGTGTAATAATTATCCTACAATAACAGTGACATCTTCCACCCGAAAATCGTTCAAAATGGTCCCTGTTCAGATTCCTAGTTACTCGGTGTTTGAATTGGAACCAAGTTCTTTGGAAAGTTACAGAAATAATAGACTGGTTTGTGAGAAGCCTATTGGTACTTGAACAAGCCCTTTACAGGTAGAAAGAGAAATTGGTTCCGAACAAATGGCATGAATCAAAATATTTCTCTTCGATAACAAACTGTTGATAACAGATAATTAGCACAATATTTTGTTTGCTTCGAAATGCTTTTATGCCAAGCAATTATTTTTATGAATTTTATGTTTTTAGTGTGAACGACTTTACCTAATACAAGTGTTTTAATGTAAACAGTGAAGATACAGAGCTAGAGCACTGTCAAACGAGTAATAAACAACAGACAATAGATTTGTTGTATTTTTGACAGGTAGCAGCTTTACCCATTTGTGCCTAGCGTCCTATAAAAGGGATATAGGCAAACAGTGTAGACTCTGATCAGATGCTGCTTTATAGGCAAACAGTGTAGACTCTGATCAGATGCTGCTTTATAGGCAGCAGTGTAGACTCTGATCAGATGCTGCTTTATAGGCAAACAGTGTAGACTCTGATCAGATGCTGCTTTATAGGCAAACAGTGTAGACTCTGATCAGATGCTGCATAAAGCAGCATCTGATCAGAGTCTACACTGTTTGCTGATAAGAATTTCAATATAAAATAAAATGAAAGTTTAGACCAGACGTCCCTTATATAAAAAATGGACTTTTTCAATATTCATTGTATAAGCATGGAAGAATCCATTGAATACAAATGGGTTAATACGTGAAAAAGTAATGCAGAAGGCTCCTGTAGGATTTTTCAGCATTATTGTTTTCCTGCAAAAAGCTGTAACCTTTCTGTCGAGATCACAATGATCGCTTAATACAGGTTTGAATTGACTCATTGTAAAAGAACTATAGATATGAATACAAATACAGTAAAACCTATCTATTATCACCATTTAACTATTAATTATTAGGTGTTTATGACAGGTGACTGCTTAAAACAAGGTGACAGTAAAAGAGCTTTCTGTTTTATTGTCACCTTGTTTGAAGCTGTCACATGTCTTTTATAAAATATATGCCTTCAATTTAGAGGTCGTAATAGAGACAGGGCTCCAGATAAGAGGGGGTAAATTGAACAAATCCGACACTTTCTCGCTCATTTTACCACCAAATCCTATGGTGTTACTACTCATTAGAATCGTCTCGAAGAGACGATTCTAATGAGTAGTGACACCATAGGGTTTAATTGAGAAATAAAGATTTTAGTTTTTGAAATACCCCCCTTATCTGGAGCCCTGATAGAGACATTGACATCAGTTTGGTGAAGTTTCTCAATTAGGGTCAACTGTTTGCTACCGAGGTGCTGACAGCATTGATCAAAAAGCCAGTAAATTATATTTATAATTTTTTATTTATACTGTAAAAACATTGAGTAACCCAACTGTGAAGACCATGCTTGCAGTTGATGGCATTATCTAGATAAATTGGGTAATTGATGTAAAAAACATGTGATGCATTCTTTAATTTGCATCATTTATTTGTACAGCATCATTTATGCATGATAAAGTAAAGTAAAGGAAGGTGCTAAAGAAATGATGAAATGATTGCACTTTTTGTGAACTTCAAATCATTATGACAATAAATGTATTTTAAAGTAAATTATGTAATTGTGCACAGTGGTAGTACATTTTATATTTGCTGATAACACCCACCGTATAGTTAAACCAATCAAAAAGTTGTTGATTGTTCAACCAATCGAATGTCTGCAATTATCAAACAATCAAAACTCTACATTGACAAATTATGATTTTTGGCCTAATTAACCATTAGTTATCTACAAAGTTTGCTAAATTATCACTATCATTAATAGAATTAATTGTGGGGTTGATGTCAATCATTAATGGGAACGGTATTTGGCCAGAATGTTTAAGAAGGTTAATCAAAGGGCTTCCAAATTTACCCTTTTATATATGACACATACTTTGTCCCAAGAAATAAGACCATCATCCATTCTATAGAATAAACAAATAACCCTTTCCACTTGACACATCCTACATCATGTCAGGTGAGTGCTTAAAGCAGGCTGAAAGTATAATAGAAAGTCTCTTTCAGGAGATAAATGTTTTATTTTCAGCCTACTCGACAATCTGTCCTTAACTTTGCAAGAAAAATATAAAGAAAAGGTTGATTTAATTATGGCCAGGTTTAAAGTTAAAAAAGGTCATTATTTAAGGAAGTAGGACACTAATTTGCTGTCAACATGTAGACAATATTGAAGTTGATAGTAGAGTTCAGTTTAAATTCTCTTTGCAGTCAAAGCCATTACTTTCTTAAAACGTTTCTAGTATTGAAATACTCTTTTTGTCTTTAGCTCAGTTAAGTGCCATTATCAACTCAATGACTTGAATTAGTTGGGTATAAATAATTAGCTTATGCAGGACTATATTTTGGGAGTGTTTGTCAAACTCAATATTTCCAAACCTTTTTTCTTTTTGCCTAAACAAAACCCGATGGTGTGAATACACATCAGAATCATCTTGTAGAGATGATTTTGATGAGTAGGGACACCATAGGGTTTGGTGCAGACATAAGGATTTAAAATGGGGGAAATACTCTCCTTTATCTGGTGTCCTGTGCATGTAGTAACTTCTCTGGTAGAAGCATTTATTTCTGTCTCATTTGGATATGCTGAAAGTCAGGGCTCCAGATAACGGGGGAGTAAAACCAACATTTTCTCCCTTTTTTCAGCCTCAAATCCTATAATGTTCCTACTCATTAGAATTGTCTCTTCTAGACGATTCTAATGAGGAGTGACACCATAGGGTTTAAAGTTAACACTATACAAGAATTTTAATATATTACCCCGGGTATATTCAGGGCTCACATCTTAATTTTACATGAAACCCTATGGTGTCACTACTTTTTAGAATCGTCTCGAAGAGACAGTTCTAATGAGTAGTGACACCATAGGATTTTGTGCTGACATGAAGGAGAACATGTTTACTTCATTTTTATCTGGAGCCCTGAGTTTAACATTTTATATTACTACTGGTTGTGTTATGTCTTTATGTTTCTATGTCATTTCTGTTGTGTCTTGTGATTTATTGTTAAACACATCAATTATCAAAAGCCGTTTGTTTTTTTAACTGCTTCGGTTTTTATACAGAAAAATTGTACATGTATTTATGATTTGCCATAATATATTACCTTGTAATTTTTCTTATGAATTGCAGCGTTGTGAACAAATTTTTAATTTTAAACTTTTAATTTACCGGTAGCCAAATTAACTAAGCTTACATCAAAATAGTGTTTTCTGAGATGTTTTGATACAAGGGAGGATACGTTACTCTTTCCCGTTTAACCCTTTGAACCCTAGTCCCGCATATAGGCGTTCTTTTCAAACAGTGTACATGTGAATAGTACACTTGTTCTATGCAAACAGTGAAGACCCTGATCAGAGGGCTCTGAAAGGAGCCCTCTGATCAGGGTCTTCACTGTTTGTCATAATGCCAAACATTGACAAAAACAACCCATAAAATGGAAACTGGAATTGTCCATTTAAAGTTTCAGGGAGGAAAGAGTTAAACGCAAACAAAACGCAAACACATTGTAATAAAACACAGTAGATGACAACTTGTCAGCAATCCTGACTACTTATTTTAATTCGAGTATCAAACAGTTTGGAGCCTGATCAGACGCGGGGTTACCAGGCGTCTGATCTGGCTCCAAACTGTTTGCACTTGAGATAATAGTTTTTGTGTAAACGCGTTTAATGGTAAAGAATAACGTCTTCTCAACTGTAATAATTTTCCTCAACATAAATACCACAGAACGCCGTTACCCTGTTCCTCTACAGAAGTGCCACAAATTAGTACTCATTGGTGTTAAGCCATTACTCCATATATACACATTTTCACTCATTTGATTTATTCCTCCACTGGAGAAAATACTTCAAATTTAAATAGTCATGACTATATATCATAAGAAGTGTATTCTTTATTCTAGCAGATCGTAGGTTAAAGCACATTATGCTTTACTTTCAATCTGCTTTAAGTGGTGACCTCTTTCCAAAACAAGAAACAGGCTATGAGGTTATAGGTTAAACACAGATGGTAGCTTAAAAGTAAGGTGATAGGAAAGCAGAAATTTCCTCTTCGAGTTTTCTACTTTAGTTTTATCATCAGGAGTATCTATGGAGTAATGGATTAAGATAGAGTTAAAATTAGTGCTCCAGGGGGAAATGGACAAAACCTTGATGAGTGATGTTTTACGAGTTTTTGTACAAGTTTTACAGATATATGTTGTGACCTATCATCATTGTTTTATACATTTATTTCTTCTGATGTCTGTTTTATAAATTCTGATAAGAGTCATTATATTTTGATATAGCAAAGTCAACGTCATATCACGAGAATCATTTTGTATCGGAGATTTAAACATTTCGTATGTTGCCTGTAAGACTTGTGTCAGTATGTAACGTATAACAGAATTCCAGATAAGGGGAGTATTTCAAAAGCTAAAATCTTTATATCTGCACCAAACCCTATGGTGTGACCACTCGTTAGAATCGTCTCTTCGAGACAATTCTAATGAGTGATCACACCATAGAGTTTGGTGCAGACATTAAGGAGAAAATGTTGAAAAACTTGTTTGATACGGAGCCCTAAATATTATAAAGATATTGAAGGTGGATACTACAGAATTGCAGGCCACATCATGATTTGTTTGTAACATCTCTGTATTATCATTCATTGTATACAAAACGCATTATTTGCCATGTAAACATTTTATTAAATAAAGATAAAGAAATGGAATACTGCTAAATTGAGTGTTCAGTGCTTTGTGGTTCCTTTCTTTCTCCCTTCTAGATCGCCTAATCTTCCGCTTAAAAATCGCCGTCCCCTGAATTGAAATTCGGAGTGAACTTCAATCAGCTTGTTTATCTGCCATTGGACATTAAGTGGGAGGGTATGGGAGACCACGGGAAACCATGCCGACTCCACCCCATATTGCAAAGCATCTGTTGTGTTCACGGGCTGTTTAACATATGATGGAGTTGGAACCCTGACACCAGTTGATGGTAATATCAATTCCGAGAAATATATTGAAACTCTAGTTACACATTTGTGGCCAGTTATTGTTAAAACACTCTAAAAAAGGCCCTACAGTTCCCAACATGACTATGCTAACCGGCACAAATCTAGACTCGCCATCGAATGGTAAAGGAACGATAATATGCCGACAATGGTTCGCCCAGCCTAAAGCCCAGACTTAAATATAATAAAAAATGTGTGGAAATCTTTGAAAACTTACTTGTGCAAGCGTGCAGTGAATATCAAAATTAAGGATGAGCTTATCAGACATGTTCTTGGCATTTGGGATCGTTACAGTCAGGCCTATGTACAATCACTATATTAGGGTATTCCAAGAAGAATTTGGCATATTCTGAGAGAAAACGGATCTATTTCAAAATACTGAAAGTTTCAGGTAAGTTGGAGTTGCAGTTTTGAGTTGGTTGATGCTTAAAGTTTGCATGTGCTTAGAGTATAGAACAAAACGGCAGCCAGTTTGGGGAAAGACTTATGCGCCTCGACTGTATCTTTGCAACTGTTCATTTTAAGACCTCGTAATTCACAGTATTCTAACATGGCATTCAATGCCAGTTTCAAGTCCTGGACATTTGAAATAATCAAACTTCACAGTATTATCTGCTTAGAAGAGAATGTATAAAAGAAACATTAGCTTTGTATAATCATCGTTCAAAACAGTTTTCATATATTGAGATGAACATTACAAATGACTGTATTTGGTGGACTGGGCCCGTTTTACTAAACAACTTACGCAAATTATTTGCGTAAGTCAAAATTTTAAATTTTAATTTATATTTTTTTATTATCACTTGCTACAAACAGCTTTTAGCGCGTCCTCTGATCTGGCTATTTGCTGTTAGCAAACGTTAATGATCGAAAAATAAGAGTTAAACGATTATATTTACATTCACCCTGTAAAGTCTATATGTAATCGTATTAAAAATATGCAGGTCATCCCTCATTGAACCTTCAAATCGAAACTGGTTCCAGCCAGTTAAAAAGAGGGCGGAGTCTCCGCCATGCGCGACCTAAATTTTAAAATATACTTTAATAATACATACATTGTATTTAAGTTGTATTGTTTATTAAGTGTTCGTTAAGCACACAGCGACAGTTTACTGGGTAAAAACTTGACTTTGTAATCAACTCCGAAACATGTATTTTGGACTACTTTTCACACCTTATATTATAGAGATCGAAGGCTGTTTCATCCAGGATTACATCTATCAAACCTATTTGGCCGGTATATAATATATTCATTTACATGAAAACAAATCTGGTCAAAATACACATTAAATGGACAAGACAGAAAATAGAAATAGAAATATCAGGAATAAACAACATCTTTTTGCCCTTCACTCGGTATAAACACATTAGCTTCGCAGGGTAAGGTTATCGTAAACTTTTGCGTAAGTAGTTTAGTAAATCGGGTCCCAGGAAATCAAACAAGTCATTCAAGAATAGGCGATATGTTTTCACAATGTCTTTCTCCTGTCTCACATGCACCAACTTTGAATGTCTTCTACAGTACTCCCTCCTGACAACGACCCTCTCAACAACAAATCCCTCCTTACAACGACCCTCTCAACAACGAATCCCTCCTTACAACAACCCTCTAAACAACGAATCCCTCCTTACAACGACCCTCTCAACAACGAATCGCTCCCTCCTTACAACGACCCTCTCAACAACGAATCACTCCCTCCTTACAACGACCCTCTCAACAACGAATCCCTCCTTACAACAATCCTCTCAACAACAAATCCCTCCCTCCTTACAACGACCCTCTCAACAACGAATCCCTCCTTACAACAACCCTCTCAACAACGAATCGCTCCTTACAACGACCCTCTCAACAACGAATCCCTCCTTACAACAACCCTCTCAACAACGAATCCCTCCTTACAACGACCCTCTCAACAACGAATCCCTCCTTACAACAACCCTCTCAACAACGAATCCCTCCTTACAACAACCCTCTCAACAACGAATCCATCCTTACAACAACCCTCTCAACAACGAATCGCTCCTTACAACGACCCTCTCAACAACGAATCGCTCCTTACAACGATCCTCTCAACAACGAATTCCTCCTTACAACGACCCTCTCAACAAAGAATTCCTCCTTACAACGACCCTCTCAACAACGAATCGCTCCTTACAACGACCCTCTCAACAACGAATTCCTCCTTACAACGACCCTCTCAACAACGAATTCCTCCTTACAACGACCCTCTCAACAACGAATCGCTCCTTACAACGACCCTCTCAACAAAGAACTCCTCCTTACAACGACCCTCTCAACAACGAATCACTCCTTACAACCACCCTCTCAATAACGAATCGCTCCTAACAACGAATTCCTCCTTACAACGACCCTCTCAGCAACGAATCGCTCCTTACAACGACCCTCTCAACAACGAATTCTTCCTTACAACGACCCTCTCAACAACGAATCGCTCCTAACAACGACCCTCTCAACAACGAATTCCTCCTTACAACGACCCTCTCAACAACGAATCACTCCTTACAACGACCCTCTCAACAACGAATCGCTCCTAACAACGACCCTCTCAACAACGAATTCCTCCTTACAACGACCCTCTCAACAACGAATCACTCCTTACAACGACCCTCTCAACAACGAATCGCTCCTTACAACGACTCTCTCAACAACGAATTCCTCCTTACAATGACCCTCTCAACAACGAATCGCTCCTTACAACGACCCTCTCAACAATGAATTCCTCCTTACAATGACCCTCTCAACAACGAATCACTCCTTACAACGACCCTCTCAACAACGAATCCCTCCTTTTAACAACCCTCTAAACAACGAATCCCTCCTTACAATGACCCTCTCAACAACGAATCCCTCCTTACAACGACCCTCTCAACAACGAATCTCTCCTTACAACGACCCTCTCAACAACGAATCACTCCTTACAACGACCCTCTCAACAACGAATCACTCCTTACAACGACCCTCTCAACAACGAATCACTCCTTACAACAACCCTCTCAACAACGAATCAATCCTTACAACGAATCTCTCCTTACAACGACCCTCTCAACAACGAATCCCTCCTTACAACGACCCTTGCCACAGTTCCTTAAACTGAACAATTATGTCTAACATTTTTAATGTTGCAATATCGTCTGCTTAAAATTGTCGTCTGCTGTTTTTCTCAAAGTGATATAATGGATATTTTGACAGAAAAAATAATTACAAGTGACAATCAGCTTGAAGCCAGATCATACGCCGCGTTACTCGGTGTCTGATATGGATTTAAGCTATTTGCAAATGTAAGCCGATTTCCCTCCCTAAAACGACTCCCTCCGAACAACGCACATAATTTTTTGTCTCCCATTGTGTATCGTTGCAGAAAGCAAGCGCTGTATCTATCGTTACTAATGAATCTATACATTTTGATTGTCTGGTATCGAAAAGGCGCCATTTATCTACATTATAGCGAACTATGTAAGTACAGTAAAACCTCGCTATTACGACCACTAAAACGAAGGCTAATTGAGTGTATAATAGACAGGTGACAGCTTAAAGCAAGGTTACAGTGAAACAGAAAGCTCCTATAGGAGCTTTCTGTTTCACTGTCACCTTGCTTTAAGCGGTCACCTACCGTAAACACCCAAAAAATTAACATAATTTAGTGGTCGTAATAGCGAGGTTTTACTGTATCATGTTTGTATATTTTTATATGGATATGCGTGAGAGGGGCTTTATAATTAGAATCTGCTGTTTTCGTCATAATGCAAAACAGGTAAATCTTAAATTGTCAAAAATAGAAAAAAAATAGCCGGAAACTGGACCTGTCAACATGAAGTATTTAGGGCCATAGTTTTCGTGTTCGAGATTAATTACAGTCGGACTGCAACATCTCGAACTCCGCTAAGTTTATCGGCGGTAGTGGTCCAATGGTAATACATTGATCTATGGTACCAGGGGTCGTGAGTTCGCTCCCCAGCCGGACCAGCGGTCGGACTAGGGGATTTTTTCTGAATCCCCGATGATGTATATGAATGTTCTTGAGCAAGACATGTACCGCGAACTGCTCCTCTCCACCCAGGGGTTAAAATGGGTGCTGTGAAGGGTCTGAGCCGGTACTGCGACTGCATTTGATTCCGCCATATGTTGGCAGTGCTCAATATTGTAGGCAAGATGGCTCAATGATGGCCCGTTGTACTAAACAACTTACGTAAATTATTTGCGTAAGTCAAAATGTTAAATTTTAATTTATACTTTTTATTATCACTTGCTACAAACAGCAAATAGCCAGATCAGAGGACGCGCATTTAGCGCGTCCTCTGATCTGGATATTTGCTGTTTGCAAACGTTTATGATAGAAAAATAAGAGTCAAACGGTTATGACTTACGCAAAAAAATTGCGTAAGTAGTTTAGTAAAACGGGCCCCAGGGGAGTAAATGTACAGTTGGCTGAACGGTCATTCGGACTGAAAGTAGACTATAACTTGGTATATTATTTATTATTATTTAAATCGAACATAACCGTATTTCAATTCAAAACGTTTCTAAGCCACGCTTGAACTTCAAAATACGGGTATGTTGGACATAATCGGGAATGAAATAAAACAAGCCATGTGTCGAAGTATTGGATATTTTGAATCAAGCGAGTTCGAGTGTACATTAAGGGTGTATGAAAGTCATGAATTTGGGAACTTTTCAAAGTATATGAAAACACTCTATGATGGTTTTGGATTGAAGAGCTATTTAAGATGAATGAAACAATAGAAAAAGTGAACAACTTTTAAATATTGGATATTTTGAATCAAGCGAGTTCGAGTGTACATTAAGGGTGTATGAAAGTCATGAATTTGGGAACTTTTCAAAGTATATGAAAACACTCTATGATGGTTTTGGATTGAAGAGCTATTTAAGATGAATGAAACAATAGAAAAAGTGAACAACTTTTGGCTCTATGGTCATGTAAAATTTACCCCACCCACTCTTTCTTATTTTGTCCTTTACAAACAGCCCGCTTCAGTAAAATCCATTTCAAATGAAAACAAATATGATAATTTGGTTTTATTTGATTTATTTCCTGTCTATGGTAGTATTTCTTTATACAAAAACTAATTTAAGAGAAAACAGGCACCAAATGTGAAATTTATAAAGCTCTAAATATCATCGATATGGTATTTTTTTTGTAAAGGGAGATAACTCTTTTTACTTTAATAACTCAAAATGTTCAACACTGACCTTTCAATTTCTTTTCATATTTTGAACTGCCTTAGCATGGGCTTTCATCTGGTAGAATATAAAAAAAGTTTAATACTAGAACTATTTCATTTTCAAACTTTTAATTTTTTTCATAAAATAAAAAATCTGATACAATCATGCCCTATACAAAGCATATTTTTGATATTCAAGGATCTATATTGTTCAAACCTGGTGCCTGCTTTGTCTAAATTTGGTTTCTATATGTGAAAATACCACCATAGACATGAAATTAATAATGAAAACCCAAATTATCATGTTTGTTTTGTTTTGAAATAAATTTTACTGAAGCTTGTACTCTGAATGGGTAAAATTTGAAGAAAAAAAACCGTCCAAATTTGACATACCTTTTTCAAATCGCTGTAGCTCAAAAAAAGGACACCGTAATATATTTCTTTTTCATTTTTTCATTCATCATAAACAGCTCTTCCAAAAAAACAATGTTAGAAAAAAAGTTTGATACTTTGAAAAATTGGCTTATGACATTGATACACCCTTAATAAGGAAATTTTCAGTTTTCCATTGTTTTCAATAACAATAGACGTTACTAATTAGAGTTATTTTAATGAACATCATTATGCAAACTACATCGCTACCTCTCAACAGCGACATCGAATGTGAGACAAAATGTTTGTGCGTTGTTCGGAGGCAGTCGTTATAGGGAGAGAAATTGGCTTACACTTACAAACAACTTGAATCCAGATCAAATGCCGCAGCCTGTTTCTAGTTTTGAAAATATGCTACTATCTAAAGCAGGTTAAAAGTAAAGAAGAATGCGCATTCTGCTTTACTTTCAACCTGCTTTAAACTACCACCTTCTAGAATAAAGAAAACATTACTATGATGCATATTCATAACTGTATAAGTTGGAACTTTTTTCTTTAGCGGAGGAATAATCTGAATGCGCTAAAAGTCGCTTCTATTGAGGAAAGGGTTAAACCGCTTCTACCTTAGCATTCTAGGAAGGATCGGCCCTGTTTGATACTTCGTAACTTATTGTAAATGTTATTCATCGTGAGAGTTTTACCCCTTCACCGCCAGTGTCGTCTGCTAAAATATTGATGTTTGAAATACAGTTTCAAAGTTAGATTTAAGGAAGTATAACTGAAGAAATTTCAAAACAGGTGGCAAACAGTTTAGATCCTGACCGATCGTGCGTTAGTCGGCCCCTGATCAGAATCCAAATTGTTTACAAAACGCTTCATAACGTTCGTGGGAGTGAAAGTTTTCAAAAGTAAACATAAACTCACTTGATTGGAAACTGGAGTTTCAGCTAATGGGCCCTGTCAAAAGGCGAAAATTATTAAAGTTTGAAAAAGTATAAAGGACTCCTGGGTCTCCCTATTTAGAATAACCTCTGAGGAAATATATTCGTCCTCTTGTCAATAAGGAGATGTGTCAGTTTCAAATACGCACAGTACTTACAGTGGATAATCTGTTATTCTTTCCCGTTTAAACGCAAACGAAACGCAAAGCACTAAAACATAAAAAAGTACAACTTTTGGACAATTCTGATTATTCATTTTTATCTTGGTGGCAAACAGTTTAGAGCCTGATCAGACGCCGGGTTACCCGGCGTCTGATCTGGCTCCAAACTGTTTGTAATTGAAACAATAGTTTTAGCGAAAACGCATTTATTGGGAAAGAATAACGTTTTCTTCACTGTATTTCCTCATGTGGTTTCATGAGTTTTTCTACTTTTACTGTCAAAATCATCAATACTGCTTTAGGTGTTGAGGATGGCTGGAATGAAAGATGTGTCTTTAGAATACTAAGAGACAAGGCAAGTGTGTTTATCTATAATGTCCTTCATTATTTTAGGCCGGTTTTATTGACTTGGCAGGGCGGAGTTTCGATGCGTACCTTTGCACTTCAAATTTGGGGGCGGCAGCACGCTCTTTATTTGAATTTACCGTTGTCGTCTGTCATTTCTTCCCATGATGTCGTTTCTTCCCAGGATTACATATTAGTTGACAGTTTGACAAAAGAATACATGTATAATGATGAATGACAAACAGCCTAAATCCAGATCAGACGCTGCGTTACGCGGCGTCTGATCTGGATTTAAGCTGTTTGCAAATGTAGGACAAATTTTACTTTTCCCTCCTATAACAACTCCCTCGGAATAACACACGCAATCTTTGTCTCCCATTGGGTGTTGTTGTAGAGAAGGAGCACTGTATATATCATTTTCACGTGGATATGGATGCACGCATAAATTGTTTTCCTCCACGTTTAAATAATCGGTGAATAAAATCGATCTATAATGACGTGTTTACAAACCGCGTGGTCGGATTTTAAACGTCATCTGTCTCTATCGATTACATTATTGTTTCGGTTAAATTCACTCTGATCAGAGACCACACCAATCGCTTATAAAGCGTTTGAGTTGTGTCTGAATGTGTTCACAAGTATTTGATTGGATGTTGTTGTAGAGAAGGAGCACTGTATATATCATTTTCACGTGGATATTGATGCACGCATAAATTGTTTTCCTCCACGTTTAAAGTATCGGTGAATAAATTCGATCTATAATGACGTGTAAACCGCGTGGTCGGATTTTAAACGTCATCTGTTTCTATCGATTACATTATTGTTTCGGTTAATTTCACTCTGATCAGAGACCACACCCATCGCTTATAAAGCGTTTGAGTTGTGTCTGAATGTGTTCACAAGTATTTGATTGGTCAGATTTAAGCTAGGCTAGAAATCTGACCAATCAAACGATTGAGAACGATTTCAGACTCAACTCAAACGCTTTATAAGCATAGACCCAGATTACTCGATGTCTGGTTTATTGTTTACAAGTTTTAAATCAAACTTGTTTAATGTGAAGGAGGTGATTGATTATTGATCTTTATTAACCCCTTCACTGCCCTACCCCGAGTACATTTATTTGCAAACAGTTTGGATCCTGATCAGACGCCGCGTCACGCGGCGTCTGATCAGGATCCAAACTGTTTGACACTCTTTTCAATACTTCTTAAGTCAAAATACCTAAAAACCGGTTTTTTTAGAAATAGAAGCAGACTACAATTGTTTAAATTTGATGACGTCATGGCAGTGAAGGGGTTAACTATTACGTGCGGAATTCTGAGAAGCAAGTTTGTTTAACCTAACCTAACCTAACCTAGCCTAACCTAACCTAACCTAACCTAACCTAACCTAACCTAACCTAACCTAACCTAACCTAACCTAGCCTTACCTAACCTAACCTAACCTAACCTAACCTAACCTAACCTAACCTAACCTAACCTAACCTAACCTAACCTAACCTAACCTAACCTAACCTAACCTAACCTAACCTAACCTAACCTAACCTAACCTAACCTAACCTAACCTAACCTAACCTAACCTAACCTAACCTAACCTAACCTAACATAACCTAACATAACATAACACAAGGTTATTTGCTCAACTCTTGTTTCTTGTCATTTGAAGGCAAAACAGGTTAATCATGCCACGATTGAACACAGTGGTCCCTCTCTACAACGACACGCAATGGGAGTCAAAGAGTGTGTGTGTTGTTTGGAGGGAGTCGTTATAGGGAGGAAAATTAAGACTTTAATTACATTTACAAACAACTTGAATCCAGATCAATCTGGATTTAACCCTTTGAACCCTAATCCCGCCAATAGGCGTTCTTTTCAAACAGTGTACATGAGAATAGTGCACCTATCATATGCAAACAGTGAATACCCAGATCAGAGGGCTCCTTACGGAGCCCTCTGATCTGGGTCTTCACTGTTTGTCATAATACAAAACATTGACAAAAACAACCCTTTGAAGTCAGAAATAGACTGGACTAAAATGGAAATTGGAATTGTCCATTTAAAGTTTCAGGGAGGAAAGATTTAAGCTGTTTGCCACTCGTCATTATGACATTTGTCAAAATGTCCCCTAATATGTAAAGAGCAGACGACAATTTAAGCAGATGATAATGCAGCAGTGAAAATGTTGGTCATATTTCTCTTGTTTGTGGGAACAGAGGGAAACATTTTTGCAAGGAGGGAATCGTTATTGGAATGACCGTTGTAGGTAGGGGGCACTGTAAATGTACACTATTGTTAAATCAAGAGTAAGTATATTTGCAAACAGTTTTAAGCGGTCCGTCTTAAGACCCGAACCTCCCGAAACCTCTGCAAACCTCACAAAACCAATTATATATATTAAAATCAACTGAAACTACCTTGATGTCTTAACCCATGTTCGCCTTTTTACGCCGTATGTTGAAACAAGTTCCAATTTTATACAGTTGTAAATATCTATCCAAAGAACTTTTGTCCATATTCTTGTAGATGGCATTAAACAGGCAGAAAGTAAAGCAAAATGAACATTAAGGCGCATTATGCTTTATTTTAGATACATGTCTTCATAACTATAAAAAGGCTATGGTGTTTTGGGTAAATATCCAGTAGAAACTGAATATAACTATCATATGGTTGCTCCACTTTAATAAAAAACTTTTAATTTTTTTTTTTTTTTAGCATTTTCAATATTTTCTAGCTTAAAATGTTCCATTTATAATTTTTATTTGATTATAGATATTAAGGATAATACTGTAGTTTGGGATGTTTTAAGTGGTTTGTGGGAGTTAGTTTTGGGAGGTGTGGGGTCTTTAGACGGACCCGTTTTGTAGTGTGGGCGATAAACTCTGCGTACATTTCGGCCCCAAACCCTTTGCAAATTAGATAATATCAAGTCATATAAAAAGTTGTTACACGCCGTACAGTGGAGAATCTGTTATTCTTTCTCAATAAACGCGTTTACGCTAAAACTATTAATCGCAGTGCAAACAGTTTGGAGCCAGATCAGACGCCGGGTAACCCGGCGTCTGATCAGGCTCCAACCTGTTTGCCACCAAGATAAACATGAAATATCAGAATTGTCCAAAAATTGTTCTTTTCTACGTTTTAGTGCTTTGCGTTTGCGTACGTTTTGCGTTTAAACGGGAAAGAATAACATATTCTACACTGTAATAATTTTTTTGTCTCTAAATGTTTCTTTAACAGGAAACAAAAATACCTTTTCCATTGACATTTTCAATTGAGGTGTTATTTTTTTTGCAAACGTTCTCTATTTGTTTTTTTTTAGAGAACTTTGTATCACTGTTAAGCTATTGCATATTAATACAGTGCTCCATCCCTACAACGGTCTTCCCAACAACGATTACCTCCTTACAACAACGCGTGCCGCTCTTCCCCAGCACAAGACAAGTACATACAGTGGAGAATCTGTTATTCTTTCCCGTTTAAACGCAAACGTACGCAAACGCAAAACACTAAAACGTAGAAAAGTACAATTTTGTGACAATTCTGATAATTCATCTTTATCTTGGTGGCAAACAGTTTGGAGCCTGATCAGACGCCGGGTTACCCGGCGTCTGATCTGGCTCCAAACTGTTTGCAGTGAAAATAATAGTTTTAGGCTGTAAATTGTTTAGAAATTCACGTTAAACGGAATAAACATTAAAACACTAAAACCTCTCTATTACGACCACTAAACAGTGCTAATTATTAGGTGTTTACGACAGGTGACTGCTTAATGCAAGGTGACAGTAAAACAAATCTCCTTTAGGAGCTTTCTGTTTTACTGTCACCTTGCTTTAAGCAGTCGCATGTCTTTTATACAATCAATTAGCCTTCTTTTTAGTTGTCGTAATTGAGAGGTTTTACTGTAAATCGCAAATTGGCCAGTACAAGTATGTACAACTATTCGCGAACAGTTTTGATTATGGTCTAACGGCGAGACATCTGATCAGAATCAGAAGTTACACACGTTTTTCGGGTTGTTCAGTAAATAAAGATAATAATGTTCAAGAATATATATGATTTTTGACAACTTTTTATCTGACGATCTTGCAGCAAGCAAATAATTAAGCCACGTGCATTTGATCAGTTTGTATTCGGAATAATTTTGAACCCTTTCACTGCCTTACCCCGAGAAAATTAGTTATTTGTAAACTATCTGGATCCTGATCAGACGCCGGGAATCGCAGCTTCTGACCAGGATCCACACTTTTTGACACTCATTTACAAACGTTTGGCCATTTGAATGCTGAATAGATATCGTCTGCTCAAACTATCGTCTGCTTTAATTCAGAAATCGACGCTGTCTTTCCTTGTATTCTCAGATATACGAACTGAGCGACAAACAGTTTGGATCCTGATCAGACGCCGGGTTACGAGCAGGGTTTTAATTATTTGCAAATAAACAAATCGGTTGAATTTGGTTGTCGTAATAGCGACTGTCTTTACAACTGGTGTTGCTTAACTCATTATCCCCTGAATCGTCCAATGGACAATTCCAGTTTGCAATAAAGAATGGTCCATTTTAGACTATTTAGCGTTGTTTTAAAATAATACATGTATATTGCAAAATGACAAACAGTGAAGATCCTGATCAGAGGGTTCTGATCAGGAACTTCACTGTTTGCATAAGACAAGTGTACTCTTCACAGGTACATTTTTGATAAAGGACGCAAAATGCGTCACTAGGGCTCAACGAGTTAAACGGTACTTGTACATGTACATGTAGGAGGGCGAAATGCGTTTAAATGCGACTTAGTGGGAGGGGCGAGATATTGCTGGGCAACAGAAAGGCAGAAAGCTTAGGACAGTTCACAGTCAAACTTGTATCGAGCGACCATTCAACAGGTTGGTATTTAAATCCAGGCGACTAATTTTAAATAAAAACGAAAAGCAGAAATTCATACAGAAAGAATATAGATCTAGTCACATTTTTATAAACGATCAGCACTGCATACAAGCAAGGTGAAAGTAAAACAGAAAGATTCTAATGGAACGTTCTGTTTTACTTTCACCTTGCTTTAACCCTTTCACTCTAAATTACGTCATAAAGCGCTTTGCAAACAGTTTTGATCTGATCAGGACCAAAACTGTTTGCTACTTGTTTTGAAATAAAGTCAGTTACCGGTATTCTGCCTTAAATCTAACTTTGAAATGATACTGCAGACAGCAGTGTAGAACCAGATCAGCGGGCTCCTACAATATCCCTCTGATTCACCCCTGAAACTTTTATTGGACATTTCCAATTTCCAACTGAGTCTAGTCAATGACTATTTAGTATTGAATTTTAGGATTGAATGGACGAGTATACCCGTCGCTAGGGTTAGATGTCCAAGCAGTTGATGTCATGTTGGTGCAGACAAAGTGGTTGAAGCAGACAGTAAAAACTGGCTATTAAAACGTTAATGAGCGGTTAGGGTTAGGCCTAGTTAGGGTTAGGCCTAGATAGGGTTATGACTAGATAGGGGTTAGAGTTAATTAGGTTCAGGCCTTGTAAGGGTTAGGCCTAGTTAGAGTTAGTTAGCGTTAGGCCTAGTTAGGGTTAGGCCTTGTTAGGGTTAGGTCTAGTTAGGGTTAAGCCAATTTAGGGTTAGGCGTAGTTAGGGTTAGAGTTAGTTAGGTTTAGGCCAAAATAGGGGTAGGGTTAGTTAGGGTTAGGCCTAGTTAGGGTTAGGCCTAGTTAGGGTTAGACCTTGTTAGGGTTAGGCTTAATTAGGGTTAACCTATTTAGGGTTAGGCATAGTTAGGGTTAGGAACAGTTAGAGTTAAGCAAAGTTAGGGTTAAGGTTTGTTAGGGTTAGGCCTAGTTAGGGTTAGACCTTGTTAGGGTTAGGCTTAATTAGGGTTAACCTATTTAGGGTTAGGCATAGTTAGGGTTAGGAACAGTTAGGGTTAAGCAAAGTTAGGGTTAGGTCTAGTTAGGGTTAAGCCAATTTAGGGTTAGGCCTAGTTAGGGTTAGACCTTGTTAGGGTTATGCTTAATTAGGGTTAACCTATTTAGGGTTTGGCCTAGTTAGGGTTAGACCTTGTTAGGGTTAGGCTTAATTAGGGTTAACCTATTTAGGGTTAGGCCTAGTTAGGGTTAGACCTTGTTAGGGTTAGACCTTGTTAGGGTTAGGCTTAATTAGGGTTAACCTATTTAGTGTTAGGCATAGTTAGGGTTAGGAACAGTTAGGGTTAAGCAAAGTTAGGGTTAAGGTTTGTTAGGGTTAGGCCTAGTTAGGGTTAGACCTTGTTAGGGTTAGGCTTAATTAGGGTTAACCTATTTAGGGTTAGGCATAGTTAGGGTTAGGAACAGTTAGGGTTAAGCAAAGTTAGGGTTAAGGTTTGTTAGGGTTAGGCCTAGTTAGGGTTAGGGCTCCAGTTTATAAGTCTGCATGCAGAGACGGACATACATACAAAACTACAGACAAGTAGACGGACAGACAGACAGACAGGGACGTAGAGAAGTATAGAGCCACAGAGACAGACCAAATAGCACCTGTAGGATCACATCATGTATGATTGGAAAATATAGGAGAAAATGTTAAAAACATCAGTTAACTCAATCACCAATGAACATGTTATCGACAATTCCAATGTCTTATATGTCTAATCTATAATTGACTATTCAGGGTTGATTTTAACAACATAATGGCAAAATCACAAAACGTTCAGACCCTGATCAAGGGGTTCCTGCACGAGCCCTCTGGTCGGGGTATACACTGTTTGCTTAGGACAAATGTACTTTTCACATGTATACTGTTTGTTATGACGAGAATACTCGTCGCTAGGGTTGAATGTGTAAATCTGTTTAGAGCTCTGCGGTTACATTGAAAGCTATGCCAATCTAAGAGATAGTGTCCTATAACCCTTTGCCTGCTGATCGCGACATTCCTAATTGTTGCAAACAGTTCAGATCCAGATACACGGAGTCTGATCTGGATCAAAACTGCTTGACACTCGTCTTTAGGTTTATTCACCTAAGGAATGTATAAATCTAAGTTTAATAACTTTTGCAGACGAACATTTCGAAGCAGACAATATCACCGCAGGATAAGCATTAACTAGAAACCCTTTAACCTGCTTGAAAAGTGTCGCCTGCTTTAATTGATAAAAGTTAGCTTTGGAGAATTTTGAGAGAAACATTGACACGGGTGTTAAACCCTTTGGATCCTGATCTCGATCTAAACTGCTTGCTAATTTTAGCCAGTTTGTAGCGGTTATCTCATTGTCGCACACAGCGCAAAGGTTTCAAATTCAATGCATCTAACGGTTTGTTCATTTCACATGACACATTCTTCCGGCTGTATTTGGGTGTGACTGCGACTGCGCATTTTGGAATTAAAGAATTTAAGCGAGCGGGCCTTTGTAACAATTGTCGTTTTGTTCATTTCATATGTCATTATTTGGGTGTGGCTGCTATCAATGGTCAACACATATCTCCCTACAAATGTAGGTCATTGCTTACAAACTGAACTTTTCCTATCAAGTAAATTTCACACTCAATTTTCACCAATCGGAAGCTGGCGTTGAAATTAGCCCGTACAGACCATGTACTATTTCGTCCAGTCTGCTCCGCTCACTTCCCGTCAATATAAACATATGTATATTTCCAACCACAATTACGCTTAACCCTAGTTTCAGCTCTCAGTTTCAGTCCGACAATTTAACACGAGTCTTGTCCTATATTTCTTCGGTGTTTTTTACGGAATTTTATGGTAGTTAACCCTTTACCCCATAGCCTGTTTCTAAGTTTGAAGATATAATGACCACTTAAAGCAGGTTGAAAGTAAAGCATTCAGCTTTACTTTCAGCATGCTTTCATCTACTATCTGCTAAGATAAAGCTACTATTTCTTATAGTGCTTTTACGTAATTGTATAAATAGAAACTATTTTCTTCAGTAGAGGAATAAATAGAGGCGTAAAAAGGCGTATTATGGGGCAATGCATTAAGGGTAAAAGCTGTTCACTCACCTGTATCTTGAGCTCTGTATATTTCATCTTCATACCCCCTTTACAATCCACATGAACCCAGGGCTCCAGATTCAGGGCTGCCATAAGTTGACATAAAAAATCCTAAGATTTCGAAATTTGCATTTTTCAATTGCGAAATTACGAATCGTACCTTTTCCCCATAGCCTGTTTCTAGTTTTGTTGACACGTGAATACTTAAAGCAGACTGATAGTAAAGCAGAATGCGCCTTATGGCGCATTCTGCTTTACTTTCAGCCTGCTTTAAGCTACCATGTTATAGAAAAAAAATCCGAAGATTTAGGAAAAATCCGGAGAAATGGCAGCCCTGCAGATTAGGGAATCTGAATAAATCCAACATTTTCTCACTTATTCAGCACTAAATCCAATGGTGTTTAACTACTCATTAGAATCATCTTTTTGAGACGATTCTAATGAGTTGTGACACCATAGGGTTTAAATGAGTAATAAAGATTTTAGTTTTTGAAATACTCTCCTTATCTGGAGCCCTGAAACCCTTTTCTTCATAGCCAGTAGTGAGATTCATCTTTATCAACTGTGTTTACCATGGCTTGAGAGTATTAATGCAGAAAACTCTTATATCTAAGAGACAATTCTAAACAGTCAGTTAGAAGGAACTGATTGTGGGGAGAAATGATTAATTACAAAGGTTTTCAGGGAGAAATCATTATTTAAAATATGTTTCAGGGAGAAATAATGATTTACAAACAGTTGAGTGGTGAAATAATTATTTACAAATGTAAACGTCATATATGGAGTTATTGTTTTTTTCGAAGGGTTTAGGGGAGAAATGGATTATTTTCAAAGGGTTTAGGGGAGAAATAATTGTTTCAAAGGGTTTTGGGGGGGATAAGGGAGAAACTATTGTTTTTTTTACCATATCTTATCTGGAGCCATCAACTACATCTTTTCACCATCATTCATGCTTTCTTAAAAAGTAGGCATTCATGAATCATATATGCATTTTAAATAAAAACACAAACTTTGTCAGATGAAAGAAGAAAATGCATATTGTTAAGTTTTGCTCTCTAAAATCGTGGTTTGACTCCAAGCTTCTCCCATTCTGATCAGGGCTTGGAGCCAGACTAAAAAGAAATTCTGGTGTCTACCTTCACTGGTGTTTGAACACGTAATATTGTCTTCTGCAACAATTGATTTTTAGAAAAAGAATTATTTCAAATTAGGGTTAGTGTGTCAAACAATTTGGATTCTGATCAGAGGCTGTGTAATTATGGGTATCATCAGGATCCAAACTAGTAAACACTATGTCTCTGCTAGCTTGCAAAAAAAATAAAAATCCTTTTGACTGTTAACTGTCACACAGTGTAGAACCTGATCAAATTGTGAATTAACATGATCTGCTTGGTTTCCAATGTCCAAGAACTTCTTTCTTCTGACAAAGCTCCAGATTTACCCTAGTCCCGCATATTGGCGTCCTTTGCAAACAGTGTACACGTGAATAGTACACTTGTCCTATGCAAACAGTGAAAACCCAGATCAGAGGGCTCCTAGGAGCCCTCTGATCTGGGTCTTCACTATTTGTTATAATGCCAAACAATGACAAAAACAACCATTAAAAGTCTGAAATGGACTAGACTTAAATGGAAACTGGAATTGTCCATTTAAAGTTTCAGGGAGGAAAGAGTTAACCCATTGACCCTAGGGATACCTATACACACTTTTAAAAACAATGTACAGTGCTCCCTCTCTACACCGACATCTAATGGGAGACACAGATTGTGTGTGTTGTTCGGAGGGAGTCATTTTAGGGAGGGAAGATTAAATCTTGACTCACATTTGCAAACAGCTTGAATCCAGATCAGGATCTGGATCCAAGCTGTTTGCCACTCTTCATTATATTTATTCTATCAAAATGTACACTTTTATGAAACTGAGAAAAAACAGCAGACAACAATTTGATGCTATTGCAGCAGTGAAAGCGTTAGACATAATTGTCCTGTTTAGGGTTGTTGTAAGGAGGGAGTCGTTGTTGGGAGGGCTGTTGTAGGGAAGGAGCATTGTATCTATGATTAGACCTAGACCTAGATTAGAGGATTCCTATATGAGCCCTCTTATCAGGGTTTGCACTGTTTTTCATTGGCAAATATATTGTAAAACCAACTCTAAATATTTAAAAAACAGACTGGACAGTCAAGGGTCCAGATAAGGGGACTATTTCATAAAACTAATGGACAGTCAAGGGTCCAGATAAGGGGACTATTTCATAAAACTAATGGACAGTCAAGGGTCCAGATAAGGGGGATATTTCATAAAACTAATGGACAGTCAAGGGTCCAGATAAGGGGGATATTTCATAAAACTAAAATCTTAATGTCTGTTCCAAACCTTATGATGTCACTACTCATTAGAATTGTCTCTTTGAGTAGTCACACCAGTGTTTAATGCAGAAAAAAGGATTATAATGAGTAGTCGCACCATAGCGTTTGATGCAGACAATAACTCAGTTTAACCCCTCTTATCTGGAGCCCTTGGACATACTAGGAAACTGCAATTGGCCATTCAACCCATTTTATGCGGGATACACTTTTAGGTGTACCTCTAGGCAAATAGTTCTGATCTCAGATCAGGCCCCACATTATGGGGCCTGATCTGAGATCACAACTGTTTGCTGCTTAGTCAATATCCTATCAGAAACTGTTAAAATCTTTTGGCAAACATTTGAGTTATACCCGCTGCAGACGACATTTTAAAATGGCCGCCAAATATTACCCAGCATACAATGGGTTAAAGTTTCAGGGGTCAATGAGTTTAAGAAATTGTGCATTTTAACTTTTTGTTTGTTGAACTTCTTTCTTAACTTGTGTTGTTTTGTAGCTTTAGTGGTTTTGCATGGTTCCCTTCTTTTACGTTTTTGCAGATCGGCTGGTTCCCTGCATTGAAGAGGATGATCACTGTTCATTAGATGATCCCCACATGAATAAAGTTGGATATGGCATGTATCAGTTCTCTCCCTTTATTGTAATAGTGTCTACAGAGTTGTCAAACCTGTTTTTATTACATCATGATTATATCATCAGGATTTTATTTTATCATTTAGGCTGAACACTGCAGGGCTGTCATAAGTTGACATGAAAAATCCTAAGATTTCCAAATTAGCTCGATTTTACGAATCATACCTTTACCCCATAGCCTATTTCTAGTTTTGTTTGCATGTGACTACCTAAAGCAGGCTGGAAGTAAAGCAGAATGCGCCTTAAGGCACATTCTGCTTTACTTTCAGCCTGCTTTAAGCCACCATGTACTATAAAAAAAATCCGAAGATTTAGAAAAAATCCGGAGAAATGGCAGCCTTGACACTGGACTAGGTGTTTATCAATTGAAGTGTCTTTAATCATCCTCATGTTTATCAGGGCTCTAGATATTCTCCTTATTTTCCACAAAACCCTATGTTGTGATACTCATAAGAATCACCTTGACTAGACGATTCTAATGAGTAGTCACATCATAAGATTTGGTATAGAAATAATGATGTTAATAATTGAGATATGCACCTTAACCCATTATGTCATAGATACATATTTTAACACACTTTATTTTTTCTTCCACTGAAGAAAATAGTTCCAATATATATAATCATGAATATGTATCATAAGAATTTTTTTCTTTATTCTAGCAGATGGTTGCTTAAAGCAGGCTGAAAGTAAAGCAGAATGCACCTTGAGGTGCATTCTGCTTTATCCTCAACCTTGTTTAATTGCTCACCTGTCTTCAAACTAGAAACAGGCTATGGGGTAATGGGTTAACCCATTACTCCATTGCCTATTTCTAGTTTTGAAGACAAATGACCACTTAAAGCAGGTTGAAAGTAAAGCAGAATGCATCCTAAGGTGCATTCTGCTTTAAGCTATTATCTACCAGGATATAGAAAATATTTCTTGTGGTCGATATTTATGACTATTATTTTGAACTAATTTCTTTAGTAAATGAATAAATTAATGGCGTAAAAAGGCGTATTTATGGGGTAATGGGTTAAAATGGTCATTCAAATGAGTAGTCACATCATAAGGCTTTGTGGGGACATAAGGATTGTAGTTCTTGAAGTACTGGCCTAATCTAGAGTTCAGTGAGTCATTTTAATACTAGGGTGTTTTTAGGGCTCCAGATAAGGGGAGTATTTTCAAAAACTTAAATCTTTATGCTTGCACCAAACCCTATGGTGTGACTACTCATTAGAATCGTCTCAAAGAGACTATTCTAATGAGTAGCGACACCATAGGGTTTAGTGTAGGTATGGCAGAGAAAAGGTTGAAATACTAGAGTTTACTCCATGTTATCAAGAGCCCTGGAATTTTACTGCATTTGAAAAGTGTTTATTAGTGTGTCTTCATATAAATGTAATCCTGAGTGAATTTCCTGGCTTTTGAATATTGTGTATGTACTCTGATTGCTTGCATGATGTAAAAATAACAGAATCTGATGTACCATGTCACAAGAAAGAAAGGTCATTTAATGATAGATCAAGCAGTTAGGCTCTGAAACTTGCATATGAGCCATGCCATGACAAAACCTGCCTAATAATTGCATTTCAACATTGTACAGACCAAGCACTGTTGTCATCCCAGGCTCTGTATCTGAGTTTGATCTACACTGCCAAAAACCATATATAATGTAGATAAAATGCTTTAGATGTATGTGTGTCAAACAGTGTAGATCAAGACCAGCCTCCGCGTCTTTGACGCGACGACTGGCCTTGATTTGCACTGTTTGAAATGCAATAAGGCAGGTTTTGTCATGGCACAGCTCAGTTTCAGGATTTGAGATTTCAGAAATGTATGTCTTTGATGATATGGACAAATTGAGTTTAAAGCTTTAAGATTTGAAAATTTCTATCTTTAATAGTGTTGAAAATTTAAAATTTCAGGTTTTGAGATTTTGATATTTCCTTCTTTGTCTAGATGGAAAACTAGGCGGTCAGACATCATTTTCAATGTAATTGTTGATCTGAATCTACACTGTTATGCTCAAGTGATGCATTCTTGTGACATGGCGTACATAGTAATGTTTGAGTTGAATTATTAGCATGATGACTTTTTGTTTTACAAATTTCAGTCTTCAACCTTTGATTGTGCTATGGAAAAACCAAGTCAAACTTCAATATCTTGGACAAGCTTAGCTCTTTCAACACCATGCACCTGTTTAAAATATACTCATTACATTTACAACCAGTGTAGTCCCTGATCAGAGGGCTCCTATGGGAGCACTCTGATCAGGGTCTACACTGTTTGCCAATTTAGAGTAGTACTACTCATAATTCTAAGTAGACTGGATCATTTTTTGGTAACTAAAATGATCCACAAGGGAACCTAATAACCACCAAGAGTTACTTAGTGTTGAAAGAGTTATCTCAAATTCACTTATATTTCTACCCTATTTTTCAAACTCGCTAAAGTCAAACATGTCCGTATTTCTGAGTTAAAATATGACTTAGCCAGTAAAATATTTGCAATAAGGATATGTATGACTTAACCCTTTATCCATAGATATGAGTTTTACGCATTTAATTCATTCCTTCACTAAAGATAGTACATGTAGTTCCATGTTATACAAAAGTGAATGTAGAATACAAGAAATATTGCCTTTATCCTACCAGATGGTAGCTTAAAGCAGGTAGAAAGTAAAGCAAAATGTGCCGTGAGGCACATTCTGCTTTACTTTCAACCTGCTTTAAGTTATCACTTGTGTTCAAAACTAGAAATAATCAATGAGATAAAGGGTTACATGAGTTTGACATATCCATGTTCACCTGTAAACGCACCATGATTGTGCAAACAGTATAGGCCAAGATCAGGATTAGGAACCTTCTGATTAGGGTCTGCACTGTTTATAATGTTTTTGAAAAGTGGATACACAACCCCCTCAACATCAATGTGTTATTGGTTATTTTTCATGTGTTTAATTTTCAGTAGTTTTGTGAATTTGATTTTGGACGTTTTTTGTTAACTTATTTTATTTTATCTGTGTTGAAGGGAGCAACTTAAAAAATATGAATTAACAGTCCCTTTTGCTATTAGCATACGAGTATAGTTGCATTTTTTGAAAACCATGTAGATCCAGATCAGACAGTTCCTATCTGATCTAGATCTACACTGTTTTCAAAAAGTATATATACTCAAATAGCAGGACAATGATTAAAAGCCAACTGGCTGATAAAATGTTATTCTTTCCTAGCAAATGTTTGAAAAAATTTTATACTTAAGTTTTAAAAAATAAATCTCATCATTTTATTAAAACACGAAAAAAGTTGTTATTCTCATTTATTTATGTTTCATTTATAATGGAAAGAATATAATTTTATCATCTTTAGCATAGTAGTTACATAATAGGAAATGCATTTAGGTTGCCATGGCAATGGTACAAAAAACAAAACATCGGACATAAAACTTAGCCAATCATTTTGCAGCTTTCCATTACCCAGAGTTCCATGCTTATACCCAGCATGCATCATTCATCACATTGGATATTCTCATCTCGCTTTCAGGCCTTTTCAGCGCCCCCTCACATCATGGCTCCCTTACCCGGCGAAGCAAGCACCCTCAGCGAACCCCTATCACTGGCATAGCCAGCCCCGTTAAGGCTATCCCAAGCTCTGAGGTCACCCCTATTAGACATACAGGAAGTTTGGGGAGACCCGGTAACCCGCTACGAAGCTTTAGTGTTCCTGAGCCCCCGGGTTCATACACCAGTACCCCAACCACTCCCAAGCATATAGGTAATAACAGTTTCCCATTTTAAAAGGTGAAGGTCTCCTCTAGACTCAATGGAGTTTAGAGTGAACTAGTTTCCAAGATTCCCAGTAACATAACATAGTAGTAACTCTTTTATCAGACCATTCAGGGATCCTATTAAAGTTTCCCACTAAGAAATCTATCATTTTGAACTATATCATTGCCTAATAAGATAAGGAATTTATTTTCCAGGAAACAGTTCTGACTCATCTCAGACAGCTTAGGAGCTTTCTGATTTGGATGTTTACTGTTTTCATAATCATAGGTATACACTAATAGCATTAGAAAGGTTAAGGCTATTTTAGAGTAATGGCAAATGCCACATCAGTTTTTAGTGCTTTGATTGAGTAATGACAAATGCCACATCAATGCTTTCATTAAGTAATAACAAATACCACATCAGTGTTTTTAGTGCTTTGATTAAGTAATGGCAAATGCCACATCAGTACTTTCAGTGCTTTGATTTAGTAACAGCAAATGCCACATAAGTACTGCCAGTGCTTTGATTTAGTAATGGCAAATGCCACATCAGTACTTTCAGTGCTTTGAATTAGTAAAGACAAATGCCACTTCAGTACGGTCAGTGCTTTGATTGAGTAATTGCAACCACTGCATCAGTACTTTTAGTGTTTTGAGTAATGGCAAATGCCACATCAGTACTTTCTGTGCTTTGATTGAGTAATGGAAAATGCCAAATCAGTACTTTCAGTGCTTTGATTGAGTAACAGCTTAAGAAGAAATGGTTTGATAGAAGAGGCTACTGCTTCTATACACACCTATTCCCACATTACAAAGAAATCTCCACCAACCCAAACTGTTAATTCCTAACATTATTGTCTATACACTATACTTACAACATTAACAGTAGACTCTCCCTTAATATCAGCATGACCACCCAACCCTTAGACTGTAGATTTCTAACCTAGCCCACTCCTAACACCTGCATGCTTTACTCATTTTGCTCACAGCTTGTTTTGCAGCATCAAAAGGAAGATTTTCTGCTTTATTTGCACTCAGTATCTACCATATACCCCCATTTAAACCCCCGTGTGCATTGCAATAAGGCTTACAATAGACTGAAATAAAAGCAGAATGCTCCTTAAGGAGTATTTTGCTTTACTTTCCCCATTGAAGCCTACACTTGTATTATGCAAACAGTGTAGACTCCTATCAGAGGGCTCACACAATAGCTCTCTGGTAAGGGTCTGCACTGTTTGTCATTTTACAATACAATATTAAAAAAAAGATAATCTTAAGTAGTGAACATTAATGTTCTTTTGAAGTTTCAGGAGTCATTTTCCTCTTTCTTTTGTTAAGTGTCTATTAGTGCTTTATTTGCCGCGCAAAAGAAAGTGAGATTAAACCTTTACCCCATAGCCTGTTTCTAGTTTTAAATACATGTGACCACTTAAAGCAGGTTGAAAGTAAAGCAGAATGTGCCTCCAGGCACACTCTGCTTTACTTTCAGCCTGCTTTAAGCTACCATCTGCTGAGATATAGAAAGGATTTCTTTTGGTGTATACTCAAGACTGTATAAAATGAAACTATTTTCTTAAGCTGAGGTATGAGTTATAAGCATGAAAAGGCGTATTTATGGTGTAATGGGTGAAGCTGAATTGTAATTGTTTCATTATTAGATTACCTATATTCTAGCACACCATATAGTTACATGCCTCATTAATACAACCATCATTTATTTTATAAAACTGTTTAGTATTTAGTCAGGGCTCCAGATTAAGAGAGAGTAAACAGAACAAATCCAACATTTTCTAACTCATTTTAGAACCAAATCCTATGGTCTTACTACCCATTAGAATAGTCTCTTCGAGACGGTTCTAATGAGTAGAAACACCATAGGGTTTAAAACAGAAATAAGATTTTAGTTTTAGAAATACTCTCCTTATCTGGAGCCCTGTTTAGTTTGCCTCTAGTATATTTCCAATCAATTTGGTTATGTTATCTTGGATACTTGTTTGTTAAGATTCTAACAAAGGTTAAAGATATATAGTAAAACTCTCTCATGCATACTTTCATCATTAACCCATTGTATGCTGGGTCATATTTGGCGGCCATTTTAAAATGTTGTCTGCAGCAGGTATAACTCAAATATTTGCAAAATATTTTAGCAGTTTCTGATAGAATATTGACTTAGCTGGAAACAATTTTGATCTCGGATCAGGCCCCACAATGTGGGGCCTGATCTGAGATCAAAACTGTTTGCCTAGAGGGGTTACTGGACATTTCCCTACCCTGTTGCGTTCGCGCCTGTCAGTTCGCTACCCAGGCTGTTTGCCTAGAGGTACACCTAAAAGTGTATCCCGCATAAAATGGGTTAAAGTTATAACAGGGGCCCGTTTCATAAAACTTTGTACGACAAAAACAATTGTAAGTCAAAACTTTAAAATACCTTTAATTTCTGATTTCTGTATCTAATCCTGTCTTGATTTTGTACAATGTATAGGGATGATAAACTGTATGTTTAAATCCTAAATAAAATGTATTCTGTATTCTGATTCTTGAAAAGACAATTCCAAAGTGATATAATAAGACAGAATAATACTAAATGAGACTTATAATCTGACTTAATTACAACAACATTTGTTGTACAAAGTTTTATGAAATGGGCCCCCAGGGCTCCAGATAAGGGGAGCATTTAAAAAAAAAATTGTTTGTTTCTGCATTAAACCCTATGATGTTACTACTCATTAGAATCGTCTCTTCAAGACAATTCTAATGAGTAGTAACACCATAGGATTTTGTGTTAAAATGAGTGAGAAAATGTGAGATTTGTTCAGTTTGCTCACTCTTATATGGAGCCCTGCATACCATGCTTACACATGAACCCATAACGATCAACTGATGCACAGTGTATGCATCATTTACAAATTGTACCTTCTAAGAGTACACTTGTCCTGTACAAACATTGCTGTACCAGACCAGAGGCCTCTCGGAGGAACTTTCTGATTAGGATCTGCACTGTTTATCATTTTGCAACTTATAATTGAAGGTTTGTCATTTAGCAATATATGACAAGAACAACCCTCTATTGTCAAAAACAAATGGATTTAATTGGAAAACGGAATTTGAAAGGGTCTCTAAACTTTGGTTGGCTACACATAAATAATAAATGCAGAAAGATGGAGAAAAAAGCTAGTGATAAAATTACCAACTTAGTGATTAGATAAGAGGGAGTAAAATTCAGGTTTAACTTTACCAATATTTTCTTTTTTATGCCTGTACCAAACCCTATGGTGTGACTACTAATTTGAATTTTCTCGAAGAGACAATTCAAATGAGTAGTGACACCATATGGTTTTATTGCACAATGCAGAAAGATTGAGAAAAAGGCTAATGATAGAATTACCTACTTAGGGCTCCAGATAAGAGGGAGTAAAATTCATGTTTACCAGTTTTTTCTCTTCTATGCCTGCACCAAACCCTATGATGTGACTACTCATTTGAATCGTCTCGAAGAGACGATTCAAATGAGTAGTGACACCATAGTTTTTTTTTGCAGACATACAGATTTCAATTTTTGAAATACTCCCCTTATCTGGGACCCTGCTTGAACTATTTGACAAAAACTAAATGTAGCCTGTTTGTATCATTACAGTAAAACCTCAACAAACAACCACACCCTATAAGAAGAGCCCCGCCCCCATTTCTAGCGGACCAATCAAGCCACGGTCTATGATGCCACCAATGGTTTCACCTAAGTCCGCCCCTGAAGTCACGAAGACTGGCAAAGAAGCAGACCCAGACCTTCAGGTATAGTTTAAGAGTGTTGTGATATCTTATTTAAACTATTACCCCATAGCTTGTTTCTAGTTTTGAAAATAGGAGACTACTTAAAGCAGGTTTGAAAGTTAAGCAGAATGCACCTGAAGGTGCATTCTGCTTTACTTTCAGCCTGCTTTAAGCGACCACCTGCTGGAATAAAGAAAATACTCCTTATGATACATATTTATGACTGAATAATTGGAACTATTTTCCTCAGTGGAGGAATAAATTAAGAGGCATAAAAAGGCATTTTTATTGGGTAATGTGTTAAAACTGACTAGCTTCCAGATTGAGCATAATTTTTTTTTTTTTACAACATTACCTTTATTTCATCTCAGGCACCGAAGTGCAACATGAGGAAATATATACATTAGTTTTGCAAAATACATATATCAAAGTAACATTGCAGAAAATAGGATACAGTGGAGAAAACGTTATTCTTTCCCAATAAACGCGTTTACTCTATTATTTCATTTACAAACAGATTAGAACCGGACCAGACGCCGGGTAACCCGGCGTCTGATCAGGCTCCAAACTGTTTTCCACCAAGATACAAATGAATTATCAGAATTGTCCAAAACTTTTCTACGTTTTAGTGTTTTGCGTTTGCGTTTAGACGGGAAAGAATACCAGATTATCCACTGTACATAAACATATAGTAGGGTGGTTGGTTTATTTAATTTCTGTAAACGTTTTAAATTTATGGACTGGGGTTATGAAGTTGGAATTTCGTGAGAGGTAAGGGGGAGGTCTGGGTTATTATATGAAAAATTAAGTGCGTGTGTACGCTGGATAGGTATGAGTGGGCAATGGGGCTGTCAGTCATGGATGACATTCTATTCATCCGATAGACTGGCTCGGGTTTGGGCCAAACTGCAATAGCTGTGTCGATCTTGTAGTGGATCATGCACTTGTGGAATATACGATCATATTAGTTTATGCTTAGATTAACACCAATAATAAGTAAGGAACTTCTGTTCATTTTATAACGTTCGATAATTCGGTTAGCACATAGCACTAGTTACAACTGTGCGCAACGATGACTATTGAGACGAGGCCGCGCAGTAATTTTATTATGAATGAAATTCCAAAGATCACCAAAATCACGTGAACTGTGTGTACACCTCCTCAATAGAGTAAATTGGGAAGTGGGTCAGAGCACATGTTTTGTTTTGGGCAGAAGACGAGGTCAGCTATATGAAGCACAGACACAGGCTATGCGATATATAGGTAAGAATTGAGTTAGTAATATGTTAGTGATACATACAAATAGTGGGTTAAACGCTGGGCTTTGCATTCATATGCGAGATTTTGCAAGAAAATATAGAAATTCACCAAGACATAGATCTACAGTGATTACAAAAAATCTGTATCACAGAATCAAATATGTTCATGTTCAGACGACATGCGCTGATCTGATATTGTTTCTGGTTTCAGCTCGAATGTTTTACTTATACAGCTGCAGCATGGTTGCTATGTATGTCCCCAATACAGGAGACAGGCTAATGCAGGATAAAATTTATGCAGAGAGGGCCCACTAGACCAGCCCGCATATCTTCTATCCTGTACTGAGCAGATATCTGGTTCTAATTTTCATCCTACTCCATCAATCAGTAATAGTTTAAAAAAAGCACAGTTATACATCAACAATATAGATTTATAAAACAAATAATTCCAGGACATGTATATATAACAAGTAGCCTATCTAGTACAGACAATATTGTAAAGAGCAACAACCATTGTAATCGGAGATCTCTCCAGGCAAACGGAGGTTCAATACAGTACAGAGCAAAGCAAATAGTTATGCATTAAGCGCTCGTCATGATTTAACTTTATTTCACCCCTGAGGCTGTTAATGGACAATTCCAATATCAGAATAAGTAGTCCATCTATGGCTATTTAGGGTTATTTTTAGCATTATGTTTCAAAATGGCAAACCGTGTAGATCCAGATCAGAGGACACATTAAGGAGTTCTCTGGCCAGGGTCTACACCGTTTGCATAGGACAAGTGTAATCCTCATAGGTACACTGTTTGTATATGACTGATATACTCATCGCTAGGGTTGAATGAGTTAAGACAGCATATAATGGAATAAAGACGGTTTGCTCAATACAAAATTGACTGCAGCATATATAACAAGTCTGACTTTTGAGGTAGAGGGGTGGGCATAGGTGTTTATTAGTTATGTATATCAAAAGCTATTAGATCTGGACTACATAAGTATGATAGCAGTGTATAGTTCAACAACCTATTGTAATTGGAGATCTATTCAGGCATACGGAGGCTCAAGACAATACAAAGTAAAGCAGATAGCTTAAATAAGCACTTTCTGCTTTTCTTTATGCTTTAAGCATTCATCATGATTTAACTTTATTTCACCCCTGAAACTTTAATGGACAATTCCAATATCAGAGTAAGTATATTCCATATTTAGACTATATTTAGGGTAGGTTTTAACAATATAAATCAGAATGGCAAACAGTGTAGATCCTGATCAGGGGGCTCATTAAGGAGCCCTATGGTCAGAGTCAACACCGTTTGCATAGGCCAAGTGTAATCATCATAGGTACACTGTTTGTAAATGACAAGTTTATTCGTCCTTAGGGTTGAATGTGTTAAGACAACATATATTTCGCCCCTGAAACGTTTAATGGATAATTCCAATATCAGAATAAGTCTAGTCCATTTTGAGACTATTTAGGGTTGGTTTTAACAATATAATTCAAACTGGCAAACAATGAAGATCCTGATCAGAGGGCTCCTTAAGGAGCTCTCTGATCAATGTCCACACCGTTTGCATAGGCCAAGTGTAATCATCATAGGTACCCTGTGTATAATTGACGGGTGTTTTCCTTGTTAGGGTTGCATGTGTTAGGGCAATATATAATTTTAAAAACAGCGTATGATAATATTAACAAAACTGCTTAAATTACTCAACTCGTCGACAGATTTAGAATTTAAAAAATATTTGAACTGCATAGGGTTTTGAAATTCAAATTTGTTTAAGAACTTTTGTCTTGATTCTTTGAAGAATGTACAATTTAGCAAATAATGTTTTTCAGAGCCAGTATCACCAGAGTTACAGAGTGTGCATTTTCTATCTTCAATTAGAGTACCATCGTACCTGCCAGTTTCTATTGGAAAGCGATGGTTTGCAGTTCTAAATTTGAATAAAGGTATCAACTCTGACTTTCTAAGATTTGTCAAATAAAATTCTAGGTTCAGATCCTCCTTAAACGTTTTGTAAATTTTACCTTTATTAGAAATACTCATTTCGGCTGTCCATTCTTGTTTAAATTGGTCGATTAGTATTTGTTTAATCTTTTTATGAACATGGTTAGTATTTAAAAGAGGCTGGTTGTTCCAGATAATGGATTTACCAGATGTATCAAGAATTGTTTTGATTCTGTTGAGCCATTTACATTCAATATTCTGGTGTAGCATATACTTATAAATATTTAGTGATAGTTTTTGCTCTTTACCAGTGACCAACCGGTTCCAGAATGAGATCATTCGTGTTTTTATTATTATTTGCAACGGGTAGCGACCTAGTTCACCGTATAACATATACAAAGGCGTGCTTTTTCTAGCACCAGTAATTTTACGTAAAAACTCTTTATGTACTTTTTCAATTATTTCAGTATTTTCAAAGCCAAATATTTCGGACCCATATGTGAGAATGGGAACAATAGTGTGATCAAACAATTTCAGTATAAGATCGATAGAAAGATCTGCGTTATTTATTTTTGTAAAAAGGAGATACATGGCTTTTTTTGCTTGGGCAACAACATGTTTTCTGGCATTTAGAAACGACCCATTTTTAGAAAAAATAACTCCTAGGTATTGGTATTTATCAGTGATTTCCAGAATTTCATTACCGAGTGAGAAACTGAACTTTGCATTGTTTCTGGATCCAAATACAATGACCTTAGTTTTATTTATATTCACTTTCAGTTTCCATTCATCACAATAGGTATAGAATGAATTCAGACATCTTTGAAGATCTTCAGCACTGTTTGAGACAATAATAGTGTCATCAGCATAAAGAAGGATTAACAGTTTAAGCCAAACAGTTGCATTAATATCCTCTTGGAGTACTATGCCAGTTGCATCAGATTCTTCAAGGTGATTCTGCAAATCGTTTAAAAAGATAGAAAAAAGTACGGGAGAGAGATTTTCCCCTTGTCTGACACCTATATCAGATTCAAAAAAGTCAGACATTACACCTTCGTGCATTACACATGACTTAATACTTTTGTACATATTAAAGATAAGCTTGAAAAGTTTACCGTCAGTAATTTTGAGTAGCTTTTGCCAGAGCCCAAATCGCCAGACCTTATCAAAGGCCTGGCTAAAATCTATGAATGCACAAAATAGCTTCTGCTTCTTTTTTTTCAAGATATTTATCAGTGAGTATAATGTGAATATATGATCGGAGCAGCTGTAATGTTTTCTAAACCCGGCCTGATTTTCATGTAGCAAATTATTTGTTTCCAGGAAACCTGTGAGACGTTGGTTGATGACAGCTGTAAACAACTTACCAAGACAACTAAGAATGGTAATTGGCCTGTAATTGGCTGGATCTTTTGTATCACCTTTACTTTTATAAATCGGGATAATGTAACCTTCTAGCCAGCTTGTGGGGATATGCCCAGTATCAAATACAGCATTAAATAAGTTAGTGTAGGTTCCAAGTAGCACGTCTTTCGTACATTTCAAGTATTCATTTAATATGTTGTCATTTGGGCTAGGTTTCTTACCGTTATTTAATAGATCGATACATTTAGATATTTCTGCCGCCGAAATCTCTTTATCTAGATATTCATTGTTAGTCAAGTTTATCGGATCTTCAAAAATAAAGCTATCATTGTTTTCACTAGAATTGATTTGCTGAAAGTGTTCGTAAAAACTTTCAATTTGGGGTGATGTATTTTCTTTATTTTTGGGTTTTAATCTATTAAGGAATTTCCAGTATTGTTTAGGACTATTAGTGCTCATGTTTCGCAATTTGTGGGTCTGTCGATATTTATAATCGTTTATATAATAATTCATGATTCGCTTGTATTGTTTACTAGCATTTTTTAATCTTAACCTATTTGTTTCATCTTTTTGTATAGAGTACAGTTCCTTTGCATCATGATAATTTTTTCTTGCCAGTTTGCATTTTGGCCCAAACCATGGTTTGTCTGTTTGTTTATTCTTAAATTGCCTGTGTGGTTTGTGGGAAAAGGTTGCTGAAGCAGCATCATGAAATAAGTTTTGTAGTTGTAGACATATATCGTCAATACTTTGTTGTGAATGTGTTTGGGTAGATAAATTTGAATCAATAGCGTTTATCCGCTCTAAATCAATGTTTTGGGTGTATGAATCGGCTAGGTTACATTTCCAAGGGGGGTAATTATTTGGTGAAGAGTGTGAGTTGTCTGTCCTTTGGTTTATTTGTGTATTGAATGACCATTCAAGGGCACAGTGCCCATCACTGAATAGTGCGTCAGTTTCTACTATGCAAAAAGATTTAATGTGTTCAAAACAGTCCGCAGTAGCTATTACATAATCGAGCACGGATTTATCTCGGAATGTAAGTTGACCTATACCACTATCTTTTCCAACTCGGCCATTAAGTATAAATAAATTATTATTTCTACATATATCTATCAACATCATACCGTGTGTATTTGATCTTTTGTCCATTGAGATTCTGTTTAAGGGATAGGACAAGTTTTCCAAAATGACATATTTATCAAGGTATGCATGTGCCTCTTCATCAAGACCAAACTGTTCATTAAAAAAAGGGTCGGAGGGAACAAAGTCTGATTGTTCGGACGTGCGCGCGTTTATGTCACCGGCAAGGCATACGTATTTAAAGTTTCTGGTCATTTCGGAAATTTCGTTTTCAAACTGATTTAGATCATCTTCATTCAGAAACCGAGAGTTTTCAGGGGGGAGGTAAATAATGCCTAGCATTAGATTATCAGGATAGTTTGTAAGGGATTTGTCTATATTAAGCCAGAGGATGTATTCCGAGTTACCCGGGGTTACACTAACATGTTTGAATAAGCTGTCACGGATATAAACACCTATGCCCCCCGATTTTCTCTTATAAATCTGAGACCTATGTTTAGGAATAAACGTGAAACCGTCTATGTCAACCAGATCATAACTGTCAGTATTTGTTTCTGTCACACACATAAAGTCGTATTTCTGTATCATTTCGACGAACTCTGGATACAAAAGCCTGCGTTTAAGTCCACATACATTTAAAGAACAGAATTTAATTTCATTGTCAAAAGAGGAGCATTGATTGTCACTTGACAATTTCTTCCCCCGCCTGTCCTAAAACATATTGAAAGACTGATCTTGAGTATCAGGATTATTTCGGGAGGGGTTTACATTGTTCCGTGGTCTGCGTATGTAGTTCTGGGGAGACGCTGATCTTTGAGGGGCATACGATCGTGTTGCCGGGCGAACCGAGCGTCGACGAGGAGATCGTGACTGTCGCAATCGTGAATTTCCGGTGTATTCCGGTCGCTCTCGGTCGCCAGAATCAGTGTTCGGCCTGTGTTCGGGCTGAGCCGTAGTTTCTGTTCCTGTTGTGCTGTAATTTTCACGTGATGTGTTGTCTCTTGTAGCACGGGGTACATCGTGATCGGGATACATGGAGGCTCTTGTCGGGTTATTTAACATTACACGATTTCCAGACATGATTTTGTCCCATAGGGGAAATGCATTGGCTACTGTCCTACCGTCTTTAACTATTTTTGCGGGGTATACAAGGTTTACTTTGCTATCTGGGTGTTGGCGTCTAAGATCTTTAAATTGGCCCCATAGAGACTTTCTTCCTTGGGCAATTTCTCTTGGGAAGTCTTTGTTGATGCTGTATTCTGTATTTTTCAGGTTGTGAGCATTGGCCAGGACTGACTGTACTGAAGAGTGATCTCGAAATGCGACGATTATAGCCCGCTGAGAGCCCCTTTTGAATTGTCCAAGACGATGTGCTCTTTCAATGACAATATCATTGTCAATTTTCAAAGTTGTTGCAAATAAAGATTCGATCTTGGATCTGCAATTCTCAGATTGTTCTTCTCTAAAGCCTGTAAAAATTAGGTTATTACGGCGACTGCGAGCTTCAAGATCTAGGGATTTGTATTCAAGTAGTAGCATTCTACTTTGCATACTGTCAACATTGTTTTCCACGTCACTGACCCTGTTATGTAATTGTAAACATTTGTCAAGTTTGTGTTCCATATTTAATGCACTAGCATTGTTCTTGTTCATTGTAGTATACAATACCAATAATTTTTCATCAGTATTCATATCTATGAAAGAATCTATGTTGTGACTGCTGGCACCACTTGAGCTAATTTTTTTTCGCTTTCTACTGTCAACAGTTTGCCACTCTGTTTCATTAACAAATACATCACCGAGGCCGCCGTGGCCGCCATGATTGTCGCCATTGTCGCCCGTGTGTTCAGATCCAAAAGCAGAATTTGTATTTTGTGTCAAGTTGATAGGTGTTTCGTGTGCCTTACCGCTCTCATTTTGTGGGTCGGATACTTCAGCCTCACCAGCTGGCTCCTGTATAGTCATATTTTCCATCATAACTAGTTTTCTTCAATAATATTGGTTGAATTATCGGAGCACAGAAAAAAAAAACCAACCACCTTCACCGGAACCGGAAATAGTAATAAAATAGTAATATGTAAGTATGTCAAACCTTTACCCTACATGTTATTGTCTGTCTGTCTGTCTAGTTTGTTTATTTGTACTCAAACATTTTCAGCCTGATTTTCATCATATAGTTAAACCTTTTAATGATGGCAACTAAATTGTGTTAAATGTTAGGTGTTTAAGGCAGATGACTGCATAATGTATGGTGATAGTAAAGCAAAAGGCTCCTTTAGGAGCTTTCTGTTTTCTGTCACCATGCTGTAAGCTGTCACATGTCTCTTATACACTTAATTAGCCTTCTCTCTAGTGGTCATAATGGTATATAAAATATAAAAAGTTTTTCTGTATTTATTGGATGCTTTGTAGCATAAAGAGTTTGGAAAAGTTCATAAATTGACATTTCAAATATCTTAGGCGGAGTTATGCTGCTCGAGGGGCATATCTTGTTCTCTGGAATCTCTTGTTGCAATTTCTTGAAGAAAGTCTCATATTTTACGTTTGACAAGTTAACCCATTACCCCATAGCCTATTTCTAGTTGTAAAAACAGTTTACCTTTTAATCGATTACCCCATAGCCTGTTTCTAGTATTGAAAATTAATAATTACTTCAAGCAGGCTGAAAGTAAAGCAGAATCCGCATTAAAGTGTATTGTGCTTTACTTTTAGCCTGTTTTAATCCATTACCCCACAGCCTGTTTCTAGCATGGAAGACAAATGACCACTTAAAGCAGATTGAAAGTAAAGTAGGATGTGTCGTAAGGCAGATTCTGCTTTACTTCCAGCCTGCTTTAAGCTACAATCTGCTAGAATGGAGAAAATATTTCTAACGATAAATATCCATGAAGGTATAAATTGGAAATATTTTCTTCAGTGGAAGAATAAATGAAAGGCGTAAAAAAGCATACTTATGGGGGAATAGGTAAAGCTACAATCTGCTAAGATAAAGAAACTATTCATTATAGTGCATTTCAATGACTGAATGAAGCTGAATTATTTTCTTCAGTGCCGGGGTAAATTAAAGGCATAAAAATGAGTATTTATGGAGTAATGGGTTAAATAAACCTGCTTTGTTTTTCAGCCTGCTTTAAATCCCCATTTAGCAAGGTACCTGAAATGCCTTTTGTATTTCGTTTTTAGAACTTGCTAAATGAGGACTACTTTTCTTATTGTAGAAAAAATATATAGAGGCGTAAAAAAAACGTCTTTAGGATGTATTTGGTTAATCATAACGGTCACTTAACCCATAACCCCAGAGCCTGATTCTTGATTTAAAAACATGTGATTACTTAAAGTAGGTTGAAAGTAAAGCAGAATGCACCTTAAGGTGCATTCTGCTTTATTTTCAGCCTGCTTTAAACTATCATCTGCTATGAGGTGGAAGATTTTTCTTTCGCTGCATATTTATGACTGTATAAAATAGAACCATTTTCTTTAGAGGAGGAATAAATTAAAGGTGTTATTAGGCGTATGTAAGGGTAAATGAGTAAATACAGGCGTGACAGTATAAGCTACACATATTGGCCTTTAAGAATTGAAGTTGTATTTTCGTATCGTTTCAGAAGTCATTGAGTACGGAGGAATTAACCGCTGAGATGGCCAACTTGGAAGGTTTAATGAAGGACTTAAATGCTATCACACAGCAGGACTTCGAATGCTAGCGAAGACTTCAGTAGTGCTTCAGGACTTGGAATGCTAGCAAAGACTTCAGTCGTGCTTCAGATCAGAGACTGCATATATAATTTTACTTGGTAACCAAGTTCATGTCATGGTTGCTATTAGTAACCAAGGTCATTGCATGGTTACTATTGGTAACCAAGATCATTGCATGGTTGCTATTAGTAACCTAGGTCATTTCCGAGTTACTATTTGTAACCAATTTCATTATATAATAACTAATGGTAACCAAGGTCATTATAAAGTTACTAATTTTAAACATGGACATTTCAGGGTTGCTATTAGTAACCAAGGTCATTTCAGGGTTGTGGATTAAAGATCCCCTTTGTTCGTGTCATTAAGCTAAAGACGTTTTTAGCTGGTTCATTTGCCATATTATGTGAAGAGCTGCAAGCACAAGGCTCCAGATATGAGGGGGTAAAATGAACAAATTCAATGTTTTCTCACTCAATTCAAACCAAAGCCTATGGTTTTACTACTTATTAGAATCTTCTAGACGATTCTAATGAGTAGTAACACCATAGGGTTTAATGCAGATATAAAGATTTTAGGTTTTGAAATACTCCGCTTATCTGGAGCTCTGATTAGCATCTTAATTCCCAGACACAACTGGTGTAAACAAGTGTTATAACCATTGCACAAACTTTGAGTGACAATAAAAAAACCAGGATGGGGAATAATGTTGAGATGAGAGCAGTTGTTCAACGAATGTCTTCGTGCCTAAGAAAGGCGGAAAAACATGTGCCAGGACATTGTATTGGAGTCTTTGAAACAATGGTGCTGGTTGGAACGTTCATTGATGCAAGGCCAAATACATAGAAAATGCCTTATACAACTGAAATTTACATGAAGGGAAGAGAAACAAGACTTAGATGAAAGGCCACTAAAGCCTGGCATTTTACAGTGGTTGGGGAAGATGCTATTCTTTCCTGTTTAAAAGAAAGTACTTGTAAATGGAAAAACATTGCAATAACAGTTATAAAAAGACAGGTTCTTATAATAAGGGGAGTATTTCAAAAACTAAAATCTTTATTTATGCATTAAACCCTATGGTGTCACTACTCATTAGAATTGTCTCGCAGACACCATAGGATTTGGTTCTAAAATAAGTGAAAAATGTTTGGAGCCCTGTATGGACAATTGTTTAAGCATTAAAGCATTTATTGGGAAAGAATAACGTCTTCACTGCATGAAGGTCTGCATTATTCATTCAGTGAAAGATAAGCATTAAAGGTTAAAGCTTATTTAACAGCATTAAGGGAAATGAAATGTGACAAAATGGCGCGACATGATTCAATTTCAAAATATGGCAACTCAATAACTTTGAAAAGAGAGGAAACATGTGGAAATGTGTGAGAAATAAAGGAAGTTTTGTTTCCATGGCGACTGAACTGGTTACTATGGGAGTGACATATAGAACTTGTTATAAGAAATACAAGTTTAACCCTTATCATGCTAAGCGGGAATTGGCTAACATTTGCAAACAGTTTGGATCCAGATCAGACACCGCGTAACGCGGCGTCTGATCTAGACCCAAACTGTTTGCCACTCATTTACTACTTTTCTTGAGTTGAAAAAAAATCATAAAAACTGATTGTGATTTTTGTTTTTGCATATAATAGATTTGAAGCAGACGACAATTCAGCATGATAAGGGTTAACATATGATGCAGTCACATGTGTTGAAATGGTTTATATGAACATGCTGCTGATTTTTTATCAATGATCAATATGTTTCTTTAACTGTGGGAGAAGAAGAGGAGGTGTGTTTGTTTTATGACTTTTGTGAGTGCAGAATAATGTTCCATTGGTGGGGGATGGTGTAGTTGCACAAAGAATTAGAATGGCAGCGAATAGTTTTACAAACATAGTAGTGAATAGTTTTACCATGTCATAATGTTGTGTGTCCTGTATATACGTGTAAGGATATGTGCCCATTCTATATGTTGGATAACAAGGAAATAAGTGTCTTGAGTGTTGCCGAGTTCCAGATAAAGGGAGTATTTCTAATACTAAAATCTTCATTTCAGCATTAAACCCAATGGTGTCACTACTCATTAGAACCGTCTCATTGAGACGGTTCTAATGAGTAGTGACACCATAGGATTTGGTGCTGTAATGAGTGAGAAAATGTTTGATTTGTAAAGTTCACTCCCTATTATCTGGAGCCCTGGTGTAATAATTATCCTACAATAACAGTGACATCTTCCACCCGAAAATCGTTCAAAATGGTCCCTGTTCAGATTCCTAGTTACTCGGTGTTTGAATTGGAACCAAGTTCTTTGGAAAGTTACAGAAATAATAGACTGGTTTGTGAGAAGCATATTGGTACCTGAACAAGCCCTTTACAGGTAGAAAGAGAAATTGGTTCAGAACAAATGGCATGAATCAAAATATTTCTCTTCGATAACAAACTGTTGATAACAGATAATTTGCACAATATTTTGTTTGCTTCGAAATGCTTTTATGCCAAACAATTATTTTTATGAATTTTATGTTTTTAGTGTGAACGACTTTACCTAATACAAGTGTTTTAATGTAAACAGTGAAGATACAGAGCTAGAGCACGGTCAAACGAGTAATAAACAACAGACAATAGATTTGTTGTATTATTGACAGGTAGCAGCTTTACCCATTTGTGCCTAGCGTCCTATAAAAGGGACATAGGCAAACAGTGTAGACTCTGATCAGAGTGTACACTGTTTGCTGATAGGAATTTCAATATAAAACAAAATGAAAGTTTAGACTAGACGTCCCTTATATCAAAAATGGACTTTTTCAATATATAAGCATGGAGTGTACACTGTTTGCTGATAGGAATTAATATATAAACAAAATGAAAGTTTAGACCAGGTGTCCCTTATATCAAAAATGGACTTTTTCAATATACATTGTATAAGCATGGAAGAATCCATTAAACGCAAATGGGTTAATACGTGAAAAAGTAATGCAGAAGGCTCCTGTAGGATTTTTCTGCATTACTTTTTACAATGAAATAGAAAGCTCCTTTAGGAGCTTTTTGTTTTATTGTCAACCTTGTTTGAAGCTGTCTCATGTCTTTTATAAAATATAAGCCTTCAATTTAGAGGTCGTAATAGAGACAGGGCTCCAGATAAGAGGGGGTAAATTGAACAAATCCGACACTTTCTCGCTCATTTTACCACCAAATCCTATTGTGTTACTACTCATTAGAATCGTCTCGAAGAGACGATTCTAATGAGTAGTGACACCATAGGGTTTAATTGAGAAATAAAGATTTTAGTTTTTGAAATACCCCCCTTATCTGGAGCCCTGATAGAGACATTGACATCAGTTTGGTGAAGTTTCTCAGTTATGGTCAACTGTTTGCTACCGAGGTGCTGACAGCATTGATCAAAAAGCCAGTAAATTATATTTATAATTTTTTATTTATACTGTAAAAACATTGAGTAACCCAACTGTGAAGACCATGCTTGCAGTTGATGGCATTATCTAGATAAATTGGGTAATTGATGTAAAAAACATGTGATGCATTCTTTAATTTGCATCATTTATTTGTACAGCATCATTTATGCATGATAAAGTAAAGGAAGGTGCTAAAGAAATGATGAAATGATTGCACTTTTTGTGAACTTCAAATCATTATGACAATAAATGTATTTTAAAGTAAATTATGTAATTGTGCACTGTGGTAGTACATTTTATATTTGCTGATAACACCCACCGTATAGTTAAACCAATCAAAAAGTGTTGATTGTTCAACCAATCGAATGTCTGCAATTATCAAACAATCAAAACTCTACATTGACAAATTATGATTTTTGGCCTAATTAATCATTAGTTATCTACAAAGTTTGCTAAATTATCACTATCATTAATAGAATTAATTGTGGGGTTGATGTCAATCATTAATAAGAACGGTATTTCGCCAGAATGTTTAAGAAGGTTAATCAAAGGGCTTCCAAATTTACCCTTTTATATATGACACATACTTTGTCCCAAGAAATAAGACCATCATCCATTCTATAGAATAAACAAATAACCCTTTCCACTTGACACATCCTACATCATGTCAGGTGACTGCTTAAAGCAGGCTGAAAGTATAATAGAAAGTCCCTTTCAGGAGATAAATGTTTTATTTTCAGCCTACTCGACAATCTGTCCTTAACTTTGCAAGAAAAATATAAAAAACAGGTTGATTTAATTATGGCCAGGTTTAAAGTTAAAAAAGGGCATTATTTAAGGAAGTAGGACACTAATTTGCTGTCAACATGTAGACAATATTGAAGTTGATAGTAGAGTTCAGTTTAAATTCTCTTTGCAGTCAAAGCCATTACTTTCTTAAAACGTTTCTAGTATTGAAATACTCTTTTTGTCTTTAGCTCAGTTAAGTGCCATTATCAACTCAATGACTTGAATTAGTTGGGTATAAATAATTAGCTTATGCAGGACTATATTTTGGGAGTGTTTGTCAAACTCAATATTTCCAAACCTTTTTTCTTTTTGCCTAAACAAAACCCGATGGTGTGAATACGCATCAGAATCATCTTGTAGAGATGATTTTGATGAGTACGGACACCATAGGGTTTGGTGCAGCGATAAGGATTTAAAATGGGGGAAATACTCTCCTTTATCTGGTGTCCTGTGCATGTAGTAACTTCTCTGGTAGAAGCATTTATTTCTGTCTCATTTGGATATGCTGAAAGTCAGGGCTCCAGATAACGGGGGAGTAAAACCAACATTTTCTCCCTTTTTTCAGCCTCAAATCCTATAATGTTCCTACTCATTAGAATCGTCTCTTCTAGACGATTCTAATGAGTAGTGACACCATAGGGTTTAAAGTTAACACTATACAAGAATTTTAATATATTACCCCGGGTATATTCAGGGCTCACATCTTAATTTTACATGAATACTATGGTGTCACTACTTTTTAGAATCGTCTCGAAGAGACAGTTCTAATGAGTAGTGACACCATAGGATTTTGTGCTGACATGAAGGAGAACATGTTTACTTCATTTTATCTGGAGCCCTGAGTTTAACATTTTATATTACTACTGGTTGTGTTATGTCTTTATGTTTCTATGTCATTTCTGTTGTGTCTTGTGATTTATTGTTAAACACATCAATTATCAAAAGCCGTTTTTTTTTTTTAACTGCTTCGGTTTTTATACAGAAAAATTGTACATGTATTTATGATTTGCCATAATATATTACCTTGTAATTTTTCTTATGAATTGCAGCGTTGTGAACAAATTTTTAATTTTAAACTTTTAATTTACCGGTAGCCAAATTAACTAAGCTTACATCAAAATAGTGTTTTCTGAGATGTTTTGATACAAGGGAGGATACGTTACTCTTTCCCGTTTAACCCTTTGAACCCTAGTCCCGCATATAGGCGTTCTTTTCAAACAGTGTACATGTGAATAGTACACTTGTTCTATGCAAACAGTGAAGACCCTGATCAGAGGGCTCCGAAAGGAGCCCTCTGATCAGGGTCTTCACTGTTTGTCATAATGCCAAACATTGACAAAAACAACCCATAAAAGTCAGAAATGGACTAGACTAAAATGGAAACTGGAATTGTCCATTTAAAGTTTCAGGGAGGAAAGAGTTAAACGCAAACAAAACGCAAACGCATTGTAATAAAACACAGTAGATGACAACTTGTCAGCAATTCTGACTACTTATTTTAATCCGAGTATCAAACAGTTTGGAGCCTGATCAGACGCCGGGTTACCCGGCGTCTGATCTGGCTCCAAACTGTTTGCTCTTGAGATAATAGTTTTTGTGTAAACGCGTTTAATGGTAAAGAATAACGTCTTCTCAACTGTAATAATTTTCCTCAACATAAATACCACAGAACGCCGTTACCCTGTTCCTCTACAGAAGTGCCACAAATTAGTACTCGTTGGTGTTAACCCATTACTCCATATATACACATTTTCACTCATTTGATTTATTCCTCCACTGGAGAAAATACTTCAAATTTAAATAGTCATGACTATATATCATAAGAAATGTATTCTTTATTCTAGCAGATCGTAGGTTAAAGCACATTTTGCTTTACTTTCAATCTGCTTTAAGTGGTGACCTCTTTCCAAAACAAGAAACAGGCTATGAGGTAATAAGTTAAACACAGATGGTAGCTTAAAAGTAAGGTGATAGGAAAACAGAAATTTCCTCTTCGAGTTTTCTACTTTAGTTTTATCATCAGGAGTATCTATGGAGTAATGGATTAAGATAGAGTTAAAATTAGTGCTCCAGGGGGAAATGGACAAAACCTTGATGAGTGATGTTTTACGAGTTTTTGTACAAGTTTTACAAATATATGTTGTGACCTATCATCATTGTTTTATACATTTATTTCTTCTGATGTCTGTTTTATAAATTCTGATAAGAGTCATTATATTTTGATATAGCAAAGTCAACGTCATATCACGAGAATCATTTTGTATCGGAGATTTAAACATTTCGTATGTTGCCTGTAAGACTTGTGTCAGTATGTAACGTATAACAGAATTCCAGATAAGGGGAGTATTTCAAAAGCTAAAATCTTTATGTCTGCGCCAAACCCTATGGTGTGACCACTCGTTAGATTCGTCTCTTCGAGACGATTCTAATGAGTGGTCACATCATAGAGTTTGGTGCAGACATTAAGAAGAAAATGTTGAAAAACTTGTTTGATACGGAGCCCTAAATATTATAAAGATATTGAAGGTGGATACTACAGAATTGCAGGCCACATCATGATTTGTTTGTAACATCTCTGTATTATCATTCATTGTATACAAAACGCATTATTTGCCATGTAAACATTTTATTAAATAAAGATAAAGAAATGGAATACTGCTAAATTGAGTGTTCAGTGCTTTGTGGTTCCTTTCTTTCTCCCTTCTAGATCGCCTAATCTTCCGCTTAAAAATCGCCGTCCCCTGAATTGAAATTCGGAGTGAACTTCAATCAGCTTGTTTATCTGCCATTGGACATTAAGTGGGAGGGTATGGGAGACCACAGGAAACCATGCCGACCCCACCCCATATTGCAAAGCATCTGTTGTGTTCAGGGGCTATTTAACATATGATAGAGTTGGAACCCTGACACCAGTTGATGGTAAAATCAATTCCAAGAAATATATTGAAACTCTAGTTACACATTTGTGGCCAGTTATTGTTAAAACACTCTAAAAAAGGCCCTACAGTTCCCAACATGACTATGCTAACCCACAGGGACCCGGCACGATTGATTTTTGAGAGAATTTTTTTTCAAAAGGTATATATAGAGACAAGGGGTACAACTGATTGTTAGTACATTCTCACCATATCTCGACAAAACCGGGCATATCATAAATAATAATTGATGAAACGACACCCTTTTTGCACTTCTGTCTAGCTTATATAATACCCTTCCATAAAAACATAACATAAAACCAACTGGAAGCATGCACTTTCAAAAGTAATTGCATTTACTCACAGAAATCAACGACTTTTGGAAAACGGGACAGGTGTTCGTTCACAGCTGAAACCGCATTGACCACTACTGTGTGCTTGTATAGGCGGTAATATCGAACATGACAGTCATACAGTTCCATGGATATCCATTTTTTACACCGATCAAAGCTGATTTATACTCAAATCATTGCAATACCAACAACAAATTTGCATGTTTTCATCGGCAGTAAAGCTCTTCTTGAACATGTAGGCTTTTTTGGTACGGCAATGATTTGAGAAGAAATCAGCTTTGATCGGTGTCAAAGCTGTATATTTATGGAACTGTATGACTGTCATGCTCGATATTACCGCCTAAACAAGCGTACAGTAGTTGTCAATGACTGTAACACTCGATTACCGCCTAAACAAGCATACAGTAGTGGGCAATGCTGTGTTAGCAGTGAACGAACACCTGTCCCGTTTTCCAAAAGTCGTTGATTTCTGTGAGTAAATGCAATTACTGTTGAAAGTGCATCCTTACAGTTGGTTTCATGTTATGTTTTTATGGATGGGTATTATATTAGCTAGACAGAAATGCAAAAAGGGTGTCGTTTCATCAATTATTATTCGTGATATGACCGGTTTTGTCGAGATAGGGTGAGAATATACTAACAATCAGTTGTACCCCTTGTCTCTATATATACCTTTTGACAATTTTTTCTCTCAAAAATCAATCGTGCCGGGTCCCTGTGTGCTAACCGGCACAAATCTAGACTCGCCATCGAATGGTAAAGGAACGATAATATGCCGACAATGGTTCGCCCAGCCTAAAGCCCAGACTTAAATATAATAAAAAATGTGTGGAAATCTTTGAAAACTTACTTGTGCAAGCGTGCAGTGAATATCAAAATTAAGGATGAGCTTATCAGACATGTTCTTGGCATTTGGGATCGTTACAGTCAGGCCTATGTACAATCACTATATGAGAGTATTCCAAGAAGAATTTGGCATATTCTGAGAGAAAACGGATCTATTTCAAAATACTGAAAGTTTCAGGTAAGTTGGAGTTGCAGTTTTGAGTTGGTTGATGTTTAAAGTTTGCATGTGCTTAGAGTATAGAACAAAACGGCAGCCATTTTGGGGAAAGACTTATGCGCCTCGACTGTATCTTTGCAACTGTTCATTTTAAGACCTCGTAATTCACAGTATTCTAACATGGCATTCAATGCCAGTTTCAAGTCCTGGACATTTGAAATAATCAAACTTCACAGTATTATCTGCTTAGAGGAGAATGTATAAAAGAAACATTAGCTTTGTATAATCATCGTTCAAAACAGTTTTCATATATTGAGATGAACATTACAAATGACTGTATTTGGTGGACTGGGCCCGTTTTACTAAACAACTTACGCAAACTATTTGCGTAAGTCAAAATTTTAAAGTTTAATTTATATTTTTTTATTATCACTTGCTACAAACAGCTTTTAGCGCGTCCTCTGATCTGGCTATTTGCTGTTAGCAAACGTTAATGATCGAAAAATAAGAGTTAAACGATTATATTTACATTCACCCTGTAAAGTCTATATGTAATCGTATTAAAAATATGCAGGTCATCCCTCATTGAACCTTCAAATCGAAACTGGTTCCAGCCAGTTAAAAAGAGGGCGGAGTCTCCGCCAGAGAGATAGCGACCAGCTAATGGTTGCTATGGCGTGTAATTAAGCTAAAATAAACATGCGCGACCTAAATTTTAAAATATACTTTAATAATACATACATTGTATTTAAGTTGTATTGTTTATTAAGTGTTCGTTAAGCACACAGCGACAGTTTACTGGGTAAAAACTTGACTTTGTAATCAACTCCGAAACATGTATTTTTGGACTACTTTTCACACCGTATATTATAGAGATCGAAGGCTGTTTCATCCAGGATTACATCTATCAAACCTATTTGGCCGGTATATAATATATTCATTTACATGAAAACAAATCTGGTCAAAATACACATTAAATGGACAAGACAGAAAATATAATTATCAGGAATAAACAACATCTTTTTGCCCTTCACTCGGTATAAACACATTAGCTTCGCAGGGTAAGGTTATCGTAAACTTTTGCGTAAGTAGTTTAGTAAAACGGGTCCCAGGAAATCAAACAAGTCATTCAAGAATAGGCGATACGTTTTCACAATGTCTTTCTCCTGTCTCACATGCACCAACTTTGAATGTCTTCTACAGTACTCCCTCCTTACAACGACCCTCTCAACAACGAATCCCTCCTTACAACGACCCTCTCAACAACGAATCCCTCCTTACAACAACCCTCTAAACAACGAATCCCTCCTTACAACGACCCTCTCAACAACGAATCACTCCCTCCTTACAACGACCCTCTCAACAACGAATCCCTCCCTCCTTACAACGACCCCCTCAACAACGAATCCCTCCTTACAACAATCCTCTCAACAACGAATCCCTCCCTCCTTAAAACGACCATCTCAACAACGAATCCCTCCTTACAACAACCCTCTCAACAACGAATCGCTCCTTACAACGACCCTCTCAACAACGAATCCCTCCTTACAACAACCCTCTCAACAACGAATCCCTCCTTACAACGACCCTCTCAACAACAAAACCCTCCTTACAACAACCCTCTCAACAACGAATCCCTCCTTACAACAACCCTCTCAACAACGAATCCCTCCTTACAACAACCCTCTCAACAACGAATCCCTCCTTACAACAACACTCTCAACAACGAATTCCTCCTTACAACGACCCTCTCAACAACGAATCGCTCCTTACAACGACCCTCTCAACAACGAATTCCTCCTTACAACGACCCTCTCAACAACGAATTCCTCCTTACAACGACCCTCTCAACAACGAATCGCTCCTTACAACGACCCTCTCAACAACGAATTCCTCCTTACAACGAACCACTCCTTACAACGACCCTCTCAACAACGAATCGCTCCTTACAACGACCCTCTCAACAACGAATTCCTCCTTACAACGACCCTCTCAACAACGAATTCCTCCTTACAATGACCCTCTCAACAACGAATCGCTCCTTACAACGACCCTCTCAACAACGAATTCCTCCTTACAATGACCCTCTCAACAACAAATCACTCCTTACAACAACCCTCTCAACAACGAATCCCTCCTTACAACAACCCTCTAAACAACGAATCCCTCCTTACAATGACCCTCTCAACAACGAATCCCTCCTTACAACCACCCTCTCAAGAACGAATCTCTCCTTACAACGACCCTCTCAACAACGAATCACTCCTTACAACGACCCTCTCAACAACGAATCCCTCCTTACAACGACCCTCTCAACAACGAATTCCTCCTTACAACGACCCTCTCAACAACGAATCACTCCTTACAACGACCCTCTCAACAACAAATCACTCCTTACAACGACCCTCTCAACAACGAATCACTCCTTACAACAACCCTCTCAACAACGAATCAATCCTGACAACGACCCTCTCAACAACGAATCTCTCCTTACAACGACCCTCTCAACAACGAATCCCTCCTTACAACGACCCTTGCCACAGTTCCTTAAACTGAACAATTATGTCTAACATTTTTAATGTTGCAATATCGTCTGCTTAAAATTGTCGTCTGCTGTTTTTCTCAAAGTGATATAATGGATATTTTGACAGAAAAAATAATTACAAGTGACAATCAGCTTGAATCCAGATCATACGCCGCGTTACTCGGTGTCTGATCTGGATTTAAGCTATTTGCAAATGTAAGCCGATTTCCCTCCCTAAAACGACTCCCTCCTAACAACGCACATAATTATTTTGTCTCCCATTGTGTATCGTTGCAGAAAGCAAGCGCTGTATCTATCGTTACTAATGAATCTATACATTTTGATTGTCTGGTATGGAAAAGGCGCCATTTATCTACATTATAGCGAACTATGTAAGTACAGTAAAACCTCGCTATTACGACCACTAAATTATGTTAATCATTAGGGTGTTTACGATATTTGACCGCTTAAAGCAAGGTGACAGTGAAACAGAAAGCTCCTTTAGGAGCTTTCTGTTTCAATGTCACCTTGCTTTAAGCTGTCACCTCTCTATTATATAATCAATTAGCATTCGTTTTAGTGGTCGTAATAGCGAGGTTTTACTGTATCATGTTTGTATATTTTTATATGGATATGCGTGAGAGGGGCTTTATAATTAGAATCTGCTGTTTCCGTCATAATGCAAAACAGGTAAATCTTAAATTGTCAAAAATAGAAAAAAAATAGCCGGAAACTGGACCTGTCAACATGAAGTATCTAGGGCCATAGTTTTCGTGTTCGAGATTAATTACAGTCGGACTGCAACATCTCGAACTCCGCTAAATTTATCGGCGGTAGTGGTCCAATGGTAATACATTGATCTATGGTACCAGGGGTCGTGAGTTCGCTCCCCAGCCGGACTAGCGGTCGGACTAGGGGATTTTTTCTGAATCCCCGATGATGTATATGAATGTTCTTGAGCAAGACATGTACCGCGAACTGCTCCTCTCCACCCAGGGGTTAAAATGGGTTCCTGTGAAGGGTCTGAGCCGGTACTGCGACTGCATTTGATTCCGCCATATGTTGGCAGTGCTCAATATTGTAGGCAAGATGGCTCAATGATGGCCCGTTTTACTAAACAACTTACGCAAATTATTTGCGTAAGTCAAAATGTTAAATTTTAATTTATACTTTTTATTATCACTTGCTACAAACACCAAATAGCCAGATCAGAGGACGCGCATTTAGCGCATCCTCTGATCTGGATATTTGCTGTTTGCAAACGTTTATGATAGAAAAATAAGAGTCAAACGGTTTTGACTTACGCAAAAAATTTGCGTAAGTAGTTTAGTAAAACGGGCCCCAGGAGAGTAAATGTACAGTTGGCTGAACGGTCATTCGGACTGAAAGTAGACTATAACTTGGTATATTATTTATTATTATTTAAATCGAACATAACCGTATTTCAATTCAAAACGTTTCTAAGCCACGCTTGAACTTCAAAATACGGGTATGTTGGACATAATCGAGAATGAAATAAAACGAGCCATGTGTCGAAGTATTGGATATTTTTAATCAAGCGAGTTCGAGTGTACATTAAGGGTGTATGAAAGTCATGAATTTGGGAACTTTTCAAAGTATATGAAAACACTCTATGATGGTTTTGGATTGAAGAGCTATTTAAGATGAATGAAACAATAGAAAAAGTGAACATTTTAGTGAACAACTTTTGGCTCTATGGCCATGTAAAATTTACCCCACCCACTCTTTCTTATTTTGTCCTTTACAAACAGCCCGCTTCAGTAAAATCCATTTCAAATGAAAACAAATATGATAATTTGGTTTTATTTGATTTATTTCCTGTCTATGGTAGTATTTCTTTATACAAAAACTAATTTAAGAGAAAACAGGCACCAAATGTGAAATTTATAAAGCTCTAAATATCATCGATATGGTATTTTTTTTGTAAAGGGAGATTGGCTTATGACATTGATACACCCTTAATAAGGAAATTTTCAGTTTTCCATTGTTTTCAATAACAATAGACGTTACTAATTAGAGTTATTTTAAATAATGAACATCATTATGCAAACTACAGCGCTACCTCTCAACAGCGACATCGGATGTGAGACAAAATGTTTGTGCGTTGTTCGGAGGGAATCGTTATAGGGAGAGAAATTGGCTTACACGTACAAACAACTTGAATCCAGATCAAATGCCGCAGCCTGTTTCTAGTTTTGAAAATATGCTACTATCTAAAGCAGGTTAAAAGTAAAGCAGAATGCGCTTTAAGGCGCATTCTGCTTTACTTTCAGCCTGCTTTAAACTACCACCTTCTATAATAAAGAAAATATTACTATGATGCATATTCATAACTGTATAAGTTTGAACTTTTTTCTTTAGCGGAGGAATAAACTGAATGCGCTAAAAGTCGCTTCTATTGAGGAAAGGGTTAAACCGCTTCTACCTTAGCAATTCTGGGAAGGATCGGCCCTGTTTGATACTTCGTAACTTATTGTAAATGTTATTCATCGTGAGAGTTTTACCCCTTCACCACCAGTGTCGTCTGCTAAAATATTGATGTTTGAAATACAGTTTCAAAGTTCAAAGGAAGTATAACTGAAGAAATTTCAAAACAGGTGGCAAACAGTTTAGATCCTGACCAGTCGTGCGTTAGTCGGCCTCTACTCAGAATCCAAATTGTTTACAAAACGCTTCATAACGTTCGTGGGAGTGAATGTTTTCAAAAGTAAACATAAACTCACTTGATTGGAAACTGGAGTTGACCATTTGAAGTTTCAGCTAATGGGCCCTGTCAAAAAGCGAAAATTAATAAAGTTTGAAAAAGTATAAAGGACTCCTGGGTCTCCCTATTTAGAATAACCTCTGAGGAAATATATTCGTCCTCTTGTCCATAAGGAGATGTGTCAGTTTCAAATACGCACAGTACTTATTTCCTCATGTGGTTTCATGAGTTTTGCTACTTTTACTGTCAAAATCATTAATACTGCTTGAGGTGTTGAGGATGGCTGGAATAAAACATGCGTCTTTAGAATACTAAGAGACGAGGCAAGTGTGTTTATCTATAAAGTCCTTCATTATTTTAGGCCGGTTTTATTGACTTGGCAGGGCGGAGTTTCGATGAGGACCTTTGCACTTCACATTTGGGGGCGGCAGCACGCTCTTTATTGGAATTTACCGTTGTCGTCTGTCATTTCTTCCCATGATGTCGTTTCTTCCCAGGATTACATATTAGTGGACAGTTTGACAAAAGAATAAATGTATAATGATGAATGACAAACAGCCTGAATCCAGATCAGACGCTGCGTTACGCGGCGTCTGATCTCGATTTAAGCTGTTTGCAAATGTAGGACAAATTTTACTTTTCCCTCCTATAACAACTCCCTCGGAATAACACACGCAATCTTTGTCTCCCATTGGGTGTTGTTGTAGAGAAGGAGCACTGTATATATCATTTTCGCGTGGATATGGATGCACGCATAAATTGTTTTCCTCCACGTTTAAAGTATCGGTGAATAAATTGGGAGCTAGTCATTTCGTAACCGAGTCATTTCGTAACCGGTAAAATAAGTCATTTCGTAGCCGAATGTTTGGTCATTTCGTAACCGCGCAAAACCTAAAAGTCATTTCGTAACCGATTTTTTGGTCATTTCGTAACCGATTTTTTGGTCATTTCGTAGCCGACAAAAAAGTTGAAATAGTCATTTCGTAACCACCAAACATTAAAAAATGAATGGCCTCAAAGAAGGCATAAGTCATTTCGTAGCCTCGGATAATTGTTAAAGTCATTTCGTAGCCGAATATTTTTTTCTTTATCTTTTTTATAATGTTTTTGTGCAGTTTCCTGACATTATTTCAACAAAAATGTGCAAATATGCAAAGTTAAATATATGTTAAGAGAGTTTGGGGTCCGAAATAATTATAACCTTGATTAATAGAATTGTAATCAAGTTGTTGAATGTTTTTTAAAACAGGAATATTATTAATTTTTGGTGGTTACGAAATGACTAATTCAACTTTTTTGTCGGCTACGAAATGACCAAAAAATCGGTTACGAAATGACTTTTAGGTTTTGCGCGGTTACGAAATGACCAAAAATTCGGCTACGAAGTGACTTATTTTACCGGTTACGAAATGACTCGGTTACGAAATGACTATAACTCAATAAATTCGATCTATAATGACGTGTAAACCGCGTGGTCGGATTTTAAACGTCATCTGTTTCTATCGATTACATTATTGTTTCGGTTAATTTCACTCTGATCAGAGACCACACCCATCGCTTATAAAGCGTTTGAGTTGTGTCTGAATGTGTTCACAAGTATTTGATTGGTCAGATTTAAGCTAGGCTAGAAATCTGACCAATCAAACGATTGAGAACGATTTCAGACTCAACTCAAACGCTTTATAAGCATAGACCCAGATTACTCGATGTCTGGTTTATTGTTTACAAGTTTTAAATCAAACTTGTTTAATGTGAAGGAGGTGATTGATTATTGATCTTTATTAACCCCTTCACTGCCCTACCCCGAGTACAGTTATTTGCAAACAGTTTGGATCCTGATCAGACGCCGCGTCACGCGGCGTCTGATCAGGATCCAAACTGTTTGACACTCTTTTCAATACTTCTTAAGTCAAAATACCTAAAAACCGGTTTTTTTAGAAATAGAAGCAGACTACAATTGTTTAAATTTGATGACGTCATGGCAGTGAAGGGGTTAACTATTACGTGCGGAATTCTGAGAAGCAAGTTTGTTTAACCTAACCTAACCTAACCTAGCCTAGCATAGCCTTACCTAACCTAACCTAACCTAGCCTAGCCTTACCTAACCTAACCTAACCTAGCCTAGCCTTACCTAACCTAACCTAACCTAACCTAACCTAACCTAACCTAACCTAACCTAACCTAACCTAACCTAACCTAACCTAACCTAACCTAACCTAACCTAACCTAACCTAACCTAACCTAACCTAACCTAACCTAACCTAACCTAACCTAACCTAACCTAACCTAACCTAACCTAGCCTAGCCTAGCATAACATAGCATAACATTACATAACACAAGGTTATTTGCTCAACTCTTGTTTCTTGTCATTTGAAGGCAAAACAGGTTAATCATGCCACGATTGAACACAGTGGTCCCTCTCTACAACGACACGCAATGGGAGTCAAAGAGTGTGTGTGTTGTTTGGAGGGAGTCGTTATAGGGAGGAAAATTAAGACTTTAATTACATTTACAAACAACTTGAATCCAGATCAATCTGGATTTAACCCTTTGAACCCTAATCCCGCCAATAGGCGTTCTTTTCAAACAGTGTACATGAGAATAGTGCACCTATCATATGCAAACAGTGAATACCCAGATCAGAGGGCTCCTTACGGAGCCCTCTGATCTGGGTCTTCACTGTTTGTCATAATACAAAACATTGACAAAAACAACCCTTTGAAGTCAGAAATAGACTGGACTAAAATGGAAATTGGAATTGTCCATTTAAAGTTTCAGGGAGGAAAGATTTAAGCTGTTTGCCACTCGTCATTATGACATTTGTCAAAATGTCCCCTAATATGTAAAGAGCAGACGACAATTTAAGCAGATGATAATGCAGCAGTGAAAATGTTGGTCATATTTCTCTTGTTTGTGGGAACAGAGGGAAACATTTTTGCAAGGAGGGAATCGTTATTGGAATGACCGTTGTAGGGAGGGGGCACTGTAAATGTACACTATTGTTAAATCAAGAGTAAGTATATTTGCAAACAGTTTTAAGCGGTCCGTCTTAAGACCCGAACCTCCCGAAACCTCTGCAAACCTCACAAAACCAATTATATATATTAAAATCAACTGAAACTACCTTGATGTCTTAACCCATGTTCGCCTTTTTACGCCGTATGTTGAAACAAGTTCCAATTTTATACAGCTGTAAATATCTATCCAAAGAACTTTTGTCCATATTCTTGTAGATGGCATTAAACAGGCAGAAAGTAAAGCAAAATGAACATTAAGGCGCATTATGCTTTATTTTAGATACATGTCTTCATAACTATAAAAAGGCTATGGTGTTTTGGGTAAATATCCAGTAGAAACTGAATATAACTATCATATGGTTGCTCCACTTTAATAAAAAACTTTTAATTTTTTTTTTTTTTTAGCATTTTCAATATTTTCTAGCTTAAAATGTTCCATTTATAATTTTTATTTGATTATAGATATTAAGGATAATACTGTAGTTTGGGATGTTTTAAGTGGTTTGTGGGAGTTAGTTTTGGGAGGTGTGGGGTCTTTAGACGGACCCGTTTTGTAGTGTGGGCGATAAACTCTGCGTACATTTAGGCCCCAAACCCTTTGCAAATTAGATAATATCAAGTCATATAAAAAGTTGTTACACGCCGTACAGTGGAGAATCTGTTATTCTTTCTCAATAAACGCGTTTACGCTAAAACTATTAATCGCAGTGCAAACAGTTTGGAGCCAGATCAGACGCCGGGTAACCCGGCGTCTGATCAGGCTCCAACCTGTTTGCCACCAAGATAAACATGAAATATCAGAATTGTCCAAAAATTGTTCTTTTCTACGTTTTAGTGCTTTGCGTTTGCGTACGTTTTGCGTTTAAACGGGAAAGAATAACATATTCTACACTGTAATAATTTTTTTGTCTCTAAATGTTTCTTTAACAGGAAACAAAAATACCTTTTCCATTGACATTTTCAATTGAGGTGTTATTTTTTTTGCAAACGTTCTCTATTTGTTTTTTTTTAGAGAACTTTGTATCACTGTTAAGCTATTGCATATTAATACAGTGCTCCATCCCTACAACGGTCTTCCCAACAACGATTACCTCCTTACAACAACGCGTGCCGCTCTTCCCCAGCACAAGACAAGTACATACAGTGGAGAATCTGTTATTCTTTCCCGTTTAAACGCAAACGTACGCAAACGCAAAACACTAAAACGTAGAAAAGTACAATTTTGTGACAATTCTGATAATTCATCTTTATCTTGGTGGCAAACAGTTTGGAGCCTGATCAGACGCCGGGTTACCCGGCGTCTGATCTGGCTCCAAACTGTTTGCAGTGAAAATAATAGTTTTAGGCTGTAAATTGTTTAGAAATTCACGTTAAACGGAATAAACATTAAAACACTAAAACCTCTCTATTACGACCACTAAACAGTGCTAATTATTAGGTGTTTACGACAGGTGACTGCTTAATGCAAGGTGACAGTAAAACAAATCTCCTTTAGGAGCTTTCTGTTTTACTGTCACCTTGCTTTAAGCAGTCGCATGTCTTTTATACAATCAATTAGCCTTCTTTTTAGTTGTCGTAATTGAGAGGTTTTACTGTAAATCGCAAATTGGCCAGTACAAGTATGTACAACTATTCGCGAACAGTTTTGATTATGGTCTAACGGCGAGACATCTGATCAGAATCAGAAGTTACACACGTTTTTCGGGTTGTTCAGTAAATAAAGATAATAATGTTCAAGAATATATATGATTTTTGACAACTTTTTATCTGACGATCTTGCAGCAAGCAAATAATTAAGCCACGTGCATTTGATCAGTTTGTATTCGGAATAATTTTGAACCCTTTCACTGCCTTACCCCGAGAAAATTAGTTATTTGTAAACTATCTGGATCCTGATCAGACGCCGGGAATCGCAGCTTCTGACCAGGATCCACACTTTTTGACACTCATTTACAAACGTTTGGCCATTTGAATGCTGAATAGATATCGTCTGCTCAAACTATCGTCTGCTTTAATTCAGAAATCGACGCTGTCTTTCCTTGTATTCTCAGATATACGAACTGAGCGACAAACAGTTTGGATCCTGATCAGACGCCGGGTTACGAGCAGGGTTTTAATTATTTGCAAATAAACAAATCGGTTGAATTTGGTTGTCGTAATAGCGACTGTCTTTACAACTGGTGTTGCTTAACTCATTATCCCCTGAATCGTCCAATGGACAATTCCAGTTTGCAATAAAGAATGGTCCATTTTAGACTATTTAGCGTTGTTTTAAAATAATACATGTATATTGCAAAATGACAAACAGTGAAGATCCTGATCAGAGGGTTCTGATCAGGAACTTCACTGTTTGCATAAGACAAGTGTACTCTTCACAGGTACATTTTTGATAAAGGACGCAAAATGCGTCACTAGGGCTCAACGAGTTAAACGGTACTTGTACATGTACATGTAGGAGGGCGAAATGCGTTTAAATGCGACTTAGTGGGAGGGGCGAGATATTGCTGGGCAACAGAAAGGCAGAAAGCTTAGGACAGTTCACAGTCAAACTTGTATCGAGCGACCATTCAACAGGTTGGTATTTAAATCCAGGCGACTAATTTTAAATAAAAACGAAAAGCAGAAATTCATACAGAAAGAATATAGATCTAGTCACATTTTTATAAACGATCAGCACTGCATACAAGCAAGGTGAAAGTAAAACAGAAAGATTCTAATGGAACGTTCTGTTTTACTTTCACCTTGCTTTAACCCTTTCACTCTAAATTACGTCATAAAGCGCTTTGCAAACAGTTTTGATCTGATCAGGACCAAAACTGTTTGCTACTTGTTTTGAAATAAAGTCAGTTACCGGTATTCTGCCTTAAATCTAACTTTGAAATGATACTGCAGACAGCAGTGTAGAACCAGATCAGCGGGCTCCTACAATATCCCTCTGATTCACCCCTGAAACTTTTATTGGACATTTCCAATTTCCAACTGAGTCTAGTCAATGACTATTTAGTATTGAATTTTAGGATTGAATGGACGAGTATACCCGTCGCTAGGGTTAGATGTCCAAGCAGTTGATGTCATGTTGGTGCAGACAAAGTGGTTGAAGCAGACAGTAAAAACTGGCTATTAAAACGTTAATGAGCGGTTAGGGTTAGGCCTAGTTAGGGTTAGGCCTAGATAGGGTTATGACTAGATAGGGGTTAGAGTTAATTAGGTTCAGGCCTTGTAAGGGTTAGGCCTAGTTAGAGTTAGTTAGCGTTAGGCCTAGTTAGGGTTAGGCATTGTTAGGGTTAGGTCTAGTTAGGGTTAAGCCAATTTAGGGTTAGGCGTAGTTAGGGTTAGAGTTAGTTAGGTTTAGGCCAAAATAGGGGTAGGGTTAGTTAGGGTTAGGCCTAGTTAGGGTTAGGCCTAGTTAGGGTTAGACCTTGTTAGGGTTAGGCTTAATTAGGGTTAACCTATTAAGGGTTAGGCATAGTTAGGGTTAGGAACAGTTAGAGTTAAGCAAAGTTAGGGTTAAGGTTTGTTAGGGTTAGGCCTAGTTAGGGTTAGACCTTGTTAGGGTTAGGCTTAATTAGGGTTAACCTATTTAGGGTTAGGCATAGTTAGGGTTAGGAACAGTTAGGGTTAAGCAAAGTTAGGGTTAGGTCTAGTTAGGGTTAAGCCAATTTAGGGTTAGGCCTAGTTAGGGTTAGACCTTGTTAGGGTTATGCTTAATTAGGGTTAACCTAATTAGGGTTTGGCCTAGTTAGGGTTAGACCTTGTTAGGGTTAGGCTTAATTAGGGTTAACCTATTTAGGGTTAGGCCTAGTTAGGGTTAGACCTTGTTAGGGTTAGACCTTGTTAGGGTTAGGCTTAATTAGGGTTAACCTATTTAGTGTTAGGCATAGTTAGGGTTAGGAACAGTTAGGGTTAAGCAAAGTTAGGGTTAAGGTTTGTTAGGGTTAGGCCTAGTTAGGGTTAGACCTTGTTAGGGTTAGGCTTAATTAGGGTTAACCTATTTAGGGTTAGGCATAGTTAGGGTTAGGAACAGTTAGGGTTAAGCAAAGTTAGGGTTAAGGTTTGTTAGGGTTAGGCCTAGTTAGGGTTAGGGCTCCAGTTTATAAGTCTGCATGCAGAGACGGACATACATACAAAACTACAGACAAGTAGACGGACAGACAGACAGACAGGGACGTAGAGAAGTATAGAGCCACAGAGACAGACCAAATAGCACCTGTAGGATCACATCATGTATGATTGGAAAATATAGGAGAAAATGTTAAAAACATCAGTTAACTCAATCACCAATGAACATGTTATCAACAATTCCAATGTCTTATATGTCTAATCTATAATTGACTATTCAGGGTTGATTTTAACAACATAATGGCAAAATCACAAAACGTTCAGACCCTGATCAAGGGGTTCCTGCACGAGCCCTCTGGTCGGGGTATACACTGTTTGCTTAGGACAAATGTACTTTTCACATGTATACTGTTTGTTATGACGAGAATACTCGTCGCTAGGGTTGAATGTGTAAATCTGTTTAGAGCTCTGCGGTTACATTGAAAGCTATGCCAATCTAAGAGATAGTGTCCTATAACCCTTTGCCTGCTGATCGCGACATTCCTAATTGTTGCAAACAGTTCAGATCCAGATACACGGAGTCTGATCTGGATCAAAACTGCTTGACACTCGTCTTTAGGTTTATTCACCTAAGGAATGTATAAATCTAAGTTTAATAACTTTTGCAGACGAACATTTCGAAGCAGACAATATCACCGCAGGATAAGCATTAACTAGAAACCCTTTAACCTGCTTGAAAAGTGTCGCCTGCTTTAATTGATAAAAGTTAGCTTTGGAGAATTTTGAGAGAAACATTGACACGGGTGTTAAACCCTTTGGATCCTGATCTCGATCTAAACTGCTTGCTAATTTTAGCCAGTTTGTAGCGGTTATCTCATTGTCGCACACAGCGCAAAGGTTTCAAATTCAATGCATCTAACGGTTTGTTCATTTCACATGACACATTCTTCCGGCTGTATTTGGGTGTGACTGCGACTGCGCATTTTGGAATTAAGTATAGGTTAGAGCATGTTTATTTCATACTACGGAATATAGTCCACGAGGCGCGGGACGCGCCGAGTGGACTATGTTCTGTAGTATGAAATTAACATGCTCTGACCTATTTAGCACCTGGCTTGGGCTCGAGAAAAATAAGAATACACTTCGTTTCTGCGTTTTTTGTTTCAGACGAAAAGTCATTTTATTTGTAATATTTTACAAAATTGAAAGATTATTTCAATGTGAAGTTTGGGACCTAAAGCAAGTTTATTCGCGCGCAACCATGGTATAACCTATTTAGCACTGGCTTGGGCTTGAGGAAAATAAGAAATGACGTGACCTTTCGTTTCTGCTTTTTGTTTTTAGACGAAAAATGTGAAGTTTATTGAAGTACTATATGTAGGCACATTTCATTAGCAATTGTCTTTAAAGTCTAAGTATCACTGTTCATTTTAAAAATAAAATATGAAGTCATCAAGCGTGTGCCGTTCCCCTCAGATCTCAACAATTTTTTTTAAAGACAATCTAGGCATTTAGATCCCGTTTTTTACAGTGGCGAAAACGTTATTCTTTGCCGTTTAAACGCAAACGAAAGGCAAACGCAAAACACTAATACATAGAAAACTACATGTACACCTTTTTGACAATTCTTACTTTTTATTTTTATCCGAGCAGCAAATACTTTGGAGCCTGATAAGACGCCGGGTTACCCGGTGTCTGATCATGCTCCAAACTGTTTGCCTTCGAAATAATAGTTTTAGCGTGAACGCGTCTATTGGGAAAGAATAACGTTTTCTCTACTGTACAGCTACAGCTAAAAAATGCATATATCTAGGTCTAGCGGGACGGTGTAGACCTAGACATATTATTGTTACTGTGAAATTCCTGTATTTCTTCAGCTTAAATATATTTCACTTACATTTCGATTATTTATCGTTACGCCTACAGAGCAGGCTAAAGGTTTTTGCAGTCGCTGGCAAATGTTGATGTTGATGTCAATTACCTTCAGATGACAGAAACGTGGACTATATTAAATAGTACATGGTTTTTAAAATTTACGCGATATAGTCAACAGCTTTTGAGGCACCTGATTGGTCGAGAGCTCCAATCCATGTGCTAAAGAATTTAAGCGAGCGGGCCTTTGTAACAATTGTCGTTTTGTTCATTTCATATGTCATTATTTGGGTGTGGCTGCTATCAATGGTCAACACATATCTCCCTACAAATGTAGGTCATTGCTTACAAACTGAACTTTTCCTATCAAGTAAATTTCACACTCAATTTTCACCAATCGGAAGCTGGCGTTGAAATTAGCCCGTACAGACCATGTACTATTTCGTCCAGTCTGCTCCGCTCACTTCCCGTCAATATAAACATATGTATATTTCCAACCACAATTACGCTTAACCCTAGTTTCAGCTCTCAGTTTCAGTCCGACAATTTAACACGAGTCTTGTCCTATATTTCTTCGGTGTTTTTTACGGAATTTTATGGTAGTTAACCCTTTACCCCATAGCCTGTTTCTAAGTTTGAAGATATAATGACCACTTAAAGCAGGTTGAAAGTAAAGCATTCAGCTTTACTTTCAGCATGCTTTCATCTACTATCTGCTAAGATAAAGCTACTATTTCTTATAGTGCTTTTACGTAATTGTATAAATAGAAACTATTTTCTTCAGTAGAGGAATAAATAGAGGCGTAAAAAGGCGTATTGATGGGGCAATGCATTAAGGGTAAAAGCTGTTCACTCACCTGTATCTTGAGCTCTGTATATTTCATCTTCATACCCCCTTTACAATCCACATGAACCCAGGGCTCCAGATTCAGGGCTGCCATAAGTTGACATAAAAAATCCTAAGATTTCGAAATTTGCATTTTTCAATTGCGAAATTACGAATCGTACCTTTTCCCCATAGCCTGTTTCTAGTTTTGTTGACACGTGAATACTTAAAGCAGACTGATAGTAAAGCAGAATGCGCCTTATGGCGCATTCTGCTTTACTTTCAGCCTGCTTTAAGCTACCATGTTCTAGAAAAAAAATCCGAAGATTTAGGAAAAATCCGGAGAAATGGCAGCCCTGCAGATTAGGGAATCTGAATAAATCCAACATTTTCTCACTTATTCAGCACTAAATCCAATGGTGTTTAACTACTCATTAGAATAATCTTTTTGAGACGATTCTAATGAGTTGTGACACCATAGGGTTTAAATGAGTAATAAAGATTTTAGTTTTTGAAATACTCTCCTTATCTGGAGCCCTGAAACCCTTTTCTTCATAGCCAGTAGTGAGATTCCTCTTTATCAACTGTGTTTACCATGGCTTGAGAGTATTAATGCAGAAAACTCTTATATCTAAGAGACAATTCTAAACAGTCAGTTAGAAGGAACTGATTGTGGGGAGAAAAGATTAATTACAAAGGTTTTCAGGGAGAAATCATTATTTAAAATATGTTTCAGGGAGAAATAATGATTTACAAACAGTTGAGTGGTGAAATAATTATTTACAAATGTAAACGTCATATATGGAGTTATTGTTTTTTTCGAAGGGTTTAGGGGAGAAATGGATTATTTTCAAAGGGTTTAGGGGAGAAATAATTGTTTCAAAGGGTTTTGGGGGGGATAAGGGAGAAACTATTGTTTTTTTTACCATCTCTTATCTGGAGCCATCAACTACATCTTTTCACCATCATTCATGCTTTCTTAAAAAGTAGGCATTCATGAATCATATATGCATTTTAAATAAAAACACAAGCTTTGTCAGATGAAAGAAGAAAATGCATATTGTTAAGTTTTGCTCTCTAAAATCGTGGTTTGACTCCAAGCTTCTCCCATTCTGATCAGGGCTTGGAGCCAGACTAAAAAGAAATTCTGGTGTCTACCTTCACTGGTGTTTGAACACTAAGTAATATTGTCTTCTGCAACAATTGATTTTTAGAAAAAGAATTATTTCAAATTAGGGTTAGTGTGTCAAAGAATTTGGATTCTGATCAGAGGCTGTGTAATTATGGGTATCATCAGGATCCAAACTAGTAAACACTATGTCTCTGCTAGCTTGCAAAAAAAATCGTTTTGACTGTTAACTGTCACACAGTGTAGAACCTGATCAAATTGTGAATTAACATGATCTGCTTGGTTTCCAATGTCCAAGAACTTCTTTCTTCTGACAAAGCTCCAGATTTACCCTAGTCCCGCATATTGGCGTCCTTTGCAAACAGTGTACACGTGAATAGTACACTTGTCCTATGCAAACAGTGAAAACCCAGATCAGAGGGCTCCTAGGAGCCCTCTGATCTGGGTCTTCACTGTTTGTTATAATGCCAAACATTGACAAAAACAACCCTTAAAAGTCAGAAATGGACTAGACTTAAATGGAAACTGGAATTGTCCATTTAAATGTTCAAGGGAGGAAAGAGTTAACCCATTGACCCTAGGGACACTTTTAAAAACAATGTACAGTGCTCCCTCTCTACACCGACATCTAATGAGAGACACAAATTGTGTGTGTTGTTCGGAGGGAGTCATTTTAGGGAGGGAAGATTAAATCTTGACTCACATTTGCAAACAGCTTGAATCCAGATCAGGATCTGGATCCAAGCTGTTTGCCACTCTTCATTATATTTATTCTATCAAAATGTACACTTTTATGAAACTTTGAGAAAAAACAGCAGACAACAATTTGATGCTTTTGCAGCAGTGAAAGCGTTAGACATAATTGTCCTGTTTAGGGTTGTTGTAAGGAGGGAGTCGTTGTTGGGAGGGCTGTTGTAGGGAAGGAGCATTGTATCTATGATTAGACCTAGACTAGAGGATTCCTATATGAGCCCTCTTATCAGGGTTTGCACTGTTTTTCATTGGCAAATATATTGTAAAACCAACTCTAAATATTTAAAAAAACAGACTGGACAGTCAAGGGTCCAGATAAGGGGACTATTTCATAAAACTAATGGACAGTCAAGGATCCAGATAAGGGGAATATTTCATAAAACTAAAATCTTAATGTCTTTTCCAAACCTTATGATGTCACTACTCATTAGAATTGTCTCTTTGAGTAGTCACACCAGTGTTTAATGCAGAAAAAAGGATTATAATGAGTAGTCGCACCATAGCGTTTGGTGCAGACAAAAAGCAGACAATAACTCAGTTTACCCCCTCTTATCTGGAGCCCTTGGACATACTAGGAAACTGCTATTGTCCATTCAACCCATTTTATGTGGGATACACTTTTAGGTGTACCTCTAGGCAAACAGTTCTGATCTCAGATCAGGCCCCGCATTGTGGGGCTTGATCTGAGATCACAACTGTTTGCTTCTTAGTCAATATCCTATCAGAAACTGTTAAAATCTTTTGGCAAACATTTGTGTTATACCCGCTGCAGACGACATTTTAAAATGGCCGCCAAATATTACCCAGCATACAATGGGTTAAAGTTTCAGGGGTCAATGAGTTTAAGAAATTGTGCATTTTAACTTTTTGTTTGTTGAACTTCTTTCTTAACTTGTGTTGTTTTGTAGCTTTAGTGGTTTTGCATGGTTCCCTTCTTTTACGTTTTTGCAGATCGGCTGGTTCCCTGCATTGAAGAGGATGATCACTGTTCATTAGATGATCCCCACATGAATAAAGTTGGATATGGCATGTATCAGTTCTCTCCCTTTATTGTAACAGTGTCTACAGAGTTGTCAAACCTGTTTTTATTACATCATGATTATATCATCAGGATTTTATTTTATCATTTAGGCTGAACACTGCAGGGCTGCCATAAGTTGACATGAAAAATCCTAAGAATTCCAAATTTGTATTGTTCAAGTGTGATTTTACGAATCGTACCTTTACCCCATAGCCTATTTCTAGTTTTGTTGGCATGTGACTACTTAAAGCAGGCTGGAAGTAAAGCAGAATGTGCCTTAAGGCGCATTCTGCTTTACTTTCAGCCTGCTTTAAGCCACCATGTACTAGGAAAAAAATCCGAAGATTTAGGAAAATTCCGGAGAAATGGCAGCCCTGACACTGGACTAGGTGTTTATCAATTGAAGGGTCTTTAATCATCCTCATGTTTATCAGGGCTCTAGATATTCTCCTTATTTTCCACAAAACCCTATGTTGTGATACTCATAAGAATCACATTGACTAGACGATTCTAATGAGTAGTCACATCATAAGATTTGGTAGAGAAATAATGATGTTAATAATTGAGATATGCACTTTAACCCATAATGTCATAGATATGCATTTGAACACACTTTATTTTTTCTTCCACTGAAGAAAATAGTTCCAATATATATAATCATGAATATGTATCAGAAGAAATTTTTTCTTTATTCTAGCAGATGGTTGCTTAAAGCAGGCTGAAAGTAAAGCAGAATGCACCTTCTGCTTTACCCTCAACCTTGTTTAATTGCTCACCTGTCTTCAAACTAGAAACAGGCTATGGGGTAATGGGTTACCCATTACTCCATTGCCTATTTCTAGTTTTGAAGACAAATGACCCCTTAAAGCAGGTTGAAAGTAAAGCAGAATGCGCCCTAAGGTGCATTCTGCTTTAAGCTATTACCAGGATATAGAAAATATTTCTTGTGGTCGATATTTATGACTATTATTTTGAACTAATTTCTTTAGTAAATGAATAAATTAATGGCGTAAAAGGCGTATTTATGGGGTAATGGGTTAAAATGGTCATTCAAATGAGTAGTCACATCATAAGGCTTTGTTGGGACATAAGGATTGTAGTACTTGAAATACTGGCCTAATCTAGAGTTCAGTGAGTCATTTTAATACTAGGGTATTTTTAGGGCTCCAGATAAGGGGAGTATTTTCAAAAACTAAAATCTTTATGCTTGCACCAAACCCTATGGTGTGACTACTCATTAGAATCGTCTCAAAGAGACGATTCTAATGAGTAGTGACACCATAGGGTTTAGTGTAGGTATGGCGGAGAAAAGGTTGAAATACTAGAGTTTACTCCATGTTATCAAGAGCCCTGGAATTTTACTGCATTTGAAAAGTGTTTATTAGTGTGTCTTCATATAAATGTAATCCTGAGTGAATTTCCTGGCTTTTGAATGTTGTGTATGTACTCTGATTGCTTGCATGATGTAAAATTAACAGAATCTGATGTACCATGTCACAAGAAAGAAAGGTCATTTAATGATAGATCAAGCAGTGAGGCTCTGAAACTTGCATATGAGCCATGCCATGACAAAACCTGCCTAATTGCATTTCAATATTGTACAGACCAAGCACTGTTGTCATCCCAGGCTCTGTATCTGAGTTTGATCTACACTGCCAAATACAATATATAATGTAGATAAAATGCTTTAGATGTATGTGTGTGTCGAACAGTGTAGATCAAGACCAGCCTCCACATCTTTGACACAACGTCTGGCCTTCATATACACTGTTTGAAATGGCAGGTTTTGTCATGGCAAAATAGAGTTTCAGGATTTGCGATCTCAGAAATTTATGTCTTTGTTGATGTAGAAAAATGGTGTTTTAGGCTTTAAGGCTTGGAAACTTTCATCTTTAATAATGTGGAAAATATTAATTTCAGGTTTTGAAATTTCGATATTTCTCTTTGTCTAGATGGAAAAAATAGACAGTGTAGTCCCTGATTTTCAGTGTAATTGTTGATCTTAATCTACACTGTTACCAGGGCTCTAAACTGAACAAAACCAACATTTTCTCGCTATGTCGGCACCAAATCCTATGGTGTTACTACTCATTAGAATCGTCTCGAAGAGACAATTCTTATGATTAGTAACACCATAGGGTTTTTTGCAGAAATAAAGATTTTAGTTTTTTAAATACTCCCGTTATCTGGTGCTCTGGATATGCATTCTTGTGACGTGGCTTACATATTAATGTTTGAGTTGAATTTTTAGCATGGTGACTTTTTGTTCTGTAAATGTCAGTCTTCAACCTTTGATTTCAAATTTAGATATCTTGGACTAGCGCTCTTTCAACACCATGTACTTGTTCAAAATATACTCATTACATTTACAATCAGTGTAGTCCCTGATCAGAGGGCTCCTATAAGGGTCTACACTGTTTGCCAATTTAGAGCAGTATATGTTAAACTACCCATAATTACAAGTAGACTGGATCATGGTTTGGTAACTAAAATGTTCCACAAGGGAACCTAATAACCACCAAGAGTTACTTAGTGTTGAATTAGACTCGAATTCACCTATACTTCTACAATTTCATTTGCCCATTTTTCAAACTCGCTAAAGTCAAATATATCAATATTTCTGAGTTAAAATATGACTTTGGCAGTGAAATATTTGCAATAAAGATATGTATGACTTAACCCCTTATCCATAGATATGAGTTTTTACGCTTTTAATTCATTCCTTCACTAAAGATAAGTGTTCCATGTTATACAATAATGTATGTAGAAGAAGTGAAATATTGCCTTTATCCTACCAGATGGTAGCTTAAAGCAGGTTGAAAGTAAAGCAAAATGTGCCGTGAGGCACATTCTGCTTTACTTTCAACCTGCTTTAAGTGGTCACCTGTGTTCAAAAGTTCAAAACTAGAAATAATCAAAAAGGTAAAGGGTTACATGTTCACCTGTAAACATCATGATTGTGCAAACAGTATAGGCCAAGATCAGGATAAGGAACCTTCTGATTAGGGTCTGCAGTTTAGAATGTTTTTGAAAAGTGGATACACAACCCCCTCAACATAAATGTGTTATTGGTTATTTTTCATGTGTTTAATTTTCAGTAGTTTTGTGAATTTGATTTTGGATGTTTTTTGTTAACTTATTTTAATTTATCTGTGTTGAAGGGAGCAACTTAAAAAATATGAATTAACAGTCCCTTTTGCTATTAGCATACGAGTATAGTTGCATTTTTGGAAAACCATGTAGATCCAGATCAGACAGTTCCTGTCTGATCTAGATCTACACTGTTTTCAAAAAGTATATATACTCAAATAGCAGGACAATGATTAAAAGCCAACTGGCTGATAAAATGTTATTCTTTCCTAGCAAATGTTTGAAAAAAGATTATACTTAAGTTTTAAAAAATAAATCTCATCATTTTATTAAAAAAGAAAAAAGTTGTTATTCTCATTTATTTATGTTTCATTTATAATGGAAAGAATATAATTTTATCATCTGTAGCATATTAGTTACATAATAGGAAATGCATTTAGGTTGCCATGGCAATGGTACAAAAAACAAAACATCGGACATAAAAGTTAGCCAATCATTTTGCAGCTTTCCATTACCCAGAGTTCCATGCTTATACCCAGCATGCATCATTCATCACATTGGATATTCTCATCTCGCTTTCAGGCCTTTTCAGCGCCCCCTCACATCATGGCTCCCTTACCCGGCGAAGCAAGCACCCTCAGCGAACCCCTATCACTGGCATAGCCAGCCCCGTTAAGGCTATCCCAAGCTCTGAGGTCACCCCTATTAGACATACAGGAAGTTTGGGGAGACCCGGTAACCCGCTACGAAGCTTTAGTGTTCCTGAGCCCCCGGGTTCATACACCAGTACCCCAACCACTCCCAAGCATATAGGTAATAACAGTTTCCCATTTTAAAAGGTGAAGGTCTCCTCTAGACTCAATGGAGTTTAGAGTGAACTAGTTTCCAAGATTCCCAGTAACATAACATAGTAGTAACTCTTTTATCAGACCATTCAGGGATCCTATTAAAGTTTCCCACTAAGAAATCTATCATTTTGAACTATATCATTGCCTAATAAGATAGGGAATTGATTTTCCAGGAAACAGTTCTGACTCATCTCAGACAGCTTAGGAGCTTTCTGATTTGGGTGTTTACTGTTTTCATAATCATAGGTATACACTAATAGCATTAGAAAGGTTAAGGCTATTTAAAAGTAATGGCAAATGCCACATCAGTTTTTAGTGCTTTGATTGAGTAATGGCAAATGCCACATCAATGCTTTCATTAAGTAATAACAAATACCACATCAGTGTTTTTAGTGCTTTGATTAAGTAATGGCAAATGCCACATCAGTACTTTCAGTGCTTTGATTTAGTAACAGCAAATGCCACATAAGTACTGTCAGTGCTATGATTTAGTAATGGCAAATGCCACATCAGTACTTTCAGTGCTTTGATTTAGTAAAGACAAATGCCACATCAGTACTGTCAGTGCTTTGATTGAGTAATTGCAACCACTGCATCAGTACTTTTAGTGTTTTGAGTAATGGCAAATGCCACATCAGTACTTTCTGTGCTTTGATTGAGTAATGGAAAATGCCAAATCAGTACTTTCAGTGCTTTGATTGGGTAACAGCTTAAGAAGAAATGGTTTGATAGAAGAGGCTACTGCTTCTATACACACCTATTCCCACATTACAAAGAAATCTCCAACAACCCATACTGTTAATTCCTAACATTATTGTCTATACACTATACTTACAACATTAACAGTAGACTCTCCCTTAATATCAGCATGACCACCCAACCCTTAGACAATAGATTTCTAACCTAGCCCACTCCTAACACCTGCATGCTTTACTCATTTTGCTCACAGCTTGTTTTGCAGCATCAAAAGGAAGATTTTCTGCTTTATTTGCACTCAGTATCTACCATATACCGTACCCCAATTAAACATCCGTGTGTATTGCAATAAGGCTTACAATAGACTGAAATAAAAGCAGAATGTATTTTGCTTTACTTTCCCCATTGAAGCCTACACTTGTATTATGCAAACAGTGTAGACTCCTATCAGAGGGCTCACACAATAGCTCTCTGGTAAGGGTCTGCACTGTTTGTCATTTTACAATACAATATTTAAAAAAAAAGATAATCTTAAGTAGTGAACATTAATGTTCTTTTGAAATTTCAGGAGTCATTTTCCTCTTTCTTTTGTTAAGTGTCTATTAGTGCTTTATTTGCCGCGCAAAAGAAAGTGAGATTAAACATTTACCCCATAGCCTGTTTCTAGTTTTGAAGACAGGTGACCACTTAAAGCAGGTTGAAAGTAAAGCAGAATGTGCCTCCAGGCACACTCTGCTTTACTTTCAGCCTGCTTTAAGCTATCATCTGCTGAGATAGAGAAAGGATTTCTTTTGGTGTATACTCAAGACTGTATAAAATGAAACTATTTTCTTCAGCTTAGGTATGAATTATTAGCTTGAAAAGGCTTATTTATGGGTTAATGGGTGAAGCTGAATTGTAATTGTTTCATTATTAGATTACCTATATTCTATATAGTTACATGCCTCATTAATACAACCATCATTTATTTTATAAAACTGTTTAGTATTTAGTCAGGGCTCCAGATTAAGAGAGAGTAAACAGAACAAATCCAACATTTTCTAACTCATTTTAGAACCAAATCCTATGGTCTTACTACTCATTAGAATAGTCTCTTCGAGACGGTTCTAATGAGTAGAAACACCATAGGGTTTAAAACAGAAATAAGATTTTAGTTTTAGAAATACTCTCCTTATCTGGAGCCCTGTTTAGTTTGCCTCTAGTATATTTCAAATGAATTTGGTTATGTTATCTTGGATACTTATTTGTTAAAATTCTAACAAAGGTTAAAGATATATAGTAAAACTCTCTCATGCATACTTTCATCATTAACCCATTTTATGCTGGGTAATATTTGGCGGCCATTTTAAAATGTTGTCTGCAGCAGGTATAACTCAAATATTTGCAAAATATTTTAGCAGTTTCTGATAGGATATTGACTTAGCTGGAAACAATTTTGATCTCAGATCAGGCCCCACAATGTGGGGCCTGTGAGATCAAAACTGTTTGCCTAGAGGGGTTACTGGACATTTCCCTACCCTGTTGCGTTCGCGCCTGTCAGTTCGCTACCCAGGCTGTTTGCCTAGAGGTACACCTAAAAGTGTATCCCGCATAAAATGGGTTAAAGTTATAACAGGGGCCCTTTCATAAAACTTTGTACGACAAAAACAATTGTAAGTCAAAACTTTAAAATACCTTTAATTTCTGATTTCTGTATCTAATCCTGTCTTGATTTTGTACAATGTATAGGGATGATAAACTGTATGTTTAAATCCTAAATAAAATGTATTCTGTATTCTGATTCTTGAAAAGACAATTCCAAGACAGGATAATACTAAATGAGACTTATAATCTGACTTAATTACAACAACATTTGTTGTACAAAGTTTTATGAAATGGGCCCCAGGGCTCCAGATAAGGGGAGCATTTAAAAAAAAAATGGTTTGTTTCTGCATTAAACCCTATGATGTTACTACTCATTAGAATCGTCTCTTCAAGACAATTCTAATGAGTAGTAACACCATAGGATTTTGTGTTAAAATGAGTGAGAAAATGTGAGATTTGTTAAGTTTGCTCACTCTTATATGGAGCCCTGCATACCATGCTTACACATGAACCCATAACGATCAACTGATGCACAGTGTATGCATCATTTACAAATTGTACCTTCTAAGAGTACACTTGTCCTGTACAAACATTGCTGTACCAGACCAGAAGCCTCTCGGAGGAACTTTCTGATTAGGATCTGCACTGTTTATCATTTTGCAACTTATAATTGAAGGTTTGTCATTTAGCAATATATGACAAGAACAACCCTCTATTGTCAAAAACAAATGGATTTAATTGGAAAACGGAATTTGAAAGGGTCTCTAAACTTTGGTTGGCTACACATAAATAATAAATGCAGAAAGATGGAGAAAAAAGCTAGTGATAAAATTACCAACTTAGTGATTAGATAAGAGGGAGTAAAATTCAGGTTTAACTTTACCAATATTTTCTTTTTTATGCCTGTACCAAACCCTATGGTGTGACTACTAATTTGAATTTTCTCGAAGAGACAATTCAAATGAGTAGTGACACCATATGGTTTTATTGCACAATGCAGAAAGATTGAGAAAAAGGCTAATGATAGAATTACCTACTTAGGGCTCCAGATAAGAGGGAGTAAAATTCATGTTTACCAGTTTTTTCTCTTCTATGCCTGCACCAAACCCTATGATGTGACTACTCATTTGAATCGTCTTGAAGAGACGATTCAAATGAGTAGTGACACCATAGTTTTTTTTTGCAGACATACAGATTTCAATTTTTGAAATACTCCCCTTATCTGGGACCCTGCTTGAACTATTTGACAAAAACTAAATGTAGCCTGTTTGTATCATTACAGTAAAACCTCAACAAACAACCACACCCTATAAGAAGAGCCCCGCCCCCATTTCTAGCGGACCAATCAAGCCACGGTCTATGATGCCACCAATGGTTTCACCTAAGTCCGCCCCTGAAGTCACGAAGACTGGCAAAGAAGCAGACCCAGACCTTCAGGTATAGTTTAAGAGTGTTGTGATATCTTATTTAAACTATTACCCCATAGCTTGTTTCTAGTTTTGAAAATAGGAGACTACTTAAAGCAGGTTGAAAGTTAAGCAGAATGCACCTGAAGGTGCATTCTGCTTTACTTTCAGCCTGCTTTAAGCGACCACCTGCTGGAATAAAGAAAATACTCCTTATGATACATATTTATGACTGAATAATTGGAACTATTTTCCTCAGTGGAGGAATAAATTAAGAGGCATAAAAAGGCATTTTTATTGGGTAATGTGTTAAAACTGACTAGCTTCCAGATTGAGCATAATAAAATAGTAATATGTAAATATGTCAAACCTTTACCCTACATGTTATTGTCTGTCTGTCTGTCTAGTTTGTTTATTTGTACTCAAACATTTTCAGCCTGATTTTCATCATATAGTTAAACCTTTTAATGATGGCAACTAAATTGTGTTAAATGTTAGGTGTTTAAGGCAGATGACTGCATAATGTATGGTGATAGTAAAGCAAAAAGCTCCTTTAGGAGCTTTCTGTTTTCTGTCACCATGCTGTAAGCTGTCACATGTCTCTCATACACTTAATTAGCCTTCTCTCTAGTGGTCATAATGGTATATAAAATATAAAAAGTTTTTCTGCATTTATTGGATGCTTTGTAGCATAAAGAGTTTGGAAAAGTTCATACATTGACATTTCAAATATCTTAGGCGGAGTTATGCTGCTCGAGGGGCATATCTTGTTCTCTGGAATCTCTTGTTGCAATTTCTTGAAGAAAGTCTCATATTTTACGTTTGACAAGTTAACCCATTACCCCATAGCCTATTTCTAGTTGAAAAAACAGTTTACCTTTTAATCGATTACCCCATAGCCTGTTTCTAGTATTGAAAATTGATAATTACTTCAAGCAGGCTGAAAGTAAAGCAGAATCCGCATTAAAGTGTATTGTGCTTTACTTTTAGCCTGTTTTAATCCATTACCCCACAGCCTGTTTCTAGCATCGAAGACAAATGACCACTTAAAGCAGATTGAAAGTAAAGTAGGATGTGTCGTAAGGCAGATTCTGCTTTACTTCCAGCCTGCTTTAAGCTACAATCTGCTAGAATGGAGAAAATATTTCTAACGATAAATATCCATGAAGGTATAAATTGGAAATATTTTCTTCAGTGGAAGAATAAATGAAAGGCGTAAAAAAGCATACTTATGGGGGAATAGGTAAAGCTACAATCTGCTAAGATAAAGAAACTATTCATTATAGTGCATTTCAATGACTGAATGAAGCTGAATTATTTTCTTCAGTGCCGGGGTAAATTAAAGGCATAAAAATGAGTATTTATGGAGTAATGGGTTAAATAAACCTGCTTTGTTTTTCAGCCTGCTTTAAATCCCCATTTAGCAAGGTACCTGAAATGCCTTTTGTATTTCGTTTTTAGAACTTGCTAAATGAGGACTACTTTTCTTATTGTAGAAAAAATATATAGAGGCGTAAAAAAAACGTCTTTAGGATGTATTTGGTTAATCATAACGGTCACTTAACCCATAACCCCAGAGCCTGATTCTTGATTTAAAAACATGTGATTACTTAAAGTAGGTTGAAAGTAAAGCAGAATGCACCTTAAGGTGCATTCTGCTTTATTTTCAGTCTGCTTTAAACTATCATCTGCTATGAGGTGGAAGATTTTTCTTTCGCTGCATATTTATGACTGTATAAAATAGAACCATTTTCTTTAGAGGAGGAATAAATTAAAGGTGTTATTAGGCGTATGTAAGGGTAAATGAGTAAATACAGGCGTGACAGTATAAGCTACACATATTGGCCTTTAAGAATTGAAGTTGTATTTTCGTATCGTTTCAGAAGTCATTGAGTACGGAGGAATTAACCGCTGAGATGGCCAACTTGGAAGGTTTAATGAAGGACTTAAATGCTATCACACAGCAGGACTTCGAATGCTAGCGAAGACTTCAGTAGTGCTTCAGGACTTGGAATGCTAGCAAAGACTTCAGTCGTGCTTCAGGACTTTGAATACTAGCGAAGAGTTCAGTCGTGCTTCAGATCAGACTGCATATATAATTTTACTTGGTAACCAAGTTCATGTCATGGTTACTACTGGTGACTTAAGGACATTTCAAGTTACTGTTGGTAACCAAGGTCATTGCATGGTTACTATAGGTTACCAAGGTCATTGCATGGTTACTATTGGTAACCAAGATCATTGCATGGTTGCTATTAGTAACCTAGGTCATTTCCGAGTTACTATTTGTAACCAATTTCATTATATAATAACTAATGGTAACCAAGGTCATTATAAAGTTACTAATTTTAAACATGGACATTTCAGGGTTGCTATTAGTAACCAAGGTCATTTCAGGGTTGTGGATTAAAGATCCCCTTTGTTCGTGTCATTAAGCTAAAGACGTTTTTAGCTGGTTCATTTGCCATATTATGTGAAGAGCTGCAAGCACAAGGCTCCAGATATGAGGGGATAAAATGAACAAATTCAATGTTTTCTCACTCAATTCAAACCGACGCCTATGGTTTTACTACTTATTAGAATCTTCTAGACGATTCTAATGAGTAGTAACACCATAGGGTTTAATGCAGATATAAAGATTTTAGGTTTTGAAATACTCCGCTTATCTGGAGCTCTGATTAGCATATTAATTCCCAGACAAAACTGGTGAAAACAAGTGTTATTAACATTGCACAAACTTTGAGTGACAATAAAAAAACCAGGATGGGGAATAGTGCTGAGATGAAAGCAGTTGTTCAACGAATGTCTTCGTCCCTAAGAAAGGCGGAAAAACGTGCCAGGACATTGTATTGGAGTCTTTGAAACAATGGTGCTGGTTGGAACGTTCATTGATGCAAGGCCAAATACATAGAAAATGCCTTATACAACTGAAATTTACATGAAGGGAAGAGAAACAAGACTTAGATGAAAGGCCACTTAAGCCTGGCATTTTACAGTGGAGAAGATGCTATTCTTTCCTGTTTAAAAGAAAGTACATGTAAATGCAAAAAACAATGCAATAATAGTTATAAAAAGACAGGTTCTTATAATAAGGGGAGTATTTCAAAAACTAAAATCTTTATTTCTGCATTAAACCCTATGGTGTCACTCACTACTCATTAGAATTGTCTCGCAGACACCATAGGATTTGGTTCTAAAATAAGTGAAAAATGTTTGGAGCCCTGTATGGACAATTGTTTAAGCATTAAAGCATTTATTGGGAAAGAATAACGTCTTCACTGCATGAAGGTCTGCATTATTCATCCAGTGAAAGATGAGCATTAAAGGTTAAAGCTTATTTAACAGCATTAAGGGAAATGAAATGTGACAAAATGGCGCGACATGGATTCAATTTCAAAATATGGCAACACAATAACTTTGAAAAGAGAGGAAACATGTGGAAATGTGTGAGAAATAAAGGAAGTTTTGTTTCCATGGCGACTGAACTGGTTACTATGGGAGTGACATATAGAACTTGTTATAAGAAATACAAGTTTAACCCTTATCATGCTAAGCGGGAATTGGCTAACATTTGCAAACAGTTTGGATCCAGATCAGACGCCGCGTAACGCGGCGTCTGATCTAGACCCAAACTGTTTGTCACTCATTTACTACTTTTCTTGAGTTGAAAAAAAATCATAAAAACTGATTGTGATTTTTGTTTTTGCATATAATAGATTTGAAGCAGACGACAATTCAGCATGATAAGGGTTAACATATGATGCAGTCAAATGTGTTGAAATGGTTTATATGAACATGCTGCTGATTTTTTATCAATGATCAATATGTTTCTTTAACTGTGGGAGAAGAAGAGGAGGTGTGTTTGTTTTATGACTTTTGTGAGTGCAGAATAATGTTCCATTGGTGGGGGATGGTGTAGTTGCACAAAGAATTAGAATGGCAGCGAATAGTTTTACAAACATAGTAGTGAATAGTTTTACCATGTCATAATGTTGTGTGTCCTGTATATACGTGTAAGGATATGTGCCCATTCTATATGTTGGATAACAAGGAAATAAGTGTCTTGAGTGTTGCCGAGTTCCAGATAAAGGGAGTATTTCTAATACTAAAATCTTCATTTCAGCATTAAACCCAATGGTGTCACTACTCATTAGAACCGTCTCATTGAGACGGTTCTAATGAGTAGTGACACCATAGGATTTGGTGCTGTAATGAGTGAGAAAATGTTTGATTTGTAAAGTTCACTCCCTATTATCTGGAGCCCTGGTGTAATAATTATCCTACAATAACAGTGACATCTTCCACCCGAAAATCGTTCAAAATGGTCCCTGTTCAGATTCCTAGTTACTCGGTGTTTGAATTGGAACCAAGTTCTTTGGAAAGTTACAGAAATAATAGACTAGTTTGTGAGAAGCATATTGGTACCTGAACAAGCCCTTTACAGGTAGAAAGAGAAATTGGTTCCGAACAAATGGCATGAATCAAAATATTTCTCTTCGATAACAAACTGTTGATAACAGATAATTAGCACAATATTTTGTTTGCTTCGAAATGCTTTTATGCCAAACAATTATTTTTATGAATTTTATGTTTTTAGTGTGAACGACTTTACCTAATACAAGTGTTTTAATGTAAACAGTGAAGATACAGAGCTAGATCACTGTCAAACGAGTAATAAACAACAATAGATTTGTTGTATTTTTGACAGGTAGCAGCTTTACCCATTTGTGCCTAGCGTCCTATAAAAGGGGCATAGGCAAACAGTGTAGACTCTGGTCAGATGCTGCTTTATAGGCAGACAGTGTAGACTCTGATCAGATGCTGCTTTATAGGCAGACAGTGTAGACTCTGATCAGATGCTGCTTTATAGGCAAACAGTGTAGACTCTGATCAGATGCTGCTTTATAGGCAAACAGTGTAGACTCTGATCAGATGCTGCTTTATGCAGCATCTGATCAGAGTCTACACTGTTTGCTGATAAGAATTTCAATATAAAATAAAATGAAAGTTTAGACCAGACGTCCCTTATATCAAAAATGGACTTTTTCAATATTCATTGTATAAGCATGGAAGAATCCATTGAATGCAAATAAGTTAATACGTGAAAAAGTAATGCAGAAGGCTCCTGTAGGATTTTTCTGTATTACTTTTTACAATGAAATAGAAATCTCCTTTAGGAGCTTTTTGTTTTATTGTTAACCTTGTTTGAAGCTGTCACATGTCTGTTATAAAATATAAGCCTTCAATTTAGAGGTCGTAATAGAGACAGGGCTCCAGATAAGAGGGGGTAAATTGAACAAATCAGACACTTTCTCGCTCATTTTACCACCAAATCCTATGGTGTTACTACTCATTAGAATCATCTCGAAGAGACGATTCTAATGAGTAGTGACACCATAGGGTTTAATTGAGAAATAAAGATTTTAGTTTTTGAAATACCCCCCTTATCTGGAGCCCTGATAGAGACATTGACATCAGTTTGGTGAAGTTTCTCAGTTATGGTCAACTGTTTGCTACCGAGGTGCTGACAGCATTGATCAAAAAGCCAGTAAATTATATTTATAATTTTTTATTTATACTGTAAAAACATTGAGTAACCCAACTGTGAAGACCATGCTTGCAGTTGATGGCATTATCTAGATAAATTGGGTAATTGATGTAAAAAACATGTGATGCATTCTTTAATTTGCATCATTTATTTGTACAGCATCATTTATGCATGATAAAGTAAAGGAAGGTGCTAAAGAAATGATGAAATGATTGCACTTTTTGTGAACTTCAAATCATTATGACAATAAATGTATTTTAAAGTAAATTATGTAATTGTGCACAGTGGTAGTACATTTTATATTTGCTGGTAACACCCACCGTATAGTTAAACCAATCAAAAAGTGTTGATTGTTCAACCAATCGAATGTCTGCAATTATCAAACAATCAAAACTCTACATTGACAAATTATGATTTTTGGCCTAATTAATCATTAGTTATCTACAAAGTTTGCTAAATTATCACTATCATTAATAGAATTAATTGTGGGGTTGATGTCAATCATTAATAAGAACGGTATTTCGCCAGAATGTTTAAGAAGGTTAATCAAAGGGCTTCCAAATTTACCCTTTTATATATGACACATACTTTGTCCCAAGAAATAAGACCATCATCCATTCTATAGAATAAACAAATAACCCTTTCCACTTGACACATCCTACATCATGTCAGGTGACTGCTTAAAGCAGGCTGAAAGTATAATAGAAAGTCCCTTTCAGGAGATAAATGTTTTATTTTCAGCCTACTCGACAATCTGTCCTTAACTTTGCAAGAAAAATATAAAAAACAGGTTGATTTAATTATGGCCAGGTTTAAAGTTAAAAAAGGGCATTATTTAAGGAAGTAGGACACTAATTTGCTGTCAACATGTAGACAATATTGAAGTTGATAGTAGAGTTCAGTTTAAATTCTCTTTGCAGTCAAAGCCATTACTTTCTTAAAACGTTTCTAGTATTGAAATACTCTTTTTGTCTTTAGCTCAGTTAAGTGCCATTATCAACTCAATGACTTGAATTAGTTGGGTATAAATAATTAGCTTATGCAGGACTATATTTTGGGAGTGTTTGTCAAACTCAATATTTCCAAACCTTTTTTCTTTTTGCCTAAACAAAACCCGATGGTGTGAATACGCATCAGAATCATCTTGTAGAGATGATTTTGATGAGTACGGACACCATAGGGTTTGGTGCAGAGATAAGGATTTAAAATGGGGGAAATACTCTCCTTTATCTGGTGTCCTGTGCATGTAGTAACTTCTCTGGTAGAAGCATTTATTTCTGTCTCATTTGGATATGCTGAAAGTCAGGGCTCCAGATAACGGGGGAGTAAAACCAACATTTTCTCCCTTTTTTCAGCCTCAAATCCTATAATGTTCCTACTCATTAGAATCGTCTCTTCTAGACGATTCTAATGAGTAGTGACACCATAGGGTTTAAAGTTAACACTATACAAGAATTTTAATATATTACCCCGGGTATATTCAGGGCTCACATCTTAATTTTACATGAAACCCTATGGTGTCACTACTTTTTAGAATCGTCTCGAAGAGACAGTTCTAATGAGTAGTGACACCATAGGATTTTGTGCTGACATGAAGGAGAACATGTTTACTTCATTTTATCTGGAACCCTGAGTTTAACATTTTATATTACTACTGGTTGTGTTATGTCTTTATGTTTCTATGTCATTTCTGTTGTGTCTTGTGATTTATTGTTAAACACATTAATTATCAAAAGCCGTTTTTTTTTTTAACTGCTTCGGTTTTTATACAGAAAAATTGTACATGTATTTATGATTTGCCATAATATATTACCTTGTAATTTTTCTTATGAATTGCAGCGTTGTGAACAAATTTTTAATTTTAAACTTTTAATTTACCGGTAGCCAAATTAACTAAGCTTACATCAAAATAGTGTTTTCTGAGATGTTTTGATACAAGGGAGGATACGTTACTCTTTCCCGTTTAACCCTTTGAACCCTAGTCCCGCATATAGGCGTTCTTTTCAAACAGTGTACATGTGAATAGTACACTTGTTCTATGCAAACAGTGAAGACCCTGATCAGAGGGCTCCGAAAGGAGCCCTCTGATCAGGGTCTTCACTGTTTGTCATAATGCCAAACATTGACAAAAACAACCCATAAAAGTCAGAAATGGACTAGACTAAAATGGAAACTGGAATTGTCCATTTAAAGTTTCAGGGAGGAAAGAGTTAAACGCAAACAAAACGCAAACGCATTGTAATAAAACACAGTAGATGACAACTTGTCAGCAATTCTGACTACTTATTTTAATCCGAGTATCAAACAGTTTGGAGCCTGATCAGACGCCGGGTTACCCGGCGTCTGATCTGGCTCCAAACTGTTTGCACTTGAGATAATAGTTTTTGTGTAAACGCGTTTAATGGTAAAGAATAACGTCTTCTCAACTGTAATAATTTTCCTCAACATAAATACCACAGAACGCCGTTACCCTGTTCCTCTACAGAAGTGCCACAAATTAGTACTCGTTGGTGTTAAGCCATTACTCCATATATACACATTTTCACTCATTTGATTTATTCCTCCACTGGAGAAAATACTTCAAATTTAAATAGTCATGACTATATATCATAAGAAATGTATTCTTTATTCTAGCAGATCGTAGGTTAAAGCACATTCTGCTTTACTTTCAATCTGCTTTAAGTGGTGACCTCTTTCCAAAACAAGAAACAGGCTATGAGATGGTAGCTTAAAAGTAAGGTGATAGGAAAGCAGAAATTTCCTCTTTGAGCTTTCTACTTTAGTTTTATCATCAGGAGTATCTATGGAGTAATGGATTAAGATAGAGTTAAAATTAGTGCTCCAGGGGAAATGGACAAAACCTTGATGAGTGATGTTTTACGAGTTTTTGTACAAGTTTTACAGATATATGTTGTGACCTATCATCATTGTTTTATACATTTATTTCTTCTGATGTCTGTTTTATAAATTCTGATAAGAGTCATTATATTTTGATATAGCAAAGTCAACGTCATATCACGAGAATCATTTTGTATCGGAGATTTAAACATTTCGTATGTTGCCTGTAAGACTTGTGTCAGTATGTAACGTATAACAGAATTCCAGATAAGGGGAGTATTTCAAAAGCTTAAATCGTTATGTCTGCACCAAACCCTATGGTGTGACCACTCGTTAGAATCGTCTCTTCGAGACGATTCTAATGAGTGGTCACACCATAGAGTTTGGTGCAGACATTAAGGAGAAAATGTTGAAAAACTTGTTTGATACGGAGCCCTAAATATTATAAAGATATTGAAGGTGGATACTACAGAATTGCAGGCCACATCATGATTTGTTTGTAACATCTCTGTATTATCATTCATTGTATACAAAACGCATTATTTGCCATGTAAACATTTTATTAAATAAAGATAAAGAAATGGAATACTGCTAAATTGAGTGTTCAGTGCTTTGTGGTTCCTTTCTTTCTCCCTTCTAGATCGCCTAATCTTCCGCTTAAAAATCGCCGTCCCCTGAATTGAAATTCGGAGTGAACTTCAATCAGCTTGTTTATCTTCCATTGGACATTAAGTGGGAGGGTATGGGAGACCACGGGAAACCATGCCGACTCCACCCCATATTGCAAAGCATCTGTTGTGTTCACGGGCTGTTTAACATATGATGGAGTTGGAACCCTGACACCAGTTGATGGTAATATCAATTCCGAGAAATATATTGAAACTCTAGTTACACATTTGTGGCCAGTTATTGTTAAAACACTCTAAAAAAGGCCCTACAGTTCCCAACATGACTATGCTAACCGGCACAAATCTAGACTCGCCATCGAATGGTAAAGGAACGATAATATGCCGACAATGGTTCGCCCAGCCTAAAGCCCAGACTTAAATATAATAAAAAATGTGTGGAAATCTTTGAAAACTTACTTGTGCAAGCGTGCAGTGAATATCAAAATTAAGGATGAGCTTATCAGACATGTTCTTGGCATTTGGGATCGTTACAGTCAGGCCTATGTACAATCACTATATTAGGGTATTCCAAGAAGAATTTGGCATATTCTGAGAGAAAACGGATCTATTTCAAAATACTGAAAGTTTCAGGTAAGTTGGAGTTGCAGTTTTGAGTTGGTTGATGTTTAAAGTTTGCATGTGCTTAGAGTATAGAACAAAACGGCAGCCATTTTGGGGAAAGACTTATGCGCCTCGACTGTATCTTTGCAACTGTTCATTTTAAGACCTCGTAATTCACAGTATTCTAACATGGCATTCAATGCCAGTTTCAAGTCCTGGACATTTGAAATAATCAAACTTCACAGTATTATCTGCTTAGAAGAGAATGTATAAAAGAAACATTAGCTTTGTATAATCATCGTTCAAAACAGTTTTCATATATTGAGATGAACATTACAAATGACTGTATTTGGTGGACTGGGCCCGTTTTACTAAACAACTTACGCAAATTATTTGCGTAAGTCAAAATTTTAAATTTTAATTTATATTTTTTTATTATCACTTGCTACAAACAGCTTTTAGCGCGTCCTCTGATCTGGCTATTTGCTGTTAGCAAACGTTAATGATCGAAAAATAAGAGTTAAACGATTATATTTACATTCACCCTGTAAAGTCTATATGTAATCGTATTAAAAATATGCAGGTCATCCCTCATTGAACCTTCAAATCGAAACTGGTTCCAGCCAGTTAAAAAGAGGGCGGAGTCTCCGCCAGAGAGATAGCGACCAGCTAATGGTTGCTATGGCGTGTAATTAAGCTAAAATAAACATGCGCGACCTAAATTTTAAAATATACTTTAATAATACATACATTGTATTTAAGTTGTATTGTTTATTAAGTGTTCGTTAAGCACACAGCGACAGTTTACTGGGTAAAAACTTGACTTTGTAATCAACTCCGAAACATGTATTTTGGACTACTTTTCACACCTTATATTATAGAGATCGAAGGCTGTTTCATCCAGGATTACATCTATCAAACCTATTTGGCCGGTATATAATATATTCATTTACATGAAAACAAATCTGGTCAAAATACACATTAAATGGACAAGACAGAAAATAGAAATATAAATATCAGGAATAAACAACATCTTTTTGCCCTTCACTCGGTATAAACACATTAGCTTCGCAGGGTAAGGTTATCGTAAACTTTTGCGTAAATAGTTTAGTAAATCGGGTCCCAGGAAATCAAACAAGTCATTCAAGAATAGGCGATACGTTTTCACAATGTCTTTCTCCTGTCTCACATGCACCAACTTTGAATGTCTTCTACAGTACTCCCTCCTTACAACGACCCTCTCAACAACGAATCCCTCCTTACAACGACCCTCTCAACAACGAATCCCTCCTTACAACAACCCTCTAAACAACGAATCCCTCCTTACAACGACCCTCTCAACAACGAATCACTCCCTCCTTACAACGACCCTCTCAACAACAAATCCCTCCTTACAACAACCCTCTCAACAACGAATCCCTCCTTACAACGACCCTCTCAACAACGAATCCCTCCTTACAACAACCCTCTAAACAACGAATCCCTCCTTACAACGACCCTCTCAACAACGAATCACTCCCTCCTTACAACGACCCTCTCAACAACGAATCACTCCCTCCTTACAACGACCCCCTCAACAACGAATCCCTCCTTACAACAATCCTCTCAACAACAAATCCCTCCCTCCTTACAACGACCCTCTCAACAACGAATCCCTCCTTACAACAACCCTCTCAACAACGAATCGCTCCTTACAACGACCCTCTCAACAACGAATCCCTCCTTACAACAACCCTCTCAACAACGAATCCCTCCTTACAACGACCCTCTCAACAACGAATCCCTCCTTACAACAACCCTCTCAACAACGAATCCCTCCTTACAACAACCCTCTCAACAACGAATCCCTCCTTACAACAACCCTCTCAACAACGAATCGCTCCTTACAACGACCCTCTCAACAACGAATCGCTCCTTACAACGATCCTCTCAACAACGAATTCCTCCTTACAATGACCCTCTCAACAAAGAATTCCTCCTTACAACGACCCTCTCAACAACGAATCGCTCCTTACAACGACCCTCTCAACAACGAATTCCTCCTTTCAACGACCCTCTCAACAACGAATTCCTCCTTACAACGACCCTCTCAACAACGAATCGCTCCTTACAACGACCCTCTCAACAACGAATTCCTCCTTACAACGACCCTCTCAACAACGAATCACTCCTTACAACCACCCTCTCAATAACGAATCGCTCCTAACAACGAATTCCTCCTTACAACGACCCTCTCAACAACGAATCGCTCCTTACAATGACCCTCTCAACAACGAATTCCTCCTTACAATGACCCTCTCAACAACGAATTCCTCCTTACAACGACCCTCTCAACAACGAATCGCTCCTTACAACGACCCTCTCAACAACGAATTCCTCCTTACAACGACCCTCTCAACAACGAATTCCTCCTTACAACGACCCTCTCAACAACGAATCGCTCCTTACAACGACCCTCTCAACAACGAATTCCTCCTTACAACGAATCACTCCTTACAACGACCCTCTCAACAACGAATCGCTCCTTACAACGACCCTCTCAACAACGAATTCCTCCTTACAACGACCCTCTCAACAACTAATCGCTCCTTACAACGACCCTCTCAACAACGAATTCTTCCTTACAACGACCCTCTCAACAACGAATCGCTCCTAACAACGACCCTCTCAACAACGAATTCCTCCTTACAACGACCCTCTCAACAACGAATCACTCCTTACAACGACCCTCTCAACAACGAATCGCTCCTTACAACGACTCTCTCAACAACGAATTCCTCCTTACAATGACCCTCTCAACAACGAATCGCTCCTTACAACGACCCTCTCAACAATGAATTCCTCCTTACAATGACCCTCTCAACAACGAATCATTCCTTACAACGACCCTCTCAACAACGAATTCCTCCTTTTAACAACCCTCTAAACAACGAATCCCTCCTTACAATGACCCTCTCAACAACGAATCCCTCCTTACAACGACCCTCTCAAGAACGAATCTTTCCTTACAACGACCCTCTCAACAACGAATCACTCCTTACAACGACCCTCTCAACAACGAATCACTCCTTACAACGACCCTCTCAACAACGAATCACTCCTTACAACAACCCTCTAAACAACGAATCAATCCTTACAACGAATCTCTCCTTACAACGACCCTCTCAACAACGAATCCCTCCTTACAACGACCCTTGCCACAGTTCCTTAAACTGAACAATTATGTCTAACATTTTTAATGTTGCAATATCGTCTGCTTTAAATTGTCGTCTGCTGTTTTTCTCAAAGTGATATAATGGATATTTTGACAGAAAAAATAATTACAAGTGACAATCAGCTTGAATCCAGATCATACGCCGCGTTACTCGGTGTCTGATCTGGATTTAAGCTATTTGCAAATGTAAGCCGATTTCCCTCCCTAAAACGACTCCCTCCGAACAACGCACATACTTTTTTGTCTCCCATTGTGTATCGTTGCAGAAAGCAAGCGCTGTATCTATCGTTACTAATGAATCTATACATTTTGATTGTCTGGTATCGAAAAGGCGCCATTTATCTACATTATAGCGAACTATGTAAATACAGTAAATCCTCGCTATTACGACCACTAAAACGAAGGCTAATTGAGTGTATAATAGACAGGTGACAGCTTAAAGCAAGGTTACAGTGAAACAGAAAGCTCCTATAGGAGCTTTCTGTTTCACTGTCACCTTGCTTTAAGCGGTCACCTACCGTAAACACCCAAAAATTTAACATAATTTAGTGGTCGTAATAGCGAGGTTTTACTGTATCATGTTTGTATATTTTTATATGGATATGCGTGAGAGGGGCTTTATAATTAGAATCTGCTGTTTTCGTCATAATGCAAAACAGGTAAATCTTAAATTGTCAAAAATAGAAAAAAAATAGCCGGAAACTGGACCTGTCAACATGAAGTATTTAGGGCCATAGTTTTCGTGTTCGAGATTAATTACAGTCGGACTGCAACATCTCGAACTCCGCTAAGTTTATCGGCGGTAGTGGTCCAATGGTAATACATTGATCTATGGTACCAGGGGTCGTGAGTTCGCTCCCCAGCCGGACCAGCGGTCGGACTAGGGGATTTTTTTCTGAATCCCCGATGATGTATATGAATGTTCTTGAGCAAGACATGTACCGCGAACTGCTCCTCTCCACCCAGGGGTTAAAATGGGTTACTGTGAAGGGTCTGAGCCGGTACTGCGACTGCATTTGATTCCGCCATATGTTGGCAGTGCTCAATATTGTAGGCAAGATGGCTCAATGATGGCCCGTTTTACCGAACAACTTACACAAATTATTTGCGTAAGTCAAAATGTTAAATTTTTTATTTATACTTTTTATTATCACTTGCTACAAACAGCAAATAGCCAGATCAGAGGACGCGCATTTAGCGCGTCCTCTGATCTGGATATTTGCTGTTTGCAAACGTTTCTAAGCCACGCTTGAACTTCAAAATACGGGTATGTTGGACATAATCGAGAATGAAATAAAACAAGCCATGTGTCGAAGTATTGGATATTTTGAATCAAGCGAGTTCGAGTGTACATTAAGGGTGTATGAAAGTCATGAATTTGGGAACTTTTCAAAGTATATGAAAACACTCTATGATGGTTTTGGATTGAAGAGCTATTTAAGATGAATGAAACAATAGAAAAAGTGAACATTTTAGTGAATAACATTTGGCTATATGGCCATGTAAAATTTACCCCACCCACTCTTTCTTATTTTGTCCTTTACAAACAGCCCGCTTCAGTAAAATCCATTTCAAATGAAAACAAATATGATAATTTGGTTTTATTTGATTTATTTCCTGTCTATGGTAGTATTTCTTCATACAAAAACTAATTTAAGAGAAAACAGGCACCAAATGTGAAATTTATAAAGCTCTAAATATCATCGATATGGTATTTTTTTTGTAAAGGGAGATAACTCTTTTTACTTTAATAACTCAAAATTTTCGACACTGACCTTTCAATTTCTTTTCATATTTTGAACTGCCTTAGCATGGGCTTTCATCTGGTAGAATATAAAAAAAAGTTTAATACTAGAACTATTTCATTTTCAAACTTTTTTAATTTTTTTCATAAAATAAAAAATCTGATACAATCATGCCCTATACAAAGCATATTTTTGATATTCAAGGATCTATATTGTTCAAACCTGGTGCCTGCTTTGTCTAAATTTGGTTTCTATATGTGAAAATACCACCATAGACATAGAATTAATAATGAAAACCCAAATTATCATGTTTGTTTTGTTTTGAAATAAATTTTACTGAAGCTTGTACTCTGAATGGGTAAAATTTGAGAAAAAAAACGTCCAAATTTGACATACCTTTTTCAAATCGCTGTAGCTCAAAAAAAGGACACAATAATAGATCTATATTTTTTTTTCATTTCTTCATTCATCATAAACAGCTCTTCCAAAAAAACAATGTTAGAAAAAAAGTTTGATACTTTGAAAAATTGGCTTATGACATTGATACACCCTTAATAAGGAAATTTTCAGTTTTCCATTGTTTTCAATAACAATAGACGTTACTAATTAGAGTTATTTTAATGAACATCATTATGCAAACTACAGCGCTACTTCTCAACAGCGACATCGAATGTGAGACAAAATGTGTGTGCGTTGTTCGGAGGGAATCGTTATAGGGAGGGAATTTGGCTTACACTTACAAACAACTTTAATCCAGATCAAATGCCGCAGCCTGTTTCTAGTTTTGAAAATATGCTACTATCTAAAGCAGGTTAAAAGTAAAGCAGAATGCGCTTTAAGGCGCATTCTGCTTTACTTTCAACCTGCTTTAATCTACCACCTTCTAGAATAAAGAAAATATTACTATGATGCATATTCATAACTGTATAAGTTGGAACTTTTTTCTTTAGCGGAGGAATAAACTGAATGCGCTAAAAGTCGCTTCTATTGAGGAAAGGGTTAAACCGCTTCTACCTTAGCATTCTGGGAAGGATCGGCCCTGTTTGATACTTCGTAACTTATTGTAAATGTTATTCATCGTGACAGTTTTACCCCTTCACCACCAGTGTCGTCTGCTAAAATATTGATGTTTGAAATACAGTTTCAAAGTTAGATTTAAGGAAGTATAACTGAAGAAATTTCAAAACAGGTGGCAAACAGTTTAGATCCTGACCAGTCGTGCGTTAGTCGGCCTCTGATCAGAATCCAAATTGTTTACAAAACGCTTCATAACGTTCGTGGGAGTGAAAGTTTTCAAAAGTAAACATAAACTCACTTGATTGGAAACTGGAGTTGACCATTTGAAGTTTCAGCTAATGGGCCCTGTCAAAAAGCGAAAATAATAAAGCTATAAAAAGTATAAAGGACTCCTGGGTCTCCCTATTTAGAATAACCTCTGAGGAAATATATTCGTCCTCTTGTCCATAAGGAGACGTGTCAGTTTCAAATACGCACAGTACTTACAGTGGATAATCTGTTATTCTTTCCCGTTTAAACGCAAACGAAACGCAAACGCAAAGCACTAAAACATAAAAAAGTACAACTTTTGGACAATTCTGATTATTTATTTTTATCTTGGTGGCAAACAGTTTAGAGCCTGATCAGACGCCGGGTTACCCGGCGTCTGATCTGGCTCCAAACTGTTTGTAATTGAAACAATAGTTTTAGCGTAAACGCATTTATTGGGAAAGAATAACGTTTTCTCCACTGTATTTCCTCATGTGGTTTCATGAGTTTTGCTACTTTTACTGTCAAAATCATTAATACTGCTTTAGGTGTTGAGGATGGCTGGAATGAAAGATGTGTCTTTAGAATACTAAGAGACGAGGCAAGTGTGTTTATCTATAATGTCCTTCATTATTTTAGGCCGGTTTTATTGACTTGGCAGGGCGGAGTTTCGATGCGGACCTTTGCACTTCAAATTTGGGGGCGGCAGCACGCTCTTTATTGGAATTTACCGTTGTCGTCTGTCATTTCTTCCCATGATGTCGTTTCTTTACAGGAGTACATATTAGTGGACAGTTTGACAAAAGAATACCTGTATAATGATGAATGACAAACAGCCTGAATCCAGATCAGACGCCGCGTTACGCGGCGTCTGATCTGGATTTAAGCTGTTTGCAAATGTAGGACAAATTTTACTTTTCCCTCCTATAACAACTCCCTCGGAATAACACACGCAATCTTTGTCTCCCATTGGGTGTTGTTGTAGAGAAGGAGCACTGTATATATCATTTTCACGTGGACCACGTTTAAAGTATCGGTGAATAAAATCGATCTATAATGACGTGTAAACCGCGTGGTCGGATTTTAAACGTCATCTGTTTCTATCGATTACGATGGTCGTATTCGAATTAAGACAACTATCGCGTTAGTTGGAATAGTTGTCAACAAGTTCTATTCGAATCACCACTTGATGTTTTTCGTTGACAAAATGTTGTCAAACCCTAAAATCGAGCGTTGATTTAGTCACGTGACCGTGTGATTAGCGTCACTAGATAAAACAAACATGAATACCCTCTCACTTTAATCGAATGGATCGAGATCACATGGCATTATATACGTATATAAAAATTGGGAACATTACGACTGTTTTAACGGGTGTTTGATTCATTTCCATTCGTCCGGAAGTACAAAGTTTTCGTTGACTACAATTTCTATTCGAGTCGGGCCAAAATCGTTGACATCAGTAAATCTTCGCGCATTTGCTCCGCCCACTTTTCGTTGACAGAAAACTCGATGATTCGAATACGACCATTATTGTTTCGGTTAAATTCACTCTGATCAGAGACCACACCCATCGCTTATAAAGCGTTTGAGTTGTGTCTGAATGTGTTCACAAGTATTTGATTGGTCAGATTTAAGCCTAGGCTAGAAATCTGACCAATCAAACGATTGAGAACGATTTCAGACTCAACTCAAACGCTTTATAAGCATAGACCCATATTACTCGATGTCTGGTTTATTGTTTACAAGTTTTAAATCAAACTTGTTTAATGTGAAGGAGGTCATTGATTATTGATATTTAGCATCCATCGATAAAAAAATAAATTACGTAGTGTGATTATTTTTTTATTTATAGGAAAATACGTTATTTTGCATTTTTTGCACGTGCAGCTCAAGGAAAATGCACATGCCACCGAAAACGTGCATGAGTGTAATTCGTATCCCTTATACAAAGAAAAAACACATTTTACTTCACATCGGTACTCAACGAACTGACTGAGATTGAATGAAAATAGGCAAATTTGAGACTTTGCAATGCTTGTTCATAACTAAAACGTCACTAACGGGAGTAGAACGTTGCTCGGTTGCTCAAACGTTTTCAACATACAAGTGGAGTGTTTGATCGCCGCATAAAGTGCAGATATACCTAGAAGAGCAATTCAATAAACGAATGTGTTACGTTGACGTTACTTCGACGTCGTTTTCAAACAGCGTCTAGTTCGGCAAGACAGTAAAGTATCATCAGACAGGCCGTATTGTGTTGTCTCCGGCAAGCTCGGACACCCTTCCGGGCTAGGGAACCCTTTGTGGGACAGACCTTGAGAGTACGTAATTAGGCTGCTCATTTGCAGTGATCATGACGTCATTTCCGTTTGGGTCAACAGTAGTGGACCCGTGTCCTTTCTCTGGTAGATCTAACAATATTCTTAGTCACCATCAGGGTCGCACACGACGTTTTAGGTGAAAAGTTGTTATGGACCCTGCAAATGCCCTAACTCAGGGATAGGACGACGTTTCATTCCCGACCTCGTTATTAGACGCAAAGTAAGGTCTAAGCTATGTCTCATTGCCGCTTGCATCATGAGCAAAGATGGACACATACGATACTGTCAAAAATTATCATACGATTACAACTAAACCGACATAAAAGTCCCAACTGAACACAGTCTGACTCTCAGAGTTAGTTTGCAACCTTGATTATAACACTTCGTCTTTTCTCGTATAAAAACACCGACTTTAAACGACCGCATCTCAAAATCTGAAGTGACTGTCGTATTGTTCATGAACTGATCTAAATTTTGGTACCAAATACACAGACTTTCAGGAAAAAAGCCAATAAATAATTACAGAAAACAAAGTGCACAGTTTATTTTGGAATTGAGTATATATATTAAAATCAACTGAAACTACCTTACTGTCTTAACCCATTTTCGCCTTTTTATACCGTATGTTGAAACAAGTTCCAATTTTATACAGTTGTAAATATATATCCAAAGAACTTTTGTCCATATTCTTGTAGATGGCATTAAACAGGCTGAAAGTAAAGCAAAATGAACATTAAGGCGCATTATGCTTTATTTTAGATACATGTCTTCATAACTAGAAAAAGGCTATGGTGTTTTGGGTAAATATCCAGTAGAAACTGAATATAACTATCATAAGGTTGCTCCACTTCAATAAAAAACTTTTTAAATTTTTTTTTTTTTAGCATTTTCAATATTTTCTAGCTTAAAATGTTCCATTTATAATTTTTATTTGATTATAGATATTAAGGATAATACTGTAGTTTGGGATGTTCTAAGTGGTTTGTGGGAGTTAGTTTTGGGAGGTGTGGGGTCTTTAGACGGACCCGTTTTGTAGTGTGGGCGATAAACTCTGCGTACATTTAGGCCCCAAACCCTTTGCAAATTAGATAATATCAAGTCATATAAAAAGTTGTTACACGCCGTACAGTGGAGAATCTGTTATTCTTTCTCAATAAACGCGTTTACGCTAAAACTATTAATCGCAGTGCAAACAGTTTGGAGCCAGATCAGACGCCGGGTAACCCGGCGTCTGATCAGGCTCCAACCTGTTTGCCACCAAGATAAACATGAAATATCAGAATTGTCCACAAATTGTTCTTTTCTACGTTTTATTGCTTTGCGTTTGCGTACGTTTGCGTTTAAACGGGAAAGAATAACATATTCTACACTGTAACAAATTTTTTGTCTCTAAATGTTTCTTTAACAGGAAACAAAAATACCTTTTCCATTGACATTTTCAATTGAGGTGTTATTTTTTTTGCAAACGTTCTCTATTTGTTTTGTTTTTAGAGAACTTTGTATCACTGTTAAGCTATTGCATATTAATACAGTGCTCCATCCCTACAACGGTCTTCCCAACAACGATTACCTCCTTACAACAACGCGTGCCGCTCTTCCCCAGCACAAGACAAGTACATACAGTGGAGAATCTGTTATTCTTTCCCGTTTAAACGCAAACGTACGCAAACGCAAAACACTAAAACGTAGAAAAGTACAATTTTGTGACAATTCTGATAATTCATCTTTATCTTGGTGGCAAACAGTTTGGAGCCTGATCAGACGCCGGGTTACCCGGCGTCTGATCTGGCTCCAAACTGTTTGCAGTGAAAATAATAGTTTTAGCGTAAACGCGTTTATTGGGAAAGAATAACAGATTCTCCACTGTATATGTCTAACCTATTCACGGCTGCAATATCGTCAGTTTAAAAAAAATGTCGTCTGCTGTTCTGCTCAATGTAAGAGGGGTTTCACTGTATATACACAGGGTTCATCTAAAAACACTACAGTGTATGTCATTACAGCAAATTATTCCTTATTACATATCAAACAGTAACGTCTGATCAGGGTCTATACTATTACATATTATCGAAACGTCTGCAATATAAATGTAAACAGAATAAGCAGATTACATATTTTAGCAGGCTATTTTGAAGCATCTATATGATTGCACACTTGACCCGTCAGGGCTTCCATAAATTGATAAAAAAATCCTAAGATTTCAAAAAGTTCAATTTTTTAAGCGCGATCTTCCGAATTATACCTTTTTCCCATAGTCTGGTTTTATTTTTTTAGACACGTGATGCTTAAAGCAGGTTGAAAGTAAAGCAGAATGCGCCTTAAGGCGCATTCTGCTTTTCTTTCAGCCTGCTTTAAGCTACCATGTACTGGAAAAAGATCCAAAGATTTAGGAAAAATCCGGAGAAATGGCAGCCCTGACCCTTTGACTAACATCCTACTATTATTCATCGGAAATATACATGTACATTGTTAACAATAGATAATAATTTTCCTTTCCTATGCTAGAAACTGTTCATCACGGTAAATAAAGTACAGAAAAACTCGCTTTTAACGAAGTCCTCTTAGGAATGTCTGATGTGTAACCCAACTCAGGGCTGCCATAATTTGATCATAAAAATCCTAAGATTTCAAATTTTCGATTTTTCAGACGCAATTTTACTAATCGGTCCTTTACCCCATAGTCTGTTTCTTGTTTCGATGACACATGTCTGCTTAAAACAGGTTGAAAGTAAAGCAGAATGCGCCTTAAGGCGCATTCTGCTTTACTTTCAGCCTGTTTAAGCTACGATCTACTAGGATAAAAATCCGAATACTTAGGAAAATTCCGGAGAAATGGCAGCCCTACTCATTAATTCGTTATATCAAAGCATCGGTTTTTTCACGCTAATTTTATTTAATGTCAAGGGTCGTGCTACCTTCAACACTGCAAAATTAGTGTTTCAATTTGTTCGCAGATTCTTATAGCTGAAAGTCTGTTCTACAAATAAATTGAATCTTCAACACTAAATGAAGCGCTTTAACCCTTTCCCTTATAGAAGCGACTTTTAGCGCATTCATTTTATTCATTCGCCAAAGAAAATAGTTCCATTTTATACTGTCATGAATATGTATTATAAGAAATATTTCCTATATACTAGCAGATAGTAACTTTAAGTAGGCTAAAAGTAAAGCAGAATGTGCCCTAGGGCACATTCTGCTTTACTTTCAGCCTGCTTTAATAGGTCACATATCTTAACTACTAGAAATAGGCTATGGGTTAAAGGGTTAAACGGTAATTTGGCCAATAAATCAAACTTAATAAATGCATTGTAGTCACGTGACAAGAAAGAGGCGTTCACCAAATTATATCTGTGATAGATGGCTTTTCAATGTTATATATATTACTGTTAAATATAAAGAACTGGTATTTGATTAGTGGCGGATATAATAAAAATCGCTGAAGAAACCTGTCGTATTGTTTAAATAAGAGGGCATGTTTTAAACATCGAGGGTATTCACAATCAGCAAGGCAGTCAAAAAGTGACGCTTATCAGTAAATAACATTTTCGACACTCCTAGTTTAAATGAAGTTTTTTGTTTTAACCTAAGTATATAACTTTCACGGCTTGTCATGATATATTGTTGCAACTTTGTAAGACAAACCGTTACCTAATAAAATATCCCTAGATAAGTTAATGATGTATATTTTGTCCAGTTTTAAACAAGTTGCCAATAGGACGACTTTGAAATCGCTGTGTAATGTTTAATTCGTCTTACAGTGGAGAATGTGTTATTCTTTCCCAATAAACGCGTTTACACTAAAACTATTTTTTTGCAGTGCAAACAGTTTGGAGCCAGATCAGACGCCGGGTAACCCGGCGTCTGATCAGGCTCCGAACTGTTAACCACCAAGATAAACAAGAATTATCAGAATTGTCCAAAAGTTGTTCTTTTCTACGTTTTAGTGCTTTGCGTTTGCGTACGTTTGCGTTTGAACGGGAAAGAATAACAGATTCTCCACTGTATAACAAAATACTAAAATCATGTTTTCAAATGACATATTTTCAGCAGGTGTGTATCACGTAAACCCGTAAACTTTGCTATAGGGAAAATCATAAATCATGAAAATAGTATAAACAAATTTGCTAAGCTTTAAACCTACGTCTCTACCTTCGTCTCCACCTTAATTAGAAAGTAGGACTCATTTGAATTGTTATATCCAAACATTTGATATAACCAATTTCATTTTTAAGAAGTACAGTGGAGAAAACGTTATTCTTTCCCAATAAACGCGTTTACGCTAAAACTATTATTTGCAGCGCAAACAGTTTGGAGCCAGATCAGACGCCGGGTAACCCGGCGTCTGATCAGGCTCCAAACTGTTTGCCACCAAGATAAACAAGAATTATCAGAATTGTCCAAAAGTTGTTCTTTTCTACGTTTTAGTGTTTTGCGTTTGCGTACGTTTGCGTTTAAACGGGAAAGAATAACAGATTCTCCACTGTAAACTGTATGAATGTCTCGGAGTACAGGGCTGCCATTTTTATCCTAACAGATGGTAGCTTAAAACAGGCGCATTCTGATGTACTTTTAACTTGTTTTAAGCAGTCACGTGTCTTCAAAACAAGAAACAGACTATGGGGTAAAGGTACAATTAGTAAAATTGCGTTTGAAAAATTGACAATTTAAAATCTACTGCATTCTACTTTAATTTCAACCTGCTTAAGTGGTGACATGTCTTCAAATATAGAAATAGGCTATTGGGTAAAGGGTTAAGATGTCACCGGTCCTCCTGTATCCGGGCGCCCGTCTTACGAGATATTGTACGACAGATATTGTCGTAAGTCATATTCTAAAATCTCAAATTCTATAACTCCATCTAATCCTGTATTGTGACATCTTTTTCAAGACGATTCCAAAGAGATGTTACAAGACAGGATTAGATGAAATATCAGAAATTATATGTATTTTAAAGTTTTGACTTACGATCGTTTTTGTCAACGATATTTCGTAAGATGGGCCCCAGGGGCCCGTTTCATAAAACTTCTTACGACAAATGTTGTCGTAAGTCGGATTTTAGAAGTCTCAATTATTATTTATTTCTCTATCTAATCTCTATCTTGTGACACCTCTTTTAAATTGTCTTGAAAAGACGATTCCAAAGAGGTGTCACAGAGGTGTCACAAGACAGGATTTGATACAGAAATCAGAAATTAAATGTATTTTTAATATTAGACTTACGTTTTTGTCGTAAGATGTTTTATGAAACGGGCACCAGCCACTTATCTGAACCTATTTTTCTCTGTCTGTATTGCTTCGATGTTGTAAGAGTTCGTATTGTACTCTGAACATTGATAAGTCATTTGACCTTTTAGGTGCCAAATTAATCGTGAGATGTTTACCTCTTCATCGCTTTATTGACGTCTGCTTTAGTATTTTGTCTGCAAGATCGTTTTAAAATTTAATTTGTATGACTTAAGAAATGTCGAAACGAGTGTCAAACAGTTTGGATCCTGATCAGACGCCGCGTTACGCGTCGTCTGATCAGGACCCGAACTGTTTGCAAACGCGCTTTAAAGCGTCATTGAGAGGGAAAGGGTTACGCGTCGTCTGATCAATTAGGATCTAAATAGTTTGCAATTTCGACTGTATGCGACTTCGGCGCCGAAAAGGGTTAATCCTTACATCACTGAAACTGGATGTTAAGGACTATCGCGCCAGTTTAATGTTTTTACAGTCAAAAGGGGGTAACTTTTTCCAAATCTTTGATGAGTTGTCTCCCTTTGACCAATTCTCTAGTTTATATTTGAAATTTGTATTTTTTGTACCTCAATAAGCTTAATTGTGCGGTCATACCAGCATTTAGCGACCACGATAAGTGATATATACTAAGTATTATAATGCTTGAATATTGATATATTGTTGTCGATTGAACAGTATGGATTTGGACATAGTCTAGCATTTAAAAGTGATAATCATATATCATTTATGTAATTGGATTGACATGCGTCATTCCTTATTCAAAAATTTGTATTTTTCAGAAAAACTAGTTCGGGTTCCTATAATTTTAAACAGTGATTTTATTTAATTAATGCTTCATCAATATTTGTGATTCAAATACCGGTACTTCAGTAGTTCATCAATATTTGTGATTCAAATACCGGTACTTCAGTAGTTCATCAATATTTGTGATTCAAATACCGGTACTTCAGTAGTTCGGAATTGAAATAGGTCGATGTAATGATTATGAAAATGTATGTAGATACTGTCTATACTGTTATGGTGATAAAGTAGATGAATATATTGTTTTGTTTATATGCCCACAGTTTGATGAATTGCGATCATAGTAATATTGATAATTCAATAGTCCAATGGCTTGCAATCAGTTCTCTTTGGTTGTGTAATCCAGATCACAATCGAGGCTACGCCTCTTGTGTGATATGAATTTCACCACAAAACTCGAACTGATACAAGGCCTCGGATCACACACTGTGGTGATATTCCGTTTATGCCACTATACGTGGCTTTGCTCTAATGAAACTCATAACTTTTAAGCATATAACGCCGGCCTAATATCAAAACCTCGCATAGAGCCAATTTTCAAAAAATCTTTTTTTGACATCTTAGGAAAGATTGTGCCTATACGCAGATTCTGACAAAACCCCGTACTTCTATCCCAATGAGAAAGGCTGTAAACAGTCACCTGATAAAATGTCGTATACCGATTGGTGCAAAAGTCTTAAATTCAAACAATCGTACTTGGTCAGTCGTATACAACAATAATTAAGTTATTACTCAATTATCCTTTGTACTTTGTCGAAAATCAGTTAGTGACATATTATAGTATGATATCTTAATTATATATTTCAAATTTATAGAGATTTTGTCAATGTTTGAAATAGCTAGACACAAAAAGTATCTCCTGTAAAATTCTAAAAACTGACTATACGAGGTTATGATATTAGGCCGACGATAAGTTCTTGTTGTTTTCTTTGTTTGCAGCATGACAATGTTTTACTTTGTTGCCGTGGTGTGCCTGGCTCTATGCGGAATAGGTATGTTTACCAATATTTTATCAACTGTATATAGAAATACAGTAAAACTTCGCTATTACGACCACTAAATTATGTTAATTATTAGGGTGTTTACGATAGGTGACCGCTTAAAGCAAGGTGACAGTGAAACAGAAAGCTCCTATAGGAGCTTTCTGTTTCACTGTCACCTTGCTTTAAGCTGTCACCTGTCTATTATACACTCAATTAGCCTTCGTTTTAGTGGTCGTAATAGCGAGGTTTTACTGTAATTTTATTTTCAATATCCGACCTTGTTACTTACCCTTATACGACGTCACTGACAGGGCATCATTTGCTTATATTATACTTAAGGCATTTCTGATTAACCATTGTACTCTAATTGACACGATTGCAAACAGTTTGGATCCTGATCAGACACCGCTTTACGCGGCGTCTGATCAGGATCCAAACTGTTTAACATTTTCTTTGGAACTTCTTCAGGCATGCTGCCATGAATTTGAATTCAAAACGATATTGCAGGCAACAATATTGAAGCAGACGACAATGGAACGGTGAAGGGGTTAAAATATTACGATATTTGGCAGCAAAAGTTTTAAGCAGTATGTATGTAAAACAGTTCAGATCATGTAACTCATTTGGAGTAAGAAAATGAATCATATTTAGTAGCGCTCCCCGGATTATAGGTTAGTGTAGTCGAAACTCGATAACTCGAAGTCTCTTTTCTTCGAACATGCCCATATTTTAAAGTTAAAACGTGGTTAATTCACTTAAGTGAGATCGACTGTTAGAAATTCCCCTGATGAAGACGTAACTGTCGAAAGCGCTCGGAAATATATTTTGGTAGAATATTGCAGCACTGTAAGAGTAACTGATATCTCAACTATATATATATAGAATTATATGTCAATGCATTAGATAGGATGGGTTTATTCTGTGAGGGGAGAAACCATTTAGTGCGAGGCTTGCCGAGCGCTGACTGGTTTCTCCTCGAGCAGAATAAAGACATCCTATCTCATGCAATGACATAATTCGATTTATCCCGTCGCTGAACGATTTTGGCCTTTCAAATTTACACTTACACCACTTTTACAACTTTGACGTAATGTGTGACATACAACAAAAGTTAATAACCGCTAGTGAGCAGTCGAACTGCGCTGAGTTAATCTTACACAACAGAAAAAAGACCACAACAAAATGCTTAGAGTGAAAAAATGGCAATAAGATGTAGAGTGAGTCGATTCAAATTTAAATAATTGTATGTTTCAAATCAAATGGGCTATCCTTTACTCTTCAACTTAGAAGCTTAGATTAAAAAAAGAACGACTCGAAATTGTCACCAGTTTTCGCGTGACGCTTCAAGTCGCTTCAGATGCCAACTCTGCATCCCATGTATTGTTTACGTCGAATTTTGCTACTAGATTTGACATTCTGCTTTGTTTATTAACCAACCTTAAGTAGATATGAATATCATTCAACTTGTTGCTACAGTATGTATTTATATAGAAGATATTGGATATCTATTTGTGCATAAACTTGTTTTTATCTTTTAAAAAGCAATATTTATTCAGAATAATGGTATGTTGCTATCGATTTTATTTTCTGAAAATCCGCGCGTCAATATACAAACTTTATATACAGCTTAAATGGACGTCATATTGTATCTGGCTTATTGATATACAGTGAAACCCCTCTAAACCGGACATGTGTTGGGACCAAAAAAAAGTCCGGTTTAGAGGGGTTTCCGGCTTACAGGGGTTTTAACCCAACGCTTGTTTCTAGTATGGAAGATAGTTGATCAACTAAAGCAGGTTGAATGTAATGCAGAATGCGCCTGAAGGCGCATTCTGCTTTACTTTCAACCTGCTTTAAGCTATCACCTGCTAGAATATAGAACATATTTCTGATGATACATATTGATGAATGTATTTTCTTCAGTGAAGGGATAAATCAAAAGCATAAAAAGGCACATTTATGGTGTAATGGGTTGAAATAAAGAAGGGTTGGAAACGGGACCAACTTTTTTGTCCAGGTTAGAGAGAATTCCGGTATTTAGAGGTCCCGGTTTAGAGGGGTTTCGCTGTAAATGGCCATGATGTCCGCGTTCGACCACAGCGACCCGAATTCGAATCCCACTCGATCCTTTTTTTTAAAATTATAAATTTGTTTTTAGTGTGGATGCTAAATGGTTATTAAAAACATTAACTGTTTTTGTGCGTCTAAATTGTTTTGAATGATTAAAAAAATAGTTCCGGTTTCTTCAATCAACTACTATACATATAAACGTGCTACTACACAGATACATTTAGGTTTATTATGCTATCCCTTTATTATGACACCGGAGACTGTAGTGACGGGAAAAATCCTCTTTACTACAAGGATAAACTTTTTAAATCCTAACCAGATATCAATGTGGTATACGTATAGATATCAAAAGGCGACTTGTTGATTAAAGTTGTATTTTTTGGTATATTTTAGGTTATAGCAATAACTGTAGTCCGAGGTGCAGTGACGCCATTTGTGACAACAATGGTGTGTGTACAAATGGATGTAAAGCGGGATACTCTGGCAACATGTGTTGCGTTCCTTACAGCAATTGTCATACATGTTCATCAAACTCAGAATGTTCAATGTGCGTTCAAGGATTCCACGGATCTACTTGCAAAACGAATTGTCCGAAGAATTGTGATGGTTCTTGCCATACACATACAGGAAAATGCACTGCCTGTAAGAAAGGTTACTATGGCACTATGTGCACTATGGCCTGCCTTCCAACTTGCACTGAATGTGATATCGATGGATTCTGTAATGCATGTAAGACTGGCTTTTATGGCACGTCTTGCAACCTAACGTGCCCAATAAACTGTGAAACATGTACAGGATTGGATGAATGTGGGGTATGCAGGGATGGATTCCACGGAGTCGACTGTAGCAAGAAGTGTCCTTCAAACTGCGCCACCTGTAGCTCTATAAATACATGCACTCTTTGCAAAGACGGGTTCACGTCATCTAAATGTGAACAGAATTGCAACCCTGGGTGTCAATCGTGCTCGATTACAAACCCGAACTACTGCAATAAGTGTAAACGGGGTAGATATGGCAAAGACTGGTATGAAAATGTATCAAGCTGTAATAAAAATTGTTCACGAAACTGTTTGCCTGACTTTTGTGATGAGAGATCAGGAAATTGCATTAGCGGATGTGTCAAGGGTTATTCGGGAGATGAATGCAAGTGTCCTGAAAATTGTGAAAAAACGTGTTTTGCAGGAATAAAAATGTGTCAGAATTGCAACGAGAGCTTCATTGGGGACAATTGTAACTGTATAAACGATATTCAACGTTGTAGTAACCTTGTGTGTGCATCTTGTCTCAACAATACATGGTACAAAACAAATGGTGGATGTTGCCAATGTAGTGGAACATGTAAAAATAGACAATGCACAAATGAAAATACATGTTCTAATGGTTGTACTGAAGGCTATTACGGAGATGGGTGTAATAAAAAGTGTTCAGAGAGAGATTTGTCATGTATTTCTTGTACGACAAAAGGCTGTATCAAGTGTATCCATGGGTTTAATCCATCGAATAGTTCCGGACAGTGTCTCCGATGTTCTGAACAATGTTTAAATGGAAGTTGTAGTGCCGCGGAGGGGGCCTGTGTGGACGGATGTCATGATGGGTTTTGGGGTTTACATTGTGATGCTCGATGCGAGCCTTACTGTAAAGTCTGTGATCAGAATACTGGAGTATGCAATACATGTACATACGGACTTTTTACTAGTCAATGTACGAAACAATGCAGCAAGGAATGTCTTGGAGCCGACTCTGAAACAATATGTGATATCAACAGCGGCCACTGTGTGTTTGGCTGCACCAATGCTACTGTTCATGGGCAATTGTGCGAGATACAATGTAATGGAACATGCAGAGAACACATGTGTAACTGGGAATCAGGAAAATGCTCTTATGGATGCATTCCTAATTACTTTGGTGAATGGTGCGAACACCAATGTAGTGACACCTGTGCTGGAAATGTGAGCGGCAGACTTTGTGATGAAGTTAATGGATCCTGTAATTTTGGATGTATAGATGGATATTTCGACACCAGGTGCGATAAAGAATGTAGCAGAAACTGCGTGAACGGAACGTGTTTACGACAAGACGGCACATGTACACTTGGATGTATGAGCGGATATGAAGGACAGTTTTGTACACCAGGTAAGGCTACTGGGGTCTGCCTTACGAAACGTCGTACGACAAATAATGTCGTAAGGCAGATTCTTAAATTCCCAATTACTATTTATTTCTCCATTTAATCCTCTTTGGAATTGTCTTGAAAAGACTATTTCAAAGAGATATCACAAGACAGGATTAGATGTAGCAATAAGAAATTAGTTGTATTTTAAAGTTTTGACTTACGACCGTTTTTGTCGTACGACGTTTCGTAAGACAGACCCCTGATTGATATAATTATATACAGTAGAACCCCTCGAAACTGGAACCACGAAATACCCAAAATACCAGATTTGTTTCCTTAACCGGACAAACACGTTGGTCCCGTTTCCAACCCTCATATATATTAATCCATTACACCATACATAGTTAAATATGCCTTAACGTCTTTGCCTTACTTATACATGTACACTGAAAAAATAGTTCCACTGTATAGTTTCTAGCAGATAATAACTTTAGCAGGGTTGAAGTAAAAGCATAATGCGCCTTAAGGCGCATTCCGCTTTACATTTAACCTGCTTGAAGTAGTCAGATATTTTCGATACAAGAAACATAATCGGAAACCCTTTTAAACCGGTAATTTATGTTGTGCCCACATATGTCCGGTTTAGAGGGTTTCATTGTATATATATGAAAACAAAACAATGACTGTAGATACCTACGGTTTACCTCACGGCTCATCAGTGTTAATAATGCTCTTTAGCGGCATGATTTGAAAAAATTTCTAATTTGAAATTTTTTTTCAAATCATGTCAATTTTTTCAATTCATGTTTTCACAGTCGACATGATTTGAAAAAAAACATAATTTGAAAAAAATTCAATTCATGTCGAAAACCGGCATCTGGAAATTTGATTCAACATGATTTGAAAAAAAATAATTTTTTTTAAAATTTTATTTTTACATAGGCTGGTATTTAATAGCATGCATATATTAAGTATCCGGCACCGCAACACAGTGAATATAGTTGAGTTATTTGAATGTGAAATAAGACAGTCAGTAGAAATAATAACTTCATAAATGGCATGCATGTGTATCTCAAAGAGCTGCACAGTTTGAATGGAGGCATGTCAAGGTCAAGGTCATTGATGAAGGTCAAATATATAGGTGAATGTCATAACTTCTAAGCCAGTGTATATAATTTAGGGATGGCAATAATCGGTCATTTGACTAACCGGTTAACCGTTTATTCTTCCGAACGGTTAACCGGTTAACCGTTCGATTTCTACCCGCAGTTGCGAGAGAAGGTCAATTTACCTCGACACCGTTACAACAGTTAAAACTTGATCACATTTACGTTTACACCGGTATAACTAAGCCGTTACTTTTAAACTTTAGGGACATTTTTATTCATGCTTTTGTTTAAAGAAGTGGAAAAACTTACTCCCGATTATTTCTATAGGTTATCTCCTCCGTATTTAACAAACTTCGACTTTTTTAATTTGAACCGTTATAGGATAACTCGACCCAAATATCAGTTTCCTGTTACCTCTATTTTTATCGTAGATCTATGTGGTATTGTTTTATTTATGCCTAACAGGGGCAGACATTGTTTTTACTACGCCTTATACGGGACTCTTTGATACACTAAATGCAACCTATGCTAAAGCTTCGAATCATCGTATGTGGCATTTTTTTTATTGTTTTTTGAAACGTTAACAAATCTAAAAATGACAACAGTTTGGCTCCTGGTGCTGCTGAGTTAATCGACATCTAATCTGAGTTCTATTACTGTTATCAAGATGTTCATTATATCTAGTTCGTTGAATTTGATTGCTGTGTTATCGACGATTAGGGATTTAATCAAAGGATAGATCAGCTGTCAATCAACTATCTAACTGACCAATTAAAACATTACATTTTCGCATCAATTAAAGTCGCATGACTGAATAATCCAATCCAGTAATTCTAACACCGTATACAAACAACCTTTACTCAATCAGAAGGCGGGGTGATTTTTTTACCAAGCACCGACACATTATGTAATGACGGATTATGGACACGCAATTAACTCTTCAGCCGTGAAGAGTAAAACGTTCAATTAGTACTGCTAAGGGAAAGGACCGTTGGGAGATAATCACAACAAATTCCAAACTGTAAGGTTCCGATTGTTTATTGCTACAATCACATTGTTTAATGTCCCCCTCACCCTAAGGCTATCTCATACACAGGGACCCGACACGATTGATTTTTGAGAGAAAAATTGTCAGAAGGTATATATAGAGACAAGGGGTACAACTGATCGTCAGTATATTCTCGCCCTATCACGACAAAACCGGGTATATCATGAATAAAACTTGATGAAACTGCACACTTTTTGCATTTCTGTCTAGCAAATATAATACCCTTCAATAAAATCATAACATAAATCCAACTGTAAGCATGTCTTTTCAACAGTAACTGCGTTTTCTCTCTGAAATCACCGATTTTCGGAAAACGGGACAGGTGTTCGTTCACAGCCGACACGGCATTGACCACTACTTTATGCTTGTTTAGGCGGTAATATCGAGCATGACAGTCATACAGTTCTATATATATCCATTTTTAACCACAGGGACTCGACATGATTGATTTTTGAGAGAAAAAAAATGTCAGAAGGTAAATATATACATGTAGACTATAATATATACATTTTGACAATTTTTTCTCTCAAAAGTCAATCGTGTCGGGTCCCTGTAATGTAAACATGCAAATTTGTTGTTGGTGCGGCAATGACTTGAGAATAAATCAACTTTGATCGGTGTCAAAAACGTATACATATGGAACTGTATGACTGTCATGCTCGATATAACCGCCTTCACAAGCGTACAGTAGTGGACAATGCCGTGTCGGCTGTGAACGAACACCTGTCCCGTTTTCTAAAAATCGGTGATTTTAGGGAGTAGACGCAGTTACTGCTGAAAAGGCATGCTGACAGTTGACTTTATGTTATGTTTTTATGGAAGGGTATTATATAAGCTAGACAGAAATGCAAAAAGGGTGCAGTTTCATCAAGTATTATTCATGATATGCCCGACTTTGTCGAGGTAGGGTGAGAATATACTGACGATCAGTTGTACCCCTTGTCTCTATATATACCTTCTGACATTTTTTTCTCTCAAAAGTCAATCGTGTCGGGTCCCTGTGATCTCATATACACCTAGACAGATTAACGCTGCCTGCCTGCCAGCGAAATACCTTGTGAAATATAGAAACTTTAATGGAAATTTAGCTGTTAAACTACGAATTTGAACTTTTTTTAAAAAAAAAATCAATTAACCGGTTACAGATTTTTCTAACCGATAACCGGACGTTCGAACGGTTAACCGGTTAACCGTTGCCATCCCTAATATAATTACTTAATAATTGGCATGCACGTGCATCTCATGGAGCTGCATTGTTTGAATGGAGACATGTCAAGGCCAAGGTCATCCTTCAATGTCAAGGGCGGAAAGCCAGACATAGCGTTGTTTCACAAAAGCATCTTGTTTCTTCTTTGTTTGATGACTGGCTAGATTGCTGCCTTGCTGTCTGCCTGACTGTCTGGCTGGTTTGTTGCATAGAAAACTCGCTAGCTGAATGCTCATTCTTTGGCTGGCTGACTGGCTGGCTGACTGGCTGGCTGCTATGTTGGCTGGTTGATATGTTGGCTGGTTTACCAGCTACCATGCTGTTGTGCTGGCGGAATGGTTGAATGGCTGGCTAAATAGCTAAATGACTGGCTGACTGGTCGGCTGACAGGCTTGCTGGCTGGTTAGCTTGCTGTCATGCTGTCTGGTTGGCTAGTTGCTTGGCTGCCTGGCTATCTGGCTATTTAGCTGCCTGACTGCCTAATTGGTTGACTGCTTAACGTGCTAGGTAGCTGCCAAGCTGCCTACCTGCATGTCTGGCATGATGGTTTGCTGCCTAACTGCCAGATTGGCTGCCTTGTTGCCAGGTGACCGACCCGCCCGTCTGCCTGACAGTCCATCCATATGCTAGTATTACCGCCCTCCATCCAAACTGACCTAACGATATGTTGCCTGCACATCCAGGTGTGGACATAGGGTTTTCCGTAAGGGGGAGGGGCGTAGCATATCGAAAAAATGACAACCTTAAACAAAGAAGAAACAATATGCCCTTGTAAAACAATGGTTTGTCCCCCTTTCCGCCCTTGACCTTGACATGCCTCCTTTCCAAATGTGCAGCTCCATAAGATGCACACGCATGCCAATTATGAAGTAATTTTATCTGCTTGCTCAAAAATTATCACATTGGCCTATATACTTGACATTTGACATCGAAGGATGATCTTGACTTTGACATGCCTCCTTTCAAACTGTGCAGCTTCATGAGATGCAAACGCATGCCAATTTTGAAGTAATTATATCTACTAGCTCAAAAGTTATGACATTCACCTAAATATTTGACCTTCAAGGACGACCTTGACCTTGACATGCCTCCATTCAAAATGTGCAGCCCCATGAGATACAAATGCATGCCATTTATGAAGCTCACATCAATCCTCACATCAATCATCGCATCAATCATCACCATCAATCATCGCATCAATCCTCGAATCAATCATCACATCAATCCTCACATCAATCATCGCATCAATCATCACCATCAATCATCACCATCAATCATCACCATCAATCATCGCCATCAATCATCGCATCAATCATCGCATCAATCACCGCATCAATCATCACCATCAATCATCACATCAATCATCGCATCAATCATCGCATCAATCATCGCATCAATCACCGCATCAATCATCACCATCAATCATCACCATCAATCATCACCATCAATCATCGCCATCAATCATCGCATCAATCATCGCATCAATCACCGCATCAATCATCGCCATCAATCATCGCATCAATCACCGCATCAATCATCACCATCAATCATCACCATCAATCATCACCATCAATCATCGCCATCAATCATCGCATCAATCATCGCATCAATCACCGCATCAATCATCACCATCAATCATCGCCATCAATCATCGCATCAATCATCACCATCAATCATCACCATCAATCATCGCATCAATCATCGCATCAATCATCGCATCAATCATCGCATCAATCACCGCATCAATCATCACCATCAATCATCACCATCAATCATCACCATCAATCATCGCCATCAATCATCGCATCAATCATCGCATCAATCACCGCATCAATCATCACCATCAATCATCGCCATCAATCATCGCATCAATCATCACCATCAATCATCGCCATCAATCATCGCATCAATCATCACCATCAATCATCACCATCAATCATCGCATCAATCATCGCATCAATCATCGCATCAATCATCGCATCAATCATCACCATCAATCATCACCATCAATCATCGCCATCAATCATCGCATCAATCGTCGCATCAATCACCGCATCAATCATCGCATCAATCATCGCATCAATCATCGCCATCAATCATCGCATCAATCATCGCATCAATCACCGCATCAATCATCGCCATCAATCATCGCATCAATCATCGCATCAATCACCGCATCAATCATCACCATCAATCATCGCCATCAATCATCGCATCAATCATCACCATCAATCATCGCCATCAATCATCGCATCAATCATCACCATCAATCATCACCATCAATCATCGCATCAATCATCGCATCAATCATCGCATCAATCATCGCATCAATCACCACAATCAATCATCACATCAATCCTCACATCAATCCTCGAATCAATCACCACATCAATCATCGCATCAATCATCGCATCAATCACCGCATCAATCATCACCATCAATCATCGCCATCAATCATCGCATCAATCATCACCATCAATCATCACCATCAATCATCGCATCAATCATCGCATCAATCATCGCATCAATCATCGCATCAATCACCGCATCAATCATCACCATCAATCATCACCATCAATCATCACCATCAATCATCGCCATCAATCATCGCATCAATCATCGCATCAATCACCGCATCAATCATCGCCATCAATCATCGCATCAATCATCGCATCAATCACCGCATCAATCATCACCATCAATCATCGCCATCAATCATCGCATCAATCATCACCATCAATCATCGCCATCAATCATCGCATCAATCATCACCATCAATCATCACCATCAATCATCGCATCAATCATCGCATCAATCATCGCATCAATCATCGCATCAATCATCACCATCAATCATCACCATCAATCATCGCCATCAATCATCGCATCAATCGTCGCATCAATCACCGCATCAATCACCACAATCAATCATCACATCAATCCTCACATCAATCCTCGAATCAATCACCACATCAATCATCGCATCAATCATCGCATCAATCACCGCATCAATCATCACCATCAATCATCGCCATCAATCATCGCATCAATCATCGCATCAATCACCGCATCAATCATCACCATCAATCATCGCCATCAATCATCGCATCAATCATCACCATCAATCATCACCATCAATCTTCGCATCAATCATCGCATCAATCATCGCATCAATCATCGCCATCAATCATCGCCATCAATCATCGCATCAATCATCACCATCAATCATCACCATCAATCTTCGCATCAATCATCGCATCAATCATCGCATCAATCATCGCATCAATCATCACCATCAATCATCACCATCAATCATCGCCATCAATCATCGCATCAATCATCACCATCAATCATCACCATCAATCATCGCATCAATCATCGCATCAATCATCGCATCAATCATCGCATCAATCATCACCATCAATCATCACCATCAATCATCACCATCAATCATCACCATCAATCATCACCATCAATCATCACCATCAATCATCGCATCAATCATCGCATCAATCACCGCATCAATCATCACCATCAATCATCACATCAATCCTCACATCAATCACCACATCAATCGTCGCATCAATCACCACATCAATCACCACAATCAATCATCACATCAATCCTCACATCAATCCTCGAATCAATCACCACATCAATCATCGCATCAATCACCGCATCAATCATCACCATCAATCATCAAATCAATCCTCACATCAATCACCACATCAATCGTCGCATCAATCACCACATCAATCACCACAATCAATCATCACATCAATCCTCACATCAATCCTCGAATCAATCACCACATCAATCATCGCATCAATCACCGCATCAATCATCACCATCAATCATCACATCAATCCTCACATCAATCACCACATCAATCGTCGCATCAATCACCGCATCAATCACCACAATCAATCATCACATCAATCCTCACATCAATCCTCGAATCAATCACCACATCAATCATCGCATCAATCACCACATCAATCATCACCATCAATCATCACATCAATCCTCACATCAATCACCACATCAATCACCACAATCAATCATCACATCAATCATCACATCAATCCTCACATCAATCACCACATCAATCGTCGCATCAATCACCGCATCAATCACCACAATCAATCATCACATCAATCCTCACATCAATCCTCGAATCAATCACCACATCAATCATCGCATCAATCACCACATCAATCATCACCATCAATCATCACATCAATCCTCACATCAATCACCACATCAATCGTCGCATCAATCACCGCATCAATCACCGCATCAATCATCACCATCAATCATCAAATCAATCCTCACATCAATCATCGCATCAATCACCACATCAATCCTCACCATCAATCCTCACATCAATCCTCACATCAATCACCACATCAATCGTCGCATCAATCACCACATCAATCATCACCATCAATCATCACATCAATCATCACATCAATCATCGCATCAATCATCACATCAATCCTCACAGCTTCAATCCTCACATCAATCACCACATCAATCATCACCATCGATCATCTTATTTCTCATTCAAATAACTCAACTATATTCACTGTGTTGCGGTGCCGGAAACACTTATATAAATACTTAATATATGCAAGCTATTAAATACCAGCCTATGTAAAAACTTTTTTTTTTCAAATCATGTTGAATCAAATTTCCAGATGCCGGTTTTCGACATGATTTGAATTTTTTTTTCAAATTATGTTTTTTTTCAAATCATGTCGACTGTGAAAACATGATTTGAAAAATTTGACATGATTTGAAAAAAAATTTCAAATTAGATTTTTTTTTCAAATCATGCCGCTACAATGCTCCTTGGGTGTAAAGTATAGGCCGATTTTTATTAAACTGGCAGGGCGGAGCTAAACTTTGGCAAAGATAAACTAATTTACTTTTGATTTTAGGGTATTATAGATAGGTATAGTTCCGTATTATAGCGTTATTGTCCGATTCTTTCAACTTGAAGAAACATAATTTATGCGTGCACCAATATCCACGTGCAAATGGTATATACAGGACTCCCTCTCTACAACAGCACCCACATGGAAGACAAAGATTGCGTGCGTTGTTCGTAGGGAATTGTTATAGGAAGAGAAATGAATACTTGGTTAACATTTGCAAACGCGGCGTCTGATCTAGATTCAAGCTGTTTTGTCATTCTTCATTATATTCCTTCTGTCAAAATGTCCATTGATATGTAATGTTGAGAAAAAACTGGCACACGACAACGGTAAATTCCTATTATTAAAAGCGTGTTGCCGCCCCTAAAGTTGAAATGCAATGGTCCGTATCGAAACTCAGCCCTGCCTGGTCAATAAACTCGATCTATAACATTGGTGATAATGTATATGTAGGTTGGACATTATTGTCTAGTTAAGGGGAAGAGTGGCACACATCGTTGTAAGGAGGGATTCATTGTCGGTAGGGTCGTTGTAGGGATAGAGCACTGTATTAGTTACAGTGAAACCCCTCTAAACCGGACATGTGTGGGGACAACAAAAATATCCGGTTTAGAGGGGTTTCCGGTATAGAGGGGTTTTAACCCATTACCAAATAGCTTGTTTCTATGGAAGATTGCTGACCGCTTAAGCATGCTTTAAGCTATCATCTGCTAGAATATATAAACTATTTTCTTTATTGTAGGAATAAATCATAGACATAAAAAGGCGTATTTATGGTGTAATGGGTAAAAATAAAGAAGGTTTTGAAACAGGACCAAAGCTTTTGTCCGGTTTATAGAGAATTCCGGTATTTAGAGGTTCCGGTTTGGAGGGGTTCCACTGTAAATACTTTTCTCTGCCTGAAGGGAAACATAGTTTCTGTTTACAAAATTTATCTGAAATAAAATAATTATCTTAACCCTTTACCTGTTAGCCTATTTATTGTATTGGAGATTGTCGACTACTTAAAGCAGATTGAAAGTAAGGCAGAATGCTAGAATATAGAAAATATTCCATATAATATATATATTAATGACTGATTAAATTGGAACTATTTTCTTCAGCGGAGGAATAAATCATATTCGCTAAAAGGCGCTTCTATGGGGGAAAGGGTTAAAGTAAATCAGATTTTTATTTGTACTAAAGCTGCTTTTAAGAAAAGGATATTTTCTCTCTGGCTAAAGTTGCTTGAACGGGAATCATAGTTTTCCTGTCATTAAAGCTGCCAAAAAAGAGAACATTAACCATTTTACTCTCAATGACGCCAAAAAGCGCTTTGCAAACATTTTTGATCCTTATCGGACGCCGCATAACGCGGCGTCTGATCAGGGTCTAAAGCTGTTTGACACTCATATTGATATGTTTTAAGTCATACTACATTGAATCTTTCTTTGAAACAATCTAGCAAAATGGAAAGTTGTAGCAGATGGCAATGAAACGATGAAGGGGTTAAATCTCACATTTAATTTGGCAGCGAACTCATTACTCCACAGCCTGTTTCTAATCTTGAAGACAGGTTACCATTTGAAGCAGATTGAAAGTAAAGCAGAATGCGCCTTCATCTGCATTTCGCTAAATTTCCAGCCTGCTTTAAGCTAACGTGTGCTAAACTATAGAAACGATTCCTTACAATACATGTTCATGACTGTATAAATTGGAAATGTTTTCTTTAGTGGAAGAATCATTAAGAAGCGTTTAAAGGCGTTTTTCTTGGGGATGTGTCAAACCCTCTCCCCCATAGAAGCGTCTTTTAGCGAATTTGATTTATTCCTCCGCTGAAGAAAATAGTTCAAATTTAATCAGTCATGAATATATATTATAGGGAAAAAATTCTATATTCTAGCACATGATAGCTTAAAACAGGCTGAAAGTAAAGCAGAATGCGCCTTAAGGCGCATTCTGCTTTACTTTAAACCTGCTTTAAGTAGTCACCTATCTTCAATACTATAAATAGGCTATCAGGTAAAGGGTTACATTGTCGCCTGAGGGATGTGTTAATTACGTTGCTGTATGTTTCAAGTTTCGGCAGTTTCCCTCAACACGACAGTAATTGTCGCCTGAGGGATGTGTTAATTACGTTGCTGTATGTTTCAAGTTTCAGCAGTTTCCCTCAACACGACAGTAATTGTCGCCTGAGGGATGTATTAATTACGTTGCTGTATGTTTCAAGTTTCAGCAGTTTCCCTCAACACGACAGTAATTGTCGCCTGAGGAATGTGTTAATTACGTTGCTGTATGTTTCAAGTTTCAGCAGTTTCCCTCAACACGACAGTAATTGTCGCCTGAGGGATGTGTTAATTACGTTGCTGCATGTTTCAAGTTTCAGCAGTTTCCCTCAACACGACAGTAATTGTCGCCTGAGGGATGTATTAATTACGTTGCTGTATGTTTCAAGTTTCAGCAGTTTCCCTCAACACGACAGTAATTGTCGCCTGAGGGATGTGTTAATTACGTTGCTGTATGTTTCAAGTTTCAGCAGTTTCCCTCAACACGACAGTAATTGTCGCCTGAGGGATGTATTAATTACGTTGCTGTATGTTTCAAGTTTCAGCAGTTTCCCTCAACACGACAGTAATTGTCGCCTGAGGAATGTGTTAATTACGTTGCTGTATGTTTCAAGTTTCAGCAGTTTCCCTCAACACGACAGTAATTGTCGCCTGAGGGATGTGTTAATTACGTTGCTGTATGTTTCAAGTTTCAGCAGTTTCCCTCAACACGACAGTAATTGTCGCCCGAGGGATGTGTTAATTACGTTGCTGTATGTTTCAAGTTTCAGCAGTTTCCCTCAACACGACAGTAATTGTCGCCCGAGGGATGTGTTAATTACGTTGCTGTATGTTTCAAGTTTCAGCAGTTTCCCTCAACACGACAGTTATTGTCGCCCGAGGGATGTGTTAATTACGTTGCTGTAGGTTTCAAGTTTCAGCAGTTTCCCTCAACACTACAGTAATTGTCGCCTGAGGGATGTGTTAATTACGTTGCTGTATGTTTCAAGTTTCAGCAGTTTCCCTCAACACGACAGTAATTGTCGCCTGAGGGATGTGTTAATTACGTTGCTTTATGTTTCAAGTTTCAGCAGTTTCCCTCAACACGACAGTAATTGTCGCCTGAGGGATGTATTAATTACGTTGCTGTATGTTTCAAGTTTCAGCAGTTTCCCTCAACACGACAGTAATTGTCGCCTGAGGGATGTATTAATTACGTTGCTGTATGTTTCAAGTTTCAGCAGTTTCCCTCAACACGACAGTAATTGTCGCCTGAGGGATGTGTTAATTACGTTGCTGTATGTTTCAAGTTTCAGCAGTTTCCCTCAACACGACAGTAATTTTCGCCCGAGGGATGTATTAATTACGTTGCTGTATGTTTCAAGTTTCAGCAGTTTCCCTCAACACTACAGTAATTGTCGCCTAAGGGATGTGTTAATTACGTTGCTGTATGTTTCAAGTTTCAGCAGTTTCCCTCAACACGACAGTTATTGTCGCCCGAGGGATGTGTTAATTACGTTGCTGTATGTTTCAAGTTTCAGCAGTTTCCCTCAACACAACAGTAATTGTCGCCTGAGGAATGTGTTAATTACGTTGCTGTATGTTTCAAGTTTCAGCAGTTTCCCTCAACACGACAGTAATTGTCGCCTGAGGGATGTATTAATTACGTTGCTGTAGGTTTCAAGTTTCAGCAGTTTCCCTCAACACGACAGTAATTGTCGCCTGAGGGATGTGTTAATTACGTTGCTTTATGTTTCAAGTTTCAGCAGTTTCCCTCAACACGACAGTTATTGTCGCCCGAGGGATGTGTTAATTACGTTGCTGTATGTTTCAAGTTTCAGCAGTTTCCCTCAACACGACAGTAATTGTCGCCCGAGGGATGTGTTAATTACGTTGCTGTATGTTTCAAGTTTCAGCAGTTTCCCTCAACACGACAGTAATTGTCGCCTGAGGAATGTGTTAATTACGTTGCTGTATGTTTCAAGTTTCAGCAGTTTCCCTCAACACTACAGTAATTGTCGCCTGAGGAATGTGTTAATTACGTTGCTGTATGTTTCAAGTTTCAGCAGTTTCCCTCAACACGACAGTAATTGTCGCCTGAGGGATGTGTTAATTACGTTGCTGTATGTTTCAAGTTTCAGCAGTTTCCCTCAACACTACAGTAATTGTCGCCTGAGGAATGTGTTAATTACGTTGCTGTATGTTTCAAGTTTCAGCAGTTTCCCTCAACACGACAGTAATTGTCGCCTGAGGAATGTGTTAATTACGTTGCTGTATGTTTCAAGTTTCAGCAGTTTCCCTCAACACTACAGTAATTGTCGCCCGAGGGATGTGTTAATTACGTTGCTTTATGTTTCAAGTTTCAGCAGTTTCCCTCAACACGACAGTAATTGTCGCCTGAGGGATGTATTAATTACGTTGCTGTATGTTTCAAGTTTCAGCAGTTTCCCTCAACACGACAGTAATTGTCGCCTGAGGGATGTGTTAATTACGTTGCTGTATGTTTCAAGTTTCAGCAGTTTCCCTCAACACGACAGTAATTGTCGCCTGAGGAATGTGTTAATTACGTTGCTGTATGTTTCAAGTTTCAGCAGTTTCCCTCAACACGACAGTAATTGTCGCCTGAGGGATGTATTAATTACGTTGCTGTATGTTTCAAGTTTCAGCAGTTTCCCTCAACACGACAGTAATTGTCGCCTGAGGGATGTGTTAATTACGTTGCTGTATGTTTCAAGTTTCAGCAGTTTCCCTCAACACGACAGTAATTGTCGCCCGAGGGATGTGTTAATTACGTTGCTGTAGGTTTCAAGTTTCAGCAGTTTCCCTCAACACGACAGTAATTGTCGCCTGAGGGATGTATTAATTACGTTGCTGTATGTTTCAAGTTTCAGCAGTTTCCCTCAACACGACAGTAATTGTCGCCTGAGGGATGTGTTAATTACGTTGCTGTATGTTTCAAGTTTCAGCAGTTTCCCTCAACACGACAGTAATTGTCGCCCGAGGGATGTATTAATTACGTTGCTGTATGTTTCAAGTTTCAGTAGTTTCCCTCAACACGACAGTAATTGTCGCAGCAATAGCAGCTGGGTGTGTTACTCTACTGGTTCTCGGCGCAGGATTAGTGGCCATTGCTCTCCGAACAAGAAGGTACATATGCATACACAGCGTTCCTTCTCTACAAAAACGACACCCAATGGGAGACACAGATTGTGTGCGTTGTTCGGAGGGAGTCGTTATAGGGAGGGAAAAGTAAGACTTGGTTTACATTTGCAAACAGCTTGAATCCAGATCAGACGCCGCGTAACGCGGCGTCTGATCTGGATTCAAGATGTTTGCCCCTCGTCAATATATTTATTCAATAAACTTATATGTAACTTTGAGATAAAACAGCAGACGACAATTTGAAGCAGACGATAAAGGCGTTAGATATACTTGTCCTGTTACGGGAACTGCGTCAAGGGCCGTTGTAAAGAGGGAGTCGTTGATGGGAGGGCCGTTGTAGGGAGGGAACGCTGTACAGTGTTTACTCTCTACATGCCCCCTCCCAACAACGGTTCCTTCCTTACAACGACCGTTTTGGGGAGGAAGCATTGTGGTCATTTTCTGAAACAATTGTTATGAAATAAAAGAAACAAATTACAACTAGAAAAAACCCCAAATGTGTTGTTTTTGTTGTTTATGTTGATGAATAATCTTAAAAATCCACTTACCTATCAACGGCCCTGTGACAAACTGTTTTAATCAAAATCATACGCCGTGTAACGCGGTGTCTGATCTGGATTCAAACTGTTTGCAAATGTAAACAAATTCCCTCCCTACAACCACCCCTCCGAACTACGCACACAGTTTTTGTCTCCCAATGGTCGTCGTTATAAAGAGGGAGCACTGTATATACAGAATACATGTACAGCGTTCCCGTTCTACAACGACACCCAATAGGAGACAAAGATTGTGTGCGTTGTTCAGAGGGAGCCGTTACAGGGAGGGAAATTGACTTACATTCGCAAACAGCTTGAATCCAGATCAGACGCCGCGTTACGCGGCGTCTGATCGGGATTCAAGTTGTTTGTCATCCGTCATTATATTTATTCCATCAAAACGTAATTTTGAGAAAAAAACAGCAGACGATATTGAAGTAGTAAAAGTGTTAAACATTATTTCTTGTTTGGGGAACGTCCGTAAGGGTCGTTGTAAGGAGGGATTCTTTGTTGGGAGGGCCGTTGTAGGGAGGGAACACTGTACTAGTATTTGCCGGGACTGGTGTGTATTTTCGCCGCATACTAGGAGAAGTCTATATCATCCTAGTACAGTGAAACCCCTCTAAACCGGAACCTTTAAATACCGGAATTCTCTCTAAACCGGACAAAAACTTTGGTCCCGTTCCCAGCCCTTCTTTGATTTAACCAATTACACCATAAATATGCCTTTTGTACGCCTTTGATTTATTCCTATATTGAAGAAAGTACATTCATGAATATTTTCTACTGCTAAATATTTTCTATATTCTATCAGATAATAGCTTAAAGCAGGTTGAAAATAAAGCAGAATACGCCTTAAGGCGCATTCTGCTTTACTTTCAACCTGCTGTAAGTGACCACTAGAAATAAGCTATGGATTAAAACCCCTCTATACCGGAAACCCCTCTAAACCGGACATTTATATTGTCCCCACACATGTCCGGTTTAGAGGGGCGATACGCCGGAAAGGCAGCCTAGTCCCGTTTGATAACCTTGTTATTGTATTCGATGACACAAAGTCGATTTTTAAAATTATTCAACATCATCAAAAACAAAAACAACACATTTGTTTTGTTTTTCTCGTTGTTCTTTTTATATTCTTTTTCAGCATCACATGACTGTTCATAAGAAGTGTTTGTGGAAACGACTACATGTAGTTGTAAAAGTTTGTTATGATAATGTATCGTCCTAGAAGCATATCTGCTAAGATGTCTATAGATTAGTTGGCCATGTTTTCATATAATATTTTTCTCGTGCATGGGGTCGACGTTACCGGACGACGACACACGTGAAAGAATGGCTCATTGTGCTAACAACAATATATATACACTCAGTACAAAAAGAAACGCACATTCTTATCACAATCTTATTTTTATGTAGAAGGAACGTATTTGTGAATTATTATTAAATCATTATTGAATTGGTAGCATCACAACCTGCACTAATCGGTGCGGTATTTTAAACAAGCTGTAGTGAATTCTTTCGCTGCCAAATTAATCGTGAGGTTTTTACCCCTTCACCGTCTTATTGTCGTCTGCTTCAATTTTGTTGTTTGCAAGATCGTTTCAAAGTAAAATTCAATGTAGAATGACTTAAATGAAATCGATAAGAGTGTCAAACAGTTTGGATCCTGATCAGACGCCGCGTTACGCGGCGTCTGATCAGGATCCAAACTGTTTGCAAACGCTTTTTGTCGTCATTAGGCGGGAAATGGTTAAAAGGCAGCACAATGTTTTTTGAGTATTTTTTTCTGAGCTTGTTGCAGAATTAAATAAATCTTGAGATATGGCCTTTCTTTTCTAATTTTCTTAAAAAAAATGTATCCTAATCTGCGCCTGAGCTCGATTTGCGTTTCTTTTTGCACTGAGTGTACATGTACACGTAGTTAGCCAAATATACTACTCAAAGTTTGCTAAGCACCAAGGGTAAAATCTACATAGGTACCAATGCATTGACCCTATCACATCTTATCACATAACTTCCAACTTTTTTGTTCGATTTCTTTCAAATTTGGAGATGTGTTAGCAAAAGGTTTACTTTACAGATTCTAAATTTTTTACAATTGTTCAGGCCCTGTAGGCGAAACCCGAAAAATGATCAAAATGTGATATTTCTGAGAATTCACCCAAATTTTCAAATCCATTGAATTGTACATTGTAATGTTCTAAAAGATGTTTTAACGTTAAATGTTCAATTGTACCAATAATAACATCTCTAAGAACATTAAATAATTAATTCAATGGATTTGAAAAATTTGGTGAAATCCCAGAAATTTCACATTTCGATAATTTCCCCGGGATTCGCCTACAGGGCCTGAATAAGTTGAAAAGTTATCAGAATCTGTAAAGTAAACCTTTGGCGAAACATATCGAATTTTTGTAGAAATCGAATAAAAATGTTGGAAGTTATGTGATGAGATGTGATAGGGTCAATGCATTGGTATCTATGGTGATTTTACCCTTGGTGCTTAGCAAACTTTGAGTAGTATGACAGTCAGTGTGCCATTAATATCGGTATTTGACACGTTATATACGTGCCAGTAGCGTGTTCAATTACCACTGTTTACTGTTTAGGTTAGCAGTTTGTGTCCCGTGTGCAGCGTGCAGAGTACGATAGAGAACACGTTTTCTTTCCAAATTACCCCGGTTACGCTTAAACTACTATTTTCATTGCAAACAGTTTGGAGCCAGATCAGACGCCTGGTAACCCGGCGTCTGATCAGGCTCCAAACTGTTTGCCACTCAGATTAAAACTGGTAGTCTGAATTGTCAAAATGTTGTCATTTTCTATATTTCATTGCGATGCGTTTGCGTTTGAACGAAAGAATTACGTTTTCTCCACTGTATTTCAGACCGGTGGCCAACTCGCAATCGATGACCATCGAAGGCCACCGATTTATTTACTGAACTCATCACAGGCACAACACCGCCAGTATCTGTTAACCCATTCACTACCAAAATTGTCGTGAGATTTTTACCACTTCACCGTTTCATTGTCGTCTGCTTCAATTTGTTGTCTGCAGTGCCGTTTCAAAGTTGAAAAATAAGTCAGTATGAATAAAAACATTTCAAAACGAGTGTCAAACAGCTTGGATCCTGATCAGACGCTGCGTTGCGCGGCGTCTGATCAGGATCCAAACTGTTTGTAAACGCGATTTGAAGCGCGATTGAGAGTTAAAGTGTTAATAACCTTTTTATTGCAGTTGGTTGTACAAGGTCAGATTTGTAATATTGACCTCTTCATTCAACATTTACAACAAACTTCATAATCATCAAAATACTAAGCACTTACAACCTCAGTGGAATCCCATGCATCTCCATAGGTTCACAGATGCCCCCAATCCACATAATTGCTTTACCCAGGGCTACAGATAAGAGGGAGTAAACTGTACACATCCAACATTTTCTCACTTATTTTAGCACCAAATCCTATGGTGTTACTACTTATTAGAATCGTCTCTTCGAGGCGATTCTAATGAGTAGTGACACCATAGGTTTTAAAACAGAAATAAAGATTTTAGTGTTGGAAATACTCCCCTTATCTGGAGCCCTGTTTACCTATACCGGTTCTTGTTAGCTCACCTGGCGGAGATTGCAAAGATGACTCTTTTAATCGTGCTGTGTCGGTCGTCCTTCCTTTTGTTCATTCGTCCGTCCGTCGTCAACACTTTCTTTAAAAGACATTTCCTGCTGAACAACTGGATGAATTTTTACCAAACTTGGCAGGAATGATCCTTATATGGTCCTCTTTCAAAGTTGTTCAAATATTTCCGATTAAATTTTATAGCATATTTAGGTCAATGAAAACTGACATTGATATGGCCAGAGCTTTAAAATTTGGCATTGTGTCATTTCAAGAAGGCCTTTACCAATAATGTTGAAATGCTTTCGGACGTTGCAGAGCTAACAAATTTTTTTTTTAAATGCACCACAGTTTGGTGACCATGACCTCTGACTTTGACCCCAAGAGCAAACGCTAATGTTTTGCTTTAAAGTGTGTTTTGAGCCAACAACAAAACATACAGTCACAAAACCTCATATGCCGATGCGCTCAATGAGTTGACCACGATGCACCGCAGTTTGGTAGCCATGACCTTTGACTTTGACGCTAGAGTCAACGTTAAGATTTTGCGTTAAAGTCCGTTCTGAACAAATGACTCCATCTACAATCATGAAACTTGATATGCTAATGCGCCTCAATACGTAGACCACAAGGCACCCAAGTTCACAAAACGTCATTTGCTGATGCGCCTTAACGAGTAAACAGCGATACATTTCATTTTGGATTGCCTTGATCTTTGACCTTGACCTCTAGGGTAAACGTTAAGGGTTTGCGTTAAAGTTAATTCTGAGCAAACAACTCCACATACGGTCAGGAAACTTGATATGCTTATGCACCTCAATAACTAGACTATTACACCACATTTTATTGACCTTGACATTTGACCTCGACCCCTAGAGTCAACGCTTATGGTTTTGGTTAAAGTCTGTTTTGAGCACAAAACTGCATCAACGGTCACGGAACGTCCTATGCTGACACGCCTTAATGAGTTAACCACGATACATCACAGTTTGGTGACCTTGACCTGTGACCTTGACCTCTTCATGCAACGTTAAGGTTTTTCGTTAAGGTCTGTTTGGAGCAAATGACTGCGCCTACGAAAACGAAACTTCATATGTTTACACGCCTAAATAAGAAGACCACGATGCATTACAGTTTGAAGGCCTTGATCTTTTGCCTAAACCTCTAGATTCAACGTTAAGGTTTTGCGTTAAAGTCTGTTCTTGGTAAATAACTGCACCTACGGTCATGAAAAGTTATATGCCTCTGTGAGTAGATGACGATGCACAACATTTTGGTGGTCTTTATCTTTGACTTTGACTACAAAGGTCAGCGTTAAGGTTTTGCGTTAAAGTCTGTTCTGAGCAAACGACTGCACCTACGGTCACGAAACTGCATATACTTATGCGACTAAAACCGCAGTTTGATGGCTTTGGCTATGACCTCTAGGGTCAATATTATGGTTTTACGTTAAAGTCTGTTCTGAGCAAACGACTGCACCTACGGTGACGAAACTTAATATACTGATGCGCCTCAATAAGCAGACCACGTTGCATTGCAGTTAAGTGGCATTGACCTTTGACCGTGACCTCTAAGGTTTACGTTAAGGTTTTGCGTTAAAGTCTTTTTTTGCAAACGACTGCACATACGGTCATGACACTTCATATGCTGATGCGGCTCAATGAGTAGACCATGGTGCACCGCAGATCAATGACCTTGACATTGACCTGGTTACTCTTAGTGACCCGAAGTCGTCATCGGCAGCGAAAGGGTAAACCTTAAAAGTTCAGACGAAGTTTGAACGACTACAGTGTCAACCAGTAAGGCTGATTTGAAAGAGTATTTTACCCCAATTTGCAATACTTATAGCATTATGATATAATGTATTATGTTATTTACGATTCGTACCACGAGTAAACCTGACTTATTGAATTACAAACAGTGTCGATCAAGACCTACTCTGCTTGACACCCTCAATTATCTAAAGCATTGTATGACGCAGTATTATAAACGGTATTTGGTAGTGTGTACCAAATTCATATACAGAGCCTGTAATGACATGGGTGCTTGGTCTGTACCTTGTTGCAATGCAATAAGGCAGGTTCTGTCATGGTATGTCTCATATAATTATAATTATGTATTTTTGAGTGCAAGCTTTATAATCACTGATATTAATATATAGTCTGTTTAAAACTTTCGTCTGCCTTTATTTATAATACAGTAAAACCTCGCTATTACGACCACTAAAACGAAGGCTAATTGAGTGTATACTAGACAGGTGACAGCTTAAAGCAAGGTTACAGTGAAACAGAAAGCTCCTATAGGAGCTTTCTGTTTCACTGTCACCTTGCTTTAAGCGGTCACCTTTCGTAAACACCCTAATAATTAACATAATTTAGTGGTCGTAATAGTGAGGTTTTACTGTAGTTGCAATTTCAAAAGAAAGTTTTGGTTTTCCCAAGAAACATAGATACGGGTGTCAAATAGTTTGGATTCTTATCAGATGCCGCATTACGCAACATCTGATTAGGATGCAAACTGTTTGCACTTTATTAGTGATATCCGGCTTATCAACAAAGGGGTTAACTCATTGAGCCCTAGTGACGCATATATGCGTCTTTTACCAAAAGCGTACTTGTGAATAGTATACTTGTCCTATGCAAGCAGTGAAGTCCCTGATCAGAGGGCTCCTGTAGGAGCCCTCTGTTAAGGGTATTCACTGTTTGTAATTTTGTAAAATATTATAAGAATCAACCCTAAATAGTCGAAAATGGACCAGCCTTTCTTGCAAACTGGATATGTCCATTGAACGTTTCAGGGGATAATGAGTTAAACAAAAACAAAAATACATGTACTGCCTTTTTATTCTTTCTTAGATTTAGATTGTATTCACTTTGATTTGATATCGATATTAATGAGTGTTTAACCCTTTACCCAATAACCTATTTATTATATTAAATACAGGTGATCACTTAAAGCAGGTTGAAAGTAAAGCAGAATGTGCCTCAAGGCACATTCTGCTTTACTTTCAGCCTGCTTTAAACTACCATCTGTTAGGCTACATAAAAATATTTGTTATGGTAATTGTTCATGAGGGTATAAACTGGAACTATTTTCTTCAGCGGAGGAATAAATTAAATACGCTAAAAGTCGCTTCTATAAGGGAAAGGGTTAAGACAGATGACTGCTGAAAGCAAGGTGGCAGTAAATCAGAAAGCTGCTTTGGAAGCTTTCTGTTTTACTGTCACCTTGCTTTAAGCTGTCATCTGTCTTTTAAACAATCAATTAACCTTCGTTTAAATGACCGTAATAGAGAGGTTTTACTGTATATTTCGTTTGAAATACAACCATACATAAATGTGTATCTATCTTTTACTTGTAGAAAAAAGCAAAGCTTTGGTGCGAATAATCAAATCGCTACTACACAAGGATCAAGTCTTGGGTTGCTCAATATGGAACAGATAAACAATACTACGCAAACCTCTGGTACGCATAAAAATTTGGCTCGAAAAATCGTCATTCTGATACGACGTCATTTTTAATTCTAAAAAAGAGATATTGATTTTTTTCCATATAATTACAATGTACAGACAAACGCTGTTTAACTCTTTCCTCCCTGAAACTTTAAATGGACAATTCCAGTATTGATTTTTGTCTAGTTCATTTCTGACTTTTAAGAGTTGTTTTTGTCAATTTTGGCTTTACTGACAAACAGTGAAGACCCTGATCAGAGGGCTCCTTTTGGAGCCCTCTGATCTGGGCCTTCACTGTTTGCACAGGACAACTGTACTATTCACATGTACACTGTTTGAAAATGACGCCTATATGCGGGACTAGGGTTCAAAGGGTTAAACCCTTTCATGATCAAACTTATTTTGAGGCGTTTACTCCTTCACTGCCATATTTTCGTGTGTTTCAATATTGTTGTCAGCAATATCGTTTCAAAGTTAGATTAAAGGCAGTATAACTGACGAGACGTAATCTCAAAACAAGTGGCAAACATCTTTTATCCTGATCGGATGCCGCTTGTCTCGGCGTCTGATCTGGATCAAAACTGTTTGCAAATGCGCTTTATGACGTCATAGAGATTGAAAGGGTTAAAGTGCATTTTTCTTGAAACAGACACATTTCCAAATAAAGATGAGTTTTAGAAAAGGAACCCTGTTTTCTGCTTATATAAGAACATCATCAATCTGTTAGGTAAAGTGCATTGGAAAATTCCGTCACATGTTAACTGTTTGAAAAATAATTCGGGGAGAAAAATGTTCGTATTCCCCCTCTGAGAAGGACAAGCATACGTCCCTTTTCTCAGAATTAGTATTCCTCCTCTGATGATGACAGTCATACGCCCTTCTTCTCAGAATTCGTATTCCGCCTCTGAGAATGACAGTCATACACCCTTCTTCGCAGAATTCGCATTCCTCCTCTGAGAATGACAGTCATACGCCCTTCTTCTCAGAATTCTTATTCCACCTCTGAGAATGACAATCATACGTCCTTCTTCTAAGAATTCGTATTGCACCTCTGAGAATGACAGTCATACGCCCTTCTTCTCAGAATTCGTATTCCACCTCTGAGAATGACAATCATACGCCCTTCTTCTCAGAATTCGTAGTCCTCCTCTGATAATGACAGTCATACACCCCTCTTATCAGAATTCGTATTCCTCCTCTGAGAATAAAAGTCATACGCCCCTCTTTCAGAATTCGTATTCCTCCTCTAAAAATGACAGTCATGCGCCCTTCTTCTCTGAATTCGTATCCCACCTCTGAGAATGACAAGCATACACCCTCTTCTCAGTATTCGTATTCCTCCTATGAGAATAAAAGACATACGCCCCTCTTTCAGAATTCGTATTCCTCCTCTCAGAATGACAGCCATACGCCCTTCTTCTCAGAACTAGTCTTCCTCCTTTTAGAATGTCAAGCATACGCCTCTCTTCTCAGAATTCGTATTCCTCTCATAAAAATAGTCATACGCCCCTCTTCTCCGAATTTGCATTCCTCCTCTGTGAATAATAACCATTCGCCCTTCTCAGAATTCGTATTCCTCCTCTGAGAATGACAAGCATACGTATCTCTTCTCAGAAGACGGCCATCGATTTCTTTACTGAGCTCATCACTGATATATAAGTTTGATGGCGTGATATGTCTTACTTACAGCTCCTTAAGCAAAGAAGACAGGTGCATTGTCCAATGCAGAAAACCCATCTTACCCAAGCATAGCAATCACTCTAGAAGAAATTGGTCAAACCTCTTATAAAGACCAGGTACCTAGTGCCCGTTTCATAAAAAGTCATACGACACATTTTGTCGTAAGTCAGATTATAAAAGTCTCAATTATTATTTATTTCTCCATCTAATCCTGTCTTGTCATATCTTTTTGGAATCGTCTTTTAAGAGATGTCACAATACAGGAGTAGATAGAGAAATAAGAAGTTAAATGTATTTTAAAGTTTTGACTTACGACAATATTTGTCGTGCAAAGTTTTATGAAACGGGCCCCACGTCTGTAAAATGCTGAAATGCAAAAATGCTGGTATTGTCATGAAATGGCTCATGTATAAGTTTGATCGCTTGATATGTCTTATTTACAGCTTCACTAGGAAAGAAGACAGGTGCATTGTCCAATGCAAAAACCCCATCTTACCCAAGCATACCAATCACTCTAGAAGAAATTGGTCAAATCTCTTATCAAGACCAGGTACCTAGTGCCCGTTTCATAAAAAGTCATACGAAATTTTTTGTCGAAAGTCAGATTATAAAAGCATCAACTTTTATTTATTTCTCCATATAATCCTGTCTTGTCACATCTTTTTGGAATCTTCTTAAAAAGACGATTCAAAAGAAATGTCACAAGACAGGATTAGATAGAGAAATAAGAAATTAAATGTATTTTAAAGTTTTTACTCACGACAACATTTGTCGTACGAAGTGTTATGAAACGGGCCCCTGGTCTGTACAATGCTGCAATGCAAAAAGGCTGGTTTTGTCATGAAATGGCTCATGTATAAGTTTAATCGCTTGATATGTCTTATTTACAGCTTCACCAGCAAAGAAGACAGGAACAGGAACATTGTCTAATGCAGAAAACCCAAATTACCCAAGCATAGCAATCACTCTAGAAGAAAGTGGTCAAACCTTGTATCGGGAAAGAAAAACAATCATTCTAGAAGAATGTGGTCAAACCTCTTATCGGGAAAGTAAAACAATCATTCTAGAAGAAAGCGGTCAAACATCGTACGAAGACGACAGTAAAGTCATCATTCTAGAAGCAAGCGGCCAAACAGTTTATGAAGACTAGACAAAAACAACAATAATACCCCTCTTTTACGACCACTTATAATTTATTTAGATTTGTTTGTGTTTAAAACATGTCGCTGCTTAAAAAAAGATGAAAGTAACGCAGAAAGCAACTTAATGAGATTTCTGTTTTACTTCCACATTACTTATGATCAAATTAGAAAGTATAAACACCTTAGATAGTATTTCTTGCCAGTCTTCAAAGTGCAGAGGGGTATGTGGGTTTGTTCACAAACACCGGGGTTTTATGGATCCCACTAACATTGAAGCCAACCTGTAATAATTTAATATTGTTTGTTTTCATTACTTTTGGATATCTGTGAATGGTTGTAATCTTTTTTTCATAACCCCATGAAAAAAAAATTCAGGCCACACCTTGTCGGGACTACTTTATCTTAGTCCAACTGCTCTCCACAAGCGCTGTATGAAGCAGGACGCCAAATGACGTCATTGACGACGACGTTACTACAAAACAATGTAGCGTTTTGGCAGAAAATATATATGACGGAGGGACTACAACATACGTTTTAAAAGTGTTAAATAATGAACACTCGTGTCAGATTCTCTATTTAACTACTTTCTTAAAGTCAGTAGTGATATTAAATTTTATCACATAAACATGCACAATATAGAGGTCCGTAAAAATCGTACGGCCCACTGGGCATATATTTTATACTAATTTTCGAATCACCAAAATACTGTACTACTACGCCGACTTTAAATCAGTTAAGAGAATCTAGACAAACTAAGATCACCACTAGGGATTAAAAACATTTCCAAGTGTCCTAAAACATTATCTCGAGCAGTCCCGCAAATTTAGGCTGCAAATCAGGCTACTTAGAGCTCTAGTAATAACAGTGACTCAGACTGTCTTTCAAATTTAGACGTTACGATGATAATGACGTCGTGTTGCTATCATGACGTAATTTTGAAAAAGAAACTAGATTCTAAATGTCAAATGATCATTTTTAGTCAAATAGAACAGTTTTAGATTAAATATTGATTTAAAATTTGAATATGGTATCAGAGAAGTCTTTTCACAACACATTGATGTTGATTTTCTTTGTTTTAGTTTGATAGGTGTTGTTATCTACGGATGAATAAAACCGAATAACACCTATGACGAATCGTTTTTCTAAGAGCCGAGTGCAAAAATGAAAGTAAGACCGTTCGGATTTTCATGTCATTTGGTGTTTATGTGATAAATAGGATATCAAGTTGGTGTGTTTTCTGTCGTGAATTTATTGAACTCGTTGGATAAAATGATATGTTGCTCGCCAAGGCTCGCAACATATTATTTTATCCAATTCGTTCAATAAATTCACGACTGACAACACACTCATTTAATATCCTCTATATAAGGAATAATTCGGAACATTTATTGTATTCATGGAGGTATGGAAAAAAAACCTGGTCACACCTTTGTATGACCTTGGTATCTAATGTAGTCCATTCTATAGCTAAAATATTTGTGCACCAGTGTCTTAATTTACTCCAATTCCTTTTGCTAAAAAGAAAAAATATCCTTTCCTTTTTCCAATCAAAGTTAAATAGTAATAAGTCAACTATTCATAACATTTTCATTTCCTGGGTTTTATTGAAAAAAAAAACCCTTAACTTGTTGATTGAAAACTTAATAATGATCGAATAGTAGACATTTCCCATAATAGTTTGTTTTCAAAACCTTTAGGAAGTAACGGCTTTGCTAGTATTTCCTACCAATCTTTGTCATCAGACAGATGGTCAATTCAGCATCCAAGGTTTGTTTAAGTGGAAGTAGATTAAAGTAGTGTCTTGATAACAATTAATCATTATATTTCCAAAGATTCTTAAACGTTCGCTATGTTATTGTTAAAGAACTATTTTCTAATATATCATTATTCCCGATCTACCTAGCCATAATCGAATTCTTAAATGGCCTAAGCATATCTGCATTCTGGTTAGGTCATATCATAGTTCCAATATGGCTTGACCATGTTAGAATTTCAATATGACCTAGGCTGATTCCGTATCTGCCTAGATTCAAATTTGTGCCTGCGACATATACATAACATGTAATGATTGAAATTAAAGGTAAACGAAATCTGTTTGGAAAACCAATAAACTCATAACACTGTAAAGGAAGGTAATACTATTGTCCGATTTTTCTGAACTGTCAGAGTTATTTTTAGAACAGAATAGTTAATAATGGTAAATAGGTAAGCAAGGTAACATCGGATCTATATAGTCGTACTCTTTCCAACTTGAGATAAGCATGATCCTCGTGCAGCACGAGACAGCTGCGCTAATTTTACTGATATGTTATTTATTCTCAATAAACGTGTTTATGCTAAAAACTATTATGTCCATTGCAAACAGATTGGAGCCAGATCAGACGCCGGGTAACCCGGCGTCTGATCAGGCTCCAATCTGTTTGCCACCCAGATTCAAATTATAAAATTAATGTTCTACAGTTTAGTGCATTGTGATTGCGTTTATTCGGGAAATGATAATGTCTTCTCTACTGTACATTACGCACAATAAATACAGCTTTCCGTATCCCTGGCTGACTGTACGGAAATCAACGAGTACGGTGATCATCCCTTTTAATTTTTTTTGAATGTTCCAATCTAAAAATAACTCTGACAGGTCAGAAGAAAACACTAATAGTAAGTTTTAAGTTAGCATTTTTTCCGGAAACCAATAAATACAACTGTTGTTACAAATGCTATTATGGTGTAATGTTATAATGTAGTTGTTTTAAGCGGATTTCTTCAAACCCCATTTTATTTCCAGTCATCATAAATTCTTGGATTCTGATAGGCTGAAACTGCACATGTGACCACTGTGTACGAAACCGTACACATTGATTTTGCCGGGTAGTACGGATCACGTGACTTATTAGATGTTTTCCCTCGATCGATTCGCGTAAACAATCTCTCTTTTTCTGTTTATTAAGCAATTGTTTTCCAAGAAATAAAAAGAAATCTCAATTACAAACTGTATTGAATCTATCATTATGCATATATGTAACTCAAATATCGATTAAATGCTAATTTCTTGCTTTTGATTCCCTGATTACCCCACCCGCATCGTCACCATGGTAAACAAAAGACTGGAAATGAAATGGACAATGCGAAGTGCAACGGCACTTGTCACTGGGTTAAAATGAAATTGACACTGAATTGGGATATATTTAGATCAATATGTTTATCGAAATCAACCCAAATAGACATAACTCGATATGCCTAGCCACTGACCTACGTATCCATTCGTTCGCTCCTGATTATGTCCGTTCATTTGTTAAAACTAATCGTTACAGTGTTTCATAAAACATAAATGTCGTCCTAGAACTGTCCGTTCGAAATATTCTGGTAGCCTACATGTAATGAACATTTATAAGATGTCCACATTCCAATGTGATGACATAGAGGATAATTGTTTTTTTCAGTATAAGATAGAAATTTAATCCATTGAGTGATCATTAGACGTTATATTGTCACGAGTGGAGAAGCCAAGAGTGAAAATATAACAGTCTGATGTTCACGAAATGGATTAAATTCGATCTTATACTGAAAAAATACAATTATTCTATTTATTTATGCTTTTAAGCCACTTTTTAAACGAAATTGCTCGACAATTGTAAAAACGAAAGTACATAATTTACCCCGTGTTGAGCCCCACGTTTATATCGAACACATTTTCGAAACAGTGTCCCGTACGATGACGTCACTGATCTATTGATTTGACGTCATCCGAATTACGTCGTTGCTCCCGATTTTGGATTCGTGTTCTTCCGTTGAGTGGTTCGCGACAAATCGGACTGCCGGAATTTAACGATAAGACACGATTGACTACGATTCTAGGGGAGCCCTACGGGGAAAACTCATAAAGGAAGCACGAGCGATGATAATCCCACTGAGTGGCCGGTGAAGACAGGTAATAAACCCGGGTGGAGTTCGTGTATCTTTTTATTCAGATATATATACGAAAGGTCTGTAACAAAATATATACAGATTTTATAATACAATGGTAAAACATTCTAACAATACAAATCTCAATTCGCGCTAAAGCCGTAATATTCCCGAAATACATGTATATAAACTAAATGCTAATTCAATTATGTAACTTACCAGCTGGTCGGATATAAAGAGAGAATAATAATGAAAGTCTCAAATATAGAGCACTTAATACTAGTAATAGTTGACTTCCTTTTGCAAGGAGAGATAGAGCCAGAATGCTAGAGTATGGTGCAGAGGTCTTGCAGGTTAGCTTTGGTGTCACGTGACAGCCAGAGAACAACTCACTCGTGCATTATTTCACTCATCAAGCTCACTCACTAAATCTCATGGACAAGTGACAAGTTACAAATACATGCAGGAATATTGAGTAGTGAAACAGACTATAGTATGGTGTAAACACTATCTATAGTCTGTACCAGCAAATGAACATAATAGAGTACAGTCAAACCTAACCTGGGTTACATATATATTTCGTAGAGCTCTTGGGTTCTTATGGGTTCTCAGGGTGACCCCGACCGGGCCTCAGCCCACGGCTGGGTGAAGTTGGTTGAAAATGAAGCAGCAACACTCCCGAAACGTTTATAATTTATTGTCTCGATGACTGGAGTTCAACATGTATGAAAGAAATCTACAACAGAATTAAAAACAATAATAAGTACAAAGCATAAACATTACAAATTGACATCTGATTAAGTAAACAAACATGTACATACAAATGGGTAAACAACTTCTGCTTAGCATATAAGTTGAACCTGTACATAATCAAAACTTATAACGATACTAATAATATAAACCTAATTATTCAAGTTACTAAATAATGAAAATGGTTACCTGGCTATTGGAATAATCTCCAGATATAAATATATTTATTATGCTCAAAATAAAGATGGCTGTTCTAGAATTTAAATGACCGAAGTGACCGGAATGACATATCACGTGATTACAAACTAGCATGCAAGAAGTGGTTAGTTCCCTTTGACTGTTAATGATTATAAACTATTAATTTGGACTAGGGATTATGAGAATTAAAGGGAATGGAAATAACAACAACCACACCAAATTTAATGAAAAAATGTAATAAACTCCAGAAATAATTAATATCACCCTATGACATATATACTCAAGAAAAGAGGAAACTTTTCATACTTTAGGGTCGGTTTCAGCGAGGTTTTAGTAACGTTTCATAAATTGTACGCATATTTTATAATTGACTGATCGATAAAAAATACAAAGAGCCACACTCTGGCTCAGTTGTACCGCGCACGACGTAGCACGCTTTCCACTCCCGCTATTTATTATTGACGGCGAGTTGACCTATCCAGGATTGATTTCAAGTTGACTTACGGCCAAAGACACCCGTAGTCTTTATTCAAACACAGAAAAAACAAAATTGTAAACATTTGCGTTTCAAAACTGAGATGCCACGGCTTTCTGAAAATCACAAAAATCAGACCATTTGCTTACGGCGGACGCATCAGTAATTGATGTTGCGCTTCACTTTGAGCGCATCCGGTAGGCAATTCATAGCCTGACTACACGACCCAGAGCCATTAGGTTTGTCCTGCGGGATCGTCCGAGATCTATGACATCACGTACAGACGACCACGTCATTACGTTGACGCACCTACTCATCCCAGCAACGGTTACTGATCGACGGTTTGGGATCACTGCCGAGGCAATAAGGATTCGTCTAAGGCAGAGTCACGTCCCTAAGGATTCGTCTACGGCAGAGTCACGTCCCTATCCGTATCCGTAGACCGTATACTGGGCAGATCTTAACTGCATTCACAAGACCTAGAATAACGTTAACGTCATGTTCTGGCCTGCAATGTCCAGGATTGATTTCAAGTTGACTTACGGCCAAAGACACACGTAGTCTTTATTCAATCATAAAAAAAATGTAAACATTTGCGTTTCAAAACTGAGATGCCACGGCTTTCTCAAAATCACAAAAATCAAATTGAGCATGTATGGGGTGAACTGGGCGACGAATGTAGACCAATCACTAGATTGACACGACCAACGACCTCTGACATGCTCATTAACGATTCAAGATGACGTCATAAGACGGTACAAAATAGACGGAGAGTTGTTTGCATTAGGCTTCACAGTGGGCATACACGCTACTAAAGTGACTTTATGCAGAATGGCACTTAAAAAGAAACAGGAAAATGAATAAAACACATCTTGCGAACACGTTCACATATCCATGAATTTTGAAATCGACCCCATGCATTTTGATGTCAAATTAAGATGTGAAATTTGTATTTTATTTTCATCACAGTTGTCGAAAACTTGCAGGCATAGATCCAAAGTTTTGAATAACATTCAGCCTTTTTTGGACAGAATTATACCCATCAGAATCCAATGTAAAAGTTCTGATTTCGCATACTTAGTTTATCTATTCTAGGTGCGCATCTAGTGTGGCATTACTCTTATTGAACTTCATTGGAGTTTCGACAAAACAGCAAATGTATATTGAACATAGATTGGAACTGGTTGATTTATGTTTCGTAATTTACACATGTTTATAAGACAGACTGAACCACGACTGAGAGGTCCATCTCATTAAAGAGAGATACGCACCGAAAGGTGTTCCATCATTGGTGTATATTACACTTATTGTAGCACCGATAAGTATGAAATTTCTCATTTGAAGTGTTGCTCCAACGCTTTTTGTTTAAAGTCAATAATTCTGGTCATCAGCTGTTCGCTAAGCCAAGTTTGTTGTTATTACTGTGACAGCATGTTTAATCACCGCAATCATGGTTCGACATGTGCATTACGTTTCTTATCATCAGTAATAAGGAAATCACAGTTGGAAGTAGTTAGTGTCTTCATATGTAAGCAAGGATTAACATATGGCACTTCCTACCAAAGCTGTCATCTTTGTTAGTCTCACTACATGAGATCAGTGTCCATACCGCTGGGGTCACGTGATGCGAACCATGCGTGATTTAGCCGGTGTAGACACTAGAGTTTAGATTCAGATTTCGGCGAGTAAAGATGTGAAATTAATAACGCGGGTGGCATCCGCCACCCGGCGTCGGTCGGAGATTTCCCGACGAAACTAAAATATAGTTCGGACATTACCTTAACAAATTGCTACTCTTGAACAGTTCGTATTTAATATACTTATGTTGGATTGCCACGTATGTTATAACGGTACACTGGATTTCCAGGATTAAAATAAAGCTATCAGAAAACTACATCAACCCAGTTTTCATTTACAACCCTAACAAGAAATGTTACTCAGGGACACACGCAAAAACACCCTTAGTACAGTTGGTTGTAGAATCCATGGCACATTCAGATATTTTGTTTGTGTTCGAACCTGGACCTTTCATCGACAAGCGAGTGAACTCTACCATGTGAACTAATATTCCCCAAAATTTCGAAATATATTGGATTTACCTCACGGACTACTTCTGCGAACTAAAATCAAGACGGATGGAGTACCATACAACAGTTTTGTGCTGTTTTACCTGCAATTCGGACTTTCTATTTCCTTATTTCCCTAGTTCAGCGAGTGACTCTTTAACGTTTTTGACTAGTTAATCCACAATTTTCCAGTGAAGCGAGTGATTAAAACCAACATGGAGTAGAATGACAAACTTTCCGGAAGTCTCCACGTGATTTACAGACATTCGGACATTATCAGCTAAAAAGCCGAAAAGGAACTGTACACCTTCACGTTTTTACATGCATTTGATTGAATAATTCTTGAAAACGTTAATCAATACTATTTCAAATTCGTTTATAATTAATCATTATAGTAAATATCATTTTACTGCTATGGGCAGACATTCTAAATGTCAAATGATAGCAATTTCATTTTTAGTTATAAATGTATGTCACGGCATTCAGGGTGTACTTAGCTATACTGTTTATGTACGTTTTCACTTGTAATCAGTTCCATAATTTTAAGGTTTTGTCTCGACATTTCCTTACTACCAGTATGGATCTACTATAGATAGTTATCACTACAAGTGCAAAAATGCACACTTTACTTACCTAGTAGGTTATTATCATAGCTTAAACGTAGGTAATTTACAATAGGCACAGGTAGTCTATTCTTTTCTGTTTATACCCCTGTATTGTATATTATTTTATATTCTGCATTACCTGTGAAGAAAAAATATTCTGTCTTCACAATATTGTATATTATTAGTAAATAGTAGGCTTACACAATTATCAGTTCAGCCAATAGACACTCGAAAATACTTATATGAGTGGTTTACTATACATGTATATACATACATTTTCAAATGTGTACTTGCTACACGGGTTACTTATAACCATTATATATACCCTACTTATCAAGTAGTCAGGTAGTCCATATACCCTACTGAGTAGTCAGGTAGTCTATCATTCCTACTTATCAAGTAGTCAGGTAGTCCATATACCCTACTAAGTAGTCAGATAGTCTATAATTCCTACTTATCAAGTAGTCAGGTAGTCCATATACCGTACTGAGTAGTCAGGTAGTCTATAATTCCTACTTATCAAGTAGTCAGGTAGTCCATATACCCTACTGAGTAGTCAGGTAGTCTATAATTCCTACTTATCAAGTAGTCAGGTATCATATTGTATACCATACAATATCATTGCTTCTCACTCCATGTTAACTACTTTACAAGTAGTTAATGCAATTTACTAGTAATGGCGTCTTACAATTTTCTATGTAATTGCATATCTTCATTCATACATTGATTAGTGCATTAATTCATGTGTCCTTATATTGGTGTGTGGGTGAAGCTCATTTCCCTTTAAAATGCTATGGTCATTATAGCCTTAAAATACTTATTAGCTACACATACAGAACAAGTTTTCTAAATATCCCTGATAATTATAGAAATAGTTATTGTCTTATAGTGCTAGAGTAGGAGGTCGGCCAACTTCCTATTCAAATTCTTTAGGGAACTTATTCTTTATGATAAATCAAATTCATGAGTGAGTGTTAGTTAATGCCGAGTTTCTTCTAAGCATTAGACCCGTCTATTATCACCATAGCTGTTTTTATGGGACTGATCTGGTTGATCGCCAGTTGAGAGCTCTTCATCGACTTATCTAAGGATGAAATTTATATTGTACTATATCATTGTATTACTAGTTCTGGAACCACATACGGTTCATCCAAACAGAACAATTCATTACCATGTAGCAAAACCTACATGTGTATGACTGTCAAAATGTATAGCCCTAAACTTTACTGTTCACTTAGACAAATCATCTTTAGTCATATATTCCATTTAAATTAATACCATACGTATTTGTAATTCCATAATTACTTGTCGAGACAATGCTCTCACGTTCAATCTGTAACGGTCAAGGAACATACACTGTTCCCGTTATATAATTACTATCACGACCCGATGTGCAGGTCAGTAATTTACGTATTTGGAATATGCTATACGGGTTAATTACGAATGGAATATGTAGCTAATTGTTCATATTGTATATACTTGCCTTGTATCTTCATTAACAGGTAGCATGTGTATTAGGATATCAATTACGATTCATTTCGATTTTCAAATTTATAATTTACAATGCCTATGTTGTTGCGTAAAGGTGATCGTATTTAGATGTGTATTTCAGTTCAATTAATAACTATGCGTACAGCAAATCCATTTGATTTTCGGGACAGTGCTCCCTAACTCCCTTTACGGAACATTGCTTCCAGGGATTATTATACGGCTCGTTGCAGGCCAATTCTTTATCAGCCTCCTGGATTATACAGTACGGGTTTTAGAACGAAATACATAGCTAAATTTGCCTTCATCCAGCGTTAATTTTGGTAATTGCTCTCTTCAAATAGCATTTCTTTAAACACTAGAAATGTAACTTCATATTTATCGGTCTACATGATTTTCATTATTAGTACATTCATATGTCAGTTATGTCTTAAATGCGGGGACGCATTCTTTTCTAGGTTGGGGGGATTTGTAGCACCGATAAGTATGAAATTTCTCATTTGAAGTGTTGCTCCAACGCTTTTTGTTTAAAGTCAATAATTCTGGTCATCAGCTGTTCGCTAAGCCAAGTTTGTTGTTATTACTGTGACAGCATGTTTAATCACCGCAATCATGGTTCGACATGTGCATTACGTTTCTTATCATCAGTAATAAGGAAATCACAGTTGGAAGTAGTTAGTGTCTTCATATGTAAGCAAGGATTAACATATGGCACTTCCTACCAAAGCTGTCACCTTTGTTAGTCTCACTACATGAGATCAGTGTCCATACCGCTGGGGTCACGTGATGCGAACCATGCGTGATTTAGCCGGTGTAGACACTAGAGTTTAGATTCAGATTTCGGCGAGTAAAGATGTAAAATTAATAACGCGGGTGGCATCCGCCACCCGGCTTCCGTCGGAGATTTCCCGACGAAACTAAAATATAGTTCGGACATTACACTTGTGATTTCCTTAACAAATTGCTACTATTGAACAGTTCGTGTTTAATATACTTATGTTGGATTACCACGTATGTTTATAACGGTACACTGGATTTCCAGGATTAAAATAAAGCTATCAGAAAACTACATCAACACAGTTTTTATTTTCAACCCCAACCAGAAATGTCATTAAGAACACACGCAAAAACACCCTTAGTACATTATTCCCTGTGATAGTTCTTTATAGAGTAGCGTGTATTGTCCCCTTCCGATCACGTTCACTGTAGTGTTTTCCTCGGCGACTATTGGCTCATGTTTGAATCTTATACGTGTTATTGAGGCTTGGTACGATGGGAATGTGATCATCAGAGCACACTGACTAATATCTTCAGGTACGAATATGTTGTACTTTGATTTAAACTGAGACAACCCTGGTACGATAAGCATTGGTGCATCAAATGAAACACCACTCCCCCAAGGAGACAATCCTCCTCCCAAAGAATAGACGGCCGCAATAAGTTGTTGTGAGGCAGAAATAGCAATAGGTACACCATTGAACTGATACTGTGCCATTGTCAAGCGGTTTAGTTGTACAGAACTCCCATTAGACAAGCTTATTTCTGTGTTGTCCTCGACTGCCATTATTCTCAGCACGTAACCATACCTAGGATAAGGGTAGGAGACAATAAACTCTTTCTGGAGGTCAGTTATGGGAGGCATTTGCCTCGTACAGGTGGTCGTAGTATAGAGAAAAGAGTCTAGTACAGTGGAGAATCTGTTATTTTTTCCCAATAAACGCGTTTACGCTAAAACTATTATTTTCACTGCAAACAGTTTGGAGCAAGATCAGACGCCGGGTAACCCGGCGTCTGATCAGGCTCCGAACTGTTTGCCACCAAAATAAACAAGAATTATCAGAATTGTCCAAAAGTGGTTCTTTTCTACGTTTTAGTGCTTTGCGTTTGCGTACGTTTGCGTTTAAAGGGGAAAGAATAACAGATTCTCCACTGTATGACGTCACTAATGACGTCAGAATAACAGATTCTCCACTGTACACGCATGGCCAGCGAATACTGCACTATTTCGGGATGCCGATATAAACGTTCCAGATATATCTTTGTGTTCTCTGTGACGGTAAATCTGATTGTTGTTTAACCCATTACCCAATAGCCTGTTTCTGGTTTTGAAAATAGGCGACTACTTAAAGAAGGTTGAAAGTAAAGCAGAATGCGCCATATGGCGCATTCTGCTTTACTTTCAGCCTGCTTTAAGCTATTACCTGCTAGAATAAGGAAAGTATTAAATATGACACATATTCATTACGGTATATATTGGAACTATTTTCTTCAGCGGATGAACAAAATGCATGTGCTAAAAGTCGCTTCTATAAGGGAAAGGGTTAACTTCAGGCTCTTCTCCGTACCATCTTCAAAGACAATGCTCACCTCTGTGTTGTCTACAGTCCCAATTACGGCGAACTGCGCTACTCTGATATCATCTTCATACCAAGATAGTAAAACATATTCAGTTGAAAGATGGCTAATTGGTATTATAGAACCCCCACCCGAACCATGAAAAACAACATTTTCAACATACACATCGACAGGTGTAGTTGACTCCAAAACGATTCCTAATGGGAAAAAATCGTAGTCTTCTTGTAACTCAAAATACTTGGGTAGTACGATCTCAGTGCCATTGTTTACCGTTATTTCGTGTCGATAACCTATTAAAGGTACCGTGATAGTGACGTTGGTCGGATGTGACGTCACAACATACACTCTCAACATATCGTCATCTGAGTCATCGTGCCATGTTTTAAAGTAACCAAATGTGAATGATGTGGCACCAGCTAGAAATAAAAACAATTTGCCGTTAAAATAATTAAAATGCATATACCATTATGTTAAAATCAAATACAGTATAACCCATTAAACCTAGCTTAACTAATAAATGTTGGTTAAGCTAGAAACAAAGGGTCAGTCTTACGAAACACCTTACAGTACTGAATCTTATTAAATTAAATTGATAATCACAAGCGAATCGCCATCGAATTGCACTCCAATTGCCATCGAATCAGGTGCTTCAAAAGGCGTATCTTACGCTTGAATATTTTTACGCGGTTTTTCCGAAGCGATTGTGACAAAAATCGAATCGAAAAACTTAATTAAGGCATATTTGCGAATATTTGTGAAATGCACCATTGATGCAAACTTACCCGAGGGTAAAATTTCTATTTTGAATCTCAAGCAAATTGCCATAAAATTGCAAGCGAATTGCCATCGAATTGCAAACGAATCGCAAACATTGTTAATTTAATAAGGTTCAGTACTGTACGACAAATATTATCGTAAGTCAGATTATAAATGTCTTAATTATTATCTTTTTTTTCATGGAGAAATCACATTTTAGATATATGTCAAAGTTCTTACTAACGACAATGTCTGTGGTAGAACGCTTCGTAATACGGGTCTCTGATTTTATCTTACAATGACAGGCCTGCCATAAGCTGATAAAATAATCCTAAGATTTCAATTTTCCTGATTATACCTTTAACCCATAGTCTGTTTCTAGCTTTTAAGACACTAGGTGCTTAAAGCAGATTGAAAGTAAAGCAGAATGCGCCTTAGGCGCATTCTGCTTTACTTTCAGCCTGTTTTAAGCTTCCATCTGTTGGAATAAAAATCCGAAGATTTCGGAAAAATCCGGAGAAATGGCAGCCCTGTAATGACTTTTGGACCAAACTACCGATGGCATACAATTTAAGTTCTCTATCTCGAACATGTTTAAGTCGAGCTTTCCCACATTTCTATTGATGAATTGCTATATCTGCAGCTCGCTTATGTTAAACATATCTGTACTTCCAAGTACAAATATGACAAAGTCACGTTTCAACTTAGAAATGTGGGTATATTATTGTTTGTCTTAAAAGAGTATGAAATATCAAAGTTCGGCGGTATACGATTATCGGAAACCTGCTTTAACTGGCATATTGCTCTGTCCGACATAATCAGTTGGCACGAAGGGTTTCGGTAAAAGCAGGTTCAATGTAGCATTAAAACACTATCTAACTGATTGATATATTAAGTTAGACTTCATTATGACAAGTGTTCATGAAAAAAGACTCGGCGGAGCAGCGAAGCAAATCTTTTTCATGAAGGCCTATCATTGGCAGTTAAACCGCCATTTGAATCCAAATAAGGGACGTCGTTTACAAAGCTACGTCAGTGTAAGCAATGAAAATACTAGTTTAACCCCTTTCCTCATATCCTGTTTCTAGTAGTTAAGATATGTGACCTATTAAAGCAGGTTGAAAGTAAAGCAGAATGCGCCCTAGGGCGCATTCTGCTTTACTTTCAGCCTGCTATAAGTTACTATCTGCTAGGATATAGAAAATATTTCTTATGGTACATTTTCATGACAGTATAAAATGGAACTATTTTCTTTGGCGGATGAATAAATTGAATGCGCTAAAAGTCGCTTCTATAAGGTAAAGGGTTAAGCGTAAACGCATTTATTGGGAAATAATACATTTTCTCTACAGTACTCTGCACGCTGCATACGGGGCACATTCTGTAGCGAATTCAATTACAATTGTTTGCTGTTTATGTTAGCAGTTCGTGCCCCGTGTGCAGCGTGCAGAGTACAGTAGAGAAAACGTTTTATTTCCAAATAACCCAGGTTACGCTTAAACTTTTATTTTAATTGCAAACAGTTTGGAACCAGATCAGACGCCGGGTAACTTGGCGTCTGATCAGGCTCCAAACTGTTGCCACTCAGATTAAAACTGGTAGTCTGAATTGTCAAAAAGTTTTCATTTTCTATATTCCATTGCAATGTGTTTGCGTTTGAACGAAAGAATTACGTTTCTCCACTGTATTTCAGACCGATAGCCAACTCGTAATCGATGGTCATCGACGGCCATTGATTTCTTTACTGAACTCATCACTGCTAACCTACATCGCAAACAGTGGTAACTATACATGCTACTGTATTCGAAAAGTCATAGATGCGAGATAATGTAGGTCGAAAAAGAACGACCAACGTTTAAATGTTTACTAAATAGAGCGTGTATAACTCTTTGAACCCTAGTCCCGCCTATAGGCGTCCTTTTCAAACAGTGTACATGTGAATAGTACACTTGTCCTATGCAAACAGTGAAGACCCAGATCAGAGGGCTCCGAAAGGAGCCCTCTGATCAGGGTCTTCACTGTTTGTCACAATGCCAAACATTGACAAAAACAACCCTTAAAAGTCAGAAATGGACTAGACTAAAATGGAAACTGGAATTGTTCATTTAAAGTTTCAGGGAGGAAAGAGTTAAAACGCAAATATGTTGTAATATTAATAGTTTAGAACCTGGTCAGACGCCGCCATACCCAAGGCGCATTTTCGTTTTTGCGTCGTTAACAATTTCAAAAGGGATAAATGAAAACATATTTTAAGTCCTGGTTCTGTTTAAAAAGTTTTACTTTTTCGAGTCTTACATCAGTGTCTTAACCAGGCTTTAAACGGGTTTCAAAGATCGTTGTAAGCGTACATTGGCTTTTTTATGGAAACTGTTGGTTAAATTATGAATATTGATGTCGCGGCTGCAAACCACATCATATACCATTCGTACATCTGCCAGCAACCGATATCTCTGTGTAAATCTTTGTTCTTTACGACACGTGATTGCTTAAAGCAAGGTAACAATAAAACTGAACACTTCTTTGGGACTTTTCTAGATTATATAACTAACCACCGGTCTTTTATATAATCAATTAACATTCGTTTTAGTGCTCTTTCTGTGTCTTTGCTAAACTACAAACAAGATTAGTTGCGCCTGATCTGGATTTAAACCTCGAATATGGTAACAAACTCTCTCTAAGCATTATAAGATTTGAGGGAAACATTGCAATTTACTTAGATAGCCGAACGTACCGTTTTTCAAGTAAATGATCCAACCATGTTCTTGTATCGTCTTAGCGTATTTGTCATTTGGTTTGTATTGATTCAGCTCACATATTCCTCGAGGACTAAAGCTGATGGCCACACATGTAACTATCTTGTCGCACTCAGTTTGAATCCTGATAAGACGCCGCGTTACACGGTGGTTGATCAGTATCCAAACTGATCGAAAACGCGCTTGTAATCGTAATTGAGAGCAAACGGGTTATTGCAGGGCTGTCATTTCTCCGGAATTTTTCTAAATCTCCGGATTTTTCCCCAGTACATGGTAGCTTAAAGCAGGCTGAAAATAAAGCAGAATGCGCCCTAAGGCGCATTCTGCTTTACTTACAGCCTGCTTTAAGTAGTCGCATGTCAACAAAAGAAGAAAAAAAGGCTATTGGGTAAAGGTACGATTCGTACAATTGCACTTGAAAAATGCAAATTTGGAAATCTTAGGATTTTTCATGTCAACTTATGGCAGCCCTGTTATTGCCTGAGGGCAAGTAAATGTTCCAACCATGTTCTTGTATCGTCATGGCGTATTTGTCATCTGGTTTGTACTGACTGAGCTCACATATTCCTCGAGGGTTAAAACTGATGGCCACACATGTGAGTATCTTGTCGCATTCTGCTGTACACTTTATCAACGAATTTGTTGCAAGTTTACGAATAACTGAAGCAAATTTTGTATTTGTGTAGTGTGTCTTTTTATACTCAACAAAAGTCAGACCCGTAACAAAACATGGAATTTGTACAAGAAACAGTACTTGACCAATATAAAACCTCATCGTTGTATAGAATAACTAGAAGAAAGGCGTATTGTCAGAATTAACAAAAAATCTAAAATCAGTATACTTTTTATGGCTTATCCGACACCTCATTAATCCGTAAATATGCTTTATCCGACAATGACTTTCGGACCCAACTGTCGCATGGTTTACAGTCGAATTTCACCTTCTCAAATACGTTTAAGTCGCGCTAACCCAAATTTCTTTAAATACATTTCTATATCTTTATCTCGCTTAAATGGAACATACCGATTATTTTAAATTTTAAACTTAACTTTGAAAAACGGGTATGTTCCACTTAAGCGGGTATGAAATATCAAAGTTCGACTGTTTATATAAAACCTATTTTAGCCTGCACGCTGTTTTATCCGACATAATCAGTTGGTACCGAAGAATGTTGGAAAGCTTCCTTAGTTGTCGCTGTGTATACGGGAGCAATGGTTCTTCAAGAGAGGCGAAATACATTTATCAAGATGCCTATTGGCGGTCTGCATATATTATTGATTCTTTGGAAGACGCTGCATAAAACTTCCATTTATCATCTTAGTTGTGCTGACCAACTGAACCCTATCGTGATGGAACTACACCCCCCTTACAACGGCCCTCGCAACAACGACTCCCTCCTACATGTAACAACGACCATTGCCGCAATTCCCTAAACGGGACAATTATATCTAACGCTTTCACTGTTGTAATATCGTCTGCTTAAATTTGTCGATTGCTGTTTTTGTCAAAGTTACATATCGGACATTTTTACAAAACAAACCACTTTAATAACGAGTGACAAACAGCTAGAGTCAAGATCAAACGCCGCGTTACGCGGCGTTTGATCTTGATTCAAGCTGTTTGCAATTGTTAACAAATTTCCCTCCCTATATCTACTCCCTCCGAGCAACTCTCACACGTTTTGTCTCCAATTGGATGTCGTTGTAGAGGGGTTTCATTGACTTCTTTAGTTTTGTTATTTCTTTACCCTCTTCAGCGGCAGCACTATTTACTAAGTTGACACCTAGTTAATTCCACTTTTTAGAATTTTTGATAATAATATCGTAAGGATTGAAAAAAAAAGTTTAGATAACGAAAAAAGACGTCGAGCTTCTAGGTGTTTGATCTTTTTCCAACTTGTTTTGAAATGCTAACGTAGTCGAGTGCTGTAACACGTTACCCCGGCATGGTCCTAGGATTGACGTGACCACTTAAAACAGGTTGAAAGTAAACATTCATGCGTCTATAGTCTCAGTCTGTTTTAGTTTCAGTCTGCTTTAAGCTACCATCTGCTAGGATATAGAAAATATGTTCATGATTCAAATTCATGACTGCACCAATTGGTACTATTTCCTTCAGAGGAGGAATAAATTAAATGCACACAAAATGAGTATATATGAAGTAATGTGTTTAGATGGTTCTGTAGCAGTCTAAACAAACGTTGAGTTAACCGGCGTGGTTGAATAACATCTTGATTTGCATACATGATCAATTTTAAACAATTGTCGTCTGTTTTTATTAAACAAATTTACGTCGTAATCTTTAGGTATTTTGACTTAAGAAATATTGAAATTAGTGTCAAACACTTTGAATCCTGGCCATTACGCGGCTTCTAATCAGGGTCCAAACTGTTTGCAAATAACCATTGTACTCGAGATAAGGCAGTGAAAGGGTTAATCCTTATACATGAACTTCGATATCTCGAACTCGGTTAATTCGAACTATCCGATTTGTCGACACTTGAATGGCATTATTTCATGTTCGGTTCAGTCAAACATATCCGTATTTCAAAGTTAAAACGTGGCTAAGCCACGTTTTAACTTTGAAATACGGATATGTTCGACATAACCGAGTTTGAGATATCGAAGTTCAACTGTACTGTCAAGGATGTCATAAATCGCGTTTGCAAAGAGTCTGTGCCCAAAATGTTTGACACTCTTATTGATATTTATTAACTCATACAACCTTAAATCTAACTTTGAAACGTGTCTTGGAGACAGCAATACTGAAGCAGACGACAATAAAACGGTGAAGGGGTAAAACTCTCCCGAATAATTTGATCATGAAAGGGTAACATGTAAAAGGTGTTGAGCCTGTGGGGTTTACATGTTCATCAACAGCGTCGCGTAGATGATAAATAATGTATCAAAGTAGACACACTATTCAGTTCTAATGGTCCTACTGTCAAAATGACGACACTAAATGTTTAACAGGTTACAGGATCATTCATTATGAATACAATACATGTATTTGTTTTTCAGGACTTGTCAACTAGGATCTCATTTATTTCACCCGTCAGAGGTGTGTCGGAGTCGGGGAGATATCCACCGTCACACCTTACAAACCATGTGATAACATATTTCAGGATCACTATTTTTTTTTTGAACAAACATTATTTTACATTCATTGATATTAAGATATACAATACATGTATTGTATTACAAGACACACTTTATCACCAAAACGTGAGGCCTCTGCGCAGTTTACAAGGAATCAATGCCAACCCACTTCTCAATGGATACACATTGTTACCCCCTTTTTTAGCTCACCTGGCACATAGTGCCAAGGTGAGCTATTCTGATCGTGCATGTCCGTCGTCCGTCGTCGTCCGTTCGTTCGTCCGTCGTCAACAATTTCTTTAAACGGCATCTTCTCCTAAACTATCAGTCAGATTTTTTCCAAATTTACCAGGAATGATCCTTATATGGTCCTCTTTCAAAGTTGTTGAAATGGTTCCAGTTATTTGCATATCTAGGTCATAGGAGCTAAAAATAGATCGCTTCAATAAAAACTTTAAAAATCTTCTTATCTGAAACCGCAGTACTTTGAGCTTAGATATTTGGCACAAAGCATAATCTACTAGTCCTCTATGAAAGTTGTTCAAATTATGTCCCTGGGGTCAAAATTGACCCCGCCCCGGGGGTCACAAATTTACATAGAGTTATATAGTGAAATCTTCAAAAATCTTCTTCTCTGTAACTAACGTGGCCAGAACTTAGATATTTGGCATGGTGACACTTCTAGAGGTACTTAACCAATATTGTTGAAATGTTTCTGGTCCGTTGCATATCTAGGTCACATTAGCTAAAAGTAGATCGCTTCAATAAAAACTTTAAAAATCTTCTTGTCTGAAACCGCATATCTCTGAGCCTAATTATTTGGTACAAAGCATCATCGACTGATCCTCTATTAAAGTTGTTCAGATTATGTCCTTGGGGTAAAAAATGACCCCGCCCCGGGGGACACAAATTTACATAGAGTTATCTAGTGAAATCTTTAAACATCCTCCTCTCTGAAAGTAATATGGCCAGAGCTTAGATATTCGGCATGGTGACACTTCTAGAGAATCTTTACCAAAAGTGTTAAAATGGTTCTTGTCCGTTGCATATCTAGGTCACAGGAGCTAAAAATAAATCGCTTAAATAGATCGCTTCAATAAAATCTTTAAAAATCTTCTTGTCTGAAACAGCAGTACTCTGAGCTTAGATATTTGGCACAAATCATCATCTACTGGTCCTCTATCAAAGTTGCGGGGGTCACAGTCAAACATCTTCTTTCCTGAAACTAAGATTTACAGAACTTTGATACTTTGCATGGTTTGAATATTTCTTGAGGTACTTTACTAATTTTGTTGAAATGTTTCCGGTCTGTTGCATATCTAGGTCACAAGAGCTAAAAGACCGAAGGTCATTAAAAATTAAAAATCTTGTTCGTGAAATCTTCTCAAATTTTCCAACTTTTGTCCGGCACAAATTTGACTAAATTGCTTTCTAAAATGTTTGCTGTCAATACTGTTCAAATCACTGCCCTTGGCATATACTCAGTGATTGGCTAAATCGTATTGTCATAATTTCTCAGCTTTCCCAGATATTTTACGCTTATTTCAGTTGTTCCAGGTGAGCGATTTAGGGCCGTATACGGCTCTTGTTTATTCCTCCACTGTACTAAGTATAGTTCCACTTTATACAGTCATGAATATGTAGTTCCTACGTCCTAACAGATGATAGCTTAAAGTTTGCTTAATGCGCATTAATTTTTACTTAAAATCTAATTTAAGATGCCACCTGCATTTGATTCATTTACAAACAGTGTACCTCTGAGAATTACACTTGTCCTATTCAAACAGTGTATACCCTGATCAAAAGGCTCCTTTAGGAGCCCCTATGATAAGGGTCTACACTGTTTGTCAATAAGAGTGTAGTTCTAGAAACATATTGACACATAAAGAGATGTTTTGCTACTCCTCCATGCGTTTACGCGGCGTCTGATCTGGATTTCCCTCTCTATAACGACTCCCTCCGAACAACGCACACATTGTTTGTCTCCCATTGGGTGTCGTTATAGAGAGGGAGCGCTGTATCAGGATGAAGAAACGATGGGGAAACTATGAGCAAAGCTATAAATAAGGCACCGGTTATGTTTTTTCCCTAATACCTGCTACAGTGGAGAATCTGTTATTCTTTCCCAATAAACGCGTTTACGCTAAAACTATTATTTGCAGTACAAACAGTTTGGAGCCAGATCAGACGCCGGGTAACCCGGCGTCTGATCAGGCTCCAAACTGTTTGCCACCAAGATAAACAAGAATTATCAGAATTGTCCAAAAGTTGTTCTTTTCTACGTTTTAGTACTTTGCGTTTGCGTACGTTCGCGTTTAAACGGGAAAGAATAACAGATTCTCCACTGTAGCTGCAATGGAGATTTTTGTTTTAGAAATCCGTTGCCTCTTACGTCTTAGGCAATTATGGTTTATAGTTGAAAGACCCGGGGGCCCGTTTTACTAAACTACTTATGCAACTTTTTTGCGTAAGTCAAAATCGTTTAACTCTTATTTTTCGATCATAAACGTTTGCAAACAGCAAATAGCCAGATCAGATGACGCGATAAAAGCGCGTCCTCTGATCTGGCTATTTGCTGTTTGTAGCAAGTGATAATAAAAAATATAAATTAAAATTTAAAATTTTGACTTACGCAAATAATTTGCCTAAGTTGTTTAGTAAAACGGGCCCCCGTGATGTATGCTATTTGACTGGATAATAGTCGCGTGATACTTTGTCCGCGATGATACTTTGTCCGCGATGGTCTACTTTTTCCGCGATGGTTTATGTCACTCACTGGTCTGAAGAATTCGGGGTACCCGCCTGTCGGAAGCTTTCAGGAGTGATTATTTACTAAACCGGCATGCTTAAAGAAAGGTCGAATGTCCTGACAATGTAAGCAAGGCACACCAACGATTTCTCACGTGCCTCGTGTAAACGCACAAAATTGTGGTTATTAATCAATTCAATTCGGATCGTAAACTTAAGTAACATTTCATAGTCGGAATTCGACTCGTTTAAATATAGATCATTACTGTTTTGTTATCGTCCAGCAGAATCGATTAGTATACACAACACTGGTACAAACTCATATCAAATACTTACATGTAAACTTAAACGTATTAATTTGATTAAACGCCTACTTTTACACATAGTATATTCAATGGCGTTGTACAATGAAGGATAAAATAAAAATGAACACTCAATAGAACCAAAGTACACATAACAGTCCTATCTATATATATAAAGAATACTGACAAATATTCTTGTTCACACATTACTTAAACCACGAGTCAAACTTTCTGAAAAATAGTGTTTTAAGATTTCTCTTGAAAACACTCACCGATTCAGAATTCCTTACACGTGATGGTAGATTGTCCCATAAATTTGGTCCGACAGTTTTAAAAGCTCTGTCGGCGAATGTTTTACGTCTATTAAATGGAACATTGTAGCAACCTGTTACAGAATAAACATAAATAACCTTAAATGTCACCATGTAAGCGTATTGAAATATCTAAATTTGTTTCCATGCTTTATGCTACTCTCGTTTAAACACTACAACATTGGTCCATGTAAAATGCTATAAACAGTGTAACATTGTTCCATGTAAAATGCTATAAACAATATAACATTGTTCCATGTAAAATGCTATAAACAGTATAACATTGTTCCATGTAAAATGCTATAAACAATATAACAGTTTTGTATGTAAAATACACAAGATCGCCTTTACTTGTTCCTCATGTAAGTGCACGAGAACGGCTCGAAATCGTTTTAGAAAAATATTTATTGGATATACAGTGAAACCCCTCTAAACCGGACATGTGTGGGGACAACAAAAACATCCGGTTTAGAGGGGTTTCCGGTTTAGAGGGGTTTTATCCCATAGCTTGTTTCTAGTATGGAAGTTAGCTGACCACTTAAAGCAGGTTAAAAGTAAAGCAGAATGCGCCTTAAGGCGCATTTTGCTTTACTTTTAACTTGCTTTAAGCTATCATCTGCTAGAATATAGAAAATATTTCTGATGATATATGTTCATGAATGTATTTTCTTCAGTGAAGGAATAAATCAAATGCGTAAAAATGGACGGGAAACGGGACCAAAGTTTTTGTCCGGTTTAGAGAGAATTCCGGTATTAAGAGGTTCCGGTTTAGAGGGGTTTTACTGTACATAGCTAATTCCCTAACTAGCTAGACTCGGACTATTTCTGCAGTTAGTTTTGCTAGCATGAGCTCGCTTCAATAGCAATTATCAGCATTTCAAAGATAAAACATAGATTAAATAAGTTAGACTTATTCAAGGATCAGAACTGTTTGCCAATGCGCTTAATGACGTCAGGACGAGGAAGAGTGATTTTCTTGTGAGCTTTTGTAAAAATAACAAATGTATATTGAAGAAATATTTGAACAGGTTACAGTAAAACATCTCTCTATTACGACCAATACATTATATTGATTATTAACTATTTACGACATGTGGCTGCTTAAAGAAAGGTGACAATAAACCAAGAGCTCCTTACGGAGCTTTTAGTTTTATTGTCACCATGGGTAAAGCTGTCACCAGCCTTTTATATTATTATCTTCGTGTTAGTGTTCGTGATAGAGAGGTGTTATTGTTTTACATGTTGCTATTTGCAGTATTGACCTACACATACTTTCGCAATAGCTGAAGTCACGATTATAAAATTAACCAATTTGTGCCCAGTGGATTCTTGCATGCTTATATATTGGATTAGTCCATTTTTTATACAAGGGATGCCTGGTCAAAATTTTCATTTTCATTTTGTTTTATATTGAAATTCATATTCAGCAAACAGTGTAGACTCTGATCAGAGTCTACACTGTTTGCCTATGTCCCATATATGGGATCGTGGGCACAAATGGGTTAAACTATCGATATTACCATCGATAGTTTGAGCCGCTATCCATAGTAAAAATTTTTTATAAGTACAGCACTCCCTCTACACAACGCGACACCCAGTGGGAGACAATTACTTTGTGCGTTGTTCGAAGGGAGTCGTTATAGGAAGGCAAGTTGGTTTACATTTGCAAACAGCTTGAATCCAGATCAGACGCCGCGTCACGCGGCGTCTGATCTGCATTCAAGTTGTTTGTCACTCGTCATTAAGTGTTATTCTGGCAACATGTCCAGAATGTTCATTTGAGGAAAAGTAAAACAGCAGACGACAATTTTAAGCAGACGACATTGTAGTCGTGAATAGGTTTGACATCATGTCCTCTTTAGCGAAATGCGGCAAGGGTCGTTGTGAGGAGGGGACGTTGTTGGGAGAGCCGTTGTAGGGAGGGAGCACTGTATCTCTTTTCGCAATTGTTTAGAACGCGTGCTTGATTTTGTCCCCGGTGTGTGTTTTAGTCTCTGTTTAATCATTTAGCTTTTAGCTGGTTTTCAAAAGTGAAGACAGACGGCAGCTTTAAGCAGGTTAAAAGTAAAACAGAACGCGCTTTAATGTGCATTCTGATTTATTTTCAGCTTGCTTTAAGAATAAAACCTACTGTGATAAGGAAAACATTCCTTATGGTTTATATTCATACATTTTAATATTATAATATGCAATAAACTATTGTGATATTCTAACACACTCAGCGCACGCCCCTATATAAACAAAGAACGAACGTTTCAGTGTACGAATTTTCAATAGAATACTCACGCGCTAAAACGTTCTTACGTAAGGTCATATGGCTTCGAAAATGCGTACGCCAAGAAGTGTAGCGCCTTTGCTTTGGTGCAAATTAAAGTAAAACTATGTGTTAATGAATAGAATCGAAATAATAAATTAAAATCAGTGTTTTATCGTGCAATTGAACACGGGTAGTCGTTGAGATGCTTCTAAAGGCCTCGTGATTAAATTACTACGCATCTCAACTCCTACCAGTGTTCGATTGCACGGTAACACACTTGTATGATTTACTATTTCTTAAGTATTGCAATATTGAATCCAACCATCGATAGTCTAGCGTGATAGAGTTTTCAACTATCGATTATTTCGTTAGAGCGATTTTGGACGCAAATAGTCAGCCCTTATGTTTATAAGACAGACTGAACCATGACTGAGCTTCCCTTCTCATTAAAGAGAGATACGCGCCGAAAGGTGTTCCATCAGTTGGGTATATTACATTTATTCCCTTTGATAGTTCCTTGTAGAGTATCGTGTATTGTCCCCTTCCGCTCGCAGTCACTGTATCGGTTTCGTCGGCGACCAATTTGACATGGTTGAGTCTTATACGTGTTATTGGTGTCAGGAAGGATGGGAAAGTGATCATCAGAATACACTGATCAACATCGTCAGGCACAAATATGTTGTACTCTGATTTAAACTGAGACAACCCTGGAACGATAAGCATGGATACGCCGCGAACGACTTTATCAGATGGTGTCCATCCAATGGAATAGACAGCGACCATTATTTGTTTTGAGGCAGTAACAGCAATAGGTACACCTTTGAACTGAAACTGCGCCATTTCCAAGCGGTGTAGTAATCGCCAACTCCCATTAGACATAATTATTTCTGTGTTGTCGTAAACTGCAACTATTCTAAGCACGTAATCAAACCTGGGGTATGGGTAAGAGACAATGAATTATTTTTGCAGGTCTCTTATGGGGGGGGGGGGGGGGGGCATTTGCTCGTACAGGTGATCACAGTATTTACCTTTAATAAAAGCGCACCTATGACCAGAGAATACTGCAGTATTTTCGGATGATGATATCAACGTTCCAGAAATATCTTTTTCCTCGTTTGGACTGTACATCTGATTGCGGTTTAATTTATTTTAGTGTTTTTTTCACACCATTCCTGAAAACAATACTCACTTCTGTATTGTTCACTGTTCCAACAACGGCGAACCGTGGGTTGTCATGTAATTTTTTCCAAGATAGTAACACGTATTCAGTTGAAAGATAACGGGTTGGTATAACTGAGCTACCTTCTGCACTACTCGTATCATCCACATTTTCAACATACACATCAACAGGTGTATTTGACTCCAAAATAATTCCTAAAAGGTAAATTCCGTTATCTTCTGGTATTCTTAGATAATTGGGTAGTACAATTTCAGTTCCGATGTTTACCGTTGTTTCATGTCGATAATCTGATAAAGGTGACGTCAGAGTGACGTTGGTAGGACGCGTTGATACAACATACACTCGTAGTTCCGTGTCGGGATTGCTGGGATTGGCATTTGGTAAAAATCCAAATGTGAATGTTGTGTCACCCTCAAAGACTAAAAAAATAATAACCGTTAAACATTGTATGGCGGATGAAAATTCATAAAATAAATGAATATGATAAAAATGACACAATAATATTTTTAATAAGTTTAACCAAAGATAACACACATTGTGGTAATAATATTGATTCAGCGAAATAGTATAATAACAATCGTTAATTTAATTCTAAATAGCTGTTTCATAATTCGTTTAGTCTACCATTTATTGAAAGCAATTACATATAACATCAATTAACATTAACAAGTTTATACGTGTGTACTTAATTTTCTTTTAGTTGCGAATGCGGTAATCATCTTTCTTTCAAGACACCAGTGTAGCGGCATGATTTGAAAAAAATTCTAATTTGAAAAAACTTCAAATCATGGTTTCACAGTCGACATGATTTGAAAAAAAAAACATGATTTGTAAAAATTTTACAAATCATGTCGAATACCGGCATCTGTGAATTTGATATAGCAAGATTTGAAAAAAAAAGTTAAAAAAAAGAAAAGTCTTTATATAGACTGGTATTCAATAGCATTAAGTCTTTATATAAGTGTTTCCGGCACCGCAACACAGTGAACACAGTTGAGTGATTTGAACGTGAAATTAGACAGTCAGTAGAAATAATTACTTTATAAATGGCATGCATGTGTATCTCATGGAACTGCACATTTTGAGTGGAGGCATGTCAATGTCATCCTTAAAGGTCAAATATATAGGTCATTGTCGATGAGGTGGTGTAGATGAGGGAATGGTATTGCGCGCGCGCGCGCGCGTGTGTGTGTGTGTGTGTGTGTGTGTGTGTGTGTGTGTATGTGTTTGTGTGTGTTTGTTATGGTATGACTGTGTGTGTGTTCTGCTAAAGAGGTGGGTGTATTGTTTGTGTTGCGTTTCTTGCTTGAGTCATTCGTATTTTATTCACTGTGTTGCGGTGCCGGAAACACTTGTATAAATACTTAATATATGCATGCTTCTTAATACCAGTCTATATAAAGACTTTTTTTTAAACTTTTATTTTGAAATCATGCTGAATAAAATTCACAGATGCCGGTATTCGACATGACTTGTAAATTTTTTACAAATCATGTTTTTTTTTAAAAATCATGTCGACTGTGAAAACATGATTTGAAAAATTTGACATGATTTGTAAAACAAAATTCAAATTAGATTTTTTTTTCAAATCATGCCGCTACACACCAGTATATCACAATAGCATTTAGAAAACAAAGTGTTTTGTTTACTTAGAGTTTAATTATTTAATCGGAATCTCAAACAGTTGGAAACCAGTATTAGACACAGGTTTAAACAAAATCTAACAAGGTCATATACTAATTGTTGGGAACCAGTGTGAGAGACACTGTTTTAAACGACATCTAACCAGGTCATATACTTATAGTTGGGAACCAGTATGAGCCATTGGTTTAAACGAAATCTAACCAGGTCATATACTAATAGTTGGGAACCAGTATGAGACACTTGTTTAAACGAAATCTAACCAGGTCAACTATAATCCACAAGTAAACAATCCGTGTAGCAGAAATACATCTGGTACAGTTCACCTACTGGCAAACAATGGTCAGTTATATCTGCTTATCATACTCTCTCACTTAGGCACCGTCACGTGATTGGTGCTGAAGGAGAACATCAATTAACATTAACAAGTTTATACGTGTGTACTTAATCTCCCTTTAGTTGCGAATGCGGTAATTATCATTCCTTCAATACTCCAGTATATTACAATAGCATTTAGAAAATAAAATGTTGTTTTTACCTAGAGTTTAGTCATTTAATCGGAATCTCAAACAGTTGGAAACCAGTATGAGACACTAGTTTAAACGAAATTTAACCAGGTCATATACTAATAGTTGCGAACCAGTTTAAACAAAATCTAACCAGATCATACCGGTATACCAGTCTGAGAGACACTGTTTTAAACGACATCTAACCAGGTCATATACTTATAGTTGGGAACCAGTATGAGATACTTATTAAAACGTCATATAACCTGAATATAAAGACGAGTGACAAACAGCTTGAATCCAATTGCCGCATCTGATTGGGGTTTAAGCTGTTTTCAAATATAAGTTAGGTCTTAATTCCCCCCTATAACAACTCCCATCCGAACAACACACACAATGGGTGACTCCCATGAGATGTCGTTGTAGAGAGGAAGCACTGTACAATCACGTGTTGTGGAAACGGTTTCCTAACGGCGATTGACTGATGAACTCATTTATGTTGAAAACACTCTAGGTACACATACAAACACGTCCCATAGTTGTTCTACTCAAATATGACCTGTCAAAAGCTTGGGAATTACAGCGCTCCCTCTCGACAACGACATCCAATGGGAGACAAAAAATGTGTTCGTTTTTCGGAGGGAGTCGTTATAGAGAGAAGAATTGACTTACATTTGCAAACAGCTTGAATCTAGATCAGACGCCGCGTAACGCGGCGTCTGATCAGGATTCAAGCTGTTTGCCACTTATAATTATATTTATTATATCAAAATGTCCACTTATATGTAATTGTAAAAAAACCAGCAGACGACAATTTTAAGCAGACGACATTGCAGCAGTAAAATCGTTAGACATATCTCTACGCTTCAGGGAACTGAGACAAGGGTCGTTTTAAAGAGGGAGTCGTTGTTGGGAGGGCCGTTATAGAGAGGAAGCGCTGTAATTATATCATCAGCATAAAGTATGGATTCGCCTTTATCATGCTAAATCATCATAATGTTCATAATTGTCTTCTACGAAATAACTTAACAAGTTTTCAGACCTTGTAAAATTCCAAACGAGCGTCGGTATCTAAGTTAGATCTAAATAGCGTGCTATTAATAACATTTATAAAATAAGAGTATTGGTAAGAGCTATTGAATAAACCCCTGGAAACGGACCCAAAAGAAGTAAGTTGCCTTTAATATTATCCTGCATTCAGATAATATATTATTGCATTAAGAGCGTCGTTGGACTATCTATTTACATCCTTAACAGGAACCCTGTATTAAACCAATTCCGTTTCAGTTGGACTTGATTCGGGTTTCAGTTGGCTGAATGCTAGATTTATATGAAACTTGAATTTAAAACGATGTGTTTTGTTAACCCCATAACTGCCATTCTCCGAGTACCATAGTTGTTACAAAATATTCTAATTTGTTTTCTATTACTTAGAGTGAATTTGAATTACCTGTGTAATTTTCGGAAGTGTCTCACTTCCTTCGTCGGCACTGAGACACTTCAGAAAATTACACAGGTAATTCAAATTCGCCCTGATAATGGAAAACAAATTAGAATGAATCATCCAGAGCATGGAAACAACCTTTTTAGTTGTATTACAAAATAGTTTGGATCCTGATCAGACGCCGCGTAATGCGGCGTCTGATCAGGATCCAAACTGTTTGACACTCAATTATATTTGTAAGTCAATATATCCAAAACATATTTGAGAGATAAAATCCTACGATTATTGTTTAAAATTGAGGACGCCATGGCAGTGAAGCGGTTAACTAACTATTTTGTCTTTGGGTATGTACATACAGTGGAGAATCTGTTATTCTTTCCCGTTTAAACGCAAACGTACGCAAACGCAAATCACTAAAACGTAGAAAAGAAAACATTTTGGACAATTCTGATAATTCTTGTTTATCTTGGTGGGAAACTGTTTGGAGACTGATCAGACACCGGGTTACCCGGCGTCTGATCTGGCTCCAAACTGTTTGCACTGCAAATAATAGTTTTAGCGTAAACGCGTTTATTGGGAAAGAATAACAGATTCTCCACTGTACCCTGTTTCATGTATATTGTCCAGCCATCTTCTTGTATTGTTGTAACGTATTTGTCAGCTGGATAGTGCTGACTGAGCTCTAATATTCCTCTAGGGTTGAAGCTGACGGCCGCACATGCGTCTGTCTGGTCACACTCTGCTGTGCACTTTATCAACGAACTTGTCTCAAGGTTACGAATAGTTGTAACCAATTTGTTATTCGCGTACTGTGCAATTTTATATTTTACGAATGTTAAATCCGCGGCTAAAACCGGAATTTGTATAAATAAATATACTAGTCCTATATTAAACTTCATCTTTGTCTGTTTGTTAGAACATCAATGATGTGGAACTTGTTTTCAGATATCACGAAGCTAATCTTGGTGTTATAACATCGTTTTTATCGAGTCTTTCATATGAAAGAAAATGTGTTTCATCTTTGTGTTTAAGACTCTGTCTTCATCCTTTCATAATCAACTTATTCGGGAGGTTTTGTTACCCCTCATCGCTTTATTGTCATTTGCGTGAGTATTGTTGTCTACAAGGCATGTTTTAAAGTTAGATTTAAGGTTGTATGATTAAATAAATATGGATTAGAGTGTCAAACAGTTTGGGTCCTGATCACGTAACGCGGTTTCTGATCAGAACCCACACTGTTTGCAAACGCGCTATATGGCGTCATTGAGAGTAAAACGGTAAAACCTTAATTGTTGTTGAATTAACCTCAAAGCTGAATTCAGTTTATCACTTATGTCTTCTGTTTTGTCTGGTTACGGAACAAATGAAAGTTTATAGGAATGGAATGTCTCTTTCAGACAATGACGTCAACGAGTGTCTGTTAAAACCTTTAAAATGACAACCGCATTGACTTTGACGATTTGATATTTTTCTCTTTTATGTCATGTCAATGAACCCTGAAACCTCAAAGAGACTTAACCATTTACCCCATAGAAGCGACTTTTAGCGGATATGATTTATACCTCCGCTGAAGAAAATAGTTCCAATTTAATCAGTCATTAATATATATTATAGGGAATTTTTTCTATATATTCTAGAACAGGATAGCTTAAAGCAGGCTGAAAGTAAAGCAGAATGCGCCTTAAGCGCATTCTGCTTTACTTTCAACCTGCTTTAAGTAGTAACCTATTTTCAATTCTAGAAATAGGCTATCAGGTAAAGGGTTAACAGTCATAACAGTATGCATGCACCGAACTAGTATTCAATGCTGTGCTCCATCTCTACAACAACAGCCAATGGAAGACGAATGACGAGTACGTTGTTCGGAGGGAGTTGTTATAGGGAGAGAGAATAAAGACTTGACTTAAATTTACAAATAACTTGAATCCAGATCAGACGCAGCGTTACACGGACTTTGGTCTAGATCCAAGCTGTTTGTCATTCTGCGTTATATTTCTTCTGTCAATGTCAAATAATACCTAAATTTGAAGAAAAAATTTAAACACTTTTAAGAAGAATTTTTTTTAAAGTGTTACGCCGCGTCTGATGTAGTTTCAAGCTGTATTCGTCATTATTTTTCTTCTATCAAATGTCAACTAATATCTTACTTTGAGAAAAAAACATTAGACAACACTTTTAAGCAGTTTTTTTGCGGCAGTGAAATGGTTAGATATAATTGTTTTCTTTGTGGAAGAGCGGCAAGCGCTGTTGTAAAAAGGAAATCGGTTTTTGTAGGACCGTTGTAGGGAGGGAGCACTGTATTAGGGTTCAACTAATCAACTTTTGGCATTTTCTGTACAAGTTCAGAGCACCAGATAAGGGTAGTTTTTCAAAAACTAAAATCTTTATTTCTGAATTAAACCCTATGGTGTCACTACTCATTAGAATCGTCTCTTCGAGACGATTCTAATGAGTAGTAACACCATAGGATTTGGTGCTAAAAATAGTGAGAAAATGTGGGATTTTTTGAAAAAACTACCTCTTATCTGGAGCCCTGCAAGTTGCTTCCTTTTGTCCATTCCTTAACGATTTGCCACCATTTCGGAAGAGGTTATTTGCCACCTAGACAATATAAAGACGCTGTTTCTTCAATTTACTTGTCATAACGTTCTTCTTTCTTTCTTGTCATATAATTATAAACAATGTGACGTCAAAGACGGCGACGTCGTTTCCCGCGTTACACACATGTCCGCGCTAAATTGGTATTAACAAACCATTTTATAAAATACAAATGAGACGATTCTAAAGCTAGGGTTGATAAGCTCGGTGTAATAAAATAAATATTAGATGTCAGTTTGGGTGACATTCAAATTGTCAACCCTCGAAAACAAGAATGTCACCCTCGGCAATGCCTCGGGGTGACATTCTGTTTCTCGGGTTGACAATTTGAATGTCACGCAAACTGCCATCTAATATTTATATAATGTCGCATGATTGTGCAAATTAATACAAAATCGCATTACGCGAAATATTCATGACGCGAAATATACATGTTTACAGTAACTGTGCACTGGAACAGTGTCATGAAACAGTCGAACATGGTTCAAACTCGTGACTGGGAAACGTTATTTGAAGTAAATCATGATAGTACATACAGTGGAGAAACTGTTATTCTTTCCCAATAAACGCGTTTACGCTAAAACTATTATTTCTATTGCAAACAGTTTGGAGCCAGATCAGACGCCGGGTAACCCGGCGTCTGATCAGGCTCCAAACTGTTTGCCACCAAGATAAACATGAAATATCAGAATTGTCCAAAAGTTGTACTTTTCAACGTTTTAGTGCTTTGCGTTTGCGTACGTTTGCGTTTAAACGGCAAAGAATAACAGATTCTCCACTGTACCAGTCACTCTTCTACACTGTTTTATCTGACTTTTTGCTAAAGAATATGCAATACAAAACTGTCTTTGTCTACAAAATGCATTTATCTATTGTTGGTGGTTTGCCGTGTTAAGTGTCTATATATTGTGTTCCTAACCTCAACCACTTGTTTATGATAATACATTTATGTTTCTAAAACATTACATTTTGCAACGAACGATTTTACAGGCGCGTAGAAAGGTATAAACACAATGGGTTCACCAACGAGAGGTCCGATGACCGCCTAGGTTCCCAGTTGGTCTAGGGCCTCATTGAAAGTAGAGCGGGGGTACTAAACCATTTACAGAAAGAACTATAAAGAACTATAGGCTGTTATATAATGTTAAATTCCAAAATGTGTGAAATATCAGTAAACGTGCAAACAGTTGCAACGTTACTTACAGTTCATATTTTAGCCTCTATCTAGATATTTTGAGCATTTTAACACCATTTTCAAGTTATTTTTCGCCATTTGTAGGATAAAAAGTGACAATTTCAAGCTATTTCTATGTTTTAATGTTCTAATTATTATTTATAAGAATGCAAATTCGATCATTTCAAAGCATGAGCTAAACAAAGGTATGGAGCTCTTTGTCTCATCGTCAATTTGGTATTACTTTTATATATTTCAGACAAAACTGGCTGTGATATGGTATTATGAACTTTTACATACTTTTCCAGGTATGAATCATGATATCGCGGCCACTGTTACGCAAAAGTGGGAATTGACATGGAAACAATTTACATACGGTTTAAACATTACTTAAAGCTGTTTTTTTTTAAAGTGTCTTCAACTTAGATGTTTTGTTTTCTGAGGATATGTCATCATTTTAAACTGCGTTTGAGGTTGTTTCCTGATATTTGTAAGATAATAAAGTTAAAAGTTTACGTTATTTCTATACTTTCTGTAAAAGTTTAAATTTTTTCATTAATATTCATGCGTATGAAAATAAGGTAATTTCAAGCATAAGCTGGAAATAAAACCAAACTCTGTTATATTTTCAATTAAGTAATATTATCAGTTTTATACGTTTAGGACAAAAACTGGCTGTGATATGGGACGATTTTGCAGGTATTTGTCATTATAAACCATAAATAGGCAAGTTCCCATGGAACAAGAAAATATTTTTTTTAAACTTTATTTATAGATTGTATCTTCCTCAAACAACAGCTTGGAAGCCTGGCGCGCGAGCGTGGGTGGAGCCGCCGCGAGTGCAGATCTTGGTGGTAGTAGCACATTTAGATGTCTCTCTAAAGCCGTCTTTAACCGGGAGAGTAATGTCGGTTTTTCGTGCTTTGTATTTTCTCTCCCTCTCTGTCGTACCCTGAACCCATGTCTTACAGTTACTCGTGACTACGGACTAGTCGCTTGAGTACAATTTGACCGTTGCCATAGTGGGTTATTTTAAACACGGGCTTGAATGTTTAATTCTTTCCCGTTTTACTAATAATCGTCTTGTCATAGAAATTTTGTTAGATGTTTTACATGTATTCATTTGCTTACTATGTTGGCGGTCTTTTTGGTTGTAAGGTTGTGGAACAGGGTTTATATTTTATGCACACTGTTCGTCTTTATAGGTGAATATAGGAGATAAGAGTGAGGTTGGGCGCCCCTAAACCCAGGTTTAACCACCTGTGGTTGTTAATAATTAATTTATACTTAATTATTAATTGCTACTGACCGTACCAAGGCGGGCTCCTATGTTCACTTTGCTTATGTTTGTCTTGCGTGTTGTTTTCTATTTAGTGTGTAGATATAGGAATAGTATTGCGCGTGTGTGCGTGTGTGTGTATGTGTGAGTGTTTGTTATGGTATGACTGTGTGTAATGTTCTGCTTGAGTCTTTCGTATTTATTCAATTTACTTGTCATTATATACATTGATGAAGGCACGGTATAGCGTCAAAAGAATTTTAAACTGTGCTTTATATGGTCTAAAGCTACATGCATGTGAAGTTTAAAGTATATCTGACCAGTACTCTGGAAAATAAAAAAGATCATATATGTGTCGGCCTGGTATTATTTCGCCCTATATAATCTATAGTAAAATGCCTAACTTTCAGAGCCAACAGCTCCCTCCAAAACAGGATCTAGGCTAAAGACATACCCTTCAATTCTATAGACATTTCCCTGTTGATTGAGGCCAGTAAATCTATAACATCGCCGTCTACATATTTTGCTATTAATGATTGGTTAAGGTCACTGTCAAAATAAAGGTAAACAACTTTCACTTTCATCCCATTCATTGTCTTTCCATATGCGTCCGCCTGGAGAAAAATTCCTGAAATGAGATGCCTAAAACAATGCCATTTGGGTGGAAATTACTACAAATAGCCAGTTTTCATCAAGAAACCCATTCGAACTCACCCACAGGCAAAACTAAACAGTGCAAATCTTTGAAATTGTATTTTTCAATGTACTACTTGCAAGACCACAACGACCCGGAAGTGATTCCTGACCAAGCCAACAACTTATACTCAGGAAACAAGCATTTCATCTCACATAAATGGATAGGGATATTGGCGATATCTGCAAAAATCAGGGTCAGTACATCACTCAACATCTATAGAATTCACGTACAATAACATGAGGGCTTGCCTTAATCATCACATTATGGAAATAAATATTTTCAAAAACAGTCGACGCGAAATAAACATATTTTCCTACATTGCCGAACAAGACGGGATCCGGCTAATGTTGCACTCACAATATCTCTTAATGTCATGTAACTCATATCACATTAAATTACCACATAACCTGTTTCTAATTTTGAAAACAAGTTACTTATGAAAGCCTTAGGGCACATTCTGCTTTACTTTCAGCCTGCTTTAAGCTTTTGTCTGCTAGGATATAGAAAATATTTCTTACGATACATTTTCATGGCTGTTTAAAAGAGAACTATTTTTTTTCAGTGGGTGAATAAATTATAGGTGTAAAATGTCCTATTTATTGGGTAATAGGTTAAAAGCTCCAAAGTCTACTACATCTGTACAACATGAACATCTGAGTCACACAGAACACCGAAACATCCTATCTATATTCTAGTACTAAATCTAGTAACAGTTAAACATAATAAAACTGACTTAATTCCAAGTCTATAATAGATTCAGTACACATTATTACAGTACTGGGACCCGTTTCCTAAAACTTCGTACGACAAATGTTGTCGTAAGTCAGATTATACAACTCTAAATTTATATATTTCATATATGTGTGACACTCAACATGCAGAAGCTTATTTGGAATGGTAAGGGTATATCTTTATACAGTTGAATTTCGATATCTCAAACTCGGTTAAGTCGAACATACAGCGGTAAATACGCTATTCCCACCCATTTACGCGTTAATCAATGCGTAAGAAACGCATAGTGAACGGTTAACGAACGCTTAACGAACGGTTAACGCCTAACGATCTTAACGCGTTTAAACGTGTTAATAAACGATTATACCAGAGATGTTGCGATTGGTGCGTCAGTTATCCGTTTCAACGCTGAGATTTCGATTCTTATTGGATTGTGCGAAGATAATTAAACCATGCATTTATGTTGATTATATTCCATAGTATCGTTACCCTGCTATCAGAAATAGTGCAGCGCCAACCGTGTACATGCATATGTAGATTAAAGTATCACACAATTAGTTAAAGAGCTAGCCGCATTAATCTGTCATCAATCAATTACAACAGGCACTGACCACCCGCCTGTAAAGAAATCAATTAGAACAAGCACTGACCACCCGCCTATATATCTAAGGTCACGTGATTGGTCGCCCTGTATATGCCACTCAGCTACAGTGTGTGTGTATCGGGGGATTAACAGTTTATTGCCAATTAAAGATAGCAATGTTATCGGCGATACCACCTCTTGTTCTGTAATACACATGTCATAAAGTGGATGTGTAAATCGTTGAAAACGTATTTAGTTTGTTTATCTACTGCAGAAAAAATTCAACTTAATATAGTCATTTTTATGTTTCCTTTGAAGTTGAGGTTATATCCTGGTCAATTGTAGCCAAACGCAAGCTAAATGTACAGCTAAATGCACCGTAAGGTGCATTTTTATTCACGTTTAACATTCTTTAATCTTCACTTGTCGTTTGGCTAGACGGGGCAAAAGTTAACGCGATGCATGTATCGACAAATCGGATAGTTCGAATTAAGCGAGTTCGATATATCGAAGTTGGACTGTGTTCCCAAGACCAATAAAGCGTTTAGAACGAGTCTGAGATCTTACTTAAACTTTTAATAAATATAAACTAGTGTTCTATTGTGGAAATAACGTTACAGTTCGTGCTTGTTTGCTTCAGAATTTAAACACATATGCGTTTCTTCTGTGTGTTTATAGAGACGTGCGCGAAGTGTGTTAGAATACCAAATAAATTGGAAACGGACTTCCGATTCCTTCGAAAAACACTCCCTTAAATGAAAAATAAACCGATAGTGATCTGCGTTAGGGGTGGTTTTGGTTTTAGACTGTTCACTACATAAAATCTAAATTTAAAAACGATTGGTATTGTTTGACCCAAATTTATTTGTTATACTATATGAACATACCCTGTTTCACAAATATTTTCCATCCAATCTTTTGTATTATTTTAGCCTGTTTGTCAGCTGGATAGTACTGACTAAGCTCACATATTCCTCGAGGGTTGAAGCTGATGGCCACACATGTGTCACAGGGTGAGGCTTGTTTATATAGATTGTCATTGTCAAATTTACAACACTTTTGGATAGAATCCCATGGTAAGAAATAAGAGTAGCAAATTTAATGACTACATGTATTTAGTCCAACAGTATCCAAATAACCCCTTTGTATAGAGGCCATCTAAACTAGATATTCTGAAATAAATTCAAAACTGATTGACCTGATCAAGACCAACAATATATTTTGGTATTGACCCGAGTCTAACTGTTATGAAAGTACTAATGTATTAAGTAAACAACAGAAATTGCAACAACAATATTTATAGTGGGCCTGCAATACATTACCAAAATGCTGGCAAACAATGAAAAAACCAACCACATTGTTAAGCAAAAACCCTGGGATGGGAATACCTTTGTTTGCAGTTACCGAGTATAAAACCATGAAAAGCATATAAGAAACTTAACTACTAAAACATGACTGAAGGACTACTTTTATATAAGGTTACCTTTATATAATCCTTAGTCCTAGGAAGTATTATATATTCTTACGAAAGGATAAATCATAAATTTGTAAATAAATGATGTGTAAATTCAAATTCTGTCACGATTTATGTACAAATATTCGAGGTCAAATTGACTACTTCCAATATCTGTTGAAAACCTGAAATATCAAACAAAAGAACGTGCAAATTGATTATTAAGCTAGCTGTAAATGAGCCAAAGGACGAATTACCTTTGGACCGAATGGAGAAAAAAAGCCTGCATGCACCATTCTTTGTAAACAAAACAAGGAAACTGACCTTTAACGGTAAATTATCCAAATTCCGATAGAATATGTCACATTAGTCCCATTAAACATGAATGACACCTCGCTAAAAACACTGGTAAAATCCGTTATGGTGAACTCACTAGATACGTTTTTGCATGTATCGCACGCGGGGGCCATGCTAAATAAGGGGGAAATTCCGTTAAACTGCGGGAATATTCTCCGGGTCTCCCATGTACCCACTTTAAAAATTTTTTTTTAAACAAATGTATGCTGTTCTCTTCCATTCGAAAATTTAAGCTATAATTTAGTCATTAGTTAAGAATTTATAACTGATGTTTTGTACTATATCAATAATAGATGTACCTGACCTTAAATTTGTTGAATGTGTGTTATGGAAATTTCTCATGTATTTGTACACATGCAAACTGAGAAAATAAAGAGTACTTTGACTTTTGACTTTTTGACTTTTTTTCCATTTGATAACACATTGCTGTACACTTTATAGTCCCAAGTTTTTTAATATTTGAGGAAAATTTTGCACTCGTTAATTGTTCCTTTTTGTATCTAACGAACGCTAAATGCATGGTTATAGTCCGAATCTGTACTAAAAACAACAGTGGGCCTATATTTAACCTCATATTGTCAGTCTTTGTAAACCTGCTATTTACTGAAGGTATAAATTACCACAACGCTGGAATAAGTTTATTACGCCTGTATTATTTGGTGCCAATCCGGAAAAAGAAACTAATAACAAAACAATAGTTATATGTGTTTCAGGGTTCAACGTCCCCAAGATGTCGTTAAAACATTTTACTCTGGTATTGTCGTAACATAGTAGTCTGCATTGCAATTGTTATTTGTAAAATATATTAAATTAAAATGCAATAATTGTTTAGCTAAAGTGACTCAAAGACGAGTGTCAAAGAGGTTTAATCTACATGATTACGCCGCGTCTGATCTACATCCAAACTATTTGCAAATATTAGTCAAGTCATCGACACCATAATGGTTAACCCTTTACCCTATAGAAGCGACTCTTAGCGTATTAATGTATTCCTCCGCGAAAGAAAATAGTTCCAATTTATATAGTCATAAACTTGTTCCAACATTTTCTATATCCTGAGAGATGGTAGCTTAAAGCAGGCTGAAAGTAACGCAGAATGCGCCCTCAGGCGCATTCTGCTTTACTTTCAGCCTGTTTATCAGTGGTCACTTTTTCCAGAACTAAAATCAGGCTATGGGGTAAAGGGTTAAAGTTAAATAGATAACCGCAATGACATAGTAAGTTTGTCATTCTTTCATTTCATGTCAACTCTTTGTAGCACACCATTTTAAGAGAATTGATGTGTTCTTACATTTTAAAACATCCACTGCAATCAACTCGTCTTTTCAAACGTGTATCGTCTGCTTGTTTATTCAAAGTTTTGTTTCGGGTTTTTTGACTTCAGAAATAACACATTCAACCGTAGCGACGATTATACTCGTCATTTACAAATAGTGGGAATACACTTGTCCCATGCGAACAGTGTAGACCCTGATCAGAAGGCTCTTCAAGGATCAGGTTCTACACGGTTTTTCTGTTTGAAATACATTGTTAAATCAACCCTAAGCTATCATCTACAGAGATGCCAAACGAAAATTGAAACCTTATCGGACATTTTCGCATTCATCTATTGTTCTATTATATCCAACTTTATAAATGGAGTTTCTTTAAAAAAAAACTATGCTTGAACAGAAGCCATATCTAAAAATAAGAAGCATGCTGTCATAGCACTATAGTCTATGTCGCTTAACCCTTTACCTGCTAGCATATGTCTAGTAGTGAAGATAGGTGACTACTTAAAGTAGGTTGAAAGTAAAGCAGAATGCGCCTTAAGGCGCATTCTACTTTACTTTCAGCCTACTTTAAGCTATCCAGCGCTAGAATATAGAAAATATTCCATGTAAAATGTATTTACGACTGATTAAATTGGAACTATTTTCTTCAGCGGAGGAATAAATCATATTCGCTAAAAGTCGCTTCTATAAGGGAAAGGGTTAACCAAGAACCCCTTAAAACAAGAAGACAATACAGAACAATGACATCTTACATGATTGGTAAAACACGCATATGGTCTTTACGTGATGGTGAAATGATGTCAGATTTCTCTTGCCTTACTATATGGTACAGTGGAGAATCTGTTATTCTTTCCCAATAAACGCGTTTACGCTAAAACTATTTTTTCTTTTACAAACAGTTTGGAGCCAGATCAGACGCCGGGTAACCCGGCGTCTGATCAGGCTCCAAACTGTTTGCCACCAAGAAAAACATGAAATATCAGAATTGTCCAAAAGTTGTTCTTTTATACGTTTTAGTGTTTTGCGTTTGCGTACGTTTGCGTTTAAACGGGAAAGAATAACAGATTCTCCACTGTATGTACTGGATGGTAAAATTACGTCGGCATTATGCCTTAGTGAATGGTATTTACTGGACGGAGTAATATCGACAGAACTATGCCTTACTGAATGCTCTTACTGAACGGAGAAATAACGTCAGAATTATGCCTTAGTGAATGGTATTTACTGGACGGAGAAAAGACGTAAGAACTATGCCTTACTGAATGCTCTTACTGAACGGAGAAATAACGTCAGAATTATGCCTTACTGAATGGTCTTTACTGGACGGAGTATTAACGTCAGAATTATGCCTTACTGAATGCTCTTACTGAACGGAGAAATAACGTCAGAATTATGCCTTACTGAATGGTCTTTACTGGACGGAGTAATAACGACAGAACTATGCCTTCGTGAATGATCTTTACTGGTCGGAGAAAAATCTTAACAATTATGCTTTCCTGGATGGTCTTAACTGGACGGAGAAAAAAAGTCAACATTATACCTTACTGAATGGTCTTTAACTGGATGGTGAAAAACGTTAGAATTATGCTTTCCTGAATGGTCTTTACTGGATGGTGAAATATGGTCAGAATTATGGTAAGTATTGCAGTGAAATTGAAATTAGCAATATGCTCGGTAAACACGAAAAAGCGAACTGCCATCATGTTCACAATTTATGACACGAATTAATTAATGTACTCTTGGTCTAACATACGGATAAAATGTCTTCACCAATTTACCAATACATACGCTTTTCACGCTTTTTGTTTATTGCTCCACTGAAAAATAAAGTTCCGTATTATACAGTCATGAATATCTACTATATTCAATAAATATTTTCTTTGTTCTAGTAGATGGTAGCTTACGGGGGTAGGTGCATCTTTGGAAATACATTACAAAATTCTTCAAAGTTTGCATACAGACAGTAAAACTAGTTTCTATGACAAAACTGGTGAAAAAAAATTGGGCCACTGGACCTTTTTTCCTCACAATCTTTCAAGACCCCCCCCCCCCTAAAATTGAAGCTTTACAAAAAATCCGTAATACGATTTTTCAATCTTTACTTATACAAACAATTTGTACAAGACAGGTCCTATTTTGTATTACCATAGTGAGAATGAACCCTGAAAATAATGTTTTGTCAAGATCTAAAACAAATTGTTTGATTTCATTGGAAAGGAGTAAAATTTACCAACTTTTTATAATGGGAGATTAAGGCACATTGAAAATTGCCGTACAAATTGAAGCAAATTAATTGCCAACTTTTTTATTTGTTGTTTTAGCCTTGCAAACATAAATGTTAAGTGAAATAGCAATAACACACAGGGTCTCGTTTCTTTAAAACAACATATAGACCATTTTATAAAAAAAAAAATCATTTTTTCTAATTGGTTCAATTTTTGGTGTATTTTTTTTTTTTTATCAAAAATAACTTTTTTTAAAAAAAATAATTCCTTTGATCTTTCGAATTATTTACAATGTATAATAAAACTGTACTTCAATAAATATTATGCTTATATTATGAGAAATTGAAGTGAAAACGGATGTAACAAAGTTCAACCTATCTATGAAAAACGGTGTATGCTGTAAACTACGAATCGGACACACATTTTAAAAAATCCCTGTCGGTACGAAAAACCATTGTTTTCCCGGCAAAAACAGTATTTTATAACTGTATGCATTCACCAAAAATGAGTTCTTTACATTTTTCGGGAAATGAGTTCGTAAAATATTTCGGAATTTCATCTTGCTAAAAATGACAGACCGACATCCTTAAAGCAGGCTGATAGAAAGACAGAGTGTACCTTAAACCACACCCTGATTTACTTACAACCTGCTTTAAATGGTCACCTATCTTCAAAACTAGAACGAGGCAACTGGATAATGGGTTAAATGATGCTGTTTTCCAAAAGACCAACCATTTCACTCAACCATTTCAAGTATTTGCACTGTATTCGCATCGAAATACATTCTTAACTCAAATGAGTATTACAACCATCTCATAGCTGGCTCCGAGGTTATAAAGCGTTTGAGCTGAGTCTAAAATCATTCCCAAGCATTTGATTGGTCAGATTTGAGCCTAGGCTCAAATCTGACCAATCAAATGCTTGGGAACTCACTCAGACTCAACTAAAACGCTTTATAAACTCAGAGCCAGGTCATACAAGAGAGGTATTAGTGTTTTCTTCTGACCTGACAGAGTTATTTTTAGATTGGAACATTCTAAAATTTTGAAAGGGGTGAGTTTTCTCTACAGCCAGTTAGAGATACGGATAGCTGTAATTTTTGTGCGTAATGTACACTAGAGGATACATTATTCTTTCCCATTTAAACGCAATGCACTAGACAAAGGAAATTTATTTTTAGAAATTTTAACTATTTTAATCTGAGTAGCAAACAGGTTGGAGCCTGATCAGACGCCGGGTTACCCGGCGTCTGATCAGGATCCAATCTGTTTGCAATGGAAATAATAGTTTAAGTAAATAAATGCGTTTATTGGAAAAAAAAAATATCAGTAAAGTTAGCGCAGCGGTCTCGTGCTGCACGAGGATCATACTTATCTCAAGTAGGAAAGTATACGATTACATATTTGATGTTACCTTGCTTACCTATTTATCATTATTGACTATTCTGTTCTAAATATAACTCTGACAGGTCAGAGAAATCGAACAATAACAAGAGGAATGCGAAACTGCAAGTAATATTGAAAAGTAACTGCCGTTTGTACCGAGCGTAATAATCAGTCCAAAACGAACATTACAGAAAACATGAGTATGACATATATCATTGTAAAAATAAACATTGAGTGAACGAAGCAGTATCGTCTTGTAAAAATAAGTCGTCAAAAGACGTTTTGAGGTTTAAACCAGGTTTGAGAGGACCCATCCTCACCTTAAGTCTTTACATTATGTATTAAGGTTATAAACTGTTTTAGGTAAATCCATTCAGTAGGCTTGAAGTGACCGATTCGTCATTTCTAAATATTGATGAAGCATAGATATTTATTTTCTGGCAAAGGCTTCAGCTGATTCCCTGAAACTGAACCCGAACAAACTGTAAAACTGTTCGGTGAACCCTTTCCTCCCTGAAACTTCAAATGGACAATTCTAATTTTCTATTAAGTCTAGTCCATGTTTGACTTTTTAGGGTTGATTTTTACAATATATGTCAAAATGACAAACAATGTTGACCCTGATCAGAGGGCTCCTTAAGGAGCCCTATGATCAGGGTCTACACTGTTTGCATGGGACAAGTTTACTCCTCACATATACACTGTTTGTAAATGACGCATATATGCGGGACCAGGGTTCAAAGAATTAAAATGTACATCAGTTTTAAATGCTGTTATTGAAGTCGTTTAATACAGAAGTCAGTTTAATACAAGGCATTATGAGCATTCGGAGTGATCAACAAAACAAGCAACACTACGAACTTTACTATTTGCCATTTTTAAGTAGTCGATGAGCTGGTTTGAAACGGAGAAATTTGCTCGGTTTTCAAAGACGCACATGTTCGGGGTTTCAACAAGTTATTAACAATGCATGGTCTATAGTCAGTAATTATTTAAAGGTTGTTGGATATTCACCGACATCTCTAACCTTTCTGTGTTCTTAAAAAATCAAGCAGGAACTTTCATAACTTGAATGACTTGCTCAAGACTAAAGCTCTTTGTTAACCCTTTAGCTGATAGCATTGTTTCTAGTATTGAAGATATGTGACTACTTAAAGCAGGCTGAAAGTAAAGCAGAATGCGCCCTCAGGCGCATTCTGCTTTACTTTCAGCCTGCTTTAAGCTATTACCAGCTAGAATAAGGAAAGTATTAAATATGACACATATTCATTACGGTATAATTTGGAACTATTTTCTTCAGCGGATGAATAAAATGAATGTGCTAAAAGTCGCTTCTATAAGGGAAAGGGTTCAGAATACAGAAAGCCACCTCCAACACGGCCACCAGATGAAGTAAATGTTACAGTGCTCCCTCTCTACAACGACATCCAACGGGAGACAAAAAGTGTGTGCGTTGTTCGGAGGGAGTCGTGATAGGGAGGATTTGCAAACAACTTGAATCCAGCTGTTTGTCATTCGTCATTTAGTTTTTTCTGTAAAAATGTCAATTATATAACTTTGAGAAAAACAGCAGACATCAATTTTAAGCAGACGACATTGCAGTCGTAAATAGGTTGGACATATTTGTCCTTCTTAGGGAACTGCGACAAGGGTAAGGAGGGTGTCTATGTTGGGAGGGCCGTTGTAGGTAGGGAAATCTTAACTATCAATTCCAGAATCATGCAAACTCGGCGGCAGCGCCTACACATCTTTGCAAGAGACGAACACACACCACTCCTATATACTGCCTCTCACAATGGATGAAGATTTACAGTAATACCCCTCTAAACCGAAACTTCTAAATTCAAGAATTCTCTCTAAACCGGACAAAAACTTTGGTCCCGTTTCCCACCCATTTTACGCATTTGATTTATTCCTTCACTGAAGAAAAAACATCCATAAACATATATCATCAGACATATTTCCTGTATCCTAGCAGATGATAGCTTAAAGCGCATTCTGCTTTACTTTCAACCTGCTTTAAGTTGTCAGCTACTTTCCATACTAGAAACAAGCTACGGGTTAAAACCCCTCTAAATCGATAACCCCTCTAAACCGGATGTTTTTGTTGTCCCCACACATGTCCGGTTTAAAGGGGTTTCACTATAAATGGTTTTAGAAATTGCAAATGACCACTCAAGTTCATATGCTAACTACGGTGCATCAGGTATATGGCTGTTTGAAGCTGAACGATTTCACTCTCAATGACCCCTTAAAGCGTTTTGCCAAACACATTTTTATCCTGATCAGACGCTGCATAGAGCGTCGTCTGAACAGGATCAAAACTGTATCAATTATACTACACTGTACATTAAATGTAGCTTTGAAACAATATTGCAGATAAACTATTGAAGCAAACGACTATTTGACGGTGAAAGGGTGGGGGACCCTCCAGATAAATTTGATCATGAAAGGGTTAAATGTAACTAATCATTTTCGTTTTCTGTAAGGCTGTTAGCCGTTTAAGTAAAATCATAATTATAATCTTTATAGAGAAGTGGTGCTAGTAGAGGAATATTTACAATCGCCCCATTCAATTCCATTGACAAAAAGTGTGTTCATTTCAAATAAACACCAATTTTCGAGAGGGCGGGACTTGTGGAAAAATTTCGAAGGGGAGGCGGGGCATATGCAGTTTTCATTCGCGAATTAATCTTTGGAACTTGGGGCAGCAAACATTTGGCGGATTTTTTCAAAATTTGTTCTTAACCGAGCTATGCCTTCCTACTAGTGGAAACCATGATTCCCGACTAATATTCTTCTTTATAAATGAGATAAATTGCAAGAAATTGACATAAGAATCTAACCTTATAAACAGCGGCCTATATCTGCGTTTCTTTATGACAATAAAACCCCGATATATTTATCCTACTTTAAAATTACGTCACTTCTAATGACGTCATAAATCAGCATTTTTCGCGCCAAACTGTCAAGTTGTTGACAATGGAACTTATGTTTTCTGCTTTCGAATGTACACAGATTCAGTAAATCGGTCATGGCTGTTCCCTATAGGGTACACATTATTCGTGTTATCGACCTCTAATATGGATTAAACATACATGCGTACTGACAAAATGTTTATTTAATGTTAGAAATGACAGCAAATATATTGTAAATATAAGAAATGAACTTATTTTTTCGGCGTTCAAGCGAAATGAACGACAGAAAATTATCGGCAAATTTACCATGAATCGCTAGAGAAACGCCGAAAAAAATCAGTTCATTTCTTAAGTATCAACTGCAAAAGCAAATTCAATATACACAAACATTTGCCGATAATTTTCTGTCGTTCATTTCGCTTGAACGCCGAAAAAAATAAGTTCATTTCTTAATTGAACGTTAACCCCTTCACTGCCATGACGTCATCAAATTTAAACAGTTGTCGTCTGCTTTAATTTTAATTTTTTTTTTAGGTAGATCTATTTTGACTTAAGAAATATTAACGAGTGTCAAACAGTTTGGATCCAGATCAGACGCCGCGTTACGCGGTATCTGATCAGGATCCAAACTGTTTGCAAAGAACTACTGTACTCGGGGTAAGATAGTGAAGGGGTAAATGCTTGGTGATTATAATAGTGAGATGGTCGCAATTGGGAGGTTTAACCCTTTACCTGATAGAAGCGCCTTTTAGCGGATATGATTTATTCATCCGCGCAAGAAAATAGTTCCAAATTATATAGTCAAAAACATGTTCCAACAGAAATATTTTCTATATCCTGATAGATGATAGCTTAAAGCAGGCTGAAAGTAAAGCAGAATGCGCCCTTAGGCGCATTCTGCTTTACTTTCAACCTGCTTTCAGTGAACACCTTTTTTCAAAACTAAAAACAGGATATGGGGTAAAGGGTTAACTGTTCTGTCAAACACTGACACTTGTCGAAAACAAATTATATTTTCAAATATTGATAGAAAACCTGACAAGCCTTGATATCGCTGAACCTATCACACCAATAACATGTCTCTAGTGTTTAAGACAATTAGTGTATAGTGGCAACTAAAGGCAAGTTGGACGTTAAGAAGAATGCTCCTTTAGGCCACCTACTGCCAAGATATAGAACTATTAATAATACGTGTTGATAAAGGTTGTTCAGTGGAGATATAGATTAAAGGCGTGAAAGGGTAAATTTATGGAGTAAAGATAACTCAAAATATCGTGAGAGTACCATATTTGTCAGTGTCAAGTAACTGTCGACGATAATTGACACATCTTTTCATTATTTACGATGAGTTTAAAATTTAATAGGTACCACTCTTTGTCTCATTTTTATGCGTTCTCTAGAATACGCCTTGTGTTTTTATTGACATTTTCTTAATCCAATTATCAACGCAGGGTCAAATATTTTAGTTCTAGTTCAGTTGCCACGAACGCGATCAAAACATTTGTTGGATGCTTTGGGACACGAAATCAACACCCCGCCCGAAATTTGGGCTTTATCAAATTTTGGGCAGCATCGATTATTAGAACGCTCAGGGCCCGAGGTTATAAAGCTTTTGAGTAGAGTCTAAAGTTGTTCTCAAGCAAAATGCTTGAGAACACACTCATACTCAACTTAAAACGCTTTACGAGTATAACCTTGGAGCCAGGGTAATGCTGACGACCCTGAGCTAGTCTTGATCACATGTTGATGTGATGGAAACCCTGCCACAGTGTCAAATTATAAAGAAATGTATGAAACCTAGAATTTAGATAAAATGTTTACGGGTATAGCTTTAATTTTTATGTCTTTTCTAAAAAAGTCCAAAAAAAAAAGACCGACGGCAGATAAATTGATCTAAATTGGAATTCATGAGTTGTAACCAGATGCCTGTCTTTTGGATCTTAACCCTTAGCCTGCCAGTCACGACTATAGCTCCATATGCAAACAGCTTGGATCCGGATGAGACGCCGAGTAACTCGGCGTCTCATCCGGATCCAAGCTGTTTGACACTCGGACAACATTTTCAGCAATTTTGAGCAACTTTGAAGCACTTTGAAACTTGAAGCAGACGAGAAATATAGCAGACGACAATTTATTTGGCGGGCTAAGGGTTAATGGTAGGGATAACGACTCTGATCTCTTTTGAAACCGGCTGGCGGAGGGTCTGTGGTATAAACCGTGGTAGCTTTCACTATTTTTAATCATGCCATTGATATTTTAAATATTCGACTCATTTTAAAGTTGATTTTACAAACTAATGATAACAGTTTTTATAATCGTGGTAATTATATCGAATTCTTTTTACTGATAGTGCATCAACTTTAAACAATAATCGTCTGCTTCTATTTTTAAAAGAAACAAATTTTAGGTATTTTGAAAGAATAAATATTGAAACGGGCGTCAAACAGTTTGGATCCTGATCAAATGCCGCGTTGTCGTAAGTCAGACTATAAAAGTCTCAATTATTATTTATTTCTCCATTGCAAATAACCAGTACTTGGGGTAAGTCAGTGAAGTGGTTGAACAAGTATATAAAAAAATGTCGATCATTAGTTTTGTGATGCCTTTCAGCAAACACTAATACAAATTCTATTTATTGGCATTACATTTGTAGTTTTATACTCTTAATGTTGAAACAATGTTATTTAGTTTAAGAAATACATCGCATAAGAAAATATATATTTTTATTTTTGTGATAATATAAATAGTTTAATTCTAAAAGGATATTTTCCAATTAAGATACAAGAATTAGCATATGACAGCAACATTCTATTAATCTGCTAGTCTTTTAAGAACATAATGGTCAAGTAGCAAATGAGATAATTCTGAGGTACAGTGCTATAAACAATGTGGACAATGATATGTTTGTCATAAAATAAAAAATTACATTTGTTTTAAAGTGTATGCATAATGTGTATGTATATTTGTATATAAGTTGCATAAAAGCAAATTCAATGTACACAAACATTTGTACGTACAATGTTTGTGTATATTGAATTTGCTTTTGCAGTTGATACTTAAGAAATGAACTGATTTTTTTCGGCGTTTCTCTAGCGATTCATGGTAAATTTGCCGATAATTTTCTGTCGTTCATTTCGCTTGAACGTCGAAAAGAATCAGTTCTTTTCTTATATTTACAATATATTTGATGTACTTTCTAACATTAAATAAACATGGTGTTAGCACGCATGTATGTTTAATCCATATTAGAGGTAGATGACACGAATAATGTGTACCCTATAAGGAACAGCCATGACCGATTTACTAAGCTGTGTACATTTGAAAGCAGAAAAATAAGTTCCAATTGTTTACTTTCTAAGTCAACAACTTGACAGTTTGGCGCGAAAAAGCCGATTTTTGACGTCATTGGAAGTGACGTCATTTTAAAGTAGGATAAATATATCTTTTTTTTGTCATAAAGAAACGCAGATAATCGCCGTTTCTAAGGTATGTCTCTTTTCTTTTAACTTATCTCATTGATAAAGAAGAAATTTAGTCGGGAATAATGGTTTTCATTAATAGGAAGACATAGATCAGTTAAGAACACATTTTAAAAAAATCCGCCAATTGTTTGCTGTCCAAGTTCGTCAGATTAATTCGCGAATGAAAACTGTATATGCCCCGCCTCCTTTTCGAAACTTTCCCACAAGTCTCGCCCTCTCGAAAAGTGGTGTTTATACGAAATGAACAGCAGTTTTGTCAATGGAATTGAATGGGGCGATTGTTATTATACAAATATGTTACCATGGACAAGAAAGACATCAGTAGATGTCGAAACTGTCGATGATAAATTATTCATTCAAGTAGTGTTAAAAGAATATTCTATACAAATAAGTTTTAGGTAGTTTGCCTTCCGAATTGTTGGGTTGTGTGTCAAACAGTCTAGATATTGAACATACACCACGTTGCAGACCGACTGATATACAAATATAATTATTGAGGTAAGGAATCAAATATTGTGAAATGAAATTATTTTTGAAAAACACATATGCCTGGCTACAAATAATGTTCATCATTTTTGTATTATAAATGCATATTGTAGAGCTTTGTTGGTAAAACTGTGCAAGGTGTAGCCTCTGATAGCCAACGACCACGACCTACCTAAGACGGCGAAAATAATAAGGTTCACATGGCCATTACCTCAACCTATTCAATGACTTATCTAGAGTGCAATGGTTACTTACATTAGATCCTCATCAGACAGTATACAACATGGCGTATGTTCAATATCGAGACCGCTTGACACACATCTCAACAATTCTGGGACCTGTGAACTAAACTTCGTACGACAAATGTAGTCGTAAGTCAGATATAAAAGTCTCAATTAGTATTTACTTCTCCGTCTAATTTTGACTTACCACCGTTTTTGTCGTACGAAGTTTAATGAAACGGGCCCAAGAAGTCAAATCACTTAAAACTTACTTTTGAAAGTAAAACTAAGCGGTAACCGTTAAAATATGATGACCCCATAACACTTAAGATTGTAACCCTTTCACTTTCAATCACGCAAAATGCGCAAATACAAGCAGTTCTGATCCTGAGCCAAACTCTTTGACACTCGTTTTGAAACTTCGTCAGTTATATTGCCTTAAATCAAACTTTGACACTATATTGCCGACAACAATTTCGAAACAGACGACACTATGGCAATAAGGGATAAAAACAATATATACAATGTTGATCATGAACAGGTACAAAAGGTTAAAAAGGTAAAAACACTAGTCCACTTGAATATTTAAGTAATATGGACAATTAACAATGACAATTATAATGAGTTTCATGCGACATAGAGTTGACATGAGATGGACACCGTTGTCGCTATCTACTTAAACCCTTTTATGATCAAAGTTATGGTGATATTTTAACCCATTCGCCGTTTCAATGTAGTCTGGTTTTTTAGTTGTGTGCAATATTGTTTCAAATATATTTTTAAAACAGTAAGACAAACAAATTTCGATGCGAGTGTCAAACATTTTGGATTCTGATCAGATGTTTTCAAATGCGCCATATCGTCATTGAGAGTAAAAGGGTTAACCCTTTACCTTATAGAAGCGCCTTTTAGCGCATTCAGTTTATTCTTCCGCTGAAGAAAATAGTTCCAATTTAATCAGTCATGAATACATTTTACATGGAATATTTTCTATATTCTAGCGCTGGATAGCTTAAAGTAGGCTGAAAGTAAAGTAGAATGCGCCTTAAGGCGCATTCTGCTTTACTTTCAACCTACTTTAAGTAGTCACATATCTTTAATACTAGAAACAATGCTATCAGGTAAAGGGTTAACCCCTTTCATGTTGCTCGAAATTGATTGGTATTTGTAATGAGCTAACATCCAGACCAGACTCGCCGTAAGGCGGTTTCTAATCTCAATCAAAACTGTTAAGCACTCATTTTTGTTCCATTAATTAAAAAATGAATAAATACTAATCAAATAATTATTGCTGATAACAATTTCAAATCAGACGGTATAGAGGAATGACGAAGGTCAGTTGTTTCAAGGACGTCAACCCCCGAACAAAATATAGCCCTCATTTAAATTACTGATTCTTTCAAGTATTGACAACGAGCGAAAACAGGCGTGAAAAATTAATTTCAACCTCGTTGTAAAGTACAAGCTCAGTTATAGCAGAGTTGCAAAGACAGATGAAATGAGGTTTCTTATAGGTATCCTGTTGTTTTGTGTACAGATTCAGCTTATAACGACACAGTTAACGTTTGTTAAATTAAAAAAAGCTCGATTAACAAATTCAAAACTTGCTTCAGCTATTCGTAAACTTGTGACAAGTTCGTTGATAAAGTGCACAGCAATCTGCGATCAGACAGAGGCATGTGCTGCCGTCAGCTTCAGTACTAGAGGTATATGTGAACTCAGTAAATACCAGCCATATGACAAACGAGCTACGACAATACAAAATGATGGATGGAAAATATATGTAAAGCACGGTATGTTCATATACGATCACAAATAAATTGATGACAAACGAAATCCATCGGTTTGAACTCAGAGTATTTTTATGTGATGAACAGTTACGCCTTTACTCTTTTCACTCTCAATTGCACCAAGAGGCGCATTCGCAAACAATCTTGATCCTGATCAGACACATCGTTACTCGGCTGATCAGGATAAAGCATATTTGTCACTAGTTTTTAAATGACATTAGTATGCTGCTTTAACCCTTTACCTCATAGAAGCGACTTTTAGCGCATTTAATTTATTCCTACGCTGAAGAAAATAGTTCCAATTTATACCTTCGAAAATAAAAATCATAAGAAATGTTTTCTATATTCTAGCAGATAGTAGCTTAAAGCTGGCTGAAAGTAAAGCAGAATGCGCCTCAAGGCGCATTCTGCTTTACTTTCAACCTGCTTTAAGTGGTCACATATCTTTAAAACTAGAAACTGGCTATTGGGTAATGGGTTAAAATCAACTTTGAAACAAAATTGCAAATAACAATATTGAAACAGACGACACCATGCAGATGAAAGGGTGAAAACCTTCCAATAAATTTGATTGAAAAAGGGTCAAACATCGAACCGTTCCTAACGGAGATATATAGGATCCGTCATGAGTCGATGTTTAAGACAAGATGATCTCAAATGAGTCTATAACTGTGATGTTATCTAACTTATATAACTTGTCTATTCTAGACAAGTTTGAGATCAACCTGTCTTAAACATCGACGAGTGAAGGATTCTATTTCTCACATTACTAACGCTTTTAAGTTATATTTTTAAAACCAATTAACCTGTTTGGAATCCAGTGACGTAATAACACCTTATCAGAGTGATCTCGCACAATTGTTCGAGACAAAGATATTTGTCAGCGTTGTTCCCTGTAGAAAACAGGAGTAGCTATGTGTGAAAACAATCGGTTTATATCGGTTTAACCCATTACCTGATAGACTGTTTCTAGTTTTGAAAATAGGTGACTACTTAAAACAGGTTGAAAGTAAAGCAGACTGCGCCATATGGCGCATTCTGCTTTACTTTCAGCCTGATTTAAGCTATTACCTACTAGAATAAGGAAAGTGTTAAATATAACACATATTCATTACGGTATATATTGGAACTATTTTCTTCAGCGGAAGAATAAAATGCATGTGCTAAAAGTCGCTTCTATAAGGGAAAGGGTTAATTATATGGACAGTAAGCAGGTATTTCAAAAACAATTTTAATTGAAAAAGGTGCAACAATCTTTTTTTCAGGCACAAAGTATACGAACTAGTCCTCGGGGACATCCATCGGTGGACTATTGCAATCATCGTCTAAAAATACACCTGAATAATAAACACACATCGTATCATCATCATCTCATTCATCAGCGCTATTTGACCTATGTTGTGTCGCAGTTAAGTGTCTAAGGTTTTAAAGCTTAATGGTTAATGGTTAACATATAATTAATTATTGATTGCTGCTGACCGTACCAAGGCGGGCTCCTATGTTCACTTTGCTTTATGTTTGTCTTGCGTATTGTTTTCTGTTTGGTGTGTGGGATTGCGTGTGTGTGTGTGTGTTTATTATGGTGTGGCTGTGTGTGTGTTCTGCTTTAGAGATGGGTGTATTGTTTGTGTTGCGTTTCCTGCTTGAGTCTTCTTTCGTATTTATTACAGTTGAGTCTGAAGTAGTTTCCAAGCATTTTATTGATCAGATGTGAGCCTAGGCGCACATCTGACCAATCAAATGCTTGAGAACGATAACAGACTCAGCTCAGACGCTTTATAACCTTGGACACTGCAAAACCAACTAACTCACTCACTCACATTTGATAAGGTAAATGTATACATGTACAGTGCTTTTTCTCCACAGCGACCATCTAAGTAAAGATTCCATCCTTACAGCAACGCTTGCCACTGTTCCCCAAACAAGACAATTATATTACTTCTTTTCGCGGCTGCAATATCGTCTGCTAAAAACTGCCCTGTTCTGTTTTTCTTAAAATTACATAATCATTATTTGAACGTTTTTAAGAAAACAAATAATGACCAGTGATGGACAGCATTTCGCGGCGTCTGATCTGGATTCAAGCTATTTGCAAATGTAGGTCACATTCCCTCCCTATAACAACTCCATTCGAACACTCCATCCGAACAGATTTTTCATTAAGGTCCCTTTTATAAATAAAGGTATTGATTTTTATAGATTTACAAAGTATTCTCCGAAACAAAAATGTGATGAATGCTGTTCCAAATTATTTCAAAAATCTTGAACCACCTATTATTTGCTATAAGTATAATAAATCTGTAAGAGGGTTAATTTTTAACTACAATAAAATTGTTTCTGATCTTAAATTTCTCGAAAATACACCAGCTACATGAGTTTGTACCTCTTCTAAATTCTGTTACGCCCCAGTGGGTCATATAATAACAGGCAATTTTGATATCATTAAAGATAAACGCATCAGAGCGCTTTTGAGTAAGGGACCTAAATTTAGATAACCTGCCTTAATTGATTTCGATACTTGCCGTAATCATATTTCGGAAGCTTTGAATAATTATAGTACCAACTGGTGCCGAAGAGAACATGCTGAAAATGACGCTCTTTCAAAATGGAAAGAATTAACTTTTGATATTATCGATATCCGGATTTCGTTCTATTTATCCAATAACCATCCTTTACCACCTAAACCTAAATTTAACATTCGTCACTTAAAGAAGGGCATACAAGACTTTCATTCCAAGTATGTACTCGTTCCTGCCGACAAAGCATCCAATAATGTGATAATTGTATGACGATTACATTATGTTGATACTTTAAACCAGGAACTTGTGAATACCAATTCCTATATATCTACCAATTTAACGGAGCGTAATGTAGTATCTGATCATCTTGATACATGTAAACAATTAAAAGCTTATGTCAACATTACATGTCACAAACTTCCTACAATGTAGTGGATACCAAAACTCCACAAAACACCTTATAAGTCTCGTTTTATTGCTAATTCAAGTGCATGTACTACTACTAAGCTTTCCAAACTTTTAACATCGTCTTTAGTTAAAATCAAAGAACATGTTCAAAGGTATTGTGATAAGACTTACGAAAATTCTGGACTTAATCTGTTTTGGTCTATCAAAAACTCGAATGAAATTTTAACGAAGCTAGAACAGAGAAAATACCAAGCCTGCAATATTAGTAAGTATGACTTTTCAACACTATATACTACCTTACCACATAATTGGTATTCCTATGGGTACAAACTGTGCGCCCCTTGTCGCAGACCTATTTTTGTACTGTTATGAGAGGGACTTTATGCTTAGTCTAAAACCTGATACACAGGCAGATATGATCGAAGCCTTTAACAATACATCGCGCTATCTAGATGATATGTTTAATATAGACAACCCATTTTTTGATACGTTGTTTCCTTTTATTTACCCAAAAGAACTACGCCTTAATAAAACAAACGAGTCAAATTTGTCGGCACCATTTTTAGATTTGGATCTTTTTATAAATAACGGAATTGTTTCTTCTAAGATTTACGATAAACGAGATGATTTTGATTTTAGTATTGTAAATTATCGTCATCTAGATGGCGATGTTCCCAGTTCCACATCTTACGGGGTGTATATTTCACAACTTATTCGTTTGCTAGGGCCTGTACCTCTGTTGAGGACTTCCACATTCGTAATAAAACTATTACTGAAAAGCTTCTTAAACAGGGTTACAGATTTCATAAACTTCGTAAAACATTTTTTCTAAATTCTTTTATAGAAATCTTCCTCTCATTAACAAGTATAAATGTAACTTAAAGTCTTTTCTGCGGCAAGGTATTTCACATCCGGAGTTTTATGGTGATGTGATTTACAGACTTCGTAAGATTCTTGGACATATACATTTTCAAAACCTATTTGTGAAACGTATTAGATTTTTCCTCAAAAAAGATTATGATCCAACTATATTGCTGCGCACTTCACGTTTGGTTATCGATCAATCTACAATTGATAACTATGCTTTCCTCTTTGGTTGTGCGACGACAGACAGGGCTTAGCACTACATGATGATGTATCTTTAAAGCCGTCCTTAACCGGGAGAGTTATGTCGGATTTTCGTGCTTTGTTTTTTCTCTCCCTCTCTGTCGTACCCTAGACCCTTCCATGTCTTACAGTTACTCGTAACTACAGACTAGTCGCTTGAGTACAATTTGACCGTTGCCATAGTGGGTTATTTTTTAACACGGGCTTGAATCTTTAATTCTTTCCCATGTTACTAATGATCTTGTCATATAATTTTTGCTAAATGTTTTACATGTATTTACTTACTGTGCTGGCGGTCTTTTTGATTGTAAGGTTGTGGAACAGGGTTTATATTTTATGTACACTGTTTGTCTTTATAGGTGAATATAGGAGATAAGTGTGAGGTTGGGCGCCCCTAAACCCAGGTTTAACCCCCCAGTGGTTGTTAATAATTAATTTATAGTTGGTTATTGATTGCTACTGACCGTACCAAGGCGGGCTCCTATATTCACTTTGCTTTATGTTTGTCTTGCGTGTTGTTTTCTATTTAGTGTGTAGATGAAGGAATGGTATTGCGCGTGTGTGTGTGTGTGTGTGTATGTGTGTGTGTTTGTTGTGGTATGACTGTGTGTGTGTGTTCTGCTTGAGAGGTGGGTGTATTGTTTGTATTACGTTTCCTGCTTGAGTCTTTCGTATTTATTTGTTGCCACAATAGTGTTACTTGTACCATGTGGAGGCCGTAAAACGTCGCCCCGTACATTTAATCAATATTGTTATCATTCCTCCTGCAGTAGCGTGCACTTGTTGTACAACTCGTCTCTTTGGCTTTCTTTCTTGCACCGTATGGTAGGTCTCTATGTACCGATGGTCAGATGAGCTTCGGTATTGTACCGGTTCTTCACTAACTCTTTACTACTTACATTAACTATTTTCAATCTTTACATTTTCCAATTGGAATTACTTTATTATAAATTTCGAACTTTCTTTCTATAGAGTTATAATTACATTAACTATTTTCAATCTTTACATTTTTCAAATTGGAATTACTTTATAATAAATTTCGAACTTTCAATCTGTAGAGTTTTAGTCGATACATAGGGACAGGTGCTTACTTGCTTCTCTTAATTATGGAACTACAAACAAACAAAAGACTAAAAATCCCCCTTACACCACTTAGAATGCACTCTGCGTGTTCTGTTCATATCCCTAGAAATACTACTAATTTTGCATCACTACAGCCGTCCGTACAATTATCACCACTTAAGCTCTATTCGGCATCTTCTTTTCACATTCCATCTCTTTCTATTAATAATTGTTTTCATAATGGTCCAAAAGTAGTGCTTTCACCTCTAAAATATTCTATTCAACGCAATAATTCTGTTTTATTACGACCATTGAACAAAAAACGTAGAGTGCATCCTATTATTGAAAAGTGAAATGCTAAGAGGTGAGCGTGTTGCAATTATTTATCTTGCAAGTCTACTATACAATCAACAGTAAACGGTAGATTATTTAGTGTTGTCATAGATTCAGACATCAACTGACGAACTAATCATGTTATATACGTGTTAACTTGAAAAGCACCAGGTTGTGGTATCCAGTATGTTGGGCAAACCGGTCGTCCCCTCAAAACTAGGTTTAATGAACATCTTCGTACTTGTAGAAACAAAAAACTGATGAACTTTCTGTATCAACATTTTCGGAAATCTGGACATGGATTAGATTTTATTTCAATTCAACCTGTCGAACATATTACGTATGATCAAAATGCTACTAATAGTTTCAAATGAAAGGCTAGATTTATAACGGAATTAAAATGGATTAAACATTTACAGACACCCTTTCCGTTAGGCTTGAATGATAATATATACCAATCTGGCAATATTTCTAAAGAACCTTCAATTGATATTTGTTCGATTTATTCTAAACGAAACCGTAAATCTAGATCGCATGGTATTCGTATAAATGGTAATATTAAACGTAAATCACGTCAGTCGATTTCTATTAAAGATTTGCATAATCTGCTGTTACATTCTGGTAAACATAAAATGCTTTCTCGGCTTTCTTCGTTGTCATTGACGTCTTTAAGAGATATTGACGACAAGGCTGATAATATAATTTTACGCACAGATCCTCTGTATCATACTGCAAGTTTAATACAAAGTTATACTCAGCATGTTCTCAGACCGCATATTGATTCTTTAAACGATCACAAAAGATTTTTCATTAAGGTCCCTTTTATAAATAAAGGTATTGATTTTATAGATTTACAAAGTATTCTCCGAAACAAAAATGTGATGAATGCTGTTCCAAATTATTTCAAAAATCTTGAACCACCTATTATTTGCTATAAGTATAATAAATCTGTAAGAGGGTTAATTTTTAACTACAATAAAATTGTTTCTGATCTTAAATTTATCGATAATACACCAGCTACATGAGATTGTACCTCTTCTAAATTCTGTTACGCCCCAGTGGGTCATATAATAACAGGCAATTTTGATATCATTAAAGATAAACGCATCAGAGCGCTTTTGAGTAAGGGACCTAAATTTAGATTACCTGCCTTAATTGATTTCGATACTTGCCGTAATCATATTTCGGAAGCTTTGAATAATTATAGTACCAACTGGTGCCGAAGAGAACATGCTGAAAATGACGCTCTTTCAAAATGGAAAGAATTAATTTTTTATATTTTCGATATCCGGATTTCGTTCTATTTATCCAGTAACCATCTTTTACCACCTAAACCTAAATTTAACATTCGTCACTTAAAGAAGGGCATACAAGACTTTCATTCCAAGTATGTACTCGTTCCTGCCGACAAAGCATCCAATAATGTGAAAATTGTATGACGATTACATTATGTTGATACTTTAAACCAGGAACTTGTGAATACCAATTCCTATATATCTACCAATTTAACGGAGCGTAATGTAGTATCTGATCATCTTGATACATGTAAACAATTAAAAGCTTATGTCAACATTACATGTCACAAACTTCCTACAATGTACTGGATACCAAAACTCCACAAAACACCTTATAAGTCTCGTTTTATTGCTAATTCAAGTGCATGTACTACTACTAAGCTTTCCAAACTTTTAACATCGTCTTTAGTTAAAATCAAAGAACATGTTCAAAGGTATTGTGATAAGACTTACGAAAATTCTGGACTTAATCTGTTTTGGTCTATCAAAAACTCTAATGAAATTTTGGCGAAGCTTGAATATAGAAAATACCAAGCTTGCAATATAAGTACGTATGACTTTTCAACACTATATACTACCTTACCTCATAATCTAATAAAAGCATAAACTTATACAACTTATTGAAAAGACTTTTGCCAGAGAAAGGAAGCTATTTCTGGCGTGTAATACTGATCGTGCATTTTTTACAAATGACACCGTTAAGCATTACACTATGTGGACTTGCACCGATGTCTGTGAATCACTAACATTTCTTCTGGATAATATTTATGTACGTTTTGGGAGTACCATATACCGCCAAGTGATTGGTATTCCTATGGGTACAAACTGTGCGCCCCTTGTCGCAGACCTATTTTTGTACTGTTATGAGAGGGACTTTATGCTTAGTCTAAAACCTGATACACAGGCAGATATGATCGAAGCCTTTAACAATACATCGCGCTATCTAGATGATATTTTTAATGTAGACAACCCATTTTTTGATACGTTGTTTCCTTTTATTTACCCAAAAGAACTACGCCTTAATAAAACAAACGAGTCAAATTTGTCGGCACCATTTTTAGATTTGGATCTTTTTATAAATAACGGAATTGTTTCTTCTAAGATTTACGATAAACGAGATGATTTTGATTTTAGTATTGTAAATTATCGTCATCTAGATGGCGATGTTCCCCGTTCCACATCTTACGGGGTGTATATTTCACAACTTATTCGCTTTGCTAGGGCCTGTACCTCTGTTGAGGACTTCCACATTCGTAATAAAACTATTACTGAAAAGCTTCTTAAACAGGGTTACAGATTTCATAAACTTCGTAAAACATTTTCTAAATTCTTTTATAGAAATCTTCCTCTCATTAACAAGTATAAATGTAACTTAAAGTCTTTTCTGCGGCAAGGTATTTCACATCCGGAGTTTTATGGTGATGTGATTTACAGACTTCGTAAGATTCTTGGACATATACATTTTCAAAACCTATTTGTGAAACGTATTAGATTTTTCCTCAAAAAAGATTATGATCCAACTATATTGCTGCGCACTTCACGTTTGGTTATCGATCAATCTACAATTGATAACTATGCTTTCCTCTTTGGTTGTGCGACGACAGACAGGGCTTAGCACTACATAATGATGTATCTTTCAAGCCGTCCTGAACCGGGAGAGTTATGTCGGATTTTCGTGCTTTGTTTTTTCTCTCCCTCTCTGTGGTACCCTAGACCCTTCCATGTCTTACAGTTACTCGTAACTACAGACTAGTCGCTTGAGTACAATTTGACCGTTGCCATAGTGGGTTATTTTTGACACGGGCTTGAATGTTTAATTCTTTCCCATGTTACTAATGATCTTGTCATATAATTTTTGCTAAATGTTTTACATGTATTTACTTACTGTGCTGGCGGTCTTTTTGATTGTGAGGTTGTGGAACAGGGTTTATATTTTATGTACACTGTTTGTCTTTATAGGTGAATATAGGAGATAAGTGTGAGGTTGGGCGCCCCTAAACCCAGGTTTAACCCCCCAGTGGTTGTTAATAATTAATTTATAGTTGGTTATTGATTGCTACTGACCGTACCAAGGCGGGCTCCTATATTCATTTTGCTTTATGTTTGTCTTGCGTGTTGTTTTCTATTTAGTGTGTAGATGAAGGAATGGTATTGCGTGTGTGTGTGTGTGTGTTTGTTGTGGTATGACTGTAGGTGTGTGTTCTGCTTGAGAGGTGGGTGTATTGTTTGTGTTACGTTTCCTGCTTGAGTCTTTCGTATTTATTTATCATACAAAATATTTGTCTCCAGTCGGATGTTATCATAGTGAACGAGCACCATACATGTATAATACTATCAGACAGTTCTTGAAGACTACACATCGTGTTCAGACTGTTACTAAATTTCAATTGTTTTCATTAGTTGTACAAACGTTGAAGGGAATGGACAAGCAATTTATTTGGGTCACCTAACTGACTAATTATTATCCTGCCAGCCTTTGTTTTCTTATGGTATCCAATAATACCAAACATATTGTAAAGTCCTTGTTATGCTCCGAATATTTTGTAGAACTTGTGGTTGCCATTATTTAACATTTCGCTCTCAATGACGCTTAAAAGCGCGATTACAAATAGTTTAGATCCTGATCAGACGCCGCGTTTAGCGGCTTCTGATCAGGATCAAAACTGTTTAACATTCGTTTTAAAAATGTTCAGTCATACTGCCTTATTTTTAAAACTTTGAAACAATATTGCAGGCAACAAAACTGAAGCAGACGACACTGAAACGGTGAAGGGGTAAACATCTCCCCATTAATTTGTTCATGAAAGGGTTAACTGTAAGTTCTGTTTTTTATTTCTAGCTGAGGCCACGTCATTTACGTTTGGCTTTACACCAAACGTGGACAGCTTCAATATCCTACGAGTGTATGTCGTATCAACGCGTCCTACCAGCGTCACTCTGACGTCACCTTTATCAGATTATCGACATGAAACAACGGTAATAAAAGGAATTGCAATTAGACTACCGAGCATTTTGAAAGTACCAGAAGAAAACGGAATTTTCCCATTGGGACTTACTTTGGAGTCCAATACACCAGTTGACGTTTACATTGAAAATGGAGAACGTGTTACTTCCGGTGGAAGCTCGGTTATTCCGACGGGATACCTTTCAACTGAGTATGTTTTACTGTCTTGGTATGAAAAGGATTACACAGCACAGTTAATCGTTATTGGAACAGTGGACAACACAGAAGTGAACATTGTCTTCAGTGAGGGTTTTGAGAAAAAACTAAAATTAAACCGCAGCCAGATGTACTTACATAGAGTCAAAGCAGATATTTCTGGAACATTTATAACGGCATCCGACAGTGTTGCAGTATTTGCTGGTCACAAGTGCTCTCGGGTTAAATCCCAATATTGCGACCACTTGTACGAGCAAATTCCCCCGATAAGAGACCTGCAAAAAGAATTCATTGTCTCTTACCCATACCCCAGGTATGATTACGTGCTTAGAATAATGGCAGTTTACGACAACACAGAAATAAACATGTCTGATGGAAGTTGGCAACTAATACACCGCTTGGAAATGGCGCAGTTTCAGTTCAAAGGTCTACCAATTGCTGTAACGGCCTCAAAACCAATAATGATGGCCGTCTATTCTTTAGGAGGATTTCGCGGGGAGGGAAACAGAAGCCTTTTCGATGGATCAATGCTAATCGTTCCAGGAGTGGCCCAGTTTAGGTCAGCGTACAACATATTTGTTCCTGATGATGTTCGTCAGTGTATGCTGATGGTAATTTTCCCATCGTACCAGACATCAATTACACGTATAAGACTAAACCATGAGAAGTTGGTCGCCGACGAAATCACAACAGTGACCGTGACTGGAAGAGGACAATACACGATACTCTACAAACAGTTATCGAAGGGAACAAGTGTGGTATACACTACTGATGGCACACCATTCGGTGCGTATCTCTCTTTGAACAGAATGGAATCACAGTCGTGGTTCAGTCTGTCTTATAAACACGTGTAAGTCATGATAGCACGGGTCAACATGAAACAGCCAGTTTCAATCGTGGATAAACCCAATACAGCTTTTTACGCCTTTAATGTATTTCTCCCTTGCAGAAACAAGTTCAATTTTATACAGTCCAGAATATGTTCCCTGTGTTATATTTGCTATGATATCCTAGTATTAGTGTTTTTCTTCTGACTTGTCAGAAATATTTTTTAGATTGGAACATTCTAAAATTTGAAAAGGGATGATAACCGTACTCGTTGATTTCCGAACGACCAGCCAGGGATACGGAAAGCTGTATTTATCGTGTGTAATGTACAGTAGAGAAGACATTATTAATTCCGGAATAAACGCAAACACAATGCACTAAACTGTAGAAAATTAATTATATCTTTTTTAATCTGGGTGGCAAACAGGTTAGAGTCTGATCAGACGCCGGGTTACCCGGCGTCTGATCTGGCTGCAACCTGTTTGCATGGACATAATAGTTTTTAGCATAAACAAATTTATTGAGAATGAATAACATATCAGTAAAATTAGCGCAACTGTCTCGTGCTGCACGAGGATCATGCTTATCTCAAAATGAAAGGTGTTCGACTATATAGATTCGATGTTACCCTGTTTTATATTTGCCATAATGAACTAGTTTGTTCTAAAAATAACTCTTACCGGTCAGAAAAATCGGACAATACATTTTAGCTAAAAGCAGACTGAAAGTACAACAGAATAATTAGCAAAGTGCTACATGTGTACAAAACTACACATTTAGTATGAGGTAATGGGTTTGCATGCTGTTGCTGTCATATCAAACAGAATGAAGTACGTCTAGGAAGAAAAGTCAAATAATTTTCATTCAGCATTGGCCATATCTCTGGTTCTAAATCTAGATTTTTTTTTAGATTTGTATATATTCATCACAACAACACCAAGGAGGGGGTACCACACTTGCTGAGTGATTATAGTTTAAGCCAAATGAATACATTTCAATGACAAAATACATGTACCTCTGGGGCATTTTTCACTTCCAGTGACATAATTCTTTTTTAATTCGGACTCGTGTCAGTTTCATTATGCTTAGACAAGTGGCTAGACAAGGTGTACATGTATTGATATGCTATGTCGGTGTTCAGTTGGACTTGGTCAGCCACGCTGTACAGATGTATTAGCGTTTTGGAGTGTGAAGGATACACCTAAGATAGACATAAACAGTGAGTTGAACCCCTTCCCACCCTAACCCTATCTTGTCTGACAATTTAGAGGAGTTTAATTTATTTTGTGTGAAATGGTTTTGTGAATAGTAGCCTTCAAGAGAGACGATTGCTTGCTAGTATCGCTATCAACTCTGTCCATTTATGTGATATGAAATGCTGATTTCTTGCATGTAATTTGTGCCACATGACTGGGCTGTAAGCTTGTCCTGTTCGACATTTGGACATTCGCGCTCTCAAATTATGTTCAGCTCATTTATAGAAAAAGGTTTTTGGAGTGTTCGGAGTTTTATTATAAAGCTTGGTTTTGCATTCTTTTAAATTGTTTGTACATATTTCTGGATATCCTAACCTTTTTTCAAACTGTGAGATTTTGCAATTCGCCAGGTTTGAATACAGCAAAACTAATGACATGCTAATGTCCTGAATAATGTTGTACAATAAGCATGTTTGCCTCTTGAATACACATACCATATAGATAACATTTCGATCTGCTGATGTATATAGTTTTATCACATAACTTGTGGTCTGGGAGTTGAATAAAGCCATTATATAAATATCGTAATCCACTTGTGAAATATCGTTATTACGGCTTCGCCCAGACATTTTCGACAACAAGCGCTGCAATGAGCGGGACACAAATAACGTCATTTGCGATGACGTCACCGAAAACAACGTAAGGTTTCGGCGGTAAATCTACATAGCAGAAATACTACAATCGACGGCTTAGATTGATTTTATATACGTGTTTAAATTGTTATTTGATAAATAGAATCTCACATTCGTGCCCATTATTTATCATTTTTAATAAAAGCGTCGACTAAAATTGATATGACGCTCGTCAAGGTTCGCGTCATACTATTTTAGTAAATAAATACGAAAGAAGACTCAAGCAGGAAACGCAACACAAACAATACACCCACCTCTAAAGCAGAACACACACACAGACATACCATAACAAACACATACACACACACAACAAACACACACACACGCAATCCCACACACCAAACAGAAAACAATACGCAAGACAAACATAAAGCAAAGTGAACATAGGAGCCTTGGTACGGTCAGCAGCAATCAATAATTAATCATAAATTAACCATTAACAACCACTGGGGGGTTAAACCTGGGTTTAGGGGCGCCCAACCTCACACTTATCTCCTATATTCACCTATAAAGACGAACAGTGTACATAAAATATAAACCCTGTTCCACAACATTACAATCAAAAAGACCGCCAGCACAGTAAGTAAATACATGTAAAACATTTAACAAAATTCTATGACAAGATCATTAGTAACACGGGAAAGAATTAAACATTCAAGCCCGTGTTAAAAATAACCCACTATGGCAACGGTCAAATTGTACTCAAGCGACTAGTCTGTAGTCACGAGTAACTGTAAGACATGGAAGGGTTCAGGGTACGACCGAGAGAAACAGACTATGTGGTAGTGTGTTAAAAGGGTAATATCTAGGCATATTATGAAACGTTTTGACTCACGTAGACAAATAACTCTGGCTCCAAATACAGTGCTATAGCTAAACTGTTTTGGGGTAGTTCACTCCTAAGTTGATCGACCCAATGTTAGATCCCTATGGATATTCTACGAAAAGTATCGAAATTGATTAACCCACGTTCACATAAATATCCATTTTTACGCCTGTTATATGTATTATAATAAATTGTTTCTATATTCTAGCAGATGATAGTTTAAAGCAGGCTGAAAGTAAAGCAGAATGAGCCTTATGGCACATTCTGCTTCACTTTAAACCAGTCTTAACCCATTTGTGCCCACGATCGCATATATGGGACATACGCAAACCGTGTAGACTCTAATCAGACGCAGCATTATGCGGCATCTTATCAGAGTCTACACTGATTGCTTATAGGAATTTCAATATAACAAAATTGAAAAATTTGACCAGGCATCCCTTTGATAAAAATGGACTATATATATACGTGGAAGAATCCACTGGGTTTTAAATGGGTTAAGTGGTCACCTTCATCAATACTAAAAACATGCTATGGAGTAAAGGGTTAACATTGCTCCGACATAGTAAGGATAATGCTACCTTTACGGGCCATGGACAAAACGAACCACGTTGGCACAGAACTGTCAATGTAGAAATAAAATGGGTCATGTATTGTTTAAAAGACTCTTTAGATATTAAGTAATAACTATATAAAGCCTGAGTCGCTCTTTGCATATTTTATTTAGAATTTAAATTTGGAGGTGAGGTTTAACAAAACATACATAAGGTAATTATTCTGAACGTAATTTTAAAACATAAAGAGTAACAAATTCATTTAATACTTTATTTTAATAATAATTCAAATTTTAATTGAATTATATCTTGAAATCTTACAAATATCAAATGTCTGGGCTTTACCGTTTCAGAGAAGAACATTTTGAAGGTTTTCCTATATATGTTTTTATAAAACTCAGAGTCCCGGGCGGGGCTATTTATGACCCCGGGGTCAAATAAGGCAAATCTATCATTCAAATATATACTCAACACAATTTTTAATCGGTCACTTTTCTGATCTGCAGCATATTTGCTTGAAGCAAGATAAGGCAATAAAATTATGCTTAACATATCAAATAAATATTTGGACTACAGAAACTCTGATTCAAACCAAAGTAAGATTTTGAAATAATGAGTTACAACCCCTGTTTATGAAAATGCATTAATTAGCCATATTGTCCAATTGCCTTTTCGTACCTTATTAAATTTTGCTAGAATTGAAGAATGTAATCAGCCATAATAGAAAAACAAAATGAAGTAAAAATCAGAGCATAGAGTTCCGTAAGGTAAACAACTAAAAAAGACAAATTTCAAATTATCTCCCTTTGCATTAAATTCTGTTTAATATTGCAGACTATTCTGTGAACAAATAAAGTAAACGGAGGGGTAAATGTCTGTACCATTATAAGGAGAAATGTATCACGTTTAATTTGAGACTTTTTGTATAGAATTTACATACGTTCTGATTCAGCTAGACGATTTTGAATACCATTGTATATTAAACCTATACCTCTGATGACCGATTATAAATTTTGTTGAGTATAGAAGGTCTGGGTCTGACAATTTCAGAGGAGAAGATTTTTAAAAGGTTTTTTCTATATACAAGCCTCGTTCCTGCATGATTTGTCTGCCCCTCGGAGGAGAAATTCCTATCCTACATCAACACTCATGGTGGATTCTTATACTCTTTACCGATACACAGTTTGTTATGGACGAGTATAGTCGTCGATCGGGTTTAATGGGTCAACACCTCACGTGAGATGATAAATGGAAAAGTTATGCAGTATCTTCCAAAGAATCAATAGTATTTGCAATAGTGCAAACAGGCATCTTGATAAATGTATTGATACATATGTATTTAATACTCACATCTGCAAAAAGATCGAATCCAGATCAGACGCCGCGTAAATCTGCGTCTGATCTGGATTCAGGCTGTTTGTAACTCGTCATTAAAAGTGTTTTTTCTGCCAAAATGTCCAATATGTAACTTTGAAAAACAACCACAGCAGACGACAATTTTAAGCAGACGATAATACAACAGTAAAAGCGTTAGATATATTTGTCCTGTTTAGGGAATTGCGACAATTGTCGTTGTTAGTAGGGAGTCGTTGTTGGGAGGGCCGTTGTGGGGAGGGAACACTTCAATTTCATTACGAGTGTGTTTAGTTGGTCAGCACAACTAAAATGATAAATGGAAGTTTTATGCAGCGTCTTCCAAATAATCAATAATATCTGCAGACCGCCAACAGGCATCTTGATAAATGTATTTCGCCTCTCTTGAAGAACCATTGTGTCCGTCCACAGACGGTTGTATCTATGTCTGAGAAACGAAACACATCAAATGCAGCTAGGTAGTTCCGACATGAAGTTTAACAACTTGATTTCCTTCTGATATTTAGTACAAAGATGAGATTTAATTTAGGTCAAGTGTTGTTTCTTGTACAAATCAAATGTTTACTTACGGATTTGACTTTTGTTGAATATAAAAAGACACCAGATACGAATACAAAATTCACTTCAGTTATTCGTACACTTAAAAAACATTCAGTAATAGAGTGTGCCACAGAATGCGACCAGATAGCCAGATGTGTGGCCATAAATGTTAGCCCTAGAGGAATATGTAAGCTCAGTCAATACTATCCATCTGACAAAGACGGTAAAACAACACCAAAAGATGGCTGGAACATATACTTGAAAAATGGTACGTGCATACTGTCTCAAAGCAAATTGCAATAGTTCACATTTGGCCTATGTATATTTCGCGAGAGTCTTGATCTGCTTTCATTACCGCGAACTCTACAGAAACTCTCGCCTCATGGCGCCCACAGGTTCACGTGCCTTCAGCGTTAAATTTTGTACTACATGGTCACTACAGTAAAACCCCTCTAAACCGGAACCTCTAAATACCAGAAATCTCTCTAAACCGGACAAAAACTTTGGTCCCATTTCCAACCCTTCTTTATTTTAACCCATTACGTCTTTGGTTTATTCTTACACTGAAGAAAATAGTTGTACATTCTAGCAGATGATAGCTTAATGCAGGTTGAAAGTAAAGCAGAATGCGCCTTAAGGCGCATTCTGCTTTACTTTCAACCTGCTTTAAGTGGTCAGCTATCTTCTATACTAGAAACAAGTCAAAACCCCTCTAAACCGGAAACACCTCTTAACCGGACATTTTTGTTGTCCCCACACATGTCCGGTTTAGAATGTACAACTATTTTCTTCAGTGTAAGAATAAACTAAAGACGTAAAAAGGCGTATTTATGGTGTAATGGGTTAAAAAAAAGAAGGGTTGGAAAGGGGACCAAAGTTTTTGTCCGGTTTAGAGACATTTCCGGTATTTAGAGGTTCCGGTTTAGAGGGGTTTTACTGTATTCTGTTCTAAAACATTCTGCTGATGAAACGGTATTCCTTATCTGCAAATAACGTAAAAACAGATACAAATGTTTAGTTATACAAAATTATGATGATTTGTGTTCATTGAAATGGCTTTCAATGGAAACGGTTGTTTTTCTGCAGCATTCATTAAAGCTTTGAAGTTACTTTGAAGGTTAATTGAATCAATGATTGTTTGAATGATAAAAGACACATTTTATGTTAGCGACTGGTCTCAATCTTATTGAATTGATATTGTAAATATTCTAAGGAATTGTTATCTAAAAACAATATAATCCCTTTGAGAAAATAACATAGCTTATATTTTTATTGCATTTTAAAAACTCTTAAAACAGGAAGTCTCAGAAAACTGAATGTCTTTACCCTAATGCATTTCGCTCTACTAACCAATGCAGAAGGTCTGGGTCTGATTTCAATTTTGATATATACACCAAGCTTTTATTATATATGACTACAGTGTTCCCTCTCTACAACGACACCCAATTGGAGACAGAAACGGTGTGCGTTGTTCGGAGGGAGTCGTCAAAAGGAGGGAAACTGGCTTACATTTGCAAATAGCAAACAGCTTGAATCAAGGCCAGTCGCCGCTGTTTGTCATTTGTCATTAAGTTTTGTACTGTCAAAATGTACAATATGAAATTTTAAGAAAAACAGCAGATGACAACTTTAACCCTTTACCTGATAGCCTGTTTCTAGTTTTGAAAATAGGTGACTACTTAAAGCAGGTTGAAAGTAAAGCAGGATGCGCCATATGGCGCATTCTGCTTTACTTTCAGCCTGCTTTAAGCTATTACCTGCTAGAATATGGAAAGTATTAAATATGACACATATGCATTACGGTATATATTGGAACTACTTTCATTACAAATACCAATCAATTTCGAGCGACATGAAAGGGGTTAACCCTTTACCTGATAGCATTGTTTCTAGTATTAAAGATATGTGACTACTTAAAGTAGGTTGAAAGTAAAGCAGAATGCGCCTTAAGGCGCATTCTACTTTACTTTCAGCCTACTTTAAGCTATCCAGCGCTAGAATATAGAAAATATTCCATGTAAAATGTATTCATGACTGATTAAATTGGAACTATTTTCTTCAGCGGAAGAATAAAATGAATGTGCTAAAAGTCGCTTCTATAAGGTAAAGGGTTAAGGAGACGTTATTGCAGCAGTGGAAGCGTTGGACATAATTTGTCCTGTTTAGGGAACTTAGACAAGGGTCGTTGTAAGGAGGGAGTCGTTGTTGAGAGGGCCGCTGTAGGGAGGGAATGCTGTACTCAGCCAATAAAAAACCAGTACCAACTATTTTATTCGATATCAGTGTCTCATACATACACTTTATTTTATTTTTTAATTTATAGAAAGTGGCAGACGACATGAAATCGTAGTATCTAAATTACTATCACTTTGTATTGAAAATAAAAGGTCTCTAACTCTTATTACTGAAAACAGCATTTTTGCTCAGAAATGTTTATCACAGAAGAGAAACGATGGCGTATATATTCAGCAGCTAGTATTTTTTTTAAAGAAAAAAAATCACATAAATATTTCATTCATCAAGATAATATTCACGGCATAATTAAGACTTGAAAGTCTTATGTAACCAACTTACATCCCTGAGATTTGAAATAGAAAAAAACAATAATGAACTTTAATTGTTTCAATTTCGTTACATCTAACGTTTAAACTGAATGTCTTTACTGGAATACATTGGTGACTGTATGAGGCTTTAACATATCAAACAAAACTTGAGTTGATAGGGTATGCAGCCTTAAAATTTACTGAATGTAAAGTAACTGTAAACTGTGGATACAGCACTCCCTCCCAACAAAAGCCCTCCCAAAAACGACTCCCTCCTTACAACGACTCTTGCAGCTGTTTCCCAAACGGGACAACTATGTATTACGCTTTTATTGCTGCAATATCGTCTTCTAAAAAGTGTCGATTGTTTTATCAAAGTTACATATTTGACCTTTTCGGAGTAAAACACTTAATTACAAGTGACAAACGCTTGAATCCAGATCAGACGCCGCGTGTCTGATCTGGATTCAAGCTGTTTGCAAACGAAAGCCAAATTCCCTCCCTATAACGACTCCCTCCTAACAACGAATATATTTTTGTCTCCCATTGGGTGTCGTTGTAGAGAGGGAGCTCTGTACCTTTTTTGGCTGAGTAAAGGTGACTACTTGATATAGGACGACAGTAATGTAGAAACCTCTTAAGCATGTCTTCAAGTATGGTCATATAAATCAGTTACATTTCATGTTAAAACAACATTCATTTATTAAAACACATTGAAACTTAGCGACGATTATACTCGTCATGAACAAATAATATAACTATCAAGAATACTCTAGTCCTATGCAAACAGTGTATATTGTTTAAAACGTCCCTAATTATTAAAGAATAGACTAAATTTAATTGTAAACTGGAATTGTCCATTTAAAGTTTCAGGGGTGACTAATTTAACTAGTTAACGTAAATTATGTTTTTATTCCTAGCTGGTGCCACCTCATTTGTATTTGGTTATTTACGAATTGACCCTGATCACCCAAATGACGATAGGCTGAGAGTATATGTTGTGACGTCACATCCGACCAACGTAACTATCACCGCACCCTTAATAGATTATCGGCATGAAACGACAGTAAGCAATGCAACTGAAATCGTACTACCCAAGTATCTGGAGTTACGAGACGACAAGGCCTTCTTCCCATTAGGAATTGTTTTGGAGTCAACTACACCTGTTGACATTTATGTCGAAAATGTGGTATCTGTGAGTGCGGGTGGGAGTGCCGTAATTCCTATTAGTCACCTGTCAACTGAATATGCTGTACTGTCTTGGTTTGAGCCGAATAACAGAGCAGCGCAGTTCGCCGTTATTGGAACTGTAGACAACACAGAGGTGAGCATTGTCTTTGAAGATGGTACTGAGAAGAATCTGACATTAGACACCAACCATATTTACCGTCACAGAGAATGGAAAGATCTATCTGGAACGTACGTTTCGTCATCCAAACATATTGCAGTATTCGCTGGTACTGATTGTTCTCCTATCTTATCCGAGTACTGCGATCACCTGTACGAGCAAATGCCTCCTATAACTGACCTTCAAAGAGAATTCATTGTCTCTTACCCATATCCCAGGTATGAATACGCGCTGAGAATAATAGCAGTTTACGACAACACAGAAATAAACATGTCTAATGGTAGTTCTGTAACACTCAACCGCTTGGCAATGGCACAGTACCAGTTCAATGGGGAACCTATTGCTATAACCGCGTCCAAAAATATCATGGTCGCTGTTTATTCTCTTGGGGTGTCCAACGACGCATCAGGACACTTTGGCGGATCAATGATTATCGTTCCAGGGTTGTCTCAGTTTAAATCAAAGTACAACATATTCGTGCCTGATGATATTTATCGCAGTGTTCTGATGATCACGTTCCCATCATACCTGGCACCAATAACAAGTATAAGACTCAACCATAAGAAGTTGGTGGCCGACAAAAGCACTACAGTGACCGTGACCGGAAGAGGACAATACATGGTACTCTACAAAGAACTATCAAAGGGAACCAGTGTCATATACACCACTGATGGAACAAAGTTTGGTGCGTATCTCTCCCTAATGAGATTTAGCTCTCAGTCATGGTTTAGTCTGTCTTATAATCATAAGTAGGTCATGAATGCAAGGTGAGTGCGAAAAAACCAACGAGTTCCAGTCCTTTATTAATATACATACATTTTCTATTTTGTCTAAATTTCATACATCGCTCAGTGAGAATAGTGCCTTACCAGATGTACGCCTAGAATGAATTGATAACATTTAAAGCAAACTATATTTGTACTAAATACAAGGTTAGTGGACACAAAATTAAATGGATATCAAAATAACAAAACAAATACATTGAGGTAGCGAGTGGGTTTTGATACTGCAAGCGGAGTTTTCTAATTTATTTTCATGATTTATAATTTATTCCCCTACTTTATAGCTGAGTTAAAGTGGTACACATCCCACCATAATAATATTCTGTCATTTAAACAAAAATACATTTTTTTTTACGATTAAATATTACCAATTAAAAAGAAGTTCAAACAGCGATTTTCAATCCGTCTTAACTTGTAACGCTTTCATAATATCCGGAAATAAACTTCATCAACATATCAAGGGATCGGTGTCTCAGAATGTTAGAATACCCCTTCGAACATTTATTATGTAACATCAATTTTTTTTAAACCTTTCAAAGTCGCTTTCTATTTCAAAACACCTTGCTGTGAACAGTTGGAGCAAGTTCTGAGACAATGTTTCCTCAAAGTGATAATACTATTTCATCTGCTTTAGACCCATGGAAAACGGACGCCAGCTGCAAAAGCTATCGCTGTTCAAAAATACTGCATAATTGCAAATAAGGGGTGCGAAAAATGTCAATTAACTGATAAGCGTGCCATTTAGACTGCCTGTCACAGTGCGAATACCCCTGGTGTTTAACTCTTGTCCTTTTTATTTCAACCAATAAGAATGCACATGTTTTGTAAGCGATTTTTCTTAGCTCAACCCTTAATAAAATACCAATCACATGTCAATAATGATTCAAACATTTGTAAAATCATAAATCACGCAACAGCAGTTGGAGAACGTTTTAATCTGGTCACGTGGCTGGACCGGCTAGACCACGGGGTGCTAAATAAAGAGTGATGTATTGTTCAAATATGCGTGTCGTTTTGTGTTGAAGATTTTGCTAATTTGTAGAACAGAATGTCAGCTATTAGAATCAGCAAGAAATATAAAAAACACAAATTTTGCAGCATTAACTCATTACGCCCTAGTGACGCATATATGCGTCCTCTACCAAAAGTGTACCTCTGAAGAGTATGCTTGTCTAAAGCAAACAGTGATGTCCCTGATTAGAGGGCTCCTGCAGGAGCCCTCTAAACAGGGACTTCACTGTTTGTCATTTTGTAATATATTATCAAAAACAACCCTAAATAATCTAAAATGGACCAGTCTTTATTGTAAACTGGAATTTTCCATTGGAAGTTTCAGGGGATAATGAGTTAAAGGTATAAAGAAACCTTAACACATTTAATTAATTTAAAGGATATCTTAACCGCTTGACTGCCTTACTCCGAGTGCATTTATTCTTTGCAAACTGGTTCGATACTGATCAGACCCCGCAAGACCCGATGTTTGAACAGGATCCAATCTGTTTGTCACTCGTGTCAATAAAACTTAAGTCCAATTATCAAAAATAAAAGACGACAAATGTTTTAATTGGTGACGTCACGAAATTTTAAAGTTTAAATTTAACAATATGTTTAGCGAATACTATTCAGATAACTATCAAAAACTAACATTATGACGTAAATTGCGGCGGCGTGAGGTCATTTTTACTTATTGTTTCAATACATTAGGTTATATAAGTCTATTATTGCAGTGAACGTCAGGATAAAACAACGTTTGAAGTAACGTTTCCATCGTATGCTTTTCTCCGAGAATTTATCGACATGTTTTAACACCTTCACTGCCTTACCCCGAGCGCTCTAGTTGTTTGCAAACAGTTTTGATCAAAACTGTTTGACATTCATTTCAATATTTCTGAAGTCAAAATATCTAAGTTTTAAATTTGAGAAATAAAGGCAGACGACAAATGTTTATAATTGATGACGTCACGGCAGTGAAGGGGTTATGTAGAATGGTAATATGGTGAATGGTAGGTTTGAAAGTGCACCGTCGTCAATATGTTCAGTTTCCAGAATTGTCTTACTGATTTAGTTCGCTGTACATCCCCGGAACCCAGGAGTCCACAGTAACATTAGACAACACTTTACAGGTCGTAACGACGGTGCACTTTCAAACCTACCATATGACATCATTGAGAGTGATGGGTTTACTAAAAAGACTCACTCTCAATGATGTCATAAAACGCATTTGCAAACAGTTTTTATCGTGATCAGACGCCGCGTTTTGAAAAACAACTGTCTTTATTATCCCTTTACCTGATATCCTATTTCTAGTACTTAAGATAGGTGACTACTTAAAGCAGGTTGAAAGTAAAGCAGAATGCGCCTTAGGGCGCATTCTGCTTTACTTTCAGCCTGCTTTAAGCTATCGTGTGCTATAAAATAGAAAATATAGCCCATAATACTTATTCATTACTGATTAAATTGGAACTACTTTCTTCAGCGGATGAATAAATTATATCCGCTAAAAGGCGCTTCTATTGGGGAAAGGGTTATTAGTAAATTTCGATTGGAGACTGCGGAGAACAAAGTGACGGTTTACCCATTTGTTCCCAGTGGATTCTTCCATGTTTATATATTGGATAAGACCATTTTTATGAAAGGGATGCCTGGTCAAAATTTTCATTTTCATTTTGTTTTATATTGAAATTCCTATCAGCGAACAGTGTAGACTCCAGACGCCGCATAATGCGGCGTCCGATCAGAGTCTACACTGTTTGCCTATGTCCCACATATGGAATCGTGGGCACAAATGGGTTAATTAAACAGAAGGCTTCTTTAGAAGCTTTTTGTTTTACTGTCTACTTGCTGTAAACTGTCACTTGTCTTTTAAACAATAATTTAGCCATTGTTTTAGTGGTCCTAAAATAGATATTTTACTGTATTTACCGGAATAGTCAGTAGACTTAATCATGCTCTCTTACATGTTGGTCAATTTAACTTCTGTATACAAGAATTCGTGTCACCTTCATATGTATTTGTTGTAGATGTTCTTTTTTGTTGTAGAATCGTTTTTGTTTGACTTTCTTGTGCGTTGACATGAATAGTAAATGTTTTAACTGTTTGGTAACTATCGAAACCAAGTCAGCTCAGTTTATCAATGTACTTTATCGTCACTTAACCCTTTCCCCCATAGAAGCGCCTTTTAGCGCATTCAGTTTATTCTTACCCTGAAGAAAATAGTTCCAATTTATACATTCATAAATATATATAATACAAAATATTTTCTATATTCTAGCAGATGATAGCTTAAAGCAGGCTGAAAGTAAAGCAGAATGCGCTTAAAGCGCATTCTGCTTTACTTTCAACCTGCTTTAAGTGGACACCTATATTCAATACTAGAGATATGCTATGTGGGAAAGGGTTAAAGCCGAGTACTATCGCCTGCTTAAAATTGTCCTCTCCATTTGTTCTTAAAGTCACATATTGGACATTTGGAAAAAACAATGAAGAGGAACAAACAGCTTGATTCCAGATTACAAATGTTAACCCTTAGCCTGCCATTCACGACTATATCTCCATATGCAAACAGCTTGGATCCGGATGAGACGCCGAGTAACTCGGCGTCTCATCCGGATCCAAGCTGTTTGACACTCGGACAACATTTTCAGCAATTTTGAGCAACTTTGAAGCACTTTGAAACTTGAAGCAGACGAGAAATATAGCAGACGACAATTTATTTGGCGGGCTAAGGGTTAACCAAATTTCTCCCTAAACTAACTATCCGCATGTTTTATGTAAAATCATGAACTGAGTGTAATAAAGAAATTGAATTCCATCCGAACAGCACAAACAATCTTTGTCTCTCATAAGGTGTTGTTATACATACATGCACTGTATATAACCCATGATGTACAGGTACACTCATCACTGTATTAGGTTTTTATATTGGGGTTTTCACAACAACTTTATGTATATTTTGATATTCTAAACGAATTGTGTTATCCATCAATTATGATTTTGTTTAACAAAGTTATGTGTTTATTGTTTTTCTAAAACAATGTGGTTTTCTATGAGTTAATTTCCATTTCTAAATTGGTATGTATTAAGTAATTTTCTAAACAAATTCTGTTTCCTATCAATTAAACCATTTTATAACAAAATATGCATTTATTGGTTTTCTAAACAAATTGTGTTTTCCAATGGTTTAAACTTCTGTATATAGCAGGGTCATGTATTTGTTGTTTTTTTTTTCTTTAAATTTTTTTGTTTCCTGTAAATTAACCTACATTTTATAACATGTTGATGTATTAACTATTTCGCTCTCAATGACGCTTAAAAGCGCGTTTTCAAACAGTTTGAATCCTGATCAGACGCCGCGTTACGCGGCGTCTGATCAGTATCTAAACTGTTTGATACTCGTCATTAAATTTCTTCAGTGATACTGCCTTATTTATTTAACTTTGAAACGACACTGCAGACAACGCAATTGAAACAGACGACACTGAAACGGTGAAGGGGTAAAATTTCACGAAACATTTTGCAGTGAAAACGTTAATTACTGTTGTGTCGTATATAAGATGTTCAAATGATTCGCAAGTATTTTCCTAAACAAAGTATGCAAATAGATTCAATTTCCTTAACAAACAGTGTTATGTAGTTATTGGTTATATAAACGAAAAGTGAATTTCTATAAATAAGTTCAATAAAGAAAACGGTATGTACTTGTTCGTTTTCTATACAAATAGTGTTCTTTTATCAATTAAGCTCTCATAGCAACAATTTAAAAACGTATTGGATTTCTATATACAGATTGTACTGTTCTTTAAACTAATCTATTTTATAACAATGTTATGTGTTTTGTGGTTTTCTAAACAAATTGCGTTTCCGATATATTCATATTTTATTACAACAGTACTATGTATTTATATTTGTTTTCAAGAAAAGTAACCTATTTAATAACATTGGTATTGTATCGGGTCCGTCTATAGACCCAAAACCTCCCCAAACCACTCCAAATATGCCAAACCAACTTAAAAACAACAACGACCACTTAAATGTCTTACAATATAATCAAATAAAGCTTAAAAATGGCGAATTTAAGCTAAATTAATGAAAAATGTTAAATTAGAATTAAACATGCGATGCTTCTCATTTTAAGGGGATCAACTTGTTCAGCACTAACGATAACTATATACAGTAATTTCTAGATATTATCCCATTATACAATAGCGTGTTTCTGGGTTTGAAGACAGGTATCCACTTAAAGAAGGTTTGAAATGAAAGCAGAATACGCCTCAAGGCTCCGTCTGCTTTTCTGTCAGCCTGATTTATGCTACCATCTGCTAGAATATGAGAAACCTGTTCTTCAAAGTGGTTTGGGGAGGTTTGGAAATGTTTGGGGAGGTTTTGGGCCAAAACATCATGTATTGGTTTTCTAAGCAAAGTGTGTGTTCCCTTAGGTTGATATCTGTTATAACAGTATAATGTTGTTATTGTTTAATTGACAATGTTGTGTTTATCTTTCTTGAAAATGAGCCTATTTTATAGCATTGTTATAGTATCTATTGTTTTATCTAATGCATTAAATTCCCTTATTATATACCTATCGATGATTTATAGAGATTTCTCAGTTAGATAAATTTGATATCGTCACTGTTGATATCATCACTACATGTAGTGATGATATCACTTTTTGTGACGTCACGTCATAATAAGTTTAGTGACGTTGTGTTTATCAATTTTGTGTTTTTTTCTGTAAAAACGTCATTAAAATATATATAATAAATAGAATAATCAATTCCTTTGAATAGATATGAAAAATATATCACTCGAATGGGTTGTTATCTGGTTAAAAACTCGTCCTGCGGACTCGTTTTTAACCAGATAACAACCCATTCTCGTGATATATTTTTCATATCAATCCAAAGAAATTGATTATCCTCTATTTATTTCATTGTTTTTTATTAGTTTTCCTATAGATTAATATCGAGTGTAACGGTGTTTTGTTTTAAATGATTTTCTAAAAAAATTGTGTTTCCTAAGAGTTAATGACTTTCATACATTAGTATATATGTATTTCTGAACAAACTATGTATTCCAATTAATCCAATTCCCTTATCACATTATTATGTTTATTTGTATTTTATTAAATAATCGTTTTGGTTTATAAATTTATTGTATTTATTGATTTTCAAAACAAATAAATAATAATTTTCTAACAGACAATGTTATGCATTCTTATGTGTTCGTTTGCTTAACAAATTGTGATCTCTTATCAGTTATTTTCTCGTCGAAAAAATGTTATGTGTTTGTTGATTTTCTAACAAAATTGTTTTCTCATATCGAATAATATCTTATTAAAAAGTTTTATGTGTTTGTTGGTTTTCTAATCAAATTGTGTTTTACCATCAATTAATCTCTCATCAAAAAATGCAATGTGTTTGTTGGGTTTTTAAACAAATTGTGTTCTGATATAAATTAAACTTTCTTGTAAAAAAGTTGTTTTTTTGTTGGTTTTCAAACGTTTGTGTACTCCTAGTAATTAGTATCTATCTGATAACAATGTTATGTTTATTTGTAATTTTTTTTATATGTGTTCTCCTACAAATTAATCTCTTTTATAAAAAGGTTTTGTATTTATTGGTTTTCTAAACAAATTGTGTCCTCCTATAAATTATTCTCCCTTATCAGATGTTTTATTATACTGTAAAATAATTTTCTCACTTCTGATTGGCTAACAACAATGACTTAAATACCCTGTGAGCTGACAGGGTACATAGAAATTCCCCTTGGTAGACCTAATATGTTTCAATGCGGCAAACACAAGATGGCCGATAACTCAATTCGGCTAAGTATGATCTTTTTTCCTTACATGCGACGTGTGTGATGTAAAAGTACGTTCTTGGATTGTGTTAAAATTGTTAAAGTTTCTTTTTACAAAAAACACTACTTTTAAAATGGGTCGTTTGTAATATCAGTCACCATCCATATTAACATGACTACTGCTGACATAATGTCGTCACGAAAACATGCAAGGTGGAAAAACGGGTCTAACTTTCTAAAACTATAATCAAACAAATGTGTACACGAAATGCTAGATTGCGTGCTGAATAAATAACTTTCTCAACACACCGCCATATTATGGATATACATAAGGATCCTCTTATCATAATTTACACCAATAAGCTTGTAGATTTTGGATGCCCAAAGAAGAATTAGTGTTGCGTATTTAAGAATGGTTAAATGGGAGGGTATAATAGTTTTAAAGCCTTGAAACCATATTAACTTTGCAGTATAATTAATCTGTTATACAGTGTTGTCCCTGGGTACGTGACGATTGTTTCCAGACTGGTAAAATTATGTACCTTCGCCCTTTGGATCGGGCAAGATGATTGTCCTCAGCCGGGATAAATACTCATATATCCGGAGAAAAAACTGTATAACTCATAGTGTATTTGATGGTTTTCTTTACAGTTTTGTTCTCTTATCAAGCAATCTCTCGTATAACAATAGTATGTATGTATTGGTTTTCAAAACATATTGTGTTCCCCTATCAATTTGTCTCTTGTATAATAAGGTTATGCAGGCTCCAGATAAGAGGGAGTAAATTGAACAAAGCCAACATTTTTCCACTCATTTCAGCACCAAATCCTATGGTGCTATTACTCATAAGAATTGTATCGAAGAGACAATTCTAATGAGTAGTGACACCATAGGGTTTAATTCAGAAATTATGATTTTAATTTTTAAAATACTCCCCTTGTCTGAAGCCCTGTTATGTATTTATTTGTTTTCTAAACATATTGTGCTGTCCTATCAATAAATCTCTTTAAAAAACATATAAACTTTCAGTTGTTTTCTTATCAAATTAATTTCTTTTATATCAGTGTCATGTATTTATTTTGTTTTTCTTAAAGTGTGTTTCCCAAACACTTCACCCTTTTTACAACAGTGGTATCTATTGGTTATATCTGAACATATAAATAAGAAAATCCTTAATAAAAGTGTGATGTGTTTATTGCGTTTCTACAAAAACTGCGTTTTCCTATACAGTGACCTCTTTTGTTACACTGTATTGTATGTATTTGTTTTCGAACCAAACGTATTTCCTCGTGTCAATATCTTCTAAATGACGACAATCAAATACTTGTGTTGCAAAATATCGGTAGTCTAGGCACGTATCAAAGGTAATAAAGCGTTTGAGCTGAGTCTGAGTGTGTTCTCAAGTCTAGGCTCCAATCTGACCATCAAATGCTTGAGATCGACTTTAGACTCAACTAAAAAGCTTTATAACCTTGAACCACGGTGGTGAGTGATTTTACTCCAATGTTTCATTACTGATGTGATTGCTGCTTTCGTGCCAACAGTTGATCTGGTTCTGCTTGCAATTGAAACAAACATTATGTAATAATTTGCTGGTAGGGGTACAACCGCGACATCGTCCTGCAACCTGTGTTGTTAGTTCAACACTTTTCCTGTTAAAAGCATATACTGACACTCCATTTTAAGTATCTGACATACACGTGTCTTTATATTTCCCTTTGTTTTTCTCTAAGACTTATTAGACAATGTAAACGTGCTGTTGATGTCACAATGAACAGAATGTGAAATTTCAGAAGTATGAACTAACAAAACTAATAACATTGACTGACTCGACAATGTTAGATTGTGTACAGTGTTCTTCTACCTACAACGGTCCTCCGAACTACGACCCCCTCCGAACAACGACACTTGCCGCTGTTTCCCAGACAAGACAACCCTTTCCTCCCTGAAACTTTAAATAGACAATTCCAGTTTCTATTTATGTCTAGTCCATTTCTGACTTTTAAGGGTTGTTTTTGTCAATTTTGGCATTACTGACAAACAGTGAAGACCCTGATCAGAGGGCTCCTTTCGGAGCCCTCTGATCTGGGCCTTCACTGTTTGCACAGGACAAGTGTACTATTCACATTTACACTGTTTGAAAAGACGCCTAAATGCGAGACTAGGGTTCAAAGGGTTAATTTTAACTTTGATGTCTAATTATTGCACTGCTGCAATATCGTGTTTGAAAATTTTGATCAGCTGTTTTTTCTCAAAGTTACATATAAGTTAACGTTTTGACAGAAGAAATACAATGACGAGTGACAACATATTGGGTCATGATCAGACGCCGCGTAATGCAATGTCCGATCTTGATTCAATGTGTTTGCAACTGAAAGTCAAGTTCTGTTTTCTCTCCCTATAACAACTCCCTCCGAACGAGACACACACTGTTTTTCTCACATAAATATCCCGGTTTTCTATAGCAAGCAACAATGACGAATATCCTTATCTCCAACATGTGTGAGATTAATTTGATGACGTCACCATAACGTCGTTATCTATAACGGCGTTTTGACGTCACCGAGGTTTCACAAAATGCATACTGCTTCGAAAATAGCTTAAATCGTTGGTAATGTGAGAAAAAGAATATGTCACTCTTCGATGTTTAAGACAAGTTGATCTCAAACTCGTCTAGAATAGAAAAGTTATTAAGCTCGCCAAGGCTCGCTTAATAACATTTCAATTCTTGACTCGTTTGAGATCAGCTTGTCTTAAACATCGACTCTTGACAGATCTTATATGTCTCCCATTGTTGTAGAGAGGGAAGCACTGTACAAGTATGCACGCTATACCACTGGCACCAGAGTCATGGACTTCTAGATTCTGGATCTAGAACCTATTTTTTCCGGTCCGTTAGCAATGTCTTTTGTATGGGGATGGAAATAAAAATAAATAAAAAAGTGAGTTGACTCTAGATATTATGTCTAGATTCATATACCGGGCTGCTATCTTTTAGTATAAGATCTATTAGATATAGATTCTTGATCAATAAGATTTTCCCCCAAACGTTAGCAATGTCTACTGTATGGGGTTGGAAAAACAAACCAAACATTTTTTATTTTTTTTTACATATCTTGACGCTGAGCTTCTACCGGTCTGCCTATCTACTATTATAAGACCATGGTATGTAACCAATTCTACACCGTGTCACTTCAACCACACGAATTACTATCTAAAACACATTCAATCGAGACCAAATCTTTTGCAGTCCATAGATAAGATATTTTTCTATCCAAAATAAATTTCTTCGATGGTTGATTTGAATACGTAACTACAAAAATCAAGATTGAAATTTGTATCTTAAAATACAGGGTTTTCCTCCACCCCCTAGCTTCCGGTTAAGACGAATTGAAAGTAAAGTTTGCGACGAGCGATTTGATTGGCTGATTGAAAAAAGAATGTATATACCGGAAAGATATGTAAATATAAACCGTTATCATGGTTTTTGGTTGAAATTGTTAATTATGCAGTGATTAAAGTCTTGCATTAATATAAGTTCAGCACAATTGTGCACAATGTGACACTGTAATCAGTAGTTTATTCAGTTTGACAGAAGCGCGCGAATGACGTCAAGTAGAAAAAACGTTATTCTTTCCCTATAAACGCGTTTATACTAATACTATTATTTCGTTTGCAAACCATTTGGAGGCTGATCAGACACCAGGTAACCAGGCGTCTGACTAGGCTCCAAAGTGTTTGCCATTGAGATTAAAATGAATACGCAAAAATATTAAAAAGTTGTCATTCATCACATTTTAGTGACATGCGTTTGCGTTTTGTTTGCGTTTAAGCGGGAAAGAATAACGTATTGTCTACTGTACAGGAATATTCTCGCGTGAATTATTCATCCAATGAAATTTGCGCTTACAAACATTTCAACTTGACCCGAGGTCAACCGGAAGCTAGGGGGTGGAGGAACACCCTGTATTTTTAAAATACCAATTTCATTCTTGATTTTTGTAGTTACGTATTCAAATCAACCATCGAAAAAATGTATTTTGGTTAGAAAAATATCTTATCTATGGACTGCAAAAGATTTGGTTTCGATTGAATGCATTTTAGATAGTAATTCGTGTGGTCGAAGTGACACAGTGTAGAATCGGTTACACACCATGGTCTTATAATAATAAATAGCAGACCGGTAGATGCCTATAGTAAACCCATATAGATTTTTTTTTTTTGAATTTTTTTAAAATTTCACTCCAATAACATAGACATTGCTAATCGGTTGGGAAAAAATCTTTTAGATACAGATCTAGAATCTAGACCTAATTGATATTATACTTATTGATAGCAGATCGGTATAGCGGCATCGAGTCAACTCAGATAAACATATTTAAAAAAAAAAAAAAATTCCAGTACCGTAGACATTGCCACTGGCACCAGAGTCATGGACTTATGATATATATCAGTAGAGGTATAGATAAAATAAACACATACACATAAAAAGTCCATGACTCTGTTGCCAGTGCGCTATACCTATAAAATTTTCACACATTACGCATAGTTCATATACATTTATTTAACCCATTAACCCATAGCCCGTTTTTTTAGTTTTGAAGACAGGTGACCACTTAAAACAGGTTGAGAGTAAAGCACATTCTGCTTTATTTTCAGCCTAATTTAAGGTATAATCAGCTAGAATATAGAAAATATTTGTTATGGTAGATACTTTTGACTGGACAAGGTGGAACTATTTTCTGGAGGAACAGATTAAAGGCGTTAAAAGGTGTATTTATGGGGGAAATGGGTTAAAAACATGGCGGTAATCACTTGCACACAATGTATTCAAATGTAAGTTCTTGAAGGTGTATTCTTACTGGTGAAATTGAATCAAGAAATATCTGCCCTGATATATTCAGATATGCTTGAAAGTGCTTTATTTTATTATTGTACAAAATAAAACGGATTTTTATTAAACTTTAGAGTTTTGAATGGTAATCTTTAAAGATAGGTGATCACCATTTTGCCCTCCAACTATAAATATTGCAACCTTCTTCTTTACAATCTCGGCGGCAAGGGATATCGTCTCTACAGTATTTGGAAACTTCTAATAGCCCTCTAGGTCCAAGGTGATAAAGAGTCGGGGTTGAGTCTAAATTCGTTCTAAAACATCTGATTGGTCAAATTTGAGCGTATGCTCAAATCTGACCAATCAAATGCTTGATAATGACTTTGGACTCGATTAAACCTCTTTATAATTTTTGGGCCTGCGCTAAGTGTTGACAGTATGTATCTTGTCGTGCCAAATACCAGGTGCATGTACAGCGTTCCCTCCCTACAACGACTCTCCCAACAACGACTCCCTCCTTACAACGACCCTTGCCGCTGTTCCCCTAACGAGATATGTATGTCCAACCTTTTCACTGCTGCAATATCGTCTGCTTAAATTTGTCGTCTGGTGCTTTTCTCAAGATTACATTTTTGACATTTTGACAGAAAAAAACTAAATGACGAGCGGCAAACAGCTTGAATCCAGACCAGACGGCGCGTAACGCGGCGTCTGATCTGGATTCAAGCTGTTTGCAAATGTAAGCATTTCCCTCCCTATAACGACTCCCTCCGAACAACGCACACAATTTTGGTCTCCCATTGGATTTCGTTGTAGAGAGGGAGCGCTGTATATCATTAACAAGTAACTAACTGTTTAAATATTTTATGTGTAAACGTCACCAAAACAATACGAGTTTTGACAGGAGAAACATTCCTAGACATGCCACTAGTGTCATTTTATAGTTGGTCATGCAATATTCATAAGACAACTGACTTGGGCGGTCCTTTGTATCTCTTAATACAGATGATTATGTAATAACAACCTCTTAGGTTGTTACATTATTAGTAGCTTAAGATTGAATATGTATGAGCAAACATGGTTACTCCTCCACTGTTTAATTTAAAGACATTTCCTGACCTACTTTCGCTGGTAACACCAAACCTGGTATATAAGCATGCAGCCCTGTGCGATTTGTGCTGTAACTGTTATCTTGTCTAGGGATAAACCCATCCAAGCGTCTCATGTGAGGCCCGTACCTTGAATTTGTTAGTTTGGTTAGTAAAACCCATTGTAAAACCATTGAGTGTGAGTATGTAAGGGCCTCTCTAGACAACTTGAGATTAGAAATATTGGCTAAGCACAATTTACGCCTGCCTTACTTGTATTTTCACACCTAGTGAGAACACTGGGGGGACTCCATCAATGGACTGAGGAAATGTCTTTAAAGTATGATGGTTATATGCAAACAGTTTCGATCCTGGACAGGATTAACCGTTTGACACATATTTCAATATTTCTTAATACCTCCGTGTTAACTTTGAAAAATTCAATCATATGATACATTTTGTAAATTTTTTACGTAAATGGATTGAGGTTAACCTTCTCAACACTAGTATACTCGTCCTTAAGAAACAGTGTACTTCGATAAATAACACTATTTAAACCCTTTCTTCCATAGAAGCGCCCTTTAGCGAGTATGATATACTCCTCCGCTGAAGAAAGTAGTTCCAACTTAACCCTTTACCCAATAGCCTGTTTTTAGTTTTGAAAATAGTTGACTATTTAAAGCAGGTCGAAAGTAAAGCAGAATGCGCCTTAAGGCGCATTCTGCTTTTCTTTCAGCCTGCTTTAAGCTACCACCAGTCAGATTAAAGAAACTATTCCTTATGAAACATATTTACGACTGTTTAAATTGGAACTATTTTCATCAGCGGAGGAATAAAGAGAATGCGCTAAAAGGCGCTTCTATAAGGGAAAGGGTTAATCAGTCATGAATATATATTATATAGAATATTTTCTACATTCTAGGAGATGATATCTTAAAGCAGGCTAAAAGTAAAGCAGAATGCGCCTTAAGGCACATTCTGCTTTACTTTTAACCTACTTTAAGTAGTCACCTATTTTCAATACTAGAAAAAGGTTATCAGGTAAAGGGTTGATATATTCTACCCGTAATGGCCAAACATTAAAACCTCAGCAAACCATTAAATTTCTTAAGGTACACACGTAATAGAACTATTTATAAACTTTTATGAGCATTGAATAAAGTCTAGGAAAAAAAAACACATTTGTACCTTTTACCCCCCTTAGACAATTTTACCGGTAAATGAACCCACCCCTGTTATTTTAAAACGCATTTTCCTCAGACATTTTATATAACGGCATAACGTCTTTTTTGTGCCAAACGCTTTCGCAGTCAATTTTAACCTCCAATGACATACATATTGGAATGCTTTTAAGATGAACAAATTTGAAAATGGCGTACCCTGCGAAGCGTTACATAGGTTGCTAAGGAGACATTTTATTACCGATTGCAAATAAGTATTTTGTAAAAAAAAAAGTTTCCTTGGAACAAAATACATTATATATCAATAATATACCATTAGATACCACACATTTGAAAACGTAGAAAAATAAGGATAAATGTCTACGAACTTACATAACAACCCTCGTATACCCCATTTTTTATACTCTTCATTTTGATACAATATTCTTTGGTTTTAGAAACACATCGCATAAGTAAATACATATTTTTATTATTGAGATAATATAAATTATTTAATTCTTTTATATTTTGAAAGGATCTTTCCTATATAGATAAAATAATTTGCAAATGACATCAGCTTTCTATAAAAATGCTAATCTTGTAAGAACATGATGTTCAAGAAGCAAATGAAATATTTCTGAGGTACAGTGTTATAAACAACGGGGAAAATTACATGTTTGTCATGAAATTAACTAAAAATTATATTTGTTTTAGAATGTATGCATAATGTGTATGTATATTTGTTTATCAGTAGCAAAAAGCAAATTCAATGTACACAAAAAATGTACGTACAAATGTTTGTGTATATTGATTTTGCTTTTGCAATTAATATACAAATATGTTGCCACGGACAAGGCTGAGAAAGACATCAGTATATGTCGAAACTATCGAAGATAAATTATTCATTCAAGTAGTGTAGAAATATTGTTCTATACAAATAAGTTTAATGTAGTTTGACTTCCGAATTGTTGAGATGTGTGTCAAACAGTCAAGATTTTGAATTTACACCACGTTGCAGACTGTCTGATATACAAATTTATTTATATGCGCATCGATGATTTATAGACATTTCTCAGTTAGATGAATTTGCTATCGTCACTGTTGATATCATCACTACATGTAGTGATGATATCACTTTTTGTGACGTCACGTCATAATTAGTTTAGTGACGTCGCGGTAATTAAATTCTGTGTGTTTTTTCTCAGAAAATGTCATTAAAATATATATAATAAATAGAATAATCAATTCTTTTGAATAGATATGAAAAATATATCACTCGAATGGGTTGTTATCTGGTTAAAAAACTCGTCCTGCGGACTCGTTTGTTAACCAGATAACAACCCATTCGAGTGATATATTTTGCATATCAATCCAAAGAAATTGATTATCCTCAATAAAATTGTGGAGGTAAGACATCAAATATTGTGAAAGGAAATTAATTTTGAAATACACATTTGCCTGGCTACAAATAATGTTTATCTTTTTTGTATTACATATGCAATTTTTAGAGCTTTGTCGGTGAAATGTTTGTAAGGTGTACCCTCGGATTGTCGACGACCACGAACTACCTCTGAAGTCTAACTACCTAAACCTTAACTTTGAAAAGTCAGACCAGACGTTAATCGTTTAAGGGGGTAGCCCCATTGCACTTAAGGTTTTAACCCTTCATTATCAATTACGCCATGATGCTCATATTTAAACTGTTTTGATCCTGATCAGACACCGAATAACGCGGCGTCTGATCAAGACCTAAACTGTTTGACACTCGTTTCGAAATTTCGTCAGTTATATTACCTTAAATCTAACACAACAATATGGACGCAGACGACATTATGGCGATGAAGGGGTAAACTATTTGACAATATTGATCATTAGAAGGGTTAAAAATGTAAAAACACTAGTTCACTTGAATATTTTAGTGACAAAGACAATTAAAAATGACAATGCGAATAAGGTTTCATTTACATAGAGTTGACATGAGATGGACACCGTTGTCGTTTTCTACTTAACCCTTTCTAGAACAAATTTATCGTGATATTTTTATCGCTTCACCGGTTCATTGTCGTCCGCTTAAATTTGTTGTCTGCAATATTGTTTCAAAATTTTTATTTTAAAGGCAGTATGACTAACACATTTCCGATACGAGTGTCAAACAGTTTGGATTCTGATCAGATGCCGCGTTACGCGGCGTCTGATCGGAATAAAAAAATGTTTTCAAATACGCCTTATCGTTATTGAGAGTTAAAGGGTTAACCCCTTATTATGCTAAACGAAATTGAGTGGTATTTGCAAAGAGCTAAGATCTAGACCAGATGCGGCGTAAGTTGGTTTCTGATTTGAATCAAAACTGTGAAACACTAATATTTGTTACATTAATTAAACAATGAATAAATCTTAATCAGATAATTATTGCTGATAACAATTTCAAAACAGACGGTATAGAGGAATGTTTCAACTCCTGAACAAGATATAGCCTTCATTCAAATTATTGTTTCTTTCACATATTGGCAACGGACGAAACAGGCGTGAAAAATTAATTTCAACCTCGTTGTAAATTACAAGTTCAGTTATTCAACGGTTGCAAAGTCAGATAAAATGAGATTTGTTTTAGGCCTTCTGTTTTGTGTACATATTCGGCTTATAACAACACAGTTAACGTTCGTTAAATTCAAAAAGGCTCGATTGACAAATGCAAAATTTGCTTCAGCTATTCGTAAACTTGTGACAAGTTCGTTGATAAAGTGCACATCAATCTGCGATCAGACAGAGACATGTACCGCCCTCAGCTTCAGTGCTAGAGGTAGAGGTATATGTGAACTCAGTAAATACAAGCCAGATGACAAACGAGCTACGACAATACACAATGATGGATGGAAAATATATGTAAAACATGGTATGTTCATATACGATCACAAACAAATTGATGACAAAAATCGGTTTGAACTCAGAGTATTTTTATGAGATGAACAGTTACGCCTTTACTCTTTTCACTCTCAATGACATCATGAAGCGCATTCGCAAACAATCTTGATCCTGATCAGATGCGACGTCATTCGGCTGGTCAGGATAGAGCATATTTGTCACTTGTTTTGAAATGACGTTAGTTATGCTATTTCAAAACTAATTTTGAACGATATTGAAGACAAAACAATTGAATCAGATGAGACCACGGCGGTGAAGGTTTTTAAAACCTCATGATATATTTAACCATGAAAGGGTCAAACAACGAACCGTTCCTAACGGAGACAACACTCGGTTTAGATTTGTTTAATCTTTGGGATTGTAAGCAGATATATAGGATCTGTCATGAGTCGATGCTTAAGACAAGCTGATCTCAAACGAGTATAGAATTGAAATGTTATTAAGCGAGCCTTGGCGAGCTCAATAACTTTTCTATTCTAGACGAGTTTGAGATCAACTTGTCTTAAACATCGACGAGTGACAGATTCTTTTTCTCACATTACCAACGATTTGAGCTATTTTTCAAGCAATATGCATTTTTTGGAACCCCGGTGACGTCAAAACGCCGTTATAAATAGTGACGTTCTAGTGACGTCATCAAAGTGATCATACATATGTAGGAGATAAGGATATTCGTCATCGTTGTTCGCTATAGAAAACAGGGGTAGTTATGTGAGAAAACGTCGAAACTCGATACAACGAATTCACTTAAATCGACCTTACCAGTATTGATCAATTGTGTCTCGCTTAAGTCGAACATGCCCGTATTTCGAAGTTAAAGCCACGTTTTAACTTTGAAATATGGGTATGTTCGAACTGACGTTAGTTCGAAGTATAGAGATTCGACTGTATTTCTAAATTAATTTTAATTGCAATAGGTGAATAGGTCTCAGGCATTAACCCTGTACCCCATAACCTGTTTCTAGTTTTGAAAATAGGCTACTTAAATCAGGTTGAAAATTCTGCTTTACTTTCAGGCTGGTTCAAGATTTAACCGAATGCGCTAAAATGCGCTTTTATAAGGTAAAGAGTTAAATGTAATAACTAGTTCTCGGGCGACGGGGACTTCTTTGGATGGACCATTGCAATCATCGTCTTATAATACCCCCTACCACACACATCATCATCATCCCATTCATCATCGCTATATGACCTACACTCAGTGCAAAAAGAAACGCACATGGTGCTCAGGCGCAGATTAAGATACTTTTATTGGAGAAAATACGAATAAGACCACATCTCAAGATTCATTCAAGTCTGTAACAAGTTCAGAAAAAAAATACTCAAAAACAGTATGCTGCATATTAACCCTTTCACTCTTTATGACGCAAAAAAGCGCGTTTGCAAACAGTTTGGATCCTGATCAGAGGCCGCGTAGCGCGGCGTCTGATCAGGATTGAAACTGTTTGACACTCGTATCGATATGTTTTAAGTCATGCTACAATGAATATTTCTTTGAAACGATCTTGCAAAAAACAACATGGAAGCAGATGACAATGAAACGGTGAACGGGTAAAAATGTCACGATTAATTTTGCAGCGAAAGAGAACTACAGCCTGTTTAAAACACCGCACCGATTTGTGCAGGTTGTGATTTTTACTTTTTTAACCCAAAAAGAACTACTGACTTTAATGGAAAGATTAATTCATAAGTACGTTCCTTCTACATGTACATACAGCATTGTTGTGCGTTTCTTTTTGTACTGAGTGTATTCTTTGTCGCAGTCCAGGGTCCAACGTTATAAAGTTTTTAAGCTGAGTTTGAAGTAGTTCTCAAGCATTTGATTGATCAGATGATACTAGGCTCACATCTGACCTATCAAATGCTTGAGGACGATAACAGCCTCAGCTCAGACAATTTATAACCTAGGACCCTGCAAAACCAACTCACTCTCTCACTCTCACTTTGATGAAGGAAATACATACATGTTCAGTGCTCTGTCCCTACCGTGACCCTCTGAACAAAGATTATCTCCTTACATCAACGCTTGTCGCTGTTCCCAAAACAAGACACTTATATACATTGTTTTCGCGTCTGCAATGTCGCATGCTTATAATAGCAGTCTATTTTTGAATTCTCAAAGTTACATAATTATTATTTGAACGTTTTAAAGAAAAACAATAATGACCAATGACAAACAACGTTTCGCAGCGTCTGATCTGGATTCAAGCTGTTTGCGAATGTAAGTCATATATGCCCTCCCTATAACAACTCCCTCCGAACAATATACAAACTATTTGTCTCCAGTCGGGTGTTGTTGTAGAGACGGAGCACCGTACATGTAAATTTATCACATTATGTATAGAATGTTCATTCAGTTCAGCTGTTTTCAATAACACTTCTAACCAAATTGTGCAAACTTTGAAGGAAACTTGGACCTTCAATGTATTTAATTCACTTAACTGCCTATATATTATCATGACAGCCTTTGTTTTCCTATGGTTTCGAATAATACCAAACTTATTGTAAAGCCCTTGTTATGCTCTGAATATTTTGTAGAAAGTGTGGTGGCCATTATTTAACCTTTCGCTCTCAATGACGCTTAAAATCGCGATTACAATTAGTTTGGACGCCGTTTTGAAATGTCTTTAGTCATACTGCCTTATTGTTTTACATTTGTAACGACACTGCAGACAACACAACTGAAGCAGACGACAATAAAACGGTGAAGGGGTAAACACCTCCCGATTTATTTATACATGAAAGGGTTGTTACTAATAATCTTGTCATAGAATTTTTGTTAGATGTTTTACATGTATTTACTTACTGCGCTGGCGGTCTTTTTGATTGTAAGGTTGTGGAACAGGGTTTATATTTTATGTACACTGTTTGTCTTTAAATGTGAATATAGGAGATTAGAGTGAGGTTGGGCGCCCCTAAACTCAGGTTTAAAATCCCCCAGTGGTTGTTAATAATTAATTTATAATTAATTATTGATTGCTGCTGACCATACCAAGACGGGCTCCTATATTCACTTTGCTTTATGTTTGTCTTGCGCGTTGTTTTCTATTTAGTGCGTAGATGAAGGAATGGGATTGCGCGCGCGCGTGTGTGTGTGTGTGTGTGTGTGTTTGTTATGGTATGACTGTGTGTATGTTCTGCTTGAGAGGTGGGTGTATTGTTTGTGTTGCGTTTCCTGCTTGAGTCTGTCGTATTTATTTATTAACTGTAAGTTCTTTTTTTATTTCTAGCTGAAGCTACGTCATTTACGTTTGGTTTTACGCCAAACCTGAACAGCTTCTATTTCATACGAGTGTTTGTCGTCACAACGCGTCCTACCAACGTCACTCTGAGGTCACCTTTATCAGATTATCGACATGAAACAACGGTAATAAATGGAATTGCAATAAGACTACCGAGTATTTTGAAAGTACCAGAAGAAAACGGAATTTTCCCATTGGGACTTACTTTAGAGTCCAATACACCAGTTGACGTTTATATTGAAAATGGAGACAAAATTAGTTCCGGTGGAAGTTCGGTTATTCCGATGGGCTATCTTGCAACTGAGTATGTTTTATTATCTTGGCATGAAAAGATTCACACAGCACAGTTCGTCGTTATTGGAACAGTGGACAACACGGAAGTGAACATTGTCTTCAGGGAGGGTTTTGAGAAAAAACTAAAATTAAACCGCAGCCAGGTGTACTTACATAGAGTCAAAGCAGATATTTCAGGAACATTTTTAACGGCATCCGAAAATATTGCTGTATTTGCTGGTCATCAGTGCTCTCGAGTTAAATCCCTATATCCCGACCACTTGTACGAGCAAATGCCCCCGATAAGAGACCTGCAAAAGGAATTCATTGTCTCTTACCCATACCCCAGATATGATTACGTGATCAGAATAATGGCAGTTTACGACAACACAGAAATAAACATGTCTAATGGGAGTTGGCGACTACTACACCGCTTGGAAATGGCGCAGGTTCAGTTCAAAGGTCTTCCAATTGCTATTTCTGCCCGAAAACCAATATTGGTGGCAGTCTATTCTCTGGGAGGATCTCCCGGGAAGGGAAACACAGGCTTTTTCGGCGGATCAATGCTTATAGTACCAGGTTTGTCTCAGTTTAAGTCAGAGTACAACATATTCGTACCGGACGATGTTTATCAGTGTGTTCTGATGATCACATTCCCATCATACCTGACACCAATTACACGTATAAGACTAAACCATGAGAAGTTGGTGGCCGACGAAACCACAACAGTGACCGTGACTGGAAGAGGACAATACACGATACTCTACAAACAGTTATCGAAGGGAACAAGTGTAATATACACCACTGATGGAACACCTTTCGGTGCGTATCTCTCTTTAATGAGATGGGAATCTCAGTCGTGGTTCAGTCTGTCTTATAAACACGTGTAAGTCATGATAGCACGGGTCAACATGAAGCAGCCATTTCCAATCGAGGGTAAACCCAGTACAGCATTTTACGCCTATAATGTATTTCTCCCTTGCAGAAACAAGTTCAACTGTATACAGTTCAGATATGTTCCCTATTTTAAATTTGCTATGATATCCTAGTACATTGTAGCTAAAAGCAGACTAAAAGTAGAACAGCATAAACAACAAGGTGTCACATGTATTCACAACTACAAATTTAGTATGAGGTAATGGGTTTGTATGCTTTTTCTGTCAAACAGAATGAAGTTCGTTTCGGAAAAAAGACAAAAGAGCACATTTCATACTTTTATTCAACTTTGATATTGTACCCTTAGAATGGTCACAAAATGATATTAATATCTTGATTATTCACTATTGAATGCTCAAATGATGTCAATCAAAAGGTTAAACACGATCTTCTCAGATTAGTTCAAACTGCTTGATAAGCCTAGGGCCTGCATATATTGAGTGAGGTCTACCCTAATAATGCAAAAACATCTTCTGCTTTACGTTTTCACATGATTTGTGAGACATGGTGTCACAGATGTAGTCAGGTTGTAAAATATTGTTAAACACCACCATAATTATTAAAAAATTGACTAAATTTAATTGTAAACTGGAATTGTCTATTTAAAGTGTCAGGGGTGAATGAGTTAACAACCTAATATACTAAATTTTGCAAGTCAGTGACAATTGCTGAATTTATGGGGTACAGCAATGATCAAGCAATGTTAATTGTTAGTGTTGTAATAAGTTGTACTGAATATATTTTTGTGTCCACGCACGACTTAGTCGGTGGCATATTGGTAAACCCCCCCTTCACTGCCTTACCCCGAGGACTACAGTTTTTTTGTAAACAGTGTGAATCCTGATCATACGCCGCTTTACGCGGCGTCTGATCAGAATCCAATCTATTAGACACTCATCTCCATATTTCTTCAGTCAAAATAGCAAAAATTAAATTTTAAGAAATAAAAGCAGACGAAAATTGTTTAAAATTGATGACGTCACGGCAGTGAAGGGGTTAAGGTATGTCTGTTTGTTTGTACATAACTTTAACCCTGGTCATAACTTTAGAACTACATAGGACAGAGACCTTATAAATATGTGGTATGTGTACTTATCTCAATAAGCTCTTATGCTCAGTACACGTTTGGTCATGTCCGACAAAAGTTCAAGGTCATTTAGAGGTAAAATAGGGTGAATTTGGTCAGATTGTACACAACGTTAACCTTTGCCATAACTTTTGAACTATATAGGATAGAGACTTTATGTTTAGTCATCTTATGAATCCTTTGTGCTCAATTTAAATCATGTTCGATGAAGGTTAAGGTAGTTAAGATATCATTTATATTTAAAAAGGCGTGAATTAAAACATTGGTCATATCTTTGGAACTACATTAGATAGAGACTTTGGAACAAGTACTCAACTCAAGATGCTCTTTAGCTCGGTACCATTTGGGAAATGTCAAAAAAGGTCAACGCCAGTTAAAAGTCAAATACGGTAAAATTCAACATTGGCCATAAGTCTGGAACTACATGTGAAAAAGACTTTATCACATAATTTGCGGTCTGGGAGTTGCATAAAACGATGTCAAATATCGTAATCCACTAGTGGAATATCGGTTTTTGGGCTCCGGCCCAACTTGTTCGTCAACAAACGCTGCATGTAGCGGGACGCCATATGACGTCATTTACTATAACGTAACGTTTTGGCGAAAAATCAATATAGCTGAGGGTCTACAAATTTCGGCTTCAATCAATTTACTAGTAATAGGTGCTTAAACTTATTATGTGATAAATAGAATATCATCACAACACCAAGGAGGGGGTACCACACTTGTTGTATGATTATATTTTACAGCCAAATGGATATATACATTTCAGTTACAAAATACCTCTGGGGCATTTTTCACTTCCTGTGACATAATTCGTGTTTAATTAGGACTCGTGTCCGTTTTATTATGCTTAGACAAGTGCTAGACATGGTGTACATGTATTGCTATGCTATGTCGGTGTTTAGTGGGACTCGGTCAGCCACGCTGTACAGATGTATTAGCGTTTTAGAGTGTGAAGAGTACACCTGAGATGGACATAAACAGTGAGGTGAACCCCTTCCCATCCACTCCTATCTTGTCTGACAATTTAGGGGAGTTTAATTTATTTGTGTGGAATGGTTTTGCGAAAAGTAGCCTTCAAGAGAATACTAATAGACATGCCCTATATTCATCGTATGTGATTGCTTGCTAGTAACGCTAACATCTCTGTCCATTTATGTGATATGAAATGCGGATTTCTTGCATGTAACTTGTGCCATATGACTGGGTTGTTAGCTTGTCCTGTTCGACGTTGGACATTCGCGCTCTCAAATTATGTTCACTTCATTTATAGAAAAGGGGGTTTGGAATGTTCGGAGTTTTATTATAAGGCTTTGTTTTGCATTCTTTTAAATCGTTTGTACATATTTATGGATATGCTAACCTTTTTTTAAACTATGAGATTTCGCCAATCGTCAGGTGTGAATAAAGCAAAACTAATGACATGCTAGTGTCAGGGTTCCAGATAAGGGGAGTATTTCAAAAATTGAAATCCATGTCCAAGAATGCAGGCCATATTTACAGGAATGTCTTTCTTGCTCGCTTTATTATATCAGACGTAAACCATTATCTCTCTTGGTCCACGATATCAATTATCGATTCGTTAGGCATGCTATCGGGCATCGCTTGATCATCTTAGCCTTGATAAGAACTCACGAATGCTTCGTTATCATTCGGCTGCCTCAGGAACACTGCTTCCGGACTCGTTCTTATTCTCAGCGGAACCTCTGAAAAGCCATTCGTGTATATCTGCTGATGAAGTTGTTACCAAACATTCGCGATTTACAACAACTATACTCCGACCAGCATTACCGATCGAATCTTTCACTAGCATATTACTCGTACATCCACACTTTATGATCAGACTAAGTAATTTGTCTATACGTCAAATTGCAAACTGTTTACCTATCGGATCAAAACTACTTGAGAGCTAAAATGGTAAAAAAACAAAATTTAAAACACGGAAGTATATACTTCCGTGTTTAAAATAAAAGTAAAACATACATTTTTCGAATTTCTTTTTAAGGAGTGATTTACACATATAAGAATAATATGAAGGAAATGCGTAGATATGTTTCGAAAAAGATATATTTGTATGAAAAACACAGAAAAAAAATGATATTTTCTGTTCTATTGCAAACAGTTTGGATAAGATCAGACCCCAACAATTATGTGTCGGAAATTACTCTGTAAACAATCATGATTTTAGTGTATTGTGTGAAAACTTTGAAACTGAATACAATTCTATAGGAAACAATGTCGTGTTAATTTTACTGTCGGATCATGATCAAAACTATTTGACACGGATTTTAAAAGTGTAACTCGTGTCAAAGTTCAAGTTACTGCTCCGGGATAGTAAAATGGCCCCCGGCAAAACTATCAGTATGACTGCAAAGACGTCCCCGCTCCTTAACCCTTATCGCACTATGCAGGATTTGGCTTATATTTGCAAAAATCAGATTCAGATCAGATGCCGCGTTACATGGGGTCTGATCTGGATCCAAGCTGTTTGTCACTCGAAAAGTGTTTTTTTCTTTAGATTTAAAAAAAATCATAATTAGTTATTATATTTTCGTAGACATTATATTTGAAGCAGACGCCAAATCAGCAGGGAAAGGGTTAAGTTGTGTCACTTTGTTTAGTTCACTCATTCAACCATAAACTTGTTAAAGACGATTTCGGTAGTTAGTTATGCGCAGCTTTTTAGCGCAGAGTACTCTCTACAAAGGAAACCATTGGACCGGTATTCTGGATGACGCTCATTTCGGACGACTGATGTCGACAAAACATATGTTCAAAACGTCCGTATGTCTCATCCATTTAGAGTATGTAGCATATTGATATAGTAAGAAGATATAGATCTAGTTGATAAGTATCAAGGGTTGCGCCCCTTGGTTGATGTGAAAATGGAGATTAAAAAGGAACCTTTCATTCAAGAATGGTGTGTCTCACATGATTTGATCCATGAATATCGGCCTAGAGCTGGATTGACATTACATATTACATGGGAGAATAGCTAAAAGATCATAAGCTGAAAGTATGATATGCTTAAAATCAAGCAGAGTTTACCGGTACAGGGATGAAACGCGAACGGATTCGCCGGTGTGCCCCACCAACTGCGTCTACATGACAATAGCTACTGACACTTCGATTACGTGAGTATCCAAACTTTAAAACAGATTTTAATGAGAGTTAAGCTATTTAGATAAGCTTTGAGTACATAATACCACGCAATGGATTTTACAACTAGTCTGTATAGTGCATACTTAAAGAAAATATCATTCATGTGTCATGCTGATTTATCACCTCAAACTTAAGCACAAGTTTGCAAATATTGAAAGGTCAATTTCAAAGTTACAGGCTTTGTAAACAGCTTTCTACTAAAGATAATACCTGTGAAACAAAAGTGTTGCTGTTCGCCATTTTCTTCATTCTGCGAGTAGGTGTGATTCCATATTAAGATGTATTCATCACTATAAATGGAATCTGTCCCAGCCTACTCGCCTTTAAAAATCTGTCTGACAGGTATAACCATCTTGGGAGGGTCTTTTACCAGCGGTGTATACATTGATGGCATAGCTAGGGGAGAACCCCTGCCCATTTTATTTTAATTTTGACTTGCTTTGTTGATTGTTCACAAGTGGATAAATCATAAATTAAATTCAGATTTTAATTTTATTCTGTTGCAGTCGAATATTCACTGTTACTATCAACAACATATGGAATCTATATGGCATGAGATTTTACTGAAAAATCATGCAGATTCGCCTAATACTAACAAGAAGAAGGAGATGAGTTATTGACCTTCAAACAAATACAGCTCTACATCAACAAAGTAACAGATCTAACAGGTAATTTCAACTAACCATTTCCTCTGTCTTTCTCTATCTCTATGTCTGTCTATCTCTATCTCTTTCTCTCTCTCTCTATATATATATATACATCCCTCTATATCTCTCTCTCCCTCCCCTCCTCCCCTGAATTAGTGATGCAATGCAAATGTGGAGGTCAGTGGCCACAAATACATCACAATCATATAATGATTATCTTGATACTTTTTATAAACATATCAGCACTTCTTCAAACTTAGCACTGCTTTAGATTTGTTTACATCAGTTTAAGTAGATCTACATGTACATTCCTCATCAGGGTCTCAGGTTCTCTCAGTGCAGCTGTTTTATTATGACGTCATAGATGACATCATAATGCCTTGTTGCATCACGATTGCTCTATGACGTGTGCAACTGTAACACTGAGCAAATCTTGTATCAAGCAGCCACTTACTGAAGAATCAAGGAACCGTCTTAACCCTTTACCTCATATTTGTTTCTGGTTTTAGAAACATGTGATCAATTGAAGCAGGTTGAAAGTAAAGCAGGAGGCTAATTCTGCTTTACTTTTATCCTGCTTTAAGCTATAATACCCTTGAAAATATATTTTGTACTTTTAAAATAGATCTACAGAGATCTAGATCTATTGGTGCCTATAGGCATATGAATTAGAACTAAATCTAGATCCAGATTCTATTTAGATCTACTTCCTTGTACTAGTAATTAAAAATAGAAAATTGTATATCTATGGAGTAAGTGGTTTAGACAAGCGACTTTTAAGTGCAAAATAGAAATAAGGCAGTTAAGTTCCAATATGTCTGAATTATCTCGTACCTGTACTAAGCAGCATAATTATTAAATGTAACGACATGTTTTACAAATTGCATTTGTCCTGTACTAAGCCTCTTTCAGTCATAAATACTACATAGATCTAGATCTGTTTTAACACTATGATCAGGATGGCTGATGACAAAGAGATATTCACCATTATTATTGATTTAATCATTACCCTATCATCACCATTTCATCATCATCATTGATATAATCATCACGCTATCATTATATCATCATCAATATAATCCCGACCCTATCATCAGCAGCAGCTTCAGTAGATAATGATGAATAACATCACCATCCAAATCAAGAAGCATATTAGGGTTGTGTGTCTGTCTGTTGGATTCACAACAGCATAATTTTGCACTATCCTGGTTTGTTTGATGACAACACCACAATAACTTTACACAATAAAGGAGCAGATGGAGAAATCTGATTTGAGCTGCCAAGGCATATATTGAATATAGAAGGGTGTTGACTTATGTGATTAGAGGATCCATCATCATCATGTTATGTGATATTCATATCATCATCATGTTATATGATTTTCATGAGAAGATGCATCATCATTTTCATAAGCAGCAGTCTGGTTTGAGCTGCAAAGGATTTGCAGTGAAGACTTTTCAGAAGTTTTCTTATTTTAGCATGATATATATGTTGTTATGCCTCTACATGACATTGTAGGGGCATACTTTTTCTGGTCTGTCTGTGTGTATGTCTGTTTGTATGCCTGGCCATCACTTTAAGTTTAACCTTCACAGTCACTTTGGAATACCTGTGATAGAGACTTCATATATGTATGTACTCAGCTGAAGAAGCTTTTGACCTATGTACAATTTAAGTCATAGTTAACAAAGGTCAAGCACATTTCAGCGGTAAAATATACTGATCTTAACCTTAGCTATAACTTGATTTAATTTACTTTTCAGCTGATACCTGATTGGACAGTTTACCGCTATAAAACAGCAAAGATGCATGCTACGTGTACAGAATGTGGAGTGGGAACATCAGTTTTACAGACAAAGCGGGGAATAGAAATATATATTCCAATTTGAACATTTCATTGATTTTATGTTTCCAAAGCAATATCCTAAAAACTACGTCACTAGTTCAAATTAGAGGAAAACAGTGTTAACCCTCTCTTATTAGATCTGAATGAAATATGGCCATAATTTTTGCCTACATCCAATCTGGGTCAAAATCAAATGTTGATTGTGTCTTGATGATGGTTGCTTAGGTAACCTTTTTTCATATTATAAGTGATTTTTTATTTGACAATGTTAAATTGCAAACATGCTGATAAAACTTAAGAACAATGGTTCTAATAGGTCGATATTCTCTGCCTTCACAAAAGTTCGCATTTGACACATAATTTTGATAAAATGATCTCATTTAGCATTATGTTATGAGTGGTTGCTAAGGTAAACAAGAGTTATTTTCGTATTGAAAGTAAATGTTGATCTGACAATGTTAACTTGCAAACATGATAATGAAACTAAAGTACAATGGTTCCGATAAGTTACTTTAGTTTTTCTTCAATAAGCTCAAATTTCACACATATTTTTATACAATGCTCTCATTTAGCAATTTCTGTAAATGGTTGCTAAGGTAATCAAATGTTGTTTTTATGTCAAAAATGAATCTTTATATCACAATGTTACCTTGCAATAATGATATAGAAACTTACATACATAATACTGTAATTTACCCTAAAAATCTCAAATTTGACTCATATTTGCAATATAATGCTCTCATTTAGCAAATGCTGTGAGTGGTTGCTAAGGTAACCAGGTATCATTCTAGTGTTAAAACTGAATGTTTATATTTTATCTGAGATATAAACAGTTTTTTCCTAGAAATGCTATGAATTTGTCATTGTTTAGTCACCAAAATACACTGATTTTAGGGGAAAACCATATTTTCACGTTGCCATGGCAACCGGATACGGGAAATAAATTTTCGAGATATTTTTTTCCATTCCATGTACAGAGGTACATATAGTGTAAGTTTCATGCAAATCTGTTACCATACTGAATGTATCAATATAATTGTCATAAAATCATAACAATTTTTCAGGGCAGAGCACCACCCCTAGGTCATAAAACGAGTTATTACTTGAAAACGAAGCTTGCAACCCATACAGTTTGTTTTGATTTCATGTTAAGGATACTATAAAGCACATAATGGGAAATTTTGAAAAAAAATCTTGGATAAACTTTTACGAAATTTACGAAATAGCGCCGATGTCACAATTTTTTGTACTGTAACACATGTAAAATGCAAAAAACACCCTTATATTTATGTCATGGTAAAACTCAAAAATAAAGTTAGCAACCCCCTGTTTTCTTGTTTTACTTGAATTCAGCATACTTTAAACAACAAAAAGTGAAAAAATCAAAAAAATCTTGGAAGGAAACTAACTGTAGAAATCGTTTTTAACTTAATACATGTTAATTTCCAATTAGGTCTAGTCAATCCTTTACTTTATAGGGTTGATGTTAACAATATATTGCAAAATGGCAAACAGTGCATGCCCTGTTCAGATGACTTATGCTAGCATACGACAATAGTACATTTCAAAATTCAAATTCAAACATAAGTACGCTGTTTGTTAGTGACAATGGGTTAATATATTTTTATTGTTGTCTGAGAACTGATTGCCGGCTAAATTCTGATCAGATCAGTTACTTGCTGTTTGATCTGGATATATATTGTTTGCTTATGTAATTCAAGTGGCATTCAGTAAAACAATGGTCAGCAGTAAAGAAGAGTCGATTTCGAGTCTAATCTTGATCGAAACTGTTTGCAAATATAACTGACTCTCTCTCCCTCTCTATATGTGTATATGTGTCCCTCTCCAGTTCATGTAAGATGCGGAGAATACTATATTGGTCAAACTGGAGACAAACTGAGGTCAAGAAGAACAGTTCACTCACAACAGATAAGAGATCCTTCAACAAGACAAATTCCTTTAAGCGCCCATTTAGAAAAGTGCGGAAAGAAAAACTTATGAAATGTTTCCTTTTTTTAAATTAACGACAAATAGTGTTTAAGCTAGGCTAGCAAAAGAAGAAGATTTCATAGCTAAATTTAAACCTGTTCTTAATTCTCAATAATTTACCTCCCTTTAATAAAACGCAGTTATTTACCTTAGATGTACGTCAACAGGAAGTTACGACGTTGATATCATGACAACAACGCCATGACGTCATAGAACAATATTATTGCGCCTGATGATATGGTGAAACGCGTCGCGCATTGTTTGAAGAAATAAAATTGTTTTTTAAAAGCCTAATACATCATCTTTTTTTTTAAATCATATATACAGCTTTTTCCCGGTAGTTTCCGGCATCACGCCGACATTATGTATATATATATATTTAAAAGAAAGAAATTCAGAACGAGTAAGTTAAGTAAAAAAGGTTGAAGACGTTCTCTGGATTTTTTAAATATATATATATCTCCTTTCTATGTCTCTCTTGGATCTGTTCTGAATCCATACTGTTTGCAAATAGAACTCTCACTCCATGTCTCAGCGGTATCTCCCTGTGTTTTTCTCAGTATTTACTCTCTCCCTCTCTCTTGGATAAATTAAGGATCTGATCTGGACCCAGACTCATACCAAATAGAACTGTGATATCTCTACGAGTCTGTATTGTGTACTGTTTGTCTGTCGACTACTAGTATAAAGTCAAATTCGTCAAATCAAATTACCCAGGAAGCTTGTATAAAATACTAACTTATGCCTTGTGGCAATTATTTTTTATCACACATGGACATAAGCCCCTATAAACACACAGCGGGAACCGGATTACAGCCCTGGAAACAAAAACGGGTCATCTTACGGACAATTACGACGTGATTTTACGGAAATAGCCGATCGTGAATGAAGAATAAGACCTAAATCTGAATAAGGGGAGATCCTTTGAAAGCACAGAAAACAAAGCAAACACTGAAAATTGCAGACTCGGTTTAATTGAGTCTTTTTGGTCCGATTTCAGCAACACGACATTTGCCAATATTTAACTCAATTTGGAAGCAAAAAGACTTAATTCAAATTCAAAGTAAAAACTATTTTTTGATAGTTTAGAAAACAGTCTTTCTCCTCATAACTGCTAAAAGTTTCGCAATAGTTTAAAAGGATGCTTTATTCGCGTTCAAAATCAGCAAAGTACACGCTTTCACACTTGTTACTATATGTTTAATGTGTCCGACACGTACCTTTTTCAAATCAAAATGGAAGCAAAAAGTCATTAAAATAAAAAATTAAAATGTACACCATGTGAAACAGAAGAAAATAAAGTTGATAGCTATAACTGCTAAAATATTGTCAGATATATTCAACACCTTAAAATATGAGTTTTAGAGTTATTCCCCTATATATTCTATATAGGGCAGTCAGTCGGGAAATTGATCGATTTCAATTTTATCGGCTTTTTGCAAGGGGAACTACCCACTTGATTAAGCCAGTCAAAATGGACTGAAAATTGGGTATAGTAATTTCTGCTTTAAACCCTATGGTGTCACTACTCATTAGAATCGTCTCAAAAAGGATTTTGTGCTGAAATTAGTGAGAAAATGCTGGATTTGTTCAGTTTACTCCCCCTTATCTGGAACCCTGCTAGTGTCCTGAATAATGTTGTACAATAAGCATGTTTGCCTCTTGAATACATATAGATAACGCTTCGATGTGCTGATGTATATAGTTTTATCACATAACATATCACTACAATCGACGGCTTAGATTGATTTTATATACGTGTTTAAATTGTTATTTGCTAAAAATATTCTCACATTCGTGCTCATTATTTATCATTTTTAATAAGAGCGTCGACTGAAATTGATATGACGCTCGTCAAGGCTCGCGTCATACTATTTTAGTAAAACTCGTGAGCACTCCTGAAAGATCATCTATAGATTAGCTGAAAACAGTATGTATAGATGTTAACAGAGAGTGTTTAAATAGTGATCAAACTTAATGTTTTATATCAGTGAGTTGATATTCAAAATAACATTGTGCTATTTATATAGTTCAACTATAGACATTGGTGTGATAAGAGTTTGTGGTTGACTATTTGGCTGTAAAATTATATGTGGAAATGGCATATGCTTGTTTGGTGAATTCGTTATATAGAGAATAAATAATTCCTTTGGATTGATATGAAAAATATATCACGAGAATGGGCTGTTATCTGGTTAAAGAACGAGTCCTGCGGACTCGTTTTTTTAACCAAATGATAACCTATTCGAGTGATATATTTTTTCATATCTATCCAACGGAATTAATTATTATATTTATTATATACATTTAAATGAGTTTTTTACAGAGGAAACACGACAAATCAACTGTTTACGCGCGACGTCACAAAAGATATAGTGAAGTAACGTCACAAAATGATATCGTCAATGCAAATGTGATATCATCACTAGTCATGATATCGACTGTGACGCAATTAAAATTTATCTCACTGAGAAATATCTATAAAGCCTTGATAAATTATCCAATGTGAAATAAACATTCACATGGGTTGATATAGCAATATACTTTACTTAAGTCCTGCATTTAGCTGCACACTGCAAGTAAGAAATTGTCCAAGAGGTTGTTTGTCAATATTTCAGTTGATGTTTTGTAAAATATAATGTTCGTAAATATTTTATTTGAATGTTTTTATTTGATGCTATAGGTTTTTTCATTATCCGACAATTTGATCTCATTTTGGAACTCCGTATGATCCTGTATCATATTACCCCATGCATACGCCCTTTTACGACATTAATGCAATCTTCAACAGAAGAAAATAGTTATTTTTAACGCAGTGTTGCACATGTAGAATAAGGCATATCGTCTGTACTTTAACAGAAGTTATCTTAATTCAGGGTGAAAATATAATTTACTTTTCAACCTGCTTTAAAACAAGAAACAGGCTATGGGGTATTGTGTTAAAAGGGTACTCTAGGTATATTATAAAAAAGCTTTGACTCACGTAGACGAATAACTCTTGCTGCAAAAACAGTGCTACAACTTAACTATTTTCAGGTAGTTCACTCGATCGATCTAATGCTAGAACCCTATCGATATTCTACAATGAGTATCGAAATTTATCAACCTACTCCCACATAAACATCCCGTTTTACGCCTGTTATTTATTCTTTCACTGAAGAAAATAAGTATTTCTATACAGTCATGAATATGTATCATAAGAAATGTTTTCTATATTATAGCAGATGGTAGCTTAATGCAGGCTGAAAGTAAAGCAGAATGTGCCTTAAGGCACATTCAGCGATACTTTCAACCAGGTTTAAGTGGTAAACTTATTCAATACTCAAAACAGACAGTGGAGTAAAGGGTTAACATCGGTCCGACTTAGTAAGGGTAATACTACTTTTATGGGCCATGGACAAGACGGACCACGTTGGAACAGAACGACCAATGTAGAAATAAAATGGGTCATGTATTGTTTAAAGGACTCGTTAGATAATAAAGTAATAACTATATAAAGCATGAGTCGCTCGGTGCATATTTTATAAAGAGTTTAAATTCGGAGGTAAGGATTAAAACAAAACATAAATAAGATAATTATTCTAAACGTTATTTTAAAAAATAAATAATAACAAATTCATAAAATACTTTATTTTAATAAAATTAATTGAAATATAGCTTGAAATCTTACACATTTCAAATGTATGGGCTCTACCGTTTCAGAGAGGAATATTTTAAAGATTCCTCTATATAAGTCTATATAAAACTCAAATCTATAATTCAAATATAGAAGTTCTGGGTCTGACAATTTCAGAGGAGAAGATTTTTAAAGGTTTTTTCCATATACAAGACTCGTTCCTGCATGCATTTTCTGCCCCTCGGAGGAGAAATTCCTATCCTACGTCAACACTCATGGTGGATTCTTATACTCTTTACCGGTACAGAGTTTGCTATGAACGAGTTTAGTCGTCAATAGGGTTAAATGAGTCAACAACTCACGTGAGATGGTAAATAGAAAAGTTATGCCGTGTCTTCAAAAGAACCAAACAGGCAGGTTGATAAATGTATTTATATATTACATGTATTTAGTACTCACATTTGCAAACAGCTTGAATCCAGATCAGACACCGCGTAACGCGGGGTCTGATCTGGATTCAGGCTGTTTGTCACTCGTCCTTACGTTTTTTTTCTGCCATTCGCTGGTACTGACTGTTCGCCTATCTTATCCCAAAACAACAGACGACACTTTTAAGTAGACGATATTACATCAGTAAAAGCGTTAATTGTCCTGCTAAGTGAAGTGCAATAAGGGTCGTTGCAAGGAGGTAGTCGTTGTTGGGAGGGCCGTTGTAGAGAGGGAACACTGTAGTTCCATCACGTTAGGGTTCAGTTGGTCAGCACAACTAAAATGATAAATGGAAGTTTTATACAGTGTCTTCCACAGAATAAATAATATCTGCAGACCGCAAACAGGCATCTTGATAAATGTATTTCCGCCTCTCTTGAAGAACCGTTGTGTCCTTTCATAGACGAGTGTAGCTACTATGTCTTAGAAACGAAACATGTAGTTTCGACATGAATTTCTTCTGCTTGACTTGGTACAAAGATGAAATTTAGTTTTTGTCAAGTACTGTTTCTTGCAAAAATCCAATGTTTACTTACGGGTTTGACTTTTGTTGAATATAAAATAACTAAATACACGAATACAAAATTCACTTCAGTTATTCGTACCTTTGAGATACACTCAGTTATAGAGTGTGCCGAAGAGTGCGATCAGATAGCCGGATGTGTTGCCATCAGTTATAACCTTAGAGGAATATGTGAGCTTAGTCAATACTATTCATCTGACCAGCACGCTAAAACAACACCAAAAGATGGCTGGAACATATACTTGAAAAATGGTACGTGTATAATGTTTTTAAACTTTGGCCTAAGTATCTTTGGCGAGAGACTTGGTATAAGCGTTTTCTTCTGACATGGCCGAGTTATTTTTAGATTGGAACATTCTAAAAAAAAATAACTCGATGATTTCCGTACAGCCAGCTAGTGATAGGGATAACTGTATTTATTATGCGTAAGTGTACAGTAGAAAAGACATCATTAATCCTCGTTTGCGCAAACTCAATGCAATAAACTGTAGAAAATTAGTTTTAGAAAGTTCTCGGCGTTTGCTCTGGCTCCAACCAGTTTGCAATGGAAAAATAGCTTAAACATACTCTTGCTGCACGAGGATCATGCTTATCACAAGTAGGAAAGTGAGCGAATATATAGCCGATGCTACCCTGTCACATATTTACCATTATAAACTGTTCTGTTCTAAAAATAACTCGGTCATTTCAGAAAAATCTGATAATAATCATACACAAATATATTGGATCCAGGTCAGGGTCCCGTTTTACTAAACTACTTACGCAAAATCTTTGCGTTAGTCAATATCGTTTTACTCTTATTTTTCGATCATAAACGTTTGCAAACAGCAACTAGCCAGATCAGAGGACGCGCTAAAAGCGCATCCTCTGAAATGGCTATTTGCTGTTTGTAGCAAGTGATAATAAAAAATATAAATTAAAATTTAAAATTTGCGTAAGTTGTTTAGTAAAACGAGCCCCAGGTGCCGAGAATCTGTCTGACTCTCGTTCGAAGTTAGCAAATGCAAAAGCACACATTTAGGTGTTTCGTAGATAGCCGGGGCCGTTTCATAAAACGGTGTATGGCAAAAACCGGTCGTAAGTCAAAACTTTATAATATATTATATTCTTATTTCAAGATGATTCCAAAGAGATGTCACAAGACATGATTGTATGGAGCAATGTATTATGATGGGTGATTTTATAATCTGACTTACGACATCATTTGTCCTACGAAGCTTAATAAAACGAGCCCCAGATGACAATTCAGTAATGAAAAAAATGAATCCATTTCGTAAGTGTGTGAATTACTCACAAGGCATTGTGTTGCAAGTCGCTGGCCAATTTAGTCACTTAGCCAGTCAATGTCTTTTCGCGCATATATTGAAATACAAAATATTGCAAAGCATAACTTATAAGTTAATATGTGTCTAACCAGCGATGAGTTCAGTAAAGAAATCGATGTCCGTCGTTTGCCATTGCCTGCCAGTTGGCTACCTGTCTGAAATACAGTAGAAAAAAACGTTATCCCTACGTTCAAACGCAAACGCATTGCATTGATATATAGAAAAATGACAACTTCTTGAAAAGTCTGGATGCCAGTTTAATTCTGAGCGCAAAAAGTTTAGAACATAAACTGAAGCCGGTGTAAAAACAGAAACCTTCTATGGGGTAAATGGTTAACATGTATACAAGTATAGTCATACAAATCAGTTACATTTCATGTTGAAACAACATTCATTTATTTTAACAGAATAGTGTATGATTGTTAACTAGTTCACGTAAATTATGTTTTTCTCCCTAGCTGGTGCCACATCATTTATATTTGGTTATTTACGAATTGAGCCTGAACACCCAAATGACGATAGGCTAAGAGTATATGTTGTGTCCTCGCAACCTACCAAAGTCACTATCACCGCACCCTTAATAGATTATCGACATGAAATAACGGTAAGCAATGCAACTGAAATCGTACTACCCAAGTATATGGAGTTACGCGACGACAAGGCCTTCTTCCCATTATGAATTGTTTTGGAGTCAAATTTATGTTGAAAATGTTGTATCTGTGAGTGCGGGTGGAAGTGCTGTAATTCCTATTAGTCATCTGTCAACTGAATATGTTTTACTGTCTTGGTTTGAGCCGAATAACAGAGCAGCACAGTTCGCCGTTATTGGAACAGTAGATAACACAGAGGTGAGCATTGTCTTTGAAGATGGTACTGAGAAGAACCTGAAATTACACAACAACCACATTTACCGTCACAGAGAATTTAAAGATCTATCTGGAACGTACGTTTCGTCATCCAAACATATCGCAGTATTCGCTGGTGCTGACTGTTCGCCTGTCTTATCCGAGTACTGTGATCATCTGTACGAGCAAATGCCTCCTATAACTGACCTTCAAAGAGAATTCATTGTCTCTTACCCATACCCGAGGTATGAATACGCGCTGAGAATAATAGCAGTTTACGACAACACAGAAATGAGCTTGTCTAACGGGAGTTCTGTACTACTCAACCGCTTGGCAATGGCACAGTACCAGTTCAATGGGGGAACCTATTAATATAACCGCGTCCAAAAATATAATGGTGGCCGTCTATTCTCTTGGGATGTCTAACGACGCCTCAGGACACTTTGGCGGATCAATGCTTATCGTTCCAGGGTTGTCTCAGTTTAAATCAAAGTACAACATATTCGTGCCTGATGATATTTATCGGAGTGTTCTGATGATCACATTCCCATCACACCTGGCACCAATAACAAGTATAAGACTCAATCATGAGAAGTTGGTGGCCGACGAAACCACAACAGTGACCGTGATTGGAAGAGGACAATACATCGTACTGTACAGAGAACTATCAAAGGTATCAAGTGTAATATACACCACTGATGGATCAAGGTTTGGTGCGTATCTCTCCTTAATGAGATTTAGCTCTCAATCATGGTTTAGTCTGTCTTATAATCATAAGTAGGTCACGAATGCAAGATGAATGCGAAAAAATAAAACAACATGTATCAATCCTTTATTAATATGCATACATTTTCTATCTTGTCTCAATTTTATACATAGCTCAGTAAGAATAGTGCCTTACCAGATGTGCGCCTAGAATGAAATGATAAATTTAAAGTACACTATATATGTACTATATACAAGGTTAGTGTGCACAAAATTAAATATAATTCAATATAACAAAACAGATCTATTAAGGTAGCGTGTGGGTTTTGATACTGCAAGCGGAGTTTTCTAAAAATAATTTCATGATTTATAATTTATTCTCCACTTTTATAGCTGAGTGATTAAAGTGGTACACACCCAACCATAATATGTCATTTCTTTAAAAAAATATTTTATTTTCAAGCCGTCTTAACTTTTAACGCTTTCATAATTGCCCAAAATAAACTTCGTCAACATATCAAGGGATCGGTGTCTAAGAATTTTAGAATTCCTCTTCGAACTATAATTATATAACATCAAAGTTTTTTTTCCGTTTAAAGTCGACTTCTAGTACGAAACGCCTTTCTGTGAACAGTTGACAATTGTATCAAAATTCTGAGACACCTTTTCCTCAAACGGATAATAGCCTTTCATCTGCTTTAAATCCCATGTGAAACGAACGTCAACTGCGAAACCTATCGCTGTTCAAAAATACCGCATATTTGCAAATAAGGGGTGCGGAAAACGTCGATTAACTGATAAAAAATAATATACCAAGTTATAGTCTATTTTCAGTCCGAATGACCATTCGCCGACTGTACATTTACTCCCCTGATCATTGAGCCATCTTGCCTACAATATTGAGCACTGCTAACAAATGGCGCAATCAAATACAACCGCAGTACCGACTCAGACCCTTCACAGGTACCCATTTTAACCCTGGGTGGGGACGAGCAATTGGCGGTACATGTCTTGCTCAAGAACATTATTGTACCTCATCGGAGATTCAGAAAAAAACCCTATTTAAACCGCTGGTCCGACGGGGGATCGAACTCACGACCCATGGTACCGTAGTCCAATGTGTTACCATCGGACCACTGCCGCCGTGTCAATTAGACTGCATGTCACAGTGCGAACATCCAACGTGTTCAACTCTTGTCCTTTTTATCTCAACCAAAAAGAAATCATATTTCCTGAGCGATTTTACCTTGCTCCAACCCTAATAAAATACCAATCACATATATCAATAATGATTTAAACATCGGGAAACCCATACAACACGCAACATTAGTTAAAGAACGCCTCTATCTGGTCACGTGGCTGGACTGGCTGGACCACGGGGTGCTAAATGAGGTGTGATTATTGATCAAATAGCCGTGTTATGCGTGTCGTTTAGTTTTGAAGATTTTGTTAATTTGTAGATCAGAATGTCAGCAAAAAATTCAAAAGCACAAATTTTGCAGTTTTAAAGGTATAAAGACACCTTTACACATTCAATCAACTTAAAGGATATCTTAACCACTTGACTGTCTTACTCCGAGTGCAGTTATTGTTTGCAAACTGTTTGGTAACTATCGAAACCAAGTCAGCTCAGTAAATCAATGTACTTTATCGTCACTTAAAGCCGAGTAATATCGCCTGCTTAAAATTGTCTTCTCCTTTTGCTCTTAAAGTCACATATTGGACATATTGACAAAAAAACACAATGAAGAGGGACAAGCAGCTTGATTCCAGATTGCAAATGTTAGCCAAATTTTCTCCCTACACTAACTATCCGCATCATGAACTGAGAGTAATAAAGAAATTTAACTCCATCCGAACAGCACAATCTTTGTCTCTCATTAGGTGTTGTTGTACAGAGAGAGCACTGTATAGAATCCATGATGTACAGGTACAATTATCACTGTATTGAGTTTTCTTAACAACTTTATGTATTTTTTGATATTATAAACGAATTGTGATTTTGTTTAACAATTGTATGTGTTTATTGTTTTTCTAAAACAATGTGGTTTTCTATGAGTTAATCTCTCTATCTAAATTGTTATGTATTAAGTAGTTTTCTAAACAAATTGTGTTTCCATCAATTAATCAATTTTATAACAAAATATGCATTTATTGGTTTTCTAAACAAATTGTGTTCCAATGGTTTAAATTCTCTATATAGCAGTGTCATGTAATTGTTGTCGATTCTTTTCTCTAAAATTTTGTTTCCTGCAAATTAACCTACCTTTTATAACATTTTATGTATTAACCCTTTCACTCTCAATGACGCTTAAAAGCGCGTTTTCAAACAGTCTGATCAGTATCCAAACTGTTGATACTCGTCTTTAAATTTCTTCAGTCATACAGCCTTATTTATTTAACTTTGAAACGACACTGCAGACAACACAATTGAAACAGACGACACTGAAAAGGTGAAGGGTAAAAATTCTCACGAAACTTTTGCAGTGAAGGGGTTAATTTTACTGTTGTGTCGTATATAAGATGTTCAAATGATTCGCAAGTATTTTCCTAAACAAACAAAGTATGCCAATAGATTCAATTTCCTTAACAAACAGTGTTATATAGTTATTGGTTATATAAACGAAAAGTGAATTTCTATAAATTAGTTCAATAAAGAAAACGGTATGTACTTGTTCGTTTTCTATATAAATAGTGTACTTTTAACAATTAAGCTCTCATAGCAACAATTTAAAACTTAACCTTTTGGTTTTCTATACAGATTGTACTGTTCTTTAAACTAATATATTTTATAACAATGTTATGTATTTTGTGGTTTTCTAAACAAATTGCGTTTTCTATATATTCATAGTCTATTACAACAGTGCCATGTATTTATATTTGTTTTCCAGAAAAGTAACCTATTTAATAACATTGGTATTATATCGGGTCCGGTTTTAGACCCCAAACGTTCCCAAATCACTCCAAACCTGCCAAACCTACTTAAAAACAACACTAACTACTTAAATTCCTTACAATATAATCAAATAAAGCTTATAAATGGCGAATTTAAGCTAAATTAATGAAAATATGTTAAATTAGAATTAAATCTGCGATGCTTCTCATTTTAAGGGGATCGACTTTTACAGCACTAACGATAGCTATATACAGTACTTTCTAGATATTATCCCATTATACAATATACTGTACATTAATATCCTGTGTAACGGTGTTATGTATTTAGTGATTTTCTAAACAAAATGTGTTTCCTTCGAGTTAAAAACTTTCATAACATATTGTATTTATTTTGTTCTGAACAAATTATGTATTCCAATTAATCCAAATCCCTAATCACTTTCATAACATAGTATATGTATTTATTGATTTTCAAAAACAAATGGAAAAAGGATAATTTTCTAACAGACAATTTTATGCATTCGTCTGTATTCGTTTGTGTAATATATGTGACAAGCCATGGGAAAAAGGGGCTTATTGAAGTTTTTTGGTCAAATTCAGATTTTGGTGTTTTATTATGCAACAGTGTTTCCTTGAAACACTGACGAAATATTTTTGCTGTGGCTGCTATATTTTTGGAGAAATCGCATTTTTTCTAAAACCACCGTTTTCATAAGAATCACATTTTTGGCCAATAACAGCACACAACTTATATGAAATGACATCACATTAAACTGTGTTTTCATTTTTCATGCAGTAGTTTTATATCTAGTCAAATATTGTGCTGATGTTTCTAAGTGCATGTATTTGCTAATTATTTGTGAAAAAAGGGTTACCATGGTAACGGGATTGACAAAAATTACATAGTCGAGATATCTTAACTGTATGGCATAAGTACAACCTCTTTATTGAAATACTGTTAAGTACAGTTGAATTTTGATCAATAACAGGACGAATAAAGAAGATGGAAGACGGGTGAAAAAGTGTTGTGTCCACTGTACTTTTATCATATTTGTTTACAAACAATGACGTCGTTAGGTACAGACGTGACGTATGCTAGCAGTAAATGACGTTGTAGAACGTCGCACTATATTCTCGACAGTTTTCAACCTTACAAATACAGTAAAAACTCTTTATTACGAACATTAGAGCGAATAATCGATTGTATAAAACAAGATGGCAGCTTAAAGCAAGGTGACGGTTAAACAGTAAGCTCCTTTAGAAGATTTCTGCTTTACAATCAAATTGCTTTAAGCAGCCATCTGTCTTAAACACCTAATACTCAACACAATATTAATATAAGATAGGCTTTATTGTACAAAGCATTCTTCCCTAATTAATTAGAGGGGTCCTAAACAGGAAATCAGACTCTTGTCTTGATCAACACTGCTGAAAAAATGTATTTACATGTCCTAAACAGAATATAACTGATTTTCCACTGTCATTTACAAGCTGAGGGAGTTTATGCCTGTTAACAGAACACATTCACTAATCTGGTCTAGTGTTACTACAGAACAGTGCCTCCATTTGAACTTGAACACCCAAAAATGCCAATCTGGAATAAACTTGGTATGCCCGGCTTCCATCAGAGAGAATTCAACCATCTGGTGAAGTTCCTTCATAGTACCATAACTGTAGAAATGAAAGAAGTGAGAAGATATTTAAAGAAAACCAGTTTACATGGTCTTTTAAGGGGTGTTTCCTAAATTCTGTTAGGCATGATATACATTATTGAAATTGGTCAGATGGCTTCTGATCTGGATCTGTTCTGTTTTAAATATGCTGTTTTTTACTCACTGAAAAGGTTAACAATTAAAACTGACAGCAATACATAAGAACTGCAAATTATATAGTTAAAAAAAGTCACAGTATATGTTTGATGCAGTGTATTTTGGGGAAACCAACATACTGCACAGCCAAACCTGTCTTCAACAGCCATTTGAAGGGACCAAAAGGTTAAATGACTTCTGAAGGCAGGTGGCTGACTAATACAATTTTCTAAACAATGTTTTTAGCCTGCATTAAGTGCACACAGGTCTTTTAGGTACAAGTCTGAATAATTTTAATAATTATGGTCTTTATTGACATGTTTTACTATACAGTCAGATCTGTTTTCAGCTGCCACTCAAAGAAAACCATATATAAACCAATGGTTTCTGAAGACAGGTGGCTGTCTAACACAATTATATGTGTATATTTATATACTAGTATAGAAATGCTAATTTGATAAATTCCCTGAATTGCTTCCTAACGTAGGCTGTATGCTCAGTAGAGGTGACTGCTTGTACAAGTTTGACTGAAAACACTTCTAGATGTCTTTTAATTTGAGCAGAAGCTGAGATCTATCCCTGATAAACTAGACTCAATGATTGAATATGTCTGCTGATAAGTTAAAAAAGTTTCATACCAAAGCATGATGTTGTTCTTGTTCTGTCCTTAAGCCATTACACATCTGCAACTGCACATGGTGCTCCCCAAACCAATTGTGCTGGAAATGATGGTGAAGCAAGCTGTTTACATAGATGGATCCTTTCCCTATACATTCTGCCTCATCAAATGGATAAAAGATCTGAGTGACTGAAAATAAGAATTTAACATACTCTGTTAGGGTGCACATGTATATTAACCTATTGCTACATAAGTACACACTTTTACACTTTTATTTTATTCCACCACTAAAGAATTACTTTTTTCTTTTTTACAATCATGAGCATTCACCATAAGGAATATTTCCTATAATCTTATCAGATACAACTTTGCTGGTGTAACTGCATGACTCTTACATTGCATAGTAATGAATGCCACACTAAGAATTTTTCTCATAAAAAAATCTTAAATATCTATAATGATACAGGCATAATGGCACAGGTATTTGTAACTCATATAAAACTCAAACAAAAAATCATTAAAATGCTTAAAATTAACTTTAATTATATTAGAACCATGGGTATTTATAAATATCTTACCTGCCCTCTCTGAGCATTTCCCAAAGCACTGACATTCCATCTTTGTCTTGAAGAACAGATGTCCCACTTGCAGGTCATAGTGTGGGTAGAATCTGCTGAGCAAAATCAAGTGAGTATTGTTGAACTCCTGGGTAGGAATAGGATGGCTGACCTGTAATGTATTGAACATGTGAAAATTGTAAATAACAATTAGATCTATTTCAGTAGGGTAGGACCTATCTTAGAAAGGTGTTACTGTCTTACAAGATAAGTATTTACTTGGTTACTCAGTCAAAAAACAACAACAGAACAATGAGGTTTTAAAATAAAATAAATGGTTAACTAGATTCTATACATGTGGGATCCCTGCTAAAATGGGTCCTACAACAATGCAAACATAGATCAATATCACCAATATAAGGTGGTGGTTATAACTTAACAGTGTATATTGTGTCTGCTATTCAACAGAAATGACTAGATCTAGCACATATTCTGTAATATAGATCTAGATCTAGAATCTAGTTAGTTTCAATATGATCCAACCAGCCTGAAAACAACACACCCTCTCTCTTACTCTCTTTCACACTCTGTATGCCGGTTTGTCTATCTTTCTCTCTCTGTATGTAATTGTTTGTCTGTATATCTTTCTTTCTATCTAGAATGTATTTATTTCAAAAGTTAATATCAATGAGCTTTACCTGAGTTGTCCTGGCAATTTCTGGTGGGGGTCATTGCAGAAACACTTAATCTGGGTGTCTCACACGTTTCCCTGTAGTAGTCTCTCTGGCAATTGGCTTTAAATATCCAGGTGTGCTGTGTACATTTCTAGAAGATCACCTTTCTTCTTCGTTCATATTGCCACATTTTGATACTTTATGAGCAAAATTCTTTCTCTGTCTGAATTTGGGTGGATTTGGGTGAATACCCTTTAATTGCTGCTTTCTCTCATATCAACATCACGCTCGCATACGTGGCAGGTCAACATTTTATAACGATGCGCTTATTGCGATATTCTCACTATCTTCATCATCATCATAATTGAAAATCATTATCATTCATGATTAGATTCATCCGGTTACTGTACATTTGAAAAATAAAGTTGATTTACTTGTTCAAGTTCGTTGACAAAATCACCTGGGTCAAGAGGCAAACTATCTGGTATTGGGGACCTTACTGAGCATGCACTTAGGTGACTGAACTGGCTCATTTGTAAAGCTTTGGCGGTTTCATAACTTCAAGTATTGATTTTCTTGACTTATGTCAACAACATCGTAACTAGGACAACGGTGTCGCTCGTAAAATATATTCCACTGTGAAACTTACAAACAAGGGAGGCTATTTAGATTCCACTCCACAGGAGTACGATATCGGTAAATTTATGCTACTGATTGAGGTTCATATTTCTTTCATTTGCATGCACACCAAACTCATTTTTAACAAGTCACGCCTGTGAATTTTTTGTATTGGACATATTTCTAAGTATGATCGCTGAAATAGCTAGTTTTTAAGCAAAATCAGCACAAACTGGTAATTGACGCCAATTGAAATAAAGCGGGTAAGCGCCACGTTTATCGCACGCTCACAGAAACTGACGTCAAACTCAATAAGCCTCAAAATGTCGTGGCGCGACACATATTATGAAATCATATAAATTCATTTCTCGTCGAAAAATGTTATGTATTTGTTGATTTTCTAACAAATTGTGTTCTGTTATCAAATAATATCTCATTGAAAAATGTTATGTATTTGTTGATTTTCTAACAAATTGTGTTCTGTTATCAAATAATATCTCATTGAAAATTGTTATGTATTTGTTGATTTTCTTACAAACTGTGTTCTGTTATCAAATAACATCTCATTGAAAATTGATATGTGTTTGTTGGTTTTCTAACAAATTGTGTTCTGTTATCAAATAATATCTTATTGAAAATTGTTATGTATACTCAAACGCAATGAATACGCACCAGCCGTAAAAGTTTAGTTAATTTGTTTCTGTGAAAGGACTTTTGAAATTTCTGTTTAATAAGACAATAGTGAAGCATTTTAACACACATTGTCACAACAGTACCTGTAAAATTTATGGTAAGTTCTACAAAGTAATGTCTTAAACAAGACAGGTCGAATTTCAAAAGTCACAAATTTAAGATTCTGGTAAGACTATCCACTTCATTAACCACAGCCTGGCAATACCGGAGCGTTTACGGCGGACCACACGCTGTATTCGGTATTGTGGAATACCATTCCACTCCTGTACTAGTGCGTCAATCACATCATGACGGCTCTGAATTTGCAGAACGTCGTTGTACACACGACGTCCAAACTGGTCCCAAATGTACTCATTGGGTTCAGATCAGGCGAAAATGCCAGCCAATGAAGAATATTGATGTTGTTATTGGCTACAAACGTCGTTTGTAGCCTATAACTTTCGTTGAAGTCACTCTAGCTGAATGCGATGTTGCGTTATCTTGCTGTTAAATCATGACGTAAGGGTGACGTTGACGTTGGGCGTCCTTTAAATGACCCATAACATTGACGTTAGTATCTAATTTTCGCGGCTTTTTATTCATGTATAGACAGAAGTTTATTTTAGGGCTAAAACGAATCAATACACATGAATACTACACTGATAATACAAATATGGGCATTTGCACGAACTGCACGTTGACGTCATTGTGTTGTTACATAACAAACAAAAAACCATTAGCAGTGTGTACCTATGCAATACATAAGCTTGGTTAAATACGAAAATCACAAACTAAACCTAGTTGGAAAAACTATTCATATTTTAAGATTGGTGCGTTTTCATTGCGTTTGAGTATATTTGTTGATTTTCTAACAAACTGTGTTCTACCATCAATTAATCTCTCATCGAAAAATGCAATACATTTTGTTTTTTTCTAAACAAATTGTGTTCTGATATCAATTAAACTCCCTTGTAAAATGGTATGTATTTGTTGGTTTTAAAACGTTTCGGTAATCCTAGTAATTAGAATCTATCTTATAACAATATTATGGTTTTTTTGTATTTTTTTTTTAAAAATGTGTTCTCCTACAAATTAAACTCTTTTATAAAATTGTTTTGTATTTATAGTTATTATTTTCTAATCAAATTGTGTTCTCCTATCAATTAGTCTCCCTTATAAGATGTTTTATTATACTGCAAAGTATTTTTCTCAATTTTGATTGGCTAAAAGGCCGTAGACGTGGGCTCATATACCCTGTGAGCTGACAGGGTACATAGAAATTCCCCATGGTTGGCCCAGCATGTTTCACTGCGGCAAACACAAGATGGCCGATATCTCAACTCAGTCCACTGAGGGACCACCACCCCATTGTTCTGGAGGTGTCAATGTATGCAGCACAATCTCAGTTTACCTGGTGAGGTCCAGATTATACTCATGCTCTAGTGATTTTCAATGGTTATTTCTAACCAAACTAGCAAATATAAAGGTAGGGTCTCACACGAGAAGCTTCAATGGTACTTTGCTAGCGACATGTCCATAAGATCCATGATTTTTGCACGGAAATTGTCTGTCAAGGCGTTATGATCGAAAGGTCATCTAGGGATGTCTTTAAAAGCATAAACTGACACTCAATTTTAAGTATCAGACATACACGTATCTGTATAGTTCCCTTTGAACATTTGTTTTTCTCTAAAACTTATTAGACAATGTAAACATGCAGTTGATGTCACAATGAACGGAATGTGAAATTTCAGGAGAAGTATGAACTAACGTAACTAATCACATTGACTGACCCGACAATGTTAGATTGTGTACAGTGTTCTTCTACCTACAACGGTTCTCTGAACAACGACCCCTTAGAACAACGACACTTGCCTATGTTTCCCAGACAAGACTATTATATCTAATTCTCGCACTGCTGCAATATCGTGTGTGAAAAACTTTCATCTGCTATTTTTTCTCAAAGTTACATATAAGTGGACGTTTTGAAAGGAGAAATAAAATAACGAGTGACAACACATTGACTTCAGATCAGACGCCGCGTTAGGCGGCGTCTGATCTGGATTCAATGTGTTTGCAAATGTAAATCAAGTCTTTTTTCTCTCCCTATAACAACTACCTCCGAACAACACACGCAATGTTTGTCCTCCAATGTTGTAGAGAGATGACCACTTAAAACAGGTTGAGAGTAAAGCAGAATGTGCCTTTATTTTCAGCCTGATTTAAGGTATTATCAGCTAGAATATAGAAAATATTTATTTTGCTAGATACTCATGACTGGACAAGGTGGAACTATTTTCTGGAGCAATAGATTAAAGGCGTTAAAAGGTGTATTTATTGGGGAAATAGATTAAAAACATGGCGGTCAGCACTTGCACACAATGTATTCAATTTCTTGAAGGTGTATCCTTACTGGTGAAATTGAATCAAGAGTTACCTGCCCTGATATATTCAGATATGCTTGAAAGTGCTTTATTTTAGTATTGTACAAAATTGAATGGATTTTTATAAAACTTTAAAGTTTTGAATGTTAATCTTTAACCCTTTACCTCATAAACTGTTTATTATATTGAAGATAGGTGACCACTTAAAGCAGGTTTGAAGTAAAGCAGAATGCGCATTAAGGCGCATTCTGCTTTACTTCCAGCCTGCTTTAAGCTACCATCTTCTTGAATATAGAAAATAATTCTTATAACATATATTCATGACAGTATAAATTGGAACTATTTTCTTCAGAGGAGGAATAAATTAAAGGCGCTAAAGGGCTTCTATGGGGGGGGGGAAGGGTTAAAGACAGGTGATCAGCATTTGGCACTACAACTTTAAAGTTTGCAACTTTCTTCTTTACAATATCGGCTCTACAGTGAGTGTTGTTTGGAAACTTCTAATAGCCCTCTGGGTCCAATGTTATAAAGAGTTTATGTTGAGTTTGAGTTCGTTCTAAAACATTTGATTGGTCAGATTTGAGCCTATGCTCAAATCTGACCAATCAAATGCTTGATAATGACTTTGGACTCGACTAAAACTCTTTATAATCTTTGGGCCTGCGCTAAGTGTTGACATTATGTATCAAAAACACCCCACTAACTGTTAAATATTTTATGTGTAAACGTCACGAAAACAATAGGAGTTTTGACAGGAGACACATTCCTAGACATACCAGTAGTGTCATTTTATAGTTGGGTATGCATTATGTATAAGACAACTGATTTGGGCAGTCATTTGTAACTCTGAATACAGAGGATTATTTGATAACAACCTCTTAGGTTTGTTACATTATTAGTAGCTTAATATGAAATATGTATGAGCAAACATGGTAACCCCTCCACTGTACAACCTAAAGACGTTTCCTGACCTACTTTCGGTGGTAACACCAAACCTGGTATATAAGCATGCAACCTTGTGCGTTTTGTGCTGTAACTGTTTTCTTGTCTAGGGATATACCCATCCAAGCGTATAGTTCATATTTAGATAATTTAATATCGTTGTTTTCTTTACATTTGGTTAGCTGTGATTGGCTGTAATTTTTGTTTCATAACTCCATGAAAAAATAAAATTCAGGCAACGCCTTGTCAGGACTACTTTCTCTATGTCCAATTGCTCTCCACAAACGCTGCATGAAGCAGGACGCCAAATGACGTCATTGACCTCGACGTTACTACAAAACAATGTCGCGTCTTGGCGGAAAATATATATAGCGGAGGGACTACAACCTACGTTTTAAAAGCGTTAAAAATGAACGTTCGCGTCAGATTCTCTATTTAACTACTTTCTTAAATTCAGTAGTGATATTAAATTATAAGGAATAATTCAGAATTTTAATTGTATTCATGGAGGTATGAAAAAATTCTGGTCACACTTTTGTATGAAACCGTTCGTCTTCGCGGTTTCATACAAAAGTATGACCAGGTGTTTTTTTTCATACCTCCATGAATACAATAAGTATTCGAATTATTCCTTAATGGTTTAGCGAGGACAATATTTTTTCGAACTGCGAAATATGTTTTCAGAAACGTTGCATTTGCTATGACACTAAGGGCGCCTTTGCAAGTAGTTTGGGTCCTAATCAGGCTTCGCTACAAACTGATGGTGTCAGATGAAGCTTGATGCCGCTAAAAGCAGGTTTTAGATATAGAGTCGAACTTTAATATTTCAAACTCGCTTTAGTGGAACATGGCTTTGTCACGTTTTAACTTCAAAATACGGATATGTTCCAATTAAGCGAGCTCAAGATATAGAAATTCATCAAAATAAAGACGGGTTAGCACGTCTTAAACATTTTTGAGATAGAGAATGTTGATTGTATGCCTTACAAATTTGGGTAAATATGCATTTTCAGATAAAGCAGGTTTTAGGTTCAGCCAGGTGTCGAAAAAGCCAGCCCTGTGTTCATTAGTGCAAACCTCTTGCCGCGGGCGTTTTTCTCTTTGAGAGCTACTAATGAACGCTAAGTTCGCCACAAAACGTTTCCTCTACTCTCTGTGAAGGAGACTTACCCATTTCAATAGGTGCTAGTGTAATAGCCCTGTGAACAATTCGCTGAATTATATAGATCTATTGTAACCTGAATGGTGAATCCGCATGGAAAGAAATTATATAGCGATTTTATTTCGCACTAAGTTTTGAGAAATTAAAGCAAACGACATCACAGCAGTAAAAGGATTAAAAGGGAATGCTGAAAGGGTACAGCCAGGTCAAATAAATACCAAAGACTCAAGCAGGAAACGTAACACAAACAATACACCCACCTCTCAAGCAGAGCACACACACACAGTCATACCACAACAAACACACAGTCACACGCAATACCATTCCTTCATCTACAGACTAAATAGAAAACAACACACAAGACAAACATAAAGCTAAGTGAACATAGGAGCCCGCCTTGGTACGGTCAGTAGCAATCAATAATTAATTATTTATTAATCAATCATTAACAACCACTGGGGGGTTAAACCTAGGTTTAGGGGCGCCCAACCTCACTCTTATCTCCTATATTCACCTATAAAGACAAACAGTGTACATAAAATATAAACCCTGTTCCAAAACCTTACAATAAAAAAGACCGCCAACACAGTAAGTAAATACATGTAAAACATCTAACAAAAAATCTATGACAAGATTATTAGTAACACGGGAAAGAAATTAACATTCAAGCCCGTGCTAAAAATAACCCACTGTGGCAACGGTCAAATTGTACTCAAGCGACTAGTCTGTAGTCACGAGTAACTGTAATAGTAGAGGGAATTTACAGATTTGTACAGAAATGATTTTTGTGTTTTCATATGCTATGACATGAACCGAATAACAGAAAAAAAGTCCCAAGAAATCACACAATGCGAAATATGATTTTTGGGGTAAAATGACTAAAACAATAAACGAAAATGCGAATTTTTGGAATTTTGCCACTGTGACCATGGTTTTGAACAAAAAAGCTCCAACTTTTCAGATTAGGCACATATTCCATTACACTCCAGGCTAGTACCACACCAGTTTAAGAAAAATTAAAATAACTGGATTTTTTGGGGGTAAAATTGTAAAAAATAAGTTAAAAAACACACATTTTTGGAATTTCGATACTGTGTCCTTAACTATGAAAAAAAATGCTAAAGTTTGAAATAATAGTTGCACACACCTTCTAAATAAAGTAAGTTATTAGGTAAAGATAAATATTTGTTTTAAAAGAATGTGTTTTTATGGTAAAAATGTTTAAAAAAACAACAAAAAACCCATGAATTTTTTAAATTTATATATTATGGCTTTAATATGAATATAAATGCTCCAACTCAATACGTTACACAAAATGTTCTATTAAATTAAATTAAAAAAGATCATTACCAGATAAACAATGAAATATTATTTAAAAACAAATATATTTTTGGGTAAAACCTTAGAAAATTCCTAAAAATCAGGATTTTAGGAATTTTGTTTCCAGTGGCTTTGAATATGAATCATTTAGCTCTAAATCTTCATGCAAGATACATATTCCATTTAAATGTTATAAATTACTTGTAAGAATACCTGCATGCTTGAATAAAAGTTTATTATGTCAGTGAAAATGAATTTAGTTAAATGAACACACGTTAAGATCTTGTAGTAGAGGGCATTTAAACATTTTGGGGGAAAAAATGCACAGAAATGATTTTTGCATTTTCATATGCTCCAATATGTACCGAATAACAGAAAAAAAAATCTAGGAAAATCAAACGATGCGAAATCCGATTTTTTGGGGGTAAAATGATTGAATTGATAAACGAAAATGATAATTTTTGGAATTTCCATACTGTGATCCTGGGTGTTAACATAAAGGCTCCAAATCTACAAATTAGACTGAAAGTTATATGCCCTGTCAAATAGTACTAATTGGGATATATAAAACTTTCAAAAAATGGTTTTCATGAAAATATTATACACAAACCAAATTTTTGGAGATTTTAGTAGAGATTACCTGATGTCAAATACGAAAATATGCACAGAAATGGTTTATATGGTAGAGCATGTACCAAATAATAGAAGAAAAATCTAGGAAAATCAATCTATACGAAATGTGTTTTTTTGAGGCAAAATTGTTGAAATAGTAAATGAAAACGCTAATTTTAGGGATTTCAGTACTGTGTCGTTCGTTATCAAATTAAAAGCTCCAAATTTACAGGCTAGATACTTATACATCTCTATTGTGAAAAGTATTATTAAGGATAAATAAAACTTTAAAAAATGAATTTTGAGGTAAAAATGTTGATATAATAAATGAAAATGCGAATTTTTTGAATTTTCCTACTGTGAACGTGGATATCAATATAAATACACCAAATATGCAGGTTAGACAAAAATCATTTTAACTGTGTAATGGTACTAGTAAGAATAAATAAAACTTTCAAAAAACTGATTTTTGGGTTTAAATTGTCAAAATATTAAACCAAAATCACCAATTTTGGGGATTTTTGTAGACAATCCCTGCCATCAAAATCAAAATTGTTTTATGCGTTATCATATGCTTTAATACTAGTATGTACAAATTAATAGACAAATAATCTAGGGAAATCAAACAATACCAAATCCGTTGAAAAATAAAATGTAAATGGGCTTTATTTAGGATTTTACTACTGTGGTGGTGGCTATAAAAACAAAAGCTCCAAATCTACAGGTTAAACGAATACTCAATTGCACTGTGGAATGGTACTTATAAAGATTAATAGAACTGTCAAAAAACTGATTTATGTAGTTAAGTTGTTATAATATTTAAAAACAAAAAACACCAATTTTCGAGATTTTAGCAGAGATCTCCTGGTCTGAAAACTCCAAATAAAGCCTTAAGCAAATAAAGGGAAAAGCGTTGAGAGTTGATTTATGTGTTTGAGTATGTTTCAACATGAATTAAATAACAGCAAAATAAAGGAAAATCCAACAAAGCCAAATGCATATATGACATTTAGGAGTAAACTGGTTAAAACAATTAGTTTCAATGTGATTTTTTGGAATTTCCACAACATGGCTTTAGATATAAATGTAAAAGCCTCAAATTTACAGGTAAGACACAATATACTTTGTACTGTAGGCTATAATCACTCTGATTTGGGTCCTTACTATTTGCCAATGATATATATTCTCGTTCCGCATACAATTAGGGTTAAGTAACAACCTATATTCGTTTCACATACAATAAGGGTTAAATGACAGCATTTTGATAATTAAACCAATGTACTAGCTTAGAAGCAGCATTTAAAATGCCACTTGTCAAATCAGAGTGTGCACTGGTAGTAGACAATAAGCACCACAAAAAGAATATTGACTGTTATTGACCTGGTGATATATATACTATCAGTTATTTCATATACATGTATATATAGCAAGCACTGTTAGATCAATTAATTACATTAATTACGATGTATGCCCAATGTGCGTATACTATGATTTGCTGATATTTCACACAGTTGTCAGATTCCATTATGACAGCTCAAAGTACAGGATAGCTCATGTCTATTTGTTTCCAACCAACCCCAGAACCAACCAGTATCGTGCAGAAAATCCAACAATGCAGAAATTGTTCGTTTATGTTTTGATTTCTTTTATTGGTGGAGGGGGTGTATTTTTCCAAATCACTATAATATATTTTTGAGCTTGTTATGTGTAATTTTGGATAAACTAGTTGCAGGTCTCATTTGAAAGGACTGTGTCAAGCCTACGTTATTTTTTCCAATAACTAATTCGCTTATTGTTTGTACATATAACCGAACCTTTTCCTTTAAAACTTGACACGAGGACATCTGAAATGCTGATCTCCCTTATAAATGGACTCGGCCACCCTGTGACATATCAGACCTAGTTGTTTGACCTTAGTAATGAATTTCAAAACAAATTCAAAATAGTAGTTATCCTTAATTATAAAAGTCTCCATTCATATATTTGTCTTAACTATATTTTTAAGTTTTATATTCATGTTATATTGCTGTAACAATGTACTCAATGTACTTTCAAATGGATTTGGAGCTTTTCTAATCATATTAAAGGTCATAATATATACATTAAAAATGTGCCCTATTTAAGTTTACCATTTTTACTTAAAACTTTTAATCAATTAAACTCTTTGATTTATCTTCACTTGAACTAAGCTACATTAAAATGGTGTATGTGTGTAAGTTATAGACCTTGAACGTATAGTTTCATGTCTAAGGTCACAGTATAGTGAAGTGAAAAGATATGGGTTTTCATTTTACTATTTACATTTTTCATTTTTAACCCCCCCCCATCAGATTTTTTAAACCTTAGTTCATCCTAATAAGTACAAGGCTACAGTACACAGTAATATGTACCTTACCTGTAAATTTGTAGCTTCTATATTCTCGTCTAAGTCCATAGTGTGGAATTTCCAAAAACTTGCATTTACATTAATTTTTTTAATCAGTTTACCCCAAAATTTATATTTGGCTTTGTTGGATTTTCCTAGATAATTTTACAAACAAGAATTGATGATTTTAGTTTAATATTTTGACAATTTTACCCCGAAAAATAGTTTTTTGAAACCTTCAGTTATCCTAACAAGGACCATTCTGAAGTAGACATGAATATTTGTCTAGCCTGGATATTTGGAGTTTGTATATTGATATCCATGGTCACAGAAGGGAAGTTCCCAAAAATAGCTTTTTCAGTTATTATTTCAACCATTTTACCCAAAATCATATTTCGGATTCTTTGATTTCCCTACATTATTTGTCTGTTATTTGGTACACATTGAAACATATAATTGCTGATAAATCAATTCTGTGCATATTTTCCTTTATTTTGATTTCAATGTCAAAATCTGTCAACAATCCCAAAAATATGAAATTTTGGTTGAATAATTTTACCCTTTTACCCCAATAATCTTTTGTTTTAAGTTGTGTTCATCCTACCTTGAGCCATTCCATGATAGACATGAATATGTGTGCATACTGTAGATTTGGAGCTTTTATATTGATATCCTCGATCACAGAAGGGAAATCCCAAAAAATAGCGATTTAAGTTATTATTTCAACCATTTTACCCAAAATCATATTTTGCATAGTTTTATTTTCCTAGACTTTTGTCTGTTATTTGGTACATATTTAAGCAAATAATATCATATAAATCAACTCTGTGCACCATTTCCTTTATTTCCTTTTTGATGTTAGGGTCTGTTTGAAATCCATAACATTTGTGATTTTGGTTTAATATTTTGACAATTTCACCCCAAAAATCAGTTTTTGAAAGTTTTATTTATCTTAACAAGAACCATTCCAAAACTGACATGAACATTTGTCTAGCCTGTAGATTGCGCGCTTTTATATCGATATTCTCGATCACAGCAGGGAAATCCCCAAAATTAGCGATTTAAGTTATTATTTCAACCATTATACCCAAAAAACATAGTTTGCATTGTTTGATTTTCCTAGACTTTTTGTCTATCATTTGGAACATATTTAAGCAAAAGTTAACATATAAATCAACTCTGTGCACCATTTCCTTTATGAAGTCAGGGTCTGTTTGAAATTCTCCAAATTTGTGATTTTGGTTTAATATTTTGATTATTTCACCCCAAATATCAGTTTTTTGAAAATTTTATTTATCTTAACAAGTACTTTTCCACAGCTGACATGAACAGTTGTCTAGCCTGTAGATTTGGAGCTTTTATATCGATATCCCCGATCACAGCAGGGAAATCCCCAAAATTAGCGATTTCAGTTATTATTTCAACCATTTTACCAAAAAATCATAGTTGTCATTATCAGATTTTCCTAGACTTTTTGTCTGTTATTTGGAACATATTTAAGCAAATTATAACATATAAATCAACTCTGTGCACCATTTCCTTTATTTGATTTTAGATGTCACGGTCTGTTTGAATTTTTCAAAATTTGTGATTTTGGTTTAATATTTTGACAATTTCACCCCAAAAATTAGTTTTTTGAAAATTTTACAAATCTTAACAAGTACCATTCCATAGTTTACATGAATATTTGTCTAGCCTGTAAATGTCGGGCTTTTATATTGATTTCTACGATCGCAGTTTTGAAATCCCAAAAAATCGTGCTGTTACCTATTATTTCAGCCATTTTACCCCAACAATCATATTTCGCATCGTTTGATTTCTTGGGACTTTTTTTCTGTTATTCGGTTAATGTCGTAGCATATGAGGGCACAAAAATCATTTCTGTACAAATTAGTTCCTTTATTTGTGTTTTTGACGCTAAATGCCCTCTACTATAAGACAGGTTCAGGGTACGACAGAAAGGAAGGGAAAAAACAAACAAAGCACGAAAATCCGACATAACTCTCCCGGTTAAGGACGGCTTTTGAGATACATCATCATGTAGTGCTAAGCCCTGTCTGTCGTCGCACAACCAAAGAGGAAAGCATGGTTATCAATTGTAGATTGATCGATAACCAAACGTGAAGTGCGCATCAATATAGTTGGATCATAATCTTTTTTGAGGAAAAATCTAATACGTTTCACAAACAGGTTTTGAAAATGAATATATCCAAGAATCTTACGAAGTTTGTAAATAACATCACCATAAAACTCCGGATGTGAAATACCTTGCCGCAGAAAAGACTTTAAGTTACATTTATACTTGTTAATGAGAGGACGATTTCTATAAAAGAATTTAGAAAATGTTTTACGAAGTTTATGAAATCTGTACCCCTGTTTAAGAAGCTTTTCAGTAATAGTTTTATTACGAATGTGGAAGTCCTCAACAGAGGTACAGGCCCTAGCAAAACGAATAAGTTGTGAGATATAAACCCCGTAAGATGTAGAACGGGGAACATCGCCATCTAGATGAGGATAATTTACAATACTAAAATAAAAATCATCTCGTTTATCGTAAATCTTAGAAGAAACAATTCCGTTATTTATTAAAAGATCTAAATCTAAAAATGGTGCCGACAAATTTGACTCATTTGTTTTATTAAGGCGTAGTTCTTTTGGGTAAATAAATGGAAACAACGTATCAAAAAATGGGTTGTCTATATTAAAAATATCATCAAGATAGCGCGATGTATTGTTAAAGGCTTCGATCATATCTGCCTGTGTATCAGGTTTTAGACTTCGCATAAAGTCCCTCTCATAACAGTACAAAAATAGGTCTGCGACAAGAGGCGCACAGTTTGTACCCATAGGGATACCAATCACTTGGCGGTATATGGTACTCCCAAAACGTACATAAATATTATCCAGAAGAAATGATAGTGATTTACAAACATCGGTACAAGTCCACATAGTGTCATTTGTAAAAAATGCACGATCAGTATTACACGCAAGAAATAGTTTCCTTTCTCTGGCAAAAGTCTTTTCAATAAGTTGTATAAGTTTAGCTTTTATTAAATTATGAGGTAAGGTAGTATATAGTGTTGAAAAGTCATAAGTACTTATATTGCAAGCTTGGTATTTATATCAAGCGTCAATTACCAGATACACTGGTTGCTTTATAATGGCATCTGGCAGCTTAGTGGAGAGCATAAACATGCAGAAAGATTTAGGATCTTTCTGCATCTCCGAAGTTTTCTCAATTTAAAATTCGGATTTTAACAGTGCTCCCTCCCTACAACGGCCCGCTGAACAACGGTTACCTATTTACAGCAATGCTTACCGCTGTTTCCTAAACAAGACAATTATGTCATTAGCTTTCATTGCTGCAATATCGCCTGCTTAAAATTGTCGTCGGTTAGTTTTGCTCAAAGTAACATTTAAATGGACATTTTGACAGAATAAATAAATAATGACGAGAGACACAGAACTTGAATCAAGATCAGACGTGGCATTACTCCGCATCTTATGTGGATTCAAGCTGTTTGAAAAGGTAATCCAAGTCTAAATTTCCCCTCCCATAACAACCCCTTCCCAACAACACACACAGTCTCCCAGTGGGTGTTGTTGTAGAGAGGGGGTATTGTACTTTGTAGTATTTGTCTAAACACATTGTTCTACTATACAGTTACCTTTTAACTGCAGAGATTGACGTTTTAGCATTATTTCTGGTTTTTGTACTATATGTATTAAGAACTAAGACTGATTTCAATTACTTCTCTATGAATTTACTGTCAGAGTGCTTTAATTATACCTTTCCCCAATAGAAGCGACTTTTAGCGTATTCTATTTATTACTCCGCTGAAGAAAATAGTTCCAGTTTATACCCTCCTGAACAACTACTATAACACATATTTTGTAAAGTCTGGCAGATGGTAGTTTAAAGCAGGCTGAAAATAAAGCAGAACGTGCCTTATTTAGTAAAGGGTTATGCTGACATTTGCTACGCAAATTGCTTATTTCCCTACTGGTAACATCGGTAGGGCGTTCAAGTACCGTATCAGCGAACAGTAACGTTAACCGATGCAAACAACCCATATAGTACGACATCTAACGTTCACCGATACTCTTCAATAATAACTAATTGCGCCCCAATGTTTATTAACGAACGATTTGTGTGCGTATCTAAATAACACAAGCAAAAGTGCACTAATCAACTGAAATGCATCAATTTACCGCATATAAAAATCAGATTTAGCTGCTCAGTTGTAAGCTGCTTTGTTTGATATATTAAGTATCGTAAAATGTTGGTTTATTAATGAGAAATTAAGTCGGGACTGTTCGCTGGTTTTATAAAATTCATTTGGTAGCCATTTTGTTTTCCTCGTTGGGGATGGCGAACTACCTTTGAGGCCGTTCGTGTCGTTCGCAATCGGAAACACCCTAACGGTCGTTAAAGGTGAATTGTTACCGTTTTCTGTTGCAATCGATTGCATCGATACGGTACTTGAACGCGCTACGGATCTATATAGTCGTACACTTTTCAACTTGAGATAACATGATCCTCGTGCAGCACGAGACCCTTGCGCTAACTTTACTGATATTTTATTCTTTCCAAACAAACGCATTTATGTACTAAAACTATTATTTCCATTGCAAACAGGTTTGAGCCCGATCAGACGCCGGGTTATCCGGCGTCTGATCAGGCTCCAACCTGTTTGCTACTCAGATTAAAAATATAATTAAAATTTCTTAAAGTAAATTTCCACAGTTTATTGCATTGCGTTTGCGTTTAAACGGGAAAGAATAAGGTATCCTCTACTGTACATTGCGCACAAAAATTACAGCTATCCGTATCATTAACCGTATGTAGAGAAAACTCATCCCTTTGAAAGTTTTAGAATGTTCCAATCTAAAAATAACTCCGACAGGTCAGAAGAAAACACTAATACCGGTATTAGTGTTTTCTTCTGACATGTCAGAGTTATTTTTAGATTGGAACATTCTAAAATTTTAAAAGGGATGATCACCGTACTCGTTGAATTCCGTACAGCCAGCCAGGGATACGGTTAGCTGTATTTATTGTGCGTAATGTACAGTAGAGAAGACATTATTATTTCCGGAATAAACGCAAACACAATGCACTAAACTGTAGAAAATTAATTTTATCTTCTTAATCTGGATGGCGAACAGATTGGAGCATGCTCAGACGCCGGGTTACCCGGCGTCTGAATTGGCTCCAACCTGTTTGCAATGGACACAATAGATTTTAGCATATACACGTTTATTGAGAATGTATAAAATATCAGTAAAATTAGCGCAGCTGTCTCGTGCTGCACGAGGATCATGCTTATCTCAAGTTGGAAAGAGTACGACTATATAGATCCGATGTTACCTTGCTTGCCTATTTACCATTATTAACTATTCTGTTCTAAAAATAACTCTGACTGGTCAGAAAAATCGGGCAATATATTTATACGCCTTTAACGCTTCTAACTACAGCGCCCCCTATCTACAACGACACCCAATGGGAGAAAAATCATGTGTGCGTTGTAGGATGTCGGTATAGGGAAATTATGTTACATTTGCAAACAGCTTGAATCCCGTTCAGAGGTCGCCTTACGCGGTGTCTTATATCGATTGAAGCTATGTTTTACTCTTACAGTTACATATAAGTGAATATTTTGTTAGAATAAATATAATGACGAGTGACAAACAGCGGCGTCTGATCTGGAGTCAAGCTGTTTGCAAATGTTAATCAAGTCTTAATTTTCTTTCTCTTTAACGACTCTCTCCGAACAAAACACACACTCTATGTCTCCCATTGAGTGTCGTTGTAGAGATGGAACACTATATAACTGACATTTTTTTCAAAACAGGTGGCAAACAGTTTTGATTCTGATCAGACGCCGCGTAACGCGTCGTCTGATCAGAATCAAAACTGTTGTTTATACGCTTTATGAGGTCATTGAGAGTGACAGGGTTAAGTCCTGCATTGCATGAACCATCAACATATAAACACTGATAATAACTACAGCGCTTCCTCTCTACAACGGCCCTCCCAACAACGAATCCCTCCTTTCAACGACGCTTGTCGATGTTCCCTCAAATGGAAACTTATGTTTAACGCTTTAACTGCTGAAATATCGTTTGCTCAAAATTGTCGTCTGCTTTTTCTTCTTAAAGTTACATATAAGTGGTCATTATGATAGAATAATTATTATGACGAGTGACAAACAGCTTGTATCGCGTTACGCGGCGTCTGATATGGATTCAAGCTGTTTGCAAATGTAAGCCAAGTCTTAATTTTCCCTCCCTATAACGACTCCCTCCGAACAACGCACATTATCTGTGTCTCCAATTGGGTGTCGTTGTAGAGAGGGAGCACTGTATAGTTAAATGACAACCAGTATGCATGTGAAAAACGGCTGTTCATGTACAGTGGAGAATCTGTTATTCTTTCCCGTTTGAACGCAAACGTACGCAAACGCAAAGCACTAAAACGTAGAAAAGATCAACTTTTGGACAATTCTGCTAATTCTTGTTTATCTTGGTGGCAAATAGTTCGGAGCCTGATCAGACGCCGGGTAACCCGGCGTCTGATCAGGCTCCAAACTCTTTGCACTGCAAAAAATAGTTTTAGCGTAAACGCGTTTATTGGGAAAGAATAACACATTCTCCACTGTAAGTGTTTTTGTTAGATCGTAAGAGTTTGGGAAAGTACCGGAAATACAATTTTTAGTTTATGTATACTCCCTAGCTGGTGACTACTTTTCTCAGTTTTTGATACACTCCTCCCTCCTTACAGCGGCTCTCCTAACAACGACTCCCTCCTTACAACGACCCTTGTCGCATTGCCCTGTTACTTGCCCTCAACGTCACAACAGGCTAATTGGTAGCGGGTTAAGTTGAAGAAATAAGTTTATCACATAACTTGCGGTCTGGGAGTTGCATAAAGCGATTGTATAAATATCGTAATCCACTAGTGGAATATCGTTTTTTTGGGCTCCGGCCCAACTTGTTCGTCCACAAGCGCTGCATGTAGCGGGACGCCAGATGACGTCATTTACTATTACGTTAACGTAAAAAACGTAACGTTTTGGCGGAAATTCTATATAGCGGAGGGTCTACAAACTACGGCTTCAATTAATTTTATTGGTGCTTAAACTTGTTATGTGATAAATAGAATCTCACATTCGTGCTCATTATTTATCATTTTTAAGAAACTGGTTGACTAAAATGAATATGACGCTCGCCAAGGCTCGCGCCATATTATTTTAGTCAACTCGTTTATTAAAAATGATAAATAATGAGCACTCATACAAGATCCTCTATTTATAACATAACAGACGGCGTGAGCGTTGAATAACACCCGTTGTTTAAATGTCATATATAACTAGTTATATAACTATGCAAATGAGGTACGCCACGACGTCGTTTACTTGTGACGTCATTAAAATGCGTTCTATGTGTTCGATTCCGAACGTCTTCATTCCATCATGTAGATTCAAAATATAGATTTTTGGTGTAATTAATCAATATTAGATCTACATGAAAGTGTCTATTAATACATATAACAACATAAACATTATGCTAGTGAACAAGGTTAATTTTTGAACAACTTTTTTCCTATATAGATACACTTATATCGCGCTTAGCATTCTCTTGACCTCCAAGGCTGCGATAAATAACATTTCTATGTTATGTTATAAAAAGAATATAACATTCGTGTTTATAACTTATTGGATTTATCAAACTCGTCGTTTTAGAAAACGATAAAAACTCGGCAAAGCCTCGTTTTTATCGTTTTCTAAAAGTCTCGTTTAATAAATCCAATAAATTACGAACACTCGTGTAATATCCTATATATCCACAATACAGTAGAATTTGTAACAACAACTGCTTCGTGGGTGTCTTTTCTGAGTACATGTATCTTATAATGAAATACAATGAGCAGACATGGCAAGCTATAGAGCCCTTGTGTTGCCCTTTACCAATAATATACTACAGGACACTACAATATTTCCCTGCATATCGTTATGATTTAAATCTTATAAGACTACATTGACTGGAGTCTGCATTATGTGTAATTTGCAATACATTATAAGGATATAAATATAATTAGACGAGAATGTATTGTACGCAATTGAAAAGTACAGTTGTCTCTTGGAAGTTTTAGGTTTCAATGAGATGACATAAAAGAATAATAAGTTTTCCACGTCAATGTGGCTGTCTTATTTGATGTATCATCGACCACCTTTCATCGAGATGGCCTTAAAAACGAAATAGTTTCATTTAAACGATTATTCGTATTACGGATAGCTAGAAAATAAGACACGTGTGATAAACACCTTCCATCTTAATGAGAACTTACATATTCAGTAAATGCCATTTTTTCCTAGACAAAGTTATAAAATATTTCTTTAATACAAACGAATGTATGTTGCACTGACAGAGACTAAATAAAAACAATGTAATAAAACAGATTTCAGCTTTGTGACAAAAACAACTTAATCCAGAGCACCAGATAAGGGTAGTTTTTCAGTTTTTCAAGAACTAAAATCTTTATTTCTAAATTAAACCCTATGGTGTCACTACTCGTTAGAATCGTATCTTTGAGACGGTTCTAATGAGTAGTAACACCATAGGATTTGGTGCTGCAATGAGTGAGAAAATGTTTGATTTGTTGAAATAACTCCCTCTTATCTGGAGCCCTGTTAATCAATATACTACAGATCATAAAAGACACGATAGACAACAATGAGATTTGATATAAGTCAAGTGTTGTTTTTTGTACACTTTCCGATAATAGTCACGGAATCATCGGTCGTAAAATATAGAAAGACACATGCCACGAATACAAAATTTCGTTTTGCTATTCGTACACTTGAGACTAATTCGTTGATTTCGTGTACAACATTGTGCGATCAGACAGACGCGTGTGTGGCCGTGAGCTTTAACCGTCGAGGAATATGTGAGCTGAGTGAATACAGATACGATCCAATAATACAGCAAGATGGTTGGAAAACATACGTGAAAGATGGTATGTCATACAGTGGAGAAAACGTTATTCTTTCCCAATAAACGCTTTAACGCTAAAACTATTATTTTCAGTGCAAACAGTTTGGAGCCTGATCAGACGCCGGGTAACCCGGCGTCTGACCAGGCTCCAAACTGTTTGCCACCAAGATAAACAAGAATTATCAGAATTGTCCAAAAGTTTTTCTTTTCTACGTTTTAGTGCTTTGCGTTTGCGTACGTTTGCGTTTAAACGGGAAAGAATAACAGATTCTCCACTGTACTCTAACAACCAAATGATCAGCTTTATAAACATTTTTACAATTCAGATTATATATATTGTGTACATGTACAATTAAATTTTTCTCCACCGAGAAAATAACTTTATAGAGGGTCGCTGTTAAAAAAGAAAATGCAGCTATTCAAAAGAACCTTTACTTAAAGTAAAGCCTCTCTATTACTACGTATGACTGCTATATCGAATACAAATTGATTGTATGATATGTAGGTGACATCTCAAAGCAAGGAAACTATAAAAATCACTCTAGAGCTTATATCCCCTGCCGCAGCGATTGTAACACATACAGTAAACCCCCTCTAAACCGGAACCTCTAAATACCGGAATTCTCTCTAAACCGGACAAAAGCTGTGGTCCCGTTTCCCACCTATTTTCTACCTTTGATTTATCCTTTCACTGCAGAATATACATTCATGAAAATATATCATCAGAAATATTTTCTATATTCTAGCAGATGATAGCTTAAAGCAGGTTGAAAGTAAAGCAGAATGCGCCTTTATGCGCATTCTGTTTTACTTTCCACCTGCTTTAAGTGGTCAACTACCATCTATACTCGAAACAAGCTATGTGTTAAAACCCCTCTAAACCGGAAACCCCTCTAAACCGGAAATCCCTCTAAACCGGATATTTTTGTTGTCCCCAGACATGTCCGGTTTAGAGGGGTTTCGCTGTATTCAGTTTAGTACACACTAAAGCCTAAACAATACTCAAATACAGCCTTTTTCTAGCAAATTTAATATATATCAGGGGCAGGTTGTTCTTGATTCAATATTCATCTTCAAGATATGTGCGTGCTAGTATTATCAAATTAAATGCAGAACTGAATTATTAAATTGTTATATTTACATTCAATAGACAAATTGTATGTTAGAAACATTATTTAGTTTTGAATGATATATTTCAATAGTTCATTGATTATTCATGCAAATTACATTGTATTGTATTATCTACTAATATTACATGTTGGAATGTATGGATGTAAACTATGTGGATAAAATTATTGAATTATTGAAAAAAAAATGCAGAACTGCATTTACTAGAGAGTACAAACTGTTCAATAAAAACCGTTAAACATGGCATTTTAAATTATCAAGGGCACATCATTCTTGAATAATTTGCCCGTGTTTGAAACAAATGACCTCATTTGAAAACCACAAGCCATATATTTATAGTTTTATGAAGTTATCAAAATCTATTCACATTCTTACCATAAGTATTTTTATTTGACGAGTATTGCACTCATTCAAGATATAATAGTAATTATACTTATGTAAATTGTATGCAAGTGTAATCAAACTTTAAAAAACTGGAGTTGCTACAGTGTAAAAACTTTTAAATATGGCACTTTCAATTCATCAAAGGCAGATTACTCACGTCTTATTTGCACTTTTCGACAATAATTGAACTCATTCTTAAAACTGATAGCCATATACAATTGGTACACTATAGAGTGTAAACAATGCTAAAGTTGTCTAGCATTTCTAAGTAAAGAAAGGTTTAAATATTTAGTTTAAATATTGCTACAAATATCCAATTTTGACAAAAGTTGCATCCCTACAAGAACTTTTCGGGTGGCCTTCTTGTTCATAGTAACTTTGCTTTAAGCATTCATTTGCCCGAAACAGCTGCTTATAATTAAGCACAATATAGGGAGCGTGATAGAGAGATTTTACTGTACAATAGTTTAAGAAAAGTTGATACATAACACCCTTCACTGCCTTACCCCGAGCACAACAGTGTTTTGCAAATAGTTTGGCTCCTGATCAGACGCCGCGTTAAGCGTCTGATCAGAATTCAAAATGTTTGACACTCATTTCAATATTTCTTCAGTCACAATAGCAAAAATTAAAATTTAAGAAATAAAAGCAGACGACAATTGTTTAAAATTGATGACATCACAGCGGTGAAGGGGTTAAAATGCAAGAGAGACGACTGCAATTTTGTTTTCCTACAATTGGCAATACGTTATAGTATACTGAAGGGCTCCAGATAAGAGGGGGTAAACTGAACAAATCCAACATTTTATCAATCATTTCAACACCAAATCCTATAGTGTTACTACTCATTAGAATCGTATCCTCGAGACGATTCTAATGAGTAGTGACACTATAGGGTTTAATGCAGAAATAAAGATTATAGTTTTTGAAATACTCCCCATATCTGGAGCCCTGATACTGTTTGTGTTCCTCACTGATATACTATTTGGAGATAATTTGAACAAAAATTTTGAAACCGAGCTTTTGTTTAATTTATGCAATTTCCGATTTAACCCTTTCGGCGCCAAATTATTCGGAAGAGTTTTACCCCTTCACCGCATTATTGTTATCTGATTTAACCCTTTCCCTTATAGAAGCGACTTTTAGCACATTCATTTTATTCATCCGCTGAAGAAAATAATTCCAAATTATACCGTAATGAATATGTGTTATATTTAATACTTTCCTTATTCTAGCAGTTAATAGCTTAAAGCAGGCTGAAATTAAAGCAGAATGCGCCTTAGGGCGCATTCTGCTTTACTTTCAACCTGCTTTAAGAAGTCACATATCTTCAATACTAGAAACAATGCTATCAGGTAAAGGGTTAAAATTGTTTTTGCAACATCGTTTCAAAGTTAGAAACAATGATAACGTAACTAATGTAGCAGACAAAAAAACACAGTATTTATACAATAATATGGATATTCATATATGTAATTTGTAATTGCTTGCAGTGAAGGTGCACACTATCATTTAGGCTTTAAGGAGACGTTTAGTTTGAAGTCGATTTGACCAATTCGGCAAACTCAAAATTGTGTATAGAGCGATTGTTTTCAGTTGAATCCGTTTATCACAAACTTATTACAGTGTTCCCTCTCTACAACGGCCCTCCCAACAACGACTCCCTCCTAACAAACGACCCTAGCACCAGTTCCCTTAACACAACAATTGTCTGAACCTTTTACTGCTGAAATATCGTCTGCTTAAATTTGTCCTTTGCTGGTTTTCTCAAAGTTGTTGATAAGTGGATGTGCATATAGAATATATATAATAATAAGTGACAAAAGCTTGAATCTAGATCAGACGCCGCGTAACGCGGCGTCTGATCTGGATTCCAGCTGTTTGCAAAAGTAAGTCAAATCTTTATTTTCCCTCCCAACAGCGACTCCCTCCGATCAACAAACACACTATATGTTTCACAAGGGTGTCATTGTAGAGTGGGTACGCTGTATATCACTTTAATTCATAATTCAGTATGAATTTGCTAATAGAATTTCTATTACGACCACCTCTCTTTTACGACCATTAAACGAAGGCTAATGTTTTGTACAAAAGACAGGTGCTAGCTTAAGGTTTTCATATCACCTTGCTTTAAACAGTCACTTTTCGTAAACATCAAATAATTTAACACATTGTTGAGGTCGTGATAGAGATGCTTTACCGTACCTGTGTAATACAAATATTTATTTTATACCTATCGATAATATATAGAGATGTCTCAGTTAGATAGGTTTTATATGCGCCAGAGTTGATATAATCACGAATGATAATATCACCTTTGTAGTGACGATACCAAGTGTGCAAGAACTACCTTTTATGGCGTTAATTTTGTTTGTCTTCGCTGTAAAAACTTAATTAAAATGTATAAAATAAAAAGGATAATCAACTCCTTTGGATCTATATGAAACATTTACCACTCGAATGGGATGATTTCCGGTTCAAAAACTCGTTCTGCGGACTCGTCTATTAACCAGATGACAACCAATTTGCGTATTATAGTTTTCATATCAATGAAAAGGAATTTATTACCATCTATTCATTCTATTTCATTACTTGTAGGTGCCACATCATTCACGTTTGCTTGTATGCAAGACTGCAGTATGGTGAGTGTGTATGTTGTATCGTCGCAGCCTACCAGCGTCACTCTGGCACAACCCTTATTAGATTATCGGTATGAAACAACGGTAAACAATGGAACTGAAATTAAACTTCGCGATACTTTCAGCGTATCAGAAGAATACGATTTTGATCCATTTGTAATAACTTTAGAATCGGATACACCAATTGACGTTTATGTTGAAAGTTTCATTGCATATGAATCCGCTGGAAGCGTCATTATACCTACAAGCCATCTTAATACTCAGTATGTTTTACTACCAATGTTTGAAATATTGTTTTCGAGGTTACAGTTTCTTGTTGTTGGAACAGTAGATAACACAAGCTTGAACATCCTCTTCTTTAATGGAACTATTACACCTCTGAAGTTAAACCGCTACCAGGTGTATCGTCAGGATGTGGAAGACTACAAATCCGCATCACTGATCAAGTCATCCGAAAATATTGCAGTATTTGTTGGTATTCAATATGTATCAAATGTTGGCGATAATATGTACGAGCAAATGCCTACGTTATGGGAGCTGCAGAAAGAATTTATCGTCTCTTACCCATATCCCAATTATAAATACGGTCTTAGTATAATAACATACCGCGACAATACAGAAATAAGCATGTCTAATGGGATTTCTTTACTACTAGACCGTTTTAGATTGAGAGAGTTTGAGCTCAGTGGTGAGCCAATTGCTATAATTGCCTCATACCCAATAGTGGTCGCTGTCTGTTCTTTTAATGGATTCAACTTCCCCGAATCAATGTTTTTCGTACCAGGGTTGTCTCAGTTTAAATCAAGGTACAACATTTTCATGCCTAAAGATGATTATTTTCTGATGATCATATTCCCTTCGTATCTGGCACCAATAACACGTATAAGACTAAACCATGTCAAATTAGTCGCCGACGAAACCACAACAGTGACCGTGACTGGAAGAGGACAATACACGATACTCTACAAACAGTTATCGAAGGGAACAAGTGTAGCATACACCACTGATGGAACACCATTCGGTGCGTATCTCTCTTTAAAGGGAGTTGGATCTCATTCGTGGTTCAGTCTGTCTTATTTTTAAGAAAATATATATTCATACCAGTGTTTTATCGTGAAAAAGAACATTAATCGGAGTTTGCCTTTTTTTACAAATGACACGGTTAAGCATTACACTATGTGGACTTGCACCGATGTCTGTAAAGCACTATCATTTCTTCTTGATAATATTTATGTACGTTTTGGGAGTACCGTATACCGCCAAGTAATTGGTATCCCTATGGGTACAAAATGCGTGCCCCTTGTCGCAGACCTCTTTGTGCACTATTATGAGAGGGACTTTATGCTAAGTCTAAAACCTGATACACAGGCAGATATGATCGAAGCCTTTTACAATACATCGCGCTATCTAGATGATATTTCTAATATATTCAACCCATTTTTTGATACGTTGTTTCCTTTAAATTACCCAAAAGAACTACGCCTTAATAATACAAACGAATCAAATTTGTCGGCACCATTTTTAGATTTTGATTTTTTAATAAAGAACGGAATTGTTTCTTCTAAGATTTACGATAAACGACATGATTGTAAATTATCCTCATCTAGATGGCGATGTTCCCCGTTCAACATTTTACGGGGTTAATATTTAATATTAACTTATTCGTTTTGCTAGGGCCTGTACCTCTGTTGAGGACTACCACATTCGTAATAAAACAATTACTGAAAAGTGTCTTAAACAGGGGTACATATTTCATAAACTTCGTAAAACATTTTCTAAGTTATTTTATAGAAATCTTCCTCTCATTAACAAGTATAGATAAAACTTAAAGTCAATTCATAACTTTGCTTTCCTTTTTGGTTGTGCAACGACAGACAGGGCTTAGCACTACATGGTGATGTGTCTCAAAAGCCGTCCTTAACCGGCAGAGTTATGTCGGATTTTCGTGCTTTGCTTTTTCTCTCCCTCTCTGTCGTACCTTGAACCCATGTCTTACAGTTATTTGTGACTACGGACTAGTCGCTTGAGTACAATTTGACCGTTGCCATAGTGGGTTATTTTTAACACGGGCTTGAATGTTTAATTCTTTCCCGTGTTACTAATAATCTTCTTGTCATACAATTTTTGTTAGATGTTTTACATGTATTTACTTACTGTGTTGGCGGTCGTTTTGGTTGTAGGGTTGTGGAACAGGGTTTATATTTTATGTATTTTATTTCGTCTTTATATGAGAATATAGGAGATAAGAGTGGGGTTGGGCGCCCATAAACCCAGTTTTAACCCCCAGTGGTTATTAATAATTAATTTATTATTAATTATTAATTGCTACTGACCGTACCAAGGCGGGCTCCTATATTCACTTTACTTTATGTTTGTCTTGCGTGTTGTTTTCTATTTAGTGTGAAGATGAAGGAATGGTATTGTGCGCGCGCGCGCGCGCGCGTGCGCGCGTGTGTGTGTGTGTGTGTGTGTGTGTGTGTATGTGTGTGTGTTTGTTATTGTATGACTGTGTGTTTGTTCTGCTTGAGAGGTGGGTGTATTGTTTGTGTTGCGTGTCCTGCTTAAGTCTTTCGTATTTGTTTGAGATGCGTAGTAATTAAATAACGAGGATGTAGAATCTCAACGACTACCCATGTGCTATGTTAAAACGTTTGTAATTTGAAATTTAAGGATTTTTTTTAAACATTAGTATTTCCAGAAAACATTTCATTTTTGTTTGGACAGTATCTTATATTGACTGCACAGTTTACTTAAATGTATAGAAATTATTGAGTTATATTATTTTATAAAAAAATATTCATGTTTTTTTTTAAATGGAACTGGTAAAATGTCATGTCAGAAATAAAACGAAGCTGTACTTTTTTTTCAACATTTATTTTACTCTCAATATTTCAATAAAGTTTGACAGAGAATTAGCAGACCCGCGAACCACCTTAACAGATTGTGTCTTCCTATAAAATAACTTTCCGTACTACAATGTCATATATCAAAAGATTTGCCTCAAACTATTGCCTTCAGCTTTTATTTCTTAACTCTTTCCTCCCTGAAACTTTAAATGGACAATTCCAGTTTCCATTTTAGTCTAGTCCATTTCTGACTTTAAAGGGTTGTTTTTGTCAATGTTAGGCATTGTGACAAACAGTGAAGACCCTGATCAGAGGGCTCCTTTCGGAGCCCTCTGATCTGGGTCTTCACTGTTTGTATAGGACATGTGTACTATTCACATGTACACTGTTTGAAAAGCACGCCTATATGCGGGACTAGGGTGCAAAGAGTTAAATATAAATTTAAGGCATTGTTACTTAACCCGCTGCCCTATAAATACGCCTTTTTACGCCTATAATTTATTCATCCACTAAAGAAAATAGTTCTAATTTTTACTGCTGCAAATAAGAATCATAAGAATGTGTGTCTATATTCAAGCAGAAAATAGCTTAAAGCAGGTTGAAAGTAAAGCAGAATGTTCCATAAGGCAACCTGCTTTAAGTGATCATCTTTATTTAAAACTACAAACAAGATATGGGGTAATGGGTTAAGAAATATCAAAATGAGTGTCAGTTTGGATCCCGATCGGACGCCGATTCTTTCAGCATCTAAACGGCTCTTTTTTTCTTTTTTTTTTTTAAAACATTGACCTTTTAACCCGATCATTAAACCTGCTGCCAATCAAATTTTACAGCTCTTTAGGGTGCGATTAAAACGTAATATCTCGCCCCATAAATTGTTCGCTTCATAGAAAAAGTTCTAAAAAAGGTTTTTAAACCGGTTTTGTGCTTGTTAATGTTATGCATTTATACTCCGGAAATACATATACTCCCATGTATGTATATTCTAATTTAATCGAATTAAAATTAAATTTCAAATGACAATATCCCGCCAAAATCAGTACAGTGCTCACTCTCTTCAACAACATCCAATAGGAGACAAATATTGGTTGCGTGTTTGGAGGGAGTCGTTACAGGGCGGGAAAGAAGCTTGCATTTACAAACAGCTTTGAAATCAGCACAATTAAGTGGTCGTAATAGAGAGGATTTTACTGTATACGTATACTGAAATGATCAAATGTGTTGCTACATATACAGTGGAGAATCTGTTATTCTTTCCCGTTTAAACGCAAACGTACGCAAACGCAAAGCACTAAAACGTAGAAAAGAACAACTTTTGGACAATTCTGATATTTCATGTTTATCTTGGGGGCAAACAGTTTGGAGCCTGATCAGACGCCGGGTTACCCGGCGTCTGATCTGGCTCCAAACTGTTTGCACTGCAAATAATAGTTTTAGCGTAAACGCGTTTATTGGGAAAGAATAACAGATTCTCCACTGTATTTACATTTACAATAAAACTTGTATACAGTGACCACGAAAAAAGTTGTGTGTAAATGCTCGTTCATGAAGATGCAGAAAGCACAAACTTTCCATATTTATTTTACATGTATTTTGCATTCAGCAGCACTGTTCTTTATAAAATGACAATTGTCTTTATTGACTTGTCGCTGTATATAAACAAAAAAAACCCTAAACAAACAGCTTTGATCCAGAACAGATGTCCTGTTCAAACTGTTTGTATACTTTTTATGTTATTTATGTCAATTGTCCAATACCTCTTTCGAGAAAAACAGCAGACGACAATTTTAAGCAGACGATATTGCAGTTGCGAACATATTAGACATACTTGTCTTATTGAATAGGGAACAGAGACAAACATGGAAAAAAATTGTTGTTAGGAGGGTCGCTGTAGGTAGGTAGCACTGCATTGTACTTCATTTATGAGGTTCCGACCAAACTATGCCAGCCAATACGGGATTTTGGGCGCTAACTGTTGTGTATATTGGGCGGTCGTCTAATTTTACAAGGCTATACATATGGAACGAGAACAGTTATCGGGATAATAACTAAACATAAATACAGAAAATGGAGAAACAAAGTGCAAAACCGGATCATGAGAAAAAGTGTTTAGGTCAAAAAATGCAGATACGGGGTTTTGGATGGATACCGTCAATTTATTGTTTTTTCTTCACTTTAATATATCTTAAAGACAACAATCAACTACTTGTGCATCTTTTTGACCAGTTGCGATAGTATGTTTTTGTTTATTGTTGATTTTTCAACAGATAATATTTCATTCTAACACGACTCGGAACATCGACATATAAAAAGCATACCAAGAAACGTTGTCTAATACCCGATAATGCACTGCACCATCGGCTTTGCTATGTACCCCTTAACGCGTAATTTATGAACGAAATTCATTAATAAGGTGATGTAAACAGGTAGTAAATCTTGGGCCCATTTCATAAAACTTCGTACGACAAAAACGGTGGTAAGTCAAAGCTTTAAAATACAATTAATTTCTGATTTCTCTTTCTTATCTTGTCTTTTTACATCTCTTTGGAATCGTCTTTTCAAGACAATTCCAAACAGATGTCATAAGACAGGATTAGATGGAAAATAAATAATAATTGAGACTTTTATAATCTAACTTACGACAACATTTGTCGTACGAAGTTTTATGAATCGGGTCCCAGATCTTTAATCTTCATATTCTTTATTTCTTAATTCTATCACGACTCGGAACCTACGGCATAAAGATAAACCTCCTCAGCCATAGTATTGAACAAACACATTTTCTGAAACTATCCCGGTTTACCACATTCCTACAAATTTAATAGATCGGATGACAACAGTTGACTATTCCTACTGTGTCTTTGGTCAGGCAAAATCACCATGAACCTTGGCAGTTTAAAGTAAAAATTGAGCCACCTGTTTCAAGTTCGAAGTAAAATTCCAATCACCTGTTTAGTGTTTGATCTGTTCCATGTTGAAACAACACACAGGGTCAAAATAAATTTTGATTTCTTAATTTGTAGACATTCAGATGTTCAGACAGGATGTAAATGGTATCGTCATTCGCTGCATTGTGACACACGAGGCATTGTTGACCTATAAAATGTTTTGTTTTTGTAAAGGTTTTAGCCATTTACTCTTAAAGCATTGGGGATTGAAGCTGCGTAGTGTAAATGTAATAGCATAAAAAGTACTAGTATTACCACTGTCAACATGGCTTTTTTCTCCGGGGACAGTATGTTAAATTGAACAATGCAGCTGGAAAATAACTATCTCCTGATCAAACAAGAGGTATGCATTGGTCCCAGTTCTTGTGAACAGGTTTTAAGAACCACAAGGCAGTTGTGGTCTTTGTGATACAAATAATTCCTTCTCACTATTCTTCTTTCTGTTCAGCAAACCAAGGCTCGATCAACTTGATTAAACCAACACTTTGATCTAATTGCTACCAGTTTCCATTTCAGAAATTCATGAAACACCTCTCTTGGAAGCTGGTGCATTTTATTTAATCAAGCATTATTTGTGTGATAAAAATGCTTGAACAAGAGGACCATACTGACTCTATATAGTGTAGCTGTGACATAGGGATTTGACACAAGAGCCGCTGGGAGGGGACGATTTTGATACCAGGGTTAAGGGCTTAACAAACCTGATAGAGGTCTACTACGTTATTTTTTACAAAAATCTAGTACGTGTATGTGTCACCTTACCTTTTTGACAATTTTCATTAGTAATGTTTGACCATATGGCAAGATTTTACAAACTTTGAAGAATTTTACAGTGCTCCCTCTCTACAACAACATCGATCGGGAGTCAAAAAGTATGTTTGTTGTTACTTGAAATACATTGATGTTGTTTATGCAACTGCGGCAAGCAATGTTGTAAAGAGGGAATAATTGTAATGAGGGTAGTTGTAGGGAGGGAGCACTGTACTTGGTGATGATTTACATTAGATATCAAAGCATTGGGCATAGTGGTGTTTGACACGATGTTCTTACATGGACAAAAGTAACTTACGAGACTGATAGGGCAATGTTCATTTTTATCACAGAAATATGCTTTGTAAAACTAATGATAGATGTCTGCCATGCCGTACTATACACACAATATCTAAGCTCAGCGTTGTACAGTTTGTCATAAACTGTGTACGGTTTGTGATGGCAGGGTCAACCCTCACCCTAGGCGATGATTTAAACAAACAAGATAAAAGTCTACTGTGTTATGCTTATATATAAGCTTGGGCTTTGTGGTTTTTGACAATATTTCTTTTCCTATAGAGGATTAGTATATGCAAAACTATGAACCCCGGTTCAGGGCCAATTTAGTAATGTTGTAAAATATTGAAATACAGTTTTGAGTGTATTGTTATACTTATATTGTTTTAATTGTACTAAATATCTTGGCATTATTATATTTACATAGATGTATATACAACAGCTGCATGATGGTCAAGTTTATCTATGCTTTAAATGATGTGTACAAACTATCAAAATTAATTGTATTAACATTTGCTCTGTGACATCATAATATTTCTGAATATGTTCGATGATAACCTACTTACATATTATACAGTATAACCTATTATGTTGTAAAATAAAACGACCAGATCAGAAAAAAATTGAAAATCAATTTGTAGTAATTGAAATTGAAAAATAACAACAACTATTTATTGCCATCGATACTCAATTAGAACTTGATGTTTATATTAATCTTAGGCCTAAGAGAACCCTGGATACGTTACCTGTTTTGGAAAAATGCTATAGTTTTAATATAGTCGAAGTATATACATATGTACTAATTGTTAAATAACGATTAACTATTGATATATATAAAAGGCTTTGTACCCTAAAGGAACTTTTACTTTTGTTCGTGTCGATCAGCTATTGTTTAAGGGACAAAAGAAAGTTTCAGAGCTTTCAAAAAACAAGAGCAAGTCTTATTCAGAGTGGAACACCAATTAGGCTCTCCTATATTATCTACATAAAATGTTACATATTCAAGGCCAATTTTGTCATTTTTTGCAGTCTAACCAATGGCAACTCTTGTTTCTATATAAACCCCTTTTAGGATAACAGAAATGATTTGTTTCTATTTTTTTGCATCCATTTACTACATCAAGAAGACCAAAAAGATGAATGTCTAAACACAAAATGATATTTTGAATCCAAATTCCTTTGTACTGTACTGAGGAATGAAATCACTACCGGTCAATTTGTTTTTCAGTAACATTTAGACTCATTTGATTGATTGTTGTTTATTAAACAAGTCTGTGGGTAATGTATAGCTCGCCTTGGAAAGTTGGGTGATTAAACAGTTTGGATTCTAATTGGACGTCTGATCAGGATCCAAATATTTTGACATTGGTAGAGGGCATCTAGCGTCAAAAATCAAAATAAAGGGAAAAAAATTCACAGCATTTTTTGGATTTCCAAACTGCGATCGTAGAAATCAATATAAAAGCTCGAAATCTACAGGCCAGACAAAGATTTATGAAACTGTGGAATGGTACTTGTTCAGATAAATAAAACTTTCAAAAAACTGATTTTTGGGGTGAAATTGTCAAAATATTTAACCAAAATAACAATTTTTTTAGGATTTCAAACAGACCTTGTCATCTAAAAGAAAATAAAGAAAATGATGCACAGAGTTGATTTATATGTTATTGTTTGCTTAGATATGTACCAAATAACAGACAAAAAGTCTAGGAAAATCAAACAATGCAAAAACTGTTTTTTGGGTAAAATAGTTGAAATAATAACTGAAATCGCTAATTTTGGGGATTTCCCTTCTGTGTACATGAATATCGATATTAAAGCTGCAAATCTACAGGCTAGACAAATATGCATGTCAACTATGGATTGGTACTTGTAAAAATAAATAAAACCTTCAAAAAACTGATTTTTGGAGTGAAATTGTCAAAATATTAAACCAAAATAACAACTTTTGAAAATTTCAAACACACCCTGACATCCAAAAGCAAATAAAGGAAATGGTGCACATAGTTTATTTATATGCTATTATTTGCTTAAATATATATAAAAAACAGACAAAAAGTCTAGGAAAATCTAACAATGCAAAATATATTTTTTGGGTAAAATGATTGAAATAATAACTGAAATAGCTAATTTTGGGGATTTCCCTTCTGTTATCTAGGATATCGATAAAAAAAGCTCCAAATCTACAGGCTAGACAACTATTCATGTCAAGTGTGGAATTGTACTTGTTAAGATAAATAAACTTTCAAAAAGCTGTTTTTTTGGGTAAAATTGTCAAAATATTAAACCAAAATCACCAATTCTTTTTTGTAAAATAATCTCGGAAAATCCAAAAAAGCCAAATATAAATTTTGGGGTAAACGTATTAAAACCATTAGAGTAAATGCGAGTTTTTGGAAATTCCACACTGGGGCCTTAGACAGGAATATAGAAGCTACAAATTTTCAGGTAAGATACATATTAATATGCACTGTAGCCTTGTACTTATTAGGATGAATTAAGGTTTAAAAAAATAAAGCGTTAAATGAAAACCCATATCTTTTCACTTCACAACTGTGACCTTAGATATGAAACTAAACGTTCAAAGCCTATAACTTACACACATACACCATTTTAATGTAGCTTAGTTCGAGTAAAGATAAATCAAAGAGTTTAATAGATTATAATTTTAAGTAAAAATGGTAAACACTTAAACAAGGCACATTTTTAAAGTATATATTGTGACTTTAAATATGATTAGAAGAGCTCCAAATCCATTTGAAAGGCAACAGGCACCACCATGAAATAAAGCCTAGCACTAGTACAAATACATTATGATTTTTGAAAATAATAATCTTTTGGTGATAAGATATAAGTCAAACGAAAACAGTTTTCACTGAGGATTTTTACAGTGGCATTGAATGTGACCATCAAGGCCCTACAGTGTATTTGTTAGCATAAGTATATAAGTTTCAATGCAGTAATATACATGTATAACTTAAAATAGTTAACAAAAATACAATACATTGAGTACATTGTTACAGCAATATAATATTAATATAAAACTTAAAAATATAGTTAAGACAAATATATAAATGGAGACTTTTATAAGTAAGGATAACTACCATTTTAAATTTGTTTTGAAATTCATTACTATAGTCAAACAACTAGGTATGACGTTTCACAGGGTGGCCGATTCCATTTGTAAGGGATATCAGCTTTTCAGATGTCCTCATATCACGTTTTAAAGGAAAAGGTTTGGTTATAGGTACAAACAATAAGCGAATTAGTTATGGGAAACATAGCGAAGTGGATAAGAGGTAGGTTGAAGTATATAATCGGACAACATTTTATCAAGCACGGGTTCGAATCTCGCAGCAACCTATGATATTCTTTTGCCAAAACAATATTAAGTATTCTATAATTATATTGTATTAAGGTAATGCAGAAAGCCTCTTGAAGAAAGTGACTAAAACTTATATTGATTTTCATATTTTTTCATCGATTTGTTTTGTTATGGTTAATATGCCGCTAGAAATCAAAGATTTTCACCCCTTCCCCAGTATTGACGAACATGTGCATAAATGGTTAGTAAAATCATACAGTATGAAATTAGATAATTCGTTCAAGATTAAAAAAAGTTTGAGGTCGACGCGGGATTCGAACCTACGCTTATTAAAATAATTCTATCGCAATACATTCTGTGTACCTATACTTTACCTACTGCGCTAAAGTACTGACAATAATATGACCTTCATTTGTATCTAATAATTATACTAATCATGATTGTATAAAAATGGTCCAAGAACATGCGGAATGCTGCTCTCCTTAAAAAACGGACTCTGCTGACCTTCGACACGTCAAGCCTAGTTGTTTGACTATATATCTGTGGATATGACCAGTAAAGCCTCAAATGCACAAATAAGTCATATATTCTTTCCAATACAACATATTATTAATTAGGATAAATACAAAGTTTGAAATAACTTTTTGAGGAAAACATTAAAAAATATACATAAAACAGCCAATTTTGAATATCTGTATATGGGGGAGGATATGAATTAATAAAAAAAACAACAACTCCAAATCCATAGGCTTGACACAGTCCTTTCAAATGAGATATGTAACTAGTTTATCCAAAATCACACGTAACAATCTAAAAAATATATGATGTTTTGGAAAAATACCCCCCTCCCCGCCACCAATAAAAAAATCAAAACATACACGAACGAACAATTGTTGGATTTTCTGCGCAATACTGGTTGGTTCTGATGTCGGTTCGAAACTAATATACATGAGCTATCCTATACTTTGAGCTGTAATAATTGAATCTGACAACTGTATGAAATATCAGCAAATCATAGAATAAGCACATTGGTCATACATCGTAATTAATGTAATTAAGTGATCTGACAGTGCTTGCTATATATATGAAATAACTGATAGTATATATATCATCAAGTCAATAACAGTCAATATTCTTTTTGTGGTGCTCATTGTCTACTATCAGTGCACAATCTGATTTGACAAGCGGCATTTTAAATGCTGCCTCAAAGCTAGTACACTGGTTTAATTGTCAAAATACTGTCATTTAACCCTTATTGTGTGCGATACGAATATAGGTTGTTACTTAACCCTAATTGTATGCGGAACGAGAATATATATCATTTGCAAATAGTGAGGACCCAAACCAGAATGATTTATAGCCTACAGTACAAAGTAAACTGTGTCTTACCTATAAATTTGAAGCTTTTCAATTTATACCAAAAGCCATGTTGTGGAAATACCACAAATTCACATTTAAACTAATTGTTTTAACCAGTTTACCCCTAAATGTCATATTTGGCTTTGTTGGATTTTCTTTTATTTTCCTGTTATTTAATACATGTTAAAACATACTAAAACACATAAATCAATTTTTCAACACTTTTCCCTTTATTGGCTTAAGGCTTCGTTTGGAATTTTCAGGCCAGGAGATCTCTACTTATATCTCGAAATTTGGTGTTTTTGTTTAATTACTTTACTTTACTGCATAAATCAGTTTTTGACAGTTTTATTCATCTTTATAAGTACCATTTCACAGCGCAATTTGGAGCTTTTATTTTGATAGCCACCATTACTGTAGTAAAATAAAAAAGAGCTCATTTACATTTTACTTTTCAACGATTTTACCCCCAAAACCATATTTGGTATTGTGTGATTTTCCTAGATTATTTTTCTATTATTTTGTACATATTATTGCATATGATATCAAATAAATCAACTTTGATTTTGATGGCAGAGATTATTTATGAAAATGCCAAAATTTGGTGATTTTGGTTTAATTATTTAACAATTTAACCCCAAAAATCAGTTTTTGGAAAGTTTTATTTATCCTTACTAGTACCATTTCACAGTTGAAATGATTTTTTGTCTAACCTGCATAGTTGGTGTATTTATATTGATATCCACGTTCACAGTAGAGACATCCAAAAAAATCACGTTTTCATTTATTATTTCAACAATTGTCCCCAAAATTCATTTTTAATGTTTTAGTTATCCTTAATAGTACCATTTCACAATAGAGATGTATAAGTATCTAGCCTGTAAATTTGGAGCGTTTATATTGATAACCAACGACTCAGTACTGAAATTCCTAAAATTGGCGTTTTAATTTATTATTTCAACATTTTTGCCTAAAACAAAACATATTTCGCATAGTTTGATTTCCCTAGATTTTTCTTCTGTTATTTGGTACATGCCCTACCATATGAAAACACAAAAACCACTTCTGTGCATATTTTCCTTTATTTGGATGTTTGACACCAGGGAATCTCTACTAAAATCTCCAACAATTGGGTTTTTGTTTAATATTTTCATGATTTTTACCAAAAAGAACCATTTTTTGAAAATTGTATTTATCCGAATTAGTATATTCCACAGTTGATTTCACTGTCAGTCTAATTTGTAGATCTGGGGCCTTTATGTTTATACCCAGGGTCAACGTATGGAAATTCCAAAAAATATCATTTTCGTTTATCAATTCAATCATTTTACCCCGATAAATCGGATTTCGTATCGTTTGATTTTCCTAGATTTGTTTTTAATGTTATTTGGTACATATTGGAGCATCTAAAAACAAAAAAATAATTTCTGTGCATTTTCCCCCAAAACTTTTAAATGCACTCTACAACATTCGCTTCTAAAGATTTTAAGCCTTAATGTCTTGAAGCTAACGTTTATATTGATATTACAGAGAACAATATCGACGCAGACGAAAATATGGTAATGAAGTGGTAAAACCTTCATGATCAATTTGAATGAGCCCGCTGATCAGAGTTGACTATGTTGATCTTATCATGTCAATGGCCGGTACATGTGTCTCATTAACATATCACTATGCGTTTGAACACATTATATGTGTAAACCCCTCTTATACAATAAATTGACAATAGAAACATCCCTAGACTTACCACCAGTGTTGTTTCGTAGGTAGGTATGCAATATATAAAAGAAAGCTAACTTGTGCAGTTTACTTGTAGCCCTAATTTTCTAAATTAATTTGCGATCTGCTTGAAAACCGTTGTCTTCATCTTATTTTACATTCATTCATTATAACAATTGGATGCTTGTGTGTCAAAAAGTATGATCTAATACTGCCCCATCACTTCATACTGTTACGAGCCAGGCGCAACAGAAACAAACAAAGACAGCAGCAAACTTTACAAACTTTATTAAATCAAAATTACAAGTTGAAGAAACACGTAAATACCTTTTATTTAAAGTCGGAAAATTCTCCAACTGCCTGTTCTATTAAATAACAACACACCGCCTTTTCACGTTAATGTCCCACACTTTTAATAATCGAGATATTCTATCTGTATCGAAGCTATTCACAAGTAAACGTCTGGTGCACAGATGACTGTCATAAGATCCAAGATAGAGAAGTTAATTTTATGTCTATATAATTATTATATTAGACTATATACACAGCTTTACCATTCTAGAAAGGTATTGAACAGTCATATAATTTGTTGAGGATCGTGTGATTAGTTGTTTACCATAAAATTACTAAATATAGACTTTCAGGGGCATTCTGTCAACAAAATTACGATCATGTGACTTAACTTGTTTACCAGTGAAGATAAACTTTTAGAACAATCTATATATTCCAATACTGTTTAGTGATGTTCTCTGCTATTCCATGATCTTCTAGAATATTCTAAAAGCTTCTTAATGTTCTAAAGATATAATTTACGCATTTTAAAGCATTTACATAATAAGAAAACAACAAATTTAAATGACAAACATGTTTACATAACAATGCATACCCACTTTTTCTTCTAATTATTGAAAAACTTTGAAAAGTAATCTCCACCTAGGAATAGTACATTAAATAACAATGGTATTTCCCGGACTTCTCCAGATGTGAGCTTGAATCAGAATAAAAAATACAGCAGAATGCCATGAAGGAGCAGTTTGCTTTTTTCAGTAAGTTATAAGTGTTTACCTACTTACAAAGTGGCAGACATGCTATTTGGTAAAGGGTTAAATTCAAGAAAAAAAGTATCAAAATTACAGTAGATTATGTAACAGCAACAGCTTCGTGTGTGTCTATTTGAATTCATGTCGCTTAATATGAAATATAAATGAGCAAACATAAAATCTATTGAACCCTAGTTGTGTTCTTTATCAACAGTGTACTATGGGAGAGTCCATTACTTCCATGCAAACCGCTACGACTACAGTCTATAGGATCACTTTGACTTGCGACTGCATTATGTATCTTTTGCAAAAAATATAAACATATACAACTATTTAGACGAGAGTGGGATGTACGAAATTGGAAAGTACAATTGTCTCTTTGAAGTTTCAGGTTTCAATGAGATGACATGAACGAGAAGAATGCAAAAACCGTCCACGTCAATGCGGCTGTCTATTTTTATGATTCACCGACACTTTTTTCTCGTTATTCCTTTAAAAACTAAATCTTCTTCATACAACGATTATTCGTTTTATGGACAGACACAGCTTAAAACCCAGCTTCATAACTTGCTAAATTAGTTAACCCTTTCAACACTAAGTAGAAAACAGTTTGGAGTCTGATCAGACGCCGGGTTACCCGGCGTCTGATCCGGTTCTAATCTGTTTGTAATTGAAATAATAGAGTAAACGCGTTTATTGGGAAAGAATAACGTTTTCTCCACTGTATCCTATTATCTGCAATGTAACGTTGATACATGTATTTTGAAAAACTAATGTATATAGTTCCTCATGTTGCACTTCGGTGCCTGAGATAAATAAAGGTAATGTTGTTGTTGTTGTTAAAAAAAAGAGTAACTATTATGGATCATTACAAAAGTTTGCGGATCTTTATAATAACCAAAATATAAACCAGTCTACTTGAAATTATGGGTAGTTTAATACTTGCCGAATAAGAAAACAGTACAGACTCTGAACAAATAGGATCTGTCATGAGTCGATGTTTAAGACAAGCTGATCTCAAACGAGTCTAAAATTGAAATGTTATTAAGCGAGCCTTGGGGAGCTTAACAAAATTGTTATTTTTGACGAGTTTTAGATCAGTTTGTCTTAAACATCGACGAGTGACAGATTCTTTTTCTCACATAAACGATCTTAAGTTTTTTTTAAAGCAATAAGCATTTTTGGGAATAGTGACGTTTTTGTGACGTCATTCAAATTGATCTCACACATGTTGGAGACAGGAATATTCGCGATCGTTGTTCGCTATTGAAAACAGGGGTAGTTATGTGAGAAAGTGGGTTCCAAAATCAACCCTCTGATCTAGTTCTACGCTGTTTGCAAATGTATTGGATATATTTCAAACAGGTCCATGGTGTTGAAAAGTGAAGACAAAATTGTCCTTTACAGAGAAATAAAATATTTATTTCATACAAACGAAAGTCTGTTGCACTGACAGAGACCAAAAATTAACCCTTTACCTGATAGCCTATTTCTAGTACTTAAGATAGGTGACTACTTAAAGCAGGTTGAAAGTAAAGCAGAATGCGCCTTAGGGTGCATTTTGCTTTACTTTCAGCCTGCTTTAAGCTATCATGTGCTATAATATAGAAAATATTCCCCATAATACATATTCATTACTGGTTAAATTGGAACTACTTTCTTCAGCGGATGAATAAGTTATATCCGCTAAAAGGCGCTTCTATTGGGGAAAGGGTTAAAACAATGTTATACAACAGATTTTAGCTTCGTGGCAAATAACAACACATTGAATAGACTTCAAATTATAAAAGACTGACAAAATGAGGTTTGATATTGGGTCAGTGTTGTACTTTGTTCAAATTCCGATATTAGTCACGGATTCATCGGTCGTAAAATATAGAAAAATACACCACTCGCATGCAAGATTTGCTTCTGTTATTCTTTCACTCGAGACAAGTTCGTTGATTTCGTGTACAACACTGTGCGATTAGACAGACGCGTGTGTGGCCGCCAGCTTTAGCCGTCGAGGAATATGTGAGCTGAGTGAATACAGATACGCTAAAACAATATGGGGAGGTGGATGGAAAATATACGTAAAAGATGGTATGTCACTTTTACACCAAATAATGCTGATCAGCTTTATAAACTGTTTCACGATTCAGATAATATATATTGTGTTTATGTACAATTCAATTGTTCTCCACCGAGTCAAAACTTGGTTTGAAGAGAGTAAGCAGCTATTCAAAAGAACATTTAATTAGGGTACAGCCGCTTTATAACGACTTACAACCACTCCATCGAAGGTAAATTGATTGTATAAAATATAGATGAGAGCTTAACCCATTCACTCTCAATGACGCTTTAAAGCGCGTTTGCAGGGGCGTCCGTGGCATAGTGGTATAGCCGTCTTGACTCTCATTACTAAGCACCTCACTGCTGCGAGTTTGAATCCCAGTCGGGTCGTTCGGATTTTTCATATGAGGAAGCCTTCCAGCTAGCTTGCGGAAGGTCGGTGGATCAACCCAATTGCCGATTTGTGTCTGAAACAGTGCATAAATGGCTTCTGGAGTCTCCCCCTGTAATAAGCTTGACGTCGCGATATGACTGAAATACTGTTAAAAGCGACGTAAAATCATTACAAATTAAAGCGCGTTTGCAAACAGTTTGGATCCTGATCAGACGCCGTGTTTTAAACTGTTTGACACTTTAAGTTATACAACCTTAAAACTAATTTTGAAACGTGTCTGGCAGACAAGAATAATTAAATAGACGGCAATAAAGCAAGGAAGGGGTAAAACTATTCCGAATAATGTGATCGTGATATGGTTAAAGCAAGGCAACAGTACAAAATAAAAGCACTGTGGAGCTTATATTCCCTGCCGCAGTGATTGTATTCTAGAGAAAAAAGAGAAAACTTTATTGTAGGCGGAGGGGGTGCAAATGGTGATCACTTTTCTTTAACCCTTTCCCCCATAGCCTTTTCTAGTTTTGAAAATAGGTGACTACTTAAAGCAGGTTGAAAGTAAAGCAGAATGCGCCCTAAGGCGCATTCTGCTTTACTTTCAGCCTGCTTTATGCTAAAATCTGCTAGGCTATATAAAATATTTGTAATGGTAATTGTTCATGAGGGTATAAACTGGAACTATTTTCTTCAGCGGAGGAATAAATTAAATACGCTAAAAGTCGCTTCTATGGGGGAAAGGGTTAAAAATAAAAAGTGAGAAGCCTTTACAAAATGTAATAAAAAATATATTCAATTTTGTACACGCTGATTCCTAAACAAGACTAAGATGAAGCCTTTTTCTAGCATGTTTCAGTATATCAGGGGCAGATAACTATTTATTCAATTTTAACAGTAATTATACATCTTTAAGAACTTATATTAATATACATTGTGTGCAAGTATTATGAAAATGAATGCAAAACTGTATATACTATAGTGTACAAACGGTTAAATATGGCATGTTCAACTCATCAACTTTGCAGCGTTCTTGACTAATTTGCCCGTTTTGAAATAAATGAACTCATTTGAAAACCAAAAGCCATATATTGATAGTTGTATAAAGTATTTATCAAAATCTGTTTACATTCTTGCCACAAGTAATATTTTGGGACAAGTACTGCATCCTTTCAAGAAATTATTGTATGCAAGTGTAATCAAACTTTTAAAACTCGGGTTTTGAGAGGGAAAAATGTTTAATGTGGCTTTTTTTAATTAATCAAGGGCAGATAACTCTCGTCTAATTTGCACATTTCGATAATAAATGAAATCATTCTATAAAAAAATAGTCATATACAGTTTAAAAACAATACATTGGTACACACTCGAATGTAAACAATGCGGTAGTGGCCCAATGGTTAACACCTTGGACTATGGTACCAGGGGTCGTGAGTTCGATCCCCCGCCGGACCAGCGGTCTGACTAGGGGATTTTTTCCGAATCCCTTATGATGTACAGGAATGTCCTTGAGCAAGACATGTACCGCGAATTGCTCGTCTCTACCCAGGGGTTAAATTGGGTACCTGTGAGGGTCTGAGCCGGTACTGCGGCTGCTTTAGCGCCATATGTTAGCAGTGCTCAATATTGTAGGCAAGATGGCTCAATGATCAGGGGGTAAATGTACAGTCGGCTGAGCGGTCATTCGGACTGAAAGTAGACTTTAACTGGTACTTTACTTTTTACTTTATGTAAAACGTCATTAAAATGTATATAATAGATAAAACAAGCAATTCCTTTGGATGGATATGAAAATATATCACTCAAATGGGATGCTTTTCGGTTCAAAAACTCGTCCTGTGGACTCGTTTTTAACCAGATAACAACCCTTTCACGTGTTATAGTTTTCATATCAACCCAAATAAATTTATTTACCTTTATTTATTGTATTTCATTCCTCTTAGGTGCCACATCGTTTACGTTTGCTTGTATGCAAAACTGCAGTATAGTAAGTGTGTATGTTGTATCATCGCATCCTACCAACGTCACTCTGACACAACCCTTATTAGATTTTACCGGCAAGAAACAAAGGTAAACAATGGAACTGAAATTAAACTCCCCGATGATTTGAGAGTACCAGAAGAATACGGAATTTTTCCATTTGGAATCACTTTAGAATCGGATACACCAATTGACGTGTATGTTGTAAGTGTGGATCCATATAAATATGAATCCGCTGGAAGCTCCATTATACCAACGAGCCATCGTTCTACTATCTTGTTATGATTGGTTTAGTGAGAGAGCACAGTTAGTTGTTGTTGGAACAGTAGACAAGACTAGCTTGAACATCGTCTTCATTAATGGAACTAAGACAACTCTGAAGTTAAGCCGCTACCAAATATACCGTCATACTCTATTATAACAAGAACGCATATCCGGAACACTGATTACGTCATCCGAAAAAAATGCAGTATTTGTTAATATTCCATGTTTTCCATTTTATCAAATTTCGTGCGATACATTTTACGAGCAAATGCCTCCGATAAGAGATCTGCAGACAGAATTTATCGTTTCTTACCCATATCACAGCTATTGGTACAATCTGCAAATAATAGCAGTCTACAACAATACCGAAATACGCATGTCTAATGGGATTTCTTTTATACTAAACAGTTTGACAGTTAGAATGTTTGAGCTGAGTGGTGAGACTATTGCTATAACTGCATCAAAACAAATAATGGTCGCTGTCTACTCTGTTGGAGCGTTTATATACTATTATTTGGAATCAATGTTAATCGTACCAGGCTTGTCGCACTTTAAATCAAAGTACAACATTTCGTGCCTAACGATGTTTATTTTCATTGTACGCTGATGATCATATTCCCATCGTACCAGGCATCAGTAACACGTATTCGACTTAACCATGAGGAAATGGTCGCCGACGGATACAATTCGGTGAACGCGACCGGAAGGGGAACATACACAATACTTTACAAAGAAATATCAAATGGAACAAGTGTAATACACACAACCGATGGAACACCATTCGGAGCGTATCTCTCTTTAACCCTTTCCCCAATAGAAGCGACTTTTAGCGTATTTAATTTATTCCTCCGCTGAAGAAAACAGTTCCAGTTTATACCCTCATGAACATTTACCATAACAAATATTTTATATAGCCTAGCAGATGTTAGTTTAAATCAGGCTGAAAGTAAAGCAGAATGTGCCTTTACTTTCAACCTGATTTAAGTGATCACCTGTCTTTAATGTTAAAAACAGCTTATTGGGTAAAGGGTTAAGGGGACAGGGGTACACTTCGTGGTTCAGTCTGTCTTATTTTTAAGAAATAATAAATTCATACCAGTGTTTTATTATGAAATAGAAATATGGTAGCAGTTGAGATGCGTATAAATTAAATCCCGAGGCCGTATAATCTCAACGAGTACCTGTGTTCTATTTCACCAATCTAATAATTTGTTAGTTCGAACATTCCACTTCTATTTACCTACAATTTTCACAAACGCAACGGAGCTACATTTCTTTGTGCAAGCATTTTCGAATCAATATTACATCACGTTTAGATGTACATTACAGCGCAAGCATGTTTTTATAGAGAATTTCAATACATTTACATTCCTTTCTTTGTTTCTATTGTCGTGTGTGCAACGTGTTTTAGAATCATCAGTAAAACACGACTTCAAGGGGGAACAGGAAATAAACGGTTCCAATGTTTGGTCTTTTCGCAATTTTGATGGTCTGATAGTTTAAGTATAAACCAAATGAAGTTCGTCCTTGTCAAAATAGACAAACGTCACACCAGCATCTTACTTTGGTCCTTTGCGCTTAGCAATAATAACAACAACATGAATCGAAAGGGGATAATAATTGAAAGTACCGGGCAAAATGCTTCATTGAATAACCGTACGTCATTTCTAGTCTTGTTACTTAAAAGTTGCCACTTGAAGCTTGATGAAAAAAAGAAGAATGCATCTCAACTCTTCAATGCATAACCCCGAGTATAGTGGTTGTTTTCAAATATTTTCGATCCTAATCAGACGCTGCTTAAGACAAGGCGTCCACTACGGCGCGGACAAGACGCAGTATACACATTCAGTAAACGCGCAGCCCTTCTGCATATGTTCAAACATCCTTTGTATTGTCTTTATCATTACTGAACAGTTACCAAATATTCTGCACCTTCCGAGGGGTAACATTATCCCCTTCGAAATTATCGTCAAGAGCAAAATTTGGACGCGGAAATGAACTTTTTTACTGTTTTCGCAACCAGTCTGCATTGTACTGCCGACATCACCAGAACATTTGGCTTATCCTAAAGCATTCCTGATCTTTTATAATCGCTCATGAAAGCTTCCGCGATACGGAGACCTTCGCTGACCGATAGGAAAACATGCGGAAGACAAGCGAAAGGCACCCCGAATATTTCACTAAAGTGCATAGCCGGTGCAGCTCTGTAGAAACGCCATGAACAAAGATTCACGTGTCTGTTTTTGTCCTTCTATGATTGAAATGTACGGTGGTTATTATGTGTCCCCAGGACTTCCTCAAGTATGTCTGCAGACAATATGCAGAGTATGGTGGCAGAGGTTAACAGAAGTGCAAAAAGTTGGGTATTGTTCCGTACTTGACGCGGAAACTATGCCGAAATGCCAATTTTGATACCACAAACCTTCCTAATTTGTCCGCTCACTAGTGGATGCCACGCCTAACGCGGTCCCATAAACTGCTTGACTCGCATTTCAATATGTCTTCTGTATATATACTAAACTTTTAAATTGAATAGACAAATGTTTCAAATTGATGTCATCGTGGTGGAAAAGGAGTTCAAGCAAGCAATGTAGATTAAGGTCGACCGCCGCGTCAAAGAGGCTGCTGCTGTTTTTGATATATGTACAATGTTTTACATCCACATGCATCTTAAGCATTTGATGTAGCTTTATCATTATATGGTACTTTGACAGTGTGGACCAACTTCAGATACAGCGCCTGGGATGAAAACAAAGCTGACTCTGTATAATGTTGCAAGGCAGAATGACTGGCTGTTTCATGGTACGACTCATATATATTTCGGGTTTTCTATGTGAAATTTAGTTTCAAAGCGTTGCCCCTCTTTTCCGTGAAGTTTTTATGTTTAGTCTTCTATGGCATTTGCTTATGAATCGACTGTAATGAAACTTTATATAAAAATACCATACCACAAAAATGCAAACAGTGTTTATGCCTTTATTGACTAATATAGCATTGCGTAGAAAAGGAAAGAACCTTTTAATTCTATACTTCTTAATTCTTAGTTCAGTTATTTTCAGATTTGATATGGTGATACAAGAAATTAAGGGATGTTACAAAATAACTAAGGGTTTTCCATGTGACCCCCTTATTTTCAGAGTTATGTCCCTTTACCCCTTTATTCACTTGACCTTGTTAAGATTTTCTTATATATATTTAACACCGATTTTAATGAACTTGCTATAAAGGTTCCATAGTACAATAATTAAAAAGGGAACATGTTTCAGTTTTTTTGCAATTGATTTTAGCAGATTCATGCTCCTTTGATAGTCAATTATGGCTTTTGTGTAGAAAAAGAAAGAATCGTTAAAGTTCTCTTAGATATTACAGTGTGATACAAGAATAGACATTTTTTTTATGTCACACTTTTTATCAGGCATTCCCAGCTCACGACTCCCTTTTGACAGATTTTGTAGAGTCCTTCAAGAACTCATATATGTCTCTATCACCAGGTCACCCTATACATTTTGGTATAATTTTCCGCTGTTTTCATTACAACTGTGGTACCTTAGTTTAAACAGTATTTATTTCAAATGTTTTACATACATTGTGTCATATTTACAGAACATAATGTCAAGTAACATTTAAATATGGATTAGAAAACAAGTTACTAAAAACTTACGTGAATTCTCCTCCATAATGTGGTACCTTGTCAGCAGGCTTAATCACAATATAGCCGGACTTACTGAAGCTCTTAACCCCTTTTAGCACATATAATTTATTCCTCCGCTAAAGAAAATAGTTCCAATTTAATCAGTCATGAATATATATATAGTAAAGTGAATGTTTCCTATGTTCTAGCACATGGAAGCTTATAGCAGGCCGAAAGTAAAGCAGAATGCGCCTTAGGGCGCATTCTGCTTTACTTTCAACCTGCTTTAACCCTTTAATCAATATAGTCTGCCTACGGATCGAAAATAAGGCTCTGGAAAATGGGTCTCATGGCATGTCGTGTAGACGGGCAACATCCACTTGATTTATATTCAGCATATGTATACGAACAATTCTAGGGGGGATGTAAAGTTCTTAGGCGCGTATTAAGGTCAGAAATAGGTCAAAGGTCATTGGGTGCAGATTTTTGCATACCATAATATAAACCTAACTTTATTTACATTTCAAATATATCAAATGAACTATTATTGGTTACAATTAGTTCACAAATGTCTGTACTTGCTAAATATTATCAAAAAAGTAAAATATTACTGTCAATGTCCTTTTCCAGGGGCAATAACTCTGATTTTCCTCATTCTTTTATATATTTTTTATAGTTATTCTTTCGTTATTTTTGTCTGTGTTCTTATAACATCAAATTATTTTTATGTTTCTTTACACCTTTGACATAAAGTAACAATTCTAAATGCAAATGGAAGTAAATATTACAGTCAATGCCCTTTTCCAGGGGCAATAACTCTGATTTTTCTCATTCTATTTTATTTTTTATGGGAATTTGTTTTCGTTATTTTTTGACTGTTTTCTTATAACATCAAACTTTTGTATGTTTCTTTACACCTTTGACATAAAGCAACGATTCAATATGCAAATAAAAGTAAAAATTACAGTCAATGCTCTATTCCAGGGGCAATAACTCTGTTTTTTCTGTTCCATATCTCCTTTTTAATAGGAATTATGATAATTAATTGTTATGCCAATTGCAATCACTCATAGATAACCTAAAAAACTTTAATTTATTGAATGTATAATTGGTCGAAAAATCTAGAAATAGAATTTTCGTGACAGAAAAATCAATTATAAGTCACAAACAAGGGCGATAACTCTTAAAATAAGCCAGTAAATCACGTATTCTGTTCATTTCTGCTATAATAGCTGGGCACATTAGAGAAAAAATCATAAACTTGATATACAATCATCAAAGTAGGTTTACATAATATACTGATATGGCCTTTCTTTCAACAAAAAGCCCTTTTGCACCGTAAACATTCAAAATGGCCGCCATTTTTCAAGATGGCCGCCATTTTCGGTTCTCATATACCATTTCTCTTCTAACATTTGACATGTATGACTAAATTTTATACTTTTGGTGTTGAAATATGTTTTTAAGCATTGGCAAGGTAATCAAGAAAATTTTAAATTGATTTGAAGCTTACTTTAATGCATAATGACTAATGTTTGAAAAAGAAACGTGTTTGCTTTAAGATGACCGTTACCTTTTGCACTAATGATTAATTTCGTTTCTTCAATTTTCTCATACATGACCATTAGTCAAACTTTCGGAGTCAAAGATAGTGTTAAAAATCACTAATTTTGTGATTGTATATTTATTAAAGAACTTGTTTAATTGGGTATTGACTTACTTTTGGCAAATACATATACATTGTATATATATATATATATATGTGGTTTATGAATAGTAAAGTAGTAAATCCTGTTTGTTGTTGTATTATTGCTTATGATGTGTGTATATATTCATTGTCATATTCACAAATTTATTAATCTGAACAAAAGCGGCAACATCGAAAATACAGGCATCTGTCACTGCAATCAGTTTTCTTTAGCGCATACGCTTAATCTTCGCAACTATATGTATTATCTATATCCAATAAATAGCAGCCTAGTCTAATGTATCAGCAATATATTTCCTTCATTCACACTCTACTGGACACTTATATTATTTTGCGTAATGCCACAAAACACAAGCTATTTAGTATGCAAATAATTTCGTGTGTTTAAACAAAGCTGCTTGGCTTTTAGGAATTGCGAAGTAAGGTTTTTTCCACTATCAGGCAAACACATCCAGTCCAACACAATAATTGCATTATATACAACTTATCTAATGGCTTGTCATACATAGCAATCGCAATGTTTTCAAGACTTTACTGTTTCTACATTTTAACTAATAGTAAATAAACAATAAATTGCAAATGTAAAATATTTTCCATGAAATGCATTCGATGTGGTCCATGCAGCCTTTTCCCTTTCCATATGAAAACCATCTAATACGAATTAACAGAACACGAAATATAATGCGTTGATTGTGTATGTTCAGATCTCACAGGGTCAATTAACAAAAATATTAACTTCATTACGGGAAACCAGCTCAAGTTTGATTGTTGTACAAAGGAAACCAACTCTTTCTGTATACCAAGATCTTTTAGCAAAGGTAATTCTAAGCCCTTGCTGCACTGGGCGGTTTGTTAGATGTATTTTGTATTTCGACAAGTGAAAAATCGAAAGACGCATCCAATGCTGTAGAGACCAATTTGTTCAGACAGCGTTAAAGGATGCTGAAACAAAAGACATTAGCCATATTTTGTTGGACGCGATGTGATTGCAGAACCCTCTCATTGGTTTAGGACTTTACATATTATTGATTCAAGGAGGGCAACACCGACTATTTGCTCCACCCAAAAAACAAAGTCAAAGACATTAGCAAGTATTTATAGAGACACGAGATCAGACAAGCAACACGTATCGAAACAGATAAGACCTGACCTTATTAAAGCTCGAGAAAGATCTCAAGGATGTCAGACATTCGGAGAGTATGCTCAGGAATTTGTTCAGTCGGTATATTCCCATTTCACAGGCACACCTACTCGCAGTGATGTCACATTTGATACCTTGGGAGCAGGTCTATCAAAGCTGCCACTGGAAAAAATCACAGGTCCAGAAGACCCACTACCTGGACCCACTACCGCATGTCAGAGAGCCATACCTTGTGCTCGACGAGAAGTAGAAATACATGCACATTGCCGAGTTTCTATCATCTGAATGACACATTATTACCACAAGGGTTGCTTGTTGTAGCAGATGGAACGTTCGTAGGCGTTATACATGTAAAGTCATATAGCTTCCATGCTGATAAGTTGTCGGTCGTTAATAAAGAAGCTGACAATAGAAGATATTCCATGCTTAGGATGCTGTTGCAAGCGGGTTTGATCGTCTGATTGTTATATGCAGGGACACAGACGTAATACTGTTGATGCTTTGTAGGAAATGACGTGTTAATATGGATGTTATCCGGTACAGCAAAGCAAAGGGGATGATTCCTTGTTAACAAAATATATGAGGCACTCAAGGTCGACAAAACATCATAGGTTTCCATACCTTAACTGATTGTTTCATAACGAAGCATAATGCATGTCTTAGTACATCCAATTGGTGATGAAAGTTCTGTAAAGTTATTCGCAAGTTTGGTCAAATGATACCACGAGTGTATGGTTTGTAATTGTTCTTCTTCGTTCAAATATCTCTAAAAGGATATTGATATTGTAAATGTTCATTTGTAAAACTGTACGTTAAAGTATGTGAATAATTATACAGAATGTTTACATCTAAATCATTTGGTATGTGTTAAAAATACACGTATACAGGCTGTAAAGCACAACTTCCCGTCACAAAATTGTAAATACACCATGTTTTAGCCAGATACATAGTAATAACCCTTGGATTTGTCACAAAACCAACGATAACATTTTATAGAAATTCGAACCTAACATAGTCATCCATTATGTATGTTCATGTCAATACAGTGTTCCTAAGAAAGTAATACTTAATATAATGATACTTTCCCCAAAGTGAATTTAAGAGAAACTCATTTGGCATCGCACACAATCCAATCTTTTGGCTTATTTAATATAACGGGGTTGTCTGTATTTATACCCTAAAACGCATATTTCAGTGATGAATTTCCATATTGAATTACTGCTTCATGTCAATGATGTTTATATACATGTACATAAGGTAGTTTGATTTTATAAGAAAACAGACGATAAATAATAAACAAACAAACAAAAAAACATATTAATATATATACTGCTCTTTTCTAATAAAAAACATAAAAAAGAAAGAGAAAAAAACAGAGTTATTGCCTAAAGAAAGAACAATGACTGTAAGATTACATTTGATTTGATTGTTTAATTGCTGTTTTATTAAAATGTACTAGGTAAACCCAAACAAATTCGATATTATAAGAAAACAGTAAAAAATAACGCAAACAATTCTCATTAATAATTGTTTAATTTGACTCATTTTAAAAATGATTTTACAAACTTACTATAACAATTTTATAATCTTGGTAATAATATTGAAAGAATTTCCATGTTTCCGTGCATCTCAATATTGTATCATTTTTATTGTGAATATAGTTATTTGTCTTTCTCGCTTTGTAGGTACATTAATATAATTTCATGTGAGGCGCTTTTGAACGCACAACTCCTGTGTGAAAAGAGCGCTATATAAATCGGGTATAATAATAATAATAATAATAATAATTAAATATAAAATAGGAATGGAAAAACAAGAGTTATTGCCCCTGGAAAAGAGCACTGACAGTAATATTAACTTTTATTTGCATATTGAACTGCTCCTTTATGTCAAAAGTGTAAACAAACATAAAACATTATAAGAAAACAGTACAAAAAAACGAAAACTAATTCCCATTTAAAATTAAATATGGAACTGCAAGAACAGAGTTATTGCCCCTGGAAAAGAGCACTGACAGTAATATTAAATTGTATTTGCATATTGAACTGCTCCTTTATGTCAAAAGTGTAAACAAACATAAAACATTATAAGAAAACAGTACACAAAAACGAAAACTAATTCCCATTTAAAATTAAATATGGAACTGAAAGATCAGAGTTATTGCCCATGGAATAGAGCATTGACTATAATATTTACTTTTATTTGCATATTGAACTGCTCCTTTGTGTCAAAAGTGTAAACAAACATAAACACATTATGAGAAAACAGTCAAAAAATAACGAAAACAAAGTCCTATTAAAAAAGAGATATGGAACAGAAAAAACAGAGTTATTGCCCCTGGAATAGAGCATTGACTGTAATTTTTACTTTTATTTGCATATTGAATCGTTGCTTTATGTCAAAGGTGTAAAGAAACATACAAAAGTTTGATGTTATAAGAAAACAGTCAAAAAATAACGAAAACAAATGCCCATAAAAAATAAAATAGAAAGAGAAAAATCAGAGTTATTACCCCTGGAAAAGGGCATTGGCTGTAATATTTACTTCCATTTGCATTTAGAATTTTTACTTTATGTCAAAGGTGTAAAGAAACATAAAAATAATTTGATGTTATAGGAACACAGACAAAAATAACGAAAAAATAACTATAAAAATAAAAAAAAGAATGAGGAAAATCAGAGTTATTGCCCCTGGAAAAGGACATTGACAGTAATATTTTACTTTTTTGATAATATTTAGCAAGTACAGACATTTGTGAACTAATTGTAACCAATAATAGTTCATTTGATATATTTGAAATGTAAATAAAGTTAGGTTTATATTATAGTATGCAAAAATCTGCACCCGTTGACCTTTGACCTCATTTCTGACCTTAATTTGAACTTTTCGACTTTACATCCCCCCTAGAATTTCTAAGATATGTTCACTGAACACGAATCAGGTGGATGTAACCCGTCTACACGACATGCCATGAGGGGTCAAAAACGGTCAAAATGTTGGTAGACTAATAGCCTGTTTCTAGTAGTTAAGATATGTGACATATTAAAGCAGGCTGAAAGTAAAGCAGAATGTGCCCTAGGGCACATTCTGTTTTACTTTCAGCCTACTTTAAGTTACTATCTGCTAGTGTATAGAAAATATTTCTTATAGTACTTATTCATGATAATATAAAATGGAACTATTTTCTTTGGCGGATGAATAAAATGAATGCGCTAAAAGTCGCTTCTATAAGGGAAAGGGTTAAGGGTGTATCAATGTCATGACTTTGGGAAATTTTCAAAGTATATGAAAACACTCTATGATGGTTTTGTATTGAAGAGCTATTTAAGATGAATGAAAAAATAGAAAAAGTGTACATTTTGGTGAACAACAGTTGATTCTACGGCCATGTAAAATTTACCCCACCCACTTCCTCTTATTTTGTCCTTTTCAAACAGCCCGCTTCAATAAAATCCATTTTAAATGAAAACAAATATGATAATTTGGTTTTGTGTTATTTATTTCCTATCTATGGTAGTATTTCTTCATGCAAAAACTAATTTAAGAAAAAAAAGGCACCAAAATGTGAAATTTATAAAGCTCTAAATAGCATCGATATGGTACTTTTTGGTAAATTTTGTAAGGGGAGATAACTCTTTTTACTTTAATAATTCAAAATTTTCAACACTGACCTTTCAATTTCTTTTCATATTTTGAACTGCCTTAGCACGGGCTTTCATCTGGTAGAATATAAAAAAGTCTAATACTAGAACTACTTTATTTCCAAACTTTTTTAAATGTTTTCCTAAAATAAAAAATCTAATAAAATCATGCCCTATACAAAGCATATTTTTGATATTCAAGGATCCATATTGTTCAAACCTGGTCACTGCTTTGTCTAAATTTGGTTTCTATACGTGAAAATACCACCATAGACATGAAATGAATAATGAAAACCCAAATTATCATGTTTGTTTTGTTTTGAAATAAATTTTACTGATGCTTGTACTCTGAATGGGTAAAATTTGAAAAAAAAACCCGTCCTAATTTGACATACCTTTTTCAAATCGCTGTAGCTAAAAAAAGAGGACACCACCATATATATTTTTTTCAATTTTTCATTCATTATAAACAGCTCTTCCAAAAAAACAATGTTAGAAAAAAAGTTTGATACTTTTAAGAATTGGCTTATGACATTGATACACCCTTAAGTGGTCACCTATCTTCAAACCTAGAAAAAGGCTATCAGGTAAAGGGTTAAGAGAGATACGTTAAACGTTTGACACAGTCGACACTCGATACAGTGTTCCTTCTCTACAACAACACCTATTGAGGGGGCAACGAATGTGCGTGTTGTTCAGAGAGAGTTCATAACGGGAGGGAAAATAAAACTTTGATTATATTTTTTCAAACACTCAATCAAAGGCCTCGTAACGCGGCGTCTGATTTTGGATTCAAGCTGTTTTTACTCGGCATTACATATCGTATGTCAAACAATCTACTCGTAGCAAATGTATTTTTCTTTACCTTGGAATTTTCGGAGATGTAACATCCCCTTCATCGGCGAGACTGTATTAGTTCCAAGGTTATAAAGCGTTTTAGCTGAGTGTGTTCTCAAGCATTTGATTGGTCAGATTTGAGCCTAGGCTCAAATATGACCAATCAAACTTGAGCACGACTTTAGACTCGAATGGAAATCTTTATAACATTGGACCCCGGCTTAAGGTACATAACCGGCGTGTGGTCATGTGATGCGAGAATATTTGTGTTTGGATCGCACCTCTTGGATGTTTTAATATACATTTCAGAGAATGTACAATGAATTTAAATAATTGTTTGCATTGTATTGTCACATGGTTGGAAGAAAATCTCTTACAAATGGATAATTCTATATTGGTGTGAACCTTCGTGGTCTACTGCACTTAACCGGTGGAAATATTTAGTTTTCTAGCGTATGGTGTATTTTTTGGGTTTCCAAACGAATGTTGTATTACCCTCATCCGTACCTTTGGAGTCCCATGAACCCCAACGACTTTATATTTGCTTCATAAAAAGTGTCTAACCTTATAACGCTTTTGTCGATTTTAGCCATTGTTTCTATGGTTGCTTTGGAAAACGTAACAATTGGGTCAATTTGCATGAGGTTTATTTGCCACATACGTCTGGGTATCAGCCGGACCCCAGTACATTAAAGGCTTGTAAAATGTAAACCAGGTCATATGAACAGCGTTATTTGTTGTTCAAAACAATAACTGATTACTGTAAATCAACAATACTAGTTATCAATTGTGTGATCGAGTTATTTCCCTTGATATTTATAACCAGGGACCCGTTTCATAAAACTTCATACGACAAATGTTGTCGTAAATCAAAAATTTAGAATACCTTTAATTTCTTATTTCTCAATCTAATCCTGTCTTGTAACATCTCTTTGGATTTGTCTTTTCAATGCAATTCCAAAGAAATGTCACAAGACAGGATTAGATGGAGAATTAAATAATAATTGAGTTTTTTCTAATTGGACTTACGGCAACATTTGTCGTAAGAAGTTTTATGAAACGGGCACCAGCAGTGGAACCAGTGAGTCCAGGAGAGTTAGCACTATGGTGCAAATACAATTCTACTAGACCTGGGGTCCGTTTACTAAATTACTTACGCGAAATTTTGCGTAAGTCGAAATTTTCAATTTTAATTTATATTTTTTATTATCATTTGCTACAAACAGCACATAACCAGATCAGAGGACGCGCTTTTAGCGCGTCCTCTGATCTGGCTATTTGCTGTTTGCAAACGTTTATGATCGAAAAATAAGAGATAAACGATTTTGACTTACGCAAAAAGTTTGCGTAAGTTGTTTGGTAAAACGGGCCCCTTAACATGGCAAAAGATTTCAAGAAACAAATAAGCGAATTGCATTCTTTAATGTTCTGATCCTTGCTGGAAATTTCCACAGCAGTCGTGATCCAAGTTTTGTGACCTTGAGCTTTGTCCTTGACCTTATTAACTTAATAATGATCTATTGTAAGTACATGTAGTATCTTACGCTCCTACGCCAACGCTCTAATCTCATTTTCCAGTGTACAATTTTAACTATATAACTACAGAATCAGAAAGATGTGCAAACGACAAGCTTGTTTGAAGCAGTTACTAAAGGGGGTAGGTGCATGTTTGTGAAATAATTACCATATTCTTCAAACTTTGCAAGAAGATAGTAAAATAAATTTCGTTGACAAAACTGGTATGGGTACTGGACCGTGTTTTCACAATTTGAGATATTTTAAGACTATCCCCCACCCCTAAAATTGAAGCTTCACAAAAGCTCATACTTTTTGTACTACGTTTTTCAAGTACAAGAAATGTCCTATTTTGTATTTCCATAGTGAGAATAAACCCTAGATAATGTTTAGTCAAGATTAAAGCACAGTGAAAATTGTCATATGAATTATAGCAAACAAATTACCGTTTTTTTATTATATGTTTTTAGTCTCGCAAACATAAAGTTTTAATGAAAAAGCAAATAAAAACACGGGGGTCTTATATAAAAATATAGCCAATTTTATTTTAAAAAAATCCAATTTTCTCATTTTTTCACTTTTTGGTGTATTTTTATAAAATATATATATATATATACTTTTTATAAAAGTTCAATTGATCTTTTGAATTAACTTATGATAAAAAAATATACTGCCATGAACATTTCATGCTTATATTCTGAGAAATTGAAATGAACCCGGATGTAACAAAGTGAAACCTACCTATGAAAACGGTATATGCTGTAAACTACGCATCTGACAAAACGGTTCAAAAGTCCCGTCCGGTACGAAACCCCAATTATTTTTCGTGGAAATAGTATTTTATGATCATATGCGCTCACCGAAAATGAGTTTTGTTAATTATTTAATCACATACACGTGCAAAATATAGAGATCCGTAAAAATCGTACGGCCCACTGGGCATATATTTTATACTAATTCTCGAATCACCAAAATACTGTACTACTCTTGACTGCAAACCAGTAGCGCGTTCAAGTACCGTATCGATTGCATCAGAAAAAGATAACAATTTTACTAAAACGACCGTTTGCACGTTATCGATTGCGAACGACACAAACGGCCTCAGAGGTAGTTAGCCATCGCCAATAAGGAAAACAAAATGGTGACCAAATAAATGTAATAAAACCAGCGAACAGTCCCGACTTAATTTCTCACCAATTTACCAACATTATCCGATACTTAATGTATCAAACAAAGCAGCTTACATCTAAGCAGCTAAATCTTATTTTTATATGCGGTATAATTGATGCATTTCAGTTGATTAGTACACTTTTGCTTGTGTTATTTCGATGCGTACATAAATCTTTCGTACCCTTGAAAAGTTAAAAAACATTGGGGCGCAATGAGTTATTATTGAAGAGTATTGGTGAACGTTAGATGTCGTACTATATGGGTTGTTTGCATCGGTAAACGTTGCTGTTCGCTGATACGGTACTTGAACGCGCTACTGTTAAGAGTATCTAGACAAACATAGATCACAACTAGGTATTGAAACATTTCCAAGAGGCCTAAAAGCATTATCCGAGCAGCACTGCAAACTCAGGCTGCAAACAAATCAGGCTACGTAGAGCTCTTGTATTAACAGTGACTCAGATTGTATTTCAAATTTAGACGTTACAATGATAATGACATCATGTTGCTATAATGACGTAATTTTGAAAAAGAAACTAGATTCTAAATGTCAAATGATCATTTTTAGTCAATTAGAACAATTTTAAATTAAATATTAATTTAAAGTTTAAACATGGTATCAGAGATGTCTTTTCACAACACATTGATGTTGTTTTTCTTTATTTTAGTTTGATAGGTGTTTTTATCTACGGATGAATAAAACCGATTAACACCTATGACGAATCGTTTTATAACACATTGATGTTGATTTTCTTTATTTTAGTTTTATTGGTGTTTTTATCTATAAATTTATGAATAAAACCGAATAAAACCTGTGACGAATGGTTTTCCTAAGATCCGAGTGAAAAAGTGAAAGTAAGACCGTTCGTATTTTCGTGTCATTTTATGTTTATGTGATAAATAGGAAATCAAATTCGTGTATTTTCAGTCGTGAATTCATTGAGCTCGTTGGATAAAATCAAGACTGAAAACACACTCATTCAATATCCTATATATATTTTACGCCATCTTAAAATGTTTTAGGACATTTCACCATGCGTTCTAAGACAGGCCAACATCTTTAAGTTAAACATTCTAGTGTCTAACACAATGTTTTAATGAACAGCTCTTGCCCTTACGACTTTTGCGTCCTTTTAGACAGTACGGTCCAAGTAAACTGGCAATGTTTGGCATATCAATCCATGGGCTTGTGACATGCGATCTTCATACCCCCTCAATGGTGCTGTATATTTGGGAAAGAATTTTATGTCGAACGAGAAGTAAACCAATAGTCAACTTACGTTTGTTAATTTATGACTCATTAAGTTAGCAGTCGACGCAATATTTTCAAAACCCTTTTTCTTATAATTCGCTACTCTTTATTCAAGACATTCTATATAACGGATGCATGTGGGGATCAACAATGAAACCTAGCCAGATATTCCACTTGTAGTTACAATGATGAATGGATAATATCCTCCGTCTGTGTTTGATGGCAATGACTACCGTTTTATTGCCTCATATGTACCTTATATTTATGACAATTTCTCGTTTTTTCATACATGTATCATCATTAATGCAGTCGACGGAGATCACCGAAAACATCTTAAAATTCATTAAAATTAGAATGTAGGTAAACCGGCCTGTTTTCAAATCAGTCGTATTTGCAAATTGCATAATAACCCACGTAAATGTTCATTTAAAATATTTTGACCATATTTTGCCATTTTCTCAAATAGTATAAAAATGTCTGTAAAAGGTACACAATTAATGTATTAAAATATATACCCAATGACAAATAGTTCAAATTTTCCCATCTATACGATTTGTACACAAGTTATTTTATAAATTTCAATTTTATAGCAAAAAAGCTTAGTTTTTGTAGTATCAAAGTCACTGATTGCCATAGTAACAGTGAGAATGATGTTACAGTGTTATTTCAAACATATGGTATAAACGAACACATTAAAAGTTCGGCAATAGTTATGTCATAAATGCCTACCTTCACTTAAAAAAATAGCATAAAAGGAACAATGGAACCGAACATTTTTTAAATTGTAGTCTTTAAAAGGATCGGATGAGGGTTGAATAACCCCTTTATTGTAATGTGATGTTTTTATTTGTTTTCTAAGAAAAAATGTGTTCTAGGCGGGCTCCTATATTCACTTTGCTTTATGTTTGTCTTGCGTGTTGTTTTCTATTTAGTGTGTAGATGAAGGAATGGTATTGCATGTGTGTGTGTGTGTGTTTGTTGTAGTATGACTGTGTGTGTGTGTTCTGCTTGAGAGGTGGGTGTATTGTTTGTGTTACGTTTCCTGCTTGAGTCTTTCGTATTTATTTGTGTTAAAATATCCCCGTATTACAGTAAAATGTATTTATTGGTTTTCGAAACAAAACGTGTTCTTTGTTAAATAACCCCCGTATTATAGTAAAATGGATTTATTGGTTTTTGAAGCAAATCTTGTTATGTGTGAAATAACCCCGTTATAATAGAATTATGCATTTATTGGTTTTCAAAACAAATCGTGTTATGTGTAAAGTAACCTCCTTATTACAGCATTATGTATTTATTGTTTTTGGAAATAAAAATTGTAATGAGTTCAATAACCCCCGAATTACAGTATAATGTATTTACTGGTTTTCGAAACAAATTGAGTTTTGTGTTAAATAACCCCCTTATTACAGTTATATGTATTTATTGGTTTTCGAAACAAAACGTGTTAAATGTTATATAACCCCTGTATTACAGTAATATGTATTAATTGGTTTTTGAAGCAAATCTTGTTATGTGTTCTTGTTATGTGTAAAATAACACCGTTATAATAATTATGTATTTATTGGTTTTCAAAACAAATCGTGTTAGTGTAAAGTAAACTCCTTATTACAGTATTATGTATTTATTGGGTTTCAAAACAAATTGTGTTATGTTTTAAGGAAACTCCTTATTACAGTATTATGTATTTATTGGTTTTCGTAACAAATCATTTTATGTGTAAAGTTACCTCCGTATTAAAGTCTTATGTAATATTTTGTTTTATAAACGAATTGTGGTTTTGTTAGTAATCACCTTACAACAGTACACTCAGAGGATCTTCTAACCGATCAGTCAGATTTAAAGGTTCTACTCTAAAAACTAGTTAATCCGGTTGCCACAATTTATATTTTCCAAGAGACGAAGAAAGATTTATTTACATCGATCAAGAATTTTGGAAAATATGAATCAAACTGTAACCTAACCGTAAAATGACAAGTCACAATGTCATGAATGACATTTGTCTATTGCGCTACTAGTTTTCAACGCGATATTGGTGTCATATGTAGCACTTAAATGATTACTTTGAAAAAATGCTATCTAAGTATTGATGGAATATTGTTAAATGGCACTGAAATAAGAATACTGAGGCAATTCGTGATATGTTTTCTTATAATATGTAAAATACCAAAAATGCAACTAGCTGTCAGCAGTGGCTTAGTGACATTTACAGAAAACTTAAAGAATGCAACCCTTAACGGTTTCAGCGACGTGCAATGTTAATGAATCAATAAAAAGGTGATTTTTGAGCCGCCAAGTTAAAAGTTTGCATTTAAACGATTGGCGTTGGTGCCGTAAACGCAGTTAGGTTTCGTTATTTTGACATATTCGACGGTCCAGATATGCGCGAGCAGTCACCTAAGATACGTGGAAACATACAAGCGAGTGTGTGGTGACAAAAATGAAATAATCCGTATAGTGAGTTTTTCATCTGTAGGCGCTAATGACGTTAGTCCCTACACTTCCTTCGGACCAGACAAAAAATCCCCTAAACAAGCAGATATTGTCGAAAAACATGTCAGAGTGCGTTGCAGTTGGTGAAATAAGATGATGATGTTTAATATTTAGCTTATGTAAACGATTTTAGGGCACCCAGGACGTAAAATGTCCAAACCGTTAACGTGGTATTTCACGTTGGCTCTGAATACAACATTTCGAGTGCTCTTGTGATTAGTACAATCCGCATTTTCGACATGTTAAATGTTTTTCTGTTAGGACGATTGATGACCAACAAATAATCAAAAGCCGTGTTAACCAATGTCCCCATACACGCTTCGCACGAACAAAATACCTTAATCGTCGAATTTGGAGGTGTGACGTAACGAAGAGAGAGACTCAAAATTCAATAATTCGATTCAATGCACATTCAACCTAGTATTTGAAACAAAACTGACTACATCAGTGTGCCATTTCTTGTTTCAATTAATTTGAGTTTAAAAAGTGATCGGTTAGAAGATCCTCTGAGTGTATTTATTGGTTTTCGAAAAAAGAAATTGTTAAAAAACATTACTCATTTGGTGGTTACACCTATTTCGGTAAAAAGATTTGAATTAAAACTTGCGATGCATATATCTAAGCAATGGGGTCATTTCGCCTTGTACGACACGGAACAATGGCGCGTAACCACTCGCGACAATGCTCGCATATCTGTACGACCGTAATAGAATGCACGGCAATCGGTATCCGACCATCACCTGTTGACGAGCCTATAAAGGATCAGCATGGACCCAAACTATCTGCATCATGCTATCTTATTACAGCATCATGTTATGAAACTGCAGTAATTCTTTCTTTGCATGCTAAACATGCTGAAGATGACTGGAAAGAAATATACAAAGGTCGCAGGTTAAGAAAGGGTCGATCTTTATTGGATGAAGCTAAAGAACACGAAGGTCTCACATCAATCCTCTTTTTGTAATCAAGTAGAGCCAATCGAAACAATAGGTTGCATACCGGTTCAGGCAAAGTCTTGTACCGGTTACACAGAGTGGTGCTTGATCGCAAAAGAGCGAAGTTAAATTGCACGGATCGACTTCGTATCGAAGACGGATCGAGCAGCACAACCATGCGCGCAATCAGTTCTTGATCGAAAAGACTATATCTCGCTTAATTCAGTTCTAGATGCGACTCTCCCTCGACCAAAGCGTCCTGTCTTCGATTATGCCCGCTCTTTTTCTCGCTTTGTGACTTTTAGGTCAAATAAATACGAAAAGACTCGGTTTTTTTGACTTGTCAAAAAATCAAGCTACGACCTTGTTTCAGGGAGATCAATCCTCAACTATATGCGATCACGGAAGATCAAGCTGATACCTACCCTTGGTCAACCGTTGACTGCGTGCGACCTGCGTCGACCAAGCCACGCTCTGAGATCCCAGCTCAGTATTCCTAAAAGATTTCCAGGCGATATGACCCCTTAAAGCGTCTCATGTGAGGCCCGTGTCTTATTTTTGATTTGTTTTGAAACATTCCAATAAATTTGAGAGTTTCAGGGTCTCTCTAGAAACATGAAATGGCTATGCCACATGTTTCATTGTTTTATACTTACTTTTACACACAGTGAGAACAATGATGTGTTTAAGTAACCCCTTATTGCAGCATTATGTATATATTCGTTTATGAAACATTTTTCGTGTTATAAATGAACTCCGCTACATTACACTGTTATGTATTTAATTGGTTTTCAAAAAAAAAGTGTGCTTTGTAATAAGTAACCCCTTTATTACAATATTTTGTATATATTGTTTTGTTTTAGACAAATTGTTTTTGTTATAAATAAATCCAGCTTCTAACAGTGTCATGTAAATATTGTTCTTCTTGTTAAATTGTATTTTCCTATAAACTAATCTACCTTACGACAATGTAATATATCTATCGTTTTTTTTCTGAGAATTAAAAAAACGTTTTCCTTTAGATTTAACCTTTCACTGCCATAGCGGCATCCACTTTAAACAATTGCATTCTGCTTTCATTTCCAAACTATAAAACTAAGGCTTTTTGACTAAACAAATATTGAAATGATAATCAAGCAGTTTGGTCCCTGATGGTACGCCGAATTACACAGTGCCTAAGCAGGTTCTAGACGGTTTGCAAATAACCATAGAAGTCGAGGTAAGGCAGTAATTAGTTGAAACAACATTATTACTTATATTCTGGGGGCAGTAGGGTCCACCATGTACCCCACTCCTTAAAGTGTTATTCATGGGTATCAAAATGTGCAAATGGGTCTACTGAAACAGAATCGCGAATGTACTTAAAACTCTTTTAGGTTATGTGTATTTTTAACCGTTTCCATGGCCAGCCCCACTTTTTGTTATAATTATCATACATAAAACATCATCCATATCACAGCCATTTGATGTTCTAAACGTATAAAACTGGTACCAAATTGAATATAAGACATTTAGCCTTTACTTCCATTTATTAGTTTTAGAATACCTCATTTGCATATTCATGAATATTGATGTGAACATTAAATAAATGAAAAAATATAATGTAAACTTTTCACCTTTTTATCCTACAAATATCAGAAAACAATTTTAAATGTAGTTTAAAATAATAACAATATACTTAGAAAAAAAACAAACTAATTTTAGGACCAAAAAATTAACTTTAAGTAATTTATTTTAATTGGTCGATGGCAACCCCACATTTTGGGTTATAATGGCCGATGCTAGCAAAACTACACATCCCATATTCAGTATTTGTCTTAAACATACATGTATATATTTTGTACCAAATTGAAGATAATACAAATTGTGTTTTTATGTGTAGCCTTTACATTGAAATAACCCAATTTGCATACTCATGAATATTAATGAGCATATTGGAAATAGTAGCGAAAATATAGAAATAACTTAAAATTTTCAATTTTTAGCATTCACATATCAGTAAACAACTTCAAATGCAGTTTGAAAATAATGTCAATATCCTAAGGAAACAAAGCATTTAATTTGAGGAAAAAGCTCATCGCGATTCTGATTCAGTAGACCCTTCTAAACATGTTGGTACCAATGACAGTGTGGGGTGCATGGTAGACCCTACTGGCTCCATGAGAATTATATGACTATTGATTTTTCTAAACAAGTTTTTCTTTCTTTTGATTAAAACCTCATTATGTAGTTGCTGTTTTTTTCTGAACAAATTGTTTTCCTATAAATATCCAATAATTGAGCCTTTGTTTTTTGTTTTATTTAGATTAAATCCCCTATATATCTATTGATGTTTTCAAAACTATCTGTTTTTACTATAAATCTACCTTTAAACCCGATCCATAACCCTGCGATTTTAAATTTCATGGCTTTAAGGACACGATAAAAACGTGTTACCTCGCCCATTGATTTACCGATTCATGAGAGTTAACGTTCTTAAAAAGGATTTTAAACCAGTTTAATGCTTGTAAAAAAATAAATAAAGAAACGAATTTATATTAGGATACTATATGAGCATATAAAAACATGTTTGTAACGCGGCGTTTGATCTGGGATCAAACTGCTTATCAATAGTTTTTATGTCTTTTTCTGTCAAAATGTCCAATATGTGATTTTGTAAAAAATTGTAGACAGCAATTGTTAGCAGGTAGACCATATTTATGTCGCAAAAAGGTTGAACATAATTGTCTTGTTTAAGGAACAGCGACAGAAATTGTTGAAATCAGGGAAACATTGTTAGGGGCAGCTGAAGGGAGGGAGCACTGTATTGGACTTTATATATGGGGTAGTGGGCAAAATATGCCACAAATATGGGATTTAGACCCGAACTGTTGTGTATATCGGCTGTATACACGAAACGAGAACTGTTATCGGGCTGATAACTCAACAGAAACACAAAACAAATGAAGATACGGGTCATGAGAAAAGGGGCTGAGGTAAAACATGCAAAAACGGGGTTTTGGATCGGCACCTTCCAATAATTGTATTTTCTTACCAAATTATACTTCATTCTAACACGACTCGGAACATACGACATATAGAAAGCATATGAAGAAACGTTGTCTAAAACTAGATAATGCACTGCACCATCGGTTTTCTATGTACCCCCCAACACGTAATTTATGAATGAAACCCCTTAAATCACATGATGTAAACAGGTAGTAAATCTGACATTAAAACTACGGATTCTTTATTTTTTAATTCTAACACGAGTCGAATAAATACGAAAGAAGACTCAAGCAGGAAACGCAACACAAACAATACACCCATCTCTAAAGCAGAACACACACACAGCCATACCATAACAAGCACACACACACACACACACGCAATACCATTCCTTCATCTACACACTAAATAGAAAACAACACGCAAGACAAACATAAAGCTAAGTGAACATAGGAGCCCGCCTTGGTACGGTCAGTAGCAATCAATAATCAATTATAAATTAATTAATTATTAACAACCACTGGGGGGTTAAACCTGGTCGAAGCCTTCGGCATTAAAACAAATGATATTGATACAAGTTGTCTCATCAGCGATAAAGCACTTACCCCACAGCCATAGTCTGACACAAACAAGTTGAGACTATGCCGTTTTGCCCAATTCCTACAAATGTCTATGGTGCCATTACAAGTTCTGATACTGACAAACGACGATTCCAACTGTCGTTTCATTAAGCAAAATCACCAAGAATCATTACAGTTGAAAGTGAAAATTGAGTCCTGTTTCACTGAGCTCGAAGTAAAGGTTCAAACATCTGTTTATTATTTTAATTTGTTTCCTGCTGAAACCATCCTCAAACCAAACACATTTCACATTTCTAAATTTGAAGACAAAGGCTCTTGGTCGAATGTTATAAAACGTTTGAGCTGAGTCTGAATGTGTTCTCCAGCGTTTGATTGGTCAGATTTAAGCCTAGGCTCAAATCGGACCAATCAAACGCTTGAGAACGATTTTAGACCCAATTAAAAATCTTTATAACCTTGGAACCTGGCATAAACGTGTGCGCCCATAATGTAAATGTTATCGTTATTGGCTTCATAAAGACAGATGAAGCAGTCATGACTTGCAATTGTTGTCAACGTAGCTTATTCGCCAGGAAACACATGTTTTATTTCACAAGTCGTGTTAGAATCGAAATATGTGCACGTTTGTCCATGGGATCACAATCAGTAGTTTGGATATTGGTAATATGCCTAATATAAAGGCCTCGTGATCTAATGTAATGACTACACATCTCAACTCCTAACTGTGATTTAATGCGCGAAAATGCACAGATACAAATACAAGGTTGTTATTTACTTAGTATAGATTCACTCAAGTCTCATAACAGTATTATGTATTTATTGATTTCTAAACAAAATGCTTTTTCCTATAAATTAACCTTCCTTGTTATCAGATTATATATTTGTCGTTTTTGAGTTTTTGAGACATTGGCTCAGGATGAGCTATTATGACCTTTCTCTGGCCGTTGCCCGGTGTCCGCTGCCAAGCCTCCTGATTCCTTCCAGATACCTGATGAATGTTGTGCCCATGAATCGCGGACGTCTTTGTTCATCTGCTACACTTCCGGTTATGCGGTACCTTACCAGAAGCTTAGTCATTAATTTCCTCTGTAGCCGCTATTCTGCGAGATGTAGTGGAGGGCAGACAATGCTGGTATCATATCATATCAGAAAAAGAAAAAGTGATACATGCGATCCATTTCATTTTTTTCCAACTGTGGAAGTCAGCGCGTTAAATATTCAAGCGAAATTTGTGAAAAATAACACGCGTGCTACCTACCCTGGTTCGAGCTCGTGTACCGCCTACATAGAAAGGCTGACTGAACATCACTAAAACCGGTTTGTGTGCATGAAGAATCTCCATACACACCTTTTGGGGTGTAAACAAGAATTATTTGATACAAAACTCGAATTACATATGGTATTTATGTTGGAGTACTTAGCATTTTTGCTGAGTATACATGTTATGTTTCTGATATGCGCATACAGAACTTTTTCTTGCCTCTCTGTGTATTCTATGAATAGCATAGCGAGTTAAGCGACGAATGATACATCCAATCTGTGAACAGAGGTTACGGTTTTGGACTAGCATGTTAACGTCCCGGGAACGATCCCCGACCGGGGTTCTTCATAACACCCTATACTAGCATGTATGTTTCTGTTATGATTTCTTACAAGAGTCTATCGTAAAGTAGGGGCTCGTCCGGGATGGATATAAAATGACGAAATGTCGTTTAATATGCCGGAAAGGCTCAAATGCCAAAGTAGCTTCGTCCGTCATCATAAATGATGATTTTGTTAGAGGAGGGGTGTTAAATTCCACACTTTCTCTTCTTTGAATTTTCTATAAATCGCAGAGCGAATCTATTTACGAATTATAAACCCAATCCTTAATGACAACGTTAGGGGGCTTCTCGGTTCGATCCTTGCCCTTGTTCTTCATAATATTCACTCTGGAGTGTTATTTTTAGCCTATATAATAAGTACTTGAAAAGTATTCTGTTCCAAAACAACTAACAGAATCCGGGTTTTTTCTATTGTTTTTGGAGAAAATTTTGAGGGGCCTAGCGAGTTTTACATACGTCACCTACTGGTCAAATTGTAATAATGACAGACTGATACAGCTACTTCTACAAGCAACAGTCGACATATATGCACTGACAAATGTCAGGTATAACAAAACAGTTCTCCAGGTTAGCTATATAGGTCATCTTGTCTAGACTTATTCTCGTTTATAATTCATTGATTTTCCTAAACAAATTTGTTTTTCACTATATATATACCTATTGGTTTGTCGATTTCCTTTAAATTACCACTTTGATAACAATGTTATATATTAACAGTCGAAATTCGATACTTCGTACTCGCTTAAGGGGGTAGGTGCAGCTTGGTAAAGTAAATACCAAATATTTCAAACTTTGCATACTGATAGTAAAATTAGTTTCTATGACAAAACTGGTAAAAAAAGTGGGGATACCGGACCTTTCTTTTTCACAATTTGAGATTGTTCAAGGCTACCCCCTTAAAATTGAAGCTTCATAAAAACTCCTACTTTTTTGTACTACGGTTTTTCAATCTTTATTTAAACAATCTATTTGTACCAAAAGTATCCTAATTTATATTACCATAGTAAGAATAAACCCTGAAAATAATGTTTTTTCAAGATCCAAAATAAAAATATTTGATTTCCCCAGAAAGGAGTAAAATTTACCCCACCCACTTTTTTATAATGGGAGAATAAGGCACTATGAAAATTGCCCTACAAATTGTAGCAAACTAAATACCAAATTTTTTATTTGTTGTTTTTAGCCTTGCAAACAAAAAGTTTTAGTGAAATAGCAAATAAAAACACAGGGTCCCGTATCTTTTAAAAAAGATATAGATCATTTTTTCTAGAAAATCCATTTTTTCTCATTTTTTCAAATTTTTGTGTACTTTTACCAAAAATATTTATTTTCCAAAAAATTTCATTTTATCTATTGAGTTATCTATAATTTATACTAAAACTGTACTACCATGAAAATTTCATGCTTATATTCTGAGAAATTGAAATGAAATCGGATGTAACAAAATACAACCTACCTATGAAAACAGTGTATGCTGTTAACTACGAATAGGACATAAAACTTAAAAAGTCCCTTCCGGAACGAAAATCCAATTTTTTCCCAGGAAAATAGTGTTTTATTACTGTATGCATTCACCAAAAATGAGTTCTTACCATTTTTTTGAAAACGAGTTCGTAAAATTTTTCGGAAATTTCATAATGCTCAAAAAGACAGGCCGACATTCTTAAAAGTTCATGAATTGAACTTCGACGAGTCGATCTCGCTGAAGTCGAACATACCGGTATTGTAAAGTAAACATGTTCGACCTAACGCGAGTTCGAATTATCGAGTTAAGACTGTGTGTTTATTTGTTGTTGTTTTTTCAACCTTCCTTGTTACACTATTATATATTTATGGATTTTGCTAAACAAATTGTGTTTCCTATAACGCTTTATGAATCTGGTAAAATAATAATAACGTGACATCTGTAGTAACAGGGTTTTCAAAACATGGTCACAGTATCAAACAGTATGGATCCTAATGAGACGCTGTGTACTGTGTACCGGTACTGTAAAGTTAACATGGCTAAGCTATGTTTGTGATTTTGAATTATGGGTATGTTCGAACTAACGTGAGTTCGAATTATCGAGTTTAGACTGTATGTTTATGTTGTTGTTTTTTAGACAAATGTTGTTTATTATCCATAAGGTTTGACCTGTCAGTCATCACTTTCCGTCAACTTTCGTTGGTACCATCGGAAATTTCCGGATACTTTATTTATAGATCAATGCAAATTTCAGGTAATATACTTCAGTGGATAATCTAACACCACTATGTCGCAATAGCTTAAGTGGATAGCGTCATTGACTTGTAGTGCTAAGGTCGTTGGTTCGATTCTAGGCACTGTTTTGTAAACGTCTGTCGAGTTCAGGTATTTTTTTCCTATAATTATATATTTTACTAAAATAAAACAGTATACGTTTGTGTAAAAAGAAAACTTGCTGCTTAATGAAATACAGAAGTAACAAAGAGTGGTTTCTAGCAGAGAGTGCTTTGCATGACGTAATGTCGCTACAGTGGAGAAAACGTTATTCGTTCCCAATAAAGGCGTTTAATATAAAACTATTATTTCCCCGGCGTCCGATCTGGCTCCAAACTGTTTGCCACTCAGATCAACATGAATAGCACAAAATGTCGAGAATGTGTCCTTTTCTATGACTATTGCTTTGCATTTTCGTTTCGGTTGCATTTAACCCTTTACCTGATAGCATTGTTTCTAGTATTGAAGATATGTGACTACTTAAAGCAGGTTGAAAGTAAAGCAGAATGCGCCCAAAGGCGCATTCTGCTTTACTTTCAGCCTGCTTTAAGCTATTAACTGCTAGAATAAGGAAAGTATTAAATATGACACATATTCATTACGGTATAATTTGGAACTATTTTCTTCAGCGGATGAATAAAATGAATGTGCTAAAAGTCGCTTCTATAAGGTAAAGGGTTAAACGGGAGAGAATAACATTGTCTCCAGTGTATAGGGACCTTTCTATCCAAGTTTCCTTAGGCAAGTTCGCTGTACTTTATTTTATACAATTGCATGAATATCATGGTTTGTATGTGTCTACCATAAAAAGTTTAAAAAGACACATCAAGAAATATTACAAAATAGACTCTATCGGGGATCGAACCCACAACCCTTACCTTGGTAGCGCAGATACATAACCACTGAGCTATTACCGACTGTACTTATCTTTATCAGATACTATAATCAAATTCGAGTCATCGTTGAATGGCTTATTTACTATACACTGTATTGTTGTATTGGTTCCGGAAGATAAAAATACCTTACGGAAAAAGGCGGAATATTCATAAACGTACAGGTCAACCCTTATCGACAATACCTATAAATCAACCTCCCTGTTTACACTATATATACACATAACCTAAAAGAGTTTTTACACATAGAGTTATGATTTTTTCTAAACAAATTGTGTTTTCCTATAAACGCTATACGAATCTGGTATAATAACAACAACGTTACATCTGTTATAACAGAGGTTTCAAACCATGGTCACAGTGTCAAACAGTATAGATTCTAATGAGACGCTGAGTTACACGACATTTCATCAGGATTCAAACTGTTTGCGTAGGTCATAACAATTGCACAGCTAGATTTTGAGTAAGTTAGTACAAGTATGTGTTGTATTGAAGAGTTTTTCATGACTCTGAGCAAAATTTGTTTTTACCTGTAATTTTCGGAGGTATCGCACCTCCTTCGTCAACACTATGAGCTAGTTTGGTGGGTCACATGACGTAAGCAAGTCACGTGATCTTGAGAGGAGCCAAACTAGCTCATAGTGCTGACGAAGGAGGTGCGATACCTCCGAAAATTACAGGTAAAAACAAATTTTACTCAGAGTCATGAAAAACTCTTCAATATGTCAAATCCTGAGCTTGGAAACAACCTATTTAGTTGAAGTATGTGTTGGTACCGACGAATTTTTAATCAGTTGATCGCACTACGTAGAATACCAATAATGTCCGATCCATGATCCGATGTTATTGGGGCATACAGTGCTCCTTCTCTCCAGCGACACCCAATGGAAGACGCAGATTGTACTATCATAATAGTAATATTAAAATTTCTTTACTGTTTACTTTGTTGTTTCATTGTTTCCTACCTTTATTGAACTGCGAAGGATTGAGAGATAGGTGATCTGGGGCCCGTTTTACTAAACTACTTACGCAAAATTTTTGCGTAAGTCAAAATTTTAAATTACAATTTATATTTTTTATTATCACTTGCTTCAAACAGCAAATAGCCAGACCAGAGAACGCGCTTTTAGCGCGTCCTCTGATCTGGCTATTTGCTGTTTGCAAACGTTTATGATCGAAAAATAAGAGTTAAACGATTTTGACTTACGCAAAAATTTTGCGTAAGTTGTTTAGTAAAACGGCCCCCTGGGTTTTACGCCACTGCGATACAATGTAGGCCACACAGCGCCGAAAACAAAGAGGGAGATTATGATGATGAGCAATGATTTCAGGAACATGATTTCGGTTAATCTCATTCGCTGCAAAGCAGTGCGTGGGATCACAGCCACCGATTTGCATTCTTTTTAGTTCTTGGCGAAGTAGAAAAGCTCAGTCAAATAAACAAAAGCATCACCTATGAATAGATGAAACCGTTCAAATGTTCAATTGGTTGACAGATAAAAGCACCTTAAAGACTTTCTATCGAATACTTGGTAAAGGCTTCGTCATATGGTTTCTATTGTTTTAAAGATTATATTTTAAAAAGCATTAAATGGTAAAGTATTTACATATTAAATGTAGTAGTATAGTAAGGACCATAAATAATACCTACTTGAGGTTGAGACTCCCCCACCTCGTCTGACCTAGTTACATCCTTTACAAATTGCATTCCTGTTGGATGTGCAATTATCTTATGTAAACAGTGTAAACATATATCAAAGGGCTATCATATACTCATGCATAACAAACTTTACACACAAGCATAACGGTTAATAGAACAATCGTCTTATGCAAACAGTATAAACGTTAATTAGAGGCTTCCATCTACAAACAGCATTACCGTTAGGAGTAAAATCGTCTTATGCAATCAGTATAAACCTATATCAGAGGGATTTCATCTATTTATCCGTTACAACCTTTACAAACAGCATAACTGTTAGGAGTGTAATTGTCTTATGCAAACAGTATAAACCTATATCAGAGGGCTCTCTTATACTCATACGTAACGACCTGTGTTACAAACAGCATAAATGTTAGAAGTACAATTGTTTTATGCAAACAGTATAAATGAGCCGTTCTCCAGGAAAACCTGCTATAATGACATCGGTTATGACGTTGGGAATTCCCGATTAAACATGACGTCAGAATTTTACATCATGATCAAAACTTACACATGACATATGTGTTTAAAAACAAAGTAAAGTGTAACCTTTCGTGGTCAAGGAGTTCCAGATTCTCTGTTAGCGATGGATGAAGATATCGAGGTACGTATCTCCAATTATTTATAGCAATATAAATATGTTTTCTCTCATCTTTTCGCTGGATTAGATCTAGTTTAGATCTCTATCAATATGAGGTCATCCGTGACCGCGCCATTTTTAGCTAACGACATTTCAATGTTTTGATTCGTACATAATAACGTTGCAGGCCTACATGTAGAATCTACATAGTTACCCTTTCCATCAAGCTGTCAAAGTTCATGACATTTTAGTCTCATCAATGAACTCCTGTGATGGGTGCCGTCCTCAGGACAGCGCCTGAAGTCTAAAAATAGCTCGCTGTCTCTAACTGTAAACATAGTGGACTAATGACATTTCTAACAAAAATGCTGTAAATGCATGTTTACGTAGATCCAGCCTACCCGTTTGTTTCGACCTGTCGGGAAGTCTTTTCAATCAGATCTGCGTAGGCCTACAGTATTAAAGTGCTTATTGGGGTAGATCTAGATCTGTTGTGTTTTTGAACGAAAACAAATAAAAAGCCCCTAAAACAATAGGTGTGTTAAGATTTATTAAGGTTAATTTACAAACCAGGTGTTTTCATAACGAAACACCCGCACCGACCCGAGATAGAATCCGGGTCGCAAGGTTCGCAGACCAGTCATGCACTCTATCACGTCGCCATAAAAAACGCGCTTGTACAGAAAGGCCATACAATTGATGATTATTCTACACACTGTGACATACTACACCGACAACTTGAAATTCGTCGCAAATTTATATATGGGTATGAGAACGACCGAGGGTTTTAACTCGGAGCTCATACAGTCACAGAAACCTCAATGGGTGCCAAATGAAACCTGGTGAGAAAATATCAAAGCCTTATCTGGACTCGAACCCGGGACCCCTTCCTTACAGGGCAAGTGCTCTCCCGACTGAGATACCACACATCTCTCAGCATTTAATCATAAAAACTCAACCCTGGCTGCTACATATAGAATAATGGGATATTCTACATGTAAAGTGTGATAGCCCAGTATGTCGTCATAGGGGTCGAAACTATAGGCAGAGAAAAACCCTCGCAAAGTTTTAAATCTATAAGCTGTGTTTTTTTAAATTTATTCTTTGCGTTTAGATACTTTAGACCTAGATATAGATCTAGTCCACATTACATGGGTCTAGATCTATAACGATTAAGCTTTTCAGATTATTGTATCCTCCTAAGAAATAAATTTTATCTGACAGTTGGGAAGACGTTAGATCTATTCTTTCCCGTTTTTAAACGCAAAGCACAAAACGGAGAAAATTCGATCTACTTTTTGTTTTTCCTGCTGTAGGCAGAAGTGACATGTAGGGATCACTTTTTCGGCGTCTGTCTGTCCGTCCGCCCACCTGTCCGTCCGTGCTTACGGGAGGGTACTTACGTGGCTATAAATTCTTAGCCCCATAATTGAAAAACATTAACCTGGCCGTCTCTTGTGACATTAACCTGGCCATTTCTTGTGACATTAACCTGGCCAGTTGTAGGACATAGGGTTAGGGGTAGAGTTAGCCTCCAGATCATTATTTTTCAAGTTAGAGCAAAAATAAATTGTCGCTTGTGTGGCCACACAAAAGATTACAATAGAAAATAGCCACATAAGTATCCTCCCGTTAGAACGTCCGTCTGTCTGTCCGTCAAGATGTTGTGTCACGCCTCAAAACTCCTGTTCTGAGTGTTCTACTGAAGCTTTGAAGATGAAACTTCATTTATGGAAAGAGCTTGACAAGTGGAAGAGAATTGCACAATGCCTTGAAGGGTCATAACTCTTGTATCAATATTGTGAGATTTATTCCTCTTTTCAACATTTTCTTTTCATGCTCTCTGCTGTTTTACTTAATATTTCGAAATGAAATTTCTTTTATGGAAAGAAAATGTTATACTGATGCTTGCTGGCAGGTGACACACGTGTTTTGGGGAACCCACCTACTTTCTTTTTACATTTCTAGCTATATGTAGATCTAGATCTATCTATTTTAATCTGAGGGGCAAAAATTGTGAAGCTTTGTCAGACGCCGGGTTACCGGGCGTCTGATCTGGGGCTAAACGGCTTGCAAGGGAAATAATAGCGTTCATCGCAAAAGTAGCGTCTTCCCCACTGTATGAATAAAGTGTATTAACTATTTACTATTATTTTTCATATTCATTAATCTTCTTTTTAGGATTTAGAGAGTCTGCTGTTTGATAGAACGTACACGGCCACACCATTTGGATCTCAAGAAGAAACTGACCTGGGCGCTTTTAGACGTTTGTCTAGACTCAGACTGATGATCGAGAGCTGGACGTCATACAGCAGGTCAGGACCTATTTGCAGTCTATTCCAGATTAAAATGTATTGATTGAGAGAGATCTATGTGAACCATACAATTTTGTTCAAAGCTCCCTTATATAAGACATAAAAAGGTTTTTGTGACTAACTTAAAGTTAGCTCAGCTAAAAGTATCTGAGGTTTCAACGCATGAGAGGTGCACGTAGCACCATATATATTACATGTAAGATGTCGACTTTGCATTAGATCTACTGAGTTTTTAAGTTTCTAATAGATCTACTTGAAATCGACAAACGTTGGTTGGAGTCCGGGGGACGTACATGTACCCCGAGAAAAAAATGGAAATTAGAACTGAAATTGTGAGCACTGAAGTGTGCTTTTAGGGATTTAGGGCTTTGAATACGATCAATTTTGATCAAAGCTCCGTTATATATCTAAAACTATTCTAATTTTAGGCGTACGAGAGGTACATGTAGCACCATAGGCTTTAGGCTGCCGATTTTGTAGTTACTAACTTTTTGAGTTTCTGAAACTTGAAATTGATGAATGCTGGTTGCGGTAGAGGGGGTCCGGAAACCTCCAACGGGAAAATTAGAAATTAGAACTGAAATGTTGAGCTCTGAAGCGTGTTTAGAGTGATTTAGACTTAAGACATTAAGGTATTAACATCCCCACCCCACCCACCCAATCCTCACGCTACATCTTTTAAACCTTCAATGTCACTTTTTGGCCATGTTTGATTTTTCTTTTTTCCTATTGATGTTACGCACGTGCGTGATTGTGTATCGTCTGTCAAGCTCCTGTCTGTTTTATTTTACTCATACTGTTTGTTTATTTCTATAAATAAAGCAAGTGCAACACCAGCACAATACCATATACATTAGACACTTCTTTATTAAGATAATTTGATCGAGCCTTATAAATTTAAATATTCAAATTATTGATAACATTAGTTTAGCATTTTTTCCACATATCAATCTTTTGACGCTTTTGCAAAAAGAAAATTTTCAGATGAGAAAGTATGTTCCTATAGGAGATGTTTAATAGAGATCAGTTATTATACCAGATCTATACTACAGGGCTACATACTTATTGAATTGTCACTTGCATGCATGTAAGTAAAATTCAGTTAATTAGGTTGAACCTTGAGTAAATCTTTATTGAAGAAAGGGTGAACAAACATTCTGAGGCAAATTATATAGATCTAATAAAACATTTGTCTATTTTACTTTCAGGAAATATCAGTATTTCCGCTTCAACAGGACCAGTCTGACGTCGTTCTTGTGAAAGAGAGTGATGACGTTGATGAGAGAAGATATGATAGTCTGAGGTCACGTGACGTCGATTTCCCCCACGAGCGTCTGCCGCACGTGCTACAGCCTGCAGGAATATCTACCGCTCGCCAGAAGTACCTGTTTAATATTGTGAGGCCATGTGTTCGCCATGTCTATCAGGACGTTAAGTGTCCTCAAAATAAATACAGAAACTGAGATTTGTGTCCTTTTTAGGATTGCGTTACTATGGCAACTGAACTGTAACAGACTTTTCTTTTCTCCATAATTTATTCCAAATAAGTTTTATATATTTATTCAACAGAAGCTTATGTCTTAATTGGAAGGAAAAGTGCATACTGTAGGCCTTGTTGGTTCTTAAAATACTGTTTCTGGACCGCTTTTTAAAAGTCAAATTAAGCACTCGCGTGTCAATGTTTCAATTCTAGGGTAGATACTAAAATAGCTGTAATTTCATTAAAAATTGAGATATCACCAAAATTCTTTTTGTTCTGTATTTCTAACACCCTATTCTTGAACAAACAGCAAAAATCGGAAAATCGAAAATTTTGTCAATATAGCAAGTTTTGCTGGAGACCCAATCAAATATATATCAGAGGGCTCTCTCATATAATCATACGTAACAACCTTTACAACAGCATAAATGTTAGTAGTACAATTGTTTTATGCAAACAGTATATTAAACATATATCAGAGGGCTCTCTCATATAATCATATGTAACAACCTTTACAACAGCATAAATGTTAGTAGTACAATTGTATTATGCAAACAGTGTAAACATATATCAAAGGGTTTTTATCTACTAATGCATAAAAACCTTTACAAACAGCATAACTGTTAATAGTACAATCATCTTATGTAAACAGTATAAACCTACATCAGAGGGTTCTCTCATCTAATTATCCGTCACAACCTTTACAAACAGCATAACCGTTAGGAGTGTAATTGTCTTATGCAAACAGTATAAACATATATCAGAGGGCTCTCTTATACTCATAAGGAACAACCTTTTTTACAAACAGCATAAATGTAAGTAGTACAATAATTATTGTCTTATGCAAACAGTATAAACATTAATTAGAGGCTTTCATCTACCTACCATACCGATATCCGTTACACCTTTTACAAATTGCATACCTATTAGGAGTGAAATTGTCTTATGCAAACTGTATAAATATATATCAGAGGGCTCTCTCATATACTCATGCGTAACAACCTTTACAAACAGCATAACCGTTAGGAGTACAATTGTCTTATGCAAACAGTGTTAACATATATCAGAGGGCTCTTATCTACTAATGCATAACAACCTTTACAAACAGCATAAATATTAGTAGTACAATCGTCTTTTGCAAACAGTGTAAACATATATCAAAGGGCTCTTATCTACTAATGCATAACAACCTTTACAAACAGCATAACTGTTAATAGTTCAATCGTCTTATGCAAACAGTATTCACGTATATCAGAGGAATTTCAACTACTTATCCGTTACATCCTTTACAAAATGCCTACCTGTTAGAAGTGTAATTGTATAATGCAAGCATTATATTGTCCGATTTTTCTGAACTGTCAGAGTTAATTTTAGAACAGAATAGTTAATAATGGTTAATAGGTAAGCAAGATTTCATCGAATATGTAGTCGTACACTTTCCTGCTTGAGATTAGTATGCACCTCCTGCAGCACGAGACCGCTGCTCTAAACTTATTGATATCTTATTCTTTCTCAATAAACATGTTTATACACTAAACTATTATTTCCATTGCAAACATGTTGGAGCCAGATCAGACGCCGGGTAACACGGCGTCTGATCAGGTTCCAACCTGTTTGCCACCCAGATTAAAAATATAAAATCAATGTTCTACAGTTTAGTGCATTGTGTTTGCGTTTATTCTGGAAATAATAATGTCTTCTCTACTGTACATTACACACAATAAATACAGCTTTCCGTATCCCTGGCTGACCGTACGGAAATCTACGAGTACGGTGATCATCCCGTTTAAAATTTTAGAATGTTCCAATCTAAAAATAATTATGACAGGTCAGAAGAAAACACTAATACACATATATCAGAAGACTTTCATATTCTTATCCGTTACAACCTTTATAAACTGCATAAATGTAAGCTTGGCATTTGTCGTATACAAACAGTATACAGTCAAACTTCGATATCTCGAACTCGCTTAACTCGAATTATCCGATAGTACGAAACATGAACTGCATTGTTCAAAGCTCGGTTAAGTCGAACATATCCATATTCCAAAGTTAAAACGTGGCTAAGCCACGTTTTAACTTTGAAATACGGGTATGTTTGATTTAACCGAGTTCGAGATATCGAAGTTCGACTGTAATTTGCTAAGAACTAAGGGAATACAGCCTCAAAGGTACCAATGCATTATCCTATAGCTTTCTGACTGCATAATTTCCAACAGTTGTGTTCGATTCCTTCCACATTTAGGAATATGTGTGCCAACGGCTCACTTTACAGATTATTATAACAGTAACACTTGTTCAGGTCCTGAAGGCCAAATCTGGGGAAATGATGAAAATGTAAAATTTCTGAGATTTCACCACAGTTTTCAAATAAAGTAAATTCTGCATTTTAATATTTTTAGAGATGTTCTTCGTTGACAAAAAAACAATGTTTTACCTTTCAATGTACAATTGTACCCATTATTGACATTGTAAGGCATGCTCGTTACCTCAAAAGCACAATTTGTAAGGCATGCTCGTTACCTCAAAAGCACAAATTGTAAGGAATGCTCGTTACCTCAAAAGCACAATTTGTAAGGCATGCTCGTTACCTCAAAAGCACAATTTGTAATGCATGCTCGTTACCTCAAAAGCACAAATTGTAAGGCATGCTCGTTACCTCAAAAGCACAAATTGTAAGGCATGCTCGTTACCTCAAAAGCACAAATTGTAAGGCATGCTCGTTACCTCAAAAGCACAAATTGTAAGGCATGCTCGTTACCTCAAAAGCACAAATTGTAAGGCATGCTCGTTACCTCAAAAGCACAATTTGTAAGGCATGCTCGTTACCTCAAAAGCACAAATTGTAAGGCATGCTCGTTACCTCAAAAGCACAATTTGTAAGGCATGCTCGTTACCTCAAAAGCACAATTTGTAACTTTTGCAGTTTTCTGTGAAAATGTGATACTTTATCTCTTTACCACTGCACATGTATTAGTGTTTTCTTCTTACCTGTAAGAGTTATTTTTAGATTGGAACATTCTAAAACTGTAAAAGGTATGCGTTTTCTATACATCCAGTAAGAGATACGGATAGCTGTACTTTTTGTGTGTAATGTACAGTAAAGGATACTTTTTTATTTCCCGTTTAAACGCAAACGCAATGTACTAAACTGTCGAAATTTACTTTTATATTTTTTAATTATATTTTTAATCTGAGTAGCAAACAGGTTGGAGCCTGACCAGACGCCGGGTTACTCGGCGTCTGATCTGGCTCCAACCTGTTTGCAACGGACATAACATTTTTAGCATAAACACGTTTATTGAGAATGAATAACATATCAGTAAAATTAGCGCAGCTGTCTCGTGTTGCACAAGGATCATGCTTATCTCAAGTTGGAAAGTGTACGACTATATAGATCCGATGTGACTCTGTTATCTTTTTACCATAATGAACTGTTCTATTCTAAAAATAACTCTGACAGGTCAGAAAAATTGCACATGTAAAAGTAAACAAGTCATATTTAACCCTGTAGAATGGATCTCTGGCTACTACTCCTGATTTGTTTTGTTGAATTTGAACAAAACTATGGAAAGTTATCAAGTGCGAAAATGAGAGCGTCGATGCAGTTGTTCATATAGAGGAAAACTTTGGGTAGTATATATATGAGGGTTCCATATATTTGTTACATTGGAGGAAAAGAATAAAAGCCTTAAAACTGTAAAACAAAGTATGGCGTAATGGGCTAAGAGAGCACAGGGCTGATATATAACTTATATTGCAAAATTTGAAAAAGTATGGTAAAGAGTAGGTGAGCAGAAGAAACATTCTTAGAAATACCACCAGCGTTGATGGATACATATATAATCCTACAAAAGACCGGGTTCATGAATAAGTTATGTTAAAACGTCTGGTATACAGCATGTTGGCAGGGGAAACATTCTTAAAAATACCACCAGCGTTGTTGGATATATATGAGCACCGCTCCAGGAAAACCGGGCTTAATGACATCGATGAAATGACGTCAGAAATGAGCTGTAAACATTTGACGTCATTTCTGATCGACATAAATCTACTTCCGTGTTGTGTTTAACACTCGCTACATTTTATAGCTATTTTCTTGTGTTTGTGATTACGCATATTCTATTTGATTGTTGGATATGATGGACAGTGAGCTTGAGGTAAGATATATTTTCTTTTATTCCTAGATATATTTCCATAAACTTCCAAAATGTGCTAGTGTCGGATGTAAGTATCGATGGCGCAATTTCCGATTTTCGCGGAGTATTTTGCTCGCACTTTGATGAACCACTTTGTTGATTAGATCTAGATCTATACAAGTTCAGTGCGCTTTTATTCCATTTCGATCAACACGAATGTTGAAAGAAATCTGCTTGCAATGTACACTTAACGTTAACCGGTGTTAATTATGAGCTATTTTAATGCAAATCGAGGTCTAGTCTATAAATAGAAAGTTAGCAATGTGTAGATGTAAATCAATACAAATTCAATGAAGTTAAATCTATGCCGAATGATCTAACGACCACTCAGAAAGATAGATAAAACATATAAATCAAGATGTATATAAATACTTACGATAAATGGTATATGTCCACAGTTTTGGTACGATATCTTAACTTTATACGAGTATAAAATCTACATTTGTTCGTCCGATGATACTTGCACAGTGGCATAAGGGTATGTGTGTTGGACTGTCAAACTGAGTGTTGCGGGTTCGAATCCCATGTCATCTTTTTTCTTTTTTGGCTTTAGATTTAGATCAATAGAAATACATGTATACTGTTGATTTTATTATGTCATTGATTTATCTTCTGAAAAACGTTTAGAAACATTTTGTCTAATGACATCATATATTTCGCAATTACTTGTACATTGCACGTTCAGGGAGAGAAATCCTATAAGACTTTATTGTCTTTCGTTTCAATCCCTTCTTTCTGTTGTATATTTCTATGTGATGTGTATATTTGCTGAATAAATATGTTTAAACTAATAGAAATATAGGTCAAGATCTAGTTGATCTTTAATTTTAAGATAGATATTATCTTGCTAACGTCTTACAGTTTAAAGGTTTCGGCCATAGATCTAGAGTAGAATCTAGATCTTGTAATAATTTAACTTATAATAAACGTGTACACTAAAATCTCACTATATCAAACACAAAAACTTTTGAGGTTTTAGAGGTGTAAAAACTGGTGACTTCTTAATGCAGGACACAGGCACAAAATGTTTTTTTAATTGCTTGTCGCCTGCATTATGTTGTTACCCGTCCTTTTTGAAATTTTACTGTTTGGTTATTGAGACTAAAACTAGAGTTTACTTTTTGAAAAGAATTTCAATTTTGAAAATGAAGTTTAAACTTTATTTCGTTTAGATCTGCATCGCTAAGGAAACAACTTACATTATCTGATACAAATCATTCTCGATAGCTCAAATGGTGGCGTGTTCGGATGGGCGACCAGTGTAGATCTATATTCTCTCTTTTATCATTTTTTTTTCATTTTACAGTAGGCTTTTGTTTTCCAGGAGCTTGAGAGCCTTTCCTATGAACACTTCGGCCGGACTCCCTTAGCCTCTCAGTTAAGTGTCGACGCCGATAAAGATGACAATGACAGAGAAGTCCTCGGTGACAACTCGCTTGGCGAAGAAATGACGAACGAGATCAGTTTTGATCAACGTGTCCAAGATACTCTCGTGGCAAATAAGGCCAGTAAATAAGATGATGCTGGTGGAAAAGCAAAATATCAAGCAGCTGGTTCGATTGAATGCGATCCAGGTCATCAGACAGACTGCTTGGTGTTTCAAGCTTTCTGGGTGTCAAAGGACCTATGAAGAACATTTCGGTGCCTGAGATGTACATGTTCATCTTTTAAATGTGACAGAAATGGACAGTGGCGTCGCTTGTTGACAATGCTACGAGAGAATCAGCAAGAGAGGGAAGAAAAGACAAAGAGCTATCCATGAATTTAACTTCAAGGGATATCGTGTTTGTAAACGAACAATTATACTAACACTATTTATAAAATCGTATGAGACATGTTAATGAATCAGGTGTTGTACCAAGAACACACAAACCACAAGGCAAGAAACAAAAGCACTTACCATTGAAGATATAACACCAGTGATTAAGGTCAAAAGTAACTACGCTGATGAAATCAGAATACCCCAATCTGCTGCACCCTGGGGTCGTGATGGAACTGCACCAATATATCTACCAAATAATACGACCAAAGTCGATATTCATCAACAGAATGCAGAGGGCTGTATGCAGAGAGACCCTACCAGTCGTATTGTCAAATACTCTACATTCAACAACATTTGACTTTAGCAAAAACGTTTGCCTTACTCACCACTCAAAACAAATGGGACCTGTGTATTTTGCAACATTGAGAAAGGTGCAAGTATTGAATTCAGGATTGACGGTATACCGACCGAGCTCAATTTTTTTTATAGAGAATGAGACAATAGACATTGAAGGCACCTGTATACACATGAACCTTACTCTGTCATTTCAATAAAAAACTGGGTACAGTGGATAGTCAGCTTGCGCCAAGAACGCAGATAACTGTCCAGTTTGTCATTTTCGCCAACTAATTTTAACCTCATGCACTCTTGACATTTTGTCATCTTCTTTAATTCTAAGAATAAACACCTATCTTCCCTCGGAACGTTTATTTGTAATCAGAATGTCAACCAGTTAGGATCATGATGGGACGCAGTTACACGCTATCTCGTCTGGATCCAAACTAGTTGCCAAATACATCATGGTAAGTAGAGTGCTTAAGGTAAACATATAAATGAAGATACATAACACTACGGGGCCCAAAATTGCAAACTGCACTAGATCTAACGTAAAATTACATACAAGGTTTTGTAAATATCGGCAAACTAGTTATGCTTAACAATATTAATGCAGTAACGATTGTCTATATCGACCAAATCATTATCAGTCTTAAGGTCAGCAAAGTTATTTGCAAATAGTTTGGATCCTAATCAGACACCGAAAAAACGTAGCGTCAGATCAAGATCCAAACTGTTTTACACTGATCTCAATTTAAGTCAAAATACCTAAGTTTTTAATTTGAAAAATACTCTACGGAGATCGGTTGGCCATCTCTTGAGAATGTTCGGCTAAAGCATTGTTCGGAATGTGCCGTCCGTTCAAGTGATGATTGCTGTACGTAGAGTTTGGTCCGATCTCATTAGAGGTACTCAACCTTAATTCATATGAAACTGAAGCATAATTATTTGTAATTTAACAGGAAAACCCCAACCGTTTTATATTACATACTGTCTAACGAAAAGCATGTCGATGTTGCGGTGCGCACTTTCACAACTAGGAACTTATCTAACAGAGAATAAATAGATCTACAGTTGTAAATTTGTTATAATTCACAGAAAATATCAGTATTTTGGAATGGCTAGACAAAAATCAGGTGTAGTGATTGTGAAGACGGAAAGTGACGCTGCAGAAACAGGAGATATATCTGCTGAAACAAAGGGCCCAGTTTCCAGACTGTTTACCGGATTTTTTCCCCTCCCAACTTGACTATCGATACAGCGACAAGAATACTTAGATCCACATGTAAATACATGATATAAGACAGTTAAATCATTCATACATCAGCAGCTTCAAGACAACACGTGTCCACCACCAAATGCCGACATGCCCATTGGTCAATAAACTTCAGGAGATGATTAGAGTGAATGTTATAAACAATAGATATATCTCTTAAATGCATCATTTTCCAATGACATTTAACTCTTTCTTGCTAATCGTTTATATTGACATCCGTTGAATATAGTTTTGATCCGGATGAATGGCCGAAAAATTCGCCATCTTATATGGATCCAAGCTGTAATGCACTCACATTCTTGTGTTTTACGACAATATTGCAGGATAAATCAGTTTCAAATAAACATGTACATGGAAAACACCTTTTTAAAACAATAAGACTCTTCAAAAAGTTTAATTCAGCAAGTGAAGGGTTAGAGTGTATTGCGAAATAACGTACGTCATAATCAGATTATTATGTCATCAAATGCGCGACGTCATTTTGACGTCACAAACTTGTATTTTTATTGCTATACCTGTTTGATTTAAACCGCTGTAAAACTAAAAGTATTTGTCGTAATGAGATACCGTTTTCGATGTGGTGTATGAAAATGCATGAACTTTTCTGCAAAAAAGTCAAATTCGAAAATTTTGTCATTAAGCCCGGTTTTCCTGGAGCGGGACTCATATATAATCCTACCAAAGACCGGGTTCATGAATAAGTTATGTTAAAACGTCTGGTATACAGCATGTTGGCAGGGGAAACATTCTTTGAAATACCACCAGCGTTGTTGGATACATATATAATCCTACCAAAGACCGGGTTCATGAATAAGTTATGTTAAAACGTCTGGTATACAGCATGTTGGCAGGGGAAACATTCTTAAAAATACCACCAGCGTTGTTGGATATATATATAATCCTACCAAAGACCGGGTTCATGAATAAGTTATGTTAAAACGTCTGGTATACAGCATGTTGGCAGGGGAAACATTCTTAGAAATACCACCAGCGTTGTTGGATATATATATAATCCTACCAAAGACCGGGTTCATGAATAAGTTATGTTAAAACGTCTGGTATGCAGTATTGTGGCAGGGGAAAGGTTCTGAGAGTTACCACCAGTGTTGTTGCAGGGTTGGGTAAGACAATGAATTAAGGCAGTTTAATGTACAATAAAAACTTAATGACGAGTAAAAATAAGCTTGAATCCAGATCAGACGCCGCGTAACGTGTCGTCTGATCTAGATTGAAGCTGTTTGCAAACGTAAGCCAATCCCTCCCTATAAGGACTCCCTCCGAACAACGCACCCAAGTAGTATCCCCTATTGGGTCTCGTTGTAGAGAGGGAGCGTTGTAATATTGTCCCATTATTACATAAATATGCATGACATACTTCTAATTATCCAAAACTAAAACGAGTAGTCTCCATCTAGAGGTGTACAATAAATAAAATTTCCAGTACTTTTCCAGATGTTAGCTTCAATCAGAATAAAAGTAAAGCAGAATGCCCTTGAATGAACAGTCTGCTTTTTCAGCAGAGTTAAGTATTTACCTCCTTACAAACTTGCGAAGAGACTATTTGATAGCGTGTTAAATTAAAATACAACCTTCTAAAATACAGTAGATTATATAGAGGATAACTGGTTTTTTTCAGTGTAAGATCGAAATTTAATCAATTGAGTGAACATCAGACGTTATACTTTCACGAGTGGCGATGTTCACGAAATGGATTAAATTCAATCTTACACTGAAAAAATACAGTTATTCTATTCATTTATGCTTTTTAGCCACTTTGTAAACGAAATTGTTTGGCAATTGAAAGCGAAAGTACACTATTTATCCCGTGTTGAGGCCCAAGTTTTATATCGAACGCATGTGCGTGACAGTTGGCGGTACAATGACGTCACTTATTTATTGATTTGACGTCAACGGTATTACGTCGTTACTTCCGATCTTGGATTCGTGTTCTTCCGTTGCGTGGTTCGCAGCAAAACGGACTGCCGGAATTGAACGGTAAGACACGATTGACTACGATTCTTGGGGAGACCTAGGGGGAAAACTCATGAAAGAGCGACGATAATCCCACTGCTTGAAGCAGTGGATTATCAAGGGATAATCCACTGCTTTTCCCGGTAATCCACCGAAAAGCATAAATAAATAACAACAACTGCTTCGCGGATGTCTTTTTTTTTAGTTCATGTAGCTTAAAATGAAATATAAATGAGCAAACATGTTAAGCTATTGAACCCCAGTTGTGCCCTTTACCAACAATGTACTACGGGAGGGTACAATATGTCCGTGCATATCGTTACGATTTAAATCTTATAGGACCACATTGACTTCAGTCTGCATTATAAATAGATAAATCTAATTAGTTGATAATGAACTGTTTGTAATAGGAAACTACAATTGTCTCTTTGAAGTTTCAGGTTTAAAAGAGATGACATGAAAGGTATGAATAAAAAGTTTGTTCATGTCATTGCGGCTGTCTATCCTGATGTTTCACCGACACTTTTGTCTGGTTATTTCCTAAAAAACTAAATTTCTTCATACATACGATTATCTTTTATGAACACACATAACTTAAGGCACGTGCGACTAATATCTTCCGTCTTCATGCTTACTTAAAACTTCAGTTAAGGCACAATTTTTATGTTGAATATTTTGTTTCATACAAAAAAAAGGATGATGCACTGACAGAAACCAAAATAAAAACAATGTAATACAATAGATATCAGCTTCGTGTTATATTACAACACATTCAATATACTTCAAATTATAAAAGACAGACACAATGAGGTTTGATATTGGTCAAGTGTTGTTCTTCGTACATATTCCGATAATAGTCACGGAATTATCGGTCGTTAAATATACAAAGACACATCACATGAATACAAAATTTGTTTCCGCTATTCGTAAACTTGAGACAAGTTCGTTGATGTCGTGTACAACAATGTGCGATCAGACAGATACATGTGTGGCCGTCAGCTTTAGTTCTCAAGGAATATGTGAGCTGAGTCAGTACAAACCAGCTGACAAACACGCTAAGACAATTCAACAAGATGGATGGAAAATATACGTGAAACATGGTATGTCATATTCTAACACCAAATATTGCTGACAATTTAGCTTTTTTAAATAAACCGTTTATATGATTCATATTATAAATGGGTACATGTACAATTAAATTGACCCCAATCGAGACAAAACTTGGTTTGTAGAGCGTCCCTGTTAAAACAAGTTTCAGCAGCTTTTTAAAAGATCTTTTTTTATTAGAGTAAAATTTCTTTATTACGACCCAAACAACGAAGGCTAATTGATTGCAAGTAAGCGCTAATTGAGCTTTCTGTTTTGCTGTCACCTTGCTTTTAGCGACTAATACTAAAACGCACTTAAGTTCTGGTTTCTCTATCTAATTCGCCTTGTGACATCTCTTTGAAATCGTTTTTATCAAGACAATTCCAAACAGATGTCACAAGGCAGGATTAGATAGAGAAGTAAACAATAATGGACACTTTTATAATCTGACTTACGACAACATTTGTCTTACGAAGTTTTATTAAACAGGCCCCAGATGCCAACCGTTTTGCAACTAAGGCAACATAAATGACGTACAATGTATTTCAAAACAAGTGGCAAACAGTTTTGCAAAACTGAGCGATATCCATTAATCACAATTAATTGTATCACTTTTAATTCAAAATAAATATGCTGATAAAGTTACAATGAAACCTATCTATTATCACCACTAAAACGAAAAACTAATGGCTTGTATTAAAGACCGATGATATCTTAAAGCGTTTACTGTAACCTTGCTTTAAGCAGGCACATGTCATAAACACTTATCATGTTTTCATCATTCAAACATAAATCATTTAACTTCTCCTTTCCAGTTTATAAACGGAACAAAAAAAAACCTCAAAAATATGAGTAGGAGCCGACAAGGTCACTTTACTTAATCGAAAAAAACTGTTTTACTGCAACCTTGCTTTAACCCTTTCCCCCATAGAAACGACTTTTAGCGTATTTATTTTATTCATCCGCTGAAGAAAATAGTTCCAGTTTATAACCTCATGAACAATTACCATTACAAATATTTTATATAGTCTAGCAGATTTTAGCTTAAAGCAGGCTGAAAGTAAAGCAGAATGTGCCTTAAGGCACATTCTGCTTTACTTTCAACCTGCTTTAAGTGGCCACCTGTCTTCAAAACTAGAAACAGGCTATCAGGTAAAGGGTTAAGCAGTCGTAAACACCTAATAATTTATACCCAGTTGTGGTCGTAATTTAGAGGTTTTACTTTACATGTGTAATATGAACATATATTGTATTTCATTCCTAGCTGGTTCCATATCATACATATTTGGTTGTACATGTGTAATATGAACATATATTGTATTTCATTCCTAGCTGGTTCCATATCATACATATTTGGTTGTACATGTGTAATATGAACATATATTGTATTTCATTCCTAGCTGGTGCCATATCATACATATTTGGCTGTACATGTGTAATATGAACATATATTGTATTTCATTCCTAGCTGGTGCCATATCATACATATTTGGTTGTACATGTGTAATATGAACATATATTGTATTTCATTCCCAGTTGGTTCCATATCATACATATTTGGTTGTACATGTGTAATATGAACATATATTGTATTTCATTCCTAGCTGGTGCCATATCATACATATTTGGTTGTACATGTGTAATATGAACATATATTGTATTTCATTCCCAGCTGGTGCCATATCATACATATTTGGTTGTATGAAAGACGATTATGACTACAATTTTGTAAGAGTGTATGTTGTATCGTCTCATCCTACCACGGTCACCCTGACGTCACCCTTAACAGATTATCGGCATGAAACAAAGGTAATCAACGGAACTGAAATTGTTCTTCCCAATTCTTTGAGAGTACCAAGAGGAAATGGTATTGTTCCATATGGAATGACTTTAGAATCGAATACACCAGTTGACGTATATGTTGAAAATATGATTACATTAAATACAATTTCCTCTGGAAGCTTCATTATACCAACGAGCCATCTTTCTACTGAATATATTTTACTATCTATATATGACACATTTAGTGTGAAAGCTCAGTTTTTTGTTGTTGGAACAGTAGACAACACAAGCTTGAACATCGTCTTCAATAACGGAAATGAGACAACTCTGGAGTTAAACCGCTACGAGATGTACCGTCACGAAGAGGTAGAGGATCTAACCGGAACATTGATAACGTCATCAGAAAATATTGCAGTATTTGTTGATATTCAATGTATGCAGCTTATGCACCAGTTTTGCGATAATATGTACGAGCAAATGCCTCCGATAAGAGAACTGCAGAAAGAATTCATCGTCTCTTACCCATATCCAAATAATGATTACGCTCTACGACTAATGGCAGTTGAGAACAATACAGAAATAAGCCTGTCCGTTGGGATTTCTGTAGTGCTAAACCGTTTGGAAGTAAAAGTGTACGAAATAAATGGTGAGACTATTGCTATTACTGCCTCAAAGCAAATAATGGTGGCTGTCCATTATGTTGGATCGTATGTTTTTCCCAGAGTCTTCTTTAGCGAATCAATGCTTATCGTTCCAGGGTTGTCTCAGTTTAAATCAAAGTACAACATATTCGTGCCTAAAGATATTAATCAGTGTTTTCTGATGATCACATTCCCAGCGTACCTGGCACCAATCTCACGTATACGACTCAATCATAAGCCAATGGTCGCCGACGAAAAGACTTCAGTGACCGCGACCGGGAGGGGACAATACACGATACTCTATAAAGAACTACCAAAGGGAATAAGTGTAATATACACCAATGATGAAACACCTTTCGGTGTGTATATCTCTTTAGTGAGATCGGGGACCTACACGGAGACTCAATCGTGGTTCAGTCTGTCTTATTTTGATGTGTAAACCACGACTGCAAGGAAAAATAGGAAACAACCAGGGTCCATACTTATAACGCGGTTGAGTTTAGTCTTAAACTATTCCCAAGCATTTGATCGGTCAGATTTGAATTCAGGTTAAAATCTGACTAATCAAATGCTTGACAACGAAGTCAACCTCGACTCAAACGCTTTATTTTGTTTTTTTCTCTCAAAGTTACTTACTAGACATTTCAAAAAGTAATGATTTTCGTACGACGAATTTTGTTTTTTTTCTCTCAAAGTTACTTACTAGACATTTCAAAAATATTGATTTTCGTACGACGAATTGTTAGACAAGCTCCTAACCTTTACTTGGAAATTTCGGAGATGTCACGTATCTTTCATCGGCAAGATTGCACTGGCTTGGGTCACATGACCGGCGAGTGATCACGTGGTGCGAGGAGATCGTCAAACACCCGTACTGGTCCTCGGCCCTGTTCGGCGATTACCTACGCCGCTTAATCTCAATTGCCTCTTTGACTTTGCGCTTCAAATAAAATTCTTCCTATGTCAAGACTCTTGTATTATCCAATCTGATTGTGTGTCTGGGGCCCGTTTTACTAAACTACTTACGCAAAAATTTTGCGTAAGTCAAAATTTTAAATTTTAATTTATAGTTTTTATTATCACTTACTACAAACCGCAAACAGCCAGATCAGAGGACGCGTCCTCTGATCTGGCTTTTTGCTGTTTGCAAACGTTTATGATCGAAAACAAAGAGTTAAACGATTTTGACTTACGCAAAAATTTGCGTAAGTTGTTTAGTAAAACGGGCCCCTGGCCGCCTCACACTATTCTTGTATTGTCGATGATGTTCTTGTTGTTATTTTGGCGACAGCGTACATTCAATAACGAGTGACTTTTCTAGCGCGGCTACTTTTGGCCAGGTTTTCTTCTCGACGTATGTCTTAAACCCTTTCACTGCCAATTTTTCGTGAGATTTTTACCCCTTCGCCGTTTCATTGTCGTCTTCTTTAATTTTGTTGTCTGAAATGTCGTTTCAAAATAGGAATATAAGGCAGTAAATTGATTGATTGAGTTGGGGTTTAAGGCAACACGTCACATTTTGTGTTTTCCTCTGATTATCAATAAGTCATGTGTTAATTGTTTGTCTAAACAAGCTGTCTTTTCCTATTAATTAACCTACATTATTACAATGTTCTATATATACTTGTTTTTTCTAACAACTGTTTTGAAATGTCATGTGTTTATTGGTTTTCTAAACAAATTGTGTTTTGCTATAAATCAAACCTCTCATAAAATGTTATGTATTTATTGGATATACATGTATAAACATTTATCACATAAACGTGTAAAATATAGAGGTCCGTAAAAATCGTACGGCCCACTGGGCATATATCTTATACTGATTTTCGAAGCACAAAAATACTGTACTACTACGCCGACTGTAAATCAGTTTAGAGAATATAGACAAACTTAGATCACCACTTGGTATTGTAACATTTCCAAGTTTCCTAAACACAATATCCCGAGTAGTCCTGTAAACTCAGGCTACAAACCAGGATACGTTTTAAACTGTTTTTCAAATTTAGACGTTACAATGTTAATGACGTCATGTTGTTATAATGACGTTCTTTTTGAAAACGAAACTAGATTCTAAATGTTAAGTGATTATTTTTAGTGAATAAGAACTTTAAATTAAATATTAATTTAAAGTTTGAATGTGGTATCAGAGAAGTCTTTTCACAACACATTAATGTTCATTTTCTTTAATTTTGTTTGATAGGTGTTTCATCTACGGATGAATAAAACCGATTAACACTTATGACGAATCGTTTTCCTAAGTGCCGAGGGCAAACGTGAAAGTAAGATCGATCGGATTTTCGTGTCATTTGGTGTTTATGTGATGAATAGGATATCAAATTCGTGTGTTTTCAGTCTTGACTTTTTTATACTCGTTGGATAAAATGATAAGTTGCTCGCCAAGGATCGCAACCTATCTTTTTATCCAACGTGGTCAATAAATTCTGAAAACACACTCATTCAATATCCCCTATATATAAACATTTTGAGGTTTCCTATAAATTCATTTTCCTTGTTACAAAGGCGTGTACATGTATCTCTTTTTTCCAATACAAACTGTTTTGTATTATTGTAACACGGCTGCGGCATTTTTCTATAGAAAAGTACCCCAGTTTAATTTGGATACCGCACACTTTGTAGTGGGCGGAGTTTCCCCGCCCATGCAATAACTGGAAGAAAACTGTGCGGCTAACTAGTTAACCGCACAGTAATGGCGGACATCTAGTTAACCGCACAGTAATGGCGGACATCCGGTTTAACAGATATCTGCACAATAATTATGGCGGCAATACAGACGAGACACGTTTTGCAAACAGTTTGGATCCATATCAAACGCCAGATAAATTATTTGTCGTTTGATCAGGATCTAAGCTATTTTCTCAATAAACCCCTCTATGCTAAAACAATTACTCTAGTTTGGGTCCAGATAAGACACCAGGTAAAAAACATGGAGTCCGATCAGGCTCCAAACTGTTTGTCACTCGGATAAAAATAACGCTTCGAAATGGAAAGCTGTCACTTTATAATTTGTATTGCATTCCAGCTCACACCAGTTTTACAGTGAAACCTCTTTAAAGCGGAAACTAAAATTGCTTAATAAATCCTACAATATTGAGCACTGCTTACATATGGCGCAGTCAAATGCAGCCGCAGTACCGACTCGGACCCTTCACAGGTACCCATTGTAACCCCTGGGTGGAGAGGAGCAATTCGCGGTACATGCCTTGCTCAAGGACATTCCTGTACATCATCGGGGATTTAGAAAAAAATCCCCTAGTCAGACCGCTGGGTCCGGCGGGGGATCGAACTCACGACCCCTGGTACCGTAGTCCAATGGTGTAACGAGTTCTCAAAATCAGGCCTGTCACAAAATTCGATAAAATTTTCGATATTGAGTCCTAAATCAAATGAAGCATTTAGAAACGCGTCGTTGATCAAAACACTTTCATCTATTTGAGATAGGAATAAGTTTTCAGAGCTATCATTCAGTAAGTCTATTGACGATAAGTCAATTTGAGAGAGAAAGCAATTTTCTGTGCTGTCGTCAAGATCCATTTCACGCGAAAACTAAATATTCCTGTGATATGTCTTAGAACTCCGAAACGCAACCTTGCAGCCAGAACTTATTGTCGCATTTGTTCAGGAAAGCGCCAAATTGTAAAATTGTATTTTGGAATATTATCTGATTGGTCAATGAGTAAACGTTCCAATACGTGATTGGTCTCTGTTATGGGGAACAACTTTTTATGTCCAAAGCGCTCCATAATTTAGACAACTTGTGCAGATTCGCCCACTTTTAACCTAAAGCGACAATGTCCCTGTCATTGATTGGTCTATGTGATGGGGACTAACCGTGGATGCCCAAAGCGCTCAATATTTTGATTCATTTTGCGCAGAAATACAATAGCTCCACGCCTTGACATATATTTTAGCCATATTACAAGCCATATATTTCATGACGTTTCACTCGTAATCTTAATTAAACACGCCCACATACATTCGTGCACTACGTGCACTCATGTGGTGTGCGGTTTAATTAAGATAACTCGTGAAAGCCATGCAATATATATAACTTAGACGCATGGTTTGCTTCTATTCACAACACATTAATAATTCATTAACTGTTGATGATTTTCTAGACAAATTGGGTATGTTATAAATATCCCCCTTTTTACAATGTTGTCTTTTTATTAGATTTATAAACAAATAGTAGTTACATATCAATTCACCTTTCTTATTACAATAGTATGTAGTTTTTGGTGTTCCAAAATAAATTGGCTTTTGTTATTTTATCAGGTAATCTTCCTATTACATGTACAATTTTTTATTGGCTTTCTAAACAAATAGTTTTTAATAAGTAACTCCTTAGTACAATGGTATGTATTTATTAGTTTTCCAAACAAGTTGTTTTATGATCAGTAACTCCTTAGTACAATAGTATGTATTTATTGATTTTCTAATCAAATTGTTATGTGATCAGTAACTCAATACGTACAATAGTATGTATTTATTAGTTTTCCAAACAAATTGTTTTGTGATCAGTAACACAATAAGTACAACAGTATGTATTTATTGGTTTTCTAATCAAATTGTTATGTGATCAGGACCTCAATTAGTACAATGGTACAGTACTGTTTAAGCTAAACTATACACCCCAGTGCACTGTCAGTGCACTGGGTTTAAACTGACAGTGCACTGAGAGTAAACTAATTTTGCACTGACAGTGCACTGACAGTGCACTGATAGTGCACTGAGATTTCCATAACAAACTGATAGTGCACTATCAGTTTAAACCAGGTAACTAGCAGTGCACTGGGGAATGACTACAGCTTTATTTTAGAGCTGCGGTTTTTTCTGCATTGTTTTGGGGGGAGGGGGGATGATGTATTGATGGTAAACAGAAATTAAAACTTTAAACCCATTACCGAATAAATACACCTTTAATTTATTTATCCACTGAAGGAAAAAAATCAAATTTATACTGTTATAAATAAGAATCATAAGAAATATGTTTTCTATATTCTAGCGGATGGTACATGTAGCTTAAAGCAGACTGAAAGTAATGCAGAAGCACCTTAAGGTGCATTCTACTTAACTACCAACCTGCCTTAAGTGGTCAACTCTTTTCCAAAATAGAAACAGGCTATGGGGTAAAAATCATTCATGGCTGAACATGGAATTAACCACTGGATCACTCCCCCAGAATCACCAGACATGAATCCAATTGACAATATGTCGGCAAATTTGAAACATTATATTTGGAAAAACAAAAAACCCCGAAATCAAGGCATTTTGGAGTTCTGGAGAACTGTGACTCCAGAGATTTGCAACAGATACATTGACCATTTGTATAAAGTGATTCCAGCTGTGATTAAGGCTGAGGGTACTGGTTCAGGCTATTAACCATTTCTCTGGTCAATACTCCACCCATTCTGAATAATTGACTGATTGTTCTATTGAAATATAAAAACAAAGGATTTTATTTACACAGCAAATAGTGAAGAATCGGATATATATAATAAAGCAGAGCAGACCCTGATCAGACGTAAAAATATTGTTCAATCAAGAAATTGGTTAAAAAGTGACACATCGCTGTGGATTTTATTGGAGTTATTTTCAAAACACTAAATGTCAAAAGATTTGGATCCAAATGAGTCCATCAAATGGCCTTTCAACTGGATCTACACTTTTTGCATTGCTAATCCTCACTTCAACGACTATATCACGGGTTTGGCCTGTAACCCATTACCCCATAGCCTGATTCTAGTTTTCAAAATTGGTGATCACTTAAAGCAGGTTGAAAGTAAAGCAGAATGCGCGCCTTAAGGCGCATAATGCTTAACTTTCAGTCTGCTTACGCTACCATCTGCTAGAATAAAGAAAATAGTTCTTATCATTCATTTTCATATCTGTATAAATTGGAACTATTTTCTCCAGTAAAGAAGAGGCGTAAAAAGGCGTATTTATGGGGTAATGGGTTAATACAGGTGGTTGTGGAATGTAGATTACAAGTCACGCATGAAAACCTTCAAGGAGCTTTCTGCATGACTTTCATACTGCATTAAGCAGCCACCTGGCTATAGAGGTTTTACCTAAAAGTGCAACAGAATAATTATCTGAATAAAGGACTTATTTTAAGACATTGATTTTTTTGCAACTAGTGCATTATTATAATGTATGAGATATTTTCTTATCATTTCCGAAATTTTGAATTAACAGCAATAAAATATTACTTTTATTTTATATACATGTAGTTCTTTTTAAATGTACAGCCTCAATAGATAAGACATCCTATTGAACCCATGCATGTAAAGCCCATCCTAAAAAGCAATAAACTCTGTTGCCATCCCGCTGGGAGGTCGTTAGATTATGTAACATTTCCACAGAGACAATCCACTGGTTATTACATGACAGTTGAAGATACATGTAAGGGGCACCTTGACCCTCTACTCCAGGGATATTTAATCTTTATTTACTACAATGTTCATACATGTAGATAACATACAAACACACAAAAAGTCCTTTTCAACAAAGAGTATAATAATTAGTCATGATTAGAGTATAATTAATTTATAAAACTGCATTTTTCTAAAACTTCCACCTCTAAGGTCCTTTTCAATAAAAATCATGAAAAAGGTCTTAGATATCGAAATTTTAGAAAAGAACTGTTTTATGAATTAGTACTAATTGAATTCCCCATCTGGAATATTCTTATATTAAATAAATGTTAAAAGTTGTATTTGGGTATTTAGACAGGTGGCAGATTAAACCGCTAAGAAAGCCACACAGAGAGATCCCATGCATAACATTTTTATTGTACTAAGCAGCAACTTGTCTAAACCTATTACCCCATATCCACTGCCTAGTTTTGAAGACAGGTGGCCACTCAAAGCAGTTTGAAAGTATAGTAGAATATGTCTTCTGCTTAACTTCCAGCCTGCTTTAACCCATTACCCAATAAAATCAATATGCCTTTTTATGCCTCTAATTTATTCCTTCAGTGAAGAAAATAGTCTCAATTTATACAATTATGAATATTTATCAAAATAAATACTTTCATTTGAATAACTTGAATGATATTTAACCGATTAGCCCATAAAAACACATTTTTACGTCTTTTAGTCCTCCACTGATGGAAATAAATCTATTCTCTATCCTATCAGATATTGGCTTTAAGGCCCAATCTGCTTTTCTTGCAACCTGCTTTTAGTGGTCAACTGTATTCAAAACTAGAAACAGGCTATAGGGTAAGGGTTAATGGAGATGACTGCTTCTTCAATGAATTATTCCTTGATTGTTAAAAGTTTGAAAGGAGCAGTAAACTCTCTTTTCTGCCATATCTAAATCAAAGGCTAATTACTTTATCAGAACTTGAGACTTAAAATTAAGAAACTGAAAAATATGCATAATTTAGTTTAAACAGTATTTATTTCAAATGTTTTACATACATTGTGTCATATTTACAGAACATAATGTCAAGTAACATTTAAATATGGATTAGAAAACAAGTTACTAAAAACTTATGTGAATTCTTCTCCATAGTAAATAATAATTACAATACATGAATTATGGTTAGTTTTAGTTGACATACATGTAGTTGGTATATATAAACGTCTTGTACGAGGGGTGTTTCATAATTAATGCAACTAGATCAATAACTTTAAAAATATAAGTGCGAAATGCATGTGTGATACATCATTCAAAAGAGCCATTCCTCGCCTACAGAATGGTATAATGCACAGTAAGATCACATAACTAAACAAGTCACACCATGAGCCTAAATGACCCCAAGTCAAGGGCACTGGACCGATTTTGTGTATTTTTGAGGTAATGTTTCGAACAAATTTTGATACTGTAATTACCATGACGGTTTTATTATTTGAAATAATTTTATGAAACTTTCGGTCAGATTAATGTAGACAATTATACACAAATTACACGATTTAAAATTATATTATTATACAAAATGAAAAAAATATAGATAATATTTAACTCTTACTGAAAAAATCATAAAAAATGACACTAGTGTTATGTTCAAGAGGTTTTGATGAAATCTAGAACACATTTTGTTATATCAAACCATGCTATAATTGAAGTAATTGAAGCAGATGTTCATGTTTTAAAATCAAATTATAGATATACGAATCTAGAAAAATTTCATAGCGTTCGAAAAACCATGTCAACTTTTTTCATTAGCAAAATGAGAAATTTCAATTTTTAAAAAAATGAGATTTAAAACAGCTGAGCCTTTTAATTGTAATGAAATCTTAATTATATTAAAATTCAGACATAAACTGATATATTTCAAAAACAAAGTATAAAACTTTTACTTTTAAAAAAGTTATTAGGTCAATAAGTAAAGTCTGAAAAGTGCTATTTTCTAGTGCCCTTGAGGAGGGGTCATTTAGATAAGTATTGTGATTTATCCCGTAATGTGATCCACTAGTGCGTTATACCATCGTGCAGGCGAGAAACTGCGCCTTCCAACGATATATCACACATGCATATTACAATTATTATATCGAAGTTACTGATGGAGTTGCATCAATTATGAAACAATTATGCATAATTTATTGTTGCATATCGCAAATCACAGTGTACCTTTAAGTACAGGTTAAATGTATTGTGAAATTTATCAGGAGGAGAGAACCACTATATATTCTAGCAGATAATAGCTCAAAAAGCAGGCTGAAAGTAAAGCAGAATGCACCTTAGGGCGCATTCTGCTTTACTTTCAACCTGCTTTTAGTGGTCACATATCTTCAAAACTAGAAACAAGCTATGGGGTAATGGGTTAAGCTGCCATCTGATAAGGGGATGCTATAAGTTGATCATGGAGAATCCTAAGATTTCGAAATTAAAGGATAAAAATATCTTTAAAGTATATACTTGTCTTAAAAAGTGTACCCTTATAAAGCATACTAGTCCTATGCAAACAGTGTAGACCGGATCAGAGGTTTCCTGAAGGATCATTCTGGTCAGTTTTGCAATAATTTTATTCTGCAGATAAAATTGATGTATGCTTAACCCTTCTACTGCAGTAATATTGTCTGCTTTGATATTGTTGTATGCAAAAAAAATATTTAATAAGATTTGTGCATTTTTTGTAGTTCAGAAAGTAAATGTAAAACAGTTTGGATCCAGATCAGACGCAATATAATGCAGCGTCTGATCTAAATCCATTTTTTTCACTTAACAATTAAGTCGAGATCAGCAGGGTAAGTGTTAATTGCAACAACTATCTTTAATCCCCTAGATTGATGCATATCTATCAATTAGTACCCTACTGTGATAATTGATAAGCAATTTGATAAGGGTGCCCTTATCAGAAAGTATAAGTATCAAGCTGTGATATGGTGATCCATGATGAGGGACGGATTAGTTTCCTTAACCCATTACCCCATAGCTTGTTTGAAGTTTGAAAGAAAGATGATCACTTAAAGCAAGTTGAAAGTAACGTAGAATGCACCTTAAGAGGCATTCTGCTTAACTTTAAGCTACTATCTGCTAGGACATACAATATTTTTGTCATATAAAAGGGATTTATTTTTCAGAGGAGGAATAAATTATAGGCGTAAAAAGTCACGTTTATTGGGTAATGGGTTAAAATGCTGCAGCTACAGCTTATAGAATTAACACTGGTACGACAACATTACAGCATGTTATATGGACATGTATTCTCTTTAGTTTCTGGCACATTTAACCCATTCCCCTATTAGCCTGTTACTAGTTTTGAAGTTTTGAATGACTTAAAGCAGGTTGAATTAAATCAGAATGCGCCTTAAGGCACATTCTGCTTTACTTTCAGTCTGCTTTTAGTTACCGTCTGCTTGTATTGCTTGATTAAAAGTGACAGAGTTCCTATTTTAGGAGAATTGATTTTAGGCAATAATAAATTATTTTGGTTGTTAAATTATACAATGTTTTTGCAGAATATTCATGACATAAAAATTACACCTGTGTAGTCTTGTCCAATGTTTAAATATTGAAAAAGGTCTAAAAACATATATTATACATGTATGCGTAAACTGGTATTCATGTATAATTAAAACTGCAGCTCTAAATTCAAAGCTGTAGTCATTCCCCAGTGCACTGCTAGTTACCTGATTTAAACTGATAGTGCACTATCAGTTTGATATTGAAATCCCAGTGCACTATCAGTGCACTGTCAGTGCACTGTCAGTGCAAAATTAGTTTACTCTCAGTGCACTGTCAGTTTAAACCCAGTGCACTGGCAGTGCACTTTGTGTATACTTTAGCTTAAACAGTACTGTATGTTTTTATTAGTTTTCCAAACAAACTGCTTTGTGATCAGTAACTCCTTAGTACAACAGTATCTATTTATTGGTTATCTAATCAAATTGTTATGTGATCAGTAACTCAATACGTACAATAGTATGTATTTATTGGTTTTCTAAACAAATTATTTTGTGGTCAGTAACTTCTTAGTACAATGAAAGGTACTATTGGTTTTCTAAACAAATTGTTTTGGGATCAGTTACTCAATTAGTGCAATGGTATGTTTTTAATGGTTTTCTAAACAAATTGTTTTCTGATCAGTGACTCCTTAGTACAATGGTATGTATTTATTGGTTTTCTGAACAAATTGGTGTTTGTGATCAGTAACTCTTTAGTACAATGATATGTATTTAATTTTTTTCTAAACATATTGTTTTGTGATCAGTTACTGAATTAGTACAATGGTATGTATTTAATTGTTTTCTAAACAAATTGTTTTGTGATCCGTAACTCAATTAGTACAGTAGAATGTTTTTATTGGTTTTCTAAACAAATTGCTTTGGGATCAGTATTTTCTAAGTAGATTGGTATGTATTTATTGGTTATCTGAACAAATTGTTTTGTGATCAGTAAATCCTTAGTACAATGGTATTTATTTAATTGTTTTCTAAACATATTGGTTTGTGATCAGTAACTCAATTAGTACAATGGTATGTATTTATTGGTTTTCTAAACAAATTGTTTGGTGATATTTAACTCAATTAGTACAGTTATATGTATTTATTGGTTTTCTAAACAAATTGTTTTATGATCAGTAACTCAATTAGTACAATAGTATGTCCTTTTGGTTTTCTTAACAAATTGCTTTGGGATCAGTAACTTCTTAGTACTATGGTATGTATCTAATGGTTTTCTAAACAAATTGTTTGTGATCAGTTATCATATAAGTACAATGGTATGTATTTATTGGTGTGGTAAACAAATTATTTTGTGATCAGTAACTCAATTAGTACAATAGTGTGTATTAATTGGTTTTTTCCAACTAGCAACTCCTTATAGTTTTCTAAAGAAATTGTTTTGTGATCATTACCCCTAAGTACAATATTATTTTTTTAATGGTTTTTAAGCAAACCGTTCTTGTTATAATTAAACTCCACTTATTGCAATGTAATAGGCCCGTCTCACCATGCCCTTCTGGCCAACGTTTTCTGACGTTTGAGGAAACGTTTGTAGTCGCCCATTGTCGCTGGGATAGCGCCAGAAGAGCGTTGTGTAAACGTTAGTGAACGCTACTAAACGTCGGTGATCCCCGGGAATCACAAAAAAATATCTGAGACCAGCGTTCTTTAAACGTTTAATTTTCAACGCTGGATATCGTTTAAGAACGTTCATGGAACGTTTTACCAACGTTCACCGAGCGTTGCTTGCGTTCGGCTGTCGTAAGGCAGTCGTTACTTTATCGTTACTTGGTTGTTACTTTTCGTTTGTTTTGCAGTGAACGACACACTGGCGACCTGTCAACGAACGCTGAACGGTCGCCTAGCGCACACAGCGTGTGACTAAAATCAAACGAACATCCTAACGCTATTCTGTCATCATTCACACTTTAGTCACACGCTCAACACGCTGGTCCAAGATTGACAAATCGTTCGTCGCGAGCCAGTGGCATGTTAGCACATGCTAATGGTTTTCAGGGGTATCTTGCTTGGTCGGTGTTACACACTTTTCGTTCGTTAGACACACGCTAGTCGTGCGTTTGGCACACGTTTATCGCACGCCAGATGTATAATTCTCATGCTAGAGCGCTAAAAAATTGAACGATTGAAACGTTAAGAGAACGTTGACCAGAACGTAAATACTATTTGTTTAAACAAATTGTGTACCCTATTTATTAAACTACCTTATTACAATATAACATATATTCAAACGTAATGAAAATGCACCACTAGTAAATTATGAATATATTTTCGAGCTAGGTTTAATTGCTGGATTATTTTTTATGTAACTAAGCTTATCACTTACATAGTTACACACTGAATATCTTTGATAATAATGTTATGCAACGACAGAATGACGTTTATGTGCCACCCATGCAATTGCCTCTCTTTGCATTGTCAGTGTAGTATTCTAAAGGTAGGTCTAAAAGGAACCACTGTCTATACATCAATAAAAGAACACGATAACTGGATACCAACGTCACAGTTGTGTAACGTTTAGATGACACAAAACGTCAACGTCACCAAGATGTCACGGCTTTACAGCAAGATAACACAGCTCCGCATTCAGCCAATGTTTAGCCAATAACAATGTCAATGTTCTACATTGACTAGCGTCTTTTCCCAATTTGAGCCCGTTTAGTACTTTTGGGACCACCTTGGACATCGTGTGATCGTGTGTACAACAGCGTAAGGCAAGTTCATAGCCGTGTTAATATGGTCGACCACGTACTAGTGGAGGAGTGGAATGACATTCCGCAATACGAAATACAGCGGCTTGGCCCAAATGTTGTCGTATGTCAGATTATAAAAGTCTTAATTATTATCAATTTAATCCCGTCTTATTACGTCTCTTTTGGAATTGCCTTGAAAAAATAATTCCAAAGAGATGCCACACGACAGGGTTAGATTGAAAAAATATGAATTAAATCTATTTTAAAGCTTTGACTTACGACCGTTTTATCGTACGAAGTTTTATGAAACGGGCCCCAGATCCTCAGATTTTGCAACGGTATTGTCAGGATGTGGCCAATGCTGTTGGTGGCGCATACGTTGGAAATTCTATCCGCCTTCTTTAAGACATTACTTTGCGGAACTTGTGTGTTCAAATGCTTAACCATTTTCTTAATAAAATTTCAAAATCCCTTTCACCTTTATAAATTAGCTAACCTGTTATCGGTGTGCGTTTTTATTGCGTTTGAGTATATCAAAATGTTATTGGTTGATTTTCTAAACAAATAGTTTTTGATAAATAACACTCTTATTACAATATTATGTATTTATTGGTTTTCTAAACAATTTATTTTGTCATAACACCCGCACGCCCATTCATAATGCTTTGTAAATAGTGTTTGTGTATTCCTATTAATTAACTTACTTACCTTATTACAATGTAATTTATCTACTGGTAGTCTATGGCTTTTTTAATCAATTTTTGTTTTCCTTAGATGATTAAAATGGTATGTGTTTATTGTGTGTCTAAACAAATTGTGTTTACCTATTAATTAACTTTGTTTGTATTACAATGTAAGATATATATTGACTTTTCTTAACAATGTTCATTTTCAGTAGATTTAAATAAATATGAATAAGGGGGAGATCCTTTGAAAGCACAGAAAACAAAGCAAATACTGAAATTTGCAGACTCGGATTAATTGAGTCTATTCATGAGCAATACTGAAATATGCAACAGTGCTCACGCCCCCCTAGCACCAGCTTAAGCGGAATTCAACTTAACCCCATTTTGACAATGCCATTCATATAGCGTTTTTCTGAACAAAGTGTTTTCCTGTGCATTAACCTTATTAATGGTTTCCTTAATACTATCTATTTTTTTAGTTTTTTCTATACAATTTGTGTTTACCTATAAATCGACCTCCAAACCGACCCACTTGTAATTAAAATAAAGTACAAACACGTATTATTTCGCTTATAAATTGAACGATTAATAAGAAATTAAAGTTATAAGAAAGTTTATATCGGTTTTGTGTTAATTTAAATTTTTTCAATATAAAGATATAAATTTATACTCAGGAAACACATCAAAATATATATGTAAAGTCTATTTTAACCCTTTACCTGATAGCCTATTTTTAGAATTGAATATATGAGACCACTTAAAGCAGGCTGAAAGTAAAGCAGAATGCGCCTTAAGGCGCATTCTGCTTAACTTTCAGCCTGCTTTAAGCTATCATGTGCTAGAATATAGAAAACATTCCCTTTAATATATATTCATGACTGATTATATTGGAACTATTTTCTTCAGCGGATGAATAAATCATATCCGCTAAAAGGCGTTTCTATTGGGGAAAGGGTTAATCGAATTGAAGTAAACTTTCAAATGACAAAATCACTGCAAAAAGTCCATATAGTGCACCCTCTCTACAACAACACCACCAAATCGGAGATAAAGATTCTTCGTGTTTTTCGTAGGGAGTTCTTATAGGCAAGGGAATTGGCTTACTTTTGCATACAGTTAGAATCCAAATCAGACGCTGCAGACGGCGTCTGTTCTTGATTTAAGCTGTTTTCCATTCGCCATCATGTGCTTTTTTCTGTTAAACTGTTCAATGTGTGACTAATAAACAACTGATGACAATTGCAAGCAGTTGATATTGTCGTCGCAAAAAAGTTGGACATAATTGTCTTGTTAAGAAAACAGCCACAAGCGTTGTTGTAAGGAGGGAATCGTTGTTGAGAAGGCTGTTTGAGGAAGAGAGTAAAATATTTGACTTCATATAGGGGATTGTGACCAACATATGCCAGCAAATACGGTATTGTGTCGCTAACTGTTCTGTATATGTATATTAAACCATAAGGACAAGACTTTTCTAATTTGGTTTGTAGCGTTATCATTTGGTCAGCTTCCAAGATCATTCAACTAACGCGCCTCTCTTAAAATTGACCGAAGCCTGTGGCTTATCAGCATTTCATGGAAAAGTATTAAATAATCTTTTTCTCTGATTAAATTGTTTTCATTTTGGTATGCATCTTTGTTTTATAGTTTTCTACCAAGGTACATAGAAAACTTTAAAAATCTGCTTCTCCTGTTCCACTTGTCAGATTTGATTGTCATACAGCAAAATGTAAAGTTTACACTGTATCAAGATTGCTGAAATTGTAACGGTATCAATAATAAAAAGGCAACCATGGGATTTGAATTAACCTTCCTATACATACAAACTGTTATACATACTGAAAACTAGTAAAACATCGATACTTCGAACTCGCTTACATCAGGGCTACCATAAGTTGACATGAAAAATCCTAAGAATTCCAAATTTGCATTTTTCAAGTGCGATTTTACGAACCGTACCTTTACCCCATCGCCTGTAGTTTTTTTTACACGTGGCTGCTTAAAGCAGGCTGGAAATAAAGCAGAATGCGCCTTAAGGCGCATTCTGCTTTACGTTCAGCCTGCTTTACGCCTGCTTTACGCTATCATGTACTAGAAAAAAACCAAGATTTAGGAAAAATCCGGAGAAATGGCAGCCCTGTTACATTGATCCTGCCAGTATATCATAAGTGGAATTTTGAGAAGTCAATCTCGCTTGAGTCGAACATACTCGTATTTTAAAGTTGAAATGTGGCTAAGCCAGGTTTTAAAATTGAAATATGGGTATGTTCTAATTTATGCGAGTTCGTCGAATCGAGTTTTTTGCTTACTGAAAACTTGAACAATCTAATCTATTACAGTGGAGAAAACGTTATTCTTTCCCGTTTAAACGCAAATGGCAACGCAAACGCATTGCAGTAACATGAAGAAAATTACGACTTCGTGACCATTCAGAATAATGATTTTAACCTCGACGGCAAACAGTTTGGAGCCTGATCAGACGCCGGATAATCCGGCGTCTGATCTAGCTCCAAACTGTTTGCATTGGAAATAATACATTTAGCGTAAACGCGTTTATTGGGAAAGAATAACGTTTTCTTCACTGTAATAGTTTGTATTCATGGCTCTCTTGTCTAGACAACCTCTGGAGGTGTTCAGATAGCGCAGTGGTCGCGCATTCGCTTCTCGCCAATGCGGTATCGAGTTTGATCCCGGGTCGGGGAAGTTTGTTCGAAGGTAGAAAATTGGTCGCCCGACCGAACACGTAGGTTTCGCCGGGCATTCCGGCTTCCTCTCACAGAAATGACTAAATACGCCATCATTCGAGCCACGGAGAGTGATTTGTATAAGTTAACCCCTTTACACCCTTAGAAGCGACTTTTAGCGTATTTAATTTATTCCTTCGTTTAAGAAAATAGTTCCAGTTAATACCCTCATAAACAATTACCATTACATGTACAAGTATTTTATATAGCCTAGCAGATTTTAGCTTAAAGCTGGCTGAAAGTAAAGCAGAATGTGCCTTAAGTCACATTCTGCTTTTCTTTCAACCTGCTTTAAGTGGTCACCTGTCTTCAAAACTAGAAACAGGCTATGAGGTAAAGAGTTAATGTAGCTTGTTTTATAATCGATGTAAAAGAAATAAAGTTTAAACATTAGACATATTCTCATTTGAGAATCTACATATTGTTTTTGAACTTATGATGTTCTATACATTAACCTCTTCTATAACAATTCTATGTATTTATTTGGTTGTTTTGAAACATACTGTTTCCTATAGAATAAACTCCATTGTGACAATGTTATGTTTTTAATGGTTTTTCTAAATAAATTATTTTATTTTATAAATTGACCTTCTTATAACATTTCTATGGTTTTACTATTTTTCTAAACAAGTTTTATGACAATCACTTTAAATAACGACAATCATATACTTATGCATTAGATTCCTGGTAAAGTAGAAACTCGATAATTCGAATTTGCGTTAGATTGAACTTACCATAATTCGGGTATGTTCGACTTAAGCAAGAACAACTTATCGAAATTCACCTTATGAAAACTGGATCATTCGTTATACGCGAATTCGAAGGATCGAGTTTCGCTGTAGTTTACAGTGTCGCCAAACCCTTTGAAATGGACATTGTAGTTTTTGAAAAGCGTGTTTACAATTAGTTAGTACAGTGGATAAGACATTATTAGTTTTACAGTTTCTTCAAAGGGTACATGAGGATTTCTTCCCGGCTGAGAAAAATCATTGTTGTCCGAGCCGCTAGGCGAGGGTTACATGAGTTTACCAGCCGGGAAGAAATCCTCATGTACCCTGTGAAGAAACTGTATAACGAATTTATTATACTACAAAGTTTTCATTGTTCAAGTGAAATATTTCGGAATGTGTCGTGCACAGCGCTCATAGTAAACAGTAACAAAATCGCGTCAAAACATATGACGTTAAGCGTAAGTGACGTTATATGTTTACGACGTTGTTATTCAAAAGAAGAATGGGCACACTCGTACATAGACGTTGTCATCAAACTTTCCAAGAAAAAATGTGACTGTTGAAAGATCCCACCCCGATTAGTTCCTACCCGAAACGATCTTAAAACGGAGGATGCACGATGTCGAGCAGTCGGCCGTCTTATTTTCTGCAAAGTCTGAAGGACCTGTCAGCCAATGAAAACAGCTGCATTTCTACGTACCCTGTCAGCTCACATGGTACTGCGTGTCAGGTCTACGGCTCAATAGCCTATCAGAAGTAAGGAACTTACTTGGCAGTATATTAATATTATTTCCAAATAAACACGTTAAGGCTTAAACTATTATTTCCATTGTAAACAATGTGGAGCCTTATCAGACACCGGTTAACCCTGCATCTAGTCAGGCTCCAAACAGTATGCCACTCAAATTAGAATAAATAGTCAGAATTGTCAACAAGTTACATTTTATCGTTATGCGGTTGCGTTTCATTTGCTTTTAAACAGGAAGGAATATTGAGAATAATATGTCATTTCATGAGATAGGAGGGGTTTATTCTGCGAGGAGATAAATAATTTAGCACGAGGCTCGCCGAGTGTTAAATGGTTTATCCTCGAGAAGAATAAACCCTCCTATCTCATGCAATGACATAGTACTCGATTTATCCCGAATGGCCAATCGAGTGCGGTCGATGTGTACATGAAAATTGTTTGTTCGCGTAATAAAAAATAAATATTGACACGATTCTATTGGACACTGACACTTTTAGTGGTACTAGATCAAATCGGATAGTGTTAATTCTATGTGGACTCTAGTGAAAATGTAAGTTTTATCGAAATTATCTTGCATTTGACATTTTTTCAAAGTTGCTTTGTTGAAGAAATATGTTTTGAATTGAAAATCAGTACCCTTTGGTAGCCTCTAAAAGCTATTGAATATCCATCAGTGTAGTGTCAAGTAGCGGACGGTCTATCGGGTCACGCTTCAGTTAACGCATAATAGAGGCCCTCAACAGGGAAGCCAAAATAGACTGTGGGTACGCTCGATTTGCGTTGCCGAGTTCATTACATTAAACAAGAATAGATTCCACGAGCGCAAGAAGGGTATAGACGTTAGCTTATGGAGAGTACGTATTGGAACTTTCTCGCAGCCGATGAAGACTAAATCTGCGCTCAGCACATTGAAACTGAAGAACGTTTGCCTTGTATTCGTATTTTTCTGTTTTTCTTGCTGGCTGCTCAATGTGTTGAAACAAACCCTGGACCTACCCGTGGACAGCGCGGAGGGTCAACATCGGGAGCTAGAGGTAAAGAAACAACTGGTTCAACTCCTGTCAGAGAAAGACCAACACGCGAATCACTTGCTGCAAGCCAACAAACTCCTCTATCTTGTCAAGGAAATCAACAATCTAACCTAAATACGTGGTTAGATAGCCGATCACACACACACAAGATAGCGGATTTAATGAACTAAAGGACATTATGCTATCTATCAAGACCACTGTCGACAATACAGAACTCCGTATGAACAGATTCGAGGAAGCAATGAACGAAGTAAAAGAATCAAACAAGGTATTGGTGGAAAGTAACAAGCGCATAACAGAAAATGTGTCGTCGCTTAACGATAGGGTTGTCCAGCTTGAGAAAGACTTGAAAACCAGCGAAGAGAAAATCTTGAGGCACAGTCGCGTAGAGATAATTTACGTTTATATGGAATACGAGAATCTAGAAATGAGTCGTGGGAGGAAACTGAGGAGAAGGTAAAACAGTATATAAGAGATGATTTGCAGATTGAGTCTGAAGTTAAAGTGGAAAGGGCTCATAGAATTCGTAGTTCAGAGACTCCGCGACCCGTCATTGTAAAATTTTCATATTTCAAAGAGAAAGACAACGTTCTGAGGACTTATAGACAGAAGCGTAGAGATAACGCAGCTAGCAATGACGACGAAGAAGAAGAGGCGGCACAAAGCAACGTGTACAGACGAGATATTCACGTGAGCGAAGATTTCCCCAGTAGAGTAATGCAACAACGTGGCAAGCTTAGAAGGTTTTTACGAAGAGCAATTGATGAAGGGAAGCGGGCGTACTTGAAATATGACAAGCTAGTTATCGGGCGAGACACGTATTCATACGATGAAGAACGTGATGATATAGTCAGAGTGGAAAATAAGAAATAGGGCGACGGCCAAAGCTCATTCTCCGAAGTACAGTCACATCTAAGAACACAAATAAAGTTAGCAAGCTGGAACATCGAAGGTCTCTCTAAACATATAAACGATATTAGCTTCTGTGATTTCATTAAGAAATATGACATAGTAAGTTTCATCGAAACATGGGGTCACACTGAAAATGAATTTAATAACTCATTAGAAGGTTTCACTGTATTTACTAATGTCAGGAAAAAACGGTGTAGATACGGTAGACATTCCGGTGGCGTCAGTGTCTTTGTCAGAAGCTCTTTATACGAACAGGGTATAGTGAAGCGGATTGCTAATGACCTCAAAGACTGTGTCGTTTTGCTTTTGTGTGGAGAGCAACTTAATTTGAGTAGTGATATTATAATGTTTTTCACTTATGTCTCACCAGAAGGCTCTACAATATATAACGAAAGTGACGGTACAAATGGAATTGAGTTACTTGAGGAAAAGTTGTTACATGTTGTTGCCAAATGGCCCGATTCTGATATATTTATTATGGGTGACCTCAATGCACGTTGTGGTGAACTGCACGATTTTTCAGTAAATGATGATTTTGACTTCATATTTGATCAAGATACAATTTACGAAAGAGATTCATTCTGCGAGTCGAGATGTTCAAAAGATATCAAGACAAATTCTTTTGGGTTCTCACTACTAGATTTATGTAAAACATATGGCGTACATATTGTCAATGGTCGGAGTAAAGACGATGAACGTGGCGAATTCACTTGCGTTGCTAATAATGGAAACAGTATTGTAGACTACTGTATAGCATCTACAGAACTATTCCCATTAATAAGTTATTTTGAAGTTGGGGACAGGTCGGAATCGGTGCATTTTCCAATATACTGTACTTTGTCATTTCCGTCTTACTTTCAAACTCATCCAGAAAACGTTGAAACTGTTGCAGATTGTTCTTTTAAAAAGTTTCGATGGAATGATGAGAGACAAACACAGTTTTTGAACTCATTCCGTAATATGTTTACTACCATGTCAATCCGTATATATGCAGCAATTGAGTCAAATATTGATGATTGTGTACAATTAATTGTAGATGTCTATCATAATGCTGCGAAAAGTATGGAAGTTCGTACTCGTCATCCCGACAGGCTGGTTCAACCAGCCTGGTGGGATGAACAGTGCGAACAACTGAAAAAAGAAAAACTGAGAAAATTGCGTTTGTACAGACAGGATAGCAATAATATTAATTTGAATGCATACATTGAATGTAAAAATAAATTTAAAGCAACATGCAGACAAAAACAAGTTAACTTGCAACATCAGAATAAAAAACTTTTGATTGATTCCAGAAACAATACAAATTTGTTTTGGGGAACTGTTAAAAAGTTTAGATCCAAGAAAAAAGAGGCACATGTCATTAATAATAACCAGTGGTTTCAGCATTTTAATTCATTACTCTATAGCGAGACAGTAGATTATCTAGAGGACTTTTCATTTGATACATCAGCAGATACATATGATATATTTAATGATGCTTTTAGTATTGACGAATTATTGATAAGTATTAACAGTCTAAAATCAGGTAAATCAAGTGGCCCAGATGGAATTTTGTCAGAGATGATTAAGAACACAGTAAACGAAATGCAGCCGGTACTACTACATTTATATAATAAGATACTTCAGACAGGTATTTATCCAACCATGTGGTCAGCAAGCATAACTTGTCCTTTACATAAGTCGGGTTCGCTGTCCAATCCCAATAACTTTAGAGGAATTTCATTGATTAATGTCCTACATACAATTTTAGCAGGAATGATGAAAGAACGTCTGGTTAAATGGGCTGAACAAAATTCAAAACTCGATGAAGCGCAAGCTGGTTTCAGAAAAGGATATAGTACTGTCGATAATATATTTACACTTATGTCAACTGTACAGAAATATCTCTCTAAGAAGGGAGGGCGATTTTACTGTGTTTTTGTTGATTTTTCTAAGGCATTTGACTCGATAGATCATGTAAAACTGTTTAACTCTTTGTTGGTGAAAGGAGTAGGTGGTAAATTTCTTAAGTTGCTTGTTTCAATGTACAAGAATATGTCGACACATATAAGGGTAAACAATAACTCTTACACTGACTGTATTTGTTGTAATATTGGAACTAGACAAGGGTGTAAGTTAAGTACAATAATATTTTCTCTTTTTATTAATGATATAATGGATGATTTAAAAGAGTCTGGAGCACGAGGAATACAAATATCTGAAGATGGGCAAGAAATTCTGGCAATTTTGTATGCCGACGATTTAGCAAACGTTAGTGACACTGTAAGAGGCCTGCAATCTCAATTGAACACTATATCATCATTTTGTGACACAACTGGAATGAATATCAACTTAACTAAAACAAAAATTATAGTCTTTAGAAACGGTGGCATCCTTAGAGGATACGAAAAATGGTTTTACAATGGAAGCTCATTAGACACTGTTTCTAATTACAAATACATGGGCTTATTTATTACTTCAAGATTATGTTGGTCATATGCTAAATCATGTTTAGCTACTCAAGCCAGAAAAGCAATCATAGCAATGTACAAATTACAAGGAAATGTTGGTTATTTTGAAAAAGAGGAATTGTTTAAACTATTTGATACCATGGTAAAGCCAGTATTGTTATATGGTTCAGAGATTTGGGGAGTCGAGTATTCAAAAACTATCGAAACTGTTCATGATCAATTTTGTAAACGCTTTCTGAAACTACCACTACAATCATATAGTAACTTTGCTCGAGGAGAATGTGATAGATACCCACTTTATGTTGATTATCATTGTAGGGCAGTTAAGTATTGGTTTAAGATTTTAAATATGAATGTAAATAGATATCCTTTCAAAAGCTACAAAATGCTCAAGAGATTAGATGAAGTCGGACGTAGTACATGGGTTACTAAATTGAAAGACTTATTATTCAAATATGGTTTTGGTAATGTTTGGATTAATGAAGGCGTTGGGGACATGAGGAATTTTATGTCTGTTTTTAAGCAAAGACTTATTGATTGTTCAAAACAGGAATGGCGAGAACAGATATCAGACTCCAATAAAGCTCGACATTATTGCACTTTTATGCCGGAATTGAAAACTGCAAAATATTTGAAGTTTGATATACCATTTCGTTTTAGAATAGCTCTTACTAGATTTAGATGTTCTGCACATAAGTTATTTGCGGAAACTGGCAGGCACTTAAATATCCCTTATGATCTAAGAATTTGTAAATTATGCAACATGGGAAAAATTGAAGACGAGTTTCATTTTGTAATGGAATGTACGTTATATAATGATATAAGATCAACATATATACCAAGTATTAGAAATATGCATGTTCCTACACATTACCAGTTCTATAACATATTAAATGCTGAAAAAACAACATGTTCAGGTTTGGCAAACTTCATATACTATGCTAACCTTTTACGAGACGAAACAATTAGGCAATGAATTAGCAACATGCACATTTTACTGGTTATATATATACCCGTCATACATATATGTCAATTATGCAAAATTGTACATTTGTATTTACGCACTGCATTTGTATTGGTACTTTGTTTATATGCAGATTTGTGTATTATGGGCCGGAGGCCTACATTACTAAATAAACAATTGTCATTGTCATTGTCACTGAATGATTTTGGCCTTTCAAATTTACAATAACAATAAATTTGACATGTTTCACGTAATTTCTGACATACAAAAAGTAATAACCGCTCCCAGCCGAACTGCGCTTAGTTAGTCTTACACAACAGAAAAAATGACCACAACAAACGTGAAAAGTAGGCAATAAATGGGAAAAGAGGGTCGAATCCAGCTCGACAAGTAAAACATTTTAACTCAAATGGGGCTATACTTTACGCTTCAACTCAGATGTTAAAACTGCCAAAAATGATGACTGGAAATTGTCAGCTGCTTTCGCGTACTCGTCAAGGTCGTTTGTTGTTTTGGAACAGTTCTTTTTCTGACCGCTCAGATGCATCGACTACATCCTATGTAATGATAATAATGTTGAAATCTGCTACTAAATCTGACATTTTGCTTTGTATTTAGCTTGTACATAAAGTATCCTTCAACTTGTTGCTCTACAGTGTACAGTAATTGTAGCGCGTGACACGAACGGCCTCAGAGGTAAGGACTTTTTCTGGTGTATAAAAGGTAAAAACATCATAATAGCGTTTCTACTTGTTGAGGTTGGGCGAAAGTAAACTGAAATTCAGTTTTGGCCCTTGTCTCTATACATACCTTTTGTCACAAATAATTTGAAAATAAATCGTGTCGGATACCTGTGGTAGAAACGCCCTATGACTCTTTTACCTGTTCTCTCGTAGAAATTTCCACTGACGCTTTACCTTTTCACAAGTAGAAACGCTATTATGATGTTTTTACCTTTTCACCAGTAGAAACGCAAAATCACGCTTTTTGCTCATACTCAACTCACACGGCATTGGGGCCGGGTTTACAAGAGTCCGGTGTTGTTAACATTGTCGTACCTTATCGTGTCAAAGACCGGGTACCCGTATGTCATTAACAAGTCTCTAACGTTGTGAATATTTCATGTGAAAACCTCTCAAATACAATAACATTCTTAACCCTTATTCTGCGGTAATATCGTCTGCTTAGAAATTGTCGTCTGCAAAATTTGTTAAATCTATATTTATACATTTTTTTCGGTAAAGAAACCTAAAGACGAGTGTCAAACAGTTTGAATCCAGATCAGACGCCGCGTATCGCGGCGTCTGATCGGGATGCAAACTGTTTGTATAAATCAGTAAATCGCGAGCAGCAGGATAAGGGTTAAGAATACCACCAACGTTGTTTAACCTATTTGTGCTTAGCGTCCTATAAAAGGGACAATAGTGAACAAAGCAGACTCTGGTCAGAGTCTATGTACATTGTTTGCTGATAGGAATATCAGTATAAAACAAAACGAAAATGAAAATTTAGACGAAGCACCCCTTATATAAAAAATGAAATAGCCAATATATAAGCTTGGAGGAATCCACTGGGCGTAAATGTGTAGGAAAGCAATATGTATAAGACAGCTGCCTAGAGCAATCTACTGAATTATTTGCCCAGTTTAACCCTTTCACTTTCAATGCCGCCTTAAAGCACGTTTGTAAACAGTTTGGTTCCTGGTCAGACGCCGCGTACCGCGGCGTCTGATCAGGACCCAAACTGTTTGACACTCTTATCGATATTCATACAATCTTAAAACTAACTTTTAAACGTGACTTGCAGACAATGTGGAAGCAGACGACAATAAAGCGGTGAAGGGGTAAAAACCTCCCGAATAATTTGTTTATGCAAGGGTTATATTTAAAGGACCGTTGATATTTAAATTGTCATCGGCATCAAAAGTGTATTATCCAGTTAACAATTCTCCCCGGGTCTTTGAAGAACGTGTGCCATAACGATTTGATACTGTTGATACACAAGGCTAGTTTCCAACTACAGTGGAGAATCTGTTATTCTTTCCCAATAAACGCGTTTACGCTAAAACTATTATTTGCAGTGCAAACAGTTTGGAGCCAGATCAGACGCCGGGTAACCCGGCGTCTGATCAGGCTCCAAACTGTTTGCCACCAAGATAAACAAGAATTATCAGAATTGTCTAAAAGTTGTTCTTTTCTACGTTTTAGTGCTTTGCGTTTGCGTACGTTTGCGTTTAAACGGGAAAGAATAACAGATTCTCCACTGTAACATTCAATGCAAGGCAATGTGTGTTTATCTTCAAATGTTTGAAACAAGTATTTCATTGGTCAGATTTAAGAGATTGTTCAAACTCAACCCAAACACTTTTTCATCTTAGAGTCTGATTTACACGAACCCAGTGTTGGCATGGACGTCTACCTTATCGTGTCAAACACCGGGTACTTTTACATGTATATCATTAATAAGTCACTACCCATGTGAAAATGTCATTAGAAAACCTTTCCAAAACATTATGATACAGTGCTCCCTTTCTACAACGACACCCTATGGGAGAGACAGATTGTGTGTGTTTTTCGGAGGGAGCCGTTATAGGGAGGGAAACTTTAAGACTTGGCTTACATTTGCAAACAGCTTGCATCAAGATCAGACGCCGCATAACGCGACATACATTGGATCCTTGATGCTTAGAGTCTATTTTACCCAAAACCATAAAAACATATATACAACTCCAAGCAAGGTAAAGCTAAAATATCTGCTTCCGGACTAACTCAAGCTTCCGCCCGTTTTAATAAACAACAATTTTAGTTTTATTCACGTTAACATTAACGTTCAATAGTTTACGATAAGTTTCCAAGCAAACACTGCAGACCAGTTTTAGTTTACGAGAACAAAAGAGCATCGACTACAAATAAGAGCAAATATATACAGTGCCTCCTCTCTACAACGACATCCAATGTCAAAAAAAGATGTTGTGTGTTGTTTGGAGGGAGTTGTTACAGGGAGGAAATTGGCTTACAATTGCAAACAACTTGAATCCAGATTAGACGTAGCGTAACGCAGCGTCTGAGCTGGATTCAAGCTGTTTGTCACTAGTTATTATACTACTTCTATTTAACTCGATATAAAAAAGCAGACGACAACTTTAAGCAGACGATATTGCAATATTATAACGTTAGACATATTTGTTCTGGTTAGGAAACTGTGGCTAGGGACGTTGTCAGGAGGGGGTTGTTGTTGTGAGCGCCGTTGCAGGGAGGGAGCACTGTATATAGATCGATGATTAATATTCGTAGTGTTATTGAGTCTACCTATTACCCCAATAAAACACAACCGGTCGGGATACAAAATCTTAAAACCGAAGCAGAATGAATGTAAAGCAGATAGCTCATTCTTGAGCATTAGTTTTAATTTTGAGCCTGTTTTAAACAACTGTAGACAAGAGGGTGAACGTGCAATAAGGTATAGTTTAATTCAGTGCTCTTTATCATTCTTTCTTTTAGTAGATGGGGGAAGTGTTTAGAGAGCACGTTGCAATGAAGTATACTTACGGTCATTTCTGTTGTATGTATCATTTAAAATGTTATGTAAAAGTGTTTCGAAATACAACATTGTAGTGGGTTATCTTCGAATGGCGTCATACACTTTCTTGTAATAGCACAACATTACCAAGTTGGAGTATCATTGTATGTACCAATTACATATATTTACATTCGTCCCATTCAATTCAATTGACAAAAAGGGTGTTCATTTATTATAAACACCATTTCTCGAGAGGGCGGGACTGGTTGAAAAGTTTCAAAGAGGAGGCGGGACATATGCAATTTTCATTCGCGAATTAATCTTTGGAATCGGCAATGTGGTCCAATTGTAATACCATTGGACTACGGTACCAGGGGTCGTGAGTTCGATCCTCCGCCGGACCAGCGGTCTGACTAGGGGATTTTTTCTGAATCCCCGATGATGCACAGGAATGTCGTTGAGTAAGACATGTATCGCGAATTGCTCCTCTCCACCTAGGGGTTAAAATGGGTACCTGTGAAGGGTCTGAGTCGGTACTGCGGCTGCATTTGACTGCGTCATATGTTAGCAGTGCTCAATATTATAGGCAAGATGGCTCAATGTTCAGGGGAGTATATGTAAAGTCGGCTGAGCGGTCATTCGGACTGATAGTAGACTATAACTTGGTATATTACTTTTATTTAACGTGGTACAGCAAACATTTGGCAGATTTTTTCAAAATTTGTTCTTAACCGATCTGTGCCTTCCTATTTTTAAAACCATGATTCCCGACTAATATTCTTCTTTATCAATAAGATAAATTGCAAGAAAATTGACATACCTTATAAACAACAACTCCCTGCATTCCTTTATGCCAAGATAAAACAATATATTTATCCTACTTTAAAATGACGTCACTTCAAATGACGTCAAATCGGCATTTTCGCGCCAAACTCTCAAAGCTGTTGATCTTAGAATGTAAACAATGGAACTCATTTTATTGCTGTCGAATGTACGCAGCTACAGTTATTCGGTCATGGCTGTTCCTGATAGGGTACACATTATTTGTGTTATCAACCTCTAATATGGATTAAACATACATGCATACTTACACAATGTTAATCTAATATTAGAAATTACAGCAAATACATTGTAAATATAAGAAATGAACAGATTTTTCGGCGTTGAAGCGACATGAACGACAGTAAATTATCGGCAAATTTACCATGAATCGCTAGCGCGATTCATGGTATTTGCCGATAATTTTCTGTCATTGATATCGCTTGAACGCCGAAAAAATCAATTCATTTTTTAAGTAACCCTAGCATGTTGCCCGTTTTGAAAACAAGCGACCATTTACAGCTGGTTGAAAGTATATCACAGTGTGCCTTAACGTTCATAAAGGCGCATTCTGCTTTACTTTCAACATGAACTCAGCTTTTTTAGCTAGTATATATAATTTACACATGAATTTCATATGGTACATATTAATAAATATACATGGAACTACTTTCTTCAATTGATAAATGAATTAAAGGCGTAAAAGGAGCATCTATTGGGCAATGGTGTAACGAGGCATACATCCGAAGGGAGCCGGAAATTGCCGAGTAGGTATAAATACGTTAAGGTCACATACGGTCGCCTAATAATAACAACAACTGTTATTTATAGTTGTACAAACTTTATGAAAACGTGCTTGGTATATAAATATATGTCAACAAAATAATAGAAAATCTTACAGTATAAAAACACGTAAAAGTGACACTGGAGACACTTCATTAATCCTCACAAATACAGTAAAACCTTTCTATTACGACCACATAAAAGAAGGCTGATTGACTGCATAAAAAGATAAGTGACAGCTTAATAAAAGGTGAACGTGAAACAGAATACTCCTTCAGGAGCTTTCTGTTTTACTTTCATCTTTCTCTCTTTAAGAATAACCTGCCTTAGAACCTGATAATTAATACAATTTAGTGGTTGTAATAGAGAAGCTTTACTGTAAATCCTTTTAGGCTACAATATCATTTCTCTTAAAAACAGTTTAGAGACATTTCCAAGTCCGAGTCTACATCTTATCTGAGTCTACATTATTGGTCATGTTGCAATAGATCTTACACAAGTTATAATGCTATCAATATAAAACACGCCCTTCAGGTGGTACAGTGGAAACAACGTTATTTTTCCCCAATAAACACTTTTACGCTAAAATCATTATTTCCTATGCAAAAAGTTTGGAGCCAGAACAGACGCCGGGTAACCCGGCGTCTGATCAGGCTCCAAACTATTTGCCACCAGGATAAACATGAATTATCAGAATTGTCCAAAAGTTGTACTTTTCTACGTTTAAGCGATTTACGTTTGCGTTTTGTTTGCGTTTTTAAAACGGGAAAGAATAATGTTTTTTCTCCACTGTATAACTCATGGAAAACTTGATAACTCTAAGAGGAACGCGAGCTCGATAAAAGACAACATCATAATATAAAATCCCAACTCAATATGTCGAAGCATGCGGAAAACAAGTGCAGAAAATGACGTACTCAAGTTCCAAATGGGGCATAACTCATGCAAAGGTTGACGAAATGTGACAATCAGTACTTTTTTTATTTCAAACAACCAGATATACGGCTTCTGGTTAAGGTCTAAACTATTTGACACTTAAACAATGTAGTTGTTACATGTGTACTTTTCAAGTGTTGATGTCCCCACATATTGAATTTGTTTACCCTCTCAACGCTTACTGTATTGTAAGATGTTTACCCATTTACTGTCATTTTGTCGTTTTCTTCAATATTGTTGTCTGCAAAATCGTTCAAAAGTTAGATTTAATGCAGTATGACTTACGAAACATCGTAACGATTGACGAGGCGTCTGGTCAGGATCCAAACTGTTTGCAAAGTCGACTTTATGTGGCTTTAGTGCGGTATATCTTTATTTAGAGACTAACGTTTACGTTTCTGTATATTAAGTTATACACGTGTGATGAGTTGCTGCTCTTCATTATATAGTTTAAAGACAGTCGTAAGCTTTGCTGTTTACATAAAGTCTAGTGTGATTCACAGAGGTTAACAATGTTGTTTTAATAATGCTGATTTGATAAGTTTCGTACAGTTCATCTACATTTAGAGAAAGACGTTAACTGTTCTGTATAAACAATTCCCGTGTAATATATCTAGTGCGGCTCATATAAAAATATATCTAGAGAGAGACTTTAACTTTGCTGTTTACATAAATTCTAGTGCGGTTCATATATATTTAGAGACAGACGTAAGTGTTGCCGTTTACATAAAGTCTAGGGCGCTTCATATATATTTAGAGTCAGACGTTAACAATGTTGTATCAATAATACCGATTTGACAAGTTTCGTACAGTTCATCTACATTTAGAGACAGACTTTAACTTTGCTGTTTACATAAAGACTCAGGGCTGCCATAAGTTGACATGAAAAATCCTAAGATTTCGAAATTTGCATTTTTCAATTGCGAATTTACATGTACGAATCGTACCTTTACACCATAGCCTGTTTCTAGTTTTGTTGACACGTGACTACTTAAAGCAGGCTGGAAGTAAAGCAGAATGCGCCTTATGGCGCATTCTGCTTTACGTTCAGCCTGCTTTAAGCTACCATGTTCTAGAAAAAAGTCCGAAGATTTAGGAAAAATCCGGAGAAATGGCAGCCCTGAAGTCAAGTGCGTTTTATATATATTTAGAGACAGGCGTTAACTTCTTCCGTACAAATATTTCTCGTGTAATGAATCTAGTGCGGCACACAGATATTCAGAGTCAAACGTTAACAATGCTGTATAAATAATACCAATGTGATAGGTCTCGTACAGTTTATCTATATTTAGAGACAGGCATTAACTTTTCTGTTTACATGAAATCTACAGCGGTTCTAGAGACAAACGTGTCTTTTTAAATAATACTGAAGTGACAAGTTAATGCGACTATTTATAGACAGATGTTATTAATTTGCTGAAGACACAATATCCGCGTGATACGTTTAGTGCGGCTCATGTACATCTAGAGACATACTATAACGTTTCTGTACAAGTAATACCAACGTGATAATTGAAGTGCGATTCTTCTATATTTACAGACAGACATTTTCTCTATACCTAATACCGTGTAACAAGTCAAGTACGACTCATATATAGAGAATAAGACATGTTTTAACGTTGCTTCAAAATTAATACCAATGTGACAAGTCTAGAGCGGCTCATGCATATTTGAGTCAGACGTTACATTTACTCTATAAATAATAGCCATGTGACAAGTCTAGAGCGGCTCATATATATTTAGAGACACGCGTTAACTATGACGTTACGTTTGCTTATAAATAATACCCGTTTGATAAGGCTAATGCGGCTCATACATATTTAGAGACAGATGCAAACTTCGCTGTATAGATAATATATTTAGAGACAGACGTTAGATATTCTATATAAATAATACCAATGTGAACAGTCTAAAACCGACTCATATATATAAGAGAGAGAGACGCTAGCTTTGCGTTGCTGTATATACATGTATATAATAAATTTATTAACATCAGCACGACAGATCTAGTGCGGCTCAATTATATCTAATGACATGTGTGAACATTCCTGTATAAATAAAACAGTGTGATAAGTCTATAGTGCGGTTCATATATATTTAGATGCGTATATTAACTTTGCTATATAGATAATACTGATGTAATATCACATGCCTGGATCATTATCAAACTCTTTCAATCAAGTTATGCTTAATCCTTTGGTTTAGGTAGTAAAACTCTATTGAGATCGGGAAAGGTCGACCAATGTCGGTCAAACTCGGCTTCCTATCGGAAGTGCCGAAAACATATTATTTTTGCTTCCCTTTTCTTCATCAATCAATAATTGAACAATGCAAATATCACCTTTATCAATAAAAAACCAGTGGAATTAAGACGTATCGCAATAAATAGTACTGTCGATCATATATCGGTACGGGCCGTCAGTTGGTGTGAATGGCCGAGCGCTCTCGTACAGTAACGACATGGGTCGACATTGGACCGATCGCAGCTTCTAGAGTCGTAGTACCTTAACCCCTTCACTGCCTTAACCCGAGTACACTAGTAATTTGAAAACAGTTTGGATCCTGATCATACGCCGCGTCACGCGGCGACTGATCAGGATACAAACTGTTTTACACTCATTTCAAGATTTCATAAGTCAAAATAACTAAATATTTAATTTCAGAAATAAAAGCAGGCGACAATTGTTTATAATTGATGACGTCATGGCAGTGAAGGGGTTAATATATTCTGTCTATCTTCAGAACAAACAGATTGTTTTTCAAACGAGAGCTTTTCAGGAAGCGTAGTACATGTACAAGTTTCACCCATTGAACCTTGGTCACGCATACATGTACAGTGGAGAATCTGTTATTCTTTCCCGTTTAAACGCAAACGTACGCAAACGCAAAACACTAAAACGTAGAAAAGCACAACTTTTTGACAATTCTGATAATTCTTCTTTATCTTGGTGGCAAACAGTTTGGAGCCTGATCAGACGCCGGGTTACCCGGCGTCTGATCTGGCTCCAAACTGTTTGTACTGCAAATAATAGTTTTAGCGTAAACGCGTTTATTGGGAAAGAATAACAGATTCTCCACTGTATGTGTGTCATTTCAAAACAGTGTACTAGTGAGTAGTACACGTTTCCTAGTAACAGTGAATACCCAGATCAGAGGTTTTCTAAGCAAGCCCTCAGACCGGCAGGATCTGCACTGTTTGTCACATTGCAATATATTACAAAAACAACACTTAATAGTCATATGTGGACTTAGCGAAATTGGAAACTAGAAGAGTACCTTTTATGTTTCATGGAGGAAAAGGTTGAACAACTAGTATACAGTTTACCATAGCTTTAGAACTACTTATTAAAGTACCTCATTTCTGAAAACTCCGACTGTTTGTAACGTGGTCAAATAAAGTATTTGTCACTCACAAGAATGCACTTAATTAATACCCAAGATGAAGGTTTATCTTGTTCTACCCCGCTTGTTAATAATGTCTCGGAGAAGTAACTGCTCCAAGATAATGTTTATAATACAGGCTGTTGAGATTAAATCCATGAGAAAGCTGCTCTACATTTCTTACTTGAAACCAAAACCTAATGTATTCGAGAAAGGTGATGCTGAGTAAAAGCCTTGTTGGTCCCCAGGAACCCTTGTTCTGCCTTGTTAACCCTTTACCTTATAGAAGCGACTTTTAGCGCATTCATTTTATTCATCCGCCAAAGAAAATAGTTCCATTTTATACTGTCATGAATATGTACCATAAGAAATATTTTCTATATCCTAGCAGATAGTAACTTAAAGCAGGCTGAAAGTAAAGCAGAATGCGCCCTAGGGCGCATTCTGCTTTACTTTCAACTTGCTTTAATAGGTCACATATCTTAACTACTAGAAACAGGCTATGAGGAAAAGGGTTAAAAGGAAGAAGCAACGCTGTATTGGCCATATCACAAGACACGATAGTCTCGCTGCAACACTCTTCCAAGGAAAAGTTGAAGGTGGAAATAGACGTGGAAAGCAATGTCAATAGTTAGACAGACACCACCATTCGATGATAGTATTTGGTTGCAGGACGAGTCAATCTATTTGTGGTGTGGCTTATTTATAACATATGTTTTATTTGAATATTTGTCAATAGATAGATCGTCCCGGGATCCTCAGCGCGGTCTATGATGTATGTTCGATCGTCGACGAAGGTCAAGGTTAGAGGTTACAAAGTTGAACTCATCTCGAATCACACCAAATATCTCGCCCACTAAGTTATCCGCCTTGTCCTAAAATGATAAGTGCACATGTCATGTAGTTTAACCAATTAACACATAGCCTGGCTCTAGTTTTGAAGTTTCAAGACAGGTGACGACTTTAAGCAGGTTTGAAAGTAAAGCAGAATGCGTCTTAAGGCATATTCTGTTTTGCTTTCAGCTTGATTTAAGCTTTAAGCTAACATCTAGTACGATAAAAGAAATAGTGTGTATCTTGCTTATTCTTCAATGTTTAAAATGGAACATTTTTATTCAGTTGAGAATGCGTATCTATGAAGTAAGGGGTAGTACACGTGTTTAAGCTGGAAGTGCATACACATTTCATTGGGGGCCGTGTGCTTGTGTCTGCATCATTTGCTGTATTTACAATATATACATGTTTTGTAAAAACAACCTTAAAAAAGCTCAACACATAGAAAAAGGTTCTAAATCAATGCCTGTGGAAGAAATGGTTTATTCGTGGTTTATTTAGATAAACATGCATAATGATGTTCACTGGTATAATATTTTACCCATAAAATCTGATACCTGACTTATGTGACTACCTGTCTTATGCGACCTTATTTGGTTTCTCCCCTTGAAAGTGACATTATACAAGTTTGACTGTACATGTATTGTAAAAACAACTTTAAATGGTAAACTAAGTTAACACTTAATAGAAAACAGGAATTGTCCATTTAAATATATACCTTATATTTCTGTTCTTTTCCTCGGACCTCTTCTAGTTTCACCCTTCTCTGTAGTAAGAAAGTAATTTTAGAAATAAGATATCAAACTCATGTATACAATGAAGAAGACGCTGTTCCATATCAACGAAACAAAACCCAAATACAATGCAATGAAATGTCGAAAATGACAACCTTCTGAAAATGTAAAGACTCATTTGACCTGACTGGCAAACGATTCGGGGCCTGATCAGGCGCCGGGTTACCCGGCGTCTGATCTGGCACCATACTGTTTGCAATGGACACATTGATTTTTATTGGGGAAAATACAGTCTCCTCTACCTACGCCGATACAAATATTATTCTAGCAACTATATGTATTTACAGGGGAGAAAACGTTATTGTTTCCCGTTTAAACGTAAACGAAAAGCAAATGCAAAGCACTAAAATGTAGAAAAGTACAACTTTTGGACAAGTCTGTTAATTCATGTTTATCTTTGTGGCCAACAGTTTGGAGCCTAATCAGACGCCGGGTAATTTGGCTCCAAACTATTTGCAATAGAAATAATGGTTTTAGCGTAAACGAGTTTATTGGGAAAGAATAACGTTTTCTCCACTGTATCGGTTTCGTTTAAATGGTGTGAAATATACAGTCTTTACCACTGTCAATACAAGTGGCAGATTATTTCAAGGTACTGTTAAACGGAAAGCTCCGAAAAATCGTCATCTGAAGAAGATCTTCACTGTTTTCAGGTGCTATTCACGTGATAAATAATCACATACTAGTGCTACAGTGGTAATTATGATATTCGTTGACGTTTGAAGGAAACAAAACGATTTAAAATACTCCCTCCCTCCAAAACGACACACAATGCTCCCTCCGAACAACGAATCCTTCCTTTAAACAATTACTGTTGTTCTCCACACAAGATCCGGGTCTTGACTGTTTGTCAATTTATAATTTATAGCAGAAAACAGTACATACTTGTCATAAATGGACTAGACCTAATTGTACACTGGAAATGTTCGTTAAATGCTTTATCGGCGAATAGGTTGACTAACCTCATACAGAAAACAATAAATGGACAAGACTTAATCTTATCATTGTTGTTTGTAGTACTAAACATAGGTACATGTAACCACTTAAAGAAGATTGAAAGTAAAGCAGAATGTGCCAGAATGTGTCTGAAGGCACTTTCTGTTCTACATTCAGTCTGATTTAAGCTATCATATGCCTGAATAAAAGAAACAATGTTTATGATACATATTCGTGACTGTATAAGTTAGAACTATTTTCTTCAGTGGAGGAATAAATTGAATGAGTATCTGTGGAGTTATGGGTAAAAGAATACAGGGATGTAATGTGTTAACTTACCTCATACAGCATGGTAAAGATAAATATACACTGGAAGATGAAATATCCCACGGCGAATACAATAAACGCCCAGAAGTCCATATCCTCTTGTAGACTGTCGGGACTGATCCTCGACAAGACGGCGTGCCATAACGCTATAGTACCGCTGAACATGGTAGAGATGAGCATGTACCGGTCCTGAAAACACATGCACATGTTGAGAGAGGGAATGAATATATCAATTGTGTTCACAAAACTGCGATGCGTAAAAATGTCATAGAATTATAGCGCATATGTATGATGAGAAGATGGTGAGTGATAGAGTTAGGAAGAAGTTTTTGAAGCGTTGCGAGGAATCAAATCAACCGACCTGCATTCCGTTTTGTTGTTGACAGAGGGGATACTCTTCGCCAAATAATAAAAACATTCCCTATGAAAATTAATCCCCAGAAACGCTGCAAGATATTAGGTAGCTGAGGATTGTGAGAGGCGATTATTTTTTTAAAAATCATACGTTTGTTTTTAACTATATTGCTGCAATCATGACGTCATAACATACATGTATTAACCTTTTCACTCCCAATGCCACTTTAAAGCGCGTTTCCAAACAGTTTGTCACGCGGCGTCTGATCAGGATCAAAATTGTTTGACACGCTTATCTATATTTATTAAGTCAAACAAACTTAAATCTAACATTGATATGTGTCTTGCAGACAACGATGATGAAGCAGACGACAATAAAGTGGTAAAGGGGTAAAATAAAAATCTCCGGAATAATTTGATCATGAAAGGGTTAACAAACTCACGGCCTTTATGACGTCATAACGTGTATAAAAGTATAAAACAGTCGTTGTCATAGTATCGTCTGCATTTATACTGGTGTTATGTTCAGAATTTAATGAGGTTTGGAACTAAGAAACATTTAATCTGGGAGCCAATGAGGTCTACCGTGCACCCCATCCCCATGACCTTTTTTCATGGGTACCAAAATGTTCAGTAGGGTCTACTGAATCAGAATCGCGAATGTACTAAAAAATAAACTCTTTTAGGCTATGTGTATTTAAACCGTTTCCATGACATATAAAACTGGTACCACATTTTAAAAAAGTTAAAAGTTTACGTTATTTCTTTATTTTTACGCTTTTTTAATGTTAAGATTAATATTCATGAGTATGCATATGAAAAAATTAAAAGAAAATGATTGGATATAAAAGCCCAATGTCTTATCTTCAACTTGGTACCAGTTTTATATGCTTAGAACAAAAACTGACTGTGGTACGGATGCTTTTTCAGGTAATGGTCATCATAACAAAACATGTGGGGTTGCCATGGAAACGGTAAAAATACACATAGCCTAAAAGAGTTTATTTTTTAGTACATTAACGGTAGACCCCATTGGCCCCTAGAGTAATTGATATGAGTGTCAAAAAGTTAAGATCCTGACAAGACGCCGCGTAAAGATCGAAACTGTTTACAAATGTTAGTTTTGTCATATTTTGCAGTTAAATGGCTAAAGATTGAAAACTAGCTTATATCAACAAAATCGTGCTCATGTTTAGATCTAAATTACAGACGTTTGCAAACATTTTGACAGTATTCACGGAATTTATTGACGCATTCACCCTTGAAACTTTTGATGGACAGTACCAATTTCAAAATAAGTCTAGTTCAATTTTGACAATTAAGGTTGGATTTCAGAATACAAAAGGATGTAGCCCGAGGATCAGAGCCTTCTAATCAGGGTCTACACTGTGTGCATGGGACAAGTACAATCCTCACAGGTACACCGTTTGTAAATGACGAGTATCCTCGTCGCTAGGGTTGAATGTGTTAATATCCTTCTTGACGTTAAGACAGCTTGCCTCTGCTTGATCTTGGGCAAAGTGTTTGAAAAATATGTACAATAGAAATGATTTTACTACAGTTTGGATACTGATTGGAGGTCAATTTACTATATTATTCAGGATAAGGTTGTGAAACCTACCAAATGAGTCAGATATGATATCTTTGGAATATTCGTATTCGTGACGAACCGGAAGCTGATTCCCGCCAGAAGTAAGATGAAGGAGAGTTGCAGACGATTCTGTGTTAACGAAGGGGCTACGGCAAATGTCGTAAAAGCAAACAGGGTCAGCAGAACCTGAAATAAAAAAAGTCATGTTTTTAAGTCGTCTGTTACATCTACAATGAATCAGGGTCCCGTTTCATAAAGCTTCTTACGACAAAAGTTGTCGTAAGTCAGATCATAAAAGTCTCGATTATTATTTATTTCTCCATCTAATCCTGTCTTGTGACATCTTTTTGGAATCGTCTTGAAAAGACGATTCCAAAAAGATGTCACAAGACAGGATTTGATGGAGAAATCAGAAATTAAATGTATCTTAAAGTTTTGACTTACGACAACATTTGTCGTAAGATTTTTTATGAAACGGGCCCCAGATGTTATGCTTGTCCAATAAACGCATTTGTGCTTTTCAGTACCCCCTCTCTACATCGACACCATATGGGAGACACAGATTATGTGCGTTGTTCGGAGATAGTCGTTATAGGGAGGGAACATTAAGACTTGGCTGACATTTGCAAACAGATTGAACCCAGATCAGACGCCGCGTAACGCGGCGTCTGATCTGGATTCAAGCTGTTTCTCACTCATGATTATATGTATTATATCAAAATGTCCACTTATATGTAACTTTGAGAAAAATAGCAAACAACTATTTTAAGCAGACGATATTGCAGCAGTAAAAGCATTAGACACAATTGTCCTGTTAAGGGAATTGTAGTAAGGTACGTTGTTAGGAGGGATTCGTTGATGGGCGGACCGTTTAAGGGCGAGAACACTGTATAAGTACAGCGCTCCCTCTCTACAACGACACCCAATGGGAGACATAAATATGATCGTTGTTCGGATGGAGTCGTTACAGGGAGGGAATTTGGCTTAAGTTTGCAAACAGCTTGAAACCAGATCAGACGCCGCGTAACGCGGCGTCTGATCTGGATTCAAGCTGTTTGTCACTCGTAATTAAGTGTTTTACTCTGAAATGTTCAAATATGCAACTTTTAGAAAAACAGCAGACGACATTTTGAAGCAGACGATATTTCAGAAGTAAGAGCGTTAGATATAATTGTACTGTTTAGGGAACTGCGTCAATTGTCGTTGTAAGGAGGGAGTCGTTGTTGGGAGGGCCGTTGTAGAGAGGGAACGCTGTATATAAATTGCATACTGTCTGGAGCATGATCAGACGCCGGTTAATTGCCTTGGTGGTTTGTTTTATATTAACAGAAATTAATAACAGCTCTATGATGTTATAGAAAATCACGAAGTTATTACAAAACAATAAAGAAACGTTTTAACAATGAAATATAGTGTTAGTTTTAATTTAACCAACAATGAATGGTGCATCATGTGTGTTCCGTTAAAATGAAAATACATGTACAAGAAAACGAAAATAGATCAAATGTAAAACAATGCCATTTTGAACAATGTAAATGATTTTTATTTAAACCCGAGTTGCAACATGTTTGGAGCATGATTCTTTTCTCTGCAAGGTAAGTATAGATCATACAAAAAAGAAGCTGTTTGATAACCGACAAATTGGTTTAATACAGTGGAGAATCTGTTATTCTTTCCCAATAAACGCGTTTACGCTAAAACTATTATTTGCAGTGCAAACAGTTCGGAGCCAGATCAGACGCCGGGTAACCCGGCGTCTGATCAGGCTCCAAACTGTTTGCCACCAAGATAAACAAGAATTATCAGAATTGTCCAAAAGTTGTTCTTTTCTACGTTTTAGTGCTTTGCGTTTGCGTACGTTTGCGTTTAAACGGGAAAGAATAACAGATTCTCCACTGTACTTATACATTTGTAACACGTTGTATTGATGTATTGTGAGCCGATGACCTTTATTTACAAGAAACGTTCTTACATCCTGTAGTTCTCTAATTTGGTTTAAACATACTTCATGTCAATAATTCACATGTACTTTACAAGCATACGACAAAGTTTAGGATTGAAACGAACGCAAAACAGCCTATCGCGTTTCTTTCCCTTTCTCTCCAAATATTAACGGGGATCACAGATTAGTTTACTATGTACGATAGTTTTATATAGCAATAAACAACATCTTTTTGCCGTTCATGACGGTATGAACATATTAGCTTCGCAGGGGGTAAGTTTTACAAAGTCAAGCTTTTACCCAGTTAACTGTCGCTGTGTGCTTAACAAACACTTATAAGACATTAAAACTAAACAATGCAACTTAAATACCTATTATTATAGCATATTTTAAAAAGTAGGTCACACATGTTTATTTCAGCCTAATTACACGCCATAGCAACACTTAGCTGGTCGCTAGGTCAATACCTGTCAGGAGGAGACTGCGCCCTCTTTCTAACTGGCTGGAACCAGTTTCGATTTGTAGGTTCATTGAGAAATGGCCTGCATATTTTTAATACCATTACATAAATACTTTAATGGGTGAATGTAAATATTATAGGAATAAACAACATCTTTTTGCCGTTCATGACGGTATGAACACATTAGCTTCGCAGGGGGTAAGTTTCGTAAACGCCCGAAGGGCGTTTACGATTAACTTACCCTGCGAAGCTAATGTGTTCATACCGCGTGAAAGGCAAACAGATTTTGTTTATACCTTATATTGATATTTTTATTTTCTGTCCTGTCCATTTAATGTGTATTTTACCAGATTTGTTTTATGTATATGAATGTATCATATAGCGGCCAAATAGGTTTGATAGATGTACAGTGATGCTCACTTATAACGAACTTGGATAAGATGAAAAACTGCTTAATACAAACTAAAAATAAATCCCCGACTGCTTCCTTCTTTATTTCAATGGCCTCATGCTTGCTTAAGATGAAAACTGGATATAACGAAAAACTGGATAAGACAAACTGATTTTTAGGTCCCTAAACTTGATTTTACCTGTAAAATGGTTCTGTTAATACAACATGCCTGTCATTATCACAGTTTGACAAGTGGCTTACAAAGGTGACAGTACTTAATTGCTTAGCTGCTCATCACCTCAGATAACAAAACATTACCCAACCAACATGTTTTGTATATATATGCTATTGATAGGATGTTCAAACAACTGGAAATAATTAGTTTACTTTGCACTGTTTAATTGCACATTATTTTTTTGGATCCAGATCAGATGCCTTATAACTGGGTGTCTGATCAGACTTCTTGCTGTTTGACACCTGTATTCTGCAAAAACATAACAACCACTGATGCTTTATCAACATACATGTAGAAGAACTTTTTTATATTAATAAAGTTTATTTATTAAATATTCATAATAGGTTGAGTTTTCTATTAATACAAAAACAGGGAACATGTTACATTTTCAAGAAGAAAAATGACATTTCTTATGTCATAGCCAATCTTATTTTGTTATCATTTAATTATTCTATTTGGTACAATTAAAAGAAATATTTAAGATATAATTTCTATGCCTTTCTATATTTCTTTCTTTCTAATCAATTATGTACTAGAAGTATAATGAGTAAAAATTTCTTTATATGCAAACTATTCACAAAGAAATTCCGATGTTTGGATAAGACGAAGTTTGGATAAGACGAACTAATTTGCAAGATCCCCTGAATTTCGTTATAAGTGAGCATCACTGTACTCCTGGATGTAACAGCCATTCGATCTCTATAATATTCGGTATGAAAAAAAGGCCAAAATATATGTTTCGCAATTGATTACAAAGTCAAGCTTTTACCCAGTAAACTGTCGATGTGTGCTTAACGAACACTTATAATACATTATAAATAAACAATGCAACTTAAATATCTATTATTAAAGCATATTTGAAAAAGTAAGTCGCGCATGTTTATTTCAGCCTAATTACACGCCATAGCAACCATTAGCTTGTCGCTAGGTCAATATCTGTCCGGAGGAGACTCCGCCCTCTTTCTAACTGGCTGGAACCAGTTTCGATTTGTAGGTTCATTGAGAAATGGCCTGCATATTTTTAATACGATTACATAAAGACTTTACAGCGTGAATGTAACTATTCCGAAATGAATGTCCATGTGAGATGGCCTATATCTTACCACAATGGCGAGCACGTTCCATGCGAAGAACCCATATCTTCTGGACACACAGCACGTGACTATAAGACCCGAGTAGTTCTTGCTTGCACGTGTATATTGAGACGAAATGTCAAAGGGCGAGATCTCCACGAAATTATGCAGCGTCCATTCCTGAAATAAAAGGGTCACTATCTTTGACAATCAGTTCTCATATTTACCTTAATCGTAGGAAAGGTACTACATTAGGCGTTCTTAACCCTTTAACTCTCAATGACGCCTTAAAGCGCGTTTGCATACAGTTTGGGTCCTGATCAGACGCGGCGTCTGTAGCGGCCCTATATGTAACTAGGCCCTAAATGTAATTACGCGGCCCTACTTGTAACTAAACGGCCCTAAATGTAACTAAACGTCGAAATGACGTCGACAAAAAAGTGGCCCTACTTGTAACAAAAAACGGCCCTATATGTAACTCCGGCCCTATATGTAACTACGCGGCCCTAAATGTAACTAGGACCAATTACAGCAAGTACCAAATATTAAAGGGAAATTTATTTTTGTATATCATCAACACCACCATTATCATACTGAACCCCCTCTTTCTGTCCATCTGTATGTCTGTCTGTATGTCCGTCAAAACTTTTGATATATCACGATAACTCAAGTTCTTTACATATTAAGTATGCATTCGTTTGTTTCTTGAGTGAAACAAGGATTGAATCTGATCATTATGTCAACCGTCACCTGCCCTTGATTTATCAAAAAAGCAATACTTAACCATGGTTACACTCTAGCAACCTGATTTGTTCACAAATCATCATAATACATGTACTTAAAAAAACATACCAGCTAGAATTAAATAGTCATTCAGTTTGATAATGTCCCAACCCGAAATAGACCATTAAGAGTTACTGTCCCTGATTTATTATAAACGCTTTATTAGAACTTGTTGACATTATGATAATGAAAACAGGCTTTGGATCTGGCCACGGGGAGTCCATTTTGAGCAGACCGGCAGTCAACATTAGCCTGACCGGGGACGACCTGAAGTATCTGGGATGAACTGTCCACGCTCGCTCTGGAAAGCAGTCACGGGTGATTTAAAATGTTTAATGCCATAGGGGGTCACCGTGACAGATAACCAGAAACGGTTCTATCCGGGGAATGTGGGCGCAATGCCAGAGTAATACCGGAACTTTACCGGCACAACCGGTGCAGGTCTTGGTCTCTACCGTTATAAACCTAAATTTAACATTCGTCACTTAAAGAAGGGCATACAAGACTTTCATTCCAAATATGTACTCGTTCCTGCAAACAAAGCATCCAATAATGTGATAATTGTATGACGATTACATTATGTTGATACTTTAAACCAGGAACTTGTGAATACCAATTCCTATACAACGACTAATTTAACGGAGCATAATGTAGTATCTGATCATCTTGATACGTGTAAACAATTAAAAGCTGACGTCAACATTACATGTCATAAACTTCCTACTATGTACTGGATACCAAAACTCCACAAAACACCATATAAGTCTCGTTTTATTGCTAATTCAAGTGCATGTACTACTACTAAGCTTTCCAAACTTTTGACATCGTCTTTAATTAAAATCAAAGAACATGTTCAAAGGTATTGTGACAAGACTTACGAAAATTCTGGACTTAATCTGTTTTGGTCTATCAAAAACTCGAATGAAATTTTGACGAAGCTTGAACATAGAAAATACCAAGCTTGCAATATTAGTACTTATGACTTTTCAACACTATATACTACTTTACCTCATAATTTAATAAAAGATAAACTTATACAACTTATTGAAAAGACTTTTGCCAGAGAAAGGAAACTATTTCTGGCGTGTAATACTGATCGTGCATTTTTTACAAATGACACGGTTAAGCATTACACTATGTTGACTTGCACCGATGTCTGTAAATCACTATCATTTCTTCTGGATAATATTTATGTACGTTTTGGGAGTACCATATACCGCCAAGTGATTGGTAGCCCTATGGGTACAAAATGTGCGCCCCTTGTCGCAGACCTATTTTTGTACTGTTATGAGAGGGACTTTATGCTTAGTCTAAAACCTGATACACAGGCAGATATGATCGAAGCCTTTAACAACACATCGCGCTATCTAGATGATATTTTTAATATAGACAACCCATTTTTTGATACGTTGTTTCCTTTTATTTACCCAAAAGAATTACGCCTTAATAAAACAAACGAGTCAAATTTATCGGCACCATTTTTAGATTTGGATCTTTTAATAAATAACGGTATTGTTTCTTCTAAGATTTACGATAAACGAGATGATTTTGATTTTAGTATTGTAAATTATCCTCATCTAGATGGCGATGTTCCCCGTTCTACATCTTACGGGGTTTATATTTCACAACTTATTCCTTTTGCTAGGGCTTGTACCTCTGTTGAGGACTTCCACATTCGTAATAAAACTATTACTGAAAAGCTTCTTAAACAGGGGTACAGCTTTCATAAACTTCGTAAAACATTTTCTAAATTCTTTTATAGAAATCTTCCTCTCATTAACAAGTATAAATGTAACTTAAAGTCTTTTCTGCGGCAAGGTATTTCACATCCGGAGTTTTATGGTGATGTGATTTACAGACTTCGTAAGATTCTTGGACATATGCATTTTCAAAACCTATTTGTGAAACGTATTAGATTTTTCCTCAAAAAAGATTATGATCCAACTATATTGCTGCGCACTTCACGTTTGGTTATCGATCAATCTACAATTGATAACTATGCTTTCCTCTTTGGTTGTGCGGCGACAGACAGGGCTTAGCACTACATGATGATGTATCTCTAAAGCCGTCCTTAACCGGGAGAGTTATGTCGGATTTTCGTGCTTTGGTTTTTCTCTCCCTCTCTGTCGTACCCTAAACCCTCCCATGTCTTACAGTTACTCGTGACTACAGACTATTCGCTTGAGTACAATTTGACCGTTGCCATAGTGGGTTATTTTTAACACGGGCTTGAATGTTTAATTCTTTCCCGTGTTACTAATAATACTGTCAGAGAATTTTGTTAGATGTTTTACATGTATTTACTTACTGTGCTGGCGGTCATTTTGATTGTAAGGTTGTGGAACAGGGTTTATATTTTATGTACACTGTTCGTCGTTATAGGTGAATATAGGAGATAAGTGTGAGGTTGGGCGCCCCTAAACCCAGGTTTAACCCCCCAGTGGTTGTTAATGGTTAATTAATTTATAATTGATTATTGATTGCTACTGACCGTACCAAGGCGGGCTCCTATATTCACTTAGCTTTATGTTTGTCTTGCGTGTTGTTTTCTATTTAATGTGTAGATGAAGGAATGGTATTGCGTGTGTGTGTGTGTGTGTGTGTGTGTTTGTTTGTTATGGTATTGCTGTGTGTGTGTTCTGCTTTAGAGATGGGTGTATTGTTTGTGTTGCGTTTCCTGCTTGAGTCTTCTTTCGTATTTTTTTGGCGAGCATACGTAGACATTGATAAACATTTTTAAAAATGCAATGTTTTACAATTTACTTTTAGCGTTTGCATTTCGTCTACGTTATTTTTTCTAAATAAATTTCTTTATTCGAAAGTCTTTATACCTACTATAAACAGTATGGAACCAGCTCCAATGCCGTACACACTGTTTGCCATTCAAATTAAAATAAAGTGTCAACAGTCAACAGCATTATAATGTTCTACTTTTATTGTATGGCGTTTGCATTTCATTGACTTTCATTTACCCTGAGAGAAAAAAGAGAATTGATGCCGATCTACGTCGCCCCGGTTCATGGTATATTTCAGGAAAGGGGAGTGGGATTGTCTTACAAATTTAAGAGATACATGTACTACAGAACAAAGCATAGGCAACGGCATGTTTTTTTTGCATATGAATTCCTGCCATGGCTGGTAAAGAAAAGCAAGGAAGGGAAAGTTTTCTGTTGAGTTGTTTGAATTAAAGTGGTACAATATATGTTCATTTACGATGGATACAACAGGAATGTACAGTACTCCCTACCTACAGCGACCCCCAAGCAGCGATTCTCTCATTACAGCAACGCTTGTTCCCTAAACAAAACAAGTCTGTCTATTACTTTCACTGCCGCAATATTGTCAGCTTAAAATTGGCGTCAGCTGTGTTTTGTCTAAGTCACATATTTGACTTTTAGACTGAAAGAAACACATAACGAGTGCGTTACGCGTCTGATCTGGATTCAAAATGTGTAAATGCAAGCCCATTTCCCTCCCTATAGCAACTCCACCGAACAACACACACATCTTTGTCTCTTATTAGATGTTGTTATAGAGAGGGGCACTGTAATACTTAACATATATTACATCCATATGAAGCTATAAAATAAATAAATGTTGTTATAATGTCACATCAAAAACGACTACGGATAGACGGACGGGCGTACGTCCGTACCCTCAATCTCCATTTAAGTGACCATATCCTTCTTTATTGTATCTCTTTTATGTGGCTAAAATACGTGTGGTTAGCCACATAAATGAATACTAACTTTGTTACAGAATGATCTGGAGACTAACTCTACCCCTAACCCTATGTCCCACAACTAGCTAGGTTAAAGTCACGAGAAATGACCAGGTTAATGTTACAAGAAACTGCCAGGTTAATGTTTTTCAATTATGTGTCTAGGTTATGGACACAATTTTAGCCACGCAACTATCATTGTGTGAGCACTGACAGACAAAACATGTGCTGCTTAAGTTTAATGCACTGTCCCAATAAGTAGTATGTAGGTTTGCAAAATTTGTAAAGTTTCTGTATCCTGAAAGTAATCACAATATTCTACAGTTTCAAACTTTTAAAGTTTCTGTTTCGTGTCACAGGGCTGCCATACGTTGATCATGAAAAATACTAAGATGTTCTATATTTAAATCGCGATTTTACACTGTACCTTTAACCCTTTATCCCTTTACCCTCAAGTCTGTTGCTAGTTTTTAAGATACGCGGCAACTTAAAGCAGGTTAAAAATAAAACAGAATGCGCTTTATTGCGCATTCTGCTTTACTTTCAGCCTGCTTTAAGATAGCATCTGCTAGGAACAACATCCGAAGATTTCGGAAAAATCCTGAGAAATGTCAGCCCTGGATCGCCAAGGGTCTCCTAGTATTTTCGTTACGATTAATCGTGGATCGATATCAGCCGTGTGCTTTTATATATATATATATTTACTGTACATATATCTCAGGACAGATGCTTGCATAGTTGAGGTAAAAAATGACAGAGAAAGCTCATTCAAGAGCTTTCTGTATCTTTTCTGCCTATATTGTGCAACTATAAATAAGGACCACCTTATCTTGGTTTTCTATCAAATGATTGTTTAATGCAATAGTTACTGTTTATATGATGTAAGGACTGTTCATTACATAGTTGAGAATAAAAATAACAGAGAAAGCGCCATCGGGAGTTTTCTGTATTATTTATATATACATGTATACTGTGTAACGTTCAGCACTGACACCATTCACTTGGTATTCTGTCAAATGATTTACTGTTTATGAATCTAAGGACTGTTTGTTCATTACATAGTTGAGGAAACAATGACCCAGAAAGCTCAATCATGAGCTCCTGTATTATTTTATCTTTATTGTGTAATTTTCAGCACAGTCCACCTTATCTTATAATTGCCGATTTGGATTGTTTTAAATATAGACCAATTATCCATTGCTAATGCATGTTTGCAAACCTTTCCCTAGAGTTTGGATTTGTTGAATTACATGAAATTTGCGATAAAGTTGATGTGCATTTTTATCCCATTTTCAATAAGTTCAAACTGAAGATTGTATGCCCCGGCCTCGACAGATGCGGAGGCATAATATAGTAATCGTCCTGTCCGTCCATGCGTGCTTACGGGAGGGTACTTATGTGACTAAAATTCTTAGCCCCATCATTGAAAAACATTAACCTGACTGTCTCTTGTGACATTAACCTGGCCATTTCTTATGACATTAACCTGGCCAGTTGTTGGACATAGGGTTAGGGGTAGGGTTAGCCTCCAGATCATTTTTTTCCAAGTTAGAACAAAAATAAATTGTCGCTCGTGTGGCTAGCCACTCAAAAGAAAACAATAGAAAATAGCCACATAAGTATCCTCTCGTTAGAACGTCCGTCCGTCTGTCCGTTCGTCCTTCAGTCCGTGCTTACGAGAGGGTACTTACGTGGCTAAAATTCTTAGCCCCATAATTGAAAAACATTAACCTGGCCGTCTCTTGTGACATTAACCTGGCCATTTCTTGTGACATTAACCTGGTCAGCTGTGGGACATAGGGTTAGGGGTAGGGTTAGCCTCCAGCTCATTATTTTTCAAGTTAGAGCAAAAAGAAAATGTCAGTTGTGTGGCTAGCCACGCAAAAGAAAACAATAGAAAATAGCCACATAAGTATCCTCCCGTAAGAACGTCCGTCCGTGCATCCGTAACAATGTTAAGTAGATTTTATCGTTTCGTCTAGCATCAACACCGCTTACTCAAATGCTTGCATACTTTTACAGTTGTTGCATTGAACCATTCGCTATCTAACAATATCACCAAACTTTGACCTTGACCTTGACCTTGACCTGATTTGGACTTAGAACATTTAAATAGTCTATTCCATGGTTAAATAGATTTTACCGTTTCGTCTAGCATCAACACAACACACTACAATGTTTCGATACATATATAGTTGTTGCCTTTGACCATTCCTTATCCACCAATATCACAAAACTTTGATTTTGACCTTGACCTACTTTGAACTTATTTTTACATAGGCTCTTTCTCGGTTAACTAGAGTTTACCGTTTCCTCTAGCATCAACACTGTTTACTACAATGCTTCGATACTTATACTGTTATTGCCTTGGACCATTACCAACTCACCAATAATACCCAAGCTGAGTTTGACCTTGACCTTGACCTAATTTGGACTTAGAACAGATTCAGAATATATTGTCAAGGATGCCACCGGGGGCATAAGCGTTTATTGAACGCGCAGTCTTGTTATTAATATTTATTGAGTGCTTCCTTGAAAAAGAGCAGATGGATTAATATGTCATAAGAATATAACGTTCACTGTGTCCTTGTTTTGTAGCGACATAAATAAATTCAATATTGTTCATTGGAATTAAACTCACCACAAATATTCCTTACAACAAAAGTTCGGACGAATTCGCGTTTCAGACGTTTGCAACTATTTTTGACAGAGTTATACCCCCATTTGTTGTCAAATATGGGCATTTTAAAAACAGAACTTTTTTGTTCTATGTTTAGTTCCTTTCAAATTTGATATTGTGATACAGAGAGTGAATCGACTTTACCTACATTACGTGTTTGTTTTTGTTTGGATGGGGCGGGCTGGGTTCTCGGTATTTTCAGAGTCATGTCACTTTGGCATTTACACATTTTTGAAAAAAAAGTTTTCTGTAGATAATTTTAATTTCATTTGACCTATTGTAGTCTTATATATTTATTAAGCTTTTTCAATATACACGAAAATAATTTCCAATTTTGCTTTCGGTGGGATGAGTTAATCTGGAGTTATGTCCTTTTCTTAAACGAAATCTCGTTTCAAAACTACAACTTCAGTTTATGTTTTCCATTTTGTTTGGTTTTAGATATTTCTTTGAGTTATGCCTCTTTATATACAAAGATTTTTGTTTAAAAACATTGTTTCCGGACATTAACTTTACTTCTATATGAGGTAGTATTACCAAATTGCATTGTTAGCTTTCTCATCATACAGGTTACACACCCTACTGAGTTTGGTAATGGTCTGATGATTTTTATTGCAATTATTTCCCTTTACAAACCTAGAATATTACAGTTCCTATAATGTTTATAATGCACTGCGATGCTTTTGTTCATATTTTGCACTGTTGTGAAAGTGTCATAAACTTTTCTAATCTTTGTTTACATATCTACACAATGTAATTAGCATTACGAAATTAACTGTCATGTCTTTGACTTTTTTGACAATATCATCTTCTAGCCTATTTGTATTTCTTTTTATAGTTTCAGAAAAATAACTTCTTGGGAAAGTTTTTTTCTGCATGGAATTTGGTTCATTTGTATGTCTAGCGAGTGGCCAATTAGAGCCTGATGATTTAAAAGTGCATAGTTTTTGACAGGTCTTAAATATGTTAGTAATGTCAATAAATTATGAAATTGACACTAAGATTTTATGTCTTTTATTTGCAGCTAAACCTAAGATGATGATTGTGACGGTGCCTAATAAAACAGCCAAATACAAATACTGTTAAAAGCGATGCAAAATCAAATCAAATCAAAACTGGTCAGTAAATACAGTCTCTAGAGTGTACTTGTCCGTCAGCAAATCAAAGTTCAGAGCTAATTGATTGATTATTAATTAATTAGTAATTTCTTTTATATTCGAACTGAAACGCGTCTTGTCAATATTGATCAACATAAACTATTATCCGTTTTGGTCACCAAAGACATGAGAATCATTTTATAATAAATCAGGGACAATAAATCTATTCCGAGGTGACCCCTTATCAAATTTAATCAATATTTTATAATTGTATTTCTTTCAAATTATTATGGTGATTTATTAACAAATCAGGTAAGAAGAGTGTAACCATGGTTTAGTTTTGCACATTTCTTATTAATCAAGGGCAGGTGACGGTTGACATAATGATCAGATTCAATCCCAAAGCTATAAGTTTGTTTCACTCAAGAAACAAACAAATGCATACTTAATATGTAAAGAACTTGTCGTGATATATCAAAAGTTTTGACTGACATACAGACAGACGGACAAATGGACGGAAAGATGGTGTTGAGTATGATAATGGTGGGGATGATGATATACAATAATAAATTCTCCTTTAATATTTGGTACTTGCTGTCATTGGTCCTAGTTACATTTAGGGCCGCGTAGTTACATATAGGCCGGAGTTACATATAGGGCCGTTTTTTGTTACAAGTAGGGCCACTTTTTTGTCGACGTCATTTCGACGTTTAGTTACATTTAGGGCCGTTTAGTTACAAGTAGGGCCGCGTAGTTACATTTAGGGCCTAGTTACATATAGGGCCGCTACAGGCGTCTGATCAAGACCAAAACTGTTTGACACTCTTATCGATATTTATGAATTCATAAACCTTACATCTAACTTTGAAAGTGTCTTGCTGACAACAATACTAAAGCAGACGACAATGATGCGGTGAAGGGGTTAAAATCTCCCGAATAATTTGAACATCAAAGGGTTAATAGTTATAATGTACCCGTCTCTGTCACCGTTTACATGTAACACAAGAAAATGTTTCGAAATACACATAGATCTATAAAAGAAATTATTATAGTCTATTACTTTCCGACTGAAACTTATAAAACTTGACATATTTACAAACAAAAGTACTTTAAATTGAAATAGGTTTTTATCTATTGCTTTAAACTTGTACTTGAAAAGTAAAGTCAAGACTCTTGGTATTTGGAGCTATAGTCTATGACAGAGAAATAGTCTTTGACAGAGATATAAGTTGCGGAACGAGTGAATACTTTCTGTGAAGAAGATTGACACATGGTATTGTGTCTCACATTAATTGGTATAACTGGTTGTTTACCGGTAGGTCGCTTAAAGACATCTCCTGACAAACCGTTCGATCATAACACCTTGCCAGACAAGTTCCTTGCAGAAAGCATGGGTCTTGTGGACATGTCGGCGACAAAGAACGATTGAAACTTCTCATGTGAGACCAACCTTTATATTTAATTGTTTGGTTAGAAATAACCATTGAAAATCACTAGAGCATGAGTATAAGCTGGGCCTCACCAGGTAAACTGAGATTGGTATAGCTTGTGCTGCACATGCTTTGACAGTTAACATCACATCTATCGAGACAATAAGGGGTAGTCCATCAATGGACTGAGGAAAAATCTTTAAACTCATTGAGTCCTAACGACGAGTACATTCGTCCTTTTTAAAAAGAAGGCCTGTAAAAAAACACTTGTCTAATGAAAACAGTGAAGACCCTGTATTCAGTGGAGAATCTGTTATTCTTTCCCAATAAACGCGTTTACGCTCAAACTATTATTTGCAGTGCAAACATTTTGGAGCCAGATCAGACGCCGGGTTACCCGGCGTCTGATCAGGCTCCAAACTGTTTGCCACCAAGATGAACAAGAATCATCAGAATTGTCCAAAAGTTGTTCTTTTCTACGTTTAAGTGCTTTGCGTTTGCGTACGTTTGCGTTTAAACGGGAAAGAATAACAGATTCTCCACTGTACAATCTATAATAAAAGGACTCATTTTAGGAGCCCTCTGATTGGAAGGTTTACACTGTTTGCAATGTCGCAACATACTTCAAAAACATGACTGACTTTCCAAAAGTGGGCTAGACTTAATGAGTCATATTACAGTGGAGAATCTGTTATTCTTTCCCGTTTAAACGCAAACGTACGCAAACGCAAAGTACTAAAACGTAGAAAAGTACAACTTTTGGACAATTCTGATAATTCAAGTTTATCTTGGTGGCAAACAGTTTGGAGCCTGATCAGACGCCGGGTTACCCGGCGTCTGATCTGGCTCCAAACAGTTTGCACTGCAAATAATAGTTTTAGCGTAAACGCGTTTATTGGGAAAGAATAACAGATTCTCCACTGTATACAATTCAACAGTAAAATTTCTAAAGTGTATTTGATTGATAGGAAATTAGAAATACAGTGTATTGACACATTACCCCATAGCCTTATTTCTAGTATTGAAGATATGTAAACACTTACAGTGGGATGAAAGTAAAGCAGAACAACCGTAAGGCACATTCTGCTTTGATTGCAGCCTGCTTTAGGCTACCACCTACTAGGATATAGAAAACTTTACATGTAAAGGAACATATCAAGCAGAATTATTTCCTACAGCGGAGGCATAAAGTGAAGGCGTTTTATGGGGAAATGGGTTAATTAATTATTTACATGTATCTATCACATGTACCTAATATTATGATGTATTGTTAATTTATATTTGTATTGATGAGAAACTATGTATAGTTTAAGTCAATAAAATATCTATCTATCTATCTATCTTAATAAAACACTTGAACGACCCCTAAAATATTTCAGGGGTAAATTATTGAACATGCAGATTGACTGTAACGTAATATATATCCATATTTGTCAAAGATACGTAACTCCATTGATCGATATGTATGTGGTAGCTATACGAATGGCCTCCCTTGAATACAAACCTGGCTGTCGGAGAAGCAGTCTATGTGTATTGAGCTGACCTCGTTTGGGTCTTCGACGATTTCTACAATATCTTTCGTTAATTCTGACGTCAGCACCAGGGAAATTGACTGCAAAGACAAATTGACCTGATCAAAATTCTACTTCACCCTTTACCTGATAGCCTATTTCTAGTACTTAAGATAGGTTACTTCTCAAAGCAGGTTGAAAGTAAAGCAGAATACGCCTTAGGGCGCATTCTGCTTTACTTTCAGCCTGCTTTTAGCTATCGTGTGCTATAATAAAGAAAATATTCCCTATAATACATATTCATTACTGATTAAATTGGAACTCTTTTCTTCAGCAGATGAATAAATCATATCCGCTTAAAGACGCTTTTATTAAGGACAGGATTAACTGGAAATCAAAGGAAACGGCTATAGAAGAACAAAAATAGGTAATTACCCGAATACCAAAGGACACAAGTACATGAGAACAGAGTCTATAGTTACCCGAATACCAAAGGACACAAGTACATGAGCACAGAGTCTAAAGTTACCTGAATACCAAAGGACACAAGTACATGAGCACAGAGTCTATAGTTACCCGAATACCAAAGGACACAAGTACATGAGCACAGAGTATATAGTTACCCGAATACCAAAGGACACAAGTACATGAGCACATAGTCTATAGTTACCCGAATACCAAAGTACACAAGTACATGAGCACAGAGTCTATAGTTACCCGAATACCAAAGGACACAAGTACATGAGCACAGAGTCTATAGTTACCCGAATACCAAAGGACACAAGTACATGAGCACAGAGTCTATAGTTACCCGAATACCAAAGGACACAAGTACATGAGCACATAGTCTATAGTTACCCGAATACCAAAGGACACAAGTACATGAGCACAGAGTCTATAGTTACCCGAATACCAAAGGACACAAGTACATTAGCACAGAGTCTATAGTTACCCGAATACCAAAGGACACAAGTACATTAGCACAGAGTCTATAGTTACCCGAATACCAAAGGACACAAGTACATGAGCACATAGTCTATAGTTACCCGAATACCTAAGGACACAAGTACATGAGCACAGAGTCTATAATTACCCGAATACCAAAGGACACAAGTACATGAGAACAGAGTCTATAGTTACCCGAATACCAAAGGACACAAGTACATGAGCACAAAGTCTATAGTTACCCGAATACCAAAGGACACAAGTACATGAGCACAGAGTCTATAGTTACCCGAATACCAAAGGACACAAGTACATGAGCACAGAGTCTATAGTTATCCGAATACCAAAGGACACAAGTACATGAGCACAGAGTCTATAGTTACCCGAATACCAAAGGACACACGTACATGAGCACAGAGTCTATAGTTACCCGAATACCAAAGGACACAAGTACATGAGCACAGAGTCTATAGTTACCCGAATACCAAAGGACACACGTACATGAGCACAGAGTCTATAGTTACCCGAATACCTAAGGACACAAGTACATGAGAACATAGTCTTTAGTTACCTGAATGTCAAAGGGAAAGTCGTTCAGTTCAATAGTTTCAAAGAACTTTCCTTTCAGTCTTCTCATCTCGTATATAAACGCCTCACCCTTCGGAGAGATTCGAACCTCGTGCCATACCCGTGTCTTTGGGTCCTCAAACACGTTTTGCACCACCAACTCGGGGTTCCAGAACTTTGAGAAATCGGTCACTTTCGTCTGTAATTAAAAATGCACCAGAGATAGTTTTTACTTCATTTATACCCTACCTTATTTCAATGAACAATTTCAGTTTCCAATTAGGTACACGTGTACATGTATAGTCATTTTTTCGACGATATAGGTTATTTGTGATATATTGATAAATTACAAAAACTGTACAGACCCTGTTTAGAGGGTTCCTCGTGAAGCAATCTGATCTGGGTCTACACTATTTGCATCGGACAAGTGTTCTTTTCACAAGCATAATGTTTGTAAATGATGAGTATACTCATCGCTAGGGTTGATAACTCAATTTTTGAAGATGATGCAAACAAAACGTTTTTGCATAAGACAATTTCAGAGCATGCTGAAAGAAATAAAAGTTATTGAATATGACTAACTCTTTCACTGCCAGTGTACCCAAAAAACCCCGTGCAAACAAGTTGGATCAATATCAGACGCTGCTTGGCGCGTTGTCTTATCAGGATTAACCCTTTTTCACCACCGGATTCGCCTAAAGTCGAATTTGCAAACAATTTTGATCCTGATCAGACGCCGCGTTACGCGGCGTCTGATCAGGATCAAAACTGTTTGACACTCGTTTCGATATTTCGTATGTCATACTCTCTTAAATCAACCTTTAAAATGATATTGCAGACAACAATATTGAAGCAAACGACACAATAACGGTGTAGGGGTAAAAAAACTCAAAAATAATTTGGCGCCAAAACGGTTAAAATCGTTTGACAATCTTATAATATTACCAGTGCTTCAAAGCAAACTTGGAAAATACTGCAGACAACGTATCAATTCAGACGGTATTTTGACGTTGAAATGATTAACTTTTTAATCACCAAATTAATTGTTAGTTTTATACACCGCTTCGCCGCTTTTCTGCCGTCTGCTTCAATACTGTTGCCTGCAATATCGTTTTAAAGTATGATTTAAGGTACATGTAGTATGACTATGTAAATATCGATGTGTGTGCCAAACAGCTTGGATCCTGATCAGATGCCGCGTGACGCGGCATTTGATCTGCATTCCAAACTGTTTGCAAAGTCGACTTTAAGTAACTTTGGTGAGGACAGGTTTAACTCTTTCCTCCCTGAAACTTTAAATGGACAATTCCAGTTTCCATTTTAGTCTAGTCCATTTCTGACTTTTAAGGGTTGTTTTTGTGAATGTTTGGCATTGTGATCAGGGTCTTCACTGTTTGCATAGGACAAGTGTACTATTCACATGTACATTGTTTGAAAAGCACGCCTATATGCGGGACTAGGGTTCAAAGGGTTAAAGAGAAAAACTTGGATGTGAACGAATTAATTTATTAGGGTTTGAATTAAATAGTGCGACCACGGCAAAGTCTTTTGTGATTGTTTTGTAAAGGTTGGAATGAGTATTTGCATGGTATTCCATTAATGCTTGTATAGTCAATACAAAACACATTCCATTTTCATATTGATATGGTTTTACCCTTTCATAGCCAACATTTATGGTCAACTTTAACACTACAATTTCCAATATATCACCTATAGCTTAAACCTATAAATCTGTTACAGTGGAGAATCTGTTATTCTTTCCCGTTTAAACGCAAACGTACGCAAACACAAAGCACTAAAACGTAGAAAAGAACAACTTTTGGACAATTCTGATAATTCTTGTTTATCGTGGTGGCAAACAGTTTGGAGCCTGATCAGACGCCGGGTTACCCGGCGTCTGATCTGGCTCCAAACTGTTTGCACTGCAAATAATAGTTTTAGCGTAAACGCGTTTATTGGGAAAGAATAACAGATTCTCCACTGTATCTAACCTAATGTTGCAAAGTAATAATTCAGTCAGTTTCGTTTAAGAAATATCGATACGAGTGTCCAACATTTTGGAACCTGATCAGACGCCGCTACATGCGTGTTCGGATCAGGATCCAAACTGGTTTTTTTTAAACACGACTCTACTTGTCTATTGCGGCGAGAAGGTTTAAATGCCATTTTTCCTATTGTAGCGTCAAACTAATTTCGACTTTAACACTTTTTCTGCTTAAAACGATTTGACAAGTATTTGCAAACAGTTCAGCTCGTAATTAGACGCCTAGTAACTGTAAGGCTGGTCAGGATCCAACAGTGTGTATATCTGATTCACTTAAAAACTATATCTTAAAGGCATTTAAACTGAGTTTTACACATTTTGCAAACACAAGTTAAATGCAACGGATAGTAAAGCTCAAAAGGAGGACATTTACATAAAACATACATTACATATTCATTCAAGTTGTAAAGAGGTTCCTATAAACCCATTCACTACCATAATGTCATCAGTATTAACCTTTTAACTACCTAATCAGGGCTGCCATTTCTCCGGATTTTTCCTAAATCTTCGGAATTTTTTCTATTACGTGGTAGCTTAAAGCAGGTTGAAAGTAAAGCAGACTGCGCCTTAAGGCGCATTCTGCTTTACTTCCAGCTTGTTTTAAGCAGCCACGTGTCAACAAAACTAGAAACAGGCTATGGGGTAAAGGTACGATTCGTAAAATCGCACTTGAAAAATGCAAATTTGGAAATCTTAGGATTTTTCATGTCAACTTATGGCAGCCCTACCGAATTGTCCAAGCATGTTTTACCTCGTTACCGTTTCATTGTCATCTGCTTCAATCGTGTTGTTTGCAAGATCTTTTCAAAGTAATGTTCAATGTAGTATGACTTAGTACAGTGGAGAATCTGTTATTCTGACGTCATTCGTGACGTCATACAGTGGAGAATCTGTTATTCTTTCCCGTTTAAACGCAAACGTACGCAAACGCAAAACACTAAAACGTAGAAAATAACAACTTTTGGACAATTCTGATAATTCTTGTTTATCTTGGTGGCAAACAATTTGGAGCCTGATCAGACGCCGGGTAACCCGGCGTCTGATCTGGCTCCAAACTGTTTGCACTGCAAATAATAGTTTTAGCGTAAACGCGTTTATTGGGAAAGAATAACAGATTCTCCACTGTATGGCGTAGGATCCAAACTGTTTGCTAATGTGCTTTCAAGCATCGTTGAGAGAGGGAGAGAGAGAGAGAGAGAGAGAGAGAGAGAGAGAGAGAGAGAGAGAGAGAGAGAGAGAGAGAGAGAGAGTTAAATAGTTGCCGTATGTAACGCAAAATGTATCTTAAAGCACATTCAGCTTTATTTTCAACCTACTTTAAGTGATTGTCCTTCTTTAAAACTTGAAAGGGCTGTGAGGTAATTTGTCGAGACGATTGTAATGAGTATGATTTGATGCTGAAAATAGTGAGATATTCTTGTCCACTATATGTCTTACCCGGGTGTTATCTAATGTAGGTTCCCGCCATCTTGATTGTATATAAACATCGGCTTCGAAATACTCCTTAATAGTCTCTATTTCCCCTACTTTCAGCACCACAACACTGACATAAACATTTGTTTTGCCCCGCCCTTCGTGACCATGCTGCGTTGGGAGAAACGTTTTGATTGGTGATCTAGTAGAAGGCGGAGTATTATAGGTCACGTGCTCTCTTTCAACAGTATATCGTTCAGAGTTGTACATTCGTAAATTTGTCAATTCCACAATAGATGGCGGTCTATCCGATCGCAAAGTGCTATAATGTTCTTCGTCATCCGATTGTACTGCGGTGATCGGTCTTCTTCGCTTCTTGTGACGCCGACCGGACGAGATTCTTCTATCGTAGTGGCCAACGTGGTTCGATGGCAGTGTCATTTTGGCTTTTCGTCACCTTTTCAATTTCCTGGAAAGCAAAATAAAAACTAGACATGGGGTTGTGTTTATAGGACATGCAGTTCTCCCTCCCTACAACGACCAACCGAAAAACGATTCCCTCCTTACAACAATGCAGTTTTATTTGCCACTGTTCCCCAAACAAGACATTTATGACTAACGCTTTCACTGCTTAAGTATCGTTTGCTTAACCCTCATCCGGACCTTTGGGGTCTATCGGACCCCAACGACTTTATTTGGTCAGAAAAAATGTATTCAGACTAATGACACTTTTGTTGCTTTTAGACATTGTTTGACATACGTAATCAATTTACACGTACATGTACATGTATCAGGGCTCCAGATAAGATGTAGTTATTTCAACAAATCAAACATTTTCTCACTCATTTTAGCACCAAATCCTATGGTGTTACTACTCATTAGAATCGTCTCGAAGAGACGATTCTAATGAGTAGTGACACCATAGGGTTTAATTGAGAAATAAAGATTTTAGTTTTTGAAAAACTACCCTTATCTGGTGCTCTGCATGTATGGGGTCCAGTCGGACCCCAGAGTTCTAAAGATTTGTAAAATGTATATCAGCTCATTTTAAATCCCTTCCTTGTTGTTTATAACCATAATAATGACATGTATTGAATACTAAAAAGAAAAAAACAATACTGTTCCTCATTTGCATCTATCAAAATATACCTTTTATCATGGAGGAAGTATACCTGGAGAAGTATCCGGCCGGCTCGCGATTTATCTTGTCGTCCAAAATCGGTCAATCAGCGGCGCTCGCTGGCCGCTAGAAAACAACGTTTTTCCGAAAGTTGGGTGTTAATAGAAATGCTTTTAATGTCATCTTTTCGTTATAAATCTTAATACAGATGTTTTATTAGACAATAATCTTATGCGTAGTACAAAATTTGAGGCGATAGCTTATAAATTGTTAGTTTAGTGAGGTTTTGAAAATGAGAGAAAAACGTATTTTTTCGTTTACCTACGAAGTTTAATGTTTAATAAAATGCTTTTAATGTCATATTTTCATTATAAATTTTAATACAGATGTTTTATTAGACAATAATCTTATGCGTAGTACAAAATTTGAGGCGATAGCTTATAAATTGTTAGTTTAGTGAGGTTTTGAAAATGAGAGAAAAACGTATTTTTTCGTTTACCTACGAAGTTTGGTGTTTAATAGAAATGCTTTTAATGTCATATTTTCATTATAAATTTTAATACAGATGTTTTATTAGACAATAATCTTATGCGTAGTACAAAATTTGAGGCGATAGCTTATAAATTGTTAGTAAAGTGAGGTTTTGAAAATGAGAGAAAAACGTATTTTTTCGTTTACCTACGAAGCTTGTGTGTGTCTATATTTCTCTGCCACTGTCTGTTTGCCTCTTGTCTGTCTCTCTGTCTGTCTGTTTTTCTCTTATCTCTGTCTGTCAGTCTCTCGCTTCTTCTTTTCTGTCTCCATCTTTCTGTATGAATGTCTGTCTGTCTCTCTCTCTGATGATCCTCATGCGGAGAAAAGATAAAATGTGTCATAAAGAGCTTAATTTGAAAAAGGGGTAAACTATATTTCAAGAGACATACTCTATGAATCCGACATTTTTGCACCCTGGTCTGGATTACAACTGTTTGCAATTGCAATAGTCATCATGTTACTGGTATTCAGTAATGAGAGGGTTAATCCAGTCATCAACCAAACCAGGTGCATTGATGTTGGTCTTTTTTTTCTTTTCTTTTTTTCAATTCAATTCTATTATCTTTATTTTTTGTGATTTGTATAATATATAAAAATCATGCGGTTACAGAAGTCAAAAACACATGTTCAAGTTACACGCACGGGTAGCATTGATCTTTTTTTATTAAAGAGGAAACCCCCTGGTGTCCAGTTCCCTAACAAGCACTTCATAGATAATCGGCATGTTCAAGAAGCATGGACTTCATGCTGGGACAGTTTTATGACGCTTATAAATGGCCTGCTAATTGTGTACGGTTACGTAATGTGTCACATTCCTTTGTGATGTGTAATATGGTAGACATGTAGTTTACAGATGAATAGCCCTAGTTCATTATTTAACCACAATTTCTTGATGATTTTATTCTTAAATAAACGTCTATTACCTTTGTAGGTCATCATTACTTTTTTCGCTTCAAGAAAACCCCTGGTATTTTTACAACCGAAAGATAAGTGTCACGGCTTTATATCAAGACCTTTTTTTAATATATATATATATAAAAGACGGAAAATGTAAAATATTCCGGCAAATATATATATATCGGACGAAAATTATGGATTAAATTCAAGTTTTTGAAACGGGACGTTGTATTTATTTCGCGATCGCCTGCTCTCGTTTATCGACTATTTCATTTGGCAATCGCTCTTTAACTCGCCATAAAATTTGTTGATTTCAAAAATAAACACTGGCATTTTCTACAACTGAAAGAAAAATATCTTAGCTGTCCTTTAAGACCATTGTTATGGAAATCGGCCTAAAATTGAGGATTTTATGAAAGGTTTTGTAACAGGGCGTTATATATTTTTGCGCGAGCGCTTGCTCCCTTTTAGCGGCAAATTCATTTGGTAACCGCTCTTTAACTCGCCATAAAAATGATCAATGTAAAAATTAGATTATGTTATTTTCACAAGTGAAAGATAAATATCTTAGCCTTCTTTTAAGATCATTATAATGAAAATCGGGTAAAAATTAAGGATTTTATGTAACTTAAACTAACAGTAGGTAACCATTCAACACGATAAAAAACGCGATAGCCCGCTATCGGCGTACCGGTGCAGTTGAATTATCGATCGATTAAGCGTTATCGCGCATACAGGTATTGGACGACAACATTTTCGGGAAAATGCAGATTTGTGTATATGATTCTTCTCCAGGTATACTTCCTCCATGCTTTTATCATCTATCAAAATATACCTGTTTTCGAGTTATTTGATATGGATACTATAACCCGGGTGACGAACCGTGAGCCTAAGAGAGTGTGTATGAAGAGATTACAATTCTACCAGACCTAAACTTTGGCAAGCAGTTTCAAAAGACAAATTAGTGTAGTACTGCATTCTTTTGAGTTCATGTCCTCACTGGAATGTTCAATATCAGTTATGAGCCAAGTCGACCTTGATCTTTGCCTTTGACTTTATTGAACTTTGGTTAACGAGCTATTGTCGGTCAGAATGTAACATGACTATGTCAATGCTTGACGGTCATTTTTTAGTATATCAGATTCAACTACATAACTAAAGGTGCAGACAGACACACAGCAGACAAGCGGGTCCCAATTAGAGATGTATGACAAACGTTTGTTCAGCAATTGCTGAACTTTGACATTACAGCGGCTGACTAAATGGTTTACTAACAGCATTTGTCCTTCCGAGGCCGGCGTCCTTGCAAGTGGTACAATTAACGCAAACTTACATTTAGAACGGTATTACAACCCATAAGCCTGTGTAATAAATAGAGAATAATCAATTTCTTTGGATTGATATGAAAAATATATCACGTGACGAGAATGGATTGTTATCTGGTTAAAAACGAGCCCGCAGAACGAGTTTGTTAACCAGATTACAACCCATTCGAGTGATATATTTTTCATATCTATTCAAAGGAATTGATTATTCTATTTATTTTATATATTTTAATGACGTTTTTACAGAAGAAAAACACACACAAAATGAATTATTTACGCACGGCGACGTCACAAAAAGTGATATCATCACTAGACTAAGTGATGATATCAAATTTATCTAACTGAGAAACCTCTATAAATCATCGACATGTATATAATAAGATTTTCATAGCACTTTAACCCTTTACATGATAGCCTATTTCTAGTATTGAAGATAGTTGACCACTTCAAGCAGGTTGAAAGTAAAGCAGAATGCGCCTGTAAGGCGCATTCTGCTTTACTTTCAGCCAGCTTTAAGCTTCCATGTGCTAAAATATAGAAAATATTCCCTATACTACATATTCATGGCTGATTAAATTGGAACTATTTTCTTCAGCGGAGGAATAAATTAAATACGCTAAAAGTCGCTTCTATGGGGGAAAGGGTTAATGGTGCAGTTTATTAGCGAAACACTCTTGTGTCGTACAAGAAGTGAACTAACGTTCAAATGTAGTTCGTTCGTTTGTGACTCCTTGGTTTCGCACTAAATTCACAGTGGACGCGGTATTGTCAAAAAATTGTCTTTTCATTCGTTAATCTAACTCCAAATATCCGATAATCATAAAGGATGCATGTGGTAATCAAAGACCAAACCAAGCCAGATACTCCAACTGCAGTTACAATGATGAATAGAAAAGATCTAAAATCTATCTTTGCTTACAACGATAACCATTTTGTTGCTTCATCTTTACAGTGGAGAATCTGTTATTCTTTCCCGTTTAAACGCAAACGTATGCAAACGCACGCAAACGCAAAGCGCTAAAACGTGGAAAAGTACAACTTTTTTACAATTCTGATAATTCATGTTTGTCATGGTGGCAAACAGTTTGGAGCCTGATTAGACGCCGGGTTACCCGGCGTCTGATCTGGCTCCAAAATGTTTGCACTGCAAATAATAGTTTTAGCGTAAACGCGTTTATTGGGAAAGAATAACAGATTCTCCACTGTATACATATTTTTAATACGACGGACTTGAACACTTTAGTAGGTGAACATATGTAACCAAAACAGCTTCCTAGGTAATCAATCTAGTCAATTTGTTAAGCTTTGTATTTGCCTCCAATCATTTCATGGCAATAGTTGTCCAATTTATTTGACCTGTCACGGTGTACGTCTAAGCTCCGTGAAGCATGCATGAAGCTGCCACTGAGACATCGACAGGTCAAATGTATATGATACAACTTGTAATGAACTTAACAAACACATAGCTTCAAATGTTTGAGATACAAGAGTTTTAACTGCTTTACACCATGTATTGAGTACTACTCATAAAATACCCGGCGTCTGATCTGGCTCCAAACTGTTTGCACTGCAAATAATAGTTTTAGCGTAAACGCGTTAATTGGGAAAGAATAACAGATTCTCCACTGTATTATTGAAACAGCCCGTTCCATAAAACCTTGTACGACAAATACGACAGATTATAAAAGTCTCAATTATTATCTATTTCTCCATCTACATTGTAATCCTGTCCTGTGACATATTTTTGGAATCGGCTTGAAAAGAGATGTCACAAGACAGGATTAGATGGAGAAATGAGAAATTAAATGGGCTTTTTGAAAGGTTTGACTTACCACCGTTTTGTCGTAAGAAGTTTTATGAAACAGGTCCCACGGCTTAAGATCAGGGGAGTATTTTAAAAACTTTAAACCTCTATATCTTTACACCAAACCCTGCCGCGTAACAACTCATTAGAATCATTTCGAAGAGACAAATCTAATGAGTTGTCATACTGTAGCGTTTTTTACAGACGTGTTGCATAGAATACTGGACGCAATAAGTTTAATTCTTCTTACCTGGAGCCCTGCAAATGTTTTAATCTCCACAAACAACATACCAGTTTCCCATAACACTACATCTAGTATAGATCACAACTAATACACCGGGTAGTGTTACTATAAATAGACTCGGATATTCAATATCGGGTAGGTATCGAACGGATTACAATTGTGTCAGTGTTGGTCGGAATAAATACCATCCGTTTGTGTGGCTTTAATTATAGGGCAGGTTGGAACTTGAAAAATAAAGAGCAAAACATTTATATACAGTAAAACCTCTCCTGTACGACTACCTAAACGTATGCTAATTAATTGTATAAAAGACGAGTGAGAGCTTAAAGCAAGATGCCAGTAAAACAGAAAGCTCCTGAAGGAGCTTTCTGTTTTACAGTCACATTGCTTTAAGCAATTACCTGTTGCAAAACACCTAATTGTTACAGTGGATAATCTGTTATTCTTTCCCGTTTAAACGCAAACGAAACGCAAACGCAAAGCACTAAAACGTAGAAAAGTGCAACTCATGTTTTTCTTGGAGACAAACAGTTTGGAGCCTGATTAGACGCCGGGTTACCCGTCGTCTGATCTGGCTCCAAACTGTTTGTAATAGAAATAAAAGTTTTAGTGTAAACGCGTTAATGGGAAAGAATAACAGATTATCCACTGTAGCATGATTAAGTTGTCGGAATAGAGAGGTTTTACTGTACCTGATTACAACCACTGTTCCTTACATTGTATCACAAAAAACTCTTCACTGCCATATATGTCGTCTGCTTCTATATCTCAAATTCAAATTTTAGGTATTTTGACTTAATAAATATTGAAATGAGTGTAAAACATCTTGGATCTTGACCAGAAGCCGCGTCAGGATCCAAAATGTTTGCAAATAACAATTATACTCGAGTAAGACAGTAGAGGGGTTAAACGGAAATTTATTTTCGATTCTTTTTTATTGTGTATTAAAGGGAGGTAATCAGATACAATGTATAACTCATATGTATGCAGTAAACCTAATTAGGGAATGGACTGTATAAGAGTGGTTTACTGCAGACATATGAGTTATATCTGATTCTTTTTTAATTTTTCAAAAGAAAAATATGTGTTAAGCACCCAATAAAAATAAGAGTGGATATCGGTATAGACAGGTTGTTACATGTACAGTGGAGAATCTGTTATTCTTTCCCAATAAACGCGTTTACGCTAAAACTATTATTTGCAGTACAAACAGTTTGGAGCCAGATCAGACGCCGGGTAACCCGGCGTCTGATCAGGCTCCAAACTGTTTGCCACCAAGATAAACATGAAATATCAGAATTGTCCAAAAGTTGTTCTTTTGTACGTTTTAGTGCTTTGCGTTTGCGTACGTTTGCGTTTAAACGGGAAAGAATAACAGATTCTCCACTGTACTTAATGCAGGGTAAAAATACTATACAGAAAGCTCATTGAGGAGTTTTGTATCCAGTCATATAATAAGGTATAGAACACTGTTCGAGGTAAAAATGTTTATCAATTTAATGTTATCAAAATTAAAATATGCATATACATGTTAATCTATCTTGATGCAAATTGTTTACAGGACGGTCGGTGTTGCGTCTGATCAGTATCCACACTGAAAGTCGTGTCGATATACTTCCGGTCAGGCTGCATTAAATCTAAGAAATAATGCATTAAATCTTAATGAAAAAAACTAACAGTTTTAACTTAATTAAAAAATGAAAACTGAAATCTTCCTTTGAAGTAATACTTTTGCATGGCTGCCATTTCTCCGGATTTTTCCTAAATCTTCGGATTATTTTCTTGTAAATGGTAGCTTAAAGTAGGCTGAAAGTAAAGCAGAATGCTTAAGGCGCATTCTGCTTTACTTCCAACCTGCTTTAAGCAGCCACATGTCAATAGAATTAGATAGAGGCGATGGGGTAAAGGTACGGTTCGAAAAATCGCACTTGAAAAATGCAAATTAGGAAATCTTATAGGATTTTTCATGTCAACTTATGGTAGCCCTGCTTTCGGCAATATTTTAACCCCTTTATAGACTTACCCCGAGTACAGTAGTTATTTGAATCAGGATCCAAACTGCTTGACACTCATTACAGTATTTCTTAAGTTGAAAAACATAAATAATAAATTAGAGAAATAAAAGCAGACGACAATTGTTTAAAAGTGATGATGTCATGGCAGTGGATGTGTTAAACCCTTTGCCTGCTGGTCGCGACTTTATTGATTTTTGCAAACAGTTTAGATCCAGATCAGACACCGCGTAACGCGGTGTCTGATCTGGATCTAAACTGTTTGGCACTCTTCTTTAGGTTTCTTTACTTAAAAAATGTAAAAATCTTAATTTAACAAACTTTGCAGACGACAATTTCGAAGCAGACGACATCACCGCAGGATAAGACGGTGTAATGGTTGTGAATGGGTTCAAGCTGACGTATACCTCGGAGGGAAAGGGTTAACTAGCGACAATATTGACATATTGTTAAACATACTGCCTATTGTTAACAGCTTAGCGGTCAACAAAAAATATTTACAAAACCGACGGATAATTTGATATTTATCCATGATACCCTGACCTCAAGTAAATATTTCTTTGGTCACGCTTATTTTATAAGTAAATGTTTATGCACCATTTGAAAGCAGATGATATCAATATCTTTAACATGTTTTATTAAGGAGGATAATCCTGAACGATTTTACTTAGTCTGGTGGATATTGATGGTAGAGAATGCAGGACTGCCATAAGGTGACATAAAAATCCTAAGATTTCCAAATTTTCATTTTTCAAGTGCGATTTTACGAATCGTACCTTTACCCCATAGCCTGTGTCTAGTTTTGTTGACACGTGGCTGCTTAAAGCATGCTGGAAGTAAAGCAGAATGCGCCTTGAGGCGCATTCTGCTTTACTTTCAGTCTCCTTTAAGCTAACATGTACTAGAAAAAAATCCGAATATTTAGGAAAATCCAGAGAAATGGCAGCCTTGAGAATGTCCCTGATCTCTTTGAAACCAACTGGCAATTAGTCTGTGGTATAATTTATTTATAATAAGGGTGTAATTCAGCCATGGATTATGTATGTCGTTGGGGTCTTTAACAGCAACAATGACTTTTAAATCTATTTCAACCATGTGATTAATATTTTTAAGTAGTTGACGCATTTTAAATTTGATTTGATAATTCATTGAAAATAATTCTCTAAATAATCTTATCGAAAGAATTTCACTTACTTCTTTGCAAATCCGTTAGGTAGGGTGCTCATTACTTTATTGTAAATAGGGGATCTTACACGGGCGCTCATTATTTATCATTTATAATAAACGAGTTGACTGAATTAATATTTAGGAGTGATTGTTTAACCCATTATCCCATAGCCTGTTTCCTGTTTTGAAGACAGGTGTCCGCTTAAAGCAGGTTGAAAGTAAAGCAGAATGCACTTTAAGGCTCAATCTGCTTTACTTTCAGCCTGTTTTAATCTACCATCTACTAGAATACAGAAAATAATTATTTTAGAACATATTTGTAACTATATAAATTGGAACTATTTTTTTCAGTGGAGGAATAAATTAAAGGTTTAAAAAAGGCGTATTTATGGGGTAATGGGTTAAATATATTGCACAATGACAAACAAAGCCGACCCTGATCAGAGGGATAATGTAGGACTAATCTAATCTGGGTCTACACGTGTAACATACATGAACGACAAATGTAGTCTTCACAGGTACACTTGTCGCTATGGTTCAATGGGTTAAATTAAAATTCAACTTACATGTACTAGCTATATCCGCATCTATTTTCAACAAGCGTTAAGTTGTAAATACACCAGTAATGATTTTAACCAATATACATACATGTACAGTGGAGAATGTGTTAGTCTTTCCCATTAAACGCGTTTACACTAAACGCTTATTTCCACTGCAAACAGTTTGGAGCCAGATAAGACGCCGGTAACCCGGCGTCTGATCAGGCTCCAAACTGTTTGCCACTCATATAAAAATGAATTTTAAGAAATATCTAAACATTGACTTTATCTACGTTTTAGTTTTTGCGTTTGCGTTTCGTTTGCGTTCAAACGGGAAAGAATAACGTTTTCTCCTCTGTATACAATGAAGAAGACCTAATTCGTCCCCTTTTAAACGCAAACGAAACGAAACACAAATGCAAATAAAATGTAAAAAAAACCGAAAACATTTTTAAACGATTCTGATTCTTTAATCAAGAGGCAAACAGCTTGAAGCCTGAGCAGACGCCGAGTTTCTCCGTGTCTGATCTGGCTCCAAACTGTTTGCAATGGAAAAATAGTTTTATCGTTAACGCGTTTGTTGGGAAAGAATAACGTCTTCTCCACTTTACATATTTATAAAGATGACCTACTCCCCAGTTAAAGTTATCCACTTCAAAACAAGCCTATACATGTATTTCACTAAATAGGATGGATCCAGATCAGGCACCGAGCAACTCTGCCTTTGATATAGATTCAAACCATTAAATATTCGTCGATTCTAATTTTTTTATGTAGAATCCTTTTTTTTTCTCTTTCTTTTTAAACTTTAACTTCGAAATATTGTACCGCATCGATCGTTTTTACAATGGAGAAAACGTTATTCTTTCCCGTTTAAACGCAAACGAAACGCAAACGCAAATCTAAAAAGTAAAAAATAACAACTTTTTGACATTTTTCACTATCTATTTTTATCTGAGTGTCAAACAGTTTGGAGCCTAATCAGACGCCGGGTTACCCGGCGTCTGATCTAGCTCCAAAACTGTTTGCAATGGAAAAAAAGTTTTAGCGTAAACGCGTTTATTGGGAAAGAATAACGTTTTCTCCATTGTTACAGACAACACTTTGGCAGAGATTTTTTTATGGCACACTTTAAACACATTCACTCCCTTACCCTGACTTATTTGCAAACAGTTTGGACCCTGACCAGACGCCGCGTAACGCGGCGTCTGATCAGGATCCAAACTGTATGACATTCATCTAAATATTTCTAATAAGTCTAACTACATAAACTTTAAAGTTTGAGAAATAAAAGCAGACGAAAATTGTTTTAAACAGTTGACGTTATGGCAGTGAAGGATTTAAAGGTTTAAATTATATAGGCCGCCTAACTTATTGGAAAACATGTACTAATAAGTATCTCATTATCCGTGTCAAGTGATCACTCAATGTTTAGCAAAAGAGTGTATAAATTTACATACACAAGGCTGCCATTTCTCCGGATTCGTCCTTAGTCTTCGGATTTTTATCCTAGCAGATGGTTGCTTTAAACAGAATGCTTTACTTTCAACCTGTTTTAAGCAGTCACGTGTCTTCAAAACAAGAACCAGACTATGGGGTAAAGGTACGATTAGTAAAATAGCGTTTGAAAATTTGAAATCTTAGGATTTTTATGAACAACTTGTGGCAGCTGCAGACATAGGTATAGTGCAGAACATATTATAACTACAGTGGAGAATGTGTTATCCTTTCCCAATAAACGCGTTTACGCTAAAACTATTATTTGCAGTGCAAACAGTTTGGAGCCAGATCAGACGCCGGGTAACCCGGCGTCTGATCAGGCTCCAATCTGTTTGCCACCAAGATAAACATGAAATATCAGAATTGTCCAAAAGTTGTTCTTTTCTACGTTTTAGTGCTTTGCGTTTGCGTACGTTTGCGTTTAAACGGGAAAGAATAACAGATTCTCCACTGTATAGTGCAGAACATATTATAACTAGCAGAAGGTGTCGGTTTGAGCTTTCTGAATGATCGTTGACTACAATATGGACTGTATTGAATTCTCGCGGTGTCTCGCCGTTGCTAAGTAAACAAGCATGCTTATGTTGATCAGCATCAATAGCCAATAGACGCTTTATAAAGCGCTTGGAGTGACACGGATCAGCAGACGCGACACACATAATCATGACACTCACCCCTAATTGATAAAATCGATCTGCAGCATGCGCGGATCAAGAGGAAAGGGTTGGGTTCGATATTAGGGCCAAAACGGATCGCGGACGAAACAGACCATATGCGACATGGACCGCATTAGGACGAAAAGACGGACCATATGATGTTTTCTTGAATTTTAGCATTGAGAGTATACATATTCACCAGGGCTGCCATAAGTTGACATGAAAAATCCTAAGATTTCCAAATTTGCATTTTTCAAGAGCGATTTTACGAATCGTACCTTTACCCCATCGTCTGTTTCTAGTTATTTGACACGTTTGCTGCTTAAACCAGGCTTGAAGTGAAGCAGTATGCGCATTTAGGCGCATTCTGCTTTACTTTCAGCCTGCTTTAAGATATCATGTACAAGAAAAACTTCGAAGATTTAGGAAAAATCCGGAGAAATGGCAGCCCTGATTCACAAGAAAGTGTGATTTATGCGATGTTCATGCATTTTATTCTTTAGTAATCGAAAATCCTCATAAAAACTTCCAACTTATAGGTGTTAAATTACAACCTGAATAGGGTATTGAATTAACCCGCGTAAACCTGTCTGTGTCATATGCCCCTGTATTTAAAAATTAAAGGAAATGTATTCATTATGTTGTCAAAAAGTAAAAATTAATTTAAAATACGTTTGAGCAAACCATTAAAGGTATTCAGAGGTAATAGTAGTAATATTTATTTCCATCTCATCATGAGACATCATAAATATTATCACATTAGACATATACAGTAAAATCCATCTAAACCGGAACCTCTAAATACCGGAATTCTCTCTAAACCAGACAAAAGCTTTGGTCCCGTTTCCCACTCATTTTTATGCATTTGATTTATTCCTTCACTGAAGAAAATACATTCATGAACATATCATCAGAAATATTTTCTATATTATAGCAGATGATAGCTTAAGGCAGGTTGAAAGTAAAGCAGAATGCGCATTAAGGCGCATTCTGCTTTACTTTCAACCTGCTTTAAGTGATCAGCTACCTTCTATACTAGAAAAAAGCTATCAACCTCTAAACCGGAAACCCCTCTAAACCGGATGTTTTTGTTGTCCCCACACATGTCCGCTTTAGAGGGGTTTCAATGTACATGTATAATGCCACTCTGTAAAGACATCATTTTGGTGCTGCATTTAGATCTATATGTTTTCTCTGTGTGATGTTTAATCAATTGATCAAAAGCATCGGCACATTAACTATAATGATATGCAGGAAAATCTCTATATTACGACCACTATGAGTAAGGCTAATTGATTGTATAAAAGACAGGTGGCATCTAAAGCAATGTGAAAGTAAACCAGCAGGGCTGCCATAAGTTGATCATAAAAATCCTAAGATTTTAAATTTTGAATTTTTCAGTCGCAATTTTACTAATCTTACCTTTATCCCTTAGTCTTTATCTTGTTTGAAGACATATGACTGCTTAAAACAGGTTGCGCATTCTGCTTTACTTTCAGCCTGTTTTAATTTACGATCTGCTAGAATCAAAATCCGAATAGTTAAGAAAAATCCGGAGAAAATGGCAGCCCTGAAACAGACAGCTCCCTAAGGAGCTACCTGTTGAACTTTCACCTTGTGTTTTTTGGGACCACGTGTCCTAAACAACTAATAATTTACATAATTTATTAGTCGTAATTGAGACGTTTTACTGCATTTATTTTTTTTATGATTTCTACAAATCTTGAATGGTTATAACACGCCTTTGCGCATAGATTTGAATTTAAACAACAGCATATTGTATGAATAAACAGTAATTTGTTGCGTTTTATTTAACGCTATAAAACTTATATTTACTCATATTTTGTCTTATTTGTTTGATAAGCAGTTTAGACATACATATAGGACATGTCATGAGTCTATGTTTAAGACAAGCTGATCTCAAACGAGTCTAGAATTGAAATGCTATCAAGCGAGCCTTGGCGAGCTTAATAACTTTTCTATACTAGACGAGTTTGAGATCAACTTGTATTAAACATCGACTCATGACATATCCTTTATATATGTGTACATTGACACTTAAGTGGTAAATAGGTTGCATTATCACACTGGCACTTTAGTGGTAAATAGGTTGCACTCTCACACTGGCACTTAAGTGGTAAATAGGTTGCACTCTCACACTAACACTTAAGTGGTAAATGGGTTGCACTCTCACACTGACATTTAAGTGGTAAATAGGTTGCACTCTCACACTGGCACTTAAGTGGTAAATAGGTTGCAATCTCACATTGACACTTAAATGTTATACAGGTTGCACTGGCACTTAAGTGGTAAATAGGTTGCACCTTCACACTGGCACTTAAGTGGTAAATAGGTTTCAATCTCACATTGACACTTAAATGTTATACAGGTTGCACTGGCACTTAAGTGGTAAATAGGTTGCACCTTCACACTGACACTTAAGTGGTAAATAGGTTGCACTCTCATACAGGCACTTAAGTGGTAAATAGGTTTCACTCTCACACTGACACTTAAGTTGTAAATAGGTTGCACCTTCACACTGGCACTTAAGTTGTAAATAGGTTATACTCTCACACTGGCACTTAAGTGGTAAATAGGTTGCACCATCACACTTACACTTAAGTAGTAAATAGGTTGCACTCATACACTGGCACTCAAGTGGTAAATAGGTTACACTCTCACACTGGCACTTAAAGGGTAAATAGGTTGCACTCTCGAATTGACACTTAAGTGGTAAATACGTTGCATTATCACACTGGCACGTAAGTGGTAAATAGGTTGAACCTTTACACTGGCACTTAAGTTGTAAATATGTTATACTCTCACATTGACACTTAAATGGGAAATAGGTTGCACTCTCACACTGGCACGTAAGTGGTAAATAGATTGCACTCTCACACTGGCACTTAAGTGGTAAATAGATTGCACTCTCACACTGGCACTTAAGTGGTAAATATGTTGCACTCATACACTGGCACTCAAGTGGTACAGTACTGAACCTTATTAAATTAAATTGATAATCGCAAGCGAATTGCCATCGAATTGCCATCGAATCGCCATCGAATCGGGCGCTTCAAAAAGCAAACCGTGTGCTTGAGTCGATTTACGCGATTTTTCCGAAGCGGTTGTGACAAAAATGGATCGAAAAATATTAACAAAGGCATATTTGCGAATATTGGTGAGATACACAATTCAGGCAAACTTAACGCGTTAATTGCGTTGGAAAATATACACAAGCGAATTGCCATCGAATTGCAAGCGAATTGCCATCGAATTGCAGGCGAATCGCAAAAATTGTTAATTTAATAAGGTTCAGTACTGTAAATACGTTACACTCTCACTCTGGCACTTAAAAGGTAAATAGGTTGCACTCTCGAATTGACACTTAAGTGGTAAATAGGTTGCAATATCACACTGGCACTTAAGTGGTAAATAGGTTGCACCTTCACACTGGCACTTAAGCTTTTAATAGGTACATTCTCACATTGGCACTTAAGTGGTAAATAGGTTGAACTCTCACACTGCCACTTAAGTATTAAATAGGTTGAAATCTCACACTGACACTTAAGTGGTAAAAATGTTACATTCTTACACTGACATTAAAGTGGTTAATAGGTTGCACTATCACACTTGCACTTAAGTGGTAAATAGGTTGCAATCTCACATTGACATTTAAAGGGTAAATAAGTTGCACTCTCGCATTGACACTTAAGTGGTAAATAGGTTGCACTCATACACTGGCACTTAAATGGTAAATAGGTTACAATCTCACACTGGCACTTAAAGGGTAAATAGGTTGGCCTCTCGCATTGACACTTAAGTGGTAAATAGGTTGTACTCTCACACTGGCACTTAAGTGGTAAATAGGTTTCACTCTCACATTGACACTTAGGTTTAAAATAGGTTGCACCTTATCACTGGCACTTAAGTGGTAAATAGGTTTCACTCTCACATTGACACTTAGGTTTAAAATAGGTTGCACCTTATCACTGGCACTTAAGTGGTAAATAGGTTGCATTCTCATATTGGCACTTAAGTGGTAAATAGGTTGCACTCTCACACTGACACTTAAGTGGTAAATAGGTTGCACTCTCACACTGGCACTTAAAGGGTAAATAGGCTGCACTCTCGCATTGACACTAAAGTAGTAAATAGGTTGCACTCTCACACTGACACTTAAGTGGTAAAAAGGTTGCACTCTCACACTAACACTTAAGTGGTAAATAGGTTGCACTCTCACACTGGAACTTAAGTGGTAATTAGGTTACACTCTCACACTGACACTTAAGTGGTAAGGAGATTGCACTCTCACACTGGCACTTAAGTGGTAAAAAGACTTTACTCTCACACTGACACTTAAGTGGTAAATAGGTTGTAATTTCACATTGACACTTAAGTGTTATACAAGTTTTCACTGTCACACTGACACTTAAGTGGTAAATAGAGGGTACCTTCACACTGGCACTTAAGTGGTAAATAGGTTGCACCTTCACACTGACAATTAAGTGGTAAATAGGTTTCACTCTCACACTGACACTTAAGTGGTTAATAGGTTGCACCTTCACACAGGCACTTAAGAGGTTAATAGGTTGCACTCTCACATAGGCACTTAAGTGGTAAATAGGTTTCACTCTTTCACTGACACTTAATAAATCAATACGAAAGACTCAAGCAGGAAACGCAACACAAAGAATACACCCACCTCTCAAGCAGAACACACACACACAGTCATACCATAACAAACACACACACGCACAATCCCATTCCTTCATCTACACACTAAATAGAAAACAACACGCAAGACAAACATAAAGCAAAGTGAACATAGGAGCCCGCCTTGGTACGGTCAGCAGCAATCAATAATTAATTATAAATTAATCATTAACTACCACTGGGGAGTTAAACCTGGGTTTAGGGGCGCCCAACCTCACACTTTTCTCCTATATTCACCTATAAAGACGAACGGTGTACATAAAATATAACCTCACAATCAAAATGACCGCCAGCACAGTAAGTAAATACACCTTCACACTGACACTTCAGTTGTAAATAGGTTGCACTCTCACACTGGCATTTAAGTGGTAAATAGGTTGCACTCTCACACTGGAACTTATGTGGTAAATAGGTTACACTCTCACACTGGCACTTAAGTAGTAAATAGGTTGCACTCTCACATTGACACTTGAGTGGTAAATAGGTTGTACCCTCACATTGACACTTAAGTAGTTAATAGGTTGCAGTCTCATATTGACACTTAAGTGGTTAATAGGTTGCAGTCTCACATTGACACTTGAGTGGTAAATAGGTTGCACTCTCACACTGGCACTTAAGTTGTAAATAGGTTGCACTCTCACATTGACACTTGGGTGGTAAATAGGTTGTACCCTCACATGCAGACAGTTTCGTTAGGTTCAGGGACACAGAAATATTTCAGTTTTAACAGTCTTCCAGTTTTCAAAGTTTATATCAAGTAACGTTGACTAAGTTCTGCTGGAGAGAGATATGCGTGCAGTGGCTTAGGGTAAAAGCAGGGCTGCCAGTTCTCCGGATTTTTCCTAAATCTTCGGATTTTTTTCTAGTACATGTAAGCCTAAAGTAGGCTGAAAGTAAAGCAGAATGCAGCCACGTGTCAACCGAACTAGACACAGGCTATGGGGTAAAGGTTCGATTCGTAAAATCGCACTTGAAAAATGAAAATTTGGAAATCTTAGGATTTTTTATGTCAACTTATGGCAGTCCTATACATGCTTTATGACTTTCTCCGTATTTTCATCATGGCATATTTCAAGGAGTGCTCGAACTCCCAACAGGCTTCCCAGTGTATTCCGGTTGAATCTAAACTTGAATCTAAATGACTGTAACCCCCAGGCATGAAGTACAGACCATTAAGGCACACTTTAAAACACGCGGAGTGCCACCATGCACATTTAAAATGTGCAGCGCAATTTTCCCCTCCAACACCATCGTTGTCATGATCAAATGTCGAGAACTCCTGTCCGTTTTGAAATGAAAAAGCATCACCACATGTTCCGTTGTAGCCATTTATGTCAAGTTTATACTTTGACACTTCGTCGCCAATCTTGAAATTGGAGTAGTGTGCCGTCATATCGGAGGGCGTAACTCCCGGAAATGCCTCCATATAGACAACAAGCTCGCTGTCATTTTGGGTCAAAAGATGTACATTGTCTAAACCGAGCCAGTACTCGCCTGACCTGTTTCCGAACCCTGTGACGTAATCGTTCCAAACACGATAGAAATCCTCCGACCCATCCATACGTCTTTGAATCACAGTCCAGCCGCCATTGGTCATGTCACACCACGTGTCTGTTACAGTGCCACCTGGTGGTTGTATCACAAAGACACCGTCGTAATGGTTATTAGGCAGCAGACTGAGACAATCCTGTTCATATGGCCAGACACTTGTTATCGTTTGTAGATTGTCGTCTTTGGCTATCTACAAATATAAATATATATCGCTTACATATACTTAAAGCCGTATTCCCATCAAGCTTATAAAGAGTTTGAGTTGAGTAAAATATGACCATTACAAAGCTTGGGTACATGTATGGTCTCAGACCCATCTCAAAAGCTTTATAAGCATACGTCGTATGACCTGATTGCTTTTCTTTTTTTTTACCAAACTTTGCAAAAAGATACCGTATTTCAAATTGTTTGACTCTCTTGTTGATAATTCTTCAGTCACAATTATTGCCTCGCAGCTAAATTAATCTAATGCAAGTTACCAGGCGAAATTTCATGAAACATTTACAGTGGAGAATCTGTTATTCTTTCCCAATAAACGCGTTTACGCTAAAACTATTATTTGCAGTGCAAACAGTTTGGAGCCAGATCAGACGCCGGGTAACCCGGCGTCTGATCAGGCTCCAAACTGTTTGCCACCAAGATAAACATGAAATATCAGAATTGTCCAAAAGTTGTTCTTTTCTACGTTTTAGTGCTTTGCGTTTGCGTACGTTTGCGTTTAAACGGGAAAGAATAACAGATTCTCCACTGTAAGCAATGTACAGTAAAATTCCTAGAAAACTGGCCCACCCAGTATAGCTACTGAAATTATCCTTAACTCATTCACCCCTGAAACTTTAAATTGACAATTCCAGTTTACATTTATATTTAGTCCAATTTTGAATAATTAGGATGTTTTAAGGTAGTCTACCCGTAATGGTCGAACATTAAAACCTCAACAAACCATATATTTTTCTTAAGGTATACACCTAATAGACATATTCATAAACTTTTATGAGCATTGAATAAAGTCTAGGACAAAAAACAGACACATTTGTACCTCTTATCCCCCTTTGACAATTTTACCGGTAAATCAACCGACCCCTCTAATTTTAAAACGCATTTTTTCCAGACATTTTATATATTTTATAACAATAAAAGCTATAAAATAAAAAAACAACCGTAATGCAGATTATTATAATTTGTATTTAAAAATCAACACGGTAATTGCACCATTCAAAAATATGACTGCCGATTATTTACATTTCTTTTAGGATAAGTAGTGAATTATAGAGTTTTCTCAGTAGGTTATAATGTTATAATCTACAGTGAATTATAACTTTTCGGAATAATTTCTTTTCCGGGATTGTTTTTTTTTGCTTTGACTTCTTTTTAATTTGAATATGCCATACACAATTACTTTTGTGCCGCAAGTGCAGTTTACTACGCCTTCAAAATGATACTTGGTCTGTAGCGCTTTGATTGCTCCATATGGGGTATTTGACATGGCCAAAGTGATTGATCGACGGCTTTATATTAATATTTCTCATTTAAAAGCATAAAAGAAATAGAATAATCGTTTGTTTCAGTGTAGGATGGGGTTTTCTTTCATCTCGTGAAAAGCAAGGGTTGTATTTTCACTCGTGGCTTCGCCACTCGTGAAAATATGACCTTGCTTTTCACTCGATGAAAGAAATTCCCATCTTACACTGAAACAAACAATTATCCTCTATATTTCCGATGCAAGTCATTTTTCTTGTAGAATTACATGAGTTCAATATCCGGGGCATACATTTTGGAAGTAAATTAATTATATTTGACATCTAAGTAACAATTTGACAAAATAAATGAAAAAGGTGTCCTGTCAAAACGTTGTCAAATTTGCTATTTGAAAATTACCCCTTCGAAATTTATGCAACGGAAAGAGAATAATTACTGTATCAGGATTCAAACGATATACAATTCCAACATTTTTTTAGCATCTAATTCTCAGTCCTTTGCTTGAAATATCATAAGCTTTAAATAAGACAAAAAAAATCCTTATAAATAGAAAGTTTCACCTATACTTATGCATATTGTAGTCCGTTTAAGTGCATTTCAAATGCTAATTTCACGTGTCCCAAAACTATACATGTATATTTTTTTTCTAAAAAACACCCAACAACACATAATTTATGTAAATTCTAAAGTTAACACACTTATTACCCTCTATTACAATTAATTACAAACAGGGTTCCAGATAAGGGGAGTATTTCAAAAACTAATACCTTTAAATGGAGATAATTGGATCTTTAGTTCTGTATAGCACTCTATGGTATTACTACTAGTTTAAATCGCGAGTAGTACCATTGTCTGGGGCTGAAACGCGTGATAAAATGTTGGATTTGTTCATTTTACTCCCTATTCTTATCCGGAGCCCTGTTCGATTTGGTTTTGGGCCAATTTGACTCGGGGTCCGACTTGGTTTTGGGCCGATTTGACCTGTTACCGTTTTCCCTTAGACCACTACATTCACATATCTACAATCAGGGTCTTCATATCTAACGTACAAATGACCACCAAACCCTTTCTGGGGTTACATGTTGTTTGCTCAGATAAAGATACGGGTCACGCCATGAACTATGACACACGATTGGCAGCAGCTCAAACCGAAAGTAGATCTAAAGTCTAGAATTTTGCAATTCTCTTACTGTTTTTCGCATTATGGTTGTAGTAGGATACTTTTAGATGGATTCGGCATTAGGTACTGTATACCCGTGATCTTGTAACGACCTACATTGATTGCTGGTTTTGCCGATTTATGCTTATCATTTCGAGAAAAATTCAACTCAAGTCGCAAACTCCATTATCATCAAATGCCGGAAGTTGACAAAAGTGAGAACTTATTTTGCAAACACATGTAATTTAAATCTAAACAATTAATGGCTTTTAACATTAGCTTTCATCTTTTATAAACATATTGCGAGTATAAATGATACAATATTAACGAAGAAAATAAAATTAGAAAAAATGATAACGCTACGGACATGGCCGAATAGGATACGGACATGACTGAATGGTTTCCACATTGCTCAAAAATTTACCGACGTCTGATAAATTTCAAAATGGCGGATTACGGGTAGACTGCCTTAACAATATTTTACAAAATGATAGACAGTGTAAACCCTGATCAGAGGGTTCCTTAAGGAATCCTCTGATCAGGGTCTTCATTGTTTGCATAGGACAAGTGTACTCTTGATAGGTTTATGACTTTGTCATGACGAGTATACTCGTCGCTAGGGTTCAATGTGTTAAACTCGGCTTTTATCACAGAGTAATTTATCCAAAACGTGCAGGCTAAATGACAACAGTGCAGACCTGGGTCCGTTTTACTAAACTACTTACGCAAAAATTTTGCGTAAGTCAAAATTTTAAATTTTAATTTATATTTTTTATTATCACTTGCTACAAACAGCAAATAGCCAGATCAGAGGACGCGCTTTTTGAATCAACATTACCTGTCTCAGTGATTTCCGGATGCCATACACTACTTCCGGTTCATTTTCGTCCTCGCTGGTCCCATCTAAACCAGAGTTACATGCACATAGTCTGGTGTCCGGTCTGTAGTACAGGGACCACTCTATAGTACTCACTAAGTTCGAACAAAAGCTCACACAGCCCGTTAGAGTCTTTGAGTCCGCGCTTTCTATCACATTGGAGGAGTATACACGTTTTCGAACAGTTTGAAAACTCCATCCTGATTCATGCTTTTCCTGCACCAATACTGCTGCATTTCCGGTCAGAATGAAGGCAAGAGAGAATGCAGCTGTCACTTGCATCGTTGTCTGTCGAAAATTAGCTGATACGACCATTTGTTGATTCCAAAATCCAAAGACGGATATTTGTCTTTATATTCCATAAACGTATGTCCATTATATCTAACTTGCTACAAGATCAGCAAAATAACTCAACATCTTTCACATCTTCGCTGCAAAATTATTCATGATACAGTGGAGAATCTGTTATTCTTTCCCAATAAACGCGTTGAAACTAAAACTATTATTTGCAGTGCAAACAGTTTGGAGCCAGATCAGACGCCGGGTAACCCGGCGTCTGATCAGGCTCCAAACTGTTTGCCACCAAGATAAACAAGAATTATCAGAATTGTCCAAAAGTTGCACTTTTCTAGGTTTTAGTGCTTTGCGTTTGCGTACGTTTGCGTTTAAACGGGAAAGAATAACAGATTCTCCACTGTACTTTTACGCCTTCACGGTTTCAGCGTCGTCCGCTTCAATATTGTTGTCTGCAATATCGTTTCAAAGTTAGATTTTAGGCATGAAAAATGTTTCAAACAGTTATCAGACTGTTATCCTGATCAGACGCTGCGTTACGCGGCGTCTGATCATGATCAAACCTATTTGCAAATGCACCCTATGGTTGTGACGTGTTTGAAATAATTCTGATATAGTAGATTTATCTAAACTTTAAATTTGACCAAATCTGACCAGTCATAAGCTTGAGAATGATCTCAGAGTTATCTAAAACGTTTACCAAGCATAGACCCTGATCTTGTGGTACTGAACTTCCAGTCACGTAATACACATGCGCTAAACGAGAAAGTCCACTGAACTGTAATTTCTTTCACTGCCGTTATGACGTCATAACCTACCTAAAACACTTACTGTTCTATTACCGCCCACTTAAAATAATTAGAATATAACCTACATTTTAAACCAATCAAAATAACTTTTGCTACCCATTTAGTACGGCACTTAATCATTAAGAATTTTGTTGTTTTTCGACGTTGCGTGGTGTCTGCGCGCGCTATAAGATAGCTCCGGCTCGTAGCAACTAATTGTAAACACTGCCATATTTGGCGATCTCACAACCAGAATGTTTACTAGAAGCGTTTGAATGGGCCAATCAAAATATAGGTTATATTCTAAGTTAGTTAGAACATATTAAGTGAAATCTTTTTTTGATAGCCTCTTGTAAACAAATCTCGCTTATTCTGGTTCTTAGTGTTTACAACTAGTTGCTACGAGCAGGAGCTATCTATATCGCACGCAGACACCACGAGGCGTCGTAAAACAATAAAATTCTTAATGATTAAGCGCCGTACGTAATGGGTAGCAAAAGACAGTTAGATTGGTTTAAAATGTAGGTTATATTCTAATGATAGAATTTGGACTTGTTTGCTTTTTATGAGTGTCCAACGACTTCGCTCCTCACGATACTCCGTCCTAGACGGAGTTTATTCAGAATCCAAACTCTTTGCAAATGCTACCGTTACAGAGCCTGTGGCAGGGCTGCCATTTCTCCGGATTTTTCCAAAATATTCGGATTTTTAGTCCAACAGATGGAAACTTAAAACAGGCTGAAATTAAAGCAGAATGCGCTTAAAGGCACATTCTGCTTTACTTTTAACCTGATTTAAGCATCACGTGTCTTAAAAACTAGAAACAGACTATGGGTTAAAGGTATAATCAGAAACACTGGGCTTGAAAAATTGAAAAAATTGAAATCTTAGGATTTTTTTTATCAACAGGCCTGCTGTGGATGAAAGAAATACTAAAGCAGTCACTTCACTTAATGCCTCTGCGGATGTTCTAACTGAAAGCGGAGGAACCAACTGCAAACGTGATACGATAAAATGTGATTAAGGACACCTCTGACTATTTTATTCTGATCAGACAGCGGTTGACCACGCGCCTGATCAGACGCGGGACTTCCTGACGTCTGACCTGGTTCCAAACTGTTTGCATAGGAAATAATAATGGCAGGGTTAGCACGATTATTAGGAAAGACTAATGTTTTCTCCACTGAATTGTTAATGGTCACCATGGACACTTTCTCAGTTGAACCTTTAACTTTTTGCATGCTTGGTAAATTTTTCGTCTGCAACATTTGTCGTCTGCTATTGTTCTATTTTTTTCTTCAAAATATGGCTAGAGTGTCAAAATGTTTGTTTACTCATCTGGATCCAAACAGTTTGCAATGAAAAAACACAGTGGCGGATATACCCGCGGCTTGCATAAAAATAGTAAGGCTACTGTCAGGGGCGTAGCCAGGCTTGAACGAATGTTACGCACATCCTGGGGAGGGTGCGGGAGGGGGATACCCCCTCCTGGTGGTGGGGGTCCGGGGGACCTCCCCCGGGAGAAAAATGGAAATTAGAACCAAAATGGTGAGCTCCGAAGTGTCTTTAGAGGGATTTTGAGCACTGAATACGATCTATGTGTTCAAAATTGTGTTCAAAGCTCCGTTATAACATAACATTAAACTTAGTGATTAACATTTTTTCTGAAAAAAATAATTAGACTTTTATTTCATGAGAGGTACATGAAGCACCGTTTTTTATGATGCCGACTTTAAATTTTAGTTGTTAAGTTCTTATGTTTCCGAAACTCGAACTTGAAAAATGCAAGTGGGGGTCCGGGAGAAAAATGGAAATAAGAACTGAAATAGTGAGCTCTGACGTGTTTTGGGAGGGATTTGGGACACTGCATACAGTACTGAATCTTATTAAATTAACAATTTTTGCGATTCGCTTGCAATTCGATGGCAATTCGCTTGCAATTCGATGCCAATTCGCTTGCGATTTCAAAAAACGAATTTACCCTCGGGTAAGTTTTCTTGAGTGGTGTATCTCACAAATGTTCGCAAATATGCCTTCGTTAATGTTTTCGATTCCATTTTTGTCACAACCGCTTCTGTAAATTCGCGTAAAAATATTCAAACGTAGGATTTGTTTTTTGAAGCGCCCGATTCGATGGCAATTCGATGGCAATTCGCTTGCGATTATCAATTTAATTTAATAAGGTTCAGTACTGTACGATCAATGTGAACCATAATATTGCGTTGAAAGCTCCCTTTTATTAGACATTTGTAAAAAAATTGTTCATCTGCTAGCACTACTTGACTTTTAGCCCCATGAGAGGTAAATGAAGCACCGTATTTTTTCATGATGCCGTACTTTTAGTTGTTAAGTTCCTATGTTTCCAAAACTTGAACTTGAAAAATGCAAGTGGGGGTCCTCCCCCGGGAGAAAAATGGAAATAAGAACTGAAATGGTGAGCTCTGAAGTGTTTTTGAAGGGAATTTGGACATTGAATATTATCAATATGAACCATTTATTTGACCTATTTATTTTGTGACAACCCCCCCACTGCTAGAACTATTTGACTTTAAGACGCAGAAGAAGTACGCGAAACAGTACATTCTGTAGAAGTTTTCCAGGCTGCAAACTTTGTAGTAACTAAGTTCTTGACTTTCTGAAACTTGAACTTGACAAATGGAAGTGGGGGTTCGGGGTCCTCCCCCGGGAGAAAAAATTGAAATAAGAACTGAAATGGTGAGTTCTGAAGTGTGTTTGTAGGGATGTTGGACACTGAATACGATCAATGTGACTAACCTATATATTTCCAAGAACTTTCGACTTTGAGACGATTTAGGTTTTCATGTATCTACATTGTACATACGATCCATGTATACATATAAATTATGAATTATATCGGTGGGGTATTTTTGGCACTAAATACGAAATATGTGAACCATACAAATTTGTTCAAAGCTTCGTTATATAAGGCATAACAATATATTCTAACATCTTCTTCTGCTAGAACTGTTTGACTCGATGTTTAGACGCATGAGAGGTACATGTAGTAGATAACATGTAGCAAAACGTAGGCTTGAGACTGTCGTCTTTGTGGTAACTAAGTTCTTGGGTTTTCAGAATCGTGAAATTGACCAATGCTGGAGGGGGTCCGGGGGTCCACCCCGGGGAGAAAAGTGGAAATTAAAAATGAAATGGTGAGCTCTGAAGTGTGTTTGACATATTTATTTTAGACATTAAGGTCTAACCCCCCTTAGCCTTCGGTTTTTATGCCATTTTTGGCCATGTTTGATTTTTCATCTTTCAAACTGATGTTACGCACGTGCGTACGTGCGTATCGCTGGCTACGCCCCTGACTGTTATAAACGGAATATCACCACAGTGTGTGATCCGGGGTCTTGTATCAGATCGAGTTGGTTGTGTAATCCAGATCTCACGAGAGGCGCAGCCTCGGGTGTGATCTGGATTACACAACCAACGAGAACTGATACAAGACCCCGGATCACACACTGGTCATGTTCCTTTTATTATATACCTAAATTGTTTGGGACTAGATCTAGATCTATATATTTTTCAACCGAAAAATCGAATATACGCATACATGCAGGCCCCTATATGTTAAAAATCCTGAGTTCTATGCAAAACTATTTATGGAAGTCATGTGACCACCAATAAATTACGTCATTATTTGTTCTAGATTGAATCACGAATGAATAAGCACGTCGTTCTTAATTCGTGATTGAATCCGTTATTTAAGAAATAACGGTAATTTAAGCGTTTAACTGTTTTAACCTTTATCCTTTGGAAAAAAACATTAGTAAAAGTGGGTGATTTGGGTTATTCACGCTTAAAATGAAAATGAACTATTCAAAGTTGACCAATTCTTAGTTTCAACTTTTTTTTAAAAATAGCATCGGACCTGGAATTCCGAAACGTCACGTGCAACGCTTCTTTATATTAATAGATCGTGTACAAGTTGTGTTGCATAAAAGCAGTGACGTCAACATTGTGTAGCATATATGCCATCTGTCCTGATACGGATCGTGTACAAGTTGTGTTGCATAAAAGCAGTGACGTCAACATTGTGTAGCATATATGCCATCTGTCCTGATACGGATCATCTGATACGGAAAAAGAATTTATGGCCTGAATTCGCTTGTTTTTAGAATAGGTATATAATAAATTGTTTTATTAAATATTGTAAAGATGTACATGTATGTTTTTCTTTAAGGTAATAGTGCACGGCCATATTGAATTCTGGCTATTGTAGCCAACTTTGAGGTCAAATGCTACTCATGCTTTACAGAGATGAGTCTCACTCAAAACACACAGTCCAATTCAAAGCATGTGTATATGTTCTAACACTGACCGAACTATGCCGACAAAAGCTGCCTCGCTAATTATTTACAAGCATTAAAACAAAGGGATTTTTGGGCACGTGCACCGCACTGTATAGCAAACAATTCAACAGAAAAACTATGACAAATTGCAACCCGGTTCTTCATTGAGATGACAGGAATGTTATTTTCAAGCATTTCTTTCTGGATAGGTGTTTTGAATATATTTACCACGTGTAGTGAAACAAATCCACCGCCATTTTGAAGCCAAAACACGACATGTATAGTGAAATGTGGTATAGGTCGTTTGCAGTTCAAAAAAACACGATAATTTTCAAATATCTCCATAACAAGAAAACGGAGACAAATGGAATTTTGCATAATTTTATGATATACCTATACCAACTCTGACAAAAAAGAAATATTTTTTTCTCTTCGTAATAAAAAAGTTTTATTCATAACTTCTATATAAAATTTCCACTTCTAAGGGACAGTTTTCCGAAGGGTGATTTCAAGTTATTCAACAGCCTATCTTTCACGACCCGGCAACGCCTCACCGTTAAGCCATCGCATACCATAGCAGTTTACAACTAACCGAACGAGGCCCTGATTGGGGTACGTTAAACGAATTAACCGACCATACTGTCGTTTGCGCACATGTTAGATCATAATCGGACACCGGGGCCATTTCGTATCTGAATAGGATCCGAACCATGTGCCACTCATACGAAAGTTTTATCAACAAAACGCAAAATTACTAAATGCGATAAATAGCAGAAGAGACACGTTCATACCAGACGATCTACAAAACTTACCATTATCAAATTTTCAACAGAGTGTTTCCAGATCAGTTCGAAAACCTTTATTATTTTATCGCTTAAAGGAAACGTAATGTAAACGTAAGTGCAATACAACTCGAACATTGATACATATTAAACTCCAGATGAGGGGAGTATTTCCAAAACTACTAGTAAATCTTTATTTCTGAATTAAGCCCTATGGTGTGACTACTCATCAGAACCGTCTTTCTTCGAGTAGTCACACTATAGGATTTGGTGCTGAACTGGGTGAGAAAAAGTTGGACTTGTTCAAGTTTCTCTCTCTTATTTGGAGCTCTGTAATTATGTAGAAATGTTAGAGCTTCGGTTTGAAAAGTAATTGCAATTCTCTTTATTCCTGGTGAAGAGTTCGTGGATTTAGGCATAGTAAAAATGTAATGGATTAAGGGGCCTCACAATTAATTTTGTACAACTAAACAACCAATATCAGCACGGGATTCACCTTTCAGACAGAAGCAACTTGCACGGGATTTTACCTTGGGATATTCTCCAATATAAACAAACGTGCTCAAGGTAATAGCCAATAACACCCCACGTAATTGACCATTTTCAGCGACACATAATTTATATAAAACAAAGAAGAAAAGTTTTTAGTTAGACTTTCAAAAATTCTGAATTTCCTTGTCAGAGTTGGTATAGACACATCATAAGTGTATGCAAAATTCAATTTAAATATGTCCATTAGTTTTAAAATTATCTAAGATTTATCGTGTTTTTTTGAACTGCAAACGACCTATACGAGTAGTTTGGATCTAAAGCTCTGTTCCTACGTTGATCATACACTGTTACTTGCTTTTCTACTAGGCGAGAAATGAGACTACAGCATGCACTTTTCTGATTCCCAGATCAATATTGTTTTTGATTAGATTTCTCTCCTGAAAATCTGATCGCTTTTGTTTACATACAGGCTAAAAGATGACACCGAATCACTCGTTATGGAAGAAATATATTAATGCGCTCCAAAACTACTTTCGCGAAAAGATCGTATTTATTTTCATAAACATGAACGTCATTGTTTTAGATACAATTTTTCTAATTCAGAATCAACTGTTTTAAAGACGAAGTCGCAATTTATAGCGTTTTAGATAATTATGTCGTGATTTTTTTTTCATAGCCGAATAACCATTTAAAATACAAACGACAATACTGGCCCCGGCTTTGCGCAAAAAATACACATTTATACCCTATAGATTATAACATATATGCGAATCAAACAATTAATTTCCAAGCATAAAATCAGAAACGTATGCTAACCTTTCTATAATCGCACTATGATCTGTCTCAAAACCAATAATATAATACATGTAAGATCTAATTATATTGGCGTCAATTAACGATCTTCGTTCGATAAGGGCGAACTCTCATTGTTGTTAATAAATGGGTTACCTTCGGAAATCTTGAAAATCCCGTGCAAATTGTTTGCAACCACCAGGTATAAATATCTTATCTACGGTGTGGTGTTTGCGTCCGAGTTAAGAATTTTCGCAAATTTCTCTGGAATATTCATTTGAAATATAATGATAAATCGATCTTCCTTCCAATGGGGAATATAATTTTTTCCCTGGGGAAAATAAAAGGGGTTATGGTCAAAGCGTACCATAGTCAAAATGTACCCTTTTTGGTTGAAGCGTACCACATAAAGGATATGTACGGGAAAAGTTCAATACGGTATTAAGTGACAGTTAATTGATTTTCGCATATGTTTTACCTGTAAAATGCGTAATTAGTGTATTTTTCATAAACCTTGGTCGGTTTCACCCATACACCTACTTATCTACTAGCACACGATGAACAGTTATGGCATGTGCATGCATGTATATCTTTTTGTTACATTAAATATACATGCCAAACTGCCAACGCAAGACCTCCAAGTTCCCTTTAATTTTCATATAAGAGCGTTTATTTTAAATCGATGGAAAATATGACCCAAAATTATTTAATACTTTTATTTGTGTTTTTAAATTGATGTACTGTCCTCAAAGTTGTTAATATTGGCAACGAATTTTCATTGACACTTCTAACGAATAATAACTATCTATCCAAACGTATCGCTAATTTCTGGTTAACATTCCCCATTGTGTCGGAATATGCCGGTTCCTCGTGATAATTACCAAAAAAGCGTCCGCTATAGAGAATCGTAAATTTCCTTAATCGACATTTAATTTTAGCTCCCTTCATGCCATTTAGATCTACATCAGTTTGGAGTGAATGACGAAAAATGCCACGCCTACATACGAGACAAAAGGTTTCTAATCGCTATAAGTCTAATGGAAAATAAATACCATGTTTAAATCAAACAGACGTCGCGCTGCTGCATATCCCCATTAGATATAATTTAAACAAAGAAGGAACGTATCTATACATCTAAGCGTAAATGTTTTTGTTGACAGTGCATCAATTGTTTCTATCAATCGTACACAAACATTTTGTCATCAGTTTTCGCGAATTAACGATAGCACTCAGCGTATTTCAATAGAATTGAAACATATCGCTAATCATTTAGAAAGAAAACATACAGTATAAGAATGACAATCCAATTCCATGACAAAATGCTATTTATTTAAGCATTTTAGTCATGTTTGTACGTCCGTGAATTGATAAGACCAAACATTTTATAAGTTTTCTCGGAATTATGAAAGAATTAGCAGAAAGAAATGCCTTTGAAACAAGCCATGCTAAAAAGTCAAAATATTATGGAGTAAATACAAATGACATTCTGATTTAGGATTATGATAGATTTACATCTACAAAACATGTCTGTATACAGGAACATGGGAAAACAGTTCAGACTACAGACCCAGATTTTAGAGATCTTATGATCTAGTACTGCACTGTTTGCAATTTTCTTTTTCAAATTATTATAATGCTTATTCATCATCATGATAATCAGAAAGCAAGTGATTGTAGGTAAACTGTTTCCTTTACCTCTCTGTCAAACCGTGCATTGAATTTGTTTCAGAGGTTGACTGAGATATTAGTCCTTTTTGTATCTACCATTTACATACAGATTCTAGCAAGGATTTCTTTATATATCATAGTCAATTTAGTCACACAGCAAGATTGATAAATTTAAAAACAAAGTTTTAGCAGGCTCTTTATCTTTATAACACCACTGAAGAAATGCTTTAAAGTCACACAGAGAACACCATTTATACATTAAAACTTTAAAAAAAAAATTCGACACGCGGAAGGGGGTAACACTCCCCCCCGCACCCCCCCCCCCCCCCTGCCCCAGCGCCTTCCAGTTTTTCTGGGGAGAACCCTGGAAATATAGATCTATTACGGCGAAATCTCGAAATGTATGGCTCAATTGCTTAAAAACTATATGCTAATACATACATATATGATCAGTATCGACAATGGAAAGGACATGTATATAGCTGTGTCATTAGCGAATAGGTGATTAACATTCCCGCGGAGATCATTAATGTAAATGTTGAATAGTAATGGGCCAAAAACATTGCCCTGGGGGACACCCGATGGAACTGGGATGGTGGAGGATATGGAAATATTTGCAGCTACTGACAGAGACCTGAGAGACTTGTCCTCTTATGTCATAGTGCTGTAGCTTGATCAGTTATTTTTCGTGATTGACCATATTTAACCTTGTCCGCTTACTAACTCTTATACTTTTCATCCAAGTATCATTACCCTTGAAAAACTATAATTTTTATAATTTTAGCCTTGTCCTATTTGGGACTCGAGAAATTTTAAGTTGAATTGTAAAATATTTCTGAACATGTTGATATGAATGTGTAAAACCTTGGCCAACTTTGAAAACCGGCTAAATTGGATAAGGCATACTCATTTATAACAAGAACAACACCATTTTAGCCCTGTTTTCTCTGTTACTGAAATAGTTTTCATGGGATTTAGCCACATTTTCGGACAGTGTTTGAAATAGTTCAGTACTTGTAATGCTGGTAAGAAGGTCACGAATGACCACGTCATATCCTCTTTACCCCTTGAATGATTTTCATTTAACTCTAACTTTTGGCTTAACTATGCGTTGAACTTAAGCAGTTTTCTCATTGTGTCTTACTCCTCCTTTTGCGGGATCTTTTCTGACTTGGTCAGTGCACTAGTTACATTTGGAATCCACAATGGTTTATACAGGTACTATGTAGCATTCATTTGATGTTTTTAACTTTGACAATGTTTGACCACCATACTTTTGAAAGGACTTATTTCAATTACATGTGCTAGCCAATATGGAGAATTGAAATTCTTGGTGATAATGGGTATAATGTGAGACTATATAGTGTTCAAATGGACATTCTAACATGACACGTGAATTCGTCTCTATAAACAAAGAACAGGTCTATCGTGGTATACCTGAGACGGTATACCACGCTCTTCCCTACCCCGCTCCTCCCGCGGTTATATGACATGACGTGACCACGTGCGTTCATACGTTATGTTTTTTAAATTTCTTTCGTTATTCATATAGCCCGTAAAGACCATATACTTTTAACCAGTAACTTTACAGTAATTTTCTCATTCTTCTGTCTTGTTTGATGTAATGTTTGTTCTATGCCAGATTATGGATCGGTAATCGTAAATTTGCTTATGGGTGTTAGATTCTTGTAATGCCGCGGAAAAAGTTATTCGGTCGAAAAACTTCATCCGCTGAGGAAATAAGTATGGAACATTTGATTTCCTTTCTAATGAATTTCCTTACATCTGGTCATGTTAGAATCGAAATAATCTATGTTCTACCGTTGTGAAACTGTATTTTACAACGGTCGGTCGTTGTGGTGCGCAGGAATTGACCACTCAGGCCTTCGGCCTTCGTGGTCAATTCCTGCGCACCACAACTCCCAACCGTTGTAAAATACCGTTTCACAACGGTAGAACATAGATTATTTCTTAATTCTAAAGAGAAAATAAGGATTCATTGCACCTCGGGAACAGTTTGAAAATTACTATGCCATAGATAGTTTTGGAATTAGTTAGCCGCAGATGTTGGTGGACGTGCCCAAAATTTGGTAAATTTGGAGGTAATTTCTTTTCACTATAAAAACGTTTTTATTAATTTCTATAAATGCAAATGAAAAGAGGGGTATATTTATCAGTTGTATAGAGTGACATTTTTAGGGGTTGAGCAATATCTGTGCCGTTTTCACCATAAATGCACCGCCACTACTTGTTTTGGTGGCCATCTTGATTTGCACTGCAGTATTACCTTAAGGTAATTCAGAATGGCGAATCAAGATGGCCACCAAAACAAGTAGTGGCGGTGCATTTATGGTGAAAACAGCAAAGATATTACTCAAACCTTAAAAATGCCACTCTATACAACTGAAAATTATATCCCTCTTTGCATTTGCACTAATAGAAAGAAATAAAAACGTTTTTATAGTGAAAAGAAATTACCTCCAAATTTACCAAATTTTGGGCAATTCCACCAACATCTGCGGCTAACTAATTCCAAAACTATCTATGACATCGTAATTTTCAAACTGTTCCCGAGGTGCAAGGGATCCTTATTTTCTCTTTAGAATGTCTATTTGAACACTATATAGTCTGACATTATATCCATTGTCACCAAGCATTTCAATTCTCCATATTGGCTAACACATGTAATTGAAATAAGTCCTTTGAAAAGTATGGTGGTCTAACATTGTCAAAGTAAAAAATCAAATGAATGCTACATAACAGTAGCATGCTAGTGCCTGTACAAACCATTGTGGATTCCAAATGCAACTAGAACACTGACTAAGTCAGAAAGGATCCCACAAAAGGAGGAGTAAGACACAATGACAGAACTGCTCAAGTTCAACACATAGTATCAACACGGCCATAAGTTACATTTAAACGAAAATCATTCCAGGGGTAAGGAAGGTATGTTGTGGTCACTCGTGACCGTCTCACCAGCATTGCAAATACTGAACTTCTGCAAACACTGTCCGAAAAATCTGGCTAAATCCCATGAAAATTATTTCAGTAACAGAGAAAACAGGGCTAAAATGGTTTTGTTCTTTTTTGTAAATGAGTATGCCTTATTCAATTAAGCCGGTATTCAAAATTGGCCAAGATTTATACATTCATATCAACATGTTAGAAACGTTTTTACAATTCAGCTTTAAACTGCTTGAGTTACAAAAAGGACAAGGCTAAAATTGACAAATTATAGTTGTTCAAGAGTAATTATACTTGGATGTAAAGTATAAGAGTTAGTAAGCGGACAAGGTTAAATATGGTCAATCACGAAAAAATACTGACCAATCTACATCACTATGACATAAGAGGACCAGTCTCTCAGGTCTCTGGCAGTAGCTGCAAATATTTACTTGTCCTCCACCATCCCAGTTCCATCAGATGTCCCCCAGGGTAATGTCCTCGGCCCATTACTATTCCTCTTTTACATTAACGATCTTCGCGGGTATGCTAAGTCAATTCAAAGTACACCTATTCGCTGATGACACAACTACTCGTATATACCTGTCCTTTTCCATTGTGGATACTAATCATATATGCATGTATTGGCATATATTTTAAGTAATTAAGTTATACCTTTCGAGATTTCGCAGTAATAAATCTACATTTCATTATATAGTATAATATTTATGGTTATTTTATAATATAATTTAAAAATAAATAAAACTAGAACACGCAAAACTATCACAATGACAAACAAGTGTCACTAATTCGACGTATAACTTGATATACCCATACGTACATATACATGTACCTTGGTTGACGTTTCTACAATGCTCGAATTTTCCCGGTCATGGCTGTAAAGATTTTGCGAATGTTCAAGCAGTTCGTCGTATGAAGCCTGATAAGTTATCAAGTTCTGACACGGGCCAGTAATACCATGGAGGAATTATAATTCCTCCATGGTAATACTAGGTACGCTCATTGTTTATGGCATAATTATAGCGTAACAGGTCAACTTCCGGTTTAGTTTGCATGAAAACTGCAGGGGTACCTTTTCGATAACACTTGCTATGAGTATTAATTAGATTTTCATTTAAGGATGTCTGATGGTTGTAGATCTAAATGTTTGCTGTTTAGCATAACTGAATATTAATAACGTCACGCCGTCGTTAAATCTTATTAAGCAGCTACAAGTAGTTTTGATATTGATAACATATATATATTCTATAGGCCCCTATATCAAACTTACATATTTTTACATATCCAGAAGAGGATGACGCGTAATGCGGTGTCCGGTCTTGGTTCAAACTGGTTATCATTCATGAGTAGCTTCTTTTTTTAGAAAAAAAAAACCCATAAAGGAATGGTGTTTAGCTTTATCACAAACGATCCATTTGAAGCAGACGATAATTATTTATGTTTACAAATCATCCGTACATAGCAAAGTGACTAACAGTGCAGACTGTGGTCAGGGGGTCATTTAGGCTGTCTGATCTGGGTCTACACTGCTTGCATTATACCAATCTAATGTTTACAGGTACATAAATGATGAGTGTACTCTTTGCTAGGTGCAATTTATATTAATGTAACAATAAGAGATACATGCATGCACATGCCATAACTGTTCATCGTCACGACGTGTGCTAGATAAGTAGGTGTATGGGTGAAAACGATCAAGGTTTATGTAAAATACACTAATAACGCATTTTACAGGTATAAAATGTGCGAAAATCAATTAACTATCACTTAATACCGTATTGAACATTTCCCCCTACATATCCTTTATGTGGTACGCTTAAACCAAAAAGGGTACTTTTGACTCGGTATGCTTTGACTATGGAACGCTTTGACAATAACCCCTTTTATTTTCCCCAGGGGAAAATTTCTATTCCCCATTGGAAGGAAGATAGATTATATTTCAAATGAATATTCCAGAGAAATTTGTGAAAAATTCTTAACTCGGACGCAAACACCACACCATAGAAAGATATTTATACCTGGTGGTTGCACACAATTTGCACGAGATTTTCAAGATTTCCGAAGGTAACCCATTTGTTAACAACAATGAGAGTTCGCCCTTATCGAACGAAAATCGTTAACTGACGCCAATATAATTACATCTTACCTGTATTATATTCTTGGTTTTGAGACAGATCATAGTGCGATTATGCAAATGTTATCATACGTTTCTGATTTTATGCTTGGAAATTAATTGTTTAATTCGCATATATGTTATAATCAATAGGGTATGAATGTGTACTTTTTGTGCAAAGCCGGTGTCAGTATTGTCGTTTGTACTTTAAATGCGTTATTCGCCTATGAAGAAGAAATCACGACAGAATTATCTAAAATGCTATAAATTGCGACTTCGTCTTTAAAAACGGTTGAATCTGAATTAGAAAAATTGTATCTAAAACAATAACGTTCATGTTTGTGAAAATTAATACGATCTTTTCGCGAAAGTAGTTTTTGAGCGCAATAATATTTCTTCCATAACGAGTGACTCGGCGTCATCGTTTAGCCTGTATGTAAACAAAAGCGAACAGGTTTTCAGGAGAGAGAATCTAATCAAAAACAATATTGAACGGGAATCAGAAAAGTGCATGCTGTAGTCTCATTTCTCGCCTTGTAGAAAAGCAAGTAAAAGTGTATGATCAACGTAGGAACAGAGCTTTATATCTAAAATACTCGTACCACATTTCACTATACATGTCGTGTTTTGGCTTCAAAATGGCGGTGGATTTGTTGGACTACACGTGGTAAATATATTCAAAACACCTATTCAGAAAGAAATGCTTGAAAATAACATCCCTGTCATCTCAATGAAGTACCGGGTTGCAATTTGTCATAGTTTTTCCGTTGAATTGTTTGCTATTCAGTGCGGTGCATTTGCTAAAAAAATCCCTTTGTTTTAATGTTTGTAAATAATTATCGAGGCAGCTTTTGTCGGCATAGTTCGGTCAGTGTTAGAACATATACATATGCTTTGAATTGGACTGTGTGTTTTGATTGAGACTCATCTCTGTAAAGCATGAGTAGCATTTTACCTCAAAGTTGACTACAATAGCCAGAATTCAATATGGCCACTCTGAATTACCTTAAGCAATTTAGATCAGCATGCATGTTAAAAAGTGCGGATCCTATTCAGACGCCGGGTAACTCAACGCTTGAATAAGACCAACACTGTTGTTAAAAGTAAGCGAAGTCTCACAAACATCGATTTTAACTAAACAAGACATCTAACCATTACCCTTTTATTATTATAACTACTTTGAAGTTGCCGAGTACAAATTTGTTAAATGAAGATATGCACATTTGTTTAAATTAAGGAAACTTAAAGACGAATGTCAAACATCTTGGATCTATATAATTCGCCGCGTTACAGGGCGACTGATCTGGATCCCAACTGGATAAATAAACCATGTAGTAAAGTGGCGATCAACGGGATAAGGTATTATGCATAATTAAGGAACCACTTATCACAGAAAGCGGCTCTTAAGGTAGTATATGCATTAACCGGTATTTGAAGTATTTCAAACGGTACACACACGCAGTTGCCGCGGTTCGTATCATAAGTTATTCAAGTTGTAAGAGTTTAGAACGTTTTATAAACACAGGCACATCAATTATAAATCATGCAAACGATGCTCATAACGATATAACTAGCCGTGACGCAAAAGAAATTACACGTCCAATTAGGGTATTCCCAAGTTTCGGCGACATGCCCTACAGAGCGTTCACATTACAGCGTTCCTTCTCTACAACGACACCCAATGGAAGACAAAGATTGTGTGTGTTGCTCGGAGGAAATCGTTATAAGGAGGGAACTTGGCTACATTTGCAAACAGTTTGAATCTAGATCAGACGCCGCGTTACGCGGCGTCTGATCTGGGTTCAAGATGTTTGTCACTCGTCATTTAGTTTTCCCTGTCAAAATGTCCATTATGAAACTTGAGAAAAACAGCAGACGACAAATTACACCAGACGATATTGCAGCAGTAACAGCGTAAGACATATGAAGGGAACTGAGGCAAATGTCGTTGTAAGGGGGAAGTCGTTGTTGGGAGGGCCGTTGTAGGGAGGGAACACTGTATAACAGATATGCAAAATATTATCAACTTAAGCCTTGCCAAGAAATTCTAAGAACTGTTTCACTCAGATTAACAACAAATTATCTGGGACCCGTTTCATAAAACTTCGTACAACAGATGTTGTCGTAAGTCAGATTATAAAAGTCTAAATTATTATTCATTTCTCCATCTAATATTTGCTTGTGACATCTTTGTGGAATTGTCTTGAAAATACTATTCTAAAGAGATGTCACAAGACAGTATTAGATAGAGATATCAGAAATTAAATATATTTTAAAGTTTTGACTTATGACCGTTTTGGCGTACGAAGTTTTATGAAACGGGCCCAAGTTTTGCTCTTGGTTGCATTGCAGCTGCTTAGATGTTTACTAGCTGTCGCATCTGGAGCAACGCTCTTTGACACTAGTGAAATGTGTTCACAAGTTATGGATCATCAACTGTTGAAGACGAAATAGTTTGCAACGCTTTGCGTTTATTATTATTTGGCAACCAATCATGATGAAAATACAAGAGCAAAGAATAGGAAATATAACTGTTACATATATATATACAACAGTATGAAACGAAATCAACTTAATCATTCAAACAGTGGAGTCATACACTTATACCGTAAAACCTCAATTGCGACCACCAGGGCTGCCATTTCTCCGGATTTTCACTAAATCTTCGGATTTTTTTCTAGTACATGGTAGTTTAAAGCAGGCTGAAAGTAAAGCAGAATGCGCCTAAATGCGCATATTGTTTTTCTTCCAGCCTGATTTAAGCATCCATATGTAAACAAAACTAAAAACAGGCGATGGGGTAAAGGTATACACTATTCGTACAGTGGAGAATCTGTTATTCTTTCCCGTTTAAACGCAAACGTACGCAAACGCAAAGCACTAAAACGTAGAAAAGAACAACTTTTGGACAATTCTGATAATTCTTGTTTATCTTGGTGGCAAACAGTTTGGAGCCTGATCAGACGCCGGGTTACCCGGCGTCTGATCTGGCTCCAAACTGTTTGCACTGCAAATAATGTTTTAGCGTAAACGCGTTTATTGGGAAAGAATAACAGATTCTCCACTGTAAAATTGCACTTGAAAAATGCAAATTTGGAAATTTTAGGAATTTTCATGTCAACTAACGGCAGCCCTGGTGACCACTAGGAAGCCTAATAGACACAATGAAAGAAAGAAAGAAAACAGCCTAAAGTATTGCCAAAGGTCACCAACTACCCCCTTAAGGAGTCTTCTGCTGCAACACAACCGCTTCAATCAACAACTGTCTGAGGCACGTGATAGTCAACACAATTAGGTGGTCATTATAGGCAGGTTTAATTGTAATTACTACATATGATATAGGTGTATGGAAATATATACAAGAGACAAATATCGGTGAATCTACCTTCCATCCAGAATTTCGATTACAATGGCTTTTGTGAGCAGTGTGGGCCCAGAAAGGACGCAATTTATTGGGCGTTTAATAAGGACCCAGCACATTTACATCACTTTTCAAATTCATTGGTATATCAGTAAAGAACAAAAATTATGTTTTATTTTATAGGGATTTAAATACTACCGTGACCTATATTTTTAAAATGTGCTTTGATAATAGATATTCATGATAAATACTTCTATATCCGAGCAATTGTTTCATGTGGTGTAACCCTTTACCCAATAACCCGTTTATAACTCAACTCAACTCAAACTCAACTCAATTTTATTGTCAATCGGCAACATAAAAGTGCCATTGGCCATGTACAAAAGATCAATTAACGTGAAATATGACCATGACATTTACATAAACACAACTCAACTTAACAACTCAATTTTACAAGTACAAAACATTCAACTGAAAATATTATAACTTGTATATACACTATTATAGTATATTATTGATATCATCAATCTGCAACTACATTATTTCGTATATTCATTGCAACCTTGATATATTTTGCTACGTTTAAATGAACTTTTTTTAACATTGAATACAGGTGATCACTTAAAGCAGATTGAAAGTAAAGTAGAATGTGCCTTAAGGCACATTCTGCTTTACTTTCAGCCTGCTTTAAACTATCATCTGCTAGGCTATATGAAACATTTGTTATAGTAATGGTTCATGAGGGTATAAACTTAAACTCTTTTCTTCATCGGAGGAATAAATTAAATACGCTAAAAGTCGCTTCTATTGGGAAAAAGGTTAAAGCATGCTAGACGTAAATCAGAATACGCCTAATTTACTGTCAATCTGCAAACTGTCCTCAAAATTGGAAACAAGTTATGGAGTAAAGGAGTTAATGAGCATGTCTGTTAATCTAACAATCTACATAATTTAAATGTTAAGAAACTATAACTGATGTTTCTATTATAAAATATGTACCTGACCTAATGTTTTGAATGTGTGTTAGGATAGTTCTCATGTATTTGTAGAAATGTACAAACTGAGAAAATAAAGAGTATTTGAATTGAATTACATAATTTAAATGTTTCAGCTTTGAACGTTCATCTCCATTTTCCTTTGTAGAGTAAAGCTTATATTACTAATAGGTCTTACAATTATAGTGCACGACGTAAAAGCAGTAAACCTATTAGTTTTGAAATTAAATGCTCACTTGATCCATTCAGGCAAAGTGGATTCGCCCATGCTTTTAATATTGAATGAGTTCAATTTTTTATCTAAGGGGTATCTGTCCTAATTTTTCATTTACATTCTCTTTTTGAAAACAATTCCATGTACAATGTAGCAAACAATGTAGACCCTGATCAGACACCACATTATATGGCGTTTTATCTTAGTCTGCACTGTTTGCCTATGTCCAAATGTAACCTGATTCTAACTTCGTTGCGATAGACCTAACTATTAAGCTTAAAAGAGATTATTGGGCATAATTAACAACTTCTATACTGACACCAATATAGCCAAAGTCATGAATGACAATCACGAAAAACAAATATTGACATCTTCACGTCGCTGTTATCACGGTGAATAAACGTACACCGGAAATAGCCCCCGAAGTGACTGTATCAAATCTGCCATTTTTCTCCTAAGTATTAGGAAAAGAAGAAGACAAACGCATTGAGTCCCATTTGACTACAAACAATCTGCATGAACAGCACCAGTCAGCATATCGAACAAGCGCCACTTTACAAAAACTGCTCTTCTTAAAGTTCAAAACTACATCATGCAATATCTTGATAAGAAAGAAATAACATTTCTGGTGAGGCTAAGTGGATGACCTCGTACATGTACCTCAATGACCGTTACCAAACAGTCGCCGTAGATGGAGAATTATTTTCACAAGTTCAAATCAGTCCTTGGACCGAAAAACTACATCTTGTACACAAAACCTGTCAGCTCAATTTTCAGAAATCCTCATTTGGATAATCATTTCTATGCAGATGATTCACAGTTATACTTGTCATTCAAGCCTTAAAACATCTTGTAAACAAGAAGCCCTCTCAAACATCGAAGGGTGTCTAAAAGCCATAGTCTCATGGATTTGCATGAATATGTTGAAGCTTAACAATGAGAATACTGAGGTCATACTGTTTCACCCAAAAAAGGTTAACGTTCCTGGAGAGTTTCACGTTCAAGCATGGTGTGTGAAGAATGTTGGTGCTAGACTTGATTCCAAAATGGAAATGACACAGCATATTAAAATTAACGCTGTGTGCAGGTCTATCTTCGCACAGCTGCGGTAAATAGGTCAAATTAGACAGTACATTTCCCCTGAAGCTACAAGGAACTTGGACAATTCTCTGGTCACATCAAACATTGACTACTGCAACTCGCTGCTATATGTGATTCCCTAAAGCTCACTACAAAAGCTTCAGTATGTGCAAAGTACAGCAGCCCGCATCATTTACAGAACTCCTCGGTACAATAACACCACTCCAGTCTTGAAAGAGCTTCACTGGCTTCCAGTTCAACATAAAATTGAATTCAAAATGCTGACACTCATATACAAAGTCATGTGCAATAATTCTGTAAGGTACATTGTCAGTATGCTGGACGTGTAAAGACATCGAAGAGAGTTGCGGTCTGCGAGTAAATCAGTATTGCTGGTTGTGCCGAAAAGTCGTTCGGTGAAGTTTGGAGATAGAAATTACATGCATGCAGCCCCAAAGCTCTGATAAAAATCACCAGACATCAGAGATGCGAGCTCAGTTGAAGCCTTAAAAAACGTCTAAAAACACACTTCTTTAATATCTGTTATTAGAGGAAAGTAGGAAAGAAATAATTGCTACAGTGGAGAAACTGTTATCCTTTCCCAATAAACGCATTTACGCTAAAACTATTATTTCCATTGCAAACAGTTTGGGGCCAGTTCAAACGCCGGGTAACCCGGCGTCTGATCAGGCTCCAAACTGTTTGCCACCAAGATAAACATGAATTATCAGAATTGTCCAAAAGTTGTACTTTTCTACGTTTTATTACTTTGCGTTTGCGTTTCGTTTGCGTTTAAACGGGAAAGAACAGATTCTCCACTGTACTTCTGGGCTGAGTTCTTGCTGTATATTTTGCTGGTCTAAATGGGAGTTCTGGGGTTGTACCGTTGACCTTGTGCCTGTCTGGTGAATCTAAACTTAAGGGATTGCCAAGTCGATTTCAAACCGGTTGGCTGAGGGTCTGTGGTATACTATTCTTGTATAGTTTGTATCTTTATACAATACTCAAACAAACAACACGGAGAGTATCGTTTAAAACACCTCGTTCTACGATAAGTGAACTGCTTTCCGGATCTACACTGAAACATATATATGTATATTTAAAATCACTAGTTCTAATCATACCGTTGGACTTTTAACTACGTGTATTTGACTCATTTTAAAGTTGATTTTACAAACTAAATATAACAATTTTTACAATCTCGGTAGTAGTATTAAAAAAGTACATGCTTCAATGTAACTCCGTTATGTATCATGTTTATTGTGGATGTAGTTATTTGTCTTTTCTCGCTTTGTAAGTACATTTATATAACTTCATGTGAAGCGCTTTTACCTGATTTCAAATCTCAGATATTTCCGGTTGTCTGTATTTCGGCTGTCAGAGAGTTCTTGTAGTCTGTATTTCCGGTTGTCTGTATTTCCGGCGGTTGTCTGTAGTTCGGCTGTCAGAGAGTTCTTGTAGTCTGTATTTCCGGTTGTCTGTATTTCGGTTGTCAGAGAGTTCTTGTAGTCTGTATTTCCGGTTGTCCGTATTTCCGGCGGTTGTCTGTATTTCGGCTGTCAGAGAGTTCCGGTGTTTTCCGATTGTCTGCATTTCCGGTTGTCTGTATTTCCGGTTGTCTGTATTTCCGAGTGTCTGTATTTCCGGTTATCTGTATTTCCGGTGTATGGGAGTCCAGTTTTCAGAGGTTTAACTGTACAGTGCTCCCTCTCTACAACAACAACCATTGGGAGACAAAGACTGTATGTGTTGTTCGGATGGAGTTGTTTTAGGGAGTGCAATTTGCTCACATTCGCAAACAACTTGAAACCAGATCCGACACCGCGTGACGCGGGTTTTAATCTGGATTCAAGCATCACTATTTATTATGTTTATTTCTATCAAAATGTTACCTTGAGAAAAACAGCAGATGACTATTTTAATTAGACGATATTGCAGTCGTGAAAGGTTGGACATATACAGTGGAGAATCTGTTATTCTTTCCCGTTTAAACGCAAACGTACGCAAACGCAAAGCACTAAAACGTAGAAAAGAACAACTTTTGGACAATTCTGATAATTCTTGTATATCTTGGTGGCAAACAGTTTGGAGCCTGATCAGACGCCGGGTTACCCGGCGTCTGATCTGGCTCCGAACTGTTTGCACTGCAAATAATAGTTTTAGCGTAAACGCGTTTATTGGGAAAGAATAACAGATTCTCCACTGTATGTACTTGTCTTGTTTAAGAAACAGTGGCAAACGTTGGTGTAAATAGGAAACCTTTGTTCAGAGGTTCGGTGTCGAAAGGGGGCACTGTTTTTCCTTATCGTGTGACCATATGGAGTTTCCCTATCAGAGTCAACATGATATATACAGGTATGTTAAAGCTGTTATATTGTCCACCTCAGTTCTTACTTTTTAGCCCATCTAAACCGAATTATATATGCCGTTTGCAAACTGTTTGGAAGCGGATCAGAAGCCGGGTAACTCTGATCCGGATCCAAACCGTTTGACAACCAGAGTGTAATTTCAAAGTCACTGTGGAAGGAAGTCTAGATAATAATCATGTACAGTGGAGAAATCGTAATTCTTTCCCGTTTAAACGCAAACGAAACGCATACACAGAGCAATAAAATGTTTGGAGCCTGCACATTCATTTTATTCATCCGCTGAAGAAAATAGTTCCAAATTATACCGTAATGAATATGTGTCATATTTAATACTTTCCTTATTCTAGCAGTTAATAGCTTAAAGCAAGCTGAAAGTAAAGCAGAATGCGCCTTAGGGCGCATTCTGCTTAACTTTCAACCTGCTTTAAGTAGTCACATATCTTCAATACTAGAAACAATGCTATCAGGTAAAGGGTTAACCGGTCCCTGATCTTGCTTCAAACTGTTTGCATTGGAAATAATAGTTTGAGCGAAAACGCGTTTTTGGGAAAGTTTTTCCACTGTAGATGTGTCAAAGGACATCACTATATATAGATTACTCCTCATTGGTCAAGAAAACACCTTTGTTTAAATTCTTTTTACTTTTTGTTTCAAAGATAATCAGAATGCGCTTTAAGCTACCATATGCTATAGAAAATATTCCGAATGGTAGATCTGTATAAATTGGAAACTTTTCTTTAGTGGAGGAATAAATTGAATGCGCTTGAAGGCGTTTCAATGGAGTAACGGGTTAAACGAATTAGACCAAGATGAGTCGCCGGTAGACTCGCTACCTCCTATACAGTGTTCCCTCTCCATAACGGCCCTTTTAACAACGATTCCCTTCTTACAACAACGCTTGTCAAATTTATCGTGATGTCTTTACCCTTTCACTGCCATATTGTTGTCTGCTTCAATATTGCTGTCTGTGATATCGTTTCAAAGCACTATAGCTGACGTAATTTTTAAGGTACTTCGCAGGTGCGCTTAGTTTCCATACAAGGTGTTATGAAACTTTTCATGAAGAATGATAATAGCCTAAGAAACAATGTGTGAAAATATAGGCAAAATTTATCGTGTGGTTTGTCTTCAAGCCTTTAGGTCTCTTTTTCTGACAAAAACCTGGAATTTTGATGATTTTATTTTTCTCAAAAATAATTAAAGATAATGACTATAAATCTCGTCCAATAAGTAGTCCACAACATTCATTACAAGAAAAGCTAAAAACATTTTGAATAAAGGTGTTCAGAAAGATGTTATCAGCTATATAAATTTTGCAAAATGCTAAAAAATTGAATTACAAAAAAATGACTCATTCAATGTATATTTGTTTTCATTTTATTGAAATATATGGTTGATGAAATAGTTACTCTGAAAACATTAGAAAATATTACAGTCAGGATTTGTTGTAATAACAAATTTTCTTATTAAAATATGGGATATTTGAAGTTGAGATACAGTTACCTACCTTAAAATTAAAACTCTGTCATTTAAATGCATTATAATTTATTCATGGACTTGCATACAAGGTTAATTATATTGTTTAAACATAATAATAATGGGCAATATCGATCTTGAAAAGGTTGACGTATTCATAAGGGCCGTAACTAATGTTTTTGGAACTTGTGGCCCAACCCCATTTCCATGTTGAAATTTTGGAAATAAAATATGTTTAAACTGTATAAGCTTCATTGTGTGGCTTTATAGTTCGATACAATCGTATATAGAGGATCTTGTACGAGTGCTCATTATTTATCATTTTTAATAAACGAGTTGACTAAAATAATATGACGCGAGCCTTGGCGAGCGTCATATTCATTTTAGTCAACGAGTTTATTAAAAATGATAAATAATGAGCATGAATGTAAGATTCTATTTATCACATAACAAGTTTAAGCACCTATTAAATTGATTTAAGCCGTAATTTGTAGACTCTCCGCTATATAGATTTTCCGCCAACACGTTACGTTGTTTACGTTAACGACGTTGCAAATGACGTCATTTGGCGTCCCGCTACATGCAGCGCTTGTAGACGAACAGGTTAGGCCGGAGCCCAAAAACCGATATTCCACTAGTGGATTACGATATTTACATAATGGCTGTATATTGTAAGTCATTAAACTAAAACGTACATGTAAGTGGACATATAATTGGACCTTATATAACATCACTAACTCTAATCAACGAAGACTAACCATAACATGTCCATTGGTCACTGCGTTATGGATTGACAAGTCAATAAATCGGAAACTTAAAAAGAATATTTGGATCGGATGGGTCTCGAACCTATGACCTTTGAATTGCTAGTCAATCACTCTACTGACTGCGCTATGAAGGATTATACCAGATTGTATCAACATTTCCTTTATATAAATTTTCTAGTATAAGCACGTACGGAAAAAGTCTATGTCGTCAAGACGCATATCCGCTCGCCCGCAAGACCGACTTCCGTATGCGAAAGGCCTTAAATTGAACGTTGAAACGATATTGCAGATTGAAGCAGACGACAATATGGCGGTGAAGGGGTAAAAACCTCACGAAATATTTGATTATGAAACGGTTTATCAGGTGAAAGGAAAAATACAAATGCGGGTGTCATCCGGCGTCTGATCAGGCTCTAAACTGTTCACCGCTCAGATTTAAAGAAAAGTAAGAAATTTCACAAAACTTGATTTTCCTACATTTCAGAGCATTGCGGTTGCTTTTTGTTTGCGTTTAAACTGGTACAGTGGAGAATCTGTTATTCTTTCCCAATAAACGCGTTTACGCTAAAACTATTATTTGCAGTGCAAACAGTTTGGAGCCAGATCAGACGCCGGGTAACCCGGCGTCTGATCAGGCTCCAAACTGTTTGCCACCAAGATAAACAAAAATTATCAGAATTGTCCAAAAGTTGTTCTTTTCTACTTTTTAGTGCTTTGCGTTTGCGTACGTTTGCGTTTAAACGGGAAAGAATAACAGTTTCTCCACTGTAATAATAAAGTCTACTCCATTGTATGTTATGGTTGATATAGGTCATGTACAATTCTTATCGCGGACTGTTTTAGCTATATATGGACATTATTAAGAAATCAACCGTAAGACCAGCCATTATTCATGATCAAATTTATCGTGAGGTTTTTACCCCTTCACCACCATATTGTCGTCTGCTTCAATATTGTTGTCTTCCTTTTCTTTTATATTCTAAATTCCTTTCAGCAAACAGAGAATACTTTGATCAGATGCTGCATTATTTCTGATCAGATACCTCTGATGGGAGTAAACACTATTTGCCTAAATCCCATTATGGGACCGTGTACACCAATGAGTAAAGCGTACCCTTGATACAGTGCATAGAGCACGTATTTCAGTGACCCGTGGAACTTCAAATAGACAATTCTAGTATCTATAGAGGATCTTGAATGAGTGCTCATTATTTATCATTTTTAATAAACGAGTTGACTAAAATAATATGAAGCGAGCCTTGGCGAGCGTCATATTCATTTTAGTCAACGAGTTTATTAAGAATGATATATAATAAGCACGAATATGAGATTCTATTTATCACATAACAATTAAACTAATTAAAGCCGAAGTTTGTAGGCACTCTGCTATATAGATTTTCGCCAAAACGTCACGTTGTTTACCTTAACGTCATTGCAAATGACGTCATTTGGTGTCCTGCTATATACAGCGCTTGTGGACGAACAGGTTGGGCCGGAGCCCAATAAAAAGATATTTCACTAGTGAATTACGATATTTACATAATGGCTTTATGCAACTCTCAGACCGCAGGTTATGTGATAAAACAAATTATAGTACATTTTGTGATATTTTAGGCTTATTAGCCGTCGTTTTAGTGGTTATAATAGAGAGGTTTGACATGTAGAGTTTGTATATGACTACATTTAGTTTACGTTTGACAGTTAAACCTCAAGAATTCAGAAAATATTATACAAGTGTCAAACATTTTATCCAGATAAAACACCCAATTATTTAACGTATGCTCTGGGCTCAAACTACTTGCAAAATTAACAGTATTCCTCTAATGGTGACTTCTCAGATGCAAACGGTTAGGATCTCCGATTAACTCTTTGAACCCTAATTATATGCGTCATTTGCAAACAGCGTATACCTATGAGGCGTACACTTCTCCTATGCAAACATTGTAGTCCCTGATCAGAGGGCTCCTTAAGGAGCCCTCTGATCAGGGTATACACTGTTTGTCATATTGACATTAGTTGTAAAAACCAACCCTAAAAGGCAAAAAATGGACTAGAATAAATTGAAAATTAAAATTGTCCATTTGAGGTTTCAGGGAGGAAATAGTTAGCTCGTCATCATCTCGTGTGATCCTAAACTGTTTTGCACTCTGAAAATATATTTTAAACAAAAACTCGGACAAAAAAAGTTTGCAGACGAAACCATGTTGCAGATAATAATAACGTTATGGTTTAAGGTAGTCCGCCCCAATAAGATCAGAATGATGTCGGCAATTGTCGATCATACTCGTCAACTTATAGTCCGTACTGGATTATGATTGAGCACGGTCCGGTACAAACCTTGAGTTGAAGAGAATATCAATGTTAACCGACGTTGACCGAATCTCAATAGGGTAGTACTACCTTAACGTTTACTGGCCTTGTAGGTTGGATACTGCTGTTGGTTGTTTGTGTGGGGCCAGCCGCTGCCCGTGGTATGTAAATTGACGTTCTTTGTAACATCTACGGTAGTTTAGTTCTTCCATTTGTGCCCTCTTCGTTAAAACTATGTTGGTCCAGTTCTGCCATTTCAATATTTCATCATTAGCATTAACCAGCAACAAGGAAATAAGAATCCAATGTTATAAAACGTTTGCATTGAGTCTGGGATCGTTCTCAAGCGTCTGATTGGTTAGATTTGAGCGTATGCTCAAATCTGACCAATCAAATGCTTGAGAACGAACCCAGGTTCAACTCAACATTTTTTTCTCTTTGAACCTGAAGTATAGATTATGTCGGTTTTCGGACTGAGAACTAGACATAGTGAAGCCAAACACGAGACAAAGGTCTACATTGACTCGATGCAGTGGACAGGATTTTAGTTTTTCGAAATATTATTCTAAAAACCATTTTTCTGTCTCAATAGTCAATACCCGTTGCAAACAGTAAGAAACCAGATCATATGCGTCTTGTCAGGGTAGATCAGCTTCATGACGTCATTGAGAGTGAAAGCGTTAATACGGAAAACAAGCATTCGCCATTTCATATTTTAGCAATGCCTTCTTGATAATAATATTTCACATGACATGGCGTTAAATTTAGTTTTGTATACAGTGGATGGCCAATGGGGATCGTGGACTGATTACAGCGCATGCTCACACACGTGCGGATTTGGAACTCAGCGCCGCTTCAGGTACTGCAACCGACCACCGCCATCTGGTGGCGGCGCGACATGTCGCGGAAACCATCACGAGTCCCGGCCATGTCACATCGCTGGATGCCCTAGTAAGTCTCGGAGCATAGTATGTCCATGTGCAAATTCAGAGGTTGGACCGGGTTCATGACACCCATACCCTACCACCACACGCATACACATACATACACACAAGCTACCTGCACAAATTTAAAACAGAGCAGAATTCAGTGTCAAGTCATCCTTGAAGCTTTTGATGGACACTTACAAATTTACAATTAAGTCTAACTAATTTAGTCCATCAGCCTGTTTTAAACTTTTATTTTCTAAGGCATGGGGAAAATTTATTATGGTGCATACACATGATGCTTCAAACCAAGAAACTTAAAATATCATATTTCAACGAACTATTTATGTGACTTTTTTTGCATTTCATTATATAAATGCACTTTGGCGTATGTAAATCCATTCGTACATAGTTCGTTCGTACCCATGGAAAGTACATGGACATGGGACGCAAGAGTATTCAAGAAAGTTAATGGTCATTCAATACGGGCGTTATCAGCAGCGAACTTTGGTTGAACACCGATTTCTTTACTGAACGCATTATGTTTTGCATTTGCTTTCAGTTGACGGTATCTGGGGTCAATGGACTGCGTACCAGCCATGTTCGGTCACGTGTGGGACAGGGTCAAAGACCAGGTACCGTTACTGCAACTCACCACATCCGGTTAATGGCGGACAGTCATGTCCTGGTGCCGGGCACCAGACCCACACGTGTCACAAAACACCGTGTTCTGGTCACACGTGGGGAAATAGTAGGTCAACCATTCTTCAGTGAATATTCATAAAATTACTATAATACCCCTTTAAGTTTAACTAAGAATATGTCTCACATTAACTGTTACATCAGCTAGTTAAGATGTGGAAACGCTTGAGATGAAGTTAAACTTAAAGCAGTTTGTATGTAAGCAGAAAGTACCTAAAGGATTAGTTACCTTCAATAATTTAATATTAAAGACGTATCTGGGAGTTTTTTCTAGCGCGGAGAATTTTTTTAAACTTTGCATATAAGTAAATTGATATAAATGAAAGTAAAAACAGTCTTCAAAAACATAGGTCGCCTTGCTACTTTTTGTATAATTTACGCTTTTTTAGAAGTTCTATATTCAAATTTTCCGAAATTAGGCCTCATAAGAAGAAAGTCCATCAAACACACAAATATCGATAATTCAAGTCCAATTTTAATTAATTACATGTATATGGAATAGTGTTACAAATGAATGTAAAATAATTAGATTGAGTGGCATTATATAGATTTTACGCATTAAATATGTGCAAAATGAACTCGAAAATCGTAAAAAAATCGAGCCTTTTTGCAAAAATAAAAAATTCTAGCGCGGAGAATTTCCTATTTTTTTTCTATAACAGTAGATAATTATATAACAAGTATAGAACCAATGAGAAAACAGTACCTCGCCTTGCTCGTTTCAGAGATATGTTCAATTTTATTACCTCCCTTTATCAGTGAATATGCATTTTTTTAACAACTTTTTCTTAAATGGTCTAAATGTTATACTTTATACAATAATACCCACAGCTATACATAAATGTCTTGCATTGTGACATATATTATGAACTTTAGAAAGTTCTGCTGAAAAATGCAGTGTTGTCTTCATCTCAAGTCGGAGTGAAAAATGAAATGCCCCCTCCCCCCTAAATATGATGCTGATGGTGCATAATTCATTAATTCTTTATTCACAACTTTATGTTTATTTTCACACATATTTTCTTTGGCTTAAAACCAATTAAAGCTATATGATAAATGAATAAAGCTACATAGAGCTGCATGCATATTCATACATCAAAGGGAGGTAATACATGTTCAAATATTTCAGTTCAGAATGTAGGAAGTATCCATACTCAAACACTGAATTTGGAATAGGTAACTGGTAAGATATAGGATATATGCTCAGAACAAGCTTTTTGTAAAATCAAGGTCAAAGGTCAAGGCCACAGTGACCTGAAAATGGTATGCGACACTTCGCCATCCAAAGATGAACTCACACACCTAATTTGTTATCGGTAGCTGATGTGACAAAGGAAATATACTCTGGACAAAAAGTAGACCCACCAATAAACACATCTACAATCATTATTCAATGTGAACAGTGAGTTAACATAACCATTCATAAGATAAAATATCATAACAAGAGCACCGCAGTGCGGCAAAACACGCCCGTCATGGCCGGCGGGTGTCAAAGTCGTCCGGACTCAGGCCCACTGGAAAAAGTCGCCTGGAGTCCAGGCCCGACTATCGATCTCAAAAAGACTATCACAGGAAGGGGCATTCTGTCCCTGCATCCGACTCCGAGTCAATGTCAACACTATATAAAATCACTCCCTGTCACATTATGATTATTAACGCTGTCTCGAGTCGGCGAGTTCCTGGTGAAAAAACTAATGTTTTGCAGAGATTTCGAGCACTTTTTTGTCACAAATGATCCTGATTTGCGTCTCTTCATATCCCCAGGAATTTTAAAAGTGTTTTAACGATATATAACGATAGTTGAGTAAATATTGTATTCGCGAAATCCGATGATCTAGACGCTGTTGTGATCGTAAATAATTACACCCGCGATAGGAAAATACAGAAAAGAGCGGAAAGGACATGCGCGTTTGGGATGCGCAGTAACAACTCCCGGATACGTCTTTAAATGAACATTTTATTAGTATGCATGTACATGTATGTTTAATCAAAATTGGAGGTTTTTAACACGAATAATGTGTAGCCTGAAGGGAACAGCCATAACTGCATTACTGAAGCAAAGGAACAAAAATGATTCGCTGAGAGCAGATTCATAAGCCCCACCTCCTCTGCGAAAGGGATTCACAGGTCTCGCCCTTTGAGAAATTGCGTCTATACGAATTAAACATCATTTATTGAACAGAAATCAATGAGACGAATGTAAATATACATAGATCTCTATATAAGAATTTCTCTTCAGCTGTAGATGGTGGTTGGAGTAACTGGGGGACATTTGGCACGTGCTCACAGACCTGTGGTGGAGGAACCCAGAGCAAGCATAGGTGCAGTTATTCTGTGTATATGACGTTATTTCCGATGTCATACTGTTAGAAAGACGTTATTCTTCGAGCATAACGTCATTTGTAAAATCATACAATTGAATGAACAATACCATTTCAATTCATTTGAATGGAACAAGATAACGTTTTGTCCACTGTCTGAAAAAAAACCTGAATTATCTGTGTGTTAATGGTTTGATTATTTGCAGATTAACCCTTTACCTGATAGCATTGTTTCTAGTATTGAAGATATGTGACTACTTAAAGCAGGCTGAAAGTAAAGCAGAATGCGCCCTAAGGCGCATTCTGCTTTACTTTCAGCCTGCTTTCAGCTATATACTGCTAGAACAAGGAAAGTATTAAATATGACATATATTCATTGCGGTATAATTTGGAACTATTTTCTTCAGCGGATGAATAAAATGAATGCGCTAAAAGTCGCTTCTATAAGGGAAAGGGTTAAGTACCGAACCATCAAACACTACACATTGTTTTTATTGCATTTATATCGCCAAACTGTCTGCTACAGACTTAATCTACACCGCTTACAAGTACAGTGAAACCACTCTAAACCGGACATGTGTAGGGACAACACAAATGGCCGGTTTAGAGGGGTTTCCGGTTTAGAGGGATTTCTAGTATGGAAGATAGCTAATCACTTAAAGCAGGTTGAAAGTAAAACAGAATGCGCCTTAAGGCGCATTCTGCTTTACTTTCAACCTGCTTTCCGCTATCATCTTCTAGAATATAGAAAATATTTGTGATGATACATATTCATGAATGTATTTTCTTCAGTGAAGGAATACATCAAAGGCGTAAAAATGGGTGAGAAACGGGACCAAAGTTTTTGTCCGGTTTAGAGAGAATTCCGGTATTTAGAGGTTCCGGTTTAGAGGGGTTTCACTGTATAGTTTGTATACAGCGGAGAAGACAATAGTATTTCCGTTGAAACGAAACACAAACACAAAAATGCACTAAAAAGTAGAAAATTGCAACTTCTCGCGATTTATTCTAATTAGAGTGACAAACAGTTTGAAGTGACCAGGCACCGGATTACTCGGTGCAATAACTTTACATGCATAATTATCAAGAGATGGCAGAGTGGTTTGGATCATGATTACACGACGACAAGAAATGTTTTACACTTTATATAATGCAAAAAGCATGGTAGTCCACTCCAATTCAGGAATATTTCTATACGTCAAAAAGTGTTTCTATTTGAAAGTCAATGGTCATTCAATACGGGCGTTATCAGCAGCGAACTTTGGTTGAACACCGATAGCATTTAATGTTACTATATATTTTTTCAGATCTTGTAACAACCCAAGCCCATCTGGTGGTGGGGATACATGTCCTGGGCTTGACATTATAGTACAAACATGCAATACAGACAGCTGTACTTGTTCCACGAATTGTTCAGGTAGGACGTACAGTAAACTAACCGTTATTCTGACGTTACTCATGACATCATAAATCGAGTAGACACGTAACAAAACCAAACGCAAACTGAATCTAAAAGCATGACACCTTTTTGAAAATGTTTGACTAATTTTAATTTACATCGCACTAATAAACTATCTTGAATAATTTCAGTCGGTCAAAGTCGCAAGACACCAAAGACAACTGCTATCAATCTGTCTGAAATTCAGCAAAATTTCTCCCCTATCATATAGACAACAATCTTTTAGTACATATGCATTCGAATGTTTAACAAGAAACAGACACATTTTCTTCAAAGTTTATGTTATTTCCTTGCCTTTCATATACGGGGTCTATTGTAAATAAAGGGTTTTTTATGGTAAACTTGCGCTGGAGAGTAGACTCTTTACCTCAGATGTTATGGTATTTGGCTGTCACGTCAGTGCCCCGGGTTCGATCCCTGCCCCGTGATTCTCATAATGCCCGATGTGGATATTCTGCTATATTTCTGTACGAGACTTCCTCGTAAGAGTGGGGCTCGTCCGGGATGGACTATACGATGCTGTAATAGCTTCTTATATGCCTAATTGGCTTAAATGCAGAAGTGGCTTTGATCGTCATCATAAATGATGAATTAGTTAAGATGGGTGTGTTACATCCTACCCACTGACCTCACAGTATGTACTATAAATAGCATACGTGTAGCCAAGGCGATTGATATATCCAGTACCTAGCTCCTGCGCTGGAGAGTAGACATTTTAGCTCAGAGGTTATGGTATTGGTCTGTCATGGTTCGAGCGGGGGTTCTCATAATATCCGATGTGGTTTTTTTGGCTATGCTTCGTTACAAGAGGTCCTCGTAAGAAAAGGGGAAAATGGTCGTTTTGATAAATTTTACTCTACGAAATCGCTTGAATTCAATAAGAAAAACACTTGTATTTCTGTATTGTGCTCAAAAGTGGGATTGTTTCTTTTCAAAACGTGTATTCACATAAATGGCAAAGCCAAGCTAAGATAGCGCGACTTTGAAACAGCTCTGTGTTGCTATTGGAAAGGGAATGTGTGATACTGAAAAAAGGAGGTATTTACAATTCCGTTACTGTACTCGTTTGGGGGCGCGTGTTTTCAAGTTAGAAAAAAAATCAAGCACTGCTTTTGGTAAACACGGGGGATTCTATACCTTCCGTTGGTCTGTTCCTGTCTCTCTTTCGGTATGTTACAAAATGCAGGTTTAAACAATGCCGAAAACTCATATAATGGCCTTTCTGCATTGTTTTTATCCCGCATGTAGCAGTCACCTTGTTTTGATAACCACATCGCTCTCTATATGAAAGGTCGCATGCCGTTTTGATATAATATTAATTGCAAACATTAAAGACGCAGATCAGACACAAAGTGCAGCTCCTAATTGTTCGCAAATGAAATAATTGTCTCACCTCAAACGGAAAATAGAAACGTATGTCGGGTACTATTACAGTGGAGAATCTGTTATTCTTTCCCGTTTAAACGCAAACGTACGCAAACGCAAAGCGCTTAAACGTAGAAAAGAACAACTTTTGGACAATTATGATAATTCTTGATTATCTTGGTGGCAAACAGTTTGGAGCCTGATCAGACGCCGGGTTACCCGGCGTCTGATCTGGCTCCAAAGTGTTTGCACTGCAAATAATAGTTTTTGCTTAAACGCGTTTATTGGGAAAGAATAACAGATTCTCCACTGTATGACGTCACGAATGACGTCAGAATAACAGATTCTCCATTGTATGAACACTTATGTACAGTGCCCCCTCTCTAAAACAACACCCAATGGGAGACGAAGTTATGTGTTTGTCGGAAGAATTGTTAAAGGAAGGGAGAGTTAATACCCTTAGAATGATGAAATTGACTTGGCTTATATTTGCAAACAGTTTGAACCCAGACCAGACGCGGCGTCTGATCTTGGTTCAAAACTGTTTGTCACTCGTCTCTGTGATGCTTCTTTCAAAATGTACAATGTGCATATGTTACAGGGATAATGTGTAATCAGGGAATACGTGAAATCACTGAAAAATCAGGGATTACACGAAAACCCTAAATCTCTCAGGGCAAAAGGCGAAATTTTGAAGCTTTTCGTTGAATTTTATAAATATTAGGAAGTTACCTTTGGTTAAAGTAATGAATCTTACCTTGTTTATTTCATTAAGTCCAAAGGCAAGTACCACGCTAGGAAATATTTTGTTAACCTTATTAACAAGACTCTTGGTTTTTAAATCGTCCTGGCGTATATGAACCCTGTTTACTTATTTTATTCACTTGTGCAAAAAACTTTGTATGAACGTTCATAAGACCATGATATTTCAAGTAATCATGATGTTTTAAACAAAACAAAAATGTCATGATAAAACAAATCTATCTATTTGATGAAAAAGGGACATTTCACCAATTCCCTAAAATGCCAAGTAATTGCGTGTATTCCTTAAAAATTTCAGGGATGACGCGTAATCCCTGATTACACATTATCCCTATAAATTATACGTAAAGTGGAGAAATAAAAACACCAGCAAACGACAATTTTTAACACACGATCAATTGCACCAATGAAAGCTCTCGTCCTGGTTGGAAAAGCGGCAGACATTGGTGTAAGGAGGGACTTTTTGTTCGGAGGGTTGTTGTAGGGAGGGAGTAAAATATCATTTGACATCGATTTTATTAGGAATACGTGTATGCTTCCAGTTGACGGAATGTGGGGTCTATGGACCGGGTACCAGCCGTGCTCAGTCACCTGTGGTACCGGGACACAGAACAGGTACCGTTACTGCAACTCGCCACATCCTGCTCATGGTGGAAAACCATGCCCTGGTGCCGGGTACGAATCTCACACGTGTCACGAAACTTCGTGCTCTGGACAGACATGGGGAAATGGTAGGTTGAGCAAAATAAGCCCCTTTACTGCCATGAGGTCATAACCTTCACTGCCATGACGTCATATCCTTCACTGACATGACGTCATACCCTTCACTGACATGACGTCAACTTGATATATAATTGTCAAAGGATGAGCATTCCGTTCCGCCTAACACCATTTGTGGGGTGTGGTATTCATATTCATTTTATTTTACCGAATACAAAAACCAAACCAACCAATAACATTCTATTCAAAGGTATGGATTACTTTTTTATTTCCATGGAGATGGAAATATATAGTACGCTTCTACATAATTACGCAGTGTACATAATAATGTAATAAGCATTGGAAATGATGCAATGCACGCATGATATGAAGTAACTTATTGACATACACTGTAGACTGCATGCATTATATAATTGATTCCCTTGTGTTCCTTTCGTGGATGGGGGAACCAGCAGCGTGTTATATTTAGCCCCATTCGATATTGTAAAAACTCGAATCGCAAAAATTATTAATTTAATAAGGTTCAGTACTGTAAATGGTGTGTCAGATAAGAGTGTTTTTTTTTTGGGGGGGGGGGGGGTTCTTTTTAAAGAACGCACTTCAATAAAATATATTTCAAATGAAAACAAACATTGTTATTTGATTTCATATTATCTACTCCATGTCTATGGTAGTATGTCCACATAGAAAAACTAATTTAAGACAAAACAGGCACCAAATGTGAAATATTTGAAACTCTAAATATCAATGCTATGGGACTACATGTATTTTGTAAGTTTTGTCAAGGGAGACACTCCTTTTTCTTAAATAATTGTCATCACTAACCTATCATTTTTTTCATATTTTGAATTGCCTTTAAAAGGCTTTCATCTGATACAGTTTAACAAAAATGTAACATACTAGAATTTTTTATTTACTATTTTTCATTAAAAACAGTTTTATAATACCAATAAAAGCCATGTTGTTGATTCAGAGATTCATATTTTCAAATCTAGCGCCTGTTTGATCATGATTTAGTTTCTTTATGTGAAAATACTTCCATAGGCATGAAACACATAATAAAAAACAAAATAACAATCATTATGATGTTTATTTTTAGTCAAAATAGATTTTACTGAAGCTTATAGTTTAAGTTTGACAACATTTGAGAAAAATCCGAATTTGACACATCTTAGTGCAAAACAATGCACACCAACATATTTTTTTCTCTCTATTTTTTATTAATCATAAACAGCTCTTCCAAAATAAACATGAAAGAAACAAGTTCGATACTTTTTCGATAAATTTCGCTTATGAGTTTGATACACCCTTAATAAATATCTCTCCTCTTCAGTTGTCGATGGTGGCTGGGGCAACTGGGGAACATTTGGCACGTGCTCACACACTTGTGGCGGGGGAATCCAGAGCAAGCATAGGTAGATGTACAATAAATCTTTGTAACTCAGTATTTCATGTATTGTTCGATTTTTCTAACCTGTCAGAATTATTGTAGAACAGAATAGTTCATAATGGTAAATAGATAACAGGGTAACATCGGATCTATATAGTCGTACATTTTCCAGCTTGAGATAAGCATGATCCTCGTGCAGCACGAGACAGCTGCGCTTAATTTACTGATATGTTATTCATTCTGAATAAACGTGTTTATGCTAAAAACTATAATGTCCATTGCAAACAGGTTTGAGCCAGATCAGACGCCGGGTAACGGCGTCTGATCAGGCCTTAACCTGTTTGCCACCCAGATTAAAAAGATAAAATTAATTTTCTACAGTTTAGTGCATTGTGTTTGCGTTTATTCGGGAAATAATAATGTCTTCTCTACTGTACATTACACACAATAAATACAGCTTTCCGTATCCCTGGCTGGCCGTACGGAAATCAACGAGTACGGTGATCATCCCTTCTAAAATTTTAGAATGTGCCAATCTAAAAATAACTCTGACAGGTCCGAAGAAAACACTAATACTTATTTTTAAGCCAATCTTGATATATAAAACGGAAAATCCCTGCTTCATGGAGTTCCGCCAAAGCCTGGCATACTTACTTTTCGGAATAGCACGGTTTGAGGTCTTCGATTTTCGTAGCCGGAGTTGACAGCTTGCAGTTATATTACTCAGGCGAACTGTATTTCCATACGTTCAGTAACAAAATCGATGGCCAACTAAGGTTAGTCGCTTAAGTTCCTGATTGAACGACCTCTAACGTTTTAATACTCTCCAACAATTGCATAATACGTCCCATGTCCATTTATTTCCAAGGGTACGAACGAATCATATACGAAACGAATCACACACACAAAGGTGAATTATTCAATTTGTATGCGTTTAAACAGAAAATAACAATGTCTTTTTGATTGTATAAAACAAATAACTATTTTCCCCAAGGACCGAGTGCAAATTCATGTTAGACAATCGTTTAAGAAAACAGTACGTACACTGCAGACTAAGTCTACACTGTTTTCAAAACGCGAGTAGTAGGAGAAAAGTAAAAGAACGACATGGTCGTTCAATACCAAGACTTGGTACATGTAACGGAAAATTCAGCATCGAAGGGTCAAAACTATGAGTATAGTATAAGTATAGGTTAGACCATGGTTGCAAGCGAATAAACGATATAGTTCGAGGGGGCGTAGCCCCCGAGAACTATGTCGTTTATTCGCGCGCAACCATGGTCTAACCTATTTAGCACTGGCTTGGGCTCGAGGAAAACAAGAAAACCATTCGTTTTTTATTTCTGTTTTAGACGAAAAAGTCATTTTGTTTGTAATATTTTACTAAAATTGAAAGGTTATATCAAATGATAAGTTTGAGACATTAAGCATGCTTTAACACCAACATAAATAACGCTTATTGAAGCTCTATATGTAAGCACAATTCATTAGTAATTGTCTTTAAAGTCTAGGTCTCACTGTACATAATAAAACGTCATGAAGCGTGTGCAGTTCACCTCTGACCTCAGCTGTTTTTAGAATTGTGACGTCAAATTGCCTTGAGATGACGGAAGCGAGGAATAAGTGAACAGTTTGTTAGTTATTCCATGGTTTGTTGAAATAAACGATATATTCACAGGTTTTTGAGGCATCTGATTGGCCGAGAGCTCCAAGCCATGTGCTAATAAGTGTTCTTATATCAGATAAAGTTACATAAGCGTATATTACAGACCCCTGGCAATATTTAAGAAATAATAAATTCATACCAGTGTTTTATTGTGCAATCGAACACTGGTAGTAGTTGAGATGCTTAGTAATTTAATCACGAGGCCTTTAGGCCGAGTGATTTAATTACAAGCATCTCAACGACTACCTGTTTTCGCTTGTAAGATAAAACACTGGTATGAATTTATTATTTCGAATCTAACACACAATTTAACCTTAATTTGCATTAGAATTACGTATATAACAGCGAATTCAGTTTAACCCCTCAAAACTAACGAATGGTGATCTCAACTAGTCTGTATAATATACAAGAATGAATCACACCCGAATTTGTCGCTTGCTGTTTAACTTATTTAGAAGAGGTCGTTGAATTAGCTCACCCGGTTACATATAAAGTACGAACGACGAACGCATTGCAATACAGTGTAGAAAATGATGACATTTTGTCAATTATGACTATATAATCTAACCTGAGTGACAAACATATATGAGCCTGATTAGACGCCGGGTCACCCGGCGTCTGAACTGGCTCCAAACTGTTTGCAATTTAAATAACGCGTTTAGTTGGTAAAGAATAACTTCTTCTCCACTGTCTGCTAGTGCAATATTTTGAGCTGTTGGATGGAGTTTTATATTATGAAAGTGTATATATCACCAGGCACTTTCTTTCAGATTGTGTAACAACCCAAGCCCGTCTGGGGGTGGGGACAAATGCCCTGGGCTTGACGTCATAGTACAAACATGCAATACAGACAGTTGTACATGTACCACGAACTGTTCAGGTAGGTAGTACAGTAGTAAAGAGGTTATTCTGACGTCATTCGCGACGTCATCAGTCGAGGGGGCTTTGTGCATGTACCACGAATTGTTTAGGTAGGTAGTACAGTAGGGAAGACGTTATTCTGACGCCATTCATGACGTCATCAGTCGAGGGGGCGCTGTACATGTACCACGAATTGTTTAGGTAGATAGTACAGTAGTGAAAACGTTATTCTGACGTCAGTTATGACGTCATCACTCGAGGGGAGGTATTCATGTACCACGAATTGTTCAGGTATGTAGTACAGTAATGAGTATGTTGTTCTGACGTCATTCGTGACGTCCTAAGTCGAGGGGGCGTTATACATGTACATGTATCACGAATTGTTCATGTAGGTAGTACAGTAATGAAAACGTTATTCTAGCGGCAATACATTTTAGTGGTAATAAAAGAGAGGTTTCACTCTCTACGAAACTAGAAACAGGCGAAGGGTAAAGGTACGATTCGTAAAATCGCACTCGAAACATGCATATTTGGATATCTTAGGATTTTTCATGTCAACTTATGGCAGCCCTGCTTCTAACATCAACACTCAACTACTAATACACTTATACAGTTGCTGCATTGCGCCATGTCCAATGTGCCAATATCGCCAAGCCTCATTTGACATTGGTCTTGGTCTAATTCGGGCTATTTTTAATGGCTGATTTCTGGGTTAACTATATTTTGCCGTTTCTTTTAGTGTCAACACTACTGGCTACAATGGATACTTAAACAGTTGTTACATTGCTCCATTACCAATCCATCGATATAACGCAACTTCAGTTTGAACATGATTTAATTTACAATATTTACCTGCTTTTTAGTAAATGGTGAGTGCCTAAAGGACGTAAATTTAGTGATCGCCTAATACAATATCTATTGTTCTCAAGTTGTAAAGGCATCTGTGCCTAATTGTCTTCTATTCATTGATCTTTTATTTCAATATTGACTTTATTTTAGTTAATGGTGGGTGGGGAACCTGGACAGGCTACTCGTCTTGCTCGACCACGTGCGGGACTGGATACCAAACTAGATACCGCTACTGTAACCACCCACACCCGGTGTTTGGCGGGAAAGACTGTGCAGGGACTGGGTATGAGAAACACTCGTGCTTTAACTCGTGCCCAGGCCACACTTCCGGTCCAGGTATGATACAACTAAATGATATCAATAAACATTCAACTATGTAGCTTCAGTCGAACATTCCAATGATATAGTATAGTCCATTTGGTACATTTTTTGAAATTCATATGTATGCAGTAAACTACTCTTATACAGTCCACTACCCCAATTACTGCATACACATGAGTTATCCGATTACCTCCCTTTAATACACAAAACGCCATACATTTTAGTTTTAATTTACAAAAAGTGTAGATCCTTTTGAGAGGGGTCCTCTCCCTGTTATCTGGATCTACACTGCTTGCATAGGACAAGTGTTTTCTATGCAGGTACACTAAGTTTCAAAGACAAGTGTATTCGTCGCTAGAAGTGTACGTTTAAAGACGTACATTAGCTATGACTTAAACTTCAGTCGAATCTCGATAATTCAAATTCGAGTTAATTCGAACATACCCATATTTCAAAGTTAAAACGTGGCTGAGACACGTTTTAACTTTGAAATACGGGTACGTTCGACATAAGCGAGACCAACGTATCGAAATTCAACTTATGAAATACTGATACGATAGGTTTAAGCGAGTTCGAAGTATCGAGTTTTGACTGTAGTTGCAGGGCTGCCATTTCTCAGGATTTTTCCTAAATCTTCGGATTTTTTCAAGTACATGATAGCTTAAAGCAGGATTAAAGTAAAGCAGTATGCGCCTTAAGGCGCATTCTGCTTTACTTCCAGCCTGCTTTAAGTAGTCACATTCCAACAAAACTAGAAATAGGCTATGGGGTAAAGGTACGATTCGTAAAATCGCACTTGAAAAATGCAAACTTGGAAATCTTAGGATTTTTTTTGGTCACCTTATGGCAGCCCTGTTGTTATAATTCTTATATTTTGGAATAGTAAACGGCGGATGGGGCCACTGGAGTACTTACTCCTCTTGTACCAAATCATGTGGATCCGGGACCCAGATGAGATACCGGAAATGCAATCATCCGACACCAAGTGGTGGTGGTCAGAATTGTGTCGGAGCCGAGTATCAGTCAGCTACATGTCACAGCGAGGCTTGTTCATGTACTGGAAGTTCATGTCCAGGTTAGGATATTCAATACTTCATACGGCTAGTTCAACTGATTTACTCAAGAAACTCAGATTCGCGTAGACCCAGGGCTGCCATTTCTCCGGATTTTTCCTAAATCTTCGGATTTCTTTTTCTGGTACATGGTAGTTTAAAGCAGACTGGACGTAAAGCAGAATGCGCTTTAATGCGCATTCTGCTTTACTTCCAGCCTGCTTTAAGTAGTCACATGTCAACAAAACTAGAAACAGGCTATGTGGTAAAGGTACGATTCGTAAAATCGCACTTGCAAAATGCAAATTTGGAAATTTTAGGATTTTTTCATGCCAACTTATGGCATCCCTGAAGACCGTTCGTAAAAAGCTGGCGTGAGATTATTATTGCATACAGTTTGAATCCAGATGAGATGCCGAGGTACTGGCGGAGTTTATGCATGAAGCGTTAATGTGTATGAACAAATTATAGACTCCATTATCTGTTTCTATATTTGAAGATAGGTGATCACTTAAAGCATGTTAAAAGCTTAACAGAATGCGCAGTAAGGCGCATTCTGCATTACTTTCAGCTACCATCTGCTAGAATATAGTAAGTATTTCTTATGGTGCACAGTCTTGACTGTAAATAGTGCAACAAATTCCTTAAGTGGAGGAGTAAACTAAAGGGTTAAAAGGACCAGAGACAGTGTATAGCATGTCTCTGAAATGATGTATTGGTGTAGTAATGTGTTAACAATGTCGCTTTTTTGACAGGTGAATTTAGTGGGGACTCTTTTGTTTCTGGCATAAATTGATCGACACTGTGACACGGTATCTTATTTTGACTTACAAGAATGGTAGCTTAAAGTAGGCTGAAAATAAAATAGAATGAGCCTTAAGGCGCATTCTACTTTATTTTCAACCAGCTTTAAGTGGTAGTCTGTCTTTAAAACTAGAAACAAGTTATTGGGGGTAAAGAGTTAAACAATAGTGTTTTTACTTTTTAAGGCTTCACCGCCAATTTAGTATCGTATTCAAAAATATAGTCTGATAGTGTTTTGTCAAAATTTAGATATAAGTCATTATTGGCTAAACAATCATTCAACGGTTACAATCTGCTGTCTCTTTCAGTAAATGGGGGATGGGGTAGCTGGCTTCCGTTTTCAAGCTGCTCGCACACATGCGGAACCGGAAGTAAAACCAGGTGGCGCTATTGTAATCATCCACGACCAAGCCATGGTGGACAGACGTGTGTTGGAAGCCAAACAGACATTCAAACTTGTCAATTAACGTCCTGTGCAGGACCATCACCAGGTTAGCTATACAGCGTTCCCTCTCTACAACGGCCCTCCCAACAACGACTCCCTCTTTACAACGACCCTTGTCGCAGTTCCCTAGATGCAAAATTATGTCTAACGCTTTTGCTTTTGCAATATCGTCTGCTTAAATTGTCGTCTGATGTTTTCTCTCACAGTTACATATAAGTTGAGATTTTGATAGATTACATATACTGAAGAGTGATAAACAGTTTGAATCCAGATCAGACGCCGCGTTACTCGGCGTCTGATCTGGATTCAAGCTGTTTGCAAATGTAAGCAAATTCTTAACTTTCCCTCTCTATAACGACTCCCTCCGAACAACACACACAATCTGTGTCTCCAATTGGATGTCGTTGTAGAGAGGGAACACTGTAGTTGTCAAAGTCGGGATTTGAAACTAGTGTAACGTACGTGGTACGTTGGTATATGCAAATGAGTCTTCCCAAACATTCGTATGTTGGGAAGTGCGTCGATTATATAGCGCAACAAACACTCCTGGATGTGAGCTTAATATTTGCACCGACGGGGTTTGTTGTTGCTGGGTCACTCGGTTTGCACATTACAAATGGTGGCAGCGGTGGGATAATGCCAACTGCCACACCGGAGTTGCCTTACCCACGGTTCTCCCAGGGTCCAAGTCTCGGGACGAGACTTCTCGGAGGGAAGAGTTTTATGTAACGTACGTGGTACGTTGGTATATGCAAATGAGTCTTCCCAAAAATGTGTATGTTGGGAAGTGAGTCAATTATATTGCAACAAACATCTCTTGATGTGAGCTTAAGCTTTGCACCGACGGGGTTTGTTATTGCTGGGTCACTTGGTTTGCACGTTGACTAGATCCAAATACAATACAAGTAAACGAAAATAAACAAACTCCTTAACCATATCAACTATAGATGCGCCTTTAAGTTCATTTAATCTGTGTCTCCACTTAAGAAAAGTGTTCCAATTTATACAGCCATCAGTCTTCAAAATTAGGAACAGGCAATGGGGCAAAGGGTTAACACCTTTTTAAGCATTTCCTTGAATGTGTTCATTTAGTAGGTCAAATCCATTTGTGTATATATATAGAAAGTTCTTTTTTCACTACTTGATTAAATTATTTACCTTCGACCGTTTCGACATCCACTGATGTCTTTTTCAAGAATCGCACTGCGTTGTTTGTCAATATGTTGTTTCTTTTTCCTTGTAAACTGAATTATTTGACTGCTGTAGCACATATAGATCTACATATACATGTAGCAAGCGCATTTTTGAAGAAAATACCATTTTCTTAATTCTATCTTTTTGCGTTATCATTCCAGTGGATGGCGGATGGAGCACGTGGTCAGCATACAGTAAATGCAGTCAATCTTGTGGTTCGGCCACTCAGTCTCGGCATCGATCCTGCTCGAACCCGACACCAGCCCATGGAGGCGACTCATGCATTGGCGCCAATACCCAGTCACAGGCCTGCCATCTGCCGGATTGTCAGACATGTGTGTAGCTCAGTGTATATGTACAGCGTTCCCTCTCTACAACGGCCCTCCCAACAACGACCCCCTCCTTACAACGACATTCGCCGCTGTTCCCAAGAAAATTGTATTTTATGCTTGCACTGATGCATCATCGTCTACTTAAAATTGTTGTCTGCTGTTTTTCTTACATAAATGACATTTTGACAGAAGAAAACATAATGACAAAAAGCTTGAATCCAGATCAGACGCCGCCTAAAGCGGCGTCTGATCTGGATTCAAGCTATTTGCAAATGTAAAATAAGTTACAACGCACACAATCTTTGTCTCCCAGTGGGTGTCGTTGTAGAGAGGGAGAGCTGTATATGGAAAAGGTGTTATACATTGTACGTGAGTTGTAGATGTGTTGGGTTGAACGACTATGCGACATAAAATAGGTCATATAGCGCCGATGAATAATGAAGGATGATGAGTTGAGATGATGATGATTTCATGAAGATGATTTCGGTTGATCTCATTCATTGCGAAGCAGCAAACGGGATCAAAAGCACCGACCTGCTTTCGTTTTAGTTCTTGGCAGAGAGGATAATCTCGGGCTAATAAACAGAAAAGATTCCCAATGACAATTAAGCCCCTGAACTGCGGCAAAGTAGGAAGTTTCAACGTTTTTGGGGACGTCATTTGTGATATTGTACAATAGGAAGACGTCCTCGCCAATGGACACGTTGGTAATAACACAAATATGACAAATATTCTAGCAGCTGATCAGGTTCCAAGCCCTTTTCCCACCAAAACTGAACACACATACTACAGTTTGACATTTTCTATATGACAGACAGTTTGGAGCCTTGTCTGACAACGAATTAGTCAGCCTGTTTTCAATGGATGTCCTTAAAAAACTTAGAAGAATAACGTCTACCTCCTATGTGAAGAAATTTTACAACATCCATATTTCAAGTTTTCGGCTGATTTCGTTTATGATAAATGCATAGAGGATATGTAGCAGGTTGTCTTTTAAGATTAAATGTACCTTATTGAGGCTAAGAAAATATTATTAAGCGAGCTTTTTGGTGAGTTTAGGAACGTTTGATCATAAAAGATATCAATCATCAAGATAATTTTCGCACATAACCAAAGGCAGTCTGTTTTCGCTGTTTGAATGACATGTAAACAAAACGAAACATTGAACTATATCGTTCCCTCTCTACAACGACACCCAAAGGGAGACAACAAATATGTGCGTTGTTCGGAGGGAGTCGTTATAGGGAGGGAACTTGGTTAACATTTGCAAACAGCTTGAATCCAGATCAGACGCGGCGTCTGATCTGGATTCAAGCTGTTTGTCATTGGTTATTATGTTTTTTCCTGTCAAAATATCAATTATGTAAGAAAAACAGCAGACAACAATTTTAGGTAGATGATAATGCATCAGTGCAAGCATAAAACATAATTTTCGTGGGAACAGCGATGAATGTCGTTGTAAGGAGGGAGTCGTTGTAAGGAGGACCGTTGTAGAGATGGAACGCTGTATATCGGTATCCAAAGTTTGACCGAATGGCGTTTTATGGCGTCATATTAGTATAGTTTCTACACGTGTTAAGGAAATCTTAATCCGTTGTTAGATATGTATAACCCGAAGATAAACGGCGTTATGTGAGAAACAAGACGTACCATGCAAACGGGTTGAATCAGTAACGTGGCGTCTGTTGGATCTCAAACTTATCATTATGTTTGCCTCTCGGGATAAAAGTACTTCCGGTATTGCGGTACATCACCGTTCTGTAACCGGAAGTATATGTTTTGTTTCAGCCGCCTGTGGAACGACAATATATGGTACATCTACTAAGATTGTTGGCGGTACTCAAGCAAGACATGGACAATTCCCTTGGCAGGTAGGCGGATCTAGATAAAGTATATGGACGTGCTTATTATACAAACATCTACTCCTCCAATTAAATGCCCGAAATGAAACTCCATTAATTCAGGGCTGATCATGAAAATCCTAAGGTTTCAAATTTACAATTTTCAGACGCAATTTTACTAATCATACCTTTACCCCATAGTCTGTTTCTTGTTTTGATGACACATATCTGCCTAAAACAGGTTGAAAGTAAAGCAGAATGCGCCTTAAGGCGCATTCTGCTTTACTTTCAGCCTGTTTTAAGCTACGATCTGCTACGATAAAAATCCGAATACTTAGGAAAAATCCGGAGAAATGGCAGCCACGTTAATTGCTTAAAGCATGCTAGCTGAAAGTAAAAGCAGAAATCCACTTAAAGACATATCTGCTTTGCTTTCATCCTAACTTTAAGCAGTTATCTGTCTTTCCGTAGCTTTCATTATATTATAGCCACACTTACACTATACATACCCTTCATTAATTTATTAAATACCACTTAACGAATCAAGTGTGTACTTTTCTTTTCGGTATACAAGTTAGTATGTTGGCTATTGGCGGTAAATGAAATGTTGAATTATTATCGGGTTTATCAAAGTTTATATTATATTTTTTATCTCACTAGGTTGTGTGTAGCACTATACACAGCATCTGTAAGGCCTATATAACGTTCTCCGAAACGGTTTATATATTGTTCTTCCTAAATGTACTACAGTGGAGAATGTGTTATTCTTTCCCAATAAACCGCGTTTACGCTAAAACTATTATTTCCATTGCAAACAGTTTGGAGCCAGATCCGACGCCGGGTTACCCGGCGTCTGATCAGGCTCCAAACTGTTTGCTACTCAGATAAAAATTATTTGTAAAACAATATCTAAAAATTGACAATTTCTACATTTTAGTGTTTTGCGTTTGCGTTCGTTTGCGTTTAAACGGGAAAGAATAACATTCTCCACTGTATATAGATATAACTACGTTATTTCGCAACGATACACATGCATTTATGTAGACTTCCATTATTTTATAATATAGGTGTCACTACGTTATTTTATAATATATGTGTCACTACGTTATTTTATAATATAGGTGTCACTACGTTATTTTATAATATAGGTGTCACTACGTTATTTTGGGGAACATATATGTGGCGGCACACTTGTTGATTCTCAATGGGTCCTGACAGCCGCTCACTGTTTTGAAGAGTACGTATGAACACTATTTTAAGGTAGAGGATCCCTAATGAGAACGTGCCAATGTAGGTCAATACCGGAACTCTACGGAGAGAGATCGGCCATTCTCGTCAACTGTCGACCTTTTCTGAACCTTGCTAAAGAAACGGTATACGTAGAGTACCGGTTCTCGTTCGACTTATTAGGGGTCCTCATCATTAACAGCTCCGCATGCAAATATTAAGAAATAATAAATTCATACAAGTGTTTTATAGTGCAATCGAATACTGGTAGGAGTTGAGATGCGTAGTAATTTAATCACGAGGCCTTTAGGCCGACTGGTTTAATTACAAGCATCTCAACGACTACCCGTGTTCGATTGTTAGATAAAACACTGGTATTAATTTATTATTTCGATTCTAACACCTAATTTAACCTTAATTTGCACCGAAGCAACGGCCCTACATTTCTTGGCGTACGCATTTTCGAAGCCAAATGACGTCACGTTAGAACGTTTAGCGCGTGAATGTTCTACTGAAAATTCGTACACTGAGACGGTCCTTTTTCGTGGGCGAGATGTGTTAGAATAAGCATTAGATCTAGTGGTTTAATGTTTATCATGTTTTGAGGAACAATTTAACCTTTTCACCCACACAGGTGACTTAATTCGACTTTGCAAACAATATGGATCTAGATGTCAGAGCTGCTGCCGCTGCTTCTAATCAGGATTCAAGCTGTTAGACAATCGTTTCGGTACAGTGGAGAATCTGTTATTCTCTCCCGTTTAAACCCAAACGAAACGCAGACGCAAAGTACTAAAACGTAGAAAAGTGCAACTTTTGGACAATTCTGATAATTCATGTTTTTCTTGGAGGCAAACAGTTTGGAGCCTGATCAGACGCCGGGTAAAAGTCTGATCTGGCTCCAAACGGTTTGTAATAGAAATAATAGTTTTAGCGTAAACGCGTTTATTGGGAAAGAATAACAGATTCTCCACTGTAATAATTAACAGATCCGCATGCAAATATAAGCATTATATCTAGCGGTTTAGTGTTTATCATGTTTGAGGAACAATTTAACCCTTTTACTCACATAGGTGACTTAATTCGACTTTGCAAACAATATGGATCTAGATGAGCTGCTGCTGCTGCTGCTTATAATCAGTATTTAAGCTGTTAGACAATCGTTTCGGTATTTCTTCAGTCAATTTGCCATAAATGTGGCTTTGAAACTTGGTTAAAGACCACGACAGAAGTTGAAAGGGTTAATAACAGTTCGTGTTCGCTTTAACTCTTTCGCTGCCAAATTTATTGTGAGATGTTTACCCCAACACCGTTTCATTGTCGTCTGCTTCAATTCTATTGTTTGAAATATCGTTTTAAACTAAGATTCAATGTAGTAAGACTTAAAACATATCGATACGAGTGTCAAACAGTTTGGAATTTGACCAGACGTCGTATGATCAGGATCTAAACTGTTTGTAAACGCGCGCTTCAACGACGTCATTGAGAGTGAAAGGGTTCAACGGAACTAAAATAAAAAAATAGAACGTTTCTATATACTTTTTCAGCTCTATTTTCATACTGCTTTAAATTGACATTGTGTGTAATTCTATAGTTGTACATGTAAAAGTGTACTTAAGGGCAATGTTTGTCGTTAAAGAAACTGATAACAGTGACGAGTTCAGTAAAAAAAATCGATGGCCATCGATTGCGAGTTGGCTACCGGTCTGAAATACAGTGGAGAAAACATTTTCTTTGCATATAACCCCGGTTACGCTTAATCTATTATTTTCATTGCAAACAGTTTGGAGCCTGATCAGACGCCGGGTAACCCGGCGTCTGATCAGGCTCCAAACTGTTCGCAACTCAGATTAAAACTGGTAGTCAGATTTGTCAAAAAGTTGTCATTTTCTATATTTCAATGCAATTCGTTTGCGTTTGAACGAAATAATTACGTTTTCTCCACTGTATTTCAGACCGGTAGCCAACTCGCAATCGATGGCCATCGATTTCCTTACTGAACTCGTCACTGATTACGCAGTTTTCTTGTTTAGAAGCAAACGGTTTTGATTCTGATCAAACACTGAGTAAATCTGCGTCTGAATGAGATCAAATTTGCTTGATACACATTTCAATGTTTCTGAGGGAACATGTTTAAATATAAATGTAAAATTTAATAACAGACGAAAAGATTAACCAGACCATATTCTGGTAGGGAAGGGATATACGTTTGCTGTTTACTCAGTTTCTCATTGCAATACCTCGACTTGTTACATGTAGTCTCACTTTCGCTTCCCTGTCGTGGCGAAGCATCTAACTTAGTGGAAGTCTCGCACACTGTACTGTATATTGTAGCGTGGGAACGTCGGCCTCTCAGTGGAGCATTGGGGTGGGGCTAGATAAACTACACCAAGCCTTCGGTAGCAACATAGTGCACGTGAGCCATATATACGTACACGAGCAATACGATGGAAAGAATCAGAAAAACGACATCGCTCTGATGAAACTATCTAAACAACTGGACATAACAGGATCGTAAGTACAGTCAATCCGGAGATGTCGTTATTTTGACGTCATTTATGACGTCATTCAGTAGGGAAGAAGTTATTCTTTATCAATCAAAGCGTTTACTATGATATTTTTTCTATTGCAAAACGTTTGAAGTCAACTCAGACACCGCGTTACCCGGCGTCTGGTCAGGCTTCAAACTCAAATTTAAATAAATATTCAGAATGTTCATAAAGTTGTTATTTTCAACATTTTATTCCGATGCGTTTGTTTTTCATTTGCCAATTATGTCTTCTCCACTGTTTATCTACACTAGATAGTTTAGAAAATTCAAGATCCGACTTAATATGACTGTAAACATAACAAATATTATCTATGTTCTCATTTCAGTCAAACGTACATCAAGAACCTGTCAAAAGAAAAATACCTGGCAGTATCTGACAATGCTGTTGCTCAATGAAAAATGAAAATAATGCAGAAAGCTCCTTTACATGTTTTCTGCATCATCAAGCAACACTCTTTCTTTAGTGATATCCACTTGTACTTGTATGCTCTCCTTATCTGGAGGAAATAAAGATTATTATTATTATTATTAGCTTTGATCGGTTTTCTAAGACAGACTTGGCTGTTGAAAATATGTGCTACATTAGCTTTGATCGGTTTCCTAAGACAGACTTGGCTGTTGAAAATATTTGCTATAACAGCAAGTTCAGTTTAACGTCACATAATACACGGAGCATGGGCACTCGCTGTGTACACTCAGTGCAAAAAGAAACGCACATTTTTATTACAATAGTATCTGTATGTAGAAGGAACGTATTTTCATTACAGTCAGTAGTTCCGTCTTGGGCTATCAGTGTTGAAAATGGGAGGTTTATCATTGAATTGGTATCATCACAACCTGTACAAATCGGTGCGGTGTTTTCAACAGTCACTAGTGAACCCTTTCGCTGCCAAATTAATCGTGATAGTTTTATCCCACCACCGTTTCATTGTCGTCTGCTTCAATTTTGTTGTTTGCAAGATCGTTTCAAAGTAAGATTTAAAGTAGTATGACTTAAAGTATATCTATACGAAACTTGTGGCAGAATTAAATTGATCTTGAGATATGGTCTTAGTATCTTAAACAAGGGCCACTATGGCCCTAAATCGCTCACCTGGTAACCATGTAACCATGTACACCGTGTGACCTAGGTTTTGACCGGGCATGGCCCTCATTTTAACTTGACATTGATTTCAATGAGACAAACATTTTGTTCAAGTTTCATGTAGTCTCTAGAGTGTTAACGAGGTTTTTCGATGATTTGACCTAGTGACCTAGTTTTTGACAAGACATAAGCCACATTTTAACTTGACCTAGATTTCATTGATGCAAACATTTTGATGAAGTTTAATGAAGATCCAATGAAATTTGTAGTCTCTAGAGTGTTAACGAGGTTTTTCGAAGAGTTGACCTAGTGACCTAGTTTTTGACCTAACATTACCCATATTCAAACTTGGCCTAGATTTCATTGAGGCAATCATATTGATGAAGTTTCATGAAGATCCAATGAAATTTGTAGCCTCTAAAGTGTTAACAAGGTTTTTAGAAGATTTGACCTAGTGACCTAGTGTTTAACCGGACATAACCCACATTCAAACTTGACCTAGATTTCATTAAGGCAAACATTTTGATGAAGATTCATGAAGATCCAATGAAATTTGTAGTCTCTAGAGTGTTAACAAGGTTTTTCGAAGATTTGACCTAGTGACCTAGTTTTTGACCGGACATGACCCACATTCAAACTTGGCCTAGATTTCATTGAGGCAATCATATTGATGAAGTTTCATGAAGATCCAATGAAATTTGTAGCCTCTAGAGTGTTAACAAGCTTTTTCGATAATTTGACCTAGTGACCTAGTTTTTGATTGGACATGACCCACATTCAAACTTGACCTAGAATTCATTGAGTCAAACATTGTGACCAAGTTTCATCAAGATCCAATGAGATTTGAACCTGCTAGAGTGTTAACGAACAATTGTGGACGGACGGACGGACTGACAGACAGACAGACAGACGACGGACGACGGACATCCAGCGATCCTAAAAGCTCACCTTGGCACTACGTGCCAGGTGAGCTAAAAAGTCTCTTAATCTGCGCCTGAGCACAATGTGCGTTTCTTTTTGTACTGAGTGTATGTACAGTATTGACAGAAAGAAGGAATTACGAAAATTAAAACTTTTCTATTACGATATCACTCCGAACAGAGATTTCTGTTTGGCCAATCGAACCGTTGGGACAATTGCAGGCGTCGTTACAATGTACTTGTGAATGTTACACTCGCCAAATGAACCAGTATAGACACGTACCAAAAGGCTTTCGATGGGTGCCCTCTGAACAGGAGCTGCACTGTTGGTCATTTTGTTATGTGAAAAAGTTATTTTCATATTTTATGTATGTTCGTCCAACGTGTCACTGACATGATTATTGTCGATAGTTTCTGTTATTTTCATATGTCAGGTATGTTCGTCCAGCGTGTCAGTGACATGATTATTGTCGACAGTTGCTGTTATTGTCTTATGTCAGGTATGTTCGTCCAGCGTGTCAGTGACATGACTGTTATTGATAGCTACTGTTATTTTCGTATTACGGTATGTCCATCCAGCGTGTCAGTGGCATGACTATTATTGATAGCTACTGTTATTTTCGTATTTCTGGTATGTTCGTCCAGCGTGCCAGTGACATGATTATTGTCGATAGTTGCTGTTATTGTCTTATGTCAGGTATGTTCGTCCAGCGTGCCAGTGACATGACTATTATTGATAGCTACTGTTATTTTCGTATTAAGGTATGTCCGTCCAGCGTGTCAGTGGCATGACTATTATTGATAGCTACTGTTATTTTCGTGTTTCAGGTATGTCCGTCCAGCGTGTCAGTGGCATGACTATTATTGATAGCTACTGTTATTTTCGTATTTCAGGTATGTTCGTCCAGCGTGTCAGTGACATGATTATTGTCGATAGTTGATGTTATTGTCTTATGTCAGGTATGTTCGTCCAGCGTGTCAGTGACATGACTATTATTGAAAGCTACTGTTCTTTTCGTATTAAGGTATGTCCGTCCAGCGTGTCATTAGCATGACTATTATTGATAGCTACTGTTATTTTCGTGTTTCAGGTATGTTCGTCCAGCGTGTCAGTGACATGATTATTGTCGATAGTTTCCTGTCATTTTCGTATTTCAGGTATGTTCGTCCAGCATGTCAGTGACATGGCAATTATTGAAAGCTACTGTTATTTTCGTATTAAGGTATGTCCGTCCAGCGTGTCATTGGCATGACTATTATTGATAGCTACTGTTATTTTCGTGTTTCAGGTATGTTCGTCCAGCATGTCAGTGACATGGCAATTATTGAAAGCTACTGTTATTTTCGTATTAAGGTATGTCCGTCCAGCGTGTCATTGGCATGACTATTATTGATAGCTACTGTTATTTTCGTGTTTCAGGTATGTTCGTCCAGCATGTCAGTGACATGGCAATTATTGAAAGCTACTGTTATTTTCGTATTAAGGTATGTCCGTCCAGCGTGTCATTGGCATGACTATTATTGATAGCTACTGTTATTTTCGTGTTTCAGGTATGTTCGTCCATCGTGTCAGTGACATGACTATTATTGATAGCTACTGTTATTTTCGTATTAAGGTATGTCCGTCCAGCGTGTCAGTGACATGACTGGTGTGGATAGTTGCTGTTATTTTCGTGTTTCAGGTATGTTCGTCCTGCGTGTCTGCCTCACTCGACAGATTCTTTCGACTCTGACACGTGTTCGGTTTCTGGATGGGGCGCGACGTATTTCGGTTTGTAGTTCCAACTTGTAAACCATTTGCCGCCTCCAGCATTTGCAGCTGCATATTTATCGTCTATTGGTCGTCTGCAACATGTGTCGTCTGTAACATTTGTCGTCAGCACCATTGGTCGTATGAACCATTTTTCGTCTGTAATATTTGTAATCTGCACCATTTGGCGTCTATTGTTCGTCTATGTTTCATATGTACCATTTGTCGTCTGCCCCATTTGTCGTCTCTTTGCGCATGTTGGACTATTTGTCACATGCATTTTTTTTATCTGCGCCATTTGTGAACTACATGTAGATCTATTTGGCGTCCTCATCCTTTGTCGTATTTTTGTTATCTGAACCATTTATTGTCTCTTTGTCGCAGGCTTCAACATTGTCATCTGTACCATTTGCCATTTATCGACGATATCTATAAATATATTTGACGTCTTCACCATTAGTCGTCTGTACCAGGTGTCATATATGCAACAATTTTCATGGCTGATTCCAATGCGTTTTGAAAGAAAATAGTATTGCAGCGTCAACCATATGGATCCAGATTAGACACCGAGTAACTGGGAGTCTCATCTGAATCCAAATCAACAGCTATGATCACAAATTCGAGCGCAGCGTACAAGCTGTTAAAAGATTCAACCTTAGCGACGTACACTCAGTACAAAAAGAAACGCACATTGTGCTCAGGCGCAGATTAAGAGACTTTTTTTAAGATACTAAGACCATACCTCAAGATCAATTTAATTCTACCACAAGTTTAGAAAAAGATAATACTTAAAATTACTGTGCTGTAGTTTAACCCTTTCACTCTTAATGACGTCAAAAGGCGCGTTTTCAAACAGTTTGGATCCTGATCAGACGCCGCGTTACGCGGCGTCTGATCAGGATCCAAACTGTTTGACACTCGTATAGATATACTTTAAGTCATACTACTTTAAATCTTACTTTGAAACGATCTTGCAAACAACAAAATTGAAGCAGACGACAATGAAACGGTGGTGGGATAAAAATATCACGATTAATTTGGCAGCGAAAGGGTTAACTAGTGCCTGTTGAGAACACCGTACCGATTTGTACAGGTTGTGATGATACCAATTCAATGATAAACCTCCCATTTTCAACATTGATAGCCCAAGACGGAACTACTGACTGTAATGAAAAGATTATTTCACAAATACGTTCCTTCTACATACATATACTTTTGTAATAAAAGTGTGCGTTTCTTTTTGCACTGAGTGTGTACATGTAATTGTCATTTATAAACCATGTAAATATGAAGAGTGCACATGTCATGTACACACAGCGTAGAACCTGTTCAGAGGACTCCTAAAAGAGTTTGAACTGTTTGCCATTTTGCCATATCGTATTGTTAAAAACACCCCTAAATATGTTTAGATCCAGATGAGATACAGGGCAATTTGATGCTACTAAGACATGAATATTTTAGGTTTTGAAATACCTGGTGCCCTGCTTCTGCACACAGTTTCCGTGTACAGGCAAAATACGTGTCACGTGTTCTATTTTTTTCGCCATTTCGGTGTCATTCTTTTTAACCTTTTAATCAATATACATGTATACGCATTTTTACGCTTTTGATTAATTCCTCCACTGAAAAATTCCAAATGTGCAACAAAAGAAATAGTTCCTATACCCTAGCAGACGGTAGCTTATAACATGTCGAAAGTAAAGCAGAATGGGCTTTACTTTCAAAATGCTTCTAGTAGTCACGTGTCTTCAAAACGAAAAAACAGTCTATGGGGCAATGGGTCAACTGTGATTTTCAGATGATAACGGAGATGCCCCTGGTACGGAGCACCTGTTTTACGTGAACCTGGACACTATCACCAACTCTCGCTGCCGTAATTTGATGGGCTGGAACAGTGTCTATAACACAAACCTGTGTGCCGGCGCAATACAAGGCGGGGGCAAAGACTCGTGCCAAGTACGTCATTAGTCACGTGATATAGTGCGACAGAAGTTACGATGTCCATTTTGAACAAACGTTAACGTTAATATGCGATATGCAATATAAAGAACGGTTCTTAAAGTTGTTGACATTATGGTTGGGTATTGAACAGTCGCCGAGAATACAGTGGAGAATCTGTTATTCTTTCCCAATAAACGCGCTTACGTTAAAACTATTATTTGCAGTGCAAACAGTTTGGAGCCAGATCAGACGCCGGGTAACCCGGCGTCTCATCAGGCTCCAAACTGTTTGCCACCAAGATAAACATTAATTATCAGAATTGTCCAAAAGTTGTTCTTTTCTACGTTTTAGTGCTTTGCGTTTGCGTACGTTTGCGTTTAAACGGGAAAGAATAACAGATTCTCCACTGTACAACAATGATTGCGACTGTTCCCCTAATACAGTGGAGAATGTGTTATTCTTTCCCAATAAACGCGTTTACGCTAAAACTTTTATTTGCAGTGCAAACAGTTTGGAGCCAGATCAGACGCCGGGTAACCCGGCGTCTGATCAGGCTCCAAACTGTTTGCCATCAAGATAAACATTAATTATCAGAATTGTCCAAAAGTTGCACTTTTCTACGTTTTAGTGCTTTGCCTTTGCGTACGTTTGCGTTTAAACGTGAAAGAATAACAGATTCTCCACTGTAAGACAAGTATGCCCAATTTTTCTCTGCTGCAATATCATCTGCTTTTTTTGCTGTAAATTGTTGTTTGCTGTTGTTTTTTCTCAAAGTAACATATTTTGAAGAAATTCAATGACAAGTGACAAACGGTTTGAATCCAGATAAGACGCCGCATTAAGCGGCGTCTTATATGGATTCAAACTGTTTGCACTTTAATTGGATTTAGTTTCCCTCCCTACACCTACTCCATCGGAACAACACACAGTCGTTATCTCCCATTGGGTGTTGTTGTAAAAAAAGTAGCACTGTACAAGAATACTTTCTTTTCAATTACTTTTATACATACAGTTGCTTATATACAGATATCTCGAACTCGGTTAGGTCGAACATTACCCGTGCCACGTTTTAACTTTGAAATACGGGTATGTTTGACTTAACCGAGCATGATATAATGCAATTCATGTGTCGACAAATCGGATAGGTTGAATTAAACGAGTTCGAGATATCGAAAGTCGACTGTAAATACTTTCTTTTCAGTTGTTATAAATTATACTTTCTTTTGAAGGGGGATTCTGGTGGACCTTTAGCGTGCCATAAAAATGGATTGTGGGTTGTGGCGGGCGTGGTCAGCTGGGGAGATGGGTGTGGTGAGAGCATGAGCCCTGGGGTGTACACCAGAGTGACGTCATACCTCTCCTGGATTCACCAGAAAATGCAGTATTAATTCAGTATTATGGTCTATTGGTTTGAGAATAAATAAGGTCTATTACTATTAAACATAGTTGTGGTCATACAACCAATCTATTCAATATGTTAAGTGTCCGTCTAAAGACCCAAAACCTCCACAAACCTTCCCAAACAACTTACAGGGCTGCCATTTCTCCGGATTTTTTCTAAATCTTCGGATTTTTTTCTAGTACATGGTCACTTAAAACAGGCTGAAAGTAAAGCAGAATGCGCCTTAAGGCGCATTCTGCTTTACTTCCAGTCTGCTTTAAGTAGTCACATGCAAACAAAACTAGAAATAGGCTATGGGGTAAAGGTACGATTTGTAAAATCGCACTTGAAATAGGCCAATTTGGAAATCTTAGGATTTTTCATGTCAACTTATGGCAGCCCTGAACTTAAAATACCCAATTTATTTTAGATCATTAATATCTAATAAAATGAAGCTGATAAATGGCGAATTTAAGCTCAATTAATGAAATAAATGTTAAAATTAAATCTACGATATATTTTTTTCATTAAAGGGGAGCAACTCGTACAAAACTTAAGAACATGGTTAAATACAGTTAACACCAGCACCAAAGGGAAGTACGTGTAACTGTATATAGCTATGTTCTTACGTTTTGTACGAACTCTTTTTACTGTTTATTTTCTTTCAATACATTATATAAGTTTAAAGACATCATTTAAAAGCTTTATTTGATTAGATATATATAGGATATTACATGAGTGTTGATAATTTATTGGATTTATTAAACGAGTCTTTTAGAAAACGATAAAAACGAGGCTTTGCCGAGTTTTTATCGTTTTCTAAAACGACGAGTTTGATAAATCCAATAAATTATTAACACGAATGTTATATTCTTTTTACAACAAAACCTAGAAATGTTATTTATTACAGCCTTTGAGGTCAAGTGAATGCTAAGCGCGATATAAGTAGATCTATACAGGAAAAAAGTTGTTCCAAATTAACCCCGTTCACTAGCTTAATGCTTATGTTGTTATATGTATTAATAAACACTTTCATGTAGATCTAATATTGATTAATTACACCAAAAATCTATAAATTGAATCTACATGATGGAATGAAGACGTTGGAAATCAGACGCGCATAGAACGCATTTTAACGATTTCACAAGTAAACAACATCGTGGCGTACCTCATTTGCATAGTTATATAACTAGTTATATACATGTATGACATTTAAACAACGGGTGTTGTTCAACGCTCACGCCGTCTGTTATGTTATAACAAGAAATTGTAGTAGTGTGGGTTTTGAAGTGGTTTGGGGAGGTTTAAGGTCTTTAGACGGACCACTCGCGGCTGATGTTTTGCTTCACATGCAGCAGCATGCTTTATATGTGATTCAGACGTTTTATGAAATGACTGGAACAACCTTCAACTCTTCAGGGCTGCCATTTCTCCGGATTTTTCCTAAATCTCCGGATTTTTTCCCCAATACATGGTATCTAAAAGCAGGCTGAAAGTAAAGCAGAATGCGCCTTAAGGCACATTTTGCTTTACTTTCAACCTGATTTAAGCATCACGTGTCTTAAAAATTAGAAACAGACTATGGGTTAAAGGTATAATCAGGAAAACCGGGCTTGAAAAATTAAAAAAATTGAAATCTTAGGATTTTTGTTACCAACTTATGGCAGGCCTGACTCTTCACTGCCAACAGCACAAAAGGTGACAACAGTTTGGGTCTTGATCAGATACAGTGTTAGCCAGGGCTGCCATTTCTCCGGATTTTTTCCTAAATCTCCGGATTTTTCCCCAGTTCATGGTAGCTTAATGCAGGCTGAAAGTAAAGCAGAATGCGCCCTAAGGCGCATTCTGCTTTACTTACAGCCTGCTTGAAGTAGTCGCATGTCAACAAAACTAGAAACAGGCTATGGAGTAAAGGTAGGATTCTTAAAATCGCACTTGAAAAATGCAAATTTGGAAATCTTAGGATTTTTCATGTCAACTTATGGCAGCCCTGGTTAGCAGTGTCTGATCAAGATCAAACCTGCTTGACACTCATATCAACATTTCGTCAGTCAAAACAGCCTTCAATATGACTCTTTGTAGACGACTCTACAAATGCAAACAATATTATGGTGGTAAGAGAGTTAAAGCAGAAGATGACACTTACAGTGGAGAATCTGTTATTCTTTCCCAATAAACGCGTTTACGCTAAAACTATTATTTGCAGTGCAAACAGTTTGGAGCCAGATCAGACGCCGGGTAACCCGGCGTCTGATCAGGCTCCGAACTGTTTGCCACTAAGCTTTAGATAAACAAGAATTATCCGAATTGTCCAAAAGTTGTTCTTTTCTACGTTTTAGTGCTTTGCGTTTGCGTAGGTTTGCATTTAAACGGGAAAGAATAACAGATTCTCCACTATAGCAGGGAAAGTGTTAAACCATTTCACAAGAAATCTAAATTGGCAAACTTCATATCACACTGTATTGTATAGTAATAAAAACAAGGCAACTTAAAACAATTGTTTATTCTAAATCCATTCATATTCATAACGATATTTCACCATTTCTAATACTACATTTTAATTGCTAAACAGCCATTTTCAAGTTTTAAAGCTGATTGAAAGTAAAACGATTTGTGACTTTAAGTACTCCATAACCTGTTTCTATTATTGAATAATAACAAACTACTTGAAGCATGATGTTACTTTCAACCTGCTTTAAGGGGTCACCTATTTTAAAATCTAGAAACAGGCTATGGGGTAATGGTATAAAGTCAGTTGAAAATAAAACAGAATGCCCTATTCCGTACTTCCTGCTTTACTTTATGTCTTCGTTTAGCAACCATCTGCTAGTATATAGGAATATTTCATAGATCATTATTTATTTCACGTGTAACTTAATTTATAATCAAATGATTTTATATAGTGATTTCCGACAACTAATTTGCTTTTAAATTATCAGAGAAAATAAACAATTGAAATAAAAATAATGGAGGGCCTCATACAGTGGAGAATGTGTTATTCTTTCCCAATAAACGTGTTTATGCTAAAACTATTATTTGCAGTGCAAACAGTTTGGAGCCAGATCAGACGCCGGGTAACCCGGCGTCTGATCAGGCTCCAAACTATTTGCCACCAAGATAACAAGAATTATCAGAATTGTCAAAAAGTCGTTCTTTTCTACGTTTTAGTGCTTTGCGTTTGCGTACGTTTGCGTTTAAACGGGAAAGAATAACAGATTCTCCACTGTAGCCCATCTTTTACAAAGCTTAACTCTGAAAAGTAACTACAGTGACCCCTCCCTTCAACGGCCTCTGAACAACGATTCTCTCCTTACAACAACGCACACTTGTCACTGTTCCACAAACAAAACAATTACAGTTAAACCTCTCTATTACGACCACTAAATTATGTTAATTATTAGGGTGTTTACGATAGGTGACCGCTTAAAGCGTTAGGGTTATGAGCTTTCTGTCTCACTGTCACCTTGCTTTAAGCTGTCACCTGTCTATTATACAACCAATTAGCCTTCTTTTTAATGGTCGCAATAGCGAGGTTTTACTGTATGTAATTAACCAGTTCTCTCCTGAAATATCCCCTGCTTAGAAGTTAAAAGTGTCTTCTGTTTTTTTTTCTCAAAGTCACATATTGGACATTAGCACAAAGATGAGTGACATACAGATCAGACGCCATGTTACATGGCATTCAAGCTGTTTGCAAATGTAAGCCAATTTCACTCCATACAACACACAAAACCAGTGTCTCCCATTGAGTGTTGTTGTAGTGAGGGAGCACTGTTTTGTACTTAGCTCCTTCTGCTGCTAAATAAACTGTTGAGCTCTGAAAGACTCACTGGTTAGGAACTTGGTTACAGTGGGGCGAGGGTCCTCACGACAGGTGGTATAGGGGTCATTTTGAAAAATATTTCAGAGTCATGACTCTTTCTCGCGTGTACATGTAAAAACATAATCGTTCAGCGAGTTTACACAGCCTCATGGCAAGGATTCTTCATAAAAACGTGGTAAGAGCTTTTGGCTTCCTTTTAAGAAAATACTTAAAGTCGCCTGCGTTAGACTTCATGTGAATATAGGAAATAAAAGCAAGAGATTCCCTCTGCCTACATGTAGATGCACATATTTTTGTTATAAATTGAATTTACGTAAGCATTGTGTTAATTGCAGCATTTAACACAATAAGATAATCTATTTGTTCGTGTTTTTATAATATTGAAGCATATTTTTCAAAGATATATGTCCGATTTTTAAAGTAATCTGAAGTTTGGTGCTACTTATGACTTATCAATGTGATGTAGAGGTTACAGGTCCCTGTCGACTGTTTAATAAGTGGTACAGGTTCTTCTTTACAGTGTTACTGAGTCTTCAGGAATCTCGAAAAGAACGAGATTTTGTTTGAAGACTCGAGTTTACTCGATATAAGCCTGGATATTGAAGTAGATGATAATAACAACACCAGCAGCCGGACCCCCGTAATAATGTCGTAAACGCAGAAGAAAAAGCAGTTTCTGTGTAAAGAATATCAGTACATGACCAGCAGTTCAGACATTCTTTAACAGCATAAACAAACCCCTGTGGGAAGGTATTGAATTATTCTAGAACTATTCCAGAATGATTTCTTGAATATTCATGAACAATTCTAGAAGCGGCCATTTAACGTTCATGAATATTCTGAAATAGTTCTAGAAAGTTGATGTTTTAGAACCATTGTTCTAGAATTACAAAAGTTCTTGAACTTCTTTTGTTTCGAATGTGACACATGCGGAGCAGAACTTGATTTGAAAGCCTCGCTCATTGAACATGTCAAAGACAAACATGGACCAAAGAATCTGATCTTTCTTTGTGGAAAATTGTTTTCAGCCCGTCGTTTGGACGACACCAGAAAAAAATGCAAGTTTACCCTTTGAGAATTGAAATTGCTCTAGTCCTTACATGACTTATTAAGGCGGTAGTGGCCCAATGGTTAACACCTTGGGTCGTGAGTTCGATCCCCCGCCGGACCAGCGGTCTGACTAGGGGATTTTTCTGAATCCCCAATGATGTACAGGAATGTCCTTGAGCAAGACATGTACCGCGAATTGCTCCTCTCCACCCAGGGGTTAAAATGGGTACCTGTGAAGGGTCTGAGTCGGTACTGCGGCTGCATTTGACTGCGCCATATGTTAGCAGTGCTCATAGACAAGATGGCTCGATGATCAGGGGAGTATATGAACAGTCGGCTGAGCGGTCATTCGGACTGAAAGTAGACTTTAACTTGGTATATTACTTTTTTATTATTATAAAACTTTGAAAAGTTGATAATATGCACGAGTTCTGGTGCGGTTCGATCCGATTCCTGGAGGAAGATCTATAACGCATTCTGATTTATACATTTAATAGACTAACAGTCGTATTTGCAAACAGTTAAGATCCTGGTGTGGCGCCAGCTTTCTCGATGTCTCACCAGGGTCAAACTCGAAAAAAGAATCTCTAAGATAGTCTAACAATTATGATTTGATTCAGACACAGATTTGTTCAGCTTCTCATTCGAATCAAAGCTGTTTATCTGTGCTTGTGCGGTCAGGGTAAAGCAGTGAACGGGTTTAGTTTAGATTTGATATATGACGAATCGTTTTGCACATGTGATATATTTGTTTGAGAAGTAGTTGACAAGTTTATTAGTTGAACTTAGAAATTGACCAACTTATTATGTAAATTTGCATTAAAAACAGTACAAATAGTCGAAATCTGGACCAGAGTCCTCCTGTGGCAAGATATGAGACTTGCCTATTAGGATGACTGTACCTTGAAAACCATGTTTAAACTAAAGCAGGCTTTCAGTGTTTGCATTATGTACTATACTTTGATTGACAAGTCATGTAATGGAATGAGATTACCATACCACAATTTTGCAGATTCTTCTTTTATTACTTGTACTGGTTATTTTTTGCCTTTGGAGTTGTTCTAAATGTAACATTATTTCAGTGATCGATTTTGAGATATTTGCAAGTATATAATTTTTATTTATTTTTTAAGAGTTTGGTTTCCATTGTGTTAAAAAATACAGTGACAGAATCTTTGAAACTGACTACTTTTCATTATTTTTGTATCGTCAAGTAGTGTAAACTATTTCGAAATGATTAAATATGACGATGGTTCTTTTCATATGATAAAATAATATCAAGTTGGCCCTAACCGAACGCAATAATATGTAATAATTACAGTAAATATAATTTACAACCACTAAAAGGAAGGCTAATTGGTTGTTTAAAAGACAGGTGACAGCTTAAAGCAGTGAGAAGGGTAAAGGACCCCTTGCAAAACATGCACTTTAGATTCATTCTCTCTCAAACAAAACAAAAATGTCGATAAGAACCTGTAACCCTTTATTACATGTCGTCAGAGAACCTGTAACACTCTCTGTTAGACTCTGTAACCTTATGCGTCACATAACAAACTAGTAAATTTCATTAATATATTATACTATTAATGCGAGTCTCTTGCATAGATGTTATTTGAGTATTAATCTTGCCAGAAACTATAACGAGCATTAAATACAGGCGAATTTATACAGTAATTCTACAAGAATTGATCGTTGTGTACAAGAACCTTGATTTCGACGGCCTTCAATTGACTATTCCAGCCATGAATTCCATAAACAGAACAAAATAAGCATATACGACGCTTGGAAAAACATCAGACTATATGGTGACAATTCAGTTTTACAGCGTTTTTAGCAGTTTAGCCTTAAAATCACATCTTTGGTGTTCACTTCAACATGACTGATTTTGCTTCACGAAAGCACTCTGAAACATGTATAGGTAGGACTCCGATACCACCTGTCGTGAGGACCCTCGCCCCACTGTAACCAAGTTCCTACCCAGTGAGACTACTCTTTCAGAATTTTGAGACAAAACTTGAATAATGAGAAAGAGAACAAACTAACTAAGAGAATAAATGGCGACAGTTAGATGAGCGGTCATGGACTAGGAAGGCGAAATATGAATTTACAGTAAAACAATTAGACAGGGCTGCCATAAGTTGATCAAATAAAATCCTAAGATTTCCAAGTTTTCAAGCCTGATTACTTAACCCATTACCCCATAGCCTGTTTCTAGTTTTGAAGATATGTGACAACTTAAAGAAGGTTGAAAGTAAAGCAGAATGCGCCTTAAGGCGCATTCTGATTTACTTTTAGCCTGCTTTAAGCTACCATCTGCTAGGATAAAAATCCCAAGATCTCAGAAAAATTTCGGAGAAATGGCAGCCCTGATTCGAGACAAAATGGCGACTTTTGAGAGTTTGAGTGTCAATGATGAGTTTTGCAGGCTTTACTGGCTGCTTGTGAACAAAGTTCCAAATAAGGGGAGTTTTTTCAAAAACTGAAATCTTCATTTCTGCATAAAATTCTATGGTGTCACAACTCATTAGAATCGTCTCAAAGAGACGATTCTAATGAGTACTAACACCATAGGATTTGGTGCTGAAATCAGTGAGAAAATGTTAGATTTGTTCATTTAAAAACCTCTTATCTAGAGTCCTGTTGTGTGGAAGTGAATACTCCATTCATTGTCATCGTATTCGTACAATGTCAACTTCAACCAATCAAAGCTCTGGAGAAAACTCTCCAAGTAGTCTTCTCCACACTCCTCCCTCAGCTCTGTAAATGTTACCCCGAATAGTTTTATAGTCACTTGGCGTTTTGTCTGGGAAAGTCCGCGAGCAAAGTCACGCAGTGACGTCACTGATAATGTAACATACCACAGCTCAATCTTCTCCAGACAGTGTGGCAAAGACTGCAGATTATCTACATACATGGATCTAAGAGTGAAGTCTTTAAGTTGAGTCATAGCAGACCAATCTATCTTAGTTCTACACTTGTCATCGTGTTCTGTACAGTATAAGCTACTTAGTTCTAACTGACTAATGTTGGTTGACTGGGACAAGTTGTGCAATGTTTGTTCTCTATGTTTATGTGCCAGTTTAACCTTATGAAGTTCAACCTTCTCCAAACAGCGTGGCAAAGACGGTAGATTATCTAAAGAAATGGACCAGAGAGTAAGTTCCCGAAGCGGAGTCGTAGCAGAAAAATCTATCTGAGCTCCACACTCGCCGTCATGGTCTGTACAGCATAACTTAACCAGTTCTAAATGTCTAATGCCTGGGGACTGGCATAAGCTGTTCAATATTTGTTCTTTATGTTTATGTGTCAGTTTAAACCCTCCAGACAGCTTAAGAGCCATCAAAGATTTGCTAATACTGTTACATATAGCGGTTACTAACTTATATGAGGCTGTAATCTCAGTCCACAGGTACAGGGCTGTGAGTGTGTCCCAGTTGTTATCTACTAGAGCTGTCACTGTACTGTCAGGTATATAGGAGTACCAGGGATCATATAGAAATAGTCTCTGCAGTGAGCGACATTGTTCAAACTGACCTGTTATAGCTGCCAACTTAGCAGTGTCAATGTCATCAGCCCCTATGTACACAGACTTGACTTTGGACATGTCAGAGCAGAACACCAACCGTTCAACATCATGTACATTACGCCTATAGAAGTCCTGAAGACAAATATTCTCATACTGGTGACCATTATTGATACCTTCTAATACACAGTCAGACACACATCTCTGTATGTCGCATATCAAACTGTCATAGTTACTATAAAGGCTTCTGTCTACAGTCTGTCTGTATGTGTTAACTCTCTCGTCAGCATTAACAACATGACCCAAATGTTCTAACAACTGTCTTGTCATGTCAGGTTCCATTCCAGCAACAAACAACCACACCTGATTCATTTCTAACATGGTCTCTACTGAATTGCACAATTGTTTTTCTTCTTTCAGAATGTCTTCAGCCTTGTCGTTAGTTACTAAATACAAAGCTGCAAGACACTCTTGTACCTTTTTATGTAAGAATGAAAACTTTTTATATTTCCCTGTACGATTGCCATAATCCTTACATTGAGACAAAATGCCACAATGTAAGCAGAGTTTAATATTTAAGGGAGAAATGCCAAATATTTCCAACTTTGAGCTCCTGAAGACTAAAGCTGCTTCCTTTTGTGTTTTAAATAAAGCTTTATAAGCCAGTTTTGCTAAACAGTGGAGTAACTCTGCATAAGTTTGGCAATAATCTTTGGTACTAAAGCATTATGGGAGCTTTTTTGGTGTTGCTACAGCTGTAATTGAACATTTTAAGATTTCCTCAGGAAGATTTTTCTCAGAACGTTCAAACATCAGCTCCAGCATACTACAGTACAATTATAACTGTGATTTGCCAAAGTCTTTACCGGCATGCCACAATGTGATCAACTGTATAAGGAGAACTGGCACAGTTAAAAAATCTTCAAGCTCTTTTTTTTCTACTTCATCATAAAACTCAGAAACGAGTTGTTCAGCTTTTGATTTTTGATCTAGATTATTTAATATTTTTTGTGCTAGCTCTTTTGACGAATCTTCGCCAATGCCACTCAGCTCTATATGTTTATCTCTATCGTCATTTTTAGAGCGATTACATCGTATTTCCAACTACGTGCAGTTGTTAGAAAGACACATTTTTTATTTGCAATATTTCTGCCAGGAATGTGTTTGTTTATACCGTGGCACTTCTTCACATCATCTGGACATGACCACTCATCCAAACCGTCTAGAACGATCAAACATCTCTCTGTTTTAAGTATGTCAGATATACTGACAGGCATTGGGAAATTATATAATAACTGATCCTGGATCATGTCCTCAACGTGGTATGTTCTCTCTGAGTCTCTTAAATCAATGTGAAACAAGAACCTAAAAGATGCTAACACTTTCAGGTCATCAGAGGAAACATTCTCATTTGGAATATTCTGAACTGCTTTACACCAGTGAAGAAACAGCTGATTACAAAAAGTCAGGGCTCCAGATAAGAGGTAGTTTTTTCAACAAATCCCACATTTTCTCACTATTTTTGGCACCAAATCCTATGGTGTTACTACTCATTAGAATCGTCTCGAAGAGACGATTCTAATGAGTAGTGACACCATAGGGTTTAATTCAGAAATAAAGATTTTAGTTTTTGAAAAACCACCCTTATCTGGTGCTCTGAAAAGTTGTTTTACCCTTCCCAGCATCCCCCGTAATGTAAATGTTTTCACACAACCCAGTTTTAGACGAGAAAATCCCTTCGTAGGATAATTTGGAAGATGTCTTCTCTTTCACCTCTGCCAACATTCCTTGATCATTTACAGTGGAGAATCTGTTATTCTTTCCCGTTTAAACGCAAACGTACGCAAACGCAAAACACTAAAACGTAGAAAAGTACAACTTTTGGACAATTCTGATAATTCATGTTTATCTTGGTGGCAAACAGTTTGGAGCCTGATCAGACGCCGGGTTACCCGGCGTCTGATCTGGCTCCAAACGGTTTGCACTGCAAATAATAGTTTTAGCGTAAACGCGTTTATTGGGAAAGAATAACAGATTCTCCACTGTATCTCCATGACGAACTTTGCCGATGGCTGAACATACATTTGAGAGAGATATACTCCCTCTGAAGACACAGGGTTCTCCCAAAACTTCCTTTTCCCGTAAATGTGTATCAGGTGCTGCTGAAGATCTGAAAAGACATCGGTTGTTTGATTTAGCCAAAGTACAGCGATGAGTTCAGTTATAAAATCGATGGCCGTTATTGGCCATCAATTGTATGTTGGCTACCAGCGGTGAGTTCAGTAAAAAAAAATTATGTCCGTCGTTAGCCATCGATTGCAAGTTGGCTACCTGTCTGAAATGCAGTAGAGAAAACATTATTCTTCCGTTCAAATGCAAACGCATTGCAGTGAAATACAGAAAATGACAACTTCTTGACAATTCTGACAGTGACTACCAATTTAAATCTGAGTTGCAAACACTTTGGAGCCTGATTAGATGCTGGGTAACCCGGCGTCTGATCTGAATAGAAGTAATAGTTTTAGCCTTAACGCCGTTACATGTATTTGGAAAGAATACGTTTTCTCTACTGTACTCTGCACAGGGGGCACAAACTGCTTACCTTAAAGGCAAACAGTGGCAACTGAACACGCTATTTAATTAATGCTGAGAATAACAAGAATGCAAGAATGGCCCTTAATCGCTCACCTGACCATGGTGACATTAAGATAGTGACAAATGCTAACACAGCATGTATTGTCCGAATTTTCTGACCTGTCAGACTTATTTTTAGAACAGAATAGCTAATAATGGTAAATAGGTTTCTACTTGAGATAAGTATGATGCTCGTACAGCAGGAGACCGCTGCGCTAACTTTACTGACATTTTGATATTTCCCAATAAACGCATTTATATACTAAAACTATTATTTTCATTGCAAACCGGTTGGTAATCCGGCGTCTGATCAGGCTCCAACCTGTTTGCTACTCAGATTAAAAATATAGTTAAAATTCTAAAAGTAAATTCCCACAGTTTAGTGCATATTGTTTGCGTTTAAACAGGAAAGAATAATGTATCCTCTACTGTACATTACGCACAAAAATTACAGCTATCCCTATCTCTAACTGGATGTAGAGAAAACACATCCCTTTTAAAGTTTTAGAATTTTCCAATCTAAAAATAACTCTGACAGGTCAGAAGAAAACACTAATATCAACTCTGAAATGTACTTTGTTATTGTATGTAAACCTGTAAGTATACTCATAAAGAACATTTGAAGACTGTATGAGAAACTCTAATGAGTAGTAACTACAGTGTTCCCTATCTACAACTGCCCTCCAACAACGACTCCCTCCTTACAACGACCCTAACGGCTGTTCCCCAAACAAGACAAAATGTTTAACACTTTTACTGCTGCAATATCGTCTGCTTCTAATTGTCGTCTGCTGTTTCTTCGCAAATTTACATTTTGATGGAATAATTATAATGACGGTCTACAAACAGCTGGTAATTACGCTATTCCTACAGTGGAGAATCTGTTATTCTTTCCCGTTTAAACGCAAAATACTAAAACGTAGAAAAGTGCAACTTTTGGACAATTCTGATAATTCATGTTTTTCTTGGAGGCAAACAGTTTGGAGCCTGATCAGACGCCGGATTACCCGGGAAAGAATAACAGATTCTCCACTGTACCCATTTACGCGTTAATCTATGCTTAAGAAACGCATAGTGAACGGTTAACGAACAGTTAATACCTAACGATTTTAACGCGTTTAAAAACATTAATAAACGATTATACCAATGCAGTCTCGACTAAGGGATCCGTCGGCTAAATGATGACCCTTTTCATCCGGGCTCTTTTAAACGCGTAAAGAATCGGCTAGGAAACGCGTTTAATGAAACGGATAATAAACGCATAAGAAACGCGTAAAGTGAGTAGGAATAGCGTATTTACCACTGTATCTGGAGCCCTGTTATGGACACGTGACATGATTTTACAGTAGGCAAATGAGTAGATCAATGTTAAAGTGTCCTGGAAGTCTATTGTTACACTCTGTAATCCCATGATATATCCAAAACATCAGCTTTGGTAATTCTAGGTGATAATTTAGTAAAAGAGGGTTAGGGATATACTCGCATTTACCTTGAAAAGGTTTGCTTGTCGGCGTCGATACTTTAAGCTTCTGATGTTTTAACGACTTGAGCAAAGCACAAAATGCTGATGAATCACAGTGGCTTTGTCCTGAAAAGCAATGCAGATATTTATCTGAACAGGTCAATGTATAGTACAAACGGTAGATCTTTTGACCTCTGTGACCTTGACTCAACATATGCAGGGCTCCAGATAAGAGGAGGTAAATTGAACATATCCAACATTTTCCAACTAATTTCAGCACCAAATCCTATGGTGTTACTACTCATTAGAATCGTCTCAAAGAGACGATTCTAACGAGTAGTGACACATTAGGATTTAATGCAGAAATAAAAATTTTAGGTTTTGAAATACTACCCTTATCTGGAGCCCTGATATGGCAACACACACACCATGTATGAAGGGTGAATTAGTTATAGCTCAAAAGTTATTTCCAACCTATAGGTTGCAAACAAATTTGAAACACACATATTCAAGTTCCTCTTATTTAGAGCAATGGTTCACATCAGGGTCAAAGGTTGTTGCCATTCTAATATTTGATTTTTTAATCTCTGTAACCTTTTTGTTTGATCTGACATGCCCCAAACATGCATACTCATATACAGTGAAACCCATCTATAGAGTTACATGTACTTGGTTTCGGATCTTAGTACAAATTGTTTATTTAATATGGCCACCTAATGCAAAGCCGAATAAGGATTCTTAGCCCAAAAAGGGTTCCATATATACTTGCTTTACACATTAATCCTTGTCTTTCAGTATAGAAGAGAATTTGAGCATAGTTAAATTATTCCTCGGCTGAAGAAAATAGTTCAGTTTTTAAACTAAAAAAATATATTGAAAGATTTTTTTTTCTAAATCCTAACAGATGTTAGCTTAAAGTAGGCTGGAAGTAAAGCAGAATGCGCCTTAAAACGCATTCTGCTTTACTTTCAACCTGCTTTAAGTACCCACTTTTCTTCAAAACTAGAAACAGGCTATGAGGTAAAGGGTTAAGTATATCCCAACTTCAGTTACGGACCTACACGACAAAAGTGCTGGTAAACTTACATGTGTACAATCAATTTTACCATGGCTCAAGATAAGCAGGAGTAAAATAAACAAATCCAACATTTTTTCACCTGTTTCAGCTCCAAATCCGATGGTGTTACTACTCATCAGAATTATCTGGAACAGACGATTCTAATGAGTAGCGACACTATAGGGTTTAATGCAGAAATAAAGATATTAGTTTTTGAAATACTCCCCTTATTTGGAGCTCTGGTTTTACCTTCATTAGGTGAATCATGCAGTCTTCTTTCAGTTGATTCCAGTTCCTGAAGTAATTCCTGCTGTCCAGTGGATGCTATTCCTTCTTTGAAGATTACGTAATTCCTAGGACTCCCACGTATCATGTCCCTAATTGCTCTATTTTTTCTATCCGAGGGTTTTCTTTCATCCTAGATAAACAACAAGAGTACCGTGAATGGTAAATGATGTGCAATCTTGACACACGAAGAAAGTGAAAGTGAAATATATGGTAAATGAACCTGATAGTTTTATCTTTGAGTTTCAACCCTAATCAAAACAAATTTTAGTCCTAATCAATTCGAATGTAAAGACATTAATGATTATCATGTAAGCAGTATATGAATAAGACCTACTCCAGTATATCTAAATCAGAGCTTCAGATACAAGGAGTAAACTGCACAAACCCAACATTATTTTAGCATCAATCCTATGGTGTTACTACTCATTAGAATCGTCTCTTCGAGACGATCCTTAATAAGTAGTGACACCATATAGGGTTTAAAGCAGAAATAAAGCTTTAAGTTTTTTAAATACCCCGCCCCTTATCTGGACCCCTGTCCAAATTAATAAAGGACAAACCACTCTGGTCACAATGGTCTGACCTTACCAATATTTTGTCCTATTTAACCCTTTCCCCAATAGAAGCGCCTTTTAGCAATTATGATATATTCCTCCGCTAAAGAAAATAGTTCCAATTTAATCAGTCATGAATATATGTTATAGGGAATATTTTCTATATTCTAACACAGGATAGCTTAAAGCAGGCTGAAAGTAAAGCAGAATGCGCCTTCAGGCGCATTCTGCTTTACTTTCAACCTACTTTAAGTAGTCAACTATCTTCAATACTAGAAAAAGGCTATCAGGTAAAGGGTTAAGGATATCTATACTCATATACATTGTGTGCAAGCAAAATTAGTATAGATTAAGAACTGTAGGTGCAAGAGTGTAAACACTTTTATGAGTTATGGCCATTGTGCTGGAACAGCAGATGCAAGTTTTATAGAAAATTTAAACATAGATACGCTCCTTCTTGTTTATATTGGGTTGTGGACCTGTTTAAAATATACTTGAATTAAATTTGCAAACAGTGTAGACACTGATAGGAACCCTCTGATCAAGGTATGCACTGTTTGATTATTTAGACCAGTACTTATTAAACTACCTAGAATTCCAAATAGACTGGTTCATGCTTTGGTGAATAAATGATCCACAAGGGAACCTAAAAAGACATAAGAGTTACTTAGTGTTGAAACAGTTAATGTGGAAGCGTGCACCTACCTTTAATTCTCGTATATCTCGTATCTTCCTGTGTGTTGCTTCCCCGAGGATATTGCGCTGCACAAAGATATCTAATAGTCTATCTGGTTCTAATTTGTCAACAATAGCAGGGTTCCAGATAAGAGGGAGTAAACTGCACAAATTCAACATTTTCTCACTTATTTTAGAACCAAATCCTATGGTGTTACTACTCATTAGAATCGTCTCTTTGAGACGATTCTAATGAGTAGTGACACCATAGGGTTTAAAGCAGAAATAAAGATTTTAATTTCTGAAATACCCCCCTTATCTGGAGCCCTGCAATAGCTACTATTGCTGCATCCAACACATTCTTCACAAAGTCGGGGTAAACTGAAATGGACTCAAAAAGGCCTAGTGAAACTATACACTCAGTGCAAAAAGTAACGCACACTTTTATTACAATATTATCTGTATGTAGAAGGAACGTATTTGTGAAATAATCTTTTCATTACAGTCAGTAGTTCCGTCTTGGGCTATCGATGTTGAAAATGGGAGGTTTATCATTGAATTGGTATCATCACAACCTGTACAAATCGGTGCGGTGTTTTCAACAGGCACTAGTTAACTCTTTCGCTGCCAAATTAATTGTGAGTTTTTTATTCCACCACCGTTTCATTGTCGTCTGCTTCAATTTTGTTGTTTGCAAGATCGTTTCAAAGTAATATTCAAAGTAGTATGACTTAAAGTATATCTATACGAGTGTCAAACAGTTTGGATCCTGATCAGATGCCGCGTTACGCGGCGTCTGATCAGGATCCAAACTGTTTGAAAACGCGCCTTTTGACGTCATTAAGAGTGAAAGGGTTAAAAGACAGCACAGTAATTTTAAGTATATGTTTTTCTAAACTTGTTGCAGAATTAAACTGATCTTGAGATATGGTGTTAGTATCTTAAAAAAATTTCTTAATCTGCGCCTGAGCACAATGTGCATTTCTTTTTGTACTCAGTGTATAAGCTAATGTCATGGATTGGTCATGCTTTTTTTAATCAATGGTCGTATTCGAATCAGGGCAACTATCGCGTTAGTTGGAATAGTTGTCAACAAGTTCTATTCGAATCAACACTTGATGTTTTCCGTTGACAAAATGTTGTCAAACCCTAAATTCGAGCGTTGATTTAGTCACGTGACCACGTTTATACCACGTGATTAGTGTCACTAGATAAAACAAACATAAAGACTCTCTCAATTAATCGAATGGATCCAGATCACATGGCATTATATGCGTATATAAAAATTGGGAGCATTACGACTGTTTTAACTGGTGTTTGATTCATTTCCATTCGTCCGGAAGTACAAAGTTTTCGTTGACTACAATTTCTATTCGAGTCGGGCCAAAATCGTTGACATCAGTAAATCTTCGCGCGTTTGCTCCGCCCACTTTTCGTTGACAAAAAACTTGATGATTCGAATACGACCATTGATCGGGCATACTTTTTTTTTTTATCATGGATTGGTTTTGATATTTATAATGGTTACTGGACGTTTCGCTAGCCTACCCTGTTGCGTTCGCGCCTGTCAGTTCGCTACCCAGGGTGTTTTTACCCTGGACGTTTCGCTACCCATACATTTTTGCTACCTCAAAATTGTTATTACCAAACTACATGTAATATATAATTTTTTGTACTTATCGTAAGTTTAGTTACCCTAAGTACTTTAAATTCAGCGTAATATACGAGCATTTAAACAATTAAATTAAAAAGTTTAATGATCTGAAAGTTGCAGTTGAAAATGAAATTAGCAGTTGTCAATTTTGCAAGGCGCTTCTGGAATTTTAACTTTATGCCATGACGTTTCTTTGTGTGATACAGATCAGCTTCCGCAAAAATCCAATCAGTAAATTATTTTCTGCATTGAAAAGAGTAAATAAATAAAATTCTTTTTTATGGAGATTCCATAATTGGTTCGGAACCAAATTAATAAAAAATATAAATCCCTCATGTTGATGCGTGGCGTTTGCATAAATATTTCTTCCAAATTATAATTATATATGTCATGGTTAGTTTGGATCCAGATTAGTATATAAAAATATCGTCTATTTTTGTCCGCTAGTTGGGATCCAGTTTAATAAATAGCCCCTTGTTCCGTAAATAAAAACCTCTTATATTGAGCTAGCAATGGTTTGGATCCAGATTAGTAAATAAAAATCTCTGATGGGAACGTGTGGCGTCTGCGCAAATATTTCGTCAAAATTGTAATTATTTCTGTTGGTATGTTGGATCCAGATACTTATATGGTAATTTCATTGGTTTGTATCCAGAATAACAAGAGTTGTCAGAGAGACAACAAAGCTCGCCACCGGCACCTTTAGAAACTTAAAAGCACACTCAAGGTCACAAAGGTCAACCTTTTTGCCTGCATAGAAAGGTCTTGTCCATATACACTGGCAAATCAAATATGAAAATAACACCTCAAGGGACATAGGAATTATAAGCATTTTTGAAACCTAAACGCAGATTCCGAAACTTAAACCTTTCGCGACCTTAGTTCAAGGTCAAGGACACTGGGCTAAATTTTTTTGCATGCATGGAAAGGTTGTGTTCATATACACATGCATGCCAAATATGAAAGAAATATCTCAATGGATATATGAGTTAAAGAAATTTTGAGAAACCTAAAAGCAGACTTTGAAACCTAAACGCGGGTCCTAAGTTCAATGTCAAGGTCAGAGGGCTCAAACATTTTGCATGCAAGGAAAGATGTTGTCCATATACACATGCAAACTGAATATGAAAGGAATATTATATTTCAATGGACATAGGTGTAATTAAAATTTTGAGAAACCAAAACACAGATTTCGAAAACTAAACATGGGCCCTAAGTTCAAAGTCAACGTCACAGGGGTCTAAATTTTGCTGTGCCTGGAAAGGTCTTGTCCATATACACACATAAACCAACTATGAAAGCAATACCTCAAGGGACATAGAAGTTAAAGGCATTTTTCAAAACCTAAACACAGGACCTAAGGTCAAGGTCACAAGGGTCCAAATTTATATGTGCATGGAAAGGTCTTGTCCATATACACACACATACCAACTATGAAAGCAATACCTCAAAGGATATACAAGTTAAATGCATTTTTCGAAACCTAAACGCAGATTTCGAAACCTAAACACAGGCTCTTAGTTCAAGGTCAAGGGGTCTAAATGTTTCTGTGCATCAAAAGGTCATGTCCATATACACATACATACCAACTATGAAAGCAATACCTCAAAGGACATAGAAGTTAAAGGCATTTTTCTAAACCTAAACACAGATTTCGAAACCTAAACGCAGCCCTAAGTTCAAGGTCAAGGTCACAGGGGTCTAAATTTTTCTGTGCATGTAAAGGTCTTGTCCATATACACATACATACCGACTATGAAAGCAATACCTCAAGGGACATAGAAGTAAAAGGCATTTTTCTAAACCTAAACGCAGATTTCGAAACCTAAACGCAGGCCCTAAGTTCAAGGTCACAGGAGTCTAAATTTTTCTGTGCATGGAAAGGTCTTGTCCATATACACACACATACCAACTATGGAAGCAATACCTCAAGGGACATATAAGTTAAAAGCATTTTTCGAAACCTAAACGCAGATTTCGAAACCTAAACGCAGGCCCTAAGTTCAAGGTCAAGGCCACAGGGGTCTTAATTTTTCTGAGCATGGAAATGTCTTGTCTACATACACACACATACCGACTATGGAAGCAATACCTTAAGGGATATAGAAGTAAAAGGCATTTTTCAAAACCTAAACGCAGATTTCGAAACCTAAACACAGGCCATAAGTTCAAGGTCAAGGTCACAGGGGTCTAAATGTTTCTGTGCATGGAAAGGTCTTGTCCATATACACATACATACCAACTATGAAAGCAATACCTCAAAGGACATAGAAGTTTAAGGCATTTTTCAAAACCTAAACACAGATTTCGAAACCTAAACACAGGCCCTAAGTTCAAGTTCAAGGTCAAGGTCACATGGGTCTAAATTTTTCTTTGCATGTAAAGGTCTTGCCCATATACACATACATACCAACTCTGAAAGCAATACCTCAAGGGACATAGAAGTTAAAGGCATTTTTTCTAAACTTAAACACAGATTTCGAAACCTAAACGCAGGCCCTAAGTTCAAGGTCAAGGTCACAGGGGTCAAAATAGTTCTGTGCATGGAAAGGTCTTGTCCATATACACACACATACCAACTATTGAAGCAATACCTCAAGGGACATAGAAGTTAAAGGCATTTTTCGAAACCTAAACGAAGATTTTGAAACCTAAACGCAGGCCCTAAGTTCAAGGTCTAGGTCACAGGGGTCTAAATTTTTCTGAGCATGGAAAGGTCTTGTCTATATACACACACATACCGACTATGAAAGCAATACCTTAATGGATATAGAAGTTAAAGGCATTTTTCAAAACCTAAACGCAGATTTCGAAACCTAAACGCAGGCTCTAAGTTCAAGGTCAAGGTCACAGGGGTCTTAATTTTTCTGTGCATGGAAAGGTCTTGTCCATATACACACACATACCAACTATGGAAGCAATACCTCAAGGGACATAGAAGTTTAAAGGCATTTTTCGAAACCTAAACGCAGATTTCGAAACCTAAACGCAGGCCCTAAGTTCAAGGTCAAGGTCACAGGGGTCTAAATATTTCTGAGCATGGAAAGGTCTTGTCTATATACACACACATACCGACTATGGAAGCAATACCTTAATGGATATAGAAGTAAAAGGCATTTTTCTAAACCTAAACGCAGATTTCGAAACCTAAACGCAGGCTCTAAGTTCAAGGTCAAGGTCACAGGGGTCTTAATATTTCTGTGCATCAAAAGGTCTTGTCCATATAAACACACATACCAACTATGGAAGCAATACCTCAAGGGACATAGAAGTTTAAAGGCATTTTTGAAACCTAAACGCAGATTTCGAAACCTAAACGCAGGCCCTAAGTTCAAGGTCAAAGTCACAGGGGTCAACATTTTTCTGTGCATGGAAAGGTCTTGTCCATATACACACACATACCAACTATGAAAGCAATACCTCAAGGGACATAGAATATATAGACATTTTCTTAAAATTGTTTACGCCGTCCACGACGACGACTACATCGGGGGTATTGCAATAGCTCATCATGTACTACGTACAGGCGAGCTAAAAATGTCTGACGTAATTGCGAGGAGATTGTGCAAATATTTCGTCGAAATTGAAATGATTTCTGTCCATCCAGATTAATAAAAAATCACCTTTAAATATGAGGGAATCCATTGGTTTGGATCCAGATTAATAAATATAAATCTCTTGTGTGGACGCGTGGCGTCGGTGGAAATATTTTGTCAAAATTTGTTTTTTATTTCTGTCAGTTAGTATGAATCCAGATTAGTCAATAAAACCTCTTCCATTTCTATAGGTTAGTTTGGATCCAGATCAGTAAATAAAAATCCATTACGTGGGAGCACGGCGCCTGCATATTAGTAAATAAGAGGTGTGAAAAATAAAACTGGGTAGCGAAAAAGTCTAGGTAGCGAAAAGACCAGCCGCGAAAGCCACAAGGTGGCGAACATGCTAGGGTAGCGAAAATCAAGGTAGCGAAACGTCCTGAAATCTTTATCATTAGAGGTGTGAAAAATAAAACTGGGTAGCGAAAAAGTCTAGGTAGCGAAAAGACCAGCCGCGAAAGCCACAAGGTGGCGAACATGCTAGGGTAGCGAAAATCCAGGTAGCGAAACGTCCTGAAATCTTTATCATTGATTGGTCATGCTTTTTATCTTGGATTGGTTTTGATTTTTATCATTGATTGGTAATGCTTTTTATCAAGGATTCATCATGCTTTTTATTGTTGATTGGTCATGATTTTTTTTATCATGGATTGGTCATGATTTTTTATCATGGATTGGTCCTGATTTTTTATCACCGATTTGTTATGAATTTTTCATGGACTGGTTATGAATTTTATCATGAATTAGTCATGATTTTTTTAAATGCTCACTTCTGCAATGCAATGAAAGCAAATTAGTAATGATACACTATAGCACCAGATAAGGGTAGTTTTTCAAAAACTAAAATCTTTATTTCTCAATTAAACCCTATGGTGTCACTACTCATTAGAATCGTCTCGAAGAGACGATTCTAATGAGTAGTAACACCATAGGATTTGGTGCTGAAATGAGGGTGAAAATGTTTGATATGTTGAAATAACTACCTCTTATCTGGAGCCCTGAATTACACTAATTTTTAGTCTTATTAAAAAGACAGTGCTCCAGATAAGGGGGAGTAAACTGAACAAATCCAACAGTTACTCATTCATTTTAGCACCAAATCCTATGGTCTTACAACTCATTAGAATCGTCTCTTCGAGACGATTCAAATGAGTAGTGACACCATAGGGTTAAATTCAGAAATAAAAGATTTTAGCTTTTAACTTATCTGGAGCCCTGGAAAGATACCAAAGGTCAAAAGCAACACTTTTAATACTACTTTCTCCCAACATTAATTAATTTCTCTGCTGTAGATGTCTGTGCTTCTTCAATAAATGATTGCTACAAGCTTATTTTTGTCTTTATTAGAAAGATTCCAAAGGTCCAAGGCAACACTTTTAATTCTACTTTCTTCCAACATTAATTTATTTTTCTTCTCTAGATTTCCATGCCTCTTCAATAAATGATAATTGCTACAAGCTGTGCTTAACCCATTACCCCATAAATATGTCTTTTTACGCCTATGATTTATTCCTGCACTGAAAAAATAGTTCCAATTTATACAGTCATGAATAGGAACCATAAGAAATATTTTCCACATCGTAGCAGATGATAGCTTAAAGCAGGCTGAAAGTAAAACAGAATGTGCCCTAGGCGCATTCTGCTTTACTTTCAACTTGCTGTAAGTGCCCTAAGTGGTCGTCTATTTTCAAAACTGGAAACAGGCTTATAAATGGGCCAGTATGGGGTAATGGGTTAACCCATTACCTCTTAGCCTATTTCTAGCTTTGAAAATAGGTGACCACTTAAGGCAGGTTGAAAGTAAAGCAGAATGTGCCATAGGCACATTCTGCTTTACTTTCAGTCTGTTTTAAGCTAACATCTTCTAGGATATGGAAAATATTTCTTCTGGTACATATTCTTGGCTGCATAAACTGGAACTTTCTTCTTCAGTGGAGGAATAAATAAGAGGCGTAAAAAAGGCGTTTTAAGGGGTAATGGGTTGATACTACTTTCTTCCAAAACTTAAATTACTCCTGTTTATCTAATAAATGACTGCTAAAAGCTGTGCTTAACCCGTTAAATTCACCTTTTTACACCTTTAATATTTCCAATTTATCGGTCACCAATAAGTTTTATGAGAAATATTTTCTATAACTTAACAGATGGTAGCTAAAAACAGGCCTTAAGGCGCATTCAGCTTTACTTTCAACTTGTTTTAAGTGATCACATATCTTCAAAACTAGAAACAGGCTATGGGGTAGTGGATTACTTACCCTCAACACCATCTTCTAGGTCCATCTGAAAAGAAAAGACAGTAACAGGTACAGACACAATCCAGTATTTCAGTAAACTGTAAGACGTAAATATTGGGAGGCATAATAAGAGGTAGAGTCTCTACTAGAGACACAGTTCAGTATTTTAGTAAACTTTTTAAGCCATTACCCCATAAATATGCCTTTTTACAACTCTTATTTCTTCCTCCACTGCAGATTTGATTTGATATGTTATGATTTTATGTCGCTTTTAACAGCAGAAAATAGTTCATTTTTATACAGTCATATTTATGCAACGCAAGTAAAAAATTCTATACCCTAGCTCACAGCAGGCTGAAATTAAAGCAGAATGTGCCTTGAGGCACATTCTGCTTTTCTTTCAACTTGCATACATTCTGCTTTTCTTTCAACTTGCATTAAGTAGTCACCTATCTTTTAAAACTGAAAAAAGGCTATGAGGTTTTGGGTTAATTTGAAAAGATTTTGATTCTTGAACTTATGCCCACCTTTGAAACATGCAAATATGGCAACACTTCATGGCATGTGCACCATACCAATTGGTTGCATAACATCAACTATTGTCAAATTAGTCCAATAATTCCACGTAATTTAATGACATGACTTTGACCCTCTTCCAATTTATAAACTTGTGCACATTCAAGACTTGATAAAGGGCTCCAGATAAGAGTGAGTTAAGGTAATAGTGCAGTGCAAATCAAGATGGCCACCAAAACAAGTAGTGGCGGTGCATTTATGGTGAAAACGGCACAAATATTGCTCAACTCCTAAAAATGTCACTCTATAAAACTGATAAATATATCCCTCTTTTCATTTGCATTTATAGAAATTAATAAAAACGTTTTTATAGTGAAAAGAAATTACCTCCAAATTTACCAAATTTTTGGCACGTCCACCAACATCTGCGGCTAACTAATTCCAAAACTATCTACGGCATAGTAATTTTCAAACTGTTCCCGAGGTGCAAGGAATCCTGATTTTCTCTTTAGAATGTCCATTTGAACACTATATAGTCTCACATTATACCCATTATCACCAAGAATTTCAATTCTCCATATTGGCTAGCACATGTAATTGAAATAAGTCCTTTCAAAAGTATGGTGGTCAAACATTGTCAAAGTTAAAAACATCAAATGAATGCTACATAGTACCTGTATAAACCATTGTGGATTCCAAATGTAACTAGTACACTGACCACGTCAGAAAAGATCCCACAAAAGGAGGAGTAAGACACAATGAGAAAACTGCTTAAGTTCAACGCATAGTTAAGCCAAAAGTTAGAGTTAAATGAAAATCATTCAAGGGGTAAAGAGGATATGACGTGGTCATTCGTGACCTTCTTACCAGCATTACAAGTACTGAACTATTGCAAACACTGTCCGAAAATCTGGCTAAATCCCATGAAAACTATTTCAGTAACAGAGAAAACAGGGCTAAAATGGTGTTGTTCTTGTTATAAATGAGTATGCCTTATCCAATTTAGCCGGTTTTCAAAGTTGGCCAAGGTTTTACACATTCATATCAACATGTTCAGAAAGATCTTACAATTCAGCTTAAAACTTCTCGAGTCCCAAATAGGACAAGGCTAAAATTGACAAATTATAGTTTTTCAAGGGTAATGATACTTGGATGAAAAGTATAAGAGTTAGTAAGCGGACAAGGTTAAATATGGTCAATCACGAAAAATAACTGATCAAGCTACAGCACTATGACATAAGAGGACAAGTCTCTCAGGTCTCTGCCAGTAGCTGCAAATATTTCCATATCCTCCACCATCCCGGTTCCATCGGGTGTCCCCCAGGGCAATGTTTTTGGCCCGTTACTATTCAACATTTACATTAATGATCTCCGCGGGAATGTAAATCACATATTCGCTAATGACACAGCTATATACCTGTCCTTTTCCATTGTCGATACTGATCATATATGTATGTATTAGCATATAGGTTTTAAGCAATTGAGCCATACCTTTCGAGATTTCGCCGTAATAGATCTATATTTCCAGGGTTCTCCCCAGAAAAAACTGGAAGGCGCTGGGGCAGGGGGAGGATGCGGGAGGGAGCGTTACCCCCTTCCGCGTGTCGAATTTTTTTAAAGTTTTAATGTATAAATGGTGTTCTCTGTGTGACTTTAAAGCATTTCTTCAGTGGTGTTATAACGATAAAGAGCCTGCTAAAACTTTGTTTTTAAATTTATCAATCTTGCTGTGTGACTAAATTGACTATGATATATAAAGAAATCCTTGCTAGAATCTGTATGTAAATGGTAGATACAAAAAGGACTAATATCTCAGTCAACCTCTGAAACAAATTCAATGCACGGTTTGACAGAGAGGTAAAGGAAACAGTTAACCAACAATTTTTCGATTGTTTTGTGTACGCCTACTATTTCGCTCTTTAGGCGTCTCATTATTTGGGCCAGCAACAAATGAAATTCCAAGTTTTCTACATTTTTGAAAAGTATCAGATTCTGCTGGATCAAAAACTGTTTGGTCAATATAGGGTCGATCTGGAACTTGATTAGCATCTGAAAAATCTGCCCAACCACCCACACACCAGTCTAGTAATGTGTATACTCCCTATGCTGATGCTGTAAAAGGTAAAACTTCTGTAAATATGCAGACTGATGTAGAAAATCAGAAAAATATGCCTACGCCTAAATCCTCGGTAGAACATGCCAAGCCACTAACACAACAATGTTCCATGTCCAACAATCATGATACCCCTATGCTTTATGAATTTCTCTCATCCACAATACCACATACCATTCTTATTATTGATGGGCAAAATAAATTGTTGATCCATGTTCCCGGCGATGGAAGTTGCTTCTTCCATTGTTTAAGTCTAGCAACAAATGGTAACCTGAATTTAACCAAGCATTATAGACAACTCATCTTAGGTAATGTCTTAAATAATTGGACCAATTGGAGTGATACAGTCTCCTTAACTCATGACGTGAATGATGTTGGTCAATATAAGAATCGCATGCTATTGCAAGAAGGGTGGGCCACTTCAGCCGAGATTCAAGTAGCATGCAATATACTCAATGTAAATATCTCTGTATGGCTGAGAGGCATTAAATATGATGAATTGCAGCGAAGATACAAACATAATTTTACTTTGCAACAATTCAACGCCAACAGCAACAATGCATCTGGCACTATTCAGCTACTTCTTTCTGATAATCATTTCAGCCTTTTGCAAAACATTCCTACTTCCAATATAACATTAAATCCTCTAAAAAGGAAATCTTCTGAGAAAATGAATGCTTCTGAGTCTAAACAGTCTACATGTATGAAATCCAATTCTAAAAAAATCAACCCCACCCCCAATTCTCCTGTCATTGATCAGCAAAGTTATGAGAAAACAAATTCTCAAAATTTCAACTTAAAAAATTCCTCAAAAGCAGTTCCTGGAGATAAGTATTACAAAGATAAACAAAATTCTTAACTCGGACGCAAACACCACACCGTAGATAAGATATTTATACCTGGTGGTTGCAAACAATTTGCACGGGATTTTCAAGATTTCCGAAGGTAACCCATTTGTTAACAACAATGAGAGTTCGCCCTTATGGAACGAAGATCGTTAACTGACGCCAATATAATTAGATCTTACATGTATTATATTATTGGTTTTGAGACAGATCATAGTGCGATTATAGAAATGTTAGCATACGTTTCTGATTTTATGCTTGGAAATTAATTGTTTAATTCGCATATATGTTATAATCTATAGGGTATAAATGTGTATTTTCTGCGCAAAGCCGGGGTCAGTATTGTCGTTTGTATTTTAAATGGTTATTCGGCTATGAAAAAAAAATCACGACATAATTATCTAAAACGCTATAAATTGCGACTTCGTCTTTAAAACAGTTGATTCTGAATTAGAAAAATTGTATCTAAAACAATGACGTTCATGTTTATGAAAATAAATACGATCTTTTCGCGAAAGTAGTTTTGGAGCGCATTAATATATTTCTTCCATTACGAGTGATTCGGTGTCATCTTTTAGCCTGTATGTAAACAAAAGTGAACAGATTTTCAGGAGAGAAATCTAATCAAAAACAATATTGATCTGGGAATCAGAAAAGTGCATGCTGTAGTCTCATTTCTCGCCTAGTAGAAAAGCAAGTAAAAGTGTATGATCAACGTAGAAACAGCGCTTTAGATCCAAAATACTCGTACCACATTTCACTATACATGTCGTGTTTTGGCTTCAAAATGGCGGTGGATTTGTTTCACTACACGTGGTAAATATATTCAAAACACCTATTCAGAAAGAAATGCTTGAAAATAACATTCCTGTCATCTCAATGAAGAACCGGGTTGCAATTTGTCATAGTTTTTCTTTTGAATTGTTTGCTATACAGTGCGGTGCACGTGCCCAAAAAATCCCTTTGTTTTAAGGCCTTTCGCTACCGGAAGTCGGTCTTGCGGGCGAGCGGATATGCGTCTGGACGACACAGACTTTTTTCGTACGTGTTTATACTAGAAAATTTATATAAAGGAAATGTTGATATAAATTAGTATAATCCTTCATAGCGCAGTTAGTATAGTGGTTGACTATAGTGATTGACTAGCAATCCAAAGGTCATAGGTTCGAGACCCATCCGATCCAAATATTTTTTTTTAGTGTCCGATTTATTGACTTGTCAATCCATAACGCAGTAATCAAGAGAGATGTTATGTTTAGTCTTCGTTGATTAGTACTAGTGATGTTTACGGTCCAAGTATATGTCCACTTACCTGTACGTTTTAGTTTAATGACTTACAAGTCAATTAAATCGGTATACATGTAAACGATTTGATCGAACTATAAAGCCACACCTTGAAGCTTATCAATACGCTAACCTTTTCAAGATCGATATTGCCCATTATAAATATGTTCAAACAATATAATAAACCTTGTATGCAAGTCCATGAATAAATAATAATGCATTTTAATGACGAAGTTTTAATTCTAAGGTAGGTAACTGTATCTAAACAACAAATATCCCACATTTTAAGAAGAAAATATGGTATTACAACAAATCCTGACTGTAATATTGTCTAATATTTTCAGACTGACTAGTTCATCAACCATATATTTGAATAAAATGAAAACAAATATACATTGAATGAGTCAGTTTTTTGTAATTCAATTTTTTAACATTTTGCAAAATTTAAATAGCTGATAACATCTTTCTGAACACCTTTATTCAAAATGTTTTTAGCTTTTCTTGTAATGAATGTTGTGGACTACTTATTGGGCGAGAATTATAGTCATTAGCTTTATTCATTTTTAAGAAAAATAAAATCATCAAAATTCTAGGTTTTTGTCAGAAAAAAGACCTTGAAGACAAACCACACGATAAATTTTGCCTATATTTACACACATTGTTTCTTAGGCTATTATCATTCTTCATGACAATTTTCATAACAATCGTATGGAAACTACGCGCATATGCGAAGTACCTTAATGCTTGTAAATAATTAGCGAGGCAGCTTATGTCGGCGTAGTTCGGTCAGTGTTAGAACATATACACATGCTTTGAATTGGACTGTGTGTTTTGATTGAGACTCATCTCTGTAAAGCATGAGTAGCATTTGACCTCAAAGTTGGCTACAATAGCGAGAATTCAATATGGCCGTGCACTATTACCTTAACTGAATAAATTGAAAATGGTCTCAGTCATTTCAGCATCAAATCCTATGGTGTAACAAGTAACAAAAGTTATATCATACGTTTTAATGGAGAAACAAAGATTTAAGTTTTTGAAATTTATAAGTATATATACACTCCCCTTATCTGGAGCTCTGTTCATACAGCTGTATTCAATGTTTGGTTCTTCTAGCACTTTTGAATACCTGAGATAGTCTGTAATAGACCTCTGTGCAGCTAGAACTGTAAGTCGAAGGCTAACGAATACCCCTACCCACTCACCCCCACTACTATTTTTAAAGTATAAAGTAAGGCCAAAACAAACTAGTCCAAAAGGACTCGGGACCAAAATGACATCGAGTACCATCTGAGTGTTATTTAACAATTTAATGGAATAGACAACTGACACACTAGTTAGAGAAAGTCACTGTTTTCCTATTTTATGGTTAAAATACCTATATACAGCGCTCCCTCTCTACAACGACATCCAATGGGAGACAAAAAGTGTGTTCGTTGTTCGGAGGGAGTCGTTATAGGGAGGGAAATTGGCTTACATTTGCAAACAACTTGAATCTAGATCAGATGCCGCGTAACGTGGCGTATGATCTGGATTTAAGCTGTTTGTCACCCTTCATTAAGTTTTTTCTGTCGAAATGTCCAATATGTAACTTTGAGAAAAACAGCAGACGACAACTTAAAGCAGGCGATATTACAGCAGTAAAATCGTTAGACCTAACTAACCTGTTTAGGGAACAGCGGAAAAGGTCGTTGTAAGGAGGGAGTCGTTGTAAGGAGGGAGTCGTTGTTGGGAGGGCCGTTGTAGAGAGGGATCACTGTATGGCTAATATGCCCGTTTTTGCAAATCTACCACACAAATGTCAAATCTACCTGAGAAAATGTTCAAATCTATCTGACAGACCAGTGAGGGTTATCACATGTATGTTTTGCAACTGTAGTTCACTTTTAGGATATTACGAGATGTGAATTATTTACATACACTCAGTACAAAAAGAAACGCACACCTTGCTGAGAGGCGCAGATTAAGAGACTTTTTTAAGATACTAAGACCATATCTCAAGATCAATTTAATTCTGCAACAAGTTCAGAAAAACATATACTTAAAATTACTGTGCTGTCTTTTAACCCTTTCACTCTTAATGACGTCAAAAGGCGCGTTTTCAAACAGTTTGGATCCTGATCAGACGCCGCGTAACGCGGCGTCTGATCAGGATCCAAACTGTTTGACACTCGTATGGATATACTTTAAGTCATACTACTTTGAATCTTACTTTCAAACGATCTTGCAAACAACAAAATTGAAGCAGACGACAATGAAACGGTGGTGGGATAAAAATCTCATGATTAATTTAGTGGCAGCGAAAGAGTTAACTAGTGCCTGTTGAAAACACCGCACCGATTTGTGCAGGTTGTGATGATACCAATTCAATGATAAACCTCCCATTTTCAACATTGATAGCCCAAGACCGAACTACTGACTGTAATGAAAATACGTTAAATATGTTCTGTTCTGTTCTTAATACCAAAAACTTACATCATGTCGAATTTTAACGCAGCGTTAAGTTTCATCTAACACGTATGTAGTGTTTGCGCCCTTTACCCAAGGGCATTATTTGATAGTACGTTTGATTATCGATTTTTCCGCTGCTGGTGTATGCTTAGGTCGATAGTATAAATCAATATAGAATTTATTTTTTTTAACAATTTCAGAACCCTGTGGATTTTCTCCTAAACGCGAAGTTGCATAAATATTTTTGGACTTTATAAGAAAATGTTTCAAAAATATTGTATTCAAAAATTAATTGCCTACATGGGTTATGTATTGTGTTAGATTGCACAATATAAGAGCAAGTTAAACTCATTTTTCATGAAATAGGAGAAACCATTTTGCAAAATAAATTAAGCCAATCTGTAGAACAAATACTTGTTATCATTCACGGGTGAGTTTATTATTTTCGTACAACAGATTGATTTGTAAATCAAAAACTAAGATGCAAACTTTGCATTGACAGACACCGGTTTTAATCCAACAAATGGCTACGCTTCCTTGCTGGATAGAAAACTTGATTTTTTCTGTTTTTCATACAAGCGTGAGCTATTCAATTACTTATCGTCACGTTTAATTTCATTTTGCACGCTGCGTCGAATTCTACGTGCATTTTTTGTTTTAATTTGTTTGCTCACTGGACCGTGAAGATGTCACGCTTTTTAAAATATTAACAGCGAGTTATAATTGCATTATTGTTTTTCATATTTGGTAAATATCTGGTTGAAAACAAACCAACTAACAAATGACATTTTATACATGCACTCTTATAAGTGTCGTTTAGTGTAGATTGACCCATGTCAAAGACAGTGAAAAAATGTATATTTGGACATATTAAATGTCATTTATTATCAATATCATTGATTCAAGGAGATAAAGTGCTATAATTTAGTTCCTGTAACTGGCTTATTCATCACCATTATGTCCCATGACTGTGCGTAATTCAGTGACCGTCAGCTTTTAAGCCTCACCGGAGTTATGGTTACTATATAGATAATATGTAACGATTATCGATGTTAACACACGCAATACAAGAGCAATAATGATCGACAATTCAAGATTATAATGCAAACAGGGTATTTATCACACCTTTTGTTGGATTGTTGACAAACCACCAATCAAATTAAAGGCAGCATAATAATATTTTTAATTGATTACGCTCGAGCCTACACTACAAACTGCGACAAGTTTCCAAATAATTTAATCATTAATTAAGTGGTAATTACATCAAAGAAAAGAGCCGACTATTAACGGTAACCTTTAATATAGGAATGCCTTTACCTTTCAATATCAAACACTATATTAAAGTATTATCGACCATTAGATTAGTACAAGTTAATACCTGATCAAACGCCAAGGAATTCGATGATCTGGAACGTCATTTTAAACATGATCAAATTCAATCTTTATCATTGTTAAAATGAAATGATATTCATCGTCGATATCAACCGAATTACATATCAAACATAACCTTTGATTTCTTTCAAGTCTATTCGGACCGTACCGCCCGGATTGAATCCTTAACGAATGAGAAGACAATCTCAACCTAGATATAAAACATCTTAAGTTACTAGGTAATCTTTCCAAATAACTTTCGTATTCAAAATTAACTTTAAATAACGCATATAAATCCATAACTTTATTACTATTAATATCAGTTATCCAGTTTTGCATATAACAATCTATCAATCTTTGTTTAAAAACACAATGAAATTTCTTTAAGTTAGCCATACCCTGCATCTCCCAAATGTACCCAAATCCAAATTCATATAATAAGTTTTTTACCTTTGATGCCCAATTTATATAACCCTTATTACTATCTTCTCTAGCACAATTATAAACTGTAGATAAAATTAATGTTATCTGTATTCACAATTTTGCACCAGTACTTGACAATTCTTACATATCGCTGTATATACAAAGGATATCTACCTAATTCACCATAAACACCAACATTACTGGTACTAGTTCTAACCCCAAGAATCGCTTTTAAGAACTTAAGATGCACTCTTTCTACCTCTTTAGATTTTGTAAAACCCCATATCTCGCAAGAATAACTTATAGTAGACCCGACAAAAGCATCAAACAACTGACATGCAAGTTTCGGATTTATTCTTAACATACGACAGTTATTTATTAAAACACCCAACGCTTTTAGCCCTTTACCAACTAAATGTTCCTGGTTTAAAATGAAGTTGCCTGTATAATTAAAAACTACTCCAAGATAATTGAAATCATTTACAGCTTCTACTTGCTGCCCATTATATGTCCAAGTTTCGTTTACTTTTAACCCACCCCTTTTCCGAAATACCATACACTTATGTCTTAGATGTGTTTACTTCCAAACCCCACTGCGTACAATAAGAGTGCAATGAATCTAAACTATTTTGTAAATCTGTTGGCGTCTTTCCAAGTAAAACCATGTCATCCGCAAAGAGTAATAAAATAACGACTAAATCATCAATATTAAGCCCCGAATTTACCCCCCCCTTTGTAAATATAACTTAAGATCTTCAATAAAGAGAGAATACATTATCGGCGAAATTATCTCCCCTTGTCTTAACCCAACTGAATATTCGAAGAAGTCTGAAAAAGAACCACAATGTCTAACGCATGATTTAATCTTTGTATACATGTCCCTTATAATCCTTAACATTTTACCTTGAATACCTGTCCTATACAATTTCAACCAAAGTGAGTTTCTATCAACACTGTCGAACGCTTTTTCATGTCAATGAATACACAGTACAGTCTATCATTGTTATTTAATACTTCTGCACAATACACTGCAGCGTAAACAAAGCATCAACGATAGACCGCCCTTCTCTAAATCCAAATTGAGCATCGGATAAAACTGTATTCTGCTCACAAAAAGTTACCATCCTTTTATTCAAAATTGACGTAAATATTTTTGACAAACAACTCACTAAGGTTATTCCTCTATAATTATTAACATCATCCGTATTACCTTTTTTAAACAGGGGAACAATTATTCCCTCAGACCAACTGTCAGGGAAAACACCTGAATCAAGTATTATATTAAATATATCGCACAGATGTGCAGCTAGGATATCGCTACTTTCTAAAAAGTATTCATTTATTAGAAAATCACCAGCACTCGCCTTTGATCTTTTCAAATTCGAAATAGCAGACGTCACTTCTGCGATACTAATAGGTATATCTAATTCACCAAAGCTACTATCTAAATCGTTAAAATCATGCGATGAGCTAAAAGTAGCCGCTTCTTCACTGTTCGCCATTTCAAAATCGTCCGCCATGTTTGAAAAATAATTACGAAATTGCTGCAATGAAATATTTTCCCTTTTCCTATGACTCTTCTTTTTAAAATATTTCCAAAACTCTTTTGGCCTAGATCGTCTCATATTTTCTAATTCCTTTTGTTTATTTATTAAAAAAATACTCTTCTTTCTTTTGATAAGCAATTTATATATACTCTTTTGCTCACACAACAACTTCCTATTCTCTTCACTTTTACACTTGTTGAAAATATTCAATGCATTTTTATAACTATTCTTAGCATTTCTGCATTCCTCATCAAACCACTCAGATGACTTGTAAATAGTATCGTTAAAACAAGTATTTTCAGAAATTATATGTGTTTTGCAAAATAATGGATCAGCAGCCTGACGCACTAACCCTGTAAACCCAGAAATCATGTTATTAATCGCCAATCGACTGTTTCTATCCACGTTTGTTACAACGTGGTTAAAATCAGTCAACTGTCCCATTAACTTACTACGAAATATTTCTCTCATGGAATCTTTCCATTAGCACGATATTTTCGGTTCATCTGGCGTACTGCACATTGGAATGTCACTATTAATAACAAATGAAAGAGGCGCGTGATCTGACCATTCATTGAAGTTCCCCACTGTAAAATCAGTGACATATCTAAAATCAAACTATTTCATCAATAAATAGTCAATCACGCTTGCCCCGTTCCTATTACAAAATGTAAACGATCCCTCCCTGCAATCATTGCCCAGTCTTCCATTTGCTATCCGTAAACATGTAGATTTACACAGATCAATAAGCTTATGCCCGTGCGAATTACAACTTTTATCAATTGAGGTTCTTTCAAGGGGGTTATCGGGAACATAATCGTGCTCATCAACAAAAATATTTTCTCTATCACAAACAATGTAATCATGTTTATGTCCAACACGCCCATTAAAATCTCCTGTAATAAATATAGACCCCAACTCTTCATAATCATCTATATCATTCTGCAATATCTGGAAGAGATCTACATTGTGAACATTATAAGCAGGAGAGTCTTCACACCAAATGTAAACCCCACATAAATAAATATCCCTTTCAAGCTGAAAATAATGTCTACATAATTTCAACCATACAATAGTATCAAAATTATTCTTAACTATACTAACTCCTTTCTCTATAGAATGCTTTAAATAAACAGCAAGTCCTCCACTATGTCTTTTTGCGTTTTTGTGTCTATATTTCCTGTAATAATTCTTACATGTATAACCATTTAAATCTATATCGCTGTTTTTATTGGCCCAGGTTTCATACAGAAATATAATCTCATTTGACCTCAAAATTTCAATAAACTCATCACTTTCTCTTTTAATGTCATTCAAGCCGTTGCAGTTCCAAGACAACACTCGTAGCCCATCTCCAGCGTCCCCTCAATATAAAGTTTATCATAAGCGATCCAGGCTCTTTTCCCATCGTGTAGAGCAGCCTTCATTTTGGGCATTAACTGCTTTCTCTTCTCCACTACCTCCCTTGGAAACTGTTCATTTATGTAAAAGTGCGTGTGTTTCAACTTGCTTCGTAGTTTCCGTACTGTTTCCCGATCCTTGAACAAAGTGAACTTAGCCACAATTCGTCTGCTTCGATCGCCTGTAATATGCCCGATCCGATGAACCCTCTCGAACGCTATCTGGTCAACCATGTCTTGAGCCATTTCCAATTTGTCCCTCATAAACGTCCTAAGGGTGTTCTCCGTTTGTTCTGGAACCTCATTCGGGGCCTCAGTTAACCCGGCGAACAGCAAGTTATTTCGCATTGACTGCGACTGCAGATAAACTAGATCGTCCCTGATTTCCCCGTGCTTCTTTTCTAACTGCGATAACCTGTCAGTAGCTACCCCTACACTAAGGTCTACACTGTCTTGTCTTTCTTCTACTCTATTCACCCTGTCTTCTACTTTCTTCACACTATCATGCAGAAAAGTCCACAACTTTTTGAGATCGCCCTCAATACTATTTACTTTCGTTTCAAGACCCTCAAGTTTTACCATCCGTGTGTCTATGCTCTCAATCTTCGTGTTTATTTTCACAAGATATGATAAAAGTTCTGCATTTGTCGGATCTGCTTTGTCTACATTCCTTTGTTTACATCCGCCATCACCTCCACCCACCGCTGTATCAAAAACAGAGTTCGTAATCATATCTAGAGGATTCGGTGTCTGTGAGGGAGCATCGTTATACAGTACATCGTTAGATGCTTTCAAAAGTTGACTGACTGTTAAATTGTCATTACTCACTGTGCCACTAGAACTGTTTTTTGTCGGCGACTCCGAGCTCCCGCCATGTTTTGCGACCTTCGATGTGTCCAAATCCGATTCACTACTTTTTTTCCTTTTGTGTGACTTATGCCTTCCATTTAAATTAATGTATACCTCCAGATTAACACTTGTACACTTATCGAGCAGTGTCCGCAAAAATTATTTTCAAATAGATGGTGATACACAACAAAATAAGATTAATTTATCTCCGCTTAAAAAAACTGACCGCTCTCCATTCAATCACGTGACCAAAACCTAAGAATCAACCCAGGGTCAGTTTTCTTTGTTAACCTTAATTAACAACTTGTTCTATCGCTTTTTTCTTTTTTTTTAATTTCGTGTGATTCATCAGTACTTTTTTAACCTTTGTAATTTGTTAGCTATTCATTGATATGAAAAAGAATATAAATCAGCGTGAGACACGTTCTCTTAAAGATATCACATGACCAAGCTTGGGTGGTAACACCTACCCCCGTATATAGTTTGAGTCAAAGCATGCAGAGCATGCACTAACCGTGGTAGCGTCTAGGCAAATAATCATTCAGGCGTCTCAAGTGAGGCCCGCACCTAATATTTGATAGCTTGGTTAGTAAAATCCATATAAAAACCTATTGATATCTATTATGTAAGGGCCTCTATTCAAAGCTGAGCCATTGCCTGAAGACTTTTCTCATGCTGTATACCGGTATATACCTGTATTTTGACACCAACTAAAGAATGGGGGTGAATCAATGAAAGGACTGGCTGGATTTCTTTAAGCACACATCCTGAAAATTTGACTTAATTCGGTTGATGCGTTAATAAGATATTATAAAAATAATACATGCACACTTATAAGTGTCGTTTAGTGTATGTAATGGCAAAATATTAGTGTTTACGATTTAGGAAGACCGTGTTTGTGCCAAATGTTTATTACAAGATTTAATAAAGGATATTGAAGTGGGCACTAGTGGATTATTTGTATTATAATACTAATTAGACCAAAGGTTCCATACAATGATATTATTCAAGTTTGTTTCATTTGGTTGTACTCTATGACCATATTAGGAAATCTTACCCAACCCTGCAGCAACCTTGTTAGATAAGCTAAGACAAACATTAAACAAAAATATTGAAGTGGGTCACTAGTAGATCATTTGTATTAAAACAAATCAGAGCAGAGATTTCAGACAAGAATATCATCAAAGTTTGTTTCATTTGGGTGCTATAACCAAATAAGGAAATATTACCCCACCCACTGGCGGCCATATTTTTTTAAGCTAAGAAAATTATTTGAAAAAAAATAGAAGTACGTCACTAGTGGATCAAATGTGTAAACGAAATCGCCATAATGGTTTCAGACAATTTTTTAAAGGTTGTTTCTTTTGGTAGTTATGGCCATATAAGGAAAATTTTCCCCACCCACTGGCGGCCATGTTTTATGAGCTAAGAAAAATATTGCAAGAATTTTTTAAGTGGGTCACTAATGCATTATTTTTATAAAAAAAAATCATATCAGCACAGAAGTTTCAGACAAGGAGATGTATACGTTTGTTTATTTTGGTTGCAATGGTCATATAAGGAAAATATCCCCACCCACTGGCGGCCATGATTGATAAGCTAAGATAAAAATTACAAAAAAATAATTAAAATAGGTCACTAGAGGATCTTTTGCGTAAAATAACAAATCAACATAGAGGTCCCATACAAAAAGATTGTTAAAATTGGAATGTTTTGGTTGTTATGGCAATATAAGAGAATTTACCCCACCCACTGGCCGCCATGTTTTTCAAGCGAGGCAGATAATTTCAAGAGCTCTTGTAAACAGTGAGTCATTTATCATAAATATATATCAAAAATTAAAATTGGATCAATAATTTCTTGAAAATGAGTTTTAAAGATTTTTTCAATTGGTTGCTATGGCAACGTCAATTTTAATAAGATAATCTAGATTTCAGGAAATTTGATAGAACATTGTCAAAGACAGATATATGTGAAATTTTAATGAAATTGGCCAAATAGTTTCTATTTAGGACTTCTTTAAAAACGGTTGGTGCACAACATACTATTTTATTTACTCACTTCAAGGGCAATAACTCTGGCAAAAAAGGTTTAAGCATAACGCAATTAGCATATTAACAACAGCATGTAATGTTGAACCATTTTGGGTATTTTTAACAAATTCCAGGGAGAACCCTAGGAGAAGAGCGAGTTTAGCCATTTAAAAAGCATTTATTTACCGAAGTCAAGGGCCACAACTCTTGTATATTTCCAACATACAGTACAACAAGTATAAAAATCACAGATGTTTCGTCAAATAGATTGTTTCTTACCATAACAACATTGATATAGACACAAAAACATGCTTTCTAGCATTTCTATAAACAAAAAAATAAAAACATTTGAAATTTCAGTCCGCCATTTTGAAAAATGGCCGCCATTTTGGCCACAGGAGGAATAGAGTTTGGATCCCGTTTTTAAATGACATTGTAGGTGCTAGGTGAACTGTGTGCCAAATTTCATAGGTGTATCAAAAAAATGCACGATGTTTTCCTAAGCCTCCGGACTACAAGGGCCAGAGCTTAGATATTTGGCACATAGCATCGCCTACAGGTCCTCTATCAAGTTTGTTCAAAGTATGCCCCTGGGGTCAAAGTTGGCCCCGTTCCGGGGTCACAGTTTTACAAAGAGTTATATCACACCCTGTCGACTTATTAGGCAGCTCTTTTAGAGCTACTGCGATTTAGATGAGAGGCCATTTCCGGGCGTTGATAGAGGCCACAATAAACATGGCAGAAAGGTGAGTCAAGTTTCGATTTTGCTTCAAAACAGTATTTTTATGCTTTTTTCTAGAAATCGGGGAATGTAGTTCCACGTAAAAATGTCCACCTGATGAATTAGTTATCATCGTATGCTCGATTATTGCGATGTGGCGCCCCAATTGCATTCGGCGCAAACGTTACACGATCATTTTCAAACCAAAAGTGATCAAAACATCAACATTTATGTGCATAAAAGTGCAATGCACGAATTTATCATGCACGTAATGCAGATTTTAGATGCACACGGATAATATTGAGTGTTTGGTATACTTTATATGCATCTGACCACGCAACGTTGGATATTATGTGACAATTTTCTAAAAGTTTTTAGGATTGACGAGGTGAGAAAATAAATCTAACACCACAGTTGAGTATCAGATGAATATCCCACCCTCGTTTGAAGATATTTTTGGAACACTCGGCAAAGCCTCGTGTTCCAAAAATATCTTCAAAACTCGGGTGGGATATTCTTATCTGACACTCACGGTGGTGTTAGATTCACTATATCTCTACAAAGGACTGTGAAGTTGAAACGTTTAACAAAATACATGTATAATGGACCAATTCACAGTAAGAATAAGTTTTGCTTAACCCTATAATCCATATATATGCCCTTTTACGTATTTAACTCTCATTCAATGTACATATTCCGCCAAACAAAAAAGTTTTAATCTATAGAGTCATGAATATGTATCTTAAAAAATATTACCTATATACTAGTAGATGGTAGCTTAAACCAATCTGAAAGTGAAACAAAATGCGTCTTACGGTGCATTCTACAAATCACAGCCTAACCTCCAGTTCTAAATCATTTGCAAACTGTTTGGATTCTCTGATCGGACGCCGCGTGACACGGCGTCTGATCATGATCAAAACTGTTTGACACTCAGTTCAATATTGTCAAAATACATCAAATTTGAATTCGAGAAATAAAAGCAAGGACAAACGTTTAAGAATGATGACCCCCACGGCAGTGAATATAACGTCATGGGGAAACATCCTTGTACGTGCATTTCTGGGGCCCGTTTCATAAAACTTCGTACGAAAAAAACGGTCGTAAGTCAAAACTTTAAACCAAATTTAATTTTCAAGACGATTCCAAAGAGATGTCACAAGACAGGATTAATTGGAGAAATAAATAAAAATTGAAACTTTTATAATCTAACTTACGACAACATTTGTCGTACGAAGTTTTATGAAACGGGCCCCAGGGGCTTAATCTTTTTAATTGTCGGCTATTTAGGAAAGCTTTTAAAATGCACATCAAAATGCTTCTAAAATAGCCCTCTGATCAGGATCTACAGCCGTTACATAGGACAAGTACACTGTCCGCATGTACATTGTTTGTAAATTACTAGTGCACTCGCCGCTAGGGTTGAATGTAATTTATTTTTATTTTGTGATACAAATTATGAGTTTAATCTTAGTAGCAAATGGTATTGAACCTGGTCAGATGTCGAGTTACTCGGTGACTGACCTGCAAACAGTTTGCAAATGGACGTAACTGATGAAACACAAACACTTTTATAGGGAAATAATGACGTATTTTCACTGAAGTATCTAAACACTAACAGTATTGGCTCGGACCAGAGTGGCAGGCCTTTTTCAATTCATTTAGTGATACCATTTATAGTTTCAACGTTTCGAACACGATTCATTTGGCAGAATGTCGAGACTATCCACTTGTTTGCGCGTGATAAAGTATCAACAATGAACCGCTGTGACAGCATGTTAATTTTGTGACAGGTGCCGTCGACAGATAAAAAACAGCTCGCTTTATCGGCAACTGTACTCATGTGTAAACATTAAAATGTCGTAGTAACTAACTTCTCGACGTGTACCCGGCCCAACGTTGGGCGCCAATTTGTAACGGGGCTTTCTGGTAGAATAGGGGTCTGTACAAATAAATGTAGTTCTATGTCTACTATATATTTAATGGCAGTGCTTTGCAGGAATATAATGAAATCAATCTGAAAAAATAAACAATTACACTTCTTACAAATAGCCCGTGTGAATGGTAAACAATGAACATAAATATATCTATACGGGTCATGAGTAGCTAAATTCTCGACAGCGTTCAAATTATATAACCATCCAATACAATAAATACATGGAACATATAATCAGTCATTTCAATAATAATAATAAATTTACAAAAACAAGCAGTTACCTTGATAAATGAAAATTCTAATCCAGTGTTATATTTTATTACAAAAATGGCGACTTCTTTGTTTGAAAGTGTGACTAAAAGTGACCCGTGCAACGTCATAAAGGTGAGGTAATCCTGAATAAGAAAATCGTTACAGTGGAGAATCTGTTATTCTTTCGCGTTTAAACGCAAACGCAAAGCGCTAAAACGTAGAAAAGAACAACTTTTGGACAATTCTGATAATTCTTGTTTATCTTGGTGGCAAACAGTTTGGAGCCTGATCAGACGCCGGGTAACCCGGCGTCTGATCTGGCTCCAAACTGTTTGCACTGCAAATAATAGTTTGAGCGTAAACGCGTTTATTGGGAAAGAATAACAGATTCTCCACTGTAGTAAGAGTTATTTCCCATTGACCATATTGCCCTTATAACCACATTGTCTTCTATTCGGATTTGATTCAATAGTTTCATTATTGTTAGATCTCTTAATGAACTTCAATTGCGGGAAAATCCTGCTAGTCCTATGAGCCAAACTTCAAGCATGCGAGAACATAAATGTAGCATTTATGAAAGTAAGTTAAATCGCAATTACTTCTAAGTCTATTAGTGTTTCAGAGACATGATTCTTGAGAACATTATATGCATGGTCAGATTGTGAAGAGTCTTGATCTGATTGAGTTACTTTCTCTATAATACTATGATCCCTGTTTAGAGTTTATTTAAAGTTCCCTTTCAACCGTGATAGAAAATGATCTCGCTTGCTATCATATGATGCTTTTTGTCACTTCTCAGAGCAGCATCATAATCTTAATACATTAATTGCGTCCATTGTTTCGCACTTTCCCGGATATTCCTTCTTGAATCGACCACTTGATTTTGATCATTTATAATAGAACATACCGGTTTGGGAATATAATATTGCCATACTGTCTCCGATAGTCAAAAATGCAATGCACCGAGCCCCGAACAGCAGTGACATTGTTGTAGAAGCTCACATGATTGCATATAAAATCATTAAATGCCGATGGAAGAACAATAGACATATATTTGGAGACACGGCTTCTCTCTCGTCTGATTAAATCACAGTTATTTGTGCTAAGGTCTTTTCATCATAGATTTGACTTCACTTCTCATTGCGCCTACGTTTTGGCAATGAGCCAGACACACTTCATCGACTTATTTATGCCCATCTGTCAATCTAACTAAACTGTACTCGTAAAAAGGGAAATACAGCCTTTGCTAGATCATAGTTTCTCCTCATTGAGTACATTAAATTAGTAAAAAGGTATTTAGCTTCGGGTGTTTATTGTACCATTTAGTGACATTTAGTGGTCAGCTTTAGTCCAATATTTGTTTCCGTAGATTTAAAAAGTGAAATGACCAATTCTTTGAAACACTTATTAAACGCCCTACTTGATATTCCATGCTGTGACCAGGTAGGACGTTTATTCTACATTTACATACATAATGATCAACTGAAATAACAATTTCCACTAACCCGCGAAAAAAAGTGACAAATATGTTGTTTATGTACATTACACACCCGGATACAAAAAATAGGCTTTTATACAGTGCAACATATTTTATAAATTTATTTTAATACTAAGTAATACTAAATAGGTTCAACATTTGTAAAGAAATATCCATTTTATTGGCACATTTATCCTTATAATCCTCCATATCAGACAAAATCAATCTCGACCTAATAAACACTTTGATTATATGGTGGTCAATACTGGCCACTAATTATCATGTAGAAGCATTACCACCTTTAGCATTTACCAGCACAAACTGTGTTTGGCACAATGACATGGAAAGACACACATACAAAAAGATTTGCATCACCTGGCAAATCAAGAAAACTTATAGAAGTAGAAATTGGTGAAAAGGTATAAACTGCAGCTGTTTTGGATTATATCAGCACTGGATGACAGAACCAATCTATATAAACGCTAATTGGATTTTTCTGTTAATATTTGAACAATACGATTCAACTAAAATTGTTTATATGAGTATCAATCACAGTCAATAAAAGTAGTTGAGTTGCTCGAAAAACTCAATTGTTACTCAAAATAGCACTTTGGAAGCCATTTTGGACTTCAGTGAGACTCAAACTACCCTAAAACATTTTCAAAATATGTATTTAGGGAAACTTCTTTAATTGCTTACAATACACCATTTTAAATCTCTAATAAATGAAATGAAAGCCCTAATCAAGAAAATTTATGTAAGTAGAAATGAAAAAGGTAGGTATATACGGCGGCCATTTTAGATCTAGATCTAATCCCAAACAGTTTAGGTAGAATAGAATAGAATCTTTATTATGCAATAACTCTAACATGAGCCATGAGCATAGCAACAATAAACACATATCAGGTAAAACGGTATGGCAAGATGGCGTTTGGCAAAATACTTTTGGACTACGTTTGTAGTTTTTCAAGAATGAACCAATTTCTCGAGGTTCAAAATATGATTTATTATCGTAATCTGTTTTGGATACGGGAGAGACAGGCCCATACACCTATGGCCTTTTGCCGACGGTAAATGTGCATGTATCAAATCGTACTTTGCCAGAACACCATATACATGTATATCAGTTTCGAAAATAAAGTTTTCATAAAAACCTATTTCAAGAAGATTTCTGCAAAATATGCTTAACGGGGGCGTTTTTAAATTTCACTTGAGATTGTATTCGGGTATAATGTATAGTTTTTTAAAGTTTGGTATAGCAATATGTATCATATTACTGTACAGTACAGCACAACACAACACATATTATAATAGAGAAGTGTTTCACAGTACAGCGCAGTAACATATAGTACACTATAGCACCGTATAGTTTAGTATAGCAAACAATAGCAGCGTAAGCATAGTATATAGTACTCTACAGTATCGTACAGTTTAGTGCGTCATTATATAGCACCGTATACTATAGTATAACATATAACAGCACATTACTGTACGCTAACATACAGTTAAGTACAATTTAGTTCGGCACAATATAGAACACTACACTACAGAACATCACAGTATAGTAAATTCTAGTATAGAATAGTTCAGTATAATATAAAACAGACTAACCGTATGGTATAGTACAGTATAGTACAGCACAGTATAGTATATTAAAGCACAGTATAGTATAGTATACCATAGTGTACAATGTAGTACACTATAGTACAATATAGTATATAATAAAAGAAATATCACCACAGTGTTTGATCGTGGGATCTGGATTACACAACCAACTCGAACTGATACAAGACCTTGGAACATACACTGTGGTGATATTCCGTTTATATAAAGGAATACCTTTATTTTTAGGGATACTCTGGAGGACCGTTAGCGTGTCGTAAAAATTGAGTATGGGTGGTGGCGGGCGTGGTCAGCTGGGCATATGGGTGTGCTAATAGCATGAACCCTTCAGTGTTTACCAGAGTGACGTCATACATAGCCTGGATACACCAGAAAACGCAACTTTAGTCTATTATTTGTTTAATTAGTATAACAATAAATAATGTAATAAAACATTTGTTTGTCCATGCAACCAAACGTTTTTGGCAAGGTGTGTAAGCTCTGATTCACTGCAACATCATCATCATCACCACTTCATCTTCAGTAATCGCCTGACCCAATATGTAGCATAATCGTGATGTGGCAAGTCCCATACAATAGCGAATACGTTATTCATTTCCAATAACGGATGTAACCCGGTGACTGATCAGGCTTTTAACTGTTTGCCATTGAGTTTAAAATTAATCGTTAAAACAATGAAAACAAGAATGTCGTTCCCAACGATGGATGCTCCCCACAAATAAAAGCCCCATGTTAAGTAGGCGAACACATTATCTTATTATACTGCAAAGGAAATTCTTTACTTCTGATAGGCTAATGAGCCGTAGACCTGACACGAAGTACCCTGTCAGCTGACAAGGTACATAGAAATGCAGCTGTTTCATTGGCTGACAGGCTCTTCAGTCTTTGCAGAAAAAAAAGACGGTTGACTGCTCGACAGGGCTCAGTGCATTCAACCGTGCATCCTCCGTTTTAAGTCCATTTCTGATAAGAACTAATCGGGATGGGATCTGTCAACAGTCACATTTTTTTCTTGACAAGTTTGATGCAACTATCTATATACGAGTTTGTCTATTTCTCTTTTGAATAACAACGTCATAAACCATATGACGTCACTTATGTTTTGACACGATTTTGTTACTGTTTACTTTGAGCGCTGTGGACGATAAATTCCGAAATATTTAATTTGAACAATGAAAACTTTGCAGTATAATACATTCGTTATGCAGTTTCTTCACAGGTACATGAGGATTTCTTCCCGGCTGGTAATATCATGTAACCCTCACCTAACGGCTCGGGCAACAATTATTTTTTCTTAGCCGGGAAGAAATCCTCATGTACCCTGTGAGGAAACTGTATATCTAATAAAGTTTCATTAACTTACGATTTAACGTTCAGGAGATATGCTTAATCCAAAATAAATATTTTTATGAATGAGAGGGGGGATAATTAAATTTTTGGAGATGGTAGAGTTATGAATTTTGTGTACTGCACTTCCTTTTGTCATCCTCTATCACAGTACCAAATTTCATCAAGTCACGATGCTCCAGATAATTATTTGGTTTTAGCTTAAATTTTCGAAGAATATGGATAGCTTTTACAGTTACCCGTTCGTCGGCGTTGCATGTTAAGGTTTTTGATCAGCCTAGAAACTGCCACGCATCTAAGCTGCCCTCAATCATCAAAGAGGACAATTCTAGATGGTATTTTGGGTGAATTATCTCCCCTGTTGGAGTTAGACATCCACGTTAAGATTTTTGATCAACCTAGACAATGTCATCCTCTTAAAGCATATATCACTGCAACTTATGTTTTCATTCAATAATCGCTTTATCTGGAACATCTAACTTGCCCCAGACTAGAGGCGGATAATTCTAGATGGTATTTTGGGTGAGGTATCTCCCCTTTTGGACTAAGACACCCACGTTAAGATTTTTGATCAACCTAGAAAATGCTATCCTCTTAAAGCATATATCACTGCAACTAATAATGTAGTGTAGGACAAGTAATATGTTTGGAGTGAAGCAGTTATTGAATGTTTTTTATTCAATAATTGCTTTACTCCAAACATATTACTTGTCCTATACTAGATGCGCATAATTCTAGATGGTATTTTGTATGAATTATCCTCCCCTTTACAACTTAGACATCAACGTTTTGATTTTGATCAAACTAGAAATGCCCTTCACTTAAGGCATATATCACTACAACTTATAATTTTATTCCGTAACTGCTTTTAATACAAAGGAGCAGATAGTCGAGCTTGCTGTTTGACGGACAGCTCTTGTTTTCTAAGAAAAAGGAAGATAGTTCATTATTGGTAGATATGGTTCTTAAGTACTGCACTTCCGTTTAACATCTTCTATCACTATGTCATGTTTCATCAACTTACGATGTAATGGTCAGGAGATATTTTATTTCTTAATAGAAAAATGAAGATAATTCAATGAGCCAATGTCCTTGTGTACTGCACGTCCTTCTGTAATCCCCTATCACTGAATCAAGTTTCATTAACTTACGCTATAACGTTTTAGAGATATGCTCCGGACAAAATTGATTTTTTTATTAGAAAAAGGAAGATACATGTAATTCAAAATTGGGAAATGAAAGAGTTACGGGTCTTGCACTCATGTCAGCATCTATCACTGTAAGAAGTTTCATCAATTTACGGTGTAACATTCTAGAGATATGCTGCGGACAAAAGATCTAGACAAAATTGACTTTTTATGAGAAAAAAGGGAGATATTCAATATTAGGAGATGACAGAGTTACGGTTCTTGTGTACTGCACCTCTTTCTGTCATCCTCTATCACTGTATCAACTTACGGTGTAACAGTCCATAGATATGCTCCGGACAAAAAGCGTGAAGGACGGAGGAACAGACGGACGGACGAAAACACGGAAGGAAGGACAAATAATGCATGACAAAGTACTGAAGGCTTACACTTCAATGGATCACTCCATAAAATGGACGTGTGTTTTAACCCTTTTAACTCAACGGCTCTCTGTAGAAATCACTAATAAAATTTACAAACAGTGTTTAATTATCGAGATCAACGGGCTCCTACACGTATATGCACTATCTGACCAGAGTCTGTATTCTTTTATTCATGTAAATGTATTTGTATTGGTATGTGTTGTCAAACTGGCTACACAGCAAATGTCCACAACGCATTTAAAATTCGAAAATGCCAATTTTATAGAAAATTTAAATAATTTACTTTAATCTGAGTGGCAATGAGTCTGAAGCCTGATCGAATGCTGGGTTCCCGACGCCTGATAAGGCACCAAATTGTTTGCAATGAACACAATATCGATGTGTTTTCAAATGTGGTCTCATAGTACAGTGGAGAAGACATTATTATTTCTAGTTTACACAAATTAAGCGCTATTATAACGCGACTCGGAACCTCCGGTATGTATGTATCTATCTATGTTCCTCTCAGTCAAACCCCTTGTGGTACCTAGACTTTGACGCGCGTCAACTGCCGAGAAGATTAATAAGAAAATATAAAAGGAGAGTTTAAAAGAAAAGAAAGTAGTTTGTTAAAATATAGATAAAACAGGAAAGGTGAACTTAAGGTGAGACACGTTCAATCTGGCTAACAGCCAGACCGAACTCTGGGCCAGACAGGTCGACAAGGTCAGAAGGCAGGGCATTCCACTGGGCTACTATTCTAGGGAAACAGGAGACTTTATGGTAGTCAGTTTTGATTTGTATGATTTGGAATGCCTGTGAAAGTGAATTTCGAGAGGGTCTATCGAGAAAGGGGTCAAATAATTTGGAAGTGGGATGGCTACCTGGTTATGCAGAATATTCTGGAACATAACCACGCGTTGATCAACGCGTCGGAGACCCAGTCGTCTCCACTCTAGTGCTTTACGCATACCGGTATCAGTTACAGAAGATGAACGGCCGTAGTCCCGTTTAGTCCAACGAGCCGTTCTCCTCTACACTGCTTCAAGTTGGTCTATCAGAGTGCTGGTGTGGGGTGACCAGACAGTTGAGCAGTATTCAAGCTACGGCCGTACAAGTGTCTTATAGGCTACAGCTTTGAGGTTTTTAGAAAGGACTTTTATATTTCGTCTGAGAAAACCGAGTGTCTGATTTGCATTATTAGTTATTTTATCAATATGCGTGTTCCATGAAAGATCATTGGAAAGAGTGACATCTAAGTGTTTTGCTGCGTTAAATGTGTAAAGGTTGGTGTTATGAAGAGTATAGTATATTGGTATAGGTGTCCTGCGTTTAGTTATTTGTAGTACTTCGCACTTTGACGGTTGAAGGCCATATCCCATGTTTTTTCCCAGATTTCAAGTTGTTGAAATGCTGTAGGAGGCTTGAGTGAGAGGAGACAGTAAAATACAGATACATGGTTGTGTCGTCTGCGAACAAAAACATACCGAGACACACATTTTTGCCGCCATAATGAACTACATGTGCGGCGTTTCGATCGGCTGTTCAATTTGCCCCATACACGTAATATACAAATGAATTATGTAAACAGGATTGTCCCCTCATCAAGCTGTCCCGACATGATGCAAATGATATATTTGCTCGCTTCATTTTGACAGATGAAGCATTATGACTTTATTTTGTTCTTTCTGTTGAGCTATTGCCATTTACTACATGTAGTAAACCGTCAGGGGCGAAAGTTGTGTAAAGTACCGACTGTGACAGCAAATATGGCGTAGCCACTGACAACACTTCCGGTGTGGCGTATTCTCCGGAAAAGGTATTTTTATATAAAACAAATAATAAACAATATGATTAAAATAACAAATTCGTACGTATTCAAGATTACAGTTAGTCGTTGAGATGTTGGAAATAAGATCACTTGGCCTAAAGGTCTTGTAATCTGATGACTCCAAAGCCCATCTCACCCAAAGGCTAGCCCCAGTTTGGAGTGGCAGCAAATAGTGACTGTCCAAAATGATTGCTATGCTACTGCAATTCTGACCTCACCCTTTGATGTATGTGATCCTCACACAGATGTTCAGCTGCAAGACAGTCATACCCTTACTTCACTGTTTTCATGTCTAAGCAAGCCATCTGCCTGGGGAGCCAAGCCCATTCTGAAGAAAGGCAAGAACAACTTCCTGCTTTACATATGTACCCTGCTGATACTCCAATCATCAGACTGTGAGATAAATCCAGGACCTCGTACCCCTAAATACCCATGTCAGATCTGCTCAAAAGCCTGTAGATGGGGACAGACATCAATAGCATGTGACAACTGTGACCTTTGGTACCACACCAAATATATGCCAAGCACAGTGTATGAGAATCACGCAAAGACAGACGTCAGTTGGATAAGCTGTGCCTGTGGTCTTCCTAATTTTTCATCTTCACTGTTCTCATCCAGCACGTCGATAGACACGTCAAACAGTTTCAGCACCCTTGGCAACAGCAGTGTAAGCGATCCAGGTACACCTCTCCTAGCCTCCTCACCCAAAAGGACACAGCCATCCAGACAACAAGCCCAGCACAGATTCAGACAGGTGTCGCTTAATTTCCAAAGCATTCGAGCCAAGAAGGCCGCCTTTTACAACTTGATTGAGTCTGCGCAGCCAGACGTGATTGTAGGCACTGAAACCAGAAATACACAATAGTGAATTCTGCCCATCGGGATACTCAGTCCGGACAATACTTGACAGACCCGACGGCTATGGAGGCATCATAATTATGACAAAATCCACTATTCCTGCAGATGAAGTCTACATGTCGGACAGTTCAGAGCTAGCCGCCATCGCAGTGAAACGTGAAAAGAAACCTCCCCTCATTATAGTGGGCCATTACAGACCACCAAACTGCAACCAAGAGCAAGCAGAACAAGCCTGCAGTGAGATATGTGCCATTGCTGATTCCCATAAGAACTGCCCGTTGTGGATAACTGGTGATTTCAACCTCCCAGACGTGGATTGGTCAACATTATCCACAAAAGGAAACAAAAAGCCAGTAGCAGTGAACCAGACCTACATCAAGACCTCAACAGAGCTAGGCCTGCAGCAAATGGTTGACTTTGCCACTAGACAGGACACCACTCTAGATTTGTACTTCACCAATAGACCTTCCTTAATTAACAAAATTCGACCACTTCCAGGGATGATGCTGTATTTGTAGACTCAAATGTTGAGGTGAAGCACCAAAGACCACCAAAGAGGAAGATCTATATCTGGAAAAGAGCTGACATTGAGGGTTTACAGGATGACTTCTCTGCATTCAGCACCAACTTTGTACAGCAATACAACAGTGCAGATCCTGTTGACCACCTATGGAATGAGATCAAGATGAAATGCCAACATCTACTCAAGAAGCATGTGCCATCAAAGATGACTACTCAACGCTACAATCAGCCTTGGATAACGAGAGACCTGAAAAAACTCACACGGCGAAAGAAGAAGGCATTCAAGAAATATCGCCAGTCACACGCCACCAAGGACTTCGAAAAGTACAAGTCGCTTAAAAACAAGACCCATGTGCTATGCAGACAGAGACATGATGAATATGTCAACAGCATCATCGTAGACGAGGACAACAAACCAAAACGGCTTTGGAGCTTCATCAAGAGCAAGAAGACAGATGCAAGCGGAGTTTCCCCACTGAAGAAGGACGGCATCACACACAGTAATAGCAAGACAAAGGCTGAGATACTTAACCAGCAATTCACATCAGTGTTCACATCCGAAGACACACGTGACCCGATGCCAGTACTCGGTGACTCGCCACATCCCACTGTTACCAGTATCACTGTCACCCAGAATGGTGTGTTGAAACTCCTGCAGCAGCTCAACCCACACAAAGCTACAGGCCCTGATGAAGTGTCTTCTCATCTACTGAAGGTTGTAGCCAGCTAGATATCTCCAGCCCTTACTCTCTTTTTCCAAGCGTCAGTTGATAAGGGGAAAGTGCCGGATGATTGGAAATCGGCAAACATCACTCCTCTCTTCAAGAAAGGTGACAAAAGCAACCCAGAAAACTACCGACCAGTTTCACTGACCTCCATCTGCAGCAAGGTGCTGGAGCACATCGTGCATAGCCAAATCATGCGACACATGGACGCCCACAATATGCTTTCTGACTACCAACATGGCTTCAGGAAACGGCGATCAACAGAGACACAACTCATACTCACCATTGATGACCTAGCTAGAAGCGTTGATGCACAAGAACAAGTCGACTGCATACTACTTGACTTCAGTAAGGCTTTCGACAAAGTACCCCACAACAGACTCCTGATGAAACTCCACCACTACGGAATTCGAGACAGTCTCCACCAGTGGATCTCAAACTTATTGATCGGCCGTACACAACAGGTAGTGCTTGAAGGACAGTCTTCTCCCTCCGCTGAAGTGACATCTGGAGTACCGCAAGAGACAGTGCTCGGGCCACTCCTGTTTTTGTTGTACATCAACGACCTTTCTACAGCTGTTAACTCTACTGCCAGACTATTCGCCGACGATTGCCTCCTTTACAGAAAAATCAAGACTGATGAAGACAAAGCCATACTACAGCAAGACCTTGACAGTCTCCAGAAATGGGAAGATCAGTGGCTTATGCGATTCAATCCAGACAAGTGTGAAGTTCTACAGATCACAAACAAGAGAACTACAACTCAGTCAGAGTACTTCATCCATGGTCATGCGCTCAACAACGTCGAGTCAGCCAAGTACCTAGGATTGAACATCCACAAGACCCTCAGCTGGGACGACCACATCAACAAGGTCACCAAAAAGGCTCATGGTACTTTGTCATTCCTTGGTCGCAACATTAGACGGTGTCCAACAAACATCAAAGCCCAATGCTACTCCACACTAGTGAGACCATCGTTGGAATACGCTTCAACTGTATGGAACCCTGCCAAGAAGGAGAGCATAAACAAGGTCGAGGCAGTCCAACGTAGAGCTGCCCGCTTTGCCACTGGGGATTACCAAAGAACCAACAGTGTGACAGCCATGATGCAGCAACTCCATTGGACACCTCTTGAGGTCAGAAGACACAACGCCCAGGTAGTCATGATGTACCGCATTGTTTACAACCTGGTTGACATACCAGCTGCACCATTCCTACAACAGACATCACGATCTACCCGGGGCCACTCAGCAAAGTACCTGATTCCACACACCAAGACTTCGGTATACCGGCACTCCTACTTTCCACAAGCCATTCGACTCTGGAACCAACTGCCTGGAACGATGGTGGTCGCGGACAGTCTGGACAGCTTTAAATCAACGCTGCTGTCCAGTTCTTCCTCCTACTAAGTGCAAAAATTGTTGTTATCCTGTTTTTATCCGATAATTGTACATAGGAATTCCTCCTTTTATGCTGCGCCAAGTGCGATGATACTTTAGTGGTTCTGCACTATGAAGGAAGAAGAAGAAGAAGAAGAACTCCTTACTGTGATATAATGCATGATAATGAATAATTTCGATATTGTTATTTTTTAGAAACAAGATAGAAAATGTAGAAAACTTTTGTTGGATGAAGAAGCATTTTAATCTAAGTAGCAATACTGTTCATAGCCTATGTGACTATATAAGTGCATGTTTCTTCATTCTAGTGTCACCCAAGTTATTGAAACGAAACCATTGTCCTTAACCGCATTCGGGGCTTATTTACCAACCTCTAGGTAGAATCTTCAAGCGCAATTTTATTCAGCGTTAATCGGTGAAACATATGTGCATTTGATTATAGACTTGACGACTAAGAACTAGATTTGATAAAAGAACGATTATTGCTATATTTCGTTCAAAAGTAGGTATTACCAGTGGGGTTCAAGTTGATGAAATGTTTAGATATGTTAAAGTGTGAGAAAATAACGATGGTTAAACGAAGGAAAAGCTTTAACCTTATACCCAATAATACGTATATAAAATTAATTATAGGTGATCACTTACAGCAGTTTGAAAATACATGTAATACAGAATGTGCCTTAAATCACATTCTGCTTTACTTTCAGCCTTCTTTAAACTTCAATCTGCTAAGCTATAATAAATTATGAAAATATTATATGTATTATGATATTTGTTCATGAGGGTATAAACTGGAGCTACTTTCTTTAGCGGAGGAATAGAACAAATATGCTAAAAGTTACTTCTATGGGGGAAAGGGGTTACGTTAGCTCTATAAACTCTATCGACAGCTGTACCCGTCCTTCTGCAATTACACTATGGCCACAATGGAAATAAGAGATGTCCTTTCTCTTTATCCCTTTCCCTTATAGAAGCGACTTTTAGCGCATTCATTTTATTCATCCGGCAAAGAAAATAGTTCCTTTTTATACTGTCTTCATACATGTACCATAAGAATTTGTTCTATATCCTAGCAGATAGTAACTTAAAGCAGGCTGAAAGTAAAGCAGAATGCGCCCTAGGGCGCATTCTGTTTTACTTTTAGCCTGCTTTAATAGGTCACATATCTTAAATACTAGAAACAGGCTATGGGTTAAAGGGTTATTGTGTAATCCCACGGGTGGTGAACAACATAGTTCCTCATTCGTGGTATTTATAATCCTTGATATTGATAATCCTTGATATAGTTCATAATACAACATATATTTAATCAGTGCAATTTTTATAAATTGTGTTTTGTTTTAAGATATATGTGTGTGTTATTAACTATTGTCATGTTACTTGATATTGAAACAAATCTATCTATCTAACAATGTATAATCAAATCATCAGGTCCTAAATGAATCCTCTGATCAGGGTCTTCGCTGTTTATCATTTTGCGATATATTTTCCAAAGAAAGTCTAAAATAGCAAAGCATTGATTAGTCTTAACCGAAAATCGATTGTCTATTACAAGGTTCCTAGTTGAATGAGTTCAATTTCAAATAAGTAAGTTGTATCTTTTTCACAAAGAAATAAACTATCATCAGCAGTAGTAGTAGTAGTAGAAATAGTTGTAGTATGCGAAGTAGTAGTAGTAGAAGTATTAGTAGCAGTATCAACAGTTATAGTTTACTTTCAGCCGAATGACCGTTCAGCCGACTGTACTCTGCGACTCTCCTGATCATTGAGCTATCTTGCCTACAATATTGAGACTGCTAACATAATTATTGCACGTAGGCAGACGCCGTACAAGCTTCACACTTGCTAACCCATAGAGTGAGAGGAGCAATGCGCGGTCCATATGTCTTGCTCAAAGACATTCCTTTACATCATCGGGGATTCGAAAGGAAACAGCCGAGTCAGGCCGATCTAGCGCGCTGCACGCTCGACCATCTCCGCCGATAAATGCACCTAATAATAATTAGTATGGAATATAAACTGCCACTAAATTCAATATGGGACGAAAGCAATGTTTTTGTTGCTGATGATAATGATAAGTATAATGGATAGACCCCTTTACTCTGGCAATTTGTCCGTTTGCATTTGCTAGATGCCTATCATTTGCAGTATGCGCATGGATTCTCACAAGTTAATGCCATAGGGGAAATGTTAAAACTGTTTGCAGTTTGAAAACGCACGTCAAACAGAATAATTTATGTATGACTTTTAATGAATTTTAGATTGACCTTTTACTGCGAATTCACCACTAACGTAGAATATCATACAGCGGACCCCCTCTACAACAACACCAAATCGGAAACAATGGTAAATATTGTTAGGAGGAAGTCGTTATAGGGAGGGGAAACTAATACCCTTTAGAGTGTTATGCATGACCTTGCTTTCAGTTGATTAAATTTCGAATTGAGACCAGACGCTTCGTAACGCGGCGTCTGGTATGGATTCCAACTGGTTGCCACTCGTCTTTATGCTTATTCTGTCAAACAGTCTGCAATATGTAACCCTGAGAAAAGCAATGTGATACGAGCCCGGCGCAAAAGAAAAAAAAGCCAGCAGTTAACTTTACAAACTTTATTACATCAAAACTGCAAGTTAAAGAAACACGTAAATACCTGTTATTTAAAATCTTAAAATTATCCAATTACTGTCCTTTTCGAATAACAAAACACTGTACTTTTAATCTAAATTTCCCACAATGTTGATAATCCAGAGATTCTATCAGTATCCAAAATATTCACAAGCAATCGTCAGGGCTGTCATAAGTTGAAATGAAAAATCCTAAGATTTCCAAATTTGCATTTTTCAAGTGCGATTTTACGAATCGTACCTTTACCCCATAGCCTTTTTCTTGTTTTGTTGTCATGCGACTACTAAATGCAGGCTGTAAGTTAAGAAGAATGCGCCTTAGGGCGTATTCTGCTTTACTTTTAGCCTGCTTTAAGCTACCATGAATGGGAAAAAATCCGAAGATTTAGGAAAAATCCGGAGAAATGGCAGCCCTGAAGCGTCTAGTGCACTGATGACTGTTAAAAGACCCAAGATAAAGTAGTTGGTTTTAAGTCTATATATACACACAGTTTTATCATTCTTGAAAGGCATTGAACAGTTATAGATTTTCTAGAAGATCTTGTGATCAGTTGTTTACCATAAAATTACTAAATATAGATAGTGTGATTCAATTTGTTTACCAGTGAATATAAACTTCTAGAATAATCTAGGAGCAACTTCACGTGGCTCTACAGTCCGGTCTATAGTCGTCTATAGTTTACTATAAATCCAACTGAACACCGGTTGGTTCGACTAAAGTTCGACTTTAGACCGACCACGCTTTTACCCATGGTTAGAGTTGTTCCTAAATTGCGGCTGTTGGAAAATAATACGTTTTCTTAAAAATCTCTGTAAAATAACGATATTTTTTTAATCCTACAAATATACGACTGAAGCGATGCATTAATACAGCAACAAATGCCTGTTTATGTTATTTTGTGTTTACTTTAGTCCGACTATAGGCCTTAATGAGCATGCGCCGACCGACATTTTGCCTAACTAAAGGTCCGAACTATAGTTCCACATGAAGTTGCTCTGTATATTTTCATACTGTACATTAATGTTATCTACTATCCAAGATCTTCGAGACTATTCTAAAATCTTCTAAATGTTCTAAAGATAGAATTGACGCATTTAAAACATTCAACCAAGCTGAAATGATAAACATGTGTACATAACAACAGCAATCAACACTTTTAAGCAGACAATAACGGAGCAGAGAAATCATTATACAAAATACGTACGATGAATATCAGGGCTGCCATTTCTCCGAATTTTTCAGAAATCTTCGGATTTTTATTCCAACAGATGGAAGCTTGAAGCAGGCTGAAAGTAAAGCAGAATGCACCTTAAGGTGCATTTTGCTTTACTTTCAACCCGCTTTGAGCATCACGTGTCTTAAAAACTAGAAACAGATTGTGGGTTAAAGGTATAATTCGTAAAATCGAGCTTGAAAATTTGAAAATTTTGAAATCTTAGAAATTTCTTTATCAACTTATGGAAGCCCTGGAATATGATAATCCCGAATAAGATACCCAATACCGAGTTTATTACGTATTTCACAAAATAGATATTTGTACCAGTTCAGTATCAAAATTAATATTCATCATTGTTGGTGTTATTATTATTATTATTATTATTATTACGTATTTCACAAAATAGATATTTGTACCAGTTCAGTATCAAAATTAGTAGTCATCATTGTTGGTGTTATTATTATTATTATTATAACATGTTTCATAAAATAGATATTTGTACCAGTTCAGTATCAAAATTAATATTCATCATTGTTGGTGTTATTATTATTATTATTATTATTACGTATTTCATAAAAAAGATATTTGTACCAGTTCAGTATCAAAGTTAATATTCATCATTGTTGGTGTTATCATTATTATTACGTATTTCATAAAATAGATATTTGTACCAGTTCAGTATCAAAGTTAATATTCATCATTGTTGGTGTTATCATTATTATTACGTATTTCATAAAATAGATATTTGTACCAGTTCAGTATCAAAATTAATATTCATCATTGTTGGTGTTATTATTATTATTATTATTATTACGTATTTCATAAAATAGATATTTGTACCAGTTCAGTATCAAAATTAATATTCATCATTGTTGGTGTTATCATTATTATTACGTATTTCATAAAATAGATATTTGTACCAGTTCAGTATCAAAATTAATATTCATCATTGTTGGTGTTATCATTATTATTACGTATTTCACAAAATAGATATTTATACCAGTTCTGTATCAAAATTAATATTCATCATTGCTTGTGTTATTATTATTATTATTATAAATTGAATATGTAAAAAGACGTTTAAAAAAATCATGATTATTTTTTTATCATCAATAGCATCATCATCATCATTCTTATCATCATCATCATTATTATTAACATTAATTCTATTATTAATAAAAAGTTTGGATATGCAAAAAGACGTTTGAATTATTTATGATTAATTTGTTATCATCAACATCATCAGCATCAGCATCATTATAGTTACCATTTTCATAATGTCTATTATTATTATTTCATTATAAGAATTGAAATGAAAATAGTACTAATTATCTTCAGCATCACCAACGACAGCGGCATAATTAGCATCAGCATCAACGACATCATCATCATCATCGTCATCATTTTACATTTTTTCCAGATGAAATATAGTATTACCAAGACAATATTCAAAAAGGGTGTCTTTCGGTTCTAACATCTTAGCACGTAAGTTAGCATGTACTGTAAATTTCTCTTCAAAAGTTGGTTGTCGTCTGCAGTAATTCCTGGAGTACTTTAACATGCCTTTTAATTAACCCATTACACCACAGCGCGAGTTTACTGGTACTTGTTCTCAGTGTGCATGTGAGACGTTACTTGACCCAAACCAGAGGGCTCCTGCAGGGGCCCGTTTCATAAAACTTCGTAGCGCAAAACCGATCGTAAGTCTGAACTTTAAGATACTTTTAAGTTTTGATTTCTCCATATCATCCTGTCTTGTGACATCTCTTTGGGCGCATCTTGAAAAGACGCTTGCAATGAGATGTCACAAGACAGGATTAGATGGAGAAATAGTAATAATTGATACTTTTATAATTTTGACTTACGACAACATTAATGTTCTCATACGAAGTTTTATGAAATGGGCCCCAGGATCTCAGATCTTGTTCTACACTGTTTTTCAATGAACAATACATTGTAAAATAAGCAGTGTAGACCAGAGCAAATGACTCCTATAGGAGCCCTCTGATCAGGGTCGACATTGTTTGCTAATTTAGAGCAGTATTTATTACACGATCCCGAATTGCAAGTAGATCGGATCATGTTTAGATAAATAAGAAGATCAACAAGGGAACCTAATAACTTACAAGAGTTAATTAGTGTTGAAAGCTAGTAAAACCTCTAAAATTCTACACTTCTACAACGACATTTCGGTCTCTTATGCAATTGGTGACAAGTTGGAGCCTCATTCAGAATAAATGTAAATATTCCCAAGCATAATGGCAACCAGCCACATTTTCAAAAATGACGTTTCTTGCACACACCAAAGCGAGGGTAATTACAAGGAAGGTCATTCCATTGACCTTCAACTGTCATCACAACGCAGTACTCATTGCCATAAAGATTGTTCGGCTCACCTTCTTGAAAGTGAGTATAATTGACTGCATTGCCATTTGTCCATAACGGTGTTGCAGTATGAAGGGATGACATACCAAGCCAGACGTTCTTGTTTGCACGCGTATTTGTTAAGAAGGCGTTCTGATAGTTATCCATGACGTCTGTCAGACTGGCCCCCATCTCTCTACAGTTGTCCTCACTCCCCTGCCATGTCCTTTCTGTGCTGTCTAAGTGGTAACAATGTCTGTCGAACAGTACCCACGACTCTGGACAGGGGGCTTAAAAAGTAAATTAAGCACGTGTCATACGACAAAAATATGAAGACAGTATTATTATATAGAGGATAATGAATTCTTGCGGATTGATATGGAACATATATCACGAGAATGGGTTGTCCACAGGACGAGTGATATATTTTTCATATCTCTTCAAAGGAATTGATAATTCTATTTATCATATACATTTCATTGACGTTTTTACAGAAAAAAACACAAAATTAATTGATTTTGCGCCACGTCACTATATATATTGTGACGTGACGTCACAAAAACTAATATCATCACTGATGATTTCAACTGTGACGATATGAAAGGGCTAGGTACGTTTTGGGCCGATTTTGGCCTCAATTTTTATTAAATTTGAAAATACTTCATCAAAGTCAAACTTATTTAAGGAATAATTCGAATATTTATTGTATTCATGGAGGTATGAAAAAAACCCTGGTCACACTGTATGAAACCGCGAAGCGGTTTCATACAAAAGTGTGACCAGGTTTTTTTCATACCTCCATGAATACAATAAATATTCCGAATTATTCCTTATAATTTAATATCACTTCTGAATTTAAGAAAGTAGTTAAATAGAGAATCTGACGTGAATGTTCTTTTTTAACGCTTTTAAAACGTAGGTTGTAGTCCCTCCGCCATATATATTTTCCGCCAAAACGCGACGTTGTTATGTAGTAATGCCAACGTCAATGACGTCATTTGGCATCCTGCTTCATGCAGCGCTTCTGAAGAGCAGTTGGACTAAGAGAAAGTAGTCCTGACAAGGCGTGGCCTGAATGTTATTTTTTTCATGGAGTTATGAAACAAAAATTACAGCCAATCACAGCTAACCAAATGTAATGAAAGCAAACAATATTAAATTATTTCAGAATGAAAGTTTAAACATTTCTGATCAAAATTATCGAGCACTTCGATCCGCGCCGACCTGTCGATGACGTCACACCTAGCAACGAACATGTTTAAATTCACAAAATAAGGAAAAAATTGGCAATTTATCGCCAAAACGTCGCTAATTCAAGTTGTTTACCTGTTGAACCCAAGAAGATATTAAAAGGGAGGTAAGTTTGTTGTAAAATCTCCACAAATGTAATATTTTTATTTGGGGTTCAAACTGTAAAGGGAGCAGAATACGAAATATATGCGTTTCTGGACCTCTTTTTGCAATGTTTATGTAATTAGCAAAATGACGGCGACAGTTTGCAAGGGGAATAACTTACATTCAGTAGCATAGTATTTAATATATCTATCTATTAATCAGTATTGCATCATTTGAAAACAAAAACTACTTCGATATAGGCCTATACATGTCTAATTTGAAATGAATAGATCTAATCTTACTTGCTGATCCAACACAATAATACAACAAACGTTTCCTTTTTATAATGCCGCAGTGGCGAGCAAAGTCATCATAACTCTCTGTTTAGAAACAGCGGCATTCATTTGTGAAAAACAAACAACAACAACGCAGATCACCTGTTTAACCAGTTGATGAGAATTTGAGTATAACCAATCGAATTTTTATAACACACTTTAATTTGAATAATTATTCCGACTTTTCTCTTTAACCCCGTTCTCACTGTCCCGGTTTTTGCCCCCGGTAGGTCCCGGTTGAGCGTACCGCAGTCACCGGGAATTCAACCTTAACTGCACCAAGACGACCGGGACGATACGGAATGAACCGCGTTCATCCGGCCTGCATTAGCAAGCAGCCCCGGATTCTATAAACTTTAATACAACCGGGGATCACCGGAGTCACCAGGACAGGTAACCGGAACCGGCTTAATCCGGGGGAATGCCTGTGCAATGCTGCGGAATGCCTGATTAACATCGGAGCTAAAATACCGGCACATCCGGGACAGGTTCGGGTCACTACGGTAAACAACCGGGGTATTGGCGAGCATAGAAATTGATAAAAAAAAATGACAAAATGCAATTTTCAACATTTGATTTTTAGCGTTTACGTTTCGTCTGCGTATAAATAGGAAAAAATATCGTCTTCCCTATTGTATAGAGTATGTCTAATCTACATAAAACGAACTTATATTTTCTAAATAAACAGCTTCATGCTTAAGTCTTTACGTCCACTACAAACAGTATGGAGCCAGATCAGACGCCGGGCAAACTATTTGCAACTCAAATTAAAATGAAGTTTCAACAGTCTACAACACTATAATGTTCTACTTAATTGCATTGCGTTTGCATATTATTTCTTATTTAAACGCAAACAAAACGCAAGTGCTAAAAATAAAATGTAGAAAATTGCGTTTTTAGAAAAAATTATCGATTGTATGCTCGCCAACACCCCAGTCGTCCCCGGCGCCGCCAATACTTTTTATTTAGGCTTTATTATAAATTATACAAATTTCAAATGAATTTGCGTATTCCCAACTAATGACCTCCCTATTGATATGTATGTTTTCTAGTTGTATAGATATTAATGCTGTCCACGGTAGTGGACCTTATACAGATATATTTCAATAAAGTTTCAAAGTTTCAAAAGTTACTCCCGGTGACTGCCGGTGTAACGAAGTATTTTGACCCCCATCGAAAAATGACCCCCCGGTCAAAATTCGACGACGTAGAATGACCCCCGGTCATTTTTCGATATCGTACAATGACCCCCCGGTCATAATTCGACGTCGAAATTTGACCCCCCGGTCATAGTACTATGACTCCCCTCATGAAGTGTTTTGACCCCTCCTGAAATATATCGACCCCCATCGAAAAATGACACCACCCCTCTTTAGCAATTAACAGACACAGTTTAACCCATTGGACCCTTGCGACGAGTATATTAGTCATTTACAAATACCTAGCAATAGTACATGTGTCCTTTGTAAACCGTGTAGACCCAGATCAGACTAATCCCAAAGGAGCTCTCTGATATGTTTGCAATATATGTCAGTTTTGAAATAGATTGTATAAAACAACTCTAGCTAGTCAAAAGTTGACTTGACATAAGTAGAAAAAAATTGCATTGTCCGCTTGAAGTTTCAGGTGTGAATAAGTTAAAAGATATATAAAATTTAGATGATAAACAAGTCAAAATTCAGACTTATGATAAGCGCGCCATGGAAACATACAGTATACTAAATGCTGTTCCCGATGGGTTACGTTAACCTTGTGCCTATCTGTTGGATACTGATGGTAGGGAAACAAGGTGGCTGCGGGTCTGTAGTATAATTCATGGACAGCTTATTTATAAATAAGTTAAGGTAGTAATTCTGTCATGGAGTATGCAGGCCGGTGGGCCGGGAACAGGCATGGTGTGTGAATTACTTGAGAAAGTTATACATTACATTACAAGTGTCACCAATTACATTGCTAAAAAGTGTAATATATTACAATTATTATTACGTTTACATTTGTAATGTATTAAATTACAAGTACGTTGGCAAAGTAATGCATTACATCACGCATTACATTTTGATAACAGTCAAAAACATTACTGAAAAATAACTAATAAGCATATCATATATAACTGATAGGTTATCATTAATCAAGTTCTTTGTCAACTAAATAATCAACGATTCTAAACTTAAGAATCCATGGATACAAGTTTACAGTTTGAAAATTCACAGCCTTTTTATAGCGCCCCCTGGGTAAGGAAGTATACTTTTGTAAGCAAGTGAGCCCTTAACCCTTTCCTCCACAGTAGCGCCTCAGGCCGCCTGCACCTACATCTGCAAATAAGATTAAGATACACTAATAAAATCCAATACTAGTTTTTAATTACAGGCGTCAGCTAACAACAAAATGAGTGTAAAGCAGAAAGCATACATGAACTTTCTGCATAAAATTCATATTGCTATATGCATTGTCCTGCCTTAATCACAGTTAAACGTAGCTAATTTGCAAGCTTGCCTATGGAGCAAAGGGTAAATACAGACCAAACGTTTTGTACAAAGCTCTTTGAAGTGCGTTCTACATATTAAACCTGTTATATGAAATGGCGTGTCTTTTTTGCCTGTATACTTCTTAATTAAATTACTGCTAATTACCAAGACAAAATGTATAAATGTTACTGTTGCACATAACATCATTAAAGTTTCAAAAACATTGTCTGTTAGATGCATTATGTCAGACCTGATTATTTAACCCTTTACTCCTTAGCCTGTTTCTATTCTTTAAGATATGTGACAATTTATTGAACGTAGTTTACAGTCTATCAGTGGTTCTCCATACCAATAAACGTTACGTGAACGAGTGCAAATATGTATCCCCCTTTTACAGAACATGTATATGTAATATTTACATCGGTTCTAATGACATTCGTCATCTAACAATGTGTCGCAACAGAAGCATTGCGGCATGTGACTATGAAAATTGATTAGATAATTGACAGTTTATTGTACAACATAGAAGCATCCAATGATTTAGGTAATTAGCAATCTGATATGAATTTACCCTCAGTGAGCTGATCGCAACCATGGCGGGGTTATTCTACGACATTGAAAAATGACAAGGGGTCTTTGTTTGACATCAAATACGGTAATTACCATATCGGGGCAGGGGTGGCATTCTATGAAATAGAATGATATCAGGGGGTCATTCTACGACATCGAATAATGACCGGGGAGTCATTCTACACATCGAATAATGACCGGGGAGTCATTCGACGACATCGAATAATGACCGGGGGTCATTCTACGACATCGAATAATGACCGGCGAGTCAAATTATGATATCGAATAATGGCCGAGGTGTCAAAATACGAGCTAGAATAATGACCGGAGTCTTTTTACGACACTGAATGGTGTGATGTGCAATGAGGCAACATAACACAGCTTCCGATTTTGATCGCTTTTTGTTTGCTTGTTTGTTTGTTTGCTTGTTTGTTTAGTAAATGCAATTAACTTTACACTTAACACGGAAAACTATAAACGCACAACATAGCAAGTGTTGACAAAAGACAAAAAAGCCCACTCAAAACAACCGACCTACATTCTTCTTATTTCTTGACAAAAGGGATAAGTTCCGACAAATCAAAACATCCTCTATGAAAATATGATTCAAGATTCAAGATTCAAAACATTTTTTTAAGTAACGTAAACATATACATGTTTCTTGTTACATGATACAATGGATTCATTATATAGTATACATGACAATATCATTGTATGGACTCTGTTGTCCGACTAAGTAACTATAGGTGAATATCTTATACCACTATAATTCTGGAAGATGTGTAATACCTGAGGCTGGACGTATCCAAACCACATTGCTCTTAATTTATATAATCATCTGTGCACATAGTATATGCCTCAGCAGCTACCGATCATTTAGGATGAATTGGAATGTTAACAGATCATGTGGCTTCTCACAGTGACACTGCAAGACAACAGCAACGCAGACAGATCTTACCGGAACTTTCTGCATTACTTTCGTATAACAGGGAGTCGTTACTTGATTCAAAAGAAGTGTACTACACTGACATCGTCGTACAGTGGACGACCACTTGCCGATGTGAGGCCTGCTTTCGGTGTCGCTCCAGTAGGATCATACCATATTATTGAGACACAACGGAAATAATTTATGGGTGCTACATGTATACAGATCTACCCCTCGACCGCAACCTATCAGAATGAACTAGGAAATTAAAAGCAACTGCTTAACGCTGATCGCTGCAAACACAGAGAGCTCCTACAGAAGTCCTCTGTATTACTTTCGTTCTACAATTTGAAGTCACAACTGAAGCATAATTTTATTGTCGCTCAAGAGGTATAGTAATATACATGTAACATAGTAGTACAGATGTTATACGGTATTACCCCTCAGCAGCGACTACAGTCGCTCAAGAGGGATACTGTCGTAATGTGAGAATGAGGCGTTTATAAGTACATGTACATAGGAAAAACAGTGAACAAGAACTGAAATAGAAATGATATACGGTACTACCCCTCAACAGCGACAAAAGTCGCTCAAGGGGGATAATACAGTAATATGTGGATAAGGCGTAAATACGCACATAGGGAAAACAGTTCAACATACGGAACTATAAATGATATACGGTACTACCCCTCAACAGCGACTATAGTCGCTCAAGAGGGATACTGCCGCAATATGAGGATGAGGCGTTAATACATACATATGAAAAACAGTTAAACAAGAACAGAAATATGAATGATATACGGTGCCACCCCTCAACAGCGACTATAGTCGCTCAAGAGGGATAATGCTGTATTATATGAAGAGGCGTTAATACGCACACAGGAAAAACAGTTTAACCAAAACTGATATATGAGTGATATACGGCACTACCCCTCAACAGCGACTATAGTCGCTCAAGAGGGATAATGCCGTACTATATGGACGAGGCGTTAATACGCACATAGGAAAAACAGTTTAACCAAAACTGATATATGAATGATATACGGTACTACCCCTCAACAGCGACTATAGTCGCTCAAGAGGGATAATGCCGTAATATATGAATGAGGCGTTTATACGGAAAAACAGTTAAACAAAAACTGACATATGAATGATATACGGTACTACCCCTCAACATATGAAAATATGTTAAGACATTACCTAATAAATACGAATTTTACGCCTTTGATCTTCTTATTCCTCTACTGGAGATAAAAGAGCAAATTTATACAGTCATGGATATATACCATAAGAAAATATGTTCTATATCCTAGCGAAGTGTACCTTAAAGCAGGCTGAAGTAAAGCAGAATGCGCAATCTGCTTTACTTTTAACCTGCTCTAAGTGGTCATCTGTCTTTAAAGCTATAAAAAGGATGAGGGGTAGTTGGTTAAACCAAAGAAACCGCGGCAAGATAGGAAGATTTCTTGGAATGAATGTCAATACGAGCGTATTGTAAATTCTGATCATACGCTTTCTCGTAGACGTGGTACATGTGTGAGTGGGGTTTACTGAGCCTGCTACGTCGAAATTAAATCAATAATCGAACAAGAGTAATTGGTAGATCGTAAATGTATACTTGTAAAAGGGTAAACGGTTCTGGGTTCTATACCCATAAGGTTGTCCATTGATAGGCAGACACACTTACAATTCAATCAATATAATTTATTCACTCAAAACTTAGTTAGGTTTAAAACAACTTTAACATATGCAAAACTGACTTTAAACAAAATATCAAGGATTTTTGAGGGGGGGGGGGGGTCATATTGCGACAGGGGGGTCATAATTCGACGATGGGGGGTCATAATTCGACGATGGGAGATCATTCTACGACGTCGAATTTTGACCGGGGGTCACTTTTCGATGGGGGTCAAAATACTTCGTTACACCGGCCCCAAAGTTGAAATGCAAAGGTTCGAAACTCCGCCATGCCAGGTCAATAAAATCGGTCATTCTCTCGCCAGATCTATACATTTCATCTTTTATCAGGCTCGGTTGCTAACAAATTCCAATGGCCGTTACTTCTCTGAGTTCAAACGCGGGAAACGTATGGTAATTTAAATCTTCTAATGCTTCTACCTTGCACACTTTGAATTTGTAATTAAAAGTTGTTCATCCGATCATTGACAAATCATATTAATCCTAAAGCGACTCGCAACCAGATGGTGCATTAAAAATAGTAATTTGTAAATATGTGTCAAACGCTTATATAAATGGTAAAGAATTAGTTTAGGATAAGAAATTCTGTTTAAAAAAATGTATTTCAATAAAAAAAAATATTGGTCTCTGGTGGGATTCGAACCCGGGGCCCGGCATTGGCGGACAGAAGGCAAAATAGGGGAAACCGCTTAGACCAATGGACCACGGAACTATCCGTATATCTCGGATCGATTTAACGTATTTCAATGTGTAGCGAGCGAAGTGCATACAACTTCGTAATTCGGCTCGTGTTTATGTCTGAGCCCGTGTAGAGAAGCAACAACAACAACTATCCCGTCTACTAGTCGGTATAGAAAAACGATGGAAAATATCTAAAAATCTAAGATTCGGTGACGATTCTTGAGACTTTTTTTGGACTGATCATATTTTTTTAATGTCAGAAGCCAAATAATGCCACAAATTTGCTTTTATTTGAGTATTTTATTTTATTTTGACAAGTACACCATCCGGTTGCGAGTCCCTTTAAGCAGCCATTGGAACGGTGGCGTAATGTTTGTCTGAATGCTGCTAAGAGGTATGAAATATTAACGCAATTTATACGCTATTGCTCAGCGGTAACAATTCCACTGTTCCGCATGATATTTTATTCAAGCTGTATAAAACAACCAAATGAATATCTGCCATTAGAATGCAAATCTAATACAGTGGAACTCCTCCGTAAATACCGGAATTCTCTCTAAACCGGACAGAGGCTACGCCTTTTTACGTCTTTTGGTTTATTTCCGACACTTAAGAAAACAGTTTATTCATTCTAGCAGACGATAGCTTAAAGCAGGTTGAAAGTAAAGCAGAATGCGCCTTAAAGCTTTACTTTCAACCTGCTTTAAGTGGTCACCTATCTTCCATACTAGAAACAAGCTATTTGGTACTGGAATCAAACCCTTCTTAACTGGAAACCCCTCTAATCCGGAACGTTTTGTTGTCCCCACACATGTCCGGTTTAGAGGGGATTCACCTCACATGTAGGCGCATATACCAGCCATTAACTACAGACAGCAATGTGATCCCCCATAATAGTTTAGTCGAGAGACGAAGATACCTTGGGTGAGACGTTAAAACAATCAACAACAACGACAGCAAATTCCAAACGACCTTACCATACATTTTATCTCATTCACTGCCTACCGCGAGTCAACATTGATTATAAATTTGCTAACAGTTTGAATTGTGATCAAACGCCACATAAAGGGGCGTATGATCAGGATCCAAACTATTGACACTCAGTAATATATTTCTTAAATCAATGACCTAACATTTGAATTAAAAAAGTCAAAGCAGGCGAAAATTGTATAAAGCTGATGAAGTCATGGCAGTAAAGGGTTGAAACTACAGTAAGACATCTTAAACCGACTATTAAGTTTATATACACGAAGATATGCACATCTCTACAGTGATACTGCACTACATAAAGAATCTTATACGAGTGTTCATTAATTATCATAGTGAACGGGTTGACTAGAATAATATGACTTGGCATACTCCACTGAAGAAAATATTTCTAATTGATACAGTCATGAATGTACTTTAATAAATAATTTCCAGAAGATAGAAGCTTAAAGCAGACTAAAAGTAAAGTTAAGTGCGACTTAAGTAAGTTAAAATGCCCCGCCCTTTACTACATAGATAACTGCATTTGGTTTATTATTCTACTAGAAAATAGTTCAAATTTCATACAGTCAAAATTGTAGCATAAGAAATATTTTCTACATCCTAGAAGATGGTAGCTTAAATGAGGCTGACGATAAAGCTGAATATGCCTAAAGTCGGATACTGCTTAACTTTTAATCTGTTTCATGTGGTCACCCGTTTTCACTACTAGAAACAAGCTAAAGAGTAAACAGTTAACGTTGGTACACGTTTTGTTGTTGCTGGCAGACCTGTAAATATATAGTGCCACAACCGAGACATGCTTTAATATGACACCAGCCGTTATATACGTCTGTAAATAAAAGCTTCTATATACCATAAGTGTGTAGATTACGAAACTGCCTGTTGTTTTTGTGCTGTCGGTGGACCAACATCGCCATTCAAGATGGCGTCCAAGATGGTCACCACAAACATGAACTATCTAGAGACAACGCTTTAATATGACATCAACAGTTATTCGTCTGTAAACAAAAGCTTCTATATATAAGCCGATTTTATTCAACTGGCAGGGCGGAGCTAACCTTTGGCAAAGATAAACTAATTTACTTTTAATTTTAGGGTTGATGGGTATAGTTCCCTATTATATCGTTATTGTCCGATACTTTCAACTTGAAGAAACACAATTTATGCGTGCACCAATATCCACGTGCAATTGGTTTATACAGTGCTCCCTCTCTACAACAACACCCAATGGAAGACAAAGATTGCGTTTGTTGTTCGTAGGGAATTGTTATAGGCAGAGAAATTAATACTTGTTTAACATTTGCAAACAGCTTGAATCCAGATCAGACGCCACGTAACACAGCGTCTGATCTGGATTCAAGCTGATTGTCATTCTTTCTTATCTTCCTTCAGTCAAAACGTCCATTTATGTGATGTTGAGAAACAAGAACCGCATGCGGCCCTAAATCGCTCACCTGAGGAACTTTTGTGCTATACTCGATGCATAATGAAGTGTGTCATTGCATGTATGTGGACTGTTGCAAGAAACTGAAACAACTCGGAATTAGATTTTCCTGTAGAAGTCTATGTAAAACTGATTTTCAAAGGTTTTACTACATAAGTCTTTATTAATAAAACACCAAAAGAGTAGAACAAACGATCTAGCAGTAGTGTGTTGACTGTTTTTAATTCACCAATGTTTCGACCTTACGAAGGCCTTCATCAGAGTGGTACAGAAATGGAAACACATACATAATATGTCTTTGTAAAACTTATAAGCCCCAGGGCAGGGCCATTTTTGATCCAGGGGTCCTGATTTGAACAATCTTGGTAGAGGACATAAGGCAAAGCTAGATGCCAAATATAAAAGGTCTGGGTCTTAGGATTTCTGAGAAGAAAAGTTTAAAGGTTTATTCTTATATAAGTCTATGTTAAACTGATAAGTCCCGGGGTTGGGCCATTTTTGACCCGGAAGTCATGATTTGAATCTTGGTAGAGGACCATACGGCAAAGCTATATGCCAAATATAAAAGGTCTGGGTCTTAGGGTTTCAGAGAAGAAGAGTTTTAAAGGTTTATTTCTATATAAGTCTATGTAAAACTGATAAGCCCCGGGCGGGGCCATTTTTGACCATGGGATCATGATTAACACATCTTGATAGAGGACCATAAGGCAAAGCTAGATGCCAAATATAAAAGGTCTGGGCCTTACGGTTTCAGGGAAGAATATTTTTAAAGGTTTTGCTATAAAAGTCTATGTATAACTGATAAGCCCCTGGGCGGGGCCATTTTTGACCCTGGGGTCATAATTTGAACAATCTCAGATTCTCAGTAGAGGTCTATAAGGCAAAGCTACATGCCAAATATAAAAGGTCTAGGCCATACAGTTTTAGAGAAGAAGAGTTTTAAAGGTTTTCCTATGAAAAACTGATAAGCCCCGGGCGGGACCATTTTTGACCCGGGGTCATTATTTGAACAATCTTGCTAAAGGTTCACAACATGATGCTACATGTGAAAATTTAATTGTCATAGGACTTAAAGTTATTGACAAGAAGATGTTTAAAATTTTGACTTTAGTTGTCAATATTACGTAAATACGGAAAATGACCACGCCCTCTGGCGGCCATGTTTTTTACGCATCAGAATTCTTTGAACAATTTTGAAGTATATAAATTGAGAAATATTTTGGTGAAACCAAATTGAAATCGGACCAGTCTATTTTGAGAAAAAGATTTGTTTTTAGATATTGTGCATGGTTGCCATGGCAACAAAACCGATTGCCCCACCCACTTTTTTGAAATGTTTTTGAAGCTCACAACTACAGTATGTATCTGAACAAGTTTGGTTAAAATTTGGCCATTGGTTTCAGAGAAGAAGTTATTTGAAACAAATTGTGAGCAGACGACACCGACACGGACACGGACACAGCCACAGATATCGACGTACGACTGACGGCAACTGATCACAATAGCTCACCTTGAGCACCTTGTGCTCAGGTGAGCTAAAAACCGGCAGACGACAACGGTAATTTCCGCTAATAAAAGAGCGTGCTGCCGGCGACTGCCGGTTTTGTGAACAGGAACTCACCGGGGACCAAAACCGATGTCGGACAGTGAAAACGGGACTTTACACTGTGTTATACCGGGATATAATTATGTAGTTGCGATCTGGATGGTGGGGGAAAACTACTTTATTATATTTTAATTGTCTGTAAGTATTGTGTACATGTATATATATAGCGCTCGATTTATACAGCAATTAAATTATTATAATTCTATGAATAAATTATGTGCATCCCTTGTTTCTGTAACGTGTAAATATGCTGACCGGAAGTGTTTCAAACTTAATCGGCATTCACAAATGATATACTCTGGATCTGCAGTAACTCTAGACCTAGCAAAATAGTTTGACTGCGTAAATAGGTAAGCTTATAAATTACTGCTTTTAAGCAGGGATAGTTGCGCGTGCGATCTATCTTGTTTAAAGTTACGCCCATTCGCTTACTTCTTGGTACATGTAACCTGCCACAATATAGACAGTGTCAAACAGTTTAATTCCTGATTACTTGACGTTTACTACGATACCTAGCTGCTTGCAAACAACGCTTTTGACACAACCAGTATACATGGGGTTTTGTTACGTCGTGACGTTGACGACATTATTTTATTACTTTTTCAGCATAACAGTCGTTTAACTGAAATACCTATTACTTTTGACATATTGCCTCGATCAAAGTAAAATTTTGGAATCCGATTCAGAACAGAATGCTTCAACACATGTTAAAAATTCACGTCATTATGAGTTTGGGCAAAAATCGGCCCAAAACGTACCTAGCCCTTTATCTAAATGAGAAATCTCTATAAATCATCGATAGGTATATAATAAAGTTATTTATCTTGTCTTGAACAAATGAAATTGGCAATTCCACTTCCATGTAAGCAGCCATATGAAAAAACTGAAGTGTTACAACAGGCATAAGCACGAGACTTTCTCAACAAATGATAATAACAAATAACCATGATGGCAATGTGTACATCAATATTGACAACTGAAACTAATAAATGCATTTTATTTCACACAAGTGTACTTATGCCATTGGTCTCAATTTATCTAGTTCCCCTAATTCTAGGGGAGGGCCGTAACTAATGTTGGTAGAACTTGTGGCCCGACCCGATTTCATGAATTTGAAATAAAATATGGTTAAACTAACAATTTGAGTACATGTACTATTATTGACCTATGTAAGTGCTATCGGAAATTAACGATTTCTTGGCTTACATTGAAAAGTTGTTTGATCACGTGTAGGTCAATAGGACTGCAGAAAGAAAATGAAAAATGAAATAAAACAGTAATTCCACAATAATTGGGCCGATATAAACATTTATTCTGTTAAGAAGAACAATATAAATATAAAGTCTTCGATCTCGGTCGGTATTGTCTTTCTTTTCTCCATAAGTTCTCATGATGACGAGACGACAGTGTTATAATTGTATAACATGTTATTTGAGGGGCAAATGTAATAATTTACTTAGACGTGGCCTAGGAAATCAGTAGAGTTCATCTATCTTTGATTTTGATCACTTGTAAGTACCAGTAACCCGTAAATCTACATTTGCCCCACTTAACATTATTGAAATAGATAAATTATGTACAATATCATTACATTCGCAAGAAGTATGCTGTTAGCATGTAAAGTGCAGTCAGAAGCATCACAACTTGTTTTTACGTAAATTTGATTCCCATTGATGACATAGAATTTTCCATTGAATCGGCTTATTTAATATAAAGCAATTATCCTACACTAATTCAGATGAAATTTGAACTATGTGGTAGTGTTCAATATGAAATGTTTATAGACTAAACCTTTACACACACAATATTATTGAAAACTCATACCGTTCACCTTCACCTTACTACTGGCTTCATCAGCTTTGTGACGGTCTTTTACTCATTGACCATTATAGGAGACCCGATAAGAGAACCAATCGTTCAAATTGTGAATATATTCTGAAATTTGTCAGTGATTCATTTGGATGTCATAAATATGAAATTGAAGCGTAGCCAAAAATCGGAGCCGGGGAGGCAGACACTAAATTTAATGTTTTTAGACGTATATCTGGTTAGAATGCACATAGAGTTCTGATTTCAGTTGCAAAATATATGCTATCGGGGTCTACATACTTTGCTACAGCTTATACTTTGCTTGCATGTCAGCTATTTTTAATTTCAAGATGGCGGCTGTTTAAATCAAAGTACTGATAGTACTGATGTGGCGTTTGTCTGTAAAGTTGCGGAATTTACCAGCAGTCCAAAAGTGATAAAAACTCGAAAACCTAGAATTCAAAGTCGCTTCTATTTCAGTCATATCGAGACATCAAGCTAAATGCAGGTGGAGGAAGACCTCAGATGTCCTTTATACACTTATGGGTACAAATCAACAACTGGGTAGAACCTCCAATCTTTTGCAAGTCAGCTGGAAGGCTTACTCTCATGGAAATTGGAATTCAGAGATGAGTGATTGTCACAATGACTTTAAAACCACTTGGCCAATGGGGTCATTCATGTAACTAAAATCACGAAGATGTCTCAATATCTGAATCGCAACTGCAATACTTGGTCCATAATATTAAACGCTTCGTTGCCTTACAAAAAGTTATGTTTATTTGCAAACAGTTTGTATCCTAATCATAAGTACTAAATTAGAGAAATAAAAAAACTAACAATGGATGAAGTCATGTCAGTGAAATGGTTAAAAGAACAAGAGGGTCATGATGACCCTTTATCCCTCCCCTGAGTATAATGAACCAAATAGTTTTATATTTGGATTTCGCCCATAACCCAAATCATCTGAGGACTTAAAGTCATATATAAATATATAGTTTGTCATATTTTCACTGATTCTAGACGCTAGAGTGTAAACACTGTGGCATCTAGAATGTTCACAAGGTTTTGCTATGATTTGACCTAGTGACCTACCTTTTGACCTCACATGACCCACTTTCCAACTTGACCTAGATTTTGTCAAGAACAACATTTGGAGCAAGTTTAGTGAAGATTTGCCCCAAAGTGTGGCCTCTAGAGTGCTCACAATATTTTTTTAAGATTTGACCTAGTGACTTACTTTTTAATCCCCCATGACCCATTTTCAAACTTGACCTCGATTATGTCAAGAACAACATTTGGAGCAAGTTTGATGAAGTTTGACCCAAAATTGTGGTCTCTAGAGTGTTCATAAGGTTTTTCTATGATTTGACCTAGTGACCTTCTTTTTGACCCCACATGACCCACTTTTAAACTTAACCTAGATTTTATCAAGAACAACATTTGAAGCAAGTGTGTTGAAGATTGGTCCACAATTGTGGTCTCTAAAGTGTTCACAAGGGTTTGCTATTATTAGACCTAGTGACCTACATTTTGTACCACTTTCTAACTTGACCTACATTTGGTCAAGAACAATATTTGGAGCAAGTTTGATAAAGTTTGACCTAAAATTGTGGTCTCTAGAGTGTTCACAAGCTTTTTCTATGATTTGATCTAGTGACCTATTTATTGATCCCACATGGCTCACTTTCAAACTTGACCTAGATTTTGTCAGGACCAACATTTGGAGCAAGATTGATCCCAAATTGTTGCCTCTAGAGTGTTCACAAGGAAAAGTTTAAGGACGAAGACTCCGGACACAGCACGGTCACAATAGCTCACCATAAACACTTCGTGCTCAGGTGAGCTAAAAACAAAGCTAGTGAAGGTCAAAGGGATAAAATCGGAACTAAGCTGCAATGTATCATGTCAACGTCAACAACAGAGCTAAAGTGAAATCCTCTTTTTAAAGCTTCAGATGTACAAATATGGGTAACACTATATGCCATGCACTACTTTGTAGCGTGGCATAAACATGCTTTGTTTCAACTCATACAGGGAAAACGCATATTGGCATTACTAAACAACAAGATCATATGTCTTCTCAAAATTTTAATAAAGTAATAATTCTACATGAAACTAGTGTATTGAGTCAGCCAATAAAGACATGTAAAGTAATAGATATTATAAGATCAATAAAACTTGTAAACACGCAAATGCTTAAATAGTCTTCTGCCATAGGTTTATGTTAATGGCTAGCATGGCAGTACATTTAGTAGTTTTGAAAACAGGTGACCACATAAAGCTAGTTGTAAGTAAAGCAGCATGCTTTACATTCATCTTGCTTTAAGCTGAAACTTAATTTCAACACATTACTGAATATTTTATTTTCACATATTTTCAAAAATAGAATCAGGCTATGGGGTAATGGGTTAAAGCGCTCTAATGTGAAGGAAAGGGTCATATGATTGACGATTTAACTCCTTCCAAGTGGCTGCTAAACTTCCTCAGTCCAGAAACCTATATAACCCAATCTTTTTTCTCAGTCCAGAAGCATTCGAGTTTCAGGTTTTACTGTAATAAATACTACACATCCCATTATCACGACAGTCTTACGAATGTCATTGATTCGGGTACCGGTAACCTATCTAATCCGATATTTTTTCTCAGTCCAGAGGCATTCGATTTTCAGAGGTTTAACTGTAATAAATACTACACATCCTATTATCACGACAGTCTTACGAAAGTGATTCGGGTATTTAAATAAATGCTTCAGTTCCTTTCTTTTCCTTACATACGAATACAAACAAGTGTCCAGCTATTACACCTATATACTGTCATCACGCCATCAAGAGTGACTGTCTTCTGTTTCCATGTCAACCTGACTTGTTGTCTGTTGCTGATGCTGTGTTTGAGGAACTTCTTCAGCAAGTGTTCCAGAGATTTCATAGCTTTGCCCTCATCCTCCAGTTCTTTGCGCATTCTTTTCTGCTCCTATAAACAATAAATGAAGGCAATTTGTGAAATTAGCTTTTCAGAGTTCCAGATAAGGGAAGTATTTTAAACACATAAATCTTTATTTCTGCATTAAACCCCACAGTGTCACTCATTAGAAGTGTCTCTTTTAGTCACACCATAGGATTTGGTGCAGAAATGAAGGAGAAAATGTTTGAAAACTGGAGTTTACTCTTTCTTATCTGCAGCCCTGACTTTTGACTTTGATATGCACTTTTAATGTGTCTGAAAAGAGTAATAGAATCAAGCACGGCTTTTGGTAAAGACAGGGGATTCTATACCCGAGGTTGGTCTGTTCCCAGTCGGAAACGAGCTTTAGCGAGTTTCCGACAGGAACAGACCAACCGAGGGTATAGAATCCCCCGTCTTTACCAAAAGCCGTGCTTGGTTATTTTTCTCGCTTTAAATTCCCCCTTAAACGAGTAAATCAAAGGAATTTTAAAGACCTACTTTTTTTTACGTATCACACATTCCATATCCAATAGCAACAAACAGCTGTTTAAAGGTCGCGCTATTTCAGCTTGGCTTTGAAATTTATTTGTACACAAGTTTTAAAAAAAAACATGTCCCACTTTAGATCCCAACTCAGAAATACATACGGCTTGCATTGAATCCAAGCGATTTTACATACTAAAGGTAATCAAAACGACCATTTCTTTATTTATACGTTCTACTTTCAAGCCATAACAGCAACCGACGTCAATGACGTCACGTAAGAACGTGACCTTACGCGTATACTCGATCATGTGAAACAATCAACAACAACCACATTAATCACTGTTAAAACATCGTATCATTGAATGATTGAATTGCCAAAAGCCACAGACAAGTGTAGAGTCTACTGTAAAATTCACAATGTATTTTTCTCTGTGAACGTAGCGTGGGGTCCATTTTAAGTTTTAGGGTATTTCTGTAAGAGTTACCGCCCTTTCCATTGCTTTAAAGCCAATTGGGCGGAAGAATACAGTGCCAGACAAGGTTTGCTGTACGGCTATTAATAGTAACAAAATGTGGTCTAGCACCCCCGAAAAGCAAGAAAGAGTCTTCTATATATCTGAAATTTACTTTTCCATGCCTACCAGTGGGTTCCAAATAAGAGTGACTGAACTAAATATTTTCAGCATTTCCTCCTTAACGTTTAAACTTTATTTTGACTACTCAATAAAATTGTCTCTTCGAGAATGAGTAGTCACACCATATATTTTTGAGCAGGCATAAAAAAATGTTTTCAAAATATTCCCCTTGTCTGGAGTTCTGACATAGGATGTGCATGTACACTTTGTCACATTTTCATCTACCGGTAGATAAGTACTTGACAACTCATAACAATTTGCAAAACTCATCAATACCATTTTTACCTGATTAGCTCTTAGAATGCACACCTTGTAACCATAGTAACCTATGCAAACAGTTTGGATCCTAATGGGATGCCAGTATTAGAATCCAAAATGTGGGACACACTGACCATGTTTTGAAAAGAAATTTAGAAAAGTCTATTTTTAGAACAGTAGCAGACGGCGATAGTTTCAGAGCTAGGAGGATTGGGGTTAACCTAGCTTTACTGGTTCCAGCAATAAATACTAATATCAAAAACTTTTGCAAACAGCTTGGATCCAGACCAGGCCCCACTGAACTTGAGACTTGATCAGAATCCAAACTATGTCACAAAGTTCCTGTTTCTATAAATTAAAGGTTGAGCCAAGTTTTAGAAGTATAGCACGCATCATTTTCATATGGCATTTATTCAGTGTTGAATAAGATAAATACAACTTTTAATGCCTTTACTTTATTCTTCCAATAAAGAAAAACAATCCACTTTAAACAGTCCTGAATACAGTATCAATATAAGAAATACATGTATTTCTATATCCTAGAAGGTTGTTGCTTAAAGCAGGTAGTTTCAGTCTGCTTTAAGTGGTCACCTATTTTCAAAACTAGAACGGCTATCACTAAAGGTGAAAAATACCCCCTCTATACAGCACTCTGTCACACTCTGCAGACGTTTGCAATAAGGTTTTACAATAAGGTCAAAGGTGTAAGCCAAGGTCAAAATGACTTAAAAATGGTATATGACACTTTGCAACTCCTGAGTAACATTCATGCCAAGTATCAAGTAAATCCAGTTGAAAGTGAAGGAGGAAGTCGCCGTACAAGATTATTCCTGCCAATTTTAAGACCAATTTCAAGGCCAAAGGTCAATGTCACAGAGATTTGAAATCATCTACTACTCCTGAGTAACATTTATGCCAAGTATCAAGAGAATCAGGTTTAAAGTGAAGAAGGAGTTCAAAGTACAAGATTGTGCCTGCCAATTTCAAGAAAAAGTCAAGGTCACAGAGACCTGAACTGTGTGTCTTGCACATATACTACTCCTAAGTAACATTTATATCAAGTGAATCAGGTTGAAATTGAAGGAGTTGTTCAAAGTACAAGATTTTGACTGCCAATTTCAAGACCAATTTCAAGGCCAAAGGTCAAGGCCACAGAGACCTGAAATATGTGTCTTGCATATGTACTACACCTGAGTAACATTTATGCCAAGTATTATGGCAGAACACTATAGTCCTTTTTGTGTCAAAAAACTTCTTACAGATCGGACATTTTTACAGTTATACAGACGTACAGAAGTAATTTTCGCAAACTGGCGGTAGTGTCTTCAAGGCGGACCATTCTGGTCACGTTATTCTTGTGATAAAACGTTAATAATTGGTCAGTATGAAATCCAGAGACTTTTTAAGTTTGTATAAATGAAATAAGCAATATAAACTACTTCAGATTTGATACATTAATGGTGGCTGTTGATATAGTGTAGGCGTTATTACGGTATCCGCTGGTAGCAAGAAAGGTCCGTGTTTTACACATGGCCTAGGTCTTTTTGGCTCAGTCGGAACACCTCACAAGTTTCTGTTATACTCCTGTTCAGAGTGCTTTGCCTACAGAATTTGGTATTGGCCAAGATGTTACGATGGGGTCCTACATAAGTCAACATCCGATTTGAGCGTGGTTAACCGACAGAAAAGGTTTATGAAAAAAAATCAAACATGTCAAAGCTAATTTATTGGGGAAAACGACAATTAAATATATTCTCCACATTATTTTCCACTCCTCCTGCAGGACAAAAAAAAGAGTAATATACCAAGTTATAGTCTACTTTCAGTCCGAATGACAGCTCAGCCGACTGTACATTTACTCCCCTGATCATTTTGCCATCTTGCCTACAATATTAAGCACTGCTAAAACATGGCGCAGTCAAATGCAGCCGCAGTACCGACTCAGACCCTTCACAGGTACCCATGTTACCCCTGGGTGGAGAGGAGCAGTTCGCGGTACATGTCTTGCTCAAGGACATTCCTGTACATCATCGGGGATTCAGCAAATATCCCCTAGTCAGACCGCTCCTCCGGCGTGGGATCGAACTCACGACCCCTGGTACCGTAGTACTGCATCTTATCTGGAGCCCTGATTTAACCCATTATAACAACATTTTAGAAAAGATCTAATGCTTAATTTACCTTCTGAATTCATCATCTCAACTAATGATGCATCTGCAAGGTATGTTGTAGATTCACCATCTACCTCAAGAGTGACGTAAAATCTGTAAAATATGTAAAAACAGTCGTTTTAATGTATTTGCAAAGAAATCGTTAAGCACTGTGGTATTTTACAAAATGTTAGGAAAAGTATATTTGTTTTACTTGGGAAAGGGGGCCGAATATTGCTTACCGGACCCCAAAAATGTCACAAAATGGGCTGCCATAGAAATTAAATGTCATTCCAGTTCTAATGTTTTTGTTAGCGTCAAACTCAAACTCAAAGGGGTCAAAACTTTAACTTGAGGACGAGTGATGAATTCCATTTCTTTTATCCCTGTATCATGATACTAGAAACAAGCTATGGGGCAGTGGGTTAAGCGGGTTATGGTCAAAGCTTACCGATTCAAAACATACCATTTTTGGTCGAAGCGTACCACATACAGGATAAAAGGATATACATATAGGGAAACATTCAATTTGTTATAAGTTGATGCCCAGACAAAGCATTATCTTTGAAAATTTAGTAATTAGGAGCAAATTTGTCATTATGGTCATCAGTTCACAATGTTTCGAAATTTTAATATTAGTATCAGTGTCAACAATTATGTTGATCCTGACAATTCTGTTTTCCAGTGCTACGTCATACTCTGTTTGTTTACACTAAGCGAGCACGCGCACTCGGAGACAACAAACCCGAAATCTACATATAAGCTAGTATACAGCGTCGCTTTTCATCTCATTCACGCATTATTATCTGAATAGGTCCTATGAATACTACAAAGGTCTTACATAAGTTGCAAAAGCGCGATTTTACCGAAAATTAGATTTAATTTTTTCTCCAAGTAAGACCGACGCCATCCGAATGAAGGACCAAGAGTATGCATATGACATTAAATGCCCGGATGACTGGAAAAGAGAATATGCCGCCATATACAGCTTCTGATCAGGATCCAAACTGCTTGAAAATAATTTGAGCACCTATCATGCAAAAGATAGTCTTTATTTATGCAGCTTCTGATCAGGATCCAAATTGATCAAAAAGTAATAGTCACTACCAGATATATTTAAAAAGCATTAAAGCAAATATAGTCTGTTCTAAAACTAAGTGTCAATAATTGTGGATCTTAAGCTCTACACGGCTTCTGATAACGATCTAAAAAGTTTGAAAGCAAATCTTTCATCCGTTAAAAGGTGGCTTTTGATCAACTAGCTTTTCTTGAAAAGTCGTCTGTTCTAAAACTAATAAAAAAATGTCACCATTGTGGATCCTGATCAGATGCCGCTTTACGCGGCTTCTGATAAGGATCCAAAAGGCTTGAAAAGTAATATTGCATCCGTGAAAAGATGGTTGTTAATGTTACGCGAACATAACCGACTGTCGCTTTTTTCCCCCACCCTCTCCGTAACGAGCTAAGGCTGGGAAATAAGTTTTCATAAGGCCGTATTACTAATTCATCAACGAAATTCAATACATAAAACATTAATAAATGACATAGAGAATTTGACATTTTTACTTACGAACTGCTTGCATCTCCCTGTGCCGACGCCATTTTGGAACTAGAGTGAACCCAAGCGGAATGCTGGGTCGGGGTAGAGTTCGGTTCAGAGGTCAAAAGACGTCATTCGAGTACGAACTCGATTTATATTTGTTCACCTGTAACCTCAGGAACTCGGGTCGACCCGAGAGTCTCAGGTGAACGCGCTCATTGTGTTTCGCTGTCCTGTTGTAATTTGTATTGCTCCGCGCACGGCGCGACCCCACTTCTTAGCATAATTTCTATTTGACTTTTTCTTGTAATTGTTTTATCACAAATACAAATAATTTTAAGCGTACCTGAGTGGATTTATGCTCCAGACCCACGTTTTATGTGATAAATTAGTTAAGCAATCGCCCATATATTGAGGGTCTATTTGTTATTACGTCATGCTCGGAATATTGGCCGATGTTAGGCATCAAAGTGAACCTCAATAGTGCCTGTTTTAAGCGAGCGTGCAATGAGGAAGCAAAGTGCACATTAAAGACAGATGGCTTTTTATTCAGGTCAGATGTAATGAATAACGGTCTTATGGGAGCGGTCTGCATTTTGTTCCAAACTTCAGTAAGCAGTCACCTGTCTTTGAAACCTAGATAACCTCATTTTGATGGTCGTTAAAGACCGACTGTAGCATGTGATACGATTGTTGAAAGTTGGTACTAACATTGTGTCGTTGTCTGACGACAAACGCCACAAAAATTGTTTCAATATTTATTTCGTAGAGTCATATATTAAAGTACTACAACTGAGGCCCAATAGCATGCTTAAATCTGGCACAAACTGGTATCCCTCTGTAGAAAAAGGTTTTATATACCGAAATGTGTGAACAAATTTGTATATTATGAAACGATATATCTGTTGGCCAACATAGCTACTCAAGATGGCTTCCATCCAAACTTTGAAAAAATATTACAGATGGGGTCATTTTATACTCATGTTCCGAAGGCATAAATTGAGGAAACTCTGAGATTAAATCAAAATTTTCAAATTAATTGAATTTTACATTGAACGTTCTTAGAGATGTTATTCGTTGGTAAAAACAATGGTTTATCTTTCAATGACTAATTGCACCATGATTGTATTGTAAAACGTGCTCGTTAACTTAAAAAATGTACATGTACCTGCATGGGACATTTACGTGCGTAAGTCACATTAGAACCTGTAGAATGGAAAATGATAGGGTCTATGCATTGGTTCCTGTATGAAAGCTTAGTAATCTTTGAGTAGTATAATGCTACCAGATTAATTTGGCCTAAACATATATAAACTATATAAACTTAAAGACATTTCCTGACATACGTTCGGTGGTAACGCCAAACCAGGTACATGTTTAAACGCATGCAGCCCTGTGCAAGTTGTGCAGTAACTGTTATCTTGTCTATGGATATTCTCATTGAAGCGTCTCATGTGAGGCCCGTACCTTGAATTTGTTAGTTTGGTTATAAATCAAAGTACTGAAGAACTGAAGGCTTGTGGTGGCTGTGCACACTTGCCTCATATTTTACAGTTACTTTCACACCTAGTGAGAACAATTGGGGTGTCTTTAAGTGATATCGCGACGACCAGGTAACTGAAGCTGGAGGAATACCATAACGTGCTCTATGCACGGTTTCGTGCACAAATCGGCAACTGGATAGAACCACCAACCTTCTCAAGCCAGCTGGAAGGCTTCCCCAAAGGACATTTCCGAATGCCCGATATCTTGCGAGTTACTTCATGCAACTGAAAGATCAGTTTCACTGATTTCAAAACATTTAAACTTCTTCTTGGTGCTTAATGGCTAGTCTATACACTTCACCTATAGCTGTAATACGTCATATTGGTCAGGTGAATACACATTGAGTAAGCATGCTATGTGCACTCTGTTTGTAGCTTCCAGCCTGTTAATTTGTAGGTCATTAAAATAGTTGACTTAGATATAACTGTCTCTTATTAATAGACCAAATAGCACAACACTTCCTTTCCATGACATATTATGTAAATAACAGTCTAATCCGTGTCTGCTCAGTCGGTGGTCAAGTTCCCAGATGTTGATTATTTCATAATCTTAGATATAGGAGACAGGGAACCAGACTACTCAGCCGGAAGCTTTTTTAGAAGCCTAGGAAAACCCCAGAACAGTCAGTGATTTGTAGGGGGCACTAGAGTGGAACACAGTTTCAATCTTATAATTTCATGTAGCCTTATGGGGAGTCGCCCACAAGCCAAACACCATTGAAAAACCGTAGAAGGCGAGTATGTCAGGGCCTCTCTCAACAAATTGAGATTAGTAACATTGGCTAAGCACACTTTACTCCTGTTCTACCTGTATTTTCACGCCTAGTGAGTACACCGGGGTGGGGGTTTACCTGTATTTTCACGCCTAGTTAGAACATCGGGGGTGGTTGGGGGTTTCTATAAAAATATCTAAAATAATATTTCCAAATATATATATACAGGTATAAATAAAAGGCTCCTAAAATTAATAGAAGTTTAGGAAAACAATTCATATTAAATATAATTAAAAATAAAACTCGCCCTGGATTCGAACACGGGCCGCCTCGATGATAAACAGATATCCTATCCACTAGACAACTAATTCAGTTCAGTTAAGCCACCTAACTTATCTATATAATAACCGAAAATAGGGCTACTTGACAAATTGATTCGTTACCTGAATTTTTACTTAATTCATGCCAACACATGCTTTTGAATTGGTAATGTAGTTTTGTATAACATTGATTAAAATTTATACAATAACATAACGCGAACCACTTTGTAAAATAAGAAAAACCTATATCAATACATATAACCCGTTCCACACGCGAGCATGCAGCAGTCATCTCCATGGGTGTCGCCATTATTCCGGTTTGCCTGACGTACTTTCTAATGTGACAGGGAACTACTAATACAATTTAAATCAACCCTTTTGCTGCTCACACATTCACTATATCGTCTGCTTAAATTGTATGCGTTTTTTAAAACTTAAGAAGCAGCATATATATGAGTGTCAAACCGTTGGAATCGAGCCGTTTTGAAAGTTTAATGTTGTCTGTTCAAATTGTTAAGCTGGTGAATAAGTAAAAACAACAAAATTATTAATAGCCAATCCGCAGCCCACACACTTTAGACACTTTGCATTACACAGTGAACTTTTTTATCAGTTTCTGGTACCATAATCATGACTAATTGACTATCGGTTTCGAACATATCTCCGTCAAACCGAAATTTTCAGTACGACTACGTGGATGATATTGCAAAAGATTGCTTGATTCACACTTTAACTACGTGGATGATATTGCAAAAGATTGCTTGATTCACACCTTAACTACGTGGATGATATTGCAAAAGATTGCTTGATTCACACTTTAACTACGTGGATGATATTGCAAAATATTGCTTGATTCACACTTTAACTACGTGGATGATATTGCAAAAGATTGCTTGATTCACACTTTATATTTTATCGCGTCTTTCAATAAAGCCAAATAAAAAAGTACCTGTGTTTCCTATTACATGCCCAAAGAAATTAGGGACGGACGGTCGGGATTTTTTTTTCTTTTTTTTAACAATCATATAATAATATATTTAACTTTTCTGATGGAGCTTTTTTGTTGTTTTTTGTTTTAAAAATCATATTCATACATGTATATGAAAATATACGAATGTATTTTACTTTGCAGAACCCTGGGCTATACATAAAACTCCTTTAAAGTATCAATTCAAATTGTTGATTTAATTGATAGGTCCCATTACCAACATTACCTTAAACATTTAAACTTGTATGATCATTAACACATATTGGTATACCAAGCCGGCCAAGAAGTAACGTTTATAATCATGACAGATTGAATTAATAATGTTTAGAAATGTGTTGTATGCATATCAAATGTGTCAATAAAATGCCGTCATAAGTGTGTTGGGGTCGGGGAGCCATCCTCCTGCACACCTTACATAACCATGTATATAACATAGAAATACAATATAATTGCATTGACAAAGGTCTCTAAGTTTTCAATTACTTAGACCAGAAAAGAAAATGTGAAGAAAAAAGTAATAATGAAAAAAAATAAAAAAAAAATTGTAGAAAAAACATTTTGTAGCCAGGCATACTTTCATGCAAATTATATTGCTTACCATATTTTTACGTCATATTTTTTTGCATATTAGGCACACATATTTGGACACAGAGACTTTGCATCCCTTCATTCATATACTTTATATTATACACAAACATAGATTTAATATAGGTGTTTTAAGTTTCAAAAAGAATTTTAAAGCGATCCCATTGATTATGAAAACAATCCGTAGAGTTATTTTTAATTGCTATTGACTTAAATATATTGTATTTAAAGGATAAGTAGAGTTTTATACCTGGTATTGTAGGTAGATATTTATTGTATTTGCATTGGAAAATATACATTTTAAAAAGAATGAGAATCAGGTTTTATATATAATCTGTTGTATTTCTAAAACCAAACATCATTGTGTCGATATTAATAATTTGAAATTCCTTCATTTTGGACGAAAGAAGGCTTTTAATTAATTGTTGACTGGTAGGACACGTCCAAAACAAATGGTCGATAGTTTCTAAATCTGTTTTACAATAAGTACATAATGGGCTTTTTACATAGTTCATGTTGAATAGATAGTAGTTTGCTCCAAGTATTCTGTGTATAATACGGAACTGAAACCACTGTATTTCTGTATCATTTGATATCTTAAAATTGAAATATTTCTTTCCAATCATTTTTGTTAATTGTTATATCTAGTGTTTTATTCCATTTCTGTATAGAAGTCGGCTGGTCAAAATTTCTGTTTAAGCATTTGTATCTTGTTTTTGAACCTTTAGACTCTGTTAAGATGAGTTTTAAATAAGGCGGGAACATTGGTTTCTGTATAGAGTTTAAACTGCCCTTTCTTATTTTGATACGCTCAAGTCCCTTTTCAATGGCAAGTTTAATTCCATTGTATATTAAAGAATTGGTTGATAAATCATATTTATTTGCAAATTCGTTATAAGTCATGATTGCACCATTTTTATTTATCAAATCTCCAATGCAGTGTAAACCAGTTTGAAACCAAGACTTTAAGAACACACTTTTATCTACAACCGAAATCATGTTATTATAAAATAAAGGGTAATCTTGAATAGTGTTTTATTTATTATATGATTATCAATAACTTTCGAAAATGCCATGAATGTTTCAGCCCAAAACTTGTTGCTACATTTACCTGCGATAATTTCATAGAAATGTTTTCCACAATTTAGCATTTTGTTAATATCTATGTTATTTTTAATTTTTTCCGTTCTTAAGTAATGCATGATAAAATCAAAGGTATTCCAATTTTATTCAATCACTGACAGACTTTGAAAAGTGTTTGATTTGCGCGTGAATAATTTCCTCAAAACTAGGCAACTACAAAACATGGGGGCTGACATATTGGACGATGACGTCACGGCTTTTACGAAGAGTTGTGCGTGACGTTTCGGAATTCCCGATTTCGGTGCTATTTTTAAACCATTTTAAGCATGAATAACACCCAACACTCACTTGAAATTATTTTCTCTAAAGGACAAAGCTTCAAACAGTTCAATTTATACCCTTAAACGCTTAAATGAACGTTATTTACAAAAATCTACTTCTCAATCGAACAGATAAAAATAACGGATTACCAATACGCCATAAATATAAATAATGACGTCATTATTGGTGGTCATATGACTTCCAAAAATAGTTTCAGATTGCATTATAGGTGTACGGAGGAGTTTTAACTTTTAATATTGTATACACGGGTGCTTATAGATCTATTTGATTATTTGGTTTAACAACATATAGATCTTGTCCCAAACAATTTAGGTATAAAATAAAAGTTCGAGTCGGTTGTGTAATCCAGATCTCAGGCACGAGAGGCGTAGCCTCGAGTGTGATCTGGAATACACAACGAACTGATACACTGGTGGTAGATCTATTCCGTTTTCATTAGTATAATTTTGCTTTTTTCCGTCCATAGGCAAAGCCTAAATACATATTAATATCTACCCATCCGCCACTTTTTATTACTAACCGTCTGATCCATGTTGTTTTAAGCGAATCAATAAAAGCTCTTAAATTTACCATTTTCAACCCCCTTCATCATAGTCTTTTACAATTATAGATTGTTTTATCTTATGACTTCCGCCCCATATGTAGGTATAAAATATATTTTGTAAGTTATTTAACATTTTGTCTGTAGGTTTCGGTAAAGCAAGAAACAAATGATTTAACTTTGCGACTAGTAAACTTTTAAAGACAGTTATTTTACCAATAGGTGTTAATTTTCTTATATTCCATGATTTTATTGTTTTTTTTATTTCAATTATTTTTGGTTTGTAATTCAAATTGATAATTCTGTCTAAATCTACATGAAAATGTACCCCTAGCATCTCAAATTGATTCTGATTCGATGTTAGTTTGCATTTAGTTTTAATTGTGTCAGAGCTATATTATACTACTTTCGTTTTTTCAAAATTAACCTTTAAACCTGAAATTTCGGAGAATTTTGAAAGAGTATCTAGCGTTTCATTAAGTGATTCGCTTGAACCATCCAAACTTACACTTGTGTCGTCAGCAAACTGGGAAAGCTTAAATTCCTTTTGATTTATTTTTATACCTTTTATATTTGGATTTGACCTAATTTTAAATGATAATATTTCGGCACATAGAATAAAGATGTAACAAGATAAAGGATCACCTTGTCTGCAGCCCCTTTCAATCTTAAAAAAGTCGGAGAGGTAACCACATTGAGTAACAGTTGATTTTGCATCTTTATAAAAAATATCAAACCATGTTTGTATTGAGCAGCCAAAATTAAAGGTTGTCAGTGTTCTCTTTACAAAGGACCAAGAAAGTGAATCAAAAGCCTTTTCAAAGTCGATTAAAAGTAAAATACCAGGTATATCATTTTCCTCTGTGTAATGGAGCAAATCATATATAAGCCTAGTATTCTCTCCTATAAATCTTCCTTTAAGAAATCCAGTTTGATCCTGATGAATAAGTTTAGGAAGAAAATATTTAATTATGTTTGCTATACAACCAGTACCTATTTTATATACAGTATTCAACAGAGTAATTGGCCGCCAGTTTTTAAGATACTGCTTAGGTTTGTCGCCTTTTGGAATACATGTAATTAAACCTTGAGTTAGTGTTTCTGACAATTTATTTATTCGGTACGATTCATTTAATGCTCTAACAACAAACACACCTATTTTCACCCAAAATACTTTATAAAAGTCAGCGCTAAAGCCCGAGGTACCAGGACTTCGATTATTTTTCATATTTTTCAAAAAATGTGTTGCTTCTTCGATAGTAATATCCCCCTCAATGCATTCGGATTCGCCTTTACTTAGTTTTGGTATGTTATCATTTTCAAAAAACTAATTTTGCTCTTCAGGTTTTGTATTGACATCTTTAGATTTATATAAAGTTTCGTAAAATGTTTTGATCTCTTCTAGAATCATATTTTGTTTGGTTATCTCACTTCCATCATCTTTAACAATTTTTCCTAATGTTTTTGTCTGTATATTTGTCTTTTCTAAGCCACAAAAATATTTAGTTGGTTTTTCACCTTCAATGCCCCATTTAACCTTTGATCTGATCATGTAACCTTTCATTTTATTTTCATTTATTTGCTTTAGTTCATCGTGTAAAGAAACAAGTTCTCCTGAATTTTGTTCTGTTAAATTTTGTTCCATTTCATGTATTGCTTTTTTCAGATTTTCTTCCCTCGTTTGAATTGATTTTTTCTTGTTTGAGCTATATGAAATAGATTTACATCGGATTTCTATCAATAACGTATCTAGAAATAAATGGTCACTTATACTAAACTGAATTTCACTATTTGGTATATTGTTAATTGTATCTCTGTTGTATACGGGTAATGCATATTGTTCTTTTATCTCTTCAATTTTCTTATTTATTGTTTTTATATATTCTAAATCATTTAATAATGAGTTGTTATGCTTCCACAACCCTGAACTATGTTGGAATTCATTAAACTGAAACGTTGATGATATTATAGAGTGATCGGAGCAGAAGCTATGATGAATTTTTAAATCAGACAAATACATTCTGATAGATGAAGAAATTAAAAAGAAGTCAAGTCGAGCTTGCTGAATAGGTCTTTGCTTCCTCCAAGTGTAGAGTTGTTTTTGTGGATTAAGCTCCCTAAAAGGGTCGACTAGCTCTCTGTTAGAAATATATTCTAATACAGTATTTCTAGCATTTTTATTGTTGATATGTTTATGATTATAATAATCTTTATCTGGATCCAAAACTAAGTTAAAATCGCCACATATTGCATATGAGATATTTCCAAAATTATCTATGCTGTCAAATATATTATCGTAAAAGGACGGCTGGTCTTGATTAGGACCATAAATGGACGCAAGCGTGAAACGATAATCATTCACAGTTAAATCGAGTATAATAAAATTTCCATTTGTGTCATGTGTTACATTATGTATTTTAAAATTAGGTATATTAAATAATATGGCGACGCCCCTACTTCGTGATGTATTGCAGCTTATAACTATTTCAGATCCCCATTCTGTGTATATAGTTTTATACATGTCCTGTGTAAAATGGGTACCTTGCAAACAGTATATTTCATGTTTTAATTCTTTTAGATGGTGGAACACTGACAACCTTTTCTTTTTACTGTGTAAACCTCTACAGTTGTATGATACAATATTTTTTTCCTTCGAATCGCCAGCAAAATACTAAAAGAGACGTTACTTTACCAAGAAGCGATAAATATGACATATTTGAATGCCTGGCTAACAAATAAAAAAAGATAACAGGTAAACACATAAGATAGAGAAAAAAACCCACAAATATTACATGTACAAATGAAAAGCATCATTAAAAAGTCAAAATTTTCATAATTTGTGAGAAATCACACGTAAAAAACAAATTTGCAACAAATGACATGTTGTATAGTCTATTGTAAATGGAAAAACCTCGTTCCCAGAGAATGTAGCTATGAAATCATTTAGTAAATTTGCAATAGTATTCGGATAGTCAATTTTACGGATAGTACTGTTTTACCCAGCATATAAAGGCACCAGTAAATCTGCATAACATCTGCATTTCAAATGAATTTTTGTTTAACCCTAATAGTGCTGATTTCTCAGATAGACTCATTTTTTCCAATAAATGACACGAATGCAGTGACTCTCTATGGGTTTATCCGCAATACATCTAAACTCTATGACAAAAACAATGCTGACCCATATCAGAGGGCTCCGTACCGAGCCATCCGATCACTATCTACATTGTTTGCAAATGTTTTATATATCGGTACCAGCACTTTATGGGTTAATAAGATAATATGTTTTAAGTGAATAAACACTCTTTATCCTTTTAGAAACAAAAGCTACTTTCAAACATTTACTAAGTTGAATGCGAGACGAAGGCAATTGCAACAGAAAGCTTAACCTTCGTCTCGCTTCAACTGACATTTGTCCATGGATAATTAAAAAAAAAAACTTCTTCCAGTAGGTGTCTGTCTTCAAGCTCAGACAAATTGACATATACAAACTTTCTTTTTTCATCAAAAGATATCACCAGAATATAAATTCTGTGGATCATTTGGTGAAAGTTTTTGCAATACATATATACATAATTATAAATAAAGAAAAGGGTGAGTATACTTTTTCAACTACACCATCTGTGCTATATCATAATTATATAATTTAAATCACCTTTGCTTAGTTACGTTTGTTTTTAATTGTATACAAACTTCACATACTCTTTCAGAGTAAAAGACAGCAACAAGATAACTACAAAAGGGAGGTAATAAACATTGAACACACACTATAATCAATACAGTTAAATGTTCGTACTACTATTCATAACAGCAGGAGGCAATAGTTATTCTAGAGTCGTTTTGTGCAAAATTAAAGTATTCAAAACATTAATTGCCATACTCCTAGCAAAATTGCTCTTGCCAATAGTTTCGATCCTGATTAGACACCTGAATGAATGTCCGACCAGGACCGAAGCGGACCAACACTCATGTCAAAATTAATTTGTCTATAACTATTACAATCACTGTCACCAATATTATGATCAACGTTATTGTATTCAAGCATGGTTATGAGTTTTTCCCCTTATTATCACTCACTTATTTACCACTTTACAAAAAGCTTCAAAATGGAAATACACCATTTCAAATTAGGCTTATAAATATGTTAGTTTACTTTTGACCACAAAGGTGTTTCACAATTACAAACCACGCAATCCCGAATCAGATGTCTCTAATAGGAGCCCTCTGATCCAGGTTTTCCATTGCCTGTATATCATGCATAAGTATACCATTTACAGGTCCACTGTCTGAAAAGGACGTTTGTTTTCGTCGCCAGGGTAAATTGTGTCAAAACCAGCCTCAATTAGATTTTCTCTACTATCAGCACACTATTATATTTACAGAATTCAAACCCTTCTAATGTTAAATTGTCGTCTGTTTCAAGTATATAGTCTGCAAATTAATCAAAAAATAGATTTTAAACTGTTCCAAGTGGCGAAAGGTTGTAGATGACAGCCAAACAGTTTGGATCCTGATCAGTCACCATGCTATGCGTCGTCTGCTCTGGATCCAAACTGCCTGCAAAAGTAAGCCAAGTCGAGCTAAGCATAATTGCAGTCAAAACTATGTTAAGCGACCGACATTTGGAGAACCGTGGAGACATATAAAAACGGACGACCGCTAAAGAACTGGACATGGAAAAAAGCAGAAAACTCGTATACATGGGAGCTCTCCGTACCCTTCCCGCCCACATCAAGCATACATATTACATATATATTGAACCTTTAGTGGTCGCTTTAGTGGTCGCTCAACATGACACCGACTGTACAATATGTTCATATTTTTATACTTTCCTTTACGAGTGTAAAAACAACAACAACAGCCTGCATACTAGAGAAACGCATTTACAGTCTCTTTTTCGGATCCAAACTGTTTGCTGGAGACACTAATTGGGCCAGATAAGAATGAGCCCATTTAAAGATTTTGAGACCATATTTACATTGAAATGTGCTCTCTTACAGTAGAGTAGACTTTATCCCCCCTCAATAAACACGTTTTAATGCTAAAACTGTAGTATCTATTGCAAAAACACTTTCGAGCCAGATCAAACGCCGGGCAACCCGATGTCTGGTCAGGCTCCATTGTTTCCACTCTAATTGACATACATAGTGTGACGTAATGACGTCATTATCTGTTTAGATCCAGATCCCTAGTGTTAATTCTGTGCAAGACAAGGGTTGCCTTTTAGTAACATTCATACAGTATAAACTGAGTTCACGGGCTGTCGAGATACCAGGAAGCAGACCTTGCAAAAACATAATGTTTCCGATGTTGTTCAAGGAAGTGTTTCTTTAATTAAGATATAAATACCAGGGATTATTACCTGCATGGGAGAGACGGTCAATGGTAGTCATAGAGACATGGCCAGTTTAGACAGTCAGATGAAGTAGGCTGTTAGATAGAGAGTTGGGCAGAAGTTAGCCTGACCGGCTACTATGGTCATTCTCAGTAGGTTTGAACTTGAAGGCAGTTCATGTTATGGTGTCAGCTTATATTAGAGAAATCAGACTTTGTTGTTAAGATGTTGTATTAAAGATAAATCACAAATGGACTTGTGTGTGTTTAAAACCCGATTACGTGACAATAGTCAAAACTGTTAAAATTGATCATTTTCTACATTTTATTGCTCTGTTATAGTCATTGAAAACACTTCCGAGCCAGATCAAGACGCCGGGTAACCCGATGTCTGATCAGGCTCCAAACTGTTTGCCACTCTTATTAGAACAAATAGTAAAAACTGTCGAAATTTGATCCCTTTCTACATTGTATTGTACTGCGTTTGCGTTTCTTTTTTCCTTAAACGGAAAGAATAACATCTTCTCCAGTGTATCATAAAATATATATACGAGATAATGCAGATCACTCTGAAAAAAGAGAAAAGTCTGTCTGTCTTTCACACATTTGCCTTCCTTGGCCAGTGCTTGTTAAGCCAAACAGCATAGTCTTTGAATTTGATCTCTGTGTTCAGATTGCTGTCTCTGTACTTTACGAACGGTTTACCTTCAAAAGACCAGCACTTGGCGATATGCTCTTGATCTTTCAGTCTTAATGACGATAACACTTGCTGGTTAAGCCATGTTAAGTCTTCATTCACGTAAAGTCTTTTCTGTCGCAGATCTTTCCCGCATTTCATTACCTCAATCTTTGTTTGTCGTCTCACAAATTTAACAATTACGGATCTTTGTTTCTCCCTCTTCCATCGCCCGAGTCTATGGGCAATGTCTATATCCGTAGATTTAATGTCAAGATTTGATTTCTCGTTTAGTGTCTTAACAACTAGGTCAATGACAGTTCCTGATGGTTGTTTCTCGCTGTCACCTGGAATACCGGTAATTCGGATGTTGTTTCTCCTACTATATTGTTCTAAGTCGGTAATGCCATTTTCTCTAGATTATTTCTCCTTCTCTATTTTTGACTTCAGCTGAACGTTCTCTTACTTTAAAGTGCTGATTTCTTCTTTTCTTTTCTTCATTTCTTTTTTCGTTGTTTCAGAGCTTGACTTGAGCTGTACGTTTTCTTCCTTTAACGTGCTGATTTCTTCGTTTCTTTTTTTATTTCTTTCTTCATTGTGTCAGACTCTACGCATTTGTCATGCAAATCACTTTCAAGCACTTCTATTCGTTTTATCACTGTCTTCAAAATCTGTTCTTTCATTTCTTCCAATGTAGAGCTGATGATTTGTTTTATGAAACAAGAATCGTCTTTTGTCAGCATAGTTGATAGTTTCTCATTAATTTTGTCTATCTTTTGCTCTACTGGACGGTTGCTCTGCAGGTGTTATTTCTGGATTTCCATAGAAATCGTCCAATTTCCTCTGTTTGTTTGCACTTTTCTTCTTTTTCTTTTTATTCTTCCCTTCCGATTCACATTTCCGATCTGAGGATATTGATTGTTCGAGACCGCTCGAGTCGAGGTCGGTGGTAGTAGATGAATAGGCCCTTTTGTTTGCCTTTGGATTGCTCATGTTACTGACCGTGCACAATGGTATACGCCGTTATAGTTAACGGGTTATATAGGTATGTGATATATAGGTATATATCAGACACTTTATAATGCACCACAATGCATAATCATCAGAGCGTGTCTAAGAATTTTTAGCGGCCGCCCAATAAGTCTTTGTTCTTTCAAAATATGCCCCACCCACTGCAGTTTACATAGTAGGTTTTCACAGTCAAATGTCTTCAATTTCAATAAATTTGAAAAAAGTTCACAGACACTACCTGCGAGCGGGGTGTTATGTCTCTTATTCCGCCAAATTTGTGTTTAATCGTTGACCTTATAATGATGCTTTCATTCAATGTTGCTTTCTAATCGAACATACTGTTATTTACACCGGAACCGGAAATTCTTACACCGTTTAAAGTTGCTTTTAAAACAATTTAGTGGAGAATAGCTTCTATAACACACATGCGCCGCAAAAATGACCGACATTCCTCGATATATCTTTCGAAAAATGAAAAAAGTTTAGGGTCGGAGGGAAAAACTAGGGTCGGTCGGGTTACCGGAAACAGGGGTATTTTTTTATTTTGCCTTACATAAAATCTGGGATAGGGGAATATATGTTTTTGCGAGCACGGCTTCATTTTGTGATTTTCCACAGTTTCGAGTGTTTGATTCCAAATCATGTATATAGCGAGTATGCGTATGGTGAATCTAAAGCACAACCTGTCAAGTGCCGAAAAAACCCTAAACAAGGAAAACGCGCATGTACTTATCCTCGGTGCTTTCGGTTTGCCACCGTTATGTCATAATGGAAAAGTGTATGGCAGTATTATTGATACGTTTACACACAGTGTAGTTGATCCCGATCATAGTGCGTTACATTAAGCCAACGACTATTCAAACAGTAGATGTTCCGGTTTGGAGGGGTTCCACTGTACATGCTCTAGTGATAACTTGGTACATACTCTTTGGTGTCCAGTAGGGAAGACGTTTTTCGTTCGCAATAAACATATTTGTGCTGTACCATTTTCTTTATCATTGCAGATAGTTTGCAGCTAGATCAAACACCTAGTCAATCGGTGTTTTATAAGGTTCCGTAATGTTGCCACACACAAATTGAAATGTGTCAACAGCATTACAGAACACTTTTGATTTTCTAAACTTCATTTTATGGCGTTGGCGCTTTGTTTCGTCTGAAAACGAAAATATAACATCTTCCCTGCTGTTCTTTTAATCTTACCCGGGTTTACGTAGTACAGATGTTTGTTTGTTGAAGAACTGATATTGGTGAATGGAAAATCAGCTGGGTTTTTGCTGTTCAGCTCACAGTTCCCATCAGTTGGGATGAAATTCACCGAACCACACACATCATCCAACTTGCACAGACTGCAACACTCTATCGCGGACCTGCCTGGTAATGTCTGGTATGTATGTCCATATGAAGAGTTCTTCTGTACTATGAACGACCCGCTCGTTGATGCCAGGCAAAGGTAGGCCAGAAAGAAGACGTGTGCAAATCTTTTATGAGCAGCCATTTTTAAAATGTTCTCGTTGATATCAGTATATGTAAAAACGGATAAACTCTCGACAACGCTAAAGTCGGCTACACTGGCAATTGCAATCAACACAGAACCAGATCAACCAACCAATTATTAAATCAACCAATTAATCTATCAACTGCCGTCTGAGAGGATATTCGTGAAGTGTTGCGTCTAACAGTCCTTCCTCTCGTTCTTACAAATGTAACTCTTTATGTTGATGTCAACATGTCAGTTTGTTTTCAAATTGCTGTGCTATTTATACTGAAAAAAGTAATAATTGAATTTTGCATCTCTTCTATTCTTAAATATAAATTTGAAATATCAAACTCCGTTTAGTTAAACGTTGTAGACCTACGTCTGTAAATAATTGCAAAAACTATAATAGTATGTATAAATGGTATTGATCTGATTTAAAAAAATAAATGAATTTATTCCTTAAGCAATGAACTACGCATTTTTTGATACCCCCAATATATACACATTACCAGTTGACAGTGCGATACAGAGTGATGTATTTAGCTCGAGACGTTTTTGGCGGAAACAGCCGATCTGACGAGCGCCTCGAGAGCTAAATGCAACACTCTGTTGCGCAGTGCCAACTGGTGATGTGTTTATTATATGCATTGAATACAAACAAGAAACAACTAAATAGTCGTTTAAATCATTTTATATCCAAAATTTATTAGTTATTTGAAGCAGAACAAGAATTTTTGTATGCCACAAAGAATAACGCGGCACTCGCACATGTACGTTAATGACGTCACGTCAAATCGAAAGCGACGTCAGAGTAAAATACAAAGTGGCTGATACAAGGTGGCTGATACAGACTCTTGTATTTTACTCTGCAAATACACGCGGAAACGCTCGATATCACTCGAAGGCATATAATAAACACACTTTCACTCTCAATGACGTCATATTTTAGCGCATTTGCAAACAGTTTTGATCCTATTGAGATGTCGCGTAACGCGGCGTCGGATGAGGATCAAAACTGTTTCCACTTGTTTTGAAATTACGTCAGTAATACTGTCTTAAATCTAACTTTGAAACGATATAGCAGACAACAATATTGAAGCAGACGACAATATGTCGATGAAGGGATAAAATTCGTACAATAAATTTGGTCATGAAAGGGTTAAAACAAAACGTTGTATAGATCTAGTATCTTCTACCAAAATCTATCTTAACCCATTCACTACCACTTAACCCATTACCCTGAGTAAAATGGTTATATGCAAACAGTTTGAATTCTGACCAGGATCAAAACTATTTGACATTCAATTTAATATTTCTTACGCCAAAATACATGAAAATAAAAAGTGAGAAATAAAAGCAGACGGCAATTGTTTTAACCCTTTACCTCATAGCCTGTTTCTAGATTTGAAGGCAGGTGACCACTTAAAGCAGGTTGAAAGTACAGCAGAATGCGCCCTAAGGCGCATTCTGCTTTACTTTCAACCTGCTTTAAGTCACTAGTTGCTAGTATATATATAAGTAATACTTCTAATAGTACATGTACATGATCTTGAACTATTTTCTTTGGCGGAGGGATAAATTAAAATGCGCTAAAAGGCGCTTCTATCAGGTAAAGGGTTAAGCTGATGACGCCGTGGCAGTAAATTGGTAAATACAGTTTACACACTGCTTAGTCCAGTCTTGATCTACATGTATTGCTCCGCTTGTAAAACAAAGTATTCATCTTTATACTATGATAAAAACCTTATTTCGTTCCCATTGAAGCGAACTGAAAACAATCGAAAAGCTATAGATATATAATATTTAACCAATTACTTCATAAATACGACGCCATTTAACAACTTTAATTCATTTTTCCACTGAAACAAAATAATTTCACTTCTATACAACCATTTATATCAACCATAATAATTATTATATTTATCCTAACAGATGGTAGCGTAGAGCAACTTGAAATTAAAGCAGAATACGCCTTAATGCGTTACTTTCAACATGTATCACCTAATACCAAATCTAAAATAAATCATGGGATAAAGTGCTACACAATATGTTACCGACTTAGTAAATCTGAGTTACTCAGAGTCTGATCTATCTCCAAACAGGTTCCAATGGAATTAATTGTTTTTTCCAAAACGCGTTTATTTAATAAACATGTCGTTTCCACTTTACACTTGCACCTAGAGACTGCAGATTCATATATGTCTGTCCTCAATTATATAACTATTTATGCATCAATGGCTCCCGTCACCGACCGAAGTTAATGCATAATTTATATATAATATGTTTCATAAAATACACCCGTTTGCAATTAAATTGATTCTGTGAAGTCAACTTGTGTAAAACTTAAACTTTCAGTGAAGTACAGCATCAATACAACTCGTATACAAAATGTTTGGTTTTTTGGCAAGATAATGGTCACTGGTTAGGAACTTGGTTACAGTGGGGCGAGGGTCCTCGCGACAGGTGGTATCGGAGTCCTGACTATACATGTTTCAGAGTATCATCGTGAAACAAAACTTGGCACGCTGAAGTGAACGCAAAAGAGGTAATTACAGGTCAAATTGACATAAACTCTGTAAATCGTTATTGTCACCATATAGTCCGATGTTTTTCTAAGCGTCGTGTATGCTCATTCGTTCCATTTATGGAATTTACGCTTGGAATAGCTAAAAAAACGACGCGGTAATCAAGGTTTTTGTTCACAACGATCAATTCTTATTAATGACTGCATAATCTCGCCTGCAATCAATGTTTCTGGCAATATTAATACTTAAATTGCATCTTTGCAAGAGAATCACATTAAAAATATCGTTTATCAATGAAATTTTCTGGATTTGAAGTGGTTAATAAGGTTACAGAGTCTAACAGAGAGTGTTACAGGTTCTCTAACAATAGGTTATTAAACGTTACAAACGGAATATCACCACAGTGTGTGATCCGGGCTCTTGTATCAGTTCGAGTTGACTGTGTATTCCAGATCACACGAGAGACGCAGCATCGAGTGTGTTCTGGAATACACAGCCAACTCGAACTGATACAAGAGCCCGGATCACACACTGTGGTGATGTTCCTTTTATTATATACCTTATTTCAATTTATTTATTTTCTATAAAATTTCATTTAAAGTAGCTTAAAATCGGGACTATATCTGCGAAACGCTATATATTCAACCGAATAACCATATGCATATGTTAAACCGCTAGTGCGTATTAATACATAATGACTTTTTTGTAGAAGTCCGCCATTTTTTTTATCGGCTCGATTGAGCAGTGTTGAAGTAACCTTCATTTAAGCGTATTAGAGTATGATTTGAACTGTTTTAAGCTTAATTCTATTTGGAAGTTCCCGTAATTCTCTTTCATTCCTTCCATTTTCTCTTTTGTTTGACAGCAGACGGAGAAAACGTAAGCAAGTTCAAGGTCTTCTTGTTATTAAAAATAGCATCAACATCGGGAATTCCGAAACGTCACGCGCACCGGTTCTTTATAAACATCGATGGTGTATAGCTTGTGTAGCATACAAGTAGTCCCGGTAATACCGTGTAGCATATATGCCATCTGATACGGATCATCTGATACGGAAAAAGATTGTGAGGGTTGTATTTGCCTGTTTTGTAGATAGGTATATAATAAAGGTTCTTATCGACATTTTTGTTTTTGTTTGAGAGAGAATGGATCTAAAGTTCATGTATTGCAAGAGGTCCTTTATCTTTTACAATGCTTTAAGCTGTCACCTGTCTTTTATACAAGCAATTAGCCTTCATTTTAGCGGTTGTAAATGAGATTTACTGTAATTATAACGTATTACTGCGTTCGGTTAGTGCCTACTTGATATTTTATCATATGTAAAGAACCATCGTCGTATTTAATAATTTCGAAATAGTTAACACGATGCAAAAATAATAAAAAGTACTCAATTTCAAAGATTCTGTTGCTGTATTTATTTCCCAAAATGAAGACCAGACTCTTAAAAATTAAACAAATACTTGCAAATATCTCTAAAGCGATCACTGAAATAATCTAACGTGTAGAACAGCTCCAAAGGCAAAAAATAACCGGTACATGTAATACAAAAGAACCTGCAAAATTATCGTATGGTTATCTCAGTCCATTACATGACTTCTCAACCAAAGCATAGTACTTAATGCAAAAACTGAAAGCCACCTTTAATTTAGACATTACGGTGTGCAAGGTAAGTTCTTCCTAATAGAAAAGTCTCATATCTTGCCACAGGCGAACTCTGGTCTCGATTTACACTATTTGTGCTCTTTTTGAATGCAAATTTTCACAATAAGTTGCTCAATATTTTAAGTTTAATTAATAGCTTTCTAACTATTTCTCAGACAAATAAATCATATGTGCAAAACTATCCGTCATATATCAAATATAAGTTTAACCCGTTCACTGCTTTACTCTGAGCGTATAAACACAGATAAACAGGTTAGATTCGAATGAGAAGCTGAATAATTATGTGTCTGAATCGGATCAAAGCTGTTTGACTATCTTAGAGATCCTTTTTCGAGTTTGATCTTGGTTAGACATCGAGAAAGTTGGCGCAGCACCGGGCTCTTAACTGTTTGCAAATACGACTGTTAGTCTGTTAAATGTATAAACAGAATGCATTATAGATCTTCCACTGAGAATAGGATCGAACCGCACTCGAACCCGTGCATATTATCAGCTTTGCAAAATTTAATAAGTAATTCAAATCTCAAGCGTGAGTAAATTTGCATTTTTTCTGGTGTCGTCTAAACGACAGCCTACATGAAAATGAGTTCCACAAACAAAGACCAGATTCATTGGTCCATGTTTGTCTTCGAGATGTTCAATGAGCTAGGCTTTGGTATTGAGTTCTGCTCCGCAAGTGTCACATTCAAAGGCACTCTTTTGCCAAGAATAATAAGCATGCCGATGTCTTGCCAGAGTTTTCCGATTATTAAACCGTCCGCTGTATAATTAATAATTTAAAAACAGTTTGATTTTGTTGTGATACGCCATTACGTGTTAATTAAAGTCATAGACTGAACTAAAAGAATTATTGCACAAAGTGCAATTTAACTTTCTTTTCGATGAAGACTACCACTGTGAAAAGTGTTCGGGAATTTTAGAATACCCATGAATGTTAAATAGAATAGTTCTAGGGCTTCAAAAATACTTTACACATTCTACAAAAGGAGTTCAAGAACATCTGCAGTTGTAGAACAATGGTTATAAAAACATCAAATTCCTAGAAATATTGCAGCATATCCATGAACGTTTATTGACCACTGCTACTATTTTTTCATGAATATTCAAGAAATCATTCTCGAATAGTTCTAGAATAATTCAATACCTTACCACAGGGGTACTTTTGTGGCGCTAAAGAACACCTGAACTTGCGGTCATGTATTGATATTCTTTACAAAGAATGTACTGATATTCTTTACAAAGAAACTGCCTTTTTCATCTGCTTTTAGACATTTGCACGGGAGTCCGGATGCTGGAAGTGCCGCATGTATTGTTATTGCCGTTTACTTCAATATCCAGACTTATATAGAGTAAACTGGGATCTTCTAACGAGATCTCGCCCATTTCGAGATTCGTGAATACTCTGTAACACTGTTAAGAAGAACCTGTAACACTTATCAAACAGTCGTCAGGGACCTGTAACCTCTACATCACATTGATAAGTAACACCAAACTTATGATAACATTAAAAATCGGACATATTTCTTTAAAAAATGCTTCAATATTAGAAAAACACGAACAAATAGATTATTTATTGTGTAAAATTCTTATAACAAAAATATGTGCATATCCATGTAGGCAGTGGGGACCACTAAGTCTTGCTTTTATTTCCTCTATTTACCTGAATTCTAACGCAGGCGACGTTAAGTATCGTCTTAAAAAAATAAGCCAAAAGCTCTTACCACGTTTTAATGAAGAATCCTTGTTATGAGGCTGTGTGAACTCGCTGAACAATTATTTGTTTACATGTACACGCGTGACAATGTCATGACTCTGAAACATTTTTCGAAACGACCCCTATACCACCTGTCGCGAGGACCCTTGTCCCACTGTAACCAAGTTCCTAACCAGTGATGGTGGCATAAAAATATCTTGTAGAAAGGTTCTGCTTTACTTTCATCGTTGATTAAACTACTGCCTATATTCAACACAGCGCAACCCTCCACAGCCTAACCCCTAGTATAGAATCATTTCAAACAGGTTGGATTCTGATCGGACCCCGCACGACAGACGGCGTCTGATCAGTATCGAAACTGTTTAACACTCATTTCAATAGTTGTCAAAATACATAAAATTAGAGAAATCAAAGCAGGGACAAATGTTTAAGAATGATGACGTTATGGCAGTGAGTATCACATCATGGCAGTGAAGAGGTTAATGTCTGAATAATGTGGACGAGTTGGAAACAGAATTCTGATACGTGTCCAAAAGACCTCCCTACTTTGCCGCAGTTCTGGGGGAATCATTTCTGTCTATTAGACCGAACTAATCCCCTCTGCCAAGAACTTAAAGGCAGACAGGACAGTGGTTTTGATCACATGTGCTGCTTCGCAGCGAGTGATATTAGCCAAAATCAGCTTCTTAAAATCATCATCATCTCGTCTCATTATCCCTCATCATTCAGCGGCGCTATAGTATCTATTTTGCGTCGAATGCCGTAAAAACAACTTATTCTTCATCCATTCTTAGACGTGTTTGCTCTAGAAAAGAATAACACTTGGCTAACGGGTATGCAATTTTCAACAATTTACCATCTCGTTGACTGTCTCTTTAAATCATTCACCCCTGAAACGTTAACCCTTTCATAATCAAATTTATCGTGACGTTTTCCTAATCTATCTGCAAACATCATTCCACTTTGTACAGTCAATAATATGCTCGGTATGAAAGAAGTACAGACTGCTCCAAAAGAAGCATTCTGTTTTTTCTTCAACATGCTTCAAGCATATATCTGTCTTCAACACTGAAAATAAGTTATGGAGACCAAACGTGTCTGTCTCATTAACTGTCTTTGTCTCCCTATCTGTCTGTCTCAGTATGTCTCTGTCTCTCTTTCTCTGTGTCTCTTTCTGTCTCTCTCTGTCTCTCTCTGTGTTCTTAAAATCGCATTATGTTTTTTGGAAACCTGCATAAAACGGCTGTATGGGATCCTATTTGAACTACATGGGACGTGATTCTTTCACAAAAAGCGGTCTTATCTACAGTACTGAACCTTATTAAATTAACAATTTTTGCAATTCGCTTGCAATTCGATGGCAATTCGCTTGCAATTTGATGGCAGTTCGATGGCAATTCGCTTGCGATTCAAAATAGTAACTTTACCCTCGGGTAATTTTCCCTGAATGGTGTATCTCACAAATATTCGCAAATATGCCTTTGTTATTTTTTTCAATTCCATATTGTCATAACCGCTTTGGAAAAATCGCATAAAATATTCAAGCGTAAGATTCGCCTTTTAAAGCACCCGATTCGATGGCAATTTGATGGTAATTCGCTTGCGATTATCAATTTCAATAAGGTTCAGTACTGTAAATTGTTCGCTTTTTAATATATTTTTTTCATGCCGCGCTATTAAAAGAGTCTACCTTGTGAATGGAAAGAAGGACAACTCTGTAAATGAAGTGCTTAACCCTTATCCTGCTGCGCAAACGTCTGCTTTAAACTTGTCGTCGGCAAGATTTACTCAGTTTAGATGTATGCATTTTTAATTAAAAAAAAGCATTAGGAAGAGTTTTAAACATTTTTTATCCAGATCAGACGCTGCTATGCGCGTCGTCTGTTCTAGGTCCAAACAGTTTGTAAACTCATTGAAGTCGCGACCAGAAGGCAAAGAGATGCATGTACAATGTAACCAATGAGATACAGGTACAACTTGTAAACAATAATCACTGGGTTTAAACGTAATGCTATACAGTGCTCCCTCTCTACAACGACATTCAATTGGAGACAATAATTGTTTGCGTTGTTCGGAGGGAGTCGTTAGAGGGATGGAAATCGCCTCACATTTGCAAACAGCTTGAATCCAGATCAGACGCCGCGTTACGCGGCGTCTGATCTGAATTCAAGCTGTTTGTCACTCGTCATTAAGTTTATTTCTGTCAAAATGTCCAATATGTAACTTCGAGAAAAACAGCAGACGACAACTTTAAGCAGATTATTTCAAAGCACTAACAGCGTTAGACATAATTGTCTTGTTTAGGGAAATGCGACAAGAGTCGTTGTAAGGAGGGAATCGTTGTTGGGAGGGCCGTTGTAGGGAGGGAGTGCTGTAATTGGAAACAACCTCTTCACTGCCATGATGTGATACTCACTGCCATAAGAAGACGGTAACGAGGGAAAGTATATGCGTATTTTCTCTTATTGGGTTCTTTTTCGGCACTCAAGATAGGTGGTGCATTAAATTCATCATACGCATACGATATACGCTACACACATAAATGATAACGGGTCAAAATGGCACGAAGTCGATTGGGAATCCCTCAAGGGTAAGTAATCGGGGCGCTTATGTTCATCTTGTATATCGATGACATATATCAGAATCAGTAAATTCCGCTATCAATCTATACGCGGACGACACAAAAATGTTCTTAGAAACGACAAAAGATAAAAACACTTTACATAGAGACTTTAACATTATTATAAACTGGACACAAATGACTCATTAAACTCCACCCCACCAAAACAAAACAAGAGGGCCTGAAGGCCCTGATATCGCTCACCTGTTGTACTGAAGCCTGATAGCATTACCTTTCTGTTTCACCCGTTTTAAATCCATTCAAATTTGTAGTATAGCATGTAAACAATTTTGGAATACAACCTCATAAGTCCAGTATAGTAGAGTACATCAGAGGCAGATAACTAGAGCCCAAACAATACTGAAATGAAGCATTTTCTAGCATGTCAACGTCTATCAAGGGCAGATAACTATTGCCACAATGATTAGATTTCAACAATAATTGCACTCCTTCGAGAACTTATAGCTATATACTTTGTTTGCAAGTATAATCAAAATCCATTGAAAACTGTAGATGCAAGAGTGTAAACGCTGTTAAACATGGCATTTTCAGCAATTCAAGGGCAGATAACTATTTGCCTATTAGTCAAATTTCAACCATAATTGCACTCATTCGAACTCTTATGGTCATATACAATCTGAGCAAGTCTGAAATAGATTGGATAAAATGTGTGGCCTCTAGAGTGTAAACACTGTTTAATATGGCATTTTCAGCAATTCAAAGGTAGATAACTCTTGACCTTTTCATCGGATTTCAACCATAATCGAACTAATCTGAACGCTTATGGTAATATACCACCTGTGCAAGTTTAAGAAAGATTGGACAAATATTGTGGCCACTAGAGTGTAAACACTGTTCAATATGGCATTTTCAGCAATTCAAAGGTAGCTTTCTCTTGACCTTTTTGTCAGATTTCAACCATAATCAAACTCATCCGAACTCTTCTGGTAATATACAATCGGAGCAAGTTTGAAAAAGATTGGAGAAATAGTGTGGCCTCTAGACTGTAAACACTGTTAAATATGGTATTTTCAGCAATTCAAAGGTAGATAACTCTTGACCTATTCGTCTGTTTTCCACCATAATCAAACTCGTCTGAACTATTACGGTAATATACAACTTGAGCAGGTTTGAAAACGATTAGATAAATATTGAGGCCTCTAGAGTGTAAACACTAAAAGTGTTGACGTCGAACGACGGACGACGCACACCTTACGACGGACGCCGGACATTCAAGGATTGCAAAAGCTCACCATGAGCTAGCTCAGGTGAGCTAAAAAGCATGTACCTTGGTAAAACTAACACAGATTCCGATTTCACAGAGAGGTGGGTGCCCTATAGTAATCGCCCTGTCCGCCAGTTCCTAACTCCGTCCCTCAGTCAGTCAGTCAGTCTGTCACACTTTTTGTCCACTCTCTAATCCGATCTGTTTTTATTCGAACTTTGATCTTTCTAAATTACTTCACTTTTTTATCAGATCTTTACTAACCTTGTTGAACATGTTCATTGGTATAAAATCTAGGTCAAATTTAATAACTACCTATATCGTGCAAAAGAGTAGAAAAGGCTGGAACAGTCATTTTGCAATTATTCAAGGGCAATAACTCAGACATGCCTTGTGTGATTTGGGTAGTTAACGAAACTGACCAAAATGATATACAAATTAACATGAATACAGTAAGTTGAATAAATATCTGATAAAAATGTTTTTGTTGGATAGCGGACAAGGCTGAAACAGCCATTTTCAATAATTCAAGGGTAATACTCCGACTTGCCTAATGCGATTTGGGTTGTTATCAAACTTGGTCTAGTTTTAATACCAATAAACATTTTCAGTTAGCTTAGTAAAGATTAAAATAAAATCTAGTCGAGTTAGAGAGCGGACGTGTGTCAGACTGACTGTCTGGCGGTGGGACGGACGGACGGACAGAACGATTACTTTAGGACATCCACCTCGCGATGGGGTCATAAAAATGCGCATATATACTTATCCTCGTTGCTTTCGTTTTCCACCGTTGTGTCGAAATGTGGATATTTTTATAGCAATATCCTGGATACGTTTACACACAGTGTAGTTGATCCCGTCGTAGCACGTGCCATTAAGTCGTGCCTTATTATTCATGGCAGAAGATCTATTTTCGGTTTATTATGGTTTTAAATCACCATTTTTGGTGATTTAGGTATGTCGTCATCAATTCAATGATCGGTTTGGCCCAAAATAATCGTCAAACATTATTATTAACCATTGTTGTATTTCTGACATTAAAAAAATATCTGAAAGCATAATGGGACTTTAATATAGGCGACAAATAAATGCATGGCAACGTACTGAAGACTAACATTTGGATCTTTCTAAATTACTTTAACTCTTTGAGCCCTAGACCCGCATATTGGCGTCCTTTGCAAACAGTGTACACTTGAATAGTACACTTGCCCTATGCAAACAGTGAAGACCCAGATCAGAGGGCTCCTAGGAGCCCTCTGATCAGGGTCTTCACTGTTTGTCATGATGTCAAACATTGACAAAAACAACACTTAAAAGTCAGAAATGGACCAGACTAAAATGGAAACTGGAATTGTCCTTTTAAAGTTTCAGGGAGGAAAGGGTTAAACCCGTTCATGATCAAAGTATTCGGGAGATTTTTACCCCTTCATCGCTTTATTACAGTGGATAATCTGTTATTCTTTCCCGTTTAAACGCAAACGTACGCAAACGCGAAACACTAAAACGTAGAAAAGAACAACTTTTGGACAATTCTGATAATTCTTGTTTATCTTGGTGGCAAACAGTTCGGAACCTGATCAGACGCCGGGTTACCCGGCGTCTGATCTGGCTCCAAACTGTTTGCACTGCAAATTATAGTTTTAACGTAAACGCGTTTATTGGGAAAGAATAACAGATTCTACACTGTATCGTCTGCCTCAAGATTGTTGTCTGCAATGTCCTTTCAAAGTTAAAGAATAAAGCAGTATGACTAAAGAAATTTCAAAACGAGTGTCAAAGCGTAACGCGGCGTCTGATCAGGATCCAAACTGTTTGCAAACGATCTTTTAAGCGTCACTGAAAGCGAAAGGGTTAACTGTATGAAATAGAAGTGTGTTTAACCCTTTTAACCCAACAGCTCTCTGTAGAAATCACTAATCAGATTTGCAAACAGTGTATATCCAGATCAGCGGGATCCTACACGTATAGGCGCTCTCTGATCAGGGCCTGTATTATTTTATATTTATATTTTTATTGGTATGTGTTGGCATACCAAAATACAACAGTAGACTGGTTCAAACTGTCTATACAGGAAGAATCCACAACGATAAAAAAAAACTTACAACAGTAGCGCGTTCAAGTACCGTATCGATTGCATCATAAAACGGTAACAATTTAACTTTAACGACCGATTGCACGAAATCGATTGCGAACGACACGAACGGTCTCAGAGGTAGTTAGCCAACACGAACAATAAAAACAAAATGGCGACCAAATGAATTTAAAAAAAAACAGCGAACAGTCCCGACTTAATTTCTCATCAATAAACCAACATTTTCCGATACTTAATGTATCAAACAAAGCAGCTTACATCTGAGCAGGTACATCTTATTTTTATATGCGGTAAAATTGTTGCATTTCAGTTGATTAGTACACTTTTGCTTATGTTATTTCGAAACGTACATAAATCGTTCGTGTCCTTGAAAAGTAAATAAACACGGGGCGCAATGAGTTATTATTGAAGAGTATTGGTGAACGTTAGATGTCCTACTGTATGGGTTGTTTGCATCGGTTAACGTTGCAGTTCGCCGATACGGTACTTGAACTCGTTACTGATCATTATTTAGAATGGAAAGGGTTAATGTAACACTTGTCATGTTACAGTGGAGAATCTGTTATTCTTTCCCGTTTAAACGCAAACGTACGCAAACGCAAAGCGCTAAAACGTAGAAAAGAACAACTTTTGGACAATTCTGATATTTCATGTTTATCTTGGTGGCAAACAGTTTGGAGCCTGATCAGACGCCGGGTTACCCGGCGTCTGATCTGGCTCCAAACTGTTTGCACTGCAAATAATAGTTTTAGCGTAACCGCGTTTATTGGGAAAGAATAACAGATTCTCCACTGTAGGAGAGGATTGGTTGGTGGTGCACGAGATGCACGAGATGATGCAGACACGCTAATTGTATGGCTGCACAATGTAACAGAGGAGAATGCGTTATTAATTTCTGTTCAAACACATTTTACCAAACGCGAAAGGAATACACTAAAATGTAGACAATTACAACTTTTTGACATTTCTTACGATTTATCTTAATCCGAGTGGCAAACAGTTTGGGGCCTGATCAGACACCAGGTTACCCGGCGTCTTTAGAATCATGTTTCAAACTATTTAAATTGCAGATTTTCGTGTTCCCTCCCTACAACGTACTTTCGAACAACGATTCCCTCCTTACAACGACCCTTGCCGCAATGCCCTAAACGGGAAGATTATGTGTAACGCTTTGACTGCTGCAATATCGTTCAAAGTAGCATATAAGTGGACAATTCGATAGAATAATTAAAATGACGAGTGACAAACAGCTTGAATCCCGTTATATAAACGCCGCGTCACGCGGCGTCTGATTTGGATTCAAGCTGTTTGCAAATGTTAGAAGCACGCGATATGGGTATCGTTGTAGAGAGGGAACACTGTATAACTTTAGTTTAAACACGTTTGTTGGGAAAAACAATTTCTCCACTGTACGTAATGAGTATTTGAAGTATAGAAGTACAGCACTCCCTCTCTACAACGACACCCAATAGGAAACACAAATTGTGTGCGTTGTTCGGAGGGAGTCGTTACAGGTAGTGAAATTTGTACACAGCTTGAATCCAGATCAGACGCCGCATTACGCGGCGTCTGATCTGGATTTAAGCTGTTTGTCACTCGTCATTTAGTGTTTTTTCTGTTAAAATGTCCATTATGTAACTTTGAGAACAACAGCAGACAACATTTTTAAGCAGACGACATTGCAGTCGTTTACAGGTTAGACATTCTTGTCCTGTTTAGGGAACCGCGGCAGGTTCGTTGTAAGGAGGGAGTCGTTGTAGGGAGGGTCGTTATAGGGAGGAAGTACTGTAGACTGGTTCCATTGAATTCCATAAAGACATAATGAAACAGTTGGACATGTGTCTTTATTAATAATGTTAATTATGAATATAAAACTGTGTTCATCCACTGTACCCGGCATCCCTGTTGTCTGAAAAACAAGAAAAGATAAAAGAAAATTGACACATACATGTACAGTAACACCTTCCTATTACTACCACTGAATTGTGTTCAATACTAGCTTTAATACAGGAGACTGCTTAAAGTAAGGTGATAATTAAACAGAAAGCTTCTAGATGAGCTTTCTGTTTTCTCTCACCTTGCTTTAAACTGTAAACTGTCTTTTCAACAATCAATTAGCCTACTTTTAGTGGTTGTAATAGAGAGTTTTCCTGTATCAAAATATTGTTCAGTGCATTTTCAATAACCATGTTACCACTGCCATATTGAATATATTGTATTAAGATCACATGCTGTTATACTCTGTTGTAAACTGTGACTAATAAAGTATATGTTCTGTTCTGTTCTGTTCTGTTAAGAGAGGACGTTTTCACTGATGGTAGTTTCTCGTTGTTTAACAAGTTAATCCGTTCACTGTTATACACGGATGCAATTTTAATTTTTGAAAACAGTATTGATCCTGATCAGTCGCCGCGTAACACGGTCTCTGATCAGGATCATGATTGTTTGACACCTATTATGATATCTCGTTACGATCTTTCTTAAGTCAAGTTGTCTAAAGTTTTTGAGAAACAAAAGCAGAAAACAATAGTTTAAAGCAGATGACGTCATGGCAATGACGGCGGCGTTATTATACAGACTCCTTCACATAGTCTAGTCATTCGTTCCTTAACATGCATCTCTGTCACAGTCTACAGCTCCAGAATGCCAAGTACAAAATAACAGCCATAAAACACACTGATTAAAATCAAAATAGTGTAAAAGATGTTAGCAATATTTATAGTAGGTTTCAGTCGAAAAGAAACCAAGTACGGTATTAAGGATAAATGGGAGAATAAGTTCGTGCATTTTGTAACTAAAACGTTATCAAAATTCTAAACAGTTATCGTAAGTAAACACGGAAAGCAATCACCCAACCACTACAGATAGTGCTAAGACAAGAACTGTCTTTTAAATGTGGTTTTGGAACATGTTTTTGTAAAAGATGCTGACAGAGATTGATACATGTACGCCAAAACTGTCAACAATACTTCGCCAAAGTAGTACCCTGCCTGTGACAGAGGTAAATGTGTGAGCATCGGCAGTGGAAGAGAGTTTAGAAAAAAACGACTACTAAAAAGAACGCTAATTGATAGTATAAACAACAGATGACAGCTTTAAGCAAAATGAAAGTAAAACAGAACTCCAAATGACGCTCAAAAGCGTGTTTGCAAACAGGTTGGATCCTGACCAGACGCCGCGTAACGCGATGTCTGATCAGGGTCAAAACTGTTTGCCACTTGGTTTGAAATAAAAAAAAATACTGCCTAAGACCTACTTTTGAAACGATATTGCATACAACAATATTGAAGCAGACGACAACATCGCTGTGAAGGAGTAAAAGTATCACGATAAATGTTATCATGATAGGGTTAAGCAGTCGCCTGTCGTAAACACATATTGAGTAGCACATTTTTCTTGTCGAGATAGAGAAATTATACTGTGTTAAAGAATGATACGTACTACTGTCACATTGACACAGTCTACAATGGGCGACGTCGTATTTGATACAGTAGGGGTGACAGTCTGGTGGCAGCGGAGGGCATTGCTGTCCTGTAATTAGAGATTAATACATTTTGTTTTGTTATATTCAATGTTTAGTCATATCCAATTTTAGCATACGTGTGATTCACTGCACTTGCATTTAAAAATGTAGATGTCTAAATTAATCAGCAGGACAGGCAGTTCGGAGTCTAATCAGAAGTCGAGGAATATATGTCTCAAAACTGCTTGTTCAGCAAAAAATGATATCTCTGTTTTAGTACAAATACTTTATGGGGGAAGGACGAAACGTTAAATACTGTTCCATTACCCTTTACTAAATGAATTTCATATGTTCAAAATGGTATCTGCCAATATCAATTCAACTCTTTTTTGTGTAGATGTGTAGCAATACTATCTGAGTGACACAGTTTTGATTATGAGCTGGATAGGGGACTTATTTAGGGGTCTGATTTGGATCAACTATTTGCAAGCATTTAAAACCGAGACATTTGTTCAACTGTTCAAGTCCCAAAGATGCTGACATCGAAAAACACGGATAATTTCACATAGAACTGGAATAACTAACATACCTCCTCCAGTCATACCTCCTCCGCTCCCTCCTGTCATTAAACTCCCGCTACTACCGCCACTAGTCCCGCCTACCGCCCCGCCTCCAATAGTTCCGCCTACTGCCCCGCCTCCAATAGACCCTCCTACCGCCCCGCCTCCAATAAACCCCCCTCCGCTTGATGATCCACCAGTAACAATATACGTTCCACCTGCAATAGTACAAAAACACTGAAAATATACATGTGTATATCCTTTATTTATTCAAGGTATGTCTGTAGATCACGTATCGGAACTTAAAACCGTTTGACCGCAAGCTGAAAGGCTTCCCCACATAAGACTTCCGAATTACCAGATCGGGATTCGAACCCACAGGGGCGATTAGCTTAGTGATGCAAGTCACAATTACTAGGCCACGGAGGCCCCTTACAGGCGCCTGATGCGTACGAGTAAATCAGAACGACCCACCGCTGACTAATCGTAGCGAGGATGTTAAAATCATCAACAACAATAAATAAACGCACGATTTCTTGGTTGCGGAGTTCGATGTTGCATGTTTTTTTTCTTTACCCCCCTCCATGACCTCATAAGCTTGAAACAATTATCGTCTGTTTGTTTGTGTTCTTTTTCTTCAAAAATTGATTTCGCTGTGTATTGACTTTAGAAGTGTCAAACAGTTTGGATCCTAATCAGACGCCGCGTTACGCGGCGTCTGATCAGAATTCAAATTGTTTGCAAATAACCATTGTATTCGGGGAAAATGCAGTAAAGGGGTTAGAGCGAAATATTGTACTTACCAACGGCAGAGTTTCCACAATTATCTGTACATTTATTTTCGCACGTGCCAGACGTGCAACCGGAAGTAGTCACTAACTGAATTTCATGCCGTGTCTCTGTACATCCAGTTCTACATGTCGTTTGTTTGCACGTGCACACAGGACAACCATTTGTGTCGGTGCCCTTTGAAAGTGTGTATCCGTTAGTACATGACGTCATGCACGACAAAGTTGCGTCACAAGTATGAACTGTCATGGCGGGTTTCTTGGCACACGTTGTATGGCATGCCGCTGAAATTAATTTGATATATACACATTATCAATTGCCATTGCAATACTTGGCGATATTCTGTACGAAAATAGCCTATCTCATGATCGCCTTTGATGCGATTGTGATTGGCTGTTTCCGGCTGGTACACAGAGAGTTGAATACAGTATCTATGGCGGTGTATTGTCTATAATTATGCTTTTAAGACATTCACTATCAATAAAGGGTAACTTATCCCCAGTTTCAAACTTTGTGTTCAAACCCCCTAAGGGAATGCTCCTGGTGAATACAAAACAAAGACTTTGACACCAAAGCTATGTGCTCTACGTGCATTTACTTCAAAATTCCCACGTTGGGTAGATCAATGGCGAAGGTAGTCACGAATGGGCACAATATACATGTAATATCTTTTTATATACACCCCAACAGCTATATTAAGAGAGTGTCCAGAACATTCGCCCGGGTATCTCAGGAAGGCAAATAGTAGTTTATAGTAGTTTAGGCCGGTTTTATTCAACTGACAGGGCGGAGCTAACCTTTGGCAAAGATAAACTTATTTACTTTTGATTTTAGGGTTGATAGGTATAGTTCCGTATTATATCGTTATTGTCCGATACTTTCAACTTGAAGAAACACAATTTAAGCGTGAACCAATATCCACGTGAAATTGGTATACAGTGCTCCCTCTCTACAACAACACCCAATAGAAGACAAAGATTGCGTGTGTTGTTCTTAGGGAATTGTTATAGGAAGGGAAATTAAGACTTGGTTAGCATTTGCAAACATCTTGAATCCAAGCTGTTTGTCATTCTTCATTATCTTCCATCTGTAACAACGTCAATTGACATGTAATGTTGAGAAAACCCCGCAGACGACAACGGTAAATTCCGATAATGAAAGAGCGTGCTGCCTGTCCCAAAGTTGAAATGCAAAGGTCCGTAACGAAACTCCGCCCTGCCAGGTCAATAAAATCGATCTATAGTGAAGACTGACCCAAACTACGTTGTATTGGTCGTATTCGAATCAGGGCAACTATCGCGTTAGTTGGAATATTTGTCAACAAGTTCTATTCGAATCACGACTTGATGTTTTCCGTTGACAAAATGTTGTCAAAGCCTAAATTCGAGCGTTGATTTAGTCACGTGACCACGTTTATACCACGTGATTAGTGTCTCTATATAAAACAAACATAAAGACCCTCTCAATTAATCGATTGGATCCAGATCACATGGCATTATGTGCGTATATAAAAGTTGGGAGCATTACGACTGTTTTAACGGGTGTTTGATTCATTTCCATTCGTCCGGAAGTACAAAGTTTTCGTTGACTACAATTTCTATTCGAGTCGGGCCAAAATCGTTGACATCAATAAATCTTCGCGCGTTTGCTCCGCCCACTTTTCGTTGACCACAAACTCGATGATTCGAATACGACCATTGATAAACACTCATCACCGCCACGTCAACTACAAAAACATTTACAAATAGTTTGTTTGGATCCTGATCAGGTGCCGATCAACTCTGAAATTAAGACCAAACATTTTGCCACTTTTCGATCTAAATGTATACCCAAGTCCAAAGGCTTTTATTCTAATTCGTAGCTATTCTAAGTTGAACACTAAATGTGGCAGTGCTTGTTTTATTCAAGCCTGGTTTTATTACGTCATTATGACAGTGAAAAAGCCAATTAACGTGTTCTAACATGTTCGGCAGCTATTGTGTACTCTTTCAACGGAATGCATCACTTACTCGTGGCAGGAACTATGCATGTGCATTTCGGGCAGCCATCCGGTCCCTCAGTTCCCAGGGTGTAGCCATTATCGCACGTGGACATGCACTGTAAGGTATGTGGGCACTTGTTGATCAGGGTACTGACTCCAGTAGTTGGTTTGGGCTTGGTGACTTGAACAACCGGCTTAATATTGGTGACTGAAATGACAGAAGGTAATATAGATGAGTGAATATACAGTAGATACTAGCCAGTTTTTTTCGCATGACCAGACGGAGCTAACATTTGCCAAATATTAACTAATTTCAATATGTAATTTGTACATAATTTTAGGGATTATAGGTATATTTCTTTGTTATATCTTTATTACCCCATACTTTCGACATGGAGATTTATGCTTGCAGCAATATCCACGTGGAAATAGTATGTATATGCTGGTTATTTTTATTTTGAATTACATTTATGTATGTAATACAACCTGTGTCGCTGTGTCGTTGTAGTAAAGTGGAGAATCTGTTATTCTTTGCCAATAAACGCGTTTACGCTAAAACTATTAGTTGCAGTGCAAACAGTTTGGAGCTAGATCAGACGCCGCGTAACCCGGCGTCTGATCAGGCTCCAAACTGTTTGCCACCAAGATAAACATGAAATATCAGAATTGTCCAAAAGTTGTTCTTTTCTACGTTTTAGTGCTTTGCGTTTGCGTACGTTTGCGTTTAAACGGGAAAGAATAACAGATTCTCCACTGTATGTCCCTACCATGACGGATGCTAGCAAAACATCGTCTGCAGCATAAAACTCAAAATCCAAAGAAATTGTGGGAATCGTGTGTGTGTGTGTGTGTGGGGGGGGGGGGGGGGGGGAGGCAAGTACGTAATATCATCAATATTTATTGCTACGACAACCTGTATGGGTATTATACTATATTTGTATTGCTGCGAAGTCCGTGTATCTAGTGAGAAATGTTTTGCTACGCAAACAAAGTTGCCTTCGTAAAGAACAAATCTGTTATAATACCCATATAAGTTGTCGTAGCAAAAAAGTTGATCGTAATACCTAGTTGGCCCAGGGGGTAACGTCTTCTCCACTTTACATAGATCAGGGGTAGGAGTACACTATGGGAACTACAATTACGTCACCACCAGGACAAGCACACCTTCAGCATTACAACAGTAAACGGGAAGATATTGTTTCCAGGTTGAACTGAACTGAACTCAAGCGTTTTTCTTTTTTTTCTTTTGTCTGTATGGCAGTCAGTTTTGGCACCTGAGCAGACACCGAGGTTGACCAGGCTGAAACCCGTTAACATCGGATATGACTATTTAAACATAAACGCCGTTTATTAGAAAATCTCCACTGTATCTATATAACTGACACATACATAAACCTCTCTTTTTAAAGAAGAGTTCAAAGTAGTATATTGGTTAAAGAAATAGAACGGTACGTTCAATTAGGTCTGGAAAAATGTTGAAGCTGATGAATATTAATGCTATCAATGGGTGGTGCTAATGCGGAACTAAGGCTTATGTTAGGGGCGGCGCTAAGGCTAATGTTAGGGGCGGAGTTGAACCGTACGTCCCTAGAGAAGCGGTGCATGACGGGTAGACACGCACCAACAGTCAGGCATGCACACGTCGGGCAGCCATCTTGTCCGCACTGGTAGCCATAGCGACAGGTCTTCGGGCATGTGAATTTTCCCGCGCAATGTAGTGGCTCAGCTTTAGACAAGTTCGCTGTAGGTAAAAATAAAAAATAAACACACATTAGGTAACCTTTAACTCATTGAGCCCTAAAACTTTTAATCAACAATTCCAATTCCAAAACAAGTCTAATCCACTTTCGACTATTTAGTGTTGATTTTAGCAATATATTTCAAAATGACAAACCGTAAGGAGCATTCTGTTCAGGGTCTATATTGTTTGCAGAGGACATTACGGAACCCTCTGCTAAGGGTCTACACTGTTTGCATAGGACAAGTGTCACATGTACACTGTTTGTAAATGGCGAGTATACTCGTCGTTAGGGTTGAATGTGTTAACTCATTGAATCCTGCAAATGCAAATTGACAGCTCTTTTCAAATTTAGTTTAGTCCATTTAAATCAAGTTTCATTAAAATTTAATGAGTTTGTAGCCTTTAGAGTGTTAACAATGTTTCCCATGATTTGATCTAATGACCTAGTTTTAAAAACGACATAAACCTCGTTTAAACTGGACATGGATTCTTTCAAGATAAACATTGTCACCAAGGACGGACAGACGGACGAATGGACGCCGGACACCCAGCAATCATAATAGCTCACATTGGTTCTTCGTGCCAGGTGAACTAAAAAGAAAGCATCTACTATTCGAATAGGATTGACTTTTGAAATATGTGCAGACTTTGATCAGGCAGCTGCTGAATGTGCTGTCTGACCAGGGTCTGCACCGATTTCTCATACCTTTCTGACATGAGATCACACACTGTCTTGGAGAGATTTCGTGTTTAGCAGCTAAAGTAATACATATACTCAGTGCAAAAAGAAACGCACACTTTTATTACAATATTATCTGTATGTAGAATGAACGTATTTGTGAAATAATCTTTTCATCACAGTCAGTAGTTCCGTCTTGGGCTATCAATGTTGAAAATGGGAGGTTTATCATTGAATTGGTATCATCACAACCTGTAAAAATCGGTGCGGTGTTTTCAACAGGCACTAATTAACTCTTTCGCTGCCAAATTAATCGTGAGAATTGTATCCCACCACCGTTTCATTGTCGTCTGCTTCAATTTTGTTGTTTGCAAGATCGTTTCAAAGTAAGATTCAAAGTACATGTAGTATAACTTAAAGTATATCTATACGAGTGTCAAACAGTTTAGATCCTGATCAGACGCCGCGTTACGCGGCGTCTGATCAGGATCCAAACTGTTTGAAAACGCGCCTTTTGACGTCATTAAGAGTGAAAGGGTTAAAATACAACACAGTAATTTTAAGTATATGTTTTTCTAAACTTGTGGCAGAATTAAAATTGATCTTGAGATATGGTCTTAGTATCTAAAAAAGTCTCTTAATCTGCGCCTGAGCACACTGTGCGTTTCTTTTTGTACTGAGTGTATGTAGATTGTTTACAGACATTTCCTCAGTTTACCTGGTGGGACCAAGACATAATCATACTCTAGAGGTGTTTCAATGGTTATTTCTAACCAAACTATCAAATATAAAAGTCGGGCCTCACATGAGACACTTCAATGCTTCTTTGCTAAGGGAATGTGCACAAGACGCATGCTTTTTTGAAAGGGAACTGCCTGAATAACCATTATCACCGAAAGTAGCACAGGAAATGTTTGTAGGACATTTCGTGTCCTACGTTCGGTGATAACACCTGGTCGGGTTTAAAAGCATGCAGCCAATGAGGAGAGAGTCCATCAAAAAACTGAGGAAATGTCTTTAAAGACATTTCCTGATCTTCTTTCGGTGGTAACACCAAACTAAGTATAAAATCAGGCAGCCATGTGCGAGTTTTGTCCTTACTGCTATCTTGTCTAGGGATATGTACTCATCCGAGCGTTTCATGTGAGGTCCGTAGCTTAAATTTGTATGTTTGGTTTGTAAAACCCATTGAAAAAATCCTTGAGTGTGAGTATGTCAGGGCCTTTCTAGACAGCTTGGGATTACAGTGGAGAATCTGTTATTCTTTCCCAATAAACGCGTTTACGCTAAAACTATTATTTGCAGTGCAAATAGTTTGGAGCCAGATCAGACGCCGGGTAACCCGGCGTCTGATCAGGCTCCAAACTGTTTGCCACCAAGATATACATGAAATATCAGAATTGTCCAAAAGTTGTTCTTTTCTACATTTTAGTGCTTTGCGTTTGCGTACGTTTGCGTTTAAACGGGAAAGAATAACAGATTCTCCACTGTAGTTGCATTGGCTTTGCACACTTTACTAATGCGTTACCTGAATTTTACACCTAGTTAGAACAATGGGGGTGTCCACCAATGGACTAAGGAAGTGTCTTTTAGATAGACGTACTATTTATTGTCCTCTGGCTTCTGTGTTATCCATTACTATAAGTAAACAACGAGCAGTGAACCATACAATTTAACGCAGTCCACTTTTTGGGGGAGTCAGCATGCTTTCAGCATACTAACAGCTTAGTTAGATGGACTGCAGAAATACAAACACCCCTAAATCGTGGAAAGTGCCAAGTTGTAAAGTACATTCACGGTTCACTGGTCGTTGTTTACCTTTTTATAACATGGCCAATCAAATTAGACTGAACAAACAACACTACTCACTTCCAGGCTGCCCGACGCAGTCACAGGTGGGACACCCATGCTTGTTGCACGAGAAACCTCGAGAACACGCTGCAGGACACGTGAAGCTCGTGGCACAATTCGTTGGTTGGTCGGCTAAAGACAGAAAAAACACAACATATATTCCTTCTCTGCTTGAAAATTGCTGATGGTTTTAGCCATCGGTAGTAAAACGTTGACATGAATGTCAAACAGTTTGTACCCTGATCAGATAATGTGTCACGCGGCGGCGTCTGATCCGAATCCAAACTATTTTCAGTTATCAATGTCGTCAGCATTGGCAGTGAAAGATGGGAAGGAATTGAACGCCATTCACGTGGTATTTTTGCATCAAAAGGAAGTGCCCAAATAAAGAGCAAATGTGTGGCAATGGTCGTATTCGAATCAGGACAACTATCGCGTTAGTTGGAATAGTTGTCAACAAGTTCTATTCGAATCCCCATTTGATGTTTTCCGTTGACAAAATGTTGTCAAACCCTAAAATCGAGCGTTGATTTAGTCACGTGACCGTGTGATAAGTGTCACTAGATAAAACAAACATAAAGACCCTCTCAATTAATCGAATGGATCCAGATTACATGACATTATATGCGTATATAAAAATTGGGAGCATTACGACTGTTTTAATGGGTGTTTGATTCATTTCCATTCGTACGGAAGTACAAAGTTTTCGTTGACTACAATTTCTATTCGAGTCGGGCCAAAATCGTTGACATCAGTAAATCTTCGCGCATTTGCTCCGCCCACTTTTCGTTGACAACAAACTCGATGATTCGAATACGACCATTATCGTGCATATAGCATAAAGAAATATGATCTGTACAGGGCTGCCATAAGTTGACGTGAAAAATCCAAAGATTTCCAAATTGACATTTTTCAAAATCGTACCTTTACCCCATATCCTGTTTCTAGTTTTGTTGACACGTGGCTGCTTAAAGCATGCTGGAAGTAAAGCAGAATGCGCCTTAAGGCGCATTCTGCTTTACTTACAGCCTGTTTTAAGCTACCATGTACCAGAAAAAAATCCGAATATTCAGGAAAAATCCGGAGAAATAGCAGCCCTGTCTGTATAATACCACTGAATCTTAGTTACACAGACTTCAAATAAATTTAAACCTCTCTATCACGACCACTTATAAAACTGTGTGAGGCAGGTGGCTGCCGAAACCAAGATTGAATTAAATAAAACCTTTAAAAACATAACTTTACCTAGCTTAAAGAGTAACACTTAGTCTAGTAAAAAGTTTCAGTTAAAATTGAGGAGTATGTCTAAACTGTTCAAATGACTTCACAAAGAATCATTGAAGCGTCTCATGTGAGGCCCGTCCCTTAGTTTAAACAGTATTTATTTCAGAATGTTTTACATATGACATTATACACATGTTATAACATACTAAGCTATATAAGCATGGATAGAAAAACAAGTTAAACATAACTTATATAAATTCTTCTCCATGGTAACGATATATACATGTGCAAATTATGGCATTATGGTTGAGTTATATTTGATAGTTTGATTTGCAAAAGTCCTTGAAAATGAGTATGTCAGGGCCACTCTGTACAACATAAGATTTCTATCCCTCAGGTTAGCTTTATGTTTTACAATAACGTTTCACGCCTAGTGAGAACAATAGGAGTCATTGAATGGATGGGGTAATGTTTTTAAGAGGTTTGTGTTCTACACTCATCTTGCTAGCAGCTACCAGTTAAACTAATATTTACATTTTATAAAGGCGCGAGACATACAATCGAAAACTAATTACAAGCTATAATACCTGTTTCCTGTATAAGATTCTCTGTGACAGGAACTACCCCACTTCCGTCTGCGCATGTGCACACTGGACATCCTGCATTCGACTGCTTGAGGTTGTAGCCGGCTGTACAGCCCGTCATACATCTCATTACTTCCGGGCAAGTTTTGAGAGTTTCAAGCAGATTGGTTCCCGAGTGTCCACCTGAGGATGGTCCATTTCCGGTTGTCGTTCCTGCCGTAGACGTGTGTGAACCCATTCCACCGGACATAAGAGACCCCACCTGAGTCCCTGCAAATGGCCCTGTGCCGCCCAAACTGCCCATTAATTTATTATTGGAAGTGCCCATTCCAGAATTAACATTGAAAGGTCCCGTGCCATAGCCGCCTAGATTTGGCTCTACATTTCCACCTGACCCGTCAGTCAGATGTTCATTTCCGGTACCCTTCAGTCCAGTATTACCGCTATTGAAGGGACTGCCTGGTCCTGCGCCGCCAGTATTGAAGGGACCGCCTGGTCCTGTACCACCGGTATTGAAGGGACCGCCTGATCCTGCTCCTAACCCTAATCCTCCAGTTGTTCCCGTCGCCTGTGAGAATGGACTACCGTGTGAATTGTTCCCGGCTGCTGATGAAAATGGACTAAGCGGAAGTCCACTGTTGTTGCTGGCTGGTCCTCCGCTATTTGCTGACATTGTAAATGGACCACCATTACCAGTACCGGGGGCATGCCCGAACTGGTTCCCAGTATTCATACCCGGAACTGAACCAGTCTGCGTCACACTTCCTCCAGGTTTGTTCGGACCAGTTGGTGCAAACCCGTGTCCACTTCCGTTTAAGTTATGAAACGACCCAGATGACGTTCCGCTCCCTTTTCCATTAGAGAACGGACCGGAGGTACCGCCTGTTGCCCACCCCTTTCCATTTCCTGATCCACTCTGCCAGCCACCGTTCATTGAAGAAAATTGACCCTTTCCCCCTGAATTACCAACTTGTGTTAAGGGACCTTGAGGGGACTGTCCGTGATTCGTTCCGGTATTCCCATTCCCGAATGGAGTCGTTCCCGATGTACCTGGGTGAGTCTGGTGCACTGAGTTGAAATTTCCAACCTGTCCCACATTCCCCATACCTCCTCCATTTGTCTGCCCGAGGGTCGAGGCGCCCCCTATACTATTACCATTCATGCCCTGGTTGTAAGTTGCGAATGGTCCAGTTCCGGCCCCAGCCCCTGACCCCAACCCATCTGTACTAAACGGAATGGTGCCTGTATCGGGTTGTTTACCTGTCCCGACAGAGCCAGAACCAAAAGGTCCATTTCCGTTTCCGGTTCCTCCAATCACGGTTCCGCTCGTGCCTGCACTAGTTCCAGTGTTAAAGGGCCCGGTTCCACCTACGCCATATCCTGCCCCCGTGTTAAAAGGACCCTTAGCCCCTGAACCAAATGGGTTCAGATTTCCATTTGATCCATCCCCTGATCCTTTAGAACCGGTGTTAAATGGACCAGTTCCGCTTTCGGTTCCTCCCCCCAAACCATAAATGCCCGTATCTGGTTTATTCCCAGTGCTAAAGGGTCCAGTGCTACCCGTAACAGATCCTAAATCTGTGTTAAAAGGTCCCTTGCTCCCGGAACCAAAGGGGTTCTGGCTTCCACTTGAACTACCACCTGATCCGTTAGAACCTGTATTAAATGGACCAGCGCCGCTACCAGTTCCTCCCAGCCCTGGTCTATTTCCGGTGCTGCTCATGCCTGGTCTATTTCCGGTGCTGCTCATGCCTGGTGTATTTCCGGTGCTACTCATGCCTGGTGTATTTCCGGTGCTACTCATGCCTGGTCTATTTCCGGTGCTGCCCATGCCTGGTCTATTTCCGATGTTGAACGGTCCATTGCTGCTGATCCCAGATCCTGGTCCTGTGCTAAAGGGGGATTTGCTTCCCGCACTAGAAGAACTGTGACCTCCCATAGCTCCTATATCATTACTTGAACATTAATATTTCACTCTCAATGACGCTTTAAAGCGCCTTTGCAAACATGTTGGGTCCTGCTCAGACGCCATGTAATGCGGCGTCCGATCAGAACCCAAACTGTTTGACACTTTTATCGATATTTATTAAGTCAAACAACCTTAAACCTAATTTAAAACTAACTTTTAAATGTGTCTTGGAAACAACAATAATTAAACAGAAGCCAGTAAAGCGGTGAAGGGGTAAAATCTTCGAAATAATTTGATCGTGAATGGGTTAAAACTCCAATATACAGAGGGGAAGCTGTTCTTTTAACCCCTCAATGTCACACTCAACAACAATAACACTTGAAAACAGTTTGAATTTAGATCAGACGCCACAAAGCGCCGCGTCTGATCTAGATCCAAACTGTTTGATATCCCTATACATGTACAGTGAAACCCGTCTCATCCCGACATGTTAGGAGACAACACAAATCCGATTTAGAGGGGTTTCCAGTTTAGAGGTTTACCAAATAGCTTGTTTCAAGTATGGAAGATAGCTGACCGCTTAAAGCAGGTTAAAAGTAAAGCAGAATGTGCGTTAAGGTGCATTCTGCTTTACTTTCAACCTTCCCCGAAAGGGTGAAAATAAACGCGTTTGTGCTCCAACATATGTTGTTCATTATAACAATTTGCAGCCTGGTCAGACACCGGGTTACTAAGCGACTGGTCAGACTTCAGCTTGGTTGTCACTCTGATTAAAAATAAATATTCAACTTTTTTTTTATTTTCATTACCTTTCAACTTGTTACATTATGCTACATTGCGTTTTCGTTAGGTGAGGTCAAACGAAAATGAATAACGTATTGCTCAATGTACATGTGCTCTAACGGTAGAAAAGAACCGAGACTAGCATGAGACACACGCACCCCCACCCAACACACACACATTAGGACACTTTCCCACTTTTTGGAATAGCGGACAATTCCTCACGTCTAAAATTAAGTGTTAATGAAATTAACATTGAGACACTTAAAAGAGTAAAAAGCTCTGCTGAGAATATAAATTCAAACTAATATCAATAATCATAGTTTAATATTTAATGTGACCATTAGTAAATTAACGTGGTAGTTACATGTAGGGCATGGTTGAAATCAAGGGGAAAATAATGTTTTGAAACTAAGAGTATTTTGGGGATATTAACTATCCAAGTTGATATTGTCCTGGGGCCCGTTTTACTAAACAACTTACACAAATTTTGTGTGTAAGTCAAAATCGTTTAACTCTTATTGTTCGACCATAAACGTTTGCAAACAGCACACAGCTAATAGCCAGATCAGAGGACGGGCTAAAAGCGCGTCTTCTGTTCTGGCTATTTGCTGTTTGTAGCAAGTGATAATAAAAAATATAAATTAAAATTTAAAATTTTGATTTACGCAAAAAATTTGCGTAAGTAGTTTAGTAAAACGGGCCCCTGGGCTAGGTTGAAATCAAGGGGGAAATAATGGTTTGAAACTGAGAGTATTTTGGGGGGCCTTAACTATCCTAGTTGGTATTGTCCTAGTGTGGAATTGTAACACGGCTGCGGCATTTTTCTATAGAAAAGTACCCCAGTTTAAGTTGAATACCGCACACTTTGTAGTGGGCGGAGTTTCCCCGCCCATGCAATAACTGGTAGAAACCATGCAGTTAACTAGTTAACCGCACTGTAATGGCGGACATCTAGTTAACCGCACAGTCTGGCGCACATCCGGTGTTGCAGATATAAAGTCCCAGATAAGAGCGAGTAAATGGAACAAATCCAAATTTTCTCACTCATTTCAACATTTAATCCTATGGTGTTACTATTCATTAGAATCGTCTCGAAGAGACGATTCTAGTGAGTAGTGACACCATATGGTTTAATGCAGAAATAAAGATTTTAGTTCTTGAAATACTCCTCTTATCTGGAGCCTTGGCATGGTAATAGCAGCACAAGTCACAATGGAGAAATTACACGATTTGTTTTGTACAATAAACGATTTTGTGCAAAATTGATAATTCCTTTTCAACCAGTTTGGATCCAGACCAGACGCCTTGTACAAAGCGTCTTATCTGGGTCCAAATATTGTGCAAAGGAAAAATTGCTAAATATTTGATTGAGAAATGCAATCGTGTTCTCTACTGCAAATCGTCCCGTCATCACTGTGCCAATATCCATATTAATCATTTTAAGTAAACACGCGCGAAAGCTAGTGACGAAAATACAGGGCTGCCATAAGTTGACAAAAAAATCCGAAGGTTTTTCAAGTGCGATTTTACGAATCGTACCTTTTCCCCGTCGCCTGTTTCTAGTTTTGTTGACACGTGACTGCTTAAAGCAGGCTGAAAGTAAAGCAAAATGCGCCTTAAGACGCATTCCGCTTTACTTTCAGCCTGCTTTAAGCTACAATGTACCATGTACTAGAAAAAAAATCCGAAGATTTAGGAAAAATCCGGAGAAATGGCAACCCTGCAAATATTCCCAGAAACTAGAACATTCGTCTTTACAGCAAAACTTTAACACACTGCCCGCGAAAGCGATCTATGCTGGAAGTTGTCGGATTGGTTAACGAGTATACGTTCCAGTCTTTGATTGGTCTCTTTTATGGGGTTTACACTACCTTTGATTAGCAAAGCGCTCAACATTTGGTATAACTTGCGCAGATAGCGATGTTGTTCCTGTCACTGATTGGTCGTTCAAATGGGGATTCCAATGGATGTCAAAAGCGCTCAATAGTTGATGTAAATTGCACAGAGCCCAACCTCTTGGTCTATATTTAGCCATATTACAAGCAATATATTGCAGTATCTCCAACTCGTTATCTAATTAAACACACCCACATACACTCGTGCGCATGCGCGCACTCATTTACAGTGTGCGCGTTTAATTGAGATAACTCGTGGGAGATATGCAATATATATAACTTGTCCTACATTTAGCTAGCATACAAAAGGAGAAACTTTATTCTTTCCCAATAAGCGCGGGTGTGTTAAATCTATTTAAACCAGATCAGACGCTAAGTAACTCGGTGTCTGATCATGCTACAAACTGTTTGCCAGTCAAAACTTACAGTGGAGAATGTGTTATTCTTTCCCAATAAACGCGTTTACGCTAAAACTATTATTTGCAGTGCAAACAGTTTGGAGCCAGATCAGACGCCGGGTAACCCGGCGTCTGATCAGGCTCCAAACTGTTTGCCACCAAGATAAACAAGAATTATCAGAATTGTCCAAAAGTTGTTCTTTTCTACGTTTTAGTGCTTTGCGTTTGCGTACGTTTGCGTTTAAACGGGAAAGAATAACAGATTCTCCACTGTATGACGTCACGAATGACGTCAGAATAACAGATTCTCCACTGTAATAATCACCAACATTGTCACAAACCTGTAATTTTCTACATGTTATTGCATTGGGTATTTATGAGGCAACATTCTATTAACCCTTTCTCTTTCAGTGACATCATCAATCGCCTTTACACAGTTTTGATCAGACGCTGCGTAACGCGGCATCTGATCAGGATCAAACCTGTTTGCTACATGTTTTGAAAATACATCAGTTATACTGCCTTAAATATAATTTTGACAGGATATTGCAGACAAATTGGCGGTGAAGGGGTAAACAACTGATAACTTTAATCATGAAAGGGTTAAAAGGAAATTAATAATGCATTCATTTTAATTTTGTGAAGAAAAAAGAGCTTAATATTTGAGAAATAAAGAGAACTACAGTTTGAACATGGTAACGTCATGACAGGGAAGGGGTTAAACAATATCTTAAGACGTCGTGGATATAGTGAATCTAACACCACCGTGAGTGTCAGATAAGAATATCCTACCCGATTTTTGAAGATATTTTTGGAACACGAGGCTTTGCCGAGTGTTCCAAAAATATCTTCAAACGAGGGTGGGATATTCATCTGACACTCAACTGTGGTGTTAGATTTATTTTCTCACCTCGTCAATCCTAAAAACGCGCTTAATTTGCTATACAGTGGCGAGTTGTATTTTAATGCGCTAATGCATGCACGAAGACGTCATAACAAAGGCAATAACAACCAATCATATGATAGTTGGGCTTGTCTGTCCGGACAGATATAGAGAATATTTGATGACTAGCTTTGAATGAGAAATGTTATCTGGCAAGGCGGATGAATATATCAGGTGAGCCGCAGTTAAAGAACTACGTTACTCTAGGAAAGCGCGCTATTATATAGATGACGTCAGTGACGTCACATCCTAGTTACGTTGAAAAGAAATAAAAGAACCTTTAAAAATATAGTGTTTTCCACTTAGGAAATCTAAAAGGTGGACAATTATAGAAGTATCTCAGCAAGCGACGGGTGGTGCGTACTCTATAATGCTTTGATTGCATCGAATAGTTTGAATAAACGTCGTTACACGTCGAATTCTTTTGAAAGAGTTTTAGAATACATTTCCAAACAGCGGGGAAAATAAGCGTCTCGGTGGAGAACATAGTTCCGGCTACAGGTCATGTGACCAACTGACATAATAACATCGGTCATGTGGCCAACTAGCATAAAAAAGCAAAGTTTATCTGTCACCCCTTTATCCGTCAGGAAAATAGGCACGAAATCTAGGGGGTGTGAGATAACCTTTTATCCTGTCACGTGCCTATTTTTTCCACCGAGACGCTTTTATTTCTTTTCAACGTAACTAGGATGTGACGTCACTGACGTCATTTATATAATAGCACGCTTTCCTAGAGTAACGTACATGTAGTTCTTTAGTGAAAATCTTATCTAAATAAAAAATGATTCTAGCTTTAAAAAAAGCATTCTCTATTTATTTTACTATTGTGACAAGGATAAATAGAATATTTGGTGACTAGCTTTGAATGAGAAATGTTATCTGGCTCGGCTTCTGAAAATATCGCCTGCGGCTCACCTGATATATTCATCCGCCTTGCCAGATAACATTTCTCATTCAAAGCTAGTCACCAACTATTCTCTATATCTCACACCCCATAGATTTCGGGATACCTCTGTCCGAGAGGTGAGAAAACAGTGTTCTCTCTCTACAACGGCCCTCCCAACAGTCGCTCCCTCCTTACAACGACTCTTATCGCCGTTCCCTAAATAGGACAATTTTGTCAAACGATTTCACAGTTGTAATATCGTCTGCTTTAAGTTATCGTCTGCTGTTTTTCTCAAAGTTACATATTTGACATTTTGAGAGGAAAACACTTAATGAAGGGTGACACACAGCTTGAATCCAGATCGGACCCCGCGTAAGGCGGCGTCTGATCTGGATTCAAGCTGTTTGCAAATGAAAAAGAAATTCCCTCCATCTAACGACTCCCTCCGAACAACGCACACAATCTGTGTCTCCCACTTGTCGTTGTAGAGAGGGAGCGCTGTAGTTTCCATATAACTAGACGGAATGTAGAGTGTAGCAATACATAGGAATGGCTAGTGTATGGGATAGGAAAGCGGGAGGGGCAATACTCTACCTGTATGGACCTGTACCAGACAACCGCACGTGGGGCACCCGTCAGTACCACACTTGTAACCAAGGTTACAAGACTTGGCACACGTCAACGCCGAGCTACACGTCAACGCGTGTGACGTATGAACCTCCGTCACCGTTAACACGCCCACAACTACAATAGAAAATTGAAAAATGAAATACAGTACTGAACCTTATTAAATTAAATTGATAATCGCAAGCGAATTGCCATCGAATTGCCATCGAATCGCCATCGACTCGGGCGCTTCAAAAAGCAAACCGTGTGCTTGAGTCGATTTACGCGATTTTTCCGAAGCGGTTGTGACAAAAATGGATCGAAAAATATTAACAAAGGCATATTTGCGAATATTGGTGAGATACACAATTCAGGCAAACTTAACGCGTTAATTGCGTTGGAAAATATACACAAGCGAATTGCCATCGAATTGCAAGCGAATTGCCATCGAATTGCAGGCGAATCGCAAAAATTGTTAATTTAATAAGGTTCAGTACTGTAAGCACAACATTTATCAATCAATGACTTGACTTAAATACCTTCCATTGCTCTTTTGTTGTGTTTTCGCTAAACCCTTTCCCCAAGAAGTGCGAAGCACACTCTATTACTGCGTCTTTAAGTATTTGCAACGGCTTAAAACAAGATATAAGTAGAGCAGAAAACTCACACATGAACTTATATTGCATCGGGCTACCATCCGTATTTAACACAGGGCTGCCATTTCTCCGGATTTTTTCTAAATCTTCGGATTTTTTTTCTGGTACATGGTAGCTTAAAGCAGGCTGAAAGTAAAACAGAATGCGCCATAAGGCACATTCTGCTTTACCTCCAGACTGCTCTAAGTAGTCACGTGTCAACAAAACTAGAAACAGGCTATAGGGTAAAGGTACGATTCGTAAATTCGCACTTGAAAAATGCAAATTTTGAAATTTTAGGATTTTTCATGTCAACTTATGGCAGCCTTGTTAACACCATCAGTGAATACTCGTATGCAGCGTTTATATGGAGTACATTGAAACTTATGTTGGTATCGAAAATTGCCGATATACAATGGAAGATTTACAAGTACATGTATTGTGTTTTTATCCTGTTTTGAGTTTGAATAATTATTCTTTTTTTTGGTTTTTTGGGGTTGGTTTTTGTGTGTGTGTGTGTGTAAACCAGTCTGCGAGAAGCAGAAGCAGAATAAATTGAAAATCCCTTGGAATTTATACAAATGTATGAGTCCCATATAGGAATAACATTAAAATAAAGGTGTTGCTAACACATTGAACCCTAGGTACGAGTATACTCGTCTTTTACTAGAGTGTCTCTATACATTTTTCCATGAAAACAGATACCACTTGAATAGAGGGTTTCTTAAGAATCCCCTGTTCGGAGAAACATTGTTTAACTTTTTGCAGTTGTCATGTACTGACTAGAAATATTTGGAAACTGATATTGTCCATTATAAGTTTCAGTGATAAATGAGTTAATGCAATAGTTATCTAGCAGTGAGAGACCACACCAGATAATATTTTACATACAGTACATCTAAAACTTTCAACAGCTTACAAAGCGTAACTCTTAGATTATCTATGACTCTTAGATTATCTATGCCACATTTTACATTACAAATGTATATGTTGAACAATACCAGTAAAATAATTGTTTAAAAAATAATAGAATAAAACATAAATATAATTGTAATAAAGAAAGAAATAAAACCTAATGGGGATCGAACCCACAACCTTTAACCATTTTACAAGTACCCTTATTCGCTACCATTTACAATAGTTCGTTTATTGATTTAATTTCCACACAGACTGCACAAAATCCTTAATTTCTGTCCGTATATCAAAACGGAAATTATCGACTTTTATACCGAAGCAAAATATATCCTTTCAGTGACAAAGGAATATTCAAATTTTGAGAGGTCAACACAAACAAACACTATTAGACAATACTTTACTCGACACTAGTGTGCCTTCTGACATACCTTGTGGATGTATACATTCACATGTGGGGCAACCGTTCTTGTCACATTTGTAGCCCACGGTACAGCCCCTGGGGCAAGTCAGGGCTTGTGGACATTTCACCTGGTACACCAGGATCTGCTGCTTCGGGGCTGGGCAAGAGATAAACAAACACGGAATACAGTCAATATTATACAGCGAAGTTCACTTATAGCTAAGTCATAGAGATGTATTTTTTATATCCAGAGTTTGTTATAGCAGATCAATTTAGGGAAAACATTTTGTTTCGTTATATCCATTTTGTTATATATAACCCGTTCTTACACTGTATTGACTTAAATAATACTCACATGCAAGACAACCATTCCTCCCCACTGCTCCAATAAGATAACCCGTTTTAAATGACAGCATACACTGTATTGACCTAGATAATACTCACGAGCAAGGCACGAGCAGGTCGGGCAACCACCCTTCCCCACTGCTCCTATATGATACCCGTACTAAATGACAGCATACACTGTACTGACCTAGATAATACTCACGTTCAAGACACGAGATGGTCGGGCAACCATCCTACCCACTGCTCCTATATAGAACCTGTTCTTACACGACCTCATACACTGTATTGACCTACTTATACTCACGTGCAATGCACGAGCAGGTCGGGCAACCGTCTTTCCCCACTGCTCCTATATGGTACCCGTTCTTACAAGACAGCATACACTGTATTGACCTAGATAATACTCACGAGCAAGGCACGAGTAGGTCGGGCAACCATCCTTCCCCACTGCTCCTACAGTGGTAAAAACGCTATTCCTACCCACTCTACGCGTTTCTTAAGCGTTTCTTACGCGTTTATTATCCGTTTCGTTAAACGCCTTTTTCGTTAAACGCCTTTCCTAGCCTTTTTTACGCGTTTATTTACGCGTTTAAAAGAGCCCGGATGAAAGGGTCATCACTTAGCCGACGGACCCCTTAGCTTCAGCGGTTTACACATCCACTTTATGACATGTGTATTACAGAACATTGGGTGGTATCGCCGAAAACATTGCTATCTTTAATTGGCAATACACTGTTAATCCCCCGATATCTGAGTGGCATATATAGGTGCTTGTTCTAATTGATTGGTTACAGATGGGTCGATAAGATCCGAAATCGCCGTGTGAAACGGATAACTGAAGCACCAATCGCAACATCTCTGGTATAATCGTTTATTAACGCGTTCAAACGGGTTAAGATCGTTAGGCGTTAAGCGTTCGTTCAGACGTCGCGCACGATGTTCGTCCTAATTCAGTATTTACAGGGGTCGCTCTCTTGCATAATATAAGTTAATCTTCAAATGCTATACATCGCTATAAAGGTTGAATGATTGTCATTCCAGTGGTTTAGAAAACATTTCGAAAGAAGAACAATTTTGCCACTATATTGCCATACAAAGCGCGAAAAATAGTCATTTTTAAGTAGGTAAGATGTTACACTTTTTACACCATTTGACGGATATGATGTAAACGTCATTTTGTTTTATTTGATTGGTAAATTCGTGTTGAATGCAGAAGAATGCAGAAGATCGCATCTTTAAACGTGGTAAGATTTTCATTTTTTGTGGATTTTTTATTGATTTTTTTTAAATTAAAAACTTTTTGGGTAAAATAAGTTTGATATATATTATCCAAACCTTGTTTTATTTCACGGTTCATGCAGCTGACATGAATTTTACTTATCAATGAATATGAAACAATATATATAAAGTGAAAAAATATACATTATTGTAAATCTTGAATAACATAAATTATTGTAAATTTTATACAAAAACGATAGAGAAAATATGAAATTAAGGATTGATAGAAACATGTCTTCCAGTCGGACAGTGTTGAAGCTGCGATTTGTTTACGGTTCAATAATTACGGAAGAAGATGATGTATGATACTGATTTCTTTTATAAAGTATGCGTAATGTGTGTCTGTTTTCCGTGATCTTAACGTTTCCCTAAAATGTGAGAAAAGCGACGTCTTCAGAAAAACTGAAGCTGTTCTAATTACTCAAAGTTTGTTAGCGCTAACACTGCGTGTAAACTATTTCAATTTTCTTTTAAACTCGGTTGAAAAATCCTTTACTAACAATTTTAAAAAAAGTTAAGTAGATTCTAGGCGAGTTTGAACTTAAAAGTCTGTTTTCAGAATAATGGGTAAATAATTAATCGGTGGTCTTTTTTCAGAGGACGCTGATTAAAGTTCACCTGCGAGATGCAATGCGTGGTCTGGATCTGCATTGTTTTGAAACCTGAACATTTGGATTCATACATTGTCGTCGAATAGGAGCATTCAAATAGTGAAACAGACTAAAGATGTACATCTTTCATTTAACCTATAGAGTGTTCGTCATCCGTATTTATGACGTATGATTATGACATCACGACGTGCCTGTTAAGCGTATAGGGGTAAGTATAGGTTAGACCATGGTTGAGCGCGAATAAACGATATAGTTCGAGGGGGCATAGCCCCCGAGAACTATGTCGTTTATTCGCGCGCAACCATGGTATAACCTATTTAGCACTGGCTTGGGCTCGAGGAAAACAAGAGGACCCTTCGTGTCTGCTTCTTGTTTTAGACGAAAAAGTCATTTTATTTGTAATATTTTACTTAAATTGAAAGGTTATTTCAATGTGTAGTTTGAGACATTAAGCATGCTTTAACACCAACATAGATAACGCTTATTGAAGCTCTATATGTAAGCACAATTCATTATTAATTGCCTTTAAAGTTTAGGTCTCACTGTACATAATATGACGTCATCAAGCGAGTGCAGTTCAGAGGATTGCTAAGGTCGTGACGTCAGATTGCCTTGAGATGACGGAAGTTTGGAATAAGTGAACAGTGTGTTAGTTATTTCATGGTTTTGTAAAATAAACGATATATTCACAGGCTTTTGAGGCATCTGATTGGCCGAGAGCTCCAAGCCATGTGCTAATGTACAGTTAAACCCGTGTAAAGCGACGCCAAACCAAATATAACAGAGATTTGTGCACCAACTAATCCCTTCCGTCACCGTTTGAGAACATTGAAAATATTAAGTGCAAATTTGTTTAGGCTTTTGGCGAAGAGAAAATTGTTAAAGTGATAAGGGGAAACTACTTCGATAGAGACAACTCAGATCAGGTGTCATCCAAAATAACTGACTGACGTTTAACTCTGCTACAAGCGCTATCTGTAAAATATATTTGTACCGGGGTTACTTTTATTTAATATATGTACACAAAAAATAGAGAACCACAACTTTAAGTGAACAAATTCACAAGGGTATTCTTTGTCTGACAATGTGAAGTCTGGCTAGAAATCATGCGATTGTTTTCGGTTTTAAAGAGCAAAAGTTTAAAAATACTGTGTGCTTCATTATTTGTAAAATATGTGACTTATCAATGTCAAATTAAAGAGGGTACATGTGTAACTAGATCTACATTTAAAGTTCTATCTCTTGTAATATAATATATGCAACGCTATGTATACAATTCAAACGTTACGCAAAAACCCGCTTTGGGCGTCAATTTTGGGCGTCGATTTAGACGTTGCAAACGTTAGTTCGAACATCGTGACTACAATTTAAGCGTTCGTTAACCGTTCACTATGCGTTTCTTACGCATAGATTAACGCGTAAATGGGTAGGAATAGCGTATTTACCACTGTATATGGTACCCGTTCTTAAATGACAGCATACAATGTATTGACCTAGATAATACTCACGCGCAAGGCACGAGCAGGTCGGACAACCATCCTTCCCCACTGCTCCTATATGGTACCCGTTCTTACACGACAGCATACACTGTATTGTCTGGGGACATTCAAGTCGTTTTGGTGCAGGAGTAGGAGCTGGCTTTGGTTCTGTGAATAGTATGTGAATAATATGTTAAAAGTATGTAAATAATATGTAAAAAAGTATGTGAATTATATGTAAAAAGTATGTGAAAACAATGTAGAAGTTTAATACTAGTTTATCATTTCGGTGGCCAATAGTTTCGTCTGCTTTGATCAATTTATTGTCATTACAGTGGAGAATCTGTTATTCTTTCCCGTTTAAACGCAAACGTACGCAAACGCAAAGCACTAAAACGTAGAAAAGAACAACTTTTGGACAATTCTGATAATTCTTGTTTATTTTGGTGGCAAACAGTTTGGAGCCTGATCAGACGCCGGGTTACCCGGTGTCTGATCTGGCTCCAAACTGTTTGCACTGCAAATAATAGTTTTAGCGTAAACGCGTTTATTGGGAAAGAATAACAGATTCTCCACTGTATATGATCTGCTTTAATAGTGTTACTTTAACTATTAGCTTAAAATTTGAAGTAAGAGTTAAACCCCTTACCCAATAGCCTGTTTTTCTAGATTTGAAAATAGATGGCCACAAAAAGCAGGTTGAAGTAAAGCAGAATGTGCCTTAAGGCACATTCTGCTTTACGTTCAGCCTGCTTTAAGCTACAATCTTCTAGTATTTATGTCATTTTTCATGAGACATAATTAAGACTGTACACCTTGGAACTATTTCACTAAGTAGAAGAATTAATTGAAGGCGTAAATAGGCGTAATTATGGAGTAATGGGTTAAGCAGTTAAACAAAAGAAAAATATGTGCGAGTGTCACTAACTAAATGTAGGAAAACAAGGTGACTACTTAATGTAGGACAGTTTGGCTACTGGTTGGATATGTCTATATCGCGTACCTATGCATGTACATGTCTGACATTTGTCATGACAACCGTCGTTACACTTGGAGCTCAAGGCGTATCCATGCTTACAGGACAACATACAGAGTATCTGTTCATGGCATTCCTCCTTTGGCTTTGTCTGGACAATCACTGGTGGCTGAGGTTCTGTGAAAACAACGAAGCTACAAATTACTAGTTTTGGTGCTTAATCTGTTTGCGAGCCTCTTTAATAACATTTGAATTCTAGACTCGGTTGAGACCAGCTTGTCTCAAAAATCGATACATGACAGATCCTATATATAAATGATATTTTCTTTTGAATTTGTTATGGTCAATTTTCATTTGAACTGCGAACAGTTTGTAATCAGAGCATTCTCCTCATTGTTTGCAGTGGAAAAACAAGTACAGTGCTCCCTCTCTACAACGACATCTAATGGGAGATACATATTATGTGTGTTGTTCGGAGGGAGTCGATATAGGGAGAGAAAGTTAAGACTTGGCTTACATTTACAAAACAAATCGAATCCAGATCAGACGCCGCGTACCGCGGCGTCGGATCTGGATTCAAAGTGTTTGTCATTCGTTATTATATTCATCTATCAAAACGTCAACTTATATGCAACATTGAGAAAAACTGCAGACGACAAATTTAAGTAGACGGTATTGCAGCCATGAAAAGGCTTGAAATGAATGTCTTGTGTGGGACAAAGCGGCAGTGACCGTTGTAAGGAGTGGGTCGCTTTTGGGAGGGTCGTTGTAGGGAGGGAACACTGTATGTGCAATTCTTTAAGCATAAACGCAACTGTACATGTTTTCCAATCAAAGACATGTTCGAAATAAAAGGTAAATTAAAACAATACCTGGTACGCATGCGCATGACTGACAACCGTCTCTTCCGTGTTCGCCCAGGATATATTTCCCCTTACAGGTCAGCATACAGAGTTTGGTTCCCGTGCAGTCTGTGTGCGTTGCGGGTTTGGGAACCATAATGATTTCGGTGGTTTTCTGAGGCTGCGGTTGGGGTTGGGGTCGGGGTCGGGGCTGGGGCTGTGGTTTGACAACAACAACCTGCGTCGCTGAAAAAAACCATTGTGCCAGGGCTGCCATAAGTTGACATGAAAATTCCTAAAATTTCAAATTTGCATTTTTCAAGTGCAATTTTACGAATCGTACCTTAACCCCATAGCCTGTTTCTAGTTTTGTTGACACGTTACTACTTAAAACAGGCTGGAAGTAGAGCAGAATGCGCCTTATATTTTGCTTTACTTTCAGCCTCCTTTAAGCTACCATGTACTAGAAAAAAATCCCAAGATTTAGGTAAAATTCGGAGAAATGGCAGCCCTGTTGTGCAGTCATCGAAACCTTGTACCCATTGCAAACAGTTTGGAGCCAGATCAGACGCCGGGTAGCACGGCGTTTGACCAGGCTCCATAACTGTTTATTATTATTATTATAAAAGTAACAGATAATATTTTCAAAACGTTGCCATTTTCTCTATTTCGTAACCGTGTTTCGCGTTTGCATTTAGATTCTTTAAACCAGGAAAGCATAAAGTAATCTCCACTGTGTGAGCTCTGTGTTCCTTTTCGTTGAGTGTTTGTCAAACAAATGTTTGGAATCGCACTGAAATTAGATCTATCACATTCCCACAATAATCAGCCGATGCTGACTAGGGACCTGTTTAATAAAACTTCGTACGACAAATGCTGTCGAAAGACAGATTATAGAAGTCTTGAATATGATATATATTTCTCCATCTAATCCTGTCTTGTGACATATCTTTAGTTTCGTATTGAAAAGACAATTCCAAAGAGATGTCACAAGACAGGATTAGATGGGGAAATCAGACATTAAATGTATTTTAAAGTTTTGACATACGACCGTTTTTGTCGTACGAAGTTTAATGAAACGGGTCCCAGCTTCGTATGACTTTGGATGAACGCAGCTCCTTCTAAGATGAAAACAACAACAACTGTGTGGATGTTGAAAATAAAATAACTGAAGACTCTCTGTGTTATACATGTACAAACAGTGGAGAATACGTTATTCTTTCCCGTTTAAACGCAAACGAAACGCAAACGCAAAGCACTAAAACGTAGAAAAGTACAACTTTTGGACAATTCTGATAATTCATTTTTATCTTGGTGGCAAACAGTATGGAGCCTGATCTGACTCCAAACTGTTTGCAATAGGAATAATAGTGTTAGCGTATACGCGTTTTTTGGGAAAGAATAACGTTTTCTCCACTGTACTAGTAGCCTTACCCACGTGTTGTTGTTTTGGGCATGTGCAAGCTCTACACCCGTTTGCTCCGACATCTTTGCTGAGAGAGTAGTGTCCCTTGCATGTCATCATACATAGCATAGTTCCTGTACATTCCTTACAGAGGAAGAATATAATAAATACAGTCAGAAACCAAGTTTTATCAAAATAATGCACATACGTCCTGTTATTTGACGGCAGCGTCAGCGACTAAGTATAGGTTAGACCATGGTTGAGCGCGAATACTATGTCGTTTATTCGCGCGCATTTAGCACTGGGTTGGGCTCGAGGAAAACAAGAAGACCCTTCGATTATGCTTTTTGCTTTAGACGAAAAAGTCATTTTATTAGTAATATTTTACTTAAATTGAAAGGTTATTTCAATGTGTAGTTTGAGACATTAAGCATGCTTTAACACCAACATAAATAACGCTTATTGAAGCTCTATATGTAAGCACAATTCAGTATTAATTGCCTTTAAAGTTTAGGTCTCACTGTACATAATATGACGTCATCAAGCGAGTGCAGTTCCCCTCCGATCTTAGCTGTATAGTACAGACAATCTAGACATGCATATCGCGGTTTTTACATCTACAGCTGAAACAATGCATATATCTAGGTCCAAAGGGATGGGGTAGATCTAGATCTATTATTGATACTGTGGAATTGCCGTATTGCTTTAGTTTGAATCCTTGATCTGGTGTTTATTCCGATTATTTATCGTTAAGCCTACAGTGCAGGCAAAAGGTTTTCGCGGTGGCCCGCTCGGAGGATTGCTAGGGTTGTGACGTCCAATTGCCTGGAGATGACGAAAGCGTGGAATAAGTGAACAGTGTGTTAGTTATTTCATGGTTTTGTAAAATAAACGATATATTCACAGGTTGTTGAGGCATCTGATTGGCCGAGAGCTCCAAGCCATGTGCTAAACAACTGATATAAAATGTTTAGCTACAATCAAGAACATCAGTAAATCACGTCCAAAAACGAAAGTATTCGTTAAGTACGCACGATCCACGTCGTTGACTATATGATCAGAGAGAAAACTATACAAGTTTATGTGTACTTTGTGTATATTAAAGAAGGGATATACGAATTTTGTAGATCTATGAATATAAAGCGTCAAAGATATTCTCGGTAAAAAACACTATGTTCAGGGTCCAACTTGTAAATTTCCCAGGTCTGAATAAATAAAAATTAAATCTAAGAAATAAAAACAGGAGATAATTGTTTGAAATTAATTATGTCATGGCAATAAAGGGGTTGAGATGATGTCATTTGTTTTATAAAAGGAAATAAATACTTGATAGAAATTGTAGATTTCACAAGAATCTGTGATACAGTAACAATTTTTATGATGACCATACAAGTAAACTGTTACAGTGGAGAATCTGTTATTCTTTCCCAATAAACGCGTTTACGCTAAAACTATTATTTGCAGTGCAAACAGTTTGGAGCCAGATCAGACGCCGGGTAACCCGGCGTCTGATCAGGCTCCAAACTGTTTGCCACCAAGATAAACAAGAATTATCAGAATTGTCCAAAAGTTGTTCTTTTCTATGTTTTAGTGCTTTGCGTTTGCGTACGTTTGCGCTTAAACGGGTAAGAATAACAGATTCTCCACTGTATCATACAGATCAGTCAAAACTTGGTTTGTTTTCAAGTTCAAATATGGCTGTACATTTAAAAGAAACACAGACGCATATATAGCTTACAGTGGAGAATCTGTTATTCTTTCCCGTTTAACGCAAACGTACGCAAACGCAAAGCGCTAAAACGTAGAAAAGAACAACTTTTGGACAATTCTGATAATTCTTGTTTATCTTGGTGGCAAACATTTTGGAGCCTGATCAGACGCCGGGTTACCCGGCGTCTGATCTGGCTCCAAACTGTTTGCACTGAAAAAAATAGTTTTAGCGTAAACGCGTTTATTGGGAAAGAATAACAGATTCTCCACTGTAACAGTTTACAATTACAAACAATGTATCTGTAAACCTGGACAGATGGTTAAAAGGCTTACTTCATACAGGAGCCCTCTAATAAGGGTTTGAAAAGTTTGTTATTTTAAAACATATAAAAATGAATAACTATAATAGTCGAAAGGTGAGTAGACTGAATTGAAACAGACATTGTCTATTGAAAGCTTCATAGGTGAATGAGCCATTGACTCATAGCGCCATATTTTGCACATTTTACATGTACTACATGTAACGGAACATACACATTAAGAGTACGGTTCTCCAATGCGAACAGTGTAGGTCCTGATCGTAGGAGTAATCATATTGCAGTATAGTATAACAAAAATCCTAAAATGTCTCAATAGTCAATGATATTCGTTGAAAGTGTTCCCTCCCTACAACGGTTGTCCGTGCAAAGATTCTCAAACTCGAAAATTATGTCTAACCATTCTATTATACTTGCAAAGCAGTTTGATTAAAATAGACGTCTGTTGTTTTTCGCTACGTTACATACTGCTTATTTTGACAACAAAAAACAACTAATCCCGAGTTGCAAACAGCTCGAATCCAGATCAGACGCCGCGTTACGCAGCTTCTGATCGTGATTCAAACTGATCTGGATTCAAATTTATTTCCATTCTAAGCCAAATCGTTTACAGCATTTTTAGTGTATTAATTTTCCCTCTCAATAACAACACCCTGCGTACAACATACATTTGTGTCTGTCTGAGGACGTTTTTGTAGACATGGAGCAATGTAGTACGTTTTACCTTGAGTGGCTTTTCTACGGGCGCCACTGCATGGTAACCCCCGCTGTGAGCCCCACTGTGTGTTCCACTGTTTGCCCCGCTGTGTGCCCCTCCTTGAATAGAACCAAACATGTTGCCATTTCCAAGAGACCCAGGGGTGAAACTTGCTCCTCCAAGCATGCCTGTAATAAAACAGTTGGGATCAGTAACGTGACACATCGCTTTCTCTTCTCGTAAGTGGAATACATGTTAATCCTCTCTGTTACGACACGTCGTACGACAAATACAGTCGAAAGTCAAAACTTTAAATAATTTCTAATTTCTAATTTCTCCATCTTATCCCGTTTCGTGACATCTCTTTGGAATCGTCTTTTCAATACGATTCCTAAGAGATGTCACAAGACAGGATTTGATGGAGAACTAAATAATGATAAAGAATTTTATAATCTGACTTACGTCAATACTTCTATTAGGACGTTTTGTAAGACGGACTCCAAGTAACTGCTAACAAAATGCCTCAAACTCTATGTTAGAATTTAGTGAGGAAACTGGATACGAAGATGAAAGGTGAAAGGTGTTATAAAAAATAAGATAAAACTAATATAATTTTTAATAACCATTACATGCAATTCTAAACTTTAATAAATATTTATTGTAGAATGTTCAGTATGTTTAAAGGAATAATGTAATGCAGTTGCTGTTTTTTTTTTCATAATATAAAATGGCTGCTTAAAATAGATTGTTTACCTCCCGGCATGCCTCGGTATCCAGCGCCCGGATGAAACATCATTGGTCCGCATGCGCACATCTTACATCCTTTTTGGTCTAGTTTTACACATCCGGGTATGCACTCCACGTGCATAGGACAAACACTATACGCAGCTGCAAAACAATCACATTAACCCTGAGCATGCTGAATTGTCGTCTGCTTCAAACATATCGTCTGCGGCAAATCTCAAATATCACTTTTTCTAGTTATTTAAACAGAAGAAAAGGCGAATAAAGGTCCAAACAATGTCGATCCATGTTAGAAGCCGCGTTACCAGGTATCTGATCAGGTTCCAAACTGTTTACCACTGAGATTGTCATGTTCTACATTATTTTGCTTAAAACTCATTTCGTTGGAAACCTTCATACGAAACGGACAGACCGGATTGGATACTAAACACATTAAGGACATACGATACCAAATGAAATCTCCGATGGATCTCTATGAAAATTTCAGCATAGGTACTTCAAACATATCTAAGTACAATGGAAAAAAAGAAAACATAGGTTATAATGGTATTGTTTGGTCTATGGGTTTTGGAAATGTATGATGTAGCCATTCTCGGCAAAGAGTCGGCATGCGTTATTTTGCCTTTCTAAAATGATTTAAAGTAATATTTGGCACAAACAAACATTAAAACAGTTAAAAAGTGATGCTCACTGAAAGTATGATGCAAAGAGTATGGTTTGTTGCCCGATATATATGCATTTTTCTAAATTGTTTTCGGCTCCAATTCAATGAAAACACTCACTCAATCAAAATCTGCCCGAAATAAATTGATGAAACTTCTCACAATAAAAGCTATAGGTGTGAATAATAAGACAATGGTAAAAAAAGCATAAGTTATAAGGCTACTTTTGAAACTATAGGCACTTTCATACATATACCAATGGCCTAAATAAGCCGACAGCTTTTTCTATGTGATCTCGGGTTCACGCTCATATTCAATTTGATTGAAGTTTTGGGTTATTAACTAAGCCATATTAGATAACGCATTTACCAAGATTCACGTACTTTCATTTATCAACTACACTTTCATGCATTTAACGTCTTTATTACGCGATTAATGGAGATTGTTTGAAACCGAAAGTATCTACGGGAGGTAACCGATATGCACGATTTCGTTGAGTAACGATGCTTGATTTATCGCACTTCGTTAAAAGCCACTAGGTGTCTCACAAATTGCTGGTGTATACCGTTAAAGGCTGGGAATCCCTAATGGTATGGGACCAAAATTGTACAGCTATCGGTCTAGGCTAGCTACTAGTCTGATAAATATATTATTTTTATTAATGTATTCTGTTTTTCAGTGGTCTATTATTATTGTACCTTATTCCTACTACAGCGCTGGTTTATCATCTATAATTATGGCTAGGAAAAGACAACCTAGTATGTATCAAAGGGAAATAATGATAAACTATTATAAAGACTGGCGCCAGTCTACGATCGGCCATTCTCGTCAACTGTCCACCCGTTCTGGTGGGATACTACATACATTTATGGCTGCAATTGAGATCGAACTAAATTATGCACTCGTTGTACAACGATCGGCCATTTTTGTCAGCTAACGGACCTATCCGAACCATACATGGTTCAGAATAGACCGGCAGTTGACGAGAATAACAGATCTCTCTCCGTAGAATACCGATATTGACCGACACAGGTCCGATCTCAGGAGTCCTCAACCATAATCAGTTATGTAGATCTGCAATCATGTTCAAACAGTCTGTGGAACAACTGGGATGACGTTTTTCTTTTCTAATAAACGCGCCTGTGCTAAAACAAATAATTGTCCTTTGCAATCAGATTTGAGCCACATATGACGCCGGGTAATTGGCTGGGTAATCGGGTAAATCTTCGGCTGAATATTGTTATTTAACCCTTTCACTGTCAAATACTCCATGAGTACCCTACCCCTTCACCGTTTCATTGTCGTCTGCTTCAATTTTGTTGTCTGCAATGTCATTTCAAAGTTAAAAATAAGCAGTATGACTACAAAAACTGCAACACGAAGTCAAACAGTTACGCGGCGTCTGATCAGGATCCAAACTGTTTGCAAACGTGCTTTTAAACGTCATTGAGAGTGAAAATGTTAAAAGTTTATCATTTTAATTAAAACCACTATAAATGATTATATTTTAAATATGAACCAATTCACAAGTTAACAAAAATAAGACAACTCTTCACCCGAGAAAGAGCGCAGACCAATGACAGGTAGAGTTTGTCAAACAAAACAGTGCTAACCCTGACCATACAGCTTCTTCATGAACAGTCTCTTCTGGGTCTACACTGTTTCCAAAATGCCGCAATATTCGCTATTTACCCTTTGGCCTCATTATCTGTTTATTCGTTTTGTTTTTGTAGACACTTAATGCAGATTAAAAGTAAAGTAGAATGCGCCTTAATGAGTAGTTTGCTTTACTTTCAGTCTGCGTTAAGCTACATGTACCATCTATAAAGATGCAGACCATGGGCCCGTTTCATAAAACATCTTACGACAAATGTTGTCGTAAGTCAAAACTTTAAAATACATTTATTTTTTTATTCCTCTATCTAATCCTGTCTTGTGACATATTTTTGGAATCGTCTTTTCAAGACGATTCCAAAAAGATGTCACAAGACAGGATTAGATGCAGAAATAAATGATAATTGAAAGTTTTATAATCTGACTTACGACAACATTTGTCTTAAGATGTTTTATGAAACGGGCCCCTGATCTTTTGTGGTGCATATTCATGGCTACTTTATTTAGTTCAAAAGGTGTAAAATGGCGTATTAATGGAGTTATGGGTCAACAGAGTAATGGTTCAAGTTGACCTTTACCCAATAGCCTGTTTCTAGTCTTGAAAACAAGTGATTACTTTAACCCTTTACCAGATAGCCTGTTTCTAGTTTTGTAAATAGGTGACTACTTAAAGCAGGTTGAAAGTAAAGCAGAATGCGCCTAATGGCGCATTCTGCTTTTCTTTCAGCCTGCTTTAAGCCACCACCTGTTAGAATAAAGAAAATATTATTTATGATACATATTCATGACTGTATGAATTGGAACTATTTTCTTCAGCGGAGGATAAAATGAATGCGCTAAAAGTCGCTTCTATAAGGGAAAGGGTTAAGCAGGTTCAAAGTAAAGCAGAATGCGCATTAAGTCGCAATCTGCTTTATTTTCATCCTTCTTTAAGCTACCTACTTCTAACATAAGGAAACTATTCCTTATGATGCATATTCATGACTGTATTATTTGGAACTATTTTCTTAAGCTGACGAATGTTCTGAATGCGCTAAAAGGTGTTTCTATGAGGGAAATGGTTAACCCTTTACCTCATAGCTTGTTTCTAGCTTTGAGGACAGGTGAACACTTAAAGCAGGTTGAAAGTAAAGCAGAATGTGCCTTAAGGCACATTCTGCTTTACTTTCAGCCTGCTTTAAGCTAAAATCTGCTAGGCTATATAAAATATTTGTAATGGTAATTGTTCATGAGGGTATAAACTGGAACTATTTTCTCAGCGGAGGAATAAATGAAATACGCTAAAAGTCGCTTCTATGGGGGAAAGGGTTAATAATAATGAATTCAACATACCAGAATACGTTGCAAAAGTCACAAACAGTACTGTGCTCAACATGGCGGAGACCATTTTCAATGTTCCTCTTCTTTTTCTTATATAATATGATTCCAGTCTAGGTCAGATTGTTGTTTGACGTTTTATGACAGGGTGCAGCACCTGCGCCAAGTGCAGATAACTCTATCGCCCTACCCTACTTACGTCATTATATCTGATATACCACCATTGTTGTGAACTGCTGGTCATTTACCGGATTTTATATGGAATCCCTCTCACCTGCCATGAGTTCAGTAATTAAATCGTGGGTCGTCGATAGCCATCGTTTGCGAGTTGGCTACCCGCTTTGGAATACAGTGGAGAAAACGTTATTCTTCCATTTAAATGCAAACGCAAATGCAATGAAATATAAAAAGTGAAAACGTTTTGATAATTCTGGCAAATAATTTGGAGCCTAATCAGACGCCGGGTTACCCGGCGTCTGATTTGGCTCCAAATTGCTTGCACTGAAAATAAAAGTTTAAGCGTCAACGCGTTTATTTCAAAAGAATACCCTTTCTGTACTGCACTCTGCACGCTGCACACTGGGCACAAACTACTAACCTAAACAGCAAACAATGGTAACTGAACACGCTACTGAGCCTGACGATAATGCCTTAACCTCTTCCTCCCATGACGTCATAAATTTTAAAAATCATCGTCTGCTTTCGACATCGACGAAATTGTCGTAATGCTGGTTCTACGCGAAAGCCTGAGTGCCAATAAGGGAAGCCATTACTATAAAGTTTAAGTTTTTGGTTCGCTTCGGCCAGGGATTGAACCCGAGCACTACAAGCGGACGTTCTACCACTGAGCTATGTAGTCGGTGTGACTAAAACAAAATAAAATTGAGTTACACGGCGTCTGATCAGGATAAAAAACTGTTTGTAAACAACTATCGTAATCGGGGTAGACAGTGAATGGGATAACAGGGCTGCCATAAGTTGACATGAAAAATCCTAAGATTTCCAAATTTGCATTTTTCAAGTGCGATTTTACAAATCGTACCTTTACCCCATAGCCTATTTCTAGTTTTGTTGGCATGTGACTACTTAAAGCAGGCTGGAAGTAAAGCAGAATGCGCCTTAAGGCGCATTCTGCTTTACTTTCAGCCTTCCTTAAGCTACCATGTACTTGAAAAAAATCCGAAGATTTTGGAAAAATCCGGAGAAATGGCAGCCCTGGGATAACAAGGCTACACCAGCGATGAGTTCAATAAAGAAACCGATGACCGTCGTTGGCCATCGATTGCGAGTTGGCTTCCTGTTTGAAATACAGTGGGGAAAACTTTATTCTTCCGCTCTAACGCAAACGCATAGCAATGAAATATATAATAAGACACCTTTTTGACAAGCCTGACTACCAGTTTTAATATGAGTGGCAAACAGTTTGAAGCCGGGTTACCCGGCGTCTGATCTTGCTTTAAACTTTTAGCAATGAAAATAATAGATTAAGCCTAAGCGCGTTTATTTGGAAATACCGGCAATATGTTTTCTCTACTGTATTCTGCACGCTGCACACTGGGCACAAACTGCTAATCTTAACCGCCAACAGTTGCAACTGAACTCACTGCAGTCATTAATGTTATACGGTGCTCCCTCTTTACAACAATATCCAATGGGAGAAAACGAGTGCGTGTGTTACTTGGACTGAGTTGTTATAGGGAGGGAAATTAAGATTAAACTTACATTTGCAATCAGCTTAAATCCTGATCAGAGGCTGTGCTACGCCAATTACCTCGTTTTTCATCTTAATGCAACTGTTTTCAAAATATCTACAAATTGTATTCACTGAAGCACTGCAATGCCCGATTAAGGATAACAAGGGGTTTTAAGGGTTTCATGTACTTGAGTATGTGTTGAGGGTTAAATGATGGAATAATGATTTTATAAAATCTTTATAATGTTGCTTTTCAATTACATATAGGTCCGCAATGCTCTAACGTTACTACGCTACATTATTACCAGCACTACTCTACTCCTAATACTATCTACCCTATTCCAAACACTACTCTACATGTACTATCTACCCTACTCCTAAGACTACTACCTAACACTATCCTACTCCTAACACTACCCTAATACCTACATTAACTACCCTACTCCTAACACTACCCCATACCCTACTCTTAACACTACTCTACTCCTAACACTACTCATAACACTACTACCTACCCTACTCCTAACACTATCTACCCTACTCCTAACACTACTCTACCCCTATCAATACTCCTACCACTACTCTACTCCAAACACTACCTACCCCCTAACAATATCTACCCTACTCCTAACACTACTACCTAACCTACTCCTAACACTACCACTTCTACCCTACTCCTAACACTGCCTACCCTACTCCTAACACTAACTACCTAACACTAACTACCCTACTCCTAACACTGCCTACCCTACTCCTAACACTAACTATCCAACCCCTAACACTACTCTAACACTACCCTACTCCTAACACTATCTACCCTACTCCTAACACTAACTACCCTACTCCTAACACTACATACCCCTAGCAGTACTTCTAACACTATCTACCCATTTCCTACCATTACTCCTAACACTACTCCTAACACTGCCTACCCTACTCCTAACACTAACTACCCTTAACACTACCTACCCCTAACACTACTCCTAACACTGCCTACCCTACTCCTAACACTAACTACCCTTAACACTATTCCTAACACTACCTACCCCTAACACTACTCCTAACACTGCCTACCATACTACCTACCCTACTCCTAACACTACCCTACTCCTACCACTACCTACTCCTAACACTACTACACTAACCTACTCCAAACACTACCCTCCGCTACTCTAACCTATTTCTACCCTACCTTATAAACTATCTTGCAACAAACGCTTCTCTACAGTTAACACTATGACTATATAACTGCATGTACCACTACTGTCTATTACCGTGTACGACACTTCTACTGGTACGCTTCTACTACAGCTTCTACTATTTACGATAACTCTTCTTACTCTACTCAGGAACGTATATTTAATCTATGTCTCTGCTCTACTATAGCTTACAATAAAGCTACTACTACTACAATCACCACCACTACTACTATTACCCCTGTAGGACAGGAGTCGTGCACAGACAATACAAAAAGACACCAATGTAAATAAATGCAAAGGCGTCGATGACTCCCATATGGGTGTCAGTTCAAAGAAGGCATTGTGCCATACGATGAAATTGCCATTAGAAATATAACTGGGATTATATACAAACATAGTTTTACATTTGATAGGTCTCTGCAGAGTGAGTGATAAAGAAATTTACAAAAACATCCTTCATATTCATTTTGGTGCATTCAAACGGACGATTGCTTTCATTTATGTCCTTTAAAAATAGCAATCTGATTTAAATCACTATTCATTTTTATTCTTACCTCTTTAAACTAATTAATATCAATAAAATGCTTTAAATAGTTTCCTATATTTGTGCTATCCAAACGGTATATCCCTGATAAGCATATGAAAAAAGGTTTTAGACCCTCGGGCTACAAATCAGTTGATCCTGCCAAAGAGTTGTCATTCATGTGTGCGAATGTTGTCGATGTTTACATGTAACCACGTCACTGCCCAACTGCTGGTACAGTATATTTTTGCAAACAGTTTTGACCTTGATCAGACACCGCATATAACGTGTCGTCGTGGCCAGGGACCCGTTTCATAAAACTTCCTATGACAAAAATAGTCATAAGTCAAAACTTTAAAAAACATTTTATTTCTAATTTCTCTATCTTATCCTGTCTTATGACATCACTTTGTAATCGTCTTTTCAAGACGATTCCAAAGAGATGTCACAAGAAAGGATTAGATGGAGAAATAAATAATAATTGAGACTTAATTATCTGACCTGTAAACGACAACTTTTGTTGTACAAAGTTTTATAAGACGGGCTTTTTAAGAAAATTAGAATAGAAAGACCATATCTCAAGATTTATTTAATTCTGCAACAGGTTCAGATAAAAAAAACCTCAAAAAACATCGTGCTGCCTTAAAACCATTTCCCTCTTAATGACGCCAAAAAGCTTTTGCAAACAGTTTCGATCCAGATCAGACGCCGCGTAACGCGGCGTCTGATCAGGATCCAAACTGTTTGACACTCGTATCGATTTGCTTTAAGTCATTCTACATTGAATTTTACTTTGAAACGATCTTGCAAACAACAATGAAACGATGAAGGGGTAAAAACCGCACGATTAATTTGGCAGCGAAAGAATTAACTACAGCTTGTTTAAAACATCGCACCGATTAGGTTGTGATGCTACTAATTCAATAATGATTTATCAACAATTCACAAATATACGGTGGCACTGAGGTGACATGCAAACATTTTTTTTTTTTTTTTTTTTTACTTTTTATCTCGTGCGCACGACTTAAGGCCTTTCGCTACCGGAAGTCGGTCTTGCGGGCGAGCGGATATGCGTCTGGACGACACAGACATTTTTCGTACGTGTTTATGCCAGAAAATTTATATAAAGGAAATGTTGATATAAATTAGTATAATCCTTCATAGCGCAGTTAGTATAGTGGTTGACTATAGTGGTTGACTAGCAATCCAAAGGTCATAGGTTCGAGACCCATCCGATCCAAATATTTTTTTTTAGTGTCCGATTTATTGACTTGTCAATCCATAACGCAGTAATCAAGAGACATGTTATGTTTAGTATTCGTTGATTAGTACTAGTGATGTTAACGGTCCAAGTATATGTCCACTTACCTGTACGTTTTAGTTTAATGACTTACAAGTCAATTAAATCGGTATACATGTAAACGATTTGATCGAACTATAAAGCCACACCTTGAAGCTTATCAATACGCTAACCTTTTCAAGATCGATATTGCCCATTATATTTATGTTCAAACAATATAATAAACCTTGTATGCAAGTCCATGAATAAATAATAATGCATTTTAATGACAAAGTTTTAATTCTAAGGTAAGTAACTGTATCTAAACAACAAATATCCCACATTTTAATAAGAAAATATGTTATTACAACAAATCCTGACTGTAATATTTTCTAATTTTTTCAGACTGACTAGTTCATCAACCATATATTTGAATAAAATGAAAACAAATATACATTGAATGAGTCAGTTTTTTGTAATTCAATTTTTTAGCATTTTGCAAAATTTAAATAGCTGATAACATCTTTCTGAACACCTTTATTCAAAATGTTTTTAGCTTTTCTTGTAATGAATGGTGTGGACTACTTATTGGGCGAGAATTATAGTCATTAGCTTTATTCATTTTAAAGATAAATGAAATCATCAAAATTCTAGGTTTTTGTCAGAAAAAAGACCTTAAAGACAAACCACACGATAAATTTTGCCTATATTTACACACATTGTTTCTTAGGCTATTATCATTCTTCATGACAATTTTCATAACAATCGTATGGAAACTACGCGCATATGCGAAGTACCTTAATTTGAAGGAAAAAAATAATCTTTGCCTTTTTATCTCGTGCGCACGACTTAATTTGAAGAAAAAAAAAAAAAAATCTTTCTATTTTATCTCGTGCGCACGACTTAAATTGAAAAAAAACCGACTTAATATGAAAGAAAAAAAATAAAAAAATTATCTCTTTTTTTTTTCCAAAAATTAAGTCGTGCGCACGAGATAAATTTGAAAGATTTTTTTTTTTTTTTTTTTTGTTTCAAATTAAGTCGTGCGCACGAGTTAAAATTTAAATAATTTTTTTTTTTTTTTTTTTTTTTCAAATTATGTCGTTCGCACGAGATAAAAAGTGAAGATTTTTTTTTTTTTTTTTCCTTCAAATTAAGTCGTGCGCACGAGATAAAAAGTAAAAAAAAAAAAAAAAAAAAAAAAAATTGTTTGCATGTCACCTCAGTGCCACCGTACAAATACGTTTCTTCTACATAAAAAAAAAATTGATAAAAAAATGTGCGTTTCTTTTTGTGCTGAGTGTATATACGTAAATTGCATTGCGAAACAGTGAAGACCAAGTAGGGATATGGGCAAACAGTACAGACTCTGATCAGCATAATGCGGCGTCTGGTTAGAGTCTGAGGCCCGTTCCATAAAACTTCGTACGACAAATGTTGTCGTACATGTAAGTCAGATTATAAAAGTCTGAATTATTATTTATTTCTCCATCTATTTCTGTCTTGTGACACATCTTTGGAATCGTCTTGAAAAGACGATTCCACAGAAATGTCACAATATAGGATTAGATAGAGAAATAAGAAAATCAATGATTTTTCTTTTAAAATTTTTGACCTACGATAATTTTTATCGTAAGAAGTTTTATGACACGGGCCCCAGTACTAATTATAGACATGTTGTCATCCTGTTCATCAAGCGACTGTTTTGTTATGGAACATGCACGGAATGCATTTACACTTTCATGATAAAATAATTCAAGAGATTTTTACAGTGGAGAAAACGTTATTCTTTCCCAATAAACGCGTTTACGCTAAAACTATTATTTGCAACTTGCAAACAGTTTGGAGCCAGATCAGACGCCGGGTAACCCGGCGTCTGATCAGGCTCCAAACTGTTTGCCACTCAGATCAACATGAATAGTCAAAATTGTCGAAAAGTTGTCCTTTTCTATGTTTTAGTGCAATGCGTTTGCGTACGTTTGCGTTTAAACGGGAAAGACTAACAGATTCTCCACTGTACCCTGTCATCGCTTTGTTGTCGTCTACTTCCGTATTGTTGTCTGCAAGACACGTTTCAAAGTTGGATTTATGGTTGTATGACTAAATAAATATATGTAAGAGTGTCAAACAGTTTGGGTCCTGATCAAGGACCCAAACTGATTGCAAACGCGTTTTAAGGCGTCGTTGAGAGTGAAAGGGTTAAACTTAAAGCTAAGAAATAAAAGCAGACGACAAATTCTACGCACTCTATATTATCATAATCGTGATCGGGTAAAGATAGTATTAACGACGCATATGGTAGTTTGATTAAAGCATTTCATGTTGCCCTCTTAACTTTATCATGCCGAAACGTCGTCGGCTTAAAAAACGGGTGTATAACGTCTGCACACACAAAACAAACACCTACTCGAAACTGGTGTTCATGTTTTAAGGTAGATCGCGCGTGTGCTAAGTTTTCATGAAAGGTGTTAGGAAATTACATATACTAGATCTAGTCTAAGAAACAATGTGTGCAAATAATGACAACATTCATTGTCTGGTTTGCCATTAACCCCTTCACTGCCTTACCCCGAGTACTATAGTTATTTGCAAACAGTTTGGATCTTTATCAGACGCCGCGTAACGCTGCGTCTGCCCAGGATCCAAACTGTGCGACACACAATTTCATATTTCTTATGTTAAAATACCTCAAATTTAAATTTGAGAATTAAAACAGACGACAATTGTTTAAAATTCATGACTTCATGGCATTGAAGGGTTTAAGGATCCCGGGGGGTTTGTTGTTGTTGTTTAAAACACCCAAAAACATATTTGCTCGCAGGAAAACTTACGCCTGCGAAAGACCTTAAACTGGAGAAATTATATTAAATAAATATAATTAGTGCCAAACAGACGAGATCCAGATTAGATACCATGGCGGTATAGTCTGATCTTTGTCAAAACTGCTCGCAAATGTTAGCCAAGTGATACGGGTTAACCATTACACGTTATACAGTTTTATTTGCAAACCGTTACTATCCAGATTGGACAACGAGTAACGAAGCGTCTTATGACGATTCTTCAATTATATATTTTACTGTCTTGAGGTTGCGTACCCCTAATGAGATAGAGGCAACGTTAGAAAATATTGATACTCCTCGGAGAGCAATCGACAACTTTTGTCAACTGACAAAACCATGCATAAACATGCATAAGTCCGGTTAGGAACAATCCCGTCAGTTGACGAAAATGACTAAACGCAGTTCGTAGAGTACCGAGTTTAGTCAATCTCATCAGGAGGCTTCAACCTTAAACCATTATTTGAAACAATGGTGCAATGACTTATGTGCTCCCTATCTAAAACAACACACAATGAGAGGCAAATAGTGAGTAGGTCGTTCGGGCGGAGTTGTTATAGGGAGGAAACTATGAATTGGCTTACATTTGCAAACAGTTCGAATCCAGATCAGACACAGCGTCAGTTTATCACTCGTCATTTTATTCCTTCCGTCCAAAATGTCGCTAATACCGGTACAGTAAAACCTCGCTATTACGACCACTAAAACGAAGGCTAATTGATTGTATAATAGAAAGGTGGCAGCTTAAAGCAAGGTGACTGTGAAACAGAAAGCTCCTAAAGGAGCTTTCTGTTTCACTGTCACCTTGCTTTAAGCGGTCACCTATTGTAAACACCCTAATAATAAACAAAATTTAGTAGTCGTAATAGAGAGGTTTTACTGTATGTAACTTTGTAAAACTTAACTGACGACACTTCTAAGCAGACGATATTGTAGCAGTGAAAGCCTTAGACATTTATGTCATGATTTTGGAACAGCGGCAAACATTGTTGTAAGGAGGGAATCGTTGTTGGGAGGGGGTTGTATGGAGAAAGAGTATTGTAGTATTTAACCCTTTCCCTGATAGAAGCGACTTTTAGCACATGTATTTTATTCATCCGCTGAAGAAAATAGTTCCAATATAAACCGTACTGAATATGTGTCATATTTAATATTTTCCTTATTCTAGCTGGTAATAGCTTAAAGCAGGCTGAAAGTAAAGCAGAATGCGCCTTAGGGCGCATTCTGCTTTACTTTCAACCTGCTTTAAGTAGTCACCTATCTTCAATATTATAACTAGGCTATCAGGTAAAGGGTTAATAGAGAATGTATCGAACTTAAAAAAGCATATAAACATGCAATGCACCAATTTAAAAGTTCCAAATCTGCGACAAGCAGAATATTACTATGTAATTAAAAAACAACAGTTTAAGTATACTGTTCGCAAAAAAAGCGTGCATACAAGATTAAACAGGCGGCAGAGCTCAGCGAACTAAGAAAGCGTAAACCCCGTGATTTTTGGAAACATTTTAAACAGAATAATAAACAATCTGGGTGTGATATTTCAGTAAAAGAATTCCATATTTTTCAGAATTATTCGATGATATAAGGTCTACGAATATTGAAAATGTAGAAAATTTCAATAGCAACAGTGATTGATCCAACGTTTCGTGAACTTAATGTTCCCATTTCACAAGCTGAGGTAATTTCCGCTATTAACCCTTTCCCTTATAGAAGCGACTTTTAGCGGATATGATTTATTCATCCGCTGAAGAAAATAGTCCCAATTTAATCAGTAATGAATATGTATTATAGGGAATATTTTCTATATTATAGCACATGATAGCTTAAAGCAGGCTGAAAGTAAAGCAGAATGCGCCCTAAGGCGCATTCTGCTTTACTTTCAACCTGCTTTAAGTAGTCACCTATCTTACGTAATAGAAATAGGCTATCAGGTAAAGGGTTAAACGACTTAAGAGGAAAAGTGATAATCTTCTGAATGAGTACTTTATAGAGTCAGTAGATATTTTAGGCGGTCATATAACTGATCTTTTTAATAAATTTTTTAATTCTGGTTATTTTCCTGAACTATGGGCACAAGGTTTTATTGTACCTATACATAAAAAGGGGGATAAGAATACACCTAACAATTACAGGGGCATTACCGCTACTGAGCAATCTCGGCAAGCTTTTCACCGGTATACTCACTACACGGGTTGAAAAATGGTTCAGCGATCACACTTTTTTATCAGGCGCTCAATTTGGTTTCAGAAAAGGCTGTAGTACAGTCGATGCAATATTTGTTTTACACAATTTAATTGAGCACGTGTTAACACAAAACTTAAGATTACCGTGTGCATTTGTCGACCTAAAGGAGGCGTTTGACTCTGTCTACCGCAATGCATTATGGTTTAAATTGTATAATATGGGTTTAGATAGTAAGCTCCTTGTAATGTTTAAAGCTATGTACTCTGTCGTAAAATCGTGTGTCAAACACTGTAACTCTTACTCTGACTTCTTCAATATATCAGTCGGATTACGTCAGGGACTGAATAATTCCCCGGCTATGTTTACTCTATTTTTAGAGGACTTCGAGCTATTTTTACAGAATAAAAACACCTCTGGGTTATCTTTTTATGATATTTGTATAATAATTCTTTTGTTTGCTGATGATATGATTCTAATGGGAAATTCCGTACAAGATTTACAGGATAGTTTAAATAAGCTCTACGAATACTGTCAATATTGGGGCCTTGAGGTTAATACAACTAAATCGAAAGTAGTTGTTTTTCGCAAAAGAGGACCAGTTAAACGTGATGAACGTTGGTTTTATAATAATGAACCTTTAGAAATCGTAAACGACTTCAATTATTTAGGTGTTGTTTTCAATTACACGGGTTCATTTGTATTAAATAACCAGTATATCGTTGGTAAGGCTATCAAGGCGGCTAATATGTTATTATGTAATATCAACAAATATGAAATTAGCCCTTTGATAGCATTACAATTATTTGATTCGTTTGTCGGTTCCGTTTTAAATTATGCTAGCCCTGTCTGGGGCTTTTCAAAGCCTAAATATATTGAGCGTGTACAATTAAAATACTGCAAGGCTATACTTGGAGTTAAACAAAGTACAAGTAATGCAGCTGTTTACGGTGAATTGGGAAGGTATCCCCTATATATCAACAGATATGTTCAAATAATTAAATACTGGTGTAATTTGTTAAATACTGACAATATTATTCTAAAAAACGTATATAATGACGTCCGTGAAAGATGTAAAAAGGGGGCAACTAATTGGGCTTCAAAAGTTAAAGATTTACTCAACCACTTTGGTTTTACAGACGTTTAGGACTATCCAGAAAGTACTGATTTTAAACACTTTATACCAGTATTTAAACAAAGGGTTATAGATTGTTTCAAGCAACAATGGCATGCTGATCTACAAAACAATAATGTCTTAAGTCACTTGTATTTGTATATAAAAGAAGAGTTTGGTATTGAAGATTACCTGAACACTTTGAAATACAAATCATCAAGATTTGCATTAACACGATTGCGTGTATCTGCACATAAATTACGCATCGAGTTTGGAAGATATGGACGAAATCGTTTGGAAAGACACGAAAGAATATGTCAGTTATGTGATAGCAATGATTTAGAAGATGAGTTTCACTTTGTTTTAAAGTGTTCAGCGTTTAACAATCTTCGTAGCAAATTTATTAAACGTCATTTCTATCATCACCCAAGTATGTATAAATTTACAGAAATGCTTAAGTCAAAAAGCAAAGTCGTACTGATAAACTTATGTAATTATATTGTACAAGCCAATAATGTAAGAAGAGATTTACTCTCAGGCTTATAGACTTAAATATAAGAATTTGCTTTACATGTGAACTAGTAAAGTTTCTAAGATTTAGCAGATTGTGTATTTGATCCCAATTGCACACTATAATTCTAAGACGCCCTCTCTAACACGTGGCACGTCTTAGGGGTACTCAAATATACAGACTGAAGTATGCTGCCTTTGTGTTATACATTACTGAAAGAAACATGATCAGAAACAGTTATCTATACAAATCATGTGACCTTTTATCACCGTACTTGCGAGTCGCGGTTTGGTTGATGTATGTTCTTTACATGAACAAAAACAAAGATATAAAGTAATTAATTTTAACACCTAATTTGCTCGAAACAGGTACAAGTATATATATGAATCTATATATGGATATATAATAATAAATGTCGGCGTGATGCCGGAAACTACCGGGAAAAGCTGTATATATGATTTAAAAAAAATAGATGATGTATTATAGGCTTTAAAAACACAATTTTATTTCTTCAAACAATGCGCGACGCGTTTCACTATAATTCATCAGGCGCTATACTATTGTTTATATTTGCAAACGCTGCATAACCAGATCTGGGGGCTTCGGTTTAGCCACCTGATCTGGGTCTACATCGTTTACAATATACTTTGCGTAAAACTAGAGTCAGATCTTAAAACACCTTCTGCTTTATTTTCGGCCTGTCTTTCGTTACAATATCCTATGCTACATGTTCATGTCTGCATGGATTGGAACTATTTTCTGTTGCGGAAGAATAAACTGAATGTTCTTAAAGGTGCTTATATAAGAAAGGGTTAAGTATGTGTGTTTGTATGTCACTGTATTGCCAAATTCATGAGTCAGAAATTATATGTCACAACCTAGAATGTATCAAATGTTGTATGTATCCACATTTATTACAATTGCATAGTTCATTCTCCAAAACAAGAATGTAATTTTTTTGTTTACAATTATATCAGATAAAATACATAGCTAAAGTACCAGTAGGATGCACAGTGCTCTCTACAGTGCAGTGCATTCTACAGTGCTTTCTATGTACCTTCTAAGTAAATTTTGTTAGAAGACCTATACTGTTTCCACATTGACCATGTATGTATGTTTTGTATTGTATGATTGTATGTTATGTAACGAGGTACCTGATTGTGTACAAGTTGAATAAAGTATGTTCTGTTCTGTTCATTTAAACACACGATATTAGTATGATAATGAAAATATTTTAATTCTTCCTCTGTCGTTGTTACATATTGAACACCTTTACTACCTTACCCCGTGTACAGTGGCTATTTGCAAACAGTTTGAATCCTGATCAGACGCCGCGTACATACATACAGTGGAGAATCTGCTATTCTTTCCGAATAAACGCGTTTACGCTAAAACTATTATTTGCAGTGCAAACAGTTTGGAACCAGATCAGACGCTGGGTAACCCGGCGTCTGATCAGGCTCCAATCTGTTTGCCACCAAGATAAACAAGAATTATCAGAATTGTCCAAAAGTTGTTCTTTTCTACGTTTTAGTGCTTTGCGTTTGCGTACGTTTGCGTTTAAACGGGAAAGAATAACAGATTCTCCACTGTAACAAATTAGATATAAAAGCAGACGACAATAACGGGTGACGTCATAACAGTGTAATGGTTAAAATGGACACCTGCATTTGTCCAGGTTCTTAGAAATTAGGGAATTACAACGCAGAAACCAATACACGAGTGTAAGCCTATTTGGATCATGATCAAAAGCAGATTTACGGATCTGATCTAGATCCAAAATGTTTACAAATGTAAATCAAATCGCATTCAGCTTTGCCAATGTTAAGCAAGCGATACATTCCGCGTTGAGGGTGTGGGTTAAATTTGATAGTGATATCATACCCGTTGCCGTCCCACAATCAGGTGATACTGAGATATAACCTATGCCATTATATCCACTATCGGCCTAGGGCCATGTAATATTGAGATATAGCTCACGCCTCCTGCTTATATTGATAAAGTTTACCATAACACTAACACTATTACTTTTGACAACTGTTCAGCGTACACACTATTTGTTTTGACAACCTCTTATATGGACTCAACACACATGCATACTAATAAAATGTTCTGTATAGAATATTAGAAAAATACAGCAAATATAATGTAACTTCATGTACACATGTACATGTATAAGAAATAAAACGATAAACGACAGAGACAATGATCAGCAAATTTACCATGAAGCCTTAAACGCCGCAAAGATTCAGTTAATTTCTTAAACAACATTCTCTTGGCATCTATTAGCTTATGTTTTTAACAACCGAGACAGATAAATACGAAAGACTCAAGCAGGAAACGTAACACAAACAATACACCCACCTCTCAAGCAGAACACACACACACAGTCATACCACAACAAACACACACACACACACACACGCAATACCATTCCCTCATCTACACACTAAATAGAAAACAACACGCAAGACAAACATAAAGCAAAGTGAATATAGGAGCCCGCCTTGGTACGGTCAGTAGCAATCAATAACCAACTATAAATTAATTAATTATTAACAACCACTGGGGGGTTAAACCTGGGTTTAGGGGCGCCCAACCTCAGACTTATCTCCTATATTCACCTATAAAGACAAACAGTGTACATAAAATATAAACCCTGTTCCACAACCTCACAATCAAAAAGACCGCCAGCACAGTAAGTAAATACATGTAAAACATTTAGCAAAAATTCTATGACAAGATCATTAGTAATCTGCTGCATTAGATATACATGATTCAGACATCTTTCTCTTCCTACCGGACTTTGCTGCCAGTGTCCTAAACTTCGTAAGAAACTGTCTCTGCGTACATGTATTCCTTACAAGATACGACATACACTTAGTACAAAAAGAAACGCACATTGTGCTCAGGCGCAGATTAAGAGACTTTTTAAGATACTAAGACCATATCTTAAGATCAATTTAATTCTGCCACAGGTTTAGAAAAACATATACTTAAAATTACTGTGCTGTATATTAACCCTTTCACTCTTAATGACGTCAAAAGGCGCGTTTTCAAACAGTTTGGATCCTGATCAGACGCCGCGTCACGCGGCGTCTGATCAGGATCTAAACTGTTTGACACTCGTATAGATATACTTTAAGTCATACTACTTTGAATCTTACTTTGAAACGATCTTGCAAACAACAACATTGAAGCAGACGACAATGAAACGGTGGTGGGATAAAAATCTCACGGTTAATTTGGCAGCGAAAGAGTTAACTAGTGCCTGTTGAAAACACCGCACCGATTTGTACAGGTTGTGATGATACCAATTCAATGATAAACCTCCCATTTTCAACATTGATAGCCCAAGACGGAACTACTGACTGTAATGAAAAGATTATTTCACAAATACGTTCCTTCTACATACAGATACTATTGTAATAAAAGTGTGCGTTTCTTTTTGTACTGAGTGTACTTTATTTATAGTCGGGCGTATACAAACATAGTTTAATATAGCTAGAAACTAACATTAAATACCGACTAATACAAACATTTCTTGACAAACACTTTTTAAATAGCAAATGTTTTAGATATCACAGACTGAATCTAGAACTATTGCATTACAACATTTATATGAATATACAGTGAGTTTAAAAAGGGCAGTGATATTGTCCGATTTTTCTGACCTGTCAGAGTTAGTTTTAGAACAGAATAGCTCATAATGGTAAATATATAACAGGGTAACATATATATCTATACAATGTATCTATATAGTCGTACACTTTCCGACTTGAGATAAAGCATGGTCCTCGTACAGCACAAGACAGCTGCCCAAATTTTACTGATATGTTATTCATTCTCAATAAACGTGTTTATGCTAAAGACTATTTTGTTCATTGCAAACAGGTTGGAGCCAGATCAGACGCCGGGTAACCCGGCGTCTGATCAGGCTCCAACCTGTTTGCTACTCAGATTAAAAATATAGTTAAAATTTCTAAAACTATTTTTTCACAGTTTAGTGCATTGCATTTTCGTTTAAGCGGGAAAGAATAATGTATCCTCTACTGTACATTACGCAATGTTTTTACAGCGATCCGTAGAGATGTAGAGAAAACTCATCCCTTTTAAAATTTTAGAATGTTCCAATCTAAAAATAACTCTGACAGGTCAGAATAAAACACCAATACTTACTGTGTCAATGCATCATCATATCAAGAAGGGGAAGTAATGAGGGATGTACTCAACAATTTTATTGTAATTCATTATTCCCCTTTGGTACTTACACAAGGTATTCATTTTATTTCTATATCCTATCAGGGTTTATCTTAAAGCAAATTGAAAATAGAGAGATGTTCCTTAATGCGCATTCAGCTTATATATAATATTTTGTTAATAAAAAGTACAAAGAAGATGACACTTTTATCACGATTGGAACAATTCGTAGCATTATATATACAGAGAAGATAAAATACGCTATTCCTTCCCTATAACACATAATACGAAAACAATGATGTACTTTGCCGAAAGTTTGGATATAGGCCGATTTTATTCAACTGGCAGGGCGACTGTACGGAAATCAACGAGTACTGTAATCATCCCTTTTAAAATGTTAGAATGTTCCAATAAAAAAATGCACGAGCCTTTTGATAAAATGTAAGTGTCAACACTGTTTGTCATTTTGCAATATTTTGTGAAAAAACCACCAAAACAACCACAAATAGTCACAAATAGACTTGACTCTGTTCGAAATTGGGATTGTCCGTGTTTGGTTTTGGGGGATACGTTATTCTTCTCCAATAAACACGTTTATGAGAAAACTATAGCATCCAGTGGAAATCCAGGGTTGTCGTTAGTCTGATGTTGAAATTCTCAATTATTATCTATTTCTCCATCTTATCCTTTCCTGTGACATTTCTTCAAAATGATTCCAAAGGGGTGTCATAAGAGCGGATTAGATGGCGAAATCAGAAATTGGACGTATTTTAAAGTTTTGACTTACGACAGTTTTGTCGTACGACGTTTCTTAAGGCGGGCCCCTGGATCTAAGCTTCTTGCCGCTTATATTCAATATATGTTGAACACTCTTCAATAACCATTGCTTTTTCTTCCTTTTCTTGGAAAGTGCTTTGTGTTTTCGTTTAACTCTTTCATTATCATATTTATAGTGAGATCTTAACCCTTTCCCCCATAGAAGCGACTTTTAGCGTATTTAATTTATTCCTCCGCTGAAGAAAATAGTTCCAGTTTATACCCTCATGAACAATTACCATTACAAATATTTTATATAGCCTAGCAGATTTTAGCTTAAAGCAGGCTGAAAGTAAAGCAGAATGTGCCCTAAGGCACATTCTGCTTTACTTTCAACCTGCTTTAAGTGGTCACCTGTCTTCAAAACTAGAAACAGGCTATGAGGTAAAGGGTTAAACCCTTCACCGCCATATTGTCGCCTGCTTCAATAATGTTATCTAAAGCCTCGAGCGATGTCAAGTCCCAGTGAAACATCAGTTGGTTGAAAAAGCCTGTAGTACACAGGCGAAAGCTCCCAAAGGTAAAGCTTTCAATATTTTTGTGCGTGAAATAAAAAAGTTAAGAAGTTAATCATAATCAACAGGCGGTGTTTAAAACTTTGAGATACATACCTCAATAGGTGGTGTTTAAAATTTGGAAATACCTAAATAGGCGGTGTTTAAAACTGAGGAATACCTAACTAGGCGGTGTTTAGAACTAGAAAATACCTCAAAGGTTTTGTTAAAACTAGAAAATACCCCAGTATGCGGTATTAACCTTAATGCGATCCACTGGGTGTTTCTTGAGTTACAGTGTTCCCTCCCTACAACGGCCCTCTGAACAACGATTGCTTCCTTACAAAAACGCTTGTCGCTGTTCCCCAAACACGACAATTGTGTCTAACGCTTTCAGTGCGGTGATTTCATTTGATATCATTCTGCTGTTGTTTCTTAAAGATACGCTTTGACATTTGACAGAATAAATATAATGACAAACAGTTTGAACCCGAACCAGACACCACATACACTAGGTCAATAACTCTTGCATCAATATTGTGAGAGTTATTTTTCTTTTCAACAGTTTCTTCGCATGCTGATTTCTTCTGTCTTACTGCAGATTTTGTGATGAGAGAGTTTTGCTTTCTGGCAGATGACACACGTGTTCCGAGGAATCCATCTATATTTTTCTGAATTGAATTTAGAGTCTATACAAAACAAAAAACATAGATTTCTTTCATTCGAAATCCTTGGTCCTATATGTGTCAGATTCCCATCTAGTTTTTGTAAGTTTTATTGGACACTTAACGGTTTTGAAGCTACTTAGAACCAGGTGGCAAAATGATAAAGATAAAAAACATTAATATAGTCTGATAAAGGAGTTGTTCAATAGAAATATTGTACAATTGTGCAAACGACATTACCTTTCGTGTATTGACATTTAAAGAATTAAGACAATTTAATGCCAATGTGCTGTTAATTGGTAATTACAGTGCTCCCTCTCTACAACGACAACCAATGGGAGACAAAGCGGAGTGCGTTGTTCGGAGGGAGTCGTTATAGGGAGGAAATTGACTTACATTTGCAAACAGCTTGAATCCAGATCAGACGCCGCGTAACGCGGCGTCTGATCTGGATTCAAGCTATTTATCAGTCGTCATTATGTTTTTTTCTGTCAAAATTTCCGTTATGTATCTTTGACGAAAGCAGTAGACGACACTTTAAACAGAGAATATTGCAGTCGTGAATAGGATGGACATTATGGTCCTGCTTTAGAAACTATGACACGGGTCGTTGTAAGGAGGGAGTCGTTGTTGGGATCGCCGTTGTAGAGAGAGAGAGCACTGCATCATAGTTTGACTGCATGTTTCTAGCCTAATGATTTGAGGGCCTCATGGAAGATTGATCTATATCAAATGAGCTCTCTCGTTAAATAAAGTCTTTATTATTATTATTATTATTATTATTATTGATACACATTGCCATGTTGCCATGTACAGTGGAGAAGACGTTATTCCCTCCCAATAAAACGTCAGCAATTCCATTGCAAGGGATTGGATGCCTGAGGCCCGTTTCATAAAACTTCGTACGACAAAAGTTTTCGTAAGTCAAATTATGAAAATCTCAATTTTTATCTGTTTCTCCATCTAATCCTATCTTGTGACATCTCTATGGAATCGTCTTGAAAAGACGATTCCAAAGAGATGTCACAAGACAGTAATAGATAGAGAAATCAGAAATTAAACGCATTTTAAAGTTTTGACTTACGACTCTTTTTGTCGTACGAAGTTTTATGAAACGGGCCCCAGATGAGACACTGTGTATCATGGTGACAAACATCTCATGGAAATAAAAATCAATCCGGTCGACACACTTGTCTTATAAACACAACTGTCTCATGAGCATAGCTGTTACATGGACATACATGTAACTAAACTGTCTCGAGGACTCCGCTGTCGCATGAAAAACAATTGTTTTGTGAACACACCTATATTAAGGACACGTATGTCTTGTATACATGGTGTTTCATGGACACAACTGTCGTATATACACAGTTGTTAAATAGAAACAACAGGTCTATGGAAGTAACAGTGTTATTGACACAACTGTTTCATCGAATCAATCGTGGTGTGGACAAAACTTGTTATGTAATGGGCAATTGTTTCATGGAAACAAAATTACTGTCCTTTAGGAGCAACTGTTTCATATTAAAACTGCTATGTAGACAGAACTGTCTTAAAGCTACAACTGTTTCAAAGAAGCAACTGTTTAATAGAAACCACCGTCTTATGTACACAACTGTTTCATGAAAACAACTGTATTATGGAATCACTTGTCCGATAGACACAACTGAATTATGGAAACAATAATCTCATGGACAAACTTGTGTAATGGATGCAACTGTCTTATGGACACAACCGTTTCATGAAAGCATCTGTATTATGGAAACAGCTGTCTCGTTTGAAACATACCTTAAAAGAGCTGTATATGCAGGACTCGAGTTCAAATTATTCAACAAAGGAGGTTTCATCGTTTTCTAAAACGATAAGTTTGACAAATGTAATAAATTATAAAATCAAAATACAAGGTGGTTGACATATAGGTTTCAAAATCTTATTTTAAATATCAAAGTTAAAGTTTCAACTCTTTTTAACCCCTATCTTGGAATGGTTTCCATAAATAGAAAAGTGCAGTCACATCTCAGCGCACAAACTCTATTTATACACTGTTTGCATAAGACATGATACAGTGAAGTAGACGTTAATATTTAAGAAATGAACTGATTTTTTCGGCGTTCAAGCGAAATGAACGACAGAAAATTTCGGCAAATACCATTAATCGCGCTAGCGATTCATGGTAAATTTGCCGATAATTTTCTGTCGTTCATTTCGCTTGAACGCCGAAAACAATCAGTTCATTTCTTATATTTACAATATATTTGCTGTAATTTCTAACATTAAATAAACATTTTGTCAGTACGTATGTAGTTTTAATCCATATTAGAGGTCGATAACACGAAAAATGTGTAACCTATAAGGAACAGCCATGACCGATTTACTGAATATGTGTACATTCGAAAGCAGAAAAAATATGTTCCATTGTCAACAACTTGACAGTTTGGCGCGAAAAATGCCGATTTATGACGTCATTAGAAGTGACGAAATTTTAAAGTAGGATAAATATATCGGGGTTTTATTGTCATAAAGAAACGCAGATATAGGCCGCTGTTTATACGGAAAAAGGCTTGCCTTTTTTCCGTTCTTAAGTAATGCATGATAAAATCAAAGGTTTTCCAATTTTATTCAATCACTGACAGACTGAAAAGTGTTTGATTTGCGCGTGAATAATTTCCTCAAAACTAGGCAACTACAAAACATGGGGGCTGACATCTTGGATGATGACGTCACGGCTTTTACGAATAGTTGTGCGTGACGTTTCGGAATTCCCGATTTCGGTGCTATTTTCAAACCATTTTAAGCATGAAAAACGCCCAACACTCACTTGAAATGATTTTCTCCAAAGGACAAAGCTTCAAACAGTTCAATTTATTACCCTTAAACGCTTAAATGAACGTTATTTACAAAAATCTACTTCTCAATCGAACCGATAAAATTAACGGATTACCAATACGCAATCAATATAAATAATGACGTCATTATTGGTGGTCATATGACTTCCAAAAATAGTTTCAGATTGCATTATAGGTGTACGGGGGAGTTACTTTTAACATTGTATACACGGGTGCTTATAGATCTATTTGATTATTTGGTTTAACAACATATAGATCTTGTCCCAAACAATTTAGGTATATAATAAAAGTTCGAGTCGGTTGTGTAATCCAGATCTCAGTCACGAGAGGCGTAGCCTCGAGTGTGATCTGGAATACACAACGAACTGATACAAGAGCGCTGATCACACACTGGTGATAGATCTATTTCGTTTTCATTAGTATAATTTTGCTTTTTTCCGTCCATAGGCAAAGCCTAAATACATATTAAGGTATATTCTTATGTCAATTTTCTTGTAATTTATCTCATTGATAAAGAAGAATATTAGTCGGGAATCATGGTTTCCACTAGTAGGAAGGCATAGATCGGTTGAGAACAAATTTTGAAAAAATCCGCCAAATGTTTGCTGCCCCAAGTTCCAAATATTAATTCGCGAATGAAAACTGCATATGCCCCGTCTCCCCTTCGAAACTTTTCCACAAGTCCCGCCCTCTCGAAAATTGGTGTTTATATGAAATGAACACACTTTTTGTCAATGGAATTGAATGGGGCGATTGTAAATATTTCCAAATAAACGCGTTTAAAGCTAAAACTATTATTTCAATTGCAAACAGTTTTGAGCCAGATTAGAGGCCGGGCTGACCAGGCTCCAGACTGTTTGCAACTCCAATAAACACGAATACTCAGAATTGATACAAGTTTCCATTTTGTACGTTAAAATATTGAGATGCACTTGCTTTTAAACGTGACAGAACAACGTTTTTTCTCCACTGTAATTTTTTATACCCTTTTTAATAGACGAGTGCACAAAAGTCCAGTACTCGTTGCTAGACACAAGGCACAAAATGTGTAAGTAGTTACTGGATACAGTTGAAAATGTGTTCTTTGTCATTTTAACATAAAGGATGCGCATTAAGATAAGATAAAATGGCGATGTTTCGAAAGCTCTAACGAATTATTGTGTATCTGAGTGGGAAACAGTTTAGAGCCTGACCAGACGCCGGATTAAATGGACATTATAGGTTTAACTTTAACACGCTTATTGGGTAACAAAACGTCTTCTCCTTTGTGTTCAAACTCTTTCACTCTCAATTGCTTCATAAAGTGCATTTGCAAATAGTGTTGATCCTGATCAGACGCCGCATTACGCGGCGTCTGATTAGGATCAAAACTGTTAAAACTTTGCCCCTTGTTCTGAAATAGGTTACTGCCTTAAGCTTACTTTGAAACGATATTGGTGACAACAATATTGACAACAATATTGATGCAGACGACAATACGGCGTTGCAGGGGTGATAACCCCACGATGAATTTGATCACTAAAGGGTTAAAGTAAATAGCACATTAGTTACAGAAAAATACAATATTTGTTTGAAACATGTTTGTGTTGGTTAGTTTTGTAAGGAGTGCTTACAGAGTATTAGTCATTACCCCAAAAGATACATATGTATGCCTTTTGTTTATTTCTCTTCTAAAGAAAATAGTTCCTTTTCATACAGTCAGGAATATGCACCATAAAACGTATTTTCTATATCCTAGCAGAGTGTATTTTAAAGCATGTTGTACGTTAACCGGAATGCACCAGATGTTTTTACTGAAGAAAAAAAAGCTATTAGGTAAAGGGTTAAACATAATTCAGTAAAGTTCCCTCTATTTTTTATACATGAAGTGCTAATTGTGTTAAAGTACCTCATCCCTACAATGGCCATCGGAACAATGATTCCTTCCTTAGAACAATGAGTGTCGCTGTTCCCCATGTTGCAAAATTGTCAGCTTAAAATTGTCGCCTGCTGGTTTTTATCAAAATTAGATATTGGACATTTTTACACAAAAACCCCACAAAGAGGAGTGACAAACAGTTTAACCCAAGATCAAACACACAGTAAAAAATGTAAGGGAAACCCGTTTTGGTGTAATGTTTCCCTTTTTGATGGAGAGAAACGTTTCCCTCACATTCTAACTGAAACGTTTCTCTAAATGCCAGTGGAAACCTTACCTTGATGGAGGGAAACGTTTCCCTCCAATATCTACGGAAACGTTTCCCTAAATGCCAGTGGAAACCTTACCTTGATGGAGGGAAACGTTTCCCTCCAATATTTACGGAAACGTTTCCCTAAATGCCAATGGAAACCTTACCTTGATGGAGGGAAACGTTTCCCTCCAATATTTACGGAAACGTTTCCCTAAATGCCAGTGGAAACCTTACCTTGATGGAGGGAAACATTTCCCTCAAATTTCTTACGGAAACGTTTCCCTAAATGCCAATGGAAACCTTACCTTGATGGAGGGTAACGTTTCTCTAAATGCCAGTGGAAACCTTACCTTGATGGAGGGAAACATTTCCCTCTGTTTTTTATGGACACGTTTCCCTAAATGCCAGTGGAAACCTTAAATAGTTGTATGGAAAGGTTACACTTTAGGCAAACATATCTTCAAAGTGTTTATAGGGCATGTTTCCTTGGGGGGAATCTTAACACTAAAGCGTTTAATAACACTCTAGTGAAATGAATCTGCACTGTGTACAGTCACACCAAGGACAAAAATTAATGTAGTTAACCTATAACACTCTCTATTTACGTGCGCTTGTTCGGTCTGTATTAGCTGCCATCTCAAAAGTCACCATATCAGTTCAAGTCACAAGTTCACAAGGCTAAGAATTTAATAGTATATACTAGTAGCTGTATACTCAACTTATGCCTTTCTACAATTCATTTCGGATTGCAAAAAAATCAAAATACGTACGGTAATTTTTTGACTATTTACAAAACCTCACACTATAGTAATCATAGAGTGCTATTTAGTCGATTTAGAAGTACAACAATCCGTAACCAATCCGTAGACGACGTCAAATATAAAGAATTCGATCGTACTGTTCAGCATCTGGCTACTTCATAACTATACGTATATAAGGCAACTATATATCACCAACCTTTCATTAGAAGACAATGCAACTTACTCTTTTTAATTTTATAATTATATTCAAAATGCAACCTTTTCAGAATTGTTAAGTATGGTCTGATATATTTGTTTGATGTTGATACAGTGGATAATCTGTTATTCTTTCCCGTTTAAACGCAAACGTACGCAAACGCAAAGCACTAAAACGTAGAAAAGTACAATTTTTGGACAATTCTGATAATTCTTGTTTATCTTGGTGGCAAACAGTTTGGAGCCTGATCAGACGCCGGGTTACCCGGCGTCTGATCTGGCTCCAAACTGTTTGCAGTGAAAATAATAGTTTTAGCGTAAACGCGTTTATTGGGAAAGAATAACAGATTCTCCACTGTAGGTATACTCGAATACAACCTTTTCAATTACAACCTTTCTACTCTTGGTTAGTGGAGTCAAATACAACCTTCCCAATCTGGCTAGTACAGTGAAGTATTGTTTGGTTTTATTGACCTGTCAAAATTTGAATATTCAAACGTCACTGTAAGGATATATTTAGCTTCGGTATAAAGTCGATACTTTCCGTTTTGATTTACGGATAGGAACTGAAGGATATCATGCATTCTGTGTCGAATTTAAATCAATAATCGAGTTAGAGTAGTTGGTAGCGAGTAAGGTTAAATGTACTTGTAAAAGGATGAAAGGTTGTGGGTTCGATCCCCGTTAGGTTTTTCTTTTTATATTACAATTTTATTTTTGCAAAGAGTTAGTTTACTTGAATTGTTCAACAAAGTGATCTATGATACAAAATGTGTCATAGATAACCTAAACGTTGCACTTTGTAAACCATTAAAAGTTTTAAATGTATATAAAATGTGACCCGATGTGGTCTCTCAAACCTAGATAACAAATTCCTTAACTCATTTATCACTGAAACTTTAAATGGACAATTCCATGTTGCAATTAATTCTAATCAATGTTTGAAAACTTACTGGCAAATAGTGTATCCCTGATAAAAGGGCCCAGTTAGGAACCTTCTGATCGTGGTATTCAGTGTTTGTATGGGACAGGTATATAGGTACACTCTTCGTGAATGACTATGATACATAAATCAGATCCAAACAGATTTCAATCAATTCTTCTTCTCCTTCTTGCAGACTCGTATGCACCAAATGATAAAGATAATAATAATAAAACATCCGCCGCTGGGTATCGAACTCATGGCCATGCATGTACTAAGTAAATCACTACTGTACTGTCTCGACCACGAATACATATAGGTATTCAAATCTTATACTAAATATGAACTTTATGTTTCAATCCTGACCTACCCGTAAAACTAGCGGGAATAATCGATATCAACCGAAGCTAAATATAGCGTGTTCAACCAGCGTATAATTATTTAAATTTTGACAGGTTAATAAAACACAACAATAAGTTTAAAGTCATAATTGTCAAAAACGCGCAATTTCTTATATATATACATTTTCTATGTATTAAAACTAAGCGAAAACGGTTGTCAGATGCCTGACTTATGCCCTCCTTTCTTTAAGAATCATACATAAATGTGCCGATTTCTTATCGAGATGGTTGGAAAAATAAGCTCTTTGTTTACATAACAAATCTTCGTGTCGGCTTCCGAGAATTTCCGCATGGTCGAAAAAGAGTCAAGTGAACGATCCGATTTTTATGACTTGTCTGTGTTACTTTAGAACAGAATACATGTATACTGTTCACAAAAAGTAGGGGATATTATGCGTAATATTGTTATTGCGAGTAATTAAGAAAATCGTAACCTATTTATGTATATTTAATCAATGAAAAGTATTTACTCACACGCTTTAATCGAAATTTTAACTTGTGCATGACGGCTATAGGTACTTTAAACAACGTCCAAAGTCATTACGTTAACGTCATCATTTTCACACGGCCTCATTAACGTGTTGGACCACCTCTAATGTTGCAACAAGCTATGCAACAACGTCTCATACTTCCAATAAGACGACTGATGGTGTGCTGAGGGATTCTGTCCGACTCTTCCTGCAGCCTCGTACCGAGTTCACGTAACGTTCTAGGTGGAAGATCGCGTCATCGAACACACTTTCCAAGAATGTACCACACATGTTCAATAGGTGACAGGTCCGGGCTCATCGCTGGCCATGGTACAGTATGAATATGTTGCTCTTCCAAGAACTCACTGACAAGTATGGTCCTATGGTCTCTAGCGTTATCATCATTGATGATGAATCCGTGGCCATGACGTTGTGCAAACGGGAGAGCATGAAGCACATACATGTTTTCATGGTAGTACTGGCCAGTCACATTGCCATGGCATACGTGTAGCTGTGTTCTGGTATTCATAGTGATGCCATTCCATGCAAAGACCGACCCGCTCCATATCGGTCATAAACAACCCTAGCAGCGTTTGTAAAACGTTCACCTTGGTGACGCCAAACTCTCTACGACCACCACCTAAGTCAAAGTTGATTCTAGATTAGCACATTTCTTATCTTCTGATACACACTTTCAAGCATTTGTTGGCATCATATTACATATATAACGTCTGTAAAAGCGACGAATACAGCGTATGAGCGATTATGGCTTTGAAATTGATTAAAGAAGAAAGGTGCCGGTGTACAGCGAATAGGTCTTTATGTTTTGATGACTGTACGGTGAATAGCTCGAGAAGTGTATGGCGAATAGCTCTATATAATAACATGATTTTGGACACGAAATGTACGACGTCCTGAATGGTAAAGAATAAGGTCGGAGTTCCATTGCTGCGTGATACAATATACGTTTCTAATTCAAGATCCGCATCTGTGAAAATTGCTAGCTTATTAACCGCTAATATGGACTTTGAATTCGAAATAACAATGAGACTGGTAGAACAGTGAAATGAAAACAATCTTGTAATTGGGGCACAAATAAATTATCAAACTGACTTGGAAATCCCCATATGGTTAGACAAATAACCAGTTTGACCACGATCATCACCAAGGGAAGATGGCGAGGCAGTTGCAAGATGTAAGGGTAATTGGATGAGCTGACATGAGTGAAATAACCATACTATTAAAATAGCCAAGCTGAAACTCACGTTGAGAATACTAAACGAGGTGAACAAGAACACTCAAGACCAGTAGGGCGTTCAAGTACCGTATCAGCGAACAGTAACGTTAACCGATGCAAACAACCCATATAGTACGACATCTAACGTTCACCGATACTCTTCAATAATAACTCATTGCGCCCCAATGCTTATTAACTATTCAAGGGTACGAACGATTAAAGTGTGAATCTAAATAACACAAGCAAAAGTGCACTAATCAACTGAAATGCATCAATTTTACCGCATATAAAAATAAGATTTAGCAGCTCAGATGTAAGCTGCTTTGTTTGATACATTAAGCATCGGAAAATGTTGGTTTATTGAGGAGAAAGTAAGTCAGGACTGTTCACTGGTTTTATTAAATTCATTTGGTAGCCATTTTGTTTTTCCTTGTTGGGGATGGCGAACTACCTCTGAGGCCATTCGTGTCGTTCGCAATCGGTAACAGCGTAACGGTCGTTAAAGGTGAATTGTTACCGTTTTCCGTTGCAATCGATTGCATCGATACGGTACTTGAACGCGCTATAGATGGTGCAAACGTTTACGGATCATTGGTTGAGAAGAAGCTTCTAAGAAGAATTTCAGAACACGATGAACTTAGTAAATAACCATCTGGAAATGGAAATTGGTAACTGCAAGCATCGGGTTCCTTTGACTGGAGAAAATTAGGAAGGAATAGTTGATATAAGAATAGACGCAAGAAAGGGGCTATTCTACAAACTAAATATACTAAGTAACGTGTGAAGAGATGGTTAAATTACACCCATGCAGCACTTGACATAGGTGCAAAGAGGCATGCAAAGGCATGACAAAGAACAACACAGACTATCTGGCCACATAAAACTGAGGAAGCAGCTGCAAGTATATTGTAAAAACCACTATGGCACGGACAGGGTGATTCGATTCCACAGATACACCAGCTTGAAACCAACAGAGTGAAATCATCTCCAACGATGACCAAAAGCTGAGGTACTGGTAAGAGTATTTCGATAGTGTACTTAATGAAGTACCCTGCCACTTAGGGGCCGAACTTACACCAGCAGAAGTGCCACTGGACATCAGAATGAAATCACCAGTAGGAAATCAAGAGATAAGGCAAGCCACCATAAAACTAAAGAATGAAAAGGCATTTTGGATAGTAAACCTACAGGCAGAATTTCAGAGTTGCTGAAAGCGGGGGTCATAAATTTGTAAATGATTATATGCTGGGTTTGTTAAGGATCCAGACAGGATACGTAGTAATAGGATGTTTTCAAGATGTTAGTAAACCATACGGTTTCATATTTATAAAGTCTACTTATCAAATATTCACAATGTGTTAAGTTTTCTATGAACATAAAACACGGAACAAATTAGTGGTTTTTTATGAATTGAACAGGGAACTGGTTAACTTCTAAGAAAACCGTAGAATTTATTATTTTGTAGCCAATTCTGTTTTGTAGCCATTCGTTTAAAAAAAATATACATCTACTATTTAAGATTTAATGTAGTTTTTTACCTTCCTTTCTAATCAGATTTTCATAATATGCAAATAAATTTACAACGAAATTACACACAGCTCACACACACTTTAAAAATAAGAACATTGGTTAGTATCTACTATCTCATCTGCTATTTTCACTTTGTATAGACAGGCTACTCGAAGGGACTTCAGTAGACTTTTATAGAATCACTTGGGCCTTAATTTTGCTTATGATAACGCGCTTCTGGTGCTAAATATCATCAATATATCCAAACCAAAACAGACAACATTGACTCTCTCGGGGACCAAATGACTGAACATTTATATCAACAAGACTAAACTAATGAAAATCAATGAAAAGACAGTTCAACCAGTCAACACAACCACAATGCTATTTAAGAGGTCAAGGATGTTGTTTATCGTAGTAGCAAGGCCATGAGTAATGGAAAGTCGGAAGATAATTTTAGATTTTAAGCCAGTTGAACCTTTGTGGCGGAATATTTAGAAATCCCTAGCTTTCTTATACTATCAAAATAAGGATATAAAAGGGTCATACACTGCGGGTATTGCTGTTGGCTTTGAATCCTGGAAGTCACAACGTCCAAAGAAGGTGCTTTAGAGGGATATTCCCAATCTTCTGGCCTGAACACAACCACAAATGCAGAGCTCGGTCGTTGAACAGAAACAATCACATTTCCATCGAAATCATGCACAGAAGATGTTTTGACTATACTCTTAAGAATGGAAGAGTCAGCTATACCCAGAGTTGGACACCTACTGGTCGACATCTAAGAGGTAGACCTTTCAAACCTGACAGCAACGCCGTAAACGTAGTTATACGTTTTCTCCGTGAATGAGATCCTAACATGAAGTAATGTTGACTTTTCCTCGGTACCAGGGAGGCATTTTACAGTTTAAATGCGACGATCTTGTGATATATGCATCAGTTGAAACTATGAGTGAAATAAAAATATGTTCGTGGATCCATATGTGATTTTCCTGTGATGTAAAACTATTTGGAAATTCAAATGAGCAGCGATTTTTCCTACGTGCTCTGTTTATTTACATTGCTTTCCTCGCTTCGCCTGGTACCTATTTCCGGAGTCGTTGCTATACAGTGTAAGTGAACTCTAATATTAGGTGTGATCTTACACCAGTAGGATTGCTTTCTGTAAATTTACCAAAAAAGAAACACCCCAGTGTTTTATACCTGTTTAGTGTAACGTTTATGATAAAAAAGTGAATTTGAAAACGTTTCCGCAAGAAGTGTTAGAATTCGCTCAAACAGGTGTAAACTCATGGATTACACTCAATAACGGAAAACTTACACATATTTTTACAGTGCATGCAAAGATGATGGACTCCTAACTCATTAGCGAATTTTCATATTTTCATATTTAATTTTTACGCCCAATTATGCATCCCATTGAAGCGGCTTTTGCACTTAAGTTTTTTAATACAAACTTTATATCAGATCGACTTTCCCAAAGCTGTCCACTTTTATGAAAGAATCACATATACATCACACAGTGTATAAACGAACTGTATAAAAGAACGCTTTTGCGACTAGATTGTAACGATTCTGTCGATTCATTGCGACACGCGGACATATACGGTAGGATTTTCCCTCTGTTTTCATTGTTTTCTAAGTAGATCACTAAGAAAAGCAAACGTACATTATATTGTGCATTGATTTAAGATATGTACTTGGCTGTCATTGTTTCGTTATCAAGCTTTCAAAAGAAAATATCACCATTACATCACGAAACATCTGACAATGTTTACACGTTGCCGTGTTTACAAACGTGTCAAATACGCAATTTTTACACATCCTGACATCTAGTCGGGTGTTAAAACTTGAGAAAACTATGTACTATTCTTTCGATAGCAGTGCAAACACAATATCTGTGAAATTTAACAAAATACTCACGTTGAAAGTACTGCACAGATGAAACTGAAACTGTATGGTTTATTGAAAAGACTACATGGTGATCTGAATGATTATAGCGACTATACTATATGAATTTTAGCGATGTTACGGTAACGATTTCAGACGACTCTGGGATCGTTTTTACGTCCAAAATGCTCCTTTGTTACTTTAACACAATTAAAATAATCTCTTCTCAACCCTTTACCAGACAATGGCTCCCTTTGACAATTTGCTTTTTCAGAAAAAAAAAACGAGCGACAAAATTGAAGCGGTGTGGACAATTATACCAAGTTGCTAAACATGTTGAATCTTACTCAACTGATCACTTGTTCTACTAGAATTACTAACATACTCAGTCTTTATTAAATCATGTTATTTTTAGCTAACGCGAAAAAATATCGCAGTCTGGCACACTTCCTTCGAATATAAGCGATCATTTACCAACTTACTGAACTAGGAAAGTAACAAAAGGAAAATTTCATGATCATAACACAGTCAAAGTAATTTTATTGCCAAATTGAAACAAAAAGATTGGGAAAAATGTTTATAATTGAATCCATACAGGCAACTTGGATAATTTTAAAGAAATGTTTTTGTCAGTCCTGAATGAAGTAGCTGCACTTAAAGAAGTCCGTTTAAAACAACGCACAGAACCTTTGATGGACTCCAACATCATTTAAGACCTGATAAAATAGAGATAAATATATATATATATGCAAAAATGTAAGAAATGGCCCAACGTCTGCTTTAAGTTCGGGGTTGTGTACGGTGTGCCTCAAGGTAGTATTCTCGGGGCACTTATGTTTTTAGCATGCGTTAATACTATGAGTACAAGCATAAGCTTAAATTGATTATTGTTGCAGACAACAATGCGATATCATTTTCCCACAAATATACATTTTACATCAGTCGTGTTTTAGGATGAGAACTAGAAAACTGTAGCAAATGGTTAATCGATAACCAACTCTCGTTACATCTCGAAAAAACAGAATGTATTTTGTTTGGATCTCGAATAAAATTGAATAATATCAAAACAAAATTCCGTTGAATCTAACGGTCATGAAATCAAATCTATAAGTACAGTTAAATATCTGGGCTCATATTTAGATACAGGCATGTAAGGAACATCCATTGTAAATAATATTATCAAGGAAGTAAACTCTAGAACTAAATATTTATATCGCCAGCAAGATTGTTTTTACAAATCTCTTAGAAAGACACTATTCTTTAAAACAATGCCATATAAATTACGCATCCTTCTCGTGGTTCTGCGGTCTAAAATCCTGAAAAAACAAATACAAACTACAGGTTGCACAAAAAAGTGTGTTTCATTCATATTTAATATTGTAGAATATCTCTTCGTGTGGCAGATCTTAGATTTTAAATTTGAAATATAGATGTAAACAATTACGACTAAGTCATGTATATAAAAAATTTAACAACAAAGCCCCAAGCATGTATGAAAACTTTACTAAAATGAAGATGATCCCATGTTATGAAATTAAATATATTGTAAAAGATTATTGTCATGGTCCCCAGTGTATACTTTTACTTTTACTTCCAAATCGTTTTACTATAATGCACATATGCTTAATTTCCCTATGTTACAGCTTGGGCCCTGTTGGAAATAAGTTTTGTTCCTTATTGGCAAAACCTTACGGGCAATCATGTGCACCATTTCTTTTCAAAAATCTCCATCATATACTAATTATATATTGGCGTAACATAACAACTGAACTAGTCTATTTGTGATGTTTCTTCTACATGTGATATCTATTTTGTACACTGAATTCAGTATTTGAAACTTTTTACAATATGTTTATCTATTATCATATGTTTTCATAAACATGTGCACAAATAAAATTATTAATTTATTGTTATTATCACAAAGTAGACCGAGAACAGAGCTGCTACTAACCATTTTACGGCACTGGTTTGTCGCAACTATCAATCCAACCCGCTACCTTCTAACCCCAAAGCTCATGCCGACATTATGTTTATGAATGCACACGCAATGAAGTCTTTGATTAAGTTTATCTATAGTTTACCCTTTCCTCCCTCAAACCGCAAATGGACAATTCTAATTTTCAATTTAGTCTAGTCCATTGTTTTTATTTTTTTTGGTTGATTTTTACATTATAGGTCAAAGAGACAAACAGTGAAGACCCTGATCAGAGGGCTCCTTTGACACCACATCAATGTATTCAACGCGAAATACGCTTGAGATCCAAATTTTTAAAAGTAAGATCCGAAAATTTTGGAAAAAATCCATATGTCCGAAGATTTCTGAAAAACCGGAAAATGACAGTCCTTGGAAATTATAAAACATTATGCAGAATTGGTGAAATCATATTTAGCGAGTCGCAATAAGTCATTCACATTCTAGAAAATTGGGTCGAAAATCTTCATTTGCATGCACACACTATAAATGGTAGTAGATGTTTGCACGTACATATACGCATCACTCTGTTACAACTTTTAAGAAGAAATCATAACAATACATCAAGCAGAATTTACGAAATCGTGTATAGCAAGTCGCTATATGTCATACAAAATTCAGGGGAATCTAGTCTCTATATGTCATACAAAAACATTGGTGGATAGTCGCTATAAATGATAGTACATGATTGCAATATATGATACAGTCTACATGTAGAAAGTTTGCATAAATTTATAATCAAATGGCGATTTAAAATAAACCAAAGGATGTTGCTTTGTTTAGCAGTCTATTTAGATACCATACAGTACAGTCCTGTAATATATGCAATTTCAACAAAGGACATTTTCAAAGAACTGTTCCCAAATTTGAGAGGGAAATTGACACTCTGTGTTGATTTTAAATCAGAGCACTATTTCCTCTCTACGTACACACTTGCAAGTCTACTACGATAAAGTATACATGTATAAATTACATTATTACTTGCGTTGGCTCGAACTGGTTCGAAGAAAATATAAAAAATTAACAGGTTTAGTGGAGGCCTGTGAACAAATGTCAACATTCGTGGTTAAATCTAGTCGCTATATCCGATAATTATACAGTTCGTTTATACACTGTGCATCATGTAGTCCCTCACTGCTGTTGGATCAAATCTCTTTGCATTTAAGCCGTTTCATGTGGGGTGGTCTTCCAGGCGACTAAGGGAAGATCGCTGTTTCTAGCCAGTTGCCGGTTTGTCCTACCTAAAACAGTGAGTGTATGAGGGTATCTTCCTCAGGGCTGCCATTTCTCTGGATTTTTCCGAAATCTTCGGATTTTTTTTTCTCTAGAACATTGTAGCTTAAAGCAGGCTGAAAGTAAAGCATTCTGCTTTACTTTCAACATGCTTCAAGCATCACATGTCTTAAAAACCAGAAACAGACTATGAGTAAAAGGTATAATCCGGAAAATCGGGCTTGAAAAAATTGAAACCCTAGGATTTTTCATGTCAACTTATGGCAGCCCTGAAAATTTATGGTAAATGAAAAGGTCAAACATATATTAAGATATTTATGACCATTCATTTATAGAAACATAGTGGATGGTTAATTAAAGAAAAACTAACAGCAATATCATATGCAAGTCATAAAGCTCAGGGAAAAAGTAAAAAAGAGTGCCGATTAATAATTAAACAGACAGAAAATAACCAGTATGGATTAGGGATATTACCAAATGGAATTGCAGACATTAGAAATAACATTATGTGAGATCTTTTTGTTAGATCACGAATAAAAATGAATAGAAAAGGAGGAGATTCCACTTTATTGTGAAATACAAAAAATGCAAGTAAAAGCCTACATTGGAGAAGACGTTGCAGTGAATAAGACGGTATTCTTACCCGTTTAAACGCAAACGAAACGCAAACACACTGCACTAAACTGTATTAAATGAAAACGTGTTGATAATTCTGATTTTCCATTTTAATCCGAGTGGCAAACAGTTGGTCTAAAATAGCAATAGGATCAGACCAGACGTCTGGCTACCTGTCGTTTGATCTTGCGTCAAACTGTGTGCCACTTTTATCGAACAAACTATTTAAAGTTTTATTAAAACCCGTCTATTTCTATATTTTATTACATACAATTTGGAAATACAGCGCTCCCTCTCTACAACGACACCCAATGGGAGACAAAGATTATGTGTGTTGTTCGGAGGGAGTCGTTACAGAGAGGGAAATTTGCTAACATTGCAAACAGCTTGAATCTAGATCAGACGCCATTGAAGCTGTTTGTCATTTTTTGTCAAATTGTCGAATATGTAACTTTGAGAAAAACAGCAGGCGACAGTTTTAAGCAGACGATATTGCAGAAGTGAAAGTATTAGACATATATAATTGTCTTGTTTTGGGGACAGCGGCAAGAGTCGTTGTAAAGAGGGAGTCGTTGTAAGGAGGGCCGTTGTGGAGAGGGAACGCTGTAAATCCGTTCAAACGCGAACAAACATCAATTTCCGTACTGTATTGCAGTGGAGAGGATGTTATTCTTTCACAATTTTAACTCATTATCCCCTGAGACTTTCAATGGACAATTCCAGTTTACAATAAAGTCTGGTCCATTTCAGACTATTTAGGGTTGTTTTTTGATAATATATCACAAAATTACAAACAGTGAAGTCCCTGATTAGAGGGCTCCTGCAGGAGCCCTCTAATCAGGAACTTCACTGTTTGCATTGCACAAGCGTACTCTTAACAGGTACACTTTTGATAGAGGACGCATATATGCGTCACTAGGGCTTAATGAGTTAAGCGAGTGGACCGCAAGCGGGTGCTTGACGCTCGACTTTCATATACCTGAGATGGCTACATTTTCCAAACTAAAATAATGTGTATGGGTAATTGATGCTTTCTTGATCACAAAAGTTTCTAAGTAAACACAACTCAAACATACTTGGACCTACATGCATTTACTACGGTCATTTAAGAGGAAATAATATCATGCAAGTTTTTTTTTTATAAATCTCATTTCTTATTTAAGAATAGATAACTGATTATGCATTCCATTAAAAGTAAATTCTAAGTCAAACAAGGGTACTAAATCTGCCAAAACAAATCAGAGGGTTAGCTGCCTGGTTGTAATGAATTACTCTTTTTGATAGTGAACAAGTATTCAAAGTTTGAATTTAATGCCTTTGAAGTCAATGTGAAATTCCATTTAAAGTTAACTGTAAGTCAAAACAAGGACAATACAAATATCTTGCCTGCCTTACCTGCCTTGTGGTAATGAGTTTCCCTTTTGATATTAAACACGTATTGAAAGTTTGAAATTATATAACTTTCTCCAGTTACCGAGAAAATTTATGTAAAATTTTGAGTCAAAACAAAGGCAATAACTAAAATAAAGTTTTAAGTGAATACCTATGGCACAGTGGTAAATACTATATTCCTACCCACTTTACGCGTTTCTTACGCGTTTCTTAAAGCCCCATTGTGTTTTCAGACCTTTTTTAAATGTCCGAAATACAATAACGGTTAATAATAATGCTTGAACGTTCTGATGGGCCAAACTGATCTATGAAATGTTGAAGACAGACCTAAATCACCAAAAGGGCGATTTAAAACCATAACAAACCGAAAGTAGAACGTCTGACATAAACATTACCACACGGATTAGTGTCACGTGGTACAGCTGGGATCAACTTCACAGTGTACAAGCGTATCTACGATATTGCTATAAAATGAGTCACATTTCGTCACAACGGTGGTAAAACGAAAGCAGCGAGAATTAGTATATACATATATGCGCATTTTAAGGCCCATCGTGTGGTCCTACAGTAAACGCCTGTTCGCCCCCTGCCCGTCCTTCCGCCCGTCCCCCGCCCCTCCGTCAGTCAGTCAGACTTTCACACTTTTGTGTACGCTCTCTAACTCGAATATTTTTTATCTGATCTTCCACAAACTTGCTGAAAATATGTATTGGTATAAAATGTAGGCCAAGTTCGATAACTACTCAAATTGTATTAGGCATGTCAGAGTCATTACCGTTGAATTATAAAAAATGGCTTTTCAGTCTTGTCCGCTCTCTAACACAGACAGTTTGTATCGAATATTCACTAAACATGCTGAAAATGTTTATTAAGATAGAATCTAGGTCCAGTTTGATTACTGATAAAATCAAATGAGGCATGTCTGAGTTCTTGCCCTTTCAGTATTAAAAAATGATTGTTTCAGCATTTATTTTTTTATCTCTAACACAAACTATTTTATTGGATCTTCACCAAACGTGCTGAACATTTTCAAGAATATTTAATTTAGGTTTAGTTTAATTACTACTAAAATCGCAATAGGCATGTCGGAGTATTTCCTCTTTAATTATTAAAAATGACTGTTTCAGCATTTTTTGCTCTCTACCACATAGAGTTTTTATCGGATCTTCACCAAACTTGCATCAAATGTTTATTAATATAAAATCTTGGTCCAGTTTGATTACTACTAAAATCGCAAGTGGCGTGTTTTGAGGTTTTGCTATTTAAGTATTAAAAAATGAGTGTTTCTGCATTTTTTGCTCTCTTAAACAAAAACTTTTATTGGATCTTCACCAAACTTGCTGAAAATGTTCATTAGCATAAAATCTAAGTTTAGTTTGATTACTACTAAAATCGTAAGAGGCATGTCGGAGTAATTGCCCTTTAATTATTAAAAAAGGACTGTTTCAGCATTTTCTGCTCTCTAACACAAACACTTTTTATTGGATCTTCACCAAACTTGCTGACAATGTGTATTGGTATTAAATCTAGGTAAAAAAAAAACCAACGAATACAGTTGAATGAGTATCCTGTAAGAGGTAAAGGATAAATGGAGTGGTCAGTTATTACTTAGCTTATTTTACCGAACAAGTATTCAACGTTTCAAGTTAATACCTTTGCTAGTAATTAAGATATTTCAATTTACAATTTTAAAAAATAAAGGGCAATATCTCTGGAAAGACAAATCTCAGTGTTACATGCCTTACTGTCGTGAGTTGCCCTTTTTAACCTTTTGATATTAAATCAGTGTTTAAAGTTTCAAGTTAATGCCTTTGATAGTTATTTCAATTTACAAAATTAAGTGAATAAAACAAAGGCAATAGCTCTGGAATTACAAATCCATGGGTTACCTGTCTTATTTGGTCAAATGTATACGTTCTGACAAAGAACATGCCATACCAACATAAAACAATATGGTTACTTAATCATTAATACTAATGCAACACTCTGTCCAATGATGATAGATTTTACCATTAGAATTAATAAAAAGTTAGATTGTCTAGGGTTTTATCTTCCCGAAAGATATTAGCAGTCTTGACAAAAACTGAAAACGTACTAATAAGTGTTCTATTTCTGGTACTAAGCAATGAATTACATTGACCTATATATATTGCATAGTTTGTAATAAAGATAACGAGGCTCGAACATAGAAACCATTGCTTACACGGAAAGTGCTCTTCCGTCTGAGCTATCCGGGTCGCTTACACAGATCTCTCACCATTTAATAACATTTCTTGACCTACTTTCGATGGTAATACCAAACCAGGTATTGTCGATAAGGTTTGACCTGACGGTTCATGCATATTCCGTCTTTTTCCGTAAGTTATTCGTTAGCTTCCGAAAAAACAACTACAGTGTATTGAGAATAGACAATTCAACGGTGACTCGAACTGGAATTGTGTTATCGGTTATAGATAAATACAGTCGGTGATGGCTCAGTGGTAAGGTCGCCGCGCTACCAAGGTAAGGGTATTGGGTTCGATTCCCGGTAGAGTTTTGTATTATTAATTGAATATGTACATGTATTTTTTTTAAATGCGGATAGACGCATGCAAACCATGACATTCATGCAATTGCATGTACATGTATATGAAATAGAGTACAGTGCTACTTGCCTAGGAAAAACTTGGCTAGAAAACTGGTCCAAAGAACACCACGTTATGCAAAACACTCCCAGAAAGCACTATGCGTTACTTTTGTATCTGAATACTTTTGAATTTATAAATGTCATTTGTTTTTGTTGAAAGAGATAATAAATTAAAAAAAAAATATATATATACATGTATATATAAAGAAGAAAGAAAAAAAATGCCACTTATAAAAAATATAAAAATACAATCCAGAAATGAAATAAAAAAGATATGAAAATGGAAAAATACAGTCTGAATACAATTAGATACTATATTTAATTAACACAAAATACTTTTACGGCTAATATACTAAAAAAATATTTACAGCCGAAGTTTACAAAACAGTACCGAACCCACGACCCTTCCACAACGAGTCATTAACGCTATACATTCAGCTATTGCAACACAGTGACTTTTGGTCATCGGCTAAGGTATATATCTTGAGATCTATAAATAAAGTATCCGGAAACTCCCGATTGTACCACCGATTGTACCAACGAAAACTGACGGAAAGTGATGACCGTCAGGTCAAACCTTATTGATAATATATAAGCATGCAGCCCTGTGTGATTTGTACTGTAACTGTTATCTTGTCTAGGGATATACTCATCCAAGCGTCTCGTATGAGGCCAGAACATTGAATTTGTTAGTTTGGTAAGTAAAACCCATTGACAAAAAAAACTTGAGTTTGAGTACGTAAGGGCCTCTCTAGACAACGTGAGATTAAGTACACTTTACTCCAGCTTTACCTGTAATCATGCCTAGTAAGAACAATGGGGGGCTCCATCGATGGACTGAGGAAATTTCTTTAACTGTATACTCAACCCGGCTACATAAAGGGAATTAAAATGATGTTAAATATAAAATTGCACTAATCTAGTAGTTCGTACTCTAAGGGTCTTTATCGAAGAATCCCATGTCCATACACTCAGTACAAAAAGAAACGCACATTTTGTATCACAATTTTATTTTTATGTAGAAGGAACGTATTTGTGAATTATTATTGAATCATTATTGAATTGGTAGCATCACAAACTGCACTAATCGGTGCGGTCATTTAAACAAGCTGTAGTTAATTCTTTCGCTGCCAAATTAATCGTGAGGTTTTTACCCCTTCACCGTCTTATTGTCGTCTGCTTCAATTTTGTTGTTTGCAAAATCGTTTCAAAGTAAAATTCAATGTAGAATGACTCAAATTAAATCGATAAGAGTGTCAAACAGTTTGGATCCTGATCAGACGCCGCGTGACGCGGCGTCTGATCAGGATCCAAACTGTTTGCAAACGCATTTTGGCGTCATTAGGAGGGAAATGGTTAAAAGGCAGCACAATGTTTTTTGAGTATTTTTTTTCTGAACTTGTTGCAGAATTAAATAAATCTTGAGATATGGTCTTTCTTTTCTAATTTTCCTCAAACAAAATGTATTCTAATCTGCGCCTGAACACGATGTGCGTTTCTTTTTGCACTGAGTGTATATAAATACACATCACATTCATGTTACATGTACATGTACATGCATTCAGCCATACAATCAGACGTTTTATGGTTTAATGCGTGTAACAAAAATGTGACGTGTACTTTGACGAGATTTTCTTTGAAAAGGCCCATATAGGTCGAAATTTAGAAAAGAGCAGTTTATATATATTAATATGCATATTTTGGACAATATTTTTTATTAGACACAGTTTAAAACGATCATTCAAACCCGATTCTCTCAAAGTATTGTTCGGAACAGAAACATGCTTATTTTTTGAATTTGCAATAAAATGACAATTTGACAGTTTGGAGTATTAAATCTTAAATAAGTTTCATTCTTATATGTACCTGTAAGGAAAGTATAGACCAATTTTTGTCACATGGCAGGGCGGGGCTAAACTTTGGCGAAGATAAACTAATTTGCATTTGAGTTTAGGGGTGATAGGTACAGTTCCGTATTATATCGTTATTGCCCGATACTTTCAACATGGAGAAACACAATTTATGCTTGCATCCACATCCACGTGAAAAGGGGATATACAGTGCCCTCTCTCTACATCAACACCCAATGGGAGACAAGAATTACGTGTGTTGTTCGGAGGGGGTTGTTGTAGGGAGGAAAGTTAAGAATGGTGTTACATTTGCAAACAGCTTGAATCGAGATCAGACGCCGCGTAACGCGGCGTCTGATTTGGATTCAAGCTGTTTGTCACACGTCATTGTATACCTTCAGTCACAATGTCCATTTACATGTGCCTTTGAGACAAAAAGCCAGACGACAACGGTAAATTCCGATAATAAACGAACATGCTGCCGCCCACAAAGCTGAAATGCAATGGTCCTTATCGAAACTCCGCACTGCCAGGTCAATAAAATCGGCCTATAAATAAGACAAACATTTTATTGTTTTGCGTTTTCGTTTCGTAAGCGTTTAAACGGGAAAGAAATTACGATTTATCCTATGTACATACATGTAATATAAATGATGTAAAACAGAATTTGGCGATTGTACCACCCAAATCACCGCTGACAACATTATTCGGAGTAGATTGTTTATGGTGCTGAATGTTTAGATCACAATCAAGCATTTGAGATTGGTTAAAGTTGATCTGCAATAATTTGATTGTTTAGGTTTGAGGTTTTGTTCAAATCTGACCAATTATATGCTTGATAAAGATCTCAGACTCAACTCAAACGTTTTATCATATTGGCGCCTGACCTCATTTAATTCCTAATTGACGTCTCAAGGAAAGCGATGTTTACCAGGTAGAGGAACGTGTCATACAATTTCTTACGACAAAAACGCTGGTCGTAAGTTTAAACTTTAAAATACATTTAATATCTAATCCTGTCTTGTGACATCTCTTTGAATCGTCTTTTCAAGACGATTCCAAAGAAATGTCGCAAGACAGGATTAGATCGAATACAAACATTTAGTGAGACTTTTATAATCTGACTTACGACCACATTTGTCGTACGAAGTTTTATGGGTCCAGGGCCGCAAGGCGTGGAAAGATACATCCAACTGTGGCTTCTAGTGGACGTAAATTGATTTACTGAGCTTCAAGTTGGTGCTGATCTATAGTACATGACAGAGATTCATTTCATGTCCTGAATTCAAATCAACATGGCTGTGCATCATTCACGTATATGACACATTTAACATTTTAAGCACTATTACACGACCGTTCTTTCAATAGCTTCGTATGTGTCATTTTCCCTCCTGGACACTTATAAAACATAAGATGCCAATGCATCGTCAACCCCCTCTCTGTCATGACGTCATCTGTTTTAACTGTTTACCCCACATCATGTTTCTTATTTAAGTACTGGAATGTACTTTCAGTAGCATCGTATGTGTCATTTTCCCTCCTGGACACTTATAAAACATAAGATGCCAATGCATCGTCAACCCCCTCTCTGTCATGACGTCATCTGTTTTAACTGTTTACCCCACATCATGTTTCTTATTTTAGTACTGGAATGTACTTTCAGTAGCATCGTATGTGTCATTTTCCCTCCTGGACACTTATAAAACATAAGATGCCAATGCATCGTCAACCCCCTCTCTGTCATGACGTCATCTGTTTTAACTGTTTACCCCACATCATGTTTCTTATTTTAGTACTGGAATGTACTTTCAGTAGCTTCGTATGTGTCATTTTCCCTCCTGGACACTTATAAAACATAACATGCCAATGCATCGTCAACCCCGTCTCTGTCATGTCGTCATCTGCTTTTAACTGTTTACCCCACATCATGTTTCTTATTTTAGTACTGGAATGTACTTTCAGTAGCTTCGTATGTGTCATTTTCCCTCCTGGACACTTATAAAACATAACATGCCAATGCATCGTCAACCCCGTCTCTGTCATGTCGTCATCTGCTTTTAACTGTTTACCCCACATCATGTTTCTTATTTTAGTACTGGAATGTACTTTCAGTAGCTTCGTATGTGTCATTTTCCCTCCTGGACACTTATAAAACATAAGATGCCAATGCGTCGTCAACACCCTCTTTGCCATGACGTCATCAGTTTGAACTCTTTACTGTGCGTCATTAAAGTACATGTACACTGTGAAATTGAGATTTCTGAGCACTTTTACTGGACAGTACTTTCAGTAGCTCCGCGCTAAGATTTTGGGTATATGGGACTACGTGACATAATAAAGAACAAAAGAAAACAATACAGCTGTTTATTCCGTTTGTCCATACACAATGTATTTGATTTATGTGGCTTTTTTGTTTATGTGGCTTCTTTATAGTGCTTCTCACACCTTTTTAACAATGGGAAAGTGCAATAAACCTGAAATGTTAGAACGTCCGTACAATTAAGTCATTTTACCTCCTGGACACTTGTATATACATAAACATGCCAATGCGTCGTCAACCCCTCTCTGTCATGACGTCATCTGTCTGAACTCTTTACTGTGCGTCATTAAAGTACGATGTCAAATTGAGATTTCCTAGCACTACTACTGTACAGTACTTTCAGTAGATTCGTAAAGTGTTAGTTTGCCTCAATAATTTAATAGAGAGATTTAACCCTTTCCCTTATAGAAGCGACTTTTAGCACATTCATTTTATTCATCCGCTGAAGAAAATAGTTCCAAATTATACCGTAATGAATATGTGTCATACTTAATACTTTCCTTATTCTAGCAGTTAATAGCTTAAAGCAGGCTGAAAGTAAAGCAGAATGCGCCTTAGGGCGCATTCTGCTTTACTTTCAACCTGCTTTAAATAGTCACATATCTTCAATACTAGAAACAATGCTATCAGGTAAAGGGTTAATAGACACTTATATAAACATCAGTGCGCCGTCAACACCTCTCTGCCATGACGTCATCTGCTTTAACCCTTTGACATCCACCATTTTCGTGAGTTGTTTACCCCTTTGCCGTTTCATTGTCGTGTTCAATGTTGTTGTATGCAATGTCGTTTCAAAGTAAAAAAAATAAGGCAGTATGACTGAAGATATTTCAAAAAGAGGTCAAACAGTTTGGATCCTGGTCAGACGCCGTGTTACTAGGCGTGTGATCAGGGTCCCAACTGTTTTGCAAACTCGCTTTTTAGCGTCATTGAGAGCGAAATGGTTAACTCTTTACCCAATACAGTGGAGAATGTGTTATTCTTTCCAAATAAACGCGTTTACGCTAAAACTATTATTTGCAGTGCAAACAGTTTGGAGCCAGATCAGACGCCGGGTAACCCGGCGTCTGATCAGGCTCCAAACTGTTTGCCACCAAGATAAACAAGAATTATCAGAATTGTCAAAAGTTGTTCTTTTTTACGTTTTAGTGCTTTGCGTTTGCGTACGTTTGCGTTTAAACGGGAAAGAATAACAGATTCTCCATTGTAGCATGTTTTTAATTTCGAGAACAGGTGATCTCCTCAAGTAAGCTGAAACTATAAAGTAGAATGCGCATTCTGCTTTATTTTCAATCTGATTTGAGGTATCATCAGCTACAAATGTAGGATATGTTGTATAAAATACTTCTCATAGTTTATTTTCAATACTGCATAAAGTGGAACTATTTTCTGTAGTGTATGAATATTTAATGGCATAAATGGGTAATGGGTTAAAAAAAGGTCGTCTGCATTTATTGCACAAATAAAACTTTAGATAAATTGACAAATGTTATATGTAGAAATTAGAATTAGGTAAATTGACAAATGTCAAATGTAGAAATTAGAGTTAGGTAAATTGACTAACGTCATATGTAGACACACCCAGACACCCCTAGACATCCACAGACACCCCAGACACACCTAGACACACCTAGACACCCCTAGACACTCCTAAACACTCCTAGACACCCCTAGACATCACCAGACACCCCAAGACACCCATAGACAACACCGGACACCCATAGACACCCCTAGACACCCCTAGATACTCCTAGACACCCAATACACCCCTAGACACACCTAGACACCCCTATACACTCCTAGACATCCCCAAACACGCATAGACACCCCTAGACACACCCAGACACCCCAAGACATCAACAGACACCCCTAGACACTTTAGACATCCCCAGACACCCCTAGACACCCCTAGACATCCCCAGACACCCCTAGACACTCCTAGACACTCCTGGACCACCCTGACTTCCCAGACAACCCTAGACACCCCTAGACACCCCTTGACACTCCTAGACACCCCTTGACACTCATAGACACCCCTAGACACCTCAGAAACCAATAGACATGCCCAGACACCCCTAGACACCCCAGATACCCCAGACACGCCAGACACTCCTAGACACCCCAGACACCTCTAGACACCCCAGACACCTCTAGACACCCTAGACACTCCTAGATACTCCTAGACACCCCCAGACACCCAAGACACCCCTAGACACACCTAGACACCCCTAGACATCCCAAGACACCCCAAGACACCCCTAGACACCCCTAGACACCCTCAGACACCCCAGACACCCCTAGACACCCCAGACACCCATATACACCCATAGACACTCCGTGACACTCCTAGACATCCCCAGACACCCCCAAACACCCCTAGACATCCCCTGACACACCTATACACCCTAGACACTCCTAGACACTCATTGACACCCCTAGACATCCCCAGACATTATTTCATTCATTCATTTATATATTCACTCGTTCATTCATTAATCCATTCATTCATTCATTCATTCAATCATTCATGCATCCATTCATTCATTTATTCATTATTTTGTCTTTCTTATGTGTTCAGTCATTCGTGTATGTTTAGTTATAATCTTGTTTTTGTTATGCATATGTGTCTGTATGTTGTCTTGTTTATTTCGTTCTCACATTTTCATCATGTATGGTGGCAAAATAAAAGCAAACAAACACCTAGACAGCCCTAGACATCCCAAGACACACCAAGACACCCCTAGACACACCCAGACACCCCTATACATCTCCAGACACCCCCAGACACCCTTAGACACCCCAAACACCCCTAGACATCCCCAGACACCCCTAGACACTCCTAGTCACTCCTATACACAACTAGCCATCCCCAGACAACCCAGAAACCCCAGACACACCTAGACAACCCTAGACACTCCTAAACACGCCTAGACACCCCTAGACATCCCCACACACCCCAGACACCCCTAGACAACCCCAGACACCCACATACACCCTTAGACACCCCTAGATACCCCTAGACACCCCAGACACCACAAGACACACCTAGACAACCCTATACACTCCAAGACACTCCTAGACACCCCTAGACATCCACAGACACCCCAGACACCCCTAGACACACCCATACATCCCTAGACAACCCCAGACACCCACATACACCCTTAGACACCCCTATATACCCCTAGACACCCCAGACACAACTAGACACACCTAGACACCCCTAGACACACCAAGACATCCCTAGACATCCCCAGACATCCCCAGACACCCCTAGACACTCCTGGTCACTCCTATACACAACTAGACATCCCCAGACAACCCAGACACCACTAGACATCCCCAGACACCCCTTGACATCCCCAGACACCCCTAGACACTCGTAAACAGCTCTAAACACCCTTAGACACTCCTAGACACTCCTAGACACCCCCAGACACCCCTAGACAACCCCAGACACCCACATACACCCTTAGACACCCCTAGATACCCCTAGACACCCCAGACACCACTAGACAAACCTAGACACCCCTAGACACTCCTAGACACCCCTTGACACACGTAGAGGGCTCTAGACACCCTTAGACACTCCTAGACACTCCTAGACATCCCCAGACACCCCTAGACAACCCCAGACACCCCCAGACACCCCTAGACACCCCTAGATACTCCTAGACACCCCAGACAACCCTAAACATCCCGAGACACCCCAATATACCCCTAGACACACCCAGACACCCCTAGACATCCCCATACACCCCTAGACACCCCCAGACACTCCTAGACACCCCTAGACACCCTAGACACCCCAGACATCCCAGACACGTCTAGACACCCCTCAACACCCCTAGACACTCCTAGACACCCCTAGACACCCCAGACACGCCAGACACGTCTAGACACCCAGAGACACCCCTAGACACCCCTAGATACTCCTAGACAGCCATAGACACCCCTAGACACCCCTAGATACTCCTAGACATCCCCAGACACTCATAGTCACTCCTATACACAACTAGACATCCCAAGACAACCCAGACACCCCAGACACACCTAGACAACCCTAGACACTCCTAAACACTCCTAGACACCCCTAGACATCCCCACACACCCCCAGACACCCCTAGACAGCCCCAGACACCCACAGACACCCTTAGACACCCCTAGATACCCCTAGACACCCCAGACACAACAAGACAAACCTAGACACCCCTATACACTCCAAGACACTCCTGGACACCCCTAGACATCCCCAGACACCCCAGACACCTCTAGACACACCCATACATCCCTAGACAACCCCAGACACCCACATACACACTTAGACACCCCTATATACCCCTAGAGACCCCAGACACCCCTAGACACATCAAGACATCCCTAGACATCCCCAGACATCCCCAGACACCCCTAGACACTCGTAGACAGCTCTTAACACCCTTAGACACTCCTAGACACTCCTAGACACCCCCAGACACCCCAGACAACCCCAGACACCCACATACACCCTTAGACACCCCTAGATACCCCTAGACACCCCAGACACCACTAGACAAACCTAGACACCCCTAGACACTCCTAGACACCCCTTGACACACGTAGAGGGCTCTAGACACCCTTAGACACTCCTAGACACTCCTAGACATCCCCAGACACCCCTAGACAACCCCAGACACCCCCAGACACCCCTAGACACCCCTAGATACTCCTAGACACCCCAGACAACCCTAAACATCCCGAGACACCCCAATATACCCCTAGACACACCCAGACACCCCTAGACATCCCCATACACCCCTAGACACCCCCAGACACTCCTAGACACCCCTAGACACCCTAGACACCCTAGACATCCCAGACACGTCTAGACACCCCTCAACACCCCTAGACACTCCTAGACACCCCTAGACACCCCAGACACGCCAGACACGTCTAGACACCCCTAGACACACCTAGACATCCCCAGACATCCCAGACACCCCTAGATACTCCTAGACACCCAGAGACACCCCTAGACATCCCCAGACATCCCCAGACACCCCTAGATACTCCTAGACACCCAGAGACACCCCTAGACACCCCTAGATACTCCTAGACAGCCATAGACACCCCTAGACACCCCTAGATACTCCTAGACATCCCCAGACACTCCTAGTCACTCCTATACACAACTAGACATCCCAAGACAACCCAGACACCCCAGACACACCTAGACAACCCTAGACACTCCTAAACACTCCTAGACACCCCTAGACATCCCCACACACCCCCAGACACCCCTAGACAGCCCCAGACACCCACAGACACCCTTAGACACCCCTAGATACCCCTAGACACCCCAGACACAACAAGACAAACCTAGACACCCCTATACACTCCAAGACACTCCTAGACACCCCTAGACATCTCCAGACACCCCAGACACCCCTAGACACACCCATACATCCCTAGACAACCCCAGACACCCACATACACACTTAGACACCCCTATATACCCCTAGAGACCCCAGACACAACTAGACACACCTAGACACCCCTAGACACACCAAGACATCCCTTGACATCCCCAGACATCCCCAGACACCCCTAGACACTCCTAGTCACTCCTATACACAACTAGACATCCCCAGACAACCCAGACACCCCTAGACATCCCCAGACACCCCTTGACATCCCCAGACACCCCTAGACACTCGTGGACAGCTCTAAACACCATTAGACACTCCTAGACACTCCTAGACACCCCCAGACACCCCTAGACAATCCCAGACACCCACATACACCCTTAGACACCCCTAGATACCCCTAGACACCCCAGACACTACTAGACAAACCTAGACACCCCTAGACACTCCTAGACACCCCTTGACACACGTAGAGGGCTCTAGACACCCTTAGACACTCCTAGACACTCCTAGACATCCCCAGACACCCCTAGACAACCCCAGACACCCACAGTCACCCCTAGACACCCCTAGATACTCCTAGACACCCAAGACAACCCTAAACATCCCGAGACACCCCAATATACCCCTAGACATCCCCACACACCCTTAGACACCCCCAGACACTCCTAGACACCCCTAGACACCCTAGACACCCCAGAAATCCCAGACACGTCTAGACACCCCTCGACACCCCTAGACACTCCTAGACACCCCTAGACACCCAAGACACGCCAGACACGTCTAGATACCCCTAGACACCCCTAGACATCCCCAGACATCCCAGACACCCCTAGATACTCCTAGACACCCAGAGACACCCCTAGACATCCCCATACATCCCAGACACCCCTAGATACTCCTAGACACCCAGAGATACCCCTAGACACCCCTAGATACTCCTAGACAGCCATAGACACCCCTAGACACCCCTAGATACTCCTAGACATCCCCAGACAGTCCTAGACACTCCTTGACACCCCTAGACTCCCCAGATAACCCTAGACACCCCAAGACACTCCTAGACACCCCTTGACACTCGTAGACACCCCTAGACACCCACAGACACCCCTAGACACCCCTAGATACTCCCAGACACCCAGACACTCCTAGACACTCCTAGACACCCCTAGACATCCCCAGACACACCCAGACACCCCTAGACATCCCCAGACACCCCTAGACACTCCTTGACACCCCTAGACTCCCCAGATAACCCTAGACACCCCTAGACACCCCTAGACACTCCTAGACATCCCTTGACACTCGTAGACACCCCTAGACACCTCAGAAACCCATAGACATCCCCAGACACCCCTAGACACCCCTATACACCCCAGACACCCTAGACACCTCTAGAGACCCCTAGACACCCCTAGACACTCCTAGACACTCCTAGACACCCCTAGACATCCCCAGACACCCCTAGACACTCCTAGTCACTCCTATACACCACTAGATATCCCCAGACAACCCAGACACCCCTAGACCCCTATACATCCCAAGACACCCCTAGACACCCCTAGACACATCCAGACACCCCTAGACACCCCTTGACACTCGTAGACAGCTCTAGACAGCCTTAGACACTCCTAGACACTTCCTAGACACCCCAGACACCCCTAGACAACCCCAGACACCCACAAACACCCCTAGACACACCTAGATACTCCTAGACACCCCAGACACCACTAGACACACCTAGACACCCCCAGACACCCCTATACACACCCAGACTACCCTAGACATCCCCAGACACCCATAGACACCCATAGACACTCCTAGACACACCTAGACACCCCTAGACACTTAGACACTCCTAGACATCCCCAGACACCCCAGACACCCATAGACACACCTAGACACCCCTAGACATCCCCAGACACCCCCATACACCCCTAGACTCACCCAGACACCCCTAGACATCCCCAGACACACCTAGACACCCCTAGACACCCCAGACACCTCAGACACCCCTAAACACCCCCAGACACCCATAGACACCCATAGACACCCATAGACACTCCTAGACACCCCTAGACATCCTCAGACACCCCAGACACCCTTAGACACCCTCAAACACCCCTAGACATCCCCAGACACCCCTAGACACTCCTAGTCACTCCTATACACAACTAGACATCCCCAGACAACCCAAACACCCCTAGACATCCCCAGACACCCCTAGACACCCCTAGACACATCAAGACACCCCATAGACACCCCTAGAAACTCCTGGACACCCCTTGACACTCGTAGACAGCTCTAGACATCCATATACATCCCCTAGACACTCCTAGACACTCCTTGACACCCCAGACTCCCCCGACAAACCTAGACACCCCTAGACACCCCTTGACACCCTCAAACACCTCCAGAATCCATCAACGTATGGATACCAAATACATTTAAATAAAATGATAAAATCAGTGCCTTAGGCGAGATTTGAATATTTTAATTATATGGGAAGAAATATTTAATGATCCCATCAAATCAGAAATTTATGCGTGAAACCTGAAAGAAGGCTGAATAAATGACACCTTCTAGCAGGAAACACACATACAAATCATGTGCTAAATAGCTCAAATGCAACACTGAGTGGAAATCAAAAAACCAGAACACTGCGTGTAACATAGGGAACAAATCAAACTAGTACAGAACCCAATAAATAGATACGAAAGACTCAAGCAGGAAACGTAACACAAACAATACACCCACCTCTCAAGCAGAACACACACACACACAGTCATACCACAACAAACACACACACACACACACACACACACGCAATACCATTCCTTCATCTACACACTAAATAGAAAACAACACGCAAGACAAACATAAAGCAAAGTGAATATAGGAGCCCGCCTTGGTACGGTCAGTAGCAATCAATAATTAACCATAAATTATTTAATTATTAACAACCACTGGGGGGTTAAACCTGGGTTTAGGGGCGCCCAACCTCACACTTATCTCCTATATTCACCTATAAAGACAAACAGTGTACATAAAATATAAACCCTGTTCCACAACCTCACAATCAAAAAGACCGCCAGCACAGTAAGTAAATACATGTAAAACATTTAGCAAAAATTCTATGACAAGATCATTAGTAACATGGGAAAGAATTAAACATTCAAGCCCGTGTTAAAAATAACCCACTATGGCAACGGTCAAATTGTACTCAAGCGACTAGTCTGTAGTTACGAGTAACTGTAAGACATGGAAGGGTCCAGGGTACGACAGAGAGGGAGAGAAAAAACAAAGCACGAAAATCCGACATAACTCTCCCGGTTAAGGACGGCTTTAAAGATACATCATCATGTAGTGCTAAGCCCTGTCTGTCGTCGCATAACCAAAGAGGAAAGCATAGTTATCAATTGTAGATTTATCGATAACCAAACGTGAAGTGCGCAGCAATATAGTTGGATCATAATCTTTTTTGAGGAAAAATCTAATACGTTTCACAAACAGGCTTTGAAAATGTATATGTCCAAGAATCTTACGAAGTCTGTAAATCACATCACCATGAAACTCCGGATGTGAAATACCTTGCCGCAGAAAAGACTTTAAGTTACATTTATACTTGTTAATGAGAGGAAGATTTCTATAAAAGAATTTAGAAAATGTTTTACGAAGTTTATGAAATCTGTACCCCTGTTTAAGAAGCTTTTCAGTAATAGTTTTATTACGAATGTGGAAGTCCTCAACAGAGGTGCAGGCCCTAGCAAAGCGAATAAGTTGTGAAATATAAACCCCGTAAGATGTGGAACGGGGAACATCGCCATCTAGATGAGGATAATTTACAATACTAAAATCAAAATCATCTCGTTTATCGTAAATCTTAGAAGAAACAATTCCGTTATTTATAAAAAAGATCCAAATCTAAAAATGGTGCCGACAAATTTGACTCGTTTGTTTTATTAAGGCGTAGTTCTTTTGGGTAAATAAAAGGAAACAATGTATCAAAAAATGGGTTGTCTATATTAAAAATATCATCTAGATAGCGCGATGTATTGTTAAAGGCTTCGATCATATCTGCCTGTGTATCAGGTTAGAGACTAAGCATAAAGTCCCTCTCATAACAGTACAAAAATAGGTCTGCGACAAGGGGCGCACAGTTTGTACCCATAGGAATACCAATCACTTGGCGGTATATGGTACTCCCAAAACGTACATAAATATTATCCAGAAGAAATGTTAGTGATTCACAGACATCGGTGCAAGTCCACATAGTGTAATGCTTAACCGTGTCATTTGTAAAAAATGCACGATCAGTATTACACGCCAGAAATAGCTTCCTTTCTCTGGCAAAAGTCTTTTCAATAAGTTGTATAAGTTTAGCTTTTATTAGATTATGAGGTAAGGTAGTATATAGTGTTGAAAAGTCATACGTACTTATATTGCAAGCTTGGTATTTTCTATATTCAAGCTTCGCCAAAATTTCATTAGAGTTTTTGATAGACCAAAACAGATTAAGTCCAGAATTTTCGTAAGTCTTATCACAATACCTTTGACCATGTTCTTTGATTTTAATTAAAGACGATGTTAAAAGTTTGGAAAGCTTAGTAGTAGTACATGCACTTGAATTAGCAATAAAACGAGACTTATAAGGTGTTTTGTGGAGTTTTGGTATCCAGTACATTGTAGGAAGTTTGTGACATGTAATGTTGACATCAGCTTTTAATTGTTTACATGTATCAAGATGATCAGATACTACATTACGCTCCGTTAAATTGGTAGATATATAGGAATTGGTATTCACAAGTTCCTGGTTTAAAGTATCAACATAATGTAATCGTCATACAATTATCACATTATTGGATGCTTTGTCGGCAGGAACGAGTACATACTTGGAATGAAAGTCTTGTATGCCCTTCTTTAAGTGACGAATGTTAAATTTAGGTTTAGGTGGTAAAAGATGGTTATTGGATAAATAGAACGAAATCCGGATATCGATAATATCAAAAATTAATTCTTTCCATTTTGAAAGAGCGTCATTTTCAGCATGTTCTCTTCGGCACCAGTTGGTACTATAATTATTCAAAGCTTCCGAAATATGATTACGGCAAGTATCGAAATCAATTAAGGCAGGTAATCTAAATTTAGGTCCCTTACTCAAAAGCGCTCTGATGCGTTTATCTTTAATGATATCAAAATTGCCTGTTATTATATGACCCACTGGGGCGTAACAGAATTTAGAAGAGGTACAATCTCATGTAGCAACCCCATATGAGTGAGAATGGTCAACGGACCAAACTCAACAGGTAAAAAACGGCAATCAAGTCGTGGTCCACAACCCCCGCCCCCAGCACCATAACCAAACAAACCCCCCAGAACCCCTCAGAACCCCTTCCCTATGAGTCTCTTTGTTGCAGGCAGTGACTTCACAACAACGTACCATTTCCGACAAAGTGTAAACTTTAAAGATGAGCCTACTAGCAAACAAGAGCAGCAAGACATAACCAGTATCCAGGCATGTGTGGCGCTCGGACTGAAGGCCACTGGGGTGCACGACTGAACATGGGGTGGTATGAATACCACCTTATGGTCGGTCAAGCGCCCTGTGACTGATGGGAACGGATCGAGCGATACACAGGCCAACAGGATCCGGAACCATGGTACCCAAAGTCAAAAGGGGGGTTGCACGCGGACGCCTGGACGGCCGAATCTGAGCAAGGCTCGGGAATAGCCTGAAAGGTTGCCGGTATGAGCCCCTATTCGGATAAGGTGCATCATGGATCTGTTAACAGCCAACCACTGGGAACCAGAAACAACAACACCCCCTGGAAAAGACAGCATTTCCTCCTTCCCGACGACCAGCGGCAACAAAAGGCCCTTCTCAGGGCCACCACTGCAAAGTCCATTCAACAATAGGCATGATGCTGACCATTGTCCCAATCCTGAGACAATGGGATGACGCATCTGATAAAGCTAGACACCTCTAGACACTCCTAGACACCCTTGACACTCGTAGACACCCCTAGACACCTCAGAAACCCTTAGACATCCCAAGACACCCCTAGACACCCCTAGACACCCCTAGACACCCCAGACATCCTAGACACCTCTAGACACCCTTAGACACCCCTAGACACTCCTAGACACTCCTAGACACCCCCAGACACCCCAGACACCTCTAGACACCCCAGACACCTCTAGACACCCTAGACACCCATAGACACTCATAGACACTCCTACACACACCCAGACACCCACGACACCCCTAGACACACCTAGACACCCCTAGACATCCCAATACACCCCAAGACATCCCTAGACACACCAGACACCCCTAGACACCCCTAGACACCACTAGACACGCCTAGACAACCCTTGACATTCGTAGCCACCCCAGACACCCCATATACCCCTAGACACCCCAAGACACCCCTAGATACACCCAGACACCCCTAAACATCCCCATACACCCAAGACACCCCTAGACACACCTAGACACCCCTAGACACTCCTAGACACTCCTCGACACCCCTAGACATCCCCAGACACCCATAGACACGCATAGACACCCATAGACACTCCTAGACACCCATAGACATCCCCATACACCCCAGACACCCCAAACACCCATAGACACACCCAGACACCCCTAGACATCCCCAGTCACTCCTAGACATCCCTAGACACCCTAGACATCCCCAGACACCCCTAGACACCCTAGACATCCATAGACACCCCTAGACACTCCTAGACACTCCTTGACACACCCAGACTTCCCAGACAACCCTAGACACCCCTAGACACCCCTAGACACTCCTAGACACCCTTTGACACTCAAAGACACCCCTAGACACCTAAGAAACCCATAGACATCCCCAGACACCCCTAGACACCCCTAGACACCCCCAGATACCCCAGACACGCCAGACACTCTATGGGTGTCTAGGGGTGTCTAGACGTGTCTGGGGTGTCTAGGGGTGTCTAGGAGTGTCTGTGGTGTCTTGGAGTGTCTGGGGATGTCTAGGAGTGTCTAGGGGTGGCTAGACGTGTCTGGGGTGTCTAGAGGTGTCTGGAAGTGTCTAGAGGTGTCTGGGGGTGTCTAGGGGTGTCTAGGGGTGTCTAGACGTGTATGGGGTGTCTGAGGGTGTCGAGGGGTGTCTAGGGGTGTCTAGACGTGTTTAGGGGTGTCTATGAGTGTCTGGGGTATCTAGGAGTGTCTAGACGTGTCTGGGGTTGTCTAGGGTTGTCTAGGGGTGTCTAGGGGTGTCTAGACGTGTCTAGGGTGTCTAGGAGTGTCTGGGGTGTCTAGGGGTGTCTATACGTGTCTAGAGGTGTCTAGGAGTGTATGGGGGTGTCTAGGGGTGTCTAGGACTGTCTAGGGATGTCTAGGGGTGTCTAGACGTGTCTGGGGTGTCTAGAGGTGTATGGGGTGTCTGGGTGTGTCTAGGGGTGTCTAGGGGTCTCTAGACGTGTCTGGGATGTCTGGGGTGTCTAGGGGTGTCTATGGGTGTCTGGGGGTGTCTAGGGGTTTCTAGACGTATCTATAGGTGTCTAGGAGTGTCTTGGGGTGTCTAGGGGTGTCCAGACGTGTCTGGGGTGTCTGGGGGTGTCTAGGGGTGTCTAGGAGTGTGTAGGGATGTCTAGGGGTGTCTAGACGTGTCTTGGGTGTCTGGGGTGTCTAGGAGTGTCTAGGGTGTCTAGACGTGCCTGGGGTATCTGGGGTGTCTAGGGGTGTCTAAGAGTGTCTAGGGGTGTCTAGGGGTGTCTAGACGTGTCTGTGGTGTCTAGAGGTGTATGGGGCTGTCTAGGGGCGTCTAGGAGTGTCTGGGGTGTCTAGGGGTGTCTAGCAGTGTCTGGGGTGTCTAGGAGTGGCTAGGGGTGGCTAGACGTGTCTGGGGGTGTCTAGAGGTGTCTGGGGGTGTCTAGAGTTGTCTGGGGTGTCTAGGGGTGTCTAGACGTGTCTGGGGTGTCTTGGGGTGTCTAGGGGTGTCTAGGGGTGTCTAGACGTGTCTAGGGGTGTCTAGGAGTGTCTGTGTGTCTAGGGGTGTCATGGGGTGTCTAGACGTGTCTAGGAGTGTCTGGGGTGTCTAGGGGTGTCTAGACGTGTCTGGGGTGTCTGGGGGTGTCTAGGAGTGTTTGGGGTGTCTAGGGGTGTCTAGGGGTGTCTAGGAGTGTATGGGGGTGTCTAGTGGTGTCTAGACGTGTCTGGGGTGTCTAAAGGTGTCTGGGGTGTCTGGGGGTGTCTAGGGGTGTTTAGGGGTCTCTAGACGTGTCTCGGGTGTCTGGTGGTGTCTAGGGGTGTCTAGGAGTGTCTGGGGTGTCTAGGGGTGTCTAGACGTGTTTATAGGTGTCTAGGAGTGTCTTGGGGTGTCTAGGGGTGTCTAGACGTGTCTGGGGTGTCTGGGGGTGTCTAGGGGTGTCTAGGAGTGTCTGAGGGTAGTCCATCAAAGGACTGAGGAAAAGTCCTTAAACAAAACAGAATATTTTTACTTTATTTTTAAAACAAAAACACATACGTTATTTAATTCTAACCACTGGTAATCCATTCTAGTACAATGTATACAAAGTACAGTGGAGAAAACGTTTTTCTCTCCCAATAAACGCGTTTACTCTAAAACTATTATTTCCATTTTAAACAGTTTGGAGCCAGATAAGACGCCGGATAACCTGATCATACTTCAAACTGTTTGCCACTCATATTAGAATGAATAGTTAGACTTATCAAAATGTTGTCATTTTCTCCATTTTAGTGTGTTGCGTTTGCGTTGCGTTGGCGTTTAAACGGGGAAGACTAACGTTTTCTCCACTGTAAGAAATCCCTGTATTTCCCCAACTACAGTGGCGAAGACGTTATTCTTACCCAAAAAACGCGTTTACGCTAAAACGTTTATTTTCGTTGCAAACAGTTTGGAGCCAGAACAGACGCCGGAGTAACCCGGAGTCTGACCAGGCTCCGAACTGCTTGCCACTTAGATTATTATGAATTGTCAGAATTGGCAAAACTTGTACTTTTCTACATTTTATTGCGATGCGTGTGTGTTTCGTTTGCGTTTAAACGGGAAAGAATAACATTTTCTCCACTGTTTAAGATTCTATACCATAAATATTGCCACATTGCAACTACAGTGTTCCTTCCCTTCAACGACAATAATTGGGAGACAGAAAGTGTGTGCTTTGCTCGGATGGAGTCGTTATAGGGAGTGCAATTGGCTAATATTTTCAAACAGCTTGAATCCAGATCAGAGGCCGCGTAACGCGGCCTCTGATCTGGATTCAAGCTGTTTGTCACTCGTCATTAAGTTTTTCTGTCAAAAAATATCCACTAATAGATAACTTTGAGAAAAAACAACAGACGACAATTTTAAGCAGACAATATTGCAGCAGTAAAGCGAACGATATGATTATCCTGTAACTTCTTTAAATACAATTGTGCATTACTAATGTTCATAATGAATTAATTCAAGGACATAACTGTCATGTTTAGGGAACTGCGACAATGGGTCGTTGTAAGGAGGAATCTTGGTTGGGATGGCCGTTATAGAGAGGGATCACTGTATATTGATATAACAATAACATGTACTCTCCAACTGCAATATAGAAGCCGTTATTCTTTCCCGTCTCAACGATATAAACCGTAAATGCAGTGCAATTCGATGTTGAAAAGAACATTTTTTGCGATTATCATGACAATTTATCGAGATATGAGTAGCACTAAGTTTTAGCCTGACCAGACGCCGAGTTTCTTCGAGTATGACATGGTTCAAAACTGTTTGAAAACTGCCAATTATATTTTCTAGTATACGTGAAAATAATAATAATGACCGGTTACAATTAACCGATTGCCTTGATTTTGATCACGATAAAACTATAACCGGGACAATAGAATTACATGTTTATTGAACGATTTCGATTAAATCGGGATTTAAATATATAAATCGGGAACTCGATATTGACCGATTAACCTTACATGTACTTTATTAATTTAAATTGGGATATAAAGAGAAATTGTGAAACTAATATACATGTATTGATCGACAACGATTAACTCATTTCCCTTATTTAAATCGGGACAATTAATATCTAAATCAGGAAATCGAGAAATCGAGAATCTTAACAACGTGGTAAACTGGTAAAATACTACATACATGTATATACATACTGTATACATAAGGTGAGCTCCCCAAACTGCTGTCTGCAATTCCATCAATGTTGAATAGAATAAAGAGAGACCTATAGCCATAGAGTATATTGGCATATTAAAACAAATAAAGACATTTCCTGTCTAGTCAGTTCCCATGCAAAACATACAGTGGAGAAAACGTTATTATTTCTCAATAAATGCGTTTACGCTAAAACTATTATTTCTATTGCAAACGGTTTGGAGCCAGATCAGACGCCGGGTCTGGCTCCAAACTGTTTGCAACCAAGATAAACATGAATTATCAGAGTTGTCAAAAAATGCACTTTTCTACGTTTTAGTGTTTTGCGTTTAAACGGGATAGAATAACGTATTCCCCACTGTTTATATGCGTCTTGTGCACATATACATGTACATGTTTTACCTTAAGCAAAGAACCACTGAAGCATCTGACGTGAGGCCCGTTTCTTATATTTGATAGTTATGTTACATGTAGAAAAATCACCCAATAAAAAAGCTCCTGAGTATGAGTATGTTAGCGCCTTTCTTGGGAGAGTGATATGGCTATGCCATGCTTTTATGTTATTTTCACGCTTAACGATAACAATGGGGTGGGTGGGTGGGTGTAAATCAAAGGACTGAGGAAAAGTCTTTAAGACAGACAGCGCTGAGTTCAGTAAAGAAATCGATGGCCGTCGTTGGCCATCGATTGCGAGTTTGCTACATGTCTGAAATAAAGTGGAGAAAACGTTATCCTTCCGTTCAAACGCAAACACATTGCCATTAAATATAGAACAGGACTTTATTTTCACAATTCTGACTTTCAGAGTGGCAATCAGTTTGGATCCTGATCAGACGCCGGGTTGTTCGGCGTCTGATCTGGCTCCAAATTGTTTGCAATGTAAATAATAGTTTAAACGTTTTGAAAGAATACGATTTCTCTACATTACTCTGCACGCTGCACACGGGGAACAAACTGCGTACTTAAACAGATACAGTGGTAACTAAACACGCTACAGGCCTGAATTCTGCAAACGGTTTGGACCCTGATCAGGCGTCGCGGAACCAGGAACAAAACTGTTTGACAGTCATGGAATTTTTTAAATCAAAATCTCATACAATTTCAAATTTTCTAAGTAAATGCAGACGAAATATTTGAGAAGACAAACATATAACAGCGACATAAAGGATAAAAGGCGACGTAGGCAAACAGTGCATACTTTCAGGGCTGTCCTTTCTCCGGATTTTCCCTAAATCTTCGGATTTTTTTCTAGAACGTGGTAGCTTAAAGCATGATGAAATTAAAGCAGAATGCGCCATAAGGCGCGTTCTGCTTTACTTCCAGCCTGCTGTATGTAGTCACTTGTCAACAAAACTAGAAACAGGCTATGGAGTAAAGATACGATTCGTAAATTCGCACTTGAAAAATGCAAATTTGGAAATCTTAGGATTTTTAATGTCAACCTATGGCAGCCCTCTACTGTAATCATACGCCGCATTATGCGGCGTCTGATCAGAGTCTCCTCTGTTTGCAAACAAGAAATACTATCAAAAATAAAATAAAAAAACAGGTAAACCTTCAATAGAATTATCCAACAAAACAGTATGGCAGAATCAATTTTGTATAAAAAGGTTACGGGAAAGAATAATGTCTTCTCCTCAGTATGTTCTAAACTAAGGTTCTAGTGCGCGCTATGGATAAGTTAACGAAACCGGAACATGGAACTACTTTATATAATCAGCTCACAACATCAAACAGTAATTCTACAATCTCACTGTTACAAAACATTTAATAATATCAACATCAATATTATTGCATTGAGAATATAATAAAACGACCCGTGATCAAAAACAAATTTGATGTACAATATCGATAAATCGGCGAACATCGGATGTTTCCGTAAGATACGGAATCACCCGAGCTGTACCGATTGAGAGTACTTTTGTGCAGTATGGTAGATTTCTTAAGCAGTCTGCCAGGTAATTTTGCAAATATTAAAATGTATGTTAGTCTATTTGCCTATTTTATGACCATTCACGTATGCCTAAAACTACATGGCAAAGCACAAACAGTTTGGATATACAGTGAAACCTCTCTATTACGACCACTAAATTGTGTTAAATATTAATAGTTTAAGACAGGTGACTGCTTAAAGCAATGTGAAAGTGAAACAGAAAGCTCCTATAGGAGCTTTCTGTTTCACTTTCACATTGCTTTAAGCTGTCACCTGTATTTTATACAGACAATTAGCCTTCTTTTTAGTGGTTGTAATAGAGAAGTTCTACAGCCGTCGAGAACGGTAGAAGTTTTTATTTGTTCCCATTGAACGCGTTTGCGTTAAAAATATTATTCTAAACGCAAACTGGTTCGAGCCTGATCTGATGCCGGGTAACCCGGCATCAAATCAGGCTCCAATCTATTTACCGCTCGGATTTACATGAGAAAGTCATAAGTGCGATGCGATTGCGTTCGCCACTGCAATACCTTTTGTCTGTTTTTGACTCAACATAGTTTACTTTCGTACTCTCAATTATCGAAATATGCTTCGATACAAAGCGAGCAAAAAGAAGACATACACACTGTGCAGCTTAGAAATTGCATCTAAAAATGTTCGATCTGAATGAAACCAAGACCCATGGTACTTAAGCGATTAGGGTTGGTATTGCATTGTTCTCAATCTTTTGATTGGTCAGATGTGAGAAGAACGAGGTTGAGATCATTCGCAATATTTTGATTGGTCAGACTTGAGAATTCTGCTTACATTCGACCAATCAGCAAATGTGTGAGTATGGTCTCAGATTCATCTCAAACGTTTTACAACCATCGACCCAGAAACATTTGAAGAGTATTAAAGCACATGTACTGTCCCTAGGAACACTGTTCCTTCGCCTGAGGTAGTCAGTTAACCTCGCACGTTTGTATCGTGAAAAGACTACGTCATCAATCGATCCGTATCTTCGGAGATTCTCGGCTGTCTGCAATTCATCAACGAAAATAACCGAATTTGCCATTTATTTCAGCATTCGTCTTTCTACATTCACACTATAATGATAAATGCTCAAGTTCGTGTTACAATCGTAGTTTTACAGCTGCCGGAGTTTGTCGGATTTCCCCGGAGTTAGCCGGAGTTTGTCGACAGTGTTCGGAGTCTCTATTTTGCCTCCGATAAGGAAAGTTTGTGTGTGTTCTTGAACTCGTTTGTTCAGTCGTTAGTTATCGGATTTCAGGCATCGTCACATTGCAAGTCTCCGATTACGATCGTGGCACTAATTTCACGTGTACGCCATTCGCAGGTACAATGACTGGTCGAAGTGCATGCTTGATCGGAATCTGAAAGAAAAATAGTTCCGATATAGTTACGATACGCAAGATTGTTTTCTGCAAAATCGTTTCAAAGTTAGATATAAGGCAGTATAACATACGTTATTTCAAAACAAGTGGCAAAAAGTTTATATCCTGATCAACACTTTTTGCGAATGCGCTTTATGACGTCATTGAGAGTGAAAAGATTGACTTTGGTTACCCGGGTTTTCTGGTCAAGAAAATCACTGTGCGAAAATGACAGCACATTTGGGGTAAACCAGTTATATAAATTTAAATAAATTGATTTGCATCAATCGGATTATTTCGTCTTTTTCCGTAAGGTCCGAAAGAAGTCGGAATTGACCGATTGATTCGATGTTACTATACTCAGGACGACTTCACTTGGAACTATATTCCGGTCTATAGTGACTATAGATCCAACTGAACAACTGTTGGTTCGACTAAAGTAACGTCATTTGACCTGTAGACCTAACGCATACTGATACAGTGGAGAATCTGTTATTCTTTCCCGTTTAAACACAAACGTACGCAAACGCAAAACACTAAAACGTAGAAAAGAACAACTTTTGGACAATTCTGATAATTCTTGTTTATCTTTGTGGCAAACAGTTCGGAGCCTGATCAGACGCCGGGTTACCCGACGTCTGATCTGGCTCCAAACTGTTTGCACTGCAAATAATAGTTTTAGCGTAAACGCGTTTATTGGGAAAGAAAAACAGAATCTCCACTGTAATTCTCAGTTTACATTGGAAAAACAAACGGTGTTTCATTGCCTTAATGCGCATGCGCCATCGCAATTTGCCTGACTAAAGATTCGAGCTATAGTTCAGAGTGAAGTAGACCTATACCGTACCTCTGTGGTTGCTGTCGTTTCCAGTCTATATCGATTCAGGATGTTTACAACCGCCAGTTTCACGACAGTGTCGGCGATTTTCTGTCCGGGGCACATACGAGGTCCAAGACCATAAGGTATATATGAGAACTGCGGTCGCTCCACTTCCCGTGAAAACCTGTAGAATAACAAAGGGGAATAACTTGTGAATGTCAGATGAATTGTAAGCTACATGTACCAGTGAGAAAATAAATTAGATGACTTACATTAATTAAGTGGAGCAACTTTACAATCAGCCCGCCACCAAAAATGCAATTTTTATGGTCAGGTTAATGTCACAAGAAATTGCCAGATTAATGTTACAATAAATGGCCTGGTTTAATGTCACAGTAGATGGCCAGTTAATTTCTACGAAAATGCCAAAAAGACCTGCGGACATATTGTAAAGTTTACCCTAACCCGAAGTTCCTAACCCTGGGTTTTGGTGGTGGACTAATTGTAAACCCTAGCCAATTAAATTAAGATTAGTTGAGGTAAATGAAAAATTAGATGGATGCTAAAGCGAATAAGGAAGATGAATAGAAGGATAATACGAAAAAAGAGAACAGTATTATCTCGAAAACGCGAACAGCTACCTCACTCAATTCAATTTTTTTTTCAATTTCCTTTATTACACTCAGTTCATGATATACATGAATACATGAGGAAAACGTTATACATTGTATATACATAGACAAAACATACATATTGACAAACAATTAATTTTGTGTATTATCAGTTAGTTAAATTTTAGAAGATTATTTACTATTAGATTCCGGGAGAGATACGGGTATAATTAACAGAATGTTTAAGTTAGCAAAACATACTGGGAAAGCCAGACATTTTCAGTTACCATTATGTAGAAATGAAAATTATAAGGATATTTAACAGCACTTTTACTTAAGGACATGTATAACAATAGTTTGTAATATAATTACACACGTTCCCAAACACAAAATGCGTATAATACATGTTAATGTATCATAGATGAATGAACGAATATGAGTGACTGCATGAATGGCCGAGTGAATGAGTGAATGATTCAAATAAACACTCAGTCATTCAACCAATCAATCAGTAAGTCAACCAATCAACCAATCAATCAATAAATAAAGTTATGAGGAAAAAGATGACAGAATCAAAACACAAAATATGAAGGCCCTGTTGTACTACGGTGGATAAGACGTCACTATTTGCCAGTAAAAGTGTTTACGCTTAGATTAAATTTAGTATTGCGAACAGTTTGGATCCAGATAAGACGTCGAGTAACCCGGCGTCTGATTAGGTTCCAAACTGCATGTCACTCAGATAAGATAATAGGTGGAACTGTTCAACATTATCGTTTTCTACATTTAATGAGATGCGTTTACCATTAAACGGGGAAGAGTAACGTCTCTTTCGCTGTATAATTTATTTGAACACTTTCACGCTTACATTGGACCTCTGTCGAGACGTACGGCAGAGAGCCAATATACGTGATCAGTGTGTAGTAGAGAAAAAATGAGACAACGTGGTTGATGGGGTATATACACTGCACGCATTAATTGAGCCTCTGTCGAAATGAAATACAGAGATTCAATCTGCGTGAGTAATATAAGTGTGAGAGATGGTAGGGAGATAGAGAGAAAGAGAGAGACACAGACAGACAGACATACAGACATACAGATAAGACATATAGACAGACAGGGAGAGAGATGAAAAATGGGAGAGACAAAGGCAAAAGAAAGACAGATAGTAAATGATGCATGCAAACATACAAATGGGCTATAAATAGGCTATTTAAAGTCAAACGTTGATTGATAAATTATAATCATTGACACAGTTTTAGATCTTCAAATAGGATGTTGATCCATTAAATCAGAAAACCGCCAGTACAGGACCAAAACAATGTAGTAAGTTCCTATAGGAACTCTCCATGTTATTTTAATCCCTCACACAGCATTGACTACATATAAAGCCTTTCACTTGTTAATCACATAGGTAATACAAAACATTAAGTCAGTATAAAACATTGAGGAGAAAAATGCAATAAACTTTAAAACAATTAACAACAGTATATTTGTCACACATCGACTATTTAAACATTTTCTGAAAATGGACAACTATGATTTTTACTAATTTGCACAATTTTAGGTATTCACTGGTGTTTCGTGTATTAATGAGTTTATCAAACACCACAATATTTGGTCTCCTATAGTATTTATCGTAAATGAATTGCTTACGTGAACAAGTAAAATGAGTGCATGTGAAAATATAATGAAACTCGTCCCCTATTTCTCCGTGACATAGAGGACATATTCTGTTTTCACGAGGTATATTTAACCATCTTCCAGTTTCTATTGGTAACTTGTGATTTCTAGTCCTGAATTGAATCATTTGTTTTAAGTAACAGGGTGGCGTTTTTAAAAGGTAAGTTTCAAATTCAAATTTGTGTTTTATCAATTTATAAGTGATACAGCTACTAGATTCATCGGTGGTTCGGAACCATTCACCGATATAAAGATCTTTAAGCTTTTGGTTGATTGCATTTTTTAACCATTTTGGATTAGGGAATATCTGTGTACGCCAAATGTCAATGAAGCCAGTGGAGGTAAGTATATTTCTGATATTATTTAGCCATGTAAAACGTTTAGTTTGAGTTCCTGGAGGACATACGTCATATTTGGACCTGAGGTAAGTATATACATTTTGTGCAAGGTTGTTTGAGCTTGATTGTATCAATTTCGACCAATATGAGATAATTCTTGTTTTGATATCAATCGATATCGGGAATACACCTGTTTCACCGTAGACAATACAATTAGGAGTTGAACTTTTTATATTCATAATGTGTTTTAGAAACTTTAACTGTACTCGCTCTATACATTCAATGTTGCCAAAGCCCCAAATTTCGCATCCGTATAGTAAGACCGGTTTGACTGTTTTATTAAAAATATCAATTTGCATATCAAGTGGTAAAGACAGTGGTCTAAGTTTTTTCAATAAACTGTACAATGCACGCGTTCCTTGGGCAGCGATGTGCCGTTTAGTCTGATAGAATGATCCAGATTTACAAAACAGTACACCTAGATATTTGTATTCTGTAACAACCTCCAAAGGTTGATCGTTAAAGGTGAAGTTAACTTGACCTGGTCGGCCTTTGGAGAAAACAACAACTTTTGACTTGGAAATATTTACTGTTAATCTCCAGAGATTGCAGTATTCTTCGTAAGCTTGAAGTGCATATCTGAGGTCATCTGCAGACTTGATTATTAATATTGTGTCATCCGCATATAAAAGAATAAACAACTTTAAAAATGTGTGTAAATTTGTATCGTCGTCTATGTTCTCAAGTGTTATCCCATTTATGTCCTCTTTGTTGTGGAGAAAATCATGTAAGTCATTCAGGTACAGAGAAAAAATTAGAGGTGATAAATTTTCACCCTGTCTGACTCCTATATTGCACGAGAAAAAGTTTGAGCACGTGCCATTTACCGTAACACACGATTTAATATCACCGTACATATTTTTGACCAGTGTAAAGAACCTGCCATTAATACCATACGATAAAAGCTTTTGCCAGAGGCCAGCTCTCCAAACAGTGTCGAATGCTTGCTTTAAATCGATAAAAGCGCAGAACAGTTTCTGTTTACTATTATGTAATAGTTGTATGAGCGAATGTAAAATAAAAATGTTGTCTGCTGTAGAAAATCCACTTCGAAAGCCTGCTTGATAATCGTTAATTATATTGTTACTTTCGACAAATTTTGTAAGTCTATTGTTTAATACGGACGTGAATAATTTACCTAAACAGCTAAGTAATGTGATTGGTCGGTAATTTTCAGCATTTGTAGGGTCACCTTTGTTTTTAAAAATAGGGTTAATAATTCCTGTTGTCCATGATTTTGGGATTATACCTCTTTCAAAAACTATATTGAACAGTTTAACAAGAACATGCTTCATGAGAGGGAAAGAGACCTTAATTTGTTCATTTACTATATGGTCTATGCCGAACGCTTTGTTATTTTTCAGCTTCTTGACTGCTGCTTCTATTTCTGCTAACGAAATTTCTATGTTTAAGATGTTGCTATTATCGTCATTTAAAAATATAGGGTCAATGTTGGGCTCTTCAGAATCCTCTACAGAATTATCATAATTTGTATTTTTATAGTGTTGATACAGATCATCTAGTGACGCTCGCACGTCTTGTTTTTTATTGCCATTTAAAGCCTTCCAATATAATCTTGGATCTGATGTTTTAAGTTTCCGTAGTTTTGCAATGTTTGATTGTTTAAAGTTGTTAAAGAAAGTTCGCATGACTGATTTATAATGTTTACTTTGCAGTTTTAGCTCACGTTTGTTTTGTGAAGTTTTGTGTATATTATATTGAGATTTTGCTTTATGAAACCGTTTTCGTGCCTGTTTACACTTATGACCATACCAAGTTTGAGGCTTTTGTGTATCGCTTTGATGGATCTTACATTTTTTTGACGTCCTGAAAATTTTATCTTTAAAGCTTTTTTCTGCAGAATTACAGAATATTTTACTTAAACATTGGACAGAGTTATCTAGTTCAGTTTGGCTTAAAGTGTCATTAGTCTCGAGCGCAGATAAACTTGAGTACATGTTATCAATTTCCTCTGCACTTATATTCTGTAAAAATACTTCTGCTTTTGATTTGTCCCAACGTGTGGGTTTAACTTCACATGTACTAGTACAACTGCACGCATAAACGTGATCACTTTTAATTCGCAAGCTAACGGGACAGTGAACGTCCGACAACATAGGGCAAAACGTATGTACATTCATTGAGTCTATAAATGGAAACAGATCAACATTGCATAGAAAATAATCGATTGTGCTGGTATCATTCGATGTAACAGTTCCAACTAAATCACCGACCCTCCGAGTACAGTGGTTATTTGCGTAACGCGTCGTCTGATAAGGATCCAAACTGTTTGACCGTCACTTCAATATTTCTTTAGTCAAAATACCTGATTATTAAATTGAACCATGTACTGTTTTGTGTCACTATCCCTTTCAAATTTTGCTTTAAGCAGAGAATGCGTAATGGTTATAGTGGAAGAGACGTTATTCTATCCCAATAAACGTGATTACGCTAAGACTATAACATGTATTTCGATTGCAAACAGTTTGGAGTCCATGCTTATAGAGCGTTTGAGTTGAGTCTGAAATCATTCTCATGCATTTGAATGGTCAGATTTGAGCACTGAGTCTCAAATCTGACCAATAAAATGCTTGAGAACGCACTCAGACTCAACTGTAACGCTTTATAAGCATGGAAACTTGACCCGCTCATGAAAATTGTTTGAAAGGTTTGTCTGTATTTACCTGTCGGGGTTGAAGTGTTCAGGGTTGGGGAATAACTCTGGGTCGTTATACATGGTGCAAGACATAACCCTGACCACCATGCCCTTCTTAAACTGAACACCCCGCACCGTACAGTCAGCTGTACACGTTCGACCAATCCTGAAGAGATGAATCAAACAATAAAAACAACCATCAACAGCATCATCATCATCATCATCATCATCATCATCATCATCATCATAGTCGGCGTCGTCATAATCATCTACAGTGGAGAAAACGTCATTCTTTCCCGTTTAAGCGCAAACGAAATGCAAACGCATTTCACTTAAATGAAGAAAAGTAAAACATTTTGACAATTTTTATTATTCATTTTTGTCTGATTGGGCAAACAGTTTGAAGCCTGATCAGACGCCGGGTAACCCGGCGTCTGATCTGACTCCAAACTGTTTGCAATTGAAATGACAGATTTCGCGTAAACGCGTTTATTCGGAAAGAATGACGTTTGTATCCACTGAACGTTATTTGACAGAAATAATCCCCTCTGTCAACAACTAAAAGGAATATGGTTCGGCGATTTTGAGTCCATACGCTGCTCAATAGCGACTGATATAAGCCAAAATAATCATCATCTCATTTCATCAGCATTTATCATTCATAGGTGCTACATGACATATTTTGTGTCACAGTGCCGTAAAATCTAACTCGTCCATCCATCCATCCATCATCACCTTCACCATCATCGTTACAATCGTCATCATCAAAAGAATTAAATTGTCTTCTGGATTTATTTCTTTAAATTTTGATTTGATACATTTTATTGATTATAATTTGTCACCAGTTTCAAACAGTATGGATCCCGATCAGAAACCGACTTCTGTCCCCGTCTGATTAGGGTCCATACTGTTTAGTTACAAACACCTTCCTCGAAATAAGGCAGCAAAGGAATGCCGTTTTATATTCTATGTGAATTGTTGACGATGATGATATTTTGTATATTTACTCGTATTTATACATACCCCGGGGCAATCGGATGCATTCTGTATGTTTCCTGAAAGACCATGTCGAAATATGCCATAGACTGCAATGCTGTTCCTTGTACGCTGCCATCCTACAACAAGCGAACAAAAATTGCGAATTACTTTCCGGTTCTTTTGGACATAAAATACATTCATGATTGCAGCGCTCCGTCTCTGCAACGACACCCTATGGGAGACAAATATGGGGTTTGTTGTTCGGAGGGAGTCGTTATAGGGAGTGTTTTTTCTGTCAAAATGTAAATTTTGTAACTTTGGGAAAAACAGCAGACGACAACTTAAAGCAGACGATATTGCAGCAGTAAAGGCGTTAGACATAATTGACCTGTTTAGGAAACTGCGGCAAGTGTCGTTGTATGGAGGGAGTCTTTGTTGGGGCCGTTGTAGGGAGGGAGCACTGTAGTGAGAAAATTACTCTCAGTATTGCACTCATGGGATGAACTTGTTTTTCTCCTCCGTTTAAACGAAACTCCACAAAAACGCAATTTAGAAAATGTAGAAAACAGCATGTCTATAAAAAGGGATCAAGAGTTTAATATGAGTGGCAAACAGTTTGGAAATTGACCACATGTACATTGGAGAATGTGTTATTCTTTCCCAATAAACGCGTTTACGCTAAAACTATTATTTGCAGTGCAAACAGTTTGGAGCCAGATCAGACGCCGGGTAACCCGGCGTCTGATCAGGCTCCAAACTGTTTGCCACCAAGATAAACATGAATTATCAGAATTGTCCAAAAGTTGTACTTTTCTACGTTTTAGTGCTTTGCGTTTGCGTACGTTTGCGTTTAAACCGGAAAGAATAACAGATTCTCCACTGTATAAAAAGGGATCAAGATTTTAATATGAGTGGCAAACAGTTTGGAAATTGACCACATGTAATTTTACTCGGGATCCCGATTAACCCTTTACCCAATAACCTGTTTATGACATTAAATATAGGTTATCACTTAAAGCAGGTTGAAAGTAAAGCAGAATGTGCCTTAAGGCACATTCTGCTTTACTTTCAGCCTGCTTTAAACTATCATCTGCTAGGCTATATAGAAATTTTTGTTGCGGTCATTGTTTATGAGGGTATAAACTGGAACTATTTTCTTCAGCGGAGGAAAAAATTAAATGCGCTAAAAGTCGCTTCTATGAGGGAAAGGGTTAAGCGTCAAACTGTTTGCAACGTTTAACGGAGGTTTAGCATAAAATAAACCATAGCATAATACATGTACTTATGATGACGAAAATATGGAATGAGGAAATTGTGCAGAGGAGATGACGTTATTTTTCCCAATTAACGCGTTACAATAAAGCTACAAGTTCCATGCATGGTTAACAGTTTAGAGCCAGACCAGACACCGGGTAACCCGGCGGCTGATCAAGCCTTGAGTAACCTGATTGCAACTCAGATAAAAATAAATGATCAAAGTTCTCAAAAGGTTGAAATGTCTACATTTAATTTAATACGTTTACGTTTCTAAAATAATAACGTCTTCTCAAATGTTAGAATAATTTGAAGATGGCGAAGAACAACAATATGAACGAACGAAATAAAAGAATAAGATAAAGAATGTTAAGACAAAGATGATGAAAACTTAGAAGAACAAGATGAAAAACAAGAACACGAACAACAACAACAACAAATAGAACAGAACAGAACAAGAGTCTTACTTTTCCACAAGCCTGACAGACTTCGTCGTAGAGCTTTTCTTGCACTTTAGGATTTCTAGCAAGCTCGTACAATATAAATAATGAAATGGCCGTGGTGGTGGCGTATGTTTCGCTCAAGAGACCCAGCAAGTGTGCTAGAAGTTCCTCATTGGCCAACTTCCGGCGCGTCAAACTGCCGTCAATGTCACGTGTCTGAACCGTGGAGGAAATGAGGTATGAAAGAATACTAGGGGTGTCGTTGTTGTTCTGAAAAGTAAAGAAAAACATGTGCGTGAATACAGTGGTGATTCTTTCCCGATTCAATGAAACAAATACAAACACGAGACAATAAATGTATAAAATGACAAGATCTTTAGCGAAATCACTATTACGACTACAAGGTGTTTTGGGCAGGCTATGCTTAAAGCAAGGAGAAAGTAAAACAGAAAGCTAAGAAGCTTTTTGTATTGCGTTCAAATTTGCCCTCATCGGTCTCCTGTCTTTTATTAGCCTTCTTGTGAGTGATCTTAATAAAGAGGTGTGCTTGTTGTTACAGAGGAGAAGACGTTATTCTTTCCAAATAAACGCTTTAACGCTAAACTATTGTTATCATTGCAAACAGTTTGGAGCAAGATCAGAGGCCGGATCACCCGGTGTCCAAACAGGCTTCAAACTGTTTTTGCACTCAGATTTCAATAAATCGATAACAAAAATGTCAGAAAAGGTGTACATGTAACTGTCTACATTTAACCCTTTACCACATAGAAGCGACTTTTAGCGAATATGATTTATACCTCCGCTGAAGAAAATAGTTCCAATTTAATCAGTCATGAATATATATTATAGGGAATTTTTTTCTATATATTCTAGAACAGGATAGCTTAAAGCAGGCTGAAAGTAAAGCAGAATGCGCCTTAAGCGCATTCTGCTTTACTTTCAACCTGCTTTAAGTAGTAACCTATTTTCAATTCTAGAAATAGGCTATCAGGTAAAGCATTGTAAAGGGTTAAGTGCATTGTGTTTTGCATTTCGTTTTCGTTTAAAGGGAAAGAATAACGTCTAATCCACTGAACGACGTCACTAATGACGTAAGAATAACATATTCTCCTCTGTATGACGTCACTTATGACGTAAGAATAACACTAACTTCACTGTACAACCTAAACGAGGGTGTGTTCGTACCTGTCTTTCTGAAATACTGGCGATGTGTTTATGCAGTATTTGTATGACCTTCTCGTGGGATTCCTTATGTTTCTTGTCACTTAGTTTCAGCAGAGGCGTCAACAGTGGGAATAGAGCTGTAATAAAATAAAAAATATTTGTGATATACAGTGAAAAAGACGTTTTTCTTTCCGGTTTTTAAAACGCAAACGAAACGGGAACTCGATTCAACAAAATGTAGAAAACTACAGCTTTTTGACATTTTTTGCGATTTATTTTCATCCGAGTGGCAAATACAGTGGAGAATCTATTATTCTTTCCCAATAAACGCGTTTACGCTAAAACTATTATTTTCAGTGCAAACAGGTTGGAGCCAGATCAGACGCCGGGTAACCCGGCGTCTAATCAGGCTCCAAACTGTTTGCCATCAAGATAAACATGCATTATCAGAATTGTCCAAAAATTGTACTTTTCTACGTTTTAGCGCTTTGCGTTTGCGTACGTTTGCGTTTAAACGGGAAAGAATAACAGAGTTTCCACTGTATATAGTTTGGAGCCTAATCAGAAGCTGCGTCGGATCAGAATCAAACGGTTTGTTTTCAGTAAAGATGGCGGCCAGTAAGGGAATAGTTAACCCTGTCACTCTCGTGGACTTCATAAAGTGGAGAATCTGTTATTATTTCCCGTTTAAACGCAAACGTACGCAAACGCAAAACACTAAAACGTAGAAAAGAACAACTTTTGGACAATTCTGATAATTCTTGTTTATCTTGGTGGCAAACAGTTCGGAGCCTGATCAGACGCCGGGTTACCCGGCGTCTGATCTGGCTCCAAACTGTTTGCACTGCAAATAATAGTTTTAGCGTAAACGCGTGTATTGGGAACGAATAACACATTCTCCACTGTATATGCAAACAGTTTGATAAGGATCAAAACTGTTTGCCACTTCATTTGCAATTACGTCAGTTATATTGCCTAACATCTAAGTTTGAAGCGAGAAAACCTCACGATAAATTTAACCATAAAAAGATTCAGATGGCCTTGTATCTAATTCTGAATGGTCTGTCAAAACAATTGTGCCCGATAGGTGATTGACATGCATTAAGGCGCATTCCTGTGGCTCGTCTGTCTCATTTATTTCATAATTATGCAAATTAGAGAAGATAATTAATGATATATAGGTCACACGTACTTTTGTCCCTGAGTTCGGATATCATCGGTTATTTCCGTAAGCTGAATCAAGTGCTACCGCGGAATGACGGAAACAACCGAAGATTACCGAGTAATTTTGGTAAGTAGGAAGAAAAGTGCAAACCTTTTCATTAAAATTCAAATTTTATTCCGCAGGTTGATTCATGTGTTCAGAAGAGTGTTGATCGACAAAGGCCAGTAATTAAACTGATTCATAGTGTACGAATAGTGTCAGGGCTTCCATTTCTCCGGATTTTTCCTAAATCTCCGGATTTTTTCCAGTTCATGGTAGCTTAAAGCAGGCTGAAAGTCAAGCAGAATGCGCCCTAAGGCGCATTCTGCTTTACTTACAGCCTGCTTTAAGTAGTCCCATGTCAACAAAACAAGAAAAAGGATATGGGGTAAAGGTACGATTCATAAAATCGCACTTGAAAAATGCAAATTTGGAAATCTTAGGATTTTTCATGTCAACTTATGGCAGCCCTGTAATGTGGTTTATGTTTCAATAGTGATGTTGCTAGATATACAAAGACACTTGTATTTCCGCAATCGGATTCTGCACTGCTTGTCAAAGAAAAAGTATCTGTTATTGAAAAATATATAACTAAATACAGTGCTCCTTCTCTACAACAACAACCAATGGGATACAAAGAGTGTGTTCGTTGCTCGGAGGGTGTTGTTAAAGGGAGAGAAAATTAAGAATTTTGTTGCAAACAGTTTGGAGCAAGATCAGACACCGGATTACCCGTCGTCTGATCATGCTCAAAACGGTTTGCCACTAATAAAAACATGAATTGTCAGAATTGTCAAAAAACTGTACTTTTCTACGTTTTAAAGAGGCTCGCAACCGGATTTAGCATTAAAAATAGTAATTTGTAAATATATGTCAAATGCTTATATAAATGGGTAAGATTTAGTTTAGGATAATAAATTCTGTTAAAAATGCATTACAAAAAAAAAGAAGAAGAAGCTCTGGTGGCATTCGAACCCGTGACCCTCCATGCGGAGACAAACATAAAAAATGAGTAAACGCCTTTAACACCTCGGCTACCAGCGCTCTCTATATATATTGTAGCGAATTAACGTACTTCACTGGTAGCGATTGATAGTACTTTATTCGGTTCGGGTTTATGTCTGAGCCCGTGTAGAGAAGCAACAACAACAACTATACCGTCAGCTGACGCTATAGAAAACGATGGAAAATATCTAAAAAAAACCCCTAAGATTCGGTGACGATTCTTGAGACTTTTTTTGGACTGATCATATTTTTTTAATGTCAGAAGCCAAATACATGTAATGCCACAAATTTGCTTTTATTTGAGTATTTTATTTTATTTTGACAAGTACACCATCCGGTTGCGAGTCCCTTTAATGCTTTGAGTTTTCGTTTCGTTTGCGTTTAAACGGGAAAGGATAACATTTACTTCACTGTACAAATAATTATTATGTAAATGGAAATAATGTAGCAATTCGTCTTGGTGCCCCAGTTGTCACTTTGATTGATTTAGACATTTGGAGCTGTTAACCCCTTTACTTCTTTACTTCGAGTACAATCATTATTTTCAAACAGTTTAGATCCTGATCAGATGCCGCGTTACACGGCTTGCGATTAGGATCCACAAAAGAACGTGACCCGCATAGTCATGTTTCTTATGAATACTACATGTACATGTAAAATGTACTTTAAAAGTACAGTGGAGAATCTGTTATTCTTTCCCAATAAACGCGTTTACGCTAAAACTATTATTTGCAGTGCAAACAGTTTGGAGCCAGATCAGACGCCGGGTAACCCGGCGTCTGATCAGGCTCCAAACTGTTTGCCACCAAGATAAACAAGAATTATCAGAATTGTCAAAAAGTTGTTCTTTTCTACGTTTTAGTGTTTTGCGTTTGCGTACGTTTGCGTTTAAACGGGAAAGAATAACAGATTCTCCACTGTAGTACTTAGCCCTGCACGATCAAATTTTTCGTGAAGTATTTACCCCTTCACCGCCATATTGACGTCCGCTTCAATATTGTTGTTTTCAAAGTTATATTTAGGGCAGTATAACTGACGTAATTTCAAAACTGTTTGCAAATGCGCTTTATGACGTCATTGAGAGTGAAAGGGTTAATCTACAACAGAGGTGACCGCTTGAACCGGTTGTGAAAGAGAGTACTACCGGCGGTAGTAGTCCAGTGGTAACACTGTTGGACTACGGTACCAGGGGTCGTGAGTTCGATCCCCCGCCGGACCAGCGGTCTGACAAGGGGATTTTTTCCGAATCCCTGATGATGTACAGGAATGTCCTTGAGCAAGACATGGACCGCGAATTGCTCCTCCCCACCCAGGGGTTAAAATGGGTACCTGTGAGGGTCTGAGCCGGTACTGCGGCTGCTTTAGCGCCATATGTTAGCAGTGCTCAATATTGTGTAGGCAAGATGGCTCAATGATCAGGGGGTAAATGTACAGTCGGCTGAGCGGTCATTCTGACTGAAAGTAGACTTTAACTGGTACTTTACTTTTTACTTTACTACCCTGCATTTAGCAACCACCTGTTACATTTTCAACAGTTAGGACAGAGTTTGAGACTATGTTTTTTCCGGTGTGCAGAGACATCCGCAGTCTAGTTTTAAGGGATTCCATGTGCATCAGGGCTGCCATTTCTCCGGATTTTTCCTAAGTATTCGGATTTTTATCCTAGCAGATCGTAGCTTAAAACAGGCTGAAAGTAAAGCAGAATGCGCCTTAAGGCGCATTCTGCTTTACTTTCAGCATGTTGTAAGCAGTCATGTGTCCTCAAAACAAGAAACAGACTATGGTGAAAAGGTACGATATGTAAAATTGCGTCTACAAAATTAAAAAAATTGAAACCTTAGGATTTTTATGAACAACTTATGGCAGCCCTGGTGCATCGTATTTACTTACATGCAAGACCAGCGATTTCATTGTCCGGCGAATTCGCTTTTATGCTGTCAAGCGAGTATTCATAGAGAGTGTCACCATAGCAACTGATGTCTTCTTCGCTCATGTCCAACAAAATTCTGATCATGGAATCGGAAGTGAACTTTTGAACCAGTCTAAAATACGGAAATATAACATAATAAGCCGATTGGTCGTGGCATAATTATATTGTTTTAACGGTCACGGCATACATGTATATTATTGTTAAGTTAATGACATTTATTATATACCAACATATGATGTATAGAGATTTATCATTAGATAAATTTGATATCATCACTGTTGATATCGTCACTAGCGATGATATCACTTTTTGTGACGTCACGTCATAATATCTTTAGTGACGTCGCGCATAAGCAATTTTGTGTGCCTTTTCTGTAAAAACGTCATTAAAATACATGTATATATAATAAATATATAATCAATTCCTTTAATAGATATGAAAAATATACCACTCGAATGGGATGTTATCTGGTTAAAAAACTCGTCCGGCGGATTCGTTTTTTAACCAGATAACAACCCATTCTCGTGATATATTTTTCATATCAATCCAAAGAAATTGATTATCCTCTATATATTGTCGTAACAATCACATGAGATCGTCGTAAGTGTCGTATCGTACATGTATTTTGTCTGGAAGGTCGTTATACCTATCGATGATTTATAGATATTTCTCTTAAATATTAATTTCATATGCGTCACAGCTGATACATGTATCATCACTAGTGAAAAGTGATCATATCACTTTTGCAGTGACGAAATCATTTTTATGACGTCACGTCGCAATATTTTTGTGACGTCGCGCGTAAACCATTATTTCTGTGTGTTTTCTTTGTAAAAACTTCATAAGAATGCATAGAGTAAAAAGAATAACCAATGCCTTTGGATGGGTATAAAAAACATATATCACTCAAATTGGTTAAAAAACGAGTCCTACGACCAATTCTCGTGATATAGTTTTGATATCAATCCAAATTAATTTACTATTCTCTATTTTTTGTCGCGAGGATCTACATATATTGTCGTGAAGGCCGGGACACATATTGTCTTAAAGACATTGGCACGTATCGTTTATAAAGACGAAAGTACTTTGTCGCGGTATCGATAATTCTGAAATACAATTATAGCGAAACAACCCTAAATAGTGATCAACGAAACGGACCTTTGATATATACACTTTACCAGTTGACAGTGTGATACAGTGTGATGTATTAACTCAAGACGTTTTGACGGAAATAGCCGATCTGACGAGCGCCTTGGCGCGAGTCTGATCGGTTGTTTCCGGCAAAAAAGTCGAGAGCTAAATACAACACACTGTAACGCACTCTCAACTGGTAATGTATTTATTATATGCCTTGAGTATACACTAAAAACAATTAGATAGTTGTTTTAAATCATTTTATATCAAGAAACATTAGTTATTGAAGCAGAACAAGAATTTCTGTATGTCACACATAATAACGCGGCACCCGTACATGTACGTAAATGACGTCACGCTAAATCGAAAGCGACGTAAGAGTAAAATACAAAGTGGTTGACACAAGGTGACTGATACAGACTCTTGTATTTTACTGTGCAGATACACGCGGAAACACTCGATATCGTACGAAGGCATGTAATAAAAACTGGAATTGTCCATTTGCAGTTTCGTGAATGAATCAATTAGGAAAGTACTTACGGATCTATGTGAAATCCTTCTGCACTGCACTGTCTTTCCTTCTCGATTTTCTGTATCATACTGGCCGAACAATGCTGTGCTTTATGCACAAGCTGCAAAGACACATTGGTACAGTGGAGAATCTGTTATTCTTTCCCGTTTAAACGCAAACGTACGCAAACGCAAAACACTAAAACGTAGAAAAGAAAAACTTTTGGACAATTCTGATAGTTCATGTTTATCTTGGTGGCAAACAGTTTGGAGCCTGATCAGACGCCGGGTTACCCGGCGTCTGATCTGGCTCCAAACTGTTTGTATTGGAAATAATAGTTTTAGCGTAAACGCGTTTATTGGGAAAGAATAACAGACTCTCCACTGTACAATTGAAATCAAAGTCCTGCTGCATGGCGCAAATGTTTTTACTGCTTTTTTGAGATAATCTCACACGCAGTGCCAAGACCAGCTATGCTTTAAAACATGATTTTGTCATTATAGAAAAATTAAAGTACTGAAGGCTCGTGGTGGCTGTGCTCTAATTTGAGATTTATAAATAGTTCTGCTCAGCCGGTCGTCAGGTTCCCGGATTGTGATTATTTCATAATCTGAGATATAGGAGACAGGGAACCAGACTACTCAGCCAGAAGCTCTTTTTGAAGCCTAGGGAAACCCCAGACGGTCAGTGATTTGTAGGGGGCGCTAGAGTGTAACCTAGTTTCAATCTTATAATACCATGTAGCTTTGTGGGGAGACCCCTACAAGCCAAAAAGAAAGAAACATTTGATGTTCCAAGGGTGAACGTATACATTGACCCTTTCAGGTTCATGATTAAATTTATCGTGAGGTTTTTACCCCTTCATCGTTATATTGTCGTCTACTTCAAAATTGTTGTCTGCAATGTGGTTTCAGAGTTAGATTAAAGGCAGTATATGTATATCTGACGTTATTTCAAAACAAGTGGCAAACAATTCTGATCAGGATCAAATGTGTTTGAAAATACGCTTTATGACGTTATTTAGAGTGTAAGGGTTTATATATATGATTTTTTTTTTTTTAAAAAAATGACATACCTCTTTCATGATTCCAGATGCGTTCAAAGTTTTGTTCAGTACTGCTCGTTGATTCTTCCACGCTTCTCCGTTCAAATTTATTATCATTTTATTATCCGGGTAGTACTGGAACGGGCGATAACCCTGAAAGTATTTCAAATGACAATATTATCACTTAAAAATTTCTTCAAATCATAACCTAAATATATATCAACTTGTTAATATTTCTTTATTGAGCGATTTGAAGAAATTCTTAAATTATGTTGGATTACCTTTTTGAGGAACTTATTCAAGTGAAAATACAGTTTAAACACTTAACCTCTTTCGCTGCCACATAAATCGTAGGTTTTCTACCGCTTCACCGTTTCATTGTAGTCTGCTTCAATATTGCTGTCTGCAATATCGTTGCAAAGTTAGATTTAAAGCAGTATAACTGATGTTATTACAAAACAATTGACAAAAGGATGCGTAGAAAAATATAAATATAATCAACTACTGTATTTGAGCCCTAATCACGCATATAAGTATATAGATATTTGTATGTTGTATACCTAACAGTATACATTTGTTTCATAGGGACTGAGGGAACAGTCAAATCATTGACCCGAGGTAGCAGGGAAGACATTGAGAACTGTTGCCCGAGGCCAACGGCCGAGGGCAACAGTTCTCAAGGTCTTCCCTGCTACCGAGGGACAATGATTTGACTGTTCCCGAAGTAACTATCAAACAAATGATTTATTACCTGACTCTCTATTTAAGCCAGGCTGAATGAATGGCTAGATCTAGATCTATCTAGATATAAAATATTTGAACAACACGTAGATCTATTTAGATTCTAGAGATGATCTTATATTTAAGCTTAATTAAATTCAATACAACAACTGAATATGAACATCACTGTTTTGTAAAAAGATATCTACTATATTCATCTTTTCAATTACGATTGAACTTATTATTGTTTCTTATTGACTGAAATTGATTGACACTTTGACGAAATTACGTCATGTATGATATGACGTCATTTATTTGTGTAACGTCATAATTTGTTTAAAAAATAGACGTTAGATCTGCAATCGGTTTATCGATTTTATTCGGAGCTACTCTTAACTTTAGATCTAGAACTATATAGCCTTTTAAGGGGATTGTTCGGGAGAGAAAAAATGACCCGATCAACACCGCAAAAGGCTAGATCCTTAAACAAAAATCTGTGTCATAATGACGCCTTATTCGGTCCCGCGATGCAGAAAAATTTTGGGCACCATTTTCGCGCATGTAACAGTGCTGTGTAACAGTCAACTGTTGCCCCCTGGTCTCAGCCTGATAAGTATTTGCGGAAAACAGTCAAAAATGCTTATTATTCACTTAAATAGAGAGTCAGGTAATAATATACCTTGTACCTTAGGACACGCCATGTTGGGACTACTTTAGCAGGGCGCTAAGTGATGCCATTGACGTTAACGTTACAACATTTACAACGCCACGTTTTGGCGGTAAACATATATGGCGGAGGAACTAGAACCTACGGCTTAAGAGTGTTACAGTGGATAATCTGTTATTCTTTCCCAATAAACGCGTTTACGCTAAAACTATTATTTGCAGTGCAAACAGTTTGGAGCCTGATCAGACGCCGGGTAACCCGGCGTCTGATCAGGCTCCAAACTGTTTGCCACCAAGATAAACAAGAATTATCAGAATTGTCAAAAAGTTGTACTTTTCTACGTTTTAGTGTTTTGCGTTTGCGTACGTTTGCGTTTAAACGGGAAAGAATAACAGATTCTCCACTGTTAATACTGAGCACCCAAGTGATATTAAAATATAAGGAATAATAAATCGAACATTTATTCGAAAAATAACTCTTTAACCATTTCCTCCCTGAAACCTAAAATTCACAATTCTAGTTTTCAATTTAGTCTAGTCCTTTTTGGACTTTACAGAGTTGATTTATACAATTTATGTAAAAACGACAAACAGTGTAGACCCTTATCAGAGGGCTCCTTAAGGAGCCCTCTGATCAGGGTATACACTGTTTGCATAGGACAAGTAATACTCATCGCAGGTATGCTGTTTGCAATTGATGCATATATGCGTGGCTAGGGTTCAGAGTTAAATGAAGAACTGACTTACCGGTCGGATATAGAAGCTGTCGAAGTTTTTACTAAGTATTTCCTGCGCCATCTCATGACCATGGACCACAATCCCCGCTCTAAATCCTTCATAGAACCTGGAAATATAATAAAACTTCCTCATCAAAACGCCGAATGCAAATGCAATCGCCAAAGAGCAATTAAACATCTCTATTACGACCACTATAACGAAGGCTAATTGATTGTACAAAAGACAAGTGACAGCTTCAAGCGAGGTGACAGTAAAACAGAAAGCTCAAAAATGAGCTTTCTGTTTTACTGACACATTGCTTTAAGGAATCACCTGTCATAAACATCGGCAAACAGTGTAGACTCTGATCAGACGCCGCACTATGCGGCGTCTGATCAGAGTCTACACTGTTTGCTGATAGGAATTTCAATATAAAACAAAATATTGACCCTTTGTTAAAAAATGGACTAATTAAATATATACATGTAAACATGGAAGAATCCACTGGGTACAGTGGAGAAACTGTTATTCTTTCCCAATAAACGCGTTCACGCTAAAACTATTATTTGCAGTGCAAACAGGTTGGAGCCAGATCAGACGCCGGGTAACCCGGCGTCTGGTCAGGCTCCAAACTGTTTGCCATCAAAATAAACATGCATTATCAGAATTGTCCAAAAATTGTACTTTTCTACGTTTTAGCGCTTTGCGTTTGCGTACGTTTGCGTTTAAACGGGAAAGAATAACAGATTCTCCACTGTACATTGTAGCAGGCAAACTCAAAACGAAGGTAAGGAAGAAACTCCTGTTTACTTTCCTACAGTGGAGAAGAAGATTTTTTTTCCTATAAAACGCGTTTGCGTTAAAACTATTACATCCACGCAGTGCTAAAAGCGTGGAGTCAGATCGGACGCCTGTGAACACGTCGTCTGATCAGGCTCAAACTGATTGCCACTCAGATTTACATGAAAAATCAGAATTACCTAAAAGTATCTTTTCTACGTTTAAGTGCAATGCATTTGCGTTTCGTTTAAACGGGAAAGAATAACGTATTATCCACAGTATGATGTCACTACATGTAATGACGTAAGGATAACGACGACTTCTCCACTGTATCACATAAACCAAATTAATGGCGTCCTAGTTTCGACAAAATGCAGCATTACTTGTACTTTAAAACAGTTCAGACAGGAGCCATCTGATCAGTACCTTCACTGTTGTTGGGTTTTTTTTTAAAAAAAAAAAAACATGGTCTAGACTATATTTGAAAGTGGAACTGTTCATTTAATTTCAGGGTTCGATGAATTTAGCTGGAATTTTGCAATATACAGCGCTCCGTCTCTATAACGACACCAAATGGGAGATATCAAGTATGTGCGATGTTCGGAAGGAGTCGTATTAGGGAGGAAAATTGGTCAACATTTGCAACCAGCTTAAATCCAGATCAGACGCGTAACGCGGCGTCTGATCTGGATTCAAGCAGTTTGTCACTCGTCATTAACTTTTTTTTTCTGTCAAAATATCCAATATGTTATTTGATAAAATACAGCAGACTTTAAGCAGAAAGATATTACAGCAGTTTATCAGACTTTAAGCAGAAATATATTACAGCAGTTTAAGCGTTAGAAATACTTGTCCTGTTTAGGGGAACTGCGGCAAGGGTCGCTGTAAGGAGTGAGTGGTTGTTGGGAGGGTTGTTGTAGGGAGGGAGCGCTGTACTTACCCATAAACGTCGCCATATTGTTTCCGCCATTCGTCAAATACCGTAAGAGGAAACTGTAATTAGAAACAATGTCAAGTTTTCATTTTACTTTTTCCATGCTACATGTATAATGATGTCATAACTCTTTATATACATTAACTGACATACCATCGTCTGCTAACAACAAAATCTATTTTGTAAAATTACGAGTCTAAGGCATTTTTGACTCAACAAAATATTGATATGAGTGTCAAACAGTTTTGATCATGTTCAGACGCCGCTTTACGCGGCGTCTGAACAGGATCCAAACTGTTTGCTAGTGTTAGTGCTGTAAAACATGGCCTTGAAGGGTTTAGAATTTTTGAAAATATTATAGCACAATACTATTCAAAAGGTGGATCTATTTTACTGCGAAACAACAACAACAACGAAACAATAGGCGTTTTCGACTGGCAAATTTTTGTGGAGCAACCAAAGCTCGTGGAGCACGTATTTTGTTCGACTGGTAGTGTGACGTCATGGTCCGACACGCCGTGGAGTACGAAACATATCGGTTGTAAACCCTTGTTGAGTTCGTTGAGCAACAGACGGTAAACATAATCCATAAACAATTTTTTGATTGGTCAGATCTGTTTCGTGGTGTAATCTCAATTGATGGAATAGCTAACGTTGTGCCAGTCGAATACGCTTATTGCAACATTACAACTGAAAACATATCAATCTAAACCTCAATTCTGATTGGTCAAAGGCTCGTCCAATCAAAACAGCAATCAGAGCCCATGTCATATACGTACCTTGTCCTTCATAGCTAGTACATTTCCAAACACCCAGACAGGTTTTGGACAGGGAATTCCCAGGTTCTGTATGACGGAGAATGTATCATGCATGTATCTGAAAATACAAAATAAATTTAATTTAAAACTCTATAACTCGAATTTGCTTAACTCGAACTGAACTTATTCAAACAATTGAAAATACGCTATTATGTCGTCATAACTGACGTCATATATAACAGAAGACGGTATTCGTTCACAATAAACGCGTTAACGCTGAAACTATGAAACACTTATTTCACATGCAAACAGTTTGGAGCCAGATCAGACGCCGGGTAACCCGGCGTCTGATCAGGCTCCAAACAGACCAACATGAATGGTTAAAAGTGTCGAAAAGTTTTCATTTTCTACGCTTAAATGCGATGCGATCGCGTTTAGTTTGCGTTTTAACGGGAAATCATAATATCTTCTGCATTGTGCATGTACAAAATAAGTAACCCATTTCTACATTTAATTACATTGCGATTGTATTTAACTTAAGTCTTCTCCATTATACAATGCGACCAGGGAAGACAGAGACGGATAAAATACCATTTTGGTAAAGAAAATGACATCTTCTTTTGACAATGGGACATATTCAAATACCAAGTATTTGTGCTATAAATGTAGATCTAGTTTTAAAAATGGTATTTCAAATCCGTAAATTTATCGTAATGTGACATGTCGATTCCAAAAACCATTCATAATTCGGTACCTTGTTTTTAAAACGTTTAAAAAATTCCTGTTTTTTATTTCGCAAAATTTGGTTTTATGTATTTTACTTAAGAAATATAAAAATGAAGTGTCGTACGCAAATAAGTGTTGTACGGGGGTACATGTACAGTGGAGAAAACGTTATTCTTTCCCGTTTAAACATAAACGAAACGCAAACGCAAAGCACTAAAACGTAGAAAATGTCAATTTTTAGATATATCTTACCGTTCATTTTTATCTGAGTGACAAACAGCGTGGAGCCTGATCAGACGCCGGGTTACCCGGCGTCTGATCTGGCTCCATACTGTTTGCAATGGAAATAATAGTTTTAGCGTAAACACGTTTATTGGGAAAGAATAACACATTCTCCACTGTATGGTCTATACACTATGCAGATAACGACGATTTTGCAAGTCAACGTTCGCCATTGCCCGATATAAAATGTCATTGAAAAATCACGATACTTTGGCTTACATACCAAATGACATTTCTGTCCGTACAGTGGAGAAAACGTTATTACTTCCCGTTTAAACGCAATGAAACGCAAACGCATTGTAATTAAACATACCAAATGACAACTTGTCGACAATTCTGACTATTCTTGTTAATCCGAGTCGATTACCCGGCGTCTGGCCTGGCTCTAAACTGTTTGCATCATTTGTCGGCGCAATACGGCCTGTTGTGTGTCGTAGTGCCGTACAACCCAACTCATCCATCCATCTGGAATCATCATTTTCCTGTAATCATCTTCCTTAAATCACCCTCCCAAAGTCATTAACCTTAAATCATTATCATTTGATATCACCATTCCTCATCATTCATCGGCGCTATATGACCTGATTTGTGTTGCAATGCCGTGCATCATAATCTTCTTGAAATCATCATTCTAAAACCGTCATCATATCATCATTAGTCGGCGCTAAATGACCTGTTTTGTGTCGCAGTGCCGTACAGCCCCAATCAGAAATTCCAGAAATCCTGATCGTCCTTTTTCGTTTTAAACTAAGTACCATTTTAAGAATGTATTTTACTGAAATGTAATCACATTATTGACGAGATTTTAAACCAGTCTTAAAGTATCATTTCTTAGAATTAATGTATATAACTTATTTTCAATTATATGATCAATGACATGTTAAACTTGTTTTAATACCATATATTTTAATATAAATGTTTACTGCATTTTATGTATTGTAAAACGCCATTGAATACACACAGCTGTAAAAACAGTCGTTTAATCAAATAAACCAGTTTCAGTTTCAGTTTCAGTTTCAGTTTCAGTTTAATTATAGTTTTAGCGTAAACGCGTTTATTGGGAAAGAATGCCGTCTTCTCTACTGTATATTACAACATTACTGTCTGTATATGTGAGGTGATGGTCGCTAAAAGTTCATCTACAGTTTACATCTGCCTGTATGACACCTCACAAAAAAACCAGTTGTTGTTGTGTTTTTGTTTAAATATAGTCAATAAATCTGCGTTTAAAACGACCCGATCAAACGCAAAACGAAACGCAAACGCATTGTAATAAAACGACCCGATCAAACGCAAAACGAAACGCAAACGCATTGTAATAAAATTACAACATTTTAACTATTCGAACTATTTAATTTTAAATGAGTGGCAAACAGTTTGGAGCCTTTGGATCTGGCTCCAAACTGTTGGTACACGCTTTCATGGCTGCCATTTCTCCGGATTTTTCCTAAGTATTCGGATTTTTATCCTAGCAGATCATAGCTTAAAACAGGCTGAAAGTAAAGCAGAATGCGCCTTAAGGCGCATTCTGCTTTACTTTCAACCTGCTTTAAGCAGTCATGTGTCTTCAAAAACAAGAAACAGACTATGGGGTAAAGATACGATTAATAAAATTGCGTCTGAAAAATTGAAAATATGAAATCTTAGGATTTTTATGATCAACTTATGGCAGCACTGCGCTTTTGAACGCACAACACCTGTGTGAAAAGAGCGCTATATAAATCTTGTACATGTGTAATAAATTGATATTATTAATAATGTAATAGTTCCACTTTATACATGTACAGTCATGAAAATTAGTTAGTTTCTTTATTTCCCCAAATAGTAAAGAGTTCAAAAATACAAACAAACAACATTATGTGCATACATGTATCAATTAGAAATAAATATAAAGATGCAAAATAATAACGGCAATAAATATTGTAAAGAGTATACATGTATAACCGCCTCTTTACATGTCGACCACATCAAATATCAACTACATGTATCAACTACATTCTGAAATTGTCGACAGTGGAAAACGTGATTATTTCATTCACCAGTGAACTTTTTAATCGGCTATACTAGATTCCAAATTAAATCTAAATCTATAGTTCTTAATGCGCATCCTGCATCACTTTCAGTCTGCTTTACATGTTTACAAGTGGTCACCCTAACTTGATGTTATAAACAGAATTCCCTTAGTTCATACATGTATGTACTTCCCGGTTGAAAAAGGGGTCACTTTGGTCACGAATGTTATTCATTCGTGAATTTGTGTAAGAGGTGATTGGCCGGAGGGCTGTTGGAATATGGGATTTAGTTTATAGGGATCATTATTACATTGTGTATCATCCCTACTAAATTGAATAGTCTGAACCCCATTTTTATTTTGAAGTTTTGACAAAAACAGTATTGATACGCAGTGTCTGATCTGACTGTCAACCTATTCATGGCTGCAATGTCGCCTGTTTAATGGACCATTTGTACAGAAAAACAACTTTAATAAGGAGTGATAAACAGCTTGAATCCAGATCAGACACCGCGTGACGCGGCGTCTGATCTGAATACAAACTGTTTTCAAATGTAAGCTAATTTCACTCCCTATAACGACTTTCTCCCAACAACGAACACAACTTTGGTCTTCCACTGCATATCGTTGTAGAGAGGGAGCGTTGTATAAATCGTTTTGAGTTCAGTCTGAAATCGTGCTCAAGCATTTGAAAAAATATAAGATCTGACCAATCAAATGCTTGAGAACAATCTCAGACTAATCTCAAATGCTTTAAAACCTTTGACTTAGCACTCACTTTTCTGATTTGGTTACACACTGTTTAGGCTTATACTTTTGAATTTAGGTAAATTCCAACAGGCGAAACACCATTGCTCATTTTCTGCACGCTGTGAAAATTTCGAACTCACTGTTTTTCACAGTGGAAGAAAACAGTAGCTCTTCCGTAGTTTTTTTTGTTTTGTTTATTTGGTTTTGTTTTTTTGCTGATTTTATATAAAGTTGCCAAAAATATTGACTGTTAAGCACTGTAGAAAAAAAGTTCTTTGTCTGCAAAGTGCACAAAATTTCCATTTACTGTTTTGCTTAATATGCAGTGGGTGTTGTTTTTGTCCAGTGTGCAAAACAAATAAGAGGTTGGACTTTAACTTGTGTACAACACAGAACATTGAGTTGGGGTATTATTTTCTTTGTTTTCTTTTTTGAAAAGGGTGGCCATAGCTTTTAAATGTACATATTTAATATTTTAATTCTCAATTGCGTGTACTTAAGAAATGAACTGAATGTTTTCGGCGTTTAAGCGAAATAAACGACAGAAAATGATCGGCAAAGACAATGAATCGCTCAAGGGCGATTCAGTGTAAATTTGTCGATCATTTTTCTGTCGTTTATTTCGTTTAAACGTCGAAACAACTTCAGTTCATTTCTGATATTCACTTTATATTACAACTTACTGAATCTTATTAAATTAACAATTTTTGCGATTCGCTTGCAATTCGATGGCAATTCGATGGCGATTCGCTTGCGATTTCAAAATACTAATTTACCCTCGGATAAGTTTTCTTGAGTGGTGTATCTCACAAATGTTCGCAAATATGCCTTATTTAATTTTTTCGATTCCATTTTTGTCTCAACCGCTTCTGAAAATTCGCGTTAAAGTATTCAAACGTAGGATTTGTTTTTTGAAGCGCCCGATTCGATGGCAATTCGATGGCAATTCGCTTGCGATTATCAATTTAATTTAATAAGGTTCAGTACTGTAATAGGTACCCTGAAAGGAACAGCCATAACTGCATAACTGAAGCAACGCAACACAATGTTTCGCGAAGAGCAGATCCATTTGCTCCGCCTCCTCTGCGAAAAGATTAACATACATTTGTAATTCCCGCGCCTAGAGTAAATAACAGCTGATTGAAAGTTCTCACATTTATTTTAACCTGAGTGCCAAATTGTTTGGGGCAATGTCAGACGCCGGAGTATCCGACGTCTGACATTGCCCCAAACTATTTGCAAATGATTTTACGGTTTGTTTTTAACATAAACGCGTTTATTGGTACAGTGGAGAATCTGTTATTCTTTCCCAATAAACGCGTTTACGCTAAAACTATTATTTGCAGTGCAAACAGTTTGGAGCCAGATCAGACGCCGGGTAACCCGGCGTCTGATCAGGCTCCAAACTGTTTGCCACCAAGATAAACAAGAATTATCAGAATTGTCCAAAAGTTGTTCTTTTCTACGTTTTAGTGCTTTGCGTTTGCGTACGTTTGCGTTTAAACGGGAAAGAATAACAGATTCTCCACTGTAGGAATAACGTCTTCCCCTCTGTACGTTCAAGGGATATTAATTTACATAAATACCTCCATACACATATTATAACTATCATATTACATCTACTGTCATCTATATATCCCTTAAAAGCCAGTCCTATCGTCGGCTTAAAATCTTGAAATTTTATCATCTGCTGTTTTGGTTAAATTTTCAGTATGTTGGGATTTGGGCTGACGAAATACCGATATAAACAAGTATGGATCCTGATCAGACGCTGAGTTATTCGGCGTCTGATCTGGATCAAAGCGGTTTGCAAATACCGATGAGGCTGAGCTCGGTATAGGAAAAGGGGGTGATTTATTTACCATTACACAGCATATAAATTTCTTATTTTTATGCACTTTTCAGAAAACGAAAAATGTACGCGTACCCGGAAAAATATCTTCAGCTTACTACTAGGTGACGGGGATTGGGATGGGAACGCTTTAGTTACTACTACAGTGGAGAAAACGTTAATCTTTCCCGTTTAAGCGCAAACGAAAGGCAAACGCAAAACACTAAAACGTAGAAAAGTACAACTTTTAGACAATTCTGATAATTCATGTTGATCTGAGTGCTAAACAGTTTGGAGCCTGATCAGACGTCGGGTTACCCGGCGGCTGATCTGGCTCCAAACTGTTTGCAGTTGAAATAAACGTTTTAGCGTAAACGCGTTTATTGGGAAAGAATTACACATTCCCCACTGTATAAAGCGCCTTTGAACGCACAACTCCTGTGTAAAAAGAGCGCTATATATATTATATCTGGTATTATACATGTAATGATAATATTAATGAAACTTGAAAATGCCAAAAAATGTATGGTACATGTATATACATGTACTTTACAACATTTGTACCACAGTCAAGAAGACATTTTTCTTTCCCGTTTAAACGAAACTAAACTAAAATGCACTGTAATTAAAAGTTGAAAATGATAGATCTAATTTGTGACAAGTTGATAATTCATCTGGCAAAAAGGTTAACGACTGGTCAGACGCCGAGTTACTCGGCATCTGAACTGGCGCCAAACTACTTTTGAAATTGACATACTTGTTTTAGCATCAATGTATTTATTAGGAAAGACGTCTCGAAGGCATCAAACTAGTTTGATTAAAAATAACTAAAGAAAAGTACATGTATAATATATCCTTAAGGCGCATTCTGCTTTACTTTCAATCTGCTTTAAGTATTCACATGCACATCCGTCTTCTGTGCGGTCGAAATATCCAACTTCATTTGAAACAAGTAGTCTTAGTTTAAAGCGAGATTGTGTTAAGCAAGGTCGACTGTAATTTATTTGATTTTCTTTTGGCCATTGACCTACCCGCACGTAAATTACGTTGGGTACATGTAAACAAACTGTCTGGGTACTTTTCAAACTTTACAAGATACTAGATAACCTATATGCAGCCTCTATATCGTTGACGATGTACAGTAAAACCCCTCTTAACCGGAACCTCTAAACACCGGAATTCTCTCTAAACCGGACAAAAACTTTAGTCCCGTTTCCCACCCTTTTTACGCCTTTGATTTATTCCTTCACTTAAAAAATACATTCATGACCATGTACATGTGTATCATCAGAATTATTTTCTATATTCTAGCAGATGATAGCTTAAAGCAGATTGAAAGGTAAAGCAGAATGCGCCTTAAAGTGCATTGTGCTTTACTTTCAACCTGCTTTAAGTTGTCAGCTAATATCGGAAAATGGGATCAAAGTTGGGAATAAGCGGACGAGAACGATAATAAAACTGTTCAGGCTAAAGTACATGCATTGTGCAGACACTGGCATTGTAAATTTAGAAGGTAAGATACCCGCGGAGCGAATACAACTTGCATACAAAATCGCAATCGTCTCACGAGTTGATTAATAACTGCCCTACTTGTAGCTTTTTGAACTAGATTTAGTGATATGCCATACTTCACTGCAATGACGTCATCTGATTTAAACAATTGTCGTCTTATTTTATTTGTCAAACTCAAATTATAGGTATTTTGAGCTAAGAAGTATTGAATTAAGTGCCAAATAATTGGATCCTGATCGCGGCATCTGATCAAGATTCAAACTGTTTTTCAAAAACCTACATTGTAAATCTTCATTGCACTCGGGGTAAGGGAGTAAAGGGGTTAAAGGGACTCGCAACCGGATGGTGTTCTTGTCAAAATAAAATAAAATACTCAAATAAAAGCAAATTTGTGGCACTATTTGGCTTTTGACATTAAAAAAATGTGATCAGTCCAAAAAACGTCTCAAGAATCGTCACCGAATCTTAGTTTTTTAGATATTTTCCATCGTTTTTCCATAGCGTTAGCTAACGGTATAGTTGTTGTTGTTGCTTCTCTACATGGGGTCAGACATAAACCCGAGCCGAATAATGTTCTATTAATAGCTATCATTGAAGTACGTTAATTCGCTATCATATATATAGAGAGCGTCCGTAGCCGAGGGCGTAAGGGCGATGCCTCATTTTTCATTTTTGTCTCCGCATGGATGGTCACGGGTTCGAATCCCACCAAAGCCTCTTCTTTTTTTTTTTTGGAAATGCATTTTTTAACAGAATTTATTATCCTAAACTAAATTTTACCCATTTATATAAGCATTTGACATATATTTAAAAATTACCATTTTTAATGCTTGATCCGGTTGCGAGCCTCTTTAAACTATAAATAAAACTTTATCTCAAACACTAGACAGAGCTTCCATAAACAGTACATTTAGAGAATGCTATTTTTATATGACTTTGTAGATACATGTATCAACAAACATTTTGGATCCAGATCAGATGCTTGGTTTCTGTATGCTGTTGAAGATAAGCTATCTTCAGAAATACTATTGTTGATAAAACAGTACTTTTGTACTTAACCTAGCGATGAGACTATCAGTCTACCCATTACATGTAAGAGTACATTTTGCCTATATTCAAACAATATGATTATGTTAAAAATCAGAGCCCTCCGATCTGGGTTTGCACTGTTCATCACTTTACAAAATATTGCACAATTATTATTAAAAAGTCGTAAATGGACTAGACTAACTTTGAAACTGGTAATGTGCATTGAAAATTTCAGGAGTGAATGCATGAAATCTCGAGCACTATCAGTAGGGGGGGGGGGGGGGCTATTTTAAAATAAGTCGTGTTCTTTATCATAGTACATTTTAATCAGACAATGAATACTACATACAGTGGAGAATCTGTTATTCTTTCCCAATAAACGCGTTTACGCTATAACTATTATTTGCAGTGCAGACAGTTTGGAGCCAGATCAGACGCCGGGTAACCCGGCGTCTGATCAGGCTCCAAACTGTTTGCCACCAAGATAAACAAGAATTATCAGAATTGTCCAAAAGTTGTTCTTTTCTACGTTTTAGTGATTTGCGTTTGCGTACGTTTGCGTTTAAACGGGAAAGAATAACAGATTCGACACTATAGAATATGACAGGCTTATGAACTTGCTTAAGCTCTGTTTTTATCTGAATGTCACATACATGTAGTTTGGAGCACGGTCAGATGACGGGTTACATGTACAGCGGAGAATCTGTTATTCTTTCCCAATAAACGCGTTTACGCTAAAACTATTATTAGCAGTGCAAACAGTTTGGAGCCAGATCAGACGCCGGGTAACCCGGCGTCTGATCAGGCTCCAAACTGTTTGCCACCAAGATAAACATGAATTATCAGAATTGTCCAAAAGTTGTACTTTTCTACGTTTTAGTGCTTTGCGTTTGCGTACGTTTGCGATTAAACGGGAAAGAATAACAGATTCTCCACTGTACCCGTCGTCTGATCTTGCCCCAAATTCTTTGCAATAGAAATAAGTGTTATAGAATAAAGACGTTTCATGGGAAATAATTTAACAACTTCTCAGCTTTATAATTAGTGTGTGCATTGTTTTACAAACTTTGAGGCCGAGAGAAAAATCGTTTAGGTTCTTTGTACATGTAGAAACCTAAATTCAAAGCTATAGAAAAGGTTTAAATCTACTTTATCCTAGTGGTGCATACATGTATACAATAGTGCACGTGTATCTGTGAATGATAATTATTGGGAAAGAATAACGTCCTCTCTACTGTAACTACATGTTTTGTTTTGGAGCTGTCTGTTTAAAGATATAGATACAGTGGAGAATCTGTTATTCTTTCCCAATAAACGCGTTTACGCTAAAACTATTATTTGCAGTGCAAACAGTTTGGAGCTAGATCAGACGCCGGGTAACCCGGCGTCCGATCAGGCTCCAAACTGTTTGCCACCAAGATAAACAAGAATTATCAGAATTGTCCAAAAGTTGTTCTTTTCTACGTTTTAGTGCTTTGCGTTTGCGTACGTTTGCGTTTAAACGGGAAAGAATAACAGATTCTCCACTGTATGTTTGTATATGTATTGTCATGACACAGTGTAAATGTACATGTATATAGCCCTGACCTACTTTAACCCTCCCCCCCACTGACATAATATCTTCTACTTTAAAACATGTTTCTGCTGCCAATTCATAAGTTTTATGATAAGACAATTTGACCGAAAAACGCATTTGCAAACAGTTTTTATCCTGATCAGACGACGCGGATCACAACTGTTAGCCACTTGTTTTGAAATTTACGTCAGTTATACTGCCTAAAATCTAACTTTGAAACAAGATTGCAGGCAATAATATTGAAGAGGACGACACTTTTATGTTGGAAGGGTTTAAAGCCTCACGATAAACTCGATTATGAAAGGGTTAAGCAAATCGCTTTCCAGTTGTTGTTGTCGCCAAAAAGTTTTTTACGTCCACAGAAAGCCATAGTTATATTAATGCATCGAGTGAACGTAATATCGCTTTCCACGTTGTACAGGTTTGCGTATTATAAAGGGCATTAGAACTAGTGTCCTATGCATTTTACTGCAAAGTGCAAATCGATTAGTTATTGAACTATTGGACCGTTTCCCAGAGGTTGTCAACATATTACAGTGGAGAATCTGTTATTCTTTCCCAATAAACGCGTTTACGCTAAAACTATTATTTGCAGTGCAAACAGTTTGGAGCCAGATCAGACGCCGGGTAACCCGGCGTCTGATCAGGCTCCAAACTGTTTGCCACCAAGATGAACAAGAATTATCAGAATTGTCAAAAAGTTGTTCTTTTCTACGTTTTAGTGCTTTGCGTTTGCGTACGTTTGCGTTTAAACGGGAAAGAATAACAGATTCTCCACTGTATCACTTCTATACTGGTTAAACCCTTCAAGGTTATTTTGAATTACAGTAATACCCCGTAATAACAACGACTTATTGTCATTATCAGCAGCAGTAGCAGCAGCAACAGTACATGTAACAGCAACAACAGCATCAGCATCATCAAAATAACATTTTAACATTATCATCAGCAACATTGGCGTTGATCATGTTGTTATTGTTGTCAAATAATATTTTGTTTTTTATTATAAAATGTTACATGTATAATTATTATATTATATTATATAGTATATTTTATTATATTATATCAAATTATATCATATCACATTATTATTTATCATATCATATCACATTATATTATATTATATAGTATATTTTATTATATTATATCAAATTATATCATATCACATTATTATTTATCATATCATATCACATTATATTATATTATATTATATTATATTATATTATATTATATTATAAACCGTTGATTTTGTATTATATTAAACTAAACTATATTATAAAAGTTTGTTTTTGCAAAATGACAAACAGTGCAAAGTCCACCGATCTAGATCTACTTCGTTGGCATATTATAAGTGTACTCTTAACAGGTACATGTACGCTATTTGTAAAGGGCGCGTAAGTATACGCGTAAATGTGATTGAATGAGCTACAGTAGAGAATCTGTTATTCTTTCCCAATAAACGCGTTTACGCTAAAACTATTATTTGCAGTGCAAACAGTTTGGAGCCAGATCAGACGCCGGGTAACCCGGCGTCTGATCAGGCTCCAAACTGTTTGCCACCAAGATAAACATGAATTATCAGAATTGTCCAAAAGTTGTACTTTTCTACGTTTTAGTGCTTTGCGTTTGCGTACGTTTGCGTTTAAACGGGAAAGAATAACAGATTCTCCACTGTAGCGTTAAAGCTGACATTATCTGACAAAAGAAGGTATTAAATGGTATTTAAAGTTCACGTATAAAGTGCATGTCTGGGGTCAGGAGATGCAAAAGAGGTGGGCGATTGGAGGTGCTGTAGTGGAGAATACTTTATTCTTTCCCGTTCAAACGCAAATGAAATGCAAACGCATTGCAATAAAACTGAGGAAATTACATTTTTTTGATAATTCTGACTGTTCATTTTAATCTGAATTGCAAACAGTTTGGAGCCTGATCAGACGCCGGGTTACCCGGCGTCTGATCTGGCTCCAAACTGTTTGCAATAGAAATAATAGTTTGTTGGCGTAAACGTGTTTATTGGGAAAAAATAACGTTTTCGACGTAATTCTTTCCTTTATAAACATAAACGACACAAGAACGTAGTGCAAAAACATGTATAAAAATTGCAAGTTTTGAAATGTAGATCACATTATTGTTTCCAATTAAACGCGATTGCACTAACAAAGTATTATTTCAATTGCAAAACAGTTTGGAGCCAGTTCAGACGCGGCGTCTGATCAGGCTAAAAACTGTTTTGCCAATTGTTTTCAAATTTCGTCAGTTGTACAACTTGTACTGCCTTAAAGCTAACTTTGAAACAATATTACAGACAACAATATTGAAGCAGTCGACAGTATGGCGATGTAGGGGGTAAAAACCTCACGATAAATGTGATCATGAAAGAGTAAAAGTGCATTGCGTTTGCCTTTATGTACAGTGGAGAATCTGTTATTCTTTCCCGTTGAAACGCAAACGTACGCAAACGCAAAGCGCTAAAACGTAGAAAAGAACAACTTTTTGACAATTCTGATAATTCTTGTTTATCTTGGTGGCAAACAGTTTGGAGCCTGATCAGACGCCGGGTTACCCGGCGTCTGATCTGGCTCCAAACTGTTTGCACGGCAAATGATAGTTTTAGCGTAAACGCGTTTATTGGGAAAGAATAACATATTCTCCACGGTATTTGGGACGAGAAAGGATAACGTCCTCTCAAATATACAATAAAGGCGGCGCTTTCCCTTCCCATTTAAAGGCAAAACCAAACGCAAACGTATTACATTAAAATACAGAAAACGCCAATGTCTTAACATTTTTACGATATACTACTATATCTGATTGCTAAACAGTTCGGAGCCTGGTCAGACGCCGAGCCACCCGGTGTCTGATCAGGCCCCAAACTGTTTTGCAATCATCGGACCATAAACTGTTTTACGCATTATAAACGCGTTTACGGGAAAGGATAAGCGTCCCTATATATCTACAGTACTTTGTCATTCATTCCCAGGTTAATCAATGACAGGTGGTCGTTCATGCACTGATAATGACCGACTGTGATGAAACGCCCGAGCTAATAGTACATGGGGATGATTCTAATGCACCTACTGCTCTCATATAAAACTTTCGAAATAATTTTCACATTCTTTAAACAGTGAAACCTCTACAGTGGGGAAGACGTTGTTCTTCCCAATAAACGCGTTTACGCTAAATTTATTATTTCCATTGCAACACAGTTTAGAGCCAGGTCAGACGTCCAAACTATTTACTACTCAGATTAATATGAATAGTCATAATTATCGAAAATATGTAATTTTCTACGTTTTATTGCGATGCGTTTGCGTTTCGTTTGCGTTTAAACGGGAAAGAATAACGTTTTCTCCACTGTATATTACGACCACTAAAAAGATTACAGTGTAACCTACTTACATGTACATGTATAGCGAAGTCGTTGGAACTGTAAGACTTCTTTCGTTGTATCCAAATTTCGTTATATACAAACTTCGTTATAACCGAACATCGTTATATCAGGTCACTTTAATTTACGTTAATTAGAGTCGGGGAATACATTTTGTGTTTCATATCCAATATTTCGATATATCCAATTGCATTATTTAGTGAATAAAATGATAATTTTATATACATGCAATATGAAAGTAAAGCAGAAGATAAACGCTAATTAGAGCCGGGGAATATATTATTTTGTTTTGTCATATCCAATATTTCGATATATCCAACTTCATTATAATTTTTTATTGAATAAAATGATAATTCTAGACACATGCACTAGCTCAAAATAAGTTGAAAGTAAAGCAGATACTCCAATAGGATCTTTCCGCTTTATTGTATTTTATTTATTTTTTAATTTGTTTCGTTTATTTTTTAAATCTAAGATGTTGAAGAATGGGGAAGAATGGCATATTCTCCACTATAGTAGCTTGAATATTTAGTTATAGTGTATCCTTGACATGGAGAAAAATACCAGTTCTAAAATAGACGTTACTGGCAAGCCAGTGTTGGCAGTGGTACACGTTTTATTCATGAATGGGGTTTCTTTTGAAGCGCACCTGTAATCTTGATTAATGCTCCAGAAGAATTATGAATGAAGTACATCTAGACCTAGTAGTTTCTCAACGTGACAAACACTTATGATAAATCGCCGGCGAAAAACCACAGTCCCAATTTGCGGTTAAACGCCGCATATTGCATAGTAGAGAAGACATTATTTTCTCCCGTATTACAGTGGAGAATCTGTTATTCTTTCCCGTTTAAACGCAAACGTACGCAAACGCAAAACACTAAAACGTTGAAAAGCACAACTTTTTGACAATTCTGATAATTCTTGTTTATCTTGGTGGCAAACAGTTTGGAGCCAGATCAGACGCCGGGTTACCCGGCGTCTGATCTGGCTCCAAACTGTTTGCACTGCAAATAATAGTTTTAGCGTAAACGCGTTTATTGGGAAAGAATAACAGATTATCCACTGTAATCTGAGTGGCAAACAGTTTGGAGCCTGATCAGACGCCGGTTTACCCGGCGTCTAATCTGGCTCGAAACTGTTTGCAATGGAAACAAACGCGTTTATTGGGAGAGAATAACGTATTCTACATTGTGTATTGTAAAGACTACGTTACTCTTTTCTTATAAAACACGGCGTCTGATCACGCTCCAAACTGTTTGCCTCTCTGATTAACATGACATAGTCAGAATTGTCGAAAAATCAAAACGTTTCTTTACGTGTTATTGCGCTGTGTTTGCGTTTCGTTTGCCATGTAACGGGAAAGAATAACTTCTTCTCCGCTGCATTACGTCACTAATGACGTCAGAATAACGTCTACTATACTGTAGCATGATTCTGCTAAAAATAAAACCGAAACTGAAACTGAAACTGGTCAGTTATTTACACTATACAAGGAAGGTAGATACAGTGGAGAATCTGTTATTCTTTCCCAATAAACGCGTTTACGCTAAAACTATTATTTGCAGTGCAAACAATTTGGAGCCAGATCAGACGCCGGGTAACCCGGCGTCTGATCAGGCTCCAAACTTTTTGCCACCAAGATAAACATGAAATATCAGAATTGTCCAAAACTTGTTCTTTTCTACGTTTTAGCGCTTTGCGTTTGCGTACGTTTGCGTTTAAACGGGAAAGAATAACAGATTCTCCACTGTAGAACTGACGTTAAATTAATACAGAAAGCTCTTGTGGACGAAACTAAACGCAAATACAATATACAGTGGAGAAGACGTTATTCGTACCCTGTAAAAGCGTTTACGTTAAAACTAATAGTTCCATCTTAAAAATTCCAACTTTTTTGCATTGTATTTGTGTTTCGTTTGCGTTTAAACGGGAAAGAATAACGCAAACGCATCGAAATAAATGTAGACAATGACAATTTTTCGACAATTCTGACTATTCATGTTAATCTGCATATGTGTGGCAACAGTTTGGAGCCAGATCAGACGCCGGGTTACCTGGCGTCTGATCTGACTCGAAACTGTTTGCAATGAAAATTAACGTTTTAACGTAAACGCGTTTATTGGGAATGAATAACGTCTTCTCCTCTGTACATGTAGCTATTATTTCCCAATAACCGATACTTTTCTCCAGTCATCCACTATATTATGCCCAATGCACAGAACCTGAAACCTAGTTAGATGATGATATTTGAAAAGTGTTACAGATCTGTATTAATCTAAATGTTAAACAGTTTTGAGCCTGAGCCGACGCCGGGTAACTCGGTGTCTGCTGAGGTTCAATATTGTTCGACTTGTCTATCTAAAAGGCTGTTCACCCTTTTTAGAAAATATATTACATTTTCTACATGTTATATATTGCAAAGCGTCTTTATCATAAAATATATTTTTTAATTATTTTAATTTGATTTTTTTAAATTTGAAACAGTAGCTCGGCATATGACAAGGCTCCAAACTACTAGATATTTAGATTTAAATACATTTTCAACATTTTTCGAATATCTTACATTTTCTACATTTTATTGCATCGCGTGTTAGTTTTGGTTCGCTAAACTTGAAATCATAACGTTTTTCCTTAACCCCTTCACCGCCTTACCCCGAGTTATAATAGCTATGTGAAAACGGGGTTTGATCCTGATCAAACACCGAATAACGCGGCTTCCGTGGTGCGGCATCTGATGAGGTTCCAAACTGTTTGACACTCAGTTCAATATAACATTTCTTAAGTCAAAATGCCTAACATTTAAATTTGAGAAATTTTGAAATTGTTGATGTCAATTCAGTGAACGGGTTACAATGTACAGTGGAGAATCTGTTATTCTTTCCCAATAAACGCGTTTACGCTAAAACTATTATTTACAATACAAACAGTTTGGAGCCAGATCAGACGCCGGGTAAACCGGCGTCTGATCAGGCTCCAAACTGTTTGCCACCAAGATAAACAAGAATTATCAGAATTGTCCAAAAGTTGTTCTTTTCTACGTTTTAGTGCTTTGCGTTTGCGTACGTTTGCGTTTAAACGGGAAAGAATAACAGATTCTCCACTGTACATGTACAGTGGAGAAAACATTTTTATTTCCCGTTTTATTAAACGCAAACGAAATGCAAATGCACCGTTTTAAACGTAGAAAATGCCAATTTTTTTCGACTATTCTGACTATTCATACTTATCTAAATGGCAAACAGTTTGGAGCCTGATCAGACGCCGGGTTACCCGGCGTCTGATCTGGCTCCAAACTGTTTGCAATGGAAATAAACATTTTAGGGTAAACGCGTTTTGGGGGAATGAATAACGTTTTACTGTATGACACAATCAATAAAATTCTCTTACCTGTACAACATTGCGACGCACAGACACACGCACGTACAGACCACGTACGGATTTATATCCAATGTAATTGACAGCATTGTAAATGATGAGCAATATTGTCCAATATCTCTGTATGCAATATATCGTGTATTCTTTTGACTAGTCTTCTTATAACTATATATCTGCCTCACTTACTTCACTGAAAGCGCCTAGGTAAGCTATACTAAAGCGTCTATCAGTCGTTCTTTAATCTAAATATAGAAAAAATATTTGTTCTTTTGTCTCTCTATTCTCTTATAAACTTTAATTTCACCACGTCTTTCTATCCTGTTATCAAATAAAGTGTTATCCGTCTAAACCTCAATCTCCCTTATTAACAACAACAGTCTGATAAATTCTTCTATTCCTCTATTTCTTTCTATCCTCTTGAAGAAGAGTATCTATTTGTTTTTTCCGTCTGTCTATCCTTTGAAATTCTTCACTGGCTTCGTATGTATCTGTACTGATAAGACCGGCGATGTCAAATGCTCCAAGTATAGTGTACTTGCCCAGCTGAAATCACAAATATATAGATCTTACCCCTTACTCAGCAATGTTTTGTCGTCTGCTAAACGAACCTAACTGTCCTCTGCTTTATAACACAATCCTTAATTTTATCGGTTATTTTCATCTGCTGTTATCAGGTGTTTTTTAAATATCTGCATATACCGATACTAAACTTTGATTGGATCCAAATCTCGACGCCAGTTCCGCAGCCTTATACCGATACCTTTAGCAGACGTCTTTTCGTACCGACATTAACGCCCTCACTGTCATAACATCTACTGACTCGAAATTGTAATCTGCTTTTATTTTTAAAATTTATAATTGAGCAATTTTAACACAAGAAAAGATTACACGAGTTCAAAAAAGTTCATATCCTGATCAGGTGCCGAGTTACTCGGCGTCTTATCTGGATCTAGACTGGTTTCAAAATGCCAATAAAAGCGGTCTCGCCGTTGAAGGGTTTAAAGTACTGCGTGGGGTTAGCACTACTTTTATAGTACAGTGGCAGCTCGTTAATAGGGTAGCTAAAGTGGAGTAAAGGCTATTCTTCCCGTTTAAACGCAAACGAACTGCAATAAAACGTAGAAAATAACAACTGTTCGACAATGCTGACTTCTAATCTTAATCTGAGTGGCAAACAGTTTTTGGAGCCTGATCAGACGCCGGCGTCTGATCTGACTCCAAACTGTTTGCAAGGAAAATAAACGCTTAAGCGGGGAGGACTTATTATTACCTAATATACGCGCATGTTGAAAAACTATCTATTCTATTACACAAACGGTTTGGAGTCAGATAGGACGCCGGGTAACCCGGTGTCATATATGACTCAAACTGTTTGCCGCACATATTAAGAAACATCGTGACAATTTTCAAAACGCTGTAATTTCTTGACTTTGTATTTCGTTTTGTTTAAATTGGGCAGGATACATGTAGCGTCTTCTGCACTGTATAAAGTACAGAAATGGGTTTAAAGCGACATTAAAGATTTACGCCTGATAAAGGTATTTAGCAGAAAGCTCCCGTAGCACTGGTATTTCTGCTTTATTTCAATCATGATTTAACCCATTTAGTCTCAATGATGTCTTCAAACGCATTTGCAAACAGTTTTGATTCTGACCTCTAGAACTTTAAAATAGATAGACAAACAGTTTGGAGCCTGATCAGATTCCAAACTGTTGGCAATGGATATAGTTGATTAATGGATTGATTGATTGATTGAAACGTGTTTATTTGGGTAGAATATCGTCTTTTCGAGGGTGTTTAGAATGGTACAGAAAGCGCCATGTTTCGCTAATGACTGTGACGCCGTCGGCTCATTAAAAATCACATACCCGAGAAGATAAATATTACTGTGGCGAAGACGTTTTCTGTTCCCAATAAACGCGTTTATCCTAAAATCATTACTTCCATTGTAAACAGTTTCGAGCCTGATCAGACGCCGGGTAACCCGGCGTCTGATCAGGCTCGAAACTGTTTGGCACTCAGATTAAAATGCACCAAGAGAAATGTCGAAAAATTGTAACTTTCCTTATTTTATTATATTGCGTTTGCGTTTCGTTTGCGTTTGAACGGGAAAGAGTAACGTTTTTACCACTGTAACTATCACATGTAGCATTTATTTTGACTTAAAATCGGCTGCTTTAAAAAATTGCCGACTGCAATATTAAATTTTGACAAATTAAATTTTATGTATTTTTAATTAAAAAAGAAAATCAGTTTAGAGCGGTTTTGATCTATATCACATTCTTCTACACATAATTTTCCTTCAAAATTAGAATTTTCTTTGTTTTTCAAAAACGACAAAGATATATATATATATATATGTATGATCTAAAGAGTCTGACCACTGAGCAGACCGTAGCTTTTCGACCACACCTCTTTAAGTAGTTAAAGGGTTAAAAGTGCAATATATTATATACATGTATTTTTAAAAGTCAGCGTGATGATATTATTTTCCTCTCCCACCCATAAAAACAGCACGTACGTAATAACAACACTTACACTATTCTATAGTTCCTTAATAGCATTGTAGTTCAAATAGTTTGGATCCAGATCAGACGCCGATTAAATCGGCGCCTGATCAGGATCCAAACTGTTTGTCACTTGGATTGTTTTCTGCAAAATAAAAACAGAAATAAAAGACCTTATTTCCGATTTCAAGCAGACAACAAAATGGGGATACTTATAAAGCGTTCAAAGATATTTGATACAGTGGGGAATTATGTTCCCTTCAAATAAAACTAAACGCAAACGCAATGCAACAAAATTATATAATTACAGTTTTGAAAATATTGTCATTTAATAGAGAATCGAATTTCGTCATCTGTTTTAATCTTTTAATGATCAAATTATTCGGGAGAAATTTACCCTTTCACCGCTTTATTGTCGTCTGCTTCAGTAGTGTTGTCTGCAAGACACGTTTTAGAGGTAGAGTTTCGGCTGTATGGCATATTATGTATCTCCAAGAGTGTCAGGAACAGTTTGGATCCTGATCAGACGCCGCGTTACGCGTCGTCTGATCAGGACCCAAGCTGTTTGCCCTAGGATAATGGGTTTATAGCGTATGCTTTCGTTCTCATCCTAAATCCATAAAAGTTGTATATATTATTAAATAAAATATGTTTTAACTAAACTGTTCGCAAACGCGGTTTAAGGCGTCATTGAGAGTGAAAGGGTTACAGTAAACAATTGTCATCTTTATTAGAAAAGGAAAACAGTCTTTTCTACTGTTACAAATGGACAAAATTTCAAGATAATGGTTATTCAGTGACATTATGGTTGAGAAACTAATTATTAGCCCCATAGCATAATAGCTGAAACGTTGTGTTTTCATTGCAAACAGTTTGGAGCCAGATCAGACGTCTGGTACATTGTGACCCGGAGCCTGATCAGGCTCCAAACGGTTTGCCACTCAGATAAACAGTCAGAGTTTTTTGAAAAAAATTGTTACTTTCTACGATTTATTGCGATTCGTTTGCGTTTCGTTTGCGTTTAAACGGGAGAGAAAATGTATTCATTTCCGTATAGAGCGAAAATAAAAGTTAATTGCAATTAAACTAAATTTCTAATCTTGATAAAGTGGATAATTTTCTTTCATATAAATCTGCAACTGTTTGAAGCCTGATCAGACGCCCATTACCCGGCGTCTGATCAGGTTCTAAACGGATTTTAAAGGTCTTCATATGTTTTCTTGGGGAAAATGGAGTTTTCCGCCTATATCAAATAAAACAAAAGTCATCCGAATTAGAAAAACAACAACAAAACTTAATCGCCTGCTTGAGAAATTAATCTCGGTATCAATTCTTTTACATTCCAAATAACTTGAATTAATCCGAAAATAAACTGAAACCTACAGTCGAGAATGTACGTTATTCTCTCTCAATAAACGTGTTTGCGCTAAAACTATAATATTATCAAGTTCATTGCAAACAGTTTAGAGTCTGATCAGTCTCCAAACTGTTTACAACTCAGGTAAACGTAAATAGACGGAATTGTCGAAAAATTGTCATTTTCTGCATTTAATTGCAATATTTGAGACTCGTATCGATATTTTTTAAGTCATACTTCATTGAATCTTACTTTGAAACGATCTTGCAAACATCAAAATCGAAGCAGACGACAATGAAACGGTTAAGAGGTTATAAAAACTCGCGGACAATTTAGCAGTGAATACGTCTGCTTTCCACTATAACGTTTAACCCTTGCTCGTCAAAATATCGTCTGCTTCAGAATGCCGTCTCCAATATTTATTAAAAATAATAATTCAGATTATAAGCAGCTCGACAAAGAAAATTGGAGAGGACGTTATTATTTCCCGTTTAAACACATTGAAATAAAACGCAGAAAAGGACCAATTGTCGACAATTCTGATTATTCATGCTTATCTGAATGGCAAACGGTTTGGAGTCTCATCTGGCTCCAAAGTGTTTGCATGAAAATACTAGTTTAAAGGGACTCGCAACCGGATGGTGTAGTTGTCAAAATAAAATAAAATACTCAAATAAAAGCAAATTTGTGGCATTATTTGGCTTCTGACATTAAATATATATGATAAGTCCAAAAAAAGTCTCAAGAATTGTCACCGAATCTTAGTTTTTTTCGATATTTTCCATCGTTTTTCTATAGCGTTAGCTAACGCTATAGTTGTTGTTGTTGCGTCTCTACACGGGCTCAGACATAAACCCGAGCCGAATATGTATAAATCAATCGCTACCAGTGAAGTATGTTAATTCGCTACCATATAGATAGAGAGCCCCAGTAGCCGCGTGGTTAAGGCGTTTGCCTTTGTTTTCATGTTTGTCTCCGCATGGAGGGTCACGGTTTCGAATCCCACAAGAGCTTCTTCCTTTTTTTTTTGAAATGCATTTTTAACAGAATTTATTATCCAAAACTAAATCTTACCCATTTATATAAGAATTTGACATATATTTACAAATTACTATTTTTAATGCTAAATCCGGTTGCGAGCCTCTTTAAGCGTAAACGCGTTTATTTGGAAATAATTACTTCTTCGTCACTGTATCACTTACAATAATTCCGAGCCTAGATCCTATCTTTCTGACTGACAGTATCAGAGTAAAGAACGTATCTAACTTAATCCCTCTTATAACTATATCAGAGTACTTAAGTTCCTGTATTAAAGAGCCTCATAACACAAGAAATATATCATACACACACCTCAGCTTAACGCGGAGAAAATGTAATACAGAAAGCGTCCTTAGAAGCTTTCTGTATTACTTTCGTCCTCCGTTAAGATATACAGTGAAACCCCTCTAAACCGGAACCTCTAAATACCGGAATTCTCTCGAAACCGGACAAAAACTTTGGTCCCGTTTCCCACCAATTTTTACGCCTTTGATTTATTCCTTCACTGAAGAAAGTACATTCATGAACATATATCATCAGAAATATTTTCTATATTGCTTAAAGCATGTTGAAAGTAAAGCAGAATGCGCCTGAAGCGCATTCTGCTTTACTTTCAACTTGCTTTAAGTGATATACTATCTTCCATACTAGAAACAAGCTATGGGTTAAAACCCCTCTTAACCGAAAACCCCTCTAAACCGGAACGTTTTGTTGTCCCCACACATGTCCGGTTTAGAGGGGTTTCACTGTAAACTGTACCAAACGATAGATAATACTTAGTCGTGCGGCGGTAGCTTTGTAGTGGTTTAATTGTACAGCGCTCCCTCTCTACAACGACATCCAGTGGGAGACACAGATTGTGTGTTGTTCGCAGGGAGATGTTATAGAGAGGGAAAATCAAGACTTGGCTTACATTTTCAAACAGCTTGAATCCAGATCAGACGCCGCATAATGCGGCGTCTGATCTGCTTTCAAGCTGTTTGTCACTCATAATTAGATGTATTCTATCAAAATGTCCACTTATATGTATTTTTCAGAAAAAGAGCGGACGACAATTTGAAGCAGACGACATTGCAGTAGTAAAAGCATTAGACATAATTGTCCTATTACATGTCATGGAACTGCGACAAGGGTCGCTGTAAGGAGGGAATCGTTGTTTGGAGGGTCGTTTGTAGAGAGTGGGCACTGTATTCCCTAGGTATATATATCTATTCGGTCGATCATATCGTATCGTCGAAGTGTACTTTTAGCGTAAGTGAGTCTATATAGACTAGTGTAGAGATCCAACAGATGCAACTGATATATACCTATATATACCCCAGTTCCAATTATAACAAACAAAAATGTATTAATTCATTCAACCCTGAAACTTGGCATGGAATTTTCCAGTCTTCTTCTAAAGTCCCATTGTGTTTTCAGACCATTTTGTAATTTCATTTAACTACAGTAAAAACCTCGCTATTACGGCCATTTAAACGAAGGCTTATTGATTGCATAAAAGAGAGGTGGTAGCTTAAAGCAAGATGACAGTGAAACAGAAAGCTCTTAAATGATCTTTCTGTTTCACAGTCACCTTGCTTTAAGCGATCACCTACAGTGGAGAATCTGTTATTCTTTCCCAATAAACGCGTTTACGCTAAAACTATTATTTGCAGTACAAACAGTTTGGAGCCAGATCAGACGCCGGGTAACCCGGCGTCTGATCAGGCTCCAAACTGTTTGCCACCAAGATAAACATGAAATATCAGAATTGTCCAAAAGTTGTTCTTTTCTACGTTTTAGTGCTTTGCGTTTGCGTATGTTTGCGTTTAAACGGGAAAGAATAACAGATTCTCCACTGTAGTTGTTGTTTTTTCATATATATTGGAAACCTGTTTAAAAAAGAGTGTAAACCCTGATCAGAGGGCTCCTTAAAGGTCTTACCTGTTTGCATAAAACAAGTGTACTATTCATAGGTACGTGCCACTTGGGTCCAATGCATTAAAATGTCGATACTGAAGTCGCAATTAACTCGTGGCAATCGCAACCGGTTTAGATCCTGATCAGACGCCGATTAATTCGGCGTCTGATCAGGAACTTAACTGTTTGACACTATTAAATCAAAATTTCGATTTGAAATGTGTCATGAAGTCACAGACAGCAATTCGTTGTAGAAGATCATTGGCCGGTAAAAGAGGTTTAAAAAAGACGTTAGTTTTGTTGATACATAAAACGGTTTAAATATTAGAACAGTGTACTTTAATAAGGCACGTTCCATTGACTCTGGCCCTTTGAATATACATTCTCATTCTTACAGTGGAGTTGTATTAAAATTTATTCTTTCCCAATGAACGCGAACGATTACGCCAAAATAATTATTTCCGTTGTAAAACAGTTTGGAACCCGATCATACGCAGGGTTTCCCGGCGTCAGATCAGGATCCAAACTGGCACGCAGATTTAATTAAATCGCGAGAAATTAAAAAAAAAAATGGAGGAATATTTATGCAATTTAGTATTTGTTTATATCGCGTTTGCGTTTTGTTTGCGTTTAAACGGGGGCAAGTAACGTTTTCCCCACTGTACTTTTCGAAAATTCTGACAATTCATGTTAATCTGAGTGGCAAACAGTTTTGCGCCTGATCAGACGCCGGGTTACCCGGCGTCTGATCTGGCTCGAAACTGTTTGCAATGGAAGTAAATGTTTTAGCGTGAACGCGTTTATTGGGGGGAAAACGAGTTCTCTCCACTGTGCATTCTTCTTTCAGTGGCGTACGTGTACTTTAACTCATTCACCAATACTACAGTGGAGAATCTGTTATTCTTTCCCAATAAACGCGTTTACGCTAAAACTATTATTTCTATTACAAACCGTTTGGAGCCAGATCAGACGCCGGATAACCCGGCGTCTGATCAGGCTCCAAACTGTTTGCCTCCAAGAAAAACATGAATTATCAGAATTGTCCAAAAGTTGCACTTTTCTACGTTTTAGTACTTTGCGTTTGCGTTTCGTTTGCATTAAACGGGAAAGAATAACAGATTCTCCACTGTATACTATTCTAACCTTTTGCCGGCCTATCGCGACTGTGACTGATTAAAGTGGAGAAAACGTTATTCTTTCCCGTTTAAACGCAAACGAAACGCAAACGCATCGCAAATGAACGTTGAAAATGACAACTTTTCGACAATTTGGACTATTTATCTGCATGTGAGTAGTAAACAGTTTGGAGCCTGATCAGACGCCGGGTTACCCGGCGTCTGATCTGGCTCCAAACTGCTTTCAATGGACATAATAGTTCTAGCGTAAACGCTTTTATTGGGAAAGAATAACGCCTTCTCCACTGTATTTGCAAATAAATTGCATCCAGAACAGACGCCGAGCAACGCGACATCTCATCTGGATCTAAACTGTTTGACACATTATTTTAGGTGTTTTGCAATTTGAAAATACATAATAAACTATTAGGTTAAAAAAAACCTTCAGGAGCGATCTGATCTTTGTCATTATTTTTTACATAGGACAAGTGTATTCTATACAGGAACACTGTTTGTAAAGGACGCTGATATCCGTGATTGTGATTGAAAGGGTTTAATATAACAGATATCAGCAGATGACAATTTTTTAGCAGTCGACACAGCTATTATAACGGGGTTAACGAGCTATATGTTAGATATGAAGTACTTTTAAATACATGTATATACATAATGTTCGTGCACCGATCCGTGACCTATTAGGTTCACGATTTAGCCCCTTCTCTACCTTACCCCGGGTATATTAGTTATTTGAAAACAGTTTGGAACCTGATCAGACGCCGCGTTACGCGGCGTCTGATCAGGATCCAAACTGTTTGACACTCATATCAATCTTTTGAAGTCAAACTATAAAAAAAATATACATAATTTGAGAAATAAAAGAAGACGACAATTATCTGAAATTAATGATGTCATATCAGTGAATGTGTAAAATACGGGAAAATATAACGCCGTGTGACTGTACAGCCAACACGCTATTCGTTTATAACAGTCAGCGCGTTCAGTAGAGACGTCGTTTTTCTTTCTCGTTTAAACGCAAACGAAATGCTAACGAAGTGCAATTAAATGTAGAAGAATTTTTTTTGACAATTCTGACAATCTTTCTTAATACAGTGGATAATCTGTTATTCTTTCCCAATAAACGCGTTTACGCTAAAACTATTATTTGCAGTGCAAACAGTTTGGAGCCAGATCAGACGCCGGGTAACCCGGCGCCTGATCAGGCTCCAAACTGTTTGCCACCAAGATAAACAAGAATTATCAGAATTGTCCAAAAGTTGCACTTTTCTACGTTTTAGTGATTAGCGTTTGCGTTTCGTTTGCGTTTAAACGGAAAAGAATAACAGATTCTCAACTGTATGAGTGACAAACAGTTTGGAGCCTGATCAGGCGTTGAGATATCCGACGTCTGATCTGGCTCCAAACTGTTTGCCACTCAGACGGAACAAAATTGTTAACACTTTCAAGAATCGTCTCTTTTGTTTGACAATTTACTGCATTCCGTTCACGTTTCTTACATGTATTTACGGTAAAGAATACATAGAGGATAATTGTTTTTTTCAGTATAAGATTGAAATTTAATCCATTGAGTGAACATCAGACGTTATATTTTCACGAGTGGCGAAGCCACGAGTGAAAATATAACAGTCTGATGTTCACGAAATGGATTAAATTCGATCTTATACTGAAAAAATACAATTATTCTATTTATTTATGCTTTTAAGCCACTTTTTAAACGAAATTGTTCGACAATTGTGAAAGCGAAAGTACATGATTTACCCCGTGTTGAGCCCCAAGTTCCAATCTGTTTACCACTCAAATTAACATTAATAGTCAGAATTGTCGAAAATTTGTCATTTTCTAAGTTTTATTGCAATGCGTTTACGTTTTGTTTGCGTTTAAACGGGAAATAATAACGTTTTCTCCACTTTATGACGTTATATTTAAAACGAAAGTAAATACCATGTACAGTGGAGAATCTGTTATTCTGACGTCATTCGTGACGTCATACATGTAATAAAATGCAGAAACTGACAGTTTACATGTACATGTAGCTCTTAATCTTGATATTTTACCCTTTCACCGTTTTATTGCCATAGACTTACTGCTTCAATTATGTTGTCTGCAATATCGTTTCAAAGTTAGATTTAAGGCAGTTTAACAGTTACTAACGTTATTTCAAAACTAGTGGCGTCTTATCAGGATTCAAACTGTTTGCAAATGCGCTTTATGACGTCATTGAGAGTGAAAGGGTTAAACAAGTGGTGCATTTGATAAGCTTTCCTGATAAATTACATGTACTACTGATTGGGGCAAATAAAATATACGCAAATAAACTGTTTTCTCCAAAAAATGCCGGTAGGAATGTAAACATAAACACAAGCCCCCCTCACTGCCGTGACGTCATTTCTTTTGAATAATTGTAATCTGCGTTTTTGTTTCTAAAATTTAAAGTTAAGATAGGTTTACTTAAGAAATATTGAAATGAGTGTCAAAAAGTTACGCGGCGTCTGATCAGGATCCAAACTTCTTGAAAATGATTAGCGTACTCGGGGAAATGCAGCTAACAGGTTAAAACTTTATCATTCAAATACTCAATTTCTCGGTCATTGAACCTTTTAAACCCTTTCGCATCTAGATATATCGTCTGCTCTACTTTATCGTCTGTCATATTCATATTCTAAGATTTGCCTTAAGGTTATATTGATACGAGTGCCTAACTGTTTTGGTCCTGATCAGAAAACCGCGTTACAGAACTGTTTTGCAAAGTCGACTTTAGTGGCCTATATGGTGAAACTGACAAACTAAAAGAAAAATAATTAAATTAAAAAAAAAAACCCAGTTCATGCGATTTACCTATATGCAATAAATTACATGACTCAATTGATGCTGCAATGAGTGTTACAGTGGAGAATCTGTTATTCTTTCCCGTTTAAACGCAAACGTACGCAAACGCAAAGCACTAAAACGTAGAAAAGAACAACGTTTGGACAATTCTGATAATTCTTGTTTATCATGGTGGCAAACAGTTTGGAGCCTGATCAGACGCCGGGTTACCCGGCGTCTGATCTGGCTCCAAACTGTTTGCACTGCAAATAATAGTTTTAGCGTAAACGCGTTTATTGGGAAAGAATAACAGATTCTCCACTGTACATGTAACTCTTACCCAATTTCCCAATAAACGCGTTGATACCAAATTATGATTTCCATAGCAACAGTTTGGAGCCTGTTCAGGTTCCACAATGTTTGCCAGTGAGATTAGAATGAATCGATACAATTTTTTTCAATACAGTTTATTACAATATATTTCCGTTTAAATTCTTATATTCTGCATTTGATTGCAATGCGATAGCCGCGGTTTCATTTACGGAAAAGAGTAACTGTAAGTAGTCTTTGTTGAAACATCCGAAATAATCAGATAAAGTTGTTGTTGTAAGTTGATAAAATATAAAAAAAAACAATTTATATGTATATATACATCTATATAAAATATATAAATTTTTATATGTACAGTGGAGAATCTGTTATTCTTTCCCGTTTAAACGCAAACGTACGCAAACGCAAAGCACTAAAACGTAGAAAAGAACAACGTTTGGACAATTCTGATAATTCTTGTTTATCATGGTGGCAAACAGTTTGGAGCCTGATCAGACGCCGGGTTACCCGGCGTCTGATCTGGCTCCAAACAGTTTGCACTGCAAATAATAGTTTTAGCGTAAAAACGCGTTTATTGGGAAAGAATAACAGATTCTCCACTGTACATGTACAGCGGAGAAGATGTTGATAAAAAATCTTTCTTATAAACGCGTTTATGCTAAAACCATTATTTCCATTGCAAACAGTTTGAGACCAGATCAGACGCCGGTTAACCTGGCGTTTGACGAGGCCCCTTACTTTTTGCCACTCAGATTGAAATAAATAGTCGGAATTGACGAACACTTGCATTTTTCTATATTATCTATTTCTTAGGATAAACATGCACGACTTTATTAATTGGAAATTCTTTCTTTAGTCAAGAAATAAAATATATACATAAAAAATGAGCAAAGGGTTAAAATAACTCTACCGAATAAAATTTAATTTACACTGTATACAGACAATATTTTCAAAGCAAACTCTTGTTAAACATGCATAGAGTTTAAAACAAATCAAATTAATTACAAACCTGTAATATAAAGAGGAGAAGACGTTATTCTTTCTCAATACACGCACTAATCCTAAAAACCATTATGTCTCTGCAAATAGTTTTGCGCCAGATCAGACGCCGGGTAACTCGGCCTCTATCAATCTCCAGCATTGTTTGATAAATAGATTTAAATAATCGTAGAAGTTGTCAAGAAAATGTAATTTTCTGCGCTTAACCTTATTGCATTTGTGTTTCTTTCCGTTTAAATTAGAAGGAATAACGTCTTCTCCACTGTACATTGGAGAATGTGTTATTCTTTCCCAATAAACGCGTTTACGCTAAAACTATTATTTGCAGTGCAAACAGTTTGGAGCCAGATCAGACGCCGGGTAACCCGGCGTCTGATCAGGCTCCAAACTGTTAGCCAACAAGATAAACAAGAAATATCAGAATTGTCCAAAAGTTGTTCTTTTCTACGTTTTAGTGCTTTGCGTTTGCGTACGTTTGCGTTTAAACGGGAAAGAATAACAGATTCTCCACTGTACTTTACAACGGTGAACGTTTTTCTTTCCAAATAAGCGCGTTTACGCTATTTAAAACGTTTATTTCTATTGCTAACAGTCTAAAGCCAGATCAGACGCCGGGTAACCCGGCGTCTGATCGAGTTCCAAACTGTTTGCCACTCAGATTAACATGAAAAGTCAGAATTGTCGAACTTTTGTCATGTTCTACTTTTTTATTACGTTATGTTTGCGTTTCGTTTGCGTTAAACGGAAAAGAATAACGTTTTCTCAACTCACTGTGTGTATATAAAATACCTTGATGTTGGCAATAGTACCTCGCACCGTATGCTTTTCGAAAGTATGACTTGCTTGTCAGCTCCTAGCGCTTAGTTCATAGTGCATCCCAGAGACGACGAGACTTTCCATTTATATTCGTCTCGGAAAGTAGGCAGTACCTTATCGATTTCGCCCCCGTTATTAAACGTACCTATAAGCGTTTAGCAAACTCGATAAATATCTGAACTCACTCTCTTTCAGTACTGGTTCACAAATTCACACATTCACCATAATCTCATTCCCAGAGAGTACATTGCATTCATTCATTCTTCGTCATATAACTCTAGTCGTAGACTATACAGTGTTCCCTCCCTGCAACGACCCTCCCAACAACGACGCCCTGCTTACAACGACCCCTGCCACAATTCCCTAATCAGAACAATTACCGTATACCAAACGCTTTACTGCTGGAATTTCCTCGTCTTAAAATTGTCGTCTGCTTTTTCTCAAATTTAAATATAAATGAATATTTTGATATAATTAATATAATGACACGTGGTAAACAGCTTGAATCCGGACCAGACGCCGCGTTACGCGGCGTCTGGTCCGGATTCAAGCTGTTTGCAAATGTAAATAAAGTTTCACCCCGGCAACTCTATAACGACTCCTTCCGAACAACGCACACGAGCTGTGTCTCCCATTGAGTGTCGTTGTAGAAAGGGATCACTGTAGATCTAAATGCTTTGATTCTTGGTATAGCCTTTCAGAGATACCATACGTTACTAATAAAAATCCTAAGATTTGCAATTTTTCAAGCGCGTTTTTAGGAATCGTACCTTTAATGGTTGCATTTCGCTACCAGACTCTATAACACTAACATAATTATGCAAACAATTTGGATCCAGATCAGACGCCGGATCTGGACCCAAACGTTTTGACACACATATAAATGTTACCTTAGTAAAACAGCATAACCTTCCAAATTAAAAGTAACGCGACGTCTGATCAGGATAAAAACTGTTTGCCACTTGTTTTGACATAACGTCAGTTTTACTGTCTGAAATCTAACTTTGAAACGATATTGCAGACAACAATTTTGAAGCAATTGACAATGAAACGGTGGAGGGGTAAAACTTCACGATACATTTTTTGATCATGAACGGGTTAAATAGATGTTAATAGTACATATGTTTATATTTAATATTGCACAAGTGAATTACCCAACGGCAAGGTGTTAACTTAACATTTATAAGTAAATGAAAAAAAAATGAATGAATATGGGAACCATTCAGAATTGTGTACTAATATATTTCTATACAGTGGAGAAAACGTTATTATTTCCCAATAAACGCGTTTACGCTAAAACTAATATTTCTATTGCAAACAGTTTGGAGCCAGATCAGACGCCGGGTAACCCGGCGTCTGATCAGGCTCCAAACTGTTTGACACTCAGATAAAAATAGATAGTGAAAAATGTCAAAAAAATGTTATTTTCTAAATTTAAGTGTTTTGCGTTTCCGTTTCGTTTGCGTTTAACGTTTTCTCCACTGTACCACAGATTTCACATAGTCTAACAATACAAACTGTTCGATACGGCATGACTAGAATTGAATGCCATGCACTATTGTGTAAAGTGTTTGAATATGATTCCATAGAAGATGAGTTTCATTCATTATCACTGGAATGTAAATGGTATAATGTGATATGGAAGAGATATATATACAGTGGAGAAAACGTTATTAATTCCCGTTTAAACGCAAACGAAACGCAAACGCAAAACACTAAAACGTAGAAAATGTCAATTTTTAGATATTTCTTACAATTCAGTTTTATCTGAGTGGCAAACAGTTTGGAGCCTGATCAGACGCCGGATTACCCGGCGTCTGATCTGGCTCCAAACTGTTTGTAGTGGAAATAAACGTTTGAGCGTAAACGCGTTTATTGGGAAAGAATAACACATTCTCCACTATAGTCGAATAGTACTGGGTCACGTCTAGAAAGTACCCTTTTGTGAGCTGCAGAAAACAAGTCAGTTGACCTAGTGACAGAAATAGTGCAAGCATGATGAGAATGAATGTTATCAATGAAATGCGAAATTACAATGTAGTACATTTACTCTAAATATACATTTGGTAGTAAAACATGAATATATAATCTCAATTTAAATTTACTTCCATCTATTTAACAAAAGAACAATATCTGATACATCTTGATAAATAAATGACACTTTTCATATTGGTGAATACTCCCTCAATGCACTAACTTCACCATAAGGTAAACCATAAATAAGGTTGTGATTGATATATTTAGTACATGTATTTGTTTGGTTTGTGAATGTTTAATGTGTGCAAATGATCTTGTAAAGAAACGACGTTGATGAGACTGTCTTGGTCATATTAGATATACATGTACGATATGTATATACTTTATGTAAATGACCAAAATGCCTCGATGTATTCTGTGATTAAAATACAAGCGACTGGTGTCGCGTACTGTCAAACATTTTGATTGCAACGAATATTCTGAATTAGCGTCGTCACACATCGGGATTCTGTTGATAGAGTTTTAGAATACTTTTCCTAACAGCGGGGAAAATATGCGCCTCGGTGTAAACACTAGTTTCGGCTACAGATCATGTGACCAACTGACACACACATCGGCTACTTGTTATCCGTCAGGAAAAATTGGCACGTTACAGGATGCATAGAGCATTTTGGTTCCTAGCTTTGAATGAGAAATGTTATCTTGCAAGGCCGATGAATATATCAAGTGGGCCGAAGGCGAACCTGATATATTCAGGAGCCGAGCCAAATATTCTATTTATCATTGACACGACAGCAATATTTCTAGAGAATATTTTGTTCCATTTTATGAGCAATACATTTTGATGCTAGATTTATTTTTGCTGGGAAAGCGCGCTGTTATATAGAAGACGTCATTGACGTCACATCCGAATTCGTTTGAAATGAAATGTAATTAAGAACCATATACAGCCAGGCTGTGATTATGTTGCTAGAGGTTTAGAATATTTGTATTCGGGAAACATAAGCATCTCGGTGAAGACAGTAGTTCCGGATATAGATTACGTGGCCAACCGACATAATAACATCGGTCATGTGACCAACAGACATAATAACAAGCCAATTACATGTATCAGACTACGTGTTATCCGTCAGGACAATAGGCACGTGGCAGGGTACATTATATTCATATATATTTGCATGTATGAATCGTTTTCAGGTTCGTAGACACTACATGCAGTAGCTGTGTATACCACGGTGCTTTTGAGTTACAACTATGCACTCAAATAAATTATGATTATGTAACACTGTTGTGAACGACCTAGGGGTCACCATAAACAAAGGTTTGAACTGGACAAGACATATGGACAATTCTGTGGCCAAATCCAAAAACACACTGCGTTTCATCAAAACAAATGTGAGGACCTCCAAAATGAACACCAAAGAAGCAGCTTATAACACTTATGTCCGTACTCGACTGGAGTACTGCTCAGTCAGTTGGCACCCCTGGCAAAACACCTCACCAATAAGGTTGATGGTGTCCAAAGAGCACCAGCCAGATACATCTTTTATGACTAGAGATACATGTACACAAGTAGCGTGACCCAAATGATCAATACCTAAACTGGAATACTTTAGAACAACAAGGACTCCAAAAATGTTATCCTATCGTTATTCAAGATACAATGTCAACTAGTCTACGTATATCACCACCACCTTACCCCAACCTTTTGATACCACAGTCCCGTACCCAATACCATAATTATGCACTCTTTTTTCCCCAGAACAATAACTTATTGGGATAACCTCCCAGGTCAAATTAAGTTAAGCCCCAGTCTAGATGCCGTTAGGGTGGGACTGGGAGCAGTCACATACTAAGCACTGAGAGCTTGCATTTATATTTTTTACTTAACCTTGCACCCTGTTTCTGTATATTCTGTATACTTTTGTTTTATCTATCTCTTATCTTTGATCTGTTAATTTAAGTTGCCTTCTTATAAGTGGAAACCATGATTGAAATTTGAGATAATTTATAAACAGCGTCTGTTTGCATTTATTTATTTCAACGTAGTATAAAAACAGACATTTTCGGGCCAATTTGTCAAATTGATGACGTTTGATGTTTACAATGGAACTTGTTTTGTTGCGATCGAGTAGTATACAGTTCCAGTAATGTGTTACAGTGGAGAAAACGTTATTCTTTCCCGTTTAAACGCAAACGAAACCCAAAGCAAAGCAAAAAAACGTAGAAATGTACAACTTTTTGACAATTCTGTCAAAATGTGTTTATATCAGTGGGAAACAGTTTGGAGACTGATCAGACGCCGGGATACCCGGCGTCTGATCTGGCTCCAAATTGTTTGCAAGGGAAATAATAGTTTTAGCGTAAACGCGTTTATTGGGAAAGAATAACGTTTTCTCCACTGTATGGCTGTTCCTTTCAGGGTAAATATTACTCCTGTTACAACTTCTAATATAGATCAATATGCATGCATAATAATACACTGTTGATGTTATATTAAAAATTACACTAAACATGATATTAATATAAGAAATGAATTGATTTCTTCGCGGTGTAGGCAACAAAAACGACGGGAAATGATCGACAAATTAACCATCAATCGCTAGTGCGATCCATGGAATTTGCCGACCATTTTTCGTGGTTTATTTCACCTTAAAATAATTGTGTTGTATTGTTATAAATATTTGGCAGTTACTTTTGGTTGCAGTAATAAATCTTATCTTGTATAGTTGATTAAGTTCAAAGGCAAGTACCATACTATGAAATATTGTGTTAACCTTATTAACAAGACAGAAGTCTTGGTTGTTTAATTGCCCTTGCCTATATGAACACTGTTCACTTATTTTATTCACTTGTGCAAGAAACTTTGTATGCACGTTCATTAAACCATGATATTTCAAGAAAGAAAAACGTTTTAAACCAAAATAATTGTCATGATAATACAAATATACATGTATTTGTTTGATGAAAAGGGACATTTCATCAATTCTCTAAAACGCCAAGTGATTACGCTTAATCCCTAAAACATTCAGAGAGTACGCGTAATCACTGAGTTTCACGTTATCCCTGTAACATAATTATTATTTTGTTACTGCATTGTATTCGATTTAGGTTTCTTTTATGGATAACGTCAACGATCTGATTCAATAATGTTTATAAAAGAAAGACAAACGCAGTTCAAAACATAGTTTGAAGCTTAATAAAACGCCGGATTAAGTGGTGTCTAAATTTATTCCATACACAGGGCTACATGTACCATACGTTGCTAGTTAAAATCCTTAGAATGTAAACAATGGAACTTATTTTATTTGCTTTCGAATGTACACAGCTTCAGTAATTCAGGCATGGCTGTTCCTTATAAGGTACACATTATTCGTGTTATCAACCTCTACTATAGATTAAACATACAAGTGTACTAACAAAATGTTCATTTGATATTAGAAATAACAGCAAATATATTGTAAATATAAAATATGAACTGATTTTTTCGGTGTTCAAGTGAGATAAGCGACAGAAAATTATCGGCAAATCTACCATGAATCGCGCAAGGGCGATTCATGGTATTTGCCGATAATTTTCTGTCGTTTATGTTGCTTGAACGCCGAAAAAAATCAGTTCATTTCTTTATTGAAAAATTAGTAAAGTCGTTCCCACCGTATCACAAACGTACTTATTTGGAGTATTAACGGTTTATCCACTTCTCCACTGTAGCACCAAACATATGTATCTATTGGGAAAGAACCCACTGCTGCACATGTTCATTTCTGGGGAGGATGTGGAGAGGGTACAAAAAGGCGAACAGTTTGCATTTTCTGGGCCATGTTTTTAGTACCTCATTCATATACAGGCAGGTACATCAGAGAAGACGATTTTCCTTGAAATTAAACGCATACTCTTAAACTATTTTCCCCATTGCAAACAGTTTGGTGTCTGATCAGACTTCGGAGACCCGTTTTACTAAACTACTTACGCAAAATGTTTGCGTAAGTCAAAATTTTAAATTTTAATTTATATCTTTTATTATCTCTTGCTACAAACAGCAAATAGCCAGATCAGAGGACGCGCTTGTAGCGCATCCTCTGATCTGGCTATTTGCTGTTTGCAAACGTTTCTGATCGAAAAATAAGAGTAAAACGATTTTGACATACGCAAAAAGTTTGCGTAAGTAGTTTAGTAAAACGGGCCCCTGGGGTCCGAACAGGCATTAAACGTTTTGTCGCTCAGATAAAACGACTCGTGAGAAAATACAAAAAATTAAAAGGAATTTCTGCATTCTAGAGCATTGCGTTTGCGTTTTGTTTGAGCTTAAGTGTAAAAGGATAATGCCCTGTCCGTTGCAATCGATATGAGGACGATCTTACGAGTACATTGTAATTCGGACATACCTGACCGAGCTGACCTAAGGAACTGTCAGTCAGCAATCACATGTGACATGCATGTACGTCATAACATGCATTAGTGAAACACGAGTGGGTCAAGTTCGCGAAAATTTCGTCCGCTTTTAACCCTCCCCCCATAGAAGTGCCTTTTAGTGCATTCAGTTTCTTCCTCCGCTGACGAAAATTGTTCCAAATTATACAGTCATAAATGCATATCATGAGGAATATTTCCTTTATTCAAGCAGGTGGTAGCTTAAAGCAGGATGACAGTAAAGCAGAATGCGCCTTAAGTAGCACTATCAACCTGCTTTAAGTGGTACATGTAACCTATTTTCAAAATTAGAAACAGGCTATGGGGTAATGGGTTAAGTAGTCATGTGCAATATACATGTACTTCAAATTAAGATTTATTTCAAGAACGTTTGGTTTACACTTTTTTATTCTAAATGTTAACATGAATTTCTCACAAAAACAACAACGTTTGGGATTGAAGTGAAAGTGGAAAGGCTCATTGCGTTTTGCTTTCATTTTAATCCTAAAACGACAAACAATTTTAAAAAGGCTGAAAACTAAATGGTGAATTTATCATTACAAGCAAATAGAAAAGACTCCAATAAGGTCAACTATTTATGGTATTAGTGTTTACAGTGGAGAATCTGTTATTATTTCCCAATAAACGCGTTTACGCTAAAACTATTATTTGCAGTGCACACAGTTTGGAGCTAGATCAGACGCCGGGTAACCCGGCGTCTGATCAGGCTCCAAACTGTTTGCCACCAAGATAAACATGAAATATCAGAATTGTCCAAAAGTTGTTATTTTCTACGTTTTAGTGCTTTGCGTTTGCGTACGTTTGCGTTTAAACGGGAAAGAATAACATATTCTCCACTGTATATGGCATTAAAGATGTAAGTACAGGAAGTTCATAATACACAAGCATAATCAAAACGTCAATTGTTGATGGTGCACTTTTGACTATTCATAGATTAGAGAGAGAGAGAGAGAGAGAGAGAGAGAGAGAGCGAGAGGAAAAAGAAAACAATGTAGAACCTTTCAAGTTTAAAAGTTTTTTATTATTTCAAATAAATGTATTATGTATTTAACCCTTTCAATCTTACAAAACGTTATTATTTCCCGTTTAAACGCAAACGTACGCAAACGCAAAACACTATAACGTAGAAAATGACAACTTTTTGACAATTCTGATAATTCTTGTTTATCTTGGTGGCAAACAGTTTGGAGCCTGATCAGACGCCGGGTTGCCCGGCGTCTGATCTGGCTCCAAACTGTTTGCACTGCTAATAATAGTTTTAGCGTAAACGCGTTTATTGGGAAAGAATAACAGATTCTCCACTGTAATGACGTCATAAACGCATTTGAAAACAACTTTGATGCAGCGTCTTATCTGGCTCCAAACTGTTTGCAATGGAATAATAGTTAAAGCGAATTTTTTGAATAAAAACGGTTTAACTACTGTACTCTGCACGCTGCACACGGAGCACACACTGCTAGCCTTAACAACAAACAGTGGTAACTGAACACGCAACATATGCATGCTTCCTTAGCAATCAATCAAAGACGACAATGTTGAGAAGACAGTAGAAGACGACTGCCAACTAAGAGAAAACTCCCAATAATTAACACTATTAATTGACCTTTACCTATGTCACCTGCGGTATCTGACCGCATGCTAGCCACTGCAGTTCATCGACCGAATACAGTAACGCGTTCAAGTACTGTATCAGCGAACAGCAACGTTAACCGATGCAAACAATCCATATAGTACGACATCTAACGTTCACTCATACTCTTCAATAATAACTCATTGCGCCCCATGTTTATTAACTTTTCAAGGGTACGAACGATTTATGTACGATTCTAAATAACACAAGCAAAAGTGCACTAATCAACTGAAATGCATCAATTTTACCGCATATAAAAATAAGATTTAGCTGCTCAGATGTAAGCTGCTTTGTTTGATACATTAAGTATCGGAAAATGTTGATGTATAGATGATTATTTTTTTAAACTCATTTGGTCGCCATTTTGTTTTCATTGTTGATATTGGCTAACTACAGTACTGAATCTTATTAAATTAACAATTTGTGCGATTCGCTTGCAATTCGATGGCAATTCGCTTGCAATTCGATGGGAATTCGCTTGCGATTCAAAGTACTAACTTTACCCTCGGGTAAGTTTTCTTGAATGGTGTATCTCACAAATGTTCGCAAATATGCCTTCGTTATTTATTTCGATTCCATTTTTGTCACAACCGCTTCGGAAATTTCGCGTAAAAATATTCAAAGGTAGGATTTGTTTTTTGAAGCGCGCGATTCGATGGCAATTCGATGGCAATTCGATGGCAATTCGCTTGCGATTGTCAATTTAATTTAATAAGGTTCAGTACTGTACCTCTGAGGCCGTTCGCGCCGTTCGCAATCGATAACATGCAAACGGTCGTTTAAGTTAAATTGTTACCGTTTTCTGATGCAATCGATACGGTACTTGAACGCGCTACAGGTCGACATGGAGCAACTTCACGTGGAACTATTGTCCGATCTATATATGTTACAGGGATTAAGTGTTATCAGGGAATACGTGAAATCCCTGAAAAATCAGGGATTCTCACGAAAACCTTAAATCTTCAAGGGAGAAAGGCCTAATTTTGAAGCTTTTCGTTGATTTTTATAAACATTTGGCAGTTACTTTTAATGAATCTTTCCTCGTTTAGTTCATTTAGTTCAAAGGCAAGTACCACGTTATAAAACATGTCTTGGTTTGTTAATTGTTCTGACTTAAATGCCTCCAAATGGTATGCCATAATCCGCTACCCCTAGATTTACTCACATACAGTGGAGAATCTCTTATTCTTTCCCAATAAACGCGTTTACGCTAAAATTATTATTTCTATTACAAACCGTTTGGAGCCGGATCAGACGCCGGGTAACCCGGCGTCTGATCAGGCTCCAAACTGTTTGCCTCCAAGAAAAACATGAATTATCAGAATTGTCCAAAAGTTGCACTTTTCTACGTTTTAGTACCCGGCGTCTGAACTGGCTCCAAACTGTTTGCCACTCAGATTAAAAAACAATAATTGGAAATGTCAAAAAATGGTAATTTTCTTCATTTTAGCTATTTGCGTTTGCGTTTTGATTGCGTTTAAACGGGAAAGAATAACGTTTTTGTTGGTGTGTCATTGGACACATCCACAGTGTAGTTCAGAAAAAATCTCCAGACGGGGCTGCACAACACATCGAAGCCTTTAGCACTGGATGCTACAAAGCAGGTACCGAATTACCAAGAGTTCAGAGCCGATTTTGTGAGCTTGGGCGGCTAAAAATAAAGGGCGATGTAAATGAGTCTGTGTGTTATTAACTATGGCCTTACACCTAGTGAACCCGATTTTCATTTGAAATTTGGATCTAAAACGTTCTAACTTAATCAATGGAAAGGATATTGACAAGTAGTTGTTAAACAAGGAATGTATATAAATATTTTCCTTACGCACAGGAAACAATTACTGCCGTTACCGAAGGTCTGATCGGAAAGTCGGTCCGGGACCGAAGCACTGGTCGTAAAAATGGTCGGCGAATTGGTCAAATTCATAGAATTTATATCGTAAAAATGGTCGGCAAATTGGTGAAATTCAAAGTAAGTTATAATGAATCAAGTTCAAATGAAAAGCAAATGTGGTTTATTATGCAATGAACCTGTTAACTGTGATAACTTTTTCGATATCCGGTTTTTTCCGTAAGCACTCGTTAGTTTACGTGAGAAGAATACACGGCTTATTGATATCGGTCACGTGATACAAAATTACCTTTCCTAACCACAATTTTTTCCTTTTTTTTCACTGACAAGTTAGTCAAAACTCTTTGCATTCTATGCCTTCATTAATTCTGTGTAATGGCCTTTTCAAGGCTTTTGTCCCATTTCGCTCAAATTTGCGATTCGCCCCCATTCAAAAAACAACAACAGCAGATGACATCTTTACCGCGTGAAGTTTATGACGAAAAATACTCAAGTTTAACGTCTTTACCCCTATCATCGCTTTTGTTTTGTTTTATTGGAACTGTATATGGATCATTTATAGTCAGATAAGTACACTTTAATTCATGCTTTCTCCGTATATCGAACATTTTTACAGAAAAGTTCAAGCTAATTACATTGTCGTTTGACCCACATGGAAATGGGACATATTTCTGTCCGATGTATCGTATCCTCCATTCTCATACAACGGACCCTTCCTACATGTCCGGAAGCCTCACAAAAACGCTTGATACAGCGCGTGCGGTTTGCTTATGTCATCGCAAAAAGCGGTTCCGGTTAGGTATTAGGTTCGGGCAGCTAATAGCCGGAAAAAAAAAAGCTAAAAAAACTTGGAATGTTAGTGAAACTTTGAAGAAAATTATATATTCAAAAAATGAATACCAAAATTGACCACGTACCTTATTTTTTTAATGTCCCTTTGTAAAATGATTCCGAACAACACATTTTCCAATATAACTCTAAATGTTTATTACGTGTAGCGAGTGTCTGGAAATTGACCTTTCATATGCAGTATTAATTTGACCCGGTTGTGTACAAGCGCCTTTGCTACACGGAAGATGACGTCAAACTTCCGGCTTACTAAGAATTCGCGGCGCTGCATTTACAGCCGAAGGTTAGTTTGAATAACTGGTATTTGTTTAAACAATGAAGTTGTTTGATTACTTTAAATGTTAATTTCAGTTAGAAAACTATTTATTCTCCATATTGGTTCAATGTATCTCCCAGTTTCCACTTAAATTGATTACCTTTATAGTCCGTTTTCGCTAAGGGTTCCAGACAAACGATTGAAGAGGATATGTGGTTCTGCATGATTCAAATGTAAAAAACATTTTCTATTGCACACCAAACTATTCAGGGTCCAGGATCTCTGTTATTCTTTCATTGTTCTGTAGTGTAAATGTTCATCGACAGAATACATGTGAACCACCCATCCCAAACTTTAAAGGTTTCTGGTTAGTGGTTGTTTTGAAAAGCTTTGTGAGAGCTATATAACCAACTTTCATGTACAGTGGATAATCTGTTATTCTTTCCCGTTTAAACGCAAACGTACGCAAACGCAAAGCGCTAAAACGTAGAAAAGAACATTGAAAATATCATCGCCTAAAGTAGAGAAGTATTCATAAAACTCATCTAACGATATCGAGCTTTGTTGTCTGTTCGTCGTCCGTTCATCGTCAACAATTTCTTTAAACGACGTCTCCGACGAAATTGCAGGGTGGATATTAACCAAACTAGGCCTGAATGATTCTTATATGCTCCTCTTTCAAAGTTGTTCAAACATTTCCGGTCCGTTGCATATCTAGGTCACAGGAGCTAAAATAGACCTTTTCAATGAAAACTTAAAAAAATCTTCTTGTCAAAAACCACAAGGGTCAGAGCTTAGATATTTAGTACATGGTATCATCTATAGGTCCTCTATCAATATTGTTCAAATTTTGCCCCTGGGGTCAAAATTGGCCCCGCCCCGGGGGTCATCGTTTAACATAAGAGTTATATAGTGAAATCTTCAATCTTCTTCTTCTCTGAAACTAAAGTGGCCAGAGCTTTAATATTTGGCGTAGTGACACTTTTAGAAGCCCTTTACTAACATTGTTGGAACTGATTTGGTCTGTTGCATATCTAGGTCACAGGAGCTAAAAATAGATTTTTTCATTGCAAACTTAAAACATCTTATTGTCAAAAAACCACAAAAGCCAGAACTTAGATATTTGGTACATGGCATCATCTATAGATCTTCTATCAAGATTGTTCAAAATTTTACCCTGGGGTCAAAATTGACCCAACCCTGGTGTTCACCGTTTTACATAGAGTTATATAGTGAACTCTTCAATCCTCTTATTCTCTGAAACTAATGTGGCCAGAGCTTTAATATTTGGCATGGTGACACTTCTAGAGGAGGCCCTTTACTGACAACAATGATAGAGTTCCAGTCCGTTGCATATCCTGGTCACGTAAAAATAGTTTTCTTCAATCATTTTTTTAAAAATTTCTTCTTGTCTAATACCACAATACCCTGGGCTTAGATATTTGGCACAAGACATCATCGACAGGTCTTCTATCAAGATTGTTCAAATTATGTCACTGGGGTAAAAATGACCCCACCCTGGGGGTCACAGTTTTACATTATGATAGTAATATAGTGAAAGCTTCAAACATTTTTTTCTCTGAAACTAATGTGCCCGGAATTTTGGTATTTGGCCTTGTGACGTTTCTAGTGGTCCTTTACCAATGTTGTTGAAATGATTCCGACCAGTTGCATATCTGGGTCACATTAGCTAAAACAAATTTGTTTTTTCTCAACGAAAAATTCTTCTTTCTGAAACCATGTACAAAGCCATGAGCTTAGATATTTGACAGAACACTTCATTAGCAGGTTCATCAGCAAGATATTTTAAATTATGTCATTGGGGTGAAAATGATCCCATCCCAGGGGTCATGTGCCCGTTGTCTGGGTTTTCCCAGGTGAGCGATATTTAAGCCCACATGGGCCTTTTTTCAAACTTGGAAAGCTTACTGTAAATATTGCCAGTCACTCTCTCTTTATCAACTACTTTATTCACCCTTTAACAAGGACACACCCACTTCAGTACTGTCAGTGCTTTGATTTTCCACTGTAACCCTAGACCAGTAGCTAAATTTGGTCTGCACGAGGCGTGGACATCTTTGGTGTAGCGTATCACTGTTTGTCAATAAACACTTTATCGTGTGCGTACTATATAGGTCAGCTGTACTTTTCGTCCCATCTACGTTTATTGCTATTGATGCTAATAGCGCTTTATCTAATATCTAGACGCCATCTATATATACAGTTAGCAGACGGTTATCTTAATACTGTTATTTTCTTCGCATTCTTTGTCACCGATATGTTAAAAGTGCACCACGATCGGGCAACCTTCTTACAGGACTGAGCGAAGCCTATCTTAACCTATTTGTGCCCATGATCCCATATATCGGACATAGGCAAACAGTGTAGACTCAGATCATACGCCGCATAATACGGCGTCTGGTCAGAGTCTACTCTGTTTGCTGATCGAAATTTCAATATAAAACAAACTGATTTTTTTTCCAGACAACCATTTGATAGAAAATGGACTAATCCAATATATAAACATGGCAGAATCCACTGTGCGTAAATGGGTTAATATTTGCAAACAATTTGTATCCTGATCAGATACCGCGAAACTCGATGTCGGATCAGGATCCAACCTTTTTGACATTTTTGTTCTATGATTGTTTGAGTCTAACTGCTTAAATATAAATAAGATATATAGAAACAAACTAAATTGTACGTGTACTACAGTGGAGTAGACGTTTGTTCTTTCCCAATAAGAGCGTTTACGCTAAAACTATTTTTTTCCATTTGAAACAGATTGGAGCTAGATTAGACACTGGGTAACCCGGCGTCTGATCAGACTCCAACTATTTGCAGCTCAAATTGCAATAAATAGTCAAAATTGTCGAACAAATGTCGTTTTCTATGTTTTATTGCGATGCGTTTGCGTTACGTTTGCGTTTTTTAAAACGGGAAAGAACAACAAGTAGCAAACAGTGTTGATCCTGATCAGACGCAGCGTGACGGATGTTGACGTCATTGAGAGTGAAAGGGTACAGTTTAATTTTTTGATTAACTCTTTGAACCCTAGTCACGTATATATGCGTCATTTGCAAACAGTGTACCTGTGTGGAGTACACTTTTCCTATGCAAACAGTGTAGACCCTGATCAGAGGGAGCCGTCTGAACAGGGTCTACACTGTTTGTTATTTTGAAATGTCAATAATGGACTAGACTAAATTGAAAACTAGAATTTCCCATTTGAGCTTTCAGGGAGGAAAGGGTTAAGCCTCTTAATAGTAAACAGCCCTAATCCGAATACAGTACATGTATATTCAATGTCCGGAAGGGTACAAGATATTCAACTGTATATTCATACAGTGCCCCCTCCCAACAACGGCCTTCAAAACAGCGCTTCCCTTCGTACAGTGGAGAAAACGTTATTCTTTCCCAATACAAAAGTTTACGCTAAAATTATTATTTCTATTGCAAACAGTTTGGAGCCAGATCAGACGCCGGGTAACCCGGCGTCTGATCAGGCTCCACAGTGTTTGCTACCAAGATAACATGAATTATCAGAATTCTCAAAAAATTGAACTTTTCTACGATTTAGTGATTTCCGTTTGCGTCTCGTTAGCGTTTAAACGGGAAAGAATAATGTTTTGTCCACTGTACAGTGCCCCCTCCCAACAACGGCCCTTAAAACAACGCTTCCCTTCTTACAACAACACTTGCCGTTGTTCAGCAAACAGGGCAATTATTTCCAACCTTTATACGATTCTGTTGCGTGGCCTGTTATAGATTACGGAGCTGCAATCTGGGGCTTGCGGTCCTTCTCTTGCATCAACGCCGTTCATCACAGGGCTATGAGGTTCTTTCTTGGAGTAGGTAAATACACTCAAAGTACGGCGTTGACGGGAGAGATGGGCTGGAAGCCACCGATTGTTAGACAGTGGAAACATGTTTTTCAACTATGGACCCGCACATGTAATACAACTTCCACACGTATTAACAAGCGCAGTGCAATATGGGCGTGGTCTTTGCGTGGTTCTAATTGTAAAAATTGGTATTACTCTGTTGTGTCAAAGCTTACATATAATGATTTACATGCCTAACATTGAAACAATTTTGATGGACAAATTTATTTTAGAATGAAAAGATGCGATAAAAAGTCAAAATGATACACAGCGTCACAGGTAGAGGTGGACATAAACTTAGAACCTACTCTATTTTTAAATGCACGTTTGATGTTGAACCTTACTGCAAAATGATCATGTCGACTAAACACCGTGCTGCATATTGTAAATTCAGACTTGGTGTTGCACCAATCAGAATTGAAACAGGACGTTTTGAGAATTTGCCAGTATCAGAGAGGAAATGTACTTTATGTAATGAAGTTTAATCAGAAGAACATGTATTGATCAATTGCCCTTTATATGATGACATTCGTTGTAATTTATTTCAAAGAGCAAAACATGTTATAAATGGTTTCTCTGATTTAAGTGACAGTATTAAACTTACAAGTCTATTTTCACATTCAGATAAGATCGTGTGCAAAAGCCTGTTGTGATATTCTTAATAGGAGATCATCATTTTTATGTAAATAATGTAATTTTAAATATTATGATCGATTTTCTTTTTCAAGTGAAAGTTGGTAATCGATGCTTTTTTGATCAGATCAAATGTTAAATGTTTTCTCTAATTGTTTTCCCCGTGCGTTTTTGCGCTTTAATATCTGTCAAATTTTAATAGCTCATTTTAATAAATTTTATGCATTATTTGCAACGATTAGCAGCTATTACTTAGTCTTATCTGTATACATATTAATACTGTTTGTGCAATACGTTTGTGGTACTTGTGGTACTTATTGTGATAAAATGTATCATAGTCTCTTATAATTCTATTCAGAATGGTTGTATGCATTGCTTTGTGATACATGTATATAAATGTATAATTTGACATGTCTGTAAACAAATGAGACTTAAATATAGAATTTATCGGTTGCACTACCGTCTGCTTAAAATTGTCGTCTGCTGTTTTTCTCAAAGTCACATATTACCATGGATGTAGACTGTTTGACCGGAACAAACACAATGACAAACAGCTTGAATCCAGTTCAAACGACGCGTTACGCGGGGTCTGATCTGGATTCCAGCTGTTTGCTATTGTAAGCTAGTTTCCATCCCTTTAACAACTCCCTCCGAGCAAAACAAACTCACACAGTTTCTGTCTTCCATTTGGAGTTGTTGTAGAGAGAAAGCACTGTAAACAGTGGAGAAAACGTTATTCTTTCCCTCTTAACCCTTTAACCAATGGCCTGTTTCTAGTAGTTAAGATATGTGACATATTAAAGCAGGCTGAAAGTAAAGCCGAATGTGCCCTAGGGCACATTCTGCTTTTCTTTCAGCCTACTTTAAGTTACTATCAGCTAGTGTATAGAAAATATTACTTATAGTACTTATTCATAACAGTATAAAATGGAACTATTTTCTTTGGCGGATGAATAAAATGAATGCGTTAAAAGTCGCTTCTATAAGGGAAAGGGTTAAACGCAAACGAAAAGCAAACGCAAATCGCTAACATGTATAGATTGACAACATTTTAATAATTCTGCATATTCATTTTAATCTGAGTGGCAAACAGTTTAGAGCCTGATCAGACGCCGGGTTACCCGTCGTCTGATCATGCTTCAAACTGTTTGCACTGGAAATAATAGTTTTAGCGTAAACGCGTTTAATGGGGAAGAATAATTTTTTTCTCCACTGTATATAAGCCAGTAAGAAAACAACGCATTATGAGCACCTTTAGTCGTAGCTAAAAGTACACATTTAAAGGCCCCTTGTCACATGATTCTGAGTTGTTGTGATACTTCCTGAGCAAAACAACACCTACACCCTTAACCCTGCACAGGCATGATTAAGCTTACAGTGGAGAATCTGTTATTCTTTCCCAATAAACGCGTTTAGGCTAAAACTATTATTTCCAATACAAACAGTTTGGAGCCAGATCAGACACCGGGTAACCCGGCGTCTGATCAGGCTCCAAACTGTTTGCCACCAAGATAAACAAGAATTATCAGAATTGTCCAAAAATTGTACTTTTCTACGTTTTAGTGTTTTGCGTTTGCGTACGTTGCGTTTAAACGGGAAAGAATAACTGATTCTCCACTGTACATGTACAAGCATGATCCAGCGTACATGTAGCTCACTTACACCGACTTTGGATAAAACGAAACACAGCGCTCCCTCTCTGCAACGACACCCAATAGGAGACACAAAATGAGTGCGTTGTTCGGAGGGAGTGGTTATAGGGAGGGAAATTGAACTACATATGCAAACAACTTGAATCCAGATCAATCTGTTTGTCACTCGTCATTAACTTTTTTCTGTCAAAATGTCTATTATGAAACTTTGAGAAAACAGTAGACGACAATAGTTTTAAGCAGGCAATATAGCAAACGAGAATTGTTTTGGGGGGAACCAACGGCAAGGGTCGTTGTAAGGAGGGAGTCTTTGTTGGGAGGGTCGTTGTACATGTAGGGGGCGAACACTGTACTGGATAAAATCTATTTCTATTCCCCGTATGGTTAAATGAACCTGATACGATGACATTTGGATTTTTCATTTGGGGAAGCCTTCCAGCTGGCTTGCGGAAGGTCGGTGGTTCTACCCAGTTGCCGATTTGTGTCTGAAACAGTGCATAAAGGGCTTCAGGGGTCTTCCTCCACCTGTAATTAGCTAGACGTCGCGATATGACTGAAATACTGTTAAAACGACGTAAAATCAAAACAAATCAAATCAAATCTTTTTGGGGGAACAGCAGCATCCTTTGATGGGCCGTTATAGCGTCTGATCTAGCTCAACAGTGTTTACAATGACAATAAACGTTATAGTATGAACGTGTTCATTGGGATAAAATAACTTCTTCCCCTCCTTCTTTTGTTTGGACAAATTTGATTAAACTTATTTGAACTTGTGACGCATATCTAAATTATACGAAACAGTACAGACCTTGATCAGACTCTGAACGGTATCCAAACTGTTAACTCATTATCTCCTGAAACTTTAAATGGACAACTCCAGTTTGCAATAAAGGCTGGTCTATTTTAGACTATTTTGGGTTGTTTTCTGTTATAAATTGCAAAATGACAAACAGTGAAGTCCCTGATCAGAGGGCTCCTGAAGGAGCCCTCTGATCAGGGACTTCACTGCTTGCATAGGACATGTGTACTCTTCACAGGTACATGTTTGGTAAAGGACGCACATATGCGTCACTAGGGCTCAATGAGATAACAAATTATGCTACTCATGCCTGGATTGACATACATATATGTACAGGTATATATAAACATGCACTATATACATAGGACAATGCCCTTAAACCAAAAACCGTACTTTGCTCTTCGTGCAACGTTTTAAAAGTACTAAAACATGTTTCTGCATCTGACAATTAGAAATCATCAAAATTTTGAAAGTATATGACATTGTTAAATAGGATGACAAAATAAAATACAGATCAACTCGTTTTGTTTTGTATCTATATTCCTATCCTATGTTCCTCTTATAAGACGCTAAGTGCAAATGGGTTAAGCAGACGCCTAAATGAAAACAGACGACATATCTAAAATAAGACAACACCGTTGAAGCAGGCGACATGTACAGTGGAGAATCTGTTATTCTTTCCCAATAAACGCGTTTACGCTAAAACTATTATTTGCAGTGCAAACAGTTTGGAGCCAGATCAGACGCCGGGTAACCCGGCGTCTGATCAGGCTCCAAACTGTTTGCCACCAAGATAAACAAGAATTATCAGAATTGTCCAAAAGTTGTACTTTTCTACGTTTGAGTGTTTTGCGTTTGCGTACGTTTGCGTTTAAACGGGAAAGAATAACAGATTCTCCACTGTATGACGTCACTAATGACGTCAGAATAACAGATTCTCCACTGTACGAAACACATGACAAACGTTAAGCAGACGACAATATCGAGACTGACTATAGTTCTTAAAAACCTCCCCCTCCACAACAAATTGTTCTGACTAGGTGCAAAAGTCACCGTAACATGTGGCATAGCCATTTCCTTTTGTCGGAAAAGGCCATCACATACTTTAACTCCAGGATTACTTTTTCAAACGAAACCATAAAAAATAAGAGACGGGCCTCACATGAGACGCTTTATTGATTCTTTGCTAGAACATTCAGAAGGCTTTGCATGCTTATTTGCCAACGTTTTACAGGACTAGACCCAGGCTAGGTCAAGTATTGTCTTTAAAGTTTAAAGACATCTCCTGACGACCTTTTGGTCATAACGCCTTGCCAGATTATTTACTGTCAATTTCCTTACAAAAAGCATGGGTCTTGTGCATATTGAACCATTGAATCGTCTTATGTGAGACCGGACCTTTATATTTGATAGTTTGGTTAGAAATAACCATTGAAATTCACTAGAGCATGAGTATAATCTGGACCTCACCAGGTTAACTGAGACTGTGTTGCACGTGCTTTACAGTTACATTGACACCTCCAGAACAATGGGCTGGTGGTCCCTCTATGGACTGAGTAAAAGTCTTTAAGCAGTCAACATAAAGTGGAGGAAAACGTTATTCTTTCCAATAACGCGTTTACGCTAAGTCTTTTATTTCCAATGCAAACAGTTTGGAGCCAGATCAGACGCCGAGTAGCTCGGCGTCTGACCAGGCTCCAACCTGTTTGCCGTCCAGGTTAAAATAAACATTCAGAATTGTCCAAAAAGTGTCATTTTTTTTAATGTTTTTGCATTGCATTTGCGTTTCGTTTGCGTTTAAACGGGAAAGAATAACGTTTTCTCCACTGTATTTAACCATTTCCCCCATAGAAGCGACTTTTAGCGTATTTAATTTATTCCTCCGCTGAAGAAAATAGTTCCAGTTTATACCCTCATGAACAATTACCACTACAAATATGTTATATAGCCTAGCATATTTTAGCTTAAAGCAGGCTGAAAGTAAAGCAGAATGTGCCTTAACCTGCTTTAAGTGGTCACCTGTATTCAAAACTATAAACAGACTATGAGGTAAAGGGTTAAAGCAAAACGACAATAAGGAAATAGACTACATCGCTTGATGCAGCTGACCTACATACGTTTCACTATGTACAGCGAGAACACGCTATTATACCACAATAAACACGTATTATCTGACACATAACTGTCAAGTGCAAACAGTTTGGAGCCAGATCAGACATTGGGTAACCAGTCGTGTGATAAGGCTCCAAACTGCTTGTTACTCAGATAAAAAATTACAAAGCGTAGGAATATCAAAATGTTTCTATTTTCATACTTAGTGGTAACGATAAATTATTTACACTGTCAAAACACCTGTCGCTTTTGTGTCGCCTCGAAATTTAGTTTTATATTTAGGTCAGTTATGGTCTTACAGAAACTGTTGATAAGAAATTATTATTTCCCATTTAAACGCAAACAAAACATGCATTGTAATAAATCGTAGAAAACGTATACTTTTTGACCATTCCAACTATAAATATTCATCTGAGTGGCAAACGGTTTGAAGCTTGATGACATGCCGGGTAACCAGGCTCCAAACTGTTTGCAATGGAAATGAAAGTTTTAGCGTAAACGTGTTTATTGGGAAATAATGACGTATTTTCCACTATGGCACTGAAGTTAGGGTCCCGCAACTTAACGTGCTGCTGTTAATATTAGTGGCGAGTGCAGCATGTGAATTGCAGTTTGGCGACCTTGACCTTTGAACTTGACTTATATGACTTTTATTGATTATTGCAAATAGGCCAATTTTGACCTAAATACTTAAGCTGGGGTCAAACAGCTTTATATGCTGATGCGCCTTCGCGATAACAGTTTGTTGAAATGCAGTTTGGTGGCTTTGACTTTTGACCTTGACCTCTGTGAAATTGACTACAAATGTATGTTTATAGCGTTAAGGTCATTCATAAACTAAGAACGTCAGATGCTGTACTGTATTAGAGACATTTGACCTTGACCACTGACCTAGATTTTGTTGCAAAACTGAATTACATGTAACTACAGTGGAGAATCTGTTATTCTTTCCCAATAAACGCGTTTACGCTAAAACTATTATTTGCAGTGCAAACAGTTTGGAGCCAGATCAGACGCCGGGTAACCCGGCGTCTGATCAGGCTCCAATCTGTTTGCCACCAAGATAAACATGAAATATCAGAATTGTCCAAAAGTTGTTCTTTTCTACGTTTTAACGCTTTCCGTTTGCGTACGTTTGCGTTTAAACGGGAAAGAATAACAGATTCTCCACTGTAACTAATAAGTTCTTATACTCAAAAAGAAAAATTGCTAGGCTAACCAAGCTTTGAAAACAGATGTATCAAGACTAAATGTTTGGACCTATGTTCAAAAACCGAAAACAGGTCTGACTTTATCTTGCGGAATTCTTGACTTCATTTATTTTGTTTTGCGTTTGCGTTGTTTTAACGGAAGAGAAGACTCAGTTCGTTTTGGGCTTACATTGCAGAAGATGATAAACTTTCCAACATAAACGCGTGCTTATGTTTAAAACTTATATGTAAATTGCAACCAGTTTTGCGCCGGTTCAGAAGCCGGGTTACCCGGCGTCTGATCAGGCTTCAAACTGTTTGTTTTAAAGTCATATTGAATTGAACTATACCTTTATAGGTCGTTTGCAGTTCAAAAAAACACGACAAATCTTAGATAATTTTAAAACTAATGGACGTATTTAAATTGAATTTTGCATACACTAATGATGTGTCTATACCAACTCTGACAAGGAAATTCAGAATTTTTGAAAGTCTAACTAAAAACTTTTCTTCTTTGTTTTATATAAATTTTGTGTCGCTGAAAATGGTCAATTACGTGGGGTGTTATTGGCTATTACCTTGATCACGTTTGTTTATATTGGAGCATATCCCCAGGTAAAATCCCGTGCAAGTTGCTTCTGTCTGAAAGGTGAATCCCGTGCTGATATTGGTTGTTTAGTTGTACAAAATTAATTGTGAGGCCCCTTAATCCATTACATTTTACTATGCCTAAATCCACGAACTCTTCACCAGGAATAAAGAGAATTGCAATTACTTTTCAAACCGAAGCTTTAACATTTCTACATAATTACAGAGCTTCCAGATAAGAGAGAGAAACTTGAACAAGTCCAACATTTTCTCACCCAGTTCAGCACCAAATCCTATGTCGTGACTACTCGAAGAAAGACGGTTCTGATGAGTAGTCACGCCATAGGGCTTAATTCAGAAATAAAGATTTACTAGTAGTTTTGGAAATACTCCCCTTATCTGGAGTTTAATATGTATCAATGTTCGAGTTGTATATTGCACTTACGTTTACATTACGTTTCCTTTAAGCGATAAAATAATAAAGGTTTTCGAACTGATCTGGAAACATTCTGTTGAAAATTTGATAATGGTAAGTTGGTGTAGATCGTCTGGTATGATCATGTCTCTTCTGCTATTTATCGCATTTAGTTATTTTGCGTTTTGTTGATAAAACTTTCGTATGAGTGACACATGGTTCGGATCCTATTCAGATACGAAATGGCTCCGGTGTCCGATTAGGATCTAACATGTGCGCAAATAACAGTATGGTCGGTTAATACGTTTAACGTACCCCAGCCAGGGCCTCGTTCGGTTAGTTGTAAACTGCTATGGTATGCGATGGCTTAACGGTGAGGCGTTGCCGGGTCGTGAAAGATAGGCTGTTGAATAACTTGAAATCACCCTTCGGAAAACTGTCCCTTAGAAGTGTAAACTTTATATAGAAGGTATGAATAAAACTTTTTTATTACGAAGAGAAAAAAATATTTCTTTTTTGTCAGAGTTGGTATAGGTATATCATAAATCTATGCAAAATTCCATTTGTCTCCGTTTTCTTGTTATGGAGATATTTGAAAATTATCGTGTTTTTTTGAACTGCAAACGACCTATAAAAAAGATTATTAATTTATACCTTTTGCGTTTAGTATAGATCAAGTCTAAAAGTCTTAGAAGTTAAGCGATAATCAAATTGCGTAAAAGCAAACTCGTCGCAAAAAAACGTAGAAAATTACACCTTTACGACAATTCTGACTATTCATGTTAATCTGAGTGGCAAACATTTTGAGCCTGGTCAGACGCCGTGTCTCTGTTTCTCTGTATCTCTGTCTCTCTGTCTCTCTCTCTGTATATATCTCTCTCTGTCTCTCTCTTTCTCCCTCTGTCTCTTTGTCACTCTCTCTGTATACATGTATCTGTATATCCGTCCCTCTGTATGTCAGTCTCTTCTTCTCTCTCTCTCTCTGTACTTGCTGGAAGAATTCAAAATAGATATACAAAGGTGATCTAAAGACTCTTCAAGCAGGAAATTTAGTACATGTACAGTGGAGAAAACGTTATTCTTTATCAATAAACGCGTTTACGCTAAAACTATTATTTCTATTACAAACAGTTTGGAGCCAGATCAGACGCCGGGTAACCCGGCGTCTGATCAGGCTCCAAACTGTTTGCCACCAAGATAAACAAGAATTATCAGAATTGTCCAAAAGTTGTTCTTTTCTACGTTTTAGTGCTTTGCGTTTGCGTACGTGTGCGTTTAAACGGGAAAGAATAACAGATTCTCCACTGTATCACATGTACATTTGTAACTAGCAAACATTGCATACTCTGATGAGCCACCTCAATTTGCGGCGTATAACCAACGTCTACATTACAAATACTAATGTCTGCTTTTCTATTTACATTCGCCCCACTCAATTCCATTAAAAAATTATGTAAAGACGCAATTTCTCGAGAGGGCGGGACTTGTGGATAACGTTCGCAGAGGAGGTGGGGCTTATGGATCTCCTCCCCGTGAATAATTTCTGTTGCGTTGCTTCAGTGATGCGGTTATGACTGTTCCTTTCAGGGAACACATTAATCGAATTACATGTAAGAAACTTTTTCTATGGATTACTCATACATGCATACTTATAAAATGTTCATTTAATATTAGAAATTACAGCAAATATAATGTAAATGTAAGAAATGATCTGAATTTGTTTGTCGTTAAAGCGAAATAAGCTATAGGAAATGAGCGAAAAAGTTCATGAGTCGCGCTCAATTGACATTAATGGATTAAACGGGAATTAAAAAGTTATTCTCCACTGCACATTTAGTTAGGCGGGGTCTCCCTGGCCTAGTGATTAAAGTCACTCTGCAAGAAAATCGCTAAGCTCCTCACTTCTATGGGTTCGATCCCGTTCTGGGAACTTCCGATTTTTTCACGTGGAGAAGGTTTCAAGCTGGTTTGCAGAAGGTCGATGGTTCTACCCAGTTGCCGAATTTTGCCTGCAATAGTATTTTCCTGACGCAATCCACAGTGTTTCCTCTCTACAACGACATCCAAGGGGAGACACACATTATGTGTGTTGTTCGGAGGGAGTCGTTAGAGGGAAGGAAATTAGCTGACATTTGCAAACAGCTTGAATCAAGATCAGACGCCGCGCATCGCGGCGTCTGATCTGGATTCAAGCTATTTGTCACTCTCACTAAGTTTTAATCGGTCAAAATGTCAATAATGTAACTTTGAGAATATAAGCACACGACAGTTTTAATCAGACGACATAGTAGCTGTGAAGTATTGCCCTGTTTTGGGAACAGCGGCAATGGTCGTTTTAAGGAGGGAGTCGTTGCTGGGAGGACCGTTGTAGAGAGAGAACAGTGTAATATATTAGTGTTGGAGGAGGAAGTTATGAATGAGAGAAACTCTTGTTATTTTCCAGTTAAAATGTACATATGTAACACGTCTGTTCTATAAAATAATTTTACATGGTAGGTCATCCATATCCAAATTATCCGTAACTCAACTGACATTCGCAAACAGTTTGAACCCAGATCAACTCGGCATCCGATCTGGATACAAACTGTTTGATCCTCGTTTTCAGCTGTATACCAAATCTCGATTTGAAAAAAACTAAAATGCAGACAACAAATTAAATTTGCTGAGGTAGACGATATATAACATCGATAAGGACTAAAATACAGACGAATGGTGAGGGCTAAAACACAGACGATTCTCATTCTCGGAGGGGTTGTACTTTTATTTTGGTCTGGCGTAAATAGGACATACTATCTGAAATACAAGATATTGTAAAAACAAAAATAGGTTTTCTATAACTGGCAGATAAAAAAGCATACTTACTTTTTTTCCCCTGTCGGCGGTTGGTAAGGCCAAACAAAAGAATATGATTGGTTACCGTTTCAATCTTAAATATAGGAGAGAATTTATTTTAATGTGGGTGCAAACGGGTATAGAGAAAGAAGAGCCCTATACGCTATAACTCCCGATTTGTTCCTATATTGAAGTGCAGTGAAAAGTCGATGTTTCGAACTCGCTTATGTCAAACATATCCTTATTTCAAAGTTAAATCGTGGCTGAGACGTTTAAAGACTTTTCCTCAGTTCTTTCATGGACTACTCCCATTGTCTGGATAGGTGTGAATTTTAACTGTCAAAGCATGCATCACAAGCCAATTTACCTGGTGAGGCCCAGATTATACTCATGCTCAATGGAAATTTCTAACCAAACTATCAAATATAAAGGTTGGGTCTAACACGAGAAGCTTGAACAATGGTTCTTTGCTACCCACATGTCAATAAGATCCATGCTTTTTGCAAGAAAATTTTCTGACAAGGCGTTATGATCGAAAGGTCGTCAGGAGATGTCTTTAACATTAAAATAAGGATAATTATTTCTCACATCACTACCCCTGTTTTATATAGCGAACAACGATCACGAATATCTTTGTCTCCAACATGTGTGAAATCAATTTGATGACATCACTCTAACGTCACTATTTATAAAGGCGTTAATTACGTCACCGGGATTAAAAAAAAACTATTGCTTTATAGAAATATTCAAAATCGTTGGTTATGTTAGAATAAGAATCTGTCACTCGTCGATGTTTAAGACAAGTTAATCTCAAACTCGTCTAGAATAGAAAAGTTATCAAGCTCGCCAAGGCTCGCTTAATAACATTTCAATTCTAGACTCGTTTGAGATCAGCTTGTCTTAAACCTCGACTCATGACAGATCCTATATGTTCGACTAAAGCAAGGTAGAAATAATGAATTTTAAATGCAGAATTACTAGAAGACTCATGAAAAGCGAAGTTCGGGGTATTGAACTTCCACTCTTTATTGTATCTCTTATATAATCATTCTGTACATTTCTGAAAATAAATGTGAAAACAAAAGCTGACGCTGAATCACTTGGACTCGAATCTGGCTTCAAACAGTTTGCAAAGGCAATATTTCGTTAACACATCTGTGCCTACGGTCCTAGAAAATGGCATAGGCATGATACAGTGGAGAATCTGTTATTCTTTCCCGTTTAAACGCAAATGTACGCAAACGAAAACAACTAAAACGTAGAAAAGAACAACTTTTGGACAATTCAGATAATTCTTGTTTATCTTGGTGGCAAACCGGCGTTTGATCTGGCTCCAAACTGTTTGCACTGCAAATAATAGTTTTAGCGTAAACGCGTTTATTGGGAAAGAATAACAGATTCTGCACTGTAATACGGCGTCTGATCAGAGTCTACACTGTTTGCTGATAGGAATTTCAATATAAAACAAAACGAAAAGGAAGATATAGACCAAACACCCCTGATATAAAAATGGACTAATCCAGCGTATAAGATGGAAGAATCCACTGGGTGCAAATGGGTATAGCATATAACTCAGTTACCAACGCTCTTCAGCTATCTTTATACAATGAGGAAAACGTTTGTCTTTAAAAACGCGTTAACGCAAAACTTTTATATCTATTGCAAACTGTTTGACACCAAGATACATGTAAGAACAAAATTAAATTGATATACATGTACCTACTTTTTTAACGAATTGTCAATTTAATTTTTACCGTTTGCGTTTAGTGTCGTTTGAACGTGAACTGATACATTATTACAGTGGAGAATCTGTTATTCTTTCCCGTTTAAACGCAACCGTACGCAAACGCAAAGCGCTAAAACGTAGAAAAGAACAACTTTTGGACAATTCTGATATTTCATATTTATCGTGGTGGCAAACAGTTTGGAGCCTGATCAGACGCCGGGTTACCCGGCGTCTGATCTGGCTCCAAACTGTTTGCACTGCAAATACTAGTTTTAGCGTAAACGCGTTTATTGGGAAAGAATAACAGATTCTCCACTGTACCACTGTGAGTGTCTTACAGGAGAGGAAATGTTATTCTTTCCCGTTTAAAGGCAAACAAAACACATCGCAATGAAACGAAAAATATGACAACTTTTCAACAATTCTGACGTACATACTGAACCTTATTAAATTAACAATTTTTGCGATTCGCTTGCAATTCGATGGCAATTCGCTTGCAATTCGATGGCAATTCGCTTGCGATTCAAAATACTAACTTTACCATCGGGTAAGTTTTCTTGAAAGGTAAATCTCACAAATGTTCACAAATATGCCCTCGTTATTTTTTTCGATTTAATTTTTGTCACAACATCTTCGGAAAATTCGCGTTAAAATATTCAAACGTAGGATTTGTTTTTTGAAGCGCGCGATTCGATGGAAATTCGATGGCAATTCGATGGCAATTCGATGGCAATTCGCTTGCGATTGTCAATTTAATTTAATAAGGTTCGGTACTTGTACATGTAGTCATGTTAATCTAAGTGGCAAACAGTTTGGAGCCTGGCTCCCAACTGTTTTCAATAAAAAAAAAAGTTTTAGCGTAAACGTGTGTACTGGGAAAGAATAACTTTTTATCCACTGTATAGAGGATCTTACATGGGTGTTAATTTTTAATAAACGAGTTGACTAGAATGATATGACGCGAGCCTTGGCGAGCGTCATATTAATTTTAGTAAATGAGTTTATTAAAAATGATACAATGTAAGTAATGAGCACTCAGAGTGATTCTATTTATTACATTTTTCAATCAATCGAAGCCGTTAGTTTGTAGTCATTCTGCTACATGTATATAGATTTTCGCCGCACCTGATGACGTCATTTGGTACCCCGCTTGACAAACAGTGAAGTCCCTGATCAGAGGGCTCCTAAAGGATCCCTCTGATCAGGGATGTCACTGTTTGCATAGGACAAGTGTACTCTTAACAGGTAATTATTTGGTAAAGGACGCATATATGCGTCACTAGGGCTCAATGAGTTAAACGGGAAATAATAACGTTTTCTCCACCGAACTTATCACTGCATAAGAAGAAGAAAACAGAATTATTACCAGACGGCCTCATTTCTAATAGTACTTTCTCCAACATAGATTCATATCTGAAATGTTGTCGGCTGTTTTGATAGAAGTTTGGCACATAAGCACATATATTCGCAGAAAATAAGAACTCTTTATTGATTAAGCAACTCTTTGGCCCTTGGACTTATCTAAAGTGCAAATAGTTCTTTTATGCTACAGTGGAGAAGACGTTATTCTTTCCCAATAAACGCGTTTACGCTAGAACTATTATGTCTATTGCAAACAGTTTGGAGCCAGATCAGACGCCGGGTAACCCGGCATCTGATCAGGCTCCAAACTGTTTACCACTCACAGTTAAATAAGTATTCAAAATTGTCGAAAAGTTGTCAATTTCTACGTTCATTTGCGATGCGTTTGCGTTTCGTTTGCGTTTTGTTTGCGTTTAAATGGGAAAGAACTGTACCGATAAAGTTTGACTCGTGGAACCGGCTACAGTGAAGAAAACGTTTTCCCGTTTTCCGTTTAAACGCAAACGCAATACGAACGAAATGCAATCGCCAAGCAATGAAATATAGAAGAAAAAAACATTCAGTTTTAATTTTCTAAAGTTTATCTTAATCAAATTAGCCAAAAACGTTGGCAGAGAAGTAGAGCAGACGTCATTATTTCCCAATAACCGCGTTTACGCTCACACTATTATTTCCATTGCAAACAGTTTGGAGTCAGATCAGATGCCGGTTAATCCAGCGTCTGATCAGGCAACAAACTGTTTGCAACTCAGATTAACATGAATCTTCAGAATTGTCAGAATTGTCAAAAAGACAAATTTAGTGTTTTACGTTTGTGTTTCGTTTGCGTTTAAACGGGAAACGGGCGAAGCCGAGCATGATACCACTCTCCACTGTATATTTAGCATATAGGTCATTTGTAACTAGTTTAATCTATATCAAACACTTGGAATCTGATCTGGATGAAAACTCATTTTTTGTGTTTCATTTGGAACAGCAATTCTAAATATATAAAAAGGAAGACGATAACTTGCAAGCAGACGACATTTTAGCGCCATTAGGTTATCACCGTCTGGTGCAAATGTGCCGTAGGTTGATAAGGCTAAATCATTAAGCATCACTTTAGATACTTTTATCAGAATTTATTCGAGAGGTGTTTTTATAGGTAAAAACTGATAAATAAAGTAAATAAATCTAAAGAAATAAATTAAAATCTGATATATACAGATTCCGCAAAAACATTTTTATAAACCTTGTAATGTAAGCTGCCGTTACAGTGGAGAAAACGTTATTCTTTTCCAATAAACGTTTTTATGCTAAAAATAATATTTCCTGTACAAACAGTTTGGAGCCAGATCAGACACCGGGTAACCCGGCGTCTGATCTGGCTCCAAACTGTTTGCCTCTCAGCTTAATATCAGTAGTCAAAATAGTTGTTTTCTACATTTTAGTGCATCGCGTTTGCGTTTCGTTTGCGTTTAAACGGGAAAGAATAACGCTTTCTCCACTGTAAGTCAATAAAATAATTGGATACTTGACTGAACGTTGCATTGACAGTTTAAGTCTTTTTGTTTTTTGTCTGTGCGTTCGTTCGTTCGTTAATTTGTTCGTCCGTCCGTCCGTCCGTCTGTCTGTCTGTCTGTCTGTCTGTCTATCTGTCTGTCTGTTTGTCTGTCAATCTGTCAATCTGTCTATCTGTCTATCTGTCTTTTTGTCTGTCTTTTTGTCTTTCCTTCTGATTGTCTGTCTTTCTGTCTTTTTGTCTCTATGTCAATCTGTCCGTCTTTGTGTCTGTCTTTTTGTCTGTCTGTCTTTTCGTCTTTTTGTCTGTCTGTATGTCTGTCTTTTTGTCTGTCTGTCTGTCTTTTGGTCTGTCTGTCTGTCTGTATGTCTGCCTTTTGTCCTTTTGTCTGTCTGTCTATTTATCTGTCTTTTTGTCTGTCTGTCTGTCTGTCTGTCTGTCCTTTTGTTTGTCTATTGGTCTGTCTTTTTGTCTGTCTGTCTGTTGGTATGTCATTTTGTCTTTTTGTTTGTCTGTCTGTCTGTCTGTCTGTCTGTCTGTCTGTTTGTTTGTCTGTCTGTCTGTCTGTCTGTTTGTCTGTTTGTCTGTCTGTCTGTCTTTCTGTCTTTCTGACTGTTTGTCTGTCTTTCTGTCTGTCTTTTTGTCTTTCTGTCCTTATGTCTGTCTGTCCGTCTTTGTGGTTGTATTTCTGTATTTGTGTCTGTATGTCTGTATTTTTGTCTGTATGTCTGTCTTTTTGTCTGTTTGTCTGTTTATCTGTCTGTCTCTCTGTCTGGCTGTCTGTCTGTCTGACTGACTGACTGTTTTTCTGTTTGTCTGTCTGTCTGTCTCTGTCTGTGTGTATGTTTCTTTGTATGTATGTTTGACTGACTGTTTGTCTGCCTGTCTGTCTGTCTCCCGCTCTGTCTCTCTCTCTAACTCTCTCTCTCTCTGTCTCCCTGTCTGTCTCACTTTGTATATCTCTCTCTTTGTTTCTCTTTTCATATGTCACTGTCTGTCTATATTTATATGTTCATGTATGTCTGTATTTCTGAATATCTGTGTATCTTCCTCTATTAACTTTCGATGGACAGAGTTAAAGAAACAATAGGTTTGGGAACGAAACATTTTTTCGATTTTCAGAGCCTACCGGTTTTCAGAAGGTACACTGTAGGTGAGAAATATGTACAATGGAGAAGACATTATATTACCCGTAAAAGAAAAACAACAATAACAGGTAGAAAATCACAACGCTTGGAAAATTTAGAGGACACATTTTAATCCGGGTAGCAAACAGTAACCCGACGTCTGATCAGGCTCCAAACTGTTTGCATTGGAAGAAACAGTTTTAGTGCAAACGCGTTTATTGGAAAATGATAATGTCCCTTACACGAAAAGCTCGTACGGTGTAAATGTACATATATTGAGGAAAATCATGCAATACCTCCTCTCTACAACGACACCCAATGGAAGTTACATAATATATTGTGTATGTTGTTCGGAGGGACTCTGTCGTTATATAGAGAAGGATCGCTGCGTCGAATTTTAATTCAAGCTGTTTGTCACTCGTAATTATATCTCTTCTGTCGAAATGAACAATTACATATACAGTTTAAACGCAAACGAAACGCAAATTCATCGTACTAACACGTATTATTGACAATTGTTTGACAATTCTGACTATTCAAGTTAACATGTGTGGCAAACTGTGTGGCAAATAGTTTGGAGCCTGATCAGACGCCGGGTTACCCGGCGTCTGATCAGGCTCCAAACTGTTTGCAATGGAAATAGTAGTTTTAGCGTAAAACGCGTTTTTGGGGAAAGAATAACGTTTTCTCCACTGTAGCAGGTCAAAGAGTAGACGACATTGACAAATTTTCTTCTAGACTCCCCTAGCTTTTCCTCCCACGCAAACGTTAGTACACTACTTCGAAAATAATTAACTATTCCTCAGCTCAATCTTATAGTCTGTTTAACCCCTTTCAGACATAAAATATCGTCTGTTTAAACTGATTGTCAGTTTGTTTACCTCTTTTGAGATTTTTAATTATTATAACAGGTAATGAGATATCTCTGCTGAAACCTTTATGCACTGGAAACTGTTAACGGTTCCTATAGTGGAGAATCTGTTATTCTTTCCCAATAAACGCGTTTACGCTAAAACTATTATTTGCAGTGCAAACAGTTTGGAGCCAGATCAGACGCCGGGTAACCCGGCGTCTGATCAGGCTCCAAACTGTTTGCCACCAAGATAAACAAGAATTATCAGAATTGTCCAAAAGTTGTTCTTTTCTACGTTTTAGTGCTTTGCGTTTGCGTACGTTTGCGTTTAAACGGGAAAGAATAACAGATTCTCCACTGTATGTGTATTCTCCACTGTAATTGTTTGTAATGTCCGGTACAGTGGAGAAGACGTTATTCTTTCCGTTTTAAACGCAAACAAAAAGGAAACACAATGCACTTAAATGGAAACAATTACAGTTTTTTTGCCAACTCTGACTATTTATTTAAATCTGAACGGCAAACAGTTTTGAGCCTGATTAGACACCGGGTAACCCGGCGTCTGTTCTAGATACAAACTGTCTGAAATGGAAATGATGGTTTTAGCGTAAAGGCGTTTATTGGGAAAGAATAACGTATTCTCCACTGCAGTATAGCATTGCAACATTCAGTCCTATAGGTAGAGGTACATGTATACTCTTCATTTACAAATAATAATAATAAATAATAATAATAATTAAGAAATGAACTGTTTTTTCGGCGTTCAAGCGAAACAAACGGCAGATAATTCGCGGTCGATTCATGGTTAATTTGCCGATCATCTTCAGTCGTTTATTTCGTTTGAACGCCGGAAGAAACCAGTTCGTATCTTATATTTACAATATATTTGCTCTAATTTCTAATGTTAACTTGACATTTTGTTAGTACAGTGGAGAATCTGTTATTCTTCCCCGTTTAAACGCAAACGTACGCAAACGCAAAGCACTAAAACCTAGAAAAGTGCAACTTTTGGACAATTCTGACAATTCTTGTTTATCTTGGTGGCAAACAGTTTGGAGCCTGATCAGACGCCGGGTTACCCGGCGTCTGATCTGGCTCCAAACTGTTTGCACTGCAAATAATAGTTTTAGCTTAAACGCGTTTATTGGGAAAGAATAACAGATTCTCCACTGTATACGCTTCATTTACAAATAATGTATCTATGAAGTGTGCATCTGTCATATGCAGACAGTGTAGACCCAGATCCGAGGGCATTGTTTGTCATTTTGTTATTGCAAAACAACCCTAAATGGTCAGAATGGAATTGAAAACCGGAAAAATCGATTTGGCATTTCATTATGCAAACGGTTAAGTTTTAACTTAATGTTAATTGTGGTCGTTAAACATTCAACTTATGTGTCTGGATTCTGCTCGTTTATCAAATGACAATATACCCGTTAAAGTCACCCATTAAAGAGACTGAAAACTGGATATCAAGCCGACAAAAACAAGAAGGATAGATATTTTATTTCAACCTGTACATTGTCCATCGCTATCAATACATGTATCATACAAAACATTATTACTACATATAGGTCACGTGTCTATTATTTCATATACATACACGAAAAACAAAATAAATCATACAAATATTTCACTACACTTGTATAAGCAGTGTACTAATTAAATACACAATTCAAGATGTATAGATTGAGATGAGTTACGTAGCGGAGTTCACTGAACCTTTTCTCATGTTAAAAGCATACTTATGTATTATTGTTCGACAATATTGACCTGACGTTGCACGTTATGCATGAATAAATTACAGCGAGATGACGCAGTGTAAATCAATAATCGATAGCGAATCGTAAAGTGTCGGGTTGTTTCGGCTGATTACGTGAATCTTGTTACAGTTGTGATCCGCTAATAGAGGTCACCAACGTCAGGTCAATATTGTCGAACAATACATGTAAGACATCAGACAATTGCAATACAGTGTTCCCTCTCTACAACGACATCCAATGGGATACACATATTTTGTGTATTGTTCGGAGGGAGTCCTTATAGGGAGGGAAAATTAAGATTTGACTTATATTTGCAAACAGCTTGAATCCAGATCAGACGCCGATCGTCAATATTCTTATTATATCAAAATGCCAAGTTATATGTGTCTTTGTTAAAATAAACAGATGACAAATAAATCAGCCAGAAAAGGTTCGAAATAATTGTATTTATTTGGGAAACAGCGAGAAGCGTCGTTGTAAAAAGGGGATCATTGTTGGGAGGGCCGTTGTACAGTGGAGAATGTGTTATTCTTTCCCAATAAACGCGTTTACGCTTAAACTATTATTTCCTTTGCAAACAGTTTGGACCCGGCGTCTGATCAAGCTCCAAACTGTTTGCCACCAAGATAAACAAGAATTATCAGAATTGTCCAAAAGTTGTTCTTTTCTACGTTTTAGTGCTTTGCGTTTGCGTACGTTTACGTTTAAACGGGAAAGAATAACAGATTCTCCACTGTATGTAGACTACTTTGGACTTTAATTATTGACATAAAACTTACACCACGTGACATTACCTGCATTTTTTTATTTTTATTTCGGTGGCCTTGTTCTAACCCGTAGAGCCACGCTTTCCTAAACAAAGTTAGTATTATTAAAAGTTACTATTATTATTATTATTATATCAGATTGATATAGCGCTCTTTTCACACAGGGGTAGTGCGTTCAAAAGCGCTTCACATAAGATTACACAAAAGTACCTACAAAGCGAGAAAGGACAAAATAACTACAATTAGATCTAAAATAAACATGAATAAACATACAAAAGACAGCCCCACAAAATGGCGATCACATTACTCCCATCAATCAGCAATGAACCGACCGGCTAATGATTGCCGACTGATAGAAATAATAGTAGAGCGCCCAAAGCAGGCCGCCGAGAAATGACTATAACTACAATACTAGCTATATAATACCGTAACTATAGATAAACATTATTGGAATTTGTGATCCAGTTGTATTAATTCATCGAATATCTAGATCGGAAGCCCACTGTTATTTCGAAGCCATTTGGCTCCAATATCGAATGTCTAGATTTTAAATATACCGGAAAAAACGTGATTATTTTATATAAACGCAAACGAAACGCAAAAGAAATGCACTAAATCGTCGAAAATCACAACTGTTTGACATTTCTCACGAATTATCTTAATATGAGTGGCAAACAATTTGGAGCCTTATCATACGCCTGTTTACCAGGCGTCTGATAAGGCTCTTATTTTGTTGCAACGCTGTGTCTGATCTGGATTAAAACTGTTTGCACATATAAGTGTTATAGATCATATCAGTGAAATAGTTTATGGTCAGTGCAGTTAGTTTATGACAGGTCAGACATTTTACTCAACCTCTGTCCAAGCTTTAAAGGGACTCGCAACCGGATGGTGTACTTGTCAAAATAAAATAAAATACTCAAATAAAAGCAAATTTGTGGCATTATTTGGATTCTGACATTAAAAAAATATGATCAGTCCAAAACAAGTCTCAAGAATCGTCACCGAATCTTAGATTTTTAGATATTTTCCATCGTTTTTCTATACCGACTAGTAGACGGTATAGTTGTTGTTGTTGCTTCTCTACACGGGCTCAGAGATAAACACGATCCGAATTACGAAGTTGTATGCACTTTCGATCGTTACACATTGAAATACGTTAAATCGATCCGAGATAAACGGATAGTTCCGTGGTCCATTGGTCTAAGCGGTTTCCCCTATTTTGCCTTCTGTCCGCCAATGCCGGGCCCCGGGTTCGAATCCCACCAGAGACCAATATTTTGTTTTATTGAAATACATTTTTTTAAACAGAATTTCTTATCCTAAACTAATTCTTTACCATTTTTACATATTTACAAATAACTATTTTTAATGCACCATCTGGTTGCGAGTCGCTTTAAAACTTTTTCTTCTCAAATTCGAATACAGTAAAACGTCGCTATTACGACCACTAAAACGAAGGCTAATTGAGTGTATAATAGACAGGTGACAGCTTAAAGCAAGGTGACAATGAAACAGAAAGCTCCTATAGGAGGTTTCTGTTTCACTGTCACCTTGCTTTAAGCGGTCACCTATCGTAAACACCCTAAAAATTAACATAATTTAGTGGTCGTAATAGAGAGGTTTTACTGTAATTCGTCATTTATGTTTTACCCAAAACCAATTAACAACATAATGGAACAAAAAAGGATTTTTTTTCGGTTGAATAGTTTGTCATGATCATTACGTTTTTATTAATGTGTTATAATTAGTCTGTGAATGGGCTGTTTATTGTTATTTTCAGACTAAATGTATATCTACACTCAGCACAAAAAGAAACGCACATTTTTATTAAGATTTATTTTTATGTAGAAAAAACGTATTTGTGAATTGTTGATAAATCATTATTGAATTAGTAGCATCACAACCTGTATTAATCGGTGCGATGTTTTAAACAAGCTGTAGTTAATTCTTTCGCTGCCAAATTAATCGTGAGGTTTTACCCCTTCACCGTTTTAGTGTCGTCTGCTTCAATTTTGTTGTTTGCAAGATCGTTTCAAAGTAAAATTCAATGTAGAATGACTTAAAGCAAATCGATACGAGTGTCAAACAGTTTGGATCCTGATCAGACGCCGCGTTACGCGGCGTCTGATCAGGATCAAAACTGTTTGCAAACGCTTTTTGGCGTCATTAAGAGGGAAAATGGTTTTAAGGCAGCACAATGTTATTTGAGTTTTTTTATCTGAACTTGTTGCAGAATTAAATAAATCTTGAGATATGGTCTTTCTATTCTAATTTTCTTCAAAAAATAAGTTTCTTAATCTGCGTCTGAGCACGATGTGCGTTTCTTTTTGCACTGAGTGTATATATTGTAAATCGTGACGAGACTGAAAGAACCATATTATATTAAACTGTACAAAAACTGTAAAACTGACGTAAAGATAAATTGTTGCCGATCAAAAAATGTCAATTGTGTTGACCTACTCACCAATCTAGATTTATATTACACTACTTAACGGTATACAGCTCATTGAAACATATATGAGCATAGTCTATAATGATAATAATGATAATAATAATAAATAATAATAATAATTAAGAAATGAACTGTTTTTTCGGCGTTCAAGTGAAACAAACGGCAGATAATTCGCGGTCGATTCATGGTTAATTTGCCGATCATCTTCAGTCGTTTATTTCGTTTGAACGCCGGAAGAAACCAGTTCGTTTCTTATATTTACAATATATTTGCTGTAATTTCTAATGTTAACTTGACATTTTGTTAGTACGTACATGTATTTATTATATGCCTTCGAATGATATCGAGCGTTTCCGCGTGTATCTGCAGAGTAAAATACAAGAGTCTGTATCAGCCACCTTGTATCAGCCACTTTGTATTTTACTCTGACGTCGCTTTCGATTTAACGTGACGTCATTTACGTACATGTACGAGTGCCGCGTTATTCTTTGTGGCATACAACACTTCTCGTTCTGCTTCAAATAACTAATACATTTTTGATGTAAAATGATTTAAACAACTATTTAGTTGTTTCTGGTTTGTATTCAAGGCATATAATAAACACATTACCAGTTGGCAGTGCGCAACAAAGTGTTGCATTTAGCTCTCGACGTTTTTGGCGGAAACAACCGATCAGAGTCGTGCCAATGCGCTCGTCAGATCGGCTATTTCCGCCAAAAACGTCTCGAGCTAAATACATCACTCTGTATCGCACTGTCAACTGATACTGATAATGTGTATGTATATTTAATCCATATTAGAGGTTTAGTTTAATAATATTTTATTGTTCAATTAGTTAACATATTCACACAAGCATCATGTAAACAAAAGGGTTGGGCCACAAGTTATTGCAACATTAGAGGTTGATAACACGACTGATTTATACAGTGGAGAAAACGTTATTCTTTCCCGTTTAAACGCAAACGTACGCAAACGCAAAGCGCTAAAACGTAGAAAAGTACAATTTTTGGACAATTCTGATAATGCATGTTTATCTTGATGGCAAACATTTTGGAGCCTGATCAGACGCCGGGTTACCCGGCGTCTGATCTGGCTCCAAACTGTTTGCACTGCAAATAATAGTTTTAGCGTAAACGCGTTTATTGGGAAAGAATAACAGATTCTCCACTGTTCCATATAAAGATCAGCCATGACCGAATTACTGAAGCTTTTCGAAAGCATAGTTTATATTCTAATGTCAACAATTTGACAGTTTGGTGCGAAAATGCCGATTTGAAGTGACGTCATTTTTAAAGTAGGACAGAAATTTCGATTTTTTGTCATAAAGAAATGTAGACAGCTGCTTTTGGTAAGGTTATCAATGTTCTGTCAATTTATCTCAATAATAAAAAAGAAGTTTAGTTGGCAATCATGGTTTCCACTAACAGGAAGGCATTCCGGCATCGGTTAAGAACAATTGTTTTTGAAATATCCGCCGAATGTTTGCTGTCCTAGTTCCAAAAGATTAATTTTCGAATGAAAAATGCATATTCCCCGCCTACTCAGTGATACTTATCCACAAGTCCCGCAGTCTTGAGAAAATATCGTTTACAAGAAATTCAAACATCATTGTTCTTCAATGGATTTGAATGGGGCGAGTGTAAGTATTAATAATATAGATATTATTTAGAACCCAGAAGCAACTAATCTCAAGTGTGCGTCTGATCTGGATTCAAGCTATTTTCTTGGAGTTTTCCACATGTACTCCATTTTGCCCTAAAATGACATAATACGCCACTATTCGCGTATTGAAAGTTATTTGAACTTTTCTCATAATTGATGTAAAAGAATTAAAGTTAAAACTAAACTTTAAACTTTGAAAGAAACCCATAATGACGTATACTCAACAAAAAATGTTAAGGCTTTTTCAGAAAATCATCGTACAAAAGTACACTGAAACTAACCATTATCAATTTGTTTATTTATTTGATTAGATACATTTCATTTGCTTGAAAAAAAATGTTTCCTGTAGTTTGATATCACTTATATCCTTGCTGTAGCACTGTTTCAAGTAACCTAAGGGTCAAAGTCATTTTTCACAAAATTAGTGTCTACAGAGTAATCCCTCTTGTTATGCAAAACACAAAATCAGTTCTTTTAAATGTGTAATGGCATTAGCGTATGTCTATTCTCCCAATAGCATCAATTGTCGCGCATGGAAGATGATAATATTCAAACCAGAGTATGCATGCAAGTTTCATCGCTCGTCTGTTGTTTTGAAGATCAGTGAAAATTTACAGTAAGATTAAGTGTAAGGTCAAATCATTTGGTTCAATGTTTTGATATGCCTGGATAGGACATATCACGATGAACATGCATACCAAAAATGAAGATTGTAGATGAACAATTGAAGAAGTTATGGCGAAATCATGCAAAGGGAGCAGCCTCCATTTCTCATGCAGAGCCGTCGCATGAGCCTTGAGGGTTCTTTTTGTCGGTACTCTGCGGGCCCTCTGTCTTAGAATATACTATCCATGTTAAATTGGAGACATGTCAAGTGAGCAACTTTGACTTTTGACCTTATTTTTATGTACTTTTAACTAATCTTTAAAGCTTGTTCGTGTGTTTTAAATAACACTAATGTGAACACTTATTTTGTGAAAAATGACATTGACCCTTAGGTTACGTGAAACAGTGCTATAGCGAGGATATAAGTGATATCAAACTAAAGGAAATATTTCTTTCAAGCGAAGAAATGGATCTATTCAAATAAATAAAAAAAAATGATAATGGTTAGTTTCGGTGTACTTTTTTGCGATGATTTTCTGAAAATTCCTTAACTTTTTTTGTTGAGTATATATATAGCTAATTATGCAATGGTTAATATGGTTAGTATTTATGTCTGTATTGGTAATATAATTTCTTAGTCCACCAACGCTGTGTGGGGAGCCTGCTGACTAAACTTTACCTTCCGTTCTAATCTACAGTGGAGAATCTGTTATTCTTTCCCAATAAACGCGTTTACGCTAAAACTATTATTTGCAGTGCAAACAGTTTGGAGCCAGATCAGACGCCGGGTAACCCGGCGTCTGATCAGGCTCCAAACTGTTTGCCACCAAGATAAACATGAAATATCAGAATTTTCCAAAAGTTGTACTTTTCTACGTTTTAGTGTTTTGCGTTTGCGTACGTTTGCGTTTAAACGGGAAAGAATAACAGATTCTCCACTGTAATTATGAAATAATTATATTGCATCTACAGCGTTCACTCTCTATAACAGCCCTCCGAACATAGACTCCCTCCGAACAACGACCCTAAACAGGACAATTATGTCTAACGTTTCTATTGCTGTAATAATCGTCTGTTTAAAGTTGTCGTCTGCTGTTTTTCTCAAAGTTACATATTGAACATTTTGAGAAAAAAAACTAATGACGAATCACAAACAGCTTGAATCCAGATTCAAACTGTTTGCAAATGTTTGCAAATGTAAACCAATTTCCCTGTCTAGAACAGCTTCCTTCGAACAACGCAAACACTTTTGTCTCCTATTGGATGTCGTTGTAGAGAGGGAGCACTGTATTTTGCATTTTGTACAAACTTTCTGAACTAATTTTGTTTAGACCAAAGCTGTGTAAAGGGAACTTTCATATTTTGTTTCATGTGGGTACAGTGGAGAATCTGTTATTCTTTCCCAATAAACGCGTTTACGCTAAAACTATTATTTGCAGTGCAAACAGTTTGGAGCCAGATCAGACGCCGGGTAACCCGGCGTCTGATCAGGCTCCAAACTGTTTGCCACCAAGATAAACAAGAATTATCAGAATTGTCCAAAAGTTGTTCTTTTCTACGTTTTAGTGCTTTGCGTTTGCGTACGTTTGCGTTTAAACGGGAAAGAATAACAAATTCTCCACTGTAGGTATAGTAAACCTTCTGATATGTTTATTATTCGACGGAATTTAAATGAGAAAATCAAAATTCACAAGCCACGAATGGTACAGCCGCACGATAGTTTTGTTTTTATTTCACAGTAACATTTACATATTTTTACAATTATGAAACATGACCTTTAGGCAACCAAATAACGACAACATCACTGAAGAGCTAATATTTGTTATTTTCTTTCCGAATAAAGACTTTTTGTGCCAGTTGTACATGTACAGTGAATAAAACGTTAGTTTTATCCGTTTAAACGCAAACGAAACCCGAACGCATCGCAATAAAACGTAGAAAAGGACAGGTTTTCACCAATTCTTAAAATATTATTTCACTTACAAACAGTAACCCGGTGTCTGGTCAGGCTCCAAACTGTGTGCCACTCATATTAAAGCAAATAGAGAAACTTGTCAAAAAGTTCCTTTGCGCCCAGCTAAATGTGAAGCGTTTGCGTTTCGTTTGCGTTTTTTAACGTCAGAAAAAAAATCGCCTTCTCCACTGCGCTATGTCCACTGCAATGCTCCCTCCGAACAACGGTCCAACGAACAACGATTCCCACCTACAGTGACGAATCTGTTATTCTTTCCCGTTTAAACGCAAACGTACGCAAACGCAAACCGCTAAAACGTAGAAAAGAACAACTTTTGGACAATTCTGATAGTTCATGTTTATCTTGGTGGCAAACAGTTTGGAGCCTGATCAGACGCCGGGTTACCCGGCGTCTGATTTGGCTCCAAACTGTTGATCTGGCTCCAAACTGTTTGCAGTGAAAATAATAGTTTTAGCATAAACGCGTTTATTGGAAAGAATAACAGATTCTCCACTGTATGTCCACTGCAATGCTCCCTCCGAACAACGGCCCAACGAACAACGATTCCCTCCGAACAGTAGTGCTTGCCACTGTTTCTAAAGACGTCTCTCAAGACGATACCAAAGAAATGTTACAAGGTAGGATTAGATGGATAAGTATAAAATAATTAAGACTTATATTATAATCTGACTAACGACAATATTTGGTCGTACGACATTTCGTAAGACGGGTCACAGATCTAACATATTACCACAGGGGACCAACTAGTTACTTGTAAACATAGTACATGTACATGTGTAACACGAAGTCTGGGCAGTCTCCAAATTGTTGGCAACTCAAGTTAAAATAAATTGTCCTATTATTTTTTATATTTTTGCTTCATTACAACTTAATGGAGAAAACGACATATTATTTACAAATAAATACGAAAGACTCAAGCAGGAAACGCAACACAAACAATACACCCACCTCTCAAGCAGAACACACACACAGTCATACCATAACAAACACACACTCATACACAAACACACGCGCACACTCACACGCGCAATACCATTCCTTCATCTACACACTAAATAGAAAACAACACGCAAGACAAACATAAAGCAAAGTGAACATAGGAGCCCGCCTTGGTACGGTCAGCAGCAATCAATAATTAATTATAAATTAATCATTAACTACCACGGGGGGGTTAAACCTGGAAAACATTTTTATCATAATTTGAATGGCAAACAAGTTGGAACCTGATTAGACGAGGGGTGGCACGATATCTGATAGTCTAAAGATTGGCTTCAACTCAAATAGATGTTTTCATATAGTAAATATGCGATATGATGGAATATAGGCATTTAAATGTTGGTGAAATATATAACAGCGGAGAATACGTTATTCTTTTAGAATAGATGCGTTTACGCTAAAATTATTTTTCCCATTGCAAACCCGGCATCTTATCAGGCTCCAGCTGTAAGCCACTCACATTAAACTAAATCGTTAGAAATTTCAGATACCTGGAAAAATCTGGATTTTTATGCATTGCGTTTTTTTATCATGAAAAAATAACGTCTTCTTTATAATCTAGTAAGCTAACGTATTTGAGCCTGGTTGCTCTTAAAAATATTTACCAATAATATTAAAATTAATTGCCAATGAATCGATCTTGCTAAGGTCGAACATACCCGTATTTCAAAGTTAAAACGTGGCTAAGCCACGTTTTAACTTTGAAGTATGGGTATGTTCGAGCCAACGCCAGTTCGAGAACTCATTTTTTTAAGATTTGGTTACACACTGTTTAGGCTGATACTGTTGAACTTAGGTCAAATCTAACCGGAAAAAACCCGCCCGATGATTGCTCATTTTTGCATACTGTGCAAATTTCATACTGACTGTTTTTCACAGTGGAAGAAAACAGTACATGTACCTGTTTTTTTCCTTTTTTCCCCTTTTTTTATAGTGGAAGAAAATCGGACTTGTTAAGTACAGTAGAAAAAAACCCAAGTTTTTTTGTTTACATAGTGCACAAAATGTCCATTCCCAGTTTTATGAAACTATTATTTCAATTCCAAACTTTTTGCCACTGAGATTATAATAAATCGTCAGACAACTAAACAAAATGTAGTTTTCTACAATATAAGTACATTGCATTTAGAAATCGTTAGCATATAAATGAGAATAACGTTTTTCTCTGCTGATTGGGGGCGAATAAGTATAATAACATGACCTTTTAACAATGTGAAAAACAAACAAAAAACAACATGAGTCAGGGCGAAAAATACTTAGTACATTGTACATGTAACACATTGTATAAAAGACATCGAAGTCCATTAGAAACAGTTTGTAGCCAGATCAGACGCCGTGTAATTCGCAGATTATAACCTGTCAAAGGAAAATCGTTTCCAATATCGCGTTTTCGCTGCAGCTATTATTTCCATTGCAAACAATTTGAAGCCAGTTCAGACGCTGGGTAACCCGACTTTTAATCAGGCATTAAACTGATGCAGTTTGTTATAAGATAAATAGTCAAACAATTATTTTCTACATTTAAGTGCATTACGAAAGAGTTTGACTCTTTCACCGTTGGCGCAAAAATGGGACTTTACAAACAGTTTGGATCCTGATTAGACGCCGCGTAACGCGGCGTCTGATCAGGGTCCAAACTGTTTGACACTCGTATTGACATTTCTTCAGTGACACAGCCGTAAAGCTGACTTTAAAAATGTTGAAGACGACACTGCCAAAGTAGACGATATTTTGACAGTAAGAGAGTTACTGTAATGCAGGCGATAAAACTTGGAAGTGAAAGAATGAAACAACAGGGCTTCCATTTCTCCGGATTTTTCCTAAATCTTCGGTTTTTTTTCTAGCTCATGGTAGCCTGGATCTGACTTAAAGTAAAGCGGAATGCGCCTGAATGCGCATTCTGCTGTACTTTCAACCTGCTTTAAGCAGCCACGTGTCAACAACACTTGAAACAGGCGATGGGGACAAGGTACATGTACGATTCGTAAAATCGCACTTTAAAAATGCAAATTTGGAAATCTTAGGATTTTTTAAGTCAACTTATGGCAGCCCTGAAACAACTGTTTCAATTTCAAACAATCTGGCAATTCAGCGTCTGATCAGTTTCCAAACTGTTAACCACTTAACAAGCTAGTCACAAATGTAAAATTTAACTTAACTTTCAGCCTGCTTTAACCTATTACCCCGTAATATGTTTCTAGTTTTCAAGACATGTAACTACTTAAATTAGGTTGACAGTAACGCCGAATGTGCCTTAAGGTGCACTGTGCTTTATTTTCAGCCTGATTTAAGCTACCATCTGTTACATGTAGGATATATGGAATAGTTCTTATGGAGGATATTCCTGACTGCATTAAATCGAATTATTCTCTTCAGTAGAGGAATTAATTAATTGCGCTAAAAGGCGCTTCTGTGAAGGAAAGTGTTACATTAATATACACTTAGTACAAAAAGAAACGCACATTGTGCTCAGGCGCAAATTAAGAGACTTTTTTAAGATACTTAGACCATATCTCAAGATCAATTCAATTCTGCCACAAGTTTAGAAAAACATATACTTAAAATTACTGTGCTGTATTTTAACCCTTTCACTCTTAATGACGCCAAAAGGCGCGTTTTCAAACAGTTTGGATCCTGATCAGACGCCGCGTAACGCGGCGTCTGATCAGGATCCAAACTGTTTGACACTCGTATAGATATACTTTAAGTCATACTACTTTGAATCTTACTTTGAAACGATCTTGCAAACAACACAATTGAAGCAGACGACAATGAAACCCTGGTAAGATAAAAATCGCACGATTAATTTAGCAGCGAAAGAGAACTACAGTCTGTTTTAAACATCGCAACGATTTGTGCAGGTTGTGTTTTTCAACATTGATACCCCCAGACAGAACTACTGACCTTAATGAAAAGATTAATTCACAAATACGTTCCTTCTACATGTACATACACATAGTGTAATGAAAAATGTGCGTTTCTTTTTGCACTGAGTGTATGATCTGCTAAGATATAGAAAACATTTCGTTTGTTACATGAGTTCGAATTATTGTCTTCGGTGGAGTAATAAATGGAATGCACTATAAGTCGCTCGTATAGGGAAGGGGTAAATATAGAATGACTAATGATATTTCCATTGTTACACAAACCGTGGGTGTATTAAATTTGCTAATATATTTAACAATGGAAAAAAATGTATTCAATTCAGTTTGAACCCAACCGAAAGACAAGCACACTGCAATGAAATATACAACACAGTGAACTGCTCCCTCTCTACAACAACAACCAATGGGAGACAAAAATGTGTGTGTTGTTCAGAGGGAAGTGTTATAGGGAGGAAACTTGGCTTACTTTTGCAAACAGCTTGAATCAAGATCAGACGCCGCGTACTGCGGCGTCTGATCTGGATTCAAACGGTTTGCCACTCGTCAGTATATTTTTTTTATGTTGAGTTGTCCAATATGAAAAAAAGCAGACGACAATTTTAAGCAGACGATATTGCAGCAGTGATAGCGTATGAAATAATTGGGTTTTTTCGGGAACAGCGGCAAGCGTTTTGCGGAAGGCCTGTTTAGAGATGGAGCTTTGTATTACATTGCTTGTACATTTGTATAACGGTTGGAAACCGTTTGGAGTCTGATCAGACGCCAGATTACATGTACATGTACATAATGTCATATATGTTATGCCATATCAGATGTTTGTCATGTATATACAGTGGAGAATCTGTTATTCTTTCCCGTTTAAACGCAAACGTACGCAAACGCAAAGCACTAAAACGTAGAAAAGTACAAATTTTGGACAATTTTGATATTTTATGTTTATCTTGGTGGCAAACAGTTTGGAGCCTGATCAGACGCCGGGTTACCCGGCGTCTGATGTGGCTCCAAACTGTTTGCACTGCAGATAATAGTTTTAGCGTAAACGCGTTTATTGGGAAAGAATAACACATTCTCCACTGTAGTTGTTATGGCTAAAACACTTTTATTTTGAAATGAATAACACTATCTCCACTGTAAAGACCTAAAACATGGCATGATACTCAGCATAGATACATGTATACAACACATACATGTATAACTCCAAACAATGTTAACTCAGGAAATTTAAACTATGTTGTGACTTTAACCATTGTACCGCTCTACAACAACATCCAATGGGAGATACAGATTGCATGTGTTGTTCGGAGGGACCTGTTATACGGAGGGACAAGTAAGAATTGGCTTGCATTTGCGAACAGTATGAATCCAGATCAGACGCCGTGTATCCCGGTGTCTGAGCTCGATTGAAGTTGTTTGCCTCTCGTCATCATAAAATTATTTCTTCTGTCAAAATGTCCACTAACATTAATTTCAACTTTGAGAAAAACAGCAGACGACAATATCAATCAGACGATAATGCAGCAGTTAACCCCTTCATTGTCATGACGTCATCAAATTTAAAAAAAATGTCGTCTGCTTCTATTTCTAAAAAAAATTTTTTTAAGCATTTTGACTTAAGAAATATTGAAAGAGGGTCAAACAGTTTGGATCCTGATCAGACGCCGTGTAACACGGCGTCTGATCAGGGTCCAAACTGTTTGCCAATAACTACTGTACTCGGGGTAAGGCAGTGAATGGGTTAAAATGTTAGGCATTATAGCACAGTGGGAAACGTTGTTATAAAAGGCGAATCGTTGTTCGGAGGGCCGTTGGGTTACTCTTAGTCTCATCTCGCGCAAAACGAGAGTTTGACACAAACACATATACATGTATTTGTAATTGATTCTTATCCAGTGTAACAATTAATAAACTCGAAGCTTCTTTTAAACGTAGTCTCATTACAAAAAGATCGAGTTCACTTAAACCCTTTCGCTCTCAATTACGCCTTAAAGCGCGTTTGCAAACAGTTTGGATCCTGATCAGATGCCGCGTGACGCGGCATCTGATCAGGATCCAAAACTGTTGGATTTGACACTCGTTTTGAAATTTCTTCAGTATACTGCCTTATTTTCTAACTATGAAACGACATTGCAGATAAAAAAATTCAAGCAGACAATGAAACGGTGAAGGAGTAAAACTCACACGAAAAAGTTGGCAGTTAAAGGGTTAAAACATCCTCCCCCACAATTTGTCTGATCAAGGACAATGAAAACAAAGAAAGTCTCTTGTAGCAATTAGATCTACCAAAATATTCGTATTATGTTTAAAAGGTCAATTTCTAAAGTAAATCATTCTAGTTACAGCCTCAGTTTCGTAGACAGTCATTACTTCTCGTTTCACTTCCGGAGATCTCTGATTTAATCGTGATCTTCATTGGCGGAATCCCCGCTGTGTAAAGAACTAAAAATAAAACATCTGCGTAGGAATACATTTTTCCTGAAGAAAGCGTTATTTAAGCCTATCTCTGCAAAAAACAGTTACTTCTTTTTAGTAGAGTTTAAAACAGTGCTAACCAAGATGATTTTCTAGGCGTCTCATCTGGGGACAAACTGTTTTAAAACACATGTGATATTTGTTTCAAAGAAATGCTATAGTTACTCTCACGTGGCTGATCAGAATAAATATTGCTGAAGATCTACTTTCTTTTACAAGGTTAAGGGCCAGACAGGCCTTGAAAATGTCAAATGTCTGACATTTAAAACCCACCCCCTGCATTGAAACGAGTCAGACAATCTAAAAGCAGGACATGGAGTTTGAAAAAGGACTTTGGGACAATTCAAACGTTGTGATAAACGTGTCTTCTCAAATAGGTCACCATTGCTTGCAGCGATTGAGTAGACGTTGTTTCTATCAGTTTTACATGTGCAGTGGAGAAAACGTTATTCTTTCCCGTTTAAATGTAAACGAAACGCAAACGCAAAACACTAAAATGTAGAAAATAACAACTTTTTGACATTCTTCACTACAGTGGAGAATCTGTTATTCTTTCCCAATAAACGCGTTTACGCTAAAACTATTATTTGCAGTGCAAACAGTTTGGAGCCAGATCAGACGCCGGGTAACCCGGCGTCTGATCAGGCTCCAAACTGTGTGCCACCAAGAAAAACAAGAATTATCAGAATTGTCCAAAAGTTGTTCTTTTCTACGTTTTAGTGCTTTGCTTTTGCGTACGTTTGCGTTTAAACGGGAAAGAATAACAGATTCTCCACTGTATCTATTTTTATCTGAGTGTCAAACAGTTTGGATCCCGATCAGACGCCGGGTTACCCGGCGTCTGATCTGGCTCCAAACTGTTTGCAATGGAAATAACAGTTTTAGCGTAAACGCGTTTATTGGGAAAGAATAACGTTTCGTGATTGTACTTAATGCGCCATAACCCTTTCACTCTCATAAACGCGTAAAAGCGCGATTGCCTTTTGTTCATACTGGAAAGAATACTGTCTTCTCCACAGTCTGACGTCACGAATGATGAAAACAGAGAAATGGATTAGTTCGAGGAAGAAGAATACTTAACATTGTAAGTTGTCTTCGATTTTTTGATGCTATAGGTTCAATTGTCTTTGTCCAATTTGCCATTACAATTTATGCTATTTCAATGTTTGTTATGTGTTATGTTTGAATATATTTGGCTTGTGCTGTTGTTAATGGTTTGTATTCATGTTTTCAAGCAAAGTGCGACTTGAAGAAAAACATAAGATTTTCGTCATTTTAGATGGAGCCAGTGATTGTTGTTCTTAAAAAGTTTAAACGGTCTAAATGTAATGAAAAGCTCACTGTTTCTTTTAAAGTCGTCTTCTTTTTCTAAAACTACTTTAACATGTGTTTGTTTCAATTATTCTGACCGGTTTTATTTTATTTACATCTATTCAAGTCATTTAGCTTCAAATTTTACAAAATTAACGAGGGTAAAAATAAAATGTGTACGCCTAAAATAAACAAAATCCCTTTTTGTCAGATTATTGTTGCCTTTTTTAATCTCTTTGTCAAATAATCTCCCGTCATTTTGTCATAATGTTTTCTCCAAAATTATGTCTTGTACCTAAACCCGACACAATCAGCTATTTTTGGAGAAACAGCCATGAACTACATTAAGTCTGTCCGTAAAACTTGTTTAACAGTAGAGAAAACGTTATTATTACCCGTTTTAACGCAAACGAAACGCAAACGCATTGCAACAAAACGTAAAAAATGACAGCTTTTCGACAATTCTTACTATTCATGTAAATTTGAGTTGCAAACAGTTTGGAGCCTGATCAGACGCCGGGTTTACCGGCGTCTGATATGGCTAAAAACTGATTGCAATTGAAATACCAGTTTATGCGTAAACGCGATTATTGGGAAAGAATAATGTTTTCTCCACTGTATATTAAGTCTGTCCGTAATACTTGTTTTATATCCGTCTTTTCTTAGAAAGCTCCTCGTACATTAGTGGGGGAGGGTATAAAATATCTGTCTGTCATGAGCGATTTCAACATCGTCTCAAAACATGTTTGGAGACGATGGTGAAATCGGACCATGCCGGGCATATATTTTATACCCTCCCGCAGCAAACCAATAACTAAATGGCGATTAAAAAAGTGACACAAGTAGGTCTCAATCTTAAAATAGCAGTGAATTAAAAGAGCGAACACTCCTTTTGGACATTTTATTCATTTTAGTGTAACTTTTATGTCAGATGTCCATTACTGAACAATGGCCTTTTACATGACAATGTTTGAGTTCTATTTTGATCGGATTCATCTATGACGTCAGTCAATAGAAAAAGCCCGGATGTACAGAAAAGTTCGATATTAAGACAAGAGAAGTCATGTTTGAGGAGCATAAAGTATCTTTATGTAGCAGATGTCTGCGTGTTGACCAATGACCTAATAAAAATGCTGAGCCTATTTTTTTTTGTCAATAAACACGAACTACATTCAACAAAAGTTGCCATAACTTTTTACCTAAAACGTGCTTTTAGCAGTTTTAGCCAATGTTTGTTTTCCTTTCACTCTCAATGGCGTCATAAAGCGTATTTGTAAACAGTAGTTATCCTGATCATATCTAACTTTGAAACAATATTACAAACAAGAACATTGAAGCAGATGACAATGTGGCGGTGAAGAGGTAAACTTTGTCTATGAAAGCCTTGAGCTACTACAGTGGAGAATCTGTTATTCTTTCCCAATAAACGCGTTTACGCTAAAACTATTATTTGCAGTGCAAACAGTTTGGAGCCAGATCAGACGCCGGGTAACCCGGCGTCTGATCAGGCTCCAAACTGTTTGCCACCAAGATAAACAAGAATTATCAGAATTGTCCAAAAGTTGTTCTTTTCTACGTTTTAGTGCTTTGCGTTTGCGTACGTTTGCGTTTAAACGGGAAAGAATAACAGATTCTCCACTGTACTACAGTGCAAAATACGTTATTTTTGTCCGAATAAACGCAGTTACGTTGAAGCTATTTTTCCGTTGCAAACAGTTTGCAATCAGTTAAAACGCCGAGTAACTGTTTGCCCTTTAGATTGAAAGAATAGGCGGCATGTAAAAAAGTGTAATTTTCTTCATTCAAATACAGTGCTAGAACGTTTTGTTTGCGTTTAATCATTTCGCTCTCAATGACGCTTAAAACGCTTTTGCAAACAATTTTGATCCTAATCAGACGCCACGTTACGTGGCGTCTGATCAGGATAAAAACTGTTTGACACTCGTTTTGATATTTCTTCAGTCATACTGCCTTATATATTAAACTTTGAAACGACATTGCAGACAACAAAAATGAAGCAGGTCTCAATGAAACGGCGAAGGGGGTAAACTTCTCCCGAATAATTTGATCATGAAAGGGTTAAACAGGGGAAAACAACAGCTTCTCAACAGTACAGTGGAGAAAACGTTATTCTTTTCCAATAAACGCGTTTACGCTAAAACTATAAATTCTATTACAAACAGTTTGGAGCCAGATCAGACGCCGGGTAACCCGGCGTCTGATCAGGCTCCAAACTGTTTGCCACCAAGATAAACATGAATTATCAGAATTGTCCAAAAGTTTGTACTTTTCTACGTTTTAGTGCTTTGCGTTTGCGTACGTTTGCGTTTAAACGGGAAATAATAACAGATTCTCCACTGTACATGTCCTTGGGTGGTTGTAAAATCGGGACAAAACAGAATCGGTGTTCGGATACACAGCCAGTCAATGGAAGGCTTGTAGAGCTAACAAATCAAAGTGGCATTTCCCATGATGTAGCCATTTCAATGTCCTTATGACGTCATACTTCGGGTAGCACATTTCACTTCTGTTTTCTGTGAATTATATCGTCTGCTTAAAATGGATAACTCTAAGATATTTTGTTTACATAAGAGTAAACTTTAACACGAGTGCCAGACATTTAAACCCTCATCAGACGCCGATCAGGATCCAAACTCTTTGCAAATGTTTGCAAGAGAATTCGGTCTTGGCACTGAATGATTGAATGGTGTGGCTGGTTTTGGAACATGTTTTTAATTATGTTCTTGTTACAGTGGAGAATCTGTTATTCTTTCCCGTTTAAACGCAAACGTACGCAAACGCAAATCACTAAAACGTAGAAAAGAACAACTTTTGGACAATTCTGATATTTCATGTTTATCTTGGTGGCAAACAGTTTGGAGCCTGATCAGACGCCGGGTAACCCGGCGTCTGATCTGGCTCCAAACTGTTTGCATTGGAAATAATAGTTTTAGCGTAAACGCGTTTATTGGGAAAGAATAACAGATTCTCCACTGTATGTTTACGCATTGCTATTATTATGTCCGTCGTTCATACGCGCTCGCAAGCCCCGGCAATTGTTTGAGTAAAATACCTAGTCACATATTTGAAAAGCATTATCCTGGCCTATCTTGTGACATTATTCTGGTCATCTTTTGTGCCATTAAACTCCTTGCAATCTGTTACATGTATGCCATTGGCCTGGCCTTTATTGGGCACATGTTTTTGATCATGTTCTTGTTATGGTTACAGTGGAGACAACGTTATCCTTTCCCAATAAACGCGTTTACGCTAAAACTGTTGTTTAAAATGAAACCAGTTTGGTGCCAGATCAGACGCCGGGTAACCCGGCGTCTGATCAGGCTCCAAACTGTTTGCCACTCAGCTTAATATCAATTGTTAGAATCGTCGAAAAATCGTTATTTTCTACATTTTAGTGATTTGCGTTTGTGTTTCGTTTGCGTTTAAACGGGAAAGAATAACGTTTTCTCCACTATACGTATTTCTATTATTATGTCCGTCGTTCGTCCGCACTCGGAAGCTCCTTACCTGGCAATCTCTTATGGCATCAATCTGGCCTTTAGTGGGAATATAGTTAGGGTTAGGGTTAACTTCCTGATCATTATATTCCAAAGTTAGAGCACCAAGAAAGTGCACGTTATACATGTATTGAGCAGTCGAAACTGGATAATACGAACTCGTTTAAATCGATACAGTGGAGAATATGTTATTCTTTCCCAATAAACGCGTTTACGCTAAAACTATTATTTGCAGTGCAAACAGTTTGGAGCCAGATCAGACGCCGGGTAACCCGGCGTCTGATCAGGCTCCAAACTGTTTGCCACCAAGATAAACATGAATTATCAGACTTGTCCAAAAGTTGTTCTTTTCTACGTTTTAGCGCTTTGCGTTTGCGTACGTTTGCGTTTAAACGGGAAAGAATAACAGATTCTCCACTGTATAACCAGTTTTTTCATAACTTGAAATTTGATTAGTAGATCTCGCTGAAGTCAAACATACCCGTATTTTAAAATTAATACGTTGCTATAATTTTGGAATATGGGTATGTTCGAACTAACGCGTGTCAGTCGAATTATCGCCTTTTGACTGTATTCAATATTAACTTTTGTTGTCCTCCAATACTGGAGAGTTCAAACAACTATAAAGAGGAGTGGCGAATATGATATTCTAACCATAATATTCGCATTTGTTCTAACACATTGATGTTCGTTGAAACCGATTTAAAGCCAGATCAGACTCAGCTTAAGTTCAAAATATTAGCAAATTGCAAAATGGATTGATGTTTGATGCGTAATATATTGTACTAGTTTTTTCGAGCAAAACGAATGCGGGAAACTAACTTTCCGTGTACTTCAAGCCATTCCACCCTAGCAACGAGTATACTCGTAAATTCCACCCTAGCAACGAGTATACTCGTACAGTGGAGACTCTGTTATTCTTTCCCAATAAACGCGTTTACGCTAAAACTATTATTTGCAGTGCAAACAGGTTGGAGCCAGATCAGACGCCGGGTAACCCGGCGTCTGATCAGGCTCCAAACTGTTTTCCACCAAGATAGACATGAAATATCAGAATTGTCCAAAAGTTGTTTATTATTGGAAAAGAATAACAGATTCTCCACTGTACTACAGTGTTCCCTCCATACAACGACCCTCCCAACAACAAAGATTCTCTCCTTACAACGACATTTGCCGCAGTTCCCTAAACAAGACAATAATGTCTAACGCCTTTACGTCTGCAATAGCGCCTGCTTAAAAATGTCGTCTGCTGTTACATACGGACATTTTGACAGAAAAAAACCCGTAATGACGAATGACAAACAGCTTAAATCCAGATCAGATGCCGCGTTACGCGGCGTCTGATCTGGATTCAAGCTGTTTGCAAATGTTCGTCAATTTACCTCCCTATAACGACTCCGTCCGAACAATGCACATATTTTTGTCTCCCATTGGATGTCGTTATAGAGATGTAACGCTGTATACAGTACTGAACCTTATTAGATTAACAATTTTTGCGATTCGCTTGCAATTCGATGGCAATTCGCTTGCGATTCAAAATACTAACCGTTTACCCTCGGATAAGTTTTCTTGAAAGGTGTATCTCACAAATGTTCGCAAATATGCCTTCGTTAATTATTTCGATTCCATTTTTGTCACAACCGCTTCGGAAAATTCGCGTAAAATATTTAAACGTAGGATTTGTTTTTTGAAGCGCCCGATTCGATGGCAATTCGATGGCAATTCGATTGCAATTCGCTTGCGATTATCATTTTAATTTAATAAAGTTCAGTACTGTAAGTGTCTGCATTGTTTGTCTTTTTGTAATATTAATGGACTCGACCTCATTGGAATGTGGAAGTGTCCATTAAATTTTCAAGGGTACGAATGAGTTCTCCCACAGTGTACCAGTTTTTAGACTACATTGGCATTCAAAGGGAAAAGAAAAATATTCTACCCCGAGAATCCGTTGATCTGTATTGTAAGATAAGAATTTTCGCGGAATCTAAAAGTACGAATTCTTTGGCGCTAAAGATTTCCATCTGACCATCTGTTACATGTAACCCTTTCACTCTCAATGCCATCATAAAGCGCCCGTCTGATCAGAACCAAAACTGTGGGTCACTTGTTTTGGAATTACGTCCGTTTTACTGCCTTAAATATAACTTTAAAAAGTTATTGCAGACAACAATTTTGAAGCATGTAAACCTCGGTCTCGTCTTACAAAATATCGTACGACGAAAACGGTCGTAAGTCAAAACTATAAAAAAAACAAAAAAAACATCGTACTTCATCTTAGGTTGCTTGTATCATCTCTTTGAAACAGTCATTTTAAGACGATTCCAAATAATTGACACAAGATTAGATTGAGAAAAAAATGAGAATTTTAGAATCTGACTTAGGACAATATTTTTCAAACGACGTTCCGTTAAACGGATCGCAGTTCCATATACATGTATTCAAATGATATGATCCATTGGTTGAGTTTTGCACAATTTATTTATACTGCTCTTTTCTAATATTTCGACCTCTAAGGGCCTTTTTCAAAGAAAATCACGTCAAAACACACGTCACATTTTTGTTACATGCATTCAGCCATAAAATCAAAGATAATTTTAATTTAATTCCCTATCTTGAATATTGAAAACATTATTGTGAAATTGTGCTCCTTCAATTTATTTAGCTTAGTAATTTATACCCGCACCCTTTGTAAACAGTGTACATGTACCTTTGAAGAGTGCAGATGACGTATGCAAATCGTGTAGACCCATATTAGAGGGTTAGGGATCTCTCTGACCAGAGTCTTCACTGGTATAGAGTTTGCAATGCATTGTAAAAACAACCATGAATCACAAATATTAGACTAAATTAAATTGGAAATAAAATTGACCTCATTGTGCTTAATCCTTCCACCAAATGACGTCATGAAGCGCATTTCCAAACAGTTTTGATCCTGATCAGATGCCGCGTAACGCGGCGTCTGATCAGGATAAAAAATGTTTGTCACTTGTTTTAAAATAACGTCAGTTACATGTACATGTGTACTGGTTTAAATCTGATCATGAAAGGGTTAAATGGCCAGTAAGTACATACCCTCATATAACATTAAGGGATGATTCTACGTGTTTTGCAATGTGACCATATTGCTATACCCACATACATGTGCTACTCAGTTTTCAGAAAAAAAACTGTAAAAGTCTCAAATAGTTATCTATATATAATAAATGACACTGGAATCGTTTCATGACAATGTGATACCTTTCTTATCGCGTCTAATGGCCTGTTTTAGTCATACAGTGGAGAAAACGTTATTCTTTCCCAATAAACGCGTTTACGCTAAAACTATTATTTCCATTGCAAACAGTTTGGAGCCAGATCAGTCACCGGGTAACCCTGCGTCTGATCAGGCTCCAATCTGTTTGCCACTAGTATAAAAAAGCATAGTCAGAGTTGTCAAAAAGTTGTTATTTTCTACATTTTATTGCAATGCGTTTGCGTTTCGTTTGCGTTTAAACGGGAAAGATTAACGTTTTTCTCCATTGTACATGTAATACACTGGTCTCAGTCATATGAATACATACATCTATTTTGAGACAACTTGTTACGTGATGTTATCCAGTTAATTATCTGTAAATAGATAATAGGTAACAAGAAATTATTTCGTGGTGGCAGTTTAAAGCAAATTCATGACAAAATGTGTGTGAGAATAGATCAATGTACATGTATTTGGTTATAATAAAAAGTTTCTACATCCACCTTCTATATAATTATCTGAAAAATTAATAACGCGAAACTTTTCGATTTTATTTTACATAAACCTTCATAATAAGTGAGTGATTGAACCTTTCACTTTCAATGACGCTTACAGTACTGAACCTTATCAAATTAAATTGATAATCGTAAGCGAATTGCCATCGAATTGCCATCGAATCGGGTGCTTCAAAGGGCAAATCTTACGCTTGAATATTTTTACGCGATTTTTCCAAAGCGCTTGTGACAAACATGGAAGTGAAAAAACTAACGAAGGCAAACTAACCCGAGGGTAAAGTTACTATTTTGAATCGCAAGCGAATTGCCATTAAATTACCATCGAATTGCAAGCGAATCGCAAAAATTGTTAATTTAATTAGGTTCAGTACTGTCAAAGCGCGTTTGCAAATAGTTTGGATACTAATCAGATGCCGCGTAACGCGGTGTCTGATGAGGACCCAAACTGTTTGACGCTCGCTTTGAAATTTCCTAAGTCATACTGCCTTATATTTAATTTTAAACGATATTGCAGACAACAATGTTGAAGCAGACGATAATATGACGTTGAAGGGGTAAACATACAGTGGAGAATCTGTTATTCTTTCCCGTTTTAACGCAAACGTACGCAAACGCAAAGCACTAAAACGTAGAAAATAACAACTTTTGGACAATTCTGATAATTCTTATTTATTTTGGTGGCAACCAGTTTGGAGCCTGATCAGACGCCGGGTTACCCGGCGTCTGATCTGGCTCCAAACTGTTTGCACTGCAAATAATAGTTTTAGCGTAAACGCGTTTATTGGGAAAGAATAACACATTCTCCACTGTACATGTATCACGATGGTTTTGGCAGTACATGTAAAATATGACACTTTTTCTTCACATTTGTTTCATGTATTGTGGTTATGACAAAGAATGTGTTATGTCGACTTATCGCCTTGTTCGGTTCAATAATACAGTGCAAACAGTTTGGAGCCAGATCAGACGCCGGATAACCCGCCGTCTGATCAGGCTCCAAACTGTTTGCCACCAAGATAAACAAGAATTATCAGAATTGTCCAAAAGTTGTTCTTTTCTACGTTTTAGTGTTTTGCGTTTGCGTACGTTTGCGTTTAAACGGGAAAGAATAACAGATTCTCCACTGTAATGTTTAATTCCCCAGGGCACCTTCGTGACAGGTAGAGTGGAGGAAGCGTTATTCGTTCCCGTTTAATAGCAAACGAAACGCAATCCAATGGAACGTAGAACATTACAACTATTCGACAATCCTGACTACATGTACTCATATTAGCATGAGTGGTTACCCGGCGTCTATTCTGGCTCAAAACTGATTGTATTGGGAAAAATTGTTTAAACGTAAATGCGTTTACAGTGTTCCCTCCCTAACAGCTTCCCTCCCAACAACGACTCCCTCCTTACAACGACCCCTGCCACAGTTCCCTAAACAGGACAATTATGTCTTACCCTTTTATTTCTGCAATATCGTCTGCTTAAAATGGTCGTCTGCTGTTTTTCTAAAAGTTACATAATGGACATTTTGACATAAAAACCTTATTGTCGAGTGACAAACAGATTGAATCAAGATCAGACGCCGCGTATGGCCGATGTTGTTGACATCATTGTCTGAGGGTGACGTGTTGATTGTCAAAGAATAACAACCAGCCTTTCCACAGTGTAAACGCAAAGAACAAAATTGTAGAAAATTACAGATGTAATGCTTCTCTGTATACTATTATAAATTTATGCATGTACTTGCAAACTCTTGTGTTATGCCCCTATTCCACACCGACTACGAATCCCACGAATCCCACGAATTGATAAATGCTGTGATTCGTGGGGATTCGTGGGGATTCGTGGAGTTCGGCATTTCTTTCTATCCAATTCGTGGCCCTCTACGAATCGGCTACGAACGAGTTAAGAATATTCGTGGGATTCGGCTCGAATCTTACGAATACTGTCAAGAATTCAGTACGAATTGCAAGAATCCACCACGACTACTGCACGAACGCTAAGAATCAGTTACGAATTTGCCGAATGCATCTACGAATATGCCGAATGCATCTACGAATCAGCTACGAATGATGTTTGATTCTTGACGGTTCGTGGGATTCTTGAAGGTATGTAGTGTTCCCTCCCTGCAACGGCCGTCCCAACAACGATTCCCTCCTTACAACAACACTTGTCGTTGTTTTCCAACCAAAACCAAATATGTCCAACCTTTCACGCCTGCTATATTGTTTGTTTAAAATTGTTGGCTGCTGTTTTTCTCAAAGTTACATAATAGACATTTGACAGAAAAAAGATAATGGCGTGTGACAAACAGCTTGAATCCAGATCAGACGCAGCGTAATTCGACGTCGGATCTGGATTCAAACTGTTTGCAAATGTAAGCCAATTTCCCTCACTATAACGACTCCCTCCAACTACGTACACATTTTGTCTCCAATTGTAGAGAGGGAGCGCTGTAGTTCCCGTTTCAACTCGGGCATCAGTCCAAAAATGGACTTTTAAGAGCAGCAGTGGGACTGGATTTGGAACCGGCGTATCAACCAACGCTAGCTGCATGCTAATAGCAAGAAGATATACCGAAGAAGAAGGGGAAAATCCACAAGTTGCTGGGTTAGACAGTGGCTGACTCCATCTAGAACGCTAGAACATTAGCTTAGTGTAAAGATGAATATACCTTTACCAACATCAGTGTTCACTCTCTACAACGGCCCTCCCAACAACGACCCCTCCGTACAACGACTCTTACGGCAGTTCCCCAAACATGACAATTACGTTTAACATTTTTGCTGCTGCAATATCGCCTGCTTAAAATTATCGTCTGCTGGTTTTCTCAAATTTACATATTGGACATTTTGATAGAAAAAAAATGACGAGTGACAAACAGCTTGAATCCAGATCAGACGCCGTGTTACTCGGCGTCTGATCTCAATTCAAGCTGTTTGCAAATGTAAACCAAGTCTTAAGTTTCCCTCCCTATAACGACTCCCTCCGAACAAAGTGTGTGTGTGTCCCATTGGGTGTCGTTGTATAGAGAGGGAGCGCTGTATGTAAGAATGCCAGGATTATAGATCAGTAATCCATGCATCACGTGAGACCAAATATATATATCGGAGTAAAGCTGGCATTGACTCTCAGACTCCTGGCTACAGGAGAAATGTATCAAACTAGTACTCACGAATCCCACGAATGAGTTAAGAATACCACGAACGCCAAAAAAGCCGTTTACGAATCCTACGAATCAGCTACGAATCCTACGAATGCACTACGAATTTGTTACGAATTAACTACCCATTGTTCCATTCGTGGAGATCTTGGCCAAAACTTTGAACAGCTCAAAACTTTTGCCACGAATCCCCGACCGCTCACGAATTGCAAGAATCGACTACGAATCAGGTAAGAACACCACGAATCTGTTAAGAATCAACTACGAATCCTAGCATTTTCCAATTCGTAGCGATTCGTGGGATTCGTAGTCGGTGTGGAATAGGGGCATTACAGTGGAGAAAACGTTATTCTTTCCCGTTTAAACGCAATCGAAACGCAAACGCAAACGCAAAGCACTAAAACGTAGCAAAGTACAATTTTTGGACAATTCTTATAATTCATGTTTATCTAGGTGGCAAACAGTTTGCAGCCTGATCAGACGCCGGGTAACCCGGCGTCTGATCGTGCTCCAAACTATTTGCAATAGAAATAATGGTTTTAATAGCGTAAACGCGTTTATTTGGAATGAATAACGTTTTCTCCACTGTAGTATATATTTATACAGTCAGATGACACTTCTGCACCAGTTTGCTGATAACACCAGGGCTGCCATTTCTCCGGATTTTTCCCAAATCTTCGGATTTTTTACTAGTACATGGTAGCTTAAAGCAGGCTGAAAGTAAAGCAGAATGCGCCTGAAGGCGCATTCTGCTTTACTTCCAGCCTGCATTACATGGAAGTACATGTAGTCACATGCCAACAAAACCAGAAATAGGCTATAGGGTAAAGGTACGACTCGTAAGATTGCACTTGAAAAATGCAAATTTGGAAATCTTAGGATTACTTATGTCAACTTATGGCAGCCCTGTAACACAGATTTTTACGAGAGCAAAGTTCAACATTTGATAGGACAGGACAGACGGTAAAGTACATCTCACCCGTTGGTATTTGAATACAGACGTTGTTTACGACCAGGTAAATGACCTTGACATGCCCGATATATTCACGCCAAAAATATGTCGTCTGCTCCAGTTTACAAACTTATCTTTAATAATTAATATCTTTCACTAGCGCCGAATAATTATAGTTTGCAGTTACGAACAATATGGAGCCAGAATAGACGCGGGGTGACTCGGCGTCTGATTAGGATATTAATGTCGATGTGCTTCGGTTTATTTTTTTTAGACATGAATGCAGACGACAATTTTTTGTAGACTGTATTATGACAGCGGCGGTGTTAACTTACATAGATAAAGCTGCTGGAAATCGTTTGAAATTAACCCCCTTAACTTTGATGACGTCATAATTTTTAAAACAATTATCGTCTGCTTTTTATACATCAAATATAAACTTTAAGTATTCTGACATAAGAAATATAAAGTTAGGTGTCAAATAGTTTTGATCCTAATCAGACGCAGACTTACGCGGCGTCTGGTGAGGATCCAAACTGATTTTAAATAACGATTATATCCGGGGTAAGTCAGTGAAGGGGATAACCCAGTTTTGGAATATTTGTACATGTATTTTCAACCCTACGAATGTAGAGTAAAAAAGATATTATTTTCTCCTGTTTGACACAAAACTAAATGAAAAGCAAATCAGATACATGTATACATGTAGGTAAATCACATTACATTTATTTTTAATGTCTGACGATTTAGTTCTACCCGGGTGGTAGCTCGGCGTCTGATCAGGCTCCATACTGTTTGCGAAGGAAATATTTGTTAAACCCATTTGTGCCTACGATCCCATATATGGGACATAGGCAAACAGTGTATAGGTCGTTTGCAGTTCAAAAAAACACGATAATTTTCAAATATCTCCATAACAAGAAAACGGAGACAAATGGAAATTTGCATAGATTTATGATATACCTATACCAACTCTGACAAAAAAGAAATATTTTTTTCTCTTCGTAATAAAAAAGTTTTATTCATACCTTCTATATAAAGTTTACACTTCTAAGGGACAGTTTTCCGAAGGGTGATTTCAAGTTATTCAACAGCCTATCTTTCACGACCCGGCAACGCCTCACCGTTAAGCCATCGCATACCATAGCAGTTTACAACTAACCGAACGAGGCCCTGGCTGGGGTACGTTAAACGTATTAACCGACCATACTGTTATTTGCGCACATGTTAGATCCTAATCGGACACCGGAGCCATTTCGTATCTGAATAGGATCCGAACCATGTGTCACTCATACGAAAGTTTTATCAACAAAACGCAAAATAACTAAATGCGATAAATAGCAGAAGAGACATGATCATACCAGACGATCTACACCAACTTACCATTATCAAATTTTCAACAGAATGTTTCCAGATCAGTTCGAAAACCTTTATTATTTTATCGCTTAAAGGAAACGTAATGTAAACGTAAGTGCAATATACAACTCGAACATTGATACATATTAAACTCCAGATAAGGGGAGTATTTCCAAAACTACTAGTAAATCTTTATTTCTGAATTAAGCCCTATGGCGTGACTACTCATCAGAACCGTCTTTCTTCGAGTAGTCACGACATAGGATTTGGTGCTGAACTGGGTGAGAAAATGTTGGACTTGTTCAAGTTTCTCTCTCTTATCTGGAAGCTCTGTAATTATGTAGAAATGTTAAAGCTTCGGTTTGAAAAGTAATTGCAATTCTCTTTATTCCTGGTGAAGAGTTCGTGGATTTAGGCATAGTAAAATGTAATGGATTAAGGGGCCTCACAATTAATTTTGTACAACTAAACAACCAATATCAGCACGGGATTCACCTTTCAGACAGAAGCAACTTGCACGGGATTTTACCTGGGGATATGCTCCAATATAAACAAACGTGATCAAGGTAATAGCCAATAACACCCCACGTAATTGACCATTTTCAGCGACACAAAATTTATATAAAACAAAGAAGAAAAGTTTTTAGTTAGACTTTCAAAAATTCTGAATTTCCTTGTCAGAGTTGGTATAGACACATCATTAGTGTATGCAAAATTCAATTTAAATACGTCCATTAGTTTTAAAATTATCTAAGATTTGTCGTGTTTTTTTGAACTGCAAACGACCTATAGACTCTGATCAGACGCCGCATTATGCGGCGTCTTACATGTATTATAGTCTACACGTTTTGCTGATAGAAACTTCAATAAAAAACAAAACGAAAATGAAAATTTTGACCAGGCATTCCTTTGATAAAAAGTGGACTTATCCAATATAAAACATGGAAGAATCCACTGGGCGCAAATGGGTTATGCTCAAACGCGATACGTAATTGCATGGGAAAGTATAGCGTCTTCTCCCCAAGTAACACAAGAGTTTGCAAGACTTTCCGGTAACTTAACGTCATTTTGTCCTAGTTTGTCAAATGGTCAGACGAATTATATGCTTATGATTGACACATTTATGGTGACATTAATGCAAGATTTGCTCTTTATCGGCCTAATACCAGTTCGTACATAGTTTCGAATATAAGAACATCCCGTACAGTGGAGAATCTGTTATTCTTTCCCAATAAACGCGTTTAAGCAAAAACTATTATTTGCAGTGCAAACACTTTGGAGCCAGATCAGACGCCGGGTAACCCGGCGTCTGATCAGGCTCCAAACTGTTTGCCACCAAGATAATCAAGAATTATCATAATTGTCCAAAAGTTGTTCTTTTCTACGTTTAAGCGCTTTGCGTTTGCGTACGTTTGCGTTTAAACGGGAAAGAATAACAGATTCTCCACTGTAACTACATGTATAGATAGATAGGTAATTTATTCTGCAATAGAGTTTACAGTCCATAAGCATACACAATAGTGTACAATATAATTATATACATACAATAACCAATGCGGTTATGGCTACAGAGTACATAGTCTTATCATACACCAAACGCAAATTCAATGCAAACACAGTGTTGATATGTACACTTACAGTGGATAATACGTTATTCTTTCCCTATAAACGCGTTTACTCTAAAACTTTTATTTCCATAACAAACAGATTGGAGCCAGACCAGACCCCGGCGTCTGATCAGGCTTCAAATTGTTTGCCACTCTAAATAGTATAAAATTTCAATATTTCAAGATAGTGTCATTGTTCTTCTTATACATTGTACATTATTAGTTATACAGTTTCGTCCCAGGATACGTGACCATTTATTCCCGGCTGAGGAAATTCATCTTGCCCGAGCCGTTACATGTAGGCGAGGGTTACATGATTTTACCAGCCGGGAAAAATCCTCATGTACCCTGGGAAGAAACTTTATAACGAATTTATTATACTGCAAAGTTTTCACCGTTCAAATGAATTATTTCAGTCGTTTCAGCACTTGTCATGTACAGCGCTCAGTAACAAAACTGCGTCAAAACAGATGACGTTGTTTGTAAATGACGTCATATTTCTGACGGTTGGTTTTCAAAAGACAAATAAACACGCTCGTAGACGTCAGCGTCAAACTTTTATAGAAAAGAAAAAAACAGGCGACTGTTCAAAGATCCAAGCTCCGATTGTTTTTTAGCAGTGATGGGCTTAATAAACGGAGTTACACGATTGAAGGGACACAACCCTGTCGAGCAGTCGTCCATCTTTCTTTTTGCAGTGTAAGGCTGACGAACCTGTCAGCCAATGAAAAGCCTGAATCTCTAAGTATCCTGTCAGCTCACAGGGTACATAGGCTCACGTCTACGTCTCGTTAACCAATCAGATTTAAGGATTTTACTTTGCAGTATAATAATTTATGATATTGCGCTAGCGTGGCTTTTCGGTATACATATTTGTTTGTTTTATTTTGCAAAATGTACCATGGTCACGCAATATGGTCTTTTAAACGTCTATACATTTTAACACAGTCTATATTGTTTGCAAAATATATCTACTGATTTATTGGTTTTAACACATGGTTCAATTTCTGCATTAAGGTGGTTCGACAGCGGGCGGCCCGCATCTCGAGTTCCGGAAATGCTGATGACTTTCACCTGATCTTTGCGGCACTTGCTTATAGTAGAAACTTTACATAAAGATAAGTTTGATCTTCTTCAGTGTCTTCTAGGTTAGCGCAGTTGGTACGGTGATTAACTAGCAATCCAAAAGTTCGATTCCCACTCGCTTCAAAACTTTTTTTTTTAAAATAAATTGTCCGATTTATTGACTAGTCAATCCATAACGCAGTGATCAAAGGACAGACTATGTTTAATCACGTAATAATGAATAATATCAGATGCAAGTATAGTCAATTGACAACTAAACTTTGTGAGGATTTATAGCCTATATGACAGATGGCAGCTTAACACAGGACACAAGTAATGCTAAAAGATAGATCTTAAAGGAGCTTTTATGCTTTACTTTTGTTATGCATTAATCAGTCACCTGCCTTTAAAGATCTACAGGCTACCGTATTCAATGGTCCCTTATTACAGGTTTAACTTATGGTATAATTTGGAGCTGACAGCATTTTAAAGTTGAACTCAAGGGAGGGTACTCGTTTTGTGTTAACATTTTGTCAGAAGTTCTGGAAATCATGTATAAAATGTAAATTCCACTGTAGATTTCATAAAAAATTTGCGACTAGTAGAACTAAGTAACATCTATCTAATACGAGTAAAATTAGTGTATGTTAAACAGCTAGATTTTTTGTAATTTGAGATTTAGTGACTTTTTCAGAATTTGGCTTTTTTAAAATATTGATATTTCAAGAAAATATGTCATGAAATATTTTTGTTTGCACAATATCTTATAGTCTCTGTACAATTTATTTGAATGCACAGACATTATTGAGTTATATTAGCTGATAAAGAAAATATTACCGTTTATTAAAAAAGGAGCTTTTCTCGACAAAAGGTCCTGTCAGAAAAAAACGGTACTGTAATTCTTTTTTATTTTAACAATTTTGCACCCCTGGTATTCAATTTAAACAAGATTTCAAAGATTTCCGACACGGAATAAGCTGACCCGCGAACCACCTTAAGCTACATTTGTAGAATTGACACCTGTCTGCTCTATGCGCGGATCTAGTCATTGATCTCAAGGGTGTGTGCGTTTCCAACCAATATCTCAGGGCTCGGAGGTTCAACAGAAATAAAATGGACTCACAAGATAAATTCAGTGATCTTTTCTCTTACCCGACAGCCCATAGATCCGCGCATGTGTACATTTTTCTTATAGTGGCCACTCAACTCAAGTTTAAAATACACTTTAGTTATTATCGTAAATCTCTTTGAACAAACAGCGACGTCATCACAAGTCTATTCCAGCAGCAGACGATAACAAAACAAAATGGCGCTCATTCATTATTATATTTGTCAATGAATGTACGGATTTCCTTTGATCACTCATTGAAAAGAATTCCCAAGTCATTGATATTTAAGTCTTGCAATTCATAAACACTCGATTACGAAAATCACATTTATCAATGAAGATGGTTTGGTTGATGACGTCATAGCACGCGCGTTTTTTATTTCATAACATGCCAAGGCCTTGATACTAAAAAACGGTTATGTAAACAAAGAATTTTTTTCATACTCGACGTTTACACAAACATGTTATTCAGGGACGAAAGTAGAAACTTGTGTAATCAAAACAATCAATCAAACCATTCGCGGATCTATGCTTTGTTTCTCAAGAGGGTCTGATAAAGGCCGTAAGCCTTTCTTCCACAATGCCATCTGATGCCAACTCTGTTGATAACCTAACATACAGATATGACACCAGATAACACCGAGTCTGATCAGGCTCTAAACTGCATGTTTATCACTCAGATTGAAATACATTATGAGAAATGTCAAACAGTTGTAACTTTCTACATTTTATAGTGGAGAACGTGTTATTCTTTCCCAATAAACGCGTTTACGCTAAAACTATAATTTGCAGTGCAAACAGTTTGGAGCCAGATCAGACGCCGGGTAACCCGGCGTCAGATCAGGCTCCAAACTGTTTGCCACCAAGATAAACATGAAATATCAGAATTGTCCAAAAGTTGTACTTTTCTACGTTTTAGCGCTTTGCGTTTGCGTACGTTTGCGTTTAAACGGGAAAGAAAATAACAGATTCTCCACTGTAGATCCTAACGTTTGCCTTTAGTTTGCGTTTAAACGGTAAAGAATAACGACTTCTCTACAGGGCTGCCATTTCTCCGGATTTTTCCTAAATCTTCGGATTTTTTTTCAAATACATGGTAGCTTAAAGCACGTTGTAAGTAAAGCAGAATGTGCCATAAGGCGCATTCTGCTTTACTTACACCATGCTTTAAGAAGTAGCATGTCAATAAAACAAGAAACATACTATGGGTAAAAGTACGATTTGTAAAATCGCACTTGAAAAATGCAAATTTGGAAATCTTAGGAATTTTCATGTTACATGTAACTTATGGCAGCCCAGTCTCTACTGTAAAGAAAATACATTTTAAGATAAAAGTAAATCATGCCTTATTGCATTGCAACACTGTACAGAACAAGCACCGTTGCAATTACAGGATGGCTCTGTATCTGAGTATGTTCTACAACTACAGTGCTCCCTCCCTTCAACGGCCCTCCGAACAACGACTCCCTCCTTACAACGACGTTCACCGCTGTTCCCTAAACTGGACAATTATGTCTAACGCTTTTATTGCTGCAATACCGTCTGCTTAAAATTGTCGTCTGCTGTTTTTCTAAAAGTTACATATTTGACCATTTCAGAGTAAAACACTTAATTACGAGTGACAAACAGCTTGAATCCAGATCAGACGCCGCGTTACGCGGCGTCTGATCTGGATTCAAACTGTTCGCAAATGTAAGCCAATTTCCCTCCCTATAACGACTCCCTCCGAACAACGAACATATTTTTTGTCTCCCATTGGGTGTCGTTGAAGAGAGGGAGCGCTGTATATTCATTAAATGTTTCATACGCACGAGAGTGACAAACAATGTAGATCAAAGTCAGCCGCCTACAATGTTTCAAATGCAATAAGGCAGGTTTTGTCATGACATGGCTCAATATTATATGTCTTACCTTCTACATGTAGTACATTAGCGGTGAAACCACAAACAAGTTTGCAAACAGTTTGACGCGGCGTCTCATCAATATTGAAACTTTATTGCATTCTGACCCTTGTTTGAAAATAAAATTTAAAAATAATCGAAGATATCTTTAAAACAGTAACATAAAACTTGTGGTAAGTGAAAAAAAATTAAAAAAATACCCATGCAGCATGCCAAATGTTTAACCCTTTCATGATCAAACGTTTCGGAAGTTTTACCCATGTTAGATTGGGTTTGCCTAAATGTGCAGCCTCAGTAAATAAAGTCGTTATTATTATTATTACACCTTCCATGCTAAATATTATCGTCTTCTTTAGTACTGTTGTTTGTATCACACGTTTCAAAGCCGTGTCGCGAAACGTCTGAGCAGGACCCAGACTGTTTCCAAACGCGCTTTAAGGCGTCATTGAGAGTGAAAGAGTTAAGACGGATTCTAGATTCCATGCGCTTTCATCTGAACTGGTACAGTTGAGAATCTGTTATTCTTTCCCGTTTAAACGCAAACGTACGCAAACGCAAAACACTAAAACGTAGAAAAGAACAACTTTTGGACAATTCTGATAATTCTTGTTTATCTTGGTGGCAAACAGTTAGGAGCCTGATCAGACGCCGGGTTACCCGGCGTCTGATCTGGCTCCAAACTGTTTGCACTGCAAATAATAGTTTTAGCGTAAACGCGTTTATTGGGAAAGAATAACACATTCTCCACTGTAAGAATCGCATCTTTCATCGCTGTTTGTGTTTTATTCTGGTACTCTGATGACCTATATTTCATGTATATAATTGAAATGAAATATGTTTGAACTAAACCTATATTCATTTCAGTTTAACCCATAACTACCATGGCGTCATTTGCTTTAAACAATTGCGCCAGCTTTTAATTCTTAAATTAAGAATATGGTATAGGTCGTTTGCAGTTCAAAAAAACACGATAATTTTCAAATATCTCCATAACAAGAAAACGGAGACAAATGGAATTTTGCATAGATTTATGATATACCTATACCAACTCTGACAAAAAATAAATATTTTTTTCTCTTCGTAATAAAAAAGTTTTATTCATACCTTCTATATAAAGTTTACACTTCTAAGGGACAGTTTTCCGAAGGGTGATTTCAAGTTATTCAACAGCCTATCTTTCACGACCCGGCAACGCCTCACCGTTAAGCCATCGCATACCATAGCAGTTTACAACTAACCGAACGAGGCCCTGGCTGGGGTACGTTAAACGTATTAACCGACCATACTGTTATTTGCGCACATGTTAGATCCTAATCGGACACCGGAGCCATTTCGTATCTGAATAGGATCCGAACCATGTGTCACTCATACGAAAGTTTTATCAACAAAACGCAAAATAACTAAATGCGATAAATAGCAGAAGAGACATGATCATACCAGACGATCTACACCAACTTACCATTATCAAATTTTCAACAGAATGTTTCCAGATCAGTTCGAAAACCTTTATTATTTTATCGCTTAAAGGAAACGTAATGTAAACGTAAGTGCAATATACAACTCGAACATTGATACATATTAAACTCCAGATAAGGGGAGTATTTCCAAAACTACTAGTAAATCTTTATTTCTGAATTAAGCCCTATGGCGTGACTACTCATCAGAACCGTCTTTCTTCGAGTAGTCACGACATAGGATTTGGTGCTGAACTGGGTGAGAAAATGTTGGACTTGTTCAAGTTTCTCTCTCTTATCTGGAAGCTCTGTAATTATGTAGAAATGTTAAAGCTTCGGTTTGAAAAGTAATTGCAATTCTCTTTATTCCTGGTGAAGAGTTCGTGGATTTAGGCATAGTAAAATGTAATGGATTAAGGGGCCTCACAATTAATTTTGTACAACTAAACAACCAATATCAGCACGGGATTCACCTTTCAGACAGAAGCAACTTGCACGGGATTTTACCTGGGGATATGCTCCAATATAAACAAACGTGATCAAGGTAATAGCCAATAACACCCCACGTAATTGACCATTTTCAGCGACACAAAATTTATATAAAACAAAGAAGAAAAGTTTTTAGTTAGACTTTCAAAAATTCTGAATTTCCTTGTCAGAGTTGGTATAGACACATCATTAGTGTATGCAAAATTCAATTTAAATACGTCCATTAGTTTTAAAATTATCTAAGATTTGTCGTGTTTTTTTGAACTGCAAACGACCTATATTTTGGCTTAAAATGATAAAATAGATAATTGAGTGTCGAACTAGTTTGATCTTGGTCAGACGCCGCAATACGCGGTGTCTGATCAGGATTCAACCTGTTTTGAAAAAACTGCTGTTCTCTTGGTATTGCAGTGAAGAGTTTTAACTCTTTCATTGACAAATGTTCCGCGAGTTTTTTACCCTTTCGTCGTTTCATTGTCGTCTGCTTCAATTTTGTTGTTTGTAAGATCGCTTTAAAGTAAGATTCAAGGTAGCGTGACTAAAAACATATCGATACGAGTTCAAACAGTTTGGATCCTGATCAGACGCCGCGTTACGCGGCGTCTGATTAGGATCCAAACTGTTTGAAAACGCACTTTTAAGGGTCATTGAGAGTGAAGTTTCGACGCTGATAAAGAAGATCTTACTCTCACAGACTATATTATTCAGAGACACAGCTTAAAAACAATTATCTGAAAATTGTATTTTTAGCATCTAAATATATATAAATGCAACTTAAAAAGAGATATGAGGCTTCGAGCGGAAGTCATAATAGATATAAAAAAACAAAAATAAAAAGATTGATGAGAGATATCGAGTACTTTTACCCCAAGAAATGAGATATAAGCAAATGGTATACATTACATGAAATCCTTCGCATGCTTTAACCCCGAGTACAGCGGTTATTTGCAAACAGCTAGGATCCTAATCAGACGCCAACTTATGCGGCATCTGATCACGATCCAAAGTGTTTGCCACTCAATTCAATATTTCTTAAGTCAAAATACATTAAACAATTAGATTTGAGAAACAAAAGCAAACGACAACTGGTAATAGACGGCAAAGGAAATACTTTTTAAAATATAGAATAAGGATCTGCACTGTTAGCCATTTTGTACATTAGTGTAAGAACAAACATCAATTGTTAGAAATTGTTTACACTAACTTAGAAACTAGAAGTGTCCATCAAAGGTTTCAGGGGTGATTGAGAGAACCCTACCAAGCTACATGTAACCTGATGCGTTTATAATTCCGTAAATTGCTAAAAGAAACACGTCGTTGATTGCCTATATTTATGTTTTCATATTTTTCTTTGTCCATACAAAGTGAATCTTGACAAGATTGTTTTTTATGTATTTAAATATATCATATAATACCGGCCAAATATGTTGTATATATGCAGATCTAATTATGTATGTAACAAGCCATTCTATCTCTATAATATATGGTACGAAAAGTAGTCCCAAATACAAGTTTTGGAGTTGTATTTAAAATTGAGGCCTTTCCCAGTAAACTGTCTATGTGTGCTAAACGAACACTTATCAGGTATTAAAATAAAGATTGGAATTTGAATATTTTTTATTAAAAAAAATAGGTCGCGGATGTGTATTGCATCCTTATTATACAGTGGAGAATCTGTTATTCTTTCCCGTTTAAACGCAAACGTACGCAAACGCAAAGCACTAAAACCTAGAAAAGAACAACTTTTGGACAATTCTGATAATTCTTGTTTATCTTGGTGGCAACCAGTTTGGAGCCTGATCAGACGCCGGGTTACCTGGCGTCTGATCTGGCTCCAAACTGTTTGCACTGCAAATAATAGTTTTAGCTTAAACGCGTTTATTGGGAAAGAATAACAGATTCTCCACTGTACGCCATAGCAACCATCAGCTGGTTACGGTGCATTCTGCTTTATTTTTTCAACCTGCTTTAAAAGGTTGCCTTTCCTCAAAACTAGAAATGGGATATGGGATAAAGTGTTACACGTACTGCATAATAAAAATAGAGTAAACAGTTCATATTGGAGCTTTCTGTACTGGCTCTTCATTTATATACAGTGGAGAATATGTTATTCTTTCCCGTTTAAACGCAAACGTACGCAAACGCAAAGTGCTAAAACGTAGAAAAGAACAACTTTTGGACAATTCTGATATTTCATGTTTATCTTGGTGGCAAACAGTTGGGAGCCTGATCAGACGCCGGGTTACCCGGCGTCTGATCTTGCTCCAAACTGTTTGCACTGTTAGCGTAAACGCGTTTATTGGGAAAGAATAACAGATTCTCCACTGTAGGCACTGTTATACATCTTCAAAAACAAATAGTGACCGCTTTTTAACAAAGGTGTCTAAATCAGCAAAATTTAAATGCATTTCAGCGCGTTTGGCTCTCATTTATGTACAGTTGAACTTTGATATCTTGACCTCTGTTATGTCGAACATACCCGTATTTCAAAATTAAAACGTGGCTTAGCCACGTTTTAACTTTGAAATACGGGTATGTTTGACTTAACCGATAAAGAAACCATGCAATTCATGTGTCGACAATTCGGATAGTTCGAATCAAGAAAGTTCGACCTGTCGAAGTACGACTGTAATTTATTGATGTAAACCAAAAATAAGATAGTGTCGTTGGGCTAATTTCCTTTATAATTATGTGGCAAATAACACACGCTTTGAAGTTGGGCTTTCGAGGAAAACATGTTGTGAAGTTTGGTTGAAATTAGCTGATTTGGTAATAAGGAAATGACTTACGATGACTGAACAACATGTGATTTGTTCAAACATTGAGCCCTTGTGACACATAAATGTGTGTTTACCAAAGGTTTACCTGTGAAGAGTACACTTGTCTAATGCAAACAAAGAAGTTCTAGATTAGAGGGCTCCTGTTTGTCATTTTGCAATATATTATAAAATAAAACAATATCCGCTGTATTAATGAATTTGCCATAATAAATATGTATTGTTAAACAATCAGATATATTTCCCTTTCTTTGCAAGAATAATAGCCTTTTAACATTCCTTCATTTATATGTTATGCAATATATTTTCAGAAACATTAAAAAAGGTCTTTCAGTTGGGGTTTTGTTCAAATGCCGGGTTATTCGGCGTCAGATCGGGAACCACGCTGATTCGAAAACCCAATGTACAGTAGAACCTCTCTATTGCGACCACTAAGTTGTGTTAAATATTAGCCGTTTAAGACAGGTGACTGCTTAAATCAATACAGGAGCTTTCTGTTTCACTTTCGCATTGCTTTAAGCTGTCACCTGTCCTTTATACGGACAATTAGCCTTCTTTTTGGTGGTCGTACAGTGGAGAATCTGTTATTGTTTCCCAATAAACGCGTTTACGCTAAAACTATTATTTGCAGTGCAAACAGTTTGGAGCCAGATCAGACGCCGGGTAACCCGGCGTCTGATCAGGCTCCAAACTGTTTGCCACCAAGATAAACAAGAATTATCAGAATTGTCCAAAAGTTGTACTTTTCAACGTTTTAGTGTTTTGCGTTTGCTTACGTTTGCGTTTAAACGGGAAAGAATAACAGATTCTCCACTGTATAGTGCACTATTTTGCCTCATAAGACTTCTAACAATAGTTCTCCACGGGGGAGCGCCAGTAGTAATTCGTTATGGAACATTTTCAGGTAATCCCTTCCTAAAGGAAATTGGCTAACAACCAATAGGAAGAGACCACAAGAATGCTGCGTCGTACGCATTTTCCAAATAACTAATTAGCCCCTTCACTGCGTACCCCGAGTACAACGGTTACATGTATTTGCAAACAGTTTGAATCCTGATAAGACGTCTCATCAGGATTCAAACTGTTTGACACTCATTTCAATATTTCTTAACTCAAAAACCTGATCATTGAATTTGAGAAATCAAAGCAGACGAAAATTGTTTAAAATTGATGACGTCATGGCAGTGAAGGGGTTAGGCTAATTGCCTTACTCAGTATACGATTGTTATTTGCAAACACAGTCGAACTTCGATATCTCGAACTCGCTTAACTCGAACTATCCGATATTTCAGTACGTGAATACAGTGGTAAATACGCTATTCCTACCCACTTTACGCGTTTCTTACGCGTTCGTTAAGCGTTCGTTAAGCGTTCGTTACCCGTTTCGTTTAACGCGTTTACTACCCGTTTCTTAACGCGTTTTAACGCGTTTAAAAGAGCCCGGATGAAAGGGGAGTAATCATGGAGAAAGGGAGGTAATCCATGTATGACTTGCGGGCCGCTCTTATCCTACGTAAGAATTTAGTAAATATCGTTACTGTGGAGTAAATATAATCTTATAAAATTTTATGAAATCATTTTCTTTAAGAAGAAAGGTTATCCTGTGAGAGTTTTATGAATATACATTTATTTTCCCATATAAAGGATACGGTTTAAAAAGGATTATGTAAATTGTGTATATTACTATTACTATGAACATGCGGAATTCCCAAATGCCACATGTGGCATGCAGGGCTAGCCGCTAACACTGTTGCGTCACAAGCCGGACAGGGGGGTAATAAAACTGCGGCTTATCAAAGTAAGTATCCTAATGCCCCATTGGGGTTGATTGGAATATCAACCAAATAAACCAAACCTTATATGCGAGTATGTGTCAGTTATTATACTCCAGGCCCGGATCCAGAAATTTCTGAGTGGGGGGGCACACTTGGGGAGGGTATGGGAGGGGTGGAACCTCTCCCATAAGGGGGGTACGGGGGAACTCCCCCGGAAAATTTTTGAAATTAACATCAAAATGGTGCATGCTGAGGGCATTCTAGAATGATGTAAACATCCCTATGAAACACCAAAAAAAAGTGGTTTCATAAGTCAGAAAGAAGATTTAAACGTAAACTTGAGAAGAAGAAAAATCGATTCTCAGACAACTAAAATTTAGGGTCGGACATTTTTTTAATTAACACCAAAAAGATACATTCTGGGGGCATTCTAAGAAAAAAGTTTACATCAATAGAATGATGTAAATATCCAAACACCACAAAAGTGGTATTATAAGACAGAAAGAAGTTACAATCGTCATAAAGAGGGGGGAAAAACCGGAACTTTGTTTTAGATTAACATTAAAATGGTGCATTTTGGTGGCATTTGAGAACAATCTTCTAAGAAAGTTTACTTTAAAAGAATGATATAAATATCCTTTATGAAATCCCAAAAATGGTGTCATAAGACAGAAAGAAGATGCATGCAATTTTTTAACGATACTTGACAAAACCAGAACTGCAAACAGTTCATAATACAACGAAATGTTTTGAAATTAACAATAAAATGGTGCATTCTGGTGGCATTCTGAGCACATTCCTAGAAGAAAGCTTACTTAAAAAATGGTTTAAATATCCTGAATAAAACCCTAAAAGTGGTTTCAAAAGACGGAAAGAAGATGAACATTTTTAACGATACTTGACAAAACCAGCACTGAAAACAGTACATAACACAGTTTTTTTTTTTTAAATTAACCTTAAAACGGTGAATTCTGGTGGCATCTGAGAACATTCATAGAAGAAAGTTTATTTCAAAAGAACGATTGAAATATCCTTTATGAAATGCCAAAAGTGGTTTCATAAGACAGAAAGAAGATGCAACTTTTCTTAACGATACTTGACAAAACCAGCGCTGAAAACAGTACATAATATGGTGAAATCTTTTGCAATTAACAATAAAATGGTGCATTCTGGTGGCATTCTGAGAATATTCTCAGAGGAAAGTTTACTTCAAGTGAATGATGTAAATATCCTTTATGAAACCCCAAAAGTGGTTCAGAGATAATGATACTACATGTTTAATATTCATAGTATAAACTGTCCCTGTCATTGGGTATAGCTCATGGGGAAGTTAATAAAATTGCGACAACATGTACACTCAATGCGCAGTTCATCGGCCCTTGATGTACTCGAGTATACTAAAATATATGTTGTATTCCAATATTGTTTACAAATTGGGATGGGTTTAGATTAAGCTTTTTAACTTCGATTTTGGGTTAAACTCAAAGGTATACCTATCAGGCTTCATTACAACAGGTGAGCGGTATCAATGCCTTCAATGCCCTCTTATTTATGATTAAATTCAAGGTTCTACTTTTACAATATATCACAAAATGACATACATTGAAACTAACTCTCCCCACAAACATTACATTGACAATTCCAATTAAGACTCGTCCACGTTTTACTTTATTTAAGGTTGTTTTATACAATTTATTACAAAACGTCAACAATGCAGAACCTGAGCGTTTATGAGCCCTCTGACCTGGATATTCGCTGTTTGTACAGAACAAGTTTTCCAGTCACTACTTAACTTTTAACATATTCAATTTATTACAAAATTACACACAGTGCAGGCCCCAGAAGCTCTTTATGCACTGTTTCAGTGCAGGTTCATTTACAAACCCTCTGGTCTGGGTCAGCATTGCTCGTACAGGACAAGAGTTCTGGTCACTAGTACACTGCAGTTTACTTACAGTTAATTCAAACTTAAATCATTCTCCCTTAACCCTTTGAAACCTAGTCCCGCATTTAGGCGTCCTTTTCAAACAGTATACATGTGAAAAGTGCACTTGTCCTATGCAAACAGTGAACACCCAGATCAGAGGGCTCCTTACGGAGCCCTCTGATTTGGGTCTTTACTGTTTGTCATATCGCAAAACATTGAGAAAAACAACCCTTAAAGGGTCAGAAATGGACTATACTTAAATGGAAACTGGGATTGTCCATTTGAAGTTTCAGGGAGGAAAGAGTTAAAACATCAAATGAACAATTCCAGTGACACTAAGAAACGATTTTTACAATATTTTATATAATGACAGACAGTGTAGACCCTGATCGAGGACTTCTGAAGGATTAACCCATACATACGCCTCTAATTTATTCATCCACTGAAAAAATTATTTCTTATTTAGACAGTCACGAATATTTACCGTAAGAAATACATTTTGTATTTATAGCCTAGTATAATTGTAGATGGTAACTTAAAGTAGGCTGGAAATAAAGCAGAATGTGCCTGAATGCACATTCTGCTTTACTTTTCAATCTGCTTTAAGTAGTCACCTGTCAACTAAAGGCAAGCTATGAGGTAAACTGTTCAGTAACTGTCTTTTCTCATCGTAAACGTGGTCGCAGTTTTGGAATGAATCTATTCTTCCCAACTTGCTTTTCATGGTGACAGTAACAGTGCGTGATCTGTATTTTTCCTTATAAGAACTTAACCAGACTTTCATTTCCATAGTAACCAAACTCCTGCTGCCAGGGTCTAATAGGGAACATGATGCACCTGTTAACTGTGATCCGAATCACTAAAACGCTTATTAGGTTGAAATAGCTGTAAAACAAAGCGCTTAGAAAACATGATTAAACCAGTGTAAGGGTGTATTGTTCCCACTACCAAACATGTGCCCCAGGGCTATAATGTTATCTAAAATAAGAAGGCACCCCGCAGTGTCAAGACAGTAAAATGTAGGGGCCAAATAAGGGGCACACGCCAATACAGTAGAACCGTAGAGCTTAGTGGTGTCTCAGAAGTTAACAAGAGTAAGTTAAAAAAAAAAAAAAGTCGGCTCAGCTGGGGGGGCACGTGCCCCCTGTGCCCCCCGGTAAATCCGGGACTGTACTCTCTCATCAAAGTAAAAGATATCTGTATAGTTTGAATATGGATGAGACTCCCGTAACTCGGCATTTCATCTAGAGCCAAACTGTAAAAATGAAATCAAGACCGTATGCTTCATTCTTAGCTGTAAAACATAAGAACCGAACTACTCGGCATCCCATCTACATCTAAATCGATAGTGTTAACTATTATGAAAGTAATTGGGTTTATTCAAAGCTGTCAGTTTGGATCCTGATGCTATGCCGATCTATACAGCCAGACGTTTGATCTAGATTCAAACCGTTTGAAAAGAAATCAACATGGAAGGAATTATTCTAATACATATCAAACAGAAATAATCTCGATGAAACGCCGAGTCACTCAGCATAATGATCGAGATCCAAACTGTCTATATTTATATAAATTCTATAAGCGAAACCAGTTTAGATCCTGATAAGAGGCGTCTCATTTACAGAAAATGTTTTCAAAAATCGCATTACAATATGAGTTTTATCGCGAAAATGCTCCAGTGACAAATCGATTCTTGTTTTTGATAAACCCGTTTCATTCGGATTTTTCTAAAACGGCAATCATCGATAAGATCCGAAATCTCCGCGTGAAACGGAAAACGGACGCCCCAATCGCAGCATCTCGGGTATAACCGTTTATTAACGCGTTTAAACGCGTTCAAATCGTTATGCCTTAACCGTTCGTTAAGCGTTCATTAAGCGTTCGTTAACCGTTCACTATGCGTTTCTTACGCATAGATAAACGCTTAAATGGGTAGGAATAGCGTATTTACCACTGTAGCCATTTTTAAGCTCGGTTGAGGCGAACATACCTGGTTTCAAAGTTAAAATGAGGCTTAACCGCGTTATAACTTTGAAATACGGATATGTTCGACTTAATCGAGTTCGAGATATCGAAGTTCGACTGCATTTTTAATTCTGTTCAGACGCCGCGTAACGCGGAGTCAGATCGGGATCTTAACTGTTTGACCCTCAGTTTAATATATCCAAAAGCTTTAAAATTTAAATTTGAGAAATAAAAGCCGACGACAATTATTTTAAGCTGGTTGAAAATGTTTTATGGCAATATATTTGTACTATCATATATAATAGCTAAAGGCGAAATATTTCGAAGATTAACAAAATACAGGTTGGATAACATGAATCGAACTATCGAACTATTAATCCCCTATTCAGCCTGCCAACTTACGTCATTAAATTAATATTCAAAACCAGTAGTTAAAATCGTACGGTACATGTTGCCTGTACCCCACTTAATCATAAAATTATTACATGAATATTTCAAATAAAATATTTTAATATTCTTTTTTTTGCAGATTTTCATATGCGATACATATGATATGAACATACAGTGGAGAATCTGTTATTCTTTCCCTATAAACGCGTTTACGCTAAAATTATTATTTGCGGTGCAAACAGGTTGGAGCCAGATCAGACGCCGGGTAACCCGGCGTCTGATCAGGCTCCAGACTGTTTGCCATCAAGATAAACATGCATTATCAGAATTGTCCAAAAATTGTACTTTTCTACGTTTTAGCGCTTTGCGTTTGCGTACGTTTGCGTTTAAACGGGATAGAATAACAGATTATCCACTGTAGCACTTAAGCAGCCACAATTAAACGGTATGTACAGTGGAGAAAACGTTATTCTTTCCATTATACTCACAAACAAACCCCAAAAGCATTCCCATGAAACATGGAAAATAACATTTTCCCGACAATTCCGACTACTCATGTTAATCTGAGTGGCAAACGGTTTGGAGCCCGATAAGACACCGGGTTAGTTTTCTACTTTACTGCATTGCGTTTGCGATTCGTTTGCGTTTAACTCTTTGAACCCTATAGTCACGCATATATACGTCATTTGCAAACAGTGTATATGTGAGGAGTTCTCTTGTCCTATGCAAACAGTGTAGGCCCTAATCAGAGGGCTACTTAAGGAGCCCTCTGATCAGGGTCTACACTGTTTGTCAATTTGAAATATATTGTAATCATCAACCCAAAAAAGTCAAAAATGGACTAGATTTAATAGAAAACTAGAATTGTTCATTTAAGGTTTAAGGGAGGAAAGGGTGAAACGGGACAAAACATTCACTCAATGACCTTTTTATCGAAAGTACTGGCGGAAGTCGCACAGTGTAAGAACGTTCGACTGCGATTCCAGGGGTCGTAAGTTCGATCCCCATCTGGACCAAGTCCTTCGGATGAGACTTTATTAACCGAGGTCCGATGTATTAGTGCTTTACACTAGACATCCTTAAGAACCCGATAGCTACATCGATAATAAGAGTAGGATATCGCGCCCGGGTTTTCTGTATCCGTTTCGCTCTCGATTGGGCGTCAAATTAGCCCATAGATGGTTGAAACAAACCACATTAAACCTTTATCGATGGTATACGTACAGTGGAGAATGTGTTATTCTTTCCCAATGAACGCGTTCACGCTAAAACGTTTATTTCCTCTGCAAACAGCTTGGAGCCAGATCAGACGCCGGGTAACCCGGCGTCTGATCAGGCTCCAAACTGTTTGCTACTCTAATAAAAATGAATAGTAAGAAATATCTAAAAATTTACATTTCTACATTTTAGTGTATTGCGTTTGCGTTTCGTTTGCGATTAAACGGGACGAATAACGTTTTCTTCACTATACCTCAGACATATTATAATTATCATGCAATAGTTTGCACATGAAAAACTCGAGAACATGAAGCAGTTGTTTATATAAGTTTCTTGTTACATGTACCTGTTTTTTTACTTAATATGCTGATAACTTGGTAATTTATAATATGTGAAAATAGTTTGCCTGTTAAACAATATGGAACAGATACAGTTTAACCTTTTTAGTATCAAACTCATCGTAAGGTTGTTAACCCTTCACCACCATAGGTCATGTATCATCTGCTTCATTATTGTTGTCTACTATGGTTTGTAAATTAGATTTAAAGCAATATTACTAACGTAATTTCAAAACGATTTGCGAACATTGATATAGAATGATCTTTTTGCACTACTTGAATAAATCATTACCTTCGACAGTTGCGATATCAACTGTCGAACTGTCGAAGGTATTAATTTACTCATTCAGTGCAAAAAACACCTTCTTTATCAATGGACTTGACCTACTAAATGAACACATTCAAGGATACACGTAGTAAATAGTTTTCTTTCTGATCAGACGCCGTGTAACGCGGCGTCTGATCAGAATCAAAATGGTTTGCAAATGCGCTTTATGACGTTCTTGGGAGTGAAAGGGTTAACAGTATACAGTGGAGAATGTGTTATTCTTTCCTAATAAACGCGTTTACGCTAAAACTATTATTTCCAATGCAAACAGTTTGGAGCCAGATCAGACGCCGGGTAACCCGGCGTCTGATCAGGCTCCAAACTGTTTGCCACCAAGATAAACAAGAATTATCAGAATTGTCCAAAAGTTGTTCTTTTCTACGTTTTAGTGTTTTGCGTTTGCGTACGTTTGCGTTTAAACGGGAAAGAATATATAGAGGATAACTGTTTTTTTCAGTGTAAGATCGAAATTTAATCCATTGAGTGAACATCAGACGTTATATTTTCACGAGTGGCGAAGCCACGAGTGAAAATATAACAGTCTGATGTTCACGAAATGGATTAAATTCGATCTTACACTGAACAAACACAGTTATTCTATTTATTTATGCTTTAAAGCCACTTTTTAAACGAAATTGTTTCAAAATTGAAAGCGAACGTACATTATTTATCCCGTGTTGAGCCCCACGTTTTATGTCGAACACATGTGGCGTGACAGTTGGCGGTATAATGACGTCATCCGAATTACTTCGTTGCTCCCGAGTTTGGATTCGTGCTCTTCCGGTGAGTAGTTCGCGACAAATCGGACTGCCGGATTTTAACGATAAGACACGATTGACTACGATTCTTGGGGAGCCCTACGGGGAAAATTCATAATAAAAGCGATTGGTGATAATCCACTGCAGTGGATTACCAAGTGATCATCCACTGCTTTTTCGTGGTAATCCACCGAAAAGCATAAATAAAACAGATTCACCACTGTACATGTTGTTCTACTCAATGATGTTTTATTATGGAGAATGCGTTATATTTCATGTGTTTATTACAGTAAAAACTTTTCTATTGCGATCACCAAAAAGAGAACTAATTGATTACACAAAGACAGGTGACAGATTAACGCAAGATGGCTTAAAACTGAACGCTTCTAAAGAAGCTTTCTGGTTTACGGTCTTCTTGTTTTAAGCAGTCATCTGACATTTAAACGCATGATCACTAGCACAACGTATGGGTCATAAAAGAGAGGTGTTTTGAAAACTTTTACAATTTGTTTTAATCTGAGTGACGGTTTGGTTACCCGGCGTCTGATTTTGCTCCAAACTCTTCGCAGTGGAAAAAGAAGTTTAGCGTAAACACGTTATTGGGAAAATGTAACACTTTCTCCACTGTATCTAATGCATTCAGTTTGGACCCTGACCAAACGCCGAGTAACCCGGTGTGCTGGTTATGGTTCAAGCTATTTGCTGAAACCCTTAGACATTTTAAAAACAATGTAATTTCTAGATTGTTTTGCGCTGCATTTGGCTAAACGAAAAAGAAACGTCTTCTCCAAATTAAGAAATCAAGATGATGTAAATGATTGCCTTAACTCCTTCGCTGCCTTACCCCGAGTACAGTAGTTATTTGCAACAGTTTTGATCCTGATCAGACGCCGCGTCACGCGGCGTCTGATCAGGATCAAAACTGTTTGACACTCATTTCAATATTTATCAAGTCAAAATACACAAAATTTAAATTTAAGAAACAAAAGCAGACGACAATTGTTTACAGCTGATGACGTCACGGCAGTGAAGGGGTTAATGGTTATAATCATAATTACGATCTATACTCACGCTTCATCATAATTATTAAAAACTAGACATCATAAATCATAATTTAAAACGACTTATTAATCTATGCTCTGCAAATCAACAAAAATGTACTTTAAACCATTACAGACAAGCCCGCCACCTTGTCCTTACACCAAATGAAATATTGTTGACATAACATCAGCCGAATAAAGCACTGTGAAAAAATCGTTATCGGAGTACTTTTCACACAGAATAAACAGTCGCAGTCGGGTATCACAGGGCTGCCATTTCTCCGATTTTTCCTAAGTCTTCGGATATTTATCCTATCAGATGGTAGCTTAAAACAGGCTGAAAGTAAAGCAGAATGCGCCTTAGGGCGCATTCTGCTTTACTCTCAACCTGTTTAAAGCAGTCATGTGTCTTCAAAACAAGAAACAGACTATGGGATATAGGTACGATTAGTAAAATTGCGTCTGAAAAAATGAAAATTTGAAATCTTAGGATTTTTCTGATAAACTTATGGCAGCCCTGGTATCAGCGGACGTTTATTGGTTTCAGATGACGAGGCAGAAATTTACCTGATAAATAGAGCATAAAGTCATCTTACAGTTGGGTACAGTGGATAATCTGTTATTCTTTCCCAATAAACGCGTTTACGCTAAAAATATTATTTCTATTACAAACCGTTTGGAGCCAGATCAGACGCCGGGTAACCCGGCGTCTAATCAGTCTCTAAACTGTTTGCCTACAAGAAAAACATGAATTATCAGAATTGTCCAAAAAGTTGCAGTTTTTTTTACGTTTTAGTACTTTGCGTTTGCGTTTCGTTTGCGTTAAAACGGGAAAGAATAACAGATTCTCCAATTTTTCTCCAAACGCAAACGTACGCAAACGCAAAAACACTAAAACGTAGAAAAGAACAACTTTTGGACAATTCTGATAATTCTTGTTTATCTTGGTGGAAAACAGTTTGGAGCCTGATCAGACGCCGGGTTACCCGGCGTCTGATCTGGCTCCAAACTGTTTGCACTGCAAATAATAGTTTTAGCGTAAACGCGTTTATTGGGAAAGAATAACAGATTATCCACTGTACACCGACATTTGTAAACAGTTTTTATCATGATCAGACGCCATGTTTCTCGGCGTCTGATCAGGCTCCATATTGTTTGAATCTTATCTTATATCGAAAGTTTTCTAGGAAAATATTGCCTCAAATGTATGCAGTAGAGAAACCGTTACAATATTCTTTCTAAATAAACGCGTTTACACTAAAACGTTTATTTCAATTGCAAACAGATTGGAGTCAGATCAGACACCAGGTAAAAAATGTAACCCTGCCTCTGATCTGATTGACATTCAGATTAACATGAATAATTAAGATTGTCGAACAGTTGTACAGTGGAGAATCTGTTATTCTTTCCCGTTTAAACGCAAACGTACGCAAACGCAAAGCACTAAAACGTAGAAAAGAAGAACGTTTGGACAATTCTGATAATTCTTGTTTATCATGGTGGCAAACAGTTTGGAGCCTGATCAGACGCCGGGTTACCCGGCGTCTGATCTGGCTCCAAACTGTTTGCACTGCAAATAATAGTTTTAGCGTAAACGCGTTTATTGGGAAAGAATAACAGATTCTCCACTGTATTTTTCTACGTTTCATTTCGATGCGTTTGCGCTACATTAGCGTTTAAATGGAAAAAGTGCCGTCTCCCCTCTATTTGATGTATTAAAAGCACATGACAATTTAAAAGCAGAATAGGGTGGGTGTACATGTACACTGGTTTCAAAATAAGTCAATATAAGCTGTAAAGCACATTTAAAACGACAGCGACTCTGAACTAGATCCATTCCCTTCAGTTTTTCATACATGCAAAAACTCGTTTAACGTGCCGGAAATAGCCGAATTCATCCGATTAGTTTCACCTTCTTAATTCATTACCCTCAAAAGTGCGTTGTGATCAAAAGTCATAAACATAATTCATAATTCATAATTCATAATCTATTCCATTAACTCTATACCTGTCGTAATACCGTCGTTATGAAGCTGCCGTCGGCTTTTTTCGTCAAATTAAATTCATCCGTTCTTAATTGAATCACCCTTAAGACGTTTCAAACAGTTTCGATACAAATCAGACGCCGAGTTACTCGGCGTCTGATCTGTATCCAAACTGTTTACAATTACCAGTTCAGTCCCGATAAACAGTTAAAAGGACACCTAAGCTCATCATTGATTTAAAATGTTTTTCTTACGCGCCGAGGAAAATAGTTAAAATACTTTCTCCTCTTGGCAATGTAGCAAAAATTCAAAATATTTCATCACCGAGTAAAAACTACTTTAACCCCTCTTATACTATTTTACTTAAATGCAATTTACTACATTTAAATAACAACCATTTTATGTTATTTTACAGCTGTTTGTATAAAGAATTTGAGACAAAAACGTATAAAACAACATTGCAGACTCTGGTCAGATGGCTTCTTAAATATCCCTCTGATCAGGTTCTACAAAGTTTGAAAAACGAATATATATGTTTGCTATAGCATTGAAAGGGATGATATTGCGTTTTCATTCTGAATTAATTGTATAAACGCACTTTTCATCACTACCAGTGAAAAGTACAACACTGTAAATAAGCTATAAGTTAGACCCTACATCGTCAAACATGTTATACCGCGTGCTTATAACACTTTGTAGTCAGCTTTCATTATTAAATTTTACATCAATTTTTTTTTCAGAGCCAAAAACATCTAAACTGTTGACAAATAGATTGAATAATGAGTAGAAATCGAATTACATCGGTATGTGATCTAGATCTACACTGTTTACTAATTTAGGTTTAATAGGAATAGTAATGTAAGGGGCTAATTCAAAACGCATTTGCGTAAACAGTGGAGAATGTGTTATTCTTTCCCAATAAACGCGTTCACGCTAAAACTATAATTTGCAGTGCAAACAGTTTGGAGCCAGATCAGACGCCGGGTAACCCGGCGTCTGATCAGGCTCCAAACTGTTTGCCACCAAGATAAACAAGAATTATCAGAATTGTCCAAAAGTTGTTCTTTTCTACGTTTTAGTGTTTCGCGTTTGCGTACGTTTGCGTTTAAACGGGAAAGAATAACAGATTCTCCACTGTATCGGAGTGAAGCGATGAAGACGCATTTATATATCATTTCAATATAAATACTGCGGTTTCACCTTTAACCCGTGCACGATCAAATTTATCGTGAGGTTTTCTACCCCATCACCGTTTCATTGTCGTCTGCCTTAATTTTTTGTTGTCTGCAATATTGTTTCCAGTTTAGATTTAAGGCAGTATATAACTGACGTGATTTCAAAACAAGTTACAAACAGTTTTGATCCTGATCAGACGCCGCGTTACGCGGCGTCTGATCAGGATGAAAACTGTTTGCAAATGCGCGTTGTGACGTCATTGAGAAAGAAAGGGTTCACCCATATCCTGCTGACTTGTCGTCTGCTTCAAATATATTGTCTGCAAAAATATTAAATAAAGAAAAGTTATATGTGAGTGTCAAACAATTTTGATCAAGATCATACGTCGTGCTATGAGGTACATGATCAGAATCCAAACTATTTGCAAATATTAGCAAATTCACACTTAGCCTGATAGAAGTAAAAAAACATTAAATCGCCGTTTCCGTAAATATTTAGAGTTTTAGGGATTCTGAAGAGACATCGATATCAGTTTCAAAGTTTGGATTCTGATCAGGCGCCGAGTTACTCGACGGCGTCTTTTCTATCCGGGTTAAAGACATTGCATCGATCCATTCTATGACCCCTCTTATTGTTCTCACTAGGCAAAACATATAAATGTAAGGCATAAGAAAAATAATTATGTTGCAACCATCTCAAGTTGTCTAGAAAGGCACTGACATAATCACAATCAAGGTTTTTTTCACTGGTTTTTAATAACCAAAATATATCACGATGGGTTGTTGACTGGTCAAAAAAAGAGTCCGCAGGACGAATTTTTTAAGCAGATAACAACCCATTCAAGTGATTTTTATTTTTATAGCCATCCAAAGGAAATGATTATTCTATTTATTATATACATTTTAATGACGTTTTCACAGAAAAAACACACAAAATTAAGTGTTTACCCGCAACACAAAAAGTTTTGTGACGTGACGTCACAAAAATGATATCGTCACTTGTGATAATATCAATTGTGATGATATGAAATTTATGTAACTGAGAAATCTCTATAAATCATCGAAAGGTATATAATAAATAGAGGATAATCAATTTCTTTGGATTGATATGAAAAATATATATTTTTCGTATCTATTCAAAGGAATTGATTATTCTATTTATAATATATTTTTAATGACGTTTTTACAGAAAAGAAACCACACAAAATTGATTACCGCGACGTCACTTAACTAATTTTGATGTGACGTCAAAAAGTGATTTCATCACTACATGTGACGATATCAAATGTATCTAACTGAGAAATCTCTATAAATCATCGATAGGTATATAATAAACATGGAAATATATTTGGCAATGGGTTGCTATAAGGAGTTGTTGGCCATTACTAAGTTCCCAACCTGGAAATCTGTCATAAGTTGTTGATGTACTTGAGCTATTTAAGGTAAACGGGAACCTATTGATTGACAACTGTACATCATACTCAACAATTTATATGTATTGTGTTTACGTTTCGTTTGCGTGTAAACGGGAAAGAATACAGTGGAGAATCTGTTATTCTTTCCCGTTTAAACGCAAACGTACGCAAACGCAAAGCGCTAAAAGGTAGAAAAGAACAACTTTTGGACAATTCTGATAATTCTTGTTTATCTTGGTGGCAAACAGTTTGGAGCCTGATCAGACGCCGGGTTACCCGGCGTCTGATCTGGCTCCAAACTTTTTGCACTGCAAATAATAGTTTTAGCGTAAACGCGTTTATTGGGAAAGAATAACAGATTCTCCACTGTAGGTAAGTGGAATTTCGATCACTCGGTCTTGCTTATAAGTCGACCATACCCGTGTAAGTTAAGATCATTGGTAGAGTGGAGAATACATTATTCTGTCCCGTTTACCCCATTACCCATAGCCTGTTTCTAGTTTTGAAGATAGGTGACCACTTAAAGCAGGTTGAAACTTAAGCAGAATGCGCCTTCAGGCGCATTCTGCTTATCTTTCATCCTCTTTAAAGCCACCATCTGCTAGAATATACAAACTATTTCGTTTGGTACAGTGGAGAATCTGTTATTCTTTCCCGTTTTAACGCAAACGTACGCAAACGCTAAGCGCTAAAACGTATAGAATAGAACAACTTTTGGACAATTCTGATATTTCATGTTTATCTTGGTGGCAAACAGTTTGGAGCCTGATCAGACGCCGGGTTACCCGGCGTCTGATCTAGCTCCAAACTGTTTGCACTGCAAAAAATAGTTTTAGCGTAAACGCGTTTATTGGGAAAGAATAACGTTTTCTCCACTGTACATGTTTATGACTGATAAAATTGGACATATTTTCTTCAGTGGAGGAATAAATAAAATGTGCTAAAAGGCGCTTCTATTGGGGAAGGGGTTAAACGCAAACGAATCGCAATAAAACGAAGAAAAAGACAACTTTTCGACAATTATGACTATTCAGGTTAATCTGAGTGGCAAACAGTGTGGTAGCCCGGCGTCTGATCTGGCTCCAAAGTGCCTGCAATGGAAATAAAGGTTTTAGCGAAAATGCCTTATTTGGAAAGAAGAACGTCTTTATTCTGCACTGTAAAATTCGACTAGAGTGAGTTGTACAGTACTGAACCGCGGGTATTAAATTAACATTTTTTGCGATTCGCTGGCAATTCGCTTGCACTTCGATGGCAATTCGCTTGCGATTCAAAATAGTAACTTTACTCTCGGTTAAGTTTGCCTGAATGGTGTATCTCACAAATATTCGCAAATATGCCTTCGTTAATTTTTTCGATTCCATTTTTGTCACAACGGCTTCGGAAAAATCGCATAAAAATATTCAAGCGTAAGATTCGCCTTTTGAAGCACCCGATTCGATGGCAATTCGATGGCGATTCGCTTGCGATTATCAATTTAATTTAATAAGGTTCAGTACTGTAATTATCGCAAAATGCATGTTAAAATGGATAGGTTGGAGGCTTGGTAAAGTGATAATTGATATTGGTTTGTTAAAGTACTGTTCTTTACAAAAAGTGTACCTTTAACGAAAACTCCTACCCTATGCAAACGGTGAATACCCATACAGATAGGAAATGGGAATGTCATACTAAACATGTGTTAATAAGGTTACAGTGGAGAAAACGTTATTCTTTCCCAATAAACGCGTTTACGCTAAAACTATTATTTCAATTGCAAACAGTTCAGAGCCAGATCAGACGCCGGGTAACCCGGCGTCTGATCAGGCTCCAAACTGTTTGCCACTCAGATCAACATGAATTATCAGAATTGTCTAAAAGTTGTATTTTTCTACGTTTTAATGTTTTGCGTTTGCGTTTCGTTTGCGTTTAAACGGGAAAGAATAACGTTTTCTCCACTGTATACTTGGGGCTTGTATTGCGCTAATTGACGAATAGTATTGTTTTAACGACAAAAACATAGGCATACATGTAGGTATAGCGTACTTAAAGACCTGTACAGTACTGAACCTTATTAAACTAACAATTTTTCGCGATTCGCTTGCAATTCGCTTGCGATTCAAAATACTAAATTTACCCTCGGGTAAGTTTTCTTGAATTATGTATCTCACAAATGTTCGCAAATATGCCTTCGTTAAATTTTTCGATTCCATTTGTGTCACAACCGCTTCGGAAAATTAACGTAAAAATATTCAAATGTAGGATTTGTTTTTGAAGCGCCCGATTCGATGGCAATTCGATGGCAATTCGCTTGTGATTATCAATTTAATTTAATAAGGTTCAGTACTGTATAAAGTACATTTTTCATATGCAAACAGTATAGATCGAGATAGGCGGGCTACCTCATGAGGCATCCAATACGTTTCTCCACTGCTTTCTTATTTTGCAATACATCGTAAACGATCCCCAAGTGGTGACAATTGCATTAGACTCACATTAATCGTAAATTGAAATTGTATATTCCAAGTACTAAGGGGACAATGAGCTCAGATGTCACCGCCTTTTAACACCGTCGGTTCAATTTAATGGCGTTTCTTCATATGCACGTTGAGGACATGGCTAAACCCTGGGACATCCCGCTAACTTGTGGGATATTCTCAGGACTTTTCATGTATCCACTAGATATAGTAATTTTTAAACAAGTGCATGCTGTTCTCTTCCGTTTGAATAATTTTTAAGGTATTAGTTAAGAAACCGATGAGTATGTTATAAAAGATGTACCTAACCTAAGTGTTGTAAAGTTTTTGTAGATTTATGCAAACAGAGATAAATTAATAGTACATGTATTTTGATTGATTGAGACTGTTAATGGATGGATGAAATACCGGATCCGTTTATTACAGTGGATAAAACGTTATTCTTTCCCATTAAACGCGTTTACGCTAAAACTATTATTTCTAGTGCAAACAGTTTGGAGCCTGATCAGACGCCGGATAACCCGGCGTCTGATCAGGCTCTAAACTGTTTGCCACTCAGATTAAAATGAATAGGCAGAATTATTAAAATGTTGTCAATCTATACATTACAGCGATTTGTGTTTGCGTTTCGTTTGCGTTTAAACGGGAAAGAATAACGTTTTCTCCACTGTATCAGGGATGATAAGAAAGCAGAGAGTATCGATTTATCGCGATAGCTGAAGTCACGATAGTCGATTTTCAAGTGCAAATTAAACTATCGATACTTTGGGCGATTATCGGAGTTACAGTACCGAACCTTATTAAATTGAATTGATAATCGCAAGCGAATTGCCATCGAATTGCCATCGAATCGGGCGCTTCAAAAAACAAATCCTACGTTTGAATATTTTTACGCGAATTTTCCGAAGCGGTTGTGACAAAAATGAAATCGAAAAAATTAACGAAGACATATTTGCGAACATTTGTGAGATACACCATTCAAGAAAACTTATCCGAGGGTAAAGTTAGTATTTTGAATCGCAAGCGAATTGCCATCGAATTGCAAGCGAATTGCCATCGAATTGCAATAATTGTTAATTTAATAAGGTTCAGTACTGTAGTATCGATGCTTGGTCCTCTACGCCTTTCAACAAAGAAACGTAATTTTGTTTACATGTACCAAAAGGGAATATCGGCGATCTAATCAGTTGAAATCGGTAGTTAAGACTACAGTGGAGAATCTGTTATTCTTTCCCGTTTAAACGCAAACGTACGCAAACGCAAAGCACTAAAACGTAGAAAAGAACAACTTTTGGACAATTCTGATAATTCATGTTTATCTTGGTGGGAAACAGTTTGGAGCCTGATCAGACGCCGGATTACCCGGCGTCTGATCTGGCTCCAAACTGTTTGTATTGGAAATAATACAGTACTGAACCTTATTAAATTAAATTGATAATCGCAAGCGAATTGCCATCGAATTGCCATCGAATCGGGCGCTTCAAAAAACAAATCCTACGTTTGAATATTTTTACGCGAATTTTCAGAAGCGCTGGTGACAGAAACAGAATCGAAAACATTAACGAAGGCATATTTGCGAACATTTGTGAGATACACCACTCAAGAAAACTTATCCGAGGGTAAATTAGTATTTTGAAATCGCAAGCGAATTGCCATCGAATTGCAAGCGAATTGCCATCGAATTGCAAGCGAATCGCAAAAATTGTTAATTTAATAAGATTCAGTACTGTAGTTTTAGCGTAAACGCGTTTATTGGGAAAGAATAACAGATTCTCCACTGTACCTGTTGGATTGCGTTTTATACCTTGTATCCACATGTATAATACAAGTCAAGTAAAGATTTTTTTTCTTTTGGTAATATATCTAGATCTATGTGTCAAGTTCCTGTTCATTTACCCATGATACACCAAAAGGACAATTTAAGGTAAGATTTAAGTCCGTTTTTCATTATTTAGGATTGTTTTGACAATATTGCAAATTTGCTTACATTGCAGACCCTATAGTCCGGCAGCTTAAGTGCCCAATACTTCGCTTGGTGATACAAGCATCAAATTTTGCACATATATGCCTCATGACATGTTATCTTGGAAAACACGAGATCCAAATGAAAAACAAAATGGCCGCCATTTTTCAAGATGGCCGCCATCGGAATTGCTTAAACTGTGGTTGAACTAAATTTTGATTTAATAATCCTATTTTGAAGATCTTTACATCAACAATATATGTATTTGAGGATGAGAAAATCATTTTTGAATTTAAAAAATCAAAAGTATTGAAAATTATGATGATATATTATGAATTAAATGAAAAATTACTGTCTCATTGACGTTTTAATGGACAGTTCCGCAGATATCTTAAACAATACTAAATTTGGTGATACAAGCATCACATTTTGCACATGTATGCTTAATGACATCCTTTTTTGAAAAAGTACGAGATCCAAGTGAAAAAAACAAAAAAGCCGCCTTTTTTAAGGTAAGCATAAATGCGACTCTGTTTCCGCGTCAATGCCAGACCACCACAAGTATTATGACTGTCTCATGTACTTGCATACATGTATATGTAAACTGAGATTTGAAATAAAGCAATTTGTATTGTATGGTATGGTATTGTATGACATGCTGTCTTGGAAAAGCACGAGATCCAAGTGAGAAAAACCCACAAAATGGCCGCCAATTGTTCAAGATGGCCGCTATTAGAAGCGCCTTTAATTTGTTTGAACTAGAATTTGATTCAATAATCCTATTTTGAAGATATGTACATCAAAATAGATGTTTTGGAGGATGAGAAAACCATTTTTGAATTTAGAAAATCAAAAGTATTGAAAGTTATGATGATATAGTATGAATTAAATGAAAGATTACTGTCTCTTCTAAGTTTTAATTGATAGTGTCGCATATGACTAAAACAATACTTAATTTGGTGATACAAGCATCAAATGTGGCACAGGTATGCTTCATGACGTACTTGTTTGGAAAAATACAAGATCCAGGTGAGAAAAAAAAATGGCCGCCATTTTTTCAATATGGCCGCCATTCGAAATGCTTTAATTTTTACTGTGTTTGAAGTAGAATTTGATTGAATAATCCTATTTTGAAGATCTTTACATAAAAATATATATTTTTGAGGAAACCAATATTGAATTTAGAAAAACCAAACTAATTAAAAATAATGATGATATAGCATGAACTAAAAGAAAAAAAACTACTCTGTCAGTGATGATTTAATGTAATGCTTAGATGTGTGATAACCCAATCTAAAGACACACATTAAGGACAGTAATTGAACTATTGTGCACATTGCAGTTTGAGATTGTAGATGTTGCAAAATCATTTACCGCAAAGTGGCCAGTTTGTATACACTGACAAATCCCAGCGTTTTCTACTACTAGCCAAACTGTTAATTAGCTTTGTTTGTCACTGTACACTGGTCTGTGACTTTACCCTGCATTAATTTTCAACCTTCAGGCTTGTAGACTAGTACGAGATCCTTCACACACTTTTAGAGTGTATTTGTTTCTTTTGATCCGCCGTTTGGCCAGTGTATTCTCCAAAGGCATTTCATGGCTGAGGAGACAACGAAAACACGAGATGATCTGTCAGTAATAATGGTCGAGTTGCAAAAGGAGAAACGGTAGCTTCTAAACGTTGTGTAAATATTGAGCAGTATAGATTTTGCCAGAGTCACTCTGTGCTGCAGGCAAATATTGATGTTCATGCCGAAAGAACTGTTTGTTAGTTAACGAACGTTTCCTTAAATTATGGGCTAATTGGACTCCCAAGAAGGAGGGGAGTGGATACATACAGTGGAGAATCTGTTATTCTTTCCCGTTTAAACGCAAACGTACGCAAACGCAAAACACTAAAACGTGGAAAAGTACAACTTTTTGACAATTCTGATAATTCATGTTTATCATGGTGGCAAACAGTTTGGAGCCTGATCAGACGCCGGGTAACAGATTCTCCACTGTAATACCCGGACGCTATGCCCTACTCGTATTATCGACAGAGTTCTCTGGTTCTTTTAGATGCCCAAAGTAAACCACTGTAACATCGGACCTAAGTTTTTATAACATCTCATCCGAAACACTTGGTCCGGCGGGGGATCAAACTCACGATCCCTGATATCGTAGTCGAATGTACGACCACTGTACCAAGTCCGCCGATCCCGACAGAACTGAAGCAGAATATGCTCTTATATATGATGGAAAATGAAGAGATGTGAGAACAGACCATAGGCGTCGTTAATAAACTGCCTTTTAATACCACTGTATCTAGGTGGAGAAGTCAGCTATGCTATTTCTGATAGGTCTGTTAAATGAATATATGTAGTTATCACTCAGACGATTGTAAACATTATCCGAAGGCTACAAGACATTTTGTTCCAGTTAGTTCGTATACGAGCTCAGAAGCACTCAGGCAGTTCACGTGCGGTATTGTTTAGTCGAACGTTTACAGATTATTCCTCGAAGGGATTGCTGCTAAGCTCCTTCAGGTCCTAAACGTCTGGACCTTGTTAGTAAATAACATCTGATACTGCCCGGCCTAGTTACGATGCTTGGTATTTTGGCTTATTCGATTTTCGATGCCAACTCGTACTTGTCGACTAACTGGCTCACTCCTTGTTCAGACGACTTCAATCGTCTCTGAGTGTTGATATGTCCTCGGTAACTCGACCGATATAACCACTACGTTACACAATAACATTGGCTTGCTCATGAGCTTGGTCGACTGCTAACCTCAGAACTGCAACTTTTCTCAGCTGTAACTCATTGAGCACCTATAGGTGGATTTGCTCCTAGATAAACATTACCTGGTTAGATGGTTGACAATGATTTTTGGAAGTAAGTAAGAGCTGACAATATTTGAAAAATGAAATAAAGTTAGCCTGTCTGAAAATTCGGACCAAAGAGAAAACCACTAATTCAGTTGCCAACACAAGTTCTCCGTATTGAAACTGATGACACTGCTAGTGTGTGTTTTGCACAAGTCGGCAAATTTCAGAGCTTTTTCAATCCTTTCTTGGTGCATGCATATGGCGCGTTTTTGTGACACTTAAGGCAAAAAGAGCCTTTGCTGTACCAGAAAATGCCACTTAACCTCTTCAAATGAACTGCAGTAGGGTCCCAAGTGTTGAGAAAAAGGTCAACTCTAAGTTGGAGTCGCAAACAATGACTGTACAGTTGTCTTCACCATATAAATCAGGCCAGTGTCACTTGAGTTGTTTTGTAAAAGCTCCGTGGCCAAAGCCAGTGCGCTGAACATTTAATTCACTATAACAGAATCTCTTTCGTGTTGTCATTGAAGAAATGCTTCTTTGTACCATATCCGAATCTAGACGTTTGAAATATGTTCTGAGTGAAAACCTGGTTTTAAGAAATTTAAACAAATCTATCGGTAAGATTGGCATGTTTCTCATTGTTATTCATTGTTGTCAATTATAATTATAAATCTGTAGCCTCTTTACACGTTTAAGCATACTCGTAGTCGATTCATGAAACATGAAAGCAGAGCTTTTAATCTTTATTTTTCTTTTCTTATACCGAACCGCTTATTTTGAGTCGTTTAATAGCCATCATTTTGACACTCTGCTTCTATTGAGTTCTTTCAGCCAAATGTTTTTCAGCTCTGTGTTTGCATAATTAACGTTTTTCTATTCATAGATGCTCTACTCTGAAAATATGTGTTTTCAGGTTTATTTGTGACGAAACGGTCATCTTGAAACAAAGGCGCAATCAGGCATCTTGAATTTTTCAGGAGGATAACGAGTTCTGTTTTAAATTGAGATCATTGCCATCATTTGTACCAATTTTGGTGCTTGTATATTTAAATGAACGGTTTCTAAAGGTATTGCAAGTTTACATAATAAAGTATATTTATACCAATAAACGCGAAGTTTTAGTCATTTTATGGCCATTATCTTCAAACTGTCAGTCTTATTGAATTTCAATTGACAGTATGAAGTTATCCAAGTGAAATTTCATTCATGTTGATGTTTTGGCCATTAAAAAACTCTGCAAACATGTATTTTCACATTTACATGTAACGAGGTAGCCATCTTTAAAAAACGGCGGCCATCTTGGAGTGTTCAGATGAATAACCTATTTTCTTACAATATATCTGCTGGATATCATTTGTGCATATTTTGTGCATGATCTACAAATAAATGCTACTTATAGGCATTGTAGGGTTGCATAATAAAGTATAGTTATACCAAAAACGCTAATTGCGAGTCATTTAAAGGCCGCCATCTTGAAACTATCAGTGGGGTTGGATTTCAATAGACAATATTGAGTTAAACAAATCAGAATATATTCATTTTAATATCTTGATCATTGGAATACTTCTATTTATTGACATTCTACTCTTGAAACATGTATTTTCACATTTACTTGTAACGTGGCGGCCATCTTATAAAACGGCGGCCATCTTTGATTTTACAGTAGGATACCTATATTTCATAACATGTAGGTGCTTGATATCATTTGTGCTAATTTTGGTGTTTGTATCTACAAATAAACGGTGATTATAAGCATTGTAAGTTTACATAATAAAGTATATTTATACATAAAACGCTCATTTTTAGTAATTTGGTGGCCGCCATCTTGAAATTATCAGTCCTGTTGGATTTCAATGGACAATATTTAGTTATCCAAGTTAAAATTCATTCATTTCGATGTTTGGCTAATTAGCATACTTCTATTTATTTACATTCTACTCTGAAAACATGTGTTTTCACATTTACATATAACGAGGCGGCCATCTTGAAAAACGGCGGCCATCTTGGATTTATCAGTAGGATAACCTATTTTTCTTAAAATATAGATGCTGGATTTTATTTGTGCCAATTTTGGTGCTTGTATCTTTAAATAAACGGTTCTTATAGGCATTGTAAGATTACATAATAAAGTATATTTGTACCAAAAACGCTCATTTTGAGTCTATTAATGGCCGCCATCTTGAAATGACCAGTCCTTTTGGATTTTAATTTATTATATTGAGTTATTTCAGTTAAAAGCAATTCATTTTGATGTTTGGATTTTTAACATACTACTTTTTATTGACCTTCTACAATGTAAGCATGGTTTGCATATTTGACGAGCGGCCATCTTGAAAAATGGCGGCCATCTTGGATTTTTCAGGTGGATCTCGTGCTTTTTAAAAAACGTACATCGTGGACATTATTTGTGCCAAATTTGGTGCTTGTATCACCAAACGAAGTATTCTGTTCATAAAAGTGACTTAAGCTGCCGGACTACTAGTCAGAAATGATCTTAAGGAGCCATCCGAACTGTGTCTACAGTGTCTGCATAGGAAAATATACAGATAAGAAGGTGTAATATTTGTAGGTATACAGTGACTGTTAAAAAAAACTTATAAGCGTCACAAGGGGGTGGCTTTGCAACTGTTGAACAAACAAACAAACAAATTTGATTTGATTTGTTGTGAATTTACGTCGCTTTTAACAGTATTTAAGTCATATCGCGACATCCAGCTACAGTGGAGAATCTGTTATTCTTTCCCAATAAACGCGTTTACGCTAAAACTGTTATTTGCAGTGCAAACAGTTTGGAGCCAGATCAGACGCCGGGTAACCCGGCGTCTGATTAGGCTCCAAACTGTTTTCCACCAAGATAAACAAGAATTATCAGAATTGTCCAAAAGTTGTTCTTTTCTACGTTTTAGTGCTTTGCGTTTGCGTACGTTTGCGTTTAAACGGGAAAGAATAACAGATTCTCCACTGTACATGTAATTATACGTGGAGAAAGACCCCCAGACGCCCTTGATGCACTGTTGCAGGCACAGTTTGGAAACTTGGTAGAACCATCGACCTTCCGCAAGTCAGTTGGGATTGATTAACCAAACAGCGCTGTTTAACACCTAACTAGTATATGCAATTGAAAACATAACCATGTATAACCATTCCCGTTTTCCATTCATAAAAACAGCAGAGTGCCTATACAGTGGTGAACACGTATTTCTTTCCCCGTTAAAACACCATACACTAAAATATAGGAAGATTACATTTTTTGAAAATATAAAATACACCTTTTAGTCTGAGTGGCAAACAATTTGGAGCCAGATCTGGCTCCAAATTGTTTGCAATAGGATGAATGTTTCTAACTTAAATGCGAGTAAATGTATTGGGTTTTCACTGTAACTGCGATTGTAATATAATATATTGTTTATTATTATGATTAGCGCCTATGAACACCCTACCATATCATAAAAAGGCGCTTTAGACTACCGTTCCCAGTTTTCATTAATGGAAGAGCAAGGTGTTTATACAGGAAAGAACACGTTGTTTTTACCCATTTAAACGAATCGAAGCGCAAACTCAAACGCTATGCAGTAAAATGAAGAAAATGAAAATTTGTTGAAAAAGTTGACATATCTTTTTAATCTGAGTGGCAAACAACTTGGAGCCTTGTCAAACGCCGTGTCACCCGGCGTCTAATCTGGCTCCAAACTGTTTGTAATCGAAAGACATATTTTAGTTTAAACGCATTTATTAGGGAAAATAACGTTTTCTCCATTATACTGGGATTGTTGTAAAAACTAAAAACACACAAACTAAACTACAGTGTTTCCCTCTCTACAACTACGTCCGATGAGAGACACATAGTTTGTGTGTTGTTCGGAGGGAGTCGTTATAGGGGTTGAAGGAGGGGGGATTAAGACTAAGCTTACATTTCCAAACAACTTGAATCTGGATTCAAGCTGTTTGTCACTCGTCATTATAGTTATTCTCTCAAAATGTCCACTATGTAACTTTGAAAACAAAACAGAAGACGAACATTTTAAGCAAACGAAATTGCATCTGTAAAAGCGTTAGACATAATTGTCATATTTAGGGAACTGCGACAAGAGTCGTTGTAAAGAGAGAATCGTTGTTGGGATGTCTGTTGTAGGGAGGGAACAGTGTATAGTATTTTAAAATTAGCGTCTAACCCCTGCGCCTACATGTTATACAAGGACTTCATTACATGTATACCACAGTTGTTTTCCATTCACAGAAGAGGGGAGCGCTGATACAGTGGAGAATCTGTTATTCTTTCCCGTTTAAACGCAAACGTACGCAAACGCAAACCACTAAGACGTAGAAAAGAACAACTTTTGGACAATTCTGATCATTCTTGTTTATCTTGGTGGTAAACAGTTTGGAGCCTGATCAGACGCCGGGTAACCCGGCGTCTGATCTGGCTCCAAACTGTTTGCACTGCAAATAATAGTTTTAGCGTAAACGCGTTTATTGGGAAAGAATAACAGATTCTCCACTGTACCACAGTTGTTTTCCATTCAGAGAAGAGGGGAGCGCTGATACTGTAGTTTAGATGAATGAAACGTAAGCGTAATGCACTAAATACCCGGCGTCCTCTAGAGTGCGGACAAGTTTAGGAAGGTTTGAGGACTCAAAAATGGCGTTTTGGCATACATGTGTAGCTTCCGCGTCAGGTACGAAACAATGTCCGATGTATTGCAATATTGTTAACCACTGCCACCGGACTCTACGTACTGTGGATAATCTGTTATTCTTTCTCGTTTAAACGAAAAACGTACGCAAACGCAAAGCGCTAAAACGTAGAAAAGAACAACTTTTTGACAATTCTGATAATTCTTGTTTATCTTGGTGGCAAACAGTTTGGAGCCTGATCAGACGCCGGGTTACCCGTCATCTGATCTGGCTCCAAACTGTTTGCACTGCAAATAATAGTTTTAGCGTAAACGCGTTTATTGGGAAAGAATAACAGATTCTCCACGGTATTGTCTGCAGACATATTTATTGAGACAGTCCTAAAAATTAAATATGACTGACACAGAATGTCCATCGAACAGTCACGTGATAATTTGTCCGCGGCGGTTCCTTGCACTCACTTATACAGTACAGTAGAACCTCTCTATTACGACCACTATAACGAAGGCTTTTTTTATATAAAAGACAGGTGACAGCTTAAAGCAATGAAAAAGTGAAACAGAAAGCTCCCGTAGGAGCTTTCTGTTTCACTTTCACATTGCTTTAAGCAATCACCTGTCTTAAACGGCTAATAGTTGACACATCTTATTGGTCGTAATAGAGAGGTTCTACTGTACCGCACCGGCTCCACACGTTCCTGAAGGTTTCGGTATACCTTCCATTTGTCTTCCGTATGTCTTCCTATCGACGCGCGAAGATCTCTTTACCGCGAAAGCTTTCATGAGCGGTTATGGAAGAGCAGGAATGCTTCAGGAAACGCCAGATGTCCTGAAGATGTCGACATGACAATGCAGACTGGCTGCGGAAGGCGGCAGGACGTTCAGTTCCGCGTCCAAAATTTGCTCTCGACCAAAATTGCAACGCGGACAATTTTACCCCTCCGGAAGGTGCGGAATCATTTGGAAGTGTTTAGGAATACTACGGACAATGACAAGAAGCTTTCAAGAATATGCGGAAGGGTTGCGGATTGTCTTCGTCTTGTTCGCGCCCGAGTAGACGCCTGGTCAAACGAAGGAAATTGCAATTTCTTGACGGCTCCTTTTCATCTGAGTGACAAATGATTTGGAATATTTACATCAGCCGGCGTCTGATCTGGTTCGAAACTGTTTGCAATCGAAATACCTCTTTTAGCATCAACGTGTTTATTGTATTGAAAGACCGGCTGCGTGGCTCAGTGGGAGAGCGTCCGCTTGCAGTGCGGGAGCTTGTGGGTTCAATCCCCGACCGGGTCATCCAAACACTAAAAAATTGGTAGTAATGGCTTCCCTACTTGGTGCTCGGGATTTCGGGTGAGCATAACGACTGGTTCGTGGGTGTCAGGATAAAGTGACCGGCCAGGTACAGTCCAATCTAAACAGTACCCCTTCTCATAATCATCAGAATTGATGGAGAGAAGTAATAAATAGAAATTAGAGAATTGTATTGAAAGACTAACCTCTTTTCCTCTGTACCTGGTATTGCTGTAAAACAGACAACAAAAACGATTGTACAGTGGAGAAAATGTTATTCTTTCCCGTTTAAACGCAAACGAAACGCAAACGCAAAACACTGAAATGTAGAAAATAACGATTTTCGACGATTCTAACACTTGATAATAAGCTGAGTGGCAAACAGTTTGGAGCCTGATCAGACGCCGGGTTACCCGGCGTCTGATCTGGCCCCAAACTGGTTGCATTTTAAACAACAGTTTAAGCGTAAACGCGTTTATTAGGAAAGAATAACGTTTTCTCCATTCTCCACTGTATATTATAATTAGCGCCTTTTTACCACTAACATGTACTACTACGAACACTTTAGTGTACAGTGCATAACATGTTATTCTTTCTCGAAAACTGTTATTTCCGTTGCAAACAGTTGGGAGCTGGTGTAAGGACGAAAAGTGTCCCCCTCTTAAAAATGTAGCCGAGGAACATTTTTCGACGTAGAAAAGTGTCCTTGGGTTTTGAATTGTCAACTTAATATGTCCGTAATGCGTAGATCCGGGCGGACACTTATCTACATCGAAAAATGACCCGGCATCAACATTCTGAGGAGGGACACTTTTTGTCATTTCACGGGTTGATCCAAATTATTTCCTATTCAGATTAACATGAACAGTCAGAATTGTCGATATTGTGTCATTTTCTACGTTTTATTGCGATGCGTTTGCATTTCGATTGTGTTTAACTTCTTCTCCACTGTATACAGTGGAAACAACGTTATTCTTTCCCGTTTTATAGCGCAAAGAAAACGTTGTTTCTAATTATTGTTTTTTCAATCTGAGTGGCAAACAGTTTGGAGCCTGATCAGACGCCGGGTTACCCGGTGCCTGATCTTGCTACAAACTGTTTGCAATAGAAATAATAGTTTTAGCGTAAAAACGTTTATTCTGAAATAATAACGTTTTCTCCACTGTATATATGTACCATCCCCGTTTCTCATTTATCGAAGGGCGGAGTGCATATACAATATAATTACATATAGAATCGTGAAAAAGATACTGTTGCATATTAACACTATTTAGCCCTCCTAGCCTGTCCTTGTCACTGTACGGTAGTGCGTATAAACCATCCCCATTTGTCATTCATAAAAGTGAGGAGCGACTTTAGACTCTTTTAACCACATTCAGCCGTAGCGACGAGTATACTCGTCATTTACATACAGTGAAGAATCTGTTATTCTTTCCCGTTTAAACGCAAACGTACGCAAAGGCAAAACACTAAACGTAGAAAAGAACAACTTTTGGACAATTCTGATATTTCATGTTTATCTTGGTGGCAAACACTCTGAAGTCTGATCAGACGCCGGGTTACCCGGCGTCTGATCTGGCTCCAAACTGTTTGTATTGGAAATAATAGTTTTAGCGTAAACGCGTTTATTGGGAAAGAATAACACATTCTCCACTGTACAATATACCTGTGATGATTTCACTTGTTCCATGCACACAGTGTAGACCCTGATCATAGGGCTCCTTATTTGTCATTTTGAAATATATTGTTAAAATCAATCCTATGGACTTGACTTTTTTTTTAAATTGGAATTGTCCATTAAAAAGTTTCAGGGGTGAATGAGATAAGCCAAAGCCTGAATCAAATTGTGATTACAGGTGACCACTAATAGCAGGTTGCAACAAATTAGATACAATGACACTTTTGAAACACGTTCTGTTCTTTAAAAAAGAAACACCCTGACCCGCTCAACTTTTCAAACGCAATTTCGTCATACGATAAACATCTAAATCTAAACCAAATTCTAACTCAATGACCACGGCTACCCATACGCTAACAATGTGGAAACAATAAGGTAATTGTCAAATGAAGCAACATTAAGCTTTAAGTACTAATAGTCTTGCTTTAATGCATTTGTTTGCACATAGTAAGATGAAATAGTATTTTTCACAGAACTGAACATGTATAATATTGATCGAATATATATAGGAAAAAGAGCAAAGCAACGACGTTACTTGTGCTTTTATGGGTTCCAAGCATTTTGCACGACTATAAAGATTTGGTCATTTCTCTGTAAAGATGTCTCCTTGGAGTTCCCTACTGAGCTCTTTGTCTCTGTAGTGGTTCAGAAGCCCTATACACGACAAACTATTGATGGTCATGGTGTTGCGATGATGATAGTAAACTAGACAGAGTTTAACTCGTCGCGTGACGTCAGTACTTGACTGTAGCTACAGAGGCCCCTTTCCCCAATATAAGCGACTTTACGCGTATTTAATTTATTCCTCCGCTGAAGAAAATAGTCCCAGTTTATACCCTCATGAATAATTACCATTACAAAAATTTGTATATATCCTTGCAGATGGTAGTTAAAAGCAGGCTGAAAGTAAGCAGAATGTGCCTTTAGGCACATTCTGCATTACCTTTAACCTTCTTTAAGTGATCACCTGTCTTTAATATTATAAATAGGTTATTAAGTAAAGGGCTTTAATACAAGAATGAGGCTCAGGGATACAGATTTGATTTTCCGAAGGTAAAAAATATGTTGTATAACCCTTTCATGGTCAAATTAATATGTATATTTTACCCCTTCACCGCTTTATTGTTTTTTGACAATGACACTTGTTTATTTAATAATGTAGGCCTCCGGCCCATAACACACAAAAACCTGCATATAAACAAAGTACTAATACAAACGCAGTGCGTAAATACACACGTATAATTTTGCATATATGACCGATGTATATATAACCAATAAATTTACATATTGCTAATTCATGTGCCTAATTGTTTCGTCTCGTAAAAGGTTAGCATAGTATATGAATTTTGCCAAGCCTGAACATGTTGTTTTCTCAGCATTTAATATGTTATAGAACTGGTAATGTGTAGGAACATGCATATTTCTAATACTTTGTACATTTGTGAATCTTATATCGTTGTATAACGTACATTCCATTACAAAATGAAACTTGTCTTCAATTTTTCCCATGTTGCATAATTTACAAATTCTTAGATCATAAGGGATATTTAAGTGTCTGCCAGTTTCCACAAATAACTTATGTGTAGAGCATCTGAATTTAGTAAGAGCTGTTCTAAAAACGAAATGGTATATCAAACATCAAATATTTTGCAGTTTCAATTAAGGCATAAAAGTACAATAATGTCGAGCTTCATTGGAGTCTGATATCTGTTCTCGCCATTCCTGTTTTGAACAATCAATAAAGTCTATGCTTAAAAACACATATAAAATTCCTCACATCCCCAACGCCTTCATGTATCCAAACATTACCAAACCCATATTTGAATAATAAGTCTTTCAATTTAGTAATCCATGTACTACGTCTGACTTCATCTAATCTCTTGAGCATTTTGTAGCTTTGGAAAGGATATAAATTTGTAAACCAATTCTTTACTACTTTACAATAATAATTTAACATATAGTGGGTATCTACCACATTCTCTACGAGCAAAGTTACTATATGAGTGTAGTGGTAGTTTCAGAAAACGTTTCCAAAAATGATCAAGAACAGTTTCGATGGATTTTGAATACTCAACTCCCTTAATCTCTGAACCATATAACGATACTGGCCTTACCATGGTATCAAATATTTTAAATGATTCCTCATTTTCAAAATACTCAACATTTCCTTGTAATTTGTACATTGCTATGATTGCGTTTCTGGCTTGAGTAGCTAAGCATGATTTAGCATATGACCAACACAATTTTAAAGTAATATATATGCCCATGTATTTGTAGTTAGAAACAGTGTCTATTGAGCTCTCCTTGTAAAACCATTTTACGTATCCTCGAAGGATGCCACCGTTTCTAAAGACTATAATTTTTGACAATATTTATTTTCAATATTCCATATAGGGAATTAAATTAATAATAATATGTAAACTGCTCTTTTCTAATATTTCGACCTCTAAGGGCCTTTTTCAAAGAAAATCACGTCAAAACACACGTCAAATTGAATGCATGTAACAAAAATGTGACGTGTGTTTTGACGTGATTTTCTTTGAAAAAAGCCCTTAGAGGTCGAACTATTAGAAAAGAGCAGTTTACACACTATTATAATGTTTGTTTTAGACAAGTTGATAGTCAACCCAGTTGTGTCACAAAATGATGATATAGTGTTCAATTGCGAGTGCATGCCTCTTACAGTGTCACTGACGTTTGCTAAATCGTCGGCATATACAATTGCCAGAATCTTTCGTCCATATTCAGATATTTGTATTCCTCGTGTTCCAGACTATTTAATATCATCAATTATATCATTAACAAAAAGAGAAAATATTATTGTACTTAACTTACACCCTTGTCTAGTTCCAATATTACAACAAATACAGTCAGTGTAAGAGTTATTGTTTACCCTTATACGTGTCGACATATTCTTGTACATTGAAACAAGCAACTTTAGAGAGTTACCATCTACTCCTTTCACCAACAAAGAGTTAAACAGCTTTACATGATCTATCGAGTCAAATGCCTTAGAAAAATCAACAAAAACACAGTAAACTCGCCCTCCCTTCTTAGAAAGATATTTCTGTACAGTTGACACAGGTGAAAACATGTTATCGACAGAGCTATACCCTTTTCTGAAACCAGCTTGCGCTTCATCGAGTTTTGAATTTTGTTCAGCCCATTTAACCAGACGTTCTTTCATCATTCCTGCTAAAATTGTATGTAGGACATTAATCAATGAAATTCCTCTAAAATTATTGGGATGTGACAGCGAGGCCGACTTATGTAATGGACAAGTTATGCTTGCTGATCACATGGTTGGATAAATACCTGTCTGAAGTATCTTATTATATATAAATGTAGTAATACCGGCTGCATTTCGTTTACTGTGTTCTTAATGATTTCTGACAGAATTCCATCTGGGCCATTTGCTTTACCTGATTTTTGACTGTTAATACTTATCAATAATTCTTCAATACTAAAAGCATCATTAAAAATAGCATATGTATCTGCTGATGCATCAAATGAAAAGTCCTCTAGAGAATCTACTGTTTCGCTGTAACGTAATGAGTTAAACTGCTGAAACCACTGATTATTATTAATGACATGTGCCTCTTTTGTCTTAGATCTGAACTTTTCAACAGTTCTCCAAAACAAATTTGTATTGTTTCTGGAATCAATCAGATGATTTTTATTCTGATGGTGCAAGTTAGGGAGTCTTACGTGAACACAAGACTGTTTATTTTTCAACAGTGGCTTTGCAACTAATGAACTTACAGTAGAGAATCTGTTATTCTTTCCCAATAAACGCGTTTACGCTAAAACTATTATTTGAAGTGCAACAATTAGAAGCCAGATCAGACGCCGGTGTAACGAAGTATTTTGACCCCCATCGAAAAATGACCCCCGGTCAAAATTCGACGACGTAGAATGACCCCCGGTCATTTTTCGATATCGTACAATGACCCCCCGGTCATAATTCGACGTCGAAATTTGACCCCCCGGTCATAGTACTATGACTCCCCTCATGAAGTGTTTTGACCCCTCCTGAAATATATCGACCCCCATCGAAAAATGACCCCACCCCTCTTTAGCAATTAACAGACACAGTTTAACCCATTGGACCCTTGCGACGAGTATATTAGTCATTTACAAACAGTCTACCTAGCAATAGTACATTTGTCCTTTGTAAACCGTGTAGACCCAGATCAGACTAATCCCAAAGGAGCTCTCTGATATGTTTGCAATATATGTCAGTTTTGAAATATATTGTATAAAACAACTCTAGCTAGTCAAAATTGACTTGAAATAACTAGAAAAAAATTGCATTGTCCACTTGAAGTTTCAGGTGTGAATAAGTTAAAAGATATATAAAATTTAGATGATAAACAAGTCAAAATTCAGACTTATGATAAGCGCGCCATGGAAACGTACAGTATACTAAATGCTGTTCCCGATGGGTTACGTTAACCTTGTGCCTATCTGTTGGATACTGATGGTAGGGAAACAAGGTGGCTGCGGGCTGTGGTATAATTCGTGGACAGCTTATTTATAAATAAGTTAAGGTAGTAATTCCGTCATGGAGTATGCAGGCCGGTGGGGCGGGAACAGGCATGGTGTGAATTACTTGAGAAAGTTATACATTACATTACAAGTGTCACCAATTACATTGCTAAAGAGTGTATTATATTACAATTATTATTACGTTTACATTTGTAATGTATTAAATTACAAGTACGTTGGCAAAGTAATGCATTACATCACACATTACATTTTGATAACAGTAAAAAACATTACTGAAAAATAACTAATAAGCATATCATATATAACTGATAGGTTATCATTTACAAGTTCTTTGTCAACTAAATAATCAAAGATTCTAAACTTAAGAATACATGGATTCAAGTTTACAGTTTGAAAAGTCACAGCCTTTTTATAGTGCCCACTGGGTAAGGAAGTATACTTTTGTAAGCAAGTGAGCCCTTAACCCTTTCCTTCACAGTAGCGCCTCAGGCCGCCTGTACCTACATCTGCAAATAAGATTAAGATAATAAAATCCAATAATAGTTTTAATTACAGGCGTCAGCTAACAACAAAATGAGTGTAAAGCAGAAAGCATACATGAGCTTTCTGCATAAAATTCATATTGCTGTATGCATTGTCTTGCCTTAATCACAGTTAAACGTAGCTAATTTGCAAGCTTGCCTATGGAGCAAAGGGTAGTTTTGTACAAAGCTCTTTGAAGTGCTTTCTACATATTAAACCTGTTATATGAAATGGCATGTCTGTTTTGCCTGTATACTTCTTCATTGAATTACTGCTAATTACCAAGACAAAGTGTATAAATGTTACTGTTGGACATAACATCATTAAAGTCTGTTAGATGCATTATGTCAGACCTGATTATTTAACCCTTTACTCCTTAGCCTGTTTCTATTCTTGAAAATATGTGACAATTTATTGAGCGTAGTTTACAGTCTATCAGTGGTACTCTATACCAATAAACGTTACGTGAACGAGTGCAAATATGTATCCCCCTTTTAAAGAACATGTATTTGTAATATTTACATCAGTTCCAATGACATTCATCATCTAACAATGTGTCGCAACAGAAACATTGCGGCATGTGACTATGAACATTGATTAGATTATTGACAGTATATTGTACAACATAGAAGCATCCAATGATTTAGGTAATTAGCAATCTGATATGAATTTACCCTCAGGGAGCTGATCGCAACCATGGCGGGGTTATTCTAAGACATTGAAAAATGACAATGGGTCTTATTTTGACATCAAATACGGTAATTGCCATATCGGGGCAGGGGTGGCATTCTATGAAATAGAATGATATCAGGGGTCATTCTACGACATCGAATAATGACCGGGGGTCATTCTACGACATCGAATAATGACCGGGGAGTCATTCTACGACATCGAATAATGACCGTGGTCATTCTACGACATCGAATAATGACCGGGGAGTCATTCTACGACATCGAATAATGACCGGGGGCCGTTCTGCGACATCGAATAATGACCGGCGAGTCAAACTATGATATCGAATAATGGCCGAGGTGTCAAAATACGAGCTAGAATAATGACCGGAGTCTTTCTACGACACTGAATGTTGTGATGTGCAATGAGGCAACATAACACAGCTTCCGATTTTGATCGCTGTTTGTTTGCTTGTTTGTTTGTTTGTTTGCTTGTTGTTTAGTAAATGCAATTAACTTTACACTCAACATGGTAAACTATCAACGCACAACATAGCAAGTGTTGACAAAAGACACAAAAGCCCACTCAAAACAACCGACCTGCATTCTCCTTATTTCTTGACAAAAGGGATAAGTTCCGACAAATCAAAACATCCTCTATAAAAATATGTTAAGGCATTACCTAATAAATACGAATTTTACGCCTTTGATCTTTTTATTCCTCTACTGGAGATAAAAGATCAAATTTATACAGTCATGGATATATACCATAAGAAAATAGTTTCTATATCCTAGCAAAGTGTACATTAAAGCAGGCTGAAGTAAAGCAGAATGCGCAATCTGCTTTACTTTTAACCTGCTCTAAGTGGTCATCTGTCTTTAAAGCTAGAAAAAGGCTGTGGGGTAGTTGGTTAAACCAAAGAAACCGCGGCAAGATAGGAAGATTTCTTGGAATGAATGTTAATACGAGCGTATTGTAAATTCTGATCATACGCTTTCTCGGAGACGTGGTGCATGTGTGATTGGGGTTTACTCAGCCTGCTACGTCGAAATTAAATCAATAATCGAACAAGAGTAATTGGTAGATCGTAAATGTATACTTGTAAAAGGGTAAACGGTTCTGGGTTCGATACCCATAAGGTTGTCCATTGATAGGCAGACACACTTACAATTCAATCAATATAATTTATTCACTCAAAACTTAGGTTTAAAACAACTTTAACATATGCAAAACTGACTTTAAACAAAATATCAAGGATTTTTGAAGGGGGTCATATTTCGACAGAGGGGGTCATAATTCGACGATGGGGGGTCATAATTCGACGATGGGAGGTCATTCTACGACGTCGAATTTTGACCGGGGGGTCACTTTTCGATGGGGGTCAAAATACTTCGTTACACCGGCTCCAAACTGTTTGTCACCAAGATAAACATGAATTATCAGAATTGTCCAAAAGTTGTACTTACGTTTTAGTGCTATGCGTTTGCGTATTTTTGCGTTTAAACGGGAAAGAATAACAGATTCTCAACAGTGGCTTTGCAACTAATGAACTTATATAGGGGGCATTGAATGAGTGTGTTTTCAGTAGTTGATTTATTGAACAAATACATTCACTGCTGAAAACACACGAATTTAATGTTATTTGTATCACATAAACACCAAATGACACGAAAATCCTGACAGTCTTTCTTTTTATTTTTGCCATCGGCTCTTAGGTAAACGATTGGTCCTAGGTGTTATTCGGTTTTATTCATCCATTGATAAAAAAAACACCTATCAAACTAAAGTATAGAAAAACAACATCAATGTGTTGTGAAAAGACTTCTCTGGTGCCATATTCAAATTTTAAATTCATATATAATCTAAAATTGTTCTAATTGACTTAAAATGATCATTTAACATTTAGAATCTAGTGTTGGTTTCAAAATTTCGTCATTATTGGAACATGGCGTTATTATTATTGTAACGTCTAAATTTGAAAAACAGTCTGAGTCACTGTTAATACTAGAGCTCTAAGTAGTTTAATTTGCGGAACTGCTCGGGATAACGATTTTCGGACACTTGGAAATGTTCTCAATCCTTATTTTGTCTAGATTCTCTTACATGTAACTGATTAATAATCGGCGTACATGTAGTAGTACAGTAGTTTGATGATTCGAAAATGAGTATAAAATATAAGCCCATTGGGCCGTACGATTTTTACTGACCTCTATATTTTGCACGTTTATGTGATATACCATACTATGCTCACTTGGTCCTCTATAAGGTTGGTTGCATTAAATGTCTTGTAATAATTGGTTGCTTTCGTTTGCGCAAGTGTAATTATTTTTAGCACGTTACAGATGGTTCTGTAACTTTCTTGCACGATTTATTTCAATGTATACTTATTATGTGTATTTTGAAATTATTGACTTATGTTGAGGTCAATTTATGTTTTTTTCGGACTTGTGAAAATAATAATTGTCCAAAAGTTTTTCTACGTCTTAGTACTTTGCGTTTGCGTTTCGTTTGCGTTTAAACGGGAAAGAATAACAGATTCTCCACTGTATAAGTAAATAAAATATATATGCACTTCTGTAACGAGCTTACATACCCCACTGTTTTAAAAATATAGAAAAAACAATGTGAGTTGAGCTTTTCTTTCAAATTGTTTAAAAAATCTACCTTTTATTCCTATACGTTTGTCTTTCGTTTGAGTTTAAACGGGAAAGAACAACGTATTATCTACTGTAACTGTCAGGGTGGACATTTTTCTTTCCCAAAATTAATTTATGCTTAACACGGTTATTTCCATTACAACGATTCGGAGACAGAACCAGGCGTCTGATCCGGCTCATCACTGTTTACCAGTCTGGTTATTTATAAATGAAACATCAAGAAATTGCTTTTTCTACATTTTAGTGCATTGCGTTTCCGTTTCGTTTTGTTTAAACACGAACCAATATTCAATAAAAAGTTGCGTACACAGAACGTTAGAGTACAAACAACAAGGGAAGGTTGCCGAAAGGACTTAATAAATCACAAAAATGCGACTTTTCCTATACATATATATAAATACATATAATCCGAGCATACCATGCAATGATCTCTTCCTATGTCCTTGCAGGAATATTTCATTTACGGTGGATAATGTATCATTATGTATTAACCCAGAATTATATAGTACTCTTTTCACTCAGGAGCTGTGCTTTCAAACGCGATTCACATGAAATTACATACATGTACTTACAAATTGAGAAAAGACAAATAACAACGTTTACAATAAAATAAAAAAAACACTATCATACTTTACAACGACGAAAACGTTCTTCTTTCCCGTGTAAACGCACATGAAAGCTAAATGCATCGTCGTGAAATGTTTGCAATTGAAATGATAGTTTAAGCGTAAACTAAAATGAGTAACATAATTATTAGGTTTTAAAGGCAGGCATCTGCTTTATGCAAGGTGTCAGTACAACAGAAAGCCCCTATAGGAGGCATATGACAGTAAAACAGAAATATTATTTTTGTTTTACTTTCACCTCGCTTTAAGCTGTTACCTGTGAATAATTTAATAGCAAATATTGCTTTCGGTCTCATTCTAATGTATATTTATCTTCGTGTGGGCGAAAATAACATTTAAAGTACTTCTGCTTCACAACATGGGGTAAGTACGGACAACCTCTACATAGCCATGACCTTTTTGTTTTTTAAGATTTCACACAATATAATTCCTTTTCACGAATGACCCTTTAAAGTACTTCTTCTTCACTACATGGAGCAGTACACAGGGACCCGATACATTGATTTTTGAGGAATATTTTGTCAGACTGTATATACATGTATATATACATGGTATATACCTTCTGACATTTCTTTTTTCTAAAACAACAATCGTGTCGTGTCCCTGTGGGGTAGTACGAACAACCCCTAGAGGTGGCATTTTCTATTTCGAAATTTCACACAATATAATATATTATTTCCTATGTCCTTTTCACGAATTCGAATTCATGATTGCAAAATTTCCACTTAAAAAATCACTACTTCCCAATTTCTTGCTTTCTCAACTGCAATACTTCTTTTCCAAATTTCCAGATTTCTCAAAATCCTCGATTATATTATTTTAATTTTGCAAAGCTCTCTATATATATTTCAGTTACAATTGAACATGTACACGATTTCTCTTTCAAATTTCCAAATTTCATAATTTATTTATCTACAGTGGAGAAAACGTTATTCTTTCCCAATAAATGCGTTTACGCCAAAACTATGATTTCCTTTGCAAACAGTTTGGGGCCAGATCAGCCGCCGGGTAACCCGGCGTCTGATCAGGCTCCAAACTGTTTGCCGCTCAAATTAAAATGAATAGACATAATTGACAAAAAGTTGTTATTTTCTACATGTTAGTGCTATGCGTTTGCGTTTCGTTTGCGTTTAAACGGGAAAGAATAACGTTTTCTCCTCTGTAACTACACGATTTCGCTCCAATATTTCCGATTTCCCAATGTTCGCGATTCCGTAGTAAACTTTATTCTTGCCCAGTATTTGTTTCGCTCTTAAGGTTGCTCCAGGAGTAGTATTCCTATGATTCTAATCAAGTGCAAGCCGGTTTGAGATACTATGGAGAAAACGTTATACTGTCCCTTTTAAACGCAAACGAAACGCAAAGGCATCTAAATAAAACGACGAAAATGACATTTTTCGACAATACTGACTAATCATGCATATGTTCATCTGCGTGGCAAACAGTTGGGAGCCTGGTCAGACGCCGGGTTCCAAACTGTTTGCAACGGAAATAAAGGTTTTAGCGTAAACGCGTTTAATGGGAAAGAATATACAGTAAAACCTCTCTATTACATGTACGACCACTAAATTATGTTAATTATTAGGGTGTTTACGATAGGTGACCGCTTAAAGCAAGGAGACAGCGAAACAGAAAGCTCCTATAGGAGCTTTCTGTTTCACTGTCACCTTGCTTTAAGCGGTCACCTGTCTAGTATACACTCAATTAGCCTTGGTTTTAGTGGTCGTAATAGAGATGTTTTACTGTATTACGTCTTCTCCACTGAACTAACCTTAACGCCTGAACAGAAGTTAAAAACTATCGCAAGCATTGTTGTACATGTAGGAATGCAAACGTTGTTCGGAGGGCCGTTGTAGAAAGGAGGCACTGTACTACTGTATCACATCTCTTCATTTCATTGCATGTTTATTTTTCTTCGATTCTTTTTGTCTGTTAACCTCTCATGAAGCGTCTCTGCATCATTCACAATCAGTTAATACGTGAGGAATACACTTCTCCTTAACAAACATAGTACAGTCGAACTTCGATATCTCGACTCGCTTTCGAACTATCCGATTTGTCGATAAACGAACATCATTAGTTCATGCTCGGTTAAGGCTAACATACATGTATCCGTATTTCAGTTTAGCCACGTTTTAACTTTGAAATACGGGTGTGTTCGACCAAACCGAGTTCGAGATATCGAAGTTCAACTGTGTATCCATTTAAAAAAACAAAACAAAAACAACATATATAATCAAATAAAGGACCCGTTTTTATTTGAAACTGAAATTGTCAATTTGGGACTTCAAGATAGCGGTACATTCGGGATAGCGGTGAGTTTGGGATACAAGTAGCGGTGAGTTCGAGGTAGCGCTGAGTTTGAGATACATGTAACAGACGTGTCGAAATGACGGATAGTTCGAGGTAGCGGACGTTTCGATATAGCATGTTGTTCAAGAAATGGGAGCACGACTCTATTTCTGTAAAGTACTAAAGCACCAGAACGCCGCGTGCAAATGTCATGATATTTTACTATTTTTTTTACTTAGCATATCCAAGTCTTAGAAGTGCACGAAAAGTACAAATGTCAAGTCATTGAATCCAGCTACCATTATACACACTCATGTAAAGTAAAATAACAGGATTCAGTGAGGAAAACAATATCGTTTGGCAGTAAACGTGTTTGTGCTAAAATAATTATTTCGATTGCAAACAGTTTGACGCCAGATCAAACTGCAATTCAACCGTCGTCTGACCAGGCCCTAAACTTGGTTGCATCTAAAATAAAATAATTCAACAGAATGTTAAAGAAATGTTATTGTTTATAGTTGTTGCTTTGCTAGTATAGTCAAACAACTAGGTTAGACGTGTCACGGGGTCGCCGAGTCCATTTATAAGGGAGATCAGGATTTCGGATATCCTCGTGACAAATTTTAAAAGAAAAGTTTTAGTTAATTGCAAAAACAATAAGCGAAATAGTTATCGGAAACATAGCGTAGTTGAAAAGACGTAAGGGAAGCATGTACCGGAAACATTTTATCAAGCGCGGGTTCGAATCTTGCATCAACCTGAACTTTTTTTTCGGCTAAAACAATATTAAGGATTCTATAATTACATTGCACTAAAGTAATGCGGAAAGCCCCAACCCCCTTGAGAAAACAACTAAAACTTGTATTGATATTTGCATTTTATCATCCCTTTGTTTTTGAAAATATGGCTAATATAGGACTCGAACTCAAACTAATGCACCCCTTCCCAAACATTGAAGAACACGTGCATAAATAGTCAGTATAATTCAGTATGAAATAAAATAATGCTTTATTACTATTCATTCTAGATTAACAAAAATGTTGAGGTTGCCGCGGGATTCGAACCCACGCTGAACAAAACTACTATTATCACAATGCACTCTGGGTACCTACACGTTACCTTCTGCGCTAAACTGCTGACAACAATTTGGCCTTCATTTCAATTTTGTATCTAATATACTAAACTCGACTGTTTAAAAATGGTCCGAGAACATGCGGAATGCTGTTATCCCTATAAAATGGACTCGGCTGACCTTTGACACGTCAGACCTAGTTGTTTGACTATATCTTGCATGTACATGTAAGTACCGTTTAGCCCATTAATGCCTACATACATGTATATGCATGATCCCATATATGAGACATAGGCAAAAAGTGAAGACTCTGATCAGACGCCGCATAATGCGGCGTCTTATCAGCGTCTTCACTGTTTGCTTATAGGAATTTCAATATAAAACAAAAAGAAAATTTAATTTTAGACCCGGCTCCCCTTTTAACAAAATCGACTAACCCAATACATACATTGTATAAGCATAGAAGAATCCACTAGAGACAAGTGGGTTAAAAGAAGACGAATAACATATTTTTAGCTGTAGCTTGGATTTTAAGAGACTGAAAACCAGATGGTGTACAGTGGAGAATCTGTTATTCTTTCCCAATAAACGCGTTTACGCTAAAACTATTATTTGCAGTGCAAACAGTTTGGAGCCAGATCAGACGCCGGGTAACCCGGCGTCTGATCAGGCTCCAAACTGTTTGCCACCAAGCTAAACATGAAATATCAGAATTGTCCAAAAAGTGTTCTTTTCTACATTTTAGCGCTTTGCGTTTGCGTACGTTTGCGTTTAAACGGGAAAGAATAACAGATTCTCCACTGTATTTACAATAATAAAAGCAAAAATTCCAGTGAATGCATATGTGTAGCATTATTGTGCATATGGCATTAAAACAGTACAGTGGAGAATCTGTTATTCTTTCCCGTTTAAACGCAAACGTACGCAAACGCAAAGCACTAAAACGTAGAAAAGAACAACTTTTGGACAATTCTGATAATTCTTGTTTATCATGGTGGCAAACAGTTTGGAGCCTGATCAGACGCCGGGTTATCCGGCGTCTGATCTGGCTCCAAACTGTTTGCACTGCAAATAATAGTTTTAGCGTAAACGCGTTTATTGGGAAAGAATAACAGATTCTCCACTGTATGATCAGTCGAAACACATCTTCAAGAAAAGCTACCAAATCTTCGCCCCACATGTGTGACAGAAAATTTACTTCCCTGAAAATAGCCCCCACCCGGGTGAAGATTTCCTAGGAAATATTCCCCTGCGGGGAACAATTTCCAAAGAAATGTTCCCCAACGGGGGTGTAAATTTCCAAGGAACCCACCCCACCCCCTGAAAATATTGCCCCCACTTACATAATTTGGATTGCATACAGATAGACAGGTACATGTAGTTGTCTATCAAGCTAGGAAAAGTTCGTACTGTATATGTATCAATGACATAGACTTTATCCCGCATATTTAATTTCTGTTAAAAAATATGATAAGTATATCAAACAATTTTGGATTCAGGTTTGCAAAAGATAACACAACATCATTGGCCGATTTAAAGACCAAAAAATGAGGGTCATTTTTTCCAATATAAATGTCTAAAATGCATGTCAAAAGGTTCAAATTTGCTGCAGAATAATATGTAACTTAAGTTAAAATATTATTTTGTTATTTTAGCTCGTTTGAATAAAGTGAAACGAAATCGAAATCAAGTAAAATTGTAGAAAATAGCATTTTTCCAAAAGAAGAAGATTCGGTATTAATCTGAGTTACAGGCATCGTGGAGTCTGGTCAGACGCCTGGTTAACCGGCGTCTAATCTGGCTTCCATTTTGTTGCAAAGAAAAAAGGTATTTAGCATAAACACGTTTATTGGGAAAGAATATCGTATTCCCATTGTATAATCCGGAATGTTTTGACTATGTATGGCTCTAGCGTGATAGTTGTTGACAGAGATTTATCAATATGTACAGTTTTCCCTCCCTACAACGGCCCTCCCAACAACCCTTGCCGCTGTTCCCTGAATATAACAATTTTGTCAAACGCCTTTCCTGCGGTAATATCGTCTGCTTAAAATTGTCGTAAGCTTTTCAACATACCAATGGACATTTTGATAGAATAAAAATAATGACAAGTGACAAACAGCTTAAATCCCGATCAGACGCCGCGTTTCGCGGCGTCTGATCGGGATTTTAGCTGTTTGCAAATAAAAGCCAAGTCTTAAGCTTCCCGCCATATCACAATCTGAACACAATCTGTGTCTGTCATTGAGTGTCGTTGTAGAGAGAGAGACAGAGCACTGTACAGTAAAAAACTCTCTATTAACATCACTAAAACGTAGACTAATTGAATGTACGAGGATGTTTTAAAAGTATTCTTACTTGATAAATAATGTCAATATCATACGTGACAACTACATGCGTTATATATTATTTTGAAGAAAATTTATTTGCCTACACGATGGTATAGTGTACGATAAGATCATTTAACTCGATAAGTCACAGCATGAACTTAATGACAAGAGCTTTCTGTTTCACTGTCACCCTTCTTTAACTCTTTGAACCCTAGTCCCGTATATAGGCGTCCTTTTCAAACAGTGTACATGTGAATAGTACACTTGTCCTATGCAAACAGTGAAGACCCAGATCAGAGGGTCTTCACTGTTTGTCATAATGCTGAAAATGGACAAAAACAACCCTTAAAAGCCAGAAACGGACTAGACTAAAATTGAAACTGGAATTTTCCATTTAAAGTTTCAAGGAGCAAAGAGTTAAGCAGTCTTAATAATTAACACAATTTAGTAGTCGTAAGAGAGATATTTACTGAAGTCTGCAGTACCGTTCAATGTGTACGTGACAATTTGTGTTGTTTTACTCGATTGAAACAGAATTAGAACTGTCCGCATTTCTTCTCTTTAGAAATTGCGCAACAAATAAAGCACACCCTTCAATAAATTATTGTAGATAACTTGAGAATGTCTTTAAGTTGCCAATAAAGGTCAAGAGTCTTCAGTAAATAGTTTAGTCATTTCCCCAGTATGCTTCACAGCTGAACTTATGAAATACAAACTTCAAAATGTATTTTCAGAAATTCACCGGTAGAAAACGAAAACGTTGTTCTTAACTTAAACGCGTAGATTATATTTAATTGGGCATGTGGGCGCAAGCCATATATGCATTTCATTTAATAATACCGCTACAGTTTTTGCAAGTTTTCGGACATGGTTTATATTGCAGAAGGCCGAGAAATTTCGTTTTGTGTTCTCATCATACTCGCATTTTCCCAAAATTAACGTTAACATTTTACGCCATACAGCAACCACCAAGCTGATGGTGTACACGTTTAAAACTTCACAGACTGGCACGCGAAATGTACAAACATAACTGTGTGAAAAGGGTAGACAATAAACGTACAATTTATTAAACACGTTGTTGTTAAATGAATGACAAAAATAATGCATATGGTTCCATTTGGTACGTTCTGCATTGCTTTTCTTATTATTACTCTATATTACAGTGGAGAAAACGTTATTCTTTCCCCAATAAATAGAGAATCTTGTATGAGTGCTCATTATTTATCATTTTTAATAAACGAGTTGACTAAAATAATATGACGCGAGCACGAATGTGAGATTCTATTTATCACATAACAAGTTTAAGCAGCTATTAAATTGATTGAAACCGTAGTTTGTAGACTCTCCGCTATATAGAATTTCCGCCAAAACGTTCCGTTGTTTACGTCAACGTCGTCACAAATGACGTCATTTGGCGTCCCGCTACATGCAGCGCTTGTGGACGAACAAGTTGGGCCGGAGCCAAAGAAACGATATTCCACTAGTGGATTACGATATTTATACAATCGCTTTATGCAACTCCCAGACCGCAAATTATGTGATAAACGCGTTTACACTAAAACTATAATTTCCATTGCAAACAGTTTGGAGCCAGATCAGACGCCGGGTAACCCGGCGTCTGATCACGCTCCAAACTGTTTGCCGGCCAGGTTAAAATCAACACTCAGTATTGTCGAAATATTGTCATTTTCTTCATTTTAGTGTATTGCGTTTGCGTTTCGTTTGCGTTTAACCTGGAAAGATTAACGTATTCTCGACTGTATCATTAGAGTCATTTGTCTAAAATTGTCTCGGTATTTTATCGAGGTAACGGCAATGTACAGGGGTAACTGAACATCGGCAGTTAGACCTCGCTAAATTGGTCTTCAACTTGAATGTGAATTTGGCTAAATCTAAGACAACTTGAGTAATACGCGAACAGGGCATGCCAGAAAGCTCCTTGGATTTTATTTTTGCGTTGAGCAGTTATTCGTCTTAAAATTTCATATAAATCCCTTTTAGTATCCATATTAATTGAAGTGTACAGAGGAAAAGACGTTTTTCTTTCCATTTTAAACGCAAACGTAACAAATCTGCATCGCATTGAAACGTATAAATGCACAAATGTTCGACAATTCTGAATACTCATGCTTATCTGAGTGGCAAACATGAGGAGCCTGGTCAGACGCCGGGTTATCCCGTGTCTTATCTGGCTCCAAACTGTTTGCAATGGAAATAATAGTTGTAGCGTCACGCGTTTATTGGGAAAGGATAACGTCTTCTCCACTGCATAGTAATATTGTCTATAGTCCAATTGCCTGCAATCTAAATTTGATCAACAGAATGCAGACGACAACCTAAGATCACATTATACAGTCAAGAAAACGTTATCATTTTCCAACAAACGCGTTTACGTTTAAACTATTATAAACATTAAAACGGTTTGGAGCCAGAACAGACGCCGGGTAACCCGGCGTCTAATCAGGCTCTTAACCGTTTTAACGCTCATATTAAAATAAATCGTGAGAAATGTCAAAATGTTGTATTTATTTTTATTTTTAGTGCATTGCGTTTGATTTTCGTTTGCGTTTTAACGGGAAAGAATAACGTCTTCTCCCCTGTATACGAACACACAAGCACTAACTCTAACTAGATGAACTTAACCAGCGAAACTGTTAAAACTTTTGTAAACAGTTTAGATACAGATCAGACGCCGAGTAACTCGGCGTCTCATCAGCATCCAAACTGTATAACATTCTGACCCCTTTTTTGAAAGGCAATGTTTCCAATTTCTGATTTAAGAACAGAAGCAGCCGGCATGGGGTGCAGACGAAAATAGTACTTAGTACCCAAAGGGTATACCTATTGTAAAGGTTAGTCTACACTCGCAAAAGTACATTTAATGCTGAAGTGCTCTTTTTAAGAGACCTCGCTCGTAAATAGGTGACATGTTTCGTACTTATCTGGAAAATAGTATCAGCGAGCACTATAAGAAGCGAATGATATTGCTTGATTCTACAGTGAAAAACGCGAAAAATGAATACCCTGCAAAAGCGTTGAAAGTGCATAGCTCACAGCTAGATGAAATAAAGCAGAAAGCCCCTACGGAGCTTTCTGCTTTATTTCATCTAGCTGTACATATGTAGGCAATATTGTGATTTATAACCCGGTAACGAGGGTTATAGTGGAGAAACCGTTATTCTTTCCCGTTTAAACGCAAACGAAACGCAAACGCAAATCACTTAACGTAGAAAAGTACAATTTTTAGACTATTCTGATAATTCATGTTGATCTGAGTGGCAAACAGTTTGGAGCCTGATCAGAAGCTATATATCTGGCTCCAAACTGTTTGCAATGGAAATAATGGTTTCAGCGTAAACGCGTTTATTGGGAAAGAATAACGTGTTCTCCACTGTATATTGGTGGTCGATATAGAAGGTACTCGCTGTCTATTGATTCTAATCTTTCATGTCATTTCTACGTATTCCATCCTACTTTCGGAATTTTTGTCCGATATACTGCAGAATGTACTTTAAGGAAACCTGCTATTCAGCGAATTGTCGTTTACTCTGTTGGTAATGTAAGAGTTGGCGTCTGCTTTGAGAAATGACACCAGTACATGTAAGCCCTAGCGACGAGTAAACTCATACTTTATAAACAGTGTACATCTAAAGAGTACACTTGTCATGTGCAAACAATGTTGATGCAGATCAGAGGGTTCCAACCTGTTTTCACAATGGTAGACAAAGGGTTGTTTGGAGAGGGTTGTTTTAGGGATGACACAATACATGTACATGCAATACCCTTATAGTGCTGAACATTACTTAGCTTACATTTGCAAACAGCTTGAACCTAGTTCAAACGCCGCGAAATGTGGCGTCGGATCTGGATCCAAACTGTGTTTATCACAAAACTTGCGGTCTGGGAGTGACATAAAGCCATTATGTAAATACCGTAATCCACTAGTGGAATATCGTGTTTTTGGCTCCGGCCCAACATGTTCGTCCACAAGCGCTGTATGTAGCGGGACGCCAAATGACGTCATTTGCGACGACGTTAACGTAAACAACGTAACGTTTTGGCCAAGGCTCGCGTCATATTATTTTAGTCAACTCGTTTATCAAAAATGATAAATAATGAGCAATCATACATGTACAAGATCCTCTATGTCTGTCGTCTTATCGTTTCTTCTGACAAAATGTCCAATACGTAACTTTGAGAAAAATAATATCAAGCAAAAATGTTATGCTGACGATATTGCAGCAGTGAAAGCGTATAAGGTATACATGTTTAGTTGAAGGTACATCGGCAAGCATCAGGGCTGCCATTTCTTCCCATTTTTCCTAAGTATTCGGATTTTTATCCTAGCAGATCGTAGCTTAAAACAGACTGAAAGTAAAGCAGAATGCGCCTTAATGCGCATTCTGCTTTACTTTCAACCTGTTTTAAGCAGTCATGTTTTTTCAAACCAAGACACAGACTATGGGGTAAAGGTACGATTAGTAAAATTGCGTCTGAAAAATTTGAAATCTTAGGATTTTTATTATCACCTTATGGCAGCCCTGAAGCATTGTTGTAATGAGAATCGTTGTTCGGAGGGTCGTTGTATGGAAGGAGTACAATTTTTGTAATACAGTGGAGAAAACGTTATTCTTTCCCAATAAACGCGTTTACGCTAGAACTATTATTTGCAGTGCAAACAGTATGGAGCCAGATCAGACACCGGGTAACCCGGCGTCTGATCAGGCTCCAAACTGTTTGCCATCAAGATAAACATTAATTATCAGAATTGTCCAAAAGTTGCACTTTTCTACGTTTTAGTGCTTTGCGTTTGCGTACGTTTGCGTTTAAACGGGAAAGAATAACGTTTTCTCCACTGTAACTGATAATATTTCCCACAGAAGAACCTATTGAAAGACCAGATGAGTGGTCGCATTTTATTACGCATTTTATATATACCTTCTGTGTATGGCTTTGTATACACAAAGTACAAATAGGTGAAATATGTAACCCTTACTTTACCTAATTTAAAAAAATGCTTAAGCCCTTTCATGGACAAGTTATTGTCTGCTAAAATTGTCGTTTGCAATTTTATGCAAAACTATGTTGTTGTTTTTTTCGTACCATTCGTGATGTGAGTGGCAAACAGTTTTGATCCTGATCACACGGCGCATAACGCGGTGTCCGATCTGGATCCAAATTGTTTTCAATGTCGACGTCAATCACGTACAGTGGAGAATCTGTTATTCTTTCCCGTTTAAACGCAAACGTACGCAAACGCAAAACACTAAAACGTAGAAAAGTACAACTTTTTGACAATTCTGATAATTCTTGTTTATCTTGGTGGCAAACAGTTTGGAGCCTGATCAGACGCCGGGTTACCCGGCGCCTGATCTGGCTCCAAACTGTTTGTACTGCAAATAATAGTTTTAGCGTAAACGCGTTTATTGGGAAAGAATAACAGATTATCCACTGTATGCCGGTGAAAAGGTAAACTCACAATAATACGAATATTTCAAAATTGACGATAGTCCTCACACATGATAGATGTATTGAAAGCTATATTTTTTTTCCTGATAACGCGCCGAGATTACATCTGTACACTTGAGAAAACGTTATTCTTCCAATAAACGCAAACGCATCGCAATAAAACGTAGAAAATGACAATTTTTCGACAATTCTGACTATTCATGTAAATCTGAGTGGCAAACAGTTTTGAGTCTGATCAGACGCCGGGTTACCCGGCGTCTAAACTAGCTCAAAACTGTTTGCAACGGAAAAAAACCTTTTAGCGTAAACGCGTTGATTGGGAAAGAAGGACGTCTACTACATGTACTCTGAAACCAATCACCTGTAAACAGATCGATATTTGATTTTCCAATATGTGATATAGCTAACCTTGGTCCACTTACGCGTGTGGGATCTTTTCTATAATATAACAAATCAGTTAAAAGCTTCATAATTGCAATGTACAGTTATTACACCACAACGTTGTCCATTCAATGGGTACTTTTGAGTTTTTTTTGTGTTTAAAACTGGTTGCCGCTTAATGCATGATGAACGTGCAGAAGAAAGCTCTTACAGGAGCTTTCTGCTTTACATTCAACCTACTTTAAGCTTTATCTGTCGCTAACAGCGTAAATGGGACTTTCGTTTAAAAATGCTGTAGTAGCAGGAAGTTATTGTAGAATTAATATTTCGTCTGCAAATACCGTACTTACAGTGGAGAATCTGTTATTCTTTCCCGTTTAAACGCAAACGTACGCAAACGCAAAACACTAAAACGTAGAAAAGAACAACTTTTGGACAATTCTGATAATTCATGTTTATATTGGTGGCAAACAGTTTGGAGCCTGATCAGACGCCGGGTTACCCGGCGTCTGATCTGGCTCCAAACTGTTTGCACTGCAAATAATAGTTTTAGCGTAAACGCGTTTATTGGGAAAGAATAACACATTCGCCACTGTAGTAAATGTATCGTCTGCTGGTTTAACTGTCGTCTGCTCATTATTTTAGAATGGAGCTTTATTTATGAGCTTTTCAGACAAAAGTAAGCTTATCGAAGAACTGAGTACATTGTACTGAGCTTATCCTTCACTGTCACGACGTCATTAGTTTTAACACTCGTCGTCTACTTTAATTTCTCAAATTCAAAATTTAGGAATTTTGACTTTGGAAATATTGGAATGAGTGTCAAACAGTTCGGAGCCTGATCAGACGCCGCGTAACGCGGCGTCTGATCAGGACCCAAACTGTTTTCAAATACAAATGTAACTACAGCGTTCCCTCTCTACAACGACATCCAATGGGAGACAGTGGGAGACAAAGGTAAATTGGCTTACATTTGCAAACAACTTGAATCCAGATCAGACGCCGCGTAACGCGGCGTCTGATCTGGATTCAAGCTGTTTGGCACTCGTTATTAAGCTCTTTTTCTATCAAAATGCCCATTGTGTAACTTTGAGAAAAACATCTGACGACAATTTTAAGCAGACAGTATTGCAGCCATGAAAAGTTTGGCCATACATGTCTTGTTTGGGGACCTGCGACAGGGGTCGTTGTAAGGAGGGAATCGTTGTTTGGAGGGCTGTTGTAGAGAGGAAGCACTGTATTTGACTGAGGGTAAGGCAGTGAAGGCGTTAAGATTTAGGACATAACTTATCGCTTAAAAGAGGAAAGTAAGTCATTTATGATAAGGGGCGATCCATTCGATCGAAGTTGTTATTGACAAGGTATTTCAAAAATCTATGATGAGATAAGGGCTGGTCAATAAGTATTTGTCAAAGCATCAATTTCGGTCAGATCCTATTCAACGGACCCCTTACTGTAGTACTTACTGTAAAGACCTTTCCTGACCTAGTGTTGGTGATTTCACCTACACGTGTATTGTCCGATCTTTCTGACCTGTCAGAATTATTTTTAGAACAGAATAGTTCATAATGGTAAATAGATAACAGGGTACATGTAACTTCGGATATATATAGACGTACACTTTCCAACTTGAGATAAGCATGATCCTCATGCAGCACGAGACAGCTGCGCTAATTTTACTGATATGTTATTCATTCTCAATAAACGTGTTTATGCTAAAACTATTATGTCCATTGCAAACAGGTTGGAGCCAGATCAGACGCCGGGTAACCCGGTGTCTGATCAGGCTCGAACCTGTTTGCCACCCAGATTAAAAAGATAAAATTAAATTTCTACAGTTATGTGCATTGTGTTTGCGTTAATTCGGGAAATATTAATGTTTTCTCTACTGTACATTGCACACAATAAATACAGCTTTCCGTATCTCTGGCTGATTGTACGGAAATCATCGAGTACGGTAATCATCCCTTTTAAATTTTTAGAATGTTCCAATCTATAAATAACTCTGACAGGTCAGAAGAAAACACTAATAGGCAGGTAAAATCTTGTGCGACACGAGCTCTAAACTGTAGCTAAGAATCAGTGAAGCGTCTCATGTGAGGCCCGTTTCTTATATTAAATATTTTGATGATTTGGTTTGAAAACAAAGCTTGAATATTCGTTTGCCATGGCCTCTCTAGTCAGAATAAGGGACTAAGATGTTTTGCGATATCTTGCGCACAAGTCCCATGCTTTCACATATACTTTCACGCCCATTTAGAGCAATGAGGGAGGGGGATCCTTCAAAGAACCGAGGAAATGTCTCTAATACTCTAGCACACGTGTACTCTTCACAGGTACATTGGTTGTAAATGGCACGTGTATATGGCACTGTATGTTAATGATGTAACACATCTTTTATTATTTATTATACCAGAATTATATAGCGCTCTTTGCACACAGGGATAGTGCGTTCAAAAGCACTCCTTTACAGTTGAGAAAACATAATGTTTCCCGTTTTAACTCAAACGAAACGCAAACGCATGTCAATATAATGAAGAAAATGACAATTTTTTTGACAATTCTGAATGTTCATTTTAATCTAAATGGCAAATAGTCGGGTACAGTGGAGAAAACGTTATTCTTTCCCAATAAACGCGTTTACGCTAAATCTATTATTTCCATTGCAAACAGTTTGGAGCCAGATCAGACGCCGGGTAACCCGGCGTCTGATCAGGCTCCAAACTGTTTGCCACCAAGATAAACATGAATTATCAGAATTGTCCAAAAGTTGTTCTTTTCTACGTTTTAGCGCTTTGCGTTTGCGTACGTTTGCGTTTAAGCGGGAAAGAATAACAGATTCTCCACTGTACCACTGCGTCTGACCAAGCTCCAAACTGTTAGCAATGGGAATAATGGATTTTGGGTTAACGCATTTATTGGGAAAGAATAACGCCTTCTCTACTACATTTTAACGCATTTACAGGGAGAATACATTATTCCTTCTCGTTTAAACAAAACTTAAACGCAACTCCGCGCAACAGAATATAAAAGGATTTCTCTCCCTGAACGTTCAATGTACGAGTATTTGCGAAATATATAGCAGTCCGATTTGTCGCGAACTACTCAACGGAAGAATACGAATCCAAGATCGGAAGTAACGTGTTTTATTGACAATGTACATGTATTCTAATGCGTGTATATAAGTGAAATAACGCCTTCTCCACAAACGTTTTTGAACGTCCCTCCTTGCAGATAATTTTTCTATATTCTATATTCCGGACTGGTTATCGGTTTTTAAATTTCATCGCTGTTGAATGACAGAAATAGGGCGAAATCTGGCCCGTTTTAGTCAATGAATATATGAATGGCCGAGATATTTAAACCATAAATATGATTAATAGTAAGAGTGCCTCTGTCATTGTCACACTCGCCCGGTTAGAGGACAGGCGAACTTTAGCCTCGTTTTCGTCCTTCAATATACAGTGGAGATGACATTACATGTATTCTTCCCAATAAAAAGCGTTTATGCTTTACCTTTTCACTCTCAATGACGCCTGAAGGCGCGTTTGCAAACAATTTGGATCCTGAACAGACGCCGCGTAATGCGGCGTCTGATCAGGATCCAAACTGATTGACACTCGTACATTTATCGATAATGTTTTGAGTCATACTACAGTTTGAATCTTATTTTGAAACGATCTTGCAAACAACAAAATTGAAGCAAACGACAATGAAACAATGAAGGGATAAACATTATCACGAAAGATTTGGCAGTGTAAGGGTAAAGCGACACTATTCATTGCATTGTACCACCAGTTTAGAGCCTGATCGGACGCATGCAGGTAACTCGGCGTCTGATCCTGCTTTAAGCTGTTTTTCACTTAGACGAATAAACGCGAATCTTAGTATACAGTGGAGAAAAGGTTATTTTTTCCAGTTTAAAAGCAAACTAAACGCAAACGCATTTAACACTTAAACGTAGAAAAGTACATATTTTAGACAATTCTAATAATTCATGTTTATCTGAGTGGCAAACAGTTTGGAGCCTGATCAGACGCCGGGTTACCCGGCGTCTGATCTGGCTCTAAACTGTTTGCAATTGAAATAATATAGTTTTAGCGTAAACGCGTTTATTGGGAAAAAATAACGTTTTCTCCCCTGTATGTTGATTTCGGTTGAACTCCATCACTGTCAATGACACCATAAGGCGACTTTGCAAACAGTTTAGATCTTGATCAGACGCCGCGTGACTGTTTGTCACTCGTATCGACATTTCTTCACTCAAAACAACCATAACGCTGACGTTACAAATATTACAGACGACATTTCCGATGCAGACTATATAGTGGCTGTAAGAGGGTTAAAGCAGACGATAATCCTTTTCAGCGAAAGAGTTACAGTGGAGAATCTGTTATTCTTTCCCGTTTAAACGCAAACCTACGCAAACGCAAAGCGCTAAAACGTAGAAAAGAACAACTTTTGGACAATTCTGATATTTCATGTTTATTATGGTGGCAAACAGTTCGGAGCCTGATCAGACGCCGGGTTACCCGGCGTCTGATCTGGCTCCAAACTGTTTGCACTGCAAATAATAGTTTTAGCGTAAACGCGTTTATTGGGGAGGAATAACAGATTCTCCACTGTAATTGCAAACGAAAACTCAAATGCAATGCTATTTTATGCGGAAAATGACAGCATTTCAAAACATTCTAACCATATAAAAAATTTGAGTGGCAAACCAGTTTGCATGATCAGACGCCGGAATACCGGGATTGACCGGAAACAGGACGGTCCTTTACCGTAAGTACACCGGGCAAAACCGGGAACTAACTGGGACAGTTCGGGGAGAACCGGCTGCATAACCGGTGGTCCACAGGGGGAGACACCGGAAATATAAGAACGCAATTTATTTTCCATTAAAATGCTCCCGGTTCATCCCGGTTCATCCGCAGTTCACCGGGACCAGCATGGTGACAGTGAGAACGGGACTTTAGGAACTGAGCTTGTAGAATAGTATACATGTGTATGTATTACAGTGAAAACGTTAATCGAAACGCAAATGCATCGCAACCTATCGTAGAAAACTACATTGTTTCGACAACTCTGACTATTCATGTAAACCAGAGTGGCAGCCACTTTCGAGTCTGATCATGCCCAAAACATTTTGCAGAGGAAATAATAAGTTTAGCGTAAACGCGTTTGGAAAGAAAGAATAACGTATTCTCCTCTGTCTCCGAACTGTTTTATCAAACTTTAAATCATTGTGAATTAAGTTTGCTTGTTAACTAGACCTTGGCCTGCTCATCGCGACTGTATTGAAATTGAAAACAATTTGGATCCTGATCAGACGCCGCGTAACGCGGCATCTGATCAGGATCCAAACTGTTTGACCCTCGTGTTAATGTTTCTTAAGCTCATTAGGCTTGAAAATCAAAATTTAAAAGAAAATGCAGACGGCAACTATGGAGCAGACGGTATTTAAGCAGACGTCACGAAAACGTGTACATACCAGGCCAGGAGTTCTTTCAATGGGGGTTTGATATTATATTGCCCCCTGCTATCAAACCACACGGGGTGGATATGAAGTCATCAATTTCAAAATAGCAGTCACGATGTATATTTGTTTAATTTTAGATCTTTTGTTACTCATACCGAATAAAAGTACAAAAGATCTAACCGAACTCAAAAAGATAGGGCTGTAATCGGACGCAGAGTTTCAAGATTTTGGTATTTGGTATGGATAGAGGATGTTCAAATAAGTATGTGTGCGTAAAGCAAAATAAAGATCACTTGTCGTTTGACTTCAAGGTCATTTATCTGTTTATGCCTAGTGAAATATTCCATTCTTATATATTTGATTAGCATTTTTATGTAAAGGGTGCCTTGTCTAAATTTTCTTTTTCGTTTTGTTTAAATTCATATCAACAAGCAGTGTAAACTCTGATAGAGTCTACACTGTTTGTTTATGTCCCTTTTACAGTGGAGAATCTGTTATTCTTTCCCGTTTAAACGCAAACGTACGCAAACGCAAAACACTAAAACGTAGAAAAGAACAACTTTTGGACAATTCTGATAATTCTTGTTTATCTTGGTGGCAAACAGTTTGGAGCCTGATCAGACGCCGGGTTACCCGGCGCCTGATCTGGCTCCAAACTGTTTGCACTGCAAATAATAGTTTTAGCGTAAACGCGTTTATTGGGAATAACACATTCTCCACTGTATGGGACACTAGGTAAAATATGTTATATTCATATCGTCTATTTGAAAGGATTCCGGGTCGTTTCGGCCGTGAGTCGTTTCGGCCCTAGGGTCGTTTCGGCCGTGAGTCGTTTCGGCCTGGGTCGTTTCGGCCTTTTTGAGGGGATGGGTCGTTTCGGCCCATTTCATTTTATTATGTGATTTAATCAAATTTCAGGGAAAACCTGTTGTCCTAAACGTGTTTTGAACATTATCTGTGAGATGTGTGCCCTAAAAATGATGATTAGCACTGTTTTAGAGTGTAAAGACAAGTAGATATTATAGAATTAGTTCGCCCTGTCACGTCAGCCATTGATGTAAAGTTTTTCACCACAGTGTTTCCAGTTGGCACCATCGAGGAGATGTTATAGATAAAATACAGATCAAAAGATAATCAAACACAGTAAAACCTCTTTATTACGACCATTTAACGAAGGTTAATTAATGGATTTATTTCTATAAGATAGAATTTAGTGAATGTAATGTAGAGATTTTACTGTTACTTAGGTTTTTCTTAACACGCCGTAGGCGATAATCCTAAATTTTGCAGTGTGGATCCTGAGCATACAGCACGTTCTTGACTGATCTCGTTACAAACTGCCAGACACTGCTATCGATATTGTTTTGTAATTTCCTTTCAAAACACTTTTTAGCAGTATGTTATAATAGGCAGTGTTTCGACATCTTGTTTTAATCCTTCACAGTTGTTGATTTTATTGCATTTTAAGCTATAAAGTTCACAACACAACAATTCACAACAGCAGATGTTAAGTGCTTGTGTGGCGGCTGTAAAAAGTCGCCCCGTACTTCATTCTCAGTGTTGTTATACTTGCTGGTCCTTTGGAATCATTGATTTCGGCGCATTTACAGTTGAAAGTTGAATTCCGCTTAAGCCGGTGCTAGGGGGCGTGAGCACTGTTGCATATTTCAGTATTGCTCATGAACATACTCAATTAAACCGAGTCTGCAGTTTTCAGTATTTGCTGTGATTTCTGTGCTTTCAAAGGATCTCCCCTTATTCAGATTTATCATAAAGTGCCAAACACCGCAGACCTTGATATCATGTTTATAAGCCCTCTGACCTGGGTCTACACTGTTTGTACAGAACATGTTTACAAATCACTATTAACGTTCTGTTGACTGAACCAATTTCCCCCTGAAACTTCATTATTTCAATCCCAGCATCCAATTAAGACATAACAAATAACTACATCAATATATTTACTAACTACTGTTAAAACTTACGCTGGTCTGTTTCTGTTCTGTTCTGCTACAGATGCCTACCTTTTCGATATACATCTTTAATGTTGGTCAATTAATGCAGGTGTCAACACGAGGTGTCTGCCTCACGTACAGCGTACTTTGCCGACACGCGGCGATTAGTGGTGGCACGTGGCAAGTGATTAATTGCTTTAACACCCCGCTGTTACAGATTAACGCGTTTGTTATCCGCTAAGGTATGGCACTTACTTAAATTACTCTATACTATTTTAGCCTTTTTTGATTATCAGAAATATATTTTCAGCATTATTGTTGGTATTGTTAAATAACTGGGGAAATAAAACGTTATATACATATTTCAAATATACAAAAATGTCCACCAAACTCTTCTAAACTCCTCTAAAACATCACTCATAAATTACGTTTACCTCCATACCATAAGCCAATAATTTCGACTTCTGATTTGAATTCAACCAACATTAGCATTATTTTGATGATGAAAAAAAATATTTCGACAAATTGTGGATTTATAAGAGTCGTCGTGTTACGTACAGGCTACATACGAGTGCCATTATATACAGTCAATCTTGTACCACACGAACGCTCATTAGAATATATTAATAGTAAGTATACTGGCTTTATTTAATACGACCAAAACAGGACATAGTTAGTTTCTGCAATTTTCATATACATGTACGTGCGTTCATTCATTGTGCTCTTCATACTACATGTACATGTATTTAGTTCTTTAATCCAATACCCCATACTTTGTTTCTGTCTTTAAATATAGACCTGAAGCGCACCTTAAAGTGCATTTTTTTGCTTTACTTTCAGCCTTAGTTAACACATTTAACCCTATGGACGTCACGAGTATACATGTAATTGTAATTACAAACAATGCACATGTGAAGATTACGCTTGTTCTATGCAAACAGGGAAGAACCTGGCCAGAGCAGTTGGGGCTCCTTCAGGAACCTTCTGATCAGGGTCTGCACTGTTTGTCATTTTGCAATTTATTGTTAAAATCAACATAAATAGACAAATCGCCTATACTTAATTGGATATGGGAATTTTCCATTAACAATTTCATGGTCGAATGAGTTAAACTATTCTCTACTTATTTATCTGAACACATATTGCTTAAGTTGCAGGTTCGTGCCTTTATGCAAAATCGATGATGGTTCAGGATAAGGCTGCTTTTAAAAGACATTACATCAATTCAATTTTATTACTATTTCTGTAAAATTAATTAAATTAGAATCTATATCTACATATTATATGTCAAATTTATCAGATCAGGGTCTCCTCTGTTTCACAGTATGTTGATGAGGGAACGATCAGGAACTATACAGTATGTTGATGAAGGAACGATCAGTGTATACTCTGTTTTTACAGTATGTTGATGAGGGAACGATCAGGATCTACTCTGTTTTTACAGTATGTGAATGAGGGCACGATCAGGGTCTACTCTGTTTTTACAGTATGTTGATTTTGGAACGAAGTTGTGCCTCATATGTAAATATAAATTACTGAAATAATAGGCCGAAACGACTCAACAAATGGGCCGAGGCCGAAACGACCCACCAAATGGGCCGAAATGACCCACCCCTAAAAATAGGCCGAAACGACCCAGGCCGAAATGACCCGGGCCGAAACGACTCAGGGCCGAAACGACCCTTTACCATTTGAAAGGTCGCCTGCAGACATTACGTTAAGATATGTAACCCTGATAGTGAAATGGACGATCCCAGTTTCTATTCAGGGTCTAGTCTATTTTTACTATTTAGTTTTATGCAAATAACAGTGTAGACCAAAAAACAGAGGGATCATACGGGGGCTCTCTGGTCTCTGTTTGTTACCATATTTGCCCATGTAACGTACATGTAAACATAATCCTGAATAGACAAAATGAATAGACAAAATGGACAAGGCTTAATAGGAAACTTGAAATGTGAACTTTAAACAGGTGATTGTAAAATACGAATCCAGGATACAGTGGAGAAGACGTTATTTTAAACGCGTTTACGCTACAACTGTTCTTTCTATTGCAAACAGTTTGGAGCCAGATCAGACACCGGATGATCCGGCGTCTGATCTGACCCAAACTGTTTGCAAAAGAACTAAAGGTTTTAGCGTAAATGCGTAAAGAACGAATAGTTTTTGCGTAAATACGTTTATGTTATAGTTAGAACATATTAAGTGAAATTTTAATGATTAAGAAGGGGCGTAACGAGCGTTAGCGAGTGGCCCCTTCTTAACCATTAAGATTTCACTTAATATGCTCTAACTAACTTAGAATATAACCTATATTTTTATTGGCCGAAGACTACATACTTCCCACGTAATGTAAACAAAGCTGGCTTATTCTGGTTGTAAGATTGCCCAAATATGGCAGTCTTTACAACTAGTTGCTACTATAGCGCGCGCAGACACCACGCGACGTCGAAACACAACAAAATACTTAATTATTAAGTGCCGTACTTAATAGGGTGCAAAAGGCAGTTTGATTGGTTAAAATGTAGGTTATATTCTAAATTCTAATGAGAAATAATAACGTCTTCGTAACAGAATGACGTCACACAGTACGTCAGATTAACGTTTTCTTCACCTACTATTCACGTTGTTTGCTATGGAAGCTGATATACGTGACTAGGGTATAAGGGGTGAAGCTTTACTTTAGCTTAATGAACGATTCTAGATTCATTTGTTTTAAAAAGTGGTCGATACATACCCATAACTTGAAATGATGAGTTGCAACTTCTATAAATAGAAAAATGCAGTCACGTTACAGCGCATAAAATCCATTTATATAAAGACCAGGATTGACTTTGTTATGTACAGTGATCCCTTTCTACAACGGTCATCCCGACAGCGACTTTCAAGCTGTTTGCAAAAGTAAGCCAGGTTTCCTCCCTATAAAGACTCCCTCCGTACAACGTACACAGTTTTTTGTCTCCAATTGGGTGTCGTTGTAGAGATGGAGCGCTGTAAATCGATATGTACAGTGGAGAATCTGTTATTTTTTCCCGTTTAAACGCAAACGTACGCAAACGCAAAGCGCTAAAACGTAGAAAAGAACAACTTTTGGACAATTCTGATATTTCATGTTTATCTTGGTGGCAAACAGTTAGGAGCCTGATCAGACGCTGGGTTACCCGGCGTCTGATCTGGCTCCAAACTATTTGCACTGCAGATAATAGTTTTAGCGTAAACGCGTTTATTGAGAAAGAATAACACATTCTCCTCTGTACTATAAGTATAGGAGGAACACATAATCTCAACCATTGAAAAAACGTTCAATGAGTCAAAGGAAAGCAGGGCTGCCATTTCTCCGGATTTTTCCTAAATCTTCGGATTTTTTCCAAGTATATGGTATCTTAAACGTGGTAGCTTAAAGCAGGATGAAAGTAAAGCAGAATGCGTCATAAGGCGCATTCTGCTTTACTTCCAGCCTGCTTTAACTAGCCACGTGTCAACAAAACTAGAAGCAGACTATGGGGTAAAGGTACGATTCGTAAATTTGCACTTGAAAAATGCAAATTTGGAAATCTTAGGATTTTTCATGTCAACTTATAGCAGCCCTGGGAAATTCCAAATGTACTCTTATCTGACTGGACAAAACAATTTGTGGTGACATTTTACAGGCCATGATTGGCTAGATCTATGATAAAAGTATATCAAAATCGATTTTCTATTAGCATATGAAACAAAAAATAAGACTTACAAAGAAGTTCAGTAAAAGAAAATAAAAAATCTTACTGCCTAGGACAAAACAGTTGGTGGTCGCTATATTCAGGCCAGGATTTGGTGTATGCTTAGGTCAAAAGTACTTAAAAGTACGGAAATTCCAAAAAAGCAACGGAAATAAAAGAACATTACAGAATCGAAAAGATCACCATTCTCACTAGACAAACTACAGTGGAGAAACCGGTATTCTTTTCCAATAAATGCGTTTACACTAAAACTATTAGTTCAATTGCCAACAGTTTAGAGCCAGATCAGACGCCGGGTAACCCGGCGTCTGATCAGGCTCCAAACTGTTTGCCACTCACATAAACATGAGTTATCAGAATTGTCGAAAAGTTGTACTTTTTCTACGTTTGAGTGCTTTGCGTTTCGTTTGCGTGTAAACGGGAAAGAATAACCTTTTCTTCACTGCAATTACAGTGGAGAATCTGTTATTCTTTCCCAATAAACGCGTTTACGCTAAAACTATTATTTGCAGGGCAAACAGATTGGAGCCAGATCAGACGCCGAGTAACCCGGCGTCTGATCAGGCTCCGAACTGTTTGCCACTCACATAAACATGAGTTATCAGAATTGTCGAAAAGTTGTACTTTTTCTACGTTTGAGTGCTTTGCGTTTCGTTTGCGTGTAAACGGGAAAGAATAACCTTTTCGACACTGTAATTAGTGGTCGCTGCCGCTATATATAAGCCGGGGTTGGTTGTATGCGTTGGTCAAAATGTACTATTACATGTATATGTTATATGTATACAGTGGAGAATCTGTTATTCTTTCCCGTTTAAACGCAAACGTACGCAAACGCAAAACACTAAAACGTAGAAAATAACAACTTTTGGACAAGTCTGATATTTCTTGTTTATCTTGGTGGCAAACAGTTTGGAGCCTGATCAGACGCCGGGTTTCCCGGCGTCTGATCTGGCTCTAAACTGTTTGCACTGCAAATAATAGTTTTAGCATAAACGCGTTTATTGGGAAAGAATAACATTTTCTCCACTGTATATATGCGAAACGAACAAATAATGTCAAACACGTTTTGTAAAAATATTCGAAAATCCTTCAATTCCCTTTTAGGCTGAGGACCCATAATGAAATCGGAATAAAATCGGCTTTCTACGGCGGTACATGTGTAGTAGTTCAGTGGTAATACGTTGGACTACAATACCAGGGGTCGTGAGTTCGATCCCCCGCCGGACCAGCGGCCTGATTAGGGGATTTTTTACGAATCCCTGATGATGTACAGGAATGTTCTTGAGCAAGATGTTGCTCCTCTCTACCCAGGGGTTAAAATGGGTACATGTGGAGGGCCTGAGCTGGTACTGCGACTGCCTACGCGCCATATACAGTACTGAACCTTATAATTTTTGCGATTCGCTTGCAATTCGCTTGCAATTCGATGGCAATTCGCTTGCGATTCAAAATACTAACTTTTCCCTCATGTAAGTTTTCTTGAATGGTTTCGCAAATATGTCTACGTTAATGTTTTTGATTCCATTTTTGTCAAAACCGCTTCGGAAAATTCGCGTAAAAGTATTCAAACGTAGGATTTGTTTTTTGAAGCGCCCGATTCGATGGAAATTCGATGGCAATTCGCTTGCGATTATCAATTTAATTTAATAATGTTCAGTACTGTATTATAACAGTTCTCTCAAACATGTAGGCAAGATGGCTCAATGATCAGGGGACCGTTTCATAAAACTTCGTACGACAACTGTTGACGTAAGTCAGATTATGTTTTGACTTACAACAGATTTTGTCGTACGAAGTTTTATGAAACGGTCCCCAGGGGAGTAAATGTACATGTGTACAGTCGGCTGAGCGATCATTCGGACTGAAAGTAGACTATAACTTGGTACATGTATATTATTACATGTACAATACTGAACCTTATTAAATTAACATTTTTGAATTTTGCTTGCAATTCGATGGCAATTCGCTTGCGATTCAAAATAGTACAGTGGAGAATATGTTTTTCTTTCCCGTTTAAACGCAAACGTACGCAAACGCAAAGCACTAAAACGTAGAAAATAACAACTTTTGGACAATTCTGATAATTCTTGTTTATCTTGGTGGCAAACAGTTTGGAGCCTGATCAGACGCCGGATATCCCGGCGTCTGATCTGGCTCCAAACTGTTTGCACTGCAAATAATAGTTTTAGCGTAAACGCGTTTATTGGGAAAGAATAACAGATTCTCCACTGTACATGTAACTTAACCCTCGGGTACGTCTGCCTGAATGGTGTATCTCACAAATATTCGCAAATATTTTCGATTTCATGTAATTCTTAACCGCTTCGGAAAAATCGCGTAAAAATATTCTAGTGTTAGATTTGCCTTTTGAAGCACCCGATGCTATGGCAATTCGATGGCAATTCGATGGCAATTCGCTTACGATTCGCTTGCGATTATCAATTGAATTTTATAAGGCTCAGTACTGTACATCGATCGGCCATTTGCATACAGTGGAGAAAAGGTTATCGATTTTTTCGTTTAAACGCAACCGAAACGCAAACGCATTGCAATAAAATGTAGAAAACCACATTTTTGACAATTCTGACTATTCATGTTAATCACATAGGCAAACAGTTTGAAGCCTGATCAGACGCCAGGTTAACTGGCGTCCGATCTGGCTCCAATCTGTTTGCAATGGTATACATAAACAATATTATAGTTTTAGCGTAAACGCGTTTTTTGGGAAAAATATAACGTTTTCTCCAATGTAATTATCATAGATCGGATGGGTCGACAGTTGGCGAGAATGACCGATGGTTCTCCGTAGAGTACAGGGGTCCGTTTCATAAAACTTCGTACGACACAAACGGTCGTAAGTCAAAACCTTTAAATACATTTAATTGCCGATTTCTCTAATCTAGTATTGTGACATCTCTTTGGAATCGTCTTTTCAAGACGATTCCAAAGAGATGTCACAAGACAGGATAAGAGGGTGAAATAAATAAATATTGAGACTTTTATAATCCGACTCACGACATCATTTGTCGTACGAAGTTTTATGAAACGGCCCCCTGCTATTAAATGACATCAGCCCGATCTCATGCAGAAGGGACAGGCCTGCCATTTTTATATTTTTCCCCCGAAATGTTCGGAATTGGTTTCAAGCAGATGGTAGCTTAAAGCAGGCTGAAAGTAAAGCAGAATGCGCCTTAAGCCTTTAATTAACCGCGATTGAAAAATAGAACATTTTGAAATCTTAGGATTTTTCTAAATCAAGTTATGGCCGCCCTGAAGGGGCCCCAACCTTAATGAATTCATAATGTTGGTACTGAGCATGACCAAATTAAAGAACAGGGCTGCCATTTCTCCGGATTTTTCTTAAATCTTCTGGTACATTGTAGCTTAAAGCAGGCTGACAGTAAAGCAGAATGCGCCTAAAGGCGCATTCTGCTTTACTTCTAGCCTGCTTTCAGTGGTCACATGTCAACACAACTTGAAACAGGCTATGTGGTAAAAGTACGATACTTAGAAATCGCACTTAAAAAATGCAAATTTGGAAATCTTAGGATTTTTCATGTCAACTTATGGCAGCCCTGAATGAATGAATATATGAATGGTGTTTTACGGCCCATCGACACATACAGTGGATAATCTGTTATTCTTTCCCGTTTAAACGCAAACGTACGCAAACGCAAAGCGCTAAAACGTAGAAAAGTACAAGTTTTGGACAATTCTGATAATGCATGTTTATCTTGATGGCAAACAGTTTGGAGCCTGATCAGACGCCGGGTTACCCGGCGTCTAATCTGGCTCAAAACTGTTTGTAAAAGAAATAATAGTTTTAGCGTAAACGCGTTTATTGGGAAAGAATAACGTTTTCTCCACTGTAAAGCTCATTTAGAGCCGAATGAGTATGACCGTCAACGTACGACAACGGCTTTCTGAAGATACCCTCAGCAGAGTTCTTAACCATCCAGAGTATGTGAAAAATGTAAACATGATTCCAACAGTTCTCAAATCTCATTGGACAAAACCAAATATTCTGGGCTGCCATTTCTCCGGATTTTTACTAAATCTTCAGATTTTTTCCCAGTTTATAGTAGCTTAAAGCAGGCTGAAAGTTAAGCAGAATGCGCCTTTTGCTTTACTTATAGCCTGCTGTAAGTTGTCGCATGTCAACAAAACTAGAAACAGGCTATGGGGTAAAGGTACAATTCGTAAAATCGCACTTGAAAATGCAAATTTGGAAATCTTAGGATTTTTCATGTCAACTTATGGCAGCCCTGAATTTTGACTATAGACTACTGTGCGACTGCGCATGCGTGTGTACAAGATGGCACGTGCAATCCTTTTCGATAAAGTGCATCCCTTCCTTTTAGTTCAAAGCAATGGGGGAAACATAAAAACTATATATGTCGATAATAATCTAAAGTAATTATATCTACAGCTTATTTATATATGATACAGTGGATGTGTGTTCGTTTTTCTCCACAAAAACTGTACATAATGTACAGTGGAGAATCTGTTATTCTTTCCCGTTTAAACGCAAACGTACGCAAACGCAAAGCACTAAAACGTAGAAAATAACAACTTTTGGACAATTCTGATAATTCTTGTTTATCTTGGTGGCAAACAGTTTGGAGCCTGATCAGACGCCGGGTTTCCCGGCGTCTGATCTGGCTCAAACTGTTTGCAAGTGCAAATAATAGTTTTAGCGTAAACGCGTTTATTGGGAAAGAATAACAGATTCTCCACTGTACTAGCACATTGGGTTACATGTAAATAAAATACATACATGCATATTAGTGTTTTCTTTTGACTTGGCAGAGTTATTTTAAAAGAGGAACATTCTAAAACTTTCAAAGGGATGAGTATTCCCTACCTCCAGCAAGAGACATTGATAGCTGTATTTATTGTGCGCAATATACAGAAGAGAATACATTTTTTATTTCCCGTTTAAACGCAAACGCAACGCACTTAACTGTGGCAATTTACTCTAAGGATTTTAAGTATTTTTTTTTAATCTGAGTAGCAAATAATTATGTTGGAGCCTGATCAGACGCCGGGTTACCCGGCGTCTGATCTGGCTCCAACCTGTTTGCAATGGAAACAACAGTTTTGTATCTAAATGCGTTTATAGGGAAAGAACAAATTATCAGTAAAGTTAGCGCAGCGGTCTCGTGCTGCACGAGGATCATACTTATCTCTGGTAGGAAAGTAGACGATTATATTATATTCGATGTAACATTGCTTACCTGTTAACCATTATTAACTATTCTCTTCTAAAATAACTCGGACAAGCCAGAAAATCGGATAAAAACAGTCTCTTTAATTATGGTGGAAAAAGGGTTACTCGTTTTATTCCAAAAAAACATGTTTACGCTTAATAAACTATTATTTCCGTTGCAAGCAGTTTTCGGCTAAATCAGAAACCGGTCCAAGCTGCTTGCCACGAAGATTCAAATACTAGTGAAAGGTGTCAAAGTAGTGTTGTTTTCTACGTTATAGTGCAATGCTTTTGCGTTTCGTTTACGTTACCTAGGACGGGTAAGAAACGATTATCGTTATTGCTTAAAGGGACTCGCAACCGGATGGTGTACTTGTCAAAATAAAATAAAATATTCAAATAAAAGCAAATTTGTGGCATTATTTGGCTTCTGACATTAAAAAATTATGATCAGTTAAAAAAAAGTCTCAAGAATCGGCACCGAATCTTAGTTTTTTAAGATATTTTCCATCGTTTTTCTATAAAGCGTTAGCTAACGGTATAGTTGTTGTTGTTGCTTCTTTACACGGGCTCAGACATAAACCCGAGACGAATAAAGTAGTAAAAGTACTATCGATCGCTACTAGTGAAGTACGTTAATTCGTTTCTATAGATATAGAGAGCGCTGGTAGCCGAGGTAGTATAGGAGCTTCCTCATGTTTTCACGTTTCTCTCCGCATGGAGGGTCGCGGGTTCGAATCACATCAGGGCTTCTTCTTTTTTTTTTTTGAAATGGATTTTTTAACAGAACTTATTATCCTAAACTAAATCTTACCCATTTATATAAGCATTTGACATATATTTACAAATTACTATTTTTAATGCTAAATCCGGTTGCGAGTCTCTTTAATAGCAATACCGCACATTAGTTTACACCCCGGTTACACAGAGCCATCGGTGATACAGATCGGTTGTTGTTTTCGCCAAACTAGGGAGGGGACCGATGAAAACCTATTTACTATAGTCCGATTTTGACCCGTGAGCTGTGACCTTTAGGACGAGTCCACCCGTATAGGTAAAACGCATCACAAACCATGAATTTGTTCAGGAGTTACCTACCTTCCATGGTATACTAAGGATATAATGCCTTTTGTATTGAAACTAAATCAATAATCGAGTTAGAGTGATTGGTAGCGGGTTAGGATACTTGCTATAGTGTAAAAGGCTGTGGGTTCGATTCCCAGTAGGATTTGCTTTTTTTCTCAAACATTATTATTATTATCTATTAGAGCATACGTTTTCAAACAATTACTTATTTGAATTGTTCAACATATTATGCGAAATGTGTCATGGACATACTAAACGTTAAACGTTGTGACGTTTAAAATGTATGTAAAATGTTACCTTATGTGTCCAGTTTCTCACTTTTAGAAAACAATTGCATTAATTCATTTATCACTGAAATGACAATTGGCAATTCAAATTTCCAATTAAGTCTATTTAATGTATGACAATTGGAAAATGATAAACAGTGTTGCCCTGACCAAAGTGCTGCTTAAGGTGCCCTCTGATCTGGGTGTTCACTGTTTTCATGGGACAAGTGGAGTATACACTTATACTTGTCGTTAGAGTTCAATGTGTTAGGTACTTAGGGTTACCCCATATAAGTTATGTGGGATTCGGATTAGATCCAATGGAAATTTATATCGCTTCTGCTTCTCCTTCATACAGGCTCGTAGACATTTTCTACAAGCTTCCGTGCTATGGAAATTTAGACTATTGACGCGGTGGTTTTGTCTGTCGTAGCATCTTTAGTTTGAACAATGTAGTTATAACTAAATGTAATAAGAAATTGAATAATATATATTATTTAAACACTGAACACTTACTAAAGGTTCCTAGTGGTTATCGTCATGTGTAGTATAAAAATGCCTTTCCCAACCAAAAAAAAAAGAAAAAAAGAAAGGAATCACTGGGTATCGAACTCATGACCATACCCAGTAAAACACTACTCTACTACCTCGACCACGATGACATATAGGTCTCACACATATCAAGTTAAGGTTTGAACCCTAACTTACCCATAACATGGAATGGTTGCATCTTCTATAAATAGAAAAGTTCAGTCACGGTTCAGCGCACGCAATTCACCTATACCGACAACACCTATTGGCCACCTGTTTTCCACCTATCAATAGCTATTAGGTAAAGATGAGTTTCGTCGGGGAAAAATCACCGATTGGAAATTTTAAACGTGTTTAAAATTCTCGATCGGTGAAAATATTTTACAAATCAAAGATTGACAACCTGTCTACTACCGATATCACCGAGTCACCGATAAACCACCGATAAAACACCGATGAATTGATGCTTATTGTTGTGTTTTATTAACCTGTCAAAATTTAAATAATTATACGCTGGTTGAACACGCTATATTTAGCTTCGGTCGATGTCGACTATTCCCGCTACGTTTTACGGGTAGGTCAGGGCTGAAATATAAAGTTCATATTTAAAATAAGATTTAGATAACTATATGTTTCCGTGGTCGAGACAGTAAAGTAGTGTTTTACTAAGTACATGTATGGCCATGAGTTCGAGACCCAGCGGAGGATTCTTTTTTTATTTTTATCTTTATTATTTAGTGCATACATGTACGAGTCTGCAAGAAGGAGAAAAATCATAAATTGAAATCCCTTTGGATCTGATTTATGTATCATTCACGAAGAGTGCACCTATACATGTACACCTGTTACAAACAGTGAATACCACGATGAGAGGGTTCCTGAATGAGACCTATGATCAGGGATACACTGTTTGCCATTTAGTTGTCATACATTGACTTAATTGAATTAATTGCAACCTGGAATAGTCCATAAAAGGTTTCAGCGATAAATGAGTTAAAGTATTTGTTATCTAGTTTGCTCAACTATATCGGGTCTTATTTTACATACATCTACATTTAAAACTTTTAATAGTTTACAAAGAGTGTCGTTTAGGTTATCTATGGCACATTTTGTATTATAGATCGCTATGTTGAACAGTTCAAGAAAAACTAACTGTTCGGAAAAACAAAAAGACAATTGTAATAAAAAAGAAATAAAATCTAACGGGGATCGAACCCACAACCTTTCATCCTTTTACAAGTACCCGTTATCGCTACCAACTACTCTAACTCGATTATTGATTGAAATTCGACACAGAATGCACAATATCATTCGGTTTCTATCCGTAAATCAAAACGGAAAGTATCGACTTTATACCGAAGCTAAATATATCCTTTCAGTGACGTATGAATAATTCAATTTTTGACAGGTCAATAAAACCAAACAATACCAACGATGAAAAAAGATGAGAATTAAAACGCGGGATCTCGTCGGTTTTCATCGGTTGTTAATGGCAGTTCAATCGGTGATCAACTGGTGATCAATCGGTTGCTACCAGCATCTCATCGGTGTTTTATCGGTATTCATCGATTATTGAACGGTTGTTGGGCGCTTTTAATCGGTGGCCCATTGGATTTCATGAGTCGCCAATCGGTGGCCAAACGGAGGCGGGGTGGCGTTTGACTGATGAACAATTATTCATCACTGATACCCGGTTACACAGAAAGCCTGAAATTAAATCACGTATGACAACCGATCAAAACAGCAAATAATTAGACCGATTGGGTGCCGATTTAAGCCCGACCGTCTGTGTAACCGGGGTGTTAACAAGCAGGCACAAGAGATTTTGGAATGGTTGGTTTCCTATATGCCTAGTTTAACATAATTACCTCCCTTTCACCATGAACGCATTTTAGAGACGAGATAATACTGTTGTGACATCATCGGCTGCCGTTATCTTCCTTTTCTCTTGAGCAAGCAAGCAATGCGGCATTGAAAAATCATCAAACATATTAAAGTTATTATGCACCTACACTTAACGAATCTTCTAAGTGTGCTATTCATTTTGCTATATATATTTGCTATATATATCTTTTATTTATAAGAATGTCTGCACACATGTTTGGGTGTTGGCTATTGGCGGACATTTAAATGTCATATCGTTATCAAATTAAAAAAATTGTGTTTGACAAACCATTGAACCATGACACGACAAAATACTTAATTTGCTCGAGAAAATCGTGAACTGATGAGGAATTATTTCGATATTTTTCTCGTGCATTCGCTACCAAGCCGCACATAAGGGATACATGCTGCTGGCCGAATATCTTGATCGATCGACTTTGGATAGCCGTTCAACTATGCATCACGTCGATCTGACCTCGATGTCAGACTGTTATCAACGATGCTGGACAAAGACGTTACCGGCTTAACACCGTCTGTTTGTCAAAATTGACAATTAAATACTTTTTAATGGCTTTTATGGGTATCTGAAATAAACAGCGAATAAGAGCTGGGAATCGCATCCGAGTTTTCTGTATACGTCCCCTCTCTCTTTGGGGCATAACAAACCAAACCAACCTTTTTTACTCACCTATATGTTTCGTTTTAATGATCTATTTGTTTGTTTTGCTTTAAATAAAGTAAACATACATGTATTACCATCAGAAATATATCTTCTTGATCTCTGCAACGTTTTAACACGATCTGATCATTAGTGCCGGAGATATGACACCATAATTATATATACACTCAGTGCAAAAAGAAACGCACATTATGCTCAGGCGCAGATTAAGAAACTTATTTTTGAAGAAAATTAGAATAGAAAGACCATATCTCAAGATTTATTTAATTCTGCAACAAGTTCAGATAAAAAAAACTCAAGAAACATTGTGCTGCCTTAAAACCATTTTCCTCTTAATGACGCCAAAAAGCGTTTGCAAACAGTTTTGATCCTGATCAGACGCCGCGTAACGCGGCGTCTGATCAGGATCCAAACTGTTTGACACTCGTATCGATTTGCTTTAAGTCATTCTATATTGAATTTTACTTTGAAACGATCTTGCAAACAACAAAATTGAAGCAGACGACAATGAAACGGTGAAGGGGTAAAAACCTCACGATTAATTTGGCAGCGAAATAATTAACTACAGCTTGTTTAAAACATCGCACCGATAAGTACAGGTTGTGATGTTACTTATTCAATAATGATTTATCAACAATTCACAAATACGTTTCTTCTACATAAAAATAAATTTTGATAAAAAATGTGCGTTTCTTTTTGTGCTGAGTGTATGTGCACACTCAGAAGATTCGTATAATGTACTTAATAAACAGCGCTCCCTCTCTACAACAACACCAAATGGGAAACAAAGATTGTATGTGTTGTTCGGAGGGAGTCGTTACAGGGACAGATATTGGCTTACTTTTGCAAACAGCTTGAATCCAGACCAGATGCCGCGTAACGCGGCGTCTGATCTAGATACAAGCTGTTTGCCACTCGTCAATTATTTTTCTTCAGTAAAATGTCCTTTCTATAACTTTGAGAAAAACAGCAGACGACAATTTTAAGCAGACGATATTTTTGTGCAGCAGAAAAAGCGTTAGACATAAACGTTCTGTTTAGGGAACTGTGGCAAGGGTCGTTGTAAGGAGGGAGTCGTTGATGAGAGGGTCGTTGTAAGGAGGGAGTCGTTGATGAGAGGGTCGTTGTAAGGAGGGAGTCGTTGATGAGAGGGTCGTTGTAGAGGGGGAAAGCTGTAGCTAGTAGTGCCGATTTCTTGGAAGCAGTGCACTCATAAATGTAGAACCAAGCAGTTACAGTGGAGAATCTGTTATTCTTTCCCAATAAACGCGTTTACGCTAAAACTATTATTTGCAGTGCAAACAGTTTGGAGCCAGATCAGACGCCGGGTAACCCGGCGTCTGATCAGGCTCCAAACTGTTTGCCACCAAGATAAACAAGAATTGTCAGAATTGTCCAAAAGTTGTTCTTTTCTACGTTTTAGTGCTTTGCGTTTGCGTACGTTTGCGTTTAAACGGGAAAGAATAACAGATTCTCCACTGTAGCATCCTAGAGGCACACCGATTTACCCCATGTCTTATCGATGCCAATTTAGACGAACATAACAATGAATGCCCACGGGTGGTTTTGTTAATTAAATATTCACACACTCTTATCGAACAAAAAAAGTCTTAACCCATTATTCAATAGCTTGTTTCTAGATAGTATTGAAGATAGGTGGTTCCTCGGAGGAGATACAAATTGAAGTCGTTAAAATGCGTATTTATTGGGTAATGGGTTAAAGGAAGGGAATGTTAAATTGTAGCATTGTCTCAACATAAAATTTCACCTTATCTATTCATCCATTCATTTAAGGAATAATTCGAATATTTATTGTATTCACGGACACGGTGTATAAACCTGTATGCGTACTTTGAGCTTTGTACGGATACTTTGAGCTCTGTACTGGTTGTTTTTGAGCCTCGAAGCGACGCAACGGCGGAAAACAACAGGTATGTGACATGAGTTCCTACTTATTTTCCTCTCTTTAAATGAAAAGTCTTGTCGGTAAGCATGATTTTCAAATACCGGAGAGAATGATAAACCAATCGCGACCGTCTTTGGTACAATCTATACATCTACACATCTATTTCGAGGCATAAATCAACTGGTGGCTCATTCGGAATTCTTTTGGATGTCGTCAAAACATTGCATTTTATACAGCATCTATCCTTGTTTATACTGTTTTATCAAAACAAATATGCTTTCCAGAGTAAATCCAATTGATGCGATGTGATAGCTTTATTCGTTTTTTGAAAGTATGATCGCAATTTGCATTTTTGATTAGAAGAATTGATGGTGTTTTGTACGGTCAGCTATTTCAAACACGGCTGACACTGTATCATCAGCTACGAGCATATGTGTACCGTCAGCTCAAAATCAGAATTGTCTGTTTATATGTTCTTCTGTTAAAAAATGCCTTAAATTTCAAATCATGAAGTCATTATAAAGAAAATGTATCAAACTATTATATACATTTATTAAAACACAGATATTGCTATTTCGAACAGATATAAATTGATCTACTGTCAAAAACCATCCATTATTGCGTAGACGACATTAAAGTGTTTTTCAAGAATATTTCTAATTTTGTGGTAATTTAAGTCGTTTGCAATTAAAAATATTAAAAATACCTCCTAGGGTGCACAATTTGTAAACTATGAGTCCCTTGGGCAAAACATTTAGTTTTTCAGATTTAAATATTATATAATGGCCAAACTATTATGAGTCTTGACAAGTGAGTCTTTGGCAATTTTAATGAGTATAGGTCTCGGAACTCGCAGCTGAATTAATCACTTTAAATCTAAGATAATTTAAAAATCCTTGGACCCATCCATTCTTGTCAGAGTTTAAATAGCCATATATGAAATATACCTATAATATGTATTTAGGCTTTGCCTAGGGACGGAAAAAAGCAAAATTGTACTAATGAAAACGGAATAGATCTATCTCCAGTGTGTGATCAGCGCTCTTGTATCAGTTCGTTGTGTATTCCAGATCATACTCGAGGCTACGCCTCTCGTGACTGAGATCTGGATTACACAACCGACTCGAACTTTTATCATAAACCTAAATTCTATATGTTGTTACCCAATAATCAAATAGATATATAAGTGTATACAATGTTAAAAGTTAAAACTCCTCCGTACAGCTATATTATCAGGGCTGCCATTTCTCCGGATTTTTCCTAAATTTCCGGATTTTTCCCCAGGTTATGGTAGCTTAAAGCACGCTGAAAGTAAAGCAGAATGCGCCATTAGGCGCATTCTGCTTTACTTCCAGTCTGCTTTAAGTAGTCACATGCCAACAAAACTAGAAATCGGCTATTGGGTAAAGGTACGATTCGTAAAATCGCGCTTGAAAAATGCATATTTGGAAATCTTAGGTTTTTTCATTTCAACCAAGTTATTAGATGGCAGTCCTGTATTATAATGCAATCTGAAACTATTTTTGGAAGTCATATGACCACACAATAATGACGTCATTATTTATATTGATGACGTGTTGGTAATCCGTTATTTTTATCGGTTCGATTGAGAAGTAGCTTTTTGCAAATAACGTTCATTTTTAGCGTTAAAGGGTATGAATTGAACTGTTTGAAATTTTGTCATTTTGGAGGAAATCAGTACAAGTGAGTGTTGTGGGTTATTCATTCTTAAACTGGTTTAAAAATATCACCGAAATCAGGAATTCCGAAACGTCACGCACAACTCTTCGTAAAAGCCGTGACGTCATCATCCAAGATGTCAGCCCCCATGTTTTGTAGTTGCCTAGTTTTGAGGAAATTATTCACGCGCAAATCAAACACTTTTCAAAGTCTGTCAGTGATTGAATAGAATTGGAATACCTTTGATTTTATCACGCATTACTTAAGAACGGAAAAAAGGCAAGCCTTTTTTCCGTATTAATGGAAAGCGACTGGTGAATGAAAGTGCCTTGCACAATGTTAATAACTTTGAGTTAATATTTTGAGAGTTATCCCCCTTTAAAACACTTTCTATTGTTCTGCATAAAACCCATGTTTGACTGACATTGTTCAGGATTAATTTTCATTTATGAAAAGTTTTATCATTAAAAGTGTCTTGCACATAATTTACTGAAATGCATCAATACCATTCAGTCATTCCCCAGTGCATCACTTTCTTTTCCGGTGGATATCTTCTGCTATACAGAAGCTCTCAATTTTGAAATTGAGATATGTTATGTATACTGTAATTATCTCGGTTTAATGCCCAATAAACGAACTTCTAGAAGGGTAGAGGAGCCAGTTTGTTGGTTAATTCGTTCATCGGTCTGCCCTCGACACATATTTTTGAAGCAACTTCTTTTACATTTCTTTACCGATTGACGTCAAGCTTTACATAAGAGTGGGGGTGAGACAGGGTTGGTTACTCTCCCCAACGCTCTTCAGCATATTCCTAGAGAGAATTATGTCGGATGCTTTGGCATACCACGACGGAACGGTTAGCATCGGTGGGAGGACAATCACGAACTTGCGCTTTGCAGATGACATAGATGGTATAGCAGGGAAGGAAGAGGAGCTATCCAATCTAGTTGAAAGCCTTTACAAGACATCTACCGAATTTGGCAACAAATCAGCGCAAAAAAGACAAAACTGCTGACCAACAACATCATTGGTATCAGCACTGAAATCATAGTCAATGGGGGAGAATCTTGATTGCGTAGATAGTTTTAAGTACCTGCATGGGAGCGACAGTTTCTGACAAGGGGTCGAAATCCGAGATACTTGCAAGAGCCGCTCAGACCACAGCAGCACTCGCAAAGTAATATTAGAATTAGAATCCTCAGCTCGAACATAAGGTTGATGCGTTCACTTGTCATGTCCATATTCCTATATGCCAGCGAGACTTGGACCTTGAATGCAGACTTGGAGCGAATAATTAGTTCGTTAGGGAGGTGTTTCAGAAAAACACTTTGTTTATCATACAAAGAACACATCTCAAATGAAGTAGTTCGAAACATGATCAAAGAAGCCATTGGACCTCTCGAAGATTTATTAAAAATTGTCAAGCAACTTAAAATGAGATGGTACGGGCATATGACGAGATGAACAGGGCTTTCAAAGACAATATTACCAAGCACAATTCAGGGAGGAAGAAGGAGAGGCAGACAGAGCAAGCGATGGAAAGATAACATAACAGAGTGGACAGATTTAAGTCTAAAGGAAAGGGTGCGGATGGCAGAAAACAGAGGGGAATGGAGAAAGCTGGTTGTCAAGAAATATATGGTGCCCCAACGGTCCGACATGACTACGGGATAGGTGAAGGTGATTAATTATTAAATAGATATGTGGGTGTCATATGTTTCATACGAGTGGTTCCAAAAAGTACAAAGTTATTGTCCTTTATTGGACTTCTGTACTAAAAAGCGCAGTTAGGCGTTTGTTAGTATTATCATAATTCTTAAATTTTGTTTTAGTTTTTAGTTTTCAAAAAAAGACGGATGACTATTTTCTAGATGCCTGCACTCGTAAATGTTCTCTACAACCATTGGCAACAAGTCAAGTAATGTTTTAGTCGTACTACTATCCTTTCTTACTTCTCCATGACTCTCCTCTTCCGAGTAATTTGCCTGTGGGTGTTTGCAAACTAAGTTTCGAAAGTTCTTCTTCTTTATCACCATGTCCGTAATTGTCTGCAGCCAAGAAATCAAGTGCTATTTGGGTGACGTGGAGCTTTATTCTTTTTTGTATTTTACTGGACTTGGTGTTATTTATGGTTTTCTTGAAACTTTTACTATTACTGTTTGGTTGTTTGGAATCACTTTTGGTTTTCTTTTTCGAACTCAGATGGATTAATTTAGCAGTTTTTTTTTGTGTATTGTTTGCCCTGGTAATGTTCCAAATTAAGTATTTTTACCTAAAGAGTTTTTGCTTTATGGTTCTTGGCACGGTGACTGACGGCTGCAGAGAAAACGTCGAAAACTTGGTGGCAGTAATAACAGCTAAATCTAGCTTCGCATAAAAGAAAGAAAACGCTCTTGAGCTGACCGTACAAACGTTTTCATTCATTTTCACAGCTGATGATACTTTTTCTCTAGAGCTGACCGTACAATTTGCTTCGCATTGTTTACATGATTTCTGGCGTTTAAACTGCACATTCAAATATATCATTTCCATAGAATCGTATCAGTAGATATAAATTATATTTTGATAATAAAATGTGTTGTTTAAGATGTAGAAACTGTCGTTTAAATGGCAAAAACTACTGGGTCTTTATGACAACGCTATCGAAAACACGGTGAGCCTTCGCCAGTATCCGAGAAAATTCAACAAGATAAATTCAAGACACCAACTCCATACGTTGAAACTTTCACACCTGCAACATATCTAAACAGGTATGTCATAGGTTCAGCATTGAAATCAATGTTTGAATGTCTGCAGAATGGGATTTACTCTCGCAAGTCCGCCATTGTGACATTTCTCGATTCAGTGATCAGCAGCTACCTGTACGGAGCTCAAACAGCACGTACATGTTTATACACCGTGATGGAGGTATGGGGAAAAAAACCTGGTCATACTGTATGAAACCGCGAAGCGGTTTCATACAAAAGTGTAACCAGGTTTTTTTTCATACCTCCATGAATACAATAAATATTCCGAGTTATTCCTTATAATTTAATATCACTTCTGAGTTAATAGAGAATCTGGCGCGAATGTTCTTTTTTAACGCTTTTAAAACGTAGGTTGTAGTCCCTCCGCCATATATATTTTCCGCCAAAACGCGACATTGTTATGTAGTAACGTCGACGTCAATGACGTCATTTGATATCCTGCTTCATGCAGCGCTTGTGAAGAGCAGTTGGACTAAGGGAAAGTAGTCCTGACAAGGCGTGGCCTGAATTTTATTTTTTTCATGGAGTTATGAAACAAAACTTACAGCCAATCACAGCTAACCAAATGTAATGAAAACAAACAATATTAAATTATTAATAAAAAACGTATTTTCAAATTGAATATCAGACGCCGCGTAAAGCGACGTATGGCCAGGATCTAAACATTTCAACACTCATATCTGTCAATAGTTCTTAAAGACATCTCCTGACGACATTTCGATCATAATGCCTTGCCAGACAATTTCCTTGCAGAAAGCATAGGTCTTGTGGACATGTAGGTAGCAAAGAACCATTGGAGCTTCTCATGTGAGACCCAACCTTTATATTTGATAGTTTGGTTAGAAATAACCATTGAAAATCACTAGCTTGGCCTCACCAGGTAAACTGAGATTGGTATAGCTTGTGATGCATGCTTTGACTGTTAAATTCTCACACTATCGAGACAATGGGGGTGTCCATCAATGGACTTAGGAAAAGTCTTTAAGTAAAAAGACAGCATCAAATTATAAATGTCATACGTGAAATAATATAAGCAGACGATAATATGGCAGCGACTGTGTTAAACGGATTACTGCGTCAAAATGGCAGTGAAATGTTACAGTGGAGAATCTGTTATTCTTTCCCGTTTAAACGCAAACGTACGCAAACGCAAAGCGCTAAAACGTAGAAAAGAACAACTTTTTGACAATTCTGATATTTCATGTTTATCTTGGTGGCAAACAGTTTGGAGCCTGATCAGACGCCGGGTTACCCGGCGTCTGATCTGGCTCCAAACTGTTTGCACTGCAAATAATAGTTTTAGCGTAAACGCGTTTATTGGGAAAGAATAACGTTTTCTCCACTGTACATGTATCTCGTTTGAGTTACAGTGTAAGTTTCGTTTAACCCTTTCAATCTCAATGACGTCATAAAGCGTATTTGCAAACGGTTTTGATCCCAATCAGACGCCGAGGGACGCGGCTTTTGATCAGGTGTTTTTCACTTGTTTTGAAAAATCCGTCAGTTATACAGTATAGCCTCTCTAAGACGACCACTGATCTGTGTCAAATAACAGTCGTTTAAGACAGGTTACTGCTTACAGGAGCTTTCTGTTTTACTTTCACATTGCTTTAAGCTGTCATACTGCCTTAAATCTAACGTTGAAACAATATTGCAGACAGCAGTATTGAAGCAGAGGACAATGACACGGTGAAGGGGTAAAATTATTACGATAAATTTTGCAGCGAAAGAGTTAAAATGGAAATAATATCTTGATAAAGAAACTCGCCCCTGTCACCCCGTGACGTCATCTGCTTAATACAATTATCGCCTGCTTCTATTTTCAGACAATTTGATTTCAGAGAGGGTGTTAAGAATACCAAACAATTTGGATTCAGATCAGACGCGTGTTTAAAATAAGTTAAAATAACCATGATTGTACTCGGGCAAAGGCACATAAGGAGCTTAACCCTTTCAATTTAAATGACAGTTTAAGGCGCGTTTGCAAACAGTTTGTGTCATGACCAGACACCGCATTACGCGGCGTCAGATCAGGACCTAAACTGTTTGACACTCTTATCGATATCTATTAACCCTTTACCAAATAGCCTGTTTCTCGTTTTCAAAATAGTTGACTACTTAAAACAGGTTGAAAGTAAAGCAAGGCGCATTCTGCTTTACTTTCAGCCTGCTTTAAGCTACCACCTGTCAGAATAAAGAAAATGTTCCTTATGAAACATATTTACGACTGTTTAAATAGGAACTATTTTCTTGAGCGGAAGAATAAAGTGAATGCGCTAAAAGGCGCTTCTATGAGGAAAAGGGTTAAGTCATACAACCTTAAATCTAAATTTGGAACGTGTATTGCAGACAACAATAATGAAGCAGACGACAATAAAGCGGTGTAGGGGTAAACATCACCCGATCAATTTGATCATGAAAGGATAATCGTTGTCAGTATAATTACGTCAACACAAAGGGGATGTTAAATTGTATTATTTGTTTTCAAAATTAAAAAGTACCAAAAGTTATAGTCTACTTTCAGTCCCAAATGACATTGTCAGTATAAATACGTCAACACAATCCCTTTGTCCTCAAATAACAAAAGAACCCTATTTGGTATGCCTGGCGCTGTTTGATGTGTGATTGAAAAAGAAAACTCGCACAAATTTGAATTATGATCCGACGAACAATATGATATGATGCAAACTAGTTATTAAACATTGTCATGATATATGAACGCAGCAAAGTTCAAAGTACTAAAGGCGGACGCGTGGGTGAAATCACATGGTTCCTCTTTTGTTATAGAAAAGCTGCTTTGACATTCATTGAAAAACAAAACAGTGCATCCTTAGAAAACCGGTTTTTCAATAACACGGAAATACTCGAAAACACCGAACATACTTTCTACATGCTATTTGTTTGGGATGGGTATTTCCAGGATGTTTGTATCTCAATATATCGCGATACTCCATCCATGTATTGCAATATACATCTCAATATATCGCGATACTCCATCACTGTATTGCAATATGCATCGCAATATATCGCGATACTCCATTACTGTATTGCAGTATGTATCGCAATTTAATTGCGTGTTATTAAAGTGAACCTTTTTTAAAACTTTTTTTATCAAATCATATTGAATCAAATTCACAGATGCCGTATTCGACACGATTGGTTTAAAACCTTTTTAAATGAAATGTTTTTTTTACAAATCATGTCGACTGTGAAAACATGATTTGTTAAAATTGACACGATTTGTAAATTTTTACAAATTAAATATATTTACAAATCATGTTGCTACAGAGCTCTCAGGGAGGGAACTTTTTTTTAGCCCATCCTCTTCTTCTACCGTGTCTTGCTACTGCTAATCATCTTAAGTACAATTTTGAATTAAAATGTAAGAGTTAGTGATATTCTTGTCAAGCTGACAGGTAACTGATGAATAATAATACATGGCTTCCTAGTTCCAACATTGGTCGAGTTTGAATTTAGGAGTGCCTTACTGATTAATAAATATACATGGCTTCTTGATTTCGATGTTAGTCGACTTTAGATTTAACCCTTTCGGCGCCGAAGTCGCATAATCAGACGCCACATCAGGATCAACATTATTTGACACTTATATCGATATTTCTGATGTCATACTATCTTTAAACTTACTTTGAAACGTTCTCATAGATGTCTCTTTTGAAGCAGGCGACAAAAAACGGTGAAGAGATAAAAAGTTCACTTTTCATTTGGCGCCGAAAGGGTTAAAAACGTTCACGTCAGAGACGTATTGCCCACTTCACAACTTTCGGCGTTTTGCATCGTCTGATCTGATTCCAAACTAAATTCAATGTCAGCGCTGATGCCTATACATGTATCTGTACAACCTTCAACCATGACCTTTTCATACACTGTTTCGTATTTTAGGACACTCCTTGAAGATATATTGTCAAACCTGATTTTATACGGACAAAATTGGCCATATTTTAAACAAAAATACCATATCCGAGGTGCCTTGTTCTATACACAGCCCTTCCTATATGCTACAGTGCTCTCTCCCTACATCGCAGGGCTGCTATAAGTTGATAAAGAAAATCCTAAAATTTCAAAATTTTCCATTTTTCAAGCTCGGTTATACGAATTATACCTTTAACCCATAGTTTGTGTCTAGCCTTAAAGACACGTGATGCTCAAAGCAGGTTGTAAGTAAAGCAGAATGCGCCTTAAGGTGCATTCTGTCTTACTTTCAGCCTGCTTTAAGCTTCCATCTGTTGGAATAAAAATCCGAAGATTTCGGAAAAATCCGAAGAAATGGCAGTCCTGACATCGGCCCTACAATCAACTCCCTCCTTTAAAAACACTCTCCGCTGTTTGCAAATGTAAGGCACGTCATAGTTTCCCTCCTAACAACAACACCCTCCAAAATACACACACAATCTGCGTTTCCCATTGGGTGTCGTTGTAGTAAAGGAGCACTGTAATACAGCGTCCCTCTCTATACAGTGGAGAATCTGTTATTCTTTCCCAATAAACGCGTTTACGCTAAAACTATTATTTGCAGTGCAAACAGTTTGGAGCCAGATCAGACGCCGGGTAACCCGGCGTCTGATCAGGCTCCAAACTGTTTGCCACCAAGATAAACAAGAATTATCAGAATTGTCAAAAAGTTGTTCTTTTCTACGTTTTAGTGCTTTGCGTTTGCGTACGTTTGCGTTTAAACGGGAAAGAATAACAGATTCTCCACTGTACAACGACATCCATTGGGAGACAGAAAATGTGTGCGTTGCTCGGAGGGAATCGTTACAGGGAGGGAAGTTTGCATACATTTGCAAACAGCTTAAATCATGATCAGACGCCGCGTAACGCGGCGTCTGATCAGGATTCAAGCTGTTTGTCACTCCTCATTAAGTTTTTGTTCTGTTAAAATGTTCATTATGTTACTTTGAGAAGAACAGTAGACGACAATTTTAAGCAGACGATATTGCAACTTTAAAACTTTATACATAATTGTCCTGTTTAGGGAACTGCAACAAGGGTCGTTGTAAGGAGGGAATCGTTGTTGGGAGGGCCGTTGAAGAGAGGGAACACTGTATATCAAATGGAAGGGCTTATTTCCTATCCTCAAATGCATCTTTTATTTTTCAATAACAACATTGGAAACTGTAGGACATCAGGAAATTTTAATTAGAACGACAGAATTTACATAATTACGTCGACACTTGGATTACCTAATTAGTTCACGCTAGAAGCTATTTTGGGAAATATACGTCACTATGACTAGTATATACAGTAAAACCCCTCTAAACCGGAACCTCTGAATACCGAAATCCTCTCTAAACCGGACAAAAGCTTTGGTCCCGTTTCCAATCCTTTTTTATTTTTACCCATTACACCATCAACACTCCTTATCACGTCTCTGATTTTTTCTTTCACTGAAGAAAATGGTTTGTACACTCTAGCAGATGATAGCTTAAAGCAGATTAAAAGTAAAGCAGAATGCGCCTTAAGGCGCATTCTGCTTTACTTTCAACCTGCTTTTAAGTGGTCAGCTACCGTCCATACTAGAAACAAGTTAAAACCCCTCTAAACCGGAAACCCCTTTAAACCGGACATTTTTGCTATCCCCACACATGTCCGGTTTAGAGGGATTTCACTGTATATATGCAAACATGTTTAATTAGTAAACATAGAAATAACACTTGCCATATCTAAACTAAGTAATAGTTAGAGTCTATTACAAAGCTTCTTAATGATTAGAGATTTCGATGCCAATACCAATTCAATGTCATTTTTCCTCGAAATTGAATTACATGTATATATGTGTGCACATTGCCACACTTGGTAGGCAAAACAAATGGATTGCGCGCTAACGCTCGGGTGACGTCAAATCCAACGCATTGGCTCGGAAAAAAATGGCGGTCTCTATGTAGATAAATAACGTGAGTGTCAAACACGCATTGAATTCTCTATGAAATTGTCATTTGTGCAGGACAAGATTGGTCTTACGGAATGTCTCCGACAATCATTAATGCATCGCTGCAGTGGTTTTGAAGGGAATGAGCGTATCTACACCTTTATAAGGGAAAATGCTTCGACATTGACAGCAATTTCTTATTCTGCTGGTACAGATATTGCTTAGAATTTGCAATAAATGCAAATGTAGACGACCCAAATTGCATGTTAATATATAAGAATAAGATATGGCATATTTTCATTACAAAGTTCCTGATCCGAGTCAAACCAATTAATTTAATACAGTCCATTCTCTTAACAAGAGTACTATACCAATGTATTGAGCGTACAGGTTGTAATCTTAAGATTGAGATTGACAGTGTTTACAATTTTTGTTTCCGGAAAGTAAAGTCTTTATCATCCCATAGTAAAGGTACTTAGATATATTCGAAAAAAGGTCAATAATTGATAGAGCTCCATCTTTCGTATAAAGTAACATTCTATTACTGAGTAAACCTTTCCATAACAGAACATGATATTGTGCTGATCATAACACAAATACATTTTAAATAGTAAAATTACAATACAGTAAAACCTCTTTATAACAGCCACTAAAACGAGGGCTCATTGATTGTATAGTACAGTGGAGAATCTGTTATTCTTTCCCGTTTAAACGCAAACGTACGCAAACGCAAAGCGCTAAAACGTAGAAAAGAACAACTTTTAAACAATTCTGATATTTCATGTTTATCTTGGTGGCAAACAGTTTGGAGCCTGAAATTGGGACGACCGGTAATTTGGGTTGAGCGATAATTTAGTACATGTGTAGAATCTGTTATTCTTTCCCAATAAACGTGTTTACTCTAAAAAAAATTATTTGCAGTGCAAACAGTTTGGAGCCAGATCAGACGCCGGGTATAACCTGGAGCGACCGTAGGGAGCGAACAGGTTATGTTGTATAATGTTCAAACAAATGTTCAGTCTGTATACTGAACAAAGGCTTCGTTACGTGACGTCTGATCAGAATTTAAACTGTTTGCAAATAACAAATATACCCAGAATAAGGCTGCACAGGGGTTTTAGTCCAAAATCATAACCTCTCATTTTCAATATACAATTTTGAAAGCTAATAAAAACTAATGTTCCAAAAAGTTCATGACTTTTTAGGCACGTGGTACAGTGGATAATCTGTTATTCTTTCCCGTTTAAACGCAAACGTACGCAAACGCAAAGCACTAAAACGTAGAAAAGAACAACTTTTGGACAATTCTGATAATTCTTGTTTATCTTGTTGGCAAACAGTTTGGAGCCTGATCAGACGCCGGGTTACCCGGCGTCTGATCTGGCTCCAAACTGTTTGCACTGCAAATAATAGTTTTAGCGTAAACGCGTTTATTGGGAAAGAATAACACATTCTCCACTGTACATGTACCAGTGTAATAAAAGGGAACTTAAGCCATTGTTGTTTCATTGGGGGAAGACGTTATTATTTCCAAATAAACGCTAAAACGTATATTTCTATTGCAACATTTTGGAGCTTGGTCAGAGGCCGGGTATCAGGCTGATCAGGCTGATCAGGCTCCAAACTGTTTGCAACTAAGATAAACATGACTTTTCAGAATTAGCAAAAAGTTTTATTTTTATAGGTTTTATTGCGATGCGTTTAAAGGGGAAACTATCGGCGCTATATGACCTATTTTGTGTCACAGTGCCGTGAACACAACCAATCATCATCAACATTAAAGGGGAAGATAGACCGTGTGCTACACTATATAATCTTTGGGATATCACGGTGTTGAAGACTAAGACGTGAAACGTCCGTTGTCAATATATTGGATACAGATCAGTTCCCGGGTAGCCCTGGGTCTGTTCAGACTCTAAACTGTTTGTTTTACATTGTACTTTTATTCAAAATAAAAATGAATTTTGAAGAGAACAGGGGAGGGCCGTAATAGGGGAGGGCCGTAACTAATGTTGGTAGCAATTGTGCCCCATCCGTTTCCATGGAATTCGAAATCTAATATGGTTAACTAAACGAAGTGTCGACATATTCAAGAAACTGCTCTTTTGGGTATAACTTCAGTAAGTTTTGTTCACTTGCCTTTAAACTGGAAATAAAGCGTATAATCCACTTTATCATTGTCCAGTAGAACAGTTTATCTCATGGCGTGGGTGTTTTGCCGCCTATGTTCTGGTATAGTGAACACAATGTTGTTCTTTTCCAAATAACGCGTTTACACTAAAACGTTGAATTCCATTGCAAACCGTTTAGAGCCTGATCAGACGCCGGGTTAACCGGCGTCTGATCAGGCTCTAAACGGTTTGCCACTCAGATAAATACTACTGGTCAGAATTGTCTAAATGGTTGTTATTTTCTATATTTTAGTACATTCCGTTTGCGTTTCGTTTATGTTTAAACGGGAAAGATTTTAAAACATCTTCTCTCCTGTATGTCCTTAGAAGATTTTATGTCATGGCGTGGGTGTGTTTTGTCAATTGTGTACGGGTAATGAAAGCGGTCTCCTAACTCTATGACACTAAAGTCTGACGTAAAAAGCAGTAACAATACTTTAATTAACTGAGGACTCTATGTCGTCAGTTCTTTTGTACTTAAGAAAGTGTGACCAAAGTGCATTCAACACGTTTTAGTTGGTGTTACAGTGGAGAATCTGTTATTCTTTCCCGTTTAAACGCAAACGTACGCAAACGCAAAGCACTAAAACGTAGAAAAGAACAACTTTTGGACAATTCTGATAATTCTTGATTATCTTGGTGGCAAACAGTTTGGAGCCTGATCAGACGCCGGGTAACCCGGCGTCTGATCTGGCTCCAAACTGTTTGCACTGCAAATAATAGTTTTAGCGTAAACGCGTTTATTGGGAAAGAATAACAGATTCTCCACTGTAATGCTAAGGTATATAGTCCGTCATAAGCTTTTTTAGATGCGTCATCAAATTGTTATCCGAGTTGATTCAATCATGGTCAGCATGAACACTTACCAGGCCCAAGGTTATATAGAGTTTGAGTAAAGTCTGGGATAGTTCTCAAGCATTTGATTGGTCAGATTAGAGTGTTTGCTAGCATAAGCTCAAATCTGACCTATTAATTGATTGAGAACGATCTCAGACTCAACTCAAACTTATTTTAGCATTGTATCCCGTTCTTACATGTACTATAGATGTGATTTCTCAGGTAAAGTACAGAGATCATACGTAGATATGGTGCCTTAGTATTTGTTTTTATTTTAACCATACGCCTAACTCTTTACCACATAGTCTCTTTTTAGTATTGAATGCAGAGGGTTGCTCAACCCATTACCTGATAGCCTGGTTCTAATTTTGAAGACAGGTGACCTATTAAAGCAGGTTAAAAGTAAAGAAGAATGCGCCCTAAGGCGCATCTGCTTTACTTTCAGCCTGATTTAAGCTACCATCCGCTGGAATACGTCGTATACAGACATATTTCTCATGCTTCATATTTACTTATGTATGACTGTATAAATTGGAACTATATTCTTTAATGGAGGAATAAATTAGAGGCGTAAAAGGCCGTATTGATAGGGTAATGTGTTAAAAGCAGGTTGAAAGTAAAGCCGAATGTGCCTTAAGGCGCATTCTGCTTTACTTTTCAGCCTGCACTTTAAGCTACCATTTGCTAGGATATACAAAATATGTTTTGCGGTTCATGTTAACTTTATGACTGTGTACTTTGGAACTGTTTTCTTCGGCGGAGGAACAAATTAAATGCGCTACATTGGAGAAAACGTTATTCTTTTACCAATAAATGCGTTTACACTAAAACTATTATTTCCATTGCAAACAGTTTGGAGCCAGATCAGACGCCGGGTTATCTGATCAGGCTCCAAACTGTTTGACACTCAGATAAAAATAGATAGTGAAAAATGTCTAAAAGTTGTTATTTTCTACATTTTAGTGTTTTGCGTTTGCGTTTCGTTTGCGTTTAAACGGGAAAGAATAACATTTTCTCCACTGTAAAAGGCGCTCCTATTGGGGAAATAATTAAAACGCATTTGTAAACAGCATCGGTCCTGAGCAGCGTCTGGTCAGGATCCACGCTGTTTGACACTCGTTTTGAAACTTCTTCAGTCATACTGCCTCATTTCTGAACTTTGAAACAATATTGCAAACATCAAACTTGAAGCAGACGACAATGAAACGTTGAAGGGGTGAAACTGCCACGACAATATTGGCATTGAAACGGTTCAGGTGGTCTCACTCACTAATCGGGTGTTTATCCAATCCGCTTTTTATGTAACCGTTGTCCGTTTAGTTTGTAAAACAATTCAAACAAGTATTATTCTAACACACTTCGCGCACGCCCCTATATAAACAAAGAAGGAACGTATCAGTGTTTGAATTCTCAATAAAACACTCACGCGCTAAAACGTTCTAAAGTGACGTCATATGGCTTCGAAAATGTGTACGCCAAGAAATGTAGCGCCGTTGTTTTGGAGCAAATTAAGGTTAAATTGTGTGTTAAAATCGAAATAGTAAATCAATACCAGTGTTTTGTCGAACAATCGAAAACGGGTAGCCGTTTAGAAGCTTGTAATTGAACCACTCGGCCTGAAGGCCTCGTGATTTAATTACTACGCATCTCAACTCCTACCAGTGTTCGATTGCACGATAAAACACTGGTATGAATTTATTATTTCTTAAATCATCTACATTTAGTGCATTGCGTTTCTGTTTCGTTTGTATTGAACAAAACGTCATTTACCAAATGTGTACATGTGAAGAATACACTTTTCCTATGGAGACTATGGTATTTTCCGATAATTTTCTGTCGTTTATTTCGCTTGAACGCCAAAAAATTGAGTTCATTTCTTAAATACAAGCTGTGTGTAAATCGTCACTATCAAAATATCTACTAATATGTAACTTTAAGAAAAAACAGCCGATAATAATTTTAAGAAGACGTAACGATAATGCAGCAGTAAAAGCGTTAGACATAATTGTCTTGTTTATGGAATTGACACAAGGGTGTTGTAAGAAGGGAGTCGTTGTGTTTATCGTTGACCGTTGTAGGGAGGGAACACTGTATCACGAAATTGCTCTCTGTACATACAGTGGAGAAAACGTAATTCTTTCCCAATAAACGCGTTAAGACTAAAATTAATATATTTCCATTGCAAACTGTTTGGAGCCAGATCAGACTCCAAACTGTTTGATACTCAGATAAAAATAGATAGTGAAAAATGTCTAAAAGTTGTAATTTTCTACATTTTAGTGTTTTGCATTTGCATTTCGTTTACGTTTAAACGGGAAAGAATAACGTTTTCTCCACTGTACACAAATAATAAAATTAACTTTATTCTAATAATATCCAAAAACAAAATTGAGAAGAAATTAAAGACAAAGATTTTGGAAAAATCCGTAGAAATGTCATATGACTTATGTTTCATTCTCCATGAAAAAATGTTTTATGTTTCAAATCATATATGGTTCGTGATTGTTCAAAAGCTTATAAATATTATTTTGTTAATCAAAATGTCATGTGCGTTTTGCCAACATTCATAATGACTATCTTTTTATTTCATCTGTAACGGTTTTGTTAATCCTGTTTCCTTTGATCTAATCAAAGGAGTGTGTGTTTCATATAGCTTTTCTTTAATCATTGCGCAATAATGCCGATTTATGACTTTGATTTTCTTAATACTTGCTTTACAGCTGTTATTTTAGTTTCTGATTAGAATAGGTATTAGTGTTTTCTTCTGACCTTTCAGAGTTATTTTTAGATTGGAACATTCTAAAACTTTAAAAGGTATGAGTTTTCTCTACATCCAGTTAGAGATACAGATAGCTGTATTTTTGTGCGTAGTGTACATAGACTTCGAGCTACTGAAGACCCCCCTCCCCCATGTGGGGACTTTTGACCACCATACTTTTCTGAAACCTCATGGTCTTCTGAGTACATTCTGATTTTCTGCCCTTTGTACGTTGGGGCTTTACCCGATCAGAGCAAATTGAAATTACCTCCCCTTTATGAAAATTAAATTCTGATAGATTATGTATTGATGACTTCTTTTAGTTGCAAAATAGCTGGTCTTCACAAATATCACCATTGTTTTTATCGATAGACACTATTCATCACAAGAATCGATCTAAACTAGTGTTTTCCATACTTTTTTACTGAATTATCACCCCTTGAAAATATCAAATACCATAAACATTAGCTAATTCATAGTTTTATTACATTTAAAGCTTATTTGAAAACCTAGTTTTTCTTTAAATTATGATAAAATATTCAACTGGGTATAGTGAGGGTGTTTTCTAGCATACATTAAATATATTTTCGCGGAAAATATCGTCTTAAATTATGAAATAACAAAAATACAGACAAAGACTTGCATACTGTGAATAACAGTAAGAAATAAAATGAGGATAATTAGGCAGTCATGGATCACGGAAACTGATTACCATAGAACATCATGATGATGGGGGTGTGCACAAGTTATTAGGGTCTAACGATTCTAATTTGGGTCTACCGATATACAGAGTTATCCCAATTTCTGTCATGAGTGAACTCCCCTGATAACTGTTGAGTAGCTTTCGGTTTAAGATCACGCAATATTGACTGTGTAACGACATAGAAATGAATATTGAAGTCGGTTTAAAATACTGTTGCACAGTAAAATGTCCACCTCTGGCATTGCATTTACCTATCTTTAAACTAAAACTGAAAAAAATACTGATTTAATTCACACTTGAGCAATGTGATGTTTTATACTTTAAACGTAAAACGTACTTTCAGATACAGTTGAATTTATTCTAGTTACCATTTCCAAAGGGATTGTGAGCGTAATAAAGATGAAAAGAAAGGGAATACTAAAGTTGCATGTGGATTCTTCTTTTCTTTCTGCTTTACTTATGTCCTAAATAAAGCAGTCAATGTCTTAAGCGATCTATTTTAGTGACTGCTTAACGCTTTGCCTGCTGATTGCGACTAGATGGGAGCCGCGTAACACGGCGTCTGATCTGGATCCAGACTGTTTGACACTCATCTTTATGTTTATGTACTTAAAAATGTACAAACCAAAATTTCACAACTTTTGCAGACCACACTTTCGAAGCAAACGATATCACCGCAAGATAAGAGCCAATATGGGTTATATTGTAATATTATATTTCTTTAATTCTAGTACATTACACAACTGTTCATTGTGTAAGGCGATTTAAAAATGATGTGAAGTTGGCTACTTTTACTTAATATTATTATATTAATGAATTAAATGAAAATAATGGATGTTCACTTAAGAATAAAATGATCAAGTAAATAGTGTGCTAAATGACAAACTATGTATCTGGATCAAATCCGTTTGTAACTTAGATTTGATTAAAAAGTTTTCCATTTTTTGTGTATTAGAAACAAAACTTGATAAGTCCGATATCATGTACTGTCCGAACTATACATACTTCTCTAAGCCTAGGGCTGACAAATATAAGCGCAAATCTGGCGGAATAGGGTTTTTTGTTCACGATAGCCTAAAAAAGAGTGTAGAAGTTCTTGAATCAGATTGTGAATATGTATATTGGTTAAAGATCTCAGATCGTCATCAATACAATATAGTAATAGGGGGCTTGTACCTCCCACCTGAACAGTCACGATTTTTTAACGAAGATGAAGTGTTTTTGCTAGAAGCTGACATTACTACTAAATGTGCACAGTTTGATTGTGTCCTGATAACAGGCGATGCTAACGCCCATACAGCCTCCCTACCTGACTATGTCGTATTAGATGACTTTTTGGCTAGACAAGTAGGCATTGATGAAGAACTATTAGATTCGTGTAATGTTATCAGTAAACTAACTGATATGAATATTCCAATTAAACGTTCCTCTATGTGTAAAAAAACTAACAAATCAGGTACTAGACTGCTTGAAATATGTAAATTTAATGGCCTTTTTATCCTCAATGGAAGATTCGGGGCAGACCGTGAAACAGGAAGCTTTACCTTTAGAAATACTTCTGTAATTGACTATTCTTTAGCATCTGCGAGTTTAATTCCATATTTAAACAATTTTGAAATCACAGAATTAGATCCATTATTTTCCGATGGACACTCATTATTGTCAGTAGATTTAGATGTAAACTTTCCTGTACAGTCTGTAGATAAGACCCCATTGAATCGTTATAAAACATGGATACCGGAAAAAAGTGTCGATTTTGCAGAAAATATTGATCAATTGAAGCTCAAGTCAATTAGCGATAAGTTAAATCAGCGACCGTCTTCAGAGTACAAAAAGCATATAAATTCTTTGAGCGACGACATTTCACAACTGTTTGCAAACGCCGCACACACAACATTTCCTCTAAGAAGTGATTTTAAATCAAAATCTCATAATTCGACTAAAAGAACATTTACCTGTAAGCAAGCCTGGTTTGGTCCTCAATGTCGCCGTGCTCGGAATGCTTATAATTCTGCCCGTAAATATTATCAGTTAAATAGGTCAGAGATTAACAAAGCACGCCTAAATACTGCGAGTCGCCACTACAAACAGACCATGAATACATTCATTCGGAAACATAACTATAGCGCGGAAAAAAAGCTACGCACCATGTCAGTTGTCAATCCAAAGCAGTACTGGAAGATATTAAAAAGTTTAAATAATACAAAATCGAACATCTCTCCAAATGTAGACCAGTTTTTTGAACATTTTAGCAACGCGAGTTCTTCTAGCGTATCTGATTCATGCATACCTGAAATGGATGACTCATATATTCCACAAATTTATAGTATTGATGCTTTAAATAGACCGATTAATAAATCTGAAATCGATAAAATGATCTCAAAAAGCAAAAATGGCAAATCGCCCTCTCCCCAAGATGATATTTCCAATGAATATATTAAATCTACGAAATCATTAATGACTCAAATATACTGTGATTACTTCAATTTAATATTAGACACAGGTATTCTACCTGATGCATGGCTAATTGGAACTATTAAACCAATTTACAAAAATAAAGGGTCAAGAACCGACCCAGGCAATTTTAGGCCAATCACTATTTTGAGCTGCCTTGGGAAAATATTTACGGGTATTCTTAATGAAAGAATTAATAACTTCTTAAATGACAATAATTTGTTAATGGAAAATCAAGCCGGATTTAGAAATAGCTATTCAACAAACGATCATATATTTGCACTTAACTTCTTAATACAACAGTTAAAATTACAGAAAAAGAAATTATTTTGCTCATTTATTGATTTTTCTTCTGCCTTTGACTCCATATGGAGATCAATTCAATTCAATTCAATTCAAATTTTATTGGCATTAAACATGTACAATGTTCATAGCCATATAGCATATAAACATTCTAAAGTATTAGATCAGGAAACTATAATTACATAAGCAAGAGAAAAGTATGAAAATATATAAGATTTTTGAAATTTTGAATTTTATGGTATACAGTATAAGATAATAATTCCAAATGAAAATGAAGTCAATCAGCTGAGTCATAATAACTACTAGTCAATATACAAAAGTAAATATTTAGAAAAGTATATTGTAAAAGGAGTAAAAGGAGTAAACCCAGATCAGATGGCTTATTCCAAATCCCTCTGATCTGGATAAGCACCTTTTGCAAACTATAACTTGCTTGTTCTAGTATATAAGTATAGACATACATGTATTTATAAATATTCAACCGAGGTAATGTAAACGTGGGTATTAGCAACATACATGTGTAAAACAATATTAACCACTTCACTGCCTTACCCCAGGTTGTGGGCCAACATTTTTCAGATGGGGATAAGAGGGAAAGTTCTAAGCGTTATCAAAAATATGTACTCCGATATTAAATCTTGCGTATCTATAAACGGAGAAACATCAAGTATGTTCACCAGCTTACATGGGGTCCGTCAAGGGGAAAATTTAAGCCCTATTTTATTCTCCATGTACATGAATGATCTTGAAAGCTTTCTAAAAAAATCAACAACTGGTATTAACTTTAATATCGATATTAATGACACTATTCATTTCTTGCAATTACTTGTACTCTTATATGCTGATGATACCATAATATTTGGACAAAATCAAGAGGAGTTTCAAACAAGCCTCAATAAATTTTACGATTATTGCCAGACATGGAAACTGAATATTAACTTTTCAAAAACAAAAATTATAGTATTTGGATCTAGAGTTTTGAAAAACTATCACTTCACTATTGGTAATCAAAGTATCGAATTGGTTAAAGAGTATAAATATCTAGGAGTTTATTTTACAGCATCCGGTAGTTTCCTGAAACACCGCACCTTTATCATATCCCAAGCAAACAGAGCAATGTTTCAACTATTTGCAAGAATAAATAACCTTAACTTACCTGTTGACCTACAAATAAAATTATTCGACAATACCATTCTTCCAATATTAACGTATGGTTGCGAGATATGGGGGTATGAAAATTTAGATTTACTTGAACAATTTCACTGTAATTTTTTAAGACGCATCACTAAAACTAGAAAATCAACACCCAGATATATGTTGTATGCAGAGCTATCTCGTTTCCCAATCGAAATCATTGTTAAAACACGCATGATAAAGTTTTGGAATACCACTCTGCTTTCTAAACAGACTAAAATATCGCATCTTTTATACAGGTACATGTTTTCAAGCAACCATAATTTCAAATGGACAAATCATATTAAAAGCATTCTTGACACAACAGGCTACTCAGATATTTGGCTAAACCAAATGAATATACAAAGTAAGAGTATACATGTTCTAGTAAAACAAAGACTTATTGAACACTTCCACCAAAATTGGAACGCTCAACTTAATTCATCTTCTAAAGGCATAAACTACTCAATCATTAAAGATAACACAAACTTTGAGCCATACTTAAAATGCCTCCCACAGTCATTAAGGTTACCATTATTGCACTTTAGAAAAGGTAACCACCGTTTTCCAATTGAAACAGGTCGTTGGAGACAATCATTTGTTGAACATCCTCTGAGAAAATGTAATGTTTGTAATTTAAACGATATTGGCGACGAACTACACTACTTATTAATATGCCCTAGTTTCCAATCAAAACGTTCTAAATTGATTCCAACCAAATACTATGTAAATCCAAATATAATTAAATTTAAAGCATTGCTTAACACGTCGGACGAAGAGTTATTGTTGAACTTAGCAAAATTTGTAAAGTTTGTCATGAAACAATTTACAAGATAGACTAATAACACACAATTTTTATGTAATAAACCATACTATATCTAGAAGGATTACTTCACCAGTAGTGTGCACGCACTAACAATAGTAATGACTTCTTACAGTCGAACTTGGATATCTAGAAATCGCTTAACTCGAGAATTTTTGTATTTCCACAGTTGAATCTTATTATCTCGACATCGCTTGGGTCGAGCATGTCCTTATTTCGAAGCTAATACGTGACTTAGTCAATGTGTTGGCTCTGAAATACGGACATGATCGGCTTAGGCGAGCTCGGGATATCGAAGTTAGACGGCGCCTTCAAATATCGGACTAGCACTCCGTAAATAGTCTGCATTCCCGGACTGTAGCTATGCAGTCTAATGCAGAGCGTATTTTTTTACGAACGCTATACTATAGGAATGTTTGTCTAGTATATGCCGTTCTCAAGGTCGCACGTGCTTCACGGAAGAAATAGGCACATGTGTCAACCACTACCTGTCAATCAGCGATATATCTATAGTCATTTTCTTTGCTGAATCTGGGCGAATACTTTGAATATACATGTATTTAAAGTCTGTTCCAGATATCATTTAACCCATTTGCGGCCTGTGGATTCTTCCATGTTTATATATTGGATTAGTCCATTTTCTTATCAAAGTGATTCCCGGTCAGAATTTTCATCTTCATTTTGTTTCATATTGAAACTCCTGCCAACAAAGAGAGTAGACTCTATTCAGACGCCGCATAATGCGGCGTCCGATCAGAGTCTACAGTGTTTGCATATGTCCCATATATGGGATCGTGGGCACAAATGGGTTAAACATAGCATCGCTACGCATTGTACATTTGTATTTCTTATATTTTCATAAACTGTAATGCTTTTACTCTTGTCATGCCAATCGCGACTCGGCTAATTGGTGAATACCGTTTTGACCCAGATAGGACGGCGAGTAGCTCGGCGTCTGATCTGGATCCAAACTGCCTCACACAAATTTTAGATTTGTTCTATAAAGAAAAGCAACAAAAATAATTTGATTCGTATGCAGAATACCTGTATGCAGACGCTAATCCAGGATGACAAGTGACAACAAATAATGTACATGTTGTAAAACTAAATGCTTGAATGTAAACGTATATATGAAGTGCTATTGATTATGTAGTTTTCCTACTTAATTATGTGTCTGGTTGCTACCATATATCTGTCAGGGAAACCAAACTTTCGAAATTGCAAAAAATCATTTATTCGAAATGTTTAAGTCTACCACCTTCCCCCACACTGAAAGTTATTATAACCCATAAGAGCTAGTCTGACCCATAGAGGTCCGGAGTTTGACTCTTGCCAAACTCCTGGTCCCTATGGTTTGACCATTCAGTGCATTTTCAATAACCATGTTACCACTGCCATATTGAATATATTGTATTTTGATCACATGCTGTTACACTCTGTTGTAAACTGTGACTAATAAAAGATATGTTCTGTTCTGTTCTGTTCTGCAAGGAGGCATTCACCTTGAGACCAAGCTGTCAGTGTACCGAGAGCAGTGGTTCTAACCACCTTGCTGTATGCCAGTGAAACATGGACAGTTTATGCGTGTTATGCCAGACAACTCAACCACTTCCACGGAAGCACTCTTCGCAAGCTTCTTGGTATTATATGGCAAGACAAGGTTCCTGACACTGAAGTTCTCAAAAGAGCAAAACTCCCAACTGTACATATGCTCCTTCAACAGTCACAGATGCGCTGGACAGGCCCCGAGGTTATAAAACTTTAAATGAACTCTGTGCTCAAAACTCAGATTTTGTCTTAGCTCATAACACTTCAGCAAACATTTTATAAATAACAAGTATTTACATACCATGATTCTATAGTAAAAATATATCTAAATTAGGTTACTTAAATCAGCTCAAGTATGTTTTGTAAAAACTAGAGCATGTAATCAAAACTGAGTTTTGAGCACAGAGTTCATTTAAAGTTTTATAACCTTGGGGCCAGGTAACGTGTGTCGCATGTCAGATGAGCGACTCCCAAAGCAGCTCTTATACGGAGGGCTCTCCACTGGTAAAAGGAAAGTTGGCAGCCAGAAAATAACGGTTCAAAGACTGCATGAAGGCTTCGCTTCGCAAGATGGACCTTCACACAGACACTTGGGAAGACCTGGCTCAGAACCGCCCTGCATGGAGATCAGCTGTGAGGAAAGGCTTGGTTGAAGCAGAGACAAGTAGGTTAGAGCATGCCAGGAAGAAACGTATGGACCGGAAGGCTCGAGAAGCCAGTACCTGAACAACACCATCCGACAACGTGTGTATCTACTGTGGACGTACCTTTGGTGACAGGATAGGCCTTATTAGCCACATACGCAATCATCCCAGAAACTCAACAACTTGAAGGTGCGGTCATGTTCGCATGGCGATGGACGAACAGCACAGGTCTGCCATATCACATTACAAAGGAACGTGACATTACGTAACCCAACACAGCAGTCCTACATAGCAAGACACAAGCGCCATTAACACTCCGAGCATGAGTTGAGCCCCGTTCTCACTGTCCCAGATTTGATGATCGGAGAGTCCCGGTTTAGCAAACCGGCAGTCGCCGGGAGTCACCAGGAGTTCAACCTTGGCGACGCCCAGGACGATCTGGGATCGACCGTGTTCATCTGGCTGCCACCGGCTAACAGCCCCGGATGCTTTAAAATGTTTAATACAACCGGGGGTCACCGGGAGTCACCAGAACCGGCTTATTCCTTTGAACACCGGTGCAACGCAGGGAAATGCCGGAGCAACGCCATTACCGGCACATCCGTGGCAGGTCCGTGAACAACCAAGGTGTTAGAGGCATAGAAATGGATTTTATTTTTAACAAAAATGCAATTTTCTGCATTTCATTTTTAGAGTTTGCATTTCGTCAGCGTTTAAATAGGAAATAATATCATCTTCTCTATTGTATAGAGTAAATATAATACATAAAACGAAGTTACTCTTTCTAAATAAATGGCTTCATGCTTAAATTTTTATGTACACTTCAAACAGTATGGAGCCAGATCAGACGCCAGGCAAACTGTTTGCCACTCAAATTAAAATGAAGTTTGAACATTCTACAACATTATAGTGTTCTACCTTATTGTATTACGTTTGCATTTCATCTCATTTACCCTGAGAGACAAAAGAGAACTGATGCTTATTCATGTTCGCCCCGGTTTAAGACCTTTCCGGCGAACACCGGGTAACGTCGGCACGTCACCTTTGAACAACCGGGGTATGACGGGACGCCACCAGTGGTCACCGGGATACCACCAGCGATGACCGGGTAACACCGTGTTATACCGGGATTAACCGGGAACAGGCCGGCTCTACACCGTAATTACACCGGGCCAAACTGGGAACTAACCGGGATAGTCAGGGGAGATCCGGCTTCATAGCCGGTTGTCCACCGGGGGAGACACCGGGAATATGAGAACGCAATATATTTTTTTTATGAAAAACGTCCCAGTTCACCCCGGTTCACCGGCTATCTTTTACCGGGACCTACACCGTGACAGTGAGAACGGTGCTTAACTTCTTTTACAAGCCGATTAATGATGAAATGCATATCTGGGTACTGTTATCCACATGATAGATCTACTGCTGTAATGAAAACACAAATCTACTTGCGTTACTTGAACATGAGTTTTTGACTACTGTACCCGCATTATGTTTTTGATACAGATCACAATAATAAATAAATAAATAAATTAAGATAAAAAAGTTAAAGCACCTGGTTTGGTTGATGACTTTTGATTAACGCTTTCAACACTGAACACCAGTAATGATGACTATTGCAAACAATTTTATCCAGATCATGCTGTACAGAAATTGGATTCATAGAATCCATCTCTTCGCATAAGGACATAAGGATGCTTCTACACTGTCTTAAGAATTCTGAATGCATGCAGACGATGGTGTGAAGCAAAGGTAACTTAATAAAGCAGGCTGAAAGGTCCTAAAGCAAGGTTAAGATTTACTTTCATTAATTTTTCACTGATGCCTATGGGGAAGAAGGTTTGATATGTAAAGTAGACTGAGACAATAAAGAGAATGAGAGGAAGAGAGAGTGAGAGAGAGATAAATAGAGAGAGAGACACAGAGAGGGGGGAGATAGAGAGGAGACATGTGCAGAGAGAGAATTATGAGATCCTGCAAGATTAAATGGTGGAACTAGAAATCACGTTGATTGACGAAATATTTGACGATGTTAACGATGATAACGATCATAACCCAACTTAAAAAGTTCTGTTTGCTATTGAATCGATATGAGCATGTACATTTAGATCCCTTTTTGGGAAACTTGGTGATGATCATTTGAAGGATTATTGCTGTACACAATGCTCAAATTGACCAAGTAGGATAATGTGTATTCATCTTTTGAAAAAAAGAGAAAGCGGAAATGAAGAACAGGGCATGGGAAATGACTCGTCACCTCAGTGCAATACAATCGTAACTCAATACGAATTTATATATTGAGTTACGTTTGTATTGGGCTGAGACAACGAGTACTATCCGATAACTGAAATGAGTTTTTCAAGGCAAGGTTGTTTTACACCACTTAGGTTAAAATCCCATGGAAGCAAATCTTGTTTGCTAGTATGTAGTATCTAAATCATTACCAAAACACGCTTTTCAATCTAATGTGTTTCTTGTTTTGCCCGAAATGGAGGCAATTACCTTACTCACATGAAAACATTTTAAAAGAAACGATCAACTTGAGTGCTTTTCACTTGGTAATGTTGTAAAATAACATGTAATTGGCAACAAAAGGCCTATGTTAATATGCAACTAACAATATACATGTACATATATATCATAAAACTGCTTTTTTACCCTAAATCAAGGGCAGACAATTCAAACAAACTTTTAGTTGCAAACATTATCCTATTCTATCAATTATGTATAAATCCAGAATTTCTAGTTAAGATTTATTAATTGAAGTGTCCTTTTCTGCCCCCAAAAATGTTCGACATAGTAACAATATGACAGAAATTAAAAAAGGGAGGTAATTTTTTTTTTTAATTTCACTCAAAGACTGTGCTTTTATAAGCCAAGGGTTATATATTTAGTTTGTGAATATATAAGGCTTTCATGTTAAGAATATTTCATGACTAGAACGTGTTTCTATGATGTATATATTCAACATTTATAAAGGGAAAAACTGATTTGTTTTGTATTAAAATTGCATTTTGTACTTTAAAGGGGAGATAACTTGACTAAATGATGAGTTATGTCCAGTTTTTTTGCATTTTTACTTTCAGTTGGATAATGTCACATAAATGAATCACTTTGTGTTAGATATGTAAGTTTATAAAAAAAACATATATTAGTGCAACAACTACACATAAAATTACGTATTTCTCGATTTATGCAAGGGGAGGTAATCTTCAAAGTCAGATTTCTGACCAAAGCCCCAACGCTCAAAGTGCAGAAAATAGGATCTGAACCTACAGACCCTGCACTTTCAGAAAAACATAGTGACCAAAAGTCCCCCTATGGGGGGAGGGTTCACATTATTGGCCAGTAGCCTAACAGTAGAGGATACATTATTCTTTTCCGTTTAAGGTAATACATGTAGTACAGTGCAAATCAAGATGGCCACCAAAACAAGTAGTGGCGGTACATTTATGGCGAAAACAGCAAAGATATTACTCAACCCCTAAAAATGTCACTCTATGCAACTGAAAATTATATCCCTCTTTTCATTTGCATTTATAGAAAATAATAAAAACGTTTTTATAGGGAAAAGAAATTGCCTCCAAATTTACCAAACTTTGGGCAATTCCACCAACATCTGCGGCTAACTAATTCCAAAACTATCTATGATATCGTAATTTTCAAACTGTTCCCGAGGTGCAAGGAATCGTTATTTTCTCTTTAGAATGTCCATTTGAACGCTATATAGTGTGACATTATACCCATTTTCACCAAGCATTTCGTTTCTCTATATTGGCTACCACATGTAATTGAAATAAGTACTTTATAAAAGTATGGTGGTCAAACATTGTCAAAGTAAAAACATCAAATGAGTGCTACATAACAACAGCATGCTAGTACCTGTATTAGCCATTGTGGATTCCAAATGTAACTAGAGCACTGACCAAGTCAGAAAGGATCCCACAAAAGGAGGAGTAAGACACAACCAGAAAACTGCTCAAGTTCAACACATATTATCAACAAGGCCAAAAGTTACAGTTAAATGAAAATCATTCAAGGGGTAAAGAAGATATGGCGTGGTCATTCGTGACCTTCTTACCAGCATTGCAAATACTGAACTACTGCAAACACTGTCCGAAAATCTGGCTAACTCATATGAAAATTGTTTCAGTAACAGAGAAAACAGGGCTAAAATGGTTTTGTTCTTTTCATATCAACATGTTCAGAAAGTTTTTACAATTCAGCTATAAACTGCTTGAGTCCCAAATAAGACAATGCTAAAATTGACAAATTATAGTTGTTCAATGGTAATGATACTTGGATGAAAAGTATAAGAGTTAGTTAGCGGACAAGGTTAAATATCACGAACAATTACTGACCAAGCTACATCACTATGACATAAGAGGACCAGTCTCTCAGGTCTCTGGCAGTAGCTGCAAATATTTACATGTCCTCCACAATCCCAGTTCCATCAAATGTCCTCGGCCCATTACTATTCCTCATTTACATTAACGATCTTCGCGGGTATGTAAGTCAATTCAAAGTACACCTATTCGTTGATGACACAACTATATACCTGTCTTTTTCCATGGTCGATACTGATCATATATGTATGTATTAGCATATATTTTAAGTAATTAAGTCATACCTTTCGCGATTTCGCAGTAATAGATCTACATTTCATTATTTCATATTATATTTATAGTTATTTTATAATATAATTTAAAAACAAATACAACTAGAACACGCACAAATATCCCAATGACAAACAAGTGCCACTAATTCGACATATAACTTGACAGACCCATACGTATACTATACACATACATGTACATGTACCTTGGTTGACGTTTCTACAGTTCGCGAATTCTCCCGGTCATGGCTGTAGAGCTTTTTCTATTTTTCAAGCAGTTCGTCGTATGAAGCCTGATAAGTTATCAAGTTCTGACACAGGCCAGTAACACTAGACTCGTACGATCATTTTTTATGGCATAATTATAGAGTAACAGGCCAACTTCTGGTTTAGTATGCATGAAAACTGCAGAGTAACTTTTCGATAACACTTGTTATGAGTATTAATTAGATTTTCATTTACCTATGTCTGATGGTTGTAGATCTAAATGTTTGCTGTTTAGCATAACTGAATATTGATAGCTTCACGCCGTCGTTAAATTTTATTAAGCAGCTACAAGAAGTTTTGATAATGATCACATATATATATATAATCAAAATTGTATGCTGGGTAATATTTGGCGGCCATTTCAAAATGTCGTCTGCAGCTAGTATAACTCAAATTTTTGCAAAAGATTTTAGCAGCTTCTGATAGAATATTGACTTTGCTGCAAACAGTTTTGATCTCAGATCTGAGATCAAAACTGTTTGTCTAGAGGTACACATAAAAGTGTATCCCGCATGAAATGGGTTAAACAGGAAATAATATCTCGTATCTGTGCGAATTAAAAATGGAGGTCCGCATCCCTCACCCTGGACAATCCTAAAAGGCGGAGCTGAAAGAAATAGAAAATTCTGTAGATTATAAATATTCCTGGTTTCGCGGCGTCTAAGCATGATTCAAACTGTTTGACCCTCGTATTAAAATCTTTGAGGCTAATTTGACTTCGAAATAATTTATTTACAATAGCAGACGACAGATGTAAAGTATAATTATAGTGAAGAAGACGTTATTATTTCCCTAAACATGCGTTTACGAAAATAAACTATACTTTCCATTGTAAAAAGTGTGTAGTCAGAAAGACGCTGGATAACCAAACGTCTAATCAGGGACAAAACAATTTGTCACTCAGCTTAACATGAATAGTCAGAATTGTCGAAAATGTGTCTTTTTTAACTTTTATTGCGAAGCGTTTTCTTTCCGTTTGCGTTCCGTTTGCGATGTTAACCCTGTACCTGATAGTCTATTTCTATATATCATTTAATATTGGTGACCTCTTAAAGCAGGTTGAAAGTAAAGCAGCATACGCCTTAAGGCACATTCTGCTTTACTCTCAGCCTGCTTTAAGCTATCATGTGCAATAATATAAACCATATTCACTTTTATAGATATTCATGAGTGATTAAATTGGAACTATTGTCTTCAGCGGAGGAATAAATCATATTCGTTAAAAGGACCTTCTATTGGGGGAAACAGTTACAGTGGGGAATCTGTTATTCTTTCCCAATAAACGCGTTTACGCTAAAACTATTATTTGCAGTGCAAACAGTTTGGAGCCAGATCAGACGCCGGGTAACCCGGCGTCTGATCAGGCTCCAAACTGTTTGCCACCAAGATAAACAAGAATTATCAGAATTGTCCAAAAGTTGTTCTTTTGTACGTTTTAGCGCTTTGCGTTTGCGTACGCTTGCGTTTAAACGGGAAAGAATAACAGATTCTCCACTGTAACAACTTCTTTACTGTTTGTGACTGTAGCAGCCAAAGGGTTACGGTTACTACAGTGCTCCCTGTCTGCAAAAACTCCCAATAGGAAACACATACAAAAGCCACGTTTTAACTTTGAAACACGGGTATGTTTGACTTAACCGAGCATAAAGTAATGTAATCCATGTATCGAGCTATATGATAATTCGAGCTTAGCGAGTTCGAGATATCGAAGTTCGACTGTACAGTACTGAACCTTATTAAATTAACAATTTTTGCGATTCGCTTGCAATTCGCTTGCAATTCGATGGCAATTCGCTTGCGATTCAAAATACTAACTTTTCCCTCATGTAAGTTTTCTTGAATGGTTTATCTCACAAATGTTCGCAAATATGTCTACGTTAATGTTTTTGATTCCATTTTTGTCAAAACCGCTTCGGAAAATTCGCGTAAAAGTATTCAAACGTAGGATTTGTTTTTGAAGCGCCCGATTCGATGGAAATTCGATGGCAATTCGCTTGCGATTATCAATTTAATTTAATAATGTTCAGTACTGTAATATAGTGTGTGTGCTGTTCGAGGGAGTCATTATAGGAAGGGACAATAAAGACTTGGTTTACATTTGTATACAGCTTGATTCAAGATCATACGCCGCGTTACGCTGTTTATCACTCGTAAATATATTTATACTATGAAAATGTCCACTCATATGTAACTTTAAGAAAAGCAGCAGAAGAAAACTTTAAGCAGACGGTATTGCAGCCATGAAAAGGTTAGACATTAATGTCTAATTTGGGGAACATCGACAAGGCTCTTTGTAAGAAGGGAGTCGTTGTGGAGAGGGCAATTGTAAGGAGGGGGTACTGTATTACAACACTTAAACAGGCTAAATTAAAAAAAAATTTACAATGTATCGAAGCGGCTTGCGTTAAATAGATTACAGCTTATTACAGCGCTCCCTCTCTACAACGACACATAATGGGAGACAACAAATATGTGCCTTGTTCGGAGGGAGACGTTATAGGGAGGGAACTTGGTTAACATTTGCAAACAGCTCGAATCCAGATCACGCGGCGTCTGATCTGGATTCAAGATGTTTGTCATTTGTCATTATGTTTTTTTTCTTTCAAAATGTCATTTATGTAAGAAAAACAGCAGACAAAAAAAACCTGAAGTAGACGATGATGCATCAGTACAAGCACTAGACATAATTTTCCTGGGAACAGCGGCGAATGTCGTTGTAAGGAGGGAGTCGTTGTAGGGAGGGCCGTTGTAGGGAGGGAGCACTGTATGAGATACAAGCATGAAACTGGCAGCCAAAATACTTGCGGGTTGAATGAAAATTATTTTCGGTTTTAATTAATAGACCAATTCCGTTATCCTTCGGGAAAATGAAACTCGAGAATATGTTCCGATTGCAGTTGTCAATGTAATGGGTTTTAAGCGATCATTGTGTCACAGTGTGTATATTTATCATCACGTGTGCGGCCTTGCTGTACAAGCGCGTTTTTATGGTACATGTACATGTAACGTGGTAGAGTGCATGCTTGCGAACCTGGTGAACAGTGTTCGATCCCGTTCGGAGCAGGTGCTTCTTTACAGTGGAGAATGTTCCATTGTAACCATTTTTCAATCTCTCTAATTTCTTTACTGTTACAGTGGAGAATCTGTTATTCTTTCCCAATAAACGCGTTTACGCTAAAACTATTATTTGCAGTGCAAACAGTTTGGAGCCAGATCAGACGCCGGGTAACCCGGCGTCTGATCAGGCTTCAAACTGTTTTGCCACCAAGATAGACATGAAATATCAGAATTGTCCAAAAGTTGTTCTTTTCTACGTTTTAGTGCTTTGCGTTTGCGTACGTTTGCGTTTAAACGGGAAAGAATAACAGATTCTCCACTGTATAAGAACACTTGGTTACAATTGTTTCATCCCAAACGCGTTTATTTGGAACTAATATCGTCTTCTCCAATGTACGATGAAGAAAACGATATTTTTTCTCATTAAATGCGTTAGTGCAAAAACAGTTATATAATTGTAAAAAAGTCTGGAAGCTGAGTCTTCCGGCGTCTGATCAGAGTCCATGCTTATAAAGCGTTTGGGTTGAGTCTGAGTGGGTTTTCAAGCATTGGATTGGTCTCAAATCTGACCAATAAATTGCTTGAGAACACACTCAGATTCGTTTCAAAAGCTTTATAAGCGTTTGGGCAGGCTACAGACGTTTGTTACTCAAATCCAAAACCAATGTCAGCATTTACATTTTTATTCGGATCAGACGCAGGGGACCTCCGTGGCCTAGTGGTATATATAGTCACTGTGAATTACATCGCTAAGCTCCTCACCGCTGTGAGTTCGAATACCAGTAGGGTCGTTCGGCTTTTTCATGTGGGGAAGCCTTCCAGCTGGCTTGCGGAAGGTCGGTAGTTCTATCCAGTTGCCAATTTGTGCCTGAAACAGTGCTAGTCTCCCTCCACTGGTAGTTAGCTGGACGTCGCGATATGACTGAAATACTGTTAAAAAGCGTCGTAAAATCAAATAAAAACAAATCAAATGAGATCAAATCGGATCAGACGCTGATTAACCCGGCGTCTTATACAGCGGAGAAAACGTAATTCTTTCCCGTTTGAACGCAAACGAAACGCAAACGCATTGCAATGAACTGTAAAACAGAACAAATTTTCCGACAATTCTGAATGTTGATTTTAAACTGAATGGCCAACAGTTTGGAGCCTGATCAGAAGCCGGGTCACCCGGCGTCTGATCAGGCTCCAAACAGTTTTCATTGTAAATAATAGATTTAGCGTAAACGCGTGTATTGGGAAAGAATAACGTATTCTCTACTGTATGAGTCTAGGATGAAGCTCACTTTATAACGAAATTCCCTCGGTATTGTCGTATTTCTTACAGTGGAGAATCTGTTATTCTTTCCCGTTTAAACGCAAACGTACGCAAACGCAAAGCACTAAAACGTAGAAAAGAACAACTTTTGGACAATTCTGATAATTCTTGTTTATCTTGGTGGCAAACAGTTCGGAGCCTGATCAGACGCCGGATTACCCGGCGTCTGATCTGGCTCCAAACTGTTTGCACTGCAAATAATAGTTTTAGCGTAAACGCGTTTATTGGGAAAGAATAACGTTTTCTCCACTGTAATCCGAATTTTCGATTATCATTTTCATTTACAATACGTTAATTCAAGAGGGGGAGTACATTTTGTTTTATTTATCCAATATAATATAAATATGAGATGACATTCTGTTTCTCGGGTTGACAATTTGAATGTCAGACACACTGACTATCTATAATATTTATTTTATTACACCGAGCATATCAACCCTGGCTGTGGAATCGTATTTTATGAAATATGTTGTGAATACCAATTTAGAGTCGCCGTGCACGTAACGTGGGAAACGACGTCGACGTCTACGAAGTCACATTGTTTAAATCATTACAAAAAAAAGTAAAAGAAAAAGAAAGAAAAAACATTGTATCATATAGAGTGACAAAAGGAATATCATATAGAGTGACAAAAACAATATCATATAGAGTGACAGTTTTTTAAAGATGTTAAAGACATGCAAATTGTTTCATTTTTGTTTATGGGAAATTAACATTGTAACTTGAAGCGAGGTGTAATTATTCGTTACATTCAATTTCGCTATATGCAAACTTCACTGTACACGTTTTACAAAAAACAAGTGCATTTGCCCTCGGCAGCGTTGGAATTAAAACCATAATTAAAAGACATTGCTTTCTCTAAGTACTTCAGAAGCAATGTGTCTGGGGGATGATTAACTGGGTTCGGAATAAAACACGAGTACCTACTCCTACACATGACGGTGGACAGACGACCGTAATTCTATAAAAGACAACTCTTTAATCTTTAGCACACTTTGTTAACCCCTTCGCTGCCATGACGTCATCAATTTTCAACATTTGTCGTCTGCGTTTACTTCTAAAATTTAAATTTTGGGTATTTTCACTTCAGAAAAAATCTAGATGGTATCAAACAGTTTGAATCCAGATTAGACGCCGCGTAACGCGGCGTCTGATCAGGATCCAAACTGTTTGCAAACAACTCTTGTACTCGGGGTAAGGCAGTGAAGGGGGTAATGTCGTCTACCTAAATGTAATATGTCTTCTGCAACAGGTCTTAGAGTTGATTTATTTACACAGTATCTCAGAAAATATCATCAGCGTATCAAACAATTTGGATCCAGATGAGACGCCAGGTTACCCGGCGTCTCATCTGGATCCAAACTGTTTGCAAAGTGTTTTTTTTATAATTTCGTCCGTAGCTGTCAGAAGTTTTGCGGTATCGGATATCTTATTGTCACATAAACATACAAAGTTTCTTTTAACATGTAATAATCTATCTGAAATAGAACAGGCCGTGACATGGTATTAATTACAAAAAAAAATTACAAATTATAATCAACAGTAATAATATTGTAATAATTAGCCAGTTTTATGAGTCTGAGATATGTACACTATAATGATCCCTCCCTACAGTGGAGAATGTGTTATTCTTTCCCAATAAACGCGTTTACGCTAAAACTATTATTTGCAGTACAAACAGTTTGGATCCAGATCAGACGCCGGGTAACCCGGCGTCTGATCAGGCTCTAAACTGTTTGCCACCAAGATAAACAAGAATTATCAGAAATGTCCAAAAATTGTTATTTTCTACGTTTTAGTGCTTTGCGTTTGCGTACGTTTGCGTTTAAACGGGAAAGAATAACAGATTCTCCACTGTACACTACAATGATCCCTCCCTACAACGTCTTTCTGAACAATGCTTTCTTCCTTTCCACATGGTTTGTCGCTGTTCCCTTGACAAGACAGATACAGTAGAGATAGAGGATCTTACATGAGTGCTCATTAATTATCATTTTTAATAAACGAGTTGACTAAAACAATATGACGCGAGCCTTGGCGAGCGTTATATTTGTTTTAGTCAACGAGATCCTATTTATCACATACATTGTAACCATTTTAAAACCCTTTTGAGTGAACTGAATCCGTAGTTTTCTGTCTCTCCGCCATATGTATTTTCCGCCAAAACTTGACGTTGTTTACAGTAACGGCATGGCAAATGACGTCATTTGGCGCCCAGCGCCATGCAGCGCTCGTGGACGAACAGGTAGGGCCGGAGCCCAAATATTGATATTTCACTATAGTTTATTGAATGGCTTTATAACACTCCCAGAGTCGGTTTTATGTGATAAAATACGTTATCTTACCCGTTTAAACGCAAACTAAACGCAAACGCAATGCTCTTGAATGAAGAAAATAACAACTTTTTGACGACTCTGGCTATCAACATTAAGCTAAGCGGCAAACAGTTTAGAGCCTGATCAGACGCCGGGTAACCCGGTGTCTGATCTGGCTCCAAACTGTTTGTAATGGAAATAGCAGTTTTAGCGTAAACGCGTTTATTGGGAAAGAATAACGTCTTCTCCACTGTACGTATAAAGTTTGTAATGTCGCAATATCGTCTTTCTTAAAATTGTCGTTTTCTGCTTTTTTCCTCAAAGTAACGTACGTATCTCAATTTAGCGGTGGCGAGGTAAAACTCACGGTTAATTTGGCGCCGAAAGGGTTTAATTATACAGTGAAGAGAACACGTTATTCTTTCCCGTTTAAACGCAAACGAAATGCAAACGCATCGCAACGAAACGTAGAAAATGACAACTTTTCGACAATTTTGACTGTTCATTTTAATATGAGTGACAAACAGCTTGGAGCCTGATCATACGCCGGGCATTTATTGGAAAATAATAATGTATTCTCCAACATAATTACAATCATGAACTATAGCAAATGTTTTCCAGTTTCATTACACCTACACTAAAAGACATTGTATTTTTTTCTCTCATCCTACTTTTTTATCAGAGATTTTTGTCAGTGACATAGATGTACGTTATCATATGTTTTGTAAGGTGTGGCGGTGGATAGCTCCCCGACTCCGACCCCGACACACCTATGACGGGGACAATAAATGAGGTCCTTACTGACAAGGCCTGAAAAAAAAAGACAAAAAAAAAAAGACATTAGATCTAAATATATTAGATTATAAGTTATATTCATTATTAACTTTATTTTTTCAAGTTATATTTAGTTTGTACTAACGGCAAAGTCATGCCTTGTTTATAAAAGAGTATTATTATTTTAATAAACTATCTTCGTTTTGTTTGCATTAATGAAATAAAACCTTTAAAGCGACTCGCAACCAGATGGTGTATTTGCAAAATTAAAAGAAAATACTCAAATAAAACCAAATGTGTAGCATTATCGTGCATCTGGTACATGTATTAGAAAAATATGATCAGTCTAAAAACACCCTCAAGAAAAGTCTTCAAATCTAAACCTTTTTAGATATTTTCCATCGCTTTATCCTTTATTCATTCTATAGCATCGAAAGACGCAACAGAAATTGATCACGGGTCGGACATAAACCCGGGTCGAATAATGTACTTTCCATCGATACACAGTGAAGTACGTTAAATCTATCCCAGAGATATAAATAGTCGGGCTGGTCGAGTGGTCTAAGTGGTTGTCATATTTTGCTTTCTGTCCCCACACGCCGGGTCCCGGGTTCGAATCTCACCAGAGCTCAATAATATTATTTTTATTGAAATGCATTTTTAAACAGAATCTTTTATCCGAAACTAATTCTTACCTGTTTATATAAGCGTTTGACATACATGTATATTTACAAATTACTATTTTTAATGCTGAATCAGGTTGCGAGCTTTACCCGAGTGACTTTGTGGTTTGAACTCGCTTTATATCAAGACCAGACGCCGAGTACTTCGCCGTCTGATATGGATCTAAAATGTGTGACATTCATTTCTATATTCCTTTGTTCAAAATTTATAAACAACTGAATTTCGGTGACTAAAGCAGACAGATTCATTAACCCTTAAACCAATAACCCATTATAACTTAAATACATGTACAGGTGATCACTTAAATCAGGTTGAAAGTAAAACAGAATGTGCCTTACTTACAGCCTGCTTTAAATTACCTTATACCTGGCTATATAAAATATTTGTTACAGTAATTGTTCATGAGGGTATAAACTGGAACTATTTTCTTCAGCGAAAGAATACATTATATACGCTAAAAGACGCTTCTGTTATGGAAAGGGCTACAGTGGAGAATCTGTTATTCTTTCCCGTTTAAACGCAAACGTACGCAAACGCAAAGCACTAAAACGTAGAAAAGAACAACTTTTGGACAATTCTGATATTTCTTGTTTATCTTGGTGGCAAACAGTTTGGAGCCTGATCAGACGCCGGGTTACCCGGCGTCTGATCTGGCTCCAAACTGTTTGCACTGCAAATAATAGTTTTAGCGTAAACGCGTTTATTGGGAAAGAATAACAGATTCTCCACTGTAACAGTAAAGAAATTAGAGAGATTGAAAAATGGTTACAATGGAGATGACGCTATTCCTTCCTGTTTACACCCAAACGAATCGCAACCGCATCGCAATAAAACATAGGAAATGACAACTTTTCGACATTTTGGGCTATTCATGTTAATCTAAGTGGCAAACCATTTGGAGCCTGATCAGACGCCGGGTTATTCGGCGTCTGATCTGGCTCTAACTGTTTGCAATGGAAATAATAGCTTTGGCGTAAAAGCATTTATTGGGAAAGAATAACGTTTGCTCCACCGTAGAAGGATTTTATTTTGTTTGAACAATCCTTTCGCTGACTTACCCGAGTTTTTATTATTGGTTATTTGCAACGAAAACAAAGCAGACGACAATTGTTTAAATCAGATGACGTCACATGAGGGGGTTCATGGATATCACGTGCTTATATAAAACATACTAGTTAAGTTGAGAAACTGCTTTTTGATAATAAATCCTAAAATCTTAAACAAATATATTTTCAGAGTCACGATCCGAACTGGCAATCCAAGTGCAATAAATAGCTGATCATTAAGACCGAATATTAAATATTACTAGATTTTCCGATGTACATAGTGATTGGAAGTTATTCTGTCCCGTTTAAATGCAAACGAAACGCAAACGCATCGCAATAAATATACATGTAGTAGAAAAAAAACAATTGTTCAACAATTCTGACTATATGTATTCATGTTTATCTTAGTGGCAAACAGGCTCCAAACTGTTTGCAAGGGAACTAATAGTTTTAGCGTAAATGCGTTTACAGTGCTCCCTCTCTACAACGGACCTCCCAACAACGACTCCCTCCTAACAAGGACACTTGCCATAGTTCCCTAAACAGGATATTTATGTCTAACTCTATTACTGCTGCAATGTCGTCTGCTTAAAGTTGTCGTCTGCTGTTTTACATAATGAACATATTGATGGAAAAAACTTAATGAGGAGTGACAAACAGCTTGAATCCAAATCAGACGCCGCGTGACGCGGCGTCTGATTTGGATTCAAGCTGATTGCAAATGTACGCTAATTTCCCTCCCGATAACGACTCCCTCCGAACAACGCACATAATTGTTGTCTCCCATTGGATGTCGTTGTAGAGAGGGAGCGCTGTATTTGGAAAGAATAATGTCTTCCCCACTGTACATGTACCTCTTTGGATCTTACATGTAATGTGTCTGTTTTTCGGTCACTGTGACCTTTATCTTGTCCTTCATTATTGCAAAGAGTTGTCCTGGGATATTTTCTATACTACAGCAGCTAGGAATACCATATTTGCTGAGAAAATATATCTCATGCTGAGAGAGTAACACAGTTTTCAGATGCCCTGTAACTTTGACCCTGATGTTTAACTCAAGTTACAGAAATATTTTGTCCTGAGCAATTTGTCTGAACCAAAATATGTCAATGAATACATATTGGGATGGTACAGTGTCACGTACCATTTTAAGGTCACTCTAACATCGACCTTTGATCTTAATTACAGCATAATATTGTCCGTGTAATAATTATTATGTTCTATACCACATGGCGTTGTGTCTTGTATAATTTTCTGGTCCCTGTGACCTTGATCTTGATATTTGAACTCAATTTTGGAAGTCACTTGACTGTCCTTTGCATATTCCGTATACCGTGTCAGCAGCGGACACCAAATATGGTATGTGAATGCATCTTGATAAGACACAGTTAGTACTTTTTAAATATGTACCAGGTGACTTTGACCATGACCTTTCACCTAAGAATTATGTTATCCTGGGCATAAAAACTAGATGGCAGTATGAGTGACATTCAAATTGTCAACCCGAGAAACAGAATGTCATCCCGGGGCGAAGCAAAGGGTGACACTCTTTTTTTTCGAGGGTTGACAATTTAAATATCACTCAAACTGCCATCTAAAATTTAATTTATTACACCGAGCTTATCAGCTTTGGCTGTGGAATAATCTCGTTCGTATTTGATAAAATATGTACTGAATACCAATTAAGCGCCGTCGTGCACGTTACACGGGAAAAAAGTCGACGTCTTCGATGTCACATTGTTTATATCATTACAAAAAAGAAAGAAGAACGTTAAGACGTGTAGGTTGAAGACACAGAGTCTTTTTCATTGTGTAGGAGACAAATATCCTCCTTCGGAATTGTGGCAAATCGTTTGGATGCCATGTTTAGTGTCGTCTGATGACAGTTATCTGTGTCAGGAAAAACATGATCAAGTTGTCTAGACGCTTAATATTTTGTAAGGAGTGGACATAGGGAAGCAACTCGTTTAGAAAATGCTTAAAGCTGACACGGAGATACCTGCCGTTATAGAATTTCTACGATATTCACATAGCGAAAAGAATATCACATAGTGACAGTATTTTAATAGATGTTAAAGACATTCAAATGTTTTCATTTTGGCCAATGGGAAATTAACATTGTACCTTTGTATCTTCAAGCGAGGGGTAATAAACTATCATTTTAGCTAGAGTAACATAATTTGGCATGCGAGATCATTTTGGGTTTGCGAACCAACGCGAGTTCTTGACCATAATTATGCCGGGTTCCAAACTGTTTGCGATGTAAATAATAGTTTAAGCGTAAACGCGTTTATTGAGAAAGAATAACATCTTCTTTAATGCACAACATCAAAATTTATTTCATCGTCAGTCAACGCCTTTGGGCCATTTCTGTTAAGTATTCGCTTTCCACTGAAATGTTTTGGAAATGTAGAAATAAATCCACGCGCGTTCCCTTGGCCGATGTTAAAACAAGTAGATCAAGTGTCGTTTTAGTATACAAGAGGTTTTTCATAATAAATGAAACTTGACCAATCACTTCAATAATATAACAGAAAAAATTCATGTGTGATATATCATTTTAAAGAGCAACGGTATAATGCACGGCAGGGTCACATGACTAGATAAGTCACGGAACGAACGTCAATGTCCCAGGTCAAGGGGACTGGATCGTTTTGTGTATTGCTGGAGTAATATTTCGACCAACTTTTTATACTATAATTACAAAAGCGGTGTTATAATATGAAATAATTTTATGAAACCTTCGGTCAAATTAAATTAGACAATTATACACATACTACGCTGTTTGAAAATGTATTATTTCATAAAATGACAAAAAAATATAGGTAATATTTGACTCGTACTGAAAATATCATAAAAAAAATGCATCACTATTAGGTTAAAAAGTATTTGTTGAAACCTGAAACACATTTTGTCATATCAAACCAGGCTATCATTAAACCAATTAAAGTAGATGTTCATAATTTAAAATCAAAATATAGATATACGAATCTAGAACATGGTTATATCGTTCGGAAATGCGTGTAAACTCTTTTCATAAGCAAAATGCGAAATTTAAATTTTGAAGAACTAAGATTTTAAACAGCTGCCCGTTTTAATTGTAATGAAAACTTATTTACATTAAAATTCGGACATAGACTGATATATTCCAAATACACAGTTTAGAAATATTACTTTTAAAAAAGTTATTAGGTCAATGAATGTCTGACAAGTGCTATGTTCTAGTGCCCTCGAGAAGGAGTCGTCTAGGTTAGTATTGTGATTTATCGAGTAATGTGATCTAATCGTGCATTATACCAGACATAATGTAGGTGAGACATTTTCTTTTCCAACGATATATCACACATATATATTACACTTATATTTTAGCAGGGCTGCCATTTCTCCGGATTTTTCCTAAATCTTGGGATAATACATGTATTACCCCCTAGGGTTCGAGATAAGTGGAGTATTTCAAAAACTAAACTCTTTATTTCTAGGGCTTCCTTTTTCCGGATATTTCCTAAATTATCGGACTTTTTCTAGTACAAGTACAAGGTAGCTTAAAGCAGGCTGAACGTAAAGCAGGATGCGCCTGAAGGCGCATTCTGCTTTACTTACAGCCTGCTTTAAGTAGTCACGTGTCAACAAAACTAGAAACAGGCGATGGGGTGAAGGTACGGTTCGTAAAATCGCCTTTGAAAAATGCAAATTTGGAAATCTGAGGATTTTTCATGTCAACTTATGGCAGCCCTGTTTTAGAGTTATTTATGAAGTTGCATTACTTATGAAACACCCCCATATAGTATCGGTGTCTATTTCCATTTGATCATGCCGTCGGAACTACAGTGAAATCTCTCTATTACGACCACTTAATTGAATGATGTGTGGTTGTATGAAAGACAGTAAACAACTCTAACCAAGGTGGTGGTAAAACAGAAAAGCTCCCATGGCAGCTTTCTGTTTTAATGTCACACTGCTTTAAGCATACACTTTTATTATGTAATGATTTATTTCTCAATATACATATACAGACAAATATAAGACACACAATGAAATATTACCATAATACAGCATATATTAGTTTCTTAACAAGGATATTTTCTGTCTATCTATGTATAGCAAGGAATAATTTATGTAAAGTGAGAAAAAGAAAAAGTTGCGGAAGAGAGTAGGAAAAAAAGGATTTGAAGAAGAAGAGTGTTTTACTCCATGTGTTTGCAAACTTTTATTAAGCAGACACTTGTAGGGTTTGAAACACCCATAATTTTTAGTATGCTTGGGAGCAATTTGGAATATCAGCCGTTTTCAACTTATTAAAGAAAATACATTGACATGGGTGTCTGCCAAACAGTTTTGTTCCTGATCGGATGCCGCGTTACGCATGTGTTACAGTGGAGAATGTGTTATTCTTTCCCAATAAACGCGTTTACGCTAAAACTATTATTTGCAGTGCAAACAGTTTGGTGCCAGATCAGACGCCGGGTAACCCGGCGTCTGATCAGGCTCCAAACTGTTCGCCACCATGATAAACATGAATTATCAGAATTGTCCAAAGGTTGTTCTTTTCTACGCTTTAGTGCTTTGAGTTTGCGTACGTTTGCGTTTAAACGGGAAAGAATAACAGATTCTCCACTGTAATGTTACAAAGCCTAGAAACAAAGAAGTGTTACAGTACTGAATGATAAACATGAATTATCAAAATTGTCTAAAAGTTGTACTTTTTTACGTTTTAGTGCTTTGCGTTTGCGTTTCGTTTGCGTTTAAACGGGAAAGAATTGATAGTTCTGCGCGTTACGCAGTATAGAGCAGAACGAATGTCTTAACATAGCAATACACAAATTAGCACGTGCAATTTGTGCTCCGTGTACAGTGAGGGGTTATGGGTATAACCAGTGGTGTATTAGTCAGTTCTAGGTTTGACTTCAACCAGTAAATATCGGATTATTTCAAATTCGAACGTATAGGAACAATATATCCGTATGTGTATTTGTTATTAGGATTTACAGATGCAGTATGATATGACTTATCCTTGGTCAAATATCAAAGGCGTATTTTAGGTGCAGTTTTAAGCACTTGGTACTTTTAAGTATTCTACAACGGGGGCCTTACCTGTCATGATACGTTTCTCTTTAGCTTTAGAGACGCCACTAAGGCACAGTTTTCCAGAGTTTTTACCTGTTTTTGCCTCTGGTTTTTTCCTGGGCGTGTCGTATCATGCGTAGAATCTAGTTAGTAATCAGTCGCATTTGTTAAGATTGTTTAGTTTCTTGTTAGTATTGATCAGTTTTCTGAGCTAAGCGCAATAAACTCGCTTGTTTTATAGCAAGTCTTGTCCACTGCAAGAGGTTGTTTGTTGTTTGTGAGTAGTTGTGTTAAGACTAACGTTTTATCTTCTGTACATACAATATACTTTGCTCGCCTGACTCCTTCTACAACTGTGTGTCTAAGCTTGAGTGGAGAAGACGTTATTCTGGCGGCATTGGTGACGTCATACAGTGGAGAAGACGTTTTATGATATACCTATCGATGATTTATACAGATTTATCAGTTAGATAAATTTGATATCGTAACGATTGATATCGTCACTTAGTCTATTGATGATATCACATTTTTGTGACGTCACGGCATAATACTTTTTGTGACGTCGCCACGCGTAAATAATTAATTTAGTGTGTTTTTTCTGTAAAAACGTCATTAAAATATATATAATAAATAGAATAATGAATTCCTTTGAATAGATATGAAAAATATATCACGAGAATAGGTTGTTATCTGGTTAAAAAACGAGTCCTGAGGACTCGTTTTCTAACCAGATTACAACCCGTTCTCGTGATATATTTTTCATATCAATCCAAAGAAATTGATTATCCCCTCTGTAATTTCCCGTTTAAAACCGTAAACGCGACGCAATAAAACGTTGAAAACACCAATTTCGTCTTTAATTCTGACTAGTCATGTTAACTGATCAGACGATTGGCAACACGGTGTCTGATCTGGCCATAAACTGTTTGCAATGGAAATAAGAGTTTTAGCGTAAACCCGTTAATTTCATAATTTGTCGTCTGGGAGTTGCATGAAGCGATTGTATAAATATTGTAATCAACTAGTGGAATATCGTTGTTTGGGCTATGGCCTAACATTTTCGTCCACAAGCGCTGCATGTAGCGGGCCACCAATGACGTCATTTGCTATAACGATTCCGTAGACAACGTCCAGTTTTGACGGAAAATCTATATAGCAGAAATGCTACAAACTACGGTTTCGATTGATTTAATAGGTGTTTAAAAGGGTTATGCGATAAATAGAAGCTCTCATTCGTGCTCATTACTTATCATTTTTAATAAACTCGTTGACAAGGCTCGCGTCATATTATTTTAGTCAACTCATTTTTTAAAAATGATAAATAATGATCACTCATGTAAGATCTTCTATTTATTATATACAAACAGATGATTTATAGAGATTTCTCAGTAAGGTAACTTTGATATCATCACTGTTAATGTCGTCACTACATGTTGTGACGATATCACTTTATGTAACGTCACGTCATAATTATCGATAGTTTAGTGACGTCGTGATAATCAATTTTGTGAGTTTTGTCTGTAAAAACGTCCTTAAGATATATATAATAAATAGAATATTCAATTCCTTTGAATAGATATGAAAAATATATCACGGACTCGCTTTTTTACCAGATACATGTAACAACCCATTCTCGTGATATATTTTTCATATCAATCCGAAGAAATTGATTATCCTCTATTTATCACATAACATGCGGGAAATAAGTCATTATATAAATATCGTAATCCACTAATGGAATATGTTTTTTCTTTGGCTTCGGCCTAACCATTTCGTCTACAATATCGATACAAGTGCCGCACAGTCTGGATCCTGATCAGATACCGCGTAACGCGGCGTCAAATCAAGATCCAAACTGTTTGCAAAGTTGACTTTATGCGACTCATCTTTTTCACAGGCATCGAAAGTGTTAAAGACTTATTCCGTTCACTCCCAATGAAACCACAGGTACTTGACACATACATCTAGATCAATTATTAACCCCCCCCCCCTTTAAAAAAAATAGTATAAAACTTTTTGTTATAATTCACGTACTGTGGCGTTATTTGACGGAATTTGATGAAATAAAAAGTAGATATTGATAAATTAATCCTTTCCCGAGGGTACCACAAGAGAATATCGGCGATCGAGTCCATTTTAGCATCAGTTTAAGTCGATAGTAAAGACTAGGTGTCGAATTGCGCTGTTTACCTTATATCTATAATAGAAGTAAAGTAAAAAAAAAAAAATTTTTTTAAAAAAGGGGGGGGGGGGTAATAATAGATCTAGATGTACATGTATGTGTCAAGTACCTGTGAATGAAACCATATAGCGCGTTTGCAAACATTTTGGGCCCTGATCAGGACCCAAAATGTTTGACACTCTTATCCATATGTATTAAGTCATGCAACATTAAATCAATCTTTGTAACGTGTCCGGCAGACAACAATACTGAAACAGACAACAATAAAGCGATGAAGGGGTAAAAGTCTCCCAAATAGTTTGATCATGAAAGGGTTAATCCACATGGTACATGTACTGCAATAAAGTGTGAACTAAACGCAATAAAATGTAACCGTAATTAATTAACCTTTTCCCTGGCGTAACGTCATATCATCTAAACGTGTCGAATTCTTTAACCCTCTTATGATCAAATTATTCGTGGGAATTGTTTCCTCCATCACCGCTTTAGTGTCTTCTGCTTCAGTATTGTTGTCTGCAAGATTACTTTCAAAGTTAGAATTAAGGTCTTACATGTATGACTTAATAAGTATCAATAAGAGTGTCAAACAGTTTTGGTCCTGATCAGACGCCGCGTTACGCGGCGTCTGATCAGGACCAAAACTGTTTGCAAACGCGCTTTATGACGTCTTTGAGAGTGAAAGGATTATACCATTACCCAATAACCTACCTCTAATTTTGAAGACAAGTAGCCACTTGAAGAAAGGTGAAAGTGAAGCAGAATTTTCTTTCGAGTAACGTGCATTCTGCTATTATTCTTATGGTATATAATATTATAGTCATGGCGGTATAAATTTGGACTACATCTACATGTATTTCCTTCAGAGGAGAAATAAAATAGAGGCGGTGTAGTTAATCCATTACCCCATAGTCTGAATCTGGTTTTGAAGAGAAGATACATGTACCACGTAAATCAGTTTGAAAGTAAAGCAGTATGTGCCTTTTGGCGAATTCTGCTTTACTTTCAGCTTGATTTAAGCTACCAACTACTAGATAGTTGAATTTATTTCTGATGATACATATTCGTGAATGCATTTTTCGCATTGTAGGAATGAATCAACGCCGTTAATTAATTACGGATACATTTCATGGCATTTAGTTCCCACTTTATTACAGTACATGTACCGTGTGGATTAGCCCTTTCATGATCAAATTATTCGGGAGACTTTTACCCCTTCACCGCATAACAGTCGTCTGCTTCAGTATTGTTGTCTGCAAGACACGTTTCAAACATATATGTAAGGTTGTAATACATGTACATGTCGATGTAAAACAGCTTGGGTCCTGATCAGAAGCCGCGTTACGCATTTGTATCGATATTTCTGAAGACAAATTCAAAATTTTGAAGATTTGGACTGAAGAAATTTTGAAACAAAATGTCAAACAGTTGGGATCCTGACCAGACGCCGCGTATTGCGGCGTTTGATCGTGATCCAAACGTTTTGCAAAGTCGAGTTTGGTTCCCTGTGGCGGTGGAATTATTATATTTACAAAATGTAAGTACTGGTGGTTTGGTATGGCTCCTAGCCTGTGTAGGGTGCACTTTTAAGCCTGGAACAATTCCAAGTTATTGATATGCCCTTTAGCGGATTCAGTGGAGAAGACGATATTCTTTCCCAATGAACGCTTAAACGCTTACTTCCATTGCAAACAGTTTGGAGCCAGATCAGACGCCGGGTAACCCGGCGTCTGATCAAGATCCAAACTGTTTGCCACTCAGGTTAACATGAGTAGTCAGAAATGTCGAACAATTGTAATTTTCTACATTGTTTTGCGTTTCGTTTGCGTTTAATCGGGAAAGAATAACGTTTTCTCCACTGTACTTTATTAGGGGAATTTTACTCACTTATGATAATTCCCTGGCTTATGTTTGCTTATTAATTGTAGTAATTAAGTTGTTATACGAATTAATACTAGGTTTAAGACGTTTAAAAGTACGTCATTAAAATAGTTTCGCATACCTTCTTGCACCTCAAAGTACTGGGGGAGGGGTTTGCGGGACTTGCATAATGATACTCTGCCTCATGTTCCCTCTCTCTTTCTCTCCCCTCCTCTCTCTCTCTCTCTCTCTCTCTCACTCTTCTACTTCTTTTTTTTTCTTCGCCCTCTTGTTCTCATCCTTGTCAACTCGCGTTTTTGTCTCTCTATTTATCTCCGTATGTTTTAATGTCTATTTGTACATGTATGTCTACAGTATTGCCATTTAGTCAGTCAGTCAGCAAGTAAGCCAAATCTGCATTGCCTGTCATGTTCTGTCCAGCCTTGCCCTACCTTGCATTGCGCTGCCCCTTGCCCTACCTCGCATTGCGTTGCCCCTTGTCCTACCTTGCATTGCGCTGCCCTTGCCATACCTTGCATTGCGTTGCCCCTTGTCCTACCTTGCATTGCGCTGCCCCTTGCCTTCCTTGCATTGCACTGCCCCTTGCCCTACCTTGCATTGCGCTGCCCTTGCCCTACCTTGCATTGCGTTGCCCCTTGTCCTACCTTGCATTGCGCTGCCCTTGCCCTACCTTGCATTGCGTTGCCCCTTGCCCTACCTTGCATTGCGCTGCCCCTTGCCTTACCTTGCATTGCGCTGCCCCTTGCCCTACCTTGTATTGCGCTGCCCCTTGTCCTACCTTGAATTGCAATGCCCCTTGCCCTACCTTGCATTGCACTGCCCCTTGCCCTGCACTGCATTGCACTGCCCCTTGCCCTGCACTGCATTGCACTGCCCCTTGCCCTGCACTGCATTGAACTGCCCCTTGTCCTGTACTACTTAGCGCTGCCCCTTGCCCTGCACTGCATTGCATTGCCCCTTGCCCTGCCCTGCATTGCGCTGCCCCTTGTCCTGTACTGCATTGCGCTGCCCCTTGCCCTGCACTGCATTGCACTGCATTGCCTGGCTCTTTTTCTCGGTCTACAGTGGAGAAAACGTTATTCTTTCCCGTTTAAAAACGCAAAGCACTAAAACGTAGAAAAGTACAACTTTTGAACAATTCTGATATTTCATGTCTATCTTGGTGGCAAACACTTTGGAGCCTGATCTGGCTCCAAACTGTTTGCAAGAGAAGTAATAGTTTTAGCGTAAACGCGTTTATGGGTAAAGAATAACACATTATCCACTGTAACAGACTTGTTTCATAAACGACATAAAACTCAACCATCTCAGTCACCATAAAGAATGCTTATCAACTTTTGCTTAACTCTTTCACCCCTGAAACTTTAAATGGACAATTCCAGTTTATAATAAAATTTAGTCAATTTTGACTGATTAGGGTGTTTTTTTACAATATTAAACAAAATGTTAAAAAGTGTAGACTCTAATGACAAACAGAAAATATATATTGTACTATACAGAGAAGATGACGTTATTCTTTCCCAATAAACTCGTTTACGCTAAAACTATTATTTCCATTGCAAACGCTTTGAAGACAGTTGTCGAAAAGTTTTCAGTTTCTACGTTTTATTGCGATACGTTTGCGTTTCTTTTGCGTTAAACGGACACTAATAACGTTTTTTCCACTGAATCTTTCTCACGAAGTGCACTTTTACCTGTAGATAAAGCGTCCAGCAGTCAATTGCTGACACATTCCGGTAGCTTCTGTCATGCAATTACATTGTAGCAGCCAATTGTTACATTTTGTATTTACCCATTACCCCATAGCCTGTTTCTAATACTGGAGATAGGTGACCACTTAAAGCAGGTTGAAAGTAAAATAGAATATGCTTTAAGGCGCATTCTGCTTTACTTTCAGCCTGCTTTAAGCTACCATCTGGTAGAATATAGAAAAGAGTTCTTACAATGTATCATACATATTCAGAAAATTGGATCTATTTTCCTCAGTGGAGAAATAGATTAAAGGCGTAAAAAGACGTTTTATGGGTAAATGGGTCAAAGCATCACTGTCTGTCATTGATGATATTTCGTTTATTATAAGTGTCAGCGTACTTTGTAAAAGTACATTAAGATTTTGTAAATTAGCAGATTCATCCGGGGACTTACCCGGTGTGTACGAGTTATCTACCCTAGTTATCTCGGTATGCACGCCAGAGTAAACAGACCTAACCCAGATTTTTCTAGGTTGCCGGTGTACCTCCTTGTAACGTTGATAAAGATCCGATGATAAATGACAACTTTCAGCGGGAGTACGTGATCTTACCCCTTTACCCCAATAGAAGCGACTTTTAGCGGATATGATTTATTCCTCCGCTGAAGAAAATAGTTCCGATTCAATCAGATATGAATATATAGTATATGGAAAAAAATTTATATTCTAGCGCATGGAAGCTTAAAGCAGGCTAAAAGTAAAGCAGAATGCGCCTTAAGGCGCATTCTGCTTTACTTTCAACCTGCTTTTAGTAGTCATCTATCTTCTATACTAAAAACTAACTATCAGGTAAAGGGTTACAGGTGTCACTTTAAGATCATAGTGACGAGTATAGTCGTCATTTACAAACAGTGATCATGTAAAGAGTATGGTTGTCCTATGTACACAGAATAGATCCAGTTCAACTGGTTCAAGAAGGAGCACTATGATCAGGATCAGCATTGTTTGTAATTTTAAAATAGATTGCATAAAGTTACCATAACAACTGATATTTGGGGTTGGCCATAAGTTATGACTACTTTAGATCTGACCCTTCCCAATCGATCTTAATGTATTCAACCCTTTCACTCTGAATGACTCTTTGAAAAGCGGATTGCAAACCGTTTGATTCCTGATCAGACACCGCGTAAAGCGGCGTCTGATCAGGACTCAAACGGTTTGACACTCTCATCGATATTAATTAAGTCATACAACCTGAAATCTAACTTTCGAACGTGTCTTACAGTACTGAAGCTGACGACAATAAAGCGGTGAAGAGGTAAACATTTCCAGAATAATTTGATCATGAAAGGGTTAAAAGGGCCACAGGCAAATACTATAGATCCTGATCAGACGCCGCATACTGTTTGTTGATCGGAATTTCAGCTTAAACATAAAACAAAACGAAAATGAAATTTTAGACCAGGCATCCCTTAGATAAAAAATGGACTTATCCAATATATATATAGCGTAGAAGAATCTACTGAGCGCAAATGGGTTGATTAACTCGACTTCGTTTATCTCCTTCACCCTTGAAGCATCAAATGGACAATTCCAATTTCTGAATAAAATTGTCAATTATGCACATCTGGGGTTATTTATATAACTCCTTCATTACCTTACCCAGGGTGCAATAGTTATTATATGTAACAAATAGTTTGGAGCCTGACCAGACTCTGCGTAATGCGGCGTCTGGTCAGGATCCAAACTGTGTTGACACTCGTTTCAAAACGTCTTAAGTTAAAACACCTAAGATTTAATTTTTGAGAGGTAAAATCAAGGATCAATTGCTTAAAAGTGATAATCTCATGGCAATGCAGGGGTTGAACTACAATGTTACAGTGGAGAATCTGTTATTCTTTCCCAATAAACGCGTTTACGCTAAAACTATTATTTGCAGTGCAAACAGTTTGGAGCCAGATCAGACGCCGGGTAACCCGGCGTCTGATCAGGCTCCAAACTGTTTGCCACCAAGATAAACAAGAATTATCAGAATTGTCCAAAAGTTGTTCTTTTCTACGTTTTAGTGCGTTTGCGTACTTTTGCGTTTAAACGGGAAAGAATAACAGATTCTCCACTGTAGCCGAAAGGCGAAACTAGTTTAGTACAGTAGCGTAATGTTTTTTATTTAATATTGTTTAAACAAAGGCATAATCTTTCTCTTTTTTAATTCGATATATATTTCAACATATTCGATAAATAGAAAATTGATATACAGTGGAACCTCTCTATTACGACCTGTAAAAGGAAGGCTAATTGTCTATATAAAAGACAGGTGACAGCTTAGAGCAATGTGAACTTGAAACAGAAAACCTATTGGAGCTTTCTGTTTCACTTTCACATTGCTCTAAACAGCCACCTGTCTTAAACGACTAATATTTGACACAATTTAGTGGTCGTAATGGTGAGGTTCTACTGTATATATATTTCAAACTGACATACAGCGCAGTTCCCGATTAGAGGGTCGCTATTGGAGCCCCTTTATTTGGGTATACGTCATGTTTTTAATGAAAGGTAAACTATTTATAAAGGAGGCATGAATATGGTTCGATGAGTTGAATCAAATCTTCCAGATAAGTACGTTCTCAAAAGATTGACCCGTTGCTCCATAGATGCGCAATTTTAAAGCCCCAGTTTCCACTGAAGAAAATAGTTCCATTCCATAAGTCATGAATTCTTGTATGCACCATAACAAATGTTTTCTATATCCTAGCTAATGTTTGCATTAAAAAAGCTAATTCTAAAGTAGAATGCGCCTGAAAGCTCATTCTACATTATTTTCAGCCTGCTGTAACTATTTCGCTCTCAATAACGCTTAAAAGCGCGTTTGCAAAAAACATTCTTCCTTATCAGACGCCACATACATATAATTGTCTTGTTTTGGGAACAGCGGCAATCATTGTTGTTTGGAGGGAATCGTGTGTTGTAGGGCCGTTGTAGGGAGGGAGCAGTGTAACAAAGTTAGCGCGATGCTCAGTTTGGGAAAGAATAAGGTCAACTCGAGTTTATAAACTGGAAAAATGTACTCATATAAGGGATATAATTGTTGGAAAATCTTGTATTTTAGATTTGTCATGGTTATGTCCCTTATATTTTGCATGCTGAACCAAGTGGGTGGTGTATCTCTCCCAGGATAATGTTACTCTCCAGGGCTCCAGATAAGAGGAGTATTTCAAAAACTAAAATCTTTGTTTCTGCATTAAACCCTATGGTTTTAACTACAGTGGAGAAAACGTTTTTCTTTCCCGTTTAAACGCAAACGAAAGCAAACGCAAAGCACTAAAACGTATAAATTTAGAACTTTTCGACAAATCTGATTTTTCATGTTAATCATAGTGGCAAACAGTTTGGAACCAGATCAGACGCCGGGTTGTCGGGCGTCTGATCAGGCCCCAAACTGTTTTCAATGGAAATAAACGTTTTAGCTAAATGTTTATTGGGAAAGAATAACATTTTCTCCACTGTATAGTCGTTATAATCGTCTCATCGAGACGATTTCAATGAGTACAGTTTAGTAATGCCATAGGATATGGTGCTGGAATGAGTGAGAAAATGGATTTGTTCAGTTTACCCCCATCTTATCTGAGGTCGTCCTTGGGCACGTCTTACGAAATGTCGTACGACAAATATGGTCGTAGGTCAGATTCCTAAGATTCTCAATGATCATTTATTTCTCCATCGAACCCTGTCTAGTGATGTATCTCTTCACAATCGTCTTGAAAAGACGATTCCACAGAGATATCACAAGACAGGATTAGATTGAAAATAAATACTAATTGAAATTTTATGATCGTTTTTGTCGTACGACGTTTAGGAGAACGGACCTCTTGTTCTACCCGTTTTGCAATGTAAATGCAGTGTTCCCTTATTGTCGAACAATCTTGCACTTTAAATTTGTCATGTTTCTCTCCCTTAGATATGCACCGCTGAACCAAACGCTGATGTATCGCTTCCAGGAAAATGTTACACTCCAGGGGCCTGTTTCATAAAACTTCGTACGACAAATGTTGTCGTAAGTCAAATTATAAAAGTCTTAATTATTATTTATTTCTCAATCTAATCCTGTCTTGTGACATCTTTTTGAAATCGTCTTGGAAGACGATTTCAAAGAGATGTCACAAGACAGGATTAGATGGAAAAATCAGATATAAAATGTATCTTAAAGTTTTGACTGACGACCGTTTATGTCGTACGAAGTTTTATTAAACGGACTCAGGGCTCCAGATACATGTAAGAGGAGTATTTCAAAAAACATATTTTTTTTCTGCATTAAGCCCCATGGTTTAACTATACTCATTAGAATCGTCTAATCGAGAAGATTTTAATGAGTGCAGTTTAGTAACATCATAGAATGTGTGTGTTGAATGAGTAAGAGAATGGATTGTTTTTTTAGTTTACCCCCTCTTACATGTATCTGAAGTCCTGGGGCCCGTCTTACGATACGTCGTATGACAAATATGGTCGTAGGTCAGATTCCTAAAATTCTCAATGATTACTTATTTCTGCATCTACAGGATTAGTTTTAGAAATAAATAATGATTCAGACTTTTATAATCTGACTTACGATCGATTTTGTAGTACAGTGGAGAATGTGTTATTCTTTCCCGTTTAAACGCAAACGTTCGCAAACGCAAAGCGCTAAAACGTAGAAAAGAACAACTTTTGGACAATTCTATTTCATGTTTATCTTGGTGGCAAACAGTTTGGACTGCAAATAATAGTTTTAGCGTAAACGCGTTTATTGGGAAAGAATAACACATTCTCCACTGTACGACGTATGTAGTAGGACGGGCCTCTGGTTCTACCCGTTTTACAATCTTAATACAGTGCTCCCTTTCTACAACAACACCCAATGGGAGACCAAAAGTTTGTGTGTTGTTCGGACGGACTTGTTATAGTGAGGAGGGGTAATTAAGACTTGGCAAATACATTTTTAAACAGCTTGAATTCAGATCGGAAGCCGCGTTACATGGTGTCTGATCTGAATTCAAGCTGTTTGTCATTCGTTGTTATATTTCTTTTTTTCAAAATGTCTACTATCTAGTATCATATTAATATGTAACCTTGAGAAAAAACAGCAGGAGAATTTTTTGCCACAGTGAAAGTGTTAGACATACATTGTAATTGTCTTGTTTCGGGAACCGTGGCTATTCTCTGCGTACATTTGCAAACAGCTTGAATCCAGATCAGACGCCGCGAAACGCGGCGTCTGACCTGGGCCCCGTTTCATAAAACATCTTACAACAAATGTTGTCGTAAGTCAAACTTTTAAAGTACATTTAATCTCTGATTCCTCTGTCTAATCCTGTCTTGTGACATCTCTTTGGAATCGTCTTTTCAAGACGATTCCAAAGAGATGTCACAAGACAGGATAAGATGGAGAAATAAATTATAATTGAGATTTTTATAACCTGACTTACGACAACATTTGTCGTAAGAAGTTTTATGAAATGTGCCCCAGGATTCAAGCTTTATGTCAATCGTCATAATATTTATTCTATCAAAATGTCCGCTTATATATGTAACTTTGAGAAAAGCAGCATACGAGAATATTAAGCAGACAACATTGCAGCCGTGAATAAGTTGGACATAAATGCCTTCTTTGAAGGAATAGCAGCAGGCGTTGTTGTAAGGAGTAAATCGTTGTTTGGAGGGCCGTTGTAGGGAGGGGAAAATAAAGATAGCTTGACTGTTGAGCAAAATTATTAATTTTCCAACCAATAACCCGTATGGAATAAATAGTATGTAATTAAAGACCCACAATGGAATAAAAGTATTGTAAAACAGAATTATCATACAGTAATACAATGCATAGAAATAGTCTACACCGTTTTCTGATTAGAATCTCAATATAAAATAAAACGAAAATGAAATTTTGAACCAGTCACCACTTGGATATAAAATGGACTGATCCGATAAATAAGCATGGGAGAACCTATTGAGCATCAATAGGTTAAACACTACAATTGTCAATATACAATGTAATATATATTATCGTCTGTAATGAAATGGTCGTCTGTGTTTTAATTAAAAACTATACAGTGGAGAATCTGTTATTCTTACGTCATTGGTGACGTCATACAGTGGAGAATCTGTTATTCTTTCCCGTTTAAACGCAAACGTACGCAAACGCAAAGCACTAAAACGTAGAAAAGAACAACTTTTGGACAATTCTGATAATTCTTGTTTATCTTGGTGGCAAACAGTTTGGAGCCTGATCAGACGCCGGGTTACCCGGCGTCTGATCTGGCTCCTAACTGTTTGCACTGCAAATAATAGTTTTAGCGTAAACGTGTTTATTGGGAAAGAATAACAGATTCTCCACTGTATCTTAAACACTTCGAAACAGGGAGTGTCGATCAATTTAGACTATGGTCAGACGATGCGTTACTTAGCGTCTGATTAGGATTGAAACTGTTTGCCTACATTTTGGTCTCTTTGGCATTAAAAGAGTTGCTTCTTTCGCCAAAAGTCGCATAAAGTCGTTTTTGTAAATAGTTTTGATCCTGATCAGACAACTCGTAATGCTGCGTCTGATCAGGGTCCAAACTGTTTGACACTCGTTTCGATTTTTCTTAAGTCATACTATATTGATTCTTTATTGAATCATATTGTGAAATAATCTTGCAAACAACAGTATTGAAGCAGACGAAAATAAAGCGGTGAAGTGGTTAACATTTCACAACTAATTTGGCGCCGAAAGAATGAATCCATTTGATGATGACGATTGTTGCAACACATTTCAACACATTGGCACTTATGTTCAATGCATTAAGTGTGTTTGCTTTAAACCAAAATAAACACGAAATAGTCATCATCATAGTGTTGATATTGTTTAACCCTTTACCCCATAGCCTGTTTCCAGAGTTCAAGACATGCGATCACTTACAGCAGGAGGAAAGTAAAGCCTTTAGGCGCATTCTGCTTTACTTGCAACCTGTTTTAAGCTATCATCTGCTAGGATTCATAAACTATTTCTAATGGTATATTTTCTTGATTGTATAAGTTAAAACTATTTCTACAGTGGAGACACAAAGTAAATGCGCTAAAATGCGCTTCTATAAGGGAAGGGTTAAGGCCTACAGTGGAGAATGTGTTATTCTTTGCCAATAAACGCGTTTACGCTAAAACTATTATTTCCAATACAAACAGTTTCGAGCCAGATCAGACGCCGGGTAACCCGGCGTCTGATCAGGCTCCAAACTGTTTGCCACCAAGATAAACATGAATTATCAGAATTGTCCAAAAGTTGTACTTTTCTACGTTTTAGTGCTTTGCGTTTGCGTACGTTTGCGTTTAAACGGGAAAGAATAACATATTATCCACTGTAATAACACACAATTTTTCACCAATGCGTCCCAATTTCAATCGCTGTGCCTCTGTTTCAATCGAGATACTTTTTTTTGTTATGTGTGTATACACATGTGTAGTTTGTACAACTTCAATAAACAACCTGTATGGAATAAATAGCATGTAATTAAAGACCCATTTGAAAAAATAGTATTTAAAATAAGGAATAAACATACAGTAATGTATTGTATTAACCCTTTCCCCCATAGCATATCTCTAGTATTGAATGTAGGTGTCCACTTAAAACAGGTTGAAAGTAAAGCAGAATGCGCTTTAAGCGCATTCTGCTTTACTTTGAGCCTGCTTTAAGCTATCATCTGCTAGAATATAGAAAATATTTTGTATTATACATATTTATGAATGTATGAATTGGAACTATTTTCTTCAGAGCAAGAATAAACTGAATGCGCTAAAAGGCGCTTCTATGGGGGAAAGGGTTAAACAATAGTTCACATGCTCTTACAGTGGAGAAAACGTTATTCTTTCCCAATAAACACATTTATGCTAGAACTACTATTTCCATTGCAAACCGTTTGCAGCCTGATCAGACGCCTGACTAGACACTGTTTGCCACTCATATTAAAATAAATAGTCAGATTTGGTAACAGTTGTCACTTTCTACATTTTTGGAATGTGTTTGTGTTTCGTTTCGTTTGTGTAAGAAAGAGAAACTGTACCAATACCCCACTCAACTCACATGGCAGTCACAAAATGGTATTTTTCACCAACAAATTTTCGTGAGAGTGTTACAGTGGAGAATCTGTTATTCTTTCCCGTTTAAACGCAAACGTACGCAAACGCAAAGCACTAAAACGTAGAAAAGTACAACTTTTGGACAATTCTGGTAAGTCTTGTTTATCTTGGTGGCAAACAGTTTGGAGCCTGATCAGACGCCGGGTTACCCGGCGTCTGATCTGGCTCCAAACTGTTTGCACTGCAAATAATAGTTTTAGCGTAAACGCGTTTATTGGGAAAGAATAACAGATTCTCTACTGTACCCCTTCACCGTTTCATTGTCGTCTTCTTGAAAATTGTGTTGTCTGCAACGTCGTTTCAAAGTTAAAAAAATACGGCAGTGTGGCTGAAGAAATTTCAAAACGAGTGTCAAACAGTTTCGCGGCGTTTGATAAGGATCCATACTGTTTTCAAATGTGCTTTAAAGCGCCATTGAGAATGAAATGGTTCAAATATATCATACATAATTGCATGGGCATTCATCCCGCGTTTTGTAAATACACTTACACACATACACAAACACTACCTACCATCATCTGTTGGTTGTTCTAGTTGCAACACAACTTTTTACATACTGTTCACATCATCACGTGACCGTATTTTTTCAACATACAAACAAACACACACCTTTCAGCATATGTTGCTTGTTCTAGTTGCGACATACGTTTTACACACTGTTTACATCATCACGTGAACATATGTCACGTGACCGTTTTTGTTTCAACACACTTACACGAACACCTGTCATCATCACAATAACTACTATAGTTGAACACGACACAGTTTGACTTGCACCAGGTAGTCATACCTGTGACGTGATCCCAGCCAATCCTTGCACCGCACACAACACGTGCAGGCGGACTACACTCGTAATAAGGACCAGGTCCGAAGGCTTCCGGTTTTAGCCTTTTGTTAAATGGATTATATATATCTGAAGAAACTACCTGAGTAGGATTGTTTTTTATTTTACCCATTCCTAAAATAACTGTTTGTAATTCCGAAGAATTAGAAGCTTTGGTAACAGGTTGCAATATGTTATTAGCTAAGGGCTGGATGCCCTGATCAAATATGTTTCCATTTAGTGGAATTTTGTCATACGCATGAGCAGTTAAAAAGCTTGTATCTTGCACTAGCACTTGTGACACTGGGTTACTGCCATGAGTTCCGCCATTAGAAGCATCAGCCAACATGCCACTGGTTATGGCAATGGGCGTTATATCTATACCAGAAATGGCTGTATCCGGAAATGTTGCACTTGACTCAAAAGCTAGAGGTTTTAAGTCATGAATATTATCAGTAAAATTCACAACTTGTTGAACCGGTATTAAAGATTCCGTCTTTGGATTTCCATTTGAATCTGGTTTGATAACGGCGGAGCCTGTACGACCCGTCGGTTTGATTTGCGGGAGTACTAACTCAATTAAGTTGCCACCCTTGGCGAGGGGTGTGTGAAATAGTTGTACCCCGTCACTGTTTGTTGATGATGTGATGGTTGGAGTAAGCATATCCCTGCCGACTGCAAGATTTGTATTCATATCGGATGGAACTGCATTAGTACGTCCTACATTAACACCATGTGTACCAACCGCATGGATGTTATTGTTTATGCCTGTTGAATCACGTGATGCCGTATTAATCATTCCCTGGCCATTATTTTGCCTGGAAACACTGTTTGGTGTTCCAACCGATACGGACATTATATTTGGCACACCATTTAGTATACTATTGAGATCACTTGACAGTCTTTGGTGGAATCCTGGCCCACTGTTGGAAACTACGGGACCCGTTGTACCCCTGTTGCTTCCGAACCCAATATTTGTCAGCTCATTGTGTGCACCAATGTTGCCAACGAATGGGTCCAATATATGGACGTTGTCATTAATGTCAAGGTCACTTGGATTGCCGTTGGAAATGTCAATGAACCCAGGAAATCCGTCAATACTCGGAGAGGAATCCGGTAAATGGACGCCGATTGCTCTGTCGATAGGTATTCCAATGAACGAAATACCTGGCATCACAGGTGCTGCCGCAGCTGGTAAACTTGGTTGAAACGAGCTGGCAGGTGAAAACTGTGAACTACTCACAGGTGGTATAGAAACCAATGGAGAAAGTGACTGAAATAGATAATAGAGATACAAATGTAGTTAAAATGACATTGTATTAAAAAGTAAGGTTTCTTGTCCAATCCTAGTGAACAAATGGTTCAGTCCTTTCAGATTTTTCTACTGGCCTGACTCAAACTTATTTGCAACATATGTTTAAAAATTATACTCACGATGTGTTTTGACCCATCACCTCATACATGCGCCTTTTAACGCCTTCAATTCATTCCTTCACTGGAGAAAATATTTTTAAATTATACAGTCATGATTATGTGTCATAAGAAATGTTTTCTAGATTTTAACAGATGGTAGCTTAATTAAGTTAAAATAGGCTGAAAGTGAAGCAGAATGCGTCTGAAGGCGCATTCTGTTTTATATTTAACCTGCTGTACAGTGGAGAATCTGTTATTGTTTCCCAATAAACGCGTTTACGCTAAAACTATTATTTGCAGTGCAAACAGTTTGGAGCCAGATCAGACGCCGGGTAACCCGGCGTCTGATCAGGCTCCAAACTGTTTGCCACCAAGATAAACATGAAATAGAATTGTCCAAAAGTTGTTCTTTTCTACGTTTTAGCGCTTTGCGTTTGCGTACGTTTGCGTTTAAACGGGAAAGAATAACATATTCTCCACTGTACTACAAAATCGATCGTAAGTCAGATTATAAAAGTCTGAATCATTATTTATTTCTAAAACTAATTCTGTAAATGCAGAAATACAGTGGAGAATATGTTATTCTTTCCCAATAAACGCGTTTACGCTAAACTATTATTTGCAGTGCAAACAGTTTGGAGCCATTTCAGACGCCGGGTAACCCGGCGTCTGATCAGGCTCCAAACTGTTTGCCACCAAGATAAACAAGAATTATCAGAATTGTCCAAAAGTTGTTCTTTTCTACGTTTTAGTGTTTTGCGTTTGCGTACGTTTGCGTTTAAACGGGAAAGAATAACAGATTCTCCACTGTAAGTAATCATTGAGAATTTTAGGAATCTGACCTACGACCATATTTGTCATACGACGTATCGTAAGACGGGCCCCAGGACGTCAGATACATGTAAGAGGGGGTAAACTAAAAAAAACAATCCATTTTCTTACTCATTCAACACACACATCCTATGATGTTACTAAACTGCACTCATTAAAATCTTCTCGATTAGACGATTCTAATGAGTATAGTAAAACCATGTGGCTTAATGCAGAAAAAAATATGTTTTTTGAAATACTCCTCTTAATTGGAGCCCTGGGCCCGTTTAATAAAACTTCGTTGGACATAAACGGTCGCCAGTCAAAACTTTAAGATACATTTTATATCTGATTTTTTTCATCTAATCCTGTCTTGTGACATCTCTTTGAAATCGTCTTCCAAGACGATTTCAAAAAGATGTCACAAGACAGGATTAGATTGAGAAATAAATAATAATTAAGACTTTTATAATTTGACTTACGACAACATTTGTCGTACGAAGTTTTATGAAACGAGCCCCTGGAGTGTAACATTATCCTGGAAGCGATACATCAGTGTTTGGTTCAGCGGTGCATATCTAAGGGAGAGAAACATGACAAATTTAAAGTGCAAGATTGTTCGACAATAAGGGAACACGGCATTTACATTGCAAAACGGGTAGAACCAGAGGTCCGTTCTCCTAAACGTCGTACGACAAAACGATCATAAAATTTCAAATAGTATTTATTCTCAATCTAATCCTGTCTTGTGATATCTCTGTGGAATCGTCTTTTCAAGACGATTCTGAAGGGATACATCACTAGACAGGGTTCGATGGAGAAATAAATGATCATTGTAACCCGGCGTCTGATCAGGCTCCAAACTGTTTGCCACCAAGATAAACTTGAATTATCAGAATTGTCCAAAAGTTGTACTTTTCTACGTTTAAGTACTTTGCGTTTGCGTACGTTTGCGTTTAAACGTGAAAGAATAACAGATTCTCCACTGTAAGTGTTCAACTATCTTCAAATCTTGAAATAAGTTATGGGGTATAGGGTCAAACCATTGTTTCGAAACGTTTGAGAGTATTTGCAGTACATGCTTTATGTACAGTGGAGAATCTGTTATTCTTTCCCGTTTAAACGCAAACGTATGCAAACGCAAAGCACTAAAACGTAGAAAAGAACAACCTTTGGACAATTCTGATAATTCTTGTTTATCTTGGTGGCAAACAGTTTGGAGCCTGATCAGACGCCGGGTTACCCGGCGTCTGATCTGGCTCCAAACTGTTTGCACTGCAAATAATAGTTTTAGCGTAAACGCGTTTATTGGGAAAGAATAACAGATTCTCCACTGTACCACTATCGTTTTAGTTAGACACACTATTTTAGACATGCACATTTATATGGTATAGCTTCATGTACATACATATTAGTTTCTAGTCGATAACTACAGGATCTGATATAATGTTTAACTGCGACATACTGCAAAATGCAATGTCTCAAAATTGCATACCGGATGCGGGCCTTAACCTTTTCAATGTATTATTCTAATCATGAGTGGCTCTTAACATTACACACAATGTCATGTAGCGTGTTCAGTTACCACTGCTTGCTGTTTAGGTTAGCAGTTTGTGTCCTGTGTGCAGCGTGCAGAGTACAGTAGAAAAAACCTTTTTATTTCCAAACTATTTCTTTCATTGCAAACAGTTTGGAGCCAGATCAGACTCCAAATTGTTTGCCACTCAGATTAAAACTGGTAGTCAGAATTGTTACAAAGTTGTCTTTTTCTATATTTCATTGCAATGCGTTTGCGCAGAATTACGTTTTCTCTAGTTGTATTTCAGACCGGTAGCCAACGCGCAATCGATGGCCATTGTCGGCCATCGACTTCCTTACTGAAAGCACGACAGGTCGGATCTGATCAGAAGCAGAGTTTGACACTCAGATAGAATAAATCGTCACCACAAGTTCGGTATTTATTGTTTATACGCTCTGGTTTAGTGTCACCTAAATAGTAAATCAAGTGACTGTTTTCGCCACTTTTTACCACACGCGTCCTTGAGTAAAACCAGACGGTGTGTGTAATGACAAACATTCAAAGCTAAGGCAAATACCACAATGACTTCATTAGGTACAGTGGAGAATCTGTTATTCTTTCCCGTTTAAACGCAAACGTACGCAAACGCAAATCACTAAAACGTAGAAAAGAACAACTCTTGGACAATTCTGATAATTCTTGTTTATCTTGGTGGCAAACAGTTTTCAGCCTGATCAGACGCCGGGTAAACCCGGCGTCTGATCTGGCTCCAAACTGTTTGCACTGCAAATAATAGTTTTAGCGTAAACGCGTTTATTGGGAAATAATAACAGATTCTCCACTGTATGTGACATGTGTGGTTATTGTACTTCAATGGCCACAGCCATAACCAATAAAACCATTATTCATTTACTACTACTTCATACAGCAGGGACCGTGTTATTATGTTCTGTTTTAAAAATTACCGTTTGTGTTGAAAACCATAAATTGCAATGCACACAGATTTGAGCCAGAATAGACGCCCAGGAGCCATCAGTTTTATCAGGTTTACAAATTGTTGCCTCTCAAATTGAAATAAATAAAAACACTTGTCCACACATTATCATTTCCACATATTTTTGTATTGCATTTACTTTTAGATTCATTTACACAGGGAAGAAAAACTAAAGGAACGTATCTGTGTTTTAATTCTCAATAAAACACACACGCGCTGTAACGCCTTAACGTAACGTCATATGACTTCGATAGCAAGACAAGGCTTTAAGTGTCTCCATGTGCAGGTTTTGAGATCGCATGTTTGATTTTGTCAATAGTGTATGTTTAAGTCTCTTTTTAATCCTCTGTTACAGTGGAGAATCTGTTATTCTTTCCCGTTTAAACGCAAACGTATGCAAACGCAAAGCACTAAAACGTAGAAAAGAACAACTTTTGGACAATTCTGATAATTCTTGTTTATCTTGGTGGCAAACAGTTTGGAGCCTGATCAGACGCCGGGTTACCCGGCGTCTGATCTGGCTCCAAACTGTTTGCACTGCAAATAATAGTTTTAGCGTAAACGCGTTTATTGGGAAAGAATAACAGATTCTCCACTGTATTTGGCTTGTTTTCAATATTGAGAACAGATGGCTGCTTAAAGCAGGTTGAAGCTCTCCTCCTTCAGGCACATTCTGCTTTACTTTCAACCTGCTTAAAACAGCCATCTGCAAGGAAAGGGAAACCTTGCTTATGGTTTATATTCATACATTGCCATACATGTATTTTTTTCAAGACCCGTGTTTTATCGTGCATATATCGAGTGAATCCAACTATCGATAGTCTATCGTGCTAGTGTTTTCAACTATCGATAACTACAGTGGAGAATCTGTTATTCTTTCCCAATAAACGCGTTTACGCTAAAACTATAATTTGCAGTGCAAACAGTTTGATGCCAGATCAGACGCCGGGTAACCCGGCGTCTGATCAGGCTCCAAACTGTTTGCCACCAAGATAAACATGAAATATCAGAATTGTCCAAAAGTTGTTCTTTTCTACGTTTTAGTGCTTTTCGTTTGCGTACGTTTGCGTTTAAACGGGAAAGTATAACAGATTCTCCACTGTAGTAGAAAAGCTTAAAAAACTGGCCTGAAAAAGTAATCATTAATATTTTCAAAATAAATGTTTCGATTCGTTTAAACTTTAGGAAATTATGCATTCGCCGTAGACGCGTACCTTGTTTATCGTATAACTTGCGTCTTGCGATCTTGTAAAATATAGTTTTTTGGCCCACGCCTAACCTGTTTGTGTACAAGCAATGCATGTGTTTGAAATTGTTATTTGATAAATTGAATCTCACATTCGTGTTCCTTCCGTATCATTTATAACAAACTCGTTGACTAAAATTAATATGACGCTCGACAAGGCTCGCGTCATATTATTTTAGTCAACTCATTTTTTAAAACTGGTGAATAATGAACACTCATGTTAAATCCTCTCTGTGTAACACCTACCGTCTGTCTTCTCAATTTCGACATGAAATGCAACCGCGCACGTGGGTCGTTCAGAAATCCAGGATGACCATGTCGAAAGGGAAGCACGCCTCTCATCAGTGGAGGTAACTCTGTCTGTTGACTAAGCGGAAGTTCAGCTAAGGTTAGGACTAATACAATTACAAATCCAGTCGTCATCTTGCAAAGTCTCGTTCTGGTATTGGTTTTTCATTCGGCAGCCTTTGTCATCACTGAAAATGAAATTTGAACACGTCCAGTTACAACCCGTTTTGAAATAAAGTTACACTTTGAAATAATTATTTCAAAACGGGTTGAAAATTTATTTCAATATGCCTTTTCCAGCCCGTTTCATAAAATTCCGTACGACAAATGTTGTCGTAAATCAGATTTTAAAAGTTTCAATTATTATTTATTTCTCCATCTAATCCTGTCTTGTGACACCTCTGTGGAATCGTCTTGAAAAGACGATTCCAAAGAGATGTCGCAATACAGGATTAAATAGAGAAATAAAAAATTAGATGTATGTTAAATTTTGACTTACGAACGTTTTTGTCCTACGAAGTCTTATGAAACGGGTCCCAGCATCGCTAACCTATTTCAAATAAAATTGTACTTTAGAATGATTATTTAAAAGTGTGTTGAATTTATTTTGGGAGGATGTCCAGTTTTATACGGAGATGTATTGCAACCCGTTTTGAAATAAAATTGCAAATTTGAAAAAAAAAAGACTACATGTAGGCTACATGTAAGTACTTTTCCCTGCAAAAAAATTGTAAAACAGATTACCCGTTTTAATATAATTATTTCAAAGTGCAACTTTATGTCAAAACGGGTTGTAACGGTGCCCGTTATACGACAACAAAATTAATGTTAGCGAAAACGGAAAAGATTTGACAAGCCTTGTGCAATGACGGTTATGGTGGATAAAATTGTATTCCCGTTTAAACGTTAACAAAGCACACACGCGTCGTATTAAAACGTATATAGAAATAGACAATTGTTCGACAATTCTGACTAAAACAAATAAAATTCGGAAACCAAATGTTACAATTGAAGTTTCGCAATGCCAGCACCTCAACAACGTATTTTCGTTTTTTCTGCTGTTCCATATGTCTTTGATATTGTTTACATCCTACACAAAACGTAGAATGTTGGCTATGGGAAAGCCCATGTTAAACAATACATTTAACTTTATTCATTCAGTATAAATTATATTAAATACATTTATACAGTGGAGAATCTGTTATTCTTTCCCAATAAACGCGTTTACGCTAAAACTATTATTTGCAGTGCAAACAGTTTGGAGCCAGATCAGACGCCGGGTAACCCGGCGTCTGATCAGGCTCCAAACTGTTTGCCACCAAGATAAACAAGAATTATCAGAATTGTCAAAAAGTTGTACTTTTCTACGTTTTAGTGTTTTGCGTTTGCGTACGTTTGCGTTTAAACGGGAAAGAATTACAGATTCTCCACTGTATATATGAGTTCATATGGAGCGCTTTCTGACGTACAACTCCTGTGTGAAACGAGTGCTATATAGTAATAATAATGATGATGATAATAATAATAATATTAACTGGCACTGGGTGTAGTATTGTTATAAAACGACTTACCATGCACAGTAACATTGTGGAAAGGCTGTAGAACTCAGTAGATTATCTCGTTTCCCTAATCGATTATCTCAAATATATTCTTTGTTCAAATCAGGTCTCAGCTATCTTAATTGTATCCTCCACTATTTCAAAACAACTTTTGTTCCAGACTTTCTTAGATTTCTGCCTGGCTCAGTTGGTCAACACTATTTCCTTGCAACATATCAGTTTGCATCACAACTTCTGAAAATAATTTGGGGAAAATCAAATTAAAAATAAAACTTTATTCAGATGCTCGTCTACTATATTGAGTATCGACATGCTTGTGCAAATTATAACCATGCCACAATAACTTCACTGTCACGTTTCCTGCATTTATTTATACAGAAGTGAAGAGGTTATCCTGTCCAATTTTAGCCTTTCTCTGCCAAATTATCCGAGAATGCTTTACCCCTCCACCGTTTTATTGTCGTCTGCTTCATTATTGTTGTCTGCAAGTGCAGGGCACGTTTCAAAGTTAGATTTAAGGTTGTACGACTTGATTTATTATCGATAAGAGTGTCAACAAGTTTGTATCCTTATCAGACGCCGCTTTACGCAGCGTCTGATCAGGATCCAAACTGTGTGCAAACGCGCTTTAAAGTGGCGTTAGGGGTGAGCGTTAAACGCAAACGCAGTGCAATAAAATGCTGGATATTCCAATGTTTTAAAATATCACAGGATTTATTATAAACTGACAAGCAGGAGCCTGATCACACGTCGAGTTCCCCGACCTCTGATCAGACCCAAATCGTTGACAATGTAAAAATTAGTTTCTGCGTAAACGCGTTTATTGAGAAATGATACAGTGGAGAATGTGTTATTCTTTCCCAATAAACGCGTTTACGCTAAAACTATTATTTGCAGTGCAAACAGTTTGGAGCCAGATCAGACGCCGGGTAACCCGGCGTCTGATCAGGCTCCAAACTGTTTGCCACCAAGATAGACATGAAATATCTGAATTGTCCAAAAGTTGTTCTTTTCTACGTTTTAGCGCTTTGCGTTTGCGTACGTTTGCGTTTAAACGGGAAAGAATAACAGATTCTCCACTGTAGCATCTTCTCCACAATAATATCAACGTCACTTAGCCTTCACGACTACTTCCAAGTTTGACTAGCAGTACTAAATTTATAAAGCGTTTGAGTTGAGTCTGAGTTCGTTCTCAAGCAGTTGATTGGTCACATTTGAGCCTAGGCTCAAAACTGACCAATCAAACCCTTGAGAATGATTAAAGCTAGGATCAAATCTAACCAATCAAAATTGAATGCTTGAGAATAATTTAAGACTCAACTGCATCACTTTGAACTAGGCAAGTGTAAGAGCTCCGCAATAACCAATATATCCTTTGACATTAATATGACGTGGACCTTTAATTAGCTCACTGTACGTCATGTACATGTGTACAGTGGAGAATCTGTTATTCTTTCCCGTTTTAACGTACGCAAACGCAAAGCGCTAAAACGTAGAAAAGAACAACTTTTGGACAATTCTGATAATTCTTGTTTATCTTGGTGGCAAACAGTTTGGAGCCTGATCAGACGCCGGGTACCCGGCGTCTGATCTGACTCCAAGCTGTTTGCACAGCAAATAATAGTTTTAGCATAAACGCGTTTATTGGGAAAGAATAACAGATTCTCCGTTGTATGTCCTATATTTCCCAGGTGTCAGAAAGAACGGGTGTCGCATGTCAACACGTCTATGTTATGTAGGTTTCCTAATATAGATATACAGTGGAGAATCTGTTATTCTTTCCCAATTAAACGCAAACGTGCGCAAACGAAAAGCACTAAACCGTAGAAAAGAACAACTTTTGGACAATTCTGATAATTCTTGTTTATCTTGGTGACAAACAGTTTGGAGCCTGATCAGACGCCGGGTTACCCGGCGTCTGATCTGGCTCCAAACTGTTTGTAATAGAAATAATAGTTTTAGCGTAAACGCGTTTATTGGGAAAGAATAACGTTTTCTCTACTGTACGTAGCATCATCAAATGTATTCCCCTGATATCGACCATATGTCAAAGTATCTACAATTTATTTACATTATTAGTTATGCCGAGCTTATTGTAACTAATATGGCATATACAGTGCCATTAAATTGATATGGGACGAGGCAAACTGTATATTGAATATTACAGTACTGAATCTTATTAAATTAACAATTTTTGCGATTCGCTTGCAATTCGATGGCGATTCGCTTGCGATTTCAAAATACTAATTTACCCTCGGATAAGTTTTCTTGAGTGGTGTATCTCACAAATGTTCGCAAATATGCCTTCGTTAATTTTTTCGATTCCATTTTTGTCACAACCGCTTCTGAAAATTCGCGTTAAAGTATTCAAACGTAGGATTTGTTTTTTGAAGCGCCCGATTCGATGGCAATTCGATTGCAATTCGCAATTTAATTTAATAAGGTTCAGTACTGTAGGTACAATAAGCATGGCATACATTGTAACAAAATTAGCTTACCGACTACCTTTCATTTGAAGCCTTTTAATGTTAACCTATACTTTATATAAACTATATGAACTACTCTCCAAAAACATTCACCTTTTTGTATTTTGCATAAGTTTCATTCTATTATTATCGTTATAGTTCTATGGATATAAGTAATATTTAAGGCTTTAAAATGGCATCTGCCACATAAAACTTACAACATGAACTAATTTTAGAAATATTTTTTTGTTTAAAGTATAAGTCTCAGAATAAGCAATGAATGGATGACGCAACTACAGTACCTAGAAGGGGCGTTACACCTTAGCAGCAACAATTAAAAATAACAATAATGTACATTACATCTGTAAACAGTGCAATATCACTATGATCTTACCGAGGCGACTACTTTTAAGTGCAAGCATCGTATAGCTTTGAGGGAACGCAATTCTTACACTGTAACTAGTAACCATTTCTTTGGCGTATGATTAAACACCCACGAGAATGCGGTTAACGTGGTTCTCATTAGTAAAACTGTATTTATTAGTTAAACTGTCAATATATGTGTCGCATAGATTTGATGTAGGACAGTCGTGTGTGTTAAGGGCTTATTTATCGCGTGAAATAAATCATGCATCTACAGTGGAGAATCTGTTATTCTTTCCCGTGTAAACGCAAACGTAAGCAAACGCAAAACACTAAAACGTAGAAAAGTACAACTTTTTGACAATTCTGAGAATTCATGTTTATCTTGGTGGCAAACAGTTTGGAGCCTGATCAGACGCCGGGTTACCCGGCGTCTGATCTGGCTCGAAACTGTTTGCACTGCAAATAATAGTTTTAGCGTAAACGCGTTTATTGGGAAAGAATAACAGATTCTCCACTGTAAATCATGCATCTATATATTGTCGCACTTAGTAAGTATGATGTTTTTTACGATTGGTTTAATGTAGGGAAACATTTTCTCAAAGAAAACATATTTGTGTACTAATAATTTGCAATTACATTGTGTTTGGAAACAAATCGGCTTCAATTACAGTGGAGAATCTGTTATTCTTTCCCAATAAACGCGTTTACGCTAAAACTATTATTTGCAGTGCAAACAGTTTGGAGCCAGATCAGACGCCGGGTAACCCGGCGTCTGATCAGGCTCCAAACTGTTTGCCACCAAGATAAACAAGAATTATCAGAATTGTCAAATAGTTGTGCTTTTCTACGTTTTAGTGCTTTGCGTTTGCGTACGTTTGCGTTTAAACGGGAAAGAATAACAGATTATCCACTGTAATCGGGCATCTGATCGAGCTCAGAATTATATACCACTCATAATTACTTGAATAGTCAGAATTGTCGAAATATTGTCCTTTTCTACGTATTAATTCCATGCGTTTGTGTTTCCTGTGGGTTCAATCCTTTCATGATCAAATTTATCGTGAGGGGTTTACCCCTTCCGCGCTATTTTAGCATCTGCTTCAATATTGTTGTTTGCAATATCGTTTCAAAGTTAGATATTAGGCAGTAATTTCTGGCGTAATTTCAAAACAAGTGGCAAACAGTTTTGATCCTGATCAGACGCCACGTCAACCGTTTGATCAAGATCAAAACTGTTTGCAAATGTGCATCATGAAGTCATTGAGAAAGAAAGGTTAAACGGGAAATACATTGAAACTCCGTTATTCTTTCCAAATAATCGTGTTTACGCTAAAATCATTATTGCAATTGCAAACATATTGCAGCCAGACCAGACGCCGGATTACCCGGCGTCTGACCAGGCTCCAAATTACTTCATTCTTTGTGCAGTCATAATTATTTACAAAACGTTAAATAAGAATATTTGCTAGATCTATACCTTAGCAACTTAAGGCTGGCTGAAAAAGCTTAATGCATCTTAAGGCGCATTCTGCTTTACTTTCAACCTGCTTTAAGTGATCACCTGTCTTCAAAACTAGAACTATGCCATGTGCGGTAAGGGGTTAATGTTGCGATTGTTTCATGTAGGCTTTGTTTTTGCTGCTGAACCCCTGATCGGCTGTTACACTATTAACCTTTAGCCCGCTAATTATGTCGATAGTAGTTTTTGCCGAAAGTGTAGACCCAGATGAGATACTTCCTTAAGAAGCTCTCTGATCAGAGTATACATTGTTTGCTAGAAGGAGAAATTATTCTGAAATAGAAAACATTCTAAGTTTTCAAATACATTATATTCTACTTTTAAATAAATGGTTTGAATAGTATCCAAAAAATGAGGGGTAATTTTTTGAATATGCGATGAGCTAAGGGTTAATGACTGATCAAGGCCTTAGCTGCTTTTAAGGGCTTCTATGTATATAAGTTATGATATAAATATGGATCTATCATCTTGATCAAAACCTACATGTTGCTTTAACCCTTTACTACATAGATATGTTTCATGAAAAATGTTTTTTGTATTCTAGTGGATGGTGGCTTGAAGCGGGTTTAAAGTAAAACAGGATGCACATTCAGGCTCATTTTGATTTGCTTTCAACCTTGTTTAAGTGATCACCTTTCTTCAATACTAGAAATATACCATGGAGTAAAGGGTTTGAAGTATCTTTGGTATATTCATTCCCGTTTGTTATGAAATTTCATTGATCTAGATCTTTGCTATTTGTTAAATCGTCGTTTTGTTTTGGCTTTATTTTGTCTCTACCTATTCAATATTCATGTATAGATAACAAAATTTGAATTCTCATAATGACACTTATGCATTATCATGTTCAGCTTAATCTTTAAAATTCTTTAAGTAAACAGAGTAGTCCCTGGGGAGAGCTCCTACAGGAACTGTCTTTTCAGGGTCCACTCTGTTTGCAAAGGAATACTGATTTGTAATTGTGTTCCTTCGTGTTGTATATATGTTAATTTTGTTTGTGGACCATATTGAAAATTGGTTTGTTTGTTAGATACCAAATATGTAATCCACATGAAATAAAGTCGTTATTATTATTATTATTATTCTTAGAAAAAACATGAATTATCAGAATTGTCAAAAGGTTGTACTTTTACGTTTAAGTGATATGTGTTTGCGTTTTGTTTGCGTTTAATCGGAAGTTGATAACGTTTTCGTAACTGTTATAGCATCTTGTCTACTTTACTTGTAATATAAATTAATACATGTACAGTGGAGAAAACGTTATTCTTTCCCGTTAAACGCGTTTACGCTAAAACTATTATTTCCAGTGCAAACAGTTTGGAGCCTGATCAGACCCGGCGTCTGATCAGGCTCTAGACTGTTTGCCACTCAGATTAAAATGAATAGGCAGAATTATTAAAATGTTGTCAATCTATACATTTTAGCGATTTGTGTTTGCGTTTCGTTTGCGTTTAAACGGGAAAGAATAACGTTTTATCCACTGTATCAATAGAGACCAACGCGGTGTTTCACAAGTAGATAACCATCAGACCTACACTGCTGACTGTTCCGGATGTCGATTTCAAGAAACACTGTACAATGCTCCCTCTTTACAACAACGCCAAATGGAGACAGAATGTGTGTTGTTCGGGTGGAGTTGTCATAGGGAGGGAAATTGGCTTACATTCGCACAAAGCTTGAATTCCGATAAGACGCCACGTAACGCGGCGTCTGATCTTGATTCAAGCTGTCTATCACTCGTCATCAGTTTCTTTTCTGTCACAATGTTAGCAATCATCAGACTTTTAACACCTACATGTAATATTAAAGACAGTTAATGGTCGTAATAGCGAGGTTTTACTGTATTAAATGAACACTAAATAAACGATATTAATCGTATAAATTCTGCAAATGACGATTCAAATGAATTGTGCAGATAACATATACATGTACATGTATATATAGTTTAACGCTTTCACTCTCAATGACGCTTTAACGCGCATTTGCAACCAGTTTGGGTCCTGATCAGACCCACACTGTTTGACACTCTTATCGATATTAATTTAGTCATACAACCATACATCTACGTGTAACTTTGAAACGTGTCTTGCAGACAACAATAATGAACTAGACGACAAGCGATGAAGAGGAAATACTCTCCCGAATAAGTTGATCAAGAAATGGTTACGTGTAAGCAAGCGACACAATGCTGGTGCAGTGAATGAGATACTAGTAACATGGCTGACAAGGGAATAACTGTCATAGGTCAAGGTGATATGCCTGTGATATATGGACTGTGGCCGCTCTAAAAACATAGGAAATGGCGTTTTTATTTCGCGCCTTTCGTATCGTACAGAGCGCAATGAAGAGACAACGACGAAGGCCTACATTTAGTACTACCAAAAAAAAACCGAAACCCTGATTGTCATTTTAAAGGCATTGTTTGACAATAGTATAACATTCATATGCACAGGTTATGCTTTGTCTATACAGTTCATCTTCTATTGAACGAATTAATGTAAAAGAAAAAAAACACATTTAAGCAGCTGGAGTTCAGAGATAGCTGGTTGCTTTATGTAGGGCAAATGTAATAGAAAAGGGCTCCTATTTGAGCTTTCTGCATTTCGATTGAACTACATGAACTTTAACACGTAACAGCAACCAGTTATGTGGAAAAGTTTTCAGTTGCAGAGCGGTTTTACGGAAGTTAGATATTGTGTCGCCATTAATTCTATCATGATCAAATTATATGGGAGATTGTTACCCCTTCATCGCTTTGTTGTCGTCTGCTTCAGTATTGTTATATTCAAGACACTTTTTTAAGTTCGATTTAAGGTTGTATAACTAAATAAATATCGATAAGAGTGTCAAACAGTTTGGGTCTTGATCAGACGCCGCCAAGCGCGGCGTCTGATCAGGCCCAAAACTGTTTGCAAACGCGCTTTAAGGCCAAATTGAGAGAGAACGGGTTAACAATTGTTTGCCATCAAAAGTACATACAAGATATATGACTGAGTTTTATTGTACAATATGACGAGGGCATATTAACCTGAACTACTGACTCTTGATAAACATAAATGCAAAACTGTTACGGTCACTAACGAACCACTTGAACGTTGTATAGAAAGAAAAAACTGTTAAAATATGTGAGACAATTTAGCAGAAAAAGTCTGAAACGAATTCTAGGATAAGTATTACTACGACAACGACAAGAACGACAACAAAAATAACTATCACAACAACAACTTGTACAACTACTGCTACTACATGTACAGTCTATTTGTGAATGACATTATAGGACCAACAGGGAACCTTGATGGAAATATTATCTTAAATAAACTTAAAAACAAATCTAATTGGATCTGTCAGATTAGTATACTAAAATGGCATTTCCAAAAATATGGAAAAGAACCCTTAAATCAAGGGAATCGAAATCATCAATGGTTAAAACAGAACTGAAACTGAATTTTAATAGGCATAACATATTAAAGATGTCTAACAAAGAATGCGAGACAATACTTTTATAAAACCATACATTCATAATATGTGGAACACAACATTTAAAGAAGATATACACTGGAAAAACTTCTATACACAATTAGATCAGTCTTGCATTGATAATCGTGTCGAACAATTTAAATTTAAATTAGTACAAAATATATTAGCAATAAAAATAAACTTATATAAATGGAAACTTGAAAAATATTCCAACTGTAATATTTGTAATGTGATAGAAGACTATGAACATTTTTTTCTGAAATGCAAAGCTGTTTCAAATAAATACGAAAGAAGACTCAAGCAGGAAACGCAACACAAACAATACACCCATCTCTAAAGCAGAACACACACACAGCCATACCATAACAAACACACACACACACACACAACCACACACGCAATACCATTCCTTCATCTACACACTAAATAGAAAACAACACGCAAGACAAACATAAAGCTAAGTGAACATAGGAGCCCGCCTTGGTACGGTCAGTAGCAATCAATAATCAATTATAAATTAATTAACCATCAACAACCACTGGGGGGTTAAACCTGGGTTTAGGGGCGCCCAACCTCACACTTATCTCCTATATTCACCTATAACGACGAACAGTGTACATAAAATATAAACCCTGTTCCACAACCTTACAATCAAAAAGACCGCCAGCACAGTAAGTAAATACATGTAAAACATCTAACAAAATTCTCTGACAGGATTATTAGTAACACGGGAAAGAATTAAACATTCAAGCCCGTGTTAAAAATAACCCACTATGGCAACGGTCAAATTGTACTCAAGCGAATAGTCTGTAGTCACGAGTAACCGTAAGACATGGGAGGGTTTAGGGTACGACAGAGAGGGAGACAAAAACCAAAGCACGAAAATCCGACATAACTCTCCCGGTTAAGGACGGCTTTAGAGATACATCATCATGTAGTACTAAGCCCTGTCTGTCGTCGCACAACCAAAGAGGAAAGCATAGTTATCAATTGTAGAATGATCGATAACCAAACGTGAAGTGCGCAGCAATATAGTTGGATCATAATCTTTTTTGAGGAAAAATCTAATACGTTTCACAAATAGGTTTTGAAAATGCATATGTCCAAGAATCTTACGAAGTCTGTAAATCACATCACCATAAAACTCCGGATGTGAAATACCTTGCCGCAGAAAAGACTTTAAGTTACATTTATACTTGTTAATGAGAGGAAGATTTCTATAAAAGAATTTAGAAAATGTTTTACGAAGTTTATGAAATCTGTACCCCTGTTTAAGAAGCTTTTCAGTAATAGTTTTATTACGAATGTGGAAGTCCTCAACAGAGGTACAAGCCCTAGCAAAACGAATAAGTTGTGAAATATAAACCCCGTAAGATGTAGAACGGGGAACATCGCCATCTAGATGAGGATAGTTTACAATACTAAAATCAAAATCATCTCGTTTATCGTAAATCCTAGAAGAAACAATACCGTTATTTATTAAAAGATCCAAATCTAAAAATGGTGCCGATAAATTTGACTCGTTTGTTTTATTAAGGCGTAATTCTTTTGGGTAAATAAAAGGAAACAACGTATCAAAAAATGGGTTGTCTATATTAAAAATATCATCTAGATAGCGCGATGTATTGTTAAAGGCTTCGATCATATCTGCCTGTGTATCAGGTTTTAGACTTAGCATAAAGTCCCTCTCATAACAGTACAAAAATAGGTCTGCGACAAGGGGCGCACAGTTTGTACCCATAGGAATACCAATCACTTGGCGGTATATGGTACTCCCAAAACGTACATAAATATTATCCAGAAGAAATGATAGTGACTTACAGACATCGGTGCAAGTCCACATAGTGTAATGCTTAACCGTGTCATTTGTAAAAAATGCTCGATCAGTATTACACGCCAGAAATAGTTTCCTTTCTCTGGCAAAAGTCTTTTCAATAAGTTGTATAAGTTTATCTTTTATTAAATTATGAGGTAAGGTAGTATATAGTGTTGAAAAGTCATACGTACTAATATTGCAAGCTTGGTATTTTCTATGTTCAAGCTTCGTCAAAATTTCATTCGAGTTTTTGATAGACCAAAACAGATTAAGTCCAGAATTTTCGTAAGTCTTGTCACAATACCTTTGAACATGTTCTTTGATTTTAATTAAAGACGATGTCAAAAGTTTGGAAAGCTTAGTAGTAGTACATGCACTTGAATTAGCAATAAAACGAGACTTATATGGTGTTTTGTGGAGTTTTGGTATCCAGTACATAGTAGGAAGTTTATGACATGTAATGTTGACGTCAGCTTTTAATTGTTTACAAGTATCAAGATGATCAGATACTACATTATGCTCCGTTAAATTAGTCGTTGTATAGGAATTGGTATTCACAAGTTCCTGGTTTAAAGTATCAACATAATGTAATCGTCATACAATTATCACATTATTGGATGCTTTGTCTGCAGGAACGAGTACATATTTGGAATGAAAGTCTTGTATGCCCTTCTTTAAGTGACGAATGTTAAATTTAGGTTTAGGTGGTAAAAGATGGTTATTGGATAAATAGAACGAAATCCGGGTATCGATAGTATCAAAAATTAATTCTTTCCATTTTGTAAGAGCGTCATTTTCAGCATGTTCTCTGCGGCACCAGTTGGTACTATACTTATTCAAAGCTTCAGAAATATGATTGCGACAAGTATCGAAATCAATTAAGGCAGGTAATCTAAATTTAGGTCCCTTACTCAAAAGCGCTCTAATGCGTTTATCTTTAATGATATCAAAATTGCCAGTTATTATATGACCCACTGGAGCGTAACAGAATTTAGAAGAGGTACAGTCTCATGTATCTGGTGTGTTTTCGAGAATTTTAAGATCAGAAACAATTTTATTGTAATTAAAAATTAACCCTCTAACAGATTTATTATACTTATAACAAATAATAGGTGGTTCAAGATTTTTGAAATAATTTGGAATAGCATTCATCACATTTTTGTTACGGAGAATACTTTGTCAAGTTTATGGAAAACTTTATTTAAAGTCTTCAAATTATGCGGTTTCCCAAATAATATATATTCTTTAAAAACGTCCATATTAGGATATAAAATTAACGACACTCGCTTTAAGGATGTAAATATGGTTCTTAACCTAATAGGAGTTTGTATTTACAAAGGTTATTACATAGGTGACAAAAGAAAAAATCCATACAATATAGAAAACTTATTTGTTAAGGAATTCAATTTCATGTATTCCTATTTGATGTCAAAACAAAGATTGTCAATATTTTAAGTCAAATTCAATAAGCATTTGACTAACAATATGAAATGAATAACCTTATTGTATTGACCATGTATTATTATTTTGTTTGTATTTTTAAGACTGTATATACTTTGTGAAAATTGATAATAAAAGGAGTTGAAAAACTTCACCCAAAAAAAAAAAGAAAAAAAAAGAGTTTTATTGTACAATATGACGAGGACATATTAACCCTTTACCTGATAGCCTATTTCTAGTACTTAAGATAGGTGACTACTTAAAGCAGGTTGAAAGTAAAGCAGAATGCGCCTGAGGGCGCATTCTGCTTTACTTTCAGCCTGCTTTAAGCTATCATGTTCTATAATATAGAAAATATTCCCTATATTACATATTCATTACTGATTAAATTGGAACTATTTTCTTCAGCGGATGAATAAATCATATCCGCTAAAAGGCGCTTCTATAGGGGAAAGGGTTAAACTGAACAACTGACTCTTGATAAACATGAGTGCCAAACTGTAATGGTCACTCTAACGAATCACTTGAACGTTGTATAGAAAGAAAAAAACTGTTAAAATATGTGAGACAATTTAGCAGAAAAAGTCTGATACGAATTCTAGGATAAGTATTACTACGACAAGAACGACAACAAAAATAACTATCACAACAACAACTTGTACAACTACTGCTACTACATGTACAGTCGAAAATAACGTTATTCTTTCCCAATAAACGCGTTTACGCTAAACCTATTATTTCCATTGCAAACAGTTTGGAGCCATATCAGACGCCGGGTAACCCGGCGTCTGATCAGGCTTCAAACTGTTTGCCGCTCTGATTTAAATGATTGGTCAAAATTAATACAAGGTTGGTATTTTAAACAATTTATTGCCATGCGTTTCGTTTGCGTTTAAAAGGGAAAGAATAACGTTTTCTCAACTGTACTACTACAGATACTAAAACTTCTATAATAACTTCTACGACGCGTGGAAACTAATCCAAACGCCATTCTGCAAACATTGTAATGCAATTGAAACATTAGAACATTTTTTCATATCTTGTCCGTATTTAGATACCTTTTGGGTCAATATACACAACTTACCTTTTAAAATAGGCATTAATAAACAGATTAATATGTATGAACACATAGTCGGATACATACAGTGGAGAATCTGTTATTCTTTCCCGTTTAAACGCAAACGTACGCAAACGCAAAGCACTAAAACGTAGAAAAGAACAACTTTTTGACAATTCTGATAATTCTTGTTTATCTTGGTGGCAAACAGTTTGGAGCCTGATCAGACGCCGGGTTACCCGGCGTCTGACCTGGCTCCAAACTGTTTGCACTGCAAATAATAGTTTTAGCGTAAACGCGTTTATTGGGAAAGAATGACAGATTCTCCACTGTAATACATTACAAAAGCTATCAAGAAATTAATATTATTATAGGGAACGTCATGTATGCTATCTACAAAAGTTACATGAAAAGCGAAAGAAGGACAAATACAGCGAATATGCTGAACATTTTATACTACGATTTATTAACTTTAGAAAAATATTACTCTGAGAAGAAATTGAAACATCCAACAATTCAAAAGTTCAACAAATCATAGCGAGATAAGATTTAAAACATCTAAACGGATCTAAATATTTCAGTATATATTTATATGCATGTTGTTTTTGTAGTTATAAACATACATGCTTTGTAAATGTTTCCGTTGTATATGATATGTTTTTATGATTGTTATTCTATGTAAATAAACGGACTTCCAGTAGGTAGTTCCAAAAAGAAAACAACTTCTACGACGCAGTTTAGACGAAAATAGTCTTTTCAAATAGCTTGATATTTAACTTTTATCTGCTTGGTTGAAATGTTTTAGCCTAGAAATACAAAGAGTCCGTTTCAAAGCAGTTTGCATTTCTTTAGAAAAGACATTTATTTATTCCATGTGCATGTAGTAAAAATGAAATTCCTTTGAGTACTGCAGTGGTGAATATTTTTATCTCTTGTTTGAACAAAACTAATCGCAAATGCATTGCAATAAAATGTAGTTATTTGCAACATTTTGAAAATACATATTATAAACCGTCTGTTTTAACCCTTTCCCCCCCATAGAAGATCCTTTTAGCTCATTTGATTTATTCCTCCCCTGAAGAAAATAGTTCCAATTTAAAGTCTTGAAAAATGAACCACAAGAAAAAAATTCTAAATCCAAGCAGATGATAGCTTAAAGCAGGCTGAAAGTAAAGCAGAATGTGCCTTAAGCCACATTCTGGTTTTTTTTTCAACCTTCTTTAAGTGGTCACATGTCTTCAAAACTATAGAAACAGGCTAGGTGGTAAAGGATTAATCATAAAAGCAAAGGTTTGAGCATGTTTCACGACAGGTAACCCATGCGTCTGGTCTGCCACCAAACTGATTGCAACGGATACATGTTTAACGTGTCAAGCATATTATTATTATTATTATTATTATACCAGATTTATATAGCGCTCTTTTCACACAGGGATTGTGCGTTCAAAAGCGCTTTACATGAAATAACACTTATGTACCTATAAATCGTCAAAAGACAAAATAACTACAATTAGATCTGAAATAAAACATGAATAAACATATAAAAGACAGTCCCCCAAAACGGCGATCACATTACCCCAATCAATCAGCAATGAACCGACCGGCTAAGTATTGCCGACTGATATAAATAATGGTAGAGCGCCCAATGCAGGCCATCGACAAAACACAAATAACTATAATTAGATCTAAAATAAATAAGAATAAACATACAAAAGACAGCCCCCAAAACGGCAATCACACTACCCCCATCAATCAGCAATGAACCAACCGGCTAAAGATTGCCGACCAATAGAAATAATAGCAGAGCGCCCAATGCAGGCCATCTAATGTAACATAACTAGGAATAATAGCATGCGACCATAACTAAAAACTCTATAGAAGATCAATAACATTATTAAAAATGGTGAAAGCTGTCCACGCATTGTACCACAGACCACGCCAGCTGGTTTCAAAAGAGATCAGAGTTGTATCCCTACCATCAAAGATCCACCAGATCATGTACATGTTTCAAGCATAATTAAACATGTTTATAGGGACCGAATTACGTTTTCACCACTACCATTAACCAAATGAACCCTAGCTACGAGCATACATGTACTCGTCTTTTACATTACGAACAGTATCACATGTCCTATGCAAACTAATACTATGTATATACAGATCAGAAGGCTTCTAAAGACTGCAAAAAGCATGTTTGCCAATTTGCAATTAGTAGTAGTAAACGCACCCAAATATTCAAAAATGGAATAGACTACCTCTATTGGACACTGGAAGTGTCCATTATTAGTTTCTTGGATACATGAGTTAAAACGGAATTCATTTAAAAATCACTGTATATACAATGGAGAAGACGTTATTCTTCTCCAATAAACGCGTTTTACTCTTAAACTATAATTTCCATTGCAAACAGTTTGGAGCCAGATCAGACGCCGGGTAACCCGGCGTCTGATCAGGCTCCAAACTGTTTGCACTCAGATTAAAATAAATCGTGAGAAATGTCACAGTTATAATATTCTAGTTTTCTCCACTGTAAAATATAAACATTTTTACCTTAATACTTGATTGGCTTTTTGCTTTGATAATATCCATTAGTCTATGTGTAACTATATCATCCTTGATGTGTGAGTTGATTGTGCTTGCCTTGTTCGTTTGCCTTCTGTTTTTGTGGTGATTAACATATCAGTAAACCTGTCATATCTCATCATCTCGGACATGACCTGGTTAATATTGAAGGGAGGTGGGGTCGTTGGATATTTCTTGACAGTCACATGATTAACTCATTCACCCCTGAAATGTTTAATGGACAATTGTCAATTCCAATTTGAAAATAAGTTCAAACCATTTTTGACTATTTAGGGATGATTTTAACAATATATTTCAAAATGACGAATAGTTTAGCCCCTGATCAGAGCGCTCCTTACTGAGTCATCCGATCAGAGTCTACACTGTTTGCATTGGACATGTTTAATCGTCACAGGTACACTGTTTTTCAATGACGAGTATACTCGTCGCTAGGGTTGAAAGTGTTAAACATTCAATTCTTTGAATATAGTGTGATGTTGTTGTATATGTAATTATGTGACCTGTAAATGCTTGACAGATGTAATGCAGAACGTTCCGACTTTCTGTATTACTTTTGTTATGCATTAATTTGATACATGTTTTAAGAGCAGTTCCTGATTTTATCACGGGCTCCATCTATCGAGGTGTTATGGTACGAAACAGACAAGGGATGAATGTGGCATCTTGATCACTTGAGCGCTTTATTGTGTCAGAGGTCATCCTATCATGGAAACACATTAAGTATAAGGTGAAATCGTTTAGTGACAGGTACTATATACTGATTAGCAACGACTTAGTGAATCATAAGAAGCTATGATACATAACATAACATAACATACTTTGCATAATGCTGATTTGTGTCAAAATTGTATACATGTTACAGTGGAGAATCTGTTATTCTTTCCCAATAAACGCGTTTACACTAAAACTATTATTTGCAGTGCAAACAGTTTGGAGCCAGATCAGACGCCGGGTAACCCGGCGTCTGATCAGGCTCGAAACTGTTTCCCACCAAGATAAACAAGAATTATCAGAATTGTCCAAAGGTTGTTCTTTTCTACGTTTTAGTGTTTTGCGTTTGCGTACGTTTGCGTTTAAACGGGAAAGAATAACAGAGTCTGGTCTGGATCTAAACTGGAAATATAAGGCAAGTCCCGCTTAGTATAATAAGGGTTTAGATTAGCATGACTGTACTGTAGTAACCCGGCGTCTGATCAGGCTCCAAACTGTTTGCCACCAAGATAAACAAGAAATATCAGAATTGTCCAAAGGTTGTTCTTTTCTACGTTTTAGTGTTTTGCGTTTGCGTACGTTTGCGTTTAAACGGGAAAGAATAACAGAGTCTCCACTGTAGTTATTTCTACAGTGCTCCCTCTCTACAACGACACCAAATGGGAGACACACATTGTGTGCGTTGTTCGGATGGGTGTCGTTACTGAGAGGGAAAATTAAGACTTGGCTTACATTTGCAAACAGATTGAATCCAGATCAGACGCTGCATAACGCGGTGTCTGAACTAGATTCAAGCTGTTTTTCATTAGTCATTATATAAAAAATATATTATATCAAAATCTCCATTTAAAAGTAAATTTGAGAAAAACAGCAGACGACAATTTTAAGCAGACGATATAGCAGCAGTGAAAGCGTTAGACATAATTGCTTGTATAGGGAGCAACGGCAAAGATCGTTGTAAGGAAGGAGTTGTTGTTGGAAGGACCGTTGTAGAGAGGGTATACTGTAATTTTACATTGTCCCGGAGTTTGATCTGGCTTCAAACTGTTGGCAAAGGAAATAATAGTTTTAGCGTAAACGCGTTTATTGGGAAAGAATAACATTTTTCTCCACCGTAACCACTTCTCTATAAGATACAGTGGAGAATCTGTTATTCTTTCCCAATAAACGCGTTTACGCTAAAACTATTATTTGCAGTGCAATCAGTTTGGAGCCAGATCAGACGCCGGGTAACCCGGCATCTGATCAGGCTCCAAACTGTTTGCCACCAAGATAAACAAGAATTATCAGAATTGTCCAAAAGTTGCTCTTTTCTACGTTTTAGTGCTTTGCGTTTGCGTACGTTTGCGTTTAAACGGGAAAGAATAACAGATTATCCACTGTATGACGTCACGAATGACGTCAGAATAACAGATTCTCCACTGTACTATTGAGTAGAGTTATTCATGTCCATTCTCATGATTCTAATTCGTTAATTTTCACTATGGATAATTGGGAGTCGACCAGCGGCAATGGTTATCTGGCGTCTCATAGGGCTCCAAATTGTTTATCATTTTATACTTTTTGTACATATTTGTACAGTGCGATCCCGTTTAAGTAGTTTTAACCCCTTCACTACCTTACCCGGAGTACACTAGTTATTTGCAAACAGTTTGGATCCTGGTCAGACGCCGCGTTGCGCGGCGTCTGGTCAGAATCCAAACTGTTTGACATTCATTTCAATATTTCTTAATTCAAAATATCTATTTTTTCAATTCGAGAAATAAAAGCAGACGACAAATGTTTAAAATTGATGACGTCACGGCAGTGAAGGGGTTAAAAAGAAAGAAATTGATAATTCAAAAATTTACGTCGTATAAGGCAAATGTAAAGACACATGTATAGTGAAGACGTAAGTCGTTCCCATTTAACACACAAACGAAACGCAAACGCATCTCAATAAAACGTAAAAATTTACAATTTTCAGACAGCTAATTTGAGTAACAACAGTTTGGAGCGTCTCATATGGCTCCAAACTGTTCGCAACCGAAATAATAGTTTAAGCGTGAATGCGTTTATTGGGAAATAATTTAATATTGTTTGTTTTCATTACATTTGGTTAGCTGTGATTGGCTGTAATTTTTGTTCCATAACTCCATGAAATAAATAAAATTCACGCCACGCCTTGTCAGGACTACTTTCTCTAAGTCCAACTGCTCTCCACAAGCGCTGCACGAAGCAGGACGCCAAATGACGTCACTGACATCGGCGTTACTACAAAACAACGTCGCGTTTTGGCGGAAAATGTATATGGCGGAGGGACTACAACCTACGTTTTAAAAGCGTTAAAATGAACATTCGCGTCAGATTCTCTATTTTACTACTTTCTTAGATTCAGTCGTGATATTAAATTATAAGGAATAATTCGGAATATTTATTGTATTCATGGAGGTATGGAAAAAAACCTGGTCACACTTTTGCATGAAACCGCTTCGCGGTTTCATACAGTGTGACCAGGTTTTTTTTCATACCTCCATGAATACAATAAATATTCGAATTATTCCTTAATAATTTGATATTGTTTGTTTTCATTACATTTGGTTAGCTGTGATTGGCTGTATTTTTTGTTTCATAACTCCATGAAAAAAATAAAAGTCAGGCCACGCCTTGTCAGGACTACTTTCTCTTAGTCCGACTGCTCTCCACAAGCGCTGCACGAAGCAGGACGCCATATGACGTCACTGACGTCGGCGTTACTACAAAACAACGTCGCGTTTTGGCGGAAAATGTATATGGCGGAGGGACTACAACCTACGTTTTAAAAGCGTTAAAAACGAACATTCGCGTCAGATTCTTTATTTTACTACTTTCTTAAATTCAGTAGTGATATTAAATTATAAGGAATAATTCGGAATATTTATTGTATTCATGTAGGTATGAAAACAACCTTGGTCACACTTTTGTATGAAACCGCTTCGCGGTTTCATACAGTGTGACCAGGTGTTTTTTCATACCTCCATGAATACAATAAATATTCGAATTATTCCTTAACAGAATAATGCTTTCTATATTGTAATAACAACGCACTATACATTGTATAACGCACCTAAAACTGAGCTATGTTGCCATCATTTTACATCTCTATATTTAACATATTTATTACAAATATGACTACTAGTTGCATGCATTAACCCGCATGTCATTAAACAATAACACTACAGTACAGTCATGCTAATCTAAACCCTTATTATACTAAGCGGGACTTGCCTTATATTTCCAGTTTAGATCCAGACCAGACGCCGTGTTACGCGGCGTCTGTCCTGGGTCCAAACTGTTTGCCACTCGTATTCCGTTTTCTACCCTTTTAAAGTACGATAACTAATTTATTGCTTTTAGCAGACGATATATTTGAAGCAGACGACAACTCGGCGTGAAAAGTGCTATAAATTACAGTGTACCTTCTTATGGGCGATATGATTACATGTACGAGTTGAATCATCAACTAATGGAATGAGTCGCTTCGATAGCTATAAATTGTAGAGGTGATCGTGTATGAGATCTTATGGTAAAATACTTTTTCCTCAGTCCATTGATGGACTATCCCCATTGTCTCGATAGGTGTGATTTTAACTGCCAAAGTATGCAGCACAAGCTATACCAATCTCAGTTTACCAGGTGAGGCCCAGATTATACTCATGCTCTAGTGATTTTCAATAGTTATTTCTAACCCAACAATCAGGTCTCACATGAGAAGCCTCAATGGTTCTTTGCTACCGACATGTCCACAAGACTCATGCTTTTTGCAAGGAAATTGTCTGGCAAGGCATTATGATCGAAAGGTCGTCAGAAGATGTCTTTAAATTAAATGCGTCCACATACATGTAATACAGTGGATAATCTGTTATTCTTTCCCAATAAACGCGTTTACGCTAAAACTATTATTTGCAGTGCAAACAGTTTGGAGCCAGATCAGACGCCGGGTAACCCGGCGTCTGATCAGGCTCCAAACTGTTTGCCACCAAGATAAACAAGAATTATCAGAATTGTCCAAAGGTTGTTCTTTTCTACGTTTTATTGCTTTGCGTTTGCGTACGTTTGCGTTTAAACGGGAAAGAATAACAGATTCTCCACTGTAACAGTAAAATCAAAATTCAACGGCCATTGAAGCCTTCATTCCATAGCCTGTCTCTAGTCATGAAGACTGGTGAGCACTTAGAGCAGGTTGAAAGTAAAGCAGAATGCGCATTGAGGTGCATTCTGTTTTACTTTCATCCTACTTTAAACTTCCATCTGCTAGGATAAAGAACATTTTTGTTTAGTACATGTTTATGACTGTATAAATTGGAACCATTTTCTTCAAAGAGGAATAAATTAAATGCTTTAGTTTCAGCCTACTTTAAACTACAAAATTAATGTAGTATCTGCTAGGATAAAGACGTTTTTTTATTTTGGTACATATTTATGACTGTATAAAATGGCTCTGTTTTTGTAAAGAGAAATAAATTAAAGGCGCTAAAAGGCGATTATGTATGGAAAAGGGTTTAATGTACATGTATATAAGTGTAAGATCAGTATTGTGTAATGTTGCTACATGTCAGAGCATAAGGCAAGATTGAAGGAAGGCAAACAGCACGTCATGGAATAATTTTCTGCTTTACTTTCGTTTTACTAGGCAGGGACAGTATTAAACACCGCAGGTACATGTAAACATTAACAGTGGGGGTTTAATAATAATAATAATAATAATTCTTTATTCAATCAGTAACTTGAATTAACAAATTCCTCGTTACTCACAACATATTTACAGATGGCCAAAGTGGCCAAACAAACATGCATATAATAATAATAATAATAATAATAATAATAAAGTATTTCAAATGATAGTAGATCTATTTTCGAAAATTTAGAATTTGAGGTTGAACTGCTATTTTCATGAAAAAAAAAGATATTAAATGATCATTTTTTGGGTAAATGATTAGATAATAAAACACTGACTCGTATACAAATGTACAGCACTCCCTCTCTACAACGACACCCAAAATGAGAAAAAATGTGAGTGCGTTGTTCGGAGGGAGTCGCTATAGGGAAGGAACTTGGCTTACATTCGCAAAAGCTTGAATCCAGATAAGACATCGGGCAACGCGGCTTCTGATCTGGATTTATGCTGTTTGTCATTCGTCATTGTGATTTTACTTGTTAAACCAATGGACAGAGATGCGTAGATATTCTGTCCCAATAAACATGTTTATGCCTAAGGCCTTATGACCTCTGTAAATCGTTTGGAGCCACATCGGACACCGGGAAATCCATATTGAAATGAGTCGCCGAAAATGTCAAACCCCGGGTCTAACAGTTTCACATAGACTTATATAGGAAAACGTTGTTATTTTCACAATTTAGGTGCGCTTTAAAAACGGGACAGAATAACGGCTTCTCCACTGTTAACTTTGAAAAATTACTTTGATCATGGTACAGTGGAGAATGTGTTATTCTTTCCCAATAAACGCGTTTACGCTAAAACTATTATTTGCAGTGCAAACAGTTTGGAGCCAGATCAGACGCCGGGTAACCCGGCGTCTGATCAGGCTCCAAACTGTTTGCCACCAAGATAAACAAGAATTATCAGAATTGTCAAAAAGTTGTTCTTTTCTACGTTTTAGTGTTTTTGCGTTTTTGCGTACGTTTGCGTTTAAACGGGAAAGAATAACAGATTCTCCACTGTACCAAAATACAGTAAACTCGCTCTATAAGGGCCAATAAAATATGTTAATTAGTAGGTGTTCACAACAGGTAACTGGGTGGCAGTAGAACAGAAAGCTCCTTTAGGAGTGTTCTGTTTTACTCTAACCTTGTTTTAAGCTGTCACCTTTCTTATATACATTGTACAATCCATTAACCTTCGTTTTAGTGACGGTTGTAATAGAGAGGTTTGACTGTATATTTTGTGCTATGTCTGACCATTCACAGGGAACGATGATCACAAGACCAGCGTAATAGATAGTGAATATATCAATGGAGAAAATTTACCGTACTTATAAGTATAAACGCGCTTTACTCCGAAAGACCTGTCCCTTGTAAACCCCAGCTATGTGTGCTAACAATTTACTCCATAGTCTGTATCTAGTATTAAAGATATGTGAACACTTAAAGGGGCACAACATAAAACAGAATGTGTCTTTAGGCGATTTATGCTGTACTTTAAGTCTGTTTTAAGCTACCATCTGCTAGATTGTAATATCATAAAAAAAATCATTTTGTTTTATATTGAAATTTCTATCAGCAAACAGTTTAGACTCTGATCAGACGCCGCATACTGCGGCGTCTGATCAGAGTCTACACTGTTTTGCCGATCATGATCAGACATTGCGTTACGCTGCGTCTGATCAGGATCAAAACTGTTTGCAAACGCATTTTAAAGCATCATTGCAAGTGAAAGGTTTAAATGGAAATAATACGGCATGCTTTTATGAATGAACACTAGAATTGAACGCAATGTAAATGGCACTTAGTGCACTGTTTGACCTAAAAGTGTCATCCCTTGTCACTGCTAATGCCGACGTCATTATTTGCTACAATTTGGAACCAAGCCAGACGCCAAGTAACTCGCCGTCTTATTTTGATTTAAACGTGTTGATACTCAATTCATAATTTGTTACAGTAGATATGCATATTATGAAGACGACAATGTGTTTAATTCCCATCACAGCCATGACGTCATAAGGTTTAAACATTAAACTGCCAACTTTTTCGTAATATGTTTACCCCTTCACCGTTTCATTGTCGTCTGCTTCAAATTTGTTGTCTACAATTTCGTTTCGAAGTTTAAAAAATCGCCGAAGGGGTTAACTCTTTCACTCTCAATGGCACCATAAAGCGCGTTTGCAAACAATTTGAGCCCTGGTCAGACTGTTTGACATGCGTACAGTTGAGAAAACGTTATTCTTTCCCAATAAACACGTTTACGCTAAAACTATTTTTACCATTACAAACAGTTTGGAGCCAGATCAGACGCCGGGTAACCCGGCGTCTGATCATGCTCCAAGCTGTTTGCCACCAATATAAACATGAATTATCAGAATTGTCCAAAAGTTGTATTTTTCTACGTTTTAGTATTTTGCGTTTGCGTACGTTTGCGTTTAAACGGGAAAGAATAACGTTTTCTCCACTGTATAGATATGTTTTAAGTCATACTACATTGAATCTTACATTGAAACGATCTTTCAAAAAAAATAAAGCAAACGACAATAAAACGGTGAAGGGGTAAATATCTCACGAAAATGTTGGCAGTGAAAGGGTTAAAGCATGTGTCTTTGGGAACGTGAGAACCTCAACAGACGTTAAGTGTTAGCACTTCATCGACCTATCGCGACCGAAACTCGCAATTAGTTTGGATCCTGATTTGGATGCTGAGTTACTGTGTTTCTGACCAGGATTCAAACTGTTGGACACTCGTCTTTAGGTTTATTGGGTTTAAATATAGATAGAAATGAAAAATAGACAAAAATGCAGATGATAATGAAAAATAAGCAGACGATTTTGATGAAGCAGAAAGGGTTAAAAAGGAGTGGCGCCAGGTGAAGCTAGTGTACACTAGGCAATCGTACGTAAATAGGAAGGTCACTTTAAGGCTTGAAACCAATCTTGCCTACAATGGAGGCTCAGTCATTTGCAAAACAGTTTCAATCCAGATCAGACGCCGAGTAACTCGGCGTCTGATCAGGATTCAAATTGTTTTAAACACATTTTTACGTTTCTTCAAAGAAAATATGTATGTACCTTTACTTGAAACATTGTACAATAAAGTTTGTATCTGGCACTATTGTAGTAGATGATATTGGATCAAGATAAGGGGCATGGTTTTGGAGAGAAGGGACCGGAAGTATTAAACAGGGAATTCCTTGTCCTTGGGGAAAAACTGTAAATGTAAGAAGTGAACTATGCGGCGGATTATTGTGTTGAGGTTGCAATTCGCAATCTTGAGTGTTATTGTATGTGTACGTGGTAAGAAGCGAGATCACGGGTTAACTCGTTAAGCCCTACTGACGCCTATACGTGTTCTTACCATAATTGTCCAATGCAAACAGTGAAGTCCCTGATCAGAGGGCTCCTACAGGAGCCCTCTGACCAGGGACTTCATTGAATTGTCATTTTCCAATTTATTACCAAAAAACAACGCTAAATATTCTAAAATGGACCAGCCTTTATTTTAAACTAGAATTGTCCATAGGAAGTTTCAGGGGATAATGAGTTACGATCGACGATTTTGTTCAATACATTGAAACTGTTGATGATTGATATAATGATGAGGTACAATCATATATAAGTAAACTTCTCTATTACGGCCACTAAATTATGTTAATTATTAGGTGTTTACGACAGATGACTGCTTAAAGCAACGTGGTAGTAAAACATACAGACGTTTTCTGATTTTTATTGTCACCTTGCTTTAAGATTTTACCTATCATATTTACGACCAATTAGCATTCTTTTAGTTGTCGTGATAGAGAGGTTTTACTCTATTGCGTGTTAACGATTTCGTTTAATATGAGAAGTAAATAGTTTGAAAGCTAATCTGACGCCGGGTTACCCGCCATTTGATCAGGGTCGAAACTGTATGCATTGGAAATACGTGTTTTAAAATAAACGCGTTTATTGGGATAGAATAACGTATTCTCTACTGTAAAAAAGTTCGTTCAATATACATGTACATGTATATACAGTGGAGAATCTGTTATTCTTTCCCGTTTAAAAGCAAACGTACGCAAACGCAAAGCACTAAAACGTAGAAAAGTACACCTTTTGGACAATTCTGATAATTCTTGTTTATCCTGGTGGCAAACAGTTTGGAGCCTGATCAGACGCCGGGTTACCCGGCGTCTGATCTGGCTCCAAACTATTTGCACTGCAAATAATAGTTTTAGCGTAAACGCGTTTATTGGGAAAGAATAACACATTCTCCACTGTATAATGCTACTGAGGATTGTTTTTTTTAGCGGAACTGAATGATTTATATTTAGACCATATGCAAATTATCAACCAATGATAACTGGTCAGAAGACTAGGTTGAAAGTCACATGCTTAAAACTGAATGGGCTGATTGGATATGGGGACAGACTGATCTATTGTACCCATTTACAAGTTTTACGGGAGATTAATTGTTAGTGCAAAATTATAGACACAGTCTGCAAGTGCATGTTTCTGTTTTTTAGATATGACATCTTTGTTCTAAGAAACTTCATTCATGAATGAAGAGTGATAGAACAGTAGATGTATGCAATAATCTGTGAGTAGCAGGATACGGTTTAAATTATTGTTTGGTAATTCTGTAGAGGATAGATTTGAAGTAGTTATATATGACATGAAAGTTCCTTAATTGAATGTGAATTGTTAGTGTAAAATTATAGACACGGTCTGCAATTGCTATGACAGCATGTTTCTTTTCTTTTTTAGATATGACATCTTTGTTTTAAGGAATGAAGAGTGATAGAACAGTAGATTTATGCAAGAATCTTATGAGCAGCAGGATACGGTTTAAATTATTGTTTGGTAATTGTGTATAGGATAGACTTTTAGTAGCTATATTTTACATAAAAGTTACTGTAATTGAATGTTTTGCTTTTCAATCCAAGGTACATGTATAAGAATTCTTTGAAACCCTCAATTTTATACATTTTTCACACCCATCTACAGCATAACTTCCAAAACGCTCTCCGTTGAATATCTTCATTAAAGATTTTTCTTGTTTGTACATGTAAATTAACGGTATAATATAGCCAAACTTCTTTTTATCCAACTCGTTCAATACATTTCTTACTGAAAACACATTCATTTAACCTCTTCTATACATATATATACAGTAGAGAAGTTGATATTATTTCGTGTTAAAGCGCATACGAAACGTAAGCATAATGCACTTAAAGGTAGAAAATCATTTATATAAAAAATCTTACTAGTAATGTAAACAGTTTGGAGCCTGATCAAACTCCAAATTGTTTGCAATGGAATTAACAGTTTTAGTGTAAACGCGTTTAGTTGGGGGAAAATAACGTCTTCGCACCTGTATATGAAACGGGTCCCGTGTTTTATTCTTTCAGAATGGCCGGTAACCAGTGCAAGACCTGTTGATTACATTGTTCCTGTCAATCCTGGTTCCCGTGCTTTATTCTTTCAGAATGGCCGGTAACCAGTGCAAGACCTGTAGATTACATTGCTCCTGTCAATCCGTGTCGACTAGTTGACAGGTTCTGCTCCGTCAAATGCAAGTTATGGCAGATGGAGGGGCAGTTTGACTGTGATTTCTGCGTGTGTCCCAACAAAACTGACTATGGTACAGTGGAGAGGACGTTTTTCTCTCCCCCAGATCCCAGAAAACCCAACAAACAAACATCGCGTTGACGCTATAATCCTAATGTCAATTGCAAACAGTTTGGAGTCAGATCAGTTGCCGGGTACAGTGGAGAATCTGTTATTCTTTCCCGTTTAAACGCAAACGTACGCAAACGCAAAACACTAAAACGTAGAAAAGAACAACTTTTGGACAATTCTGATAATTCTTGTTTATCTTGGTGGCAAACAGTTTGGAGCCTGATCAGACGCCGGGTTACCCGGCGTCTGATCTAGCTCCAAACTGTTTGCACTGCAAATCATAGTTTTAGCGTAAACGCGTTTATTGGGAAAGAATAACAGATTCTCCACTGTAACACAATATCTGAACAGGATCCAATGATATAAAGCTTTTAAGTTGAGTCAGAAGTCGTTATCTAGCATTTGATTGGTCAGAGTGGAGCCTAGGCTATGATCTGACCAATAAAATGATTTCAAACAAACTCAGATTCAACTCAACCGCTTTATAACCTTGGAGTCAGGCTCCAAAATGTTTGACACTCAGAATGGAAACTTTGCTTTAAGATTTGTGAAAACTGAAAAAAGTATTCTCCGTTGTTCGACGATAACGATAATGAAACGAACTCTCTTTATCGCACAGTTCGTTTATACAGTGGAGAATCTGTTATTCGTTCCCGTTTAAACGCAAACGTACGCAAACGCAAAGCACTAAAACGTAGAAAAGAACAACTTTTTGACAATTCTGATAATTCTTGTTTATCTGGGTGGCAAACAGTTTGGACTGCAAATAATAGTTTTAGCGTAAACGCGTTTATTGGGAAAGAATAACAGATTCTCCACTGTACATTGAAACCCCTCTAACCCCGGACATTGATGGGGCCAACATAAAAGTCCGGTTTAACGGGGTTTCAAGTTTAGAGGGGTTTTAAACCATTACCCCTAGCTTGTTTCTAGTATGGAAGATAGCTGACCACTTAGCAGGATGAAAGTGAAGCAGAATGAGCCTAAAGGCGTAAAAGACGTATTTATGGTGTATTGTGTTAAAATAAAGAAGGGTTGAAAACGAGCCCAACGTTCATTTTCGTCCGGTTTAGAGAGAATTCCGGTATTTTGAGGTTCCGGTTTGGAGGTGTTTAACTATTGTCTGTTTGTTCTACCTCTCTTTTGCGATCCGCCCTTCTGTTGAATGCGTCTTTGCTTTTCATGCTGTGTTTTTTTTCTCTAATGGTCTATGTCTGTCTGTCTTCATCTGTCTGTTTTTTTATGTCTGTCTGACTGTCTGACGGTCTGTCTGCCTGTATGTATATATGTCTGTCTGTCTGTCTGTGTTTATGTCTTATTATTTATTCCTCTCTTGTCGTCTCCTTAAATTTAGAAAATACTTAACATATTTGCGCCATTTATAAAGACTGAACTTGACATTTAAATGTACGTCTTTCAGTAAAATGGGAGACAACTCCAGCGTCAACTTTATCTCCCCTGCCAACTGCCACTTTACCTCCAGATACGATTATAGTCAACAACATAAAATACCATAGGGTAGGCGATCCATGTCGGTTGTCACGTGACGGGATGTGCCCATCCACGTGCACAGAACTCCATTCCACTAGCAGAAGTGGCAGCGCTTGTACACAGTGTGATTGTCGTGGTAAGCTACAGTGCAGAATACGTTATTCTGACGTCATTGGTGACGTCATACACGAAACACGCGAACGAAACAGACGCATCGCACTTCAACGTAGAAAATGCCAACTTTTCGACATTTCGGACTATTCATGTTACATGTAATCTGCCGCGTCTGCTCAGGTTTAAAACTGATTTCAATGAAAAATATAGTTATTGGCATAAACGCGTTTATTGGGACAGAATAACGTCTTCTCCACTGTATAATATCCTCTTTTACCCTGTTACTGCCAAATGCACACACAGTAGAAAGAATTGCCATTCTTATCCTTTTAAAAAGAACACATAAAAGGCTCAAAACTGTTTGCCATCAAGATAAACAAGAATTGTCCAAAAGTTGTCCTTTTCTAAGTTTTAGCGTTTCGTTTGCGTTTTTAAACGGGAAAGAATAACAGATTCTCCACTGTAATAGTTATTGGCATAAACGCGTTTATTGGGACAGAATAACGTCTTCTCCACTGTATAATATCATCTTTAACCCTGTTACTGCCAAATGCACACACAGTAGAAAAAATTGCCATTCTTATCCTTTTAAAAAAAACACATAAAAGCAAACACAAAGTAATACATGTATCCTTTTAAAAAGAACACATAAAAGCAAACACAAAGTAATAAGATATTTAGAAGATATAGCTTTTTGAAATATTGATATGAGCCGTGTCATGATATAACCAGCCTTATTATATACAGTGGAGAATCTGTTATTCTTTCCCGTTTAAACGCAAACGTACGCAAGCGCAAAACACTAAAACGTAGAAGAGTACAACTTTTGGACAATTCTGATCATTCATGTTTATCTTGGTGGCAAACAGTTTGGAGCCTGATCAGACGCCGGGTTACCCGGCGTCTGATCTAGCTCCAAACTGTTTGCACTGCAAATCATAGTTTTAGCGTAAACGCGTTTATTGGGAAAGAATAACAGATTCTCCACTGTACCTATCGATAATTTATTGACATTTCTCAGTTAGATACATTTCATATCGTCACAGTCGATATCACTTTTCCAGTGACGATATCATTTTTGTTACGTCACTTCACAATATCTTTTATGAGGTCGCGCGTAAACAATTATTTGTGTGTGTTTTTTTTCTGTACAAACGTCATTAAACGTTTATAATAAATAGAATAATAAATTCCTTTGGACGTATATGAAAAATATATCACTCGAATGGGTTGTTATCTGGTTAAAACAAGAACTGTCGGAGAACAGCAAATCTCGCCTAATTAAACCTTTCTTAAATAGGTAACTATCAAAGGAAAAGTGTATCAGTACATTGATATTCAAGCCACAGGGAACCTCCATTCAAAATATCAACTTCCTAATGCAAATATGTTCAACCCACAGGGCACATCCTTTCCAAATATCAGCTTCTTAATACAAATAGTTCACGTAGTATTAGTGCATCACAACACTTACCCCAAAACTTTAACCATGAGAAATCAGCCGAAAAACCCAAGTCCACAAAAGGTTAACTTTTGACTAAATTTAAACTTTTTTAAAAAATTTAACTACACAACATCAATGTTTAACCCACAGGGCACCTCCATTCCAAATATCAGCTTCCTAATACAAATAGTTCATGTAGTATTAGTGCATCACAACATTTACCCCAAAACTTTAATCATGAGAAATCAGCCGAAAAACTTAAGTCCACAAAAGGTGAAATTGTGACTAAATTTAAACTTCTTTTAAATTTTAACTACACAACATCAATGTTTAACCCACAGGGCACCTCCATTCCAAATATCAGCTTCCTAATACAAATAGTTCACGTAGTATTAGTGCATCACAACACTTACCCCAAAACTTTAACCATGAGAAATCAGCCGAAAAACCCAAGTCCACAAAAGGTAAACTTTTGACTCAATTTAAACTTTTTTAAAAATTTTAACTACACAACATCAATGTTTAACCCACAGGGCACCTCCATTCCAAATATCAGCTTCCTAATACAAATAGTTCATGTAGTATTAGTGCATCACAACATTTACCCCAAAACTTTAATCATGAGAAATCAGCCGAAAAACTTAAGTCCACAAAAGGTGAAATTGTGACTAAATTTAAATTCCTTTAAATTTTAACTACACAACATCAATGTTTAACCCACAGGGCACCTCCATTCCAAATATCAGCTTCCTAATACAAATAGTTCATGTAGTATTAGTGCATCACAACATTTACCCCAAAACTTTAACCATGAGAAATCAGCCGAAAAACTTAAGACCACAAAAGGTGAAATTGGGCACCTCCATTCCAAATATCAGCTTCCTAATGCAAATATTTCATGATGTATTAGTGCATTAGAACAGTTTCCCCAAAACATTAACCATGACAAACCAACGCTGACGCCGACGCCGACGCCGGGGTGATTCTATAAGCCCCCCCCCCCCCCGCCATTCTCCGAATAGTCGAGCTTAAAACAGTCCTGTGGAATCTTTTTTTAACCAGATAACAAACTAATCTCGTGATATATATTTCATATCAATCCAAAAATTGATTATCCTCAGTCTATTTATTGCATTGCGTTATTGTACATGTACATACGCTCCTGTACAAGACACGGTACTACTCGTACATGTAATATACAGCTACATAAATGCTTTAGATGCATGTGGGTGTCAAACAGTGTAGATCAAGACCAGCCTTTATCTACACTGTTTGCAAAGCAATTAGACAGGGTTTCTCATGACACGACTCATATGCATTTCTATTTCAATGGCAAACATGTTGGAGCCTTGTCAGATGATGGTTTACCCGGCGTCTGATAACGTTCAAAACTGATGACATTTAAGAAATAGAGGATCTTGAATGAATGCTCATCAAATTTCATTTTGAATAAACGAGTTGACTAAAACAATATGACGGGAGCCTTTTTGCGAGCATTATATTTTTATAGTCAACGAGTTTATTAAAAATGATAACTAATGAGCACGAGTATGGGATTCTATTTATCACATAAACCTTTTAAGCCCATAGTAAGTCAACTGAATCCGTAGTTTGTAGTCCTTCCGCCATATATTTTTTGTTATAGGTTAATTAAATGTTATACCGAAAACGACCCACCAAATGGACCGAAACGACCTATCCCTATTAATAGACCGAAACGACCTAGGTCGAAACAACCTAGGCCGGAGCGACCAAGGGCCGAAAAGATCCGTTACCATTCATATCTTTGAAAGAGAGTGCCGTTAACATCCGTACACAAACGAAAGTGAAAGTAGATCTACCTTCTAATAATTGTGTGATCATCATATTTACACCAGAGTTTTAGGTTTATTCACTAGAATTTTATTATTTTAAATCGTATTACTAGTTTTTTCTTATACAGTTTTCAAAATAAATCGATTTTTCGTTTTTAAGAGATATGACTGAGTGTTGCTTTGATGGGCGGATGAGTCAACGTTTTAGAATCGACTCTGCCTTTATGCTTTATAAACTGATGAGATAAACAGTGGAGAATCTGTTATTCTTTCCCGTTTAAACGCACACGTACGCAAACGCAAAGCACTAACACGTAGAAAATAACAACGTTTGGACAATTCTGATAATTCTTGTTTATCTTGGTGGCAAACAGTTTTGAGCCTGATCAGACGCCGGGTTACCCGGCGTCTGATCTGGCCCAAAACTGTTTGCACTGCAAAAAATAGTTTTAGCGTAAACGCGTTTATTGGGAAAGAATAACAGATTCTCCACTGTAATGAGTGCCAAATTAGACGCCTCCGACAGGAAGTCATTGCAACCTCATTAACCCCTTCACTGGCATGACGTCACATGTTTGTTTGTAAAAGTAAACATTACGGAACTTCTATATAATCACCATATAGATAAACGTTTGTATTGAATCATATGATTTATTACATTTAGAATTTTAACGAAATTGTACTTGTCTTTTCAGGGGCAGCAGTTTTGATTGGCAGATCCATATTGAACATTGGGAATAACGACGCGAGCTTATTCAAGTTAATACAGTGAACTTACGGAAACCGTTATGCATAACCATCAAACACGCTTACACTATAACTATTGCCAACAATTTGGAGACTGATAAGATTCAGGTAACCGTTTGGAGCCTGATCATGTTTGCCACTCAACGAAATACCAATAGTCGACTTGTCGAATTGTTGTAATTTTCTATATCTTATTGTGATACATTTGTGTTTTGTTTATGTTTAAGCGGGAAGAAATAACGTATTCTTTATTGTACCATCAAACCTTTATTACTCTAACTCGCCTAAGTTAAACTTACCCGTTTATTTTTATTTTAGTTAAAATACAATAACCAAAGCTCGCTTAAGCTTAATTTCTGTTATTCTTAGTTTGAAACTCTATTACACACGAGTGCCCTTACGTAGAACGTGCCCGTATAACAGTGAGAACGACGTTATTCTAACGAATATTCCAATATTCTATCCAATAATTACCGACGCTGTTAAGTGAGTGTGCTATATAAACATGTATCTTGCAATTTTGCCATCCGTTTTGGCAGAAACACCTGAATGAAATGGATCGTATACATGTACATGTACACATATTACTATGTTAAGTTTGTGATTATTAAATGACTATAATTGTTTACAGATGTTTGTTAATTTAATTTGAAATAACTAATATGTAGTGGAGGAATGCAATGTTCTTGCAAACGTATATCTACAGTGGAGAATCTGTTATTCTTTCCCAATAAACGCGTTTACGCTAAAACTATTATTTGCAGTGCAAACAGTTTGGAGCCAGATCAGACGCCGGGTAACCCGGCGTCTGATCAGGCTCCAAACTGTTGGCCACCAAGATAAACAAGAATTATCAGAATTGTCCAAAAGTTGTTCTTTTCTACGTCTTAGTGCTTTGCGTTTGCGTACGTTTGCGTTTAAACGGGAAAGAATAACAGATTCTCCACTGTATAGAGGATCTTATATGAGTATTTATTAATTCTAATTTTTGATAAACGAGTTAGCTAAAATAATATGACGCGAGCCTTTGCGAGCGACAAATTATATTTAGTCAACGAGTTTATTTTAACAAATAAGTAATGAACTCAAATGTGAGATTCTATTTATCATATAACAATTTAAAACATCTATTAAACCAATCGACGTCATAGTTTGTAGTCTTTCTTATATATAGATTTTCCGCCAAAACCTGACGTTATTTACGATAACGTCATCGTCAATGACGTCATTTGGTGACCCGCTGCATGCAACTATTTTGGACGAAATGGTTAGGCTGGAGCCTAAAACAACGATATTCCACTAGTGGATTAAAATACTTATACATGTACATTGGCTTTATTCCACTCCCAGACCGCAAGTTATGAGATAATATGGAATGCCCTAGCTGTCTTATGATTACCAATTTCTGTTTGTTGTGTTCATTCTTTATTATGTTATGTATATTCTTTATTATGTTATGTGCATTCTTCATTATATTATGTACATTCTTTATTATGTTGTGTATATTCTTTATTATGTTATGTGCATTCTTCATTATGTTAGGTACATTCTTTATTATGTTATGTATATTCTTTATTATGTTATGTGCATTCTTTATTATGTTATGTACCTTATTTATTGTGTCGTGTACACTTTGTATTATGTTATGTATATTCGTTAATTTGTTATGCACCGTCTTTATTTTGTTATGTACAATGCTCTTTTCGTTGTGTCCGCTTTACACTTTGTTATGTGCTTTTGTTATTATGATGCTGTCACCAATTGCATGAGTATAAACGTACCATGCAACCGTTTCTGGAAAGACAGTGGCTAGAGTTACGGGCCATGCGGTACCAGCTAGCCAGGCGGTGCAGGGGATAAAACGCTATTCTTACCGACAAACGCATAAGTTTATACTCGTACTCGAAAAACTGAGGTCAATTGCAAACAGTTTGGAGCCAGATCAGACGCTGAGTAACTCGGGGTCTGATCACGCTCCAAACTGCTTGACATTCGATTTGAACAAATTGGCAACATTTTCAAGAAGCTGTCATTGTTTAATTGCATCGCGTTTGTGTTTCGTTTCTTTTAAACGGGGGAAAAATAAGGTTTTCGCCACTGTACATGACGTGAGTTATTGATAACGTCAACATGACGTTTTCGACGCCGTTGATTGTTTTCTCAAGAATATATGGTGTTATTAAAAGTTCAATATCTTGAAAACCGTTTTGAATTTTATATTAAAACCTTGACATGCTCTCCAAAACAATGTGTAGATTGTACAAAGCAAAAACAAAACCCCCCAAAAAACCGAAACTTTTTTCATTAAGACCGGTTTTGTCAGAGAACAACATGTCATGTATACAGTCTTTCAGTTTTTAAGTGTGGTTTGTGTACTGAAGAAATAAATATATTTTAATTTAGTAGTAAAATATTTAAGTTCAGGACATTTTATTCGTAGTGTTTGGAGTCTTCAATGAAATGTAGTTTGAGAAAGGTTAATATGTGAATCATGGTGGTCACAGATAACAGTTTTGATATCGCGCTGATTTTAAAGCCGCTTTTAAGAAAAGCCTCCTGTTTTTCTTTTGGTATTACCAAATTCAGACTTCTTATTTTCACCACGTCGTGTTCCATAATTGATGCACCTCATTCTCAAATTCATAATATCCACTGGAATCCATACCAAGTAACTTGAATTCGTGAAATGACAGTTTACATGCGATATTTGGAGAAATTAATATTTTTTTTAATTAAATGGCCTATATTTAATGATCGCAACACCGCCTCCATCTCGGATGCCATCTTAATTCTAGTAAGCGGCGTTATTTTACTATATTTAACTCGTGCCATTAATGCCATCGTCATAATAACAAATGCACATAACGAAATGCTATTAGGACGTAACAAAATGGGAATTGTACGAAAAAAGGTAGAGGTGACACAACACAATGATGAAAATATACTACATAAGATAACAACGAAGGTACATAACACAACAAAGAGCGTACAGAACATAATACTGAAGGTATATCAAACATTAAAGAGTGTACACAGGATTATAACGAATGTGCGTAACAAAATAACGAATACACATAACATAATAAAACATGTACACAACATAAAAAATAATGGACATACCATAATAAAGAGTGTACACAACATAATAAAGAATGGACATAACATAATGAAGAATGGACATAACATAATAAAGAATAGACATAACATAATAAAGAATGGACATAGCATAATAAAGAATGGACATAGCATAATAAAGAATGGACATAACATAATAATGAATTGACATAACATAATAAAGAATAGACATAACATAATAAAGAATGGACATAACATAATAAAGAGTGTACACACCATAATACAGAATGGACATAACATAATAAAGAATAGACATAACATAATAAAGAATGGACATAGCATAATAAAGAATGGACATAGCATAATAAAGAATGGACATAACATAATAATGAATGGACATAACATAATAAAGAATAGACATAACATAATAAAGAATGGACATAACATAATAAAGAGTGTACACACCATAATACAGAATGGACATAACATAATGAAGAATGGACATTTCAACACTGTGATATTATTGCATACATATAAAGATAAGAATAGGCCTTCACAAAAAACTAAAGGTTTGCATCTAGATCATTTCCTTTAATTGTCAAATTATCAAGTTATGAAACCTTTTTCTACACTTTTTAACATCTGTATTTTGTCAACTAATAACAGTGGTATAAGTTTTCTAGAAGATTAACCCTTTAAAATGCTTTGTTTGAATACAGGTGACCACTTAAAGCAGGTTGAAAGTAGAGCAGAATGTGCTTTACTTTCAGCCTGCTTTAAGCAACCGTCTGCTAGGATAAATACTATATTTCGTAAAGTACTTATTCAGAGTTATATAAATATTTAGACCATGTTTGCAGAGGATTAATTCTTTGTTTGAATACAAGTGACCACTTAAAGCAGGTTGAAAGTAGAGCAAATGTGTTTTTATGGAGAAATGGGTTAAATCACAAGAAAATGCCAAGAAAGTAAAGCGTTTTTCTTTACTTTCAACCTGATTTAAGCTACCATTTGCTATGATACAGGGGTAAATTATACCGTTGGACACTTTTCAGATTTAATAGTCAAAATTGACTAGACTATTTGCTTTTATAGCGACCCTACCATATAGTCAAAATGGACTAGACTATTAGCTTTTATAGCAACCTTATCATATAGTTAAAATGGACTAGACTTTACGAGAAACTGGAATTGTTATTAAAAAGATTCATGCTGATCAAACATATCAAATATTTTGCTAATAACTTAGTTTTCAGTAATCAGGGTATATCTATTTGTCCTAAAGTCATTAGTATGGCCCCAGCTCATGTGCTTTGTAACTGAGAATTTGATCTGGATCTATGCAGTTTGCAGTTTTTAAATGTAGTTTGAAAGTTGATGATTGTAAATGTAATGTCATGACTTGATTGGTAGTATGCTTGATGTCATTTATTAAAGCTAGATTACTATCCCACTGTTTTGCTATGTAGTATAAGACCCAAAATTACAGAATAATCACCAAGTATCAAGCTGTGATTGGGGGGGGGGGGGGCTGCTATGAAGGACTTGGAATAGGGCTTTAACAATTATGCTCATTTTGGAATAGTTTGCAGTCAGATCAGACGCCGAATGAGATCCATCACTGCTTTAGCAGATACGCGTTTGTTTGGAAATAATTCAGAAATAACAAATTCATACCAGTGTTTTATCGTGCAATCGAACACTGGTAGGAGTTGAGATGCATAGTAATTTAATCACGAAGCCTTTAGGTCGAGTGGTTTAATTACAAGCGTCTCAACGACTACTCGTTTCCGATTGTAAGATAAAACACTGGTATTAATTTATTATTTCGATTCTAACACATAATTTAACCTGAATTTGCACCGAAGCAACGGTGCTACATTTCTTGGCGTATGCATTTTCGAAGCCATATGACGTCACGTTAGAACGTTCCTGCGCGTGAGTGTTTTATTTAAGAAATAATAAATTCATACATGTACAAGTGTTTTAACGTGCAATAGAACACTGGTAGGAGTTAAGATGCGTAGTAATTTAATCACGAGGCCTTTAGGCCGAGTGGTTTAATTACAAGCATCTTAACGACAACCTGTGTTTGATTGTTAGATAAAACACTGGTATTAATTTATTATTTCGATCTAACACATAATTTTATCTTAATTTGCACCGAAGCAACGGCGCTACATTTCTTGGCGTGCGCATTTTCGAAGTCATATGACGTCAAGTTAGAACGTTTTAGCGCGTGAGTGTTTTATTGAAAATTCAAACACTGAAACATTCGTCCTTTGTTTATATACGGGCGTGCGCGAAGTGTGTTAGAATAACATGTATACCATTGAAGTAAAAAAATGTATTCGTATTCAATTTGTTTACATGTAGGTACAGTGGAGAATCTGTTATTCTTTCCCAATAAACGCGTTTAAGCTAAAACTATTATTTGCAGTGCAAACAGCTTGGAGCCAGATCAGACGCCGGGTAACCCGGCGTCTGATCAGGCTCCAAACTGTTTGCCACCAAGATAAACATGAAATATCAGAATTGTCCAAAAATTGTTCTTTTCTACGTTTTAGTGCTTTGCGTTTGCGTACGTTTGCGTAAAAACGGGAAAGAATAACAGATTCTCCACTGTACATGTACATGTGTACAATGTAGTTACTTTCCTGTGCAAGATATCGTTCCTGTGCAAGATATCGTTCCTGTGAATTCGCAAAAGAATGCAATTATTACAGTGGAGAATCTGTTATTCTTTCCCGTTTTAACGCAAACGTACGCAAACGCAAAACACTAAAATGTAGAAAAGAACAACTTTTGGAAAATTCTGATAAGAATAACACATTCAAGTAACTACAGTGGAGAAGACGTTATTCTTTCCCAATAAACGCGTTTGTGTAAACGCTTGAACGTTAATTTCAATTACCAACTGTTTGGAGCCAGATCAGACACATGGTAACCCGGCGTCTGACCAGGCATCGAACTGTGTACCACTCAGATTAACATGAATACTCAGAATTGCCGAAAGGTTGTCATTATCTGTGTTTTATTGCAATGCGATTGTGCCGGTTTCGTTTGCGTTTAAATAGGAAAGAATAACAGCTTCTCAACGCTGTATGCACAAAAAAAAACATGACGCGGTTACGGTGTAGTGCAGGAAAAATTAATGTGGTCGAATTCAGCAAATCACGTTTTTGTTTTGCATTTTTATTGTTACAATTCTATTTACAAGAATACATGTACATTCATTTGACATGCAAGTGTTACTGTAAACTGATGTGAAACGCAACTTTAGACATTACTGTAACCATGTTTGACGCAGATACGAGCCATTTAGATTAATATATATTTGAAGAGTCCACTTGTCTTCCGCAAACAGTGCATACCAAAATCATAGGGATTCTGCAGGTAACCTCTAATCAGTGTCTGCATTGTATTTCTTTTTTACAAAAAAAGAAACCAAAGTACAGTGTTCCCTTCATACAACGGCCCTCCCAAAAACGACCCCTCCTTTCAACGACCCTAGCCGCAGTTCCCAAATAGGACACTTATATCTACGCTTTTACTGCTGCAATACCGTCTGCTTTATTTCTTTCAAAATTAACATTTTGATAGAATAAATATATTGACGAGTGTCAAACAGCTTGAAACCAGATCATACGCCGCGTTACGCGGCATCTGATCTGAATTTCAGCTGTTTCCAAATGTAAGCAAAATCTTAATTGTCCCACCCTATCGCGACTCCCTCCGAAGAGCACACACAAGCTGTGTTTCCCTATCAGATTTCGGGTAACCCTGCATTTGGTCGTGCCAAAAACTGTTTACACTTGCAATAATTGTTTTAGCGTAAACACGCGGTTTTTTTGGGAAAGAATAAAGTATATTCCACTGTGATTTGAAACTGGAATTGTCTATTTGAAGTTGGATCGATGAGTTAAGCGACCCTTTCGGAGCCATATTAATCGCGAAGTTGTATTCCCATTCATCGTTATTTTGTCGTCTGCTTCAAAATAAGAAATAAAAATAATAATTTATGATAAAGCGCCTTCTCGTAATCATCATTTTTGATTGAGAGAAGTGTCAAAAAGAAGAGAAGAGGATATTATTTTCTGCAAGAATCATTGATAAATATCGATACGATTGTCAAACATTTTGGATCCTGGTCAGTCGCCGCTTAATGCAGCGTCTGATTTGGATCCAAACGGTTTGCAAATTCGACTTTATGCGACTCCTGTAGTGAAAGGGATTATCCAATTCGCATTGTAGCTCAAATATATACCCTGTGCATTCCAACAGATTGGAGTGCGAAATTCTTGCTCTTAAAAGTCACATAATGTAAATAAATATCCTAATCTATCATCTATCTGTCACTCTGACAATTTTGTACATTTTTATAATATTGAGCGAGCGAAAATTCGAAACACAGTTGTGAATATGTGCCGGTGATTTTGTCTGTGTTGAGCAACGACCATCGGATTCAGAAAAACGTCGTTCCAGGGTGCCGGTATAGTGGCTGGATATGGACGTCACCAGAGGGTGACGACAAGGCCGGTAGAGCATGGGCTCTGAAAAGAAGGAGAGAAAAACAGTTAAAATTGGAATATGGAGGGTATTAACCTAATGATATCCTCTCAAAACGTACTTGATCGCAAATGCGAGGCAATAATTGTAGTTGATTTATTTGAATCGGAGTGTCAATATTTGTTGATCATGATCAGACCGACTGACTCTGTGTCTGATCTGGTCGGACACTGGTGAATAGTTATGTAGTAGAAATGTGTATGTTAAGAATTTATTGAATCTCAAATCGATAAATAGATTTGACTCAACTCAATTTTATGTCGGCTTTGGTTCACAATTAACATGAACAGCAAAAGCATCAAGTAATATACATACATAATAAAGAATATCAAAATAGGTAAATTCAGTGAGGTCTTATAAGGATCAAAAGTAATAATCAGTTAAGTATAGGAGACGACTACTATAAATACTTGCATTTGTATTTAAAGAGCATTCTGACAACTATACTTATTACACCTAACTTTGAGTTACAATATTAATTTCTCATAGACAAATTGGAACATTCTGCATGTCTTTTACATCTTTAAAAAATGTAAAAAAAAACAAATTCTGTCACTATGTGATATACTCTTCGCTATGTGAATGTCGCAGATAATCTATACCATCATAATGTATTATACCTTATCAGCTTTTAGCATTTTCTGTACGAGTTGCTTCCCTTTGTCAACTATTAAGTAGTCAAGTACTGCCTTTTTCTAATAGTTCAACCACTAACGGCTTTTTCCAAAGGAAATCATGATAATCATGATTTTCTTTGCAGAAGGACCCTAGAGGTCGAAATATGAGAAAAAAGCAGTTTTATAAATTTATAAATTTAAACGAAATTATAGACGATATTGCTGGACATAACCCTTTACCCAATAACCCGTTGATAATATTAAATACAGGTGATCACTTAAAGCAGGTTGAAAGTAAAGCAGAATGTGCCTTAAGGCACATTCTGCTTTACTTTCAGCCTGCTTCAAACATAAATCTGCTAGGATATAGAACATATTTATATCGTAATTGTTCATGAGGGTATAAACTGGAACTATTTTCTTCAGCGGAGGAATAAATTTAATAAACTAAAAGTCGCTTCTATTGGGGAAAGGGTTACACGGGAAGGAAGGATGGACATCTCATACTGACTGTAGAGTACTTACTCGTTCCACCGTGCAGCATAGTTCCCGGAATGGTCATCTAAATATGCATGATTCATGAACCGTCTATTATCGTCTTACTGGTGAGGTGTAAAGCCACGTGAATGTCTACTGTCATACCGCGTCGGCACGTGACTTGGCAGCGGCGACGGCGGCGGCGGTGGATAATCTGCCACGTGATACGAAGACTCCACGTATTGTGATGACGTCATATTTATGTCGTCATCATTGTCCCTGTATAAACTTGCAGATCTATACGGCATAACTTCGGGTGAATGTCGGTATTCTGTATCCTGGTGGATAGTACGGTGATTGTCGACCCCATGGAGGACTGGGATTCCGTTTCTTGTGAGGTCTGTGGGACGGGATATGGTGTAATGTGATTTATATTGCATGGAGGCGGCAGTGGACGGTATGCTCTCAGTGCTTCTACCTATTTGGTCACGTGATCTGAAACATAAAGTAATTGCAGATGAATTGTACTAAGAACTGTGTTTGAAAACGTATGCTTAAGAAATAATCTTTATTTTATTCGGCCTTTGTGGACAATTCCTGCACACAACTCCAAAACGTTATTAAATAGCTGATAACAACAGTAGAACATAGATTATTACGATTCTGACATTACAAATAAGAGTAGAACTGGGTCCACACTGTATCCGTTTTAGTAATAAAGGGGAACAATTGCATCGGACTATTTTAACAACGAGTATATACATGTAGTAGGAACGACTTCTATTGTTTTTCCATTCTACCCATTCCAAAAATTGACTACTAAAAGCAGGTTGAAAGTAAAACAGAATGAGCATTAAGGTGCATTTTGCTCGAACTTCTGCCTGCTTTAAGCTACATTCTGCTTTGACATATTGCGCCACATGACTTTCATAGAAGGAAATGTGTTTTAACGTAGGGCGGTCACAGGAAGAGGCTGCGTACCGGACTTTTTTCACAGCGTTGTATATCGTACTAGATGGGTAATTCCTAGAATTCTTTTAATTTGGTGTCCCTCATCTTTCACATAGTTTAAAAGTCATAAAAACTAACTTTTAAAAGAATATTTTATCTTTACCTGTGTAATATGACATATCTTAGTAAGTATATAGCGATAAACAGTGCGAATTTATGTTCATTTTCTTGGAATCGACTTTCAAATATGAAAGGGGTGCAAATTGCCCTTGTCCCTGATCATGCTGCACATAATAGAATGGGATGTCTTGATGTTAAATTATCTTAAATTTGATAATTTTTCTCTATTCATAATGCCATTATACTATCATAGAATGAATGAAAACAAAATATAGCTTTTAGTTTAATCGTTATTGGCTTTTTTCAGCTGCTGACTTGTGTCCCTTGTTTTCATGTCAGTACCGAAACGACATGGTGTTTAAGCCTGTATCTATTTTATCTTGAAACTTTATTCATATTCATAATTTACACACAGTTTGAAAGAAAAACTCTTTTTAACTAAATATTTAGATAAATCGAGCTCCAATTTTACATCGCTGCGGTAATGACATTTTCAGGTAATTGGCAATTCATAAAATGTAAAAATTCAGTTTTTCTAGTGAACAATCAGCACGGACATTACTACTTATGAGTCAAAGACAGTTCGTAGGCATGGTATACATGTTAAGCAAGCGCTTTTATTTATAAGCAAATTTGTTTTCAAAATGTTGTAGGTGAAATTACCAATTTTTCAGGAATCACCCAGATATACAACAGTGAATTTGATCTTTTTTATAGAGACGAATTCACGTGTCATGTTAGAAACCATTATTATTACATTTACGCGGTAGCAAAGATACGAAACTAAATCATAATATCTTGATTATTCAAACATGCGTGTCGCAGAACAAACGAATTAAATTTCAATTCATTGCTATTTCCAGTTTGAAAGAATTTTCGGCACTAAACCACCAGTTTATGGAATACTCCTTATTCAATGTTCATTTGCAGACAAAAATTATCAAGACAAGATGACTTGTATTATCAGGGTTTACACTGTACGATTTCCTCAAGAACTAGATTTAGAGTAAACTCGGTTATAATTTATATATCAGAAACTAGATACATGTATGTCCATTAATCTTTCGGTATGGTAAGTTTTAAGTAAATTCCTTACGAGAGGCCACAACTTCGTTTATCCCTGAAGCACAACAGATGAGCCAATAGGAGTGTAAGTGTGAATATAACAATGGCGGCACTTCCGGCGAGAGTTCCGATGAGAATGAGATCTGAGGATGGGATACCGAAATAGGCGGAACCTGAAACGTATAAGAAGAACACAATAGACTTGTTTTCTGCAAACAGTATAGCATATACATGTATATAATATAGTATAGTATAGTATATACTAGACCTGGGCCCGTTTCATAACACTTCGCACGACAAATGATAGCGTAAGTAAGATTATAAAGGTCTCAATTATTTTTTTTCTCCATCTAATCCTGTCTTGTTTCATCTCTTTCGAATCGTCTTGGAAAGACGATTCTAAATAGATGTCACAAGACATAATTAGATAGGAAAATCGGAAAATAAAGGTATTTTAAAGTTTTTACTTACGACCGTTTTTGTCGTATGAAGATTTATGAAACAGACCACTGGTGTTTTGCGCATTCTTTGTTAAAAAATTCTTTCAGGCCATTAAAAGGGCTCAATTAAAAGTTTGATGTTGTTTTCTTTGAGAAAGATTACTACCGCATATACCTTTCAAATGCTACAGTGGAGAATCTGTTATTCTTTCCCGTTTAAACGCAAACGTACGCAAACGCAAAGCGCTAAAACGTAGAAAAGAACAACTTTTGGACAATTCTGATATTTCATATTTATCTTGGTGGCAAACAGTTTGGAGCCTGATCAGACGCCGGGTTACCCGGCGTCTGATCTGGCTCCAAACTGTTTGCACTGCAAATAATAGTTTTAGCGTAAACGCGTTTATTGGGAAAGAATAACAGATTCTCCACTGTACTTACTCGAGCAATAAGGCATGGTGATATCATCCCATTTTCCGTTCTTGAGACACGTGATCATAGTTGGACCAATCACGTGTTGTTCTTCTGGACAAAATATGTGTATGTAGGGTCCTATGTCACTGTGACTCAGCTGAATTTCTGATGACGTCACTGATATATTGTGTCCCGAAGCTTGAAGATGCCATAATGTCTCGATCACTGGACACTCTGAAAAGAAAGTCGTTGATATCTTGATTAGGATACATGCCAAAGGTTATCGAACACAAATAAGGCTCTCCTATATAATTAATTTAAAATGTGTCATTTTCTAGGTAAAAGATTGTTAACTTTTACAGCCCAACCAGGTGCAACTCTATATTTTCCCCAAAGAAACATTCATGTAAAACTGAAAAATGAAAAGAAACAGGGGGTCATGTGTTATGTAAGAAAGGTATCATGGTTTCAATGACATGCCTCGTGTTCTGCTACCTTTTAACAGAGGGTCCGGCTAAAACGGGGACTGTCACTTTAGCCCACATACTTTCTACATAAACCCCTTCTAGGATAAAATAAATGCACTGTATCTATTCTCTGGAACCTTTGTACATGTGGTACATCAAAAGCTACAAACAGTGCATCTCTAGTGACAAAATGACATTTTGAGGCCAAAAAAGTTGGCACTACATGCATATCTTGGGGAACTACTTTTATAAGTCTTTAAGAGCGAAATACAAACTCGCCTTTTTAATCGACTCTCGTTGCGCGAGGTTACCTCATTTTTATCAATGCGGTGTCCTAAGCCGATTGGACGTTGTTAACAGCGGAGAAAACGTTATTCTTTCTCGTTTAAACGCAAACGAAACGCAAATGTATAGCAATAAAACTTAGGAAAAGACAACGTTTCGACAGCTCTGACTATTTATGTTAATCTGAGTGGCAAACATTTTGAAGCCGGATCTGACGCCGGGTTACCCGGCGTCTGACCAGGCTCCAAACTGTTTGCAATGGAAACAAATGTTTAAGCGTGAACGCGAATATTGGGGGAAAAGCGTTTTATCCACTGTAACAGTTTTAAGATGCCATAAACATACCTGCTATACTTTCAGCCTTTTCCTTCATTTTGAATTTATTTCAGACTATATCCTATATCTTTTTGGCTACCAATATCTTTCAAGGTTGTTAATCTCCCTTCATAAACCTGAAATACAAAGCATGAATCGTTAAACTCTTTTATGCTCAAATTTGTCGACAGTTGTTTACCCCATTTATTGTCAAAGTGTCGTCTGCTTCAATACTGTTGTCTGCAATATCGTTTCAAAGTTAGATTTCAGGCAATACATTGTATGACTGACAGAACGGAACGAGCCGCAAACAGTTCTGGTCAAACTGTTTGCAAACGCGATTTGTGACGTCAATTAGAGTGACAGGGTTTAACCATTTTAACGTCAACCTTTACCCATTACCCAATGGCATGTTTCTAGTTTTGAAAACCGGTGACCACTCAAAGCAGATTGAACGTAAAGCAGAATTTCAATATAGAACAAAGCAAAATTGAAACTTTAGACCAGTCACTTCTTACAGTACTGAATCTTATTAAATTAACAATTTTTGCGATTCGCTTGCAATTCGATGGCAATTCGATGGCAATTCGCTTGCGATTCAAAGTACTAACTTTACCCTCGGGTAAGTTTTCTTGAATGGTGTATCTCACAAATGTTCGCAAATATGCCTTCGTTATTTATTTCGATTCCATTTTTGTCACAACCGCTTCGGAAATTTCGCGTAAAAATATTCAAAGGTAGGATTTGTTTTTTGAAGCGCGCGATTCGATGGCAATTCGATGGCAATTCGCTTGCGATTGTCAATTTAATTTAATAAGGTTCAGTACTGTAGATAAACAAGGGCAACTATGGCCCTTTATCACTCATCTGGTACATGTACAGTGGAGAATCTGTTATTCTTTCCCGATAAACGCGTTTACGCTAAAAATATTTTTTCTTTTACAAACAGTTTGGAGCCAGATCAGACGCCGGGTAACCCGGCGTCTGATGTGGCTCCAAACTGTTTGCCACCAATATAAACATGAGTTATCAGAATTGTCCAAAAAATGTTCTTTTCTACGTTTTAGGGTTTTGCGTTTGCGTACGTTTGCGTTTAAACGGGAAAGAATAACAGATTCTCCACTGTACATCATGTAAAACCTATGGTGACCTAGAATTTGATCCGACATGACACTCATTCAAATCTGGCCTAGATTGCAATTAGGCAAACAGTTTAAACAAGTTTCATTAAGATTAAATGAGATGTTTAGCTACCAGTATGTTAAAATGTACTTTTATGATTTGACTTAGTCTTTGACCTGGCATGACCCATATTCGAACCCGACATTGATATCAATTAGGCAAACATTTTGACCATGATTCATTAAGATCAAATGAGAAATTTGACTTTTAGAGTATTAACAATATATTTCTATGAACTAGTGACCTAGTTTTTGACCGGTCATGATCTAATTCGAAAATGACTTAGATGTTATATCATATGCAAACATTTTGATAACACTTTATTCAGATATAATGAGATTTATAGCTACTAAAGGGTTAACATTTTTTTTCTTTGATTTGACCTAGTGACTTAGGTTTTGACTCGACATAACCAATATTCACACTTTATCTAGATATCAATAAGGCAAAATATTTGGAGCAAGTTTCATTAAAATCCAATGTGATTTGTAGCCTCTAGAGTGTTAATAAGGTTTTTCTTTCATTTGACCTAGTGATCTAGTGACCTAGTTCTTAACCGGATATGACCCAATATTCAGACTTGATCTAAAATTCTAAATATAAACAAGGCAAACATTTTGACAAAGTTGCATTAAGATTTAATGTGATTTGTAGCCTACTTGGTTTTGCTATGATTTGACCTAATGACATAGTGGTTTACATGAACCACATTCACAGTTAACCTACATTTCAATAAGGCAAACATTTTTACCAAGCTTCATTAAAATCCATTGAGATTTGTAGCCACTAGAGTGTTAACAAAGCAATTGTGCACAGACAGACATGCATAAAGACAGACAGGCAGACAACAGACGAAGACGAAGACATTCAGCGATCCTAACAGCTCGTACCAATGCGAGCTAGAAATTTACTTTATATCCAATATAGGATATTTTTGTTTGCGTACAAACGCCTTACATGTAATAGGGAAAGACTTCGAAATTATCAAACAGTATTGAGTTCAGTGGATACGACGTTATTCCTTCCCGTTGAACGCAAGCGAAACACATTGAAACAAGAGCAGCATGCTGTCCTAAATCGCTCACCTGAGGAACTATTGTGTTATACTCGATGCATAATGAAGTTTGTCATTGCATGTATGTGGACTGTTGCATGAAATTGAAACAACTCGGAATAAGGTTTTCCTGTAGAAGTCTATGTAAAACTGATAAGCCCCGGGGCGGGGCCATTTTTAATCCTGGGGTCATGATTTGAACAATCTTGGTAGAGGACCATAAGGCAAAGCTAGATGCCAAATATAAAAGGTATGGGCCTTACAGTCTCAGAGAAGAAGATTTTTAAAGGTTTTACTACATAAGTCTTTGTAAAAATTATAAGTCCTGGGGCAGGGCCATTTTTGATTCGGGGGTCATGATTTGAACAATCTTGGTAGAGGACCATAAGGCAAAGCTAGATGCCAAATATAAAAGGTCTGGGCCTTACGGCTTCAGAGCAGAAGATTTTTAAAGGTTTTCCTATATAAGTCTATTTAAAACTGATAAGCCCCGGGTCGGGGCCATTTTTTACCCTGGGGTCATGATTTGAACAATCTTGGTAGAGGACCATAAGGCAAAGCTAGATGCCAAATATAAAAGGTATGGGCTTTACGGTTCCAGAGCAGAAGATTTTTAAAGGTTTTCCTATATAAGTCTATGTAAAACTGATAAGCGCCGGGGCGGGGCTTTTTTTACCCTGGGATCATGATTTGAACAATCTTAGTAAAGGTCTATAAGGCAAAGCTGCATGCCAAATATAAAAGGTCTAGGCCATACAGTTTTAGAGAAAAAGAGTTTTAAAGGTTTTCCTATGAAAAACTGATAAGCCCAGGGCGGGGCCATTTTTGACCCGGGGGTCATTATTTGAACAATCTTGCTAAAAGTTCACAACATGAAGCTACATGTGAAATTTGGTTGTCCTAGGACTTATAGTTATTGACAAGAATATATTTAAAGTTTTGACTTTAGTTGTCAATATTACGTAACTACGGAAAATAACTACGCCCTCTGGCGGCCATGTTTTTTGACGAATCAAAATTCTTTGAACAATTTTGAAAGTATATTAATTAAGAAACATTTTGGCGAAAACCAAGTTGAAATCGGACCAGTCGTTTTTTAGAAGAAGATTTTTTTTAGATATTGTGCATGGTTGCCATGGCAACAAGACCGATTGCCCCACCCACCTTTTTTAACTATTTTTGAAGCTCACAACTACAGTATGTATCTGACCAAGGTTGGTTAAAATTGGGCCATTGGTTTCAGAGAAGAAGTTATTTGGAACAAATTGTGAACAGACGACACCGACACCGACGTACGACGGACGGCAACCGATCACAATAGCTCACCTTGAGCACTCTGTGCTCAGGTGAGCTAATAAACGTATAGATAAAGGCAACTGTTCGACAATTCTGACTATTTATGTGCACCTGAGGGTAAAAAATATTGGAGTCTGATCAGGCTCCAAACTTGTTTGCAATGGAAATAATAGTTTTAGCGTTAACGCGTTTATCGGGAAATAATAACGTCTTATCCACTGTACAGTGGAGAATCTGTTATTCTTTCCCAATAAACGCGTTTACGCTAAAACTATTATTTGCAGTGCAAACAGTTTGGAGCCAGATCAGACGCCGGGTAACCCGGCGTCTGATCAGGCTCCAAACTGTTTGCCACCAAGATAAATATGAAATATCAGAATTGTCCAAAAGTTGTTCTTTTCTACGTTTTAGCGCTTTGCGTTTGCGTACGTTTGCGTTTAAACGGGAAAGAATAACAGATTCTCCACTGTATAATTATTGCATAAAACTTCTGTAAGAGCTTTCTGTATTACATTTGTTCTGCATCACGTTGTCATCGTAATAAATTTATTGATTTAAGACAGCACATTCGTCTGCCTTCAAGGACTATCGCGCCAATTGTCAAAGGAAAACAGCTCATTCAAAATATTTGATGGATAGTCTCTCTTTGACCAATTCTGTATAATATAGTTTATATTTGAACTTTGTAATTTTTCAGCTCAATGAGCTAAATTGTGCGGTTATACCAGCATTTGACGACCACGATTAGTGATTTATACTAATAATGCTTAAATAGGGATATATTGTTGACGATTGAACGGAATGTATTTGGACATATTCTAGCATTTAAAAGTGGTTATCATATCATTTGTAGATAACCATATGTAATTGGATTGATATGCGTTACTCTATATGCAGACATTTGTATTTTTCAGACAAATAGTTTTCAGTAAATCAATGCTTCATCAATATTTACAAAAAAAAAAAAAATGTTGTCAATATCTGAATGTTTGAACTGTAGGACAAACAACTTTGAAAATTAACTATTTGATGTGTTCTCTTTATTGACGAATATTATGTTTTTTGCATGTTTTGTAGCTACTTGCTCCTATATTTTTCTTAAGTAAATTACAAAGCTGAAGAGGGGTATTCTGATAATTTATTATCAAAAGCAAGTGTCTCCGGATAATAAGGAGTATATCCCCAAACAAGATTCATTTGTATTACAGTGGAGACTCTGTTATTCTTTCCCAATAAACGCGTTTACGCTAAAACTATTATTTGCAGTGCAAACAGTTTGGAGCCAGATCAGACGCCGGGTAACCCGGCGTCTGATCAGGCTCCAAACTGTTTGCCACCAAGATAAACAAGAATTATCAGAATTGTCCAAAAGTTGTTCTTTTGTACGTTTTAGTGCTTTGCGTTTGCGTACGTTTGCGTTTAAACGGGAAAGAATAACAGATTCTCCACTGTAAGAAAAGATCCTGTTCGGAAAGGGTTAAATATACTTTACATTCAACATGCAGTATTTGACGCTTGTAACGTTCATTGATAATTTCGACGAAACATAAACATTGCGTTGAGTTATGAAACAATATTGTTACTGACGACAACTTTAAAGCTGGTGGTCAGTTACAATGATCATACAGTGGAGAATCTGTTATTCTGACGTCATTAGTGATGTCATTCAGTGGAGAATCTGTTATTCTTTCCCGTTTAAACGCAAACGTACGCAAACGCAAAGCACTAAAACGTAGAAAAGAACAACTTTTGGACAATTCTGATAATTCTTGTTTATCTTGGTGGCAAACAGTTTGGAGCCTGATCAGACGCCGGGTTACCCGGCGTCTGATCAGGCTCCAAACTGTTTGCACTGCAAATAATAGTTTTAGCGTAAACGCGTTTATTGGGAAAGAATAACAGATTCTCCACTGTAATCAAGTAAATTTTATACAGTGGCGAATAGATTTTTTTCCCAAATAAACACGCTTATGCTACAATAATTATTTTCCATTGCAAAAATGAAATAGTCTGGAGCCAGATCAGACGCTGGGTAACTCGGTGTCTGACCAGGCTCTACACTCCTTGCCATAAAATTACAATTAAATCCTTAGAAATGTCTAAACAATGTAATGTTCTGTATTTCATGGATTTGCGTTTCTTTTGATTCTAAATGCATTTAATTGTAGAAAATAACATCTCTTTTTTATATTTCTCGTATTTGTTTGTAGTCTGAGTGGCAAATAATTTGAAGACTGATCAGACGCCGGGTAACCGGCGTCTGAAAGGCTCCAAACTGTTTGTAATTGAAATTGCGTTTATTGGGAAAGAATAACGTATTTTCCACTGTAAACAATAGAGTATCTGATATCTATATAATAGGTCATTATCTGTTATTACGGCTGTCAATTAGCTGCCATAAAACCTATGTCTTTTGCAGTATTATTATCTGGCGGGCACCGGGAATTACGTCATTTCCTGTCATAAAGATCATATCCGGCCCGAGGGCAAAAATATTTGCCAATAAACATTGAACTTAGATAGCATTACCTACATCATAGCGACAATGTTTTGGGATACATCTCAGCATTTGATCTCTATCTACACTGTTAGACCAGTTGAGTCATTACTTTATTCACTGCAAATTTAGATTAGACTTAACTTCGCAAAAAAGTGTTGATCTAGATCAGACGCCGAGTTACTCAGCGGCTGATCTGAATCCAAATTGATTGGCGCTTCTAACGAGTTTGCCTAAATTCCAAGTGGAAGAGTTCGAACTTTCTCTTGATTTTTCGGCCACTATAAAAGGTAAGGTACATGTACCAAGTTATAGTCTACTCCCTACAACGGCACTCTAGCAACGATTCCCATCTTACAACAACATTGCCACAGTTTCCTAAACAGGACAATTATGTCAAACCTTTTTCGCCTGCAATATCGTCTATTTTAACCCTTTCCCCCCATAGAAGCGCCTTTTAGCGAATATGATTTATTCCTCCGCTAGAGAAAATAGTTACCATTTAATCAGGCATGAAAATATATTATAGGGAATGATTTCTATATTCAATCACATGATAGCTTAAAGCAGGCTGAAAGAAAAGCAGAATGCGCCTTAAGGCGCATTCTGCTTTACTTTCAACCTGTTTGAAGTAGTCACCTATCTTCAATGCTAGAAATAGGCTATCAGGTAAAGGGTTAAAGTGTCGTCTGCTGTTGTTTTCTCAAATATAAATATGAGCGGACATTTTGGTAGAATAAATATAATGACGGTGACAAACAGCTTGAATCCAAATCAGTTGTTTTCAAATGTAAGAAAAGTCTTATTTTTCACTCCCTATTACGACCCCTCCGAACAACACAAACACTAGTGTCTCCAATTGTAAGTCGTTGTAGAGAGCGAGTACAGTAGTAACTATTTTATATGGAATGGTTTGCAGTATTGAAAACAAATTAACACTTGTCGCTGATTGAAAGAAAAGCAGAATTAATCTAAAGGCGTATTCTGCTTTATTTTCAACCAGTTTCAAGCTTCAATCACTGTATTTATTTTGATGCAAATTTGTAAAATTTAATACAACAAAAATTGGCCAATGCACCTAATTACCATTTCAGTGGCACAGTCACCATTATCTCTTGCTAGTTCATAATTATGATCCAGATAAGAAGTAACCGCTCCACGGAATATGTTGATATATAAGTTCATTTCTATATGACCTGTAAATAATTTTACCAATTCCAATAGATTAATTTGAACACTTAATGAACTGATTCTTGTACTATGTACAGTGGAAAATCTGTTATTATTTCCCAATAAACGCGTTTACGCTAAAACTATTATTTGCAGTGCAAACAGTTTGGAGCCAGATCAGACGCCGCGTAACCCGGCGTCTGATCAGGCTCCAAACTGTTTGCCACCAAGATAAACATGAATTATCAGAATTGTCCAAAAGTTGTTTTTTTCTACGTTTTAGTGCCTTGCGTTTGCGTACGTTTGCGTTTACACGGGAAAGAATAACAGATTCTCCACTGTAACCTTGTAAATAGTACTGTCTTGTATAATATATGTTACATGTATGTTGAGGGCCTGATGGAAGATTGACATTGTAAAATGAGTTCCCTCGTTATATACATGTACCGTCTTTATTATTACATGTATAATTATTCATGATAATACTATTATTGCTGTATAGTCAAAGCACATAGACAAAGTTCATTGTAATATCCTGGCATAATTAAATTGGCTGACCAAATGATCTATTTGGAAAAAACAACTGTATTCTCCCTAATAGTATATGATATTGACAGCCTGTGATTAAACAGTTTTACATGTAATTTATTCGACATTTCATCCAGTTTTCAAACTTCATCAAAACATGTGAATAGTGCAGTAGAGAAAACGATATTCTTTCCCAATAAACGTGTTTTACGCCCAACTGTTATTTCAATTGCAAAAAGTTCGGAGCCAGCTCAGACGCCGGGTAACCCGGCGTCTGATCAGGCTCCAAACTGTTTGCCACTCAGTTTAACTTGTTTTTGAATTTTCTAAAAGTTGACAATATCTACGTTAAAATGCAATACGTTTGTGTTTCTTTTGCGTTTAAAACGGGGAAAAATAACGTCTTCTCCGATGTAGGTTTGATTCCTTATTTAACTCTTATCATGATTTACAACATATCTTTATGAACTATAAGAGTTTATCACAATTTGGGAAATAATTACTAATAACATAACATAATTATACATAATAAAATGTATACATTCTACATTTCATCTTGCAAACAAGACTCCTTTTTGTATGCTTGGTCCTTAAAAATAATTGCTTAAGAGGGGAATGATTGATAAAACCTGACTTAAAAAAAAACAGGCAAAACATTCCAAATACAAATTGGTATTAAGTAACCCGCTATCACCTCAATCAGATTTGAGTTGAACTAATTAATAAAGAATGTATACATGGGTTTAAACTATTATCAGAGATACTTACGGAAGTTATACGCACTGACATTATTTACGATAAAATATTATAAAACTAGATAAAATACCTGTATTTTTTTTTATTCCATTGTCAAACAGGGCAGTAGTCCACGTTGAGTCACTGTTATGTAAAGTTACAACTGGGAACACGTTGACCGTCAGTTGGAGTTTTGTTTGTTTCTCATTTGAATTGACAGTTTGCTTGTAATTTCTTGATAGATTGAAGGGGACGTGTCAAAACACTTATCTTACATTATCGAAGTCGATAATTACAGCGGAGAAAACGTTATTCTTTTCCCTTTTAACCCTTTACCCCATATCCTGTTTTTAGTTTTGAAAAAAGGTGTTCACTGAAAGCAGGTTGAAAGTAAAGCAGAATGCGCCTGAGGGCGCATTCTGCTTTACTTTCAGCCTGCTTTAAGCTATCATCTATCAGGATATAGAAAATATTTCTGTTGGAACTTGTTTTTGACTATATAAATTGGAACTATTTTCTAGGGTGGAGGAATAAATCAAATGCGCTAAAAGGCGCTTCTATCAGGTAAAGGTTTAAACGCAAACGAAACGCAAACGCTATGCGTTAAATTGTAGACATTACAACTTGTTGGCGTTTCTGATGAATTGTTTTTATCTGAGTGGCAAACAGTTTCTGATCTGGCTCCAAACTGTTTGCAATGGAAATAAAAATAATTATATAACATATTTATTATAGTGCATATTTATGACTGTATAATTTGGAACTATTTGTTCAGTGGAGGAATGAATTAAATACGTAAAAAGACGTATGTATGGGGGTAATTGGATGATAATACAATGGAGAAAACGTTATTCTTTCCCGTTTAAACGCAAACGAAACGCAAACGCAAAACACTAATACGTGAAAAAAGTGCAATTTTTAGACAATTCTGATAATTCATTTTTATCTTGGTGACAAACAGTTTGGAGCCTGATCAGACGCCGGGTAACCCGGCGTCTGATCTGGCTCCAAACTGTTTGCAATTGAAATAATAGTTTTAGCGTAAACACGTTTATTGGGAAAGAATAACGTTTTCTCCACCGTACCTAAATACATATTTGTTTCATGCGTCAAGTCATATAAATGCAAAAAACGATAATCCAGATAATCGAAATACGCTCGGATAAGATAAAAGAAATTAGATAATTTTACATTTGTTATTAATGGTTGAACATTCGTTAAGTTGGAAACCCACTGAATGTCATTTGAATATAGAGTCTAATACGTTTAGCCCTTTCATGATCAAATTATGCGGGTTATCTTTACCTCTTTACCTTTTTATTGTCGTCTGCTTCATTATTGTTGTCTGCAAGCCACGTTTTAAAGTTAGATTTAATGTTCTTTGGCTTCATTAATATAGATAAGAGTGTTCAATAGTTCGGGTCCGGATTAGACGCCGTGTGAGAGTGAAATGGTTAAATATCTATTTTACTTGTAATATAAAAAAGAAAATAGAAGACAGAAAGTAAAATGCTTATATAATTATTTGAAACACGCTCAAATATTCTATAATAGCATGTATGTTATACGTTTACATATTGTGATAGTAAAATGATGTCAATTTCAAAATACTCAAAGTGTTCAAGTATTTGAATTTGATACATAGAGGATCTTGTATGAGTGCTCATTATTTATCATTTTTAATAAACGAGTTGACTAAAATAATATGACGCGAGCCTTGGCGAGCGTCATATTCATTTTAGTCAACGAGTTTATTAAAAATGATAAATAATGAGCACGAATATGACATTCTATTTATCACATAACAAGTTTAAGCACCTATTAAATTGATTGAAGCCGTAGTTTGTAGACCCTTCACTATATAGAATTTCCGCCAAACGTTACGTGGTTTACGTTAACGTCATAGCAAATGACGTCATATGGCGTCCCGCTACATGCAGCGCTTGTGGACGAACAAGTTGGGCCGGAGCCCAAAAAACGATATTCCACTAGTGGATTACGATAATCATACAATCGCTTTATGCAACTCCCAGACCGCAAATTATGTGATAAATGTGTTTTAGCTTTCTTCAAGACTGCAATAATTGAGATATTTGATATGCTTAGTGTTATCACGGATCGCTTTTGGAGTAGTTCGACAACTCTTCCTCACATTTAGCCCATCGCAATGTTCCGTGAATTCTAACCCATTACTCCATAAATACGCATGTTTACGCCTTAAGTTTATTCCTGCACTGAAAGTAATAGTTTCAATTTATCATTTTACAGTTACAGTGGAGAATCTGTTATTCTTTCCCGTTTAAACGCAAACGTACGCAAACGCAAAGCACTAAAACGTAGAAAAGTACAACTTTTGGACAATTCTGATAATTCATGTTTATCTTGGTGGCAAACAGTTTGGAGCCTGATCAGACGCCGGGTTACCCGGCGTCTGATCTGGCTCCAAACTGTTTGCACTGCAAATAATAGTTTTAGCGTAAACGCGTTTATTGGGAAAGAATAACACATTCTCCACTGTATGTATTATAAACAATACTTTCTGTGTTGTAGCTGATAATGCATGTAGCTTAAAGCAGACTGCAAGTAAAGAACTATGTTCCTTCAGGCGCATTCTGTGGTACTTCTCGAATGGTCATATGTCTTCCAAAGAAAAATCTGGCTGATGAAGTAAAGGCTTAAACAACTGTACACAAGATCTTTTGGTCAGTATACCGATATGACAATTTTGACACAGTCCCTTAAAATAACCCTAGGCTGACAATGCCCCCAGCTGGTGAAAATTGTTCATTCGTTTCATTTCGTCGCCTATTTCCGGATTGCACATGTGCGGATCGGCTATTTAACCATTTTAATCTCAATGAGAGAGACAAAATTTCGAAACGAGTGGCAAACAGTTTTGATCCTGATCAGACGCCGCGTATCGCATTGACTAGTTTCTGGTGCTGTTTTTTTTCATCGGCGTTTGGTCCAAGTCTACAATATTACCATTATCATAAAGGGTTTTTCTCAAAACGTTGACTCATACACGTACCGAAAGCAGGATGGGCTTGTGAATATTTATATGCGTCTGATACGTCCCCACCCCACACCTGACACTCAGGATCCGCTCTTGGCGTATGTAGTGGAGAAAACGTTATTCTTTCCCAATAAACGCGTTTATGCTAAAACTATTATTTCAATAGCAAACAGTTTAGAGCCAGATCAGACGCCGGGTTATCCGACGTCTGATCTGGCTCTAAACTGTTTGCCACTCAGATCAACATGAATTATCAGAATTGTCTAAAAGTTGTACTTTTCTACGTTTTAGTACTTTGCGTTTGCGTTTCGTTTGAGTTTAAACGGGAAAGAAGAACGTGTTCTCCACTGTAGGTATTAAATGATCGTTTGATCTGATTATTGATATCAATAACCGATATCGACTGTCTTCCAACTGTCACTTGAAAATATCTTTAAATCTAGTTGTTGAAGTGATGATGATGATATTCGTGATGATGATTATGGTGATGATAAGGAGGAGAGGGGTGATGATGATGATGATAATTATAATAATTTATGCAATAAAAACTGTTTTGTAACTTAAAGGGGGTGAAAGTAAGGCATAATGCGCCCTTTAAAGGGAGCATTCTGCCTTACTTTCTAACAGCTTAAACTTTTATCAATGTGCTTATTTTGATTATTATGCTATGGAACAATAACTGTATTTTAGTCTGTTTCTATATTTTGTAAACAGGTTTTCGCTTGATGCGGATTAAAAGTAAGGCAGAATGAGCATTAAGGCACATTCTGCTTTACTTGTAGCCAGCCTTGCTTAAAACGTTATTCACTGTATTAATTTTGATTTATATTATGGAAACAAAATACTGTATTTTAGCCAGTTTATCGATTTAAATCAGGTTACATGTACCACCCGAGGCTGATTGAGAGTTGTATAGAATGGGCTTTAAAGCGCATTCTGCTTTACTCTCAACCAGTTCCAAGCTTCAATTTGCGTATGTTTTTATTCTTTTCAAAATGGAATAGTTAAAGGGATGTTACACATATAACGGAATATATATTAAGATTATCGTGTTATCTGCCTTGGGTTTGCTTGCAAACAGTTATTATGTTTTTATCTACTGTGTAGATCCAGAAAGATATTGCAGATGTAAGATTGATATGTTATCTTGCATATTGTGTGCTGGGCAGCCTTATTTGCGAAACAAAACATATCATTTCTGATTTAACCGACCATTTTAACCAGACAGACACTACGGAGAGCATGACCGCTCAGCCGACTGTACATATACTCCCCTGATCATCGAGCCATCTTGCCTATGAGCACTGCTAACATATGGCGCAGTCAAATGCAGCCGCAGTACCGACTCAGACCCTTCACAGGTACCCATTTTAACCCCTGGGTGGAGAGGAGTAATTCGCGGTACATGTCTTGCTCAAGAACATTCCTGTACATCATCGGGGATTCAGAAAAATCCCCTAGTCAGACCGCTGGTCCGGCGGGGAATCGAACTCACGACCCCTGGTACCGTAGTCCAAGGTGTTAACCATTGGGCCACTACCGCCGGCAAGTGTTGGCATACATGTATATGCAGACCACTAAAGTGCTCCATCTCTACAATGACACCCAATTGGAGACAAAGAATTTGTGCGTTGTTTGGAGGGAGACGTTATGTAGAGGAAAAATGGTTAACATTTGCAAACAGCTTTTAAAAATCCAGAACAGACGCCGCGTTACGCGGCGTCTGATCTGGATTCAAGCTGTTGGTCACTCGTCAACTGGTATGTTTCTTTCTGTCAACATGTCAAATATGTGAATTTGAGAAAAACAGCTGACGACAATTTTCAGCTGATGATATCGCAGCAGTGAAATAAGTAGACATGATGGCCCTGTTTAGGGAACTGCGACAAGGATCGTTGTACAGAGTGGGTCGTTGTTCAGAGGGGCATTGTATGCAGGGAGCACTGTATTTACATTTGGATTCGCACCTATCCTTCACTATAATTATGTTGAAAGATGCTACAGTGGAGAATCTGTTATTCTTTCCCAATAAACGCGTTTACGCTAAAACTATTATTTGCAGTGCAAACAGTTTGGAGCCAGATCAGACGCCGGGTAACCCGGCGTCTGATCAGGCTCCAAACTGTTTGCCACCAAGATAAACAAGAATTATCAGAATTGGCCAAAAGTTGTTCTTTTCTACGTTTTAGTGCTTTGCGTTTGCGTACGTTTGCGTTTAAACGGGAAAGAATAACAGATTCTCCACTGTACAATGTAGTTACGGATACCGAAGATAGAAGGATAGAAGTATAACATATTGATCAAGCGCGTGGTTATACGGATTGGTCTGCAAAAAAGTGAAATATGACTTAACACAGACATAGCAGAAACGTGCTAGAAAACGTGATAAGACAAACAAACACCGGGAAGTCCAAAGGCATGGTTGTGATTCCGTATATTAAAGGGGTATCGGACCACTGGCACTAGAACAACAATTTTTTTTAAATATCGAATCTATATATAACCGTAAAGGCTACTATCATAGCAGACCTTCTTATAGATATTGTGTCCCTAAAAATGTAGGTCTACTACAGTGGAGAATCTGTTATTCTTTCCCGTTTAAACGCAAACGTACGCAAACGCAAAACACTAAAACGTAGAAAAGAACAACTTTTGGACAATTCTGATAATTCTTGTTTATCTTGGTGGCAAACAGTTTGGAGCCTGATCAGACGCCGGGTTACCCGGCGTCTGATCTGGCTCCAAACTGTTTGCACTTCAAATAATAGTTTTAGCGTAAACGCGTTTATTGGGAAAGAATAACAGATTCTCCACTGTAACTACAATTACGATATTAGGCTTATACATGTATGTACAATATCCCTCATCCGGACCTTGCAAAAACTTCCGTTTTGAGACTTTTGGGGTCCATTGGACCCCATTGTGCATTTTGGTTATTTTTCTAAGTTAAGATAGGCATTTGTGACATAACTGATGCCGCATTATAAATTGGTGAGTTTATGCTATATGGTAATGATAAAACCGAAACGTTGCTATCACTGTTACCATGGCAACCAGTGACCATAGGTTTTTGCTGTAAAATCGAATTTTATCAAATAGCTTGTGCAGAAAATGTACAGATGGGGAAATATGGACATATTTCTGACTAGATATACCTTTTGTTACATTAATATTGGATCTTCTACTGAACTATGTAAATATTTCGAAGAAAATGACAAAATATAGCTGGGGTCCAGTGGACCCCAAATATTATCTATGCCTATTAACATAGGTTACTATACACCTTTTAACCACGACTGGTTAAAAACTTTATTAATGGAACATATGTAACCAAACCAGCTTCCCAGCTATTCAATATAGTCAATTTGTTAAGCTTTGTTTCTGCTTCCAATTATTTTATGGCAATAGTTGTCCAATTTATTTGACCGTACATGATTCATGACACTGACACTGAGACAGTGATATGTCAAATATATGTGATAAAACTGAGTATGGTAAACATATGTAATGAAAGTAACACACACATAGTGTAAAGATATAAGACTTCAAATGGTAAAGATATAAGAGTTTTGAATATCAATTGCTTAACACCATGTCTTGAGTACGTTCTCATAACTATGTCTGCTTCACATCATCACATGTCTGATGAGCTTCATGATAGTGTCCTAGACGCAGTTACATGTGTAACCACGGTCCGTTTGGGTCAATGGTCAACTCCAGATTTTTGTATCACTGTAATGAACTATGATTTGAGGTTTCCGATCGATCATCATCTATTACATTAATTTGGATTCATGAATGAAATAACAAGAAATTGTATCAAACATTAGGTTAAGCCACTGCTGAACAAGCGTTTGCCAAACATCCTAATTGGAGCATGTTTGTCTGTTTTATGTCTTTCGCCCCTGTTGCTATATTGTTGAATCTGATATACTGAAAAATGGCAATTAAAGCATTGAAATAGACGCCTTAAATACCAACCGACCAGACCTCGTTGGTTAATGTTCAATAGGGTCAAGGTCAAATGTCAAAGTCACCAATATTGGGCCATGCCTGCTATGGAAACTTTCAGAAAGGACCAGAACCAAAAAAAGTACAGTACACTTATTTGAATCTGGAAATCATTTGCATAATTTAATATCAGAAATAATTGTTTTCGTTCCATACAGTGTGAATCCCTTGGACTCGCGGTTGGCGCTCCGGGGTTATAATATCCAAAGGAAATAACTCAATCACAAGATCGTGAAAGATATCTTTATATGTGTAATTGAGGAACAGTATTATTGGGGTTATCTAGTATTCAATAAATGCCATTAGTGTAGTTGTATACAACAAGGAATGGTTTTAAATTGGCCTGAAATAAATTTTACTAACCTTTAGAAGTTTGGGATGCGACTGGACACCAGTCGTGTTTTGCAAATAAAATCTATGCAAATTGACCTATTTAGTACGTATTTCACTAAAAGTGTCACCAATAGCTATAGGAACAATGTCTAAAAACGTCATAAGCGTCATTAGCTTGAATACTTTTTTCTAGCAAAAATAAAGCCGTTGGGGTCTTATGGACCCCAAAGGTCCGGATGAGGGATATACACTATTTTTACATTTCCCGTGTCACAATAATAACTGTATGATAGTAGGCTTATAAATATATATTTTATTTCCAGTGTCACAATAATAATCTAGACTTTTCTATAATATTTTTATATTTCTAGTGTCACATTTAGGACAGAAGGCTTATAGACCTCTACAGTATAGAAACTATATCTATCATATTTTCTTTTTGTTTAATTTCTAGTGTGTCAGATGATTGAGGAGCTGTGGGATCTATATGACAGTAGACCTTTATATAACATTTTGTATCTATATGAAAGTCTACATCGCAGTAGCCTCTAGGCTTAGAAACAGGTACTAAATATTAATTTTGAAAAAAAACACCAATATGTTGTTCTATAGTGCCAGTATATCGGACAGCGTGCAGAGAGTCGTCGGAAAGTACAATATTGCCGTTGCTATGCACCTACACCAGACTCTCAGAAATATGTTAGTAACCCGGCGTCTGAACTGGCTCCAAACTGTTTGCAATGGAAATGACCGTTTTAGCATTATAATAAACGCGTTTACTGGGAAAGAATAACAGTTTCTTCTCTTTACCGGTCCTAATGTGCAGTGGCTAAGACGTTACTGTTTCCCGTTTAAACGCAAATGAAACGTGAATATATAGAAAATTACGATTGTTTAATGTAAGTGGCGAACAGTTCTGACGCTGGATTACCTGGCGTCTGATGCGGCTCCAAACTGTTTGCAAAATAAATAATAGTTTATTAAGCAAACATAACGTCAGCTCCACTGTACAGTGGAGAATCTGTTATTCTTTCCCGTTTAAACGCAAACGTACGCAAAGCGCTTAAACGTAGAAAAGAACAACTTTTGGACAATTCTGATATTTCATGTTTATCTTGGTGGCAAACAGTTTGGAGCCTGATTAGACGCCGGGTTAACCGGCGTCTGATCTGGCTCCAAATTGTTTGCACTGCAAATAATAGTTTTAGCGTAAACGCGTTTATTGGGAAATAATAACAGATTATCCACTGTACCGGTGTGTCGTAAAGAATAAATATAAAATAGGTCAGTTTCATCAGACAATAGACACGGATGTCCTGCCCTACATGTTTACTGATTAATAGAATAAAACAACATTCATGTATAAGCAATAATCCCTATTAGCGATATGTGACTCGGGAGAGACACACTATGGTCGTTAGTCGCATAACATAGGTTGGTCGCTATAAACAGTCTCAATATATAGGACAGTTTAGGGTCGCTTAAGACAGGGAGTCGCTATAAGATAAGGGGACGGTCGCTATGACAGGTTTTAATTAACTGCAGTCCGTTGCATTTTGTTTCCTTTTAGCGTGAAACAATAGCGCCTTCCCCTCTTGGATACAGTGGAGAATCTGTTATTCTTTCCCGTTTAAACGCAAACGTACGCAAACGCAAGCACTAAAACGTAGAAAAGAACAATTTTTGGACAATTCTGATAATTCTTGTTTATCTAGGTGGCAAATAGTTTGGAGCCTGATCAGACGCCGGGTTACCCGGCGTCTGATCTGGCTCCAAACTGTTTGCACTGCAAATAATAGTTTTAGCGTAAACGCGTTTATTGGGAAAGAATAACAGATTCTCCACTGTAATAAGCGGAAAGTAATAAACTTATTCAGCGTTTTTAAGATAATAATTGTTTTAAAGGTTAACAATGAGCCTCATACAGTAATGATTAATTCCACTACAGTGCCCCCTCTCTACAACGTCAACCAATGGGAGACACATATGATGTGTGTTGTTCGGAGGGAGTCGTTATAGGAATGGTACATAAAGACTTGTTTTACATTTGCAAACAACTTGAATCAAGATCAGACGCTGCGTAAATCGGCGTCTGATCTTATTTTAAGCTGTTTGTCACTCGTAATTAATTTTTCTATCAAAACGTCAATAATGTAACTTTAAGGAAAACAGCAGACGACAATTGTAAGCATACGACATTGCAGTCATGAATAGTTTCGACAAAATTGTCTAGCTTGGAGGAATAGCGACACGCGTTGTTGTTAGGGGGTCGTTGTTGGGAGAGCCGTTGTAGGGAGGGGGCACTTTAAGGGGTCATTGTGAATAAAAGGATTAACATGTCTCATCAAAAAATTGCCCTTTTACTAGTTATTGACTGTTGATTACAAGGAAGTTAAAGTCTATTTTCTAAAACAACTTACCATATAGCTTAGAAACAGTTTGGACTTACAGTGAGTAGACATTATATTATAATTATATTCCCGTTTTAACGAAACTTGCATTGTAATGCAAATGCTATGAAAAGGACTTTAGAAAATGGCGTTTTTCTAAAGTGTTGAGAATTTATTAGCAATATTAGTGACCAGTCCGGAACATGATCAGACGCTGAGTTAAACGTATTTTGATAGAGAGAAAATACGTTATTCTTCCCCGGTTAAACGCAAACGCAATGCAATAAAGTGTAACAAGTTACAACTGTTTGATAATTCTCACGATCTGCTTCAATCTGAGTGGCAAACAGTTTGAAACCTGACTGTTTGCAATGGAACTTATAATTTACAGTGGAGAATCTGTTATTCTTTCCCGTTTAAACGCAAACGTACGCAAACGCAAAGCACTAAAACGTAGAAAAGAACAACTTTTGGACAATTCTGATAATTCTTGTTTATCTTGGTGGCAAACAGTTTGGAGCCTGATCAGACGCCGGGTTTCCCGGCGTCTGATCTGGCTCCAAATTGTTTGCACTGGAAATAATAGTTTTAGCGTAAACGCGTTTATTGGGAAAGAATAACACATTCTCCACTGTAAGCGTAAACGCGTTTGTTGGGAAAGAATAACTTCGTATCCACTATACATCGGAGTCGAACCAGGCCACAAATTGTATGCCATGGACATTTTTATGTTTAGCATGTTTGGCGTTTATTTGGAAATAACAATATATTCACCGCTTTACTTACTTTATTATTATACAGTGGAGAATCTGTTATTCTTTCCCAATAAACGCGTTTACGCTAAAACTATTATTTGCAGTGCAAACAGTTTGGAGCCAGATCAGACACCGGGTAACCCGGCGTCTGATCAGGCTCCGAACTGTTTGCCAACAAGATAAACAAGAATTATCAGAATTGTCCAAAAGTTGATCTTTTCTACGTTTTAGTGCTTTGCGTTTGCGTACATGTAAACGCGTTTGTTGGGAAAGAATAACTTCGTTTCCACTACACATCGGCGTCGAACCAGGCCACAAATTGTATGCCATGGACATTTATATGTTTAGCATCTTTGGCGTTTATTTGGAAATAACAATATATTCACCGCTTTACTTACTTTATTATAATACAGTGGAGAATCTGTTATTCTTTCCCAATAAACGCGTTTACGCTAAAACTATTATTTGCAGTGCAAACAGTTTGGAGCCAGATCAGACGCCGGGTAACCCGGCGTCTGATCAGGCTCCGAACTGTTTGCCAACAAGATAAACAAGAATTATCAGAATTGTCCAAAAGTTGATCTTTTCTACGTTTTAGTGCTTTGCGTTTGCGTACGTTTGCGTTTAAACGGGAAAGAATAACCGATTCTCCACTGTACACACTGTGCGATGGCGATAAAACTAAATCTTTTGACAGTTTCAGGGTGAGTGATTTTTAATGCATGTGTTATCAAACGTTCACGTAAAATGGAGAAGACGTTATACTTTCCCAATAAATGCGTTTACGCTAAAACTATCATTTCCTTTGTAAACAGTTTGGAGCCATGTCAGAAGCTGCGAGCTAAAACTATTATTTCCTTTGTAAACAGTTTGGAGCCATGTCAGACGCTGCGAGCTAAAACTATTATTTCATTTGTAAACAGTTTGGAGCCAGGTCAGACGCTGCACGCAAAAACTATCATTTCCATTGCAAGCAGTTTGGAGCCAGGTCAGACGCTGCACGCAAAAACTATCATTTCTTTTGTTAACAGTTTGGAGCCAGGTCAGACGCTGCATGGAAAAACTATCATTTCTTTTGTAAACAGTTTGGAGCCAGGTCAGACGCTGCGCGCATAAACTATTATTTCCTTTGTAAACAGTTTGGAGCCAGGTCCGACGCTGCGAGCTAAAACTATTATTTCTTTTGTTAACAGTTTGGAGCCAGGTCAGACGCTGCACGCAAAAACTATCATTTCCTTTGTAAACAGTTCGGAGCCAGGTCAGACGCTGCACGCAAAAACTATCATTTCCTTTGTAAACAGTTTAGTGCCAGGTTAGACGCTGCACGCTAAAACTATTATTTCCTTTGTAAACAGTTTGGAGCAAGATCAAAACCTGCACGCAAAAACTATCATTTCCTTTGTAAACAGTTTAGAGCCAGGTCAGACGCTGCACACAAAAACTATTATTTCCTTTGTAAACAGTTTGGAGCCAGGTCAGACGCTGCACGCTAAAACTATTATTTCCTTTGTAAACAGTTGGAGCCAGGTCAGACGCTGCACGCAAAAACTATTATTTCCTTTGTAAACAGTTTGGAGCCAGGTCAGACGCTGCATGCAAAAACTATTATTTCCTTTGTAATCAGTTTTGAGCCAGATCAGACGCTGCGAGCTACAACTATTAATTTCTTTTTAAACAGTTTGGAGCCAGGTCAGACGCTGCACGCAAAAACTATCATTTCTTTTGTAAACAGTTTGGAGCCAGGTCCGACGCTGCATGCAAAAACTATCATTTCATTTGTTAACAGTTTGGAGCCAGGTCAGACGCTGCACGCTAAAACTATTATTTCCTTTGTAAACAGTTGGAGCCAGGTCAGACGCTGCACGCTAAAACTATTATTTCCTTTGTAAACAGTTTGGAGCCAGGTCAGACGCTGCATGCAAAAACTATTATTTCCTTTGTAATCAGTTTTGAGCCATGTCAGACGCTGCGAGCTAAAACTATTATTTCATTTGTAAACAGTTTGGAGCCAGGTCAGACGCTGCACGCAAAAACTATCATTTCCATTGCAAGCAGTTTGGAGCCAGGTCAGACGCTGCACGCAAAAACTATCATTTCTTTTGTTAACAGTTTGGAGCCAGGTCAGACGCTGCATGGAAAAACTATCATTTCTTTTGTAAACAGTTTGGAGCCAGGTCAGACGCTGCACGCATAAACTATTATTTCCTTTGTAAACAGTTTGGAGCCAGGTCCGTCGCTGCGAGCTAAAACTATTATTTCTTTTGTTAACAGTTTGGAGCCAGGTCAGACGCTGCACGCAAAAACTATCATTTCCTTTGTAAACAGTTCGGAGCCAGGTCAGACGCTGCACGCAAAAACTATCATTTCCTTTGTAAACAGTTTAGTGCCAGGTTAGACGCTGCACGCTAAAACTATTATTTCCTTTGTAAACAGTTTGGAGCAAGATCAAAACCTGCACGCAAAAACTATCATTTCCTTTGTAAACAGTTTAGAGCCAGGTCAGACGCTGCACGCAAAAACTATTATTTCCTTTGTAAACAGTTTGGAGCCAGGTCAGACGCTGCACGCTAAAACTATTATTTCCTTTGTAAACAGTTGGAGCCAGGTCAGACGCTGCACGCAAAAACTATTATTTCCTTTGTAAACAGTTTGGAGCCAGGTCAGACGCTGCATGCAAAAACTATTATTTCCTTTGTAATCAGTTTTGAGCCAGATCAGACGCTGCGAGCTACAACTATTAATTTCTTTTTAAACAGTTTGGAGCCAGGTCAGACGCTGCACGCAAAAACTATCATTTCTTTTGTAAACAGTTTGGAGCCAGGTCCGACGCTGCATGCAAAAACTATCATTTCATTTGTTAACAGTTTGGAGCCAGGTCAGACGCTGCACGCTAAAACTATTATTTCCTTTGTAAACAGTTGGAGCCAGGTCAGACGCTGCACGCTAAAACTATTATTTCCTTTGTAAACAGTTTGGAGCCAGGTTAGACGCTGCGCGCAAAAACTATCACTTACTTTGTAAATAGCTTGGAGCAAGTACAGAAGCTGCACGCTAAAACTATTATTTCCGTTGTAAACAGTTTGGAGCCAGGTCAGACGCTGCACGCTTAAACTATTATTTCCTGTGTATACAGTTTGAAGCCAGGTCAGATGCTGCGTAACCAGGCGTGTGATCGGACTCCAAACTTTTGCCACTCAGATTAACATGAATCGCCATACATGTAATTGTCGGAAATGTTGACATGTTTACGTTTAAATGCGATGCATTTTGTTCAGTTTGCGTTTGAACGGCAAAGAATAACGTCGTCTCCACTGTATCATATTGGAACAGGAAACACTACTATAGTTGGGATAAATGCTACAGTGGGGAATCTGTTATTCTTTCCCGTTTAAACGCAAACGTACGCAAACGCAAAGCACTAAAACGTAGAAAAGAACAACTTTTGGACAATTCTGATAATTCTTGTTTATCTTGGTGGCAAACAGTTTGGAGCCTGATCAAACGCCGGGTTACCCGGCATCTGATCTGGCTCCAAACTGTTTGCACTGCAAATAATAGTTTTAGCGTAAACGCGTTTAATGGGAAAGCATAACAGATTATCCACTGTATTCCTTCTAGTTTAAAAACAACTAGATACTACCGATATGTAATAAAGTGTAAAAAGAGTTTGTTGTATCATTTGTATTATAACATTCTAAAGAAATAAACACACATACTTGCTTGTGTTTAATCTAAATGCTAAACAGTCTGATGTCTGATCAGGTAACGAGTTGTTTGACATTTGTTCATTCATAAGAGGCGTGTTCGTTAAGAAGGAGTACGCAATGCAAGGTCACAAGTATTTTTTCTGTTGTTTCAGCAACGCAAATATGACGTCATCACTAGTTATGATCGGACTTACATTTGCACTTTCAAGGGCAAGTTTTCCCTATGACTATGCTGTCCGAAAACCAGTCCATGCCTCGCCGTTCGCGCACAACAATTCTGACAACCTGTATCAGACCAACCGATCCGAAGTACAGCCGACACATGCCTCGCCGTCCGCGCACAACAATTCTGACAACCTTTATCAGATCAACCGATCCGAAGTACAGCCGATACATGCCTCGCAATTCGCGCCAAACAATTCTGACAACCTGTATCACACCAACCGATCCTTAATACAACCGGCACATGCCTCGCCATTCGCACACAACAATTCTGACAACCTGTATCAGACCAATCGATCCTTAATACAGCCGGCACATGCCTCGCCGCTCGCGCACAACAATTCTGACAACCTTTATCAGACCAACCGATCCGCAGTACAGCCGAGTCTTTGTAATATGTCATTAGCTAATAAAAGCCTAACATATTTAAAAAGTCGTATTGAGCTGGGCGACCTAGACCTTGTTCACTTTTACATAAAGTTTAACAACTCAAATCAGTATACCTATTCACCGGATTTGCTTCAACCAAACAACTGGGTGTGGACTTATCGGTCGCCAAATGGCTTGTATCCGTTTCTATACTGGAACATTGACTATACAGTATTGTCTTTCGGGTTGTTGAATGCTAAAACACTACGACAGCATATCTATCTTCTATTCGATGTTCCTGATAGCTGTAATATAAGATTTGGGACACCAGAAACAACACAGTCTATTGCAAATGCTATAAGAGACGAAACACAAAGACAATGGATTAAGTCGGACACGATTTTTGATCGTAAGTACGAAGATAATTTTTATTGTTTCGTAGCCGAAGCACAAAGAGCACGTGAGAGTATATTCTATCAAGCCGCTAAATACTTCATGTATCCGGTTAGTTACATGAACTACAATTGCTGTAATGTAGCGTTCAGTTACAAACATGATAACTTTACAGCGGACTGCCTTGATACACAAATTGGAAAATGGCCTCAATGTACTCTTGGTCCATACATAATCGGTATCATCATGTTCCTGTTTTATCCTTTAGTACACTATCGGATCTTTGCTTGGATTGCCAGTGACGAGCAAATAGAATCTGCGGCGTTAAATCCGACGTTACAAGGTAATATTCAGGTTGATATAGGAAACGAAGAGGTCGAAACCGAAGACGTCGATGGTGAGTGGCTATACCTTGATGGAGGAACGCCGTATAAGTTTACCGATATTCTCACCCGAATGTGGTGTGGACTTAACAAGTCCTGGCCTGTTGCCGTATCTAGAATACGTCGTCTTCTTGTACTCATTGCAACCCCTGCCGGGGTGTATCTGCAACTTCTATTCTACTACTTCACATTTGAGGACGGTATTAAGCAGTTAGTTAAACACCGAACACCAATGGGATTTTTGACCATCTTAGGCGACAAGAAAGACCGGAAACATGCCTTTGCGACAGTATTTGGGGGACCTGTAGTTATCGTAATCTTGTACTTTGGACTTGGTCTATTATTGACAGTTTTGCCCCGTAGTGTACAGCAAATATACGAGGACGCGATTCGACCATCGCACTTCTGTTTCAAGTCACCGTTAAGTTTAAATCTGATGGATATTAAACGCATATCAATGGTGAACGATCCTCTACAACCTGGGTACCATAACGTTATTTCTCTTCTTAAAAGTGGTTTCTTTATGCTGTTCAGCAAGAGGTTCTGGAAATTGGTTCTTACTTTACAGATTGAACGCATTCCCCATTCGTCTTCCAGAGTGCTGTACGTTATCAAATTGATCATCATGCCACTATACGTCATTGTCTGTATCTTGGAAATTATAATGTGCATAGTCATGTATGGCTTCCCGGTGTGTATGTGTATTGTTCTTACTCTACGAGGGACCACACGATCCCTGATTGAATTCAGAAAATACTTGGTGCAGTTTTGCCGAAGTCCAATACTCAAGAAATTATTTCTTGAAAATTATTTAGTAAAGGTACTTGCCTTTGTGTTTGCTACTCTTCCAGTTGTTATGTATGCGTACATAGTGTGCTTGATATTTATCGACACGTTTGCCTTCTTGTCTCAGGTCATCGTGTTCTGCTTTGTTGCAGTTATTGTCTATCCATCAGTTGCGTTTGGCTATCTGTTTTTCTTTGTTGCGCTCATGTACTACATTTTCCGCCGTATTCGTGACTTTGGAGATGGGTATTTGGAACTGTTGTCAGACGCCGTTGATATATCAAGAGACTTGGACGGTCAGCCAAATAATATAACATTCTACGGAGACAGTATGGTCATATCTAATGTAAAAGTACCACGGGGAACAAAGAGTTTACAAATCAACACCACGACCTTAGAAGTTGCAGCTAATATCTTTAACGATGTAAACAATAGACCAAAGGTAAAACTTGTGAAAAATGTGTACGGAATTCCAAGAGATCTTTTTCGCTTCCTTGTTGACAGTCATCGACCCGCTCTTCAACAGGTTCTGAAGGTTGTTTTGCATATCATGTTGATCATGGTTTTGATTGGTCTAACGATCAGTATAACAACTAAATATTTGACTGGACCTTCTTCCGGAATTTCCGAGGTTATGCACGTGGTATTTATAGTGGTGGTTGGTGCCCTGCCTAGAGTTCTAGAAGTCGCTTTGACAAATGCTAGTGAGACAATAAAGAAAGAAATAGAGCTTAGACAATTGGAGCAGTCTGTGATGGAATACTGGAATGGAAACGTGTCTAGGAATTAAAAACGAGTAAAACAATGACCTCATTAATGCGATAAACTCTTTGTAATGACCATAAACTCTCATAAACATACATGTACAGTGATACCCCTCTAAACCGGAACCTCTTAATACCGGAATTCTCTCTAAACCGGACAAAATGTTGGTCCAATTTCCAACCTTTTTCTTATTATACCCCGCGACATCATATATACGCAATTTTACGCCTTTGAAATATTTGTACACTTAACCCCTTCACTGCCTTACCCCGAGTACAGTAGTTATTTGCAAACAGTTTAGATCCTGATCAGACGCCGCGTAACGCGGCGTCTGATCAGGATCCAAACTGTTTGAGACTAGTGTCAATATTTCTGATGTCAAAATACCTAAAATTGTTTTTCAGAAATAGAAGCAGACGACAATTGTTTAAATTTGATGACGTCATGGCAGTGAAGGGGTTAAGAAATATGATTATGAATAATTTTCTATATTCTAGTAGATTATAGATTAAAGCAGGTTGAAAGTGAAGCAGAATGCGCCTAAATGCGCATTCTGCTTTACTTTCAACCTGCTTAAAGTGTCCGCTATTTTCCATACTAGACAAAAGCTACTGGGTAATGGAATAAACCCCCTCTAAACCGGAAACCCCACACATGTCCGGTTTACAGGGGTTTCACTGTATACACATTTGTTTGGAAAACATTATCATTTCCCAATAACCTGGCTTCTGATTAGTTTCCGAACCGTTTACGACTAAGATTAAAATAATGAAATGAATTTCAAAGCATTGTATTTTTAGTATTTTATTGCATTGCGTTTGCGTCTCGTATGCGTTTAAGCGGGAAAGAATAACGTCTTCTCCACTATAGTACAGTGGAGAAAACGTTATTCTTTCCCGTTTAAACGCAAACGTACGCAACTGCAAAATACTAAAACGTAGAAAAATACAACTTTTGGACAATTCTGATAATTCATGTTTATATTGGTGGCAAACAGCTTGGAGCATGAACAGACGCCGGGTTACCCGGCGTCTGATCTGGCTCCAAACTGTTTGTAATGGAAAAGATAGTTTTAGCGTAAACGCGTTTATTGGGAGAGAATAACGTTTTCTCCACTGTAAATTAGTAATGTAGGTGTCCTGTCAAAAGATTTAAATGTCTCCTTGACGAATGCTAATTAAACCCTTTTAACTCATGCAACCCTAGCGACGAGTATATCCGTCATTTATAAATAGTATACATGTACCTACATTTGTTATATGTTAACAGTGTAGATCCTAAAAGAGTAATCATCTGATCGCGGTGTGCACTGTTTCACATGTTGCAATAACTTACACAACTAAGTACATGTAGTGTAAAAAGGATTAGACTTTATTAAAACTTACATTATCCATTTGAAGTTTCAGGGAGAAATGGTTTTAGCACGAACCCAGTTCTGCTACTTCGGGGATTATATTATTACAATGTTTAATCTTTTTGTCATTATAGCTTTGGCAAATTGAAATGTTGGTGAGGGACATCTTCGCCTGTGGCTGTAGAGGCCGATCCCTGGGGCCGTTTCATAAAACTTCGTACTACAAAATATTAATGTTGTCGTAAGTCAGATTACAGTGGAGAATCTGTTATTCTTTCCCGTTTAAACGCAAACGTACGCAAACGCAAAGCACTAAAACGTAGAAAAGATCAACTTTTGGACAATTCTGATAATTCTTGTTTATCTTGTTGGCAAACAGTTCGGAGCCTGATCAGACGCCGGGTTACCCGGCGTCTGATCTGGCTCCAAACTGTTTGCACTGCAAATAATAGTTTTAGCGTAAACGCGTTTATTGGGAAAGAATAACAGATTCTCCACTGTAAAAGTCTCAATTATTATTTATTTCTCCATCTTATCCTGTTTTGTTACATCTCCTTGGAATCTTCTTGAAAAGACAATTCGAAAGAGATATAACAAGACAGGATTATATAGAGAAATCAGAGATTAAATATACTTTCAAGTTTTGACTTACAACCAGTTTTGTCGTACGACGGTTTGTGAAACGGACCCCTAGACTCACATGCTCTGCTGGAGTTCTGGCGTACCGTTGTTTTGATTGGCCATTCTCCTGGTAGTTCTTTTCTTGATGTTCAGATGCCACTAAGCGACTTCGCTTTTTTTAAACCCATACTGTGCGAAAAACATCAAAGGATTCCTGGCCAGGGTCTGCATTGTTATCAATATATATATGTTGGCCAACACCCTCAAGAGTGATTGTAAACTGGTTATTAATAAAAACAAATAGAAGAGTTTATGCTGATAGTCAGCAAATAAGGGTTAAGACTTGCTGCATCCAGAGAGTTCTATTTTAGGCGATTGGGTTCCCACGACCCAGAATGAAAAGAGCAAGCATGTATGTCTCCCATGATTTGAAAGGTATGAACATTTGTCGAAGTATGTTTGTGTCATGTTAAGGTTCCTAGAAGTTGCCATGACCTTTACAGTAGAGAATATGTTTTTTGTCACATTGGAACACAAACGAAACGTTCACGCAATGCAATAATATGGAGAAAATATCTACATTTTTTAAAATTACTAAAGATATCGTTTTCTTGAGCGCAAACACTTGGAGCCATGAACCCATTTCATAAAACTTCGTACTACAAAAACGGTTGTAAGCCACAATATAAAAGTCTCAATTATTATTTATTTCTCTATCTAATCCTATCTTGCGATATCTCTTCGGAATTGTCCTGATAAGACCATTCCACTGAGATGTCACAATACAGGATTAGATGGAGATATAAGAATTAAATGTATTTTAAAGTTTTGACTCATTACCGTTTTTGTCGTACGAAGTTTAATGAAACGGGTCAAATACCGGCGCCTAATCAGGGGCCAAACTGTTTGCAATTGGCACCATATACAGTGAAACCCCTCTAAACCGGACATGTGTGGGGACAACAAAAACATCCGGTTTAGAGGGGTTTCCGGTTTAGAGGGGGTTTAACCAAAAGCTTGTTTCTAGTATGGAATGTTGCTGGCCACTTAAAGCAGGTTGAAAGTAAAGCAGAATGCGTTTTAAGGCGCATTCTGCTTTACTTTCAACCTGCTTGAAGCTATCATCTGCTAGAATATAGAAAATATTTCTGATAATATATGTTCATAAATGTATTTTCATAGTGAAGGAATAAGGCAAAAAATAGGTGGGAACGTGACCAAAGTTTTTGTCCGGTTTAGAGAGAATTCCGGTATTGAGAGGTTCCGGTTTAGAGGGGGTTTACTGTAGTTTGAACATAACCGCATTTATTGGGAAAGAGTAATGTACAGTAAGACCACTATAAATCGGAGCCTCTAAATATTCTCTTTTAACCGGACAAAAACGTCCCGTTTCCAATCCCTCTTTTTAAACCTTTACACCATAAATATGCCCTTTTACGCCGTTTGATTCATTCCTTTACTAAACAAAATGTATGAACATGTATCTGACCTCAGAAATGTTTTCTATGCTCTAGCAGATGATAGCTTAAAGCAGGATGGAAATAAAGCAGAATGCACTCTTAAAAATGTTACCATAGATACTCAGTAATTAACATTTATTGATTTAAAAGATGTTACTTTCAACCTGCTTTAAGTGATCAGCTATCTTCCATACTAGAAACAAGCTATAATTTAAAACCCCTCTAAACCGGATACCCTACTAAACCGGAAATTTGTGTTGTCCCCACACAAGTCCGGTTTAGAGGGGTTGCACTGAACTGTATAAGTCGACAGATGACGAATTGGATAGAGACAGTGGTAAATAAGCTATTCCTACCCACTTTACGCGTTTCTTAACCGTTTCTTATGCGTTTATTATCCGTTTCGTTAAACGCTTTTCCTAGCCGTTTCTTTACGCGTTTCTTTACGCGTTTAAAAGAGCCCGGATGTCGGTCTTAATTTTCTAAGGAATACTCCTGAAATATTGACTCGGGTCATTAACAAAGTGAGCAAAACATCAAATGTTCCGACATTTCATGCGGTAAGTAAAGACTGCAGTCGTTTTCTGCCGCGACGGGTGGTTTATTGATTTATGGGTCTGGTTGATAACTCTAGTGTCACTAATCGGATTAGTGGGTTTTTCGTCGATAAGATCCGAAATCTCCGCGTGAAACGGAAAACTGAAGCACCAATCGCAACATCTCTGTTATAATCGTTTATTTACGCGTTTAAACGCGTTAAAATCGTTAGGCGTTAACCGTTCGTTAAGCGTTCGTTAACCGTTCACTATGCGTTTCTTACGCATAGATAAACGCGTAAATGGATAGGAATAGCGTATTTACAGTGGAGAATCTGTTATTCTTTCCCGTTTAAACGCACACGTACGCAAACGCAAAGCACTAAAACGTTGAAAGGTACAACTTTTGGACAATTCTGATAATTCATGTCTATCTTGGTGGCAAACAGTTTGGATCCTGATTAGACGCCGGAAAAGAATAACAGATTCTCCACTGTACCACTGTAGAATACTGCAGTTGAATTGTGTCAAAGAGTTGCACAAACATTAGTAACAGGCTTTTAAACAGAAGAGAAGACGTTATTCTTTCCAAATGATCGCGTTTGTATTGAAGTCATACTTCCATTGCAAACAGTTTTGAGCCTGGTCGGACGTCGAGTACTTAGTGAATGATCAGGCTCAAAACATTTGCATTTCACATAAAAATAATTGTAATACAAATTCAGATCATTTCTTTAACTTTTTATTAATTTCCTTAAAAAAGGGAAATGACACGGCAACTTCTTCACAACTGTAATGCTTAATCAGGGACGGGAAATTAAACAACTGGTCGCTGATGAAGGGTTTTATTTTACAGTAGAACCCTCTATTACGACTACTAAACTGTATTATATACACATTTGATTGTAGATAAATATATCAAGAACCCGGCGTCTGATCTTACTCTTAGTGGTTTGCAATGAATATTATAGTTTTAGCGCAAACGCGATTGTTGGGAAATAATAACATCTTCTCCACTGTTATGGCAGCAAAAAGGTTAACCTTTAGCCTGCCACCCACTACTATAGCTCCATATGCAAACAGCTTGGATCCGGATGAGACGCCGAGTAACTCGGCGTCTCATCCGGATCCAAGCTGTTTGACACTCAGACAACAGCAATTTTCAGCAACTTTGAAGCACTTTGAAACTTGAAGCAGACGAGAAATATAGCAGACGACAATTTATTTGGCGGTCTAAGGGTTAAGTGGCATTAACAATTTATCTGTAAAGCATGACAAATAGTTTCATTTCTTTTTGTTTTGAATCTATTGTTTAATATATTCTTGTTGTGTAATATTTAAATATAGGAAATTGTAAAAAAGATCAGTTGTATGTCTTAAAATATTGGCCGCTTAGGCGCTTGCTAAAAAGAAATGAATAATTAAATACATTTTCAACAGGAACTGTCTGTTTTAGTGTTGTCTTGTTTTAACTCTTTCCTCCCTAAAACTTTAAATAGACAATTCCAGTTTCCATTTTAGTCTAGTCCATTTCTGACTTTTTAGGGTTGTTTTTGTCAATGTTTGGCATTATGACAAACAGTGAAGACCCTGATCAGAGGGCTCCTTTTGGAGCCCTCTGATCTGGGTCTTCACTGTTTACATAGGACAAGTGTACTATTCACATGTACACTGTTTGAAAAGGACGCCTATATGCGGGACTAGGGTTTAAAGGGTTAAGCAGAGGCATGTCTAAACGAAACCCTATGGTCCTCAATTAACTCTTTCGCAACCAAATTAATCGTGAGCTGTTTCCCCTTCACCGTTTCATTGTCGTCTGTTTCAATTTTGTTGTCTTCAATGTACAGTGTTCCCTCTCTACAACGGCTCTCCCAACAACGACTCTCTCCTTACAACGACCCTTACGGCTGTTCCCCAAACAAGACAAAATGTTTAACACTTTTACTGCTGCAATATCGTCAGGTTCAAATTGTCGTCTGCTGTTTTTTTCTCAAAATTACATTTTGATGAATAAATATAATGACGGTTTACAAACAGCTTGAATCCATATCAGACGCCGCGTAACGGGGCGTCTGATCTGGATTCAAGCTGTTTGCAAATGTAAGCCAAATTCCCTCCCTGTAACGACTCCCTCTGAACAACGCACACAGTCTTTGTCTCCCATTGGGTGTCGTTGTAGAGAGGGAGCGCTGTAGTTTCAATGTATGGTACAGTGGAGAATCTGTTATTCTTTCCCGTTTAAACGCAAACGTACGCAAACGCAAAGCACTAAAACGTAGAAAAGAACAACTTTTTGACAATTCTGATAATTCTTGTTTATCTTGGTGGCAAACAGTTTGGAGCCTGATCAGACGCCGGGTTACCCGGCGTCTGATCTGGCTCCAAACTGTTTGCACTGCAATAATAGTTTTAGCGTAAACGCGTTTATTGGGAAAGAATAACAGATTCTCCACTGTACAATGTATGATGACTTAAAAAATGTTTGTAGCTACGAGTGTCAAACAGTTGGGATCCTAATCAGACCCGTGTCTGATCAGAATCCAAACTGTTTGTAAAGTCGCCTTTTGGCGCCAATGACAGAGTTAATCCGCCGCTGAACTAAACTTAAAGCGTTATTCTTTCAGGTTTAAACGCAAACGAAACGCAAACGCATTGCACTGAAATTAAGAAACCTACAACCTTTTGACCTTTTTCACGATCAATTTAAATCTGAGCGACAAACAGTTTGGGGCCTGGTCAGGCTTTAAACTTTTTACAGTTGAAGTTAAAGTTATAGTTTTAACGCGTTTATTAGTGAAGATAAATGCCTTTTCCACTGTAACATGCATAATACAGGTATTTTTGTTTTATCAAAAAGAACTGTTAAGATGGGACAATGGTGCTATTCAAAGGTATACAGTGGATAAAACGTTATTCTTTCCCGTTTAACCGCAAACGAATCGCAATTGCATTGCAATAAAACGTAGAAAAGACAACATTTCGACAATTCTGACTTTTTTAATTTTTATCTGAGTGGCAAACAGTTTGGAGCCTGATCAGACACCGGGTTACCCGGCGTCTGATCAAGCTCCAAACTGTTTGCAATGGAAATAATAGTTTTAGCGTAAACGCGTTTATTGGGAAAGAATAACAGATTCTCCACTGTAGTTTCTGTTTGTTGTAAAACTTATTATTTGTATTAATGCAATAGTCTTTTTCCGTATTTACAAAAGACGTTTTCCTGTTTAATTTTATACAGTGGAGAATCTGGCGTCTGATCAGGCTCCAAACTGTTTGCCACCAATATAAACAAGAATTATCAGAATTGTCCAAAAGTTGTTCTTTTCTACGTTTTAGTGTTTTGCGTTTGCGTACGTTTGCCCTTAAACGGGAAAGAATAACAGATTCTCCACTGTACAAGGGCGAATACATGTTTATTCAAATGCCGGAATTTTCTCTAAACAGGACATACACTTTGGTCCCGTTTCCAATCCTCCTTTATTTTAACCTACTAGACTATGAATACGTAATTTTACGCCTTTAATTTATATATTATCAGAAAAATGTTCTATATTCTAGCAGATTATTGCTTAAAGCAGGTTGAAAGTAAAGCAGAATGCGGATTAAGACGCAATCTGCTTGACGTCCAACCTGCTTTAAGTGGTCGGCTATTGTCCATAATAGAATCAAGCTATGGGGTACCCCCTTAACGGGAAACCCCTCTAAATCGGAAATTTATGTTTATATATTACTCAGATTAACATGATTAGTCAGAATTGTTGAGAGGTGTCTTATCTACGTTTTATTGTGATGCGTTTGCGTTTCGTTTGCATTTAAAAAGGAAAGAATAACGTCTTCTCCACTGTCAGACGAACAGGACTTTCTTTTACAAAACTAAGGAAGATAAGCTGTACTTTTCGTGCCTTGAGCATTGTGTATCGTTTGTGTCCCCTATTGAAGGAATAAGTATTACATGTAGGCCGTTAACACCACGTGCGCTCATCGAACGCTACATGTATGTACGTTACGTGGCGTCTGGTCAGGATCCAAACTGTTTGACACTCGTTGTGAAATTTCGTCAGTCATACTGCCTTATTTTTTTAATTTGAAACGACATTGCATACAACACAACTGAAGTAGGCGACAATGAAACGTTGAAACGGTAAAACTATCTTGAACAAGTTGGCAGTGAGATGGTTAAATAGATATTTAGCAGCATAATTTATTATATCAGAAAAGTCATGGACTATGGTGTCTACACTAATACCGTCTCTGATCGGTTACCCATTAAGTAACATTTTCATGTAAAGCGGGGCAATTCAGCAATAGTATTACTGCGGTATTTCTGTCTTTTAACTGTCATTTACTTGATGTTATTTTTAATTATTATACCTCATTTCATTTACAATGTTAATCTCCAATATAACAAAAATTTGCATAAAAGTCATGTCGTTTCTGACGTCCATACGAAAGTACGTAACTAGATCAGTTTCAATGTAACTCAGCGCATTATCTCCGCCGAAACTATTGTGCATAGTCTCGGTTGCTACATGTGCTTCAGACCATTAATGCGTTTCAGTCGCGTAAATGCAATGCTTTCCCTGACAGCTGGACACTAAAACTGAATACAGAAAATTAAAGTGTCCTGTTTGTACGACGTACTAACACGATGACGGAAACTGTTCGAGTACATTTGGTTAAGAGCCTTTTGCTATACATGTACATATAAATACATACCATGGGCAATTTTGGTACCAAAACGCGGAAAAGTGTGCATTGTAACATCCAGGCATACCTTAACACTCTAGCAGACAAATATCTAACAGTTTGGATACTGATCACATAACGAGTTTCTAGGCGTCTGATCTGGATCTAAACTGTATTCAATTGCCAGATCGCTCCTGTCCGGATAACGAAGGATAATCACCTACAGTGCTCCCTCCCTAAATCGGCCCTCCCGACAACGACTCCCTCCTTACAACGATCCGTGCCGCAGTTCCCTAGACAAGACATTTATGTCCAAACTTTTCATGGCTGCAATTTTGACGACTGGTGTTTTCTCAAAGTCAGACATTTTAATATCAATAAAAATAAATATAATGACGAGTGACAAACAACTTGAATCCAGATCAGACGCCGCATTACGCGGCGTCTGATCTAGATTCAAGCTGTTTGCAAATATAAGTCAAACCTAAATTTTCCCACCCTAAAACGACTCCATCTGAACAACACACGCCATCCATGGCTCCCATTAGATGTCGTTGTAGGGAGGGAGCACTGTTATGCGTTGTTTATACACGGGGGTAAAGGAGGTCTTGAAGTCCAGTACAGTGAAGTAAAATGTTAGTGTCTCCCAATAAACGCACTTTTGCCACAACAACCTTTTCGACTGCAAACAGTTTGGAGTCAGATAAAACGCCGGGAAACCCGAACGTCTTATCTGGCGCCACACTTTCTGCAGCTCAAATGAAACGTACTTGTCAGAATTAAAACAAATCAAACGATGGTATTTTCTACGGTTTCTTTTTTTTTTGGGCATTCAAATTCGATTAATTTCGTTTATACGGGAAAGAATGGCGATTTCTTCGTTGTACTGAACGCCCCCTTTGACTCTACAGATAACAATGGAATGAAATCGACACCTGTCACTTTAGCGATAATAGGCAAAATGGGGCCTGAATGGAAAATAATTTCACTAAGCGACAGAGATAACTTTTTCCGCCCTTTCGCTGTTTTAGCCATGCACGGCCAACATTCTCTATTTTCAACATGAAGTTTCATCAAAATGTGTATCTGCTGATCACGTGGTTTACTATCCTCCAAACAGGTTCCAGTAAAGGTGGGTGTTCGCTTTTTACCCCAAGGTTTATGCCTCAAATGTACTTTACCTCTTTTCTGTCAATTAACCCTTTCCCTCATAGAAGAGACTTTTAGCACATTCATTTTATTCATCCGCCAAAAGAAAATAGTTCCATTTTATACTGTCATGAATATGTACTATACCATTAGAAATATGTTCTATATCATAGCAGATAGTAACTTAAAGCACACTGAAAGTAAAGCAGAATGCGCCATAGGGCGCATTCTGCTTTACTTTCAACCTGCTTTAATAGGTCATACATCTTAACTACTAGAAACAGGTTATGGGGTTATGGGTTAAAATTCCGATAAAACCATAATACATAAACGACCCATACATTTCTGAATAATAATGATAATATATTAAAATACAGATGGTTGCTTAAACCTTGTCGAAGACACAGAAGAAAGCAGTTTTTACAAATACTGACTAGCTACTGTATCTTTTTTTCATTTCTTCTGGCTTTAAACTTTTCACTCTCAATGACGTCATAATGCGCATTTGCAAACGGGTTTGATCCTGATCAGACGTCGCGTAACGCGGTGTCTGTTCAGCATTAAAAGCCACTTGTTTTGAAATTGAATAACACTGCCATAAATCTACTTTTAAACGATATTGCAGACAACAATATTTAAGCAGACGACACTATATCGGTGATGGGGTAAAATCTCACGATAAATTTGATCATGAAAGGGTTAAACAGTGACTTGCCTTAACCTATTGAAGCCTAGAGGCGCACATGAACAGTGAACAATACATTATTCTTTCCCTTTCAACTCTTACAGAAGCCTGCCATCTGATCAGGGTCAACATTGTTTGTCATTTCACTAAAACATTTATATCTGATACAAATAGTTCTGAGCCCTATCAGACGCTTCGTAACTCGGCATCTGAACAGGCTCGATTATTTTTTTTGCGACATTGATAATTATAAACAAAATCGTCAGAATAGTCGTCATTTTCTACCTTCATTGATTTGCGTTTAGATTCCACTATAAAGTTAAAGCATATTGAAACTTACAGCAAAATGCTTATAAAGGATCATTCTGTTTTACTTTCAAACTGATTTACCCTACTACATGTATCTGGATAGATAAAGGAAATATTCTATGTTCAGAACTTCCTTGCCGAGGACTACTTTCCTCAGCCTAGGCATAATTGGAAGCGTAAAAAGCGAATTTATTGAATAATGGGTTAAACCAGAACGAATAATGTATTCTCTCCTTTGACCGTCCTAGTATTGAGGGAGAGGTTAAACCCTTAAATAGATTAACCCTTTCATGATCAAATTTATCGTGAGGATTTTACCCCTTCATCACCATATTGTCGCCTGCTTCAATATTGTTGTCTGCAATATCGTTTCAAAGTTTAGATTAAATGCAGTATAACTGACGTAATTTCAAAACAAGTTGCAAACAGCTTTGATCCTGATCAGACGCCGCGTTACGCGGCGTCTGATCAGGATCAAAACTGTTTGCAAATGCGCTTAATGACGTCATTGTAAGCGAAAGGGCTAACTAAAAGAAACCCGCTCTTATCGCATCGCAAATTCTTAATATGGAACATACCTATACTTAATAATAATTAAATGGTATATGATAATCCATTAATTCATTAAGCCTAGATCATCCTGACAGGTACTCAACCTAACAACACAATAGTACGAGATAGGACTGGATATATCTGTCACGATTTGTACAGTGGAGAAAACGTTATTCTTTCCCAATAAACGCGTTTACGCTAAAACTATTATTTCCATAGCAAACAGTTTGGAGCTTGATCAGACGCCGGGTAACCCGGCGTCTGATCAGGCTCCAAACTGTTTGCCACTCAGATAAAAATGAAAAAAGTAAGATTTGTCGAAATGTTGTCTTTTCTACGTTTTATTGTGATGCGTTTGCGTTTCGTCTGCGTTTAAACGGGAAAGAATAACGTTTTCTCCACTGTACCTCTTGTAACAATGTTAGTTTCCGTCGAAACCTAAACTGTCCATTGCTAGCGTCAAACGTCTAAATGAAGATACTGATTTTATCTCTCCTGTAGAGAATCAGTGACGGTAGATTTGATTTGATTTGTTATGATTTTACGTCGCTTTTAACAGTTTTTCAGTCATATTGCGACGTCCAGCTAATTACAGGTGGAGGAAGACCCCAGAAGCCCTTTATGCACTGTTCCATGCACAAATCGGCAACTGGGTAGAACCACCGACCTTCCGCAAGCTAGCTGGAATGCTTCCCTACATGAAAAATCCGAACGACCCTACTTGGATTCGAACTCACAGCGGTGAGGAGCTTAGTGATGTAAGTCACAGTGACTATACCACTAGGCCACGGTGACGGTGACCCCAGTGACGGTAGAAGAATCTCGATTCCTAGAAACATCAAACAGTGGGAAAAGACGTTCTTCTTGCTAGTAAACCTACACGAAAGGCAAAGGCAATGCACTCAAATGCAGACAATTCCAATTATTTTTAAAATTCCACACGAATTTAATCTGAGTACCTAACAGTTACAGTGGAGAAAACGTTATTCGTTCCCGTTTAAACGCAAACGTACGCAAACGCAAAGCACTAAAACGTAGAAAAGTACAACTTTTGGACAATTCTGATAGTTCATGTTTATCTTGGTGGCAAACAGTTTGGAGCCTGATCGGACGCCGGGTAACCCGGCGTCTGATCTGGCTCCAAAATGTTTGCAAGAGAAGTAACAGTTTTAGCGTAAACGCGTTTATGGGGAAAGAATAACGTTTTCTCCACTGTAGGAGCCTGATCAGACAACGGGCTACCCGGCGTCTGATATGGCCCCAATCTGTCTGCAATGGAAATTATAGTTTGAGCGAAAACGCGTTTATTGGGAAATAATAACATCTTCTCCACTGTTCCTCATGCAACAATGACATTTTACGTCTAAACTTAAATGTGCATTGCTAGCCTCAGATACTGATTTCCGCTCCTGTATATATATTCAGGGCTGCCATAAGTTGACATGAAAAATCCTTAGATTTCCAAATTTGCATTTTACGAATCGTACCTTTACCCCATAGCCTGTTTTGGGTGTTTTGTTGACATGCGACTACTAAAAGCAGGCTGTAAGTAAAGCAGAATGCGCCTAAAAGCGCATTCCGCTTTACTTTCAGCCTGCTAAACTGGAAAAAATCCGAAGATTTAGGAAAAATCCGGAGAATTGGCAGCACTGTATATTGTATAGAATCAGTGTCGGAATAAGAATCCCGATTCGACGCATTGTACACTTTACTAATTTTACATACACAGTGTACATTACGAAACACGCTATATTAACAATTTATGACAATGGTGGCAATTTGACCAATCATCCTCGTTGACTTGAATTGTGGTGGTTCAGTGCCATACGACCATTTTATGTGTGACGGTGTCGTACAATCCAACTTAATCAATCGAATAATGGTGTTTATGGTTATTTCGGGGGTGGGGTGGAGGGGGGGTCATGTCCTGATGGGCGATTCGTCACTTTACTGACTTGACCTGGGATCGAAATCGGGACCGCGTTGGTCAGAAACGTGTATGCTTACAGCTACGCTATCTGGTCAACATTGCTACAGAGCAAACGTTACTATAGAAAAATAATGTTTTCGGCGTCTAGAAAACCACTGGCAACACAATTTTGTAACTTATCCCAAAACCAATGAAATAAAATTTAGCAAATTACAGCATTTTGAGAACATTGCTCCTTTATTTTAACCAACGTGAGACAAAGTTTGGAGCCTGGTAAGACGCCGGCATCTGATCTAGTTCCAAAATGTTTGCATACACCCATCTATTGGGAAAGAATGACTTTTGAAGGAAGTAAACCCTTCCGCTCTAAATGAGGTTTAACCCTTTACCTGATAGCTTATTTCTAGTATTGAACATATATGACTACTTAAAGCAGGTTGAAAGTAAAGCAGAATGCGCCTTGAGGCGCATTCTGCTTTTCTTTCAGCCTGCTTTAAGCTATCATATGCTTGAATATAGAAACTATTCCCAATAATATATATTCAAGACTGATTAAATTGGAACTATTTTCTTCAGCGGAGGAATATATCATTTTCGCTAAAAGGCGCTTCTATGGGGTAAAGAGTTAAAAGCGCGTTTGCAAACAGTTTGGGCCCTGACCAAACGACGCCTAACGCGGCGTCTGATCAGGACCCAATCTTTGACACTCTGATAGATTCACTCACTCACTCATCCCTTGACTGATTAACTAGTCGTAGGGGGATTCTGATACCGAAGAAGCTGTCCTTTGTCTCCAACCAGTAGAAAGTCATACAACCTTAAATCCTACTTTGAAACGTGTCTTGCAGACAACAATACTGAAACAGATGACAATAAAGCGCTGTAGGGATAAAAATCTCCGAAATAATTTGATCATGAAAGGGTTAAGCAATTTAAAGGTTTCACTAGGCACGCCTGTTTACAGAGGGGACAAGATAAGGGAGATATTTCATTCATAATTCAGACAGATGCCTATGGGAAGTGGGGCGGTGAAATTCACTGTCAAATTTATAACTGAGATAAGTGGGGAATATCTTATAGTGTTGACAGAGGTTATCACATTGAGGAAGGGTCAAAAATGAAAACGATTACTGAAATGAGTATACAACTAGATTCGTATACCGCTTAAAGGCATCTCCTGACGACATTTTGGTCATAACGCCTTGCTAGACAATTTCCTTGCAAAAAGCATGGGTCTTGTGCATATTGAACCATTGAAGCGTCTTTATGTGAGACCCGACCTTTATAATTGATAGTTTGATTAGAAATAACCATCGAAAAGCACTAGTCCATGAGTATAATCTGGGCCTCACCAGGTAAACTGAGATTGGTTCTTTCCCAATAAACGCGTTTACGCTAAAACCATTATTTGCAGTGCAAACAGTTTGGAGCCAGATCAGACGCCGGGTAACCCGGCGTCTGATCAGGCTCCAAACTGTTTGCCACCAAGATAAACATGAACAATCAGAATTGTCCAAAAGTTGTTCTTTTCTACGTTTTAGCGCTTTGCGTTTGCGTACGTTTGCGTTTAAATGGGAAAGAATAACACATTCTCCACTGTATACCCGCTTGGAGCATTAGATGCATGTTTTTTCTCACCTATCAATGACAATTGGGGGTAGTCCATCAATGGACTGAGGAAAAGTCTTTAACCCTTTCACTCTCAATGACTCTTAAAATCGCGTTTGCAAACAGTTTGGGTCCTGATCAGACGCCGCGTTACGCGGCGTCTGATCAGGACCCAAACTGTTTTGCTTCTCATTTTGAAATTTCTACGGTTTCTTCAACTGTTTGCAGTTGATATACTTGTTTTAGCAAAATACGTTTAAAGAGATAAAAAGCTGTTTCCATCCCTTACAGAAAAGAAAAAGTTATTCTTTCCCACTTAACGCATTTACGCTAAAACGTTTATTTCTATTGCAAACATTTGGAGCCAGATAAGACGCAGGGAAACTCGGTGTCTGATCAGGCTCCAAACTGTTTGCCATTCAGATTAACATGAATAGTCGAAAAGTAGATATTTTCTGCTGTGTTTTGGGATGAATTTGCATTTCGTTTGCGTTTAACTCTTTCCTCCCTGAAACTTTAAATGGACAATTCCAGTTTCCATCTTAGTCTAGTCCATTTCTGACTTTAAAGGGTTGTTTTTGTCAATATTTGGCATTGTGACAAACAGTAAAGACCCTGATCAGAGGGCTCCTGCTCCTTTCGGAGCCCTCTGATCTGGGACTTCACTGTTTGCATAGGACATGTGTACTATTCACATGTACACTGTTTGAAAAACACGCCTATTGCGGGACTAGGGTTCAAAGGGTTAACCGGGACAGAATAAGGTTTTCTCCACTGTTTAACTGCATTGTCCATCATTTAGATTTTTGGGGGTCAAGATCAGATGCCGAACTACATGACGTCTGATCTGGATCCAAACTATTTGACAATTGTATCGATATTTCAAAATGTCAAAGCTTACATCAAACGATGACATTTGGAGCAGATTGTTTTAGGGCGTGAATGGGCAAACATATCTGCCTCTCTGAATAACAGCATACTTTCAAGGACTAAATACAGTAAAGCCAACCCATTGCCACTATTCAAGAAATAATAAATACATAGCCGTGCATTATCGTGCAATATAACACGGGTATGGGTTGAGATGCGTAGTATTTAATTCACGAGGCCATAGTCCGAGTGATTTAATTACTAGCACCTCAACGACTATCCGTGCTTTATGACACGATAATACGCTTTTGTGAATTTATAAATTCGATTCTTACACTTCAATTTAACCAAAATTTGTACCGACGCAACGGCGCTACATTTCTTGGTGCACGAAATTATCGAAGCCATATAACGTCAGTAACGTCAGGTTAAGCCGTTGTGCAAGTGCGTGCGTGTTTTATAGTGAATTTAAACACAGATGCGTTCCTTCTTTGTTTATGTAGGGGTGTGAGCGAGCGGTGTTCGAATTTAGAATAAAATGTCTGATTTACACTCGTTACAGTTAATGTAGTGGAGAAAACGTTATTCGTTCTTAACAACCACGTTTAAAATACACTTAAAAAACATTGTCAATAGCGATCAGTTTGTAGTTAGATGACGATAACTAGTCAGAATTATAAAACCATTGATCTTTGACCTTTTCTGCGTTGATCGAAATTCGTTTGCATTTCGTTTGCGTTTAAACGTGAAAGAATAATATCTAAGCCATTGTATTTGGAAATAACAAGTCAAAGTTTAATGTCTTGACACAAACCTCGATTCAGCGGATAAGATGTTATTCTTTCTAAAACGCGTTCACGCTAAAATTATTATTTCAGATACAACCCGTTTGATGCTAGATCAAATGTCGGATAACCCGGGTCTGATCAGGCTCCAAACTGTTTACCATTCCGATAAATAGAGATGGTCACGCAATGTCTCTATGTCTGTTTGTATCCCTCTCCGTCCCCGTCTCTCTCTTTGGCTGCCTCTTTGTCTCCCTCTGTATATCTCTCTGTCTCCCTCTGTATACATGTATCTCTCTGTCTCCCTCTGTCTATCCTTCAGTGTCTCTCTTTATCTCATTTTTTTTCTCTCTCTCTCTGTCTAACTGTCACTGCCTATGTCTGTCTTTCTCTCTGTCTCATTGTTTCTCTATCTCAATATCTCTGTCTGTCTGTCTACCTGCCTGCCTGCCTGCTTGCCAATCTGTTTGTTTGTCTGTCTCTCTGTCTCTCTGTCTCTCTGTATGTCTGCCTGCCTGCCTGTCTGTCTGTCTGTCTATCTGTCTCTATCTCTCAATATATATGTGTCTGTCTCTGTCTCTCTGTTACTGGTTCTACCTCTCTGTCTTTGTCTCTGTGTCTCCTCTCTCTTTCTCTCTCTGTCTATCTGTCTCCCTATGTCTCTCTGTCTATCTGAGTGAAACGTAAACGCAATGCATTTAACTGTAGAAGAAAACGATATGTTGATATATGCAACAATTACTTTTAATCTGAGTAGCAACCTGTTTTGAACCTTATCAGAGTTATCAAATGTCTGATCAGGCTCCAAACGGTTTGCAATTGAAATAATAGTTGCAGCATTATTTGTTTATTGGGAAAGAATAAAGTCTTCTCCCCTGAATGCTATACCTTTTTCAGCGGAGCTGCATGGTATCTATTTAGACCAACATGTTCAACCAATCATATTTGATCAGAAACTTAGGCTTAAGAGCACCTGTTGCAAACTGAATTGTCTGATTGGATAAGTAGCCAGGCTGGTCTATGTACGATTACAGTTTTACCAGAATTGAATTGTGAGAGTGTAAAATTAAAAGACACAGACTGAACTTTGCATACTGTTTACTACTGTGCTGATGACATCATGCTTCTATTTAACGATATGACATCTGAATTTGTTTTTTTATAGATGTTTTTTATAGATGTACAGAGGACGCCAGATGTTTTGTTAGAGTTACTACCAATTTGTTTTAATTGTTATTTATTTGTACACATTTACCATACATTAATAGCAATATCAAAATAGCTTCAAGTGAGTTAAACACAATTGTGTTGTTTCGTCAATTATTACAAGAGTCAGTGTTGGAGAATCTACAGCAGACTGTTTTATCTGTATGAGCATGCAGTGTAGTTTATTTATTTATAGTTTGTTACATAAAACTCTATGAATGAAGTTTGATATATAGAACAATAGATTAATGTGAGGATCTCCTACCAGTAGCTAGGTTATGAGTTAAAGTATTGTTTTGTTTTGCATCTCTGTATATTATACATTTGCATTTTAAATACAAGTTGCTGTTTCCATTGTATACTTGTAGTTTTTGCTTTTCAATCCAAGATAATACAATACTTTGAAACCTCAATTTCATTCAATTTTGCAAACCCATCTATATCATTATTTCAACCACTCATTCCGCTGAATATATTTCTTGTTTCAATTTCAGGTACTTATAGACAGAACAAATTGAACCGTGCTGGGCGGTTTTTATTTACTCCAAACGGGTCGTTTGGTCTTCCATTTTGCACAACTTGTAGTCTGCACTGTTCTACAGGATATGTCAGAGCTACATTCGGGTGCTACTTGTGCGCATGCGCAAAAAGTACGGCATCTTTTTCATCAGCAAGTAACAGTCCATACAGTAAGTATTCCTTCTTTTATGTTATTTCACCAGTACAGTATCATCTGTTGTTGTAGCTACAGTGGAGAATCTGTTATTCTTTCCCAATAAACGCGTTTACGCTAAAACTATTATTTGCAGTGCAAACAGTTTGGAGCCAGATCAGACGCCGGGTAACCCGGCGTCTGATCAGGCTCCAAACGGTTTGCCACCAAGATAAACAAGAATAATCAGAATTGTCAAAAAGTTGTACTTTTCTACGTTTTAGTGTTTTGCGTTTGCGTACGTTTGCGTTTAATCGGGAAAGAATAACAGATTCTCCACTGTAAGGTTTAACCCATTTGTGCCCGGTGGATTCTTCCATGTTTATTATTATTATTATTATACCCGATTTATATAGCGCTCTGTTCACACAGGAGTTGTGCGTTTAAAAGCGCTTCACATGTAAATATATAAATGTACCTACAAAGCAAGAAAGACAAATAAATACATTCACAATAAAAATGATATATATTGGATTAGTACATTTTTTATCAAAGGGATGCCTGGTCAAAATTTTCATTTTTTATTTTGTTTTATATTGAAATTCCTATCATCAAACAGTGTAGACTCTGATCAGACGCCGCATAATGCGGCGTCTGGTCAGAGACTACACTGTTTGCCTATGTCCCATATATGGAATGGAGGACACGAATGGGTCAACGTCCATAGAAAGTGTAGAAATTGCTTCATCCCGTTGACACACGAAGTAATCAACGGTCAGCGTCTAGATCAATTTAAGTATGTTCTATCATTTGTCTTATCATTTTCCCCCTTTTAATAGTCTTATCTTACCTTCTACTAAATTCTAGTCATTTCATTGGTAAATGAAGGTCACGTGAAACACCCATAACGCCCATTTGGGATCAGCAAATTCCATATAGGGTTGCCCCAAATTCATATTAGGTCTTTACAAGAGTTAAGTCCCAAGTGATTGAAGCTAAATGTTTTTTTCCTACTACTATCTTTTATGTTTATCCTAAAATAGTTTTAAAAATTGCATACATATAATTTATGCTTCGTCGGCTTTAAAATACAAACTTTAGAAAGTTTTATAATGCTAAACACACAAAAGTAAAATATGTTAACGTCACTAAGAAAAAGATGCATACCATGAACAGACAGATCCTTTAAGAACTGTCTGATTTTGTTCTACACTGTTTAGAAAACAAAATCAACAACACTATACGCTCACATCGGGGGAAGGATTATTTCTTTCAATTTTATTGCGTTTTTTTTTTTTTTAGTTTTTTTAACTATTTTCAATGTATTGTGGCTGATTAAATACAGTTAGTGTGTTCACTTGCTACTGTTTGCGGTTTAGGTTAACAGTTTGTGTCCCGTGTGCCGCGTGCAGAGAACAGTACAGAAAACGTATTCTTTCTCAATAAACTCGTCTAAACTAAAACTATTATTTCCATTGCACACAGTTTGGATTCAAAATGGTAGTCAGAATTGTCAAAAAGTTGTCATGTTCTATAATTAATTTCAATGCGTTTGCGTTTAAACGAATGAGTACCGTTTTCTCCACTGTATTTCAGACCGGTAACCAACTCGCAATCGATTCACTATGTTACGTTTGCATTCAAATGGTAAATAATAACGTCTGTTCCACTATATGTATATCAAAAGTTTAACACATTGTGTGTGTGTCTGTTTTTTCATAGCTGCCTCCACAAGCGGGGTATTTCTTAGCCGACCCTGCAACCCAGCCGTCCGTTATTGCCTTTTGAATTGTGTACGTGGACTTGAACTTGGAATGAATGGCTGTCAGAAATGTTCCTGTGTCAGTTCAACTGTTCATAGAAACTTGACACATTCAGCGACCACAGCTCCCAAACGTAGTAAGTTAATTTATGCTTAATTTGTGTTTACTTAATTATCTATATTGTTTTGCTTTATAAAATATTTACATTTCTGTCTGCATTTGTTACATACTTATTGATGCATTCGTTTCATTATTCGTCCATTTTAAGATGATATCACATATGCATTTTGCACTTTTCTTGTTGAGGTTATTAATCGGGTTGCATTACTAAATTGAACAGCTCCTCGTAAAGGGATCCTACATGTAACGCAGCTCGGTGTCAGATCTGCCTCACTTGTAAATGTTCATAGTGTAGACACAGGCATTAGAAGTTCTCTGGGTCTCATATCTGAATCTACATTAGAGAGATGATTGGCCGGTTTGTGTTTAGATCTGTTTGATACTGTAGGAGATTAACCAGTTTGGAAACTGTTCCTTTTCCCCGATACACGCGTTTCTCTTGTATCGGAGAAATAACAGTTTGGAGCCAGATCAGACAGATGGTACCCCGGCGTCTGATCAGGCTTAAAATTATTTGCCACTCAGATTGAAAAAGATCATGCATATTTTTAAAAAAAGAGCTTTGATTTTTCTATTCCATTGCATAACATTTGCATTTTGTTTTGTTGAAAAGAAAAACCTCCGATCTACTATCCGTTTGTTTTCTAAATATTGTTGTTATGCAGGGAGTTTCTACGTGTACAGTGCTCTCTCCCTACAACGTCCCACCGAAGAACGATTCTCGCCTTACAAAAGTCCTTGCCGCTACTCCCCTAACAAGACACATACATGTATGTCTAACGCTTTGTCTGCTGCACTATCGTCTGCTTAAACTGTTGTTTGCTGGGTTGGTTCGCAAAGTTACGTTTTGAGCATTTTGACAAAAGAAGCATAATGACGAGTGAAAAACAGTTTGAACCCAGTTCAGACACAGCGTGTTCAAACTGTTTGCAAATACAAGTCAAGTCATTTACAGCACTCTTATGGTATTTAACTTGCACTTACTATATCAAATCCCTCTAAACAGCATATTATACAATCTGTGTCTCCAAACTAGGTGTTTTTGTAGCGAGAAAGCACTGTACATGTACTTACAAGTATTAGTTTTTTCTTCTAACCTGTCCAAGTTATTCTTAGATTGGAACATTTTAAAACTTTAAAAGGGATGAGTTTTCTCTACATCCAGTTAGAGATACAGATACTTTTTGTGCGTAATGTACAGTAGTAGAGGCTACACTATTCTTTCCCGTATAAACGCAATCGCAATGCACTAAAATGTTGAAATTTACTTTTAGAAATTTTAACTATATTTTGTAATCTGAGTAGCTAACAGGTTCGAGCCTGCTCAGACACCGGTTTACCCAGCGTCTGATCTGGCTCCAACCTGTTTGCAATGGAAATAATAGTTTTAGTATATGTACAGGGGGTAAATGTACAGTCGGCTGAGCGGTCATTAGAAAGTAGACTTTAACTGGTACTTTACTTTTACTTTTTAGTATATAAATGCATATATTGGGAAATAATAAAATATCAGTAAAGTAAGCATAGCGGTCTCGTGCTGCACGAGGATCATACTTATCTCAAGTAGGAAATTGTATGATTACATATTCGATGTTACCTTGCTTACCTATTTACCATTATTAACTATTCTGCTCTAAATATAGCTTGGACAAGTCAGAGAAATCGGACAATACGGATAACTACAACAGTATTGTAACACATTGACCTTACCACATTGTGTGTATTTCATCCGACCTCATTTTCGATAAGTGTGATGCCATGTGCACGTACATGTACAAATGACAAGAGTTACTTATTTTCTTTGAATATCAAATATTTATTGAAGGCATGTAATTCAAGTTCAACACTTGCTGGTTCACTTAGCGCATTACCCCATAGTCTAGTTGTTGTTTTAAAGACAGATGACCACTTAACGCACTCTGCTTGACTTTCAACCTGATTTAAGCTTCCATTTGTAAGAATATAGAAAATGTTCCTTTTGATACATATCCATGACTGTACAAATTGGTACTATTTTCTTCAGGAGAGGAATAAATGAAAGGTGTAAAAAGGCTTAATTACGGGGTAAAGTGTTTTTTGGGGTTCTTTTATTATCTACGTACTTGACGGAAACGGTCATGCAGTTATGCTTGCTCCGAAGGCGCTTGTGAGATTACCTGAGTTGCTTCCGTCAAGTACTTACACTTTGAATAAACCTCCTTGTATCGCAACGGTATCTCGTAATGTTTATTTATCATGTTCATATTTTGTTAAACATCAGAATATGTTTCTAACTACAAGCAACATCACTGCAAGCAACAACGACACGAAAAACTCACGTGACACAGACTAGGACCTATGTTGGTACTGATTCAACCCCATCACAAGTTTCTTCACTTACGTCTACCATAGTCTATACCCCGCCTACTCCAAATACTCAGTTTCCAACCATCAAGACCAAGCCCTCAACAATCAAGACCATGCCTACAAACACCGAGACTTTGCCAACATCTACGACTTCAACCACCAAAACTACGCCTTCAAATACCGAGACCACGCCCACAACTACGACTACAACCACCAAGCCAACGCCCACAACCACCAAGACCATGACCACAACTACGACTACAACCACCATGACATCGCCCACAACCACCAAGAACATGCCCACAACTACGACTACAACCACCATGACATCGCCCACAACCACCAAGAACACGCCCACAACTACGACTACAACCACAATGACATCGCCCACAACCACCAAGAACATGCCCACAACTACGACTACAACCACCATGACATCGCCCACAACCACCAAGAACACGCCCACAACTACGACTACAACCACCATGACATCGCCCACAACCACCAAGAACATGCCCACAACTACGACTACAACCACCATGACAATGCCCACAACCACCAAGAACACGCCCACAACTACGACTACAACCACAATGACAACACCCACAACCACCAAAAGTACGCCTATATATACGTCTTCAACTATTAAGACTACACCTAAAACCACCAAGACTCCGTCCACAACAATAAAGACTCCGCCTACAACCATCAAGACTCCGCCTACAACCATCAACACTCTGCCTACTACCATTAAGACTCCGCCTACAACTACGACTTCAATCACAAAGACTACGCCTACAACCACCAAGATGGCACCTACAACGTCTTTGCCACGCCCAGTATATTCAAGATTGACCGACCCGTGCATTTCAACGCAGTGGTATTGCTCAAAGCAATGTGGCCAATCGTATGTCAAAGGTAAAGAAAACGTTGTGGATTGGAACGAACGTCATTTTCAAAGGAGGCGGGGCTTACGGACAAATAGTTCCTGAAAGTTCCGCCTCTTCTGAGAGCTATATTTATGCGAAATGATCGTCAATATTTCATTTATTGGGATGTGCCGTCAAGTAGTTTTGTTCAACGTGTTTGTATCTCTTAATGAAGTAGTTCACCTATCACAACTAGCAGATACCTATTACTAATAGAAAGTTGTGTAAATTTAAGACATGTTTTTTGTTTCGGTGCAAACGTAAAAAGAAAGACACAATATGATCAAGAACTGTACTGTTAGTCATTATGCAATAATTCGTCCTGAATATTAAAAATAGGACAAGTGTTATTTTAAACTGGAATTGCCAATCTCAAGTTTCATACATGTGGATGAGTGAGTTACTCAAATCTAGAATTATCTAAAGTCCGATTTTAACAACCCGGAAGGGGTCGCTTTAAGGAGAACGTACGGTAATAATTGTGCTTGATTTTGAAAAAGAGATGTCTAAATTAGATTATCTTCATTATGCAAGTTCTTTTATCACTGCTAGAAATGTATAGTTACCCTAGTTACTGTTCACTTGATCACTGGCAATTGAACTGTAATCGACGGGGTAATAGTTAATCAGTTGTTTTCATTTTCGAAATAATGACGTCACATCCGCTGTTTTAAATCACGGTATTTTTTTCAGGTCCAGGAGGTTGCGAGTATTGTTTATGTATGGACAAGTATCCACCCGACCTGCTGAAAACAACAACCCACGGTAGTATGTTGTCATTCTTATCAATGTCTACGTCACATGTTATTTTTTTACTTGACAATGGAGATAAAAATGTTCAAAAATATTCTTTTAGATTATATAGATAATAATAAGAAGAAAATCATAACAGTAAATCGATTGTGTTGATAATTTGGTATTTGGGATGGGCGACTGATTGAAGTGGGGTTGAAGTAAAGGAACTTTCTGTTTTATTTTCACATTGCTTTAAGCAGTCACCTGCTTTTGACACACGTAGTTATGTATTTTAGTGGCTGTTGTAGAGAGTTTTTACTGTATATGACGTTTTAGCGTTAACGTGCCAAAACGTCTATAGCATTTTGTTCAGCGTTACGTTTTAATCTTGAAAAAGCCTGCCGGCGAAACGTCGAAGGAGAATATTTAAACAATAATCGTGTTGGTGTTGTAATATTTTTAATAGATAATTAGATAATAGATAAGACAGCTTTAAACCACTTCAAACGCCTTACAATGGCCAGTGTTCACATACCTTTGAAGTACTCAACGATGCTTAAATTTTGGATTAGTCTGTGTTTCGTATTATGTGTGTCTGATCGAATATTTTCATTTTCGTTTCTTTTTGTTATACAAAGTTCTGCTAGCAAACAGTGTAGACTAAGATCAGACGACACACGATTTTACATCTGATATGAGTCTGCACTGTTTACCTATCATCCCATTTCGAGAACAATGTGTTACTAGATGAAATTGATTTTGCAGCCCCGTTAACCGACCAGTTCAATTTAACACAGACAACGGTTCCTACGCCATCACCAGAAGTATGTATAATTGCCAAGGTGAGAAACACAAAATAATCTACATATAATATGATCTATCGATCATTATTCTTATGATTTGTTCGGGTATTCTTCTGTGTTAACTTGTGAACATGGTCTAGTCATTCTTAACCCTTTACCCAATAAACTGTTTATAACATTAAAGACAGGTGATCACTTAAAGCAGGTTGAACGTGAAGCAGAATGTGCCTGAAGGCTCATTCTGCTTTACTTTCAGCCTGTTTTAAACTTCCATCTGCAAGGATATATAAAATATTTGTAATGATAAGTGTTTATGAGGGTATACACTGGAACTATTTTCTTCAGCGGAGTAATAAATAAAATACGCTAAAAGTCGCTTCTATTGGGGAAAGCTTAAACTGACAAACTCTGAGCTTAACAATAATTACAATGATATTTATGTGATGCTTTTAATTTAAGATGCTATCTGTGATATTTATTTATGATTATACTGTGACTCTCTCTGTCTTGTCACTAGAATCAAGGACCACAATGGAAATAAGGATCATTTGTTTCCCTTTTTGTGTTATCCTTGGTTTAATGGCCATTATATGTTTGCTTTAATTATGCTTTGCATGTTATGTACACCTTTTACCGAAATAAATATATCTATCTATTTCATAACCTTCTCTCCATTGTAAGTACAGTGGAGAATCTGTTATTCTTTCCCGTTTAAACGCAAACGTACGCAAACGCAAAGCACTAAAACGTAGAAAAGAACAACTTTTGGACAATTCTGATAATTCTTGTTTATCTTGGTGGCAAACAGTTTGGAGCCTGATCAGACACCGGGTTACCCGGCGTCTGATCTGGCTCCAAACTGTTTGCACTGCAAATAATAGTTTTAGCGTAAACGCGTTTATTGGGAAAGAATAACAGATTCTCCACTGTATTCTTATGAACAGGGCATTTAAACGTCAGATTGTAGGAGGCTTTGAAAAATTTAAAATAATTAGATCTTTGTGTAAGATATGTTATTGAAAAATATATAGCATTCATTCAAAACAAACATTTGTGTTAACAAGTTTTTCCATTGCAACACGTTTTCCACCAGACCAGACCCCATATATCTCGGCGTCTGTTCAGGCCCTACACCCTTTGTTAATCAGACTTAAATTTATTGTTATTATAAATAGTTGTAATGCGCAATATTTCAAAACATTACATATATCAAGTTTTGTTTAACGTACAGAACATCGTTTTCTTCATTGTACTTCTTTTTCTTTGCAGGTGATATGCAATGGGAAATGTCCTAATGGATTTATTAGCGATCCTAGTGACTGTCTTTATTGTGCCTGTGACAAAAGTGATACAATAGGTAATTGTTTATCAGATACAGTGGAGACATCGTTATTCTTTCCCAATAAACGCGTTTACGCTAAAACTATTTTTTCCATTGCAAACAGTTTGGAGCCAGATCAGACGCCGGGTAACCCGGCGTCTAATCAGGCTCCAAACTGTTTGCCACTGAGATAAAAATGAATAGTGAGAAATGTCAAAAAGTTGTTATTTTCGACGTTTTGGTGCTTTGCGTTTGCGTACGTTTGCGTTTAAACGGGAAAGAATAACGTTTTCTCCACTGTAACTAGATCTGCGTCCATTTAACATAAAGATCATAACGTGGGCAGAAGGGAAGAAGATGTGACAAATTGATTCATATATTGGTAAAATAACTATTCTATATAGGTAAGACTGCATTAAGACAAGTCTTGGGGAAAATAAAAGGAGCGGAGCGTTAGCAGAGTCCGTCTATTTTACGAAGACTTGGCCGATTTGAACCGCCCAAAATTACATATAAGGAATATGTTGATAAAGATTCGTCACTTTGTAATGTGCAATTGATAGTTGCTATGCCGTCCACGCGCCTGAATCTGCTATTTTAAGATTTCTTCCAATCAAGGTTTCCTCAAGAGAGTTTCATTTTGGCGGGAACAATCCATTCTTCACGAAAATGGAAGAACTGAATAACCGACACTGATTGATTGGCCAACAGCAAAACATTTCACCAGAAAATGCGGTTAAATTATAGGTCAGACTGCATTAGGACAAGTCTTTGTGAAATAGACGGTATGGAGCGTTAGCGGATCCCGTCTATTTCACGAAGACTTGTCCTTTGCAGTCTGACCTATAATTAAACCGCCCATAAATCAAAATGAGAAAATGTTGTTTCCAAAACCATGTCACTATGTGACATGCAACAGGTGGTTACTTGTCTATACACGACGATAATCTGCCTATTGAATTTTCATCATAAGAGTTTTATTTTGGCGGAAATAAACCTGTCTTCACGAAAAAGGAAAAACCGAATAATCGAATCTGATTGGCCAACGGTCCAGATGTTCACCAAAAGGCGGTTTAGATGTAGACAGTACATTTTAGTGATTTATTTTATCCTGTTATTATTATATATTTTCGCAGTGGGCACAGACACTGGACTGTCAGTATTTATAAACATTTTGAAGACGCCTTGTGTACAATACCTCAACGAGTGTCAGGTGAAATGTCCCGGGGGTTACCTGGAAGGACCACGTGGTTGCAATTTCTGCACGTGCAAATAAAAATTGGATTGAAATGTAGTAAAATAAATCAATGTTTGGGGTGTATCACTTATTGTTTGCTATTTGTTTAATCCATTGAAATTTAAAACCAAACAAAACCCTGACACATTCGGAAGCCTGCTTCAATGATTTATTTCGTGTTCTGGTTACAGTAATAAGATATTACATGTATACGACACTTATACAGAATTTCCTTGTTACTACGACCACAAATACAGAGCATAAAGTGAAGAAAACGGATTTTCGTTTCCGTATATTTACATTCGCCCCATTCAATTCCACTGTAAAAAATGACGTTCAATTCGTATAAACACCATTTCTCGAGAGGGCGGGACTTGTGATAAGTTCGAAGAGAAGGCGAAGCATATGCAGTTTTCATTCGCTTATTAATCTTTGGAACTTTGACAGCAGACATTTGGCGGATTTTTCAAAGTTTTGTTCTTAACCGATCTATGCCTTCCTATTAGTGAAAACCATAGTTCCCGATTTAATGTTTTCTTTATAAATGAGATAAATTACAAGAAAATTGACATACCTTATAAACAGCAGCTATCTGCGTTTCTTTATGACAAAAAACCCGATATATTTATCCTACTTTAAAAATGATGTCACTTCCAAAATGACGTCAAAGCTGCATCTCGCGCCGAACTGTCAAAGTTGTTGACCTTAGAATGTAAACAAAGGAACTTAATTCTTTTTGCTTTCGAATGTACACAGTTTCAGTCATTCGGTCATGGCTGTTCCTTATAGGGTACGCTTGATTCGTGTTATCAACCTCTAACATGGATAAAATATACACGTGTACCAACAAAATGTTAATTCAGTAGTAGAAAATAGAGAAAAAAATTGTAAATATAAGAAATTAACTGATTTTTGGCGCGATTCATGGTATTTGCCGATAATTGTCTTTCGTTTATTTCGCTTGAACGCCGAAAAATCAGTTAATTTCTTAATTAAACTCAAACGAAACGCAAATACAATGCGCTAAAATGAAGAAAATTACAAGTTTTTGAAATGTCTCAGTGTGGCAACCAATTTAGAGCCTGGTCAGGAGTACCTATCGTCTGGTCAGGTTTCAAACTGTTATCATAAGAAATAATGCTTTAAGGGTACACACATTTATCAGAAAAATGACTTCTCCACTGTATGTTTATAGTATCATCCGATTTTTCTGACTTGTCCGAGTTATTTTTAGAACAGAATAGTTAAAGATGGTAAAAAGGTAAGCAAGGTAACATCGAATATATAATCATACACTTTTCTACTTGAGATAACGTTGATCCTCATGCAGCACGAGACTACTGCTCTATCTTTACTGATATTTTATTATTTCCCAATAAACTCATTTATATATTAAAACTATTATTTCCATTGCAAACAGGTTGGGGCCAGATCAGACGCCGGGAAATCCGGCGTCTGATCAGGCCCAAACATGTTTGCTACTCAGTTTAATATATACTAGTAGTTAGAATTTCTAAAAGTAAATTTCCACAGCTTACATTGTAGTACACTGCGTTTTATCTTTAAACGGGAATGAAAAAGTTCTTCTCTACTGTACATTACGCAAAAAATACAGTTACCCGTATCTCTAGCTGGCTGTACGGAAATCATCGAGTTCGCTACTCATCCGTTTTAAAAGTTAAGAATGTTCCAATCTAAAAATAACTCGGACAAGTCAGAAGAAAACGCTAATAATGTTGTTCGTTTTGAATAAACGCGTTGATGCTAAAACCATTATGTACTTTGCGAACAGTTTGGGCATAGATAAGGCTCGAAGCTGTTTGCATCTGACATCAAAGAAAAGCGTCGAACATTTATCCAAAAAATGTCATCTCTATAATTGAATTTCATATTATTAAATGTTGCGTTTATTTTCGTTACTATGTAAACGTTTAAAAGCAAAGGAAACGCAAACGCATCGTAACAAAACGTAGAAATGAATATTTTTCGAAAATTCTGACGAGTCGTGTAAGTACGATTGGCAAACAGTTTGGAGCCTGATCACACTCTGGGTTACAAAGCGTCTGATCTGGTTTAAAGCTATTTGCAATGGAAGTAATAGTTTTAGCGTAAACGCGTTTATTTTGGAAATTATTTATAACGTCTTTTCTACTGTAAGGAGGGAATCGTTGTTGGGAGGGCATTGTCGGAAGGGAGCACGGTGTCATCATGTTCATGGCACCCATATGTTGTCGTTCTTGCATGCACAATACTGGCATGACCTAGGACCAACCCTGTATCCTGAAGCGCAGAATATCCTGCACACGTCGAATCCCATAATACAGGGGTTAGATAACTTGACGATGGGTTGTCTCTCTTCGGGGATATTGGCTGAAATTAAAAAAAAAATCAAAGTTAGAATCAACATGATAATAAAGTCAATACGTAACTAAAAGTAACGTAGAATAAACAACAGTTCAGTAGACAATACGTTATTCTATTGCAAACAGTTTGGAGCCTGATCAGGCCCCGGTTAATATTCTTCTTTACTTTCAACCTGCTTTGAACTACCATCTGCTACACGTACATGTAGAATAAATGAATAAAACTATTATTTATATACTGTATCAATTAAAACTATTTTCGTCAGCGGAGCAATACAATTTTAATGATATGCACTAATTAAAATGCGCTAATGGTTAATCTAACTTTGAAACGATAGTGCAGGCACGTTAACCCCTTCACTGCCTGACCCCGAGCACAACAGTTGTTTGCAAAATTTGGATCCGGATCAGACGCCGCGTAACGCGGCGTCTGATCGGGATCCAAACTGTTTGACACTCATTTCAATATTTCTTCTGGCAAAATAGCAAAAAAGTTTAATTTAAGAAATAAAAACAGACGACAATTGTTTAAAACTGATGACGTCACGGCAATGAAGGGGTTAAAACAACGCTACATGTTTTAAAGCAGACGATAATATGACGGTGAATGTGTAAAAATCACCCGATAAATCGGGCGGTGAAGGGTTACAAATATACTCACATATTTTGTATATTTCGTCCTTTCCCACACACATGGTGCAGTCATTGTCAGTCATAAAGCCGTGTGGGTGGAGTAACTGACACTCGGTAACTTTAGCCATACAGATATCCTCCTTCGACATCACAGGGGTAGTGGGTATGTGTGTAGTGGTCTCAACATCCGCTGTTAATAGAATAAATTTCAAATGTTCATGGGTTCATTATTTTATTTTTCATGATTACGTACGGATTACGGATAACGGTTTTTATGTAGATTTTAACAGTATATCAGTAATATCGAGGCGTCCAGCTGATTACAGGTGGAGGAAGGTGGCCCAGAAGCCCTTTTTACTATCTTTCAGCCACAACTCGGCAACTGGGTAGAACCACCGACCTCCTACAAACCAGCTGGAAGGGTTCCCCACATGAATAATCCAACTGACCAGACATGGATTTTACCAAACTAGAGTTGGCCCTTACCCTTCAGTTCCATAAGTAATACAAATACTATTAGAGAGAGATAGAGATGAGAGAAAAAGAAAGTTTGCTCGATTCCAGGTGTTTCCGCATCATCTTGGTAAGAAATATCAGTTAGACAAGCGAAAATACAAAACTAAATTATGCACCAGTGCATCTCTTTCAAAAAAGTGTTGGAACTTATTATACATACTGTAGCAGTAAAAACATTGTTAAACGGCCTCTCAAAAGAGTTCCTGAAATGATATCTTGATTTATGATTACAAATTAATGCATGGTAAAAGTAGTACAGACAGCCCCTAGTGGGGCTTTATACATTACTTCCAACCCGCGTCATTTTTCATATCGGTAAGGTGCTATGCTCCTTTATTTAGTGGCCCCTGAATAAGGCTCAATAGACTTAACATACTCATATTATATAATGATAATAAAAAACATTCTTGCATAAAAACCCGTTCCCAGGGGGTGCATTAACGAGTACTTTAACGTGTATTAACAAGGCGATTCACGTGCACACGCGCCGTTAATGACCGCTATAGTTATGATTGTTCCGGGGCCCAGTATAAACAATAACAATGACGTTTGAAGAGTGTTCTGGCCAAACTTCAGATTACACTGTCAGTGCAAAGATGCTGGTGAATGCATTGTAATTGAAAATACAAAATAATTACCGTGCGCCAAATACACATAACGGTCATTAAGGCGATATGCGAACGGTTTTTACTGTAATTACTCTAAGTATTTGGACAGACAATAGCTAGCAAACGGTGTAGACTCCTGAGGGAGCATTCTGGTCAGGATCAAACTGTTTCCCATTAAGTTCGCACCTTTTGAACTCATTACTATGTGATAAAAGCCAACACCAATGATGCATGGCATTACGCCTAGGCATACATGTCCTATTAGTTTCTAAATCTATTTCAAGAAATAGACTGTGAAGAAGACGTTTTTCCCAGTTTAAACGCAAGCAAAACGCAAACACACTGTATATAAAGGTAGAAAATGGCATACATTTTGACAATTACGTCCAATCATTGTTATCTGAGTGATAAAAAGTTTGGAGCCTGATCAGACGCTTAGTTATCTGGTTACAAACTGTTTACATGTACAATGGAAAATTATAGTCAAATATAGTTTTAGCATTAACGAGTTTATTGGGAAAAAATAACCTCTTCTCCATAGTATACAGTACAACCAAACTTGTACAACTAAATAATTCTGTTGACAGGTGACATTATTAGGTAGGATGGATACAAAACAGAAAACATCATATAAGTAAACACACTAGGCAAAGTAAGTTTTGATTTATTAATAAAATGTCCAGTTGACTCATTAATAAAAGCGATAATGCTAGGTTCACACCAACGGCGAATGCCGCGCTTTAAATCGGCGAGCAAAGCGTCGTCATTTTTGTTAACTTTTCCAAACATATCACGATCTCTTACGCTCTGATAAGCTCTGATACGCTCTGATACGAATTGGTTGCCGCTTTGGGACGAATTATTTCCCGACTTGTTGCGGTTCCTCGCGCTTTGGTCCCGCTTTCATCAGGCTTTGTTACGCTTGAAGTCACGCTTTAATAAGCTTTATTACACTTTATTACGCTTTGATGCGATTATGGCGCTTTAAATCAAGCTCTGATACGATTATCAAGCTTTGTTGTGCATTGTTACGCTCTGTTCAGCTCTGTTACGTATTGGAAAATGTCAAGATCGCCGATTTCATGCCGATTTTTATCCAGAGCCTACATAAAGATGCAGAAATTCCAAACTATCATTGCATCTTTGACTCCAGAACACGATGGCAGAACAACAAGATCCAGAAGTTCCAGATGAACCAGAGCATGATCTATCTGAATAAGACATGATGTTTGTCTCCTTGTTGTATAACTACATTCTAGCCCTTGAATGCGTGAAAGAGCGTGAGAGAGCGTGAGAGAGCGTGAAGAAACTTGCCAAGCGTAACAAAGCCTAACAAAACGTGTCAATCCTTGATCGAAGCGTCTCAATTCGTGGGAAAGCGTGAGAGTCCTTTATGAAAACGTAACAAAACGTAACAATGCGTATCAGATCTTGATGAAAGCGTCTGACCTCGTGTCAGATCTTCATGCCAAATCGTAACAAATCTTGAGACATCTTAACGAAGCGTGTCAAGTGGTGACAGACCGTGAAGAATGGCGTCCCCGCTTTTAACCAAGCTCTGTTAAGCTTTCCTACGCTTTGAGTCAAGCTTTGCTGAGCTTTGTTACGCTTTGTTAAGCTTTGATAAGCTTTGATACGCTCTAGGCGCTTTAATCAATTCGTGACAGAGCGCCCAAATTTTTTAAACAGTTTAAAAAATTTGGGCGCTCTTGCCGAATGTCCCGCTTTACTCCAAGCTTTCCTACGATTTCGTACGACCCTGACGCTTTAATCAAGCTTTGTTACGCTTTGGTGCCGCTTTACACGCCGCTTTAAAGCGCCATCAAAGCGCCGTTGGTGTGAACCTAGCATAACAAACAACTTGAATCCCATTGCTCGTATACGAGCTATGTGTACATTGTACCGTTATTGTGCACATATGCCGAACTTGCTATCATAGATGACATGCAATTGACACAACATCGGCGCTATTATGGCAACCTTTGTGTCACAGTTTGCGGCCGTAAACCCATATCAATCACTTTTGAAATTGACAAAATCGGCCATCTGACACTCCCATTGGTCTATGACCAGATAGTTCATGTTAGGGAGAATGGACGAGTATCTCTCCATTCCTGAAAAATAATGGAGACGAGGCCCCGAAGGGGCCGAGTCTGCATTATTTTTCAGGAATGGAGAAATACGAGTTCATTCTCCCACTTAAAATACACCTAACATGAATTTAGTATTGTTAAATAACAAATGTATTCCCACTTGTACCCTCAGCTAAATATTGTGTAATTGCACTGTTAGTGATACTCATGCTGATGAGCATGCTTTTTTCAAGAAATTCTAGCAATTAGAAATAACTCTCCATACCTTAAAGAATGTCGTGTACAATGACTGTGTACAGTGCTTTAACTGGTCATTTCATGTAAAATCACCGTAGACAATGGCTGACCAGAACCTCTCTGGATATACTCAGTCTGTGTTAATATGACACCGGGAAAAGATTTGAAAACGTTGGATTTATTTCATAATCTGGATTTTCGTTCTTTCGAATGGGACTTATACTTGTGTATGAGTGTATATTTAGCAGCTTGAAAATATCTTCTAAGTAACATTAGTCAAACATCTTAGATCCGGATCCGTCGTCGACCTACCCGGCATCTGATCTGGATCTAAGGCGTTTGTTCATGTTATTATGGTCACGATTGTAAGTACGGGTTACAACCCATACCATACACCATTTGGGCAATTTATACAGTAAACTCCTTCTATCACGACTACTAAACAAAAGGCTAATTGATTGTATAAAAGCCAGGTGGGGCTTCAAGAAAGATGAAAGTAAAACAGAAAGCTCCAAACGGTGCTTTCTATTTTTCATCAACCTTACTTTAAGCAGCCACCTGCCTTAAACACATTTTTTAAAAATAACCTAGTTTAGTGGTCGTAATAGAGAGGTGTTATTGTATACCAAAGCCAGTAGTGTCTCTAAAGTTATCGTCTGCTTCACTTTGAAAGCTAACCAATATCAGTTACACGTATACTTGAGGATATGGATCTATTAATCAAGTGTTAACCAGTATGGATCCACATGAGACATCGACGTATTTGGTGTCAGGGCTGGATCCAAGCTGTTTGCAAATTTATTATAATCTGATGTTAAATTGATTGGATTCTCTTAAGACGCCAAATCTTTCGGCGTCTTATTACATTCCAAGCTTTTTGTAAGGGTATTCGTTTTAAGTGTCTAGTCGTTTGTAGCTTGCTGAAGGCGAATAAAAAACAAGTGACAGGTAAAGGAAGATGTAAGTAAAACAGAAAGCTTCAAAATGAAATTTCTGTGTTATAGTCAAACAACTAGGTCTGGCGTGTCACGGGGTCGCCGAGTCCATTTTTAAGGGAGATCAGCATTTCGGATATCCTCGTCTCATTCTTTTAAAGAAAAGGTTGAGTTATAGGTATAAACAATGAGCGGATTAGTTATCAGAAACATAGAGTAATGGATAGGTCGTAGGCCTATAAGCGAGTATATGATCGTAAATTTTATTTGGCGTGGGTTCGAATCTCCCATCAACCTAAAACTCTTTTATTTTTGCTAAAACGTTTTAAGGATTCTATAATTACTTTATTTCCATTTTCATTTCAACCATCATATACTTTTATTGTAATGTAGATCTATGTAGATCCACGATGAAAGACCTCTAAACTTAAGTCATTGTTGGCCTTTAAGAGGCATGTTGCAGCATAATTTAAGGGGGAAAATGCATAAAGCAGTCTCCATTACTTTTGTTCTGCATTCAGCAGCAGCCTGTCTAAAAAGACCACTTTCGTCCTGAATGGGTGGTCGATTTCTAGCTGTTTATCGTAATCAGGGCTCCAGATAAGGAGAGTATTTCAAAAACTAAAATATTCATGTCTCCATCAAACCCTATGGTGTGACTACTAATCTAAAGTTTCTCGATGAGACAATTCTAATTAGTAGTCACACAAGAATGTTTGGTGCATGTTGGAACATTTTAGTCTATTCCCCCGTATCTGGAGCCCTGTAAACAGTAATCCATTTCATTTCAATATACATGTAGAGACCTATGTATGTACATGTATGTATTTTATCATCGATTAATGTTTTAAAATAATATAGGACTGAATATATACGAACTGAAGCAACACACCTTCTCCAATACTGACGACATGTGCATAAATGGTCAGCTTATATTATACAGTATGAAATATAATATAATGCTTTTCTATTCAGGCAAGATTTATATAAAAAAAAGTGTAAGGTCGGCGTGGGATTCGAACCCACGCTTAATAAAAAATACTGCTATTTGCCTTCTGCATACATAGACTTTATCTACTGCGCTAAACGGCTCACAATAATCCCGCCTTCATGTTTATCTCTTATACGAATATCGGCTGTTTAAAATATGGTCCGAGAACATGCGGAATGCTGTTTTCCCTAAAAGATGGACTCGGCTGACCTTTGACACGTCAGACCTAGTTGTTTGACTATACTTTCACTTTCCTTGAATGGATCTAGTCACCGGCCTTAGACACCAAATAGTAAACAAAGAATTAGTTGTAGTAATAGGGAGGTTTTACTGTATGTACAATCAAACCTGTCTTCAGCTACCACTAAAATCGATAAGCAGGTTGCGGCTTAATGCAGGACAAAAGTAATACAGAATGTTCATATAGGAGCCTTCTGTTTTATTTTTGTCCTGCGTCTAGCGGCAACTTCCCTTAAACGATCACCCTGCATCTTCGGTCAGTGGTCGCTTAGCAGTCTCTTTTTACAGTGGATAATACGTTATTCTTTCCCGTTTAAACGCACACCAATCGCAAACGCATTGTAGTAAAATGGAGCAAATTACAACTTTTTGAAAATTCTGAGTATCCGTTTTAATCTGAGTGGCAAACAGTTTGGAGCCTGATCAGACGCAGGGTTACCTGGCGTCTAATCTGGCTCCAAACTAATTGCAATGGAAATACTAGTTTTAGCGTAAACGCGTTTATTGGGAAAGAATAACGCATTCTCCACTGTATTCAGGAATGGAGCATTCCGAACAATAAGTCTCCATTACTTTTTCCGACACAATTGTGTAACTACATGTATTACACACTTGTGTAGGGAAAAGTAATGGAGACCTATTGTTCCGAACGCTCCATTCCTGAAAAATAATGGAGCGTTTTTGAATGGGATAATAGTACAGGTGTATTTTAATTCAGTAAAATGTCCATGACAGCGACTATTTGCATACGTTGTCTACAGTTAGGCGAAACCTCTCATTCAATAATCACTGAAACTTTAAAAGTACATTTAAAATCAAAATTAAATTGAGTCCATCTTGTTTAATTGCGTTCTGTTTAAAGTATACATGTACACCGATGCATTAACAATTATTCTTCGTGTGGCGACCTTGATCAGAGGGCTCCTTTAGGGAATGTTCTGTTCAAAGTTTACACTGAGGCAGAGGACAAGTGCATTCTGTGTAAGTACACTGTTTGTAGTGAAGCATAATACTTGCAAGATATACAATTGATGTGCAATTAAAAAATAAAGGAAGCTGAGATATGGAAGAAAATGACTAATATTTAAAAAAAAAAACGGAAACGGATTTCAAACATATAGACAATAGATCTTGTTATGATTTATATTTATGCAAATATTGTGCTTATTGAACTATATTTTATTTGAAATGCTGGTTTGTAAACATATTTCAAGCTCTTAGCAAATTACACAGCACAAGGCAATAAATGAACTTGGTAAATATACTAAAGCACAATGTAATAGATATATTCTAAGAAGTTTGAGTAGTCAAAGTAATGCATTTGGGAAATAATTATTTTTTAGAAATGGAATTTAAAATGAAAAAAAAATATATTTAGAATATTTGAAAATAACATAAAATCATGCCTTTTACCTGTAGCTCTGCAATTTGGACAGCAATGTGATCTGTCAGACTGTGTCTGTTTAACCCTTTACCCCTTATCCAGGTTTTTTATTACAGCATGTTGACAGTAAAGTAGAAAGTACCTGATGGTACATTCTGCTTTACTTTCAAAATGCTTTAGGCTCCTTATAGTGCATACATTCATGATTCCATAGTGTGGACCTATTTTGCTCAGTGGAGAAATAAATAAGAGGGATACAACTGCATATTGATTGAATGATGGGTTAATGTGCAATCAAATTATGTAATAGGTGTCATGGGTTAGCATTTCCTCATGAAACTAAGACGTTTTCTGTTATTTTGAGACCAGCCGGGTGATGACTTTGTGTAAACATAAATTCATCATGAATTAAACTTTGTTTTGTTAAATCTGGTTCATTCTCGTTATTGTCACTGTTCTCTGTTGTGTAAGCACCAAACACATTCTGTTCACAGTCAATGAGAAAGGATGACTCCAGGGTTAATATTGCAGACTTCTCAAGATTTAGACCAACATCCAAGGCTGATGGCTAGTGACATCTGGTGATAGAATCTGAAACAACAAACATGTATAAAAATAAATAATAACAGTTTAAACATATAGACAGCTTTATCATCTTATTTAGAATTATTCTTGATTCTTTAATGAAGGCATTGATTGAATGAGACTATTCAAATTCAAATCTTTATTTAAATCTAAAAGTAAATCTAACAGACACACACATTTAGAATCTATAATGGCAATTTTGATAAAATAGCATGTCAACCCAAATTCCGTTCTTGCTATTTCAGTAACTGACTCTGAGTACGCTCCTAATATTTAAATGGCTTACGAAATTATCAAAACATATTTTCAAAATTATTCTAAATTCCTAGACAACTGTAGTATAAAAATGGTTACAAAGCACAATAACAGTTAGACGTATAGATAAAAGAAAGTGAAAAGGTTATAAAGCTTTTAAGTTGAGTCTTATATGGTTCTTAGACATTTGATATATAGTCAAATGTGAGATTTTGCTCATCAAAAACTCAAATCTGACAAATCAAACACTTTAGGACGACTTGTTGTGTTTCTACTAAGATAACAGTGGAAAAAACGTTATTCTCTTAAACTATTGTTTCCATTGCAAACAGTTTGGAGCCAGATCAGACGCCGGTTTGGAGCCAGATCAGACGCCGAGTAACCCAGTGTCTGACAAGGCTCCAAAATGTTAAAGTATGTGTGCTACTCGGATTAAAATAAAAAAAATGTTGTCATTTTCTCCATTTTAGTGCACTGCGTTTGCGTTTCTTTGCGTTTAAACGGGAAAGAATAAGTTATCTCATCTGATCCCGCTAGACTATATTATGGAGTTATACTAACTGCAATCGACTGCTAGTGCTTTAATAGGAATCCATTCATGTGTCTGATATTTATTAATAAATATAGTATTATAAATAAAGTCCTACCATAAGCATGCTAAACAGTAAATCGTTGTACCTGTATTTCCATAGAATTGGTCTAGAGAAAACCTCTGACTTCGTTCTGTGTTGCGTCGCACCTGACCGTTCTATGCTACGTTGTACCAAACCAACTCATTCAACGTTATTCTACACACATTATCTCCTCTTGTCCAGACATATTGTAACATTTTCAAATCCTTGAATTAACGGATGTCTGTTGAATGCCAAGCGTAAATTACACATGCGAATCGAGTCGCTTTTAAAAATGGCCGACATTGATAAATCCGATGCATGTGACCCTGTATCTAGGCCGTGGATATATAAAACACATGAACATTTTGTAAACAAACTTGACCTCTCTAGGTGCGCGTACGCTGTCAATGTATTAGCGAACAGAGTAAGGTGAAATCCAACAAAAAGGGGAAATAGCCATATTTTTATGCAAGAATAGTGTCAATACACCTGTTTTTCGTGTATTAACATCTGCAGAAGCCCTTGTGCTGTCTTGGAGCCCTCGGCTAAAGCCTCGGGCTTCAAATACAGCCCGCGGGCTTCTTCAGATGTAAATGCACGAAAAAAGGTGTATTAACCCTATATTATATAGATGAGCAGCTAGTAGAAAATTTTAGGGGAGCAACATTGTAAATGTTTGGAAACAACTTTTCAGATATGTCCCACTTAGACCATGGACTCGTTCCAGGGGATGGGAGTAAATTGAACAAATCTTACTTTTATGGCGCGTAATCAATCTTACCGGAAGTATTTGTCCCGCATTCGCAGTGATGACATCCGTTACTTCCGGTCTTGAAACCGTTGTAACAAACTGCATCGCATGTTGAAGGTGCCGAACTGCATGGGTTTGTATATACAGTCTGTGAATCTGTAAAGGAAACAGGAAGAAATACGACCTTTTTGAAACTAATAATAGCTAGATAGTAGAATCTCATCATAGTAGTAGCCATTTCTATTTTGGCAATAAAGTGTAGCGTTTAGAAAATATGACGCTATGTACATTCCTTGATGAAAGTGATTTGTCAAAAAACGATACATGAAATATGAGCAATGGATATGAATATATTATTCTGTACAGCGGAGAAAACGTTATTCTTTCCCGTGTAAACGCAAACAAAACGCAAAGGCATCGCAATAACAAATGTTCGACAATTCTGACTATTCATTTTAATGTGAGTGGCAAACAGTTTGGATCCTGATCAGACGCCATGTTACCCGGATTCTGATCTGGCGCCAATCTGTTTACAGTGTAAATAAACGTGTTAGCGTAAACGCGTTTAGTGGGAAAGAATAAGGTCTTCTCCACTGTATACATGTACCAACTGAATGCTCAATTCGACCAACGCATGAAACAAAGATAATTGAATTTATCCATGGTAATATTAGTATGATATTGAATGCAACGTGAGTACCCAACGCTGTTATTTGGGCTCGGTAAAATAATATTTTGGGGTTTAGGGTAGTAAACCACTAACGATATTGTGCAAATATCGGTATTCGACGAAAAATGATCGGTCATTCTCGTCAACAAACGGAAAGTACCGAACTATACTCGAGCATGGTTCGGTCCGTCAGCTAAATGGAGGAGGATGGCATACTTCTCTGCGTTGAGTGCCGATATTGACCTACGTTGGTACAAAAAGTAGCCTGATCACACCAATGGGTGTACTACAGTGGAGAAAATGTTATTACAGTACTTCCCAATAAACGCGTTTACGCTAAAACTATTACATTTGTATTTCTATTGCAAACAGTTTGGAGCCAGATCAGACGCCGGTTAACCCGGTGTCTGATCAGGCTCCAAACTGTTTGCCTCCAATATAAATATGAATTATCAGAAATGTCCAAAAGTTGTACTTTTCTTCGTTTTAGTGCTATGCGTTTGCGTTTCGTTTGCGTTTAAACGTGAAAGAATAACGTATTCTTCACTTTATTGTAGCTTAAGTGTGTTCATAGAAAGTCTTACTTTTGCCAGGAGAACATATACAAAACTGGCAGCCCCCGGGCCCGTTGAAGAAACCGGAAGGACAATTTGTGATGCCACACGGAGCGTCATGAATGCAGGGCCTGTTGTAGATGGGCGAGGTGTTTATTTGGGGCCCTGTGTTCGAAGATCCCGGATGTCCCATCTGGGCACCGCCCTGATGAAATGGGTCACCGCCCGGATGTGGTCCTGTGGGGAAAAGGGAAAATATGTCTTAAGTGATTTGCACTGAAATGTTCGTTTTTACGAAATAATGTAAAATGACAAACTGTGAAGACCCTGGTCAGAGGGACCCTGTAAGTGTCCTCTGATCAGTGTTTACATTGTTTGCATAGGACACGCGTATCTTTACAGGTAATCTGTTTGGAAAAAAGCGAAGCTTAAGCGGTCTGTAAAGAGATTGTTCTTTATTGACATTATATCAATTGGTTTTCATGCCTTATCCTACGCGTTTCATCTAATTAGATTCATCATAACCATTTTCGTAAGATGATTATAAAAATTGTTATCATAAGTTTGTAAAATCAACTTTAAAATGAGTCAGATATTTTGGAATTATGATGAATTAAATCTCTGAAAATGACATAGCATATTTCTAAACATAGATTAGTCTAGTGGTCATATGCAAAACAAATGTACTGCTACATGTACAGCAATATCAACAGCTACAACAACTTCTATTGCTACTACGACTACTTCCAATACCAATGTACGAACACACACGACTACAACATCGTAGACGACGTTATGTGTCCGTTTAGCCCTTTCACCACCGAAGTCGTATAAAGTTGTAACAACTACTATTTCTACTATTTTTCCTACAGTGGAGAAACGTCAATTCCTCACACCGACAAACTTGTACTGATGGAAGATTTCAACGCCAGAATAGGAAGCGACTATGACAGATGGTCATTGGCCTTAGGTAAATATGGAATAGGGAAGTGCAATTCAAATGGAGAGCTTCTATTTGCACTGTGCTGTGAATTTGAACTGACAGTGACAAACACAATGTTCAAGCTGAAGAACGAAAGAAAGACCACATGGATGCACCCTCGCTCCAGACATTGGCACATGATAGACTTCATCATAACAAGATGCAGTGGTAAGATGGATTTCTGCAGCACCCGAGTCATGCCTGGGGCCAACTGCTGGATTGATCACCAGATGCTGAGATCAAAGTTGACATTTTGCCTGCGACAGAAATATAACAAGCAAGGTTCCAAGGAGCCTTCCAAGCTCAACACTGCGAAGCTGAAAGCCGTTGATCATAGTGTGAGCCTTGCAAGAGATATGGATGATGCCCTCGACAAACTCAAAGTAGAGGAAAGATCTTCAGTGGACCACAAATGGGCAGCTCTGCAACAAGTTGTTAACAACACGGCCAAAACGTCTCTTGGCAAGCCCGACAGAAGACACCAAGACTGGTTCGATCCTGATGACCAGGAATTAGGTCAACTGCTGGATAAGAGAGACCGAGCCCATCAGAAAGTTCTTCAGACCAGGGGTACCAGATCAACTGTTGCAGCATACAAAGATGTATGCAGGCTACTCCAGCAACACACCCGTTCCCTAAAGACGGCTTGGTGGGACAGAAAAGCAGAAGAGCTACAGAGACCTTCAGACAGGAATGACATGAAAGGCTTCTACAGTGGACTCAAGGCAGTTTGGGGACCCCAGAAAAAAGGACCGGTAGAACTGAAATCAGCAAATAGGCAGGAGATATTCTCAGACAGCAAGAGAGTTCTAGAAAGATGGAGTGAGCATTTCCAGAAGCTTCTAAATGTCCAAGGAGAGATTGAACCCGAAGCCCTTGCCAACATAAAACAGCGCACCACCAACTCTTGCCTCGACGAGACCCCATCTATGGAAGAAATGATGAAAGCGATTGCGAGCCTGAAGGATGGCAAGGCTCCAGGTGGAGATTGAATTCCTGCTGAAGTATGGAAGCATGGAGGTACCAACTTGCTTGTCGAGCTACACCAACTGATATGCAAGGCATGGGATGAAGACTCAATTCCACAAGCATGGAAAGATGCCACCATTGTGACCATCTTCAAGAAGGGTGACAGAACAGATTGTGGGAACTACAGAGTAATCTCTCTTCTGTCCATTGCAGGCAAGATTTATGCAAGGATACTACTTGACAGACTCACCAAACACATCACCCCAAATGTAGTTCCTGAGTCTCAGTGTGGATTCCGATCCAACAGGAGCACTGTAAATATGATCTTTAGTCTCAGACAGCTACAGGAAAAGTGCATAGACCAGGACCAACCACTGTACATGGCATTTTTTGATTTCACAAAGGCATTTGATACAGTAGGAAGAATAGGAATGTGGAGGCTACTGCGGAAGTATGGATGCCCCGAGAAGTTCACATCCATGGTTGAATCTCTTCACACAGGGATGAATGCAAACGTCAGCGATGGAGGAGAAACCTCAGAGGCGTTAGATGTTACCAATGGTGTCAAGCAAGGCTGTTTACTAGCCCCGACACTCTTTTCCATATTCTTATCTGTAATGCTGGAAGAGACTTTCCAACGCTTGGAGGATGGTGTCTATTCAGAGCAGACAAGATGCTGATCTCTTCAACGTCGCATATTTAAAAGCAAAATCCAAGTGTTCCCAGGTGCTGATTAGGAAACTGCTGTTCGCAGATGACAGCGCACTACTTTCCCACTCGCCAGAAGAGATTCAGCGAATCATGAATGCTTTCTCTGTTGCATCAAATAAGTTTGGTCTGAAGATTAACATTAAAAAAAATGAAGTGGTGTACCAACCAGACTCCTCAAGCGCCCAAGAAGTAGACATTATGGTAGATGAAAATAAACTTAACTCTGTCCCAGAATTCACCTACCTTGGAAGCACAGATGCAAAAGATGGACGTATTGATGTCAAGATTCAGAAAAGAATGGCAAAAGCCAGTGCATCATTTGGCAGACTGTGGCAGAGACTCTGGAACAATCACCATGTGTCACTGAAGGTGACAGGCAAGATCTACAGAGCAGTAGTGATAAGTACTCTCTTGTATGGAGCGGAATCCTGGACAATGTACAGACGTCATGTGAAGAAGTTGCATGCCTTTATGATGCGGCATCTTCGATCCATTCTGGGGGTATCCTGGAAGGACAAAGTGACAAACGTGGAAATACTGGATAGAACTGGTCTGCCACCCATGGAAGACCTCCTGATTAGAAAGAATATTCGATGGACTGGACATCTTATGAGGATGTCACAAGACAGACTTCCAAAACAGATCCTGTTCTCAGTGCTGCCAGTTGGTAAAAGAAAGAGGGAAGACCTCGTCTACGGTATACGGATACCATCAAGAGAAACTTGACCCAGAGAAGTATCAAACTGCATTCTTGGGCTAAACTGTCACGACAGAGAAATGAATGGAGGACAGCGGTGAAATAAAAAGATGAAAACAGACATTGTCGCTTTGCGACCGTCAGCATAGTATAGTATGGAGAAAACGTTATTCTTTACCGTCTAAACGCAAACGAAACGCATCGCAATCAAACGTAGATAAAAACAACTTTCCGACAATACTGACTATTCATATTAATCTGATTCGCAAACAGTTTGGAGCCTGTTCCGGCGTCTGATCTGGCTCCAAACTGTTTTCAATTGAAATAATAGTTTTAACATAAACGCATTTTTGGGACAAATAACGTTTTCTCCACTGTATAAAGTTGCAACTACTACTACAGTGGTAAATACGCTATTCCTACCTATTCTTCCGCGTTTCTTACGCATTTCTTAAGCGTTTCTTACGCGTTATTATCCGTTTCGTTAAACGCCTTTCCTAGCCGTTTCTTTACGCGTTTCTTTACGCGTTTAATAAAATGTCAGATGAAAGGGTCATCACTTAGCCGACGGACCCCTTAGCTTCAGCGGTTTACACATCCACTTTATGACATGTGTATTACAGAACATTAGGTGGTATCGCCGATAACATTGCTATCTTTAATTGGCAATACACTGTTAATCCCCCGATATCTGAGTGGCATATATAGGCGGGCGGTCAGTGCTTGTTCTAATTGATTGGTTACAGGCGGGTGGTCAGTGCCTGTCGATAAGATCCGAAATCTCCGCGTGAAAATGATAACTGAAGCACCAATCGCAACATCTCTGGTATAACCGTTTATTAACGCGTTTAAACGGGTTAAGATCGTTAGGCGTTAACCGCTCGTTAAGCGTTCGTTAACCGTTCACTATGCGTTTCTTACGCATAGATTAACGCGTAAATTGGTAGGAATAGCGTATTTACCACTGTATTTCTACTGTTTTTTTCCTAATACGTGCACTCAGCTAATATTACTGATACTACGTATTCCCCTTATGACTAGTATTGCTACTTCTTCAACTACTCTCATACTTCTTCTATTATTACTATTACTACGTCTAGTATTACTACTACATGTACTAATACAACTAAACACGAATACTACTAATTTTACTACTACTACTGCTGCTACTACTACTACTACTACTACTACTACTACTACTAATACTACTACTTCTACTACTACTACTACTACTACTACTACTACTACTACTAATACTACTACTTCTACTACTGATACTACTACTACTACTACTACTAATACTACTACTTCTACTACTGCTACTTCTGCTGTTGCTACTACTACTTCTACTATTAATACTACTGCTTCTGCTGCTGCAACTTCTATCCAACAACAAAACTTTCAGTTATGTTACTTCTACTTTTGCTTTTACTACCAATATAACAACAACTATTCCTAATTCCTCATCTACAACAGCAGCAACCACAATAACTTACCGGAACCAGTGTTAAGTGTGTTTGAGCATGTGCAGGTTTTACATCCGTTGCCATCTAACTTGTATCCCATTGGACAGACATCGGTGCACATGTTCTGAGGACAATTGCCGGGAGCCATGAACTGGCCCATCACACCGCACACACCTGTAAATAGACGATGGCGTTGATTGGTTCCCGGCGTTTGATCTACATTCTAAACATAGCTAAACAAAAATATTTGTATAACCCATTACCTCACAGCTTGTTTCTAGTTTTGAAGACAGGTAGCCTCTTAAATAAGATTGAAAGTAAATCAGATTGCGCCATTGGGCGCATTCTGCTCTTCTTTCAGACAGCTTCAATGAACCACCTACTGGGATAATCAGAACTAGTTTTAAGGTAAACATGTATATATATGGTGTGGAATAATGAATAAAGGTATTAAAAGGCGTATTAATGGATTTCACATGTACATTTTAATGGTTCACAGACGTCTTTTTATCAATTCAATTTAGTTCAAATTTTTTATTGGCATTACACATACAATGTCCATAGACATATATGTAACATATTATTATTTGCATGACTAGCAATAGATAAATCTGTTGTACAATATCAGGAAATACAATTAGCAGGAGAAAAGTATGAAATATGTGTCATTTAGCATTCAGTAGTATATATAGTAGAATACATATTATAAACTGACATTATTTATAAATACACTATGGTCTTCAAAATATCACAAAATAACAATAAGAATATTTACTATAGTTACCCTGTGCTTAATTTATATTTAAGAATGGTGTTAAAATTTTGAATTACAGTTATATTTTCATCATATTTCTTTATATCTATTCATATATTTATAATATGAGTGTGTTAATCGGTTTGGATCCTGAGAAGACGAAACAGTTGTTTTCGTCTTATCAGGATTAAACCTATTTGAGTTAAATATTGCTTTGCTGTTTCATAATAAATACTAATAATTGAACAAATATCGAAACCAGATGTAAAACAATGCATCGAAATCTAAAAATGAACACATACTTCAAATGTTTACTTTGATTACATGAAGCGTGTCAAAAGATTGGGACTCTAGTACAGTGGAGAAAACGTTATTCTTTCCCGTTTAAACGCAAACGAAACGCAAACGAAACGCAAACGCAAATCATTAAAACGTAGAAAAATACAACTTTTAGACAATTCTGATAATTCATATTGATCTGAGAAGCAAAATAGTTTGGAGCCTGATCAGACGCCTGGTTACCCGGCGTCTGATCTGGCTCTGAACTGTTTGCAATTGAAATAATAGTTTTAGCGTAGGCGCGTTTATTGGGAAAGAATAACGTTTTCTCCACCGTAAAACGTCTTCACCACTGCTTTTGCATTTAACATTGCACTCAAACTCATTTAAAACGATGGAACCTTATCTAACGAAACGAAAGTCGTCATCACTGTTTTTGCATTTAACATTGAACTCAGACTCATTTACAACGATGGAACCTTATCTAACGAAACGAACGTCCTCACCACTGTTTTTGCATTTAACATTGCACTCAGACTCATTTACAACGATGGAACCATATCAAACGGAACGAACGTCTTCATCACTGTTTTTGCATTTAACCTTGAACTCAGACTTTTTAACACAATCACCTTCCTGCCAAAGTAGTACCGATAACTGCGAAGACAATTTCCATTTCTTTTTTGTGTGCCCATCATTCCAAATACAAAGACATAACATGTACAGAGCACTTGATACTCTTTTAAACGTAGACGAGCTAACTCTTAATACGTTATTGAATGTCGAAAACGGTCTGAGGACCGAGTCTACCTGTGAACATAATGATATAGTGACCTGCTATATCAGAAGCACCAAGAGATTTGATTGATATGAATGATTGATTGATGAAACTTATTTAATTGTTTTCTTACGTTCATTTGGTTTACACTGAATTGTTCAAAGGTTACTTACATTCAAACATTACTTAGTGCTACATTTGTATGTTGATCATAACATCATAATTACGATATCCATGTATCTCAAGTAATTATTTCTGTTTCAGCTATTGAATAATCATGTATTTTGTTATGCATCTATAGAACATGTAATTATTGTTGTGTTTTATTAACCTGTCAAAATTTAAATAATTACACGCTGGTTGAACACGCTATATTTAGCTTCGGTCGAAATCGATTATTTCCGTTACGTTTTACGGGTAGGTCTGGGTTGAAACATAAAGTTAATATTTAAAATAAGATTTGGATACCTATATGTCTTCGTGGTCGAGGCAGTACAGTAATGTTGCTTAGTACATGTATGGTCATGAGTTCGATACCCAGCGGAGGATTTTTTTATTATCCTCTTTATTATTTGGTGTATACGAGTCTGCAAGAAGGAGAAGAAGAATTGATTGAAATCTCTGTGGATCTGATTTATGTATCATTCACGATCAGAGATACACTGTTTGCCATTTAGTTGTCATACATTGACTAGAATTAATTGCAACGTGGAAGAGTCCATTAAAGGGTTCAGTGATAAATGAGTTAAGGCATTTGTTATCTAGGTTTTAGAGAACACATCGGGTCACATTTTACATACATTAAAATTTTTTAATAATTTACAAAGTGTAACGTTTATGTTATCTAAATTGCACATTTTGTATTAAAGATCACTATGTTGAACAATTCAAGTAAAACAACTGTTTGGGAAAAAAAGTAATACAAAAAGAAATAAACCTAACGGGGATCGAACCCGCAACCTTTAATTTATTTACAAGTATCCGTACTCGCTACCAACTGCTATAACACGATTATTGATTTAAATTCGACACTGAATGCATAGATTCTAATATCCTTCAGTTCCTATCCGTAAATTAAAACGGAAAATATCGACTTTATACCGAAGTTAAATATATCCTTTCCGTGACGTATGAATATTCAATTTTTGACAGGTCAATAAAACCAAACAATACCTTGTGCCACTGGAGAGGACTTACAAAGGCAATGCCTGTTGTCCAATTCATTTTATCATGTGAATAAAATATTGTTTAAACTAATATTGCATTGTTTTTAAAGGATTTAAAACCATAATTGGGACAGCAGCTATTTGGCCGAGAAGACGTTATTCTTTAACAATAAGCGCGTTTATGCTTAAGCTATTAGTTCGATTATAAATATAGTTTGGAACCATATCAGACGCAAGGTCAGACTCCAAACCATTTGCTACTCAAATCAAAATAAATCGTTAGGAATATCAAGCAGTTGTTTTTTCTACATTTTAGAGTATTGCATTAGCGTTTCGTTTGCTTTTAAACGGGAAACAATAGCGTACACTCAACTGTAAAATAGTAAGCTCGATTGGGAAAGCACGACATGCCTAAAATATACAGTGGAGAATGTGTTATTCTTTCCAATAAACGCGTTTACGCTAAAACTATTATATCCACTGTAAACAGTTTGGAGCCAGATCAGACGCCGGGTTACCCGGCGTCTGATCAGTCTTCAAACTGTTTGCCACTCAGATCAAATGAAGTGTGAGAAATATCTAAAAATTAACATTTTCTACGTTTTAGTGCTATGCGTTTCGTGTGCGTTTAAACGGGAAAGAATAACGTTTTTTCTCCACTGCTTATGTTAATGCTGGAACCAACTCGACTACAGGGGAGAAGAAGTTATTCTTTCCCGTATAAAAGCAAACTAAACACAAACAAATCGCAGTAAAACGTAGAAAAATGACACCTTTATGACAATTCTAACTATTTAAGTTAATCTTAGTGGTTAGCAGTTTGGAGACTGATCAGACACCGAGTTGCCCGGCGTCTGATCTAGCTCCAAACTGTTTACACTGAAACTAAACGCTTAAGCGTAAACACGTTTATTGGAAAAGACTGATGTCTTCTCTACTGTACATGTACAGTGGATAATCTGTTATTCTTTCCCGTTTAAACGCAAAAGTACGCAAACGCAAAGCGCTAAAACGTTGAAAAGTACAACGTTTGGACAATTCTGATATTTCATGTTTATCTTGGTGGCAAACAGTTTGGAGCCTGATCAGACGCCGGGTTACCCGGCGTCTGATCTGGCTCCAAACTGTTTGCACTGCAAATAATAGTTTTAGCTTAAACGCCTTTATTGGTAAATAATAACACATTCTCTACTGTACATGCACCTGTACTTTCTTTGTTGTATATATGGCGGTCTATTTTCTGAACTATCGCGCATTTAAGAATAAAGATCTTCTCCGTCCAAGTATGATAAGTATAAGTATAAATGCAAAGGGGAAAATCTAAAAAGAAGTACGTTCAGGATTATTTTCTCGAAGATGTTTGTAATGTCATGTGCACGATGATGCCACGCATTTTTATTTTATTTTAACATTGGTTTTTTCGCGGATTGTTTTTTTTTTATGGTGTTTTTTTTTGTTGGTAAATACACCATATAGTTTTCAAACTCTTTAATAACCCAAATAACAGATGTACGTTTATGTGGAATGGTTAATATATTGACATACAATTTGTAGGAAGTTTAAATGAATACGATATACAAACGAAAATTCGACAGTAACTCTGCCTACGGAAACAAGTTGTTTTCTTAAAAACCTTGAAAACTTTAAGGATCCGCATTTCCAGACTGTTAAGATATTTCGAACACAACAAGTGATTGGAGTGTTTAGGTCTCATCCTGTTTGGCAAACGCCGTCAAGGATTGGTTAACACTTTACTAGCCAAACTATGGTCTACACTAAAACTGTTGTCTGCAAACGTTTTCAACGTAAGATATAAAACACTTTGGCAGAAGATATATTGATACCAGCTTTGAACAGCGCGGCGTCTGACCAGGATTCAAACTGTTTGCAAAGTCGTATTAAACCCTTTCAACCCTACAGCCCTCTCTAGATATTGCTTATTACATATGCAAACAGTGTAGACCCTAATCAGAGGGCTCCTATAGGAGCCCTCTGATTAGGGTCTGCACTGTTTGATATTTTCATTGGTTTTTGTTGTCATATAAAAATTACAGCAGTAGACTGATTCAAGATACAGTACTGAACCTTATTAAATTAAATTGATAATCGCACGCGAATTGTCATCGAATTGCCATCGAATTGCCATCGCATCGGGCGCTTCAAAAAACAAATTCTACTTTTCAATACTTTTACGCGAATTTTCCGAAGCAGTTGTGACAAAAATGGAATCGAAAAAATTAACGGAGGCATATTTGCGAACATTTGTGAGATACACCATTCAAGAAAACTTATCCGAGGGTATAGTTACTATTTTGAATCGCAAGCGAATTGCAATCGAATTGCAAGCGAATCGCAAAAATTGTTAATTTAATAAGGTTCAGTACTGTACTTGTATTAGAAAAGTGCAAAAGGACTATACATACCCGCAAGTGAAATAAAAACTTTTTAATTATTGATTGCTGCTGACCGTACCAAGGCGGGCTCCTATGTTCACTTTGTTTTATGTTTGTCTTGCGTGTTGTTTTCTATTTAGTGTGTAGATGATGGAATTTGATTGTGCGTGTGTGTGTGTGTGTTTGTTATGGTATGACTGTGTGTGTGTTCTGCTTGTGAGGTGGGTGTATTGTTTGTGTTGCGTTTCCTGCTTGAGTCTTTCGTATTTATTTAGGGTTGAAAGGGATAATGCTGTTTTCAAGTCGCATAATTATATATCTGTGTATACGTCCTGTGCAAGCAATGAAGGGCTGGTCAGAGGGCCCTAAAAAGAAGCCCTCTGATTAGGGTCTGCACTATGTGTCATAGTGCAATACATTGACAAAAAAATCAAAATAGTAAAGAAATGTACTAAACTAAAATTGAAAACTGGTATTATCAATTTGAAGAATTTTGGAAGAAAGGATTAAGGAGCCCTATGATTAGGATCTGCACTGTTTGCCATATTGCAATAGATCTACATTGAAGAAAACAAACACTCTAACATGTAGCAGTAAAAATGTACGAAATTAATTGGAAACTGGTACATGTATTGTTAATTTGAAGCTTCTGAAGAAAATGGATTAATGGGAAAGATAAACATTATTATTAAGCTTATAGTGTTTCATTATTATCTGTATCGAAAACAAAAATTAAGTTCAATTTATAACATTATACAGATGAACCCTTTCATGATCAAAATAAAAGTGAGTTTTTTTTACTCCTTGTCGCCTGTTTCTAAATATTGTTGGTTGCAATATCGTGTCAAAGTTATGATTTAAGGCCGTATGACTGAAGAAATTTCAAAACGAGTGGCAAACAATTTTGATCCTGATCAAACGCCGCGTTACAAATGCGCTTTTTGACGTCATTGAGAGTGACAGAGTTAATGTAACTACAGTGGAGAATGTGTTATTCTTTCCCAATAAACGCGTTTACGCTAAAACTATTATTTGCAGTGCAAACAGTTTGGAGCCAGATCAGACGCCGGGTAACCCGGCGTCTGATCAGGCTCCAAACTGTTTGCTACCAAGATAAACAAGAATTATCAGAATTGTCCAAAAGTTGTTCTTTTCTACGTTTTAGCGCTTTGCGTTTGCGTACGTTTGTGTTTAAACGGGAAAGAATAACAGATTCTCCACTGTAACTATAGACGAATGTGGATTACGACCAGACAATACTACCACTCGACAGATGATCAAACGTGATTCTTGATCAAACACTGATGTCCAACTGCGTTCTGTTTGGAGCCAGTTAAGCTGCCTGCTCATTCGGTTTCTGATCAGGCTAAAAACTGTTTGCCACTCAGACAAACATCGATCGTCTGTCTGTCCATTTCATTGCATTTCGCTGTGTCTACTTTCGTTTAGACGAAAAACAAATATGATTTTGACATATTTTCTATTCGAGCATTTTCCATTTCGTACTAGGATTTAATTCACATTTTCACATAACACAGCTCTAAATAAGATTTTAATAAAAAAAACACTCACACAAAATCGACCACGGCAATATTATTTTCCACATTATTTGTCTGATGTATTTCCCTTCTACTCTGAACAAAGTGTTTCTCCTAAAATCAAAATCTACGTCATAATTCTACTTTCCTTACATCCCCTACATATGGTCACTAACGCGTGTGAAGTGACAGAGGTTAAAGCTAAAAATAGCCCAGCATGTAACCCTTGGCATGCTAAACTCGAATAAGTTTACGATTGAAAACAGTTTGGATCCTGATCAGACGCCGCGATATTCGAGTTCCGATCGTTATACAAACTATCTGATATCATATTTAAGTATCCGCTCATTACAAAATGCATAACACTGGTTGTAAGTTAACGTAAAAAGGTAGTCTTTAATCTGAAGCACATTGAGACAAAAAAGGGATAACTATTTCGTCTCAACTTTTTGGTATTCGTTATTATTGTATACGGCAATATTGACTTGCGAATTCGTATTTAAAGACATTCTACCAAAATATATCGAAGCAATTGTCAAACAGTTTAAGCTCCATATCAAACACCGATTCTCTCGGCGTTTAATCTTGATCATAACTGTTTGCAATGTAAGTCCACTCAAGTTTTGTTGATAAAAGGGTTTAGCTCACACTGATGGAATTCCTTAAACACCTGATAAGCGAAACTAACGTTCAACTTGAGGCGTCGTCTGCTATTTATATCGATGTCTACTCGAACTCTTGAAGTTTAAAGTGCAAACAATCTGAGATAAATATCTAATAATTCAATTGCCTAGACCTTTAGTATGCTAGTATGTACATACAGTGGAGAATCTGTTATTCTTTCCCGTTGAAACGCAAACGTACGCAAACGCAAAGCGCTTAAACGTAGAAAAGAACAACCTTTGGATAATTCTGATATTTCATGTTTATCTTGGTGGCAAACAGTTTTTAGCGTAAAGCGTTTATCGGGAAAGAATAACAGATTCTCCACTGTATATCCTCCCCCATAGTTATAAATTGTTCATAAATCATTATTTTAGTTTGAACGAGTTAATTGTTTACCAGAACCAATAGCGACAACAACAATAAAGTAGTCATCAATGTTTATCTTAAACGCGCATGAAACGCAAACGCAAACGCACTTTTAAGAATAAAGAAGAAAAACGCATTTTAAAAAATATCTTACGATTCCTCTTTTTATCTGATTGGCCAACAGTTTGTACAGTGGAGAATCTGTTATTCTTTCCCAATAAACGCGTTTACGCTAAAACTATTATTTGCAGTGCAAACAGTTTGGAGCCAGATCAGACGCCGGGTAACCCGGCGTCTGATCAGGCTCCAAACTGTTTGCCACCAAGATAAACAAGAATTATCAGAATTGTCAAAAAATTGTTCTTTTCTACGTTTTAGTGCTTTGCGTTTGCGTACGTTTGCGTTTAAACGGGAAAGAATAACAGATTCTCCACTGCCTACTCGGCATTTGTTCAGACTTCAAACTGTTTGCAATGGAAATGTACACTGGCGAAGACGTTATTCCATTTCCCGTTTTATCGCAAACGAAACGCCAACGCATTGCATTAAAATATTGAAAAGGACAATTGTTCAGCAATTCTGACATTTTTTTATGTTGATCTGAGTGTCACAGAGTTTGGAGCATGATCAGACGCCGGGTTACCCGGCGTCACACGTCACACGAAGCTCCGAACTGTTTGCAATGAAAATAACAGTTTAAGCGTAAACTCGTTTATTGGGAAAGAATAACTTATTATCCACTGTATACAGTACTGAACCTTATTAAATTAACAAGTTTTGCGATTCGCTTGCAATTCGATGGCAATTCGTTTGCAATTCGATGGCAATTCGCTTGTGAATATTTTCCAACGCAATTAACGCGTTAAGTTTGCCTGAATTGTGTATCTCACCAATATTCGCAAATATGCCTTCGTTAATGTTTTTCTATTCCATTTTTTATCACAACCGCTTCGAAAAAATCGCGTGAAACGACTCAAGCACACGATTTGCTTTTTGAAGCGCCCGATTCGATGGCGATTCGATGGCAATTCGATGGCAATTCGCTTGCGATTATCAATTTAATTTAATAAGGTTCAGTACTGTATATAGTAAAAAAGACGTTGTCCTTTCCCGTTTAAGCGTGAGAGCGTTAATTAGGAACGGATAACGTTCTTTCCACTGTAAACTCAATCGTTTACCTTTATAATGAAACCCTGATTAGACTGAAATAAAGATATAATAATATAATACTACAGTGTAGAAAACGTTATTCTTTCCCGTTTAAACGCAAACGTACGCAAACGCAAAGCACTAAACAATAGGGACTATTTTAGTGAAATGCCTGGCTTAATCGAGGGAGTTACTCCCCTTGAAAAATAAGCCGATAACGACTTTCCAGCAAGAAGCCATCAATTTAGGTTACATAGAATATATAACGAATTTTTTTTGTAACTGCAATAAAACCATTATTGTTCAAATCACAATATCCGCCCCGTTATGAGTTGAATGGTCTAAATCTACACTTTATGATGGTATATTTTGTTTTAAGATAATATTTCATCTTCAACAGTATTTTTTTGATTATTTAAACAGTAAAGTGCTGCCTATATATTCTTATACGAATATGCAAAAAAGTGGGAGTGGTGTACCTTTCTTGGATCTTAAAAGCAATTTATTTATCAAAATCAAATATCCGCCCCGTTATGGGTAAATTGAGAAAACATTGCTCTTTCTAATGATATAAATTTCAGAAAAATAGATTAGTGTCTTGTACAGTATTTTTTAAGTTGAATTACACTATATTTCATGATTTCAAGCTGTTACACTCGTTAATCCTACGGAAATTACCGACCATAGCATTATCATCGGGTGACCCCCTGGCGCGTTTAATTGCGCGGTATCATAAAACTGCCATGGGGAAGGATATATTATCTGTCATGTATTGAAATAAAGGGAGAAAACCACAATGCGTATTTCGGCTTCTTTACTAGGTCTTTAAGGGACGCAATCCAGTGATTTTGCTAAAAATAGTCCCTAATGAACGTACAAAAAAACAACTTTTGGACAATTCTGATAGTTCATGTTTTTCTTGGATGCAAACAGTTTGGAGCCTGATCAGACGCCGGGTTACCCGGCGTCTGATCTGGCTCCAAACGGTTTGTAATAGAAATAATAATTTTAGCGTAAACGCGTTTATTGGGAAAGTAAAACAGATTCTCCACTGTAACACACTACAGTTGAGAAGACGCTATCTTCTTCCAATAAATGTGTTTACAATAAAAAGTTTGTTTCAATTGCAAACAGTTTAAGGCCAGACTTCAAACTGTTTGCCACTCAGATTAAAAGAAATGGTAAGAACTGCCAAAAGCATTGCGTTTGCGTTTCGTTTTCGTGTAAACGGGAAAGAGTAACGTCTTCTCAACTGTAAGGATGTGTCCACCCTCATAGTCATAAATTCTTCATTAGTCATGTGAGCTACTACGAATTAGCTGCGAGGCCATTTTCGGGCGTTTATCGAGGCCATAACATAATTGGCAGTAAAGTTGGTCAAGTTTCGTTTTTTGCTTCAAAACAGGAGTTTTCTGGTTTTTTTTTTCTAGAAATCGGAGTATGTACAGTGGATAATCTGTTATTCTTCCCGTTTAAACGCAAACGTACGCAAACGCAAAGTACTTAAACGTAGAAAAGTACAACTTTTGGACAATTCTGATAATTCAAGTTTATCTTGGTGGCAAACAGTTTGGAGCCTGATCAGACGCCGGGTTACCCGGCTTCTGATCTGGCTCCAAACTGTTTGCACTGCAAATAATAGTTTTAGCGTAAACGCGTTTATTGGGAAAGAATAACAGATTCTCCACTGTATGTCCAGTCGATGAATTAGTTATCACCATATGCTGCATTATTGCGATCTGCCGCGTTTCATTCTGCGTAAACGTTACACGATCACTTTCCAACCGAAAGGGAGTCAAAACACTAACATTTATGTGCATATAAGTGCAATTCACGAATTTATCATGTATCTAACGCAGAATCTAGATGCACACGAACACCATTTGGCTGTTTGGTACACTTTTTGTGCATCGGAACACGCAACGTTGTATTCTATGTGCCAATTCGTCTTAGAGGATGTGAGGCGCCTGATAAGAGCCGAGCAACCTATTAGTAGGAGGTTTTCTGTTAAATATATTTAGGGATGATATTTTCAAAAATTGCCATATTTCACCGAAACCATGACCTGTCATGATCCAAGGTATAGTACATGTACGGATTTATATAATCTTAATTCAAATTTTAAATGCAATGAAACGGATATAAAGAGGTCTGGCTGTTCAGTTTTAGCGTTAACGTGTTTATTGGAAAAGAATAACGTCTTCTCCGTTGTAACAGTTTTAGCGTTAACGTGTTTATTGGTAAATAATAACGTCTTCTCCGTCGTTGCAGTTTTAGCGTTAACGCGTTTATTGGTAAAGAATAATGTATTCTCCGTTGTAACAGTTTTAGCGTTAACGCGTTAATTGGTAAGAATAATGTAATCTCTATTGTTGCAATTGTAGAGTAAATGCGTTTATTGAAATAGAATAACGTTCCCTCCATTGTTGCAGTTTTAGCGTTAACGCGCTTATTGGAATAGAATAACGTCTTCTTCATTGTTGCAGTTTTAGCGTTAACGCGTTTATTGGAATAGAATAACGTCTTCTGCACTGAAACAGTTTAAGCATGATGTATGTTTATTGGAAATGAATTACATTTTCTCCACTGTTACTGTTTTAGCGGTAACGCGTTTATTGATCAAGAATGTCGTCGTTTCCATGGTATCAGTTTTGGCGTTAACGCGTTTATTGGTAAAGAATAACGTCTTCTCCATAACAACAGTTTAAGCGTCATCGTGTTTATGGGTAAAGAATAAAGTATTTTCTATTGTAACAATTTTAGTCTTCTCAACTGAAACAGTTTAAACAATTTCTTGTTTATTGGAAAATAATGACTTCTGTTCTACTGTAATAGTTTAAGCGTTTACGCGTTTATTGGTAAAGAATAAATATCGTTCTCTCCACTGTTATAGCCCTATCATTTTCGTTTTTAAATAGTCAAACCTCAATAACTCGAACTAACTTTAAGTCGAATGTTCTGGTAAAATTAAATATTGATAACTCGTTCTGATTTAAATAAAACAAATCAATATAGTATAGTCTATTCATAATGAGCATTGTGCTACATAATATGCGTTTATTTTATAAATTGTTATGATGGCTGTTAGCTATCAACTCCTCAGGCGTAAGAAAGAATAAAAAGTCAGGTCCCAAACTGTTTGCAACCTAGATTTACTTAAATAGCCAGCATTGTCGAAATGTTGTCCTTTTCTACGTTGTATTGGATGCGTCTGCGATTTGTTTGTGTTTAAACGGGACACAATGACGTCTTCACCAATGTACAGTGGAGAATCTGTTATTCTTACGTCATTGGTGACGTCATACAGTGGAGAATCTGTTATTCTTTCCCGTTTAAACGCAAAACGTACGCAAACGCAAAGCGCTAAAACGTAGAAAAGAACAACTTTTGGACAATTCTGATATTTCATGTTTATCTTGGTGGCAAACAGTTTGGAGCCTGATCAGACGCCGGGTTACCCGGCGTCTGATCTGGCTCCAAACTGTTTGCACTGCAAATAATAGTTTTAGCGTAAACGCGTTTATTGGGAAAGAATTACACATTCTCCACTGTATATGTAGGGTTCACGTTTATAGGGGAAAATAACGTTTTATCCACTGTAACAACACTTTCATTAAAACAGTTTGGAGCCAAACCAAACGATGAGTAACCCGACGCTGGATCAGGCTTAAAAACGGTTGACATTTGGTGGTTGAAATTGTTAAAAAGAAACTAAATATTTTCATAAAGCTTCCGTTTCGGAATATTACTACATTGCATTTGCGTTTTATTTCGTTTAAATTGGATATACTAATGTCTTCTGTATTGTATATAAGTTGAATATGACTTATAAGCCCCGCTAATCTCTGTTTCTATAAACGGGTATAGGGGCTCTATATATCAGTTGGTTGTGCGTAGGGTGATAGATCTACAGATCAAACTGACAATCAAACCAGTGCGTCATACTCCAAAAGTGACCTACTCGATATTGATCAAACCAATTTGTACGTCATACGTTCAATAAGAGCTTCTCAAATTCTTCTTCCATCCTCGATGCTTAACTCTGTCGCTGCCAAATCAATGGTGAGAATTTAACCTCGTCACCGTTTTCTTGTCATCTGCTTTAATTTTGTTGTTTGCAAGATTGTTTCAAAGTATGATACAATGTACAGTAGTACATGTATGACTTAAAACATCGATACGAGTGTCAAACAGTTTGGATTTTGATCAGCATCCAAACTGTTTGCAAACACGTTTTTTGGCGTCATTAAATGTAGGTTGACAACCTACTTTACTCCCAAATATCGCAAATCATAGAAATTGAAATTGTCTCTTATTCATTTACATGTCATTTCAAATATGCAAGACAGTTTTGGCAATAAGCGTCATACACTGAATACAGTGGACAACTCGAATTTCTTTCCCAATGAAACGAAACGCAAAGGGAATGCAATTATTATCACTATTATTATTATTATTATTATATTAGATTTATATAAAAGCTTGTATCTATATGTTTCTCTATAACAAATGTTAAAGATGATTTTTAAAGGCATAACCATATTTAAATTTAAATTATACAGTTTTAAAAAAGACGACAATGTCGCTGTATGAAAGCATAAAGTTATACATATACACGCAGTTTGCTGAACAAATATCGGTCGTCGGTAGGTGGGAGCCTTCTCTGGTTCGCACCTTACGAATACCGATGTCTGGAAGAGTTTATTGCCGGGCGCAGTCCCCTCCCCCTCCCCCTCCGCCAACCATATTAGATATTAGTTACAAAAACCACATGACAGTAATTACTTATATTCTTTTGATGTACCTCATATATTCTATGTTAAGTAGAATTTGAGAAACAAAAGTTCTGTTCTGTTCTGTCCTGTTCTGATAAATATTACAATGTTTAGTCATTTAAAATTGTTTGCCAATCAGATAACGATAAATCGTCAGAATTTGCAAAACGACGACAGTTTCTTCATCGTATTAGTAATCATAATAATAATAATGATGATAATAAAATTAACAATAGTACAATTACTACTACTACTACTACTACTACTACTACTAATAATAATAATAATAATAAAAGTAGTAAAAGTAATAATAATATAATAATAATAATTACATTGCGCTTGCCAGTTGTCTCTTTTAACCCATTACTCTATACATGTATATACGTCTTTTACGCCTTAAATTTAATATTCCACTGAAAAAGAGTTCCACTGTAAACGTTCATGACTATTCACAAATTCATGATTGTGTCTATATCCTAGCAGACAGTAGCTTAAAGCAGCCTGAAAGTAAAGTACAATAAGTCATTAAATGCGCAGTCTGTTTTTGTTCAACCTGCTTACAGTGGAGAATCTGTTATTCTTTCCCGTTTAAACGCAAACGTACGCAAACGCGAAGCACTAAAACGTAGAAAAGAACAACTTTTGGACAATTCTGATAATTCTTATTTATCTTGGTGGCAAACAGTTCGGAGCCTGATCAGACGCCGGTTTACCCGGCATCTGATCTGGCTCCAAATTGTTTGCACTGCAAATAATAGTTTTTAGCGTAAACGCGTTTATTGGGAAAGAATAACAGATTCTCCACTGTATGCGTCATTTGCAAACATTGTACCTGAAAGAGAACACATGTCCAATGCAAACAGTGTAAACCCTGATCAGAGGGCTCCGTAAGGAGTCCTCTGATCAGGATCTACACTGTTTGTCAATTTGACATATATTGTAAAATTGAACCCTTCAAAAAATAGACTTGATTAAGTTGAAAACTAGAATTTGCCTTTTTTGGTTTCATGGAGGAAAGGGTAAATTGGTAAAATGTCAGTAGGGTATACTAATGTATATTTACTTATATCACAGTCATATTTTTCATATATGAATGAAGTTATTGAGAGAACTTTGAGTTGTTTCCCTTTCAGTAGCAATGGTTTAGGTTTAGGTTCTCGTTATGGACTACCCACACTGCGTCCGATCTGTTATTGTGTTAACCCTCTCACTCTCATTGACGCTTAAATTTGGACCCTGACCAGACGTCGCGTGACACGGCGTCTGATCAGGATCCCAACTGTTGACACTCGTTTTGAAATTTCTTCAGTCATATTGCCTTTTTTATTTAACTTTGAAACGATATTGCAGACAACAAAACTGAAGCAGACGATAATGAAACGGTGAATGGGTAAACATCTCACGAAAATATTGGAAGTGAAAGGGTTATATCAAACCGAGACATACAGTGGAGAATGTGTTATTCTTTCCCAATAAACGCGTTTACGCTAAAACTATTATTTGCAGTGCAAACTGTTTGCCACCAAGATACATGTAAACAAGAATTATCAAAATTGTCAAAAAGTTGTTCTTTTCTACGTTTTAGTGTTTTGCGTTTGCGTACGTTTGCGTTTAAACGGGAAAGAAGAACAGATTCTCCACTGTATCAATATTGGCGTAAAAATATCAGTGTAAACCGTCTTATATGTTACGATAGACTAATGTCATCTCCACTGTCAAAAGATTCATTAACTAGAGGAAATATGTTATTCTTTCCAAATAAAGAATCTTACCCAACAATTTTTTTTTTTTAAAACAGTTTGGAGCCGGATCAGACGCCGGGTTCAGACGCCAAACTGTTTGCTATAATCAGGTCAAACGTTTAAGTTAGACATTTCAAAATGTTGTATTTTTTACATTTTAGTACATTGCGTTTGCGTTTCACTTGCGTTTAAACGGGAATAAAAAGCGTTTTCTTCTCTTTATACATTTAGAGCCAGTAGATCTACGTTTCAAAAAGCAAAATCATGTAGCAAAAGCTAAAGTAATGATTGTTCCGTCTAAACAAAATACTAACCGCATTCTACATATTCGCCTTCGTTAGAACTGAACAATAAAAAACATACATCTGCTCTGATGAAAAATTGTTTAGAAATATAGGCCAGTTTTTCCCCTGGCAGGGCAGAACTAATCTTTGGCAAAGATAGGCTAATTTGCATTTGATGTTAGGGGTAATGGGTATAGTTCCGTATTAAATAGTTATTTCCCGATACTATCAACATGAAAAGGCACATGGGAGTGCATCCATATACATATACACGTGGAAAAGTATGTACAGTGCTCCCTCTCTATTACATGTACAATACCCAATAGGAGACAATTATTGCGTTTGTTGCTCGGAGGGAGTTGTTATAGCGAGGGAAAATTAAGACTTAGCTTACATATTTGCAAACAGCTTGAATCCAGATCAGTAAACTGGCTCATGTTTTGGTAGTTAAAATGACCAACAAGGGAACCTTATAACCCACAAGAGCTACTTAGTGTTGAAAAAGTAAAAACTGATGTATGGATTGAGCAGATTTAACATAGTTAGGAAGGTTGTTCAAAATTAAGATTCAGTGTAAGGAGAAGATTTTCTAAATACAGTGTTCCCTTTCTACAACGACACCCAGTGGGATACACAGATTGTGTGTGTTGTTCGAAAGGGTCATTATAGGGAGGGGAATTAAAAGTGTGCTTACATTTGCCATCAGTTAAATCCAGATCAGACGAGAGTAACACGGCGTCTGATCTGGATTCAAGCTTCAAGTCTAACAAAAACCAACAAACGACGATTTATGCAGACGATATTGCAGCAGTGAAAGCGTTAGATATACAGTGGAGAATCTGTTATTCTTTCCCGTTTAAACGCAAACGTACGCAAACGCAAAGCGCTAAAACGTAGAAAAGAACAACTTTTGGACAATTCTGATAATTCTTGTTTATCTTGGTGGCAAACAGTTTGGAGCCTGATCAGACGCCGGATTACCCGGCGTCTGATCTGGCTCCAAACTGTTTGCACTGCAAATAATAGTTTTAGCGTAAACGCGATTATTGGGAAAGAATAACAGATTCTCCACTGTAAGTGTCTTGTTTGGGAATAGCGGCAAGCATTGTTGTAAGAGAGGAAAAGTTGTTCGGATGGCTGTTATAGGCAGGGATTACTGTAATTCTTTAGTTGTTTGGGTTACTTTAATATCGATTAATAACAAACGTTTTATTGCTCAAACTCAACAATGCTGTTGGCATATGACGTCAGCCCTTCATGACGTCAGCTTTACAAATGCAATATGTGCAGTCAACCGAATCTACCAAATATCCACCCGGGCAGGTCTTGTCACACAACTGAGCGGCGATATTGCAGTAGTCAGTGGAAACAGTCGTCGATAGTGGCACATTGGTTGTCAGGACAACAACTGAGGGTGAGGTCATCTGTATTGCTGTAGACGATGTGTTTAATGATGATCGAAGAGTTGACGTTGTGACCAATTGCGGAGAAGCTGTGAGAAGAATGTATATGTACATGTACATGTATTTTGTAAAATGATTTCATTAAAATGGTTTGAATACATGATTATGACAATATTCTTTGCAACTTTGAAGTCTTAAACAAGCGATTTTGTGCATATCATCTTATTCATAAAAGTGGTTCTTGAGTGGGTTATATGTTCAAAGTCTGGTTGGTGCTTCACTTCTTTAAAACTATCTTTAAGACATAGAACTTTTAGATTTGTCAATATAAATAAAATCTATATTTTCTAACCTTTTCATTTCACTTACCTGTAGTGGTGTGATTATTACAATCACAGTAATAACACGGAAGGCCAATATGGAACTCAACAGATTTGCATTTACATTCAGAAGCGGATCGAAGGCACTGCGCATGTGCGAACTGCTGTTGCATCTGTGGATTTCCGGCGGGGTTGTGTCCAAAATTACTCCCTCCCATATTTGCTGAAACGACCAGAGAACAGGCTCCTAGATTGTAAAGCATTTGAATTTAGTCGGAAGTCGTTCTCAAGCATTTGATTGGTCAGATTTGAGCCCTGGCTCAAATCTGACCAATAAGATGATTGAAAACGTTCTTAGAACAGCTCCAAAACTTTTTAACCTTCGACCCAGACATGAGCAGATGGCAAAGGATGTTCCATTCTTATCAACCTTCGAACTGTTTGCAATTGATATAAGGGTGTTCAAGCATGATAAAATATTGTAATTTTCTTTATTTTATTGCAATGCGTTTACGATTCGTTTGCGTTTAAACAGGAAAGAATAAGACCTTGTGCACTGTACAAATGTACAGTGGAGAATCTGTTATTCTTCCCCAATAAACGCGTTTACGCTAAAACTATTATTTGCAGTGCAAACAGTTTGGAGCCAGATCAGACGCCGGGTAACCCGGCGTCTGATCAGGCTCCAAACTGTTTGCCACCAAGATAAACAAGAATTATCAGAATTGTCCAAAAATTGTTCTTTTCTACGTTTTAGTATGTTGCGTTTGTGTACGTTTGCGTTTAAACGGGAAAGAATAACAAATTCTCCACTGTATGACGTCACTAATGACGTCAGAATAACAGATTCTCCACTGTATGAGTTAAGCTAAATGCGTCAATAACTGGTTTGGTTTTTTAAAAAAACAAATCCAGAAGGTTCTACATGTCTTGTGTTTCGTCTGTCTCCACTTTCTGTATTATCACATTCAACCCTAGCGACGAGTTTACTCGTCATTGACCAATTGTTTACCGGTAAGGAGTACTTGTCCTATGCAAACAGTGTAGACCCTGGTCAGGGTAATCTGATCAGGGTCTGCACTGTTTGTCATTTTGTAAATATTGTTTAAATCTACCCTAAAAAGTGCAAAGTGTACTAGATTTATTTAACATTTGAGCTGTCCATAAAAATGTTCAGTGGTGAATGAGTTAGTTAAAACAGGTCACAAAAGTCTTCAAAAAGTTGTTATTTTCTGAATTTCGTATTACTGCTATTGCGTTTAGTCTAGTTTATATAAGTTAAGTTTAAACGGGAAAGATTAACGTTTTCCCCTCCCACTGTATCACTAGTTTACAGATGCAATATCTCCCTCCCTGCAACAGCCCTATGAACCTCGACTCCCTCCTTACACCAACGCTTGCCGCACTTCCCCTTAACTACGCTTTCACCGCTGCAATATTTACTTAAAATTATCGGTTGGTGTTTTTGTCAAAGGTACGTGTTAGATACAGTGGAGAAAACGTTATGTTTCCCGTTATACGCAAACGAAACGCAAACGCATTGCAAAATATGAAGAAAATGACAAATCTTTGACAATTCTGAATGTTGATTTGAACCCGGACGGCAATAGTTTTGAGCCTGATCTGGCCCCCGACGGGTTGCATTGTAAATAATAGACTATTGGGAAAGAATAACGTTTTCTCCACTGTATATTGACAGAAGAAACCAGTGAGAGTTCGAACCCAGATCAGACGCCGCGTTACGCAGTGTCTGATCTGAGTTCAAATTGTTTATAAGGTAAGCACTTTAAGTGTATTAATTTTCCTTTCTTATAACCGCTCCCTCCAAACAACGAACACAATACTTGTCTCCCACTAGGTGTTGTTGTAGAGGGGAAGCACTGTACACTGCTGGAGTTAAACGCAGCATTTAATAGTTTATAAAGTTTAAAAGTAGTTTATCATTTAAACTATTATTATTCCCCTGTTAAAAAAACATTTTTATAAAAATTATTATCTGTAAATAAGTTGTCTTCTTCAAAACATCTGCATCTTAATTATATCAAGCAATTTGAAACCGTTCACTATTGCTTCGATACAATCAAAGTGTCAAACAGTTTGGATCCAGATGAGATGCCGAGTAACTCGGCATCTCTTCCGGATCCAAACTGTTTGCAAAAGCGGACAGTATACGCTATTATCAGGCTAAGGGCTAAGGATGAATGATACAACTTATCAAAATGGGTTAATAGATGTGAAAATCTTCAAAGCTGCAGTGGCATACTTTGTTATACAGTGGTGGTATGTTATTTTCCAATAAACGCGTTTATGCTAAAACGTTTATGTCCATTGGAAACAGTTTGGAACCAGATCAGACGACGGGTAGCCATGCGTTTGATATTACTTCAAACTATTTGCCACTCAGATGAAAACTGATAAGTGAGAATTTTCAAATAGCTGACATTTTTCTTCATTTTATTGCATTGCGTTTGCGTTATATACGTTTCTACGTATAAATTGGCGTCTTATCAACTGTTATACAGTGGAGAATCTGTTATTCTTTCCCGTTTAAACGCAAACGAACGCAAACGCAAAACACTAAAACGTAGAAATTGTCAATTTTTAGATATTTTTTTACAAATAATTTTTATCTGAGTAGCAAACAGTTTGGAGCCTGATCAGACGCCGGGTAACCCGGCGTCTGATCTGGCTCCAAACTGTTGCAATGGAAATAATAGTTTAAGCGTAAACGCGTTTATTGGGAAAGAATAACACATTCTCCACTGTAGAAACATATTACATATTTGTATCTAAATAATGATAATAGTCATCTTATCAAGGATAGTTACTGTAAATACACTGAATAATGGATTGCAATATACTTATATAACCACATTAAATGTTGATAATGTTTGTAATATGATCACAATTCTAAATGTATATTTAAGCTTGTCTATCCTTAAGGAGACAGAAAACAGAATTGCGGATTAAGTTTGCATACACAGGGAAAATACTCAAATAGAAGCAAAAGTATGGCATTATCAAGCAAATTGCATTATATATATATTTACATGCATTTATATACGATAGACAAACATCCTTAAAAATCCACGAATATTCGGGTTTTAGCTATTTTCCATCGCCATATCTACATGTTTATTGTTTATTGAATTTGAAGAATTTTCAAAAGTAAATATGTTGAGATCATTGTCTTTGACAAGTTTAACTGCTGCCTCCCCACTCTTAATACCAAGGATAAAACATTGTGAACAGGCCCCATATCAGATATTGGTTGAGTTTTAACCAATGAAACTTCAAAAATACAACTGCATTTTAAAAATTAGAAATTGCCCGTTAGTCCAGCAGATATGTGAAAGAATCGTGCATTTTATGATAAAAGCATGAAACTTAGTACACTGGTACTAGACATTATGAGAAACATTTTAAAGATTAGAGGCATTCTGGATCTGTCATGTGTCGACCATGGCGGCCATTTTAAAAATGGCCGCCAATTAAAACAGTTTTCTGCAGTCTAGTGGCGATATGTCTCAGTTTATCATATTTCAAAGGGCTAAATCACTAAAAGCAGCTGCAAGTATGATGACTTATTACAGAAAAGCCATATAAGAATATTTTGTAATTATATATGGGCTATTAAAGGTATTTAAATCCTCAATACACCTCCCCCCCTCCAAAAAAAATAAATCAAAACACAGAATTTTAAGTAAAGTTGAGAAACCATTATTCTTTCCAATAAAGACGTTTATGCTTAAACATTATGTCCATTGCAAACAGTTTGGATCCAGATCAGAGGGTTACCTGGTGACTGATCAGGCTCTTAACTGTTTGCCGCTCAAATATAAATAAATCGTCAGAACTTTAATGAAGTTGACATTTCTAAATTTCATTGCACTATTGTATTTGTATATAAAATCAAAAGTAAATTAGTTCATCATTGCAAAAGGTTAGCTCCGCCTTCCCGGGTGAAAATAAATCGGTCTATACTAAGAGGAATAAAATCATGTTTCGATCCATGTGCATGCAATTGTCATACGTATAATCATGTTTCGATCAGTCGTTATTATGCAAGATGAAGGTGCATGCAAGTACAGTGGAGAATCTGTTATTGTTTCCCGTTTAAACTCAAACGAAACGCAAACTAGAGTACTAAAACGTAGAAAAGTGCAACTTTTGGACAATTCTGATAATTCATGTTTTTCTTGGAGGCAAACAGTTTGGAGCCTGATCAGACGCCGGGTTACCCGGCGTCTGATCTGGCTCCAAACGGTTTGTAATAGTCAAGTCAAAAAGTCAAAAACTTTTATTCACGTACTTAGGCCACCGGCCCATCATACACACAAGATACATTTTCAAAATACATAGTAATGAGTGACATCAATATCATAGATATTCGCAGTTAATAGAATAACTGCACATAAATAGAAATAATCGTTTTAGCGTAAACGCGTTTATTGGGAAAGAATAACAGATTCTCCACTGTACGTACGGAATATTGCCATTGGTCCAGAATGTTGACCTTGATGACTAGTTGTGGTGCATGCGCAGTAGAAACATCCAGCTGGACCCGTCATGTATCCATTACTACAAGTTAGAGTGCATCGAGACTGACTTGGGTTACATGGAAAGCCTCCATTTCCTGCAGCACAAAGAATAATAGTGAAATGTCAGTGTGACACATATATTTAAAACAACTGAAATACCGATAGTACAATGGAAAATACGGTATTATTTATGCTTTTTGGTGGATTACCGGAAAATAGCAGTGGATTATCACTTGGTAATCCACTGCAGTGGATTATCACCAATCGCCGTTTTCCCCGTAGGGCTCCCCAAAAATCGTAGTCAATCGTGTCTTATCGTTAAATTCCGGCAGTCCGATTTGTCGCGAACCACTTAACGGAAGAACACGAATCCAAAATCGGGAGCAACGACGTAATTCGGATGACGTCAAATCAATAAATAAGTGACGTCATCGTACGGGAAACTGTTTCGTTAATGTGTTCGATGTAAACTTGGGGCTCAACACGGGGTAAATCATGTACTTTCGCTTTCACAATTGTCGAACAATTTCGTTTAAAAAGTGGCTTAAAAGCGTAAATAAATAGAATAATTGTATTTTTTCAGTATAAGATCGAATTTAATCCATCTCAATGGATTAAATTTCTATCTTATACTGAAAAAAACAATTATCCTCTATTTCTTTTCCAATCGCATTTATGTCAAAACTGTTATTCCCATTGCAGACAGTTTGGAGCCAGAGCAGAAGCCGGGTAGCCCAGCGTCTGATCAGGTTCCAACGTGTTTGTCACTAAGATTAACATGAATAGTAAAAATTGTCAAAAAGTCATTTTCTACGTTTCATTGCGATGTGTTTGCGTTTCGTTTGCGTTTAAACGGAAAAGAATAACGCATTCTCCACTGAAAATTCATGTTTTAGTACCATCAATACATTTGACAGCATAAATATGTATAGAAAATCAAGTAGTAATCTCAATTAGAGATACAAGGTACTGGGTACATGTACAGTGGAGAAGATGTACTTTTTCCCCAATAAGCGCGTTTACGCTAAAACGTTTATTTCCATTGCAAACAGTTTGGAGCCAGATCAGACACCGGGTAACCCGGCGTCTGATCAGGCTCAAAACTGTTTACTTCTAAGATTAACATGAATAGTCAGAATTGTCTAATAGTTGTCATTTTATACATTGTATTGCGATGAGGCTATTTTATACATTGTATTGCGATGAGGTCATTTTATACATTGTATTGCGATGAGGTCATTTTATACATTGTATTGCGATGAGGTCATTTTATACATTGTATTGCGATGCGTTTGCGTTTCATTTGCGTTTAAAATGGAACGAATAACGTTTTCCCTACTGAATGTGCATGAACATGATGTATTAAAATTCAGGGGCTTACCTGACTGGAATAAAAACCGACGATCCACTGACACCGCTGTTATAACTGAAACAAATAAATATTATAGTGATGAAGAAGTTATTCCTTCCCGTTCAAATGCAAACGAAACGCAAATGCAGTGCACTAAAATGTAGAAAATGACAACTTTATAACATTTCCCAGGATTTCTTATATGAGTGGCACACAGTTGAGAACCTGATCAAACACCGTATTACCCGGCGTCTGGTCAGGATCTGAACTGTTTGCAATATAAATAATAGTTTTAGCGTAAACGCGTTTATTGGGAAATAACGTCTTCTTCACTCTTATTCTAATCATTTACAATTATCATAAACATACCAATGAATTGCTCTCACCTACATGTAAATATAGCTCTAATCTATAATTTATGTCATTATTTTCAAAAGATATGTTTTTGAAGTCAAAACTGTCTTCAATTGTGCGTTTATTTTGCATTAACATCATGAACGTGTCATAGGGCGGTACTCTGATGCAAAAGTTATATATCATATCATATTTCAAAATAATGCACTTTATAGTGATAAATTGCTTTTTCGACAATGCACAGTGGAGAAGACGTTATTCTTTCCCAATACACTCGTTAACGACAAAACTATTCTTTTAAATGCAAATAGTTTGGAGCCCGATCAGGCGCCGCACTGATTGCCACTCAGATTATTATGAATAGTCAGAATTGTCCAAAAGTTGTCTTTTTTACGTTTTATTGCGATGCGTTTGCGTTTCGTTTGCGTTTAAAAGGGAAAGAATATCGTCTTCTCCACTGTTCATTATGAATTAGCCCATAGGCGTGATAAGAATACGCCTGTCATAAAATATGTTTGAAAGCTTTGTTTATTGAATTAAGGATCTGTCGACATAATCAATTATAGTTATTATCGAGCAATACTGACTCTAGCTTATTGCTATTTACTGTGTTAACCCTTTACCTTATAGCCCCTTTCTAACTTTGAAAATAGGTGATCACCTAAAGTATGTTGAAAGTAAAGCAGAATGCGCCTTAAGGCGCATTCTGCTCTACTTCCAGCCTGCTTTAAGCTTCCATCTGCTAGAATATGGAAATTATTTCTTAAAAACATATTCCTGACTAATTAAATTGGAACTATTTTCTTTAGTGGAGGAATAAATTAAATGCGCTAAAAGGCGCTTCTATGAGGGAAAGGGTTAAGTATTTTACATAATCATAATATTTTATTTTTCGGTTGAGCAAAGCGAATCAAAAATGAGGGCTTCTATGTAAAGAAATTCAAACAAATGTCACGTGACTAACTTACACTTACCGTATGCACAACATGCCACCAAGCAAACAACGGCCAAATTATGCATGCTATTATTTTAGACGTACTAAGGATAAATAAAATTCATGAAATACTGATATACCCGCTGATCTCTCACAAAGTAAATTGGTGTGCAAAATCGTCCGAATCGCGATTAGTGACGTCATCAACGTATCTTACGTTATCTGTGTCGTCTGTTCGATAATCTCCGGTCAAACTAGATAGCCAATGGTCAAGCAGACAGCTGCTGGTTGATTAAATTGTCTGCACGCTACGGGCTTTTTTTGTGATAGCTGCTGGAAAATGTTTGTGTAGCTTGGAATTTTCAGGGCTGCCCTTTTCCGGATTTTTCCGAAATCGTCTATTTTTTACATCATTTCTTCTGACCCACGGATTTTTTCAGAAAAAAAAACCGCATAGGATTTATGCTTTTACTTTTAAGATTTGGAATTTTATTCGTATTTTACTAAGAAAACATTGATACAGATGTATGGCTGTCAAACAGTGTATGACAACAGCCGTACGACGACGGACACAGGGTGATCACATTATCTAACCTTTCCACTTCGTGTCATAAAAACCTCAGCGCCAGCGGTACTACAGTGGAGAAAACGTTATTCTTTCCCAATTAACGCGTTTACGCTAAAACTGTTTTTTTTTTCCATTACAAACAGTTTGGAGCCATATCAGACGCCGGGTAACCCGGCGTCTGATCAGGCTCCAAACGGTTTGCCACTCAGATTAAAATGAATACTAAGAATTATTTAAGAGTTGTCATTTTATACATTTTAGTGCTTTGCGTTTGCATTTCGGTTGCGTTTCGTTTGCGTTTCGTTTGCGTTTAAACGGGAAAGAATAACGTTTTCTCCACTGCATTTCCTGCTTTGCCCTTATACATGGTTATATATACCTGGCCTAAACCCACATATAATTGGGTTATTATTATATATGTTCACTTGTTTTAAAAATCCTAATGTTTTGCTGGGGCCAACGATACAACGCAATACCATAATTGCAATAATACACGAAAATAAAACGTTTTGAAAATGGAAACCATGAACTTGTAAAGTCGAAACTTCATACTTCGAACTCGCGTTAGCTCAAACAAATCCATATTTCAAAGTTAAAACGTGGCTAACTTTGAAATACGGATCTGTTCGACATAAGCGAAAGAGACTTTTCGAATTTCAACATTTGAAAATACAGGTAAGATCAATTTAAGCGAGTTCGAAATATCGAGTTCCAAATGTATTTTAATCTGATTTGCAAACAAATTGAATCCTGATCAGACGTTGGGTTACCTGGTTAGGCTCCACATTGTTTGCATAGGGCGGTGTTATTTTAGCATAAACACATGAATTGATCAAGAATTATGTATTCTCTACTACATGCATATTTGTTTTGGCAGAATACTAAGTCTGTCAACTAAGTTATCCGTTTTCTTAGAGTGACGAAGACTCTAATCCTTTCAATAAAGTTTATCCTAGAATTCTTATGTCCATTGCAACCAGGTTGAACGAGTAACTTTTAGTTCTGGAAAACAGCAACATATTTACATAGAAAAAAAACCCTAATGTTTTCCCAATGGTGGTACTACATGTAGATATGGGTATCGTTCTCAAGTATTTGATTGTTCAGGTTTGAGATTTTGCTCAAATCTGACCAATCAAATGCTTGATCATTATCTCAAAGTCGACTCAAACTCTTTATAACCCTGGGACCCGGTTTTCTTTCATATCATAAAAAATGTGACAATATATAAAAACAACTGAAATGGAAAATGTTATTTGATATTGTTTTCAAAGCATGTCTGAACAACAAACGAGATTTTAATTACATGTATTTTTATTTGCATTTTAACCTGCAATAGAATTTTTACACAAACAAAACGTGCAATCGGTTGGATCGACCAGGTATCCGCCATCACCGCATCGCGCATGACATTCAGCGGCGACCTTGGCACAGACTTCCGGTCCAAGTGTCGATTTCATTGGCTGAGCCGTTTTCGTTGATGTCACAATGGTAGGAGCTAGTTGCTTCGGCGTTGTTGATGGAGCTGCTGCTGCTAAAATGGTAAAAAAAAGTGATAGTGACGTTGATCCTTTTTGGTGCTTAAGTCGCATAAAATCAACTTTCTGTTTGACACTAATTATCAATATTTCTTAACTCATGCTACCTTTTACATGTACATTGTATATGACATTGAAGTGATCTTGCAGACGACAAAATTAAATCAAACGACTTTACGGTGGTGAATTGGAAAACCTCGTACGATTAACTTGGGGCCGAAAAGGTTAAAAGAAATGAACCTTTGAGACAAAAAAAAGCAGTCGAACAGTCTTGAGAGTCGGTGTAAGGAGGGAGTCGTTTTAAGGATGGTCGTTGTCGGGAGGGAACACTGTAATCTGACAGGTAAAAAGCTTGTAGCTCCATCGTATACAGTGGAGAATCTGTTATTCTTTCCCGTTTAAACGCTAACGTACGCAAACGCAAAGCACTAAAACGTAGAAAAGAACAACTTTTGGACAATTCTGATAATTCTTGTTTATCTTGGTGGCAAACAGTTTGGAGCCTGATCAGACGCCGGGTTACCCGGCGTCTGATCTGGCTACACACTGTTTGCACTGCAAATAATAGTTTTAGCGTAAACGCGCTTATTGGGAAAGAATAACAGATTCTCCACTGTACCGACGTCTGATCAGGTTCCAAACCGTGTGCAATGGATAATTGTTTCAGCACAAATATTTTTACTTTTAAAATACAGTGATCACTCCATACAACGGCCCTCTGAACAACGTTTCCCTTCTTACAACAACCATTGGCGCTGTTCCTCAAACAAGACAATTAAGTCAAACGCTTTTACTGATATAATATCGTCTGCCTACACTTGTCGTCAGCTACATGTATTTGTTTAATAGTTGAGATTAGACCTTTTGACAGAAGAAACAATAAAACGAGTGGCATACAGTTTGAACACAGATGCCGCGTTACGCGGAGTCTTATATGAGTTCAACTGTTTGTTAAAGTAAGCACATAAAATTAAGGGTATTAAGCTTCCCTTCCTGTAACGACTCCCTCCGAAAAACACACACGATGTTAGTCTCGCGATAGGTGTTGTTTTAGACGTTTTTTATATGATCACCCTGCAATTACAGTGAAAAAGACGTTAATCTGTTTAAAGCAAATCGAAACGTAACCGCATCGCAATAATCTCAATAACAAACATTCTGGAGCCTGATCAGACGCCGTGTTACATGTACCCAATGTCTGATCTTACACCAAATTGTTTGCAATGGGAATACAGTGTTCCCTCCCTACAACGACATCCAATGAGCGACAAAGCTGGTGTATGTTGTTCGGAGGAGGCTGTTATAGGGAGGAAAAACTTAGGCTTGGCTTACATTGCAAACAGCTTGGACCAAGATCAGACACCAGATTCAAGCTGTTTGTCGCTCGACGTTGTATTTATTCTATCAAAATGTTCACTTATATGTAATTTTGAGAAAAACAGCAGACGGCAATTTTAAACAGACGATATTGCAGCTGTAAAATCGTTAGACATTATTCCTGTTTGGGAGCTGCGGTAAGGCTGGTTGTAGCGAGGGAATCGTTGTTTCAATGGCCGTTGTAAGGATAGATTGCGGTAATAGGTTTAGCGTAAGCACGTTTACTGGGAAAGAAACGTCTTATCCAGTTAAATTACCTGTAGTAGAAACTGGTGCGCGGTTATCACAGAAACAGAAGTCACAGCCTCCCGGCCCTTTCACATATCCCCCGGGACATTGCATGTTACAGTAGAGCTGACTGGGTGTGCATGCGTGGTAACCACCGGAACTACCACCGGAACTACCACCGGGGCTGCCACCGGGACTCCCACCGAATGTACCACCGGGACTGCCACCGGGATTACCACCGGGACCACCTCCGAACGGATCTTGCCAAAATAAAATCAAAATTCTTTTTTTATACAGTAGAGACAACGTTATTGTTTCCCAATAAACGCGTTTACGTTAGAACTATTTTTTCTATTGCAAATAATTTGGAGCCAGATCAGACGCCGGGTAACCCGGCGTCTGATCAGGCTCAAAGCTGTTTGCCATGCACCTTATTATAAAAGGTCAGAATTCCCGACAAATGTTATTTTCTACGTTTTATTGCAATGCGTTTGCGTTTCGTTTGCGTTTATACGGGAAAGAATAACGTTTATCCACCGTACAGGGATCCGTTCAAAAAGCATTAGAGTGCATGCGTGGTAACCATAGGAACTACCACCGGCACTACCACCGGGACTCCCACCGGAAGTACCACCGGGACTGCCACCGGGATTACCACCGGGACCACCTCCGAACGGATCTTGCCAAATAAAATCATAATTCTTATTTATACAGAAAACGTTATTCTTTCCCAATAAATACGTTTACGTTAAAACTATGTTTTTCTATTGCAAATAATTTGGAGCCAGATCAGACGCCGAGTAACCCGGCGTCTGACCAGGCTCCAAACTGTTTGCCGCTCACCTTGAAAGAAAAGATCAGAATTCCCGACAAATTGTTATTTTCTACGTTTTATTGCAATGCGTTTGCGTTTCGTTTGTGTTTATACGGGAAAGTATAACGTGTTCTCCACTGTACAGGGATGCGTTCAAAAACGAATTATTCGGCGTAGCTTCAGAGTCCCAGCCGTTTGATAGTTAAACGTAAACAACTTGAATATACATGTACAGTCAAACATAGATAAACTGAATTCTCTTAATTCGAACTTGGTCGTTTTTCATATTTTATTTTCGATACATTGTAAATACAGTGGAGAACACCTTATTATTTCCCGTTTTAAACGCAATCGGAACGTAAACTATCATACTAAAACATACACATGACACCTTTTCGACTATTCTTACTTTTCATGTTTATCTAAGTGGCAAGCAGTTTGGAGCCTGATCTAACGCCGGGTTATCCGGCGTCTGATCAAGCTCCAAACTGTTTGCAATGGAATCAGTAGCTTTAACGTATACGCGTTTAATAAGAAAAATAACGTGTTCTCCAATGTACATAGAGCTCGGTTAAATGTAACATATCCGTATTTCAAAATTAAATCTTGAAAAGGCCGCGTCTTAACTTTGAAATATAGGACGTAAAAGAGTTCAATTTATCGAGACAAGCCTGTGCTTACATTGTTTGTTTAAAAGACGGATTGAAACGAGAGAGAAGAATAGTTAGATTTATTTTACTTCAATTAAACACACTATACTTAAAATGTATATAATTATGTACATGTTAACTAATCTGCTAAATATGATGGCTTTACCAGACAAATTTCCTCTTATTCAACTTAAAAGTAAAGTCTTAATGATTTGACCTGTTTAAACCTAGATAAAATGTGTATAAGTTACAAAAAACCTATGTTTATGTCTATATGGCTATGTCTTAATGCGTAGACAAAACTGCATGACTGATCTACATGTATAAGTTACAAAAAACCTATGTCTATGTCTATATGGCTATGTCTTAATGCGTAGACAAAACTGCATGACTGATCTATTTAGCACTTACTGCTTGGAAATATGAACCTCTTTGGCAACCCAGAGACAGTCGCTAGACAAACTGAAAAGACAAAACATTCCAATTAAACATACAATTATTTGGGCCAAGTTTCACCTTTTTCAAATAGAGGATCTAATTTCCCCCAAATCGGTAATGTTCTTATTTTCACATTTACATTGCATTGCGTAAGAGTTGATGAAAAGAATAATTTCCAAATTCTGTACTTACGGACAAACATTAGGTAATATGACTTCATTGCGTGTTGGTATCCAATACTTGGTTAACCTCGATTGCCAGGTTAGTGGTCACTTTTGACATTCATTTGTAATGGTCATATAAAGAGTCCATGGCCTCTTATCTCCGTCCATCCCGCTGACCGTATCAGGTCATGGCCAGAGTATCCGTAGATTAGCGCCATGTGGTTCTAATTCCTATCTACATTGTATCTTCAGTTTGGAAGGTGGTATTCTTTACCATTTGAGTGAAATGGTGCAATAAAATGCAGTAAAATTTACATGTTTTGAAATATTTTTCGAATTATTTTAATCTGATTGTGAAGCAGTTTGGAGCCTGATCAGACGCCGGGGAACCCTGTGATTGATCTAGTTCCCATCCGCTTGCAACGGTTTTGGCGTAAACGGGTTTATTGAGAAAGACTAACGTCTTCTCCACTGTAGTACCCGTGTACAACCTATACCAAACCAAAATTAATGTTTGCTATACATGTATCACAGTGGTGGACTTTACCCTTTCATTCTCCATGACGTCATAAAGCGATTTTGCAAACAGTTTTAATCCTGATCAGACGTATGCGGCGTCTAGTCAGGATTATACATGTAACTACATTTGCCACTGGTTTTGAAATTACGAAAGCTATATTAGCTTAAATCTAATATATTATCATTTGTCGTAAAGAGAAACCAAATTTGACGTATAAGCCTTGTTTTCTGTAAACGAATAAAGCTAACGGAGTGCCTATATTGACAGTCGACTGCCAATAGCGGGTTTACTTAAGAAATGAATTGATTTTTTCGGCGTTCAAGCGAAATGAACGACAGAAAATTATCGGCAAATACCAGGAATCGCGACGAAAATATCTGTTCATTTCATATATTTACAATGAATTTGCTGTAATTTCTAATATTAGATTAACATTTTGTAAGTATGCATGTATATTTAATCCATATTAGAGGTTAATAACACGAATAATGTATACCCTATCAAGAACAGCCATGACCGAATTACTTGAAGCTGCGTATATTCGAAAGCAAAAACAATAAGTTCCATTGTTTATCTTCTAAGATCAAAAACGTTGACAGTTTGGCGCGAAAATGCCAATTTGACGTCATTTGGAAGTGACATTATTTTTAAAGTAGGATAAATATATTGGGTTTTTTTTGCATAAAGGAATGCAGACAGTTGCTGCTAATAAGTTATGTCAATATTCTTGCAATTTATCTCATTAATAAAGAAGAATTTTAGTCGGGAATCATGGTTTCCACTAATAGGAAGGCATAGATCGGTCAAGAACAAATTTTGAAAAATATCCTTCAAAGGTTTGCTGTCGAAGTTCCAAAAATTAATTCGCGAATGAAAACTGCATATGCCCCCACCTCCTCTTCGAAACTTTTCCACAAGTCCCGCCCTCTCGAGAAATGGTGTGTATGCGAAATGAACAGCATTGTGCCAATGGAATTGAATGGGGCGAATGTAAATATATCAAAAACAACGAACTCGGTTGGGATTTGATTTGATTTTTATTCGAAAGTTTTCTCCTTTTTCTCAAATACGCCATCTGATTATCTGTGTATGTCTCTCTCTCTCTCTCTCTCTCTCTCTCTCTCTCTCTCTCTCCCTCTGTCCCTCTGTCTCTGTGTCTGTTTCTTTGTCTCTGTGTCTCTTTGTGTCTCTCTCTGTCTCTCTCTGTCTCTCTCTGTCTCTCTTTGTCTTTCTCTCTGCCTTTTTCTCTGCCTCTGTCTCTGTCTCTCTCTGTCTCTCTCTTTCTATCTCCCTCTCCCCATCCTTCTCAAACGTATCAAAGTGTCTTACAAACCAATCGAAACAAAGATGCATTTCAACGGTATTGATTATATCATGGCGCAAATGAAACGTAAACACATTGCATTTAAATGAAGAAAATGCCAACAAGTCCGTCTCTTCGTTTAACCTGAATGGCAAACAGCTTTGAGCATGGTTTGGCTCCAAACTGTTGTGGTGAAAAACATAGTTTTTAAACGCTTAAATGGGAAAAGAGTTATGTCTTTTCCACAACAAAACTGTAGATAGACGTAAATGCCACAGTTACTATCCACGGAGTCTATGTCATAATTCATTTTTAAAAGAGATAAACAAATATGAAATGTAAGGTAAGTAAACGTGCATTATACGGCCATTTAAAATGATTTATTAGGCTTGTTTACATATGACGGATTAATAAGATCATCTGTATAATAATAATGGAGAAGACTGTAATTCTTGTCAAATAAACGAGTTAACGCCTAAACCATTATTAAAGAAATACTAAATTCATACCAGTGTTTTATCGTGCAATAAAACACGGGTAGGTGTTGAGATGCGCAGTAATTAAATAACTCGGCTGAAGGCCGAAGGCCGAGTAATTTAATTACCAGCAACTCAACGACTTCTTGTGTTTTATTGCACTATAAAACAATGGTATTAATTTATTATTTCGATTCTAACCACAATGTGCACCGACGCAACGGCGCTACGTATTTTCGAATCCATATGACGTATCGTTGAGGCGTTACAGCGCGCGCGTGTTTTATTGAGAATTTTAAAACAGATACGTTTCGTCCTCGTTATATAGGGGCGTGGGCGAGGTGTGATACAATAATATGTAATATTGATTGTACAGTTTATGTTACCCTTGCTCTAAAGCAATAAACTTCTTTGCGAACAGTTATATAGGTAAATCGGCGTCTAAGCAGATTGTAAAGTATGTAGCGCTAAGATGAAAGTTTATCTTCAGAGTTTTCATTTTGTCATTTTGATTTTACATTTTATTGTATTGTATTGGCGTTTGGTTTCCTTAAAGCGAGAGTTGATACCACTTTCTCCACTGTAACATTTAAAATATGTTCCTATCCTTTTTCTCAAGGGATTGTTGGCTTAACTGTTTGTTTTCTCAAAATTGTTTTGACTAACATAAATCAGAAATGCCACGTTGACAATCCTAACTTTGTGTTAACTTAATATAGGCAAACAAATGTTACAGCTAAAGCTTCAATGCAGGACAAAGGTAAAGCGCAAAGCAGCTCCTTTCTGCCTTATTTATGTCTTACATTAAGCGTTCATATGTCTTTGAACTATTCATAATTTTTAAGGAGTGTCCGCTTACATGTACAGTGGAGAAAACGTTAATATGCAAACGAAACGCAAAAGCAAAGCACAAACGTGCAAATGACAAAGCTTTTGAAAATTTTATCTATTTGAATCTGAGTGGCAATCGGTTAAGAACCTTACCCGGCGTCTAATCTAGCTTCAAATGGTTTGCACTGCAAATAATAGTTTTAGCGTAAACGCGTTTATTGGGAAAGAATAACAGATTCTCCACTGTATACACTGTAACAAGTGGGTTGCCTGTACTGTACTTCGGGGGCGGCCGTTGCACTTGTGAATTGCGTACATTTCCCAACAGATCGACTGTTCTCAAAACAAAGATGTTTATTTGTAAACAATTGTTTTCAAAACTTTTCTGAAGGGTTTGTCAACACATACATGTAACTATGTAACAACATAATGCAGAAGTTTTTATTCTTTCCCAAATAAACGCGTTCCTTACAAAGCAGATATGTTAATTTAAAAAATAAAATGTCAAAACAAATGAAGTCAATAACACGTGATTGTCTACTTAGGACTGGGCTGATATTTTGTGTAGATATGTTGAAACGAACAACAATGACACCTTCTTCATTGCAGAAATGTAATTCAATCACACTATTTCGGACATTGGCCTTTTCAGGAAAACACATTTAAGATACATTTGTTTTTTATTAAACAACAACGGACAATGGACCTTATACTTAGTTATTGTTGAATATTTTTTTGATAAAATATTTGGAACATACGGAAGCCTGATAGTGCCACTTTATGATTTTGTATTATTTTTGTATCTTGAAAAAATGCAAGTTATTATCTTGAAAATAATTCAAGATAGTATCTTGACAATTCAAGATAATATCTTGAATAATCAGGATAGTATGTTGAATTTTCAAGATAGTGTCTTTGAATTTTCAAAATAATCACTTGAATTTTCCACATAATAACTTGAATTTTCAAGAATTTCATCTTGAATTTTCAAGATATTAACTGGAAAATTCAAGATAGTAACTTAAAGTTTCAACATAATGGAGCTAAAATAAATCTGTTGTACGAAAGGTGGATATAGCCACTTTAAGAATTCATAGTAGGCTGAGTCTCGTATATATAACCAAGAAGGAAAGGATTAAAGGCATTTCTTAACGGTCAAGGGGTTACATTTCAGATCAGTGAGAAATAGTTTCATGTATTTCTAGCTCATCTGATCACAGCTCAGGTTAATGTTTTGTCATCCCTTGAATTTCCTTTGTGCAACGTGCATATTTCGTAAATTGTTTAGCCCTCCTGAGCTTACGCTCGCGGCGGTTTGTCTTGATCTACACTGTTTTCAATGCAATAAGGCAGGTTTTGTTTTATGGCACGGCTCAACTATATACAGAATTTTCCACATTGTATTGCGTTGTGTTGCGTTCCCGTTTCGTTATGAATTGAGAAGGATGATGTTTGAAACCCTGAAAAGATAAATAGTAGAGAAAGCGTTATTATTTCCCAATAAACCCGGTCATGCTAAAAACCGTATATCCTTTACAAACAGTTTGGAGCCTGATCAGATGCCGGGTTATCCGGCGTCTGATCTGGCTTCGACTTGTTTGCCACTCGGATTATAACTAATCCTTAACATTTTCCGAGAAATGCAATTTTCTACATTTTACTATAGTGCTTCTTACTGCGTATGAACAAGGTACATTAACATTTGTATTCCTGAAGTGATTTAATACTTAGACGGTTAGATATATTTTTCCTAATAAAAACCAAGATTGTTCGTCAGTTACAAACGTCATAAAGGATAGCGTAAAGTATTACACAATAAGCTGCGGTTTTATTCCAGGAAGGTAGTATACATAGACTTACATGTAACACCTGTAACTCCGCCGGAAATATTAGAGACACCACTCGAGTACTAGTACAGTGGAGAATCTGTTATTCTTTCCCGTTTAAACGCAAACGTACGCAAACGCGAAGCATTAAAACGTAGAAAAGAACAACTTTTGGACAATTCTGATAATTCTTGTTTATCTTGGTGGCAAACAGTTCGGAGCCTGATCAGACGCCGGGTTATCCGGCGTCTGATCTGGCTCCAAACTGTTTGCACTGCAAATAATAGTTTAAGCGTAAACGCGTTTATTGGGAAAGAATAACAGATTCTCCACTGTATCTCGCTACTCACCCTTTCATTCTGAATGCCGCTTAAATGCGCGTTTGCAAACAGTTTGAATCATGATCAGACGCCGCGTAATGCGTTTGACACTCGTTTTGATTTTTTTTCTCAGTCAAACTGCTTTATCTTTTAACTTACAGACGACGATGAAACTGTAACTGGGTAAGAATATCTCGAATGATTTTATCATGAAAGGATTCAATAGTTACATGTACAGTGGAGAAAACATTATTCTTATCCGTAGAAACGCAAACGCAATGTAATAAAATAGAGAATTTGACCCTTTCTTGACAAATCTAAATGTTCATTTTAATCTGAGTGGCAAACAATTGGGAGCCTGATCAGACGCCGGGTTACCCGGCTCCAAACTGTTCGCAAATGGAATAATAGATTTAGCGTAAGCGCATTTATTGGGAAATAATAACGTTTTATCTACTGTATCAAAGTACCGTGTAAAAGAGCAGAGACTATCTCATTTATTACCGACTAACCCCTTATACTCCATAGCGTGTTTCTAGGCTAGAAGACTGGTGACAACTTGGAGCAGATAGAAACTAAGGCATAATGCACCAAATCATGAACGACTGATTGTGCTTTAATCTTAGCCTGCTTTAAGCTACCTTCTGCTAAAATATAGAAACTATCACTAATGGTGTAAATTCATGACAGTATAAAATTGAACCGCTAATTAAGAAATAAATCACTATCATTAAAATGAGTATTTATTGAGTAATATACCAAAATATCGCAATCGTGTGTTTTCGAACTACAGGATAACTAATCTGGCGATGAAATTTTAACTGCTTTTTAGCTCACCTGGCAACCAAAAAAGCGACGCCGGCGCGGCGACATGGTGACAACTCTAGCTCGACCTTTCGAAAAGTGGAGCTAAAGAATAGTACAGATTATAATAAACGCGTAAATTGGGTAGGAATAGCGTATTTACATGTACCTCTGTACATGTTAACATTTAGACCAAATAGAAACATGTTACTAATGTTGCTTTTTAAAAATATATATACAACTTGTATTGATATTGAAGAGATATTATTTCATAGGCCGTAAGCTTCCGCTTGTAGACAACTATTAACAAAATGTAATTCAGTACAGGTTTTTGTGTAAATAAAGAAGAAATAAAGCTGCTCTAGGTTTGTTTTAAAGGGATTATCTAGTAGGCTCTGCCTGGAAGTTATGCATGCCTCGTTATTTCTTTCCATTGAAAGTGTGAGCTTCTTGGTGTTGTCTATGCTGTTCAAATTTTGGGAATTGTCATTAATATGTGTATGATTTTCCGTCTCCACCATCAAAATGGTAAAACGAACTTTATGCCTCACTTTAACATTGCCTGTATGTCATGTGTACTTAAGAAAGATTTTATTTATAATAATACAAAAGCAAAAGTATTTAACGAGAGTAGACCCACTCATTACAGCTCATGTAAGATATAGTCTAATCAAGGCTGCACTGTTTCCATATAAAATATGTTTGTTAACCACATTTAAACCTTACGCTTGCAAAAATTATCTTAATCTTATTACAGTAGAGAATCTGTTATTCTTTCCCGTTTAAACGCAAACGTACGCAAACGCAAAGCACTAAAACGTAGAAAAGAACAACTTTTGGACGATTCTGATAATTCTTGTTTATCTTGGTGGCAAACAGTTTGGAGCCTGATCAGACGCCGGGTTACCCGGCGTCTGATCTGGCTCCAAACTGTTTGCACTGCAAATAAAAGTTTTAGCGTAAACGCGTTTATTGGGAAAGAATAACAGATTCTCCACTGTAGCAGATATACAGCGCTCCCTCTCTACAACGACACCATATGGGAGACAAAAAGTATGTGCGTTGCTCGGCGGAAGTCGTTATAAGGGGGGGGGGGGGGGCGAAATTGAATTTCATTTGCAAAAAAAATTCATTTGCAAACAGCGTCACGCAGCGTCTGATCTGAATTCAAACTGTTTGTCACTCCTCCTTCAGGTTTATTTCTCTGTCCAAATGTCAATTATGTAACTTTGAGAAAATTAGCAAACGACAATTTTTAAGCAGATGACCTTTCGGGCGTGAATAAATTGGACATAATTGTCTTGCTTTTAGGAAGAGCGACAAGCGTTGTTGTAAGGAGGGCATCGTTGTTATAAGGGTCGTTGTAAGGGGTGGGTTACACATGCACTGTAATACTTCATATTCTAGCTATTCATAGTTGTAGTAAGAGGAGTTTTATATATGATTTTTAAGCCGGAGAAGGGTCCACGTAATCTTTTTACGCCAGTCAAAGTATTGTAGATATGCTAGCAAACATGCGTGTGTAATTACAGAGGGTAAGGCGTTTTCCTTTCCCGTTTTTTAAAAGGAACCGAATGCAAACGAAATGCAGCGCAATAGAGAAAATGACAAATTCATTTACAAATCGACTATTTGTTCCTCTGAATGGTTACCATGCGTTTGATCTGGCTCCAAACTGTTTGTACTTGAAAGGATTATCTTAGCACGGAAAGCATATCAAGATGGTCTGTAGAGTGGAGAAAATGTTATTCTTTCCCATTTAAACGCAAACGAAACGCACATTGCTAATCTGTAGGAAATTACCATTTTTTGACATTTCTAATTATTGTTTTTTTAAGCTAAGTGGCAAACAGTTTGGAGCCAGTTCAGACACCGGGTTACCCGGCGTCTGAGCTGGCTCCAAACTATTTGCAATGGAAATAATAGTTTTAGCGTAAACGCGTTTATTGGGAAAGAATAACGTTTTCTCCACTGTATGTACTTATTTGTTTGTCTCGTTGTTATGACATTTAGGGTGTCCAATGATCATTAATAATAATCAGACAAGATAAAACCCCGTTATGATTCACTTACTAAATACCTGTGGGAGGGTAAGCATGTTGTTAAGTAGCCACGGGGTCAGCCCAGGAATCCAGGACGGAAGTTGGGAACTCCTATTCATTGCACGTGTGCCTAAAAATAGATCAAATATTAAACCTCAAATAATACTAACACGATTGGGACTAAACCCAATTTTACAGTAGAGAAAACGTTATTCTTTCCCAATAAACGCGTTTACGCTAAAACTATTATTTCCCCTGCAAACAGTTTGGAGCCAGATCAGACGCCGGGTAACCCGGCGTCTGATCAGGCTCCGAACTGTTTTACACTCAGATAAAAATAGATATTGAAAAATGTAAAAAAGTTGTTATTTTCTACATTTTAGTGTTTTGCGTTTGCGTTTCATTTGCGTTTAAACGGGAAAGAATAACGTTTTTCTCAACTCTACATCATCTCTGGTACAATGGGTGTACAGTGGAGAATCTGTTATTCTTTCCCAATAAACGCGTTTACGCTAAAACTATTATTTGCAGTGCAAACAGTTTGGAGCCAGATCAGACGCCGGGTAATCCGGCGTCTGATCAGGCTCCAAACTGTTTGCCACCAAGATAAACAAGAATTATCAGAATTGTCCAAAAGTTGTTCTTTTCTACGTTTTAGTGCTTTGCGTTTGCGTACGTTTGCGTTTAAACGGGAAAGAATAACAGATTCTCCACTGTATGTTGTTTTATGGCTCACCGAGGAACAACGAGGCCTTGTAAAGTTAAGACATTAAAACTATAAATCTTCAAATATGAAATTTCATCCTATAAAATCTAGAAACGTTTAATGAAACAATGTTTTAGTTGAATATTGTTGGTTTAAGTCCCGAATCAAGTATTTCAGATAATGCCCTATCGCCTTTTATTATTTGAAGAGACTGAAAACCGGACAGTAATTTTACAAAAGTGATAGATAAAATCAAATATGTGGCATTTTTGTGTATATATAGTATGACAACATCTGATCGGTATCAAACTCCACCAAGAACAATTACTGAAACTTAGTTGTTTAGATTTTTCCGTCGCTTTTTCTTAAAAGGAGTATATAATCTATATAGTTTCAAGAGATTGAAATCCAAATGGTGTATATGCGAAAAATAAGAGAAAATAGTCACTGATTTTACTTTTAAAATGTTGAGTGTTTGACTAAGGAAACATTGACAGCAGTGTAAAAAAGTTTGGACCCTGACCAGACGCCGCAATACGCTGCGTCTGATCAGGACCTATACTGTTTGCAAATGTCAGCATTAGCGGCTATGGAAGTAACATGTTGATATTTATTTCTTTAAATTCAGTTTTAACACATTCATTTTCCTAAACTAATACTGACATATTTATATAAGCCCAAGACATCCATTTACAGATACGTTTTAGTAATACAGTACTGAACCTTATTAAATTAACAATTTTTGCGATTCGCTTTCAATTCGATGGCAATTCGCTTGTGATTCAAAATACTAACTTTACCCTCGGGTAAGTTTTCTTAAATGGTGTATTACTCAAATGTTCGCAAAAATGTCTTCGTTAATTTTTTCGATTCCATTTTTGTCACAACCGCCTCGGAAAATTCGCGTAAATATATTCAAACGTAGGATTTGTTTTTTGAAACCCGATTCGATGGCAATTCGATGGCAATTCGCTCGCGATTATCAATTTAATTTAATAAGGTTCAGTACTGTATATACGGTTAGTTGGTCTCTTTTGTTACAGAGGAGAATAAATAATGTTTTCTTTTTCAAATAATAGAAAAGTGTTGTCCGTGTATAGTAAGGCTCCCACCTGTTTGCAAAGGATATGATTAGTTTACAGTGGTGAATGCGTTTTTTCCCAAATAAGCGCGTTTACGCCAACACTATTATTTCCATTGCAAGCAGCTTGACTTACAGTTTAATTAGGCTCAATCCTGTTTGCCACTCAGATAAACATTAGTCACTTGGGTCCAACTATGTATTATCATCAAATGTTTTGATACAGCAATTTATATGGGCATTTTGATAGAATTGTTTTCCTACGAAGACAATTTTGTTTTCAAGGAAAACATTTCCAAGGACATACATGTACACTGAATTCTTAAAAAACAAAGTATTATAAATAATACCCATATAAAATGTCGAAGTAAAATCATTTGAAAATAATACGTAGTTCGTTCGTTTGTTTGTTTGTTTGTTCCTATACTGCTGCACACCACTTTCGGGTATATCGAATACGGGCACTTTTTAGGTTTTTAATTGGCGCCCATGAGTCGATGAATAGCCAGAAATATCCAAATGCTGTCCAATCCTATGTTTGAATGCGATATGTTTGCGCTACGTTTGCGTTTAAACGGGAAAAATAACGTTTTCTCCACTGTACCCTTTAAGTCTGTACTTAAGAAAACATTGATGCATTTATGTTGATCAAGTGATAAATGAGAACAGCCATGCGCACCTCATTTATAGCATCCTGAAAGGAGTGGGGTGTTTAGAATAGCAAGGATTCTGACATCCGGGTTTAGGGGATGGTGACTGCATTTAATACACATTAACGTTGCGTTTACCTCTAGACTTCCAGGACATGAACTGCTTAAAAATGAGAATTTATGCAAGTATGACTAAAAAAATATCGATAAGGCTCGAGTACCTAGCAAATTGAATACAGTGCCCCCTCTCCACAACGGCCCTCCAAACAACGATTCCCTTCTTACAACGACCCTTGTCGCAGTTCCCTAAACAGGACAATTATGTCTAACGCTTGCCCTACTGCAATATGGTCTGCTTAAAGTTGTCGTCTGCACTTTTTCTCAAAGTTTAATATTGGACATTTTGACAGAAAAAAAACTTAATGACGGGTGACAAACAGTTTGAATACAGATCAGACGCCGCGTGATGCCGCCTCTGATCTGGATTCAAGCTGTTTGCAAATGTAAACCAATTTCCCTCTCTATAACGACCACCTCCGAACAACGCACATAATTGTTGTCTCCCATCGGGTTTCGTTGTAAAGAAGGAGCGCTGTATTAGTAAGACGGCGGGTTTGCTGTTTTTCAGTATGTTCTAAAAGGATGGAAAATGCACAACCATTTCTTTGCACTCTTAAATTACAGTATCCAGGAAATGACAAACTCTACATTAAAAAGACATTTAAAGCCACAACAGTTTGTGTGACTTAATGTTATACAGTGGAGAATGTGTTATTCTTTCCCAATAAACGCGTTTACGCTAAAACTATTATTTACAGTGCAATCAGTTTGGAGCCAGATCAGACGCCGGGTAACCCGGCGTCTGATCAGGCTCCAAACTGTTTGCCACCAAGATAAACATGAATTATCAGAATTGTCCAAAAGTTGTACTTTTCTACGTTTTAGTGTTTTGCGTTTGCGTACGTTTGCGTTTAAACGGGAAAGAATAACAGATTTTCCACTGTAACAGATCAAGTCCTGATATCCTGATTCCAAAGGATAGTAACTGCAGTGGGGAAGATGTTATTCTTTCCCGTTTGAACGCACACGAAACGCAAATGCATTGCAATAAAATGTATAAAAGAACTCTGAATGATCATTTAGATTTGCATGGCAAATAGTTTGGAGTCTGAACATACAGTGGAGAAGCTGTTATTCTTTCCCGTTTAAACGCAAACGTACGCAAACGCAAAGCGCTAAAACGTACAAAAGAACAACTTTTGGACAATTCTGATAATTCTTGTTTATATTGGTGGCAAACAGTTTGGAGCCTGATCAGACGCCGGGTTACCCGGCGTCTGATCTGGCTCCAAACTGTTTGCACTGCAAATTATAGTTTTAGCGTAAACGCGTTTATTGGGAAAGAATAACAGATTCTCCACTGTACTACAATCTGTTTTCAATTGCAAAAAATGGATTTCGCGTAAACGCGGTTACATGTATTTGGAATGAATAACGTTTTTTTTCCCATTGTAAATGTACCCTGAATCCTCTTTATTGTCTTATTAAACACAAACATAGTGCAATAATTTGCAGAAAGTGACAACCTTTTTGAAATGTCTGAAGGTTTATTTCTATAAAAATGTCAAACAGGATGGAGATATAACAAACGCTAGGTTAAGAGGCGTCTTATCTGACTCCAAATTGTTTTCAGTGGAAATACAAAATTTAACAGACGCATTTTATTTGGAACAAATAACGCCTTCTGTGTCTTATACTAACTCTTTTAGTCATAAGTACATATAGCCGTCTTCTGATTTCCCTTTACCACATGGCCTGTTTCTAGATTTTAAGACATGCAACTACTTAAAGCAGGTAAAAATGTAAACCAGAATGCGAAGCCTGCCTTAACGCTTTCCTCCCTAAAACTTTAAATGGACGATTCCAGTTTCCATTTTAGTCTAGTCCATTTTTTACTTTTAAGAATTGTTTTTGTCAATGTTTGGCATAATGACAAACATTGAAGACCCTGATCAGAGGGCTCCTTTTGGAGCCCTACGATCTGGGTCTTTACTGTTTGCATATGACAAGTGTACTATTCACATGTACACTGTTTGAAAAGAACACCTATATGCGGGATTAGGGTTCAAAGGGTTAAGCTACCAATTGCTAGAATATGGAAAACATTTCTGATGTTACATGTCCATGACTGTATAATGTGGAACTCATTTCTTCAGTTTAAGTACAAACTGAATGCGCTAAAAGGATTTTGGTATAGTCTTTTTATATTTATTAAACAACACTGTTTAAAGGAACAAAGTCAGAAAAAAGAAGATATGGGTTTTCTGTATGAAACTATCACTTGGCTTAACATATTCACAGCATGGCGTCATCGGGTTTAAACAGTTGCCGTTTTCTTATACTGTTTGCCACTCGTATAAAAATGAATAGTCAGAGTTGTCAAAAAGTTGTCATCCAAAAGGCAAAGGGCACCCGAAAAGCAAAAGGCTCTCTAAATTGGTAAATAGTAGTAACCGTTTACTTTTTAAGCTTTAGTGTTGGTAAATGTTGTTACATAAAAGAGAAAAATATCTGTTGATAAATTTGACTATCTGAAAGTGGAAATACTACCAGAAAGATCTATATGATGTATGAATGATGCCCCAAAACCAATTTGTGTAGCTGTTTAAATCAAGTAAATAAACAATGAAAATGGGAATTTACTTACTTAGTGATACGTGTTCGAGTGTTGATTTCCAGCTCAGGTTCCTCATGATCCTCTATGCTGGACTCTTCTTGTTGTATATTTATTACTTTTGATTTAATTCCTATTCTTATATGGTCTTTATAGTTGTATTTAATTTCTTTACTGTTCCAGTAGTTATCTAGTCTATTTTTGAAAAAGTTTGGTGTTTTTGCATTAACGATCTCTTCTGTTAAGCTATTCAAAATATTTGCTGTTCCTATACTATTTTCTGATGTCTAACCTTGCTCTCAGGGAGTATAACGTTTAGGGAGGTCCCCTTATTAAAGTTCTTAGTGTTTGATCTTCTCTTAGTTTTAGAAAGTTTCCTACATCATTATCATATTTCCCACTTTTCAATTGATATACTTTAATCATGTCTCCACGTGCCCCTCTGTAAGACAAAATGGAAATATTGAGCTTTTTATGACGCTCTTTATATACGCGTTCAGTCAAACCGAGTAAGTATGTAGTTGCTCTTCTTTGAAACACTTCTAGCATGTGTATATGTTTGATTTTGTACGGTGATTTTGCATATTCAAGATGTGTCTTGACTAAAGTTTTTATACAGTGGAGAATCTGTTATTCTTTCCCAATAAACGCGTTTACGCTAAAACTATTATTTGCAGTGCAAACAGTTTGGAGCCAGATCAGACGCCGGGTAACCCGGCGTCTGATCAAGCTCCAAACTGTTTGCCACCAAGATAAACAAGAATTATCAGAATTGTCCAAAAGTTGTTCTTTTCTACGTTTTAGTGCTTTGCGTTTGCGTACGTTTGCGTTTAAACGGGAAAGAATAACAGATTCTCCACTGTAGGAGACGTTTGTAGCTGAATATTTTCTTTACACTTTTGTGTTGTGCAATTTTAACAGCTATTTATCTGTCTATTGTGATAATTTGTGTGGGTAATTTTTAAGTGTTTCTTCGTCTTCTCGGGATTTTTGCGTCGTCTGCAAAAAAGTATAGTGTTTTTTTAACATTGTCAGGAAGATTGTTTATGTATATTATAAACATGTGAGGTCCAATCACAAACCCTTGGGGTGCCTGAGGTAAACTCATGCCAGTTTGATTCTGTTTAATCAATTGTTACTTGTTGTGTCCGCCCAAATAAAAAACTGTCTTGTCTAGTCAACCATATTGTTTCAAATTCCATTCGATTCTAGCTTGGATATGGGTCCTGTCAGGTCAAACACTAGGTCACCATATCAAAACATTGTTAACACTCTAGATGCTACAAATCTCAATATATCTTAATATTACTTAGTCAAACTATTTGCCCAAATAAAATATTGGTCAAGTTAGAAAGTGGATCATGTCCGGTCAAAATCTAGGTCACAAGACAAAATGATATAAAAACCTTGTTAACACTCTATTGGCTACACATGTCATTAAATCTTAATGAAACTTAGTAAAAATGTTTGGCTCAATAAAATCTACATGTATGTCAAGTGCAAATGCGAGTTACGTTTGATAAAAAACTAGGTAACTATGTCATTTCATGGAAAAACCTTGTGAAGAATCTAGAAGCTACAAATATCATTGGATCAATATGAAACTTTGGTCACAATGATTGACTCATCGAACTCTAGATCATTATTGAACGTGGGTCATGTCGGCTTTAAAGCTAGGTCACTAATCTAAGTTTTACATGATTAACTCAGGCGGATATCAACCTACAGACAAACGCCACATAAGTAATTACAGTACTTTGATTGAAGGACAGTGTCTATGGACAATGTTTTGACTATTGTTCTCGATGTAATCGGTGAACGCGTTATTAGTGTTTTCTTCTGACCTGTCAGAGGTATTTTTAGATTGGAAAATTCTAAAATTTTAAAGGGGATGGTCACCGTACTCGATGATTTCCGTACGGTCAGCCGGGGATACGGAAAGCTGTATTTATTGTGTGTAATGTACAGTAGAGGAGACATTATTATTTCCCGAATAAACGCAAACACAATGCACTAAACTGTAGAAAATTAATTTCATCTTTTTAATCTGGGTGGTAAACAAGTTGGAGCTTGATCAGACACCGGGTTACCCGGCGTCTGATCTGGCTCCAACCGGTTTGCAATGGACATAATAGTTTTTAGCATAAACACGTTTATTGAGAAAGAAAATAAGCGTAGCTGTCTCGTGCTGCACGAGGATCATCCTTATCTCAAGTTGGAAAGTGTACGACTATACAGATCCGATTTTTTACCATTATGAACTATTCTGTTCTAAAAAACTCTGACAGGTCAGAAAAATCAGACAATAACAATTTTTGTAGGACGATGTCTATGGACAAAGGTTTGACTTGGTTTCCGGATCTGTTGGGACAGTCACCGTTATTACAATATGGTTTTGCCACATTAATAGTTTATCATCATTATAAACGATGATGCATTTAAACGTGTCAATTAACCATTTACTTGCTCTTACATGTACTCTGAGTATGAAATGGTTAATTGCAAATAGGATTGTAGCAAAGTTGCAAATGTGTGATCATAATCCAAACTGTTTGATTGATATTCATTGCGGATACATGTATACCGTCAATCAATGTGCCTTGAATTTGAATTTTAAAGAAAAATAGAATAAGAGAACAATTGTTTAATACTGGTGTTTTCAGGTCAATGAAAGGGTTAACGAAAAATAGCTAGAACTAGTGTGTACTTTTACGCCAAACTAATTACAGTACATGTTATGCTTTCCCGTCTAAACGAAACTAGACAAATATGCAATGAAATAAAGTATCGAAATGGCGGATGTTTTGTTTAAATTGAGACGATATATTTGTAATTTTGGTTGCTAACAGTTTGGAATACGGTGTCTGATCTGGCTTCAATTTGTATGCAATTGACACTATGGTTTAAACATAAATGCCTTTGGTTCGAAATAATAATGTTTTTTCTACTGCAATCGGTCGTAGCCATTGCTACAGTGGAGAAAACGTTTTTTTTCTTCAAATAAACGCGTTTACGCTACACTTATAATTTTTCATTTCAAACAGCTAGGAGCAAGATTAGACGCTGAATAAACCGGCGTCTGATCATGTTCCAAACTGTTTACCACTAAGATCAACATAAGTAGTCAAAGTTGTCGAAATATTGTCATTTTACATTCTTAATTTCCCCTCCATATAACAAACCCCTCCGAACAACACACACAAGCTTTGTCTCCCTTTGGTTTTCGTTGTAAGGACTGTAATTAGCACATATGCCAATATATTGAACGTTAACAAGAACTCTACAGTGGAGAAAACGTTATTCTTTCCTGTTTAAACGCAAACGAAACGCAATCGCAAATCGCTAAAATTTAGGACATTACCATTTTTTAACATTTCTAATTATTGTTTTTTAATCTAAGTGGCAACCGGCGTCTGATCTGGCTCCAAACTGTTTGCAATGGAAATAATAATTTTAGCGTAAACGCGTTCATTGGGAAAGAATAACGTTTTATCCACTGTATTTAAAAAGATACCATGGGATACTGTAGTTCTTTTGATATACATCAAGAAACCGTTTTTTTTCAAGTTCGCTATGCTATGTCTCCTGTTGGTGCTGCTGTAGAGGGGGAACACTGTGTATCCTCTGTAATTGGAAATGTGTTCTTGGAACACTTACGCATTTATTGGGAAGTAACAACGTTCTATCATATGCATGAGTAATATAAACCTAGGTGGTTTTAGCGGCCTTGCGTCACTTTAATATTAAGATACATATAATGTCTAAATCCTGTTCGGTTTACCCCTTTCAATCATAGATATCTTAAGATAAACTTGATTTTTGCACCTGTTGTTCTACGGTCACAAAGTGGCCCATTTGGAACTCTCTAACGACAAAATACAATCAACTTTCTTTTAAGATTCGTACACTATATGTCATTATGAATCATAACACGACAATAAAATAATAATAAGAGCATTTAGCGATAGTAATTCCAATTCAACGACTAAATATCACCAGTTATTCGCAATATCTATGTTTAAGATATAAGATGGTCATCTGTTGTTTACACTGTAATCTATATTTCCATATCTTATAAATAACAAATTGTCAACAACCATCTAGCATATAAAATGTTCCTTTATGAGGGGAAGGTTTTATTCAATATTGTTAGAACTTGTGACCTATAACCATTTTTCCTTTATGTTCATATATAGCGAAGAATGATAAACTGCGAAATTCGTTGGGAAAATATAATATATTTAACCCTTTCACTCTAAATGGTGCCAAAAGGCGAGTTTACAAACAGTTTGGATCCTGATCACACGCCGCGTAACACGGCGTCTGATCAGGATCCAAACTGTTTGACACTCGTGTCGATATGTTCTAAGCCATACTACGGTGATTCTTACTTTGAAACGATCTTGTAAACAACAAAATTGAAGCAGACGACAATGAAATGGTGAAGGGGTAAACATTTCACGATCTATCTGGCAGCGAAAGGGTTTAAACTAAGGATATGTTCTGTAGGTAATGACGCGCCCCTTACGTTTGTATGGGAGTATCTGCCTAAAATCAAGCTAGGGCAAAATGATGCGCACCAGATTAATATGTTTTAGCGAACCGTTCTCTTTCAAAGATTGTGGTTTCATGGCAATTATTGGTACAGTGGAGAATATGTTATTCTTTCCCAATAAACGCGTTTACGCTAAAACTATTATTTGCAGTGCAAACAGTTTGGAGCCAGATCAGACGCCGGGTAACCCGGCGTCTGATCAGGCTCCAATCTGTTTGCCACCAAGATAAACAAGAATTATCAGAATTGTCAAAAAGTTGTACTTTTCTACGTTTTAGTGTTTTGCGTTTGCGTACGTTTGCGTTTAAACGGGAAAGAATAACAGATTCTCCACTGTAGCCCTATAGCCGATTTAGTCTGTAAAAACATTGTGCGTTCAATAAGTTTCCATTGCACTTGGAACTGGAGCTAGCCGGCGGCAAATGTTACTCATGATTCCAAGTTCCAATTATGAATGTTAAATCACATATTTTGTAACTTGATTCATTCAATGTATCTCTTGTAGTTTGTTAAACTTACCACAAGCATAATGCAATTCATTAGCTGTTTTCAATATTTTACTGCGATGCCGTCAACTACTATATCACATAACTTGCGGTCTGGGAGTAGAATACACCCATTTTATGCAAATGTTTTCTACTGAATGAAGTAAATTCGTAATAAGTATTTTGACGGAGCACAAAACAGACGGGAAGTGCTGCCATAGTCCAGTCCCAAGTATTTCCCCGAGATATACATGTGTAGTGCCAACTCTTTTGCCTCAAAATACCATTTTGTCACTAGACATTCACTGTTTGTCACTTCGATATAATACACGGAAGCAAGATACTTATGTAATAGATACAGGGCTTTTCTGTTATCCTAGCAGGGGTTTATATAGAAAGTATGTGGGCTGAAGTGACATGTGTCTGTTTTAGCCGGACCCTCTGTCAAAAGGTAGCAGAATACAAGTCATGTCAATGAAGTCATGATTTTTGTATTTAAGGGTGTATCCAACCCATAAGCGATTTTTTCAAAGTATCAAACTTTTTTTCTATCATTGTTTTTTTGGAAGAGCTATTTATGATGAATGAAAAAATGGAGAAAAAAATATGGTGGTGCCCCTTTTTTGAGCTACAGCGATTTGAAAAAGGTATGTCAAATTTGGACTTTTTCTCTCAAATTTTACCCATTCAGAGTACAAGCTTCAGTAAAATCTATTTCAAAACAAAACAAACATGGTAATTTGGGTTTACATTATTTATTTCATGTTTATGGTGGTATTTTCACATATAGAAACCAAATTTAGACAAAGCAGGCACTAGGTTTGAACAATATGGATCCTCGAATATCAAAAATATGCTTTTTATAGGACATGATTTTCTTAAATATTTTATTTTATGAAAAAAAAAGTAAAAAAGTTTGAAAATGAAATAGTTCTAGTATTAAACTTTTTCTTATATTCTACCGAATGAAAGCCAATGCTTAGGCAGTTCAAAATATGAAAAGAAATTAAAAGGTCAGTGTTGAAAATTTTGAGTTATTAAAGTAAAAAGAGTTATCTCTCCTTACAAAATTTACAAAAAAGTACCATATCGATGATATTTAGAGCTTTATAAATTTCACATTTGGTGCCTGATTTTTCTTAAATTAGTTTTTGTATGAAGAAATACTACCATAGATAGGAAATAAATAACACAAAACCAAATTATCATATTTTTTTTCATTTAAAATGGATTTTATTGAAGCGGGCTGTTTGAAAAGGACAAAATAAGAGAAATTGGGTGGGGTAAATTTACATGGCCATGGAGCCAACTGTTGTTCACCAAAATGTACACTTTTTCTATTTTTTAATTCATCTTAAATAGCTCTTCAATACAAAACCATCATAAAGTGTTTTCATATACTTTGAAAATTTCTTAAATTCATGACATTGATACACCCTTAAAGGTAAGATTCCCAATATTGCGCTTAACAATTTGCAAATCTTAATGATTTTTATGAGCAACAATTGTTATTGTTTGAATTTTCTATGGATTTTTTTCTACATTTAATTGTATTGGGTTATGTTTGTTCATAAACGGGAAACAACAACTTTCCCTACTGTATAGCCTCGCTGCATCTTACGTAAACTATAAAATGTTTTTATTTTTATAGTGACCACATAATGATCCATTACGTGTGTGTGCTTATTAATTTTATACGTTCTCTTCTTGTAGTCAAATTACGAAAACCAACCACGCAAAACTTGAATAAGTTAGGAGTGCGAGACATTAAAGTCAGCAATTGCATTTATTTGTGACACGATTTACATAACCGCGAAAGGAAAAAAAATCCTATTATTAAACCAACGCGGTAATGAATTGGTGAATGGGTGTGTACGTTATATTTACTGAACCGTGAAAATAACTATGTGCATGCAAATAGTGAGAAGGACTCAGCGGTTTGTTTGAAATCGATGGAGTGTAGCGACAGATTAATCATCGTTAATTTAAAGGATATTTATTAATGAATGATGTTTTGAATATGTTATTTTCGAATAGACCTTCGTACTGTGAGAAGCAACTAAGAGAAGGGAGGGATGATATAGACTAGAACGTGTGACACAGTGCTGGGGGTCTGGATAAACTAAAAATTGAGAAAATTAAACTGATGATTATAAGCGAGATTGATTGATTGAATAAATGATAAGGTATGTAGCATTTCATTTTATAATATAGTTATATTAGATCTACATGTGTATATTACATACAATGGAGAAAACGTTATTCTTTCCCTTTTAAATGCAAACGAAACGCAAATGCAAATTGCTAAAATGTAGGAAATTATCTCTTGTTTTGACATTTTTAACTACTATTGGTTTAATCTGAGTGGCGAACAGTTTGGAGCCAGTTCAGATGCCGGGTAACTGGGTGTCTAATCTGGCTCCAAACTGTTTGAAAAAGAAATAATAGTTTTAACGTAAACGCGTTTATTGGGAAAGAATAACGGTTTCCCCGCTGTATTACATAACAGCATTACGAGAGGAATGGTAACTAGAACTGTTACAGTTACGATGATGTTATTCTTTCCCGTTTAAACGCAAACGAAACGCAAACACATTAAGTAAAATGTAGAAACTACAGCTGTTTAACTTTCCTCACATTTTTTAGTCTGAGTGGCAAACAGTTTGAAGCCTGATCAGACGCCGGCTTAGCCGGCGTCTGATCTAGCTCCAAACAGTTTGCGATGGAAATAAATGTTTTAGCGTAAATGCGTTTATTGGGAAAGAATAACGTCTTCGCAACTACACTTCACAACCAAAACATGATGTTTCTGTCTCGTATTTTCTCTTGTTCTATCTTTTTCTCTCTGACTCTCCTAATAGTGCTTTCTCAATATGATTATGTGTGTCTTTCTGTCATGCTGTCTGTCTGTATTTCTACCAATCTGTCTATATGTATGTACGTCTTTATCTTTCTTTATCTCTCACACACATTTCACACTTTCACATAAGTCTCTCACATCATCTCTGAACATACATGTACCTGATGTCTGTCATTTTGTCTGTTTGTCTTTATAAATGTCTGTATATATGTCTGTATTTCCGTCTGTCTGTCTGTTTGTCTTTATACATGTCAGTATATTTGTTTGTATGTCCGTCTGTCTGTCTATATGTCTGTTTTTCTGTCTGTCTGTCTGTCTGTTTTTCAATCTGTCTGCTTCTCTGTCTGTCTGTGTGCATGTCTGTATATATGTCTGTATGTACGTATATCTGTCTTTCTGTATGTCTGTATTTCTGTCTGTCCGTCCGTCAGTCCGTTTGTATGTCTGTATGTCTGTCTGTATCTGTCTCTCTGACTGTCTGTCTGTCTGTCTGTCTATTTGTTTCTGTCTGTCTGTCTGTATGTCTGTCATTCTGTCTGTCTGTTTATTTGTTTGCCTGTATGTCTGTCATTCTTTCTATCTGTCATTCTGTCTGTCGGTATTGTCTTTCGCTCTCAATAATGCTTAAAAGCGCGCTTGCAAACAGTTTTGATTCTGACCAGACGCGACTTAAAGCGGCGTCTGATCAGGATCCAAACTGTTTGACACTCGTTTTGAAATTTCTTCAGTCATTCTGCCTTACTTTGTAACTTTGAAACGACATTGCAGACAACAACATTGAAGCAGACGACAATTAAACGGTGAGGGGTTAATACTGTATCTAACGAAAACGTTGGTAGTGAAAGGGTCAAATCTTAATTAATCGTCTCTATACTTCAAAGAGTCTGTCAATGTCCGCATGTACAGTGGAGAAAACGTTATTCTTTCCCATTTAAACGCAAACGAAACGCAAACGAAAAGCACTTAAACGTAGAAAAGTACAACATTTAGACAATTCTGATAATTCATGTTGATCTGAGTGGCAAACAGTTTGGATCCTGATCAGACGCCGGGTTATCCGGCGTCTGATCTGGATCTAAACAGTTTGCAATTGAAATAATAGTTTTAGCGTAAACGCGTTTGTTCGGAAAGAATATCGTTTTCTCCACTGTACATGTACGTTTGACTGAATCGCGTTTAAACAGGAAATAATGACATTGCCTTAATTGTATCGATGTGGTGTATGGTGCTGCTTGCAATACATGTATGACCTGCTTGCATTCGATGCATAAGATATGCACATTTAATGTATCTAGGTCACATTGTTTAAACATTCAGTTAAATACTTATGATGCACTTGTTGCACAGTGGAGAAGACGTTATATTTTCCCAATAAACGCGTTTACGCTAAAACGTGTATACTGTATCTAATGCAAACAGTTTAGAGCCAGGGGCCTGTCTTACGAAACGTCGTACGATAAAAACGGTCGTAAGTCAAAATTTTATAATATGCCTAATTTCCGATTCCTCCATCTAATCCTGTCTTGTTACATCTCTTTGGAATCGTCTTTTCAAGACGATTCCAAAGAGATGTGACAAGACAGGATTAGATGGAGAAATCAATAATAATTGAGAATTTTAGAAACCGACTTACGACAACATTTGTCGTACGACGTTTAGTAAGACAGGGCCCAGGCTCTCAACTATTTGCCATTCAGATTAACATGAATAGCGAGAATTGTTAAAAAGTTAAAAATTTAAATATAATTTTGGCATAGCCTGGGAACAGTCTCCAAAATGTTTGTAAACGCCCTTTTAACCCTTTCCCTCATAAGAGCCTTTAAGCACATTTACTTTATTCCTCCACTGAAGAAAATAGTTCCTATGTATTCTAGTAGATTGAAGCTTAAAGCAGGTTGAAAGTAAAGCAGAATGTGCCTTAAGGCACATTCTGATTTACTTTCAACCTGCTTTAAGTGGTCACATATTATCAAAACTAGAAACTGGCTATGGGGTAATGGGTTAAGCGTCATTGAGAGTGAAAAGGGTGAATAAATCAGAGTGCCACTTATGAGGACGCATGTACCTCTGACGATTCAAATACCTAATGAATATTGAAATAATTTGAAATTTCAAGGAAACCCTTTTTCATATTGGTCCCTTTACTATTCATGGTTGTGTACACATTGACATTTCTTTCAACCGGAAGTAGCGCATGTTGTATTTCGCGGCGCCACTGTCACAGTTACCGGTATAAGACACCTGTCCATGTTTTTGCATGTTTGCAAGGTACAATGGTATGGTTTGTACGAAGGAAAAATGTTGTTTTGTCCCGTTAAACGCAAACGAGTCGCAATTGCAATTCAATCAAAATAATGTATCAAAATCCTCTTTTGAAATCTTAAATGATAAATTTTCATCCGAGAGCCAAATAGTCAAGTTTGGCTCCTATGTGGATACTTAGATACCTGGCGCCTTATCTGAACTAAAACTGTATGTAGTGGAAATAATAATTTTAGCATAACGCGTTTGATGGGAAAGAATTACTTCTCTACTGTAATACGCCCTACTAGTTTTTGCACAAGTCCAGAAAAACAGGTGCTTAACCTCTGTGCACTTAGCTCAAAAGGCTAATACATAGGCACAATCCGTGTGGTGTCTAATCAATAGTCGTTCACCCATTGAACCCATATGACGATAACACCGGAGGAGACGTTATTCTGACGTCATTGGTGACGTCATCCAGTGAAGAAGACGTTATTCTTTCCAGTTTAAACACAAACGAAACGCAAATGCAATGTAATAAAGTGTAGAAAATAACACCTTGTTAACATTCTCATTTTCTATTTTTGTTTGAGTGGTAAACAGTTTTGAGCCTGACCATACGCCGGGCTCTTTATGTTAGTGTAAACTTGTTATCGATCTGTTGCATCGCAGTTTAACCCTTTACCGAATAACCTGTTTATAACATTAAAGACAGATGATCACTTAAAGCAGGTTGAAAGTAAAGCAGAATGTGCCTTAATGAACATTTTGCTTTACTTTCAGCCTGCTTTAAGCTACCATCGGCTAGGCTTTATATATATACTTGTTATGGTAAGTGTTCATGAGTGTATAAACTGGAACTATTTTCTTCAGCGGAGGAATAATTAAATACGCTAACATTTGCTTCTATGAGGGAAAGGGTTATATGTCTTTTACAGAATGTTTTGCCTTTTTAGGTTGAGGACCCTTAATAAAATCGGATCAGAATATGTACTCTAGGAACAGCTATCGGTCATTTTCATTAACTGCCGTTCGTCCCGAACTATGCTTTAGCATGGACCCGAACGTTCCGAAAATTTACGGGAATGGCCGATCGCTCTCCGTAGAATACCGATATTGACCGACACTGGTACGATTTCATTAGGGGTCATCAAGCTGACCAATCAAATGCTTGGGAACTCACTCAGACTCAAGTCAAACGCTTTATAACCTCGGAACCTGAATTCTTCATTTAGTCGTCGAGAGCATCAAATAAAACAATGGTGAAAGCGTTATTTCCCAATTATAACAGTTATGCTACAGTGGAGAAGACGTAATTATTTCCCAATAAACGCGTTTATGCTAAAACTATTATTTTCAATTACAAACAGTTTGGAGCCAGATCAGTAACCCGGAGTCTGATAAGGCTCAAGACTGTTTGCCACTCAGATAGCATGTAACATAATTAGTCAGAAGTGTCGAAAAGTTGTTTTTTTACGTTTTTGTAATTATTTTCATTGCAAACAGTTTGAATAACGCCTTTTCCACTGAGCATAAATGACGCGTGACTGTTTAATGCAGACTAGACATGTAAAAAGATCGTTTTAAACCGATTAACAGCGAAGCAACAGATCAATGACCAAGTGATACATTTTTTTTCAATTTAATCACTTAACGAGCTTTTCAACAAAGATATATTGACATATAGATGAATGTCATGATTTTGCAGGGGACAGCATTTTATTCTTCCCCGCGAACAAAATTTAAGGTGTTTCGCGGGTCAGCTTATTCTGTGTCAGAATTCTTTGAAACCTTGATTAAATTGAAATATACCATATGGAGAGTGAAAAATCGTTAATATAAAAAAAAAAGTTACAGTGCCGTTTTTTTCTGAGAGGACCTTTTGTCGAGAAAAGCTCCTTTTTTAATAAACAGGAATAATTTCTTTATAAAATGATATAACTCAATAATTTCTGTACATTCAAGTAAACTGTACATAGACTATAAGATAGTGGGCAAACAAAAGTATTTCATAACATATTTTCTGGAAATATCAATATTTAAAAAAAGTCAAATTCTGAAAATCTCAAATTACAAAAAATCTAGCTGTTTAACATACACTAATTTTACTCTTATTAGATAGATATAACTTAATTCTACTAGTCACAAAAATTTAATGAAAATCTACAGTGGAATTTGCATTTTATACATGATTTCCTGAAATTCTGACAAAATGTTAACACAAAACGAGTAACCTCCCTTGAGTTCAACTTTAAAATGCCGTCAGCTCTAAATAATACCTTAAGTCAAACCTGTAATAAGGGACCATTGAATACGGTAGCCTGTAGATCTTTAAAGGCAAGTGGCTGTTTAATGCATAACAAAAGTAATGCATAAAAGCTCCTTTAGGATCTATCTTTTAGCATTACCTTTGTCCTTTGTTAAGCTGCCATCTGTCATATAGGCTATAATCCTCACAAATTTAGCTGTCACATGACTATACTTGCATCTGATATTATTCATTATTACGTGACTAAACATAGCACGTCCTTTGATCACTGCGTTATGGATTGACTAGTCACTAAAATCGGACAATTTGTTTTAAAAACAGTTTTGAAGCGAGTGGGAATCGAACCGAGAACATTTGGATTGCAAGTCAATCACCGTATCAACTGCGCTAACAGAGAAGACACTGAAGCAGTTCAAACTTTTCCTTATCTACATTTTCTACTATAAGCACGTGCCGCAAAGATCAGGTGAACGTCATCAGCATTTCCGGAACTCGAAATGCGGCCCACCCGCTGTCGAACCACCTTAACTCAAAGACAATGCAATAAAAATGAAGATATTTACAGGATTTTGATAATGTAGTCATTTCATTTGGATGAGAGATTCTAACAGTTTAGAACCTGATCAGTACCGTGGAACTCGACCTTTGACCTTGCTCCAAACTGCTTGCAATAAAAAATCAATTATTTACAATTGAGAAAACATAATTCTTTCCCGTTTAAACGCATTTAGCGTTTACGTACAATGTGTGTAAAGTGACTGTTCTGGCTTCAAACTGTTTGCAATGGAAATAATAGTTTAAGCATAAAGGCGTTTATTGGGAAAGAAATAACGTTTTCTCCACTGTCCTTGGGTCTTCCTCCACCTGTAATTACCTGGACGTCGCGATATGACTGAAATACTGTTACAAGCGACGTAAAATCATAACAAATCAAATCAAATCAAATCCACTCTACCTGGTCTTTATTGCATTGGCATTACGCCATATATGTACATGATTTTACCCAGTTTTGATAAATTAGTAAAAAACAATTGTTCCCATCCTTATCGAAGCTGCTTTGAAATCAACTTAAAATGCTTTGCATCAAACAAAAGAATAACCTCTTCCCCACTGTACATGTAGGTGAAATTAGAGATCATTTGTTACAGTGGAGAATCTGTTATTCTTTCCCAATAAATGCGTTTACGCTAAAACTATTATTTATACAATACAAACAGTTTGGAGCTAGATCAGACGCTGGGTAACTCCAAAACTGTTTACCACTCAGATTAACATTAAAAGTCAGAATTCACCCCGTGTTGAGCCCCAAGTTTCGAACATCGAACACAGTTTCCCGTACGATGACGTCACTTATTTATTGCTTTGACGTCATCCGAATTACGTCGTTGATCCCGATTTTGGATTCGTGTTCTTCCGTTGAGTGGTTCGCGACAAATCGGACTGCCGGAATTTAACGATAAGACACGATTGACTACGATTTTGGGGGAGCCCTACGGGGAAAACGGCGACTGTTGATAATCCACTGTAGTGGATTACCAAGTGATAATCCACTGCTATTTTCTGGTAATCCACGAAAAGCATAAATAAGTCATTTTCTACATTTTATTGTAATGCGTTTGCGTTTCGTTTGCGTTTAAAAGGGAAAGAATAACGTTTCTCTACTATACTTTACACAGACGACCTACTAGTACGAGCATAAGACAACAAAACTATGACCTTTCAACCTTTTTGTCTGCTTAGTAATAATCTTCCGCCATTTTGCTATAAATTAGAATTCCTTGTACATACATGTTATTTTGACTTAAGAAATATTGAAATGAGTGTCAACATTTTGAATCCAGTTCAGACGCCGCGTGACGCGGCGTCTGATCAGGCTCAAAACTGTTTGCAATCAAGTACGATCGCACAAAGTTGGCAAGGAAAGAGTATACATGTATTATAAAACAGTGGATGACCTAGGCAAAAACAAGGCAAATCTGTAAAATTAGTGATCAATAACTGTGTGACACATGTTGTCCTCGTCAGATCAAAAGGAAGTATTTGGGTACACATTTTTGTCAAACATATTTTTGGAAATAACTTGAGTGCACAAGGTTCTTGTTAGTTGCCGGTAAACTCTCACGAACAGTTTGGTAGTGAAAGGGTTATGGTAGTCCTGGCACAGTGGAGAAAACGTTAATCTTTCCTAATAAACGCGTTTACGCTATACATGTACCTACTAATTTCACTGCATACAGTTTGAAGCCTGATCATACGCCGGGAAACCATGTTCTAAACTGTTCGCCACACAGATTACATGTAACATCAAAAGTCAGAATAGTCGAACATTTTTAATGTTTACGTTTAATACGATTCGTTTGCGTTCCGTTTACGTTTCAACGAGAAAGAATAACGTTTTCTCCCATTTCGCCCATATGGGATAGAGCTATTCCCCATGTGGAATCACTCTATCCTCCATACTCCGTGACGTCTTTTATTGTTTTCCCAGCTTTACCACAAGCGCTGCATGATGCGGGTAACTAAACGACGTCATTTATTGTGACGTTACTATAAACAACGCCGTGTTTTTGGCGGAAAAAAGTACACAGAAACTGCAATTCTTTCATTATTTATATCATGATTTAATGATTTAAATGGGAGAAAAAAAATCCACCATTCGTTTTGTTGATGTAGGATAGAATTGTTCTCCCCCTCGGGTCAGAAAATTCACGAAGGGACTCGGCAAGCCTCCTCCCTGCATGACCTTTCTGACCCTCGGGGGAGAAAATTTCTATCCTACATCAACACTCATGGTGGAGTCTTATATTCTCCACTTTACATGTATATTTTGAACGTCTAAGTTACTGTATAATTATTGTGTTGACAGTGCGTTTGCATTACGCTTCATCAAATCGGCAACCTATGCATCACTAAAGTTACACTAACCTATTTTTTGTTGAACAAAACTAAGACAAAATATATTTGCATGTTTTACTGAATCGAATGAACAAAAAGAGAGAACAAACGATGCATGTACACGCGCAAACGTTTACCTTTTTCCACAAACCCTTTGAATACGGCAGACCAAGTTTCTATACATTTGTAACTAAATTGGATTCAAATGAAATACCGTGTAACTCAGTGTCTGATATTGCTCCAATAATGTCTGTCACTTTGAACGTTCTTCTGGAAAAACTAAAACAAAGGAATCAATTTAAGATTTACAGAAGGGGACATTTTAAGCAAAGGATATTTATTATGCATTCAAAATGTAAAAACTGGTGAAGCTTTTCTTGTGATTAATCTGTAATTATGGAATATACTTCAAACTAACGGATCGTAGCCAAAGGTTAAAAATATCATTGGGAACATTCATTACCTACTTATGTAAAGCAAATGTTCGGATCACTTCGGTCATGTCCGTCGGGACGGAAATGACCGAAATGCTACGAACAGTTTTTTTAAATTATATCAGCCGGAAACATGTCTAAAGAGGACCCGGGTTCCCGGAAGTGTAAGGTTTTCGAAGGTTTCGCTGCATTGTACGTGGTACAGTCTTTCTTATTCGACCACTCATTAGAATGGTTTATGGTTTGAATTAGGTTGCTATTTAACCATCCCCTACCGGGACCTTCCTACTTTGCCGCAGTTCTTGGACTTAATTGGCAAAGGAGATTATTCCCTCTGCCAAGAACTAAAAGGAAGGCAGGTCCTGTGTTGTTTTGTTCCAATGGGCTCCTTGTCAATGATTGGGATTAGCCGAAATCATCATCATTTCCTCTCATCACCCCTCATCAATCATCGGCGCTATATGACTTATTGTATTTACGTCTAGTTGTTACAGTGGAGAATCTGTTATTCTTTCCCAATAAACGCGTTTACGCTAAAACTATTATTTGCAGTGCAAACAGTTTGGAGCTAGATCAGACGCCGGGTAACCCGGCGTCTGATCAGGCTCCAAACTGTTTGCCACCAAGATAAGCAAGAATTATCAGAATTGTTAAAAAGTTGTTCTTTTTTACGTGTTAGTGCTTTGCGTTTGCGTACGTTTGCGTTTAAACGGGAAAGAATAACAGATTCTCCACTGTAACCCTTTCAATGACAACTTTTTCGTGAGATTTTTAACCCTTCACCGTTTCATTGACATCTGTTTCAATTTTGATGTTTGCAATTTCGTTTCAAAGTTAAAAAATAAGGCAGTATATGTATTACTGAAGAAATTTCAAAACAAGCGTTAAACAGTTTGGATCCTGATCAGACGCCGCGTTACGCGGCATCTGATCAGGATTCAAACTGTTTGCAAACGCGCTTTTAAGGAACATTGAGAATGGAAGAGTTAAGCTGGGACAAAGACATGTAACGCATCCCCCACAATTATTTAATGTGTGTCTGCATTTTGCTTTTATTGTAATTTTAAACGCGAATTTATCTACATAATCAACAACTGTTTAGTAATTGTGTTTTTCGTTTTTGCGTGGCAAGCATGCCTACAAAAACTTATAATTGTCGCATTGTTTTGTGTCGTTATCCTCAACTCTTTGCAAGCTATATAGCGGCGGATATATCAACCACAGATATTGCATTTGCAAACAGTTTGGATCCAGATGAGACGCCGCATAATGCTGCGCCTCATCAGGATCCATACTGCTTGCCATTCTGACCCTGAATTCAAAAGAAATTTTGAAAATGCTAATTTTAGAACAGTAGCAGACGACAAATGTTGCAGACGAAATAAATTACCCAGCATGCAAAGAGTTAACAAAAAAAACAGCTTCAAAGCCATGGATGCGCATGACACAAAACGGCATTGTCACATTAATAACGCAAAAGTTTTCATAGACATAAATAAGCCGGATAAACAGGACAATGCATTTGTCTGGGCTAAATCCTTTTATGATAATAATGATAATGATAATAATAATAATAATAAAAACAATAGTAATAATGATGATAATAATAATAATAATAAAAACAATAGTAATAATGATGATAATAATAATAATAATAAAAACAATAGTAATAATGATGATAATAATAATAATAATAAAAACAATAGTAATAATGATGATACTAATAATAATATTAATAATACATGCACATGTAATAACTATACGAGCGTAATAATCAACGTTTAAAACATCAACAAACAATTCCAGTTTCCAATTAAGCTTCATTTACTTTACTAATTACTTTATTTATTACTAATTGAAATTGGTTTATCAATATGTTATCAAATATGGGCCTTCGCTGTTTCAACAGAACAAGTTAGGACAAGAGTACTATTCACTTGTACAGTGGAGAATCTGTTATTCTTTCCCGTTTAAACGCAAACGTACGCAAACGCACGCAAACGCAAAGCGCTAAAACGTAGAAAAGAACAACTTTTGGACAATTCTGATATTTCATGTCTATCTTGGTGGCAATCAGTTTGGAGCCTGATCAGACGCCGGGTTACCCAGCGTCTGATCTGGCTTCAAACTGTTTGCACTGTAAATAATAGTTTTAGCGTAAACGCGTTTATTGGGAAATAATAACACATTCTCCACTGTACAATGTTTTCAATGGATACATACATATACGTATATATCCGGAGCGAAAAATAGCGTTTTGGCTGCTATTTTGTTTTGTACCATTTTATGGACCTTCAAGTCATCGGAGAGGGTGACATACACCCTAAATGGATTCAGCACACTTTAATTATGATATAAAGGTGGCCTGTCAACTTTCCCCCAAAAAAACCTCTAACTTTGTGGAGGAGCATATTTCTGAGATCATGTGTGTCGGTCAAGGAAGGCAGCATATTGAGTTATAATCATGTTCGCGTCATCTCCTATAATCCTGATCAGACGATACGGAATATGCCATCATGTGATACATGTATGACGTCTAGGACACGTGTTCCATGACATTAGGCTGTTTTATACGCGCTAACGGTGAATATGGAATCACATGTACATGCACTTTACAAACAGTTCTTGTCCATATGAGAGACAAAGTAGCTTAAGTGTATAATCTAGACACAATCTGTTTGAGGTTTTGACTGTATTTGAAAAGAAGTTTTAGAAAAAATGTCTAATTTTAGAACAATTGCAGACAACATTTATTGCAGGCGAAAAATGTTTAAGGAGTTGCGTGTAAACCACAGTACCCTCTATAAATGTCACCACTTGTTGTCGTATTTCTTTTAAAAACAAACATTTGGCTCAGCAGACAAATATGTAAAAACATAGAGTAGAAGGTTATGGGAAGAACTAGTTAGAGGACAAAACGAAACAGCAAGACAATCAGAAATTAACTTAACTAGACATAGAGATAGAAAGAAAGATACATACAGTAGAGAAAACGTTATTCTTTCCCAATAAACGCGTTTACGCTAAAACTATTATTTACAATACATGTACAAACAGTTTGGAGCCAGATCAGACGCCGGGTAACCCGGCGTCTGATTAGGCTCCAAACTGTTTGCCACCAAGATAAACATGAAGTTGTTCTTTTCTACGTTTTAGTGCTTTGCGTTTAAACGGGAAAGAATACATGTAACAGATTCTCCACTGTATAAGACATAGAGATAGAAAGAAAGATACATACATAATAGACAGACACCCACACATACAGGCATAATAGTTGTTGTAATGTAGTACAGCGTTCCCTCTCTACAACGGTCCTCCGAACAACGACTCCCTCCTTACAACGACATTCGCCGCTGTTCCCAAGAAAATTATGTTTTATGCTTGCACTGATGCATCATCGTCTACTTAAAATTGTTGTCTGCTGTTTTTCTTACATAAATGACATTTTGACAGAATAAAACCTAATTACAAATGACAAACAGCTTGAATCCAGACCAGACGCCGCGTTACGCGGCGTCTGATCTGTATTTAAGCTGTTTGCAAATGTAAAATAAGTTCCCTCCCTATAACGACTACCTCCGAACAACGCACACAAACTGTGTCTCCCATTGGGTGTCGTTGTAGAGAGGGAGCGCTGTAATAGAAGAGGTATTAGTAGTAATAGTAGTTGAAGAAGTAGTAATATTTCTTAGTATTAGTATTTTATTATATATGTAGTATTAGTAGTAGTAGTAAATGTAGTAGTAGTAGTACATGCAGTAGTAAATACTTTATTTTAGAGAGCACGCGTGTGACAAATCCTATCTTCTATGCGCACTCAAATACAGATAGACTGGCCCGAATACAGACAGATAAAATGAGTACCACAAGTATTACAGTTTTAAACTATGTAGTAAAGATGAGAAGACATTATTCTTTCCCAATAAACACATTTACGCTTAAACTAATATTACCATTGCAAAAAGTAACCCGGCGTCTGGTCAGGCTCCAAGCTAATTGCCAAACAGATTCAAATGAAATCTTTTACATTTTATTGCACTACGTTTGTATTGAATTGCGTTTTAACGGGAAATGATAACGTCCCCTGTATTACAGTGGAGAATGTGTTATTCTTTCCCAATAAACGCTTTTACGCTAAAACTATTATTTGCAGTGCAAACAGTTTGGGGCCAGATCAGACGCCGGATAACCCGGCGTCTGATCAGGCTCCAAACTGTTTGCCACCAAGATAGACATGAAATATCAGAATTGTCCAAAAGTTGTTCTTTTCTACGTTTTAGTGTTTTGCGTTTGCGTACGTTTGCGTTTAAACGGGAAAGAATAATAGATTATCCACTGTACCGCTGCAAAAAGTAACCCGGCGTCTGATCAGGCTCCAAGCTAATTGCCAAACAGATTCAAATGAAATCTTTTGCATTTTATTGCCATGCGTTTGCACTGAATTACTTTTAAACGGGAAATAAAAACATCTTCTCCTCTGTACTACAAGTTTTAACCGGTAGGTAATTGAACCTGCGACCGTCTGCATCATACCCTAACTGTCTACAATCTCAGCTCAAGTTTGTAGTGACTCTCTACCATTATTAATTGTGTCAAATAACGATTATAATAATGACTTATTGTTTTTAGACATGTATACCAAAAAAATAATCCACATTTTTTCCGGGCTGATGTATGACCAAAACGTCTTGGGCGAAAATTTTGCTTTTCTTTTCACGGAGTCTGACATTGATAAAACGCCATCGATTAATCAACACCCATGGTAACCAATCAGAAATGCGCGTTCCGCATTGAACCTTACAGTGGAGAATCTGTTATTCTTTCCCAATAAACGCGTTTACGCTAAAACTAATATTTGCAGTGCAAACAGTTTGGAGCCAGATCAGACGCCGGGTAACCCGGCGTCTGATCAGGCTCCAAACTGTTTGCCACCATGATAAACAAGACTCATCAGAATTGTCCAAACGTTGTTCTTTTCTACGTTTTAGTGCTTTGCGTTTGCGTACGTTTGCGTTTAAACGGGAAAGAATAACAGATTCTCCACTGTATCACCGTTAAAATACAGTCTGCTTCAAATGTGTCTTCTCTATTTTCACCCATGACACTTTTATTCTGTTTGCGATATTTACTCAAGAAGCATTGGTACGGGTTTCAAAAAGTTTGGATCCTGATCAGACGCCGAGTTACTCGGCGTCTGATCAGGATTCAAACTGTTTTAAGATTCTAGTCACGTTTATTCATGTTTAGCAGACTTTAAAACGTTTGATTATGATATAAATACAGACAGTGTTTTTGTTAAGTTTGTCACGTTAAATTGTGATAAATATCGTTTTGCGGTTATAATATTGATACGTTCGAACTGACATAAAAAGTTGTAGCCGCGGACTATATATACATGCGGGTGAACGCTTGGTTAGAGTGATCATATATATTTATACATGTATGTAAAGTTACGTAAATGCTCTAAAATAGAACCCCCTCCCCCACCCCAAGAATAACACACCAACAAATCACCAAATACGACAACAACAACAAACAGACAAACAAACAAAACAAAACAACAAAAACACACAAAAACAACACAAATAAAAACAACAACAAACAAAAAAATTAACGAAATAAAACAACACTTAAAGCAACACATGAACGCATTACATGTATTAATCATATCTTTATTTCCTCCAATATTGAAGACTTACATATAGAAACATACAATCACATGAATTATGGATATTATATACAAAGTTACAGACACATGTACAGTGGAGAATCTGTTATTCTTTCCCGTTTAAACGCAAACGTACGCAAACGCAAAGCACTAAAACGTAGAAAAGAACAACCTTTGGACAATTCTGATAATTCTTGTTTATCTTGGTGGCAAAGAGTTTGGAGCCTGGTCAGACGCCGGGTTATCCAGGCGTCTGATCTGGCTCCAAACTGTTTGCACTGCAAATAATAGTTTTAGCGTAAACGCGTTTATTGGGAAAGAATAACAGATTCTCCACTGTAATAGCAACCAAGCAATAATGTACTAAGAGAACAGTGTAATTTTAATTTAGAACAAGTTTGTCAGATACAAAATCTTCGGAGCGACATACTGTTAGATAAAATAAATGATTATTCTAATATAAATGCATTTATTGGGAAAGGAAATAGCGATGCACTGTACAAGTATGCAAATCACAACTTCTGGTGTGCAAAAAGAATTGAACAATAGTTGGTCATTGCGCATTGCGGTTTGTTTTGTGGAAATGATATCATGTGGTTTATATGCCGTCTGCTTTAACCAAAGACAGATTCCGATTGACGAGATATGTCTACCCATTCATCGTTTCATTGTCGTCTGTTTCAATTGTGTTGTCGGCAATGTCATTTCAAAGCTAAAGCATAAGACTGAAGAAATTTTAAAACGAGTATCAAACAGCTTGGGTCCTGATCAGACGCCGCGATACGCGGCTTCTGATCAGGATCCAAAGTGTTTGCAAAGGCGATCTTAACCCTTTACCCAATAACCCGTATATAAAATTAAATACAGGTGAACACTTAAAGCAGGTTGAAAGTAAAGCAAAATGTGCCTTAAGGCACATTCTGCTTTACTTTCAGCCTGCTTTAAACAACCGTCTGCTAGGCTACATAAAAATATTTGTTATGGTTATTGTTCATGAGGGTATAAACTGGAACTATTTTCTTCCGCGGAGGAATAAATTAAATACGCTAGAAGTCGCTTCTATGAGGTAAAGGGTTAAGCGTCATTGAGAGTGAAAGGATTCAACATTCGCCTTAATTCAAGAAAGTTATCGATTGAAACATGTACAGCGGAGAAGAAGTTGTTTTTCCCAAAAGAACGTTTTTACACTTAAACTGATATTTCCATTGCAAACAGTTTGCAGCCATAATTATCAGACACCGGGTTACCAACGTCTGAACAGGACCCAAACTGTTTGCAACCCAGACTAAAATCAATTGTGAGAAAGGGTAAAACTTTTTTTAACATTTTTGTGCATTGTGTTTTGCGTTCCATTTGTGTTTAAACGAAGGGGAATAACGTTAACTGTACATGCAACTGTGTTGATGACGATATTATTTCCCAATTAATGCGTTTATATTACACGCATCAACATTTTTATGTTTCGAAATAGACCAGACGCCGCGTTACACGGAGTTTTATAAAATTATATACTTTTTGCAGTATATTATAATATATAATATAAGTATACGAGTACTAAAACATAACTTCTACTTTTTTCAAAACTCAGTTGTTTTCTAAATTGAGTTTAAGCTACAGTGGAGAATCTGTTATTCTTTCCCGTTTAAACGCAAACGTACGCAAACGCAAAGCACTAAAACGTAGAAAAGAACAACTTTAGGACAATTCTGATAATTCTTGTTTATCTTGGCTCCAAACTGTTTGTACTGCAAATAATAGTTTTAGCGTAAACGCGTTTATTGGGAAAGAATAACAGATTCTCCACTGTACCTCCTATTTTAAATGCCACCAATTAACCTATACATGTATTTGAAAATTCTTTTAATTTTTTATGTCTTAAAACAGATCGAAACCTAATCAGGTTCTGGTTACCCGACGTCTGCTCTGACTCTAAACTATTAAGAAAGGAAATACATGTTAAAACACAAACGCTTTATTTGGAATGGATAATCCTCTTCTTCAATTCCCGCGTCATCTACAAGAACCTTCAATAAACAAATACATGTAAAGTTACAACCTACATGTAGTTTCAAACAAACATTTTCGTGAGGTCTTATCTAGATCTATGTTATTTAAAGGTGTGCAAATCGAGTAGAAGTGTTGAATATAAATAGGTTACATTTATAGCTGTATTTCGTTGACGCATGCGCAATATAATTTTTGACGGAACCTAGACGTTTTGAACTTGAAAACAATCTGTTTATGAAAGCACATAATGATCAATCTGGGCGGGGAAACTAAAACGTTGTGAAATGCATTAACAAATATGTTAATATGCAGAAATGTGGCTTAATTCATCATACTCAAAGTCGAAAAGAAACGCACGTGCGTTCTGGCTTAAGGTTTATTTATACAGTGGAGAAAACGTTATTCTGTCCCATTAAACGCAAACGCAGTGCATTCAAAATTGTAAAATGACAATTTTTTTTACAATTTTGATGACTCATTTCAAACTGAGTGGCAAAGAGTTTGGACCCTGATCAGACGCCTGGTTACCAGGCGTCTGATCTGGCTCCAAACTGTTTGCAATGTAATTAACTGTTTTAGCGTGAACGCGTCTATTGGGAAAGAATAACATCTTCTCAACTGTACTAAAACTAAAATTCGCAATCGAAATGACATTTGAAAATAGTTTGGATCAAGATCAGACGCCGAGAAACTCGGCGTCTGATCTTGATCTAAACTAATTGTCATATACATGTAGTTATAAAACATATTCAATTAAAGTACAAGATTACTAAAACGATACTCTAAAGCAGTTGCTTATAAAACGACCCCTAGGAAAACTATTGTTGAATTGTTTTGTTGAAACAACTGAACTTTTGTTTTAGAAATCGTGTATGTTACAGTAAACAAAATGTACAGTGGTGAAAACGTTATATCTTCCAGTGTAAACGCAAACGAAACGCAAACTCATCGCAATAAAACGTAGAAAATGAAATTTGTTCGACAGTTTTGACTATCTATGTTAATCTGGATGGCAAACAGTTTAGAGCCTAATCAGACGCTAGATTACCCGGCGTCTGATCTGGCTCCAAACTGTTTGCAATGGAAATATACGTTTTAGCGTAAACGCGTTTATTTGGAAAGAATAACGTCTTCTCCACTCTTTATGACATTTGCACGGAATTGTATAATTCCGTGGTACAGTGGAGAATCTGTTATTCTTTCCCGTTTAAACGCAAACGTACGCAAACGCAAAGCACTAAAACGTAGAAAAGAACAACTTTTAGACAATTCTGATAATTCTTGTTTATCTTGGTGGCAAACAGTTTGGAGCCTGATCAGACGCCGGGTTACCCGGCGTCTGATCTGGCTCCAAACTGTTTGTAATTAGAAATAATAGTTTTAGCGTAAACGCGTTTATTGGGAAAGAATAACAGATTCTCCACTGTACATGTATTTGTGTATGAATATGCTCCAAACAGCTCGTTTCTATCTACTCTTCATTTCTTTGTTCTAATGTACCGAATAACTTTGTTCTCATTGTGCCCTGTATACTGGAGAAGACGAAACGCAATGCACTTAAATGTAGAAACTTGAAATATTATGATAACCCGTTTGCCATGCACTCAGATTTGAATAAGTCTTTAGAAATGTCAAAACGCTGCTTTCATTGTACATGTAGTGCGTTTGCGTTTAACACTTTCATGATCAAAGTTTTCTTGAGTGTTTTACCCTTTGAACGCCATATTGTCGTCTGCTTTAAATATTATTGTCTGCAATGTCGTTTCAAAGTTAAACTTAAGGCAGTATTACTGACATTATTTCAAAACTAGTGGCAAACAATTTTGATTCTGATCAAACTGTTCGCAATGGCGTTTTATGGCGTCATTGAGAGCGAAATAGTTACAGTGGAGAAAACGTTATTCTTTCCCAATAAACGCGTTTACGCTAAAACTATTATTTGCAGTACAAACAGTTTGGAGCCAGATCAGACGTTGGGTAACCCGGCGTCTGATCAGGCTTCAAAATGTTTGCCACCAAGATAAACAAGAATTATCAGAATTGTCCAAAAGTTGTTCTTTTCTCCGTTTCAGCGCTTTGCGTTTGCGAACGGGAAAGAATAACAGATTCTCCACTGTAAATGGGATAGAAAAACGTCTTAGTGTCAAACGCTTTCGATCCCGATCATGGGCTCTAATCACCTGTCATAAAGAGTGTTAATACAGTAGAACCTCTCTATTACGACCATTACAGTGGAGAATCTGTTATTCTTTCCCGTTTAAACGCAAACGTACGCAAACGCAAAACACTAAAACGTAGAAAAGAACAACTTTTGGACAATTCGGATAATTCTTGTTTATCTTGGTGGCAAACAGTTTGGAGCCTGATCAGACGCCGGGTTACCCGGCGTCTGATCTGGCTCCAAACTGTTTGCACTGCAAATAATAGTTTTAGCGTAAACGCGTTTATTGGGAAAGAATAACAGATTCTCCACTGTAAGTTGTGTCAAATATTAATCGTTTAAGACAGGTGGCTGCTAAAAGCAATGTGAAAGTGAAACAGAAAGCTCCTACATGAGCTTTCTGTTTCACTTTCACATTGCTTTAAGCTGTCATCTGTCCTTTATACGGACAATTAGCCTTCTATTCAGTGGTCGTAATAGAGAGGTTCTACTGTACCTATTTATTTTAAAGATCGTTGTAAACAGTTTTTTATTGTAGTTTTGTTCGATGTCATGATACTGTAGCCACAGTAACAGGACATCCCGAGGCCAAAGATGGTGCGATATTGGCATTGTACACTCACACAAAGTATACTTTAAAGTGCAGTGTTAAAAGTTTTGTTATTATAAATACAGGGTTACAGTTTGAGGGCATGGGAGCCGTTCCGTAAAACTTCGTACGACAAAAACGGTCGTAGGTCAAAACTTTTAAATACGTATACGTTTAATATCTGATTTCTCTCAATCTTATCCTGTTTTGTGACATCTGTTTGGAGTCGTTTCAAGACGATTCAAAAGAGATGTTACAAGACATGATTCAGATGGAGAAATAAATAGTAATTGAAAATTTTATAATCTGAATTACGACGACATTTATTTGTTGTACGAAATTTTATGAAACGGGTTCCATGTTGACAAAACGCTATGATGCCAAAGACGATGCGATATTGGCATTGTACGAGTACAATCACACAAAGTACACTCTAGAGTGCAGTGTTAAACGTTTTGTTATTACAGTGGAGAATCTGTTATTCTTTCCCAATAAACGCGTTTACGCTAAAACTATTATTTGCAGTGCAAACAGGTTGGAGCCAGATCAGACGCCGGGTAACCCGGCGTCTGATCAGGCTCCAAACTGTTTGCCATCAAGATAAACATGCATTATCAGAATTATCCAAAAATTGTACTTTTCTACGTTTTAGCGCTTTGCGTTTGCGTACGTTTGCGTTTAAACGGGAAAGAATAACAGATTCTCCACTGTATGACGTCACTTATGACGTCAGAATAACAGATTCTCCACTGTATAAATACAGCGTTCTCTCTTTACAACGACACCCTACGAAAAACACAAATTGTGCGCGTTGTTCGGATGGAGTCGTTATAGCGAGGGAAAGTGTTTTACATTTGCAAACAGCTTAAATCCAGAGCAGACGCCGCGTTACGCGGCGTCTGATCTGGATTCAAGTTGTTTGTCACTCGTCATTAAGTTCTTTTTCAGTCAAAGTGTCCAATAATATGTAACTTTGAGAAAAAACAGCAGATGACAATGTTGTGCAGACGATATTACAGCAGTAAAAGCATTACACATAATTGTCCCGTTTAGGGAACCAATGCAACGATCGTTGTAAGGAGGGAGTCGTTTTTGGAAGGGTCGTTGTAGAGAAGTTGTTCTGTAGAAGGTTACAGTTTTTGAAGGTCTGGTTGACAAAACGTTTTGATGCATGGAAAGTGATGTATCGCTGACCTATACATCTCATCATCTTGAAATACAGAAACCCCTGTTCCAAACGTCAGCTATTTAAATACGCATGGATACCTCAAATAACAAGTAGCTGCTTAATGCATTTCAACAGTAATGCAGAAAGTTCCGTAGGAGCTTTCTGCATTTCTGTTGACTGCATTAAATTGACACTTTCCTGTAAAATTGCGTTTTGATTAAATTTGAGAAACACCTTAACCTTTAGTCTACCGATCGCGACCAGACTTGTGTTTTGAATGAGTTTGGATTTAGATCAGTTGATGAATATTTTGGCGTCAGATATGGATCAAAACCATTGAACACTTGTGTTTTAGGTGTGATTTTCTTTTAAAAAGTGTATTAAAATTTTATTTGACAAAATGTGATTACGACCATTTTATTGTGGTTGATGATACGACAGTTAAGGGTAATGAGTTGACTGTTAAGCTGTATAAATACCAAGACAAAACCCATAATACCGCAGCTTTCATAATGGCGTGCCGGTGAACAGTGGAGAAAGCATTCGTTCGTATAAACTAAGCGTAAACGCAAATGAAATAAAATGCAGACAAAAACAGGTTATTGAACAATTTGAATTTTTGTTTTAGTTTGAATGGAAATAAAATGCAGACAAAAACAGGTTATTGAACAATTTGAATTTTTTTTAGTTTTTGTAGAAAACAGTTTGGATCCAGATCAGACGCCGGGTAACCCGGCGTCTGATCAGGCTCCAAACTGTTTTAAATGAAAAAATGTGTTGTAATATAACTGGCTAGATTGAGAACGAATAATGTTTGCTTCATTTGAAAAACACTTGAAATCTGATTACAATTCGATAATGGAGTACAAATGTAGTTGCTTTTATTTTGTTTATTGTTTCATTTTATTTTTTGCCACAGGGTGCTTGGCGGCAAGTCGATACTATACCCCACATTAAGATAATATCAACGAAGCATTCTCGGTGACTGATTTCTAGGATTTATTGGATAAAGATGTCATTCAACGTCGAAAGTCTAGATGAAACGGGTGACCCGGGCGTTGAGGCGGCACACGGTAACCTTACATCAGAATGGCGAACGTTGGGAGAAGAATTTGAAACAAAATTAAATAATTCAATTACAAACAGTGTAGCACAGACCACAGTGAAAAACAAGCTTGTGGGGGATTGGATTTCGGATGTGACACGTAAAACTGTGGAATTTCTAAAAAGCACAACTGATGAAAGTGTTTTAAGAACAAATGTTACTATACCGGAAGTGACGTTTAATAGACAGGAAGTTACGAACGATGTTGCTATTGGCACCGCTGAAAAAGTTGTGATTGGTGCTGCTATTATTGTTGCTATTTTAGCAGCTGTTGCTATTGTTTTAAGACTATGCAGACCTAGGTGTCGCTCTAAAAAGTTGGAGGAAAACGAAAGCATACAGCACGCTTTTGGAATTGAAGTGTCGGATTCTAAATTAAGGTAAGAACATTTACGTCATTTGTCCATATTTTTTTTAACTCGTTATCCCCTCAAACTTCTAGTGGAAAATTCCAATTTACAATAATGGCTGGTTCATTTTAGACTATTAAGCGCTGTTTTTTGTAAACAATTGCAAATTTACAAACAGTGAGTTCCCTGATCAGAGGGCTCCTGCAATCAGAGGGCTCCTGCATACAGTGGAGAATCTGTTATTCTTTCCCGTTTAAACGCAAACGTACGCAAACGCAAAGCGATAAAACGTAGAAAAGTACAATTTTTGGACAATTCTGATAATGCATGTTTATCTTGATGGCAAACAGTTTGGAGCCTGATCAGACGCCGGGTTACCCGGCGTCTGATCTGGCTCCAAACTGTTTGTAATAGAAATAATAGTTTTAGCGTAAACGCGTTTATTGGGAAAGAAAAACGTTTTCTCCACTGCATTAACAACTATACGTAATGTAAAAAGAATGATGTTGGAAGAGGTATTTTCCCTCTAAAAAGTGTGATATTATACCGTCATGTCCGTTTTGATTATAATCGGACACTTTGTTAATAAGTGTCATATTAAGTGTAAATCGCGATGCACGATATTTAACACTCGTATCGATGCATCACAGGACTGATGAATATGCATTTACTGACCTCTTCAAATTTCTCATGACTTTTATATTTTGGAAGTTTGATAAACATGTGCTGACATAATACAAACATTCAGATAACTTGGATATTGATCAAACATTTTAGAAGGTCAGTGAGTAAATGTATTGAATATGCAAACATATATCTCCAAAGTCTTTCGGTGCATACTTTACATGTAAACTCAGGTCCCATGAGTTTATATACATGTACATGTAAGTACCATAGTATTACGCTGTGAATGTGAAAAACCTGAGGACTCTATCGATAAAGAGTAGGATACGGTATCATCGTGGTTCCTCTATATACATGTATACACTTTCCCCTTTCTTTGGACGTCATATAAGCCCAAATCTGAAAAAAACGGACGTGAATTAGATTAAATAACTACAAAGATACAGTGGAGAATCTGTTATTCTTTCCCGTTTAAACGCAAACGTACGCAAACGCAAACCACTAAAACGAAGAAAAGAACAACTTTTGGACAATTCTGATATTTCATGTTTATCTTGGTAGCAAACAGTTTGGAGCCTGATCAGACGCCGGGTTACCCGACGTCTGATCTGGCTCCAAACTGTTTGCACTGCAAATAATAGTTTTAGCGTAAACGCGTTTATTGGGAAAGAATAACAGATTCTCCACTGTATGTCAATGATGCTACTGTTGAGAAGACGTTATTCTTTCCCAATAAACACGTTTCCGCTTAAACTATTATTTCTATTGCAAACGGTTTGGAGCCCGACCAAACACTAGCTAACCCAGCGTCTGATCAGACTCCAAACTGTTTGCTACTCAGATTAAAATGATTCATCAGAATTATAAAACATAAATTATATTCTATTGCAATGCGTATGCGTTTCATTTGCGTTTAAACAGGAAACATAACGTACAGTGGAGAATCTGTTATTCTTTCCCAATAAACGCGTTTACGCTAAAACTATTATTTGCAGTGCAAACAGGTTGGAGCCAGATCAGACGCCGGGTAACCCGGCGTCTGATCAGGCTCCAAACTGTTTGCCACCAAGATAAACAAGAATTATCAGAATTGTCCAAAAGTTGTTCTTTTCTACGTTTTAGTGCTTTGCGTTTGCGTACGTTTGCGTTTAAACGGGAAAGAATAACAGATTCTCCACTGTAAACAGGAAACATAACGTATTCTCCATTTTAGGAACTAAGTTAGGCTTTAAATCTTTATTAAGTTTTCTCAACAGGAAAAAGCAAATACAGTAGAACCTCTCTATTATGACCGCCAAAAGGAAGGCTAATTGTCTTTATAAAAGACAGGGGACCGCTTAAAGCAATATGAAAGTGCAACAGAAAGCTCCTGTAGGAGCTTTCTGTTTCACTTTTACATTGCTTTAAGCAGCCACATGTCTTACACGACTAATATTTAACACAATTTAACGGTCGTAATAGAGAGGTTCTACTGTAGTCGCAATTAAAAGCTGGCAGCATTTAGCTTATACGATCGTACTTGTCCGGAACTTAGTATTTGTTTCCATTTATTATGGAATAAGCCACATTCGTTCCCTGACACGAATGTGTGTAAAATAGTAACGTCTTCTCCACTTGTATTTGTAAGTCCATTTATTACAACTAACCTGACTTGTCGAGTAATTAGTTCGTTTGTCAACGTATTGTTGTGAAGATATTATTCTTTCCCATTAACACGGTTATGCGTAGATATTTCCTTCCATGACAAACAGTTTGGAGTTTGATCAGACGCCTGGTAACCAGGCGTCTGGCCAAACTCCAAACGTTTTGCCAATTAAATTAAAAGGCATTGCAATCAAACCTGTTACAGTGGAGAATCTGTTATTCTTTCCCAATAAACGCGTTTACGCTAAAACTATTATTTGCAGTGCAAACAGTTTGGAGTCAGATCAGACGCCGGGTAACCCGGCGTCTGATCAGGCTCCAAACTGTTTGCCACCAAGATAAACAAGAATTATCAGAATTGTCCAAAAATTGTTATTTTCTACGTTTTAGTGCTTTGCGTTTGCGTACGTTTGCGTTCAAACGGGAAAGAATAATAGATTCTCCACTGTAATCTATCAAATATATTGCAAACTGTTTAGAGTCAGTTCAGATTCCAAAGTATTTTCTTACTCTTATAGAAAAAGTAATTCGATTATTTAAATCGTTGTCATTTTCTACAAAGTTTACATTGAGATTTTATTTATTTTGAGTTTAAAAGGGAAATACTGTTGAGAAGACGTTATTCTTTCTGGTTTGAACGCAAACGAAACGCAAAGGCATCGCAATAAAACGTAGAAAAGACAACTTTTCGACAATTCTGACCATTAAGGTGAATCTGCATAGCCAACAGTTTGAAGCCGGCGTCTGGTCAGGCTCCAAACTGTTTGCAATGGAATAACATGTAGTATTTTTAGCGTTCTTCCCCAATTAGCGCGTTTGTCCTTTTACAGTGGAGAATGTGTTATTCTTTCCCAATAAACGCGTTTACGCTAAAACTATTATTTGCAGTGCAAACAGTTTTGAGCCAGATCAGACGCCGGGTAACCCGGCGTCTGATCAGGCTCCAAACTGTTTGCCACAAAGATAGACATGAAATATCAGAATTGTCCAAAAGTTGTTATTTTCTACGTTTTAGCGCTTTGCGTTTGCGTACGTTTGCGTTTAAACGGGGAAGAATAACAGATTATCCACTGTACATCTATTGCAATGAGTTCGGAACCAGATCCGATTCCAAATTGATTTTTTACTCTTATAGTAAAAAGTTCTCTTTTTCAAAGGGTTGTTATTTTCTAACAATTTGTAAATTCAGATTTCATTTGATTTAGTTAAGACTTATTTCTTGTATGGAAAAAATATCCAATATACAGGACAGTGAGTCTCTCTCTTAAGATCAATCGAATTCGCTGATGGTAATTACATGTACATGTATGACAAATTTCAACAAAATGGTTACACAATTGTGCATGATCGATTAGTGTGCATTTATCATGCACCTGCATGACAATGTACAGTAGAGACGATGTTATTATGTCCCAATAAACGCGTTTGTAACGCTTAGACTATTATTTCAATTGCAAACAGTTTGGAGCCTGATTAGACACCAGGTAACTCAACTGTATTGTAGAAGTTTGTTGTGAAAGAATGTCCTTTTTAACGCCTGCTGTTACAGTGGAGAAAACGTTATTCTTTCCCAATAAACGCGTTTACGCCAAAACTATTATTTGCAGTGCAAACAGTTTGGAGCCAGATCAGACGCCGGGTAACCCGGGGTCTGATCAGGCTCCAAACTGTTTGCCACCAAGATAAACATGAAATATCAGAATTGTCCAAAAGTTGTTCTTTTCTACGTTTTAGCGCTTTGCGTTTGCGTACGTTTGCGTTTAAACGGGAAAGAATAACAGATTCTCTACTGTACAATGGAAAAATCGTAATTATTTCTCGTTGAAACTAAATGCAATTGCAATGCCTTAAAGGGACTCGCAACCGGATGGTGTACTTGTCAAAATAAAATAAAATACTCAAATAAAAGCAAATTTGTGGCATTATTTGGCTTCTGACATTAAAAGAATATGATCAGTCCAAAAAAAGTCTCAAGAATCGTCACCGAATCTTAGTTTTTTAGATATTTTCCATCGTTTTTCTATAACATCAGCTGACGGTATGGTTGTTGTTGTTGCATCTCTACACGGGCTCAGACATAAACCCGAGCCGAATAAAGTATTATCGATCGCTACCACTGAAGTACGTTAATTCGCTACCATATGTATATAGAGAGCGCTGGTAGCCGAGGTAGTAAAGGCGCTTCATCATTTTTCATGTTTGTCTCCGCATGGAGGGTCACGGGTTCGAATCCCACCAGAGCTTCTTCTTTTTTTCTTTTTTGAAATGCATTTCTTAACAGAATTTATTATCCTAAACTAAATCTTACCCATTTATATAAGCATTTGACATATAATTACAAATTACTATTTTTAATGCTAAATCCGGTTGCGAGCCTCTTTAAGATGTGGAAAATAAAAAGCATTTTGATACAGTGGAGAATCTGTTATTCTTTCCCGTTTAAACGCAAACGTACGCAAATGCAAAGCACTAAAAAAAGAACAACTTTTGGACAATTCTGATATTTCTTGTTTATCTTGGTGGCAAACAGTTTGGAGCCTGATCAGACGCCGGGTTATCCGGCGTCTGATCTGGCTGCAAACTGTTTGTAAAAGAAAAAATAGTTTTAGCGTAAACGCGTTTATCGGGAAAGAATAACAGATTCTCCACTGTATTGTTGAAACCTTATTTTGATCTAAGTTGCAAACAGTTTAGCGACTAATCAGACATGAAATCGATGTATGATCAGGCTCGAAAGTATTTGTAATAAATAAAAGTGTTAGTTTATATTTGGAAAGAACCACGTACATGTACATGCATTTTCAACTGTTTAAACGATGAATAGAAAAAATAGCAATGCAAATGAAATTATGTGGTTAAAACTAAGATTAGGTTTTTGTCAGTACTTAAATAGCGATACATCAACCCAACCATGTCCCTAATTGCGACACTAACCCCTTTGATGCCAGAACCAAATTCAGCTGCATACATGGTTTGGATCAAGATCAGATGCCGGTGTCTGATCTGGATCCAAACTGTTTGATACTGATTATCATATATGTACTGCTGCAGTAGATATTCTAAAAACTTGAAAGCTAAACAATTTAAGAATGACAACATTTAATTTCAAGTTGAAGGGAGCTAGCTTAATACAACGATGCATGATTGCAATAGATGGGCTGCAACAAATATTTGGAAAGCTCATGGTCTTAATTATAAGTGTTACATACATGTACAGTGGATAATCTGTTATTCTTTCCCGTTTAAACGCAAACGTACGCAAACGCAAAACACTAAAACGTAGAAAAGCACAACTTTTTGACAATTCTGATAATTCTTGTTTATCTTGGTGGCACACAGTTTGGAGCCTGATCAGACGCCGGGTTACCCGGCGTCTGATCTGGCTCCAAACTGTTTGCACTGCAAATAATAGTTTTAGCGTAAACGCGTTTATTGGGAAAGAATAACAGATTCTCCACTGTACATTCTATCATGTGTTAGATGGTGTTTGCATGTACAAAAAGACGGATAGGCAGTCTTTAGGATAATGATTAAACAAGTAGATATAGGGGACGAATACGTTTTCCTTTCCCGTTTAATGCTTTCACAGCCAACAGAATAATTTATTACTTTATTACATGTACAGTGGAGAATCTGTTATTCTTTCCCAATAAACGCGTTTACGCTAAAACTATTATTTGCAGTGCAAACAGTTTGGAGCCAGATCTGACGCCGGGTAACCCGGCGTCTGATCAGGCTACAAACTGTTTGCCACAAAGATAAACAAGAATTATCAGAATTGTCCAAAAGTTGTACTTTTCTACGTTTTAGTGCTTTGCGTTTGCGTACGTTTGCGTTTAAACGGGAAAGAATAACAGATTCTCCACTGCACACCGTCACCGTCATCTGCTTTAATGTTTTTGTCTGCAATATTGTACAGTGGAGAATCTGTTATTCTTTCCCAATAAACTCGTTTACGCTAAAACTAGTATTTCAATTGCACACAGTTTGGAGTCAGATCAGACGCCAGGTAACCTGGCGTCTGATCAGGCTTCAAACTGTTTGGCACTCAGATTAAAAAAATATAATTAGAAATGTCAAAAAATGAAAATGTCCTACATTTGAGCGATTTGCGTTTGCGTTCGTTTGTATTTTTAAAAACGGGAAAGAATAACCTTTTCTCCACTTTGAACCGTCAACGTCGCCTGCTTGTTACGCGGCGTCTGATCTGAATTCAAGCTTTTTGAAAATGTAACCCAAGACTTAATTCCCCTTCATATATCGACTCCCTTCGAGCAACACACACAATATGTGTCTTTCAGTTGGTGTAGTTGTAGAGAGGGATCAATGTAGTATCAATATATATTCATTATTAAAATATTTCATTATTTGAATTTGGCATAACTTTACAGACGACAAATATATAAGCAGACGATAAATTGTCCGCGAAACGAATACATCATACCGTCTGATGTAGTGGAGAGAAAATATATGCCATTTCTTTAATAACCAAAACCAAACTGTCTGAACCTTACATAAACGCATGTGTATACAGTGGAGAATCTGTTATTCTTTCCCAATAAACGCGTTTACGCTAAAACTATTATTTGCAGTGCAAACAGTTTGGAGCCAGATCAGACGCCGGGTAACTCGGCGTCTGATCAGGCTCCAAACTGTTTGCCACCATGATAAACATGAAATATCAGAATTGTCCAAAAGTTGTTCTTTTCTACGTTTTAGTGCTTTGCGTTTGCGTACGTTTGCATTTAAACGGGAAAGAATAACAGATTCTCCACTGTAGCTATGAAAATAATTATTTAAATAATGACAAGTATATAGTTCTTTACAGTATTACACCAGGAAATAAATATGTAATGTTCTAGCTTGACTTTCAACTTCCAACAATAATATTGATCATTAGATCGTGCAGTATATGACACCAAATTTGCAATTCAAATATACAAATTAAATACAAGCACAGGGCTGCCATGATCAGGAAAATCCTAAGATTTCAAATTTTCAATTTTTCATACGCAAATCTACTAACCGTAGTCAGTTTCTAGTTTTGAAAACACATGACTGCTTAAAACAGGTTGAAAGTAAAGCAGAATGCACCTTAAGGCGCATTCTGCTTTACTTTGAGCCTGTTTTAAGCTACCATCTGCTAGGATAAATATCCTAAGACTTAGGAAAAATCCGGAGAAATGGCAGCCCTGCAAGCACATGTCGATATCGCTAACTCGGTTTAAGTCGAGGATCTCCGTATTTCAAAGTTAAAACGTGGCTAAGCCACATTTTAACTTTGAAATACGGATATGTTTGCCTATATCAATCTGTACAGTGGAGAATGTGTTATTCTTTCCCAATAAACGCGTTTACGCTAAAACTATTATTTGCAGTGCAAACAGTTTGTAGCCAGATCAGACACCGGGTAACCCGGCGTCTGATCAGGCTCCAAACTGTTTGCCATCAATATAAACATGAATTATCAGAATTGTCCAAAAGTTGCACTTTTCTTCGTTTTAGTGCTTTGCGTTTGCGTACGTTTGCGTTTAAACGGGAAAGAATAACAGATTCTCCGCTGTATTAAAGAAGATGAAATTAAACTGTAAATCTACATGTTTGACTTGAGCGAGTTCGAGATAGCGTAGCTTGATTGCACATAAACATGTACGTAGATTCATGTATAGTACTACATGTATTAATAGCCGGTTTAACGAGTGTATACAATGTATCACATAGGCCATTGATTACAATTACTGATGTTTAATTGGGGTTTTATATTAAAGAAACTATTCATTATTTCTTCCGTATTAAGAACAAGTTACATGTTCATTTATCAAACATGTTGCAGAACTTTAAATTTATTAAATGATAACCAAAAGGTGAGTTTATAAAGGTACGTGTACATGTACATGGCAGGGCTGCCATAAGTTGACATAAACAATCCTAAGATTTCCAAATATACATTTTTTCAAGTGCGATTTTACGAATCGTACCTTTACCCCATCGCCTGTGTCTAGTTTTATTGACACGTGGCTGCTTAAAGCAGGCTTGAAGTAAAGCAGAATGCGCCTTAAGGTGCATTCTGCTTTACTTTCAGCCTACTTTGAGCTACCATGTACTAGAAAAAAAATCCGGAGATTTAGGAAAAATCAGGAGAAATGGCAGCCCTGACATGGCATCATTAAGGACGCCTATTTACATGTATCTGTTTTTCTAATACATATAATGTGTAAAATTATACACAGCAGTCAGGACTGATTATACATTTGAGAAAACGTTATCATTTCCCATTGGAACGAAACCAAATGTAAAGCAAGAAAATGTAGAAAATGACATGCCAGTTCATCAGGGTTACCCGGCGTCTGATCTGGCTCCAAACTGTCTGCAAAGGAAGTAACAATTTTGCGCAAACATGTTTATTGGAATCACGTCTTCTCCACTGAAACAATTGGCAATGAGCACCATTGTTTTAATTTATTAACCCATAACCCCATAGCATGTTTCTAGTATTGAAGACAGGTGACCACTTAAAGCCGGTTGAAAGTAAAGCAGAATGCGCATTGAGGCGCATTCTGCTTCTCTTTCAGCCTGCTTTAAGCTACCATCTGCTAGGATAAAAGAAATATGTCTTATGATACATTTGTACATATCCATGACTGTATATACTAGAACTATTTTCTTCAGAAGAGGAATAAATTATTGGCGTAAAAAGGCGTATTTATGGGGGACTGGGTTAAATGGAAATAGCGTTATACTTTTTTTTCTTAATATTTGGTAAGTTCTATAACGAGGGGGTTGCGAATTGAAGGTTATACATGTAAATGTACAATCGTAAAGAAGCGATCCACAGTAAGGTGAAAAATATAAAGCAAACTAGTTTAGGACCCGTTAGGCAGAATAGTGGACATCACTAGATTATCGATAAAATGCTCTACGATAGCGTGAGAGTCCGTCAATGTTCGGCTCTTATCGATCGGTATTTACGGAAACTCCCGACGACTTTTTGAACATGTGAATTTTATTTTCAATTTTAAAAAGGACCAAAGTAACATTAACTTACGATTCTTAAATTTATATCAAAAGAAAGAACAAATATTCAATTATACGAGCCCGTTTGCACAGAATTGATATCGATTTGTATAAATGCACAAGGTCGTGTTATATTATCCGTGTCGAGGCTTATTTTCAGCATTTTACTCTTTGTTTAATGTGATTTAGAGGTGTCTTTTTAAACTTAAAAAAGGACCAAAATCTTATCAAAATATTTTTTCAAAACAATTCCATCATAACGGAAAATGTTTAAGCTAACACAGGCCGTTTGCACAGGAACGATATCTGTCCAGAAAAAAAAGTTATTACAAGTTATGCAAAAATGCCCTTCTTATTTTAATGCTCGAAAATGAGAGCAAGTGGGCCACCTGCGTGTCCACAATTCTGCGTAACGATGATGCTTTAATTACTTGTTTTGTCATTTAAGCAGGCGTCTGTCTTTAGATTACTAACTAGAAACATGTCTTCAGACTATTAACCAATTACGGTATCCCATGTTTTGTTTTAGTAGGGAAAATGGCTGACCACTTTAGTCAGGTTGAATGTAAAGCAACATGTGCCTTTAGGCGCATTCTGCTTTTCTTTCAGCTTGTTTTCTTTAAGCTAGCAACTGCAAACATATTTGTTTGTGGTGCATAGTCATGACTGTTTAATGTAGAACTGTTTTCTTAAGTGGATGAAAACATATCAAAAGTCGCCAAAAGACATATTGGTTTAAACAACCTCTTCAATCACCTATCTATAGAAAGAAACAATTGCAGATGTACAGTGTAGAAAACGTTATTCTTTCCCAATAATTATTTCCATTGCAAACAGTCTATTCAGGCTCCCAATTGTTTGACACTCAGATAAAAATAGATAGTGAAAAATGTCAAAAAGTTGTTATTTTGTACATTATAGTGTTTTGCGTTTGCGTTTTGTTTGCGTTTAAACGGGAAAGAATAACGTTTTCTCCACTTTAGTTTGGTTGACATATTATAAGAGGCAAGTTATAGTCGATAGATTTTTTTCGCTTAAGGATATGGCTCATACAAGTGTGCGAAAGGAAATAAAAAACCGCAATTGTTTTAAAATTAAACCTGGAGGGTGGGGGAGGTTTATCAGGAATCAAAGTGTCTGATTCATCTAATTGATAAAACCGCGGTGACATTAGCCATTTTACGAAAGGTTCATTACTGTCGAATTTTGTACAGTGGACATTCTTTCCCGTTTCAACGCAAACGTAACGCAAACGCATATCACTCAAACGAAGAACATGTCAGCTTTAGAATATTTCTTACAATACATTTTAATCTGAGTGGCCACAAGTTTGGAACCTGATAAGATGCCCGGTTACCCGGCGTCTGATCCGGCTCCAAACTGTTTGCAATGGAAATACTTGTTTAGCGTAAATGCGTTTATGGGAAATAATTACGTTTTCTGCATATCAACCTTTTTGGCATTTCTAAATATTTTTTCAAAACTGAGTGGCAAACAGTTTGGAGCCTGAACTGCGGGTACCCAGGTATCTGATCAGGTTCTAAACTGTTTGCTATGGAAATAATCGGTTTAGCGTAATCGCGTTTATTGGAAAAGAATAAAGTGTTTTCCACTGTAATACATGTAGTGTAGGTGGACTGAGGCTAAGTATTTAGAAAAAAACTTGGTGAGAAATATTGGCAGGCAAAAATGTTATATCGGAGGATGATATGTCATGATAAGGTTTCATTTTGAATGATTGACATATTTACAGTGGTGAAGACGTTAAATAATTGTTTTCCCAATAAACGCATTTACGCCAAAACTATTTATTTCATTGGAAATAGTTTAGAGCCAGATCAGACGCCGGATACCCATTTCTGATCAGGCTCCAATAAAAAAAATAAAGTCGTAAGAAATTTCAAAAAGTTTGAATTTTCTGCATTGTATTGCATTCTGTTAGCGTTTCGTTTGCGTTTAAACGAAAAAGAATACATGGAACGTCATCTCTACTACATACAGTGGAGAATCTGTTATTCTTTCCCAATAAACGCGTTTACGCTAAAACTATTATTCCCAGTGCAAACAGTTTGGAGCCAGACCAGACGCCGGGTAACCCGGCGTCTGATCTGGCTCCAAACTGTTTGCCACCAAGATAAACAAGAATTATCAGAATTGTCCAAAACTTGTTCTTTTCTACGTTTTAGTGCTTTGCGTTTGCGTACGTTTGCGTTTAAACGGGAAAGAATAACAGATTCTCCACTGTAATTATTTTTTGAATGATTAACATATGTATGGCATGCAGACAGTCCGATCATTTAATCACTTGTAATCAATTCTTGTTTAGTCTGACTCAAATGTCAAATTTAAGAGAACATGAAATGTATTTTGTAAAACTATTAATTCCATATATACAAACAGGCGTGTCAATTCGAATGTAATGGTATCGATAATGTTAGAGCCTACGCAAAATTGTACAGTGGGGGAGGGGTGGAGACGTTACATGTATACTTGAAATCCCGTCAGACTTTTTTATCAATATAATAAATTACATGTAGGTACAGTGGAGAATCTGTTATTCTTTCCCGTTTAAACGCAAACGTACGCAAACGCAAAGCGCTAAAACGTAGAAAAGAACAACTTTTGGACAATTCTGATAATTCTTGTCTATCTTGGTGGCAAACAGTTTGGAGCCTGATCAGACGCCGGGTTACCCGGCGTCTGATCTGGCTCCAAACTGTTTGCACTGTAAATAATAGTTTTAGCGTAAACGCGTTTATTGGGAAAGAATAACACATTCTCCACTGTACATGAAATCTCGTCAGACTTTTTATCAATATTATAAATTCCATGTAGGTACATTGCAAGTAGTTTGGAGCATGTTCTGAACTAGCTTCAAACTGTTTTTAGTAAGAGTTGAATACGGTATATATTCACCATTAATTGTTTTATTTAACTGTCATTTTAGACGTTTCATTACAACGTCTTTGCATTTAAGTTCGTTTACAAGGATACCAATAACAAATTCCCCTCACTATAACTGCACAATCCTATGACATTGATGGATTCTGTCCAGAAGATGTTAAGAAAATTGAAAACAACAAAAAAATAACTGAATTAATTAGTGTTCCCAAAATTCATCTGCAAACAGTATTGAATCGCGGCGGCTCCAAATTGTCAGTCCTGTTTGCTGTACAAAGTTTAACTGAAATTCTGTATGTACATGTAACATCCCCGAAACTAAACATTAAGGCCTTCCAAAGATGCGATATGGGCGCATCCATTTGACTATCCGGGCAAGAATAAGTTTGGCCATCCTGAAATATTATATCAGTGCTGACATAAGTTGATCATAAAAATCCTAAGATTTCAAATTTTCAATTTTTCAGACGCAATTTTACTAATCGTACCTTAACCCCATAGTCTGTTTCTTGTTTTGAGGACACATGCCTGCTTAAAACAGGCCTTAAGGCGCATTCTACTTTACTTTCAGCCTGTTTTAAGCTACGATCTTCTAGGATAAAAAACCAAATACTTAGGAAAAATCCGGAGAAATGGCAGCTCTGTTATATATATCCTACAATTTATTGGCATGTCATAAAAACGATTTTGACATTTTACGACATTTGCGTATCGACGTACGGCAGACATATTTCGCGACTCCCACGCGTGAAAATGAAACATTGAGCGCGCCCTGTTCCCCGTCTCCGCCTTCTGTAATCTTATTGACAACATTTACGACATTAAGTCCGCGACCAAACCCTTAGTGTTAACCCATGTTTGACCTTTTCCGGTAGCTATAAATAGAATTATGACACATGTTACGTCATCATACATAACTTGCATTCTAATTGGATTATCTTCCGCCATATGCTAATAGTATCCCATAGTGCATTAGGTGCAGCAGTTGCTAGACGTTTGTAATATAGTAACGTATACAATTACGTTATTGACGTAAGGGAAATATCTCAGGGAAGGCCCCTATATAAATGGACATGTCAAGATACGTCTGCATCAAATTTTATTGTCATCAAAAATAAAATTGTATGTTAATATTGAAGAAGAGTGTCATTCAATTACGATCCTGATCAGACCGCATTTTTCGGGTTCTGATCTGGATCCAAACTGTTTACAGACACTCGCTAAGTTATGATTACTGATGATAAGGAATGCACTTGTCACACAAGTCTGATGCTGCAGTTATATATTGTATCATGACGGAACGAAATTGTTTTACATGTACCGTGTGTTCAACGTTATTCTTCTCCCCTTAAAGACATCTCCTGACGACCTTTTGGTCATAACGCCTTGCCAGATTATTTACTGTCAATTTCCTTGCAAAAAGCATGGGTCTTGTGCATATTAAACCATTGAATCGTCTTATGTGAGACCGGACCTTTATATTTGATAGTTTGGTTAGAAATAACCATTGAAAATCACTAGAGCATGAGTATTATCGGGACAGTTACATTGACACCTCCAGAACAATATGCTGGTGGTCCCTCAATGGACTGAGGAAAAGTCTTTAAAAGAAACAAAATGCACTTGAATGTAGGAAATAACAAGTTTATTTTTTTTTCATCTTTTCTCAATTCATTTTAATCTGAATGGTAAACAGTGTGGTGCCTGATCAGACACATGGTTACCCGGCGTCTGATCAACCCCAAAGCTGTTTGTTATAGTTTTAGCGTAAACGCGTTGCATGTTATTGGGGAATAATAACGTCTTCTCCACTGTAAAATGTTTTTCTTTCAAAATCTTAACGAGGTTAAACGCAAACGCATTGCCTCAAAATGTAGAAAGTTATAAAACTGTTAAAATGTTTACATTCTATTTTCTGAAACTGAGTGGTAAACAGCGTGGATCCTTATCAAGCACATGGTCACCTATTGTTTAATCCAGCTCCAAATCGTTTGAAATGGAAAAACGATGTACTTGTTTTAGGACAAAAGTCTATTGAGAACGACAAACGTTTTCTCCATTGTTCATATCATAATATATATTTTATGCATTTTACAAATATTTAACTATATACAGTGGAAAAGGCGTAATTCTTGATTGTTTTTTAACAATCTATTTGAAAATGACAAACAGTATAGACCCTAATCAGAGGGATTTTGAAGATTCATTTTGACCTTGTTTCACACGCTTTGCCTACTAACAAAACTAATGTACTGTCCACAGATATACTGTCTGTAAAGTACAGTGTTTCCTCTCTACAACGACACCAACGGGAAACACATATTTGTGTGTTGTTCGGAGGGAGTCGTTTTAGGGAGGGAAAATTAAGATATATCTTATATATATTTTCAAACAGCTTGAATCCATATTAGACTCGGCGTGTGTTCTGGATTCAAGCTGTTTGTCACTCGTCATTATATGTATTCTATCTAAATGTCTAATTATGCGTAACTTTGAGAAAACACACGAAGATACAGTGGAGAATCTGTTATTCTTTCCCGTTTAAACGCAAACGTACGCAAACGCAAAGCACTAAAACGTAGAAAAGAACGACTTTTGGACAATTCTGATATTTCATGTTTATCTTGGTGACAAACAGTTTGGAGCCTGATCAGACGCCGGGTTACCCGGCGTCTGATCTGGCTCCAAACTGTTTGCACTTCAAATAATAGTTTTAGCGTAAACGCGTTTATTGGGAAAGAATAACAGATTCTCCACTGTATATAAGCAGACGGTATTGCAATCATGAAAAGGTTGACAATAATTGTCTTATTTTGGGAACAGCGACAATGGTCGTTGTTAAGAGAAAGACGTTGTTGGGAGGGCCGTTGTAGGGAGGGAGAACTGTATGCTCGTCACTAGGGCTCCGTGGATTAAATACGTTTATAAGATTTCCTTGTTGCTGCGTTCAATTCTGACACATTAAGTATGCATCACTAACACTATTTCCATAATTTCTACATTTTCCCCAACAAAAACAAAAATATCCTGTCATTATATAATGCACTATTTATGCAAGTATGTTGTAAAGACTCTTGTTTCTGTCCATCAAATTTACAGTCAACATCCTGTTAAACGGCCGTCCTTTGATGAAAGATTTTTCTTTTTAAAGATGCGAAATCGCTTTATGCAGGAACAAAGTAAACCAGAAAGCTCCGAAAGGAGCTTTCTGTTTTACTTTTCTCCTGCATTAAGCTGTCACCTGTATCAAATACAGGTGTTTTGTCTTAATTTAAGTTGAATTGTTGTCAAGTTTGACAGTTAAACTTGTCTCATATTGCTCCGTTAACTAGGCCAGAGGTTGTCAAACGTGCTTCACTCACCACAGCGGAGAAAACGTTATTCATTCCCGTTTAAACGCAAACGAAACCAAAACGAATCGCAATGAAACGTAGAAAAGTACAACTTTTCGACAATTCTGACTTTTCATGTTAATCTGAGTGACAAACAATTTAAAGGCTGATCAGACGCCGGGTTGCCCGTCGTCTGATCTGGCTCAAAACTGTTGGTAATGGAAATAAACGTTTTAACATAAACGCGTTTTTTAGGTAAGAATAACGTCTTTTCCACTGTATCTAGGGCAGAGGTTGTCAAATATTCTTCACTCGCTAGGCTTAAACATTGAAGCAAAGTGACGTTTGTTACGTTGTGAAAACATACACTATTGTCATAGTAACGTGAAAAGGGAGTAACACAGTCACGGTACGTAAGCAAAATTCTTACCAAAAAACATGGTTTTATTTCGTAAAAATCTACACGCAAAGGCGATTTTGTGGTTTCTAATGTAAACAGTTTGGATCGAAATGAGACGCCGAGTAACTCGGCGTCTCATCTAGATCCAACCTGTTTGAATATCTGATGGATGCTTTCTTAAAGTACTTTGAAATATCAACTCAAAGAAATGTTACAAATGACAGTTTTTGCAGACGACAATGACGTAACATGTTAAAGGTTTTTAACCCTTTCCCTTATAGAAGCGACTTTTAGCGCATTCATTTGATTCATCCGCTGAAGAAAATAGTTCCAAATTATACCGTAATGAATATGTGTCATATTAAATAATTTCCTTATTCTAGCAGTTAATAGCTTAAAGCAGGCTGAAAGTAAAGCAGAATGCGCCTTAGGGCGCATTCTGCTTTACTTTCAACCTGCTTTAAGTAGACACATATCTTCAATACTAGAAACAACGCTATCAGGTAATGGGTTAAAGCTCATATGTCATAGTAAAACATATAAATATTTGTAGAACAACCCTTTATTTATATGTAAGGTCACTTTGACAAGTTTGGCCTGTTTACGTCAAATTTATTGTTAAGTTTCATAGTCGAATGTGGTCTGTTTGAAGCGACCACGCCTCCTGATATTGTGACTGATTAACCCGTTCATGATCAAATTTGTTAAGAGTATTTTTACCCCTTCACCGCCATAGTGTCGTCTGCATCAATATTGCTGACTGCAATATCGTTTCAAAGTTAGATTTCAAGACATTACATGACCAAGCTTAGGTGGTAACACCTAGTTTGAAAAAAGTTAGGATTAAATCATGAATAGCATGCTTTTACTGTTACAATACTGTACAGATGTCTAGGCAAAGAATCAGTCAGCCGTTTCATGTGAGACCCGTACCTACAATAGGATAGTTGGGTTTGTAAAACCCATTGAAAAACCCCTTGAGTGTGAGCATGTGAGGGCCTCTATAGAAAACTTGAGATTGCTGACATTGGCTGAGCGCACGCTTCCCATGCTTTACAGTTATGTTGACACCTAGTGGGAACAATGGAGGGGGAATCAATAAATGGACTGGCTTAATGTCTTAAAAGACCTCACATGACCAAGCTTGGGTGGTAACACCTACCCCCGTATATAGTTTGAGTCAAAGCATGCAGAGCATGCACTAACGGTGGTAGCGTCTAGGCAAAGAATCATTCAGGCGTCTCATGTGAGGCCCGCACCTAATATTTGATAGCTTGGTTAGTAAAACCCATTGAAAAACCTATTGAGATCTATTATGTAAGGGCCTCTATTCAAAGCTGAGCCATTGCCTGAAAACTTTTCTCATGCTGTATACCGGTATATACCTGTATTTTGACACCTACTAAACAATGAGAAGAATCAATGAAAGGACTGGCTTAATGTCTTTAAGGCAAAATGACTGACAAAATTGTGAAACGAGTGTAAAACAGTTTGGTTTCTTATCAGACACCGCGTTACGCGGCGTCTCATCAGGATCCATACGCTATTTGCTAATGTCTACTTCTGTGGACAATAGACATTATAATGTCCAAGACACGACATTTCTTACTTTTGTCTCGCATTTTAAACACTCTCATGCAGTTAGTGATCTTGTTAGCCACGTGTTACATGTAGAAGGGGACTTAATGTTTGCCTTGATGTGTTATGACTTTCTCGAATTACCTCTCTTGCAATTTACTGAATTAACTTCTGCCTGAATTTGTCCAACACTGAACGAATATCATTTGCAGGGCTGCCATTTCTCCGGATTTTTCCTAAATCTCCGGATTTTTTTTTCTAGAACATGGTAGCTTAAAGCAGGCTGAAAGTAAAGCAGAATGCGCCATAAGGCGCATTCTGCTTTACTTCCAGCCTGCTTTAAATAGTCGCGTGTCAACAAAACTAGAAACAGGCTATGGGGTAAAGGTACGATTCGTAAATTCGCAATTGAAAAATGCAAATTTCGAAATCTTAGGATTTTTCATATCAACTTATGGCAGCCCTGCATTTGACTGCTGAAAATTCTTGCTTTAATATTTTAGTCTATGCATTGAACCCTTCACGCTCAATGACGCCATAAAGCTCGTTTGCAAACAGTTTGGGTCGTGATCAGACACAACGTAACGCGGTGTCTAATCAGGATACAAACAGTTTGTTTGACACTCTTATCGATATTTATTAAGTTATACAACCTTAAATTTAACTTTGAAACGTGTCTTGCAGACAACAAAAATGAAGCAGTCGACAATAATGCGGTGAAGTGTTGAAAATCTCCAGAATTATTTGATCATGAAAGGTCAATGAAATCACAATCCTAGTGACAGACAGCTGAGATTTTTATAAGACACTATAGGTGTCTGATTTGGATCCATTTGGTTTAGAAACTCGTTGACCACATTCAAACTGAGAACCTCAACTCTCTTATTTCTATTTCAGTGGTTACAGTAACCTTGGTCTGGAGGTCGAATCAAACTCCAGCGGAACCGGAAGTACACAAAGCAACGACAGTCACTGGTCACAGTCAGGCGGAAGTAACCCGAGTACAGACTGGTCCGATCTTTCTAGTGACGTCAGAAAGGAAAGCGTCCAATCACAGCCAGATTTAGATATGCCGAAAAAGAATAAACCAATCACAACGCAAGTTCCTCAGATTCCAAGTCGCCATGCGTCATCAACTCATTTGAATGGAAGCATTTCTTCTGAGGATAGGTAAATATCGGCAGCTTCTTTATTTTCATTCTAAAAATATTATTCTAACCCTTTACTCCATAGATACTCATTTTAACACATTAGGTTTGTTCATCCACTGAATAAGATATTTCCAATTAATACAGGCATAATAATGTACTATACAAAATAGTTTATTTAATATTTAAGCAGATTGTAGCTTGAAGTTGGCTGAAGATAAAGCAGAGCACGTCTTAAGGTACATTTTGCTTTACTTTAAACCTGCATTAATAGTAAGTGGTCGCATATTTTCAATGCTAGAAGCAGTCTATTGAGTAAAATGTTAAGGTACTCATATCGCCGTTGTATTATACTGTAATATGTATCCTGTGAGGACTCTATAATCCATAATACAGAAGAATGGGTTCTAAAACGCAAATACGATATTAGTACATGTATAACTATAGCCTAATATGTTAAAATAGAATGTAAAATTGTGATTCCATCGGTATCAAACGATTTCAATGGCAATTTATAATATGACTTATGGACTGGGGATTAGATTAAACGTATTTTCCCCAATATTCTTTATTGCCATTCACGTACATGTACTTTCCATACAAAGAATATTTATCAATACAGCATGTATATAATGGCGTCTTGATGGTCAGTTATATAATTAGAGAAGCTGTTATTCTTTCCCAATAAACTCATAAAACTGTTACATGTATTTCAATTGCAAACGGTTTGAGGCCCTAACAGACGCCGGCTACGCCGACGTCTGTTAGGGCTCAAAATTGTTTGCCGATCAGATTAAAGTAAAAAATCAGAATTGTCAGAAATGTTTCATTTTGTACAATTTATTGAACTGCGTATGCGTTTCGTTTGGTTTTAAACGGGAAAGAATAACGTCTTTACCACTGTGCGTAGATATAATATTATGTTTGTTGCATCCATAAGGCTCTGAAATGTGTTTGTCTCAATTCAGAACGAGTCTGTGATTATCCTCCCCTGTATCACGTTACATTGTAACTAGTCAAAAATTGACCTGCCGACTGACTTCAATATAATAATTTTTACCAGCAAACAAACCTAATTTTTGTAACCAGAAGTTCTGTTACATATCTGAGCGCGTTAACATTAATCTGAAGTAACTCTTAACAACAACTTCTGTTCTAATTGGTCATTGATCACATAGTTGCAATGTTTTTGTCGACACTTTTCAGACTTTCAGCGAAGAGTTCTCCACTTCCGCAGCGCAGAGTAAATGACGAAGTTATGTCCGTGATATCTACACACTCGTAAGTTTTGCTAGTTGTCGTCATTGTCCTTTGAATAATTGTGTATTTCTCCATTTATGACGAGGCATATTGTTTTTGCTCGAAATGTATGTATGTCCGTTTATCTGTTCGTCCATTCACTCGTCTGTAACAAACTTGCGTCGCGTTTATCTCTGAAACCGCTAGGGCAAAGTCATTAAACATTGCAATAATGTTCTCCAGCATGGATTGCTACACCTGAGGTTTCTGAATTCTCTTCTCCTGATAACTTTAGAATTATTGTCCTTGTTGACTTAGACTAAGGTTCCTCTTTGTGTTGCGCGGTCAAAGTCATGAAAATTTACACGAATGCTCTCCAGCATAATATTACATGTATGCTGTACTCTTGAGATATCTGAATTCTCTTCCCCGATCATTTGGAGTTATTGCCCCTTCTGATTTAAACCAAGACAAACTTTGTGGTATGCAAATCTTTTCAACTGTTACATATACAATGTAAAATCAAAATCTTCAATTTTTAGGGGAATGTTCATCTGTATGAATTGTTGTGCACCCGGTTTTTTTATTAACTCCCGTGATAAGTTTGGAGTAATATGTACTGTCCCTGATGACATAAGTTAAAACAAACTTTGGTAAGCACACTTTGTGTTGCACAAATCACTTTGAAACCACATGTGCCAAAGTTACCGAAATTTAAACGAATGTTCATAAGCATAGTCTTTCATGCAGCTTTTTTATCCAGGTGTCTTGAACTTTCACAGGTTGACAAGTCAAAACTAATATCTTGGATTTCTTTTTCCATACATGCGGTAAATCTACCATCCGATCGTGCATTAAACATGTACTCATCAGCAAGTACATGGCTGCCATTTCTCCGGATTTTTCCTAAATATTCGGATTTTTCCCCCAGTACATGGTAGCTTAAAGTAGGCTGAAAGTAAAGCAGAATGCGCCTTAAGGCGCATTCTGCTTTACTTACAGCCTGCTTTAAGAGTCACATGTCAACAAAACTAGATACAGGCTATGGGGTAAAGGTACTATTCTTAAAATCGTACTTGAAACATGCAAATTAGGCAATCTTCGGATTTTTCATGTCAACTAATGGCAGTCCTGAAGTATCCATGTGTATGGGAAAGGGAAGAATGGGGCGATATCTGTGTTTGTGACAAAAACAAACCTCTATAGTTTTATTCCTTTTCGTCAATCAGCAAACGTTTTCTTACACATGGTAACAGCAATGGCATAGATATATTTGTGGGAAATGTAATATAATCGTCACAATAATCTTTATTTAGCATTAAAAAGCACAATGGCATGTTTATAGCAAATAGTCAAATATTACACGCCGTTGCATTAATATTGGTGTATTTTCTTGACAATATTGTTCCATAAACAATCTTAAACCGTTTTCATAGTACAACACAAAGCAGACCTTGTCTTATGATACAGTGGAGAATCTGTTATTCTTTCCCATAAACGCGTTTACGCTAAAACTATTATTTGCAGTACAAACAGTTTGGAGCCAGATCAGACGCCGGGTAACCCGGCGTCTGATCAGGCTCCGAACTGTTTGCCACCAAGATAAACAAGAATTATCAGAATTGTCCAAAAGTTGTTCTTTTCTACGTTTTAGTGCTTTGCGTTTGCATACGTTTGCGTTTAAACGGGAAAGAATAACAGATTCTCCACTGTATGACGTCACGAATGACGTCAGAATAACAGATTATCCACTGTACTAAAGGCATGAATTATACAATGGAGAAGACTTCTTTCTCGTTTAACGCTTTCGGTGCCAAATAAATTGTGAGAGTTTTACCCATTCACCGCTTGATGGCCATTTGCTTCACTGTTCCTGTTTGTTATATCGTTTCAAAGTAATATACAATGTTGTATGACCTTCGAAATGTCGATTCGAGTGTCAGACAGTTTGAGTTCTGATCAGATTCCGCTTATGCGGCGTCTGATCAGGATCTAAACTGCTTGCAAAGTCGATTTAATACAACTTCGGCGCCGAAAAGGTTAAATGCAATAAAAATGGAGTAGGAAATTACATTGGTTTTAATTATTAATATTAGATTGAACCTAGTTGGCCACGCGTTTTAGCTTGATCAGATGCCGAGTTGCTCGACGCCTACCCTGACTTCAATATGTGCGCAATAGACACACTTGGTTTGGCATTAATTGGAAAAGAACAGCATATTTTTTACTGCATATTTATCTCGAAGTCTCTTCCTATATAATATAGGCTGGAGCCCCTTCGTCTAGAGCAGAACTATAGAAACAGGTGGGATGACCAGTGGGATCCCTATGGCTCCATACCAAGAGGGTAAGTGTACAATAATCTCTAGACAATGTCGGTAGAGCGGAGCAAATGATTTCTTACTCTTACAGGGTGTTACTTACCTAGGTTATATGTACCAGGTGTCTGTTCTGGCTCCAAAATGATTTGCATTGAGAACAATTGTTTAGCACAGGGCTGCCATTTCTCCGGACTTTTCCTAAATCTTCAGATTTTTTTTATAGAACATGGTAGCTTAAAGCAGGCTGAAAGTAAAGCAGAATGCGCCATAAGGCGCATTCTGCTTTACTTCCAGCCTGTTTTAAGTAGTCACGTGTCAACAAAACTAGAAACAGGCTATGTGGTAAAGGTACGATTCGTAAATTCGCACTTGAAAAATGTAAATTTGGAAATCTTAGGATTTTTCATGTCAACTTCTGGCAGCCCTGTTAGCATAACGCGTTTAGTGGGAAATAATAACATCTTCGTCACTGTATGTATTATATACTAAAAATACAGTCTAGTCATCCTAATTTTTATTACTTAGCCCAAAGCGAGACATGCTTCTTAAATCAATAGGCAATACTATTCCAATACACTTATTGACTTTAACCCTTTCCCCCATAGAAGCGACCTTTAGTGTATTGAATTTATTCCTCCGCTGAAGAACATAGTTCCATTTTATACTCTAATGAACAATTACTATTCAGTCAAATATTTTACATAACCTAGCATATTTTAGCTTAAAGCAGGCTGAAAGTAAAGCAGAATGTGCCTTAAGGCACATTCTGCTTTACTTTCAACCTGCTTTAAGTGGTCACCTGTCTTCAAAACAAGAAACAGGCTATTAGGTAAAGGGTTAAATAGAACCATCCTTCTGCTAGATTCGTATTTAGCGGCCATCGAACAGAGACATATTGTTTTCAGTTAAATACAGGTAAAATTCTATTTCGTGCTGCGGTAACGCGGAAAGCCCATATATAAGGTTGTTCTATTACTTTATCCTGCATTAAGAAGACATATTGTGTTCTAAAAGAGCAACATGCCTTTTCAAGTAGTGGCCAGTTAGCAGAAGTTCGGTTGTCAGTTGATACCTTAATTAAAAATTGATGACAACCAACGCCCTCTATGTGAATACCAAGGTCGAGGGATCTGCACCAATCTGTCAGGCTTTATTGACAGCTCAGGTTTTATAATGGGTGCGATGTCTAGTACAGTACCGTGCACGTACCAGTTGTCAAGAAACCCGCTAGATTGGGAATTTCGGGTGATCATTGTTTTCAAATAGTTGTCGCCATGGCGGGACTGTACTGTTAATAGTATAGATTAAACACATCGCATTTACATAAATGCAGTGAAATGGATGGATGTATGAATTTGGGTTTACGGCACTCTGACACAAAACATGTCATATAGCGATGATAAAATATGAGGGATTATGAGATGAGATGATAATAAGTTCAGGAACATGATTTTGGTTTATCTCATCCGTTGCAAAGAAGCGCATGGGGCCCAAACCACCGACCTGTTGTCCTTTTAGTTCTTGACAAAGGATATAATCTTGATCAAATAAGGAGAAACATTCCCTATGACAATTAAACCCCAGAACCAGGACATGGTAGGGGGTCTCTATGGAGCAGAGAAATGGGTTTGGGTAATAATATTCTCGCAACATTTGAAATGGGTTTGGGTAATAATGTTCTCGCAACATTTGCAATGGGTTTGGGTAATAATATTCTCGCAACATTTGAAATGGGTTTGGGTTATAATGTTCTCGCAAAATTTGAAATGGGTTAGGGTAATAATGTTCTCGCAACATTTGAAATGGGTTTGGGTTTGGGTAATAATGTTCTCGCAACATTTGAAATGGGTTTGGGTAATAATGTTCTCGCAACATTTAAAATGGGTTTGTGTAATAATGTTCTCGCAACATTTGAAATGGGTTTGGGTAATAATGTTCTCGCAACATTTGAAATGGGTTTGGGTTATAATGTTCTCGCAACATTTGAAATTGGTTTGGGTAATAATGTTCTCGCAACATTTGAAATGGGTTTGGGTAATAATGTTCTCGCAACATTTGAAATGGTTTGGGTTTGGGTAATAATGTTCTCGCAACATTTGAAATGGGTTTGGGTAATAATGTTCTCGCAACATTTAAATGGGTTTGTGTAATAATGTTCTCGCAACATTTGAAATGGGTTTGGGTAATAATGTTCTCGCAACATTTGAAATGGGTTTGGGTAATAATGTTCTCGCAACATTTGAAATGGGTTTGGGTTATAATGTTCTCGCAACGCTTGAAATGGGTTTGGGTAAAAATGTTCTCTCAACATTTGAAATTGGTTTGGGTAATAATGTTCTCGCAACATTTGAAATTGGTTTGGGTAATAATGTTATCGCAACATTTGAAATGGGTTTGGGTAATAATGTTCTCGCAACATTTGAAATTGGTTTGGGTAATAATGTTCTCGCAACATTTGAAATTGGTTTGGGTAATAATGTTCTCACAACATTTGAAATTGGTTTCGGTTGCAATGTTCTCGCATCATTTGATTCAGTCATTTACCATGCGTATTAAAAGTCATAGTAGTTTTACAATTGAGCAAAAACATACATAATAACATTGAGTAGGACAGTCGCCAGGGAAGAAGAGAAGAATAAATAAATACAACGTTTGCTTTATCATATTTTACAATGGGTGGCAATGTCGGATATTTAGTTTTGTGTTCAGCGACCGGCAACAAACTAACGAGAGTTTGATTGAAGGTTTCATCTTAATCTCCTATGTGGCAAATGCGTTTGTTAATCCTAATCATTGAAACAGTTCATGAAAATAGTTTTGAGTCAGACCGGCTATACTATTTGAAAGACAAATTAAAAAGAAGATTCAGCCATTCCTTAAATCTAATTGCAAACCAAATGCGATAACGTATGCACAGTAGCGTTTTTTGGAATAACATTTGCACAAGGGTGTAACGTACATTGTAAGTCATTTGAACGAATCGAGACGCAATCGCAATAAAGTGAGGAAAATGAAAATGTTAAATGAAAATTCCAACGACTAGTCTAGTATTAATCTGAACAACATATAGTTTGGTAAACCGGTGTTTGATCTTACTTCAAACTATTCTTTTGCAATGGGCACAATGATGCTTAACATAAACGCGTTTAACTCTTTGAACCCTAGTCCCGCATATAGGCGTGCTTTTCAAACAGTGTACATATGAATAGTACACTTGTCCTATGCAAACAGTGAAGACCCTGATCAGAGGGCTCCGAAAGGAGCCCTCTGATCAGGGTCTTCACTGTTTGTCACAATGCCAAACATGGACAAAAACAACCCTTAAAAGTCAGAAATGGACTAGACTAAAATGGAAACTGGAATTGTCCATTTAAAGTTTCAGGGAGGAAAGAGTTAATTGGAAATAAAGTATCGTCGTCACCACTGTTTCACAGAAGGGGCATAAGACAAGCATTCTTGACGTGTTTAATGGTATACAGTGGAGAATCTGTTATTCTTTCCCGTTTAAACGCAAACGTACGCAAACGCAAAGCACTAAAACGTAGAAAAGAACAACTTTTAGACAATTCTGATAATTCTTGTTTATCTTGGTGGCAAACAGTTTGGAGCCTGATCAGACGCCGGGTTACCCGGCGTCTGATCTTGCTCCAAACTGTTTGCACTGCAAATAATAGTTTTAGCGTAAACGCGTTTATTGGGAAAGAATAACAGATTCTCCACTGTAGCTGTTACATTTATTACTTATCACATACGCTTTGATAATTGTCATCTACCGTATTGAAGTTCTCTGATGACTTTGATAGTCTTTCAAACATATTTGGCTGTCGTGAAATAGAACAGAGAGTGACCTCATTCCTGTCAAATCGTCACTAACAAAAATCAATTTTAAATATCCGACCTATTTGGAATCACAAATATATGACAGTTACACTCTCATAATTTGACTCAGTTTCTTTCACATGTTCTCCCGTCATTCTTTGTGTCGCTGCATGTATGCATGTATTTCTCTACTTCAACTTCTATATTCTCCTCATTTCGTGTGTATCTATTCTTCTCTCTTCCTCTTTGTCTCTCTGTCGTTCACACACACACTCTCTCTCTCTATCTCTCTTTATTATCTCGCACTTTATCTCTCTTTTACTGTCTTTCCATCTTACTCCATGTGTCTGTATCCATTGTGTCTGCCTGTCTTTCTGTATTTTTTGTATATGCCTGTCACTGTCTCTCTGTCTATCTATCTCTGGTTTAGCTTTTCTCTGTCTCTTTCCCCTTCTCCCCTTCCCCTTAATCTCGCCTTCTCTCTGATTTCCTCTCTCAAGTTCTCTTTCACTCTTAACAAATCACAGACTGTGTCTACTACTAGACATAAACTTTTTTAAGGTATATTCACATGTTCATAAATGTACACAAATATAAAACTAGTCTTTTTCATCAAAAATGGACATTAAATTCAAATTATGGTGCAATCCTACCTGTGATGACAAAGTATTATTGCCCTGCAAAAATGCAAAATCTCATTACTTATCCGTAAACGTCCGTCTTTGGAGTTTTTACCATCTATTGTCAATTATCACTACTTACATAACGTTTTGTACAGTGGAGAAAACGATATTTTTTCGCAATAAACGCGTTAACGCTAAAACAATTTTTCTATTGCAAACAGTTTGGTGCAAGATCAGACGCCGGGTAACCCGGCGTCTGATCAGGCTCCAAACGGTTTGCCACCAAGATAAACATGATTTATCAAAATTGTTCAAATTTTGTACTTTTCTACGTTTTAGTGCTTTGCGTTTGCGTTTCGGTTGCGTTTGAACGGGAAATAATAACGTATTCTCCACTGTAATGTAGGCATCTTATAGAGAACACATCTTGGGGCGACGATTTGGTTAACTTTCAGTCATTCCTTTCACCGTCAAGACCGATAACACTGACATTTGCAAACAGTTAGGATTAGTACAAATTCTCCGAGGTCGGTACAATTGCCTATGGGCATGACTTGGTACCAAGGTTATAGAGTTTATAGGTTGAGTCTGAGATCGTTCTCAAGCATTTAAGTGTTCAGATGTGACATAAAACCTTGTACAATGACTGTGTATAATATGCTGAACAGAACATAATAACCCTACCTTCAGTTGGGAAGACATAGATTCTAGTTTTTCCTAATACACGCGTTTATGCTGAATCAGCTATATGTATATCCATTTCATTCAGTCATAAGCCAGAATAGACACCTATACTAATAAATCATCAGAATTGTTAACAAATTGTCATTTTCTACATTTACTTGCATTGCGATTAATTTAATTTAAACGGGAAACATATGCATTAAGATGCTATAATTGTCAGAATTATTGTCTATTTCTCACAATAATTATGATTATGATGGATGTATAACCCTTTTGGTTTCAATAACGTCATAAAGCGCATTTGTAAACAGTTTTGGTCCTGATCAGACCGGTTTACAACTTGTTTTGAAATTACGCCAGAAATACTGCCTTGAATCTAATTTTGAAACGATATTGCAGACAACAATATTGAAGCTGACGACAATATTGCGGTGAAGGGGTAAAAACCTTACAATTAATTTGATTAAGAAAGGGATAAATGACCCGTCATATGTTGCCCCGCCCTGTGTACCATAAACAAAACAAAAACACTGTGTCATTGAATAAAATTATGAGTACGGATAATAATTTGGAAAAATATTGATTCTGATGAGTAACGTATCCTATAAATTAGACGGCATACTGCATTCGAAACATGTTCTTTTACGGACGGATATTATCGGTATTCTACGGAGAGCTATCGGCCATACTCGGCAACTGTCGGTCCGTTACAAAACATGCTTTAGCATAGTTCGGAATGAACCGACAGTTGGCGATAATGGCCGATCTTTGTACGTATACTGCCGACTGTAGAGCGATCTCGCTAAACCTCAACCGAAAAAACACGCACTCGGAATGCAATAAAATATTGAAATTGGACATACAGTCGATCTTCGATATCTCGAACTCGGCTAAGCCGCGTTGTAACTTTGAAACACGGGTATGTTCACCTAAACCGAGCTTGTAATAAGGCAAATTCATGTTTCGAAATATCAGATATTTCGAGTTAAGTGAGTTCGAGATATCGAAGTTCGACTGTACATGTAGCTTTAAAACGGTGCTGAACAAATGTCCCCCAAAAGACGCTTGCAGAATAGACGATTCTTATGAGTAGTCACAATATAGATTTTGCGGCGTAAATGGTGGTAATATTTCATCTAACGCACTCTTATCCGGGGTCCTATTCTAAAGTGTTAAAAGTTCGGATAACGAATGAGAATAGATTATGATGGATGACCCCTTCTGGTTTTCTAAACAATGTCTTAACGAGCAAAATATATGATAACGGATGATGAGGGGCTGCTGAATAATAACAATTCATTATGTTCCAAAACTGACTTCTCGTTAGCAAAGTTACATGTATAGTGGGGGAAAACGTTATTTTTCCCAATCAACGCGTTTACGCAAAATCAACTATTTCGATTACAAACCTGGCGTCTGATCAGGCTCCAAACTATTTGCGATTCAGATTAAAATAAGGATTCAGAATTGTACATAAAGTTGTCATTTCTTCATTTCTTTGCAATGCGCTTGCGGTTTGTTTGTGTTTTAACGGAAAATAAAATCTGACCAATCAAATGATTGAGGCCGCTCTAAGACTCAATTCAGACTATGTATAACCCTTGTACATGTACCTAGATTGTCCTCAAGTCTCCCAATAACAGTGTTATGCATGTCAACTTCATTCTATTGTACACCATATTTCTGATGTTAGAAAGTGTGATGTGTGTCTCACTGGAGAATACGTTATCTTTCCCGATAAATGCATTTATGCTAAAACTATTATTTTCATTGCAAACGGTTTGGAGCCTGATCACATGCCGCGTAACCCGACGTCTGATCAGGCTCCAAACTGTTTGCCTCTCATAATAAATCAAAATAATGAGACATGTTCAAAAAATGTAATTTTATACATTGTACATGTACTGCATTGCGTTTGCGTTCCGTTTGCGTTTAAAAGGGATATAATAACGTATTCTCCACTGTACCCGAGTTTTTATTGCATAAGTTACAGTTTCTATGGTTAACAATTATTGTGTATTCGTTTACAGTAACCTTAGCCATCACAGCCACCCCTCGGAATCCCGTCTGTCGCTCAATTCGTTCAGCTCACACAGCTCAAGTACCACGTTCCCCATTCCAAACCGTGATATTGTAAAACAGCTCAACCAGGATAAATCCAAGTATGTATATTCCTACATATAATACTCTTTTTATTGCACGATGACGTTTCGTATACATAACCCAGTTTGAAATATTTTTATTTCTTTATGAAATACATCAGGAACATATAATTACAGTGGAAAAGACGTTATTCTTTCCCAATAAAAGCGTTAACGCTAAAACTATTATTTCCATTGCAAACCGTTTGGATCCTAATCAGACGCCGCATGACGCGTCGTCTGATCACGATCCAAACAGTTTGACACTCGTATCGAAATTATGGTAGTTATACTTCCTGAAAATAAACTTTGAAACGACATTGCAGACAACAAAGTTAAAGCATACGACACTGAAACGGTGAAGGGTTAAACTCTCACGAACGACATTGATCTGTTATTTTAATCGAATGTTTATTTAAAGCAGTTTGCTTATTCAGCGATACAGTGGAGAATCTGTTATTCTTTCCCGTTTAAACTCAAACGTACGCAAACGCAAAGCACTAAAACGTAGAAAAGAACAACGTTTGGACAATTCTGATAATTCTTGTTTATCATGGTGGCAAACAGTTTGGAGCCTGATCAGACGCCGGGTTACCCGACGTCTGATCTGGCTCCAAACTGTTTGCACTGCAAATAATAGTTTTAGCGTAAACGCGTTTATTGGGAAAGAATAACAGATTATCCACTGTACATGTATGTCATTAGGTGCATTCCACGGTATTCCTTTACATATATTTATTCCTATTCCTTTTTTATTAAATTGTTACTTATAGATTTGTTTTCTTCTCTTTCCAGTCGTTACCCATCCAACTTGAAACTGCCAATGACGACGAAGTAAGTACGATAATTGATTACATGCCTTCTTATGATATCTAGCGTTTCCGCGTGTATCTGCACAGTAAAATACAAGAGTCTGTAGCAGCCACCATGTATCAGCCACATTGTATTTTACGCCAACCTCGTATTCGATTTTGTGAGCCGTCAATTACGTACAGTCGAACTTCGACATCTCGAACTCGGTTAAATCGACATACCCGTATTTCAAACTTTTAAATATGGATATTTCGACTTAACCGAGCATGAAATGATGCAGTGCATGTGTCGAACTATCGGATAGTTCGAGTTAAACTAGTTCGAGATATCTAAGTTCGACTGTACATGTACAAGTTCCGCGTTATTCTTTGTTGCATGCAAGTCTTCTTGTTCTGCTACAAAAAACTTATGTTTCTGGACATAAAACGATTTAAACAACTTTTTAGATGTGTATTTAAGGCATATAATAAACACATCACCAGTCAGACAGTGCGATATGCACATTGTGGTGTACACTTGAATTCAGCTTTCGATGTTTTTGGCGGAATCGGCTTTTCCCGCTTTAAACGTCTCGAGCTGAATACATCACACTGTGTCGCGCTGTCAACTGGTAATGTGTATATCTCACTAACTCAACTCGTTTTATCATTTCATGGTCAAATTTGTCGTGAAATATTTACCCCTTCACCGCCATAGTCTTGTCCTCTTCAAGATTGTTGTCTGCAATATTTTATCAAAGTCAGACTAAAGGCATTATGAATGTCGTGTGTCAGATACAGTGAAGAATCTGTTATTCTTTCCCAAAAAACGCGTTTACGCTAAAACTATTATTTGCAGTGCAAACAGTTTGGAGCCAGATCAGACGCCGGGTAACCCGGCGTCTGATCAGGCTCCAAATTGTTTGCCACCAAGATAAACAAGAATTATCAGAATTGTCCAAAAGTTGTTCTTTTCTACGTTTTAGTGCTTTGCGTTTGCGTACGTTTGCGTTTAAACGGGAAAGAATAACAGATTCTCCACTGTAGTTGGGTCCTGATCAGACGCCGCGCCATCCGTGTCTGATCAACAGCCAAAGGCGCCTTCTGGTATCAATGACAAGGAAATAGTTTCAAAGTTATCAGACGCATAATACTTGCCTCATATACATGTATATCAAAGATATATTTAAATCAATCTTTGTATTAAATAGTTGTCTTATTCTTCCTTTTGTTCATGTTTCAGAAAAGAAAAACACGTGAGGATGTCACCCCCGAATGACCGATGATGTCATAGAAAGCCAGTATGACGACACAAACGCATAATATAGGTGTTAAACACCGCGCACTGTGAATCAGATCATTGTGATTCCATATATTGAAAGATTTTGAGTGAATCTCATTATGTATATACCCATTTCGGCTCAAAATAGAGCAACTTCAAGTGGAGCTATAGTCAACTAATAGTCCGGATCCTGTCGGTCAACGCATGCGCATTAAGGCCACCAAAGGAACACCCGGCGTTTGTCGAACCAATGAAAAATGAGGCTCACTGGTCAAATGACGTCACTATAGTCGAACCATCGGTGTTCTGTTGGAGCTATGGTCACTATAGACGACTATAGACCGGACTATAGTCCCACGAGATTTTGCTCCAAATGTGTGTGTGCAATCCTGACGATGTTACAATACTTTCGGCGACCGGTTTGTGATTCGAACATTGAAGTTGATATTTCAGTGACAGGAAACTAATAAAAACGATGGATGTTTATTGAATGTTATTTGGTATGTTTGTGTATGCGTGTGATCTATATGACTGAACCCACTGGTAGATCTTGAATACATTTACATGTAATATAGAGTGATTGACAGGCTTGATTTATGCATGTGTACAGTGGAGAGAACATTCACCTTTTCCGTATAAGCAAAGGCTCCATATACAAGGGAGATAGCTGAACAAATCCGGTATTTTCTCACTCATATCAGCACTAAAGCCTATGGTGTTACAGTGGTAAATACGCTATTCCTACCCACTTTACGCGTTTCTTACGCGTTTATTATCCGTTTGGTTAAACGCGTTTCCTAGCCGTTTCTTTACGCGTTTCTTTACCCGTTTAAAAAAGCCCGGATGAAAGGGTCATCACTTAGCCGACGGATCCTTTAGCCGAGACTGCATTGGTATAATCGTTTATTAATGCGTTTAAACGCTTTAAAATCGTTAGGCGTTAACCGTTCATTAACCGTTCACTATGCGTTTCTTACGCATAGATTAACGCGTAAATGGGTAGGAATAGAGTATTTACCACTGTACTACTCATTTGAATCGTCTCGAAGAGACGAGACGATTCTAATAAGTAGTGGCATCATAGGGTTTAATGTAGAAATAAATAATGCACATAAACTTCAATTTTAGTGAAGGAGTGCAGTATTCATGACGATGATGATGAAAGATGTTATTTTTTACAACATTCCCCTTATCTGGAGCCCTGTATACGAAACTTAACGGGAAAGTTATGCTTTAAAATGAAGAAAATGGCAACTTTTAGAAAGTTCGAACGATTAGATTTAACAGACATTAGTTTTGAGTCTTGTCAGATTCCGATTAACCCGGCGTCTTAATTGACTTCAAACTGTTTTGATGAGCATGTCGAGTTTAGCACAAACGTGTTTATTTGGAAATATAACGTATTCTCTCTCCTCTGCACTTCAGTTAAGTAAATCAGCCTTTGATTTTGTCATGTTGTTTCTACATGTATTTTGACACCATTGTATATCTATACGAATAATTGAAAATGAAATGGAATGACACATAATGACACATATATATCAACAATTTAATAAATGCGCTGACTGGTCAGTGTATACATTTATTTCATAGCAAAAAGTATCATAGATAAATGATATCTTCACTAATACGACGCCCATGTATTTGCACCTAATGCACATTTGTAAATCATGATAATGCTGGACATTATTTGTTGACATACTCTAGAACTTGGTTGCATGTAATTGTAACCAGTAAGGCTGTACGTCCCTCTATGTTATTAAAGATACGTCCGCACATCCCCTCCCGGCGACGTTGAACAAGCTCCAGTGGTTGTGTTGGACATGAGTTTAGTTGTGCTTAATAATTATTTCGTGTTAGCTTTTTTGATTGCCTTTTATCTATTTAGACAACGACTTCAAACATTATATTAGTTTTATTTCTGGTTGTGTGTTCTCTGCTCGGTGTCACTGATTACTATGGATAATTAGTTGGGTTTTATGTTTGGTGCATTTGTTTCTGCTTTATTTAGTCAACGACTATAAATTCTTTATTTGTTGTTGTGTTAAATTTTAATGTTCTTTGTATCAAACGACTATGCATATTCAATTGTGTTTCCTTGTGCAATGTTTTAGTTTCTGTTCTGTTCATCAGAGCGTTATTTATGTTGGTGTTGAAGCATGCTAAATATCTCAAACTTCACATTGAAATAACCTTTCAATTTTATTAAAATAGTACAAATAAAATGACTTTTTTGCCTAAAACAATAAGCAGACATCAAGAAAATAAAACCAAACATATAGGGTACGGCAAGGCGAAGGTACCAAATCACCAACTCTCAACTGTTAGTTTCCGGTTTAAGTCAACGAACGAATGATCATAACTGATACTTCAAGCCATAAGAACAACACTAAGATTGAATTTTAAGCATCGGAGTAGGTTTGTTTAATCCGAGATTAAGCTCAATATTCATGAGATATGGATCCTCGCATTAATAAAGCTATCACTGTTTAGCTATAAATAAACACCCGCTGTCACACTACCTAATAGGCGGTTTCAATAAAACTTCTCGAAAAATCGGGATTCGGGGCTAAAATGTTTCCATACGGTTCCGCCGAAAACAAAGTTTCCACAACACGAGATGATATGCCAATGGAAAGTGGCCGCTAACATGGTTTGTAAAAGAGTGCATGTCCTATATGGGCAATAAGAATTAAGCAACAACATAGTTGAGAACACCATAGTTTTGCTTCAACTTATAGTCGAATAGATAATTTATAACTTAGTACTAACTACATGTATTCAGTCAGTTTATATAGAGTGTCTGTGTAATGAACTGCTGATGATGTCATTCCCTCCCGATAAATTCGTTCATGTCAAAACTGTTATGCTTATGTTAATTGCAACCGGATTGGAGTCAGATCAGACGTCGGGTTGCTTAGCGTCATACTTATGCAGAGGAGAAAACGTTATTCATTCCCAATAAACGCGTTTACGTTAAAACTAGTATTTCTATTGCAAACAGTTTGGAGCCAGATCAGACACCGGGCAACCCGGTGTCTGATCAGACTCTAAACTGTTTGCCGCTCAGCTGAAAAAGCCAGAATTACCGACAAGTTGTTATTTGCCACGTTTTATAGCAATGCGTTTCCGTTTAGTTTGCGTTTAATTAAAGGAGAAAGAATATCGTTTATCGATTATCCACTGGATGGCGTCACCATTGACGTCACCATAACGTTTTCTCCATTGTATGGCTCCAAACTGTTTACTGCTCTGATAATATATAGTAACTGTAATTTCTTTCATTATTTGTACTGTATATTTAGTTTCGATGCAACGGGAAGGGATACAGTGGATAATCTGTTATTCTTTCCCGTTTAAACGCAAGCGTACGCAAACGCAAAGCACTTAAACGTAGAAAAGAACAACTTTTGGACAATTCTGATATTTCATGTTTATCTTGGTGGCAAACAGTTTGGAGCCTGATCAGACGCCGGGTTACCCGGCGTCTGATCTGGCTCCAAACTGTTTGTACTGCAAATAATAGTTTTAGCGTAAACGCGTTTATTGGGAAAGAATAACAGATTCTCCACTGTAACGTCTTCGCTACTTTTTCTGCTCTGTACGTATAGCAAACGACTACAAGACATTGACTGTGTTCTACATTTAATTTATTAGTTGTAGCAACTTGTGTTATAGTGTTATAAGCACCATTCTGTTTTCTATTGAAATAAAATGTTTTATTCTATGTTTGTGTAACTATTCTGTCCATTGCCATAACATATTTACTGGCCGCTCTTCCTGAAAGACCAAACTACACTGTTCCCTCACTACAACGGCTCTCCAAGCAATGACCCCTTCCTTACAACGACCATTGCCGTTGTTCCCTAAACGGGACAAGTATGTCAACGCTTCTGTTTTTTCTCAAAGTTACATATTGGACATGGCGTCTGATATGGGTTCAAGTTGTTTGCAAATGTAAGCTATTGTCCCTCCCTAGAACGACCCCCTCCGAACAACGCACATCATTTTGTCTCCAATTGAGTGTCGCTATAGAGAGGGAGCGCTTTACTTTAACTTTAACCTTTTTATTATACAATGAAACCCCTCTAAACCGGAACCTCTAAATACCGGAATTCTCTCTAAACCGGAACCTCTAAATACCGGAATTCTCTCTAAACCGGACACAAACTTTGGTCCCGTTTCCAACCCTTCTTTATTTTAATCCATAACACCATAAATACGCCTTTTTACGTCTTTGGTATATTCTTACACTGAAGAAAAAAGGTTGTACATTCTAGCAGATGATAGCTTAAAGCAGGTTGAAAGTAAAGCAGAATGCGCCTTAAGGCGCATTCTGATTTACTTTCAACCTGCTTTAAGTGGACAGCTATCTTTCATACTACATGTAGAAACAAGTCAAAACCCCTGTAAACCGGCAACCCCTGTAAACCGGACATTTTTGTTTTCCCCACACGTGTCCGGTTTAGAGGGGTTTCACTGTACTTGTATTCCCACTACATGTAGATAGCGGGGGCTATATATATGTACTTGAATCACATTGTCCGTCGGTTCGTTCGTCGTTTCGACCGCCCGTTCGGCCCGGAATTGCCCGGAACATAACTCCTATATTTTGCCATCTAGGATTACAAAACCTGGTTTGTGGATAAATATATTATGATTTTCCTTTCATGTCAATTTGACATTGACATTGACCGCTGACCTTGACAGTTGAAAAACATTGTCTAGAGCGAAACTTCTATACCACATCATATACCATTACCCAACATTTCAGTCTGCTTTAAGAATTCACATGCCATGCTACAGGAACTCTGTAACAAGGGGTGGTAAGAGCATGAAAAGTTCTCTCTATGAATATTTGTGCTTAACCCTGTACCCTATTCGAATATAAAACTGGAGGAACGATTCACTAACACGTGTCTCTTAAGAAAGTATTTGCGTTTCGTTCGCGCTTAACCAAATCACTCTCAATGAAGTTTAAAAGCGCGTTTGCAATCAGTTTGGATCCTGATCAGACGCCGCGTAACGCGAAGTCTGATCAGGATCCAAACTGTTTGACACTCGTATTGATATATCTTAAGTCATACTAAATTAAATCTTACTTTTAAACAATCTTGCAAACAAGCAGACGACAATGGAACGGTGAACGGGTAACAAACTCACAGAAAATTTGGCAGTGAAATGGTTAAACGGGAAATAATAACATCAATTTAGCCTATATTCAATTATTTATTACAGTATAACCTCAGTACTATGACCACCTTTGGGAACGTTTATCATCTGGTTTTACTATATTGAGGTAGTCTGGTTGTTGTTGTTGTTCGTCCATCGCTATGCGAATATGACCGCAACTTCAAGTTGTTGAATTTCTGGAATGAGTGCGTAGGTGGCTAATAAGGCCTATCCTGTCAACAAAGGTACGTCCACAGTAGGTGCACAGGATGTAAGATGATACTGGTAAGGTACTGGCTTCTCGAGCCTTCCGGTCCATGCGTTTCTTTCTGGCATGCTGTAGCCTACTAGTCTCTGCGTCAACCAAGCCTTTCCTGACAGCTGATCTCCATGCAGGGCGGTTCTGAGCCAGGTCTTCCCAAGTGTCTGTGTGAAGGTCCATCTTGCAAAGCGAAGCCTTCATGCAGTCTTTGAACCTTTTTTTCTGGCCGCCAACTTTCCTTTTACCAGAGGAGAGCTCTCCATATAAGAGCTGCTTTGGGAGTCTCTCATCTGACATGCGGCACACGTGACATGTCCAGCGCACCTGTGACTCTTGAAGGAGCATGTGTACAGTTGGAAGTTTTGCTCTTTTGAGGACTTCAGTGTCAAGAACCTTGTCTTGCCATCTAATACCAAGAAGCCTGCGTAGAGTGCTTGTGTGGAAGTGGTTGAGTTGTCTGGCATGACGCGCATAAACTGTCCATGTTTCACTGGCATACAGCAAGGTGGTTAGAACCACTGCTCGGTACACTGACAGCTTGGTCTCAAGGCGAATAACTCTTCGTTCCCAAACATTAGAACGGAGTCTTCCAAAAGCAGCACTTGCCTTTGCAATCCTGCTGGTTACTTCTTCGTCTATTGTGACAGTGGGTGAGAGTGTGCTGCCAAGGTATGTGAACTTGTCTACATCTTGCAAAGTGCAGTCCTTGACCTTTATTGTTGGCTTAATGTAAGGGTTTCCTGGTGCTGGTGCTGGTTGATGAAGTATCTCAGTTGTCTCTGTACTGATGGTGAGACCGAAGTTGTCACAGGCACTGGAAAACTGATCGATGCGTCTTTGTAGGTTGTCCTCAGTATTGGCGTTCAAAGCACAATCATCTGCAAAAAGGAAGTCACGGATGATGGTGGACTTTACTTTGGTGATTGCATTAAATCGTCGTTGGTTGAACAGTTTCTCATCTGTCCTGTATCGCATTTCAATCCCTGGCTCATCAGGCCCAAGGGCTTCAGTAAGCATAGCAGAGAACATCATGCTGAACAGGGTTGGTGCAAGGACACAACCCTGTTTGACTCCGTTGCTGACAGGGAAAGCTGGTGACTGATCATTATTGTCAATAACATGTGCCATCATACCATCGTGGAACTGCCTGAAAAAGCGGAAGGGGTAGTCTGGTTACCAAGTTAAGCACATTACTACAGGGCTACCATAATTTGCTCACAAAAAAATAAAGATTTTCCTAATTTTTAAGCGCAGTTTTAGGATTCGTATGTTTAACCCTTTCCCCCATAGAAGCGACTTTTAGCGTATTTAATATATTCCTCCGCTGAAGAAAATAGTTCCAGTTTATACCCTCATGAACAATAACGATTATAAATATTTTATATAGCCTAGCAGATTTTAGCTTAAAGCAGGCTGAAAGTAAAGCAGAATGTGCCTTAAGGCACATTCTGCTTTACTTTCAACCCGCTTTAAGTGGTTACCTGTTTTTCAAAACTAGAAACAAGCTATGAGGTAAAGGGTTAACTCTTTCGCTGCTAGACTCTATAACACTAACATAATTATTCAAACAGTTTGGATTCAGATCAGATGCGGTCTGATCAGGATCTAAACTGTTTGACACTCATTTTAATGTTTCCTATCTAAAAAGTGCATAAACTCCAAATTTTAAAAATAAGAGCAGAAATCAAAAGATTTCGGAAAAATCCGCAGATCCGGAGAAATGAAAAACCCGAAGATTCCGGAAAAATCAGGAGATATTGCAGCCTCGATACTACATAAATGCTTAATTTACACAGTAAGGAATATATTCCCTCAAACATATGTCGTATATCATACAATTGTAGCAGATGGTAGTTTAAAGTAAGCTGAATGTAAACAGAATGCTCCATTGCGCTTTATGACCTACACGTTATATTATATATTGCAGTGCCGAAAAACAAACCATATCTTCCTTCTCCACATTATCGTACAGTACAGTGGAGAAAACGTTATTCTTTCCCAATAAACGCGTTTACGCTAAAACCGTTATTTCCCATACAAACAGTGTGGAGCCTGATCAGACGCCGGGTAACCTGGCGTCTGATCAGGCTCCAAACTGTTTGTAACCAAGATAATCATGAATTATCAGAATTTTCCAAAAGTTGCACTTTTCTACGTTTTAGTGTTTTGCGTTTGCGTACGTTTGCGTTTAAACGGGAAAGACTAACGTTTTCTCCACTGTATATATATGCGTTAATTGTCTTTAATCAAATAACATTTATTAGAATAAATGTACATGCAAATAACTACGTTTTAATTATATAATTAACGAGATTTTTAAACTAGTCTTACATGTAATAACGTATGCATGTATTTCAGTTCATCTACTATTACTGTTTTATGAAATAAACCTTTACTTATATTTCATGTCAAGTATAAAGCCATTGTGTACATACAAATTGGTACACATGTATAAACAGGCGTTTCAGTTTTAACCATCTGTATTTCAATATTGAAACAAAGCTGTCGGGGAAATAGATGAATAAACAGTTGGTGCATGTATTAGTACATGGTCCAGAAATATTCCGGTTTTCGTTATCTGATGTTTTGTGCTTTTAAGAGGTTTTCTTACAATACAGTAAAACCTCTCTTTTACATGTACAGTGGAGAATGGGTTATTCTTTCCCAATAAACGCGTTTACGACCAAACTATTATTTCTATTACAAACCGTTTGGAGCCAGATCAGACGTCGGTAACCCGGCGTCTGATCATGCTCTAAACTGTTTGCCTCCAAGAAAAACATGAATTATCAGAATTGTCCAAAAGTTGCACTTTTCTACGTTTTAGTACTTTGCGTTTGCGTACGTTTGCGTTTAAACGGGAAAGAATAACAGATTCTCCACTGTACAGATAATATTGTAATAAAAGTGTGCGTTTCTTTTTGCACTGAGTGTATGTATTTTTGCAGGCTAATGTTGGTTTGCCTAGGATGTTTGTACTTTTTGACAGGTACACTATTTATAAAGGGAACGTGATCGCGTCACTAGAAAGAAATGAAAGTGTTTTACCAAACCCTGCTCGGTTACAGTGGAGAACACGTTATTCTTTCCCAAATAAACGCCTTTACGCTAAAACTAAATATTCCCATTGCAAGCAGGTTGGAGCCAGATCAGACGCTGGGTGGTTTCGTACGTTTAATGTCTATACGTTTGCGTTTAGTTGCTTTTGAACGGGAAAGAATAACTTCCTCTCCACTGAATAAAGACCAAAATAGATAATTATTTGACAATATAACATATTCCATCACTATAAAAACAGAATCCACATGTAAACACACAGGTTAACACTTACACCGCCGTCTCCCGGCATACTTTGATCTGTTTAACCCTTTACCCCATAGCCTGTTTCTAGTTTTGAAAACCAGGTGACCACTTAAAGAAGGTTGAAAGTAAAGCAGAATGTGCCTTAAGGCACATTCTGCTTTACTTTCAGCCTGCTTTAAACTACCATCTGTTAGGCTATATAAAATATTTGTTATGGTAATTGTTCATGAGGGTATAAACTGGAACTATTTTCTTCAGCGGAGGAATAAATTAAATACGCTAAAAGTCGCTTCTATTGGGTAAAGGGTTAAATACGGTTGTCATTGCATTACCCGTGTTCAACGCTACATGTACAGTGGAGAATCTGTTATTCTTTCCCAATAAACGCGTTTACGCTAAAACTATTATTTGCAGTGCAAACAGTTTGGAGCCAGATCAGACGCCGGGTAACCCGGCGTCTGATCAGGCTCCAAACTGTTTGCCACCATGATAAACAAGAATTATCAGACTTGTCCAAAAGTTGTTCTTTTCTACGTTTTAGTGTTTTGCGTTTGCGTACGTTTGCGTTTAAACGGGAAAGAATAACAGATTCTCCACTGTAGTAGAAGACAGTTACGTGTATCAAGAATAGTTTAGTTTTATGTTTAGTAACGTATCAGTGTAAGTTAGAAATGATTTGTTTTGAATCGCCATAGTACATGTATCATATGACGATAAGTTCTATACAATTACATTTAAGCTTGTAGGAACAATAAATTATTACATGAATTTAATTGATTTTCGCAACGTTTTGTGAGGTGAAAAATAAACCTTTTTCTTAGGTTTTTATGTGTATAAGACGTTAAATTCCTTCCCAATAAACGCGTTTACGCTAAAAGTATTAATTCAATTGCAAACAGTTAGTGCAAACTCAAACACCGGTAAACCCAGTGTCTGATAAGGATGCAAACCGATGGCCACTAAGATTAAAATAAACCGTGAGAAATTTAAACAAAAAGCCATTGTTACATTTCAGTGCATTGCGTATTCGTTTTGTTTGCATTTAGACGGGGAAAACAAGCGTCCACTGTAAATGTGCCGTTACGTACTTTAAGAATATTGATGGCACAGCGATAGTAGTTGTACATGTGTAGTAGTAGTAGTAGTAGTAGTAGTAGTAGTGGTATTAGTATTAGTAGTAGTAGTAGTACATGTAGTACTAGTACTAGTAGTTCTAGTAGTAGCAGTAGTAGTAGTAGTAGTACTAGTAGTTTATTTATTCCTCCATACATGGAGATATTTAACATATATACACATAACAATGTGAACAGGTTAAACATACATGTGAAATAAACCATGCTATTCCACAGTGCTATTCCATAAATGTTGTATATCACGACTGAATACATGTACAAGTACAAGTAATGCACACAAATGATAGCAATGATAAAACGGTACAGTACTGAATCTTATTAAATTAACAATTTTTGCGATTCGCTTGCAATTCGATGGCAATTCGCTTGCAATTCGATGGCAAATCGCTTGCGATTTCAAAATACCAATTTACCCTCGGGTAAGTTTTTTTGAGTGGTGTACCTCACAAATGTTCGCAAATATACCTTCGTTTATTTTTACGATCCGATTTTTGTCACAACCGCTTCTGAAAATTCGCGTAAAAATATTCAAACGTAGGATTTGTTTTTTGAAGCGCCCGATTCGATGGCAATTCAATGGCAATTCGATGGCAATTCGCTTGCGATTATCAATTTAATTTAATAAGGTTCAGTACTGTAACATGTAATCTGTACATACAGTGGAGAATCTGTTATTCTTTCCCAATAAACGCGTTTACGCTAAAACTATTATTTGCAGTGCAAACAGTTTGGAGCCAGATCAGACGCCGGGTTACCCGGCGTCTGATCAGGCTCCAAACTGTTTGCCACCAAGATAATCAAGAATTATCAGAATTGTCCAAAAGTTGTTCTTTTCTACGTTTTAGTGCTTTGCGTTTGCGTACGTTTGCGTTTAAACGGGAAAGAATAACAGATTCTCCACTGTATATCAAACCGCGCTGACGCGGCGGCTGGTCTTTATCTTCACTGTTTGACACCCTCATGCATCTCAAGCATTTTATGTAGCTGTTTTATAATAATGTATTTGACAGTGTAGACTAAAGTAATATACAGTGTCTCGGATGACAACGGTGCGTGATCTGTACAATTTTACAATACAATATGGCAGGTTTTTTCTTTACACGGCTCGTAAACATTTCGAGATGTTAGACCTGTGTAATTGCGATACATCAATTGATATATATTTATCAAAACATGACACAAATACATAAAATGTAGATAGAAGTTTGCAGAACGATGACATTTTTCAAAACATTGCAGTTGCAAACAGTTTAAAAAGTATGATCAGATACAAAGTTACTTGTCAAGGACATATTTGTTTCAGAAGAAGAAAAAAAGAACGTTTATCTTACTTAAACTAGTATACAGTTTCTCGTCGTACAGACATATAAATATTTTCAATATGATATACAATGGATTCTGTTATTCTTTCCCGTTTAAAGGCAAACGTACGCAAACGCAAAGCGCTAAAAACGTAGAAAAGAACAACTTTTGGACAATTCTGATATTTCATGTTTATCTTGGTGGCAAACAGTTTGGAGCCTGATCAGACGCCGGGTTACCCGGCGTCTGATCTGGCTCCAAACTGTTTGCACTGCAAATAATAGTTTTAGCGTAAACGCGTTTATTGGGAAAGAATAACACATTTTCCACTGTAATATATAAGGTCAAATCTGGGCCTATCAGAAACTGTTTGCAAAAAGTTCGCAATTATTAACCAAGTCGCGCTTAGCATAATATTAGTGTTGACGCTGGTTGACAATAAAAAGGAAACCTTCTTATTGGAGAATGTTTAATTTTCTTCTCAGCATGCTTTGGCGAGTTTTGTTTGTTTGTTTTGTTTTGATTTTACGTCGCTTTCAACAGTATTTCAGTCATATCGCGACGTCCAGCTTATTATAGGTGGAGGAAGACCCCAGAAGCCCTTTATGCACTGTTTCAGACACAAATCGGCAACTGGGTAGAACCACCGACCTTTCGCAAGCCAGCTGGAAGGCTTCCCCACATGAAAAATCCGAACGACCCTACTGGGATTCGAACTCACAGCGGTGAGGAGCTTAGTGATGTAAGTCACAGTGACTATACCACTAGGCCACGGAGGCCCCGCTTTGGCGAGTAAAGAATGTTCTAAGTTATTTACACTACTGTAGAAGACGTTAGTTTTTGCCATTAAACGCTCCAAACTGTTTGCTACTCATGCCAAAGTAAATCGTAAGGAATATCAATATCTTGTAATTTTCTACATCTAAGTGGACTGTGTTTGCGTTTCGTGCGCGTTTATACGAGACAAAACGTCTTATCCACTAGTTTAGTTTAAACATATTTATTTGCATAATACATGTAACATGTGCAAAAGGAATGGGCTACAAATTATTTCAACAATAGCATTGGCCCTTTCCCTACATATATACAAAACAGTTGCATAGCATAATAAAGTAGACAACATATTTGTTACTCTGCTAAAATAGTAATCGATGGCACATCCACTGTAACATTGAACATGTACGTATACACAAATTATAATTGCAAATCTAATATATACAGAAACATATACAATAATTACTTCACAAAATATGCAACGCCATTCAATAAAGAAATAAGATATGGTATAAACAATAGTGCATGGCATATGCCGTTTACACATGCACACTATACAACACCACAGTATGACATACAAAAATCAGAAAACTAAATATTGCAATGCTTATTAAACAATTTAAAACCGATGCAAACCATGATGAGTGTATTGTATTATAATATATATCAGTGTAGGTTAGTGTGCTATATAACATGTGTATTATGTGTTATTGTTTTCTAATATGTGTATGATTCGCAAGTGCAAACTCAGTTTCGCATTGTTATCGTGTTAACCTGGCCGAAGTAATAACAAGCACACAAACAATTACATGTATATCCCCAACTACACATGTACACGGACCAAAAAACTACCAATGTGTTTTGGACATCTTGATTGACGTACGACATGACTTATTGGCCATAATTAGGTACACGACTAATTGTAATGAACATAACAGCGTGGATCATTGGTTAATGGTCAGGCAATAATGAGATGTATACATGTACGGTGTATATTGATATGTTTACCCTTACACCGTCAAGATATCGCATGCTTCAAAGTTGTCGTCTGTTTTCGCGGGTAAAAAGTAAAAAATAGATTGTGGTTATTTTGACTAAATGATAGTTAATATTGGTGTCAAACAGTTTGGATCCTGATCAGACGCCGAGTAACTCGGCGTCTGATCAGGATCCTAAACGGTTTACTAATGTAAATGCTCTCAAAGTAAGGGATTGAAGGCGTTATCAATCACTGTTCGGATATATTTTGTCATGTTTTATGCATTCTTTCGTAGAAAACACATTTTTGTCTGAGTCACTGTTAAGAAGAAAGGACCGAGTGGACATCGGATATACTTGTGACTTCGGAGGATTCCCGGGTGTGGCATTTTCGTTAATCCATTACACAGTGATAATGCGTTTCGATCTTTGAGATTTTGTTGTTGTTGTTTTGTTTTAACTTTTCAAAGTGAAATTTTATCTTTAATGCATAATTATAACCGTTGGAAAAAGTTATTATTTCAACACTGACACCAAGAGACGACCAAATTCCATTGGAAGTGAATAAGGCCGACTAGAGATCTACATATCATTATTGTGTAATATTTCGGATATCTCATTTATTGTAATATTGAAAAGTTATTGTGATTTTGTGATATCCATTAGTGTAAAAGCCGTATATTCGAATTTTGAAGATATACACGCACACTTGGGAAATCTCACAGCTAATTGAATTACACAGAGTGATCGAACTTGTAATCACCATTTATAGTTGTTTCATTCCGACATTAATTTCGCTTGATATTGATCATTCTTACGGACTACGATCACGTTACAACAGAAACTAGCAGGTACTACTTTATATGTATGATAAGTGTTTTGAATGTTTCTCTTTCAGGTAGTTTAATGTGTACAGTGGAGAAGACGTTATTCTTTTCCAAAAAAACGCGTTCACGCTAAAACGCCTATTTCTATTGCGAACAGTTTGGAGCCGGATCAGACGCGGGGTCTGATTCGGATAAAAACTTTGTACAAATGCGCTAAATTACGTCATTTAGACTGAAAGGGTTAAACCGGAAGTCCCTGAGAACGGAACAAACATTTCTATGTAGAAACAATGGAGACAGTTGAAGAGCAGCTCTAAAGACAGATAACTGCTTAATACAGGACAACAATAATACCGTAGACCTCTATTAAGCGGTCATAACTGTTTAACCCTTTCCCCCAAAGAAGCGCGTTTTAGCGCATTTAATTTATTCCTCCACTGCAGAAAATAGTTCCAAATTATATAGTATTGAAAATATATCATAAGAAATATTTTCGAAATCCTACATGTAGCAGATGATATCTTGAAACAGGCTGCAAGTAAGCAGAATGCGCAATAAGGAGCATTCTGTGTTACTTTTAACCTGCTTTAAGTGGCCACATGTCTGCAAAACAAGGTTAAACTATTGATATTTCTAATTTCGCTGCAAAGTCTTCCGACGTATGTATAAGCGTTGCTAATCTAAACGTTTTCCTCAGTCTGAAAGCGTTCTTATTCCTAAGAACGTAACCTGCTACAGTGGAGAAATAAACGCGTTAACGCTAAAACAATGACGTCAATTGCAAACTGTTTGGAGCCAGATCAGACGCAATGTAGGCGTCTGCCTCTTAACTGTTTGCAAATCAGATTAAAATAAATAGTTAGTTGTCATATGCAACATTTACTTGCAATGTGTTGGCGTTGCGTTTGCGTTTAATCCGTTCACTATAAAAGACGCTTCAAAGAGCGTTTGCATACAGTTTGGGTCAGATGCCGCGCTACGATCTTATCGATATTTATTTAGTCATATAACCTTAAATATTGAGTATGAAGCGTGTCTTGCAGATAAAAATACTGAAGCAGACGACAATAAAGTTGTGAAGGGGTAAAAATATCCCGAATAATTTGACCATGAAATGGTTAAACGGGCTAGAATGACGTAGTTCATTGGTTATATATGTATCAAGATGTATTCGATATTATTTATTTTGAACCCGGAAATAATATAGCAGAATTACAAGACTGTTTTAACAACTAAGCACACTAAAGTACTTTCAAGAGACATTAACAGGTCTCCATATAAGAGGGAGTAAACTGAACAATACAAACATTTTCTAACTCATTTAAGCACCAAATCCTATAGTGTTACATATACTACTCAGTTGATTCGTATCATTGTCAAAAACCTGGAATTTCCTACATTTTAGAACAATGCGTTTGCGTTTCGTTTGCGTTGTTTAAACGGGGAAAAAAAGTATTCTCCACTGTACAATGGCACCCAACCAACTTCCTAAACTTACGGGTACTGACACTTCAATAAAATCATATTTGTTAAATCCAAATTTGAAGTAGTTTTAGGCCGGGTCGGAATCCGAGTTAACCCTGTACCCATAACCTGTTTCTAGTTTGTATACAGGTGATCGCTCTTCAAGCAGATTTAAAGTTAATCAGAATGTGCATATTTATGGCTGCAGCCATTGGAACTAATTTCTCCAGTTGAGGTATAAATCAAAAGCGTAAAATCGTATAAATTCGTAGAACAGTGTATCTTTTTGTGGTCAATATGCATTAATGAAATAAACAATAACAACTATTCTCTATATTTCATCCGATGGTAGCTTAAAGCAGGCTGAAAATAAAGCAGAATTGCCTTAAGTCGCATTCAGGTTTACTTTTTAACTTGCTTTAAGTGGTCACCTGTCTACAAAACGAAGGGAATGATATATGGTAAAGACTGAGAGATAAGGAATAAGTCGGTGTTTGTTTCATATGACATAATAAAAATTATGTATGGTTTTGGTGTGAAAGTTATGAAGTATGATATACTGGTGTTATCCCGATTACATTAAAATGCATTCAATCACCTGGGTAATACGTTTGCCATGCAACATGCTTGACGAACAGAAAAGTTATGTGTACAGTGTAAACCAGTACCAATGTAAACGAAACGCAACAGACTACATGCAATGGCATGTATAGAATTACAGATTTATTGACAAGATTGTCGATCAACTAAGATATAAGTGAGAAACAGTGTGGAGCCTCATCAGATGCCGGGGTACAGGCGTCATAACTTGCTCAGAATTGTTTGTCAGTTGATGCATGTATAACATTTTTGTATTAAACGCGTGTACTGGGAAAGAAGACGGTATTCTCCACTGTAGATTGAAGCAGTAGAGAAGACATTACATGTATTATTTCCCGTTCAAACGCAAACAAAACGCAAACGCGTGACAGTAAAATGTAGAAAATGACAACGTTTGACATTTCTCACCTTCTTCTTAAAAGCTGAATGACAAACAGTTTAGAGCCTGGTCAGACGCCGGGTTAACCGGCGTCTGATCTGGCTCTAAACTATTTGCAATTGAAATAATAGATTTAGCGTAAACGCGTTTATTGGGAAAGAATAACGTCTTCTTCACAGTAGCATAGAAATATGTCTTAACAGAATGTTTAACCTATATTTTTTAATGTTTTTTACTAAATTGCTGCTCTACAAATGTGTTAATTTCATTTTATGTATTTTAAATAGTCTAGAAAAAACATTAAAATAGTGAAATATAGTTTGGATAATGTTCGAAATACATAGATTAGTCTTGATCCATGCAGACCAGATCGAGCCTAGCAGATTCGGGTAAACAGGAAATAAAAATCATTCTTTTTTGCAAATATTCTTTTATTTAGGTCAAGCTAAATATCTCCACTTGATAATCAATTACAGTGAAGAATCTGTTATTCTTTCCCGTTTAAACGCAAACGAAATGCAAACGCATTGTACTAAAATGAAGAAAATAACAACTTTTTCACAATTCCGAAAGTTGATTTTAACCTTGATGACAAACAGTTTGGAGCCTGGCGTCTGTAACCCGGCGTCTGATCTGGCTCCAAACTGTTTCATTGGAAATAATAGATTTAGCGTAAACGCGTTTATTGGGAAAGAATAACGTTTTCTCCACTGTATGTACAATGTATTTTAAATGCTGACGACGAAGACAGCATTAACTTTGCAAACAGTTTGGATTCAGATGAAACGCCGATTATCCCTTTTTGAAAATCATCAGGGCTGCCATAAGTTGGCATGAAAAATCCTAAGATTTCTAAATTTGCATTTTTCAAGCGCGATTTTACGAATCGTACCCTTACCCCATAGCCTTTTTCTTTGTTTTGTTGACATGCGACTACTTAAAGCAGGCTGTAAGTAAAGCAGAATGCGCATTAGGGCGCATTCTGCTTTACTTTCAGCCTGCTTTAAGCTACCATGAACTGGGAAAAAATCCGGAGATTTAGGAAAAATCCGGAGAAATGGCAGCCCTGAAGCATTTTTCAAGATTCTATTTTTACAACAGACGAGATATTACAAAAAGTACTAAGGGCTCTAAGAGTTACAATGCAGAAAACGTTATTCTTTCCTCATAAGCGCGTTTATGCTCAAACTATTATTTCCTTTGCAAACAGCTTGTAGTCTGTTCAGGCACCGGGTTACCCGGTGTCTGATCAGGCTGCAAACTATTTGCCACTCAGATTTAAAAAAGATAGTTCGACATTTCTAAAAATAAAAAATTAACTAGACATTTTAGTTTTTGTGTTTGCGTTTCGTTTGCGTTTAAACGAGAGAGACTAACAACGTCATCTTCACTATAACACCTTCAACCCTAGCGACGAGTACACACGTCATTTACAAATAGTGTGCGTCTGATTAGTACTTTTTTCTATGGAAACTGTGTAGACCCAGATCAGATCAGTGCCCAAAAGATTTGCACTTTGTGCACTTTGTGCCATTTTGCAATATATTGCATAAAAATCACTATATAGTCATAAATGGACTACACTTAATTGAACTAGAACTACCCATTCAAAGTTCTAACGGTGAATGGGTTAACCCTTTCAACGCTAAATATCTCTTTTGGTATTTATAGTCCTTTTTGGACTCTTCTCGTACAAGAATTTTGAACCAGTCTACTGTTGAATATTTGGTATGACAACAAAAATCAATGAAAATATCAAATAGGAGCCCTCTGATCAGGGTATACACTGGTTGCATGTGTAATCAGTATTCTCTACAGAGAGTTGTAAGATCGAAAGGGTTTAGACATCTCTGACCTAAAACCGCACCGTTTCACTAAGGGGAGACAATTTTCTTTCAACGGATCCTAAACACAAACATTTTACCAATGGCCTATAGGTCAATGTCAAAGGTAATGTTCACCAAACTGCAATACAACATACTAAATACATGCGGTACATGTATATGCGTTATATTCTAGCTTCTGCATTAAGCCATAAACATGCTGACATAAACAAAGCATCATGTATGTAACCAAACATAAGTTTTAAAGTGTAAAATGTAGGTGAAATTATATATTTGCAACATGCATTCGGCCTTCAACAGCAGCCCTTTAGGAGTTGTTTTATTCCATTTAGATTAGTAGACCTATTGAAACATCTTAAACAATCCTAGGGAACTCTATTAACACATTTGTGCCCACGATCCCATATATGGGACATAGGCAAACAGTATAGACTCTGATCAGACGCCGCATTATGCGGCTTCTGATCAGAGTCTACACTGTTTGCTGATAGTGATTTCAATATAAAACAAAATGAAAATGAAAATTTAGACCAGGCACCCCTTAGGTAAAAATGGACTTATCCAATATTATAAGCATGGAAGAATCCACTGGGCACAAATGGGTTAACACTGTGACTGACGGACGGACGAACTCACACTCATTTAAGATATGTTTTGTTGTTTTTTCAGAGGATTACTGTGAGGTGAAACCATGGTAACGCTACTGACACGTGTGTTAATGTTGTCAGGCCTTCTTGTCAATTCAGGTGAGTCTCGAACATACAACCATGTGGCATCGAGGTATGGAACAGTGGAGAAAACGTTATGCTTTCCCGTTTAACCCTTTAACTGCGATGGGTTTTTTCGTGAGAATTTTACCCCTTCGCCTATTCATTGTCGTCGTTTTCTATTTTGTTGTCTTCAATATCGTTTTAGTTAACAAATAAGGCAGTGTGGCTGAATAAACCTCAAAAATCGTGTCAAACAGTTTGGATCCTGATCAGACGCCACGTAACGAGGTGTCTGATCTGTATCCAAACTGTTTACAAACGCGTTTTTAAGCGTCATTGAGAGTGAACGGGTTAAATACAAACGAAACGCAAACGCATTGCAATAAAAACTGAAGAAAATTGACAACTTTTTGACAATCTGAATGCTTTTAATCTGAATGGCAAATAGTTTAGAGCCTGATCAGACGTCGGGTCACCCGACGTCTGACCAGGCTCCAAACAGTTTGCAATTGAAATAATGGAAATTTCGTAAATGCGTTTATTGGGAATGAATCACGTTTTCACCACTGTATCAATGGTATTCGTGTTTCCTGGTATTCACTATGCTAAATTTTACGTAAAAATGATTTAATGACCTTTGTACAATAATACCATAATAAAGTTATTCTTTTATCGTGAGTTGTGGTAATATAAATATTATGTCAATTTGCGTTTTGCCATCTGATTTTCAATATTTCTATAGGGTAAGCTGAATCTTCCAGATTATAGAAAATATACAGAATATGGCAGCATTTTGAAAATATTGACATCTTATTTTACTCTGAGTGGCAAACGGCTTCGAGCATAATCAGATGCCGAGATACGCGGCATCTTATCTGGCTTCAAACTGTTGTGTAATGAACATAATAATTTTAGCACAAACGCACTCATTGGGAAAGAGCAACGTCTTCTTATCTTTTCTAGCACATATGTCATAAACAAGCATTATCAACATGTTATTAATATTACTAATGTAGATATTTATGATTGATGTATATTTTTCAAATCTGTTTGAAATATGATTTATGATTAAAATATTAGATACGGAAAATGTATTACATTTACAATAAATCTCTGGCATTCGTGCCGCTAAAAATAAGGCCTGTGTCCATGCTTTTAAATGGTTTGAGCTGAGTCTTAAATAACTCTCAAGTATTTGATTGGTCAGATTTGAGCCTAGGCTCAAATCTGACCAATCAAATGCTTGAGAACGAACTCTGACTCAACTGAAACGCTGAATAAGCATCGGGCCTGTTTTCATGGTTTGATACACATGTGACTATGTAAAACAGTTTAAAATAATTATATAATAATAAGGTCGGCCATATAACTTTAGGTCTACTATATAAATTAAAGTCGGCCATAGAGAAGGTCGGCCATATGACCGTCACCCAAACATCCTACTTGTTTAATGTTTTCAAGTTTTTCAAGTTTTTCAAGTTTTATTAATCTCTCAGAATACTATTACAAGTATTATACGTGGTAACAACAATTGTACAGAAAAACACATTCAGGTCAGGCTGTACAGTGGTACAGTGGAGAATCTGTTATTCTTTCCCGTTTAAACGCAAACGTACGCAAACGCAAAGCACTAAAACGTAGAAAAGAACAACTTTTGGACAATTCTGATAATTCTTGTTTATCTTGGTGGCAAACAGTTTGGAGCCTGATCAGACGCCGGGTTACCCGGCGTCTGATCTGGCTCCAAACTGTTTGCACTGCAAATAATAGTTTTACCGTAAACGCGTTTATTGGGAAAGAATAACAGATTCTCCACTGTAATATAGCGAGAGAATGTGCTAAATTTTACCAACAAAACTTAGCACAGTCTCTGGGTATAAAGTACATGTATATGTCATCTCAAGACACCCTTAGTCCTATACAGATCCAGAGCAGTCAGGATACAAGGACAATATATACACATACACACACCACACACTCATTAACATTCACCCCCCCCCACACACACACACACACATAACCCCTCCCCCCTCCACAACATACACATATTGTTCATTCATTACTTGCATATGTCTCTTGTTAGATGCTTGGTGCTTTGTGACAGGTTGAGAACAGGCCGTTCATTTGAGTAACGTAGCATGAAGCACAAGGAATAAAGCACAATACTTAGTCGGAAGTTTGAAGTAATGATAGGAAAACACAATACAAAAAGCAATAAAGCACCAATCACAATAAATAAAGCATTCAGCAAGATAGAATGTAATCGACAATAAGCAACAAAGCACCAAGCATAATGAATAAAGCATCAAGCAACATAGAATGCAATTTACAATGAGCAATAAAGCACCAAGCATAATGAATAAAGCATGAAGCAAAAAAGAATGCAATTTACAATGAGCAATAAAGCACCAAGCATAATGAATAAAGCATGAAGCAAAAAAGAATGCAATTTACAATGAGCAATAAAGCACCAAGCACAAGAAATAAAGCATTCCGCAAGATATAATGCAATTTACAATGAGGAACAAAGCACCAAACATAATGAACAAAGCATGAAGCAAAAAAGAATGCAATTTACAATGAGCAACAAAGCACCAAGCATAATGAATAAAGCATCAAGCAAAAAAGAATGCAATTTACAATGAGCAACAACGCATCAAGCATAATGAATAAGCATTCAGCAGAACAGAATGCAATTTACAATAAGAAACAAAGCACGGAGCATACTAGAAGTCTTCCATAGAATATCGTCTTCTCCACTGTTGGGGTTGTTATTATTGTTTGAATACAAAATTGTGTGAAGAATTTAAACGTGTACAGTGGATAAGACGTTACTCTTTCCCAATAAACGCGTTCACGCTAAAACGTTTATGTCAATTGCAAACGGTTTGGAGCCAGATAAGACGCCGGGTAACCCGGCGTCTGATCAGGCTCCAAACCGTTTGCCACTTAGATTAACATGAATAGTCAGAATTGCCGTAAAGTTGTAATTTTCTATGTTTTATTGCGATGCGCGTGTGTGTGTGTGTGTGTGTGTTCGTTTGCGTTTAAACGGGAAAGAATAGCGTTTGCTCCACTGTAGATGATTGTAACGTTAAAATGCAGCGTTAAATCAAGCTTTATAACGATATGTCATGCAAATTTTATAATCTAATAATGAAGACGCATGGCAAGATAGTAAAACTAATCAGCTGATTGCATAATACGTTTTTGATTTTAAACGCATGTTAGAACTAAATTGCCCAAACATAATTGTAATAAGATTTGAAGAATTCTATATTTTGAATTCTGAATTCTTTAAGTTTTTCACCTTTTAAATTGAATAATTTTGTCGAAAAAACAGTAGAGCTGTTGAAAGAGAAAAAACACGATTAAAAATATCATCATTTATCAACACATTTTCGATTTTTGCAAGTACACGGTGTCACGGTAATCTAAATATGAAAACGTACAGTGGATGAGACGTTATTATTTATGAACGCGTTTACGTTGAACGAAATATTTCCATTGCAAACAGTTTGGAGCCAGATCAGACGCCGTTTGATTAGACTCAAAATTGTTTGCAACCAAAATTAATAATATTATAGTTGTAATGTTTATCTCTGAAGAATGCTAGTTATTATCCATAAGGTTTGACCTGTCGGTCATCACTTTCAATCAACTTTCGTTGGCACCATCGGAAGTTTCCGTATACTTTATTTATAGATCAATGAAAACTTCAGGTAGTATACTTCAGTCGATGATCTAACGCCACTGTCGCAATAGCTTAGTGGATAGTGTCATTGACTCGTAGTGCTAGGGTCGTTGGTTTGATTCAAGGCACTGTTTTGTAAACTTAACGAAATACAGAAGTAACAAAGAGTGCTTTTTGCCAGAGAGAGCTTTGCATAACGTAATGTTGCTACAGTGGAAAAAAAACGTGGTTTTTTTTCCAATAAACGCGTTTACGCTAAACTATTATTTCCATAGAAAACAGTTTGGAGCCAGATCAGACGCCTGGTAACCCGGCGTCTGATCAGGCTCCAAACTGTTTGCCACTCAGATTAACATGAATAGCAAAAATTGTCGAAAATTGTCATGCTCTATGATTTATTGTTTTGCGTTTGCGTTTCGTTTGCGTTTAAACGGGATAGAATAACATTTTCTCCACTGTATACTCTCTATCCAAGTTTCCTAAGGCAAGTTCACTGCACTTTATTTTATACAATTGCATGAATATCATGGTTTGTATGTGTCTACCATAAAAAAGTTATAAAAAAAGACACATTAAGAAATATTACAAAATTAACTCTATCGGGTATCGAACCTATAACCCTTACGTTGGTAGCGCAGACACATAACCACTGAGCCATTACCGACTGTAGATATCTATATCAGATAATATAATCAAATTCGCGTCATCCTTGAATGGTTTATTTACAATACACTGTTTTGTTGCTTCCGGAAGATAAAGATAGCTTACGGAAAAAGACGGAATATTCAACAACCGACAGGTCAAACCTTATCGACAATAGTAAATATGTTTCAAAAAGACGATTATATGCGGGATGTGGGGCATGATCAACTTATATGGGAGATTTTACCCCTTCATCGTTTTATTGTTTTCTGCTTCAGTATTGTTGTCTGCAAGACATGTTTCAAAGTCAGATTTAAGGTTGTATGACTTAATAAATATCCATAAGAGTGTCAAACAGTTTTGGGTCCTGATCAGACACCGCCTTGCGCGGCGTCTGACCAGGTCCAAAACTGTTTGAAAACGCGTTTTAAGGCGTCATTGATAGTGAAGGGTTAAATACATGTATGCAATACTTATAAGTGTACCTTTTCTCTACATACAGGCGTCCTTGGCATTAGAGCAGTGCACGAGGTTTGCGAGCAGGACATCGACTGTCCACCTAAGTCCACGTGCAGACCGACGTCATGTGACGGTATGACGTGTCTGTGTGACAGCGGTCACGTGAGCAGCGAGAATAGGACAGAATGTGTAATAGGTGAGCATCCGGGTATTTTAAGTCTTTTGTAGTCCATTTGATGCTATGTCGCATTTCACTGCTACATTGTGTATTATGACGTCATAATCGATCTAACACAGCCCGTGCCATATTGCCATATGCTTAGAATTTTCGTCTGTTATTTTTTCTCTTTTTTCTGAAATTCGGAATGTTATGCTGCAGCTTTGTATGCCCTCGCACGATTTAGTCAGGATTTAGTCAGGATAATATTGTTATGGGTATGTCTATTTGTTTGTATGTCTGTTTACAATTTTAACCTTGGCCATAACTTTAGAAATAGACGGGACAGCGATTTCATACCCGACATGTGTACTCAACTCAAGAAGCACCTGGTCTCAATACAACCCGGTTAATACATGTAACTGGCAAAGGTCAATGAGAATTAGAGGTCAAATACTGTGGATTTGAAATTGGCCATCAATTTGAAAGTACATGTGAAAGAGACTTCAAATTTGGCATGTGTTTTCAATTCAAGCAGCTCTTGAAAATCAAAACAAGTCATCTTACATAGGTCAAGGTCATATAAAGGTCAAATAAACTGAACTTTACATTGGCCATAACTTTATAATTATACATGATAGAGACCTCAACGCAGACAGCTCTTTAGGACAGTACTAATTTGGTAATGTCCGATAAATGTTACGGCTATTTAGATATCAAAAAGGCTGAATTTAACATTGGTTGTGACTTTGGAACTTCCTGTGATATAGATTTAAGTTTTTGCATGTGTGTTCAATCTAAACTCATCTTGTGCTCAGTATAAGGTGGGTCATGTCAGAAAAAGGTCAATGCCATTTGGATGTTATCGAAAGGTCAAATAGACTGATTTTACATTGGCCATACCTTTACAATTACAATGACGATGACAACGAGAACTTCTTTATTCGGCAATTTAGGCCACCGGTCCATAATACATGTCATTGTCATTGTCCTTGTCCTTTAATAATTACATATGAAAGAGACTTTATATTTTGCATATGTATGCATTTCACCCATTGCGTTTGAAGATTGAAAGTAATTTTTATATATTCTGAGCAGGCTCAAAACAGTATGTACAAGCGTAATTTAGCATAAATGCGTTTAGTGAGAAATAATGTTTAATCCACTATATATGTATTTATATTGGGAAATTACGTTTTGAATAATTGTTTTCCGTTTTCTCTTCAGCTGCACGGATTGGTGAAGCTTGTGAGATCGGAATAAATCGGTGCATTTCGGAATATGCCTCGTGCGATTACGGAATCTGCGAATGCTTGAAAGGATTCGTCCCAACAAAAGATGGCCGCTGTAAGCTTCCGGGTACGAACTATATCGGCGAAAATTGTGGGGCGTGTGAGTTTCCGGCGGAGTGCCTCAAAGGAGTGTGTAAATGCGCCGGAGAATTTAGATCCCTGACTACTGATGAATTCTGGGTAGACCCAATCAGCACATTGCAATGCCGACCACGGGACTATGATTTAAGTAAGGTCAATATTTTGTTAAAGTATTATTCATCAAATTGACAATAAGTTATTTTTTTTCTTTAACGTTTAACCATTTCCCCTAATAGAATCGTATTTTAGCGCAATTTAATTTATGCCTCCGCTGCAAAAATAGTTCCATTATATACAGTCATAAACATGAACCCAAAGATATATTTTCTTCTTCCTAGCAGTTGGAGGCTTGAAGCAGACTGATCGTAAAGCAGAGTGTGCACATTAGAGAATACGTTATTCTTTCCCGTTTAAACGCAAACGTGAAACGAAAAGGCAATGCATTAAAATGCAGGAAATTCCTTATTATTATGTGACAATATTTTGAGCCTGATCAGAAGCCGGGTTACCTGGCAATGGAAATAATAGTTTTAGTATAAGCGCATTTATTGGGAAATAATAACGATTTCCCCACTGTATGTGGAAGGCACAATGCTTCTTCGAAGAATGGTCACTCGCAGTGAAGAAAAAGTTTTGTTTTTTTCAAAAATGGTTGCATTGGAAATACATGTACAGTGGCGAATATGTTATTCTTTCCCGTTTAAACGCAAACGTACGCAAACGCAAAGCACTAAAACGTAGAAAAGAACAACTTTTGGACAATTCTGATAATTCTTGTTTATCTTGGTGGCAAACAGTTTGGAGCCTGATCAGACGCCGGGTTACCCGGCGTCTGATCTGGCTCCAAACTGTTCGCACTGCAAATAATAGTTTTAGCGTAAACGCGTTTATTGGGAAAGAATAACAGATTCTCCACTGTAGATGTTTTAGCATAACACGTTTATTGGAAAACAACAGTATGTGTGAACGGGAACAAAAACTACTCGTCGCATATAAATGACGTGTTTTAGGGGGCACAATGTTTTATTATTCGTCCATGGTTTGTTTATCTGTGTCCTTAAATTACAAATAAATGAGTTTGTTGATTGTTTCAGATAAATGCAACGGCACTTTGATAGCGACAAACATGGCAGAAATTGGCGGTAATCAGGTTCCAGACGTCCCGGCCCTCGTCGACACGAACGAATGGTCACGGATATTGCCGGAAAAGTCCGTATACGAATCGTGCACCTCTCACAGCCAATGTCCAAGTGAGTTTGATATACAGTTTAGTCAGTAGTTCTACAAAGGAATGATCATCATTTTCATCGTCATCATCAGCATCGTCATCATTGTCATAAATATTATAGTCAATAACGTCTTAATTTTACTATTACTACTATACTACTTACACTACGGCTTCTTACAGTGGTGAAAACGTTATTCTTTTCCGTTTAAACGCAAACGAATCGCAAACGCAACACACTAAAATGGAGAAAAGGACAAACATTTTATAATTCTAACTATTCATTTTTATCTGAGTGGCAAACAGTTTGGAGCCTGATCAGACGCCGGGTTAACCGGCGTCTGATCTGGCTCCAAACTGTTTGCATTGGCAATAATAGTTTTAGCTTAAACGCGTTTATTGGGAAAGAATAACGTTTTCTCCACTGTACTATAACAACAATTACTTCTACTACGACTTCTACTTTTACATAGTATTATATATACATGTACAGTGGAGAATGTGTTATTCTTTCCCAATAAACGCGTTTACGCTAAAACTATTATTCCCAGTGCAAACAGTTTGGAGCCAGATCAGACGCCGGGTAACCCGGCGTCTGATCAGGCTCCAAACTGTTTGCCACCAAGATAAACAAGAATTATCAGAATTGTCCAAAAGTTGTTCTTTTCTACGTTTTAGTGCTTTGCGTTTGCGTACGTTTGCGTTTAAACGGGAAAGAATAACAGATTCTCCACTGTACATGTACATGTACATGTACATTTAACTGCAGCAACTTGTGTAATAAGTCTAGTTCACCGCAAACTCTAAACATCTGTTTAACATAAAGTCATTGCATCATTGGCTCAGTAAATCGTCGGATGTTTTTCTGCTAAATTCAAGTTTTAATTACAGAAACATTGATATGAGTGGCAAACACATTTAGATCCTGGTCAGACGCGGCGTCATATCTGGGTCCAAACTGTTTGTAAAATCGGCATAATTCATATAATGAGGTGAAAGGCCTGAACGGGAAACAATACCGTTTTTGCAAATGTTTAGATGAAATATCGTTTACACCAGCACAATGTGTGTAGTCATTATAAATACATCAATTACATCTGTAAAACTTCCGCGCATAAAGTACTAATTAGTGATAACTCCTGCATACAATTCGGATCCAGATGAGAGGTCAAAACAACGGACGTCTCAATAAGATACATACTGTTTGACAATCTGATCATATTTTGATAAATATATACAGTGGAGAATCTGTTATTCTTTCCCAATAAACGCGTTTACGCTAAAACTATTATTTGCAGTGCAAACAGTTTGGAGCCAGATCAGACGCCGGGTAACCCGGCGTCTGATCAGGCTCCAAACTGTTTGCCACCAAGATAAACATGAATTATCAGAATTGTCCAAAAGTTGTTCTTTTCTACGTTTTAGTGCTTTGCGTTTGCGTACGTTTGCGTTTAAACGGGAAAGAATAACAGATTCTCCACTGTACATTTTTGTATTTGAGAAATGTTGCAAACGACATTTTTAGTAAATTACATTTTTGCAGACGACAATTAATTAGCGTGCTGAACCCTTAATATGCAAGAGACCAGATACAGTGGAGAATCTGTTATTCTTTCCCGTTTAAACGCAAACGTACGCAAACGCAAAGCACTAAAACGTAGAAAAGAACAACGTTTGGACAATTCTGATAATTCTTGTTTATCATGGTGGCAAACAGTTTGGAGCCTGATCAGACGCCGGGTTACCCGGCGTCTGATCTGGCTCCAAACTGTTTGCACTGCAAATAATAGTTTTAGCGTAAACGCGTTTATTGGGAAAGAATAACAGATTCTCCACTGTACAGTGATCCCTCTCTACAACGACACCTAATGGGAGACATAGATTGTATGTTGTTCTGAGGGAATCGTTATAGGGAGAGAAAAATTAGACTTAGCTTTTATTAGCAAACAGCATGAATCTTTCCCGTTTAAACTCAGACGAAACGCAAACGTAATGCACTTAAGAAAACTACATTTCTTTTAAAATATCTGACTATTTCTTTTAATCGTTCTGGCACACAGCTCTGAGCTCTGAGCCTGATCAGACGCCGGATTACCTGGTGCCTGGTCAAGCTCCAAACTGTCTGCAATGGAATATAATGGAGAAAATGACTACTTTTTGACAATTTTGAATTGTCATTGATGGGCAAATAGTTTGGAGCCTGATTAGTCGCCGGGTTACCCAGGCTCCAAACTGTTTGCAATGAAAATAATAGTTTTAGCGTAAACGCGTTAACTTGTAAAGAATAACGTCTGCCCGACTGTATACTTTCCTTTAAGAACTCCAGGATTACAATCAGGGTCTTGTCAGTTTGGTTTTACTTTATTTTGTAAACTTATGCCTTAAAACTTGCGACCGGAACGAGTACCCAATTCCTATTCGAATATTTGCTTGAAGTATTCGAATCTATTTAAATATTTGCCCGAAACCCACGTAATGAATTTAAGTTAAAACAGCCCTAAAATCAACATAAGTTGTACATGTACATTATTTTCAAAAGCAGATAAGTTTCTGTATAATGTTCAACATAATACAGTGGAGAATTTGTTATTCTTTCCCGTTTAAACGCAACCGAAACGCAAACGCAAAGCACTAAAACGTAGAAAAGAACAACTTATGGACAATTCTGATATTTCATGTTTATCTTGGTGGCAAACAGTTTGGAGCCTGATCAGACGCCGGGTTACCCGGCGTCTGATCTGGATCCAAACTATTTGTAAAAGAAAAAACAGTTTTAGCGTAAACGCGTTTATCGGGAAAGAATAACAGATTCTCCACTGTAAGAGTTAAGGTAACACTAATGTCTCCTTATGAATTATTTCGAATAGTTCCTTATTAATTACTCAGTGACATTTTGACATCTGTTTTTGCTAGATTGTCTAATATGTTATGTAACACTCATTACCGCCCATTACATGTACGACATGTTGCCAGCTGATATCAATTGTAGTTCAGGTACATGTACCTTGACAGCATTTCTTTAACATACTTTCCTTAACTCTTTACCTGATAGTTTATTTCTGGTATTGAATATATGTGATTTCTTAATGCTGGTTGAAAGTAAAGCAGAATGCGCCTTAAGGCGCATTCTGCTTTACGTTCAGCCTGCTTTAAGCTACCATGTGCTAGAATATAGAAAATATATATTCATGACTGATTAAATTAGAACTATTTTCTTCAGCGGAGGAATAAATCATATTCGCTAAAAGGTGGTTCTATGAGGGAAAGGGTTAAGTACCACAGTTTCAACTTTGAAATACAAGAATGTTTGACTTAACCCTCCCCATCCCCATAGACGCGCATTTTAGCACATTTAGTTCATTCCTCCACTGAATAGTATAGTTCCAGTTTACAGAATTGTTAACATGAACAAAAATAAATATGTTCTATACCCTAGCAGATGGTAGCTTAAAGCAGGCTGAAAGTAAAACAGAATGCGCCTTAAGAATGCTTTAAGTGATCACCTGTCGTCAAAAATTAGAAACAGGCTATGGGATAAAGGGTTAGAGTATTCGCAAATCGGCTGTACATGGACCAGCTACATGTATATAATATAATCATGGAAAAACACGCATTAACAATAAACCTTTGGGCGTAAACCACAAGAGCATATGTCCATACCATACGCTATTGCGGCATAGATCACTGTACATAGTAAACCCGCTCAAAACAACAGTTAATAAGCTTTATAGCTTTCGTTCTAATCATATGATAGATATGTTGTACATTGTATGTATACTGTACATTTTCTGAAATAAATATGTTTAAACAAAAAACACAAGAAATGGGTGAAAACGAAATAAAACAACCGAATGAACAAATAGTAATAATTTATCAGCGTCTTTTTAATCGTTCATTGTATCATTTTTTTACATATAATTCACCACCTATTTGCTCTTTTTGCATTGCTAAATCTAATGATAATGCAACATCATAATTTAGGCTGATATACATGTCTTCTGCAGATTTTGTTCACTCTAATGTTACTCAATTGTCTCGGTTAGACGGAGTTTGAAACAGTTTGGTTCTAGAATTATTTGGCATTTGGATTGTTTCTGCAGTGCTCCCTGTCGACAACGGCCATCTCAACAACGAATCCCTCCTAACAACGACAATTGCCGCAGTTCCCTAAAAAGGACAGTTCTGTCTTACACTTTCACTGCTGTAATATATTCTGCTTAAAATTGTCTTCTAGTGTTTTTCTCATAGGCACATACTGGACATTTTGACAGATAAAAAACTTAATGACGAGTGACAAACAGCTTGAATCCAGATCAGACTCTGCTTTACGCGGCGTACGATCTGGATTCAAGCTAATTGCAAACGTAAGCAAATCCCCCACCTAAAACGACTCCCTCCGAATAGCACACATACATTTTGACTCCCATTGGTTGTCGTTTTAGAGAGGAAGCTCTGTACAACTTTAACAAATGCATGTACAGTAGATAATCTGTTATTCTTTCCCGTTTAAACGCAAACGTACGCAAACGCAAAGCGCTAAAACGTAGAAAAGAACAACGTTTGGACAATTCTGATATTTCATGTTTATCTTGGTGGCAAACAGTTTTAAGCCTGATCAGACGCCGGGTTACCCGGCGTCTGATCTGGCTCCAAACTGTTTGCACTGCAAATAATAGTTTTAGCGTAAACGCGTTTATTGGGAAAGAATAACAGATTCTCCACTGTAAATTGCCCCCTGTTTACAACGACACCCCGCAATGGGAGACTCATATTGTGTGTTGGTCACAGGGAATTGTTATATAAATTATATAAATTTCATTACCTAGAGTGCTGAGCATGACGTGGATTACATTTGCAAACAGTTTGAACCAGGATAAGACGCTGCGTAACGCGGCGTCTCCGAGTTCAAACTGTTTGTCACTTGTCTTTATATTTTTTCTGTCAACATGTCCGATTCGTACATTTGTACATTTTCTTGCGTTGCATTTGCGTTTCGTTTACTGTTAAAGGAATAGATCAACGCATTGTAAAACAAAATACCAACATAATCGTTTCCCCCATAGAAGCGCCTTTTATCGCATTTAATTAAGTCCTCCGCTGAAGAAAATAGTTCCTATGTATGAACATTAACCATAAGAACTATTTTCTATATCGTAGCAATTAATGCGCACTCTGTTTTACTTTCAATTTGCCTTTAGTGGTCAAATGTTTCAAAACTATAAAAAGACTATGGTGTAAAGGGTTAATGCGACTGAAAGTGAAATAAATGTGTACTGTCTACCATACTTTCATCAGATACACCTTTAAACCACAATCACAATTGTTATTGGTTGGGTTTTACGGCACTGCGACTAAACAATAGGTCATATAGTGCCGATTAATAGCGAGGAGAGTTGAGATGAGATGGTGAAAATTTCAGGAAGATGATTTTGGTTTATCTCATTCGTTACATTGTACGCAGAGAATGTGCCTGCCTATCTTATAGTTCTTGGCAGAGGAGGTAATCTCTGTCTAGTAAGCTGAAACAATTCCCTATGACAATTAAGCCTCAGAACCACGATTCTGGGGTAATGAGAGAAGTCTTCATACTAAAAAAAAATTTCTTAATTATGGAACTTTATTACATAAGGTTTTCACTTGAACTTCGAGGTTTAAAATATTCATCCAGTAAATTTCATATTCCTGTTATGACAAATAAATGAATAATTATTTGATATATTGCTGATAATAAATGAGTATAATATTTTGTAATAAGTCATTTTGTTAGACTAATTGACTTTCAAATGCTTCAAAGGTCGGTTATATTCCTTTGTTGTTGTAATATATCATAAAATAATCGACCTTCAAATATTATATATAGTAGAACCTCTCTATTACGACCGCTTAAATGAAGGCTAATTGATTGAATAAAGACAGGCAACAGCTTAAAACAAGGTAACATTGAAACAGAAAGCTCCTGAAGGAGCTTTCTATTTCAATGTTACCTTGTTTTAAGCAGTCACCTGCCTTAAATACATGATATTTAGCAACATTTGGTGTTCGTAATGGACTTTGTTGTTGTTGTACATGTAATATATCATAAAATAATCGACCTTCAAATATTATAAATACTGTGGAGATGTATTTTCCCCAATGTATGCGCTTATGCTAAAAGTGTATGTCCATTGCAAACAGTTCGGAGCCAGATCATGGTCTAAGGTTGCAGTGGAGAATCTGTTATTCTTTCCCAATAAACGCGTTTACGCTAAAACTATTATTTGCAGTACAAACAGTTTGGAGCCAGATCAGACGCCGGGTAACCCGGCGTCTGATCAGGCTCCAAACTGTTTGCCACCAAGATAAACAAGAATTATCAGAATTGTCCAAAAGTTGTTCTTTTCTACGTTTGAGTGCTTTGCGTTTGCGTACGTTTGCGTTTAAACGGGAAAGAATAACAGATTATCCACTGTATAAAGCGTCTGAGAAATACCTAATAGGCAAACATTGCTTTCGTTCTCATCCTAAAGTATATTTATGTATGATTATAAAATATGTATTATTTTGAAATAAGATATGTTTAAACTAAAGCGTATGAGTTGAGTCTGATATCTGACCAATCAAGTGCTTGAGAACGCACTCAGACTCAACTCAAACGCTTTATAAGCGCTAGGCCAGACGTCGAGTAACTCAACCTGCTTTAAGTGGTCAGCTATCTTCCATACTAGAAACAAGCTACATGTATTTGGTATTGGGTTAAAACCCCTCTAAACTGGAAACCCCTCTACATGTAAACATGATTTTTGTCGTCACCACACATGTTCCGTTTAGAGGGGGTTCACTGTATCAACGGTGTTTCAGTTACAATGTACTAGTATAATCAATATGAGATCCCGACATGCTCAGCAACAGGTGTTATATATCACTTAACGCTACGCATGCTAAAGTGAAATAGAGGAGAACTGTTTTTTCAGTGAAAGATCAAAGTTTAATTCATTGACTGAACCTGCATCAGACGATATATTTTCACGAATGGCGAAGCCACGAGTGAAAATATAAAAGTCTGATGTTCACGAATGAATGAAACTTCTGATCTTTCACTGAAAAATACATGTAGTTATTCTATGATTTTTTTCTTCACTTAAACGACTTTTTTAACTAAATTGTTTGTCAGTAATAAATGGAGTAGACCTTATTAAAATCTGGAATTGTCAATCTGAAGTTGGAGGGAATAAAGGTTTATCATCATTTATATAACTTATTTTTTATTTCAGGTCACTCCAGATGTAGCCCCAACTCTTGTGACGGGTTCTTGTGCCATTGTGACATCGGGTTTGTTTCCAGCAAAGACCGGCTTCAATGTGTACCCGGTAGGTGGCGCCTCCAAACATGATACAGTGGATATGACGATATTCCTTCCCTTTTAAACGCAATCGCGTACAATAAAACGTAGAAAATGACACCCGTTCGACAAATTTGACTAGTCATGTTAATCTGAGTGGCAGCGTCAGGGTCGATGTACATATAATTTCTGTTTTTGTTGTGCGTGTTTTGTTCTCTTGAACTAACCAATATTAGACCTGTGAAATACTTAGCAAACAGTGCAGAGTCTGATGATCAAAAACTACTAGTTCTTGGGAACAAAACAAAAAAACAACCTAATTAATTTGTATTCCCAGATTGCAGCCTTATATGTAAACCCTTTCTTTTACAGTCCTTCTTTTTACAGCAAGTTTTACTCTTGTTTATATTATACTTGTGTTTGTTGCATGGAGAAATGACAAATTTGTCATTTCTCCATGGTTTGTTGGAAATAGCTATTACAGATAATGTTTATTGTGAAATTGTATCCGACGTTAAATAAATCTTCTTGTAGCTTGTATCTTGTCGATACTGTTTGACACCTATAAGCAACGTTTGTATTTTGTTTTCTAACTTAATAGTCAGAGTAGACCTTATCATGGCACGTTTGCTATATATGTATATTTTTCAGCCGTGAAGACTGGTGAAGCGTGTGATCCACGAACAGACGAATGTTTGTCGCCATTTGCAAAATGTCAAATGGGAATATGCAAATGTATGACCTACTTCACACCGACCGCTGACGGAAGATGCCGAAGGGCAAATAACAAGTTCGTAGGCGAAACTTGCAGAGGCAGTGAAGAATGTGAATATCCGGGTACTTGTGATGCTGACAGGTGCGCGTGCGTAAAACCACAAAGGGAGCTGACTCTAAGTGAATTTTGGATTGACCCAACACTTGAAATCCAATGTAGACCACAGGATTACTCAGTGTGTAAGTATTACTATCCTTGACTGTTGTTTGATTAATTCAATTGTTGTACTATACACTGCATGTTTGAGCTATTCAATATAACTACATGTACATGGTAATGAAATTAGAACACGGCCCGCCTTGGTAGGTAAATTTCACCCTTCATAAAATACGGTAAAACATAATGTTTTGTTTCAATCTGTTTTTTGAGGGCTTATTCTTACAAGGCCAAATAAAACAGTATGTGTCATCTATACATGTGGTCTTTGAATTTTATTAAACAATCTCAAAGAAGCATATTCAAAAGCGGTGGAATCGACAACCTTCGGTGCCGCCGCATTTCAAAGCAGCATGCCCCTTACCCGACGGTCCGGAAATTAGTCATACACAACAGAAAGTGAAAGTAGATTGTTATGTTAACTTCAGTAGTGTTTTCTTGAGCGGATGACGACTGGGTAAAAGTCTTTGAAACTTGAATTTGACTACAGAGGTTTCATAGGATTAAAACTATCAAACTTTAAGACATTGAGTAGCAAACGGTTCGGAGCTTGATCAGCCGCTGAGTAACTCGGCGTCTGTGTCGTCGGCCTTCCCCGGCTTTAGTGACAATTACTTGTACTTTAAGGTGGTGGTGGGTTCAGTTGACGACGAAATTTATAAATAAGAGTTTTGACATTTTTTTCCAAATTCTTGTATTATGCATACATGTATGAACATATATGCATATCTGAAATACAAATAATAAAATGTATGAGTACAGATAAACTAAACTCTTATAAACCAGAGACCTGAAAAGGGTTTACATACACTGAACACTAGATAACTAGAGTTACAAAAATGGCCTCTGCTATTTAAGTTTAACTTACAAAATGTAATGATATGATGATATGACGATAAAGATAATGATGATGATTATGGTAATGAGATAATATAAAAAGTATATTTACCTGTACATATAACGTTAGGCAGAATAGTGGACACCGATAGATTATCGATAAACTGTCCTACGCTAGCTTGCGTGCCCGTCAATGTTCGGCTCTTACCGCTCGGTATTTACGGAAACTCCCGACGACTCTTTGAACATATTAATTTTATTTTCAATTTGAAAAAGGACCAAATTAACATTAACTTACAATTCTTAAATTTATATCAAAAGAAAGAACAAATAGTCAAGTATACGAGCCCGTTTGCACAGAATTGATATCGATTTGTATAAATGCACAAGGTCGTGTTATATTATCCGTGTCGAGGCTTATTTTCAGCATTTTACTCTTTGTTTAATGTGATTTAGAGGTGTCTTTTTAAACTTAAAAAAGGACCAAAATCTTATTAAAATATTTTTTCAAAACAATTCCATCATAAAGGAAAATGTTTAAACTAACACAGGCCGTTTGCACAGGAACGATATCTGTCCAGAAAAAAAAGTTATTACAAGTTATGTAAAAATGCCCTTCTTATTTTAATGCTCGAAAATGAGAGCAAGTGGGCCACCTGCGTGTCCACTATTCTGCGTAACGATAAATATATATACTAAGATTATATGCCAGAAAATGGCGACTGTCTCCTTCAAGGACTATCGTACGAGTGAATGTGCACGTGCAATTGCGGGAAAAGTTAAAATGTTAGTCATGCAGTTATATTAGAATTACTTCCCCTGAAAATATAAATGACGTTAGCTTTAAATAGAGATCTTAACTAATTTGGACTAAAATATAATACAAACAACATATCATCAAATTGATTTATTTCTAACTAACACGATCACCCAACGACATCTGGTCAGGATCTTAAATGTTTAAAAATAACAAAACTGTTTAAGCATTCACGCGTTTATCTAAAACAAAGAATAACGTCTTACCCACCGTTATATGAGTACAATATCACATTTGTTTCTTTTATACAGGGCGATGCAATGGCTCCCTTATAGATATACCGACCCAGTTCCACAATGATATTCCAATAGATGTCGAAATCGAGCTTTCCTGTAAGTATAGAGCTCATGTTTTTTGTAACACATACAGTAAACCCTCTCTTATATGACCACCTCTGTATAACGACAACCTCTTTATTACGGCAAAAGAAATACACGTGTAAGATAAGAACAACTCGATTGAAAAATATCAGTCGAAACTCGGTACTACGAACTCGCTTAAATCGACATTGCCAGTATATCTCAAGTCTAAGTTCGATAATTCGATTTCGCTTAAGTCGAACATATCCGTATTTAAGCCACGTTTGGTGTTTGAAACACATGTACAGTGGAGAATGTGTTATTCTTTCCCAATAAACGCGTTTACGCTTAAACTATTATTTGCAGTGCAAACAGTTTGGAGCCAGATCAGACGCCGGGTTACCCGGCGTCTGATCAGGCTCCAAACGTTTTGCCACCAAGATAAACACGAAATATCGGAATTGTCCAAAAGTTGTTCTTTTCTACGTTTTAGTGATTTGCGTTTGCGTACATTTGCGTTTAAACGGGAAAGAATAACAGATTCTCCACTGTATGTTCAAGCTAACGCGAATTCGTATGACGTTGTAACCCATTATCTGTTTCTATATTAGGCATTTAAAATCAATTTCAGACAAAAAGAATACAAAGGCCCATTCTGACCACGGCGAGGAGATAGATATCAATCCGGCGATCGTCGTGGAAGACAAGAAAGACGGTATGTATATAATATTGATACATGTACATGTTTTTGGGTAAACCTTGCATCCCACATTACATCCAAGTGGGGAATTGAAAAAATGAAATTAAATACTGATGGTATAATTTGATTGATATATTGGATTTATTGAAAACACCATAAATTGAAAGAATAAAAATGTAATGATAACAATAAATAAAAACAATAAAACAATAATAATAATAATAAAAATAATAATATAATAATACTAAATAATGTACCGTTTCAGATGACTCGTTTTTCGTGCCCCTCCATATAGCAGGAATCCTTGCTGCTGCATTGTTTGCGCTGCTCATTGCCTGTATCTTCAAGACTAAGAGAAGAAGGTAAACAATGTTTGCTTTAACTCTTTCACTGCCAAATTGTTCATGACTTTTTACCCACCACCGTTTCATTGTCGTCTGCTTCAATTTTGTTGTTTGCAAGATCGATTCAAAGTAAGATTCATTGTAGTACATGTATGACTTAAAACATATCGCTACGAGTGTCAAACAGTTTGGATCCGTAACGCGTCGTCTGATCAGGATCAAAACTGTTTGCAAAGTCGCCTTTTGGCGGAATTGGCAGTAAAAGAGTTAACTCTATACCGAAAACGGCAACCACCCTCCTTAACCATGTCTAATGTTAACACCATTATTTGTGTACATTGAAAACGGTGTAGACCCTGGTCAAAGTGCTCATTTAAGATTAGTGAATCAGAGTCTGTGCTGTTTCTTTTACTTTTTTTGACTGAATCAGTGTATACTGTAGATTACGTTTGTATTTGTATTGTACAGTGGAGAATCTGTTATTCTTTCCCGTTTAAACGCAAACGTACGCAAACGCAAAACACTAAAACGTAGAAAAGAACAACTTTTGGACAATTCTGATAATTCTTGTTTATCTTGGTGGCAAACAGTTTGGAGCCTGATCAGACGCCGGGTTACCCGGCGTCTGATCTGGCTCCAAACTGTTTGCACTGCAAATAATAGTTTTAGCCTAAACGTGTTTATTGGGAAAGAATAACAGATTCTCCATTGTATAATGTGTCTAGTGGGGAAGATGTTAACTTTCTAATTGCTCGTTTACGCTAAAACGTTCATTTCCATTGCAAACAGTTTGGGGTAAGATCAGACGCCGGGTAACCCGGCCTCTGATCAGGCTCCAAACTATTTGTCACTCATGTTAAAATGAAAAGTCAGAACTCAAAATTGCCATATTTATTTTTATTGCTATGCATTTTGCGTTTCATTTATGTTTAGTTTACAATATTTTATTCACATAATGTAATGAATTGGACAACAGGTATTGCTTATGGAAGTCCTCACCGGTTTGCATTTAAACCAGAAAGAATAACGTTTTCTCCTAACTATTTACTAATGAACATGGCATAAACGGTACAATTTATTGTTATTTTTCACTAGGCCTTGATGAGTTAAAGGCGATTAATTGATATAAATACAGTTTAATGCTTAACCCTTTCCCTCTCAGTGACGTCAAAAAGCTAATTTGCAAAACAGTTGTTTTTCCTGACCAGACGCCGCGTTACGCGGCGTCTGATCAGGACTTAAACTGTTTGCAAAGTCGCCTTTTGGCACCGTTGGCAGCGAAAGAGTTAACACAATCTTGAGTTATTGTTTCTTTTTTCTAGGGCTATAAAAAGAGATATCTCCCTCACGAGGACAAACATACTGGCTAACAAGAGTATCACAGAGGAGGAGATGATGCACACATCTAAACCCTCCACCCTCAGTATGCCCGCCCCTAGCAGCCCCGTGCACATGCCCGCCGTGCAGATACCACGCCCGAACGTCTCCATCTACAACAAGAACGGCTGGCATATGACTGAACCAATGAGTGACGCCAAGAGTTTCTATGACAACGCAACTGACATTTACCCAGACTCCCATACAACTTCTCGCAGTTCCGGTCCGTTCATCGTCGATTCCAACAGAAACATGCATCCTACACACAGTAACTATGTAGGGGCTGTGGCCCCGTATACAATGGACCCACGCCACCAGGCTCATGTGGCCCCTGTTGGTCCCTATTTGATGGATGGCCAGAGGACTGGCCCCTACATGATGGATGGACAACGGTCGGGACCGTATATCCCCGGGTATGGTGAACAAGGGAGGACGAATCACTACGCCAATGAGAGTTGGCAGGCAGAGTGCCAGAGTGACAATGACATTGACCTGGTTATGTTTTAGTCCATTCCCTGATACAGTGGAGAAGACCGCAATGGTCTGTTACCTGGAGTCTGTTCAGGCTCTAAACTGTTTGCCAGTCATATTTAACTTAAAAGTCAGAATTTTCGAAAAGAGTTCATTTTCTACCTAGAGTTGTAATGCGTTCTGTTTGCTTTTAACCCTTTCATGATCAAACCTTTCGGGAGATTTTTTACCCCTTCACCGTTTTATTGTCGTCTACTTCAGTGTTCTGGTCTGCCAGACACGTTTCAAAGTAAGCTTTTAGGTTGGATGACTTAATAAATCTCGATAAGAGTGTCAAACAGTTTTGGTCCTGATCAGACGCCGCGTTACGTCTGACGAGGACCCAAACTGCTTGCAAACGCGATTTATGGCGCCATTGATAGTGAAAGGGTTATCTATTTGGCCCCTAGCCACGCATGTATTCGTCATTTGCAAACAGCATACAGTGGAGAATCTGTTATTCTTTCCCAATAAACGCGTTTACGCTAAAACTATTATTTGCAGTGCAAACAGTTTGGAGCCAGATCAGACGCCGGGTAACCCGGCGTCTGATCAGGCTCCGAACTGTTTGCCACCAAGATAAACAAGAATTATCAGAATTGTCCAAAAGTTGTTCTTTTCTACGTTTTAGTGCTTCGCGTTTGCGTACGTTTGCGTTTAAACGGGAAAGAATAACAGATTCTCCACTGTACCTGTTATGAGTTCACTTTCTTATGCACACAGTGTAGACCCTGATCAGAGGGCTCCTCTGATCAGTGTCTACACTGTTTGTCATTTTGACACATATTGTAAAAATCAACCCTAAAAGGTAAATTATGGACTAGACTAAATTGAAAGCTAGAATTGTTCATAAGAGGTTTCAGGGAAGAGAGGGTTAACATATCGGTGCCCACGATCCCATACATGGGACATATGCAAGCAGTTTAGACTCTGATCATACGCCGCTTTATGCGGCGTCTGATCAGAGTCTACACTGTTTGCTGAGGGGAATTTCAATATAAAACAAAATGAAACTTTTGACCAGGCATCCCTTTGATAAAAAATGGACTAATCCAATATAAAACATGGAAGAATCCACTGGGCGCAAATGGGTTAAACGGTAAATTATAGCGCCTTCGTTCGTCGGACGACGTTCCCCCGACAATGGCGAGTACAACTCGGCCTGAGTGGTAATGTCAGAAGGGACACATCAATCAAAGTACAATGTATACTAAGTGTCATCATTTCTTTTTCAGTACAAACTATAAAACACTACAGTAATTGGACACATTATGACTTACATTTACTAATATATTCTTGTGGAGTGCATAGCGAGGAATTGCACTAGGTTAGCTGTGTGTTATTTTTGAAAGGTCGCGGACTGATCATGGAGAAAGAAATGTTAGGAAAGATAAAGAAGGAGGAAATACATATACATGTACATGTATATATAGCGTGAGAGAGGCGTAAGAAAGAAAGAGAGAGTATGTGTGTGTGTGTGTGTGAGAGAGAGAGAGAGAGAGAGAGAGGGAGAGAGAGAGAGAAAGAGAGAGAGAGAGCAAGACCGACAGAAAGACATTTTAGAGATAGAGAAAGCATACATATAACGTGGAGAAAACGTAATTCTTTCCCAAGAAACGCGTTTACGCTAAAACGATTATTTCTATTGCAAACAGTTTAGAGCCAGTTCAGACTCCGGTTAACCCGGCGTCTGACCAGGCTCCAAAATGTTTGCCACTTAGATTTACATGAATAGTCAAAAACTGTCGTAAGTTTGTCATTTTCTACAACGTTTTATTGCAATGCGTTTGTATTTCGTTTGTGTTTAAACGGTAAAGAATAACGTCTTCCCCACTGTATAGAGTGACTGTTTAGAGGAGAGAGATGAATAAATATAGAGCGAATGAGAATTATCGAAGGATGCATAAAGCAAACAAAAACCTGTATGAATATTTTTTATGTTTAATTAGATGAATATGGCCAATATTTGGCTGCGGCTTTCATTTACATACATGAACCGGGTCGCCGCAACAGTACATGGCAGACCCCAAAAAGCACAAATAGCTTCATCAAAGCCCTTAGCAAAGTGGGCAACACACAATGTCAATTGTTCATCAAAGCCCTTAGCAAAGTGGGCAACACATAATATCAATTGTTCATCATAGCCCTTAGCAACGTGGGCAACACAAAATCTTAACAAAATGGGCAACATATTATTTATATTCACAAGCAAAGTTCCAATACAATTTTTTACCGAAAAGATGTCTGCGATTTTGTTCAATGATATGTAGGTCACTAGAAGGTGCTAATAATAAAAGCTGAATCGTTAGAATTACCTGTGCACCTCGATAAACGGTGGATACTTGTCATATGCATTCTGTATCCACTAATATAGCGAGAGATTGAAGAAGTTATTGTCAGTGATATGATAAACATTGCAACTTCTCTTGATCGATTAACAAGTAAGGACTCTATCATTCTCTCATGGTCAAATTTGTCGTGAGATTGTTACCCCTTGACCGCCATATTGTCGTATGCTTTAATACTTATTGTTGTCTGTAATATCGTTTCAAACTTAGATTTAAGACAGTTTAACTGACGTTATTTCAAAGCAAGTGGCAAATAGTTTTGAGCCTGATCAGACGCCGCGTCACGCGGCGTCTGATCAGGATCAAAACTGTTTGCAAATGCGCTTTATGGCGTCATTGAGAGTGAAAGGGTTAAAACAGTAAATGAAGAAAACTCCTTTATGAGCTTTCTGAATTACCGTTATCATGTATTAAGACTCAATATATGCAGTAAAACCTCTCTATTAAGACCACTGCATTGGTTGAATTAGTATAAGGCACCTAAAACGTGTGGCCGCTTAAAGCAAGGTGACATTAAAACATATATCTTCTTTAGGGGCTTTCCGTTTTGCTCTCTCCTTGCTTCAAGCTGTCACATGACTTTTATACAATCAATTAGGATTCTTTTTAGTGGTCGTAAACGAGAGGTTTTACTGTTTAATGAGACACATTTGAGCGTAGGTTGATGGAAGTTTAACTGTACAGTGGAGAAAACGTTATTCTTTCCCGTTTAAACGCAAACGAAACGCAAACGCACATCACTAAAATGTAGAAAATGTCAGTTTTTAGAAATTTCTAACACTATATCTTATTCTGAGTTGTAATCAGTTTGGAGCCTGATCAGACGCCGGATTACCCGGCGTCTGATCTGTCTCCAAACTGTTGACAATGGGAATAATAGTTTTAGCGTAAACGCGTTATATTGGGACAGAACAACGTATTCTCCACTGTAACATATGGCCTTTGATCTTCGATATTGTACATGAAAATGTCTGTATATATTTGCATGAATAAAAAAACAGATGTATCTTTTTTCGATAGTGTTCAAAACCTTGATCAACCCACTAACCCTTTCATTGTCGAAATTATCGTGATTTGTTTACCCCATCACCGCCATATTGTCGTCTGCTTCAATTTTGTTGTTTGCAATATCGTTTCAAAGTTAGATTTGAGGCAGAATGACTGACGAACATTTGAGACGAGTGTCAAAGAGTTTGGATCCTGATCAGACAAAGCATTACGCGGCGTCTAATCGGTATCCGAAAGGTTTGTACATGTATTTAAGCGCCTTTTGGCTCTATAGGCAGTTGTAAAACGCCATTCTTTTATCCACTATAAAAGTATCTAAACGCGTTCAAATGAAATGTAGAAAAAGGATAGTTCGTTCCAATGTCCAGGGCAAATGTGGATTAACGCGATACTGCTAAAACAATGATGTACTTTGTAGTTAATATCTAGATAAGTTAGACTCTGAGTAACTATTCGGTTTAGGGTATGAAGCTGAGTATGCAGTCGTCTAACTGCCACATATTTCCTGAGAATTTTACCCCTTTACCGTTCCATTATCGTCTGCTTCATTTTTTTGTCGGAAATATCGCTTCAAAGTTAAACAATAAGTCGGTATGACCGAAAATATTTCAAAACGAGTGTCAAACAGTTTGGATCCTGATCAGACGCCGCGTAACGCGGCGTCTGATCAGGATCCATACTGTTTGCAATCGCGCTTTAAAGCGTCATTGAGAGTGAAAGGGTTAAGAAATATTGTAGTTGCAGTCAAGATTTATTTCCCAATAAACGCGTTTATAAATGCTTAAACACTTATGTTCATTGCTAACAGTTTGGATCAGATCAGGCCATCTTGGATCCTGAGAGCTTGAAAGAGTGTCAGTCTTGCATCGATACTACTATAGATATCCCAAGAGGACGTTATTGGATGGCCCAGCACAATGGTTGGACTGTAGCTTGGTAATTGGATGGATGATAAACTATATTAATTAGAGTTTAACAATTCTTGCCGCCATCTTGGCGGCCATCTTGGATCCTGAGAGCTGCCAAAGGATTCCAGTCTTGCATCACTACAAATGTAGATATCCAAAGAGGACAATGCTAATTGTACAAGGACAGTGGTAGGGTATAAGCCTGGTAATCAAATAACTAGTGGTTGGATCACCCGGTTTTTTGGCAAAATGGCCGCCATTTTGACTAAATTTTTAAAGTTAGCTGAGAATTACCTTATCAAAGTAATATATAACAGCCAATGAATATTTAAATACACGTATCAGTCATTTTAAGGCTTTTAGAGCAATGTTTTACCATGTTTATGATGGGTTAATAAGAGTTTATCAATTCTGGCGGCCATCTTGGATTCTGAGAGTTGCCTAATGGTGACAGATGATCGTCAATCGGTTTCATAGCCTACAAGGTATCAGCTATTCATAACTGCAAAAACATTTACTACGCAACTCAATGCAAGGTTCCCTCTCGGTTTGCCCGGACTACTAGTATTAAAGATAGATGAACACTTAAAGCAGGTTGAAAGTAAAACAGAATGCTTTACTTTCATACTGCTTTAAGCTATCATTTGCTAAGAAGTAGACAATATTATTTATGGTGCATATTCATGACTGTATAAAGTGAAACTTTTTTTTAGTGGAGCAATAAGTGAAAGGCGTAAAACGCATCATTTTATTCCTCCAATGAAGAAAATATATATACAGTCATGGACATTTTTCATTAGACTGAATATTTTCTACATGCTAGGATGTGGTACATGTAGCTTAAAACATGTCCAAAGTAAAACAGAATGCGCCTTAAGGCGCTTTCTGCTTTAGATATAGTGTCAATCCGCTTTAAGTAGTTATCTGTCTGCAATAAAAGAGGCATACAATGTGACAATGGGTTAACAGTAGCATAGTAACACACTAAACATAAAAACATTAATGTGCATAGCATAAATGATAAGGTACATGGAACTGATCAATGATAAGGATATATCAAGGAAGACAAATCTTACTATTTTAACTATAACGTTAGGGTTATCATTTACCTCCCTTTTGCAAACTGATAAGGTTGTCTCAACTACAGTGACGAAAACGTAGAACATGATAATTTGTTAACAATTTTGACTATTTTTTTTTTTTTTTATCTTAACTCTAGCGCGACCGTTATTATAAAACTACTTTTACTGGAGAATACGCCACACCGGAAGTGTTGTGACAGCCATTTTGTTACAGTCGGCACTTTACACAACGTTCACCAGGCCTGCCATAAGTTGATAAAAAAATCCTTAGATTTCAAATTTTTCAATTTTTCAAGCCCGATTTTCCTTATTATACCTTTAACCCATAGTATGTTTCTAGTTTTAAGACACGTGATGCTTAAAACAAGTTGAAAGTAAAGCAGAATGCGTCTTGAGGCGCATTCTGCTTTACTTTCAGCATGTTTTATGTGTAACGTGTTTGGGCTAAGCTCAGCTACTAAAATGGTTGATCAGCTGAACTGACGAGCATATAATAACTTAAACAATACTATATATAATATTTCCTCGGGGTCTACTTTGACCTATGATTGCTCAACCTAATGATGGGCGAATATATACAAAACCCAGTATAATGTGATTAACAATGATTAGAAAATGATTGGCTGAACAATAATCAAGTGTGATCAACTAATTATAATCAACTCTCAAACTATATGTATACAAAGTGGATGGGCTTATGTTCCCAACTATCAACAACAGCTCGGCGTATCGACGAGCCTCCTGGCTTTGACCAGCCAGACAGCATCAGCTGTATGTTCTAATAGAGTTTGTAAGCTCAGCCTATACCCGAGACACCTGGCTCGACCTGCCAGCATCAACTGTTGCTCAGCTATATCTCTCAGCTCGGCGTATAGATGAGACCCCTGGCTTCAAACTATAAGCCAGAATGCACCAGCATCAGCAATACGTTCGGCGTTGGAATAATAGACTGTATGAGCTACTGTTCACGCCTGGGATAGAAACTACTGAGATTGAACTAGTCAACTGTTCGCTCTACCCAAACGCTACTAAGATAACACAATGCAGAATACTATTAAAGGCTTTATTTATTGCCTACTGTTAGGTCCGAAGTTAACCCTTCGGGAGCTTGATACAAACTGAATCAAAACTACAGAGCACCCGCCTTTTATAACTTTTGGAAGGCAATGTTTGCTTAGAGTAGAATGCGCCAAAAGAACAGAATCAACATCGTCTCTTTTGGAAATATGCGATGTTCGTTTATGTATACACCATAACAAACTAATTAAATAAAGGCAAACTATTCCTTTTCTGATTAATGCTATACAAATATACATATGTTTAAGAATTAACAGAGAGTTACAAAGCAATCACCATATGTACGAACCTTCTTGGGTCCATCTGCTATTATTGATACTTCCGTTAGTATAGATAAAACAATGACATCGACCTAAACCCCGTGAGCGTCACATATGCTTCCATCTGTTGGAATAAAAATCCGAAGATTTCGGAAAAATCCGGAGAAATGGCAGCCCTGTTTCACTCCTGCTGTTGAACGAGTAAATGGACAAAAGCTCTGCAGAATCAACAACACAAAGACAACAATGTTTCGTCTGTTACAATGAAGCGAAAAAGGATACCATTTATTAGTGTTTTCTTCTGACATGTCAGAGTTATTTTTAGATTGGAGCATTCTAAAACTTTAAAAGGGATGACTTTTCTCTACATCCAGTTAGAGATACGGATAGCTGTAATTTTTGTGCGTAATGTACAGTAGAGGATACATTATTCTTTCCCGTTTAAAAAATTTAACTATATTTTTAATCTGAGTGGCAAACAGGTTGGAGCCTGATCAGACGCCGGGTAACCCGGCGTCTGATCTGGCTTCAACCTGTTTGCAATGGAAATAATAGGTTTAGTATATACATTGTAAATGCGTTTATTGGGAAAGAATAAAATATCAGTAAAGTTAGCGCAGCGGTCTCGTGCTGCACGAAGATCATAATTATCTCAAGTATTACATATTCGATGTTACCTTGCTTACCTATTTACCATTATTAACTATTCTGTTCTAAAAATAACTCAGGTCAGAAAACTCGGACAATACATCATTCCGGGACAGCTTTACGCCAGAGCTACCGTGTTTACTTATTTTATTCATAAAAAATGTACTGCATGGGATTCGAGCTACTGATTGTTTGGAAGACATGTATGCATACCATGTTAGCTAAATACCGGTAATGATACTTACCCTTGTATCACACTATATCTAGCTGGTATGGCAAAACGAACGGGCTCCCGCTTAACGCTTTAGTTCCCGTTAATCTAACGTATCGGTTCCCGTTAAAAAATGGCGTCAGAACTTTGTCAAATCAACACATGTGAGTATACAAATATGATGTTTGTCCTTGGATATTGCTTGAAATATATACCAAAACTACTCTTACGGAGTGCCTCACGCACTAATGCATGCATACGTACAATTTATTTATAGGATAAATGCTTGAGATTGATAAGTTTCTACCGTTACGGCGATTTCTGAAGAAACTGATGCTCATTGACCATAAATTGTTCTGAATAGGCAACAAATTCAGCTCTTATCGACAACAAATATGTCCGTCGAGTAGTCTGGATACAATCGTCAACTGCATATAAAAAATAACCCGTTTAGCTATTAAACAAATAAAGATTTTGATTGTTTTTTATTACAAAGAACCACGCTACAGTTGTGTGTACAACGAACATGCTCCAGATCCAAATCATTGTAGAGTTTTGTTTTCTAAAGCTCTAGACCAATTTGATATTGATATTTGCATCTGAAGAAGAATACCGTCTCCATTGCTATCGCCGGCAATGTTTTGTAAGTTTACTCTGTTATTTTAAAATATAAATCCCACGTTTATGGGATCTAAATTGTCAACAAACGTTATGAATGAAATTAATTTTCAAGAACAGGGCATTATATCTCGTTGCAGGTATAGATAAGGAAACGAAAGCGGATCTTCCACCTGTGCCTGTTATAACATCCCTTAAAAATGTATCTTTGACCAGACCAAGAACACCAAGCACGTGAAAATATAGATCTGCATTGGCCTTGAAAATTAATTTAATAGCCTCATACTACCTACCTACTCCTAACAGCACTCTACCTATCCCTAATACTTCCAATCCCTACCCCTAATACTACCACTACCTACTCCTAACACCACTTTACCTACCCTAATATTACCACTACCACTACCTACTCCTAATACTACCACTACCTACTCCTAACACTACTACTACCTACTACTAACACTACTCCTAATACTACCACTACCTACTCATAACACTACTCCTAACACTACCACTACCTACTCATAAAACTACTCCTAATACTACCATTACCTACTCGTAACACTACTCCTAACACTACCTACTCCTAACACTACTCTACCTACTCCTAACACTACTCATAATACTACCTCTACCTACTCCTAACACTACTCCTAATAGTATCACTACCTACTCCTAACACTACTCTACACCTAACACTACTCTACCTACTCCTACTCTACCTTCTCCTAACACTACTCTACCTACTTACTCTACCTACTCCTAACACACTACTCTACCTACTCCTAACACTACTCCTAACACTACTCTACCTACTCCTAACACTACCCCTAATTACCCCTAATACTACCACTACCTACTCCTAACACTACCAATACCTACTCCTAACACTACTCTGTCCACCCCTTATCTTAGCACTCTACTATATATGTACTTTATCTACTTCTAACACTAAAGCTAGATAACTTCTACTACAACAACTACTACTACTACTAATATTACCCCTGTGGAACAGGAGTAGTGCACAGACAAGGCAAAAAGACTCCAATGTAAACAAGTACAAGGGCGTGTTTGACTCCCGAATGGGTGTCAGTTCAAAGAAGGCACTGTGCCATACAGTGAAATTGACCTTAAATGTATCACGGGGATTATATACAAACACAGTTTTACGTTGGACAAGTCTCTGCAGAGTGAGTGAAAAAGTTATGACAAAAAGTGCCTTCAAACTCATTTTGGTTCATTCAAGCGGACGATTGCTTTCATGTGTGTCCTTTAAAAATAACAATCATATTTAAATATTTATTCGTTTTTATTCTCACCTCTTGAAAGAAGTTAATATTAATAAAATTCTAAATTTGCTTTCCCAAATGTATGCAATTCAAACGGTATGTCCCTGATTTGCATATGAACAAGGTGTTATACCCCCGGGCAGCCCAAAACAGTTAAGACTGCCAAAGAGTTATATTTCGTGTGTCTATTGTTGTAGATGTTTAATCCCTTCACTGCCTTGCCCCGAGTACGATAGCTTTAGTTATTTGCATACCAGACGCCGCGTAACTCGGTATTTGATCAGGTTCCAAACTATTTGCAACTAAGATTAAAATATAGCGTAAGAAAAAACAAAATCGTATTTCTACATTGTGTTGCATTTCGTTTGCGTTCTGCACTTATCTCAATAATTCAGGCCCAAATACCTAAAACAAAAACTACATTTGATAAATGAAACCAGACTTCGCGTATCGCTGCTTCTAATAATGGTCTACTGTTTGTCAATGTCCTGCTATGTTTAAAATATACTAAATGCATTTGCAAGACCCAGTTGTCTACCCAGAATTCCAAGAAGATTGGTTCATGTTTTGGTAACTAATATGATCCACAAGGTAACTTATAACCCGCAAAGGTACTTAGTGGTGAAAGAGTTAACCCCTTCACTGCCTTCCCCGAGTGCGATTGTTATTTGCAAACAGTTTGAATCCTGATCAGACGCCGCGTAACGCAGGATCCAAACTGTTTGACACTCATTTCAATATTTCTTAAATCAAAATACCTAAAAATTAAATTTCAAAATAAAAGCAGACGAAAATTGTTTAAAATTGATGACGTCACGGCAATGAAGGGGTTAAATGGGTTTATGGTGCCGATGGTTACATTTCAACAGAACACGGACTTGTTTACCCCTTGGCAATGTAAAATTCACAGTATGTAAACTCCGGTGTATCCCTTCCGGAAGCTGCGATCAGCGAAACGAGATGTTTACCGATATTTTCTCTTACGGATGGATACAGACCACTTTGACGAGTTAGTATGTAATAATTTAACACGATAGCTTATATGAAATACACCATCTCCGATTGTGATACAGTTTAAAACATTCAACGCACCTCTTCCTACAATGTTGTGATAAATAAACATTGAATCATTGACATGATCATCGCTGCGTATCAAGTGAAAACAACAGGTGCAAAGAAGTATCGTAAATTCCGTCCATTGAAGCATTTCCGCACCACGCATGATTGAAATGGCAAAATGAATTAAATATCTACCTAAAAATGTATAATGTACCATGAAAATATTAATTTTTATATGTGTCAGCATAAATAAATATGACCTAATTTCACTGGTTGTATGGCTAGCTGCAATGTGACTGTATAACTAGCTGAGATTTATCGTGAATTAACTGTATGATTAGCTGAGAGCTCTGTCTTCGTTACAAAACAAGGTCGGGTGTTAATATAAGTATTTATATTAGTGAATCTATAAGACGAAGGCAACGAAAACGCATGCAATTTACTCGTTATATATTACATAACCAATTATTCTGACGAGTGACAAACCTTTTGGACCCAGGTCAGACACGGTATATTGGTTTGAATAGCACTTTTTGTATAGCCTGAGGTCCCATTTTCTGTTAACAATGATAAAATGTCTATGGAAAAAACCCACTTGTGCAATCGTGCTGGAAACTAGTATTATCTCACAGACAGCTCTTGTATTGGAATGTAGCAGGACATTTACTACACTTCTCCTCCAATACTTTGTCGTTGGATGCCAAGTGTCCTTTATGATTATAGAACAAGTTGAAGCACCTTTACTATACCCACTCGTGAATCTAAATGTAAGTTTGTGTTTTGAATCTGTATGTTGCTTCAATCCCTTCCTTGTCTTTAACTGTCTTCACTGAAGGTCTTGAATTAATGAAAACACACTCACACACACATATAGCCCCTTACTACACCACCTGACTCTAACTGACTCTACGTCGACCAAACTGGGGATCGCCAGCATGGGAATATTACTGAAAACGGACCAAAACATGATATTTGAGATTATAATGTGGAATCTTACATTTGAAATATGCATTTTAACACTAAATAAGCATCAGCATGCTTGAATTCAACGCTACCTGACTTTTCTCACTTTACCTGATCTATATTTAGACGTAACGAGCAATTATGGTACGTTTAAAAAGTCTGCGTTCGTTAAATATATACGAAGTGGGGTGTGGGTGGTGGTGGTGGTTGTCTTAGTATGTTTATAATATCAATATAAATCTAATCTAATGTAAAAGTAAGACCAATTCGCAGGAAATGCTTCAATGTAGCTTTTGATTCCTCGAAACGATAATTTTCTCGTAAAGTTTGCTTCAATTTCAAAGAAAATTATCCCTAAAATACATAGATTGGGCTACAAGTGATCAAATATGCCAGTTTTGAAAGGAACGGTCTCAGACGCATCATTACTTTTTTATTTGATCAAATTCCTGCAAGTAAAAGTGAATTACAGCAAGTTTTAAGCACACTGGATGTGCGGCAAAGTGTGGAATTTTAGCCATGTTTATTGCTTAAACCCCTATCCTACTTAAATCCCTATAAGTCTCTGAGATATGCATCTAATATGTTCAACTGAAAATAGTGTCTATTTAATGAAAACTACCCAAATAGATAGCAGAAAGTCTAATTCAATGTTTGTATGAGTACTGATCAAATCCATTCAAAAACTCTATGAAAAGACAACCAGTAAAGTTCTTCTCTAAGGTACAATATGGAACTTGTTCTATACATCAATTGCAGTTCGACAGGGATGCATACATTCCCCTACTTCATTGAACATTTTCCTGGAAGAACTTATGAATGTAGCGCTTGAAGAACATGCTGGAACAATAAGTATCGGAGGACGTAACATCACAAATCTAAGATCTGCTGATGATATTGATAGCTTGGCGGGTGGTGAAGAAGAACTTGTTTCCTTGGTTGAAAGGCTTGATGGTGCCGCAACGAAATTCGCAATGTAAATCAGCGCAGAGAAAACAAAGAAAATGAAAACAATAATAACACCATCACTACATGCATTAAAGTTCATGACCAGACACTTAGAGGAGTACAACAATTTAAATACCTATGTGCTAAATTATCAGTGACGAGGGTTCCAAGCCAGAAATTCTAACAAGGTCGGCACAGACAGCAGCAGCACTCACAAGACTAAATCATATTTTGACAGACACCAGGATCACAACGAAACGCAAGATCAGACTTATGCGTGCATTGGTTCTGTCAATTTTTCTTTATACGTGTGAGAGCTGAACACTGACAATTGAGCTTAAGAAGAAAATGAGATGAGATGTTTCCGGACAATCTTGGGCATTTCGTATATGGGGCACGATTCCAATGAACAAGTCAGACAATTAGTAGTTAACCATATAGGTGAACATTGTGTTGTTGTTTTTTTCATTTATAGTCAAACGGATGAAGATGAAATGGCACGGCCATGTCACTCGATCTAGTGGCCTTTCAAAGACATTTTTACAAGGAACAGTAGAAGGAAAGAGGAGTCGAGGAAGACAGAACATGAAATGGATTGATAATATTGAACAGTGGACAGGATTGACACTCGAATAGTCTTTATATAGGCTTAGGAATGAGTAAAGTTCACTTGGGTCACACCATAGTGATCATACAATATGAGATTGAAATAACTATGTCAACCTTCTACCAAAAAGATGTTTAATGTAATAAAGGGTAAATAGTATATAAATCACAGCTAACATACAGTAAAATCCCAACTGGTCATACAGTGATATTTAATCAATAAGCAGATAGTCATACACCATTCCAGTTCGTAGAAATCGCATTATGTTGTGTGTTTCTGTCTATTTTTCATTAACAGACACTTCGGTTACATAAATGTATTCTAGCTGCGAGTGTTAAATTATATAAAACTTAAATAGTAATGTGTCAGCAGAAATTAACTGCATGTGTCGCTGGAATAGTTTTAAATCATGCTTCAACGGCGAGTCGGTAGGCAATGGCAGTGATCAGAAGCTTATTTCATAGAGATCTTGCTTCAGATTCGGAAGACAGTTGGTGAACTGAAAGGAGTTTATCTTGCAAATGTACTGGACCATATCTTACAATTGTTTTTTTAACACAGGGCTGTAAAATAAAGCTAAATCTTACTCGTTTCGCCGGAGTGTGGTCTATTTCGTGACATTTTGTCGATTCGTTAATCGCAGCTTCCGGAAGGGATACATCGGAGTTTACATACTGTGATAACGACTTCCTCCGAACAACGCACACAATGTGTGTCTCCTATTGTGTGTCATTGAAGAAAGAGAGTGCTGTACGTGCACCCCACCCAAATTGTTCTCAATAGGCGTGAAAGAGCCATCTCATTTTGTCTAGAAACACCCTGACGCACTCAAACCCGAAGTGGTTTTTTTCTTCAAGAAAACCATAAAAAATAATAAGAGACGGGCCTCACATGAGTCGTTTCACTGATTCTAAGTATAGATAATTTTACATGGATAGCTGGCTTTGCATGCCTTATTGCAAACTTGTTACTTGACTAGGTGTAACCACTGAAGCTAGGCATAGTATTGTTGTTAAAAGACATCTCCTGACGACCTTTTGGTCATAACGCCTTGCCAGACAATTTCCTTGCAAAAAGCATGGGTCTTGTGCATATTGAACCATTGAAGCGTCTTATGTGAGACCGGACCTTTATATTTGATAGTTACCCGATTGCAGCATTAGGTGCACGCTTTTTCTCACCTATCGAGACAATGGGGGTAGTCCATCAATGGACTGAGGAAAAGTCTTTAAAGACATCTCCTGATAACCTTTCGGTCATAACACCTGAACAAGCTATCAGAGCATGCGGTCATGTGCAAGTTTTGTACTTACTGCTATCTTGTCTAGGGATATACTCATCCAAGCATTTCATGTGAGACCCGTACCTTAAATTTGTTAATTTGGTTAGTAAAACCCATTGAAAAAACCCTTGAGTGTGCGTATGTGAGGGCCTCTCTAGACAACTGGAGATAAGTTACCTGTATTTTCCCACCAACTGAGATTGGTGACACCTTGTGATTCACGCTTTTTCTCGCCTATCTAACAATGGCGTGGGAGTCTCTCAATGGACTGTGGAAAAGCCTCGATAGGTGTCAATGTAACTGTCAGTGCATGCAGCACATGCTATACCAATCTCAATTTACCTGGTGAGGCCCAGATTATACTCATGCTCTAGTGATTTATAATGATTATTTCTAACCAAACTATCAAATATAAAGGTTGGGTCTCGCGCAAGAAGCTTCAATGATTCTTTGCTACCGAGATATCCATAAGATCCATGCTTTTTGCAAGAAAATTGTCTGGCAAGGCGTTATGATCGAAAGGTCGTCAGGAGATGTCTTTAACGATGTTCAAAATAGTTTGCCCAAATTCTTCTATTACCTATGCGCATCATGTATAGCACAATTTGCCACCTACGTTTATTCCTCGTCTATAATAATCACTGTTTCAAGTTGAGGTGCCATTGGTGTTTTCCTTGGATCTTATCAAAAAGAGTTGCCTTCGGAATTACATATGCACAGGGCGCAAATTTCAATGACATTATATATATTATTACTGTGATCCCCTCCTACAACGACCCTCCGAACAACGACTCGCTCCTTACAACGACGATTGTCGCAGTTCCCTAAACAGGAGCAGTATGTCCAACCTATTCACGGCTGCAATATCGTCTGCATAAAATTGTCTTCTGCTGTTTATCTCAAAGTTACACAATGGACATTGAGATAAAAAACAACAACAACTTAATAACGAGTGACAAACAGCTTGAATCCAGAACAGACGCCGCGTTACGCGGCGTCTGATCTGGATTCAAGCTGTTTGCACATGTAAGCCTATTTCCCTCCCCATAACGACTCCCTCCGAACAGCGCATACAAATTGTGTCTCCCATTGGGTGTCGTTGAAGAGAGAGAGAACGCTTTTTTATTTATTTCTCAATCAGAAAAAAGGCTAAATAGATGAGCCGTGTCATGATAAACCCTGCCTTGTTACATTGCAAACAATGTAGATCAATTAAGAAGGTGTTACAGCAGGCTAGCTCTAAGACTGAAAAAATACAGTTATTGCTGAAAATGTCTAGATCGATCGAGGATGTATCTTGGTAAACACAGATCGATACATGTATATAACGAAGGCTAGTTGTGTTCTAAAGTCATTATATCGGAATCGTTTGGTTTATTTACCCAATAAATTTGCATTAATGTATTCATTCACTGAAGAATATAGACCCACTTGATACAGTCCGAAATCTATACCATAAGAATTATTTTCTAGATCTATATCCTAGCAGATGCTAGTTTAAAGCAGGTTGCAAGTAAAGCAGAATGCGCCGTAAGGCGCATTCTGCTTTACTTTCAACTTGCTTTAACAAGTTGTCACCTGTTTTCAAAACTAGCATCACATTTCAGGCTATGGGGTAATTTGTTTAAAATGCTCCATTTTTTCTTTCGACAGCTTTGCTCGCTTGTAGGCTGTGTCTATTACCTATTAGAGACTTAAGGGGAATATTTATAAATTAGCCCTTTCCCCATATAGCTTGTGTCCGGTAGCCTATTGAAAACAGATGGTTTCTTAGAGCAGGTTGAAAGTAAATCAAATCATGTGAACATTCTACTTTACTTTCAATCTGCATTAAACTACCATCTGTTAGAATACAGGACATTATTTAACATAAAATTGGATGTCTTCTGGTGCATATTCATGACTGTATAGGCCTAAGGTAGAACTTTTTCTATAGTTGCCTTAGTTGAAACTCGGGAGTAATTTACACATGTGTAAGGTTGAGAAATTCAAACAAAAGGCGCAGGGCTGCCATAAGTTGACATGAAAAATCCTAAGATTGCATTTTTCAAGTGCGATTTTACGAATCGTACCTTTACCCCATCGCCTGTTTCTAGTTTTGTTGACACGTGAGTACTTAAAGCAGACTGGACACATTCTGCTTTACTTTCAGCCTGCTGCTTTAAGCTATAATGTATTAGAAAAAAATCCGAAGATTTAGGAAAAATCCGGAGAAATGGCAGTCCTGAAAGGCGTAAAAGGTGTGTATGTGGGGCCGTATAAATTTACGTTTGTTAACACTAAAACCCTGCGCTGTACATTATTATCATGATTGTAAATAGTCATAATGTCTATTAATTGAAAGTGAAACTGTTTCCTTTAATAGTGGAGTAGCGTTAAAGCTATATGTAGATGCGTAAAATGAGTAGATTTTTGTTATAGATGGAAATCCATAGTAGTTTAGATGCTGAAACTTTTCAAGCAGACTTATCACTTTCACATTTGTAAATATTAATTTATCGTCAGTGTACCTGTTTCAGTGAGGTACCTATTTCGGTGCACTTAACTGCGACAACTCCATCTTCTTTCTGAAGAGCTCAATTACGTTATCACTTTTTGCTATCGGTAAAGTAAACTTTTCCTGTCATCTTTGTCCAAAAAAATCCAAAATTTGATGCAAACGGATAATTTATTGAATATAAAAAATAAAGCATAGCAATTTGAACCAATTTCCTTATGTCCATTTTCACTCCGAAAACACATGTTCCAAAATAACACTTTTTACAATTGATTTTGATAATTTTGTAGTGGTATGCATTTTTTGTTATCTTCTACACCAAAATCATATGAAATAAGTGGTCTAGTCTATTTTGTTTCATGTACAGTACACTTACAAAAGTATGCTCTCCTTATATACGGAAACTGTTTTTCGGTAAATTATTTTTTGAATGGCTTGATATTTTGATTTGATTTACATTATTTAAGCGACTCTTTTGAAGAAATAAAAATGACGATAATAGCCTACAGGGTATTCTTGTCAAAATTATGTGACCACTCCTTGCCGAACTGAATTGGAACAGAGACCAACATAATTCATAAAGGAATGACTGAAAATGTACTGTTGTTGTTTTTCTTATTCAAATGGGAGAGAGGCAGTACAGGCAAGGAATCAATTATATATTCAAGGGGGAGAAAATCCTAATATTTAATATTTATATAGGTTGGAAACATTACAGGAACGATTCTTACAATATTTTTATTGATCACATAATTTTGATACAGTCTGTACTTCAATAAAACCAACCCTCACTGAAATAGGTACAACAAAATATTCTCAGCACAAAATGACAACAATAAATCTATTAAGGAAACTGCTTATAAAACTTATGTTCTTCCCCAGCTTGAATATTGTAGCACTGTATGGCATCCCTGGCAAAAGTCTTTAACCTATGAACTTGAACGTGTCCAGAGATCTGCAGCCAGATATGTTATGAACGACTTCTCTTACTACACCAGTGTCACCTCCATGCTTAACTCTCTTAACTGGCCAACTCTTGAAGAAAGAAGAACTAAAGCCTCTGTCATCATGCTGTATAAGATTGCAAACGGAACTGTCATTGTTGATCACAAACACCTTAACCCCTCTAGAAACTTCAATTACCTGCTACCATTTTCAAGAACACAGTATCACGCCAACTCATTTTTCCCACGCACTATTAGACTCTGGAACCAGTTGCCGTATTACATCAAGGCCAGTGACAGCTTAGAAAGCTTCACTATGCGCCTCAGCACTTACAGTCAGTAATCATGCACTTTGTTTTTAACCATTTTAACCTATTTTTAGCCATATCTGTATCATCATTACATGTTTTTAATCTTTTAACTAACTGTCCCTGACCTCCCTGTCATGATCAGCAATTGATCGTTGGGAGTATCACGTAGACGTAGACGTAGATGACTACGTCATTGAAACGGTGGCGATTGCGCTAAATATAGAATATTTTGGAAATATTTTTACAGGGAATTAACCTAGACAATTGATTACAAAGGTAGGAATAATTGTTCCATAGACTTTTATGATTTGTTATCACCATGATCAGTTTGATCGTTAAGTGCACTGAAACTGGTACCTCCATGATATGATACAGCGTATTTTCATAATTATCATTCTTGGTGGAGACTGGAGAGAAGTATCAAGGCGAAGAAGAAGAAGAAGAAGAAGAAGAAATCGACTGTCGGACATCATATGTATAGTCACTATTGAACTCTGTCAGTAGGCTGATTCAGTCTTTTTCTGATGGTCATTACCTCCAAAATAACAAGATACAAAAGTGACCAGCAACTGCTTAAAAACTCATTCCGTTACTAAATCTCCTTTTCGGTAGTTACATTGATTCGGTTCGACAGAAGAATAAATTTTCACCACTTCCTGTCTCATCACTTCCGCTTATTTACGCCGGTGAGAGGAGTATTTGTCGCAAGTTTGGCCATCTGTTACGGTCAAAATGGTTGAGATCGGCTCAGGTCCAATTAAAGAAAGCATTGATAACTCGGTGTTCATCATACCTGGCATAATTATAGGATTTTTAGTTGGTAAGTTTCACTGTAAAATGCATTTTTGTATTGAAACGAATGCGTACCTTCCAGCCTACGCCATGAATGAGAAATGTCTGTGTTATCCATGTCGCACAGTTAACGTTTTACTCTGAAATATATCTATCCATTTTGTATATAGTGATTTTATTTCGGTTTTTTTAGCACTTTAGTTCACTAAAGTAAAACTTTGTTTTCTAGGAGGGAGTAGGAAACAAGAATGCCACGTTTACCTTTTCCTTCAGTATGTGTTATATAGATTTCGTATTTGCAAATTATAGGGTGGAACGAATTACCCAAAACCCCACAAACCCCGGAATTACCCAAAACCCCATCAAAAATCAACTGTAGGGGTAGTTTACAGCCACAAACCTTGAAATATCTATTAATTATGTTATTATAAGGTGATATAAGTTCAGATTATACAAAAAAAAAAAAAAAAAAAAATTGAAAAAAAATAGAAAAAAAATTGAAAAAAAAAAAAAAGATTTTTTTTTTTTTTTTTTTACCCCTCTTAGACAGGGTTAAATCACACGAAAATGGAAGTGATAATGTGGAAATATAAACAGACATTACCTTCGTAGCACATTTTATATGTCCGTGTACATCCCATTCAATCGAGATCAGCACCGGACGAAGTTAATCCACCACAACCCCATTTATTTTCACATCTCGACCACAAAGCCCACCTACAACTCTTTATAAATGTTTTGTCAAGCAACACACACTAACAAATTAAAGACTTTCTTCACCGGTAACATTTGACAATCTTTGAAAGTGGCGTGATGCTGCAATTTTCGTCCATTTGAGCTGATTCTTGCCTGATCCGCACCGGCCCTAGTTATTCCACCACAAACCTCGTCACGTATATATTTGTCCTTTGTAAACAGTGCACTTGTTGAAAGTACACTTGACACCAAGTAAAACGGGTAGACCCAGATCAAAGGGCCCTAAATATCTTGCGATGTGATTTGAATCTGTTGTGATATATCGTTCATAGTCTCGTGAATTTTTTTACAGAGTCTAGACAGCGAGAGAGAAGAGATATAATAGAGAGAGGGTCAGAGACATAGAAAAAGAGAGATATGACAAAGGTAAGAGAAATATAGCAAAGAGAATGAAGGCTCTTCTTTCTTTTTTCTATTTTCTGTCATCCTCGTCATATCTCTGTCTCTCTGTCTTTGCCTTTATTCTCACTCTCTTTTCTCCAGCTCTCTCGCACTCTCTATCTTGCGAAAGAGAAAGAGCGAGAGAGCGATAGAGAGAGACAGACAGACAGAGAAATTCAGAACAATGTCAACTCGCGATCCGCAGGATAAGGGTTAATTGCAACTTCAGGTTCACTGATCGTTATCTACATCTAACAACTACCCAGCTGTGTTAATTGGTAAGGGTGTGTGTATTGATACCAATTATCACAGTAGGGAACCACTACATATAGGTGTACAGTTTCCAGGGGCGAAACCTCTCATGAAAATATAACCCTCTTCACGAAATGGATTAAATTCAATCGTATACTGAAAAACACAGTAACTCTATGAATTTATGCGTATAAGCCACTTTAAAAAAAAAGCGGATTTGAAAAGTGGCGTGATGATGCAAATTTCGTCCATTTGAATTGATTCTAGCCTGATCCGCACCGGCCATAGTTATTCCGCCACAATCTCTATTTATTTTCACATCTCGATAAAAAAAACCCACCTTCTACAAGTCTTTACTAATGTTTGGTCAAGCACCACACACCAAAACATTAATGAATTTCGTATGCGGAACATTACGACAGCTTTTGAAAAATAGCATTTGCTACGATTTCCATCATCCTCTATAATTCGAAATCATTAGGTGCCGTGTGTCCTTTGAAAACAGTGCACTTGTTGAAAGTACACCTATTGACACCAAGTAAAACGTGTAGACCCAATTCAAGGGGCCCCCAAATGATGTAAGCGTAAGTGTGTGCTCTAGTCACGCATACATATTTCTGTAAACAGTGTACTTGTTGAAAGTACACTTGTACAAAGAAAATAAAACATATGTCGTAGTAACATCACCGAAGTTCGGAAGGAGACTTGTTCAGTTCAGTCCAGCATCATAAAGCACAACACAGCTTGATACTTGGTGATTAGACTGCCCTTATCAGGGTATGTTTATTACAAACAAATTATCACAGCAGGGTACTAATTGATAGATGTAGATCGATATGGGGGCTAATGATAGCTGTGCATTTAACCCTTATGCTGTGGATCGCGAGTTGACTGTTCTTTTTTCAAACAGTTTGGATCCAGATCTGATGCTGCATAATGTCGCATCTGAACTGTATCCAAACTGGTTAATAGTTATCACTGAGACTTTTTTTTATTGAAATATGTACAAATCTTATTTAAATATTGTTTGCAGACGACAATTAAAAAGTAGAAGATATTACCGCAAAGTGAGGGTTAAGCACACAAGGTGATATTGTCTGTAGATTAAAAATTTATGAAATTGATTTGGGTCTTATAATACATAACAAAGTGGAAATAAAACATTGGATAGGTGCCTCGTTGTGACAAAATTATGTGTAGTGTTTTAGTGCAGATGTGAACATTTAGTGCTTATAAGAAACAGTTGTGACAATGGAAATCTCTTTCCCTCGTGGATTAAACCCATTACTCAATAAATACACCCTTTTAAGCCTTTACTTTATTCCCACACTGAAGAAAAAAGCAGTACCGTACAAAATGAATTATATTCTTTATCATTGCTGAAAGCAGGCTGAAAGTAAATCACACTATGCACTACTTTAAATAGAGTGTTTAGCCTCGCAGATGGTAGCTTAAAGCAGGCTGAAAGTAGAGCTCATTCTGTTCTACTTTCAATCTGCTATAAGTGGTCACTTGTATTCAAACAAAGAATTAAGTACTACATATGTATACGAAATAGATTATTGGTCCTATGATAGCTTAAAGCAGGATGAATGTAAAACACAGCTTACTTTACTATCAACCTGCTTTACGTTGTCACCTGTGTTCAAAACAAGGGTTAATCTTCTAGAATTTTTTTTATACATGTACATATATCTTATACGACAGTTTTTAGTTGACAAAATACAGATGTTAAAAAGTGTAGAAAAAAGTTCCATTACTTGACAATGTGACAATTAAAGGAATTGATCTAGATGCAAACTTTTGGGTTTTTTGTGAAGGCCTATTTTTATCGTTATATGTAAACAACAACATCACAGTGTTGAAATGGATCAGCTAGATCCCTTATCTACCTGTATTAATACCTAGTACCCATGATGCCCTAGGTGCCTCTGGGTAATATGATATGATGTATCGATTGTGTATCTACCACAATATACCGTCCAAAAGACATCCTGCTGAGCCAAATATAGGCCTTTAACCCTTACCGTCCTAAGGGCGACATGGGCGACATGGGCAATATTTGCAAACAGCTTGGCTCCAGATAAGACGCCGCGTTGTCGTGGCTTATAGCGACTTGGCTAACAATTGCACAGGCTTGAAAGTTGTATCTAGACCAGCGGACCAGAGACCACGTAACGCTGCGTCTGATTTGGAATATGTTATCAAGTTTAATTAAGATCCGAAATTAAATGTTGCTGCTTCCGAAGACGAAATATTTTAAGCATACGACACTTCAGAATGATAAGGATTAAAACAGAACAGAAATCCAAACTGTTAGCTACTATATTACTTTATAGTCATATAACTCGAACATATTCAACAATAGAGACAATATACATGTATATGTGTTTTTGAAAACAATAAACCATTAAAGTATACAAAGCGAAAATGTCTAGAGTCGACCGATCAGGATCTGCACTGTTAGTTATTGACAGCAACCCATAACAGTCATCAATATACACGCATTAATTGGAAACTGGTGTTAATGAGGCGATTTGGACAAGTTTAAATTGAGAAATAAAAACAAGAGACGACAATTGTTTGAAGCAATTTACAGCCTTTCAAATTACTCGATGTGTGATTCGGAGCAACACTGACTGCACATGATAATGAATATGCGTTGGGCGCTGTGTTTAGCTTCTCTAATGCTGTAAATATTTTCTTGAACTAGTGCTCACGTGCATGCAATGGTTAATATTCGCAAACCGTCTAGATTCAGCTTAGACACCCATGTCACAAAAAACAAACACCCTTATTTTGTGAGAACTACCGGTATATATATGTGTGTGTTCATGTACCCTTTTGAAATGATTGTTGCAAGTATCAACTAATTATGCTTGGCTGACTTCGTCCTCTGTCTTCTTACTCACAAAAATCGCCTATGTGAACAAATGTGCACTGGAAACCACAATCTCCCCACTTAGCTGCCTTACTACATCCTTTACCATATTTTCGTATGGCTTTGAGCGAGGTAGACTCGTCTATGTCATAATATTATTTTAGTGCATTTATCTGAATAGAACAGTGTAGAATCAGATCAGAATCCCATTCAAGAGCCCTCTATTCTAGGTCTGCACTATCTGTGCGCCGTTACATAAGCAGTGCTATCATAAATGGCTTTCGCTCTGCGGGATACCAATCGCAGTGTATATTGTCCCCGCATACCATATATGCACCCAGCACCATAAAGCACAAGGTTTTTACAGGCGAGGTACAAAAGAAATAAGATTTTATATGAATAGCTTGTATCCAGATCAGCCGCAGTGTAACGTAACGCTTACCGTCCTAAGGGCGACATGGGCAATATTTGCAAACAGCTTGGCTCCAGATCAGACGCCGCGTTGTCGTGGCTTATAGCGACTTGGCTAATAGTTGCACAGGCTTGTTTCTAGACCAGCGGAACAGAGACCACGCTGCGTCTGATTTGGAATATGTTATCAAGTTTGATTAAGATCCGAAATTAAGTATTGCTGCTTCCGAAGACGAAACATTTTAAGCATACAACATTTCATGATAAGGATTGAAACAACTGTTTGCTACTATATTACTTTAGTCATATATCTCGAACATATTCAACAATAGAGACAGTATTATATGTGTTTTTACAAACAGTAATGGAACAGTCATTAAAGCTGCTTTGGAAATGATCAGGTTCTAAACTGACTGCAATAACACCTGCCTATTCCGTTCATACACATATATACTTGGTTGTAACTGGTCAGTAAATTTCTTCCCTTTTTTCCACACATACCGTTGAAAGTATAGCAGAATGCGCCTTGAAGAAGATTAGAACTATGCTTTACCTCCAACCTGCCGATTAGACTTTCAGATTGTAAATTTCGCTGGTATTTATGTGCTTGGAACTGGTGACTGTATGTCATTAATAACCTTTTGGATGGTGTGCAGATACTTTTCAGATGGAAGTCACTTGGTGTTATCTCTAGATCCACACTGTCTGTACATGTCGTCGCAATGCTCTCATTAATTTTGCAGGCTGTAGACATGTCTAAACATATTTTAATGTTGTGTATATATACATATATAGCTAAGCGTAAGGTAATTAATATACCTTAAAATAATAATGCTACCACCTCCCTATGGTTTACAATTGAAAACAGTTTGGATTAGGGTCAAATGTCAAAAAGCATGGTGTTTGAGCCGGAACACGCTTTTTTATACGCCCACCTGTAAAATGTGCGTTCTTGTTGCATGGGAAATCCTTATCCTTTCTCAAAATATGGGCTTGTGGTCCGTTTGAAGGTGCCAAGCGTAGACAGTTTGGATCCAGATGAGACACCGAGTCACACGGCGTTTGATCAGGTTCCAAATTGCCGGACACTTTATGAAGCGAATTGTCGACGTCTGCAATGAACTGTGATTTTCACATTTTATTGCTAATTGCGTTTACGCTCAGATCTCTAAGTGTCTACAAATTAGAATAGATTTTGATTTCTTTGTCAGTGGGCGTATAATGTACCGCTTGCAGTGCTCTCGTTTTGGTTAGTTATTAAAGTGTTCAGCTCTCTTAGGCTTTATAGGAAATATATAGCAATATAGGTGACAACCAGACATTTTCAAGATCAAGCAATAATTATTATCCTTAAATACAATGTATGCAGGGCTGCCATAATTTGACATGAAAAATCCTAAGATTTCCAAATTTGCATTTTTCAAGTGCGATTTTACGAATCGTATATTTACCTTATCGTCTGTGTCTAGTTTTATTTTTACACGTGGCTGCTTAAAGCAGGCTTGAATTAAAGCAGAATGCGCCTTAAGGCGCAATCTGCTTTACTCTAAGCCTGCTTTAAGCTTATATGTACAAGAAAAAAATCCGGAGATGTAGGTAAAATCCGGAGAAATGGCGTCCTGTTTATGTTCAAATTTGTTTGCACACATAACTGAAATACTGGCGTGACACAATTTCTACACTGTAAGTTTTATATTGCATTAAATGCTTAAGTATATTGTTAGAATACATGATCATGCCTAGGAAAGGCAGGGCTGCCATAACTTGACATAAAAATCCTAAGATTTCCAAATTTGCATTTTTCAAGTGCGATTTTACAAATCGTACCTTTTCCCCATCGCCTGTTTCTAGTTTTGTTGACACGTGACTGCTTAAGGCAGTGAAAGTAAAGCAGAATGCGTCTTAAGGCACATTCTGCTTTCCTTTCAGCCTGCTTTAAGCCATCATATACTAGAAAAAAAATCCGAAGATTTAGGAAAAATCCGGAGAAATGGCAGCCCTGGAAAGGGGAGGGGATTGTCCCAATGGGTCATTGTCTTACTATCTGTTTGTACTGATTTAAATACACATGCTATACGCTTATTATTATGAAATTGGAAAAAAGGCTCTTTTGTTAGTTTCATGCCCTTTTTGTTGAAGGGGGTGGGATGTTGATGGAGGTGTGTGTGTGTGTGTATGGGGGGGGGGGGGGGGGGGGTTAAACTCTTTCAGATATCTTTCTCGTTAAATGTTTGGCCCTGAAAAGGGCCTTTTTTTCAGGCTGACGCCACCGACCTCAGGACTTTCCGTAGGACATGCAGCACTCGAGTGTCCCCTGTAGCATTGAGACGCACACCATCTTTGCGGAACATACTAGAACCCACATCCTTTGCCAGCTGGATAAAATCACGTCGTAGCTTCGCAGCCAGCTTGCTGTCCACTGCCCTCTGAATCTTTTTGTACCTTCCATGACTGATACTACTAGAATCGTACCTTTACCCCATATCCTATTTCTAGTTTTGTTGGCACGTGACTACTAAAAGCAAGCTGGAAGTAAAGCATCTTTACTTTCAGCCTGCTTTAAGCTATCATGTACTTGAAAAAAAATCAGAAGATTTAGGAAAAATCCGGAGAAATGGCAGCCCTGCTGAAACCTTTAAGATAATTCAATTTTCGAAATAAGTCTGGTCCATTTATGACTACAGTAAAACCTCTCTATTGCGACCACTAATATATGTAGAAGGCCAATTCTTTTAATAATAGACAGGTGACAGCTTAAAGCAATGTGAAAGTAAAACAGAAAACGAATGAAGGAGTTTTACTTCCGCTTTGCTTAAAGCAACCACCTGCATTAAATATATTTAGTGGTCGTAAAAGAGAGTTTTACTGTCTACACTGTTTGCATTGGACATAGTTTCTTTTCACAGGTATGCCATTTTTAAATAATTAGTAGATCTACCCTCGCTTCTAGGGTTGACTATGTTGCTTATTATAATTCTAAAATTAAATATTTAGAATGAAATTTCAATGACCGAGTTCTGTCAACTGATGTTTATGAAACATCTATATACATTGTATAGAATTAATATTCGCATGTTACATGTAGCAGTAAAATACCTTGATATAGACTTTTGCAAAGAGTTTGGATCCTGGTAAGATGCCGCATAATGCGACATCTGAACAGGATCAAAATTATTTGACACTTTGATATTGTTTGGAAGAGAAATTTAGAAACTTCGAAAATCAGCAGACAACACTTGTTGCAGACGGGAAATATACCCAGCATGCAAAGAGTCAGTTATAGGTCTAAGGACACCGAAATCCTTATGTTTCTACATGTACCAAAGTCAATCTCAAACAGCTTTTGACCAACTTTTCTCAATTTCATATGTAGTCAAACTTGTTATAACTATTTACTCCATATAGATACTCAATTTTACACATTTAATATATTCCTACACTGAAGAAAATAGTTCCAATATCTACAGTCATGGATAATTATGTATCATAAGAAGCATTTTCTATGTTCTATCAGATGCTGAAAGAAAAGCAGAATGTGTCTATAAGGTGCATTCTGCTTTACTTTCAACCTTCGTTAAGCCTGTAGAATACTAGAAACTGGCTATGGAGTAAAGGGTTAAATGACCATTTAGAAATTATGCATGGATACTGTTTAAGATATGTGTGATAACAACGCGCAGACCTGATCTGGATATTTAAACTGTTTGCAATAGTCATCAATACTGGTGACCAATGTTGAAAGGGTTATTCCAAAGTCATCGACCAAACCAGGTGCTTTTTTTCCCCATTTTATTATTATGCTTAAAATGTATGTAGACCTTAACAAAAGCAGCACGCGGGCGCAGAAGTCAAAAACGCATGTTCAAGCAACACGTGTAGCTTTGAGATTTTATTAAGGCGGGATACCTGTGGCGAACAGTTCCCAAATATTTACTTCATAGACAATCGGTTTGTTCAATAAGAAAATCATGCTGGGAGAGTTTTATTAGGCTAGTGCGGCTTCTGTGTTCGGTTGCGTAATGTCATATTCCTTTGTGATGTGCGATATGGTAGACCTGTGTTTTACGACAGGCTTTACCTGGCAGTTATAAACGGGTTTGATCCAGATTGATAGTTTATTATTTTAACACACTATTTACTTGATCATTTTGTTATCAAGTTAACGTCCAATATCTTAATTGGGTTAATTAGAATTATCGATATATTTCAAGTATAGTAGCAATCTTCTTCACATCTTTGTTTAAATTGCCTTTTCTAAAGCACAATTGTGAAATATTGGACTGGGCTCGGATAAAAAAAAAAAATATTATAACCAAACCCATATTAGCCCTTATCATGCCGTGATACCGTCTGCTTTTAAATTATCGTCTGCAATTTTTTAAAAATTTAGATGTGTACATTTTGTATGTAAAGAAACCTAAAAACACTTCCAACAGTCTGATTCAAGATCAGGCGCCATGTTACGCGGCTTCTGATCTAGATCAAAGCTGTTTGCAAAAACGAAATGAAGTCTCGATCAGCAGGCAAAGTGTTAAAAAGTTACTGAAATTGATCGCTTGACTGCTGTATATGGGACATAAGTAAAGCAGAAAGAAAAGTAGAATACACATGTAACTTTGTTCTTCCTTTTCTTTAAAACTTTATCACGCTCACATCTCACAATCCCTTACAGATATAGAGCTTTATTCGGCATAAAATAGCATACGTATATTCATACCCATCAATAAACATGTACAATTCAATATACATACATTCATTGTACGTAAAATGAACGGACATGAAAAATCAAGTTTCGTAAACAAACTTTACAGAGAAGTGTAATCTATAAACTGACAAGAGTTCACATTATTTAATAGATATTATTATGTATTCCATGCAACTCTTAATGTTCTCTCTGATTAGAGTCTGCACTGTTTGTATAGAGCACATGTGTTCTGTTCACAGGTATGCATTTCTGTTAATGACGAGTTCAATCGTTGCTAGGGTTGAATGTGGTTGCTTAGTATATTTTTAAAAACTAGATTTAAAATGAAATCTCATTGACCTAGTTCTTATCTGTTGCTGGAACGCTATTCCACATGACCATCACTGGTAATGAAATTCCCAAGATATGACCAACGGACCATAGACTTCAAATAATTTTTGTCGTCTGCTTTTTTTTATTTCTCAATTAAAACTTACCCAAATCCCCCCCTTAACACCAGTTTCCAATTAATGCGTTTACATTGATGACTTTTATGGGTTGCTGTTAATGACTAACAATAATAATAATAATAATAATAATGGGACAGTGCAGACCCTGATCGGTCGACTCTAGACTTTTTCACTTTGTATTCTTTAATGGTTTATTGTTTATACATACAGGCGCGTCGCGGGGTCTTGAACATTGGAACGGCGGACATTTTGTGTACGCACTCTTACTAGGGGGGTCCGGGGGCATGCTCCCCCGGGAAATTTTTATTTCTAGATGGTCTCTGCTGCATTCTGAGGGTGTTTCCAGCATTCCAAACAGGTATAAGGCGAACATAATTCTATGTAAAAAATGACTCCAAATGACCCCAAATTATTAATCTAAGATAACATTTTTTTAGGCAGGTTGTCTTCCAGTATTGGGCCTGATTTATGACGACAGGATCGAGTGAGAACATACAATAATTTAGGAACCAGGGGTCCGTCTTACGAAACGCCGTCGACAAAAATGGCCGTACGTCAGAACGTTACCTGATTTCTCCATCTAATCATGTATTGTGGCATTTCTTTGGAATCGTTTTTCTTTTCAAGACGATACCAAAGAGAAGCACAAGACATGTTTAGACGGAGAAATAAAAAATAGATCTAATTGAGAATTTTTCGGCTAGTTTTGCCATAAACTGCAAAGTGACAATCAGTGCAGACCCTGTGCAGAGGACTCCTGTAAGCCTCCCTGATCTGCGTGTACATTGTCTGCTACAGCTTAAGTGACAAACAGTGCCGACAACAACATCTCTCTAGTCGGATTTACACTGCTTGCATATGGCAAATGTAATTCCTTTAAAAATAACTGTTCATAAATTAAGCATACAATCGTATTGTGAATCTTTCACATTAATAATCTGGTTTTTCTTCTTTAATCTTCACATTAAGTGAAGAGAGGCAGGCAGACAGGTTGTTTTTTATCATACATAATCTACCTTATCATAATGAAGCCACGAATGGGACTTGAACCACTGTGGGTTAAATGAACGTAGTTCAGGCGATTTCTTCCCAAATGAGTGTTTCGGAAACTTAAACTCGTGAGGTTGGTTAGCTACAGACATATTGAAGACACTCAAAAGAGTGAACGAAACATTATTTCTTACGTTTTTCTTCATTTTTCTCGAGTAATAACAATTTTCACAGTTTTTAGTTTCATTAAAATATCACACAAACAGTTTAAGATCTAGCCGCTTTAATCGTTACCAATCAATTAGAACCACTATTGACCACCCGCCTATAACCAATCAATTAGAGCAAGCACTGACCACCCGTCATCATGGGCCACTCAGCTATAGGGGATTAACAGTTTATTGCCAATTAAAGATAACGATGCTATCGGCGATCGCACCTAACGTTTTGCAATACACGTGTCATAAAGTGGTTAGGTATAACCGCTGAATCTGGCCTTCGCTGTGCCACTTTAACAGAAATATTTTGGTTTTGACAAATTTACGAAAAAAAATCGCCGTTGCTTGCCGAATTATTGGGGCGGCGGCGCCTCTGACATAACAAATATACTCGTCTCTATTGTTGAATATGTTCGAGTTATATGACTAAAGTAATATAGTAGCAAACAGTTTGGAGTTCAGTTTCGTTTCAAACCTTATCATTCTGAAATGTCGTATGCTTAAAATATTTCGGGTCGGAAGCAGCAAAATTTAATTTCGGATCTTAATTAAACTTGATAACATATTCCAAATCAGACGCCGCGTTACGTGGTCTCTGTTCCGCTGGTCTAGATACAAGCTTGTGCAACTGTAAGCCAAGTCGCTATAAACCACGACAACGCGGCTTCTGATCTGGAGCCAAGCTGTTGCAAATATTGCCCATGTCGCCCTTAGGAGTTACACTGCGACTGAGCTGGATTCAAGCTATTCATGTAAAATCTGATCTCTTTTGCGGTACCCTCTCTTTTGTACCTTGCCTGTAAAAACCATGTGATTTAAGGTGCTGGGTGCATATATAGTGTGCGGGTACAATATACAATGCAATTGGTATCCCGCAGAGCGAAAGCCATTTGTGATATCGCTGCTTATGTAACGGCGCGCAGTGCCCTATGTCGCGGTAAAGCACGGTTGTTGTTAATAGGTCACCAATTACTGATTATTACGTACCGTCTTGAGGCCATACTTTGGGGTCTTTTTATGCTTGTTTTCTGAACTATTTGCTGCTAATAGTGCAGATCTAGAATAGAGAGCTCTTGAATGAGATTCTGATCTGATTCGTGCCGCTAATACTTGAAAAAGGCGTTAAGGCAGTACAAACAGATAGATAGATAGAAAGAATGTAGTCAGGAGATTGTGGTTTCCAGCGCACATTTGATCACATAGGCGATTTTTGTGAGGAAGAAGACGCCGGCCAAGCATAATTAGTTGATACCTGTACTATACTGGACAAGTTTCTCCTTCCGAACTTCGGTGATGTTACTACGACATATGTTTTATTTTCTTTGTACAAGTGTACTTTCAACAAGTACACTGTTTATAGAAATATGTATGTGTGACTAGAGCACACACACACGCTTTCATCAGTTAGGGGCCCTTGAAATGGGTCTACACGTTTTACTTGGTGTCAAGTGTACTTTCAACAAGTGCACTGTTTTCAAAGGACACACGGCACCTAATGTTTCGGATTATAGAGGATGATGGAAATCGTAGCAAAATGCTATTTTTCAAAGACTGTCCACAGTGTTCCGGATACGAAATTCATTAATGTCTTGGTGTGTGGTGCTTGACCAAACATTAATAAAGACTTGTAGAAGTCTTATTTTTGTATCGAGATGTGAAAATAAATAGAGATTGTGGTGGAATTACTAAGGCCGGTGTGGATCAGGCTAGAATCAACTTAAAGGGACGAAAATATTGCATCATCACGCCACTTTTCAAATCCACTTTTTTAAGTAGCTTATACGCATAAATTTATAGAGTTACTGTGTTTTTCAGTATACGATTGAATTTAATCCATTTCGTGAAGAGGGTTATATTTTCATGAGAGGTTTCGCCCCTGGAAACTGTACACCTATATGTAGTGGTTCCCTACTGTGATAATTGGTATCAATACACACATCCTTATCAGAGAATGTTCATTGCAAACCAATTAACACAGCTGGGTAGTTGTTAGATGTAGATAACGATCAGTGAACCTGAAGTTGCAATTAACCCTTATCCTGCGGATCGCGAGTTGACATTGTTCTGAATTTCTCTGTCTGTCTCTCTCTCTCTATCGCTCTCTCGCTCTTTCTCTTTCGCAAGATAGAGAGTGCGAGAGAGCTGGAGAAAAGAGAGTGAGAATAAAGGCAAAGACAGAGACAGAGATATGATGAGGATGACAGAAAATAGCAAAAAGAAAGAAGAGCCTTCTTTCTCTTTGCTATATTTCTCTTACCTTTGTCATATCTCTCTTTTTCTATGTCTCGGACCCTCTCTCTATTATATCTCTTCTCTCTCGCTGTCTTGTCTAGACTCTGTAAAAAATTCACGAGACTATGAACGATATATCACAACAGATCCAAATCACATCGCAAGATATTTAGGGCCCTTTGATCTGGGTCTACCCGTTTTACTTGGTGTCAAGTGTACTTTCAACAAGTGCACTGTTTACAAAGGACAAATATATACGTGACGAGTGTTCCAAGAGTTAAAATGCACACACTGTCATGGTAAATGCTATTAAAGACTGTCATAGGGTTCAGGATTCGAAATTCAATAATGTTTTGGTGTGTGGTGCTTGACAAAACATTAATAAAGACTTCTAGAGTTTTTTTTCGAGATGTGGAAATAAATGAGGTTTGTGGTGGAATAACTAGGGCCGGTGCGGATCAGGCAAGAATCGGCTCAAATGGACGAAAATTGCAGCATCACGCCACTTTTCAAAGATTGTCAAATGTTACCGGTGAAGAAAGTCTTTAATTTTTTAGTGTGTGTTGCTTAACAAAACATTTATAAAGAGTTGTAGGCGGGCTTTGTGGTCGAGATGTGAAAATAAATGGGGTTGTGGTGGATTAACATCTCGTTTGAATGGGATGTACACGGACATATAAAATGTGCTACGAAGGTAATGTCTGTTTATATTTCCACATTATCACTTCCATTTTCGTGTGATTTAACCCTTTCTAAGAGGGGTAAACAAATTTTTTTTATTTTTTTCAAATCTTTTTTTCGATTTTTTTTTTAAATTTTTTTTTTTTTTTTTTTTTTTTTTTTTTTATAATCTGAACTTATATCACCTTATAATAACATAATTAATAGATATTTCAAGGTTTGTGGCTGTAAACTACCCCTACAGTTGATTTTTGATGGGGTTTTGGGTAATTCCGGGGTTTGTGGGGTTTGTGGGGTTTTGGGTAATTCGTTCCACCGCAAATTATATGCTAAATGTATATTTCAAAGCTGCCATTTCTCAGGTGTTTTACAAATAATTAATATAATGTTTACTTTCTCCAGAGCTACATATTTTTTCTGAAATCTCTTACTTTTAAAATTTGGAATTTTATGTGTTTTGGATAGAATTTACTTTACGGGTCCCCACAATCTTCCTTACCAACAAGTTGTCATGCAAGAGTAAACACGCTAACGTTTTGTCTTTGATTACAAAGCAACCATAGGGAGATGGGGGAGGGGGTAGCTGCAGTACTGTACCTCTAACTCTAGACCAAGGTCTACTAGAATAATCAGGGGATAGTACCCGCACGGGTGCCGGACGTTTCGGTAAATGACCAGTTCGGTAAATTGATTTTATATAGTGAAGGTCTGGACGTTTCGGTAAAAAGGTAAATTATATATAGTAATTAGAGGATTATAAGTATATCGCACCTCTCCTGGTAACAATCAGACTATGTCACGGTGTTTGTGCCACTTTTGCAGGTTTGTTTTAGTATATGTGGATCCAGGAACGTTCCTGGTGGATCCTGATCTACCAACGAAATAGAATGGACATGTAAAGGAGGTAAAAATAATTGGGATTGCAAATACTTTCAAAGGACTCTCAATGTTCACTTTGAAATTTTTACTTTTTTCCATTTCCCACTTTATTATCGACCTTAAAGCCCCGATTCGGCATAGGAATTTTACCCTTTCCAGAACTAGATCGTATATTTAGTTTAGATCCAACCTAGGTATTAAAAGGTACAAGTTATTACATATCAAGCGCTATCAGTTATTGATCAATGGAAAGGTGTGATATACAATTACATAAACCTTTAATTACTATAATTTATCTTTTTACCGAAACGTCCAGACCTTCACTATATAAAATCAATTTACCGAACTGGTCATTTACCGAAACGTCCGGCACCCGTGCGAGTACTATCCCCTGATTATTCTGTTGAAAAAGGTATGCAGAGTCCGATTTCGAGATCAAAATCCCGTTCTTTTCCAAGATAGCCTATTTTTTCAAGGGCATTCTATATAAACAGTAATATGTCATTATTTCCCAGACTATTTTGGGACCGGCAAAGTAAATGCGTTCATGTGTTTTTTACTTAGGATATTACATAGAGTTATGGACCGTTTTGTGTCATGTGCTGATCTGTAAACAGTTGAATAGAGGAATTAGATACGTCTAAATAGGGCTGGAAAATTTCACTTGTCAGCACGTCATGACGAGTAAACATCAGGCTCAGAAGAAATTGAGTTTAATAAATACTGGTTTCAATTAGCAAACACTGTAGACTCTGATCAGAGGTCTCATATACTGTTTGCATAATAATGACTATATTTTGAAGTTTTGAACAGGTCCATGATAATGGTGTTGAAAGAATTAATTGTTCATAAAAGATGAGTATACTCGTCACTAGGGTTGAATGAGTTAACTGAACAGGACAAAAGATTTCAGTTTTTGTGAAGCAACTCTTAGAATGTATATTTTCTCTATTTTCAGCCTTCTTCACATATAAGCTGGTGAAAAGCTTGAGAGAAAAGGAGCGTCTGAAGGAAGAAAAGAAAAAACTAAAGCAGCAACGTAAAGAGAAGGAAAATGCCAAGAAAACCAAAAAGAAGAATTGATAATTGGATAATGTTTAGCTAATCATCATTTTCAAAATTTTCAAATTGTATGACTGGAAGAAATTGTGTTAATCTAAGACATGATTCTGACGGGTATTAACAGTTTGCAAAACTACAGCAAAGGGTTGGATGCATGCTAACAGTGAATAGAACCATTGAACTATTCACTGGAAGAATTGGTTGATTGTTTGTTCCACTAGGATGATGTCTTTCATACATGAACAGAATAAATCATTAAGGAATAGTTATGAGACTGACTATGGAGAAGTTGCCGATAGAGCATGTGTTAACATGATGTTCAAGTTTATGTGTCAAAGTATTAACCCATTACCCCATAAATATGCCTTTTTACATTTTTAATTAATAGTTTATTCTTGCACTGAAGAATACAGTTTCATTTTACACAATGACATTCATGAACATACTTATTATAATAAGAAATATTTTCTATATTGTAGCAGATGCTAGCTTAAAGCAGGCTGAAAGTAAAGCAGAATGTGCCTTAACTATTTGAACCCTAGTCCCGCATATAGGCGTGCTTTTCAAACAGTGTACATGTGAATAGTACACATGTCCTATACAAACAGTGAAGACCCAGATCAGAGGGCTCCGAAAGGAGCCCTCTGATCAGGGTCTTCACTGTTTGTCACAATGCCAAACATTGACAAAAACAACCATTTAAAGTCAGAAATGGACTAGACTTAGATGGAAACTGGAATTGTCCATTTAAAGTTTCAGGGAGGAAAGAGTTAAGGCACATTCTGCATTACTTTCAGCCTGTTTTAAGTGGTCACCTTCTTCAAAACAAGAAACAGGCTATGGGGCAATGGGTTAAACTAGGATTAGAAATAATATACAGGTACAGTAAGCCGCTCTACTATGATCTCTGAAAAGAGAGTTTAGTGATGGCATCTGGATTTAATAAGTATGATGCAAGTAAAGCAAAAGCTCCTGCATTTGCTTTCTATTTTACTTTTACAAAATGCTTTAAGCAGCTTAGCTGTGACACTCAAAACTAAACCTCATAAAATGATGGTACAGTGGAGAATCTGTTATTCTTTCCCGTTTAAACGCAAACGTACGCAAACGCAAAACACTAAAACGTAGAAAAGTACAACTTTTGGACAATTCTGATAATTCATGTTTATCTTGGTGGCAAACAGTTTGGAGCCTGATCAGACGCCGGGTTACCCGGCGACTGATCTGGCTCCAAACTGTTTGTAAAAGAAAAAATAGTTTTCACGTAAACGCGTTTATCGGGAAAGAATAACAGATTCTCCACTGTAAAATGATGGTAGGAGAGGGTTTTTAAATACTGTATACAATATATAATGTACTAGGGGTGTAACAATGGCAATTAATTGTTATATTGCAATACCCCTCTTAGCAATATGTTTTGCAATATGATTTTTCCATTATTATTTGAGCACATAAGAGAGGGGTTGCCCTGTTAATTTGAATGTTATACTGTGAAAATTATGACATTCACAGCAAATGTCTATTTTAATTTGGATCCTCGTTTATATTTAAAGCACTCCTTTTATCATTTCAAGGCTATAAACAAGTTTTCAAGGCTTCTATCTGCTATCCAATTTTCTAGTTTTGAAGACAGGTGACCACTTAGAGTGTGTTGAAAATAAAGCAGAATGCTCCTTAAGGAGCATTGTGGTTTACTCTCAACCTGCTTTAAGGTTTAACCTATCACCTGAAAAGATACTGGAAAATGCCCTCTGTGTTTCATGTTCAGGACTACTTACCGTAATGTGGAAATAATCAGGCGTTTAAAAGGCGTATTGTGGAGTTGTGGGTTGAACAGGGTTCCAGATAAGGGGTATATTTCAAAAACTAAAATCTTTATTTCTGCATTAAACCATATGGTGTCACTACTCATTAGAATCGTCTCGAAGAGACAATTCTAATGAGTAGTAATGCCATAGGAGTTGTTTCTAATATGAGTGAGAAACTGTTGATTTTGTTCAGTTCACTCCCTGTTATCTGGAGCCCTGGTTGAATTAATCATACTTAATGTCAAAATTAGATTCGTTTTGACAAAATTTTATTGTTGTCCATGTTTTCCAGATATATTGTATCATATTTATTTGTGAAATGCCATCTTAAAAGCCCAAACCAATTTTTGATCCTCATTAAGGCCGCATTAAATAACCTATTGTGTCTACAGTAACACATCTGTATTACGACCACTGAAAAAAATTAGCTGGTTATTAAAAGACAGGTGACAACAGCTTAAAGCAAGATAAAGGTAAAGCAGAAAGCTCTTATATTAAAGAGATTACATGTAGCTGGTAATTTAGAGACAGGTGACAGCTTAAAGCAAGATAAAAATAAAGTAGACATTTCTGCTTTACATTTACCTGTCACCTGCCAAAACATTAACCTCAAATAGTAGTCGTAATATAGAGATTTTACTGTTTAATGCCAGAGCTCCAAATAAGAGTCAAATAACAAATTCTTATGGTGTAACTCCTCATTAGATATGTCTCTGACCTTGAAACATTTTTAATGAGTAGTCACAGCCAGGGCTCCAGATAAGGGGAATTTTTAAATAAAATAAAATCTTTATTTCTGCATCAAACACTATGGTGTCACTACTCATTAGAATCGTCTCTTCGAGACAATTCTAATGAGTAGTAACTCCATAGGAATTGGTGCTCAATAAGTGAGAAAATATTGATTTTGCTCAGTTTACTCTTTCTTATCTGGAGCTCTGACAGCATAGAAGTATTTGATGGAGAAACACTGTATACATGAAAATGTTATAAAAGAGTTGAATGATTCAAGGAAGTATGCACCTACTACAGTGCTCCCTCTCTACAACAACACCCAATGGGAGACAAAGATTGTGTGTGTTGTTCGGAGGGAGTCGTTATAGAGAGGGAAATTGACTTACATTTGCAAACAGCTTGAATCCAGATCAGACGCCGCGTAACGCGGCGTCTGATCTGGATTCAAGCTGTTTGTCACTCCTCATTAAGTTTTAACTGTCAACATGTCCATTATGTAACTTTGAGAATGTTTGCAGGCGACAATTTTACGCAGGCGACATTGCAGTCGTGAACAGGTCAGACATAATTGTCCTGTTTATTGAACAGCGGCAATGGTCGTTGTAAGGAGGGAGTCGTTGTTGGGAGGGCCGTTGTAGAGAGGGAACGCTGTATTGAGATCTGGCCAATATTGGTCAATATCAATACATACTCTACATTGATTAAAAAATATTAAATTCATACCAGTGTTTTATCATGCAATAAAACACGGGTGGGAGTTGAGATGCTTAGTAATTAAATCACGAAGCCGAAGGTCGAGTGATTTAATTACCAGCATCTCAACGACTACCTGTGTTTTATTGCACGATAAAACACTGGTATTAATTTATTATTTCGATTCTAACACATAATTTCACCACAATTTGCACCAAACCAACGTCGCTACATTTCTCGGCGTACACATTTTCGAACCCATATGACGTAATGTAAGAATGTTACAGCGCGAGTGTTTTATTGATAGTTCAAACACAGATACGTCACTTCTTTATTTATATAGGGGCGTGTGCGAAGTGTGTTAGGATCATCCTTAACAACGGATAGCTGTACCACACCATGCTGGTTGTTGGCCTGATCTCATTAGAGATTTACTACCTTAAGTTTGAATATTATTCTATCATGGTGAAAGCAATACTTATGAATGTATGTTTATTCATCAGCGTCTCCCGTCTGGCGTTCCTGTTAATCTGAGTAATAATCAGTTTGGAGCCAGCTCAGATGCTGGTTTAACCAGTGTCTGATCTGGCTCCAAACTTTTTGCAATGGAAAATGTAGATTTTGCTTAAATGCCTTTTATGTGAAAACATGTACTGAGTGAAATAAAGAATTTGAATGGTTTGGGAAAGAATAATAGTGTCTTCTCTATTGTAAGAAGCTGGGGCCCGTTTCATACAACTTCTTACGATAAATGTTGTCGTAAGTCAGATTATAAAAGTATCAATTATTATTTATTTCTCCATCTAATCCTGTCATGTGCCATCTTTTTGGAATCGTCTTGAAAAGACGATTCCAAAAAGATGTCACAAGACAGGATTAGATAGAGAAATCACAGATTAAATGTATTTTAAAGTTTTAACTTATGACAACATTATATTTTTGTCGTAAGAAGTTTTATGAAACGGGCCCCTGGGTTTTAGTTTTATTTTACAATATCATTGATAGAATGATAAGAGAGCCTGAAGTATGTTAGTTCATAATTTTTAAATGGAAATAGTCTTGCACATTTTATATTGCACCCTTCTCCTGTTAATGTCATATATCAACTCTTTGTTAACCCATGCCTCCATAAATATACATTTTTAGGCCTATAATATATTCTTCCACTGAAGAAAATAGTTCCCTTGACTTACAGTCATGAATATGTATCATAAGAAATATTTTCTATACGTTTACCCTAGAAGATTGTAGCTTAAAGCAGGCTGAAAGTAATGCAGAATGTGCTTACGGCACATTCTGCTTTACTTTCAACCTCCTTTAAGTGATCATCTTTCTTTAAAAGTTTAAAACTAGAAACAGGCTATGGGTTAAAAGATTAATTAATACATTGTACTCAGATCAGGAAGCCCTTTAGGCCTACTATGCTTTCTTCAAGGATCAGTCTGAAATAAGTTTGCTGCTTCCCTATGTATAAAAATCATTATTTTATCAGCCAATGTAATAATTAACAAGAGTTATTCATTTGAAGTTTCAGGACCAAATGGGTTGATATATGAATATGAGTATTAAGTAGTTAATATTTGAATAGTAAGTTATTAATATATGAATATTCAGTAGTTAATATATGAATATTCAGCAGTTGATATATGAATATTCAGTATTTAAATATGAATATATTCAGTAGTTGATATATGAATATTCAGTATTTAAATATGAATATTCAGTGGTTGATATATGAATATTCAGTATTTAAATATGAATATTCAGTAGGAGAAGGGTAAACCCTGGATGCTGGTCATCAGAGTTTTACAAAGTTGTGTAGCCTTTAGAACTGTTATAAGTTTTAGCAGTGTAACACTATATTTTAACCCATTCAGCAGGGCTCCATATAAGGGGAGGTAAACGCAACAAATCAAAAAAAATAAAATCACTCATTTTAGCACAAAAACCTATGGTGTTACTACTCATTAGAATCGTCTCTTCGAGACGATTCTAATGAGTAGTGACACCATAGGGTTTAAAGCAGAAATAAAGATTTTGGTATTTGAAATACTCCCCTTATCTGGAGCTCTGCCATTGTACATAGTCATAGCCTAGGGAGGTGTGTAAGCCTTTATTATAAACAGCATACCTGTGGATATTACATGTGTCTCATGCAAACTGTGGAGACCAAGATGAGAGGGATGCTACAGAATCCCTCTGATCAAAGTCTGCATGGTTTTATATTTAAGGTTGAGGACCCCTAATGAGATCGGTCCAAAACCTGCACTCTGTGTGCAGCAATCGACTGTTCTCTTCAACTATTGACCCGCTCTTAACCATTCTTAGCATAGTTTGGAATGGCTGATTGTTCTCCGTTATTCTTTCCCAATAAACGCGTTTACGCTAAAACTATTATTTCTATTACAAACAGTTTGGAGCCAGATCAGACGCCGGGTAACCCGGCGTCTGATCAGGCTCCAAACTGTTTGCCTTCAAGATATACATGCATTATCAGAATTGTCAAACAATTGTACTTTTCTACGTTTTAGCGCTTTGCGTTTAAACGGGAAAGAATAACAGATTCTCCACTGTACCTTCAGGCTTGTGTCTGATCTTGCTCCAAACTGTTTGCAATTGGAAATAATATTTTGAGTGAAAATGTGTTTATTTGGAAAGAATAACATATGCTCCACTGTATACTGGTTCAGTTAACCTTGATATCTAGTCACTATATAGAGGATAATCAATTTCTTTGGATTGATATGAAAAATATATGTTGTTATCTGGTTTAAAAACGAGTCCGCAGAAAAAAACACACAAAATTGTTTTTTTACGTCACAAAACTAATTATGACGTGATGTAACAAAAAGTGATATCAACAGTGAGGATATGAAATTTGTCTAACTGAGAAATCTCTATAAATCATGGATAGATATATAAATTATAATAAATTGTAATAATTTCTTTGTATTGATTCACAGAGAAGAAGGACATAGTTAAGTGTGAGAGATTGTGATTTGGATTTTAACCTACAGTTGGGAGAATATTTTTCTTTCCCATTTAAACGAAATGCAAACCGCACTGCACTAAAATGTTGAAGATTGCAATTTCGTGACAATATTGGTGATTCATTTTATTCTGATTGGAAAACAGTTTGGGGCCTGATCAGACGCCGGGTTACCCGGCGTCTGATCTGGCTCCAAACTGTTTTGCAATGAATTTATTTATTATTTCATAAACTCATTTGTTGGGAAAGAATAAAATCCTCCCTATTGTATTATGTGTCTGAAATGGTGTTTGGGATTTTATTCATATGGAAATGTGTAAAATATTCTTAATTGATGTACAATTTCTTAAAAGCTTTCATGACATTTTCATTTTAATTTATGTATAGTTGTATGAATGGTGTATTAAAATAATATCAGTTTTATATCAAATCAAAGTCTTATTTATAGGTAGAGCTGATTTAGTCGTCGCAATAAATGTTTTCAAACAAGATTGTTATATTTAGAGTTTGTTGTGTCCTTTATGTCCATGTGTGTGAGGTAGTGCTGTCTAATGCAACCAATATGGCTATCGCTATAGTTATCGATAGTTGAAAACAGTCAAAACACTTTATTTATGCTTTTCGGTGGATTACCACGAAATAGCAGTGGATGTAATCCTCTGCAGTGGATTATCACCAATCGCTTTTATTATGAATTTACCCGTAGGGCTCCCCAAGAATCTTAGTCAATCGTGTCTTATCGTTAAATTCGGACAGTCCGATTTGTCGCAAACTACTCACCGGAAGAGCACGAATCCAAACTCGGGAGCAACTAAGTAATTCGGATGACGTCAAATCAATAAATAAGTGACGTCATCGTACGGGAAACTGTTTCGAAAATGTGTTCGATATAAAGTTGGGGCTCAACACAGGGTAAATCATTTACTTTCGCTTTTTCAATTGTCGAACAATTTCGTTTAAAAAGTGGCTTAAAAGCATAAATAAATAGAATAATTGTATTTTTTCAGTATAAGATCGAATTTAATCCACTCGTGAAAATATAACGTCTGATGTTCACTCAATAAATCTTATACTGAAAAAAACAATTATCCTCTATATCATGGTAGACTATCGATACTTGGATTCATTATTATTTATCATTTTTAATAAACGAGATGAGTAACATAATGTGACGTGAGCCTTGGCGAGGGTTAGTGAACCATGTCCTTTGGTGCCTTGATTTAATATGTGTTTGAAAGTGTTGACTAAAAGTAATATGACGCAAGCATTGTTTATTAAAAATGATAAGTAATGAGCACGAATGTGAGATTCTATTTATCACATAAGCCTTTCAAACACCTATTAAATCAAGGCACCAAAATTGCTTATGTCCAATATCAAACTGATTACAAGTGACCACTTAACCCTTTCCCTTATAGCATTGTTTCTAGTATTGAAGATATGTGACTACTAAAAGCAGGTTGAAAGTAAAGCAGAATGTGCCTTAAGGCGCATTCTGCTTTACTTTCAGCCTGCTTTAAGCTATTAACTGCTAGAATAAGGAAATAATTTAATATGACACATATTCATTACGGTATAATTTGGAACTATTTTCTGCAGCGGATGAATAAAACGAATGTGCTAAAAGTCGCTTCTATAAGGGAAAGGGTTAAAAGCAAGTTGAAAGTAAAGCAGTATGCTAAGATACCATCTGCTAGGATATAGGAAATATTTCTCGTTTTACATTCATCACTGAATAAAATGGAATCATTTTCTTCAATGGAGGAATTTATTAAATACGTAAAAAGGCATATCTATGGAGTAAAGAGTTATCCCACTACTCCATAGTCCATTATACTCCATTGAAGAAAATGGAACCACTTTATAGTCATGAATTAGCAGCATAAGAAATATCTTCCATTTCCAAGCACATGGTAGGCTGAAAGTAATGCAGAATGTGTCTTATGATGCACTATGCTTTTACTTTCAATCTGCTTAAAGCATTTCCCCATAAATACACCTACTTGTATATAAGTTAATCATCCACAGAAGAATATAGTTCCAATTTATACAGTCATGTATATGTACCATCAGAAACATTTTCTATATCCTATCAGATAATAGCTTAAAGCAGGATGAAAGTAAAGCAGAATATGTCTTCTATACTAGAAACAGGTTATGGGGTAATGGGTTAAGTGTTCCCCTGGGGCCGTTTCATAAAACTTCTTACGACAAAAACTGTCGTAAATCAAAACTTTCAAATACATTTGATTTCTTATTTCTCTATCTAATCCTGTCTAGTGACATCTCTTTGGAATCGTCTTTTCAAGACGATTCCAAAGAGATGTCACAAGACAGGGTTAGATTGAGAAATAAATAATAGTTGAGCGTTTTATAATCTGACTTACAACAACATTTGTCGTAAGAAATTTTATGAAACGGGCCCCTGTTTATTATATTCCCAGTAGGTAGTGGTGGCTATGTAGGAATCACTTTCTTTGTCCGTCCCGAATTTGTCCAGAGCATAATGACATCTGGGATAATCAGACCTTGTGTGTGGATACATATTGGGATTGCCCAGTGTCGCATATCACTTTTAGGTCCATTGGACCTTGACCTCTGACCTTGATAATTGAAACCCCTTTTCCGTAGCATAACTTCTATACCATTTCATCTACGATTACTAAACCTGGTGTGTGCATACATGTTAAATCATTGAAGAGACATTGGCAAGACAGATTTCAATGCATTGGATATAAAAATGAAGTATTAAACTCAGATAATTGATTGTGGACAAAGATAGGAATGTAGTTCATGAACACTTAACTCTTTCCTCCCTGAAACTTTAAATGGACAATTCCAGTTTCGATTTTTGTCTAGTCCATTTCTGGCTTTTAAGAGTTGTTTTTGTCAATTTTGGCATTACTGACAAACAGTGAAGACCCTGATCAGAGGGCTCCTTTCGGAACCCTCTGATCTTGGCCTTCACTGTTTGCACAAGACAAGTGTATTATTCACATGTACACTGTTTGAAATGACGCCTATAGGCGGGACTAGGGTTCAAAGGGTTAACATCTTCCTTTCATCCTTTATCTCCAGAGACCTTCTAACTTTGCCGTAGTTCTGGAGCTTAATTGTCATAGGGGATCTTCTCTGTTTATTAGACCTAGATTATCCCCCCTGTCGAGAACTAAAAAGAAGGCAGGTCGGTGGTTTTGATCCATTTCACTGCTTGGCAACGAGTGAGATTGGCCAAAATCATCTTCTTGAAATCACCATCATCTCATCTCGTCATCCCTCATTAATTCATCGGCGCTATATGACCTATAATGTGTCGCAGTGCCGTAAAACCCAACTCATCCATCCAATTCATCCTTTATCAGTATACAATGTTTCAATGTTTTACCTATTACCAATTTGGAGATGTCACCCAGAAAATAATAAGAATTTCTGAAAAGAAAAAGGGAGATAATACCATATTTATGCTTCTTGTACAGTGGAGAATCTGTTATTCTTTCCCAATAAACGCGTTTACGCTAAAACTATTATTTGCAGTGCAAACAGTTTGGAGCCAGATCAGACGCCGGGTAACCCGGCGTCTGATCAGGCTCCAAACTGTTTGCCACCAAGATAAACAAGAATAATCAGAATTGTCCAAAGGTTGTTCTTTTCTACGTTTTAGTGCGTTGCGTTTGCATACGTTTGCGTTTAAACGGGAAAGAATAACAGAGTATCCACTGTATACTGCACTTCCTGTTTGTACTGTTTTGCTATTGGGTTTTCTTGAATCATTCATTATTAAAATGACTTTTAACAGAGGAGAAATACTGTAAATGGACATAAAATTTAATTTAAATAATATCAATAACAAATAACAACTGGCATAAATAACATATAAATACAGTATAACCTCTCTATTACGACCACTAAATTGTGCTAAACATCATGCATTTAAGGCAGGTGACTGCTTAATACAATGTAACAGTGAAACAGAAAGCTCCTTTAGGAGCTTTCTGCTTTACTGTCGCATTGCTTTAAGCTGTCACCTGTCATTTATAAATAAATAAGCCTTCGTTTTAGAGGTCGTAATAGAGAGGTTCTACTGTATAACATTTTGATCATATTTAAGGTACAATGCTCCCTACAACGGCCCTCTCAACAACCACTCCCTTCTTACAACAATCCTTGTTGCAGTTCAATAAACAGACAATTTTATCAAACCTATTCAGGACTGCAATGTCGTCTGCTTATAAGTGTTGTCTGCTGTTTTTCTCAAAGTTACATAATGAACATTTTGACAGAAAAGTACTTAATGACGAGTGACAAACAGCTTGAATCCAGATCAGACGCTGCATAAGGCGGCGTCTGATCTGGATTCAAGCTATTTGAAAAGTTCCCTCCCTATAACCACTCCCTCCGAACAACGCAAGAAAGGGAGCGCTGTACATGCATTTGCAGTCAAAACTTAAATGAGCAACTATTTAATACAACTCTTTGAACCTTAGTGACTCATATTCAGTAAGACCTTTCTTTTAATTGATTCTATGTAAGCCAGATGGCAGCATAAAGTTAGGTGAAAGTAAAGCAGAAAGCTCCTAAAGTAGCTTTCTGTTTCATCTTCTCCTCACTCCAACCCTTCACTCCATAGCCTGTTTCTAGTTTTGTAGACAAGTGATCAATTATTAAAGCAGGTTGAAAGTAAAGCAGAATGCGCCTTAAGGGGCATTCTGCTTTATTTTAAGCCTACTTTAAGCTACCATCTACTCTACATATAAAAAGAATTTTTTAAGGTGCATATTCATATCTTTTTTTTATTTTTTTCTTCAGAGGAAGAATAAATTAGAGGCATTTAAAGGCATATGTTTGGGTTAAACCGCCATTAGGCTTACACACAAAATAATTAATTTAATTATGTGTTTGTTAGAGAGGTTTTACTGTACATGTCCTATACAAACAGTGTAGACCTAGATCAGAGGGCTCCTTAAGCAGCCCTTTGATCTGGATCTGCACTGTTTGACATTTTTTGCAATATATTGTAAAAATATAACGATAAATGGTCAAATTAGATTAGACTAAATTGGAAACTTGAAGTGACAGTGACAAGCTTTTCTCTAATGACAAAGGCAGCATACAGTGGAGAAGACGTCATTCTTTCCTGTTTAAACGCAAACGAAACACATTGCATTTAAACGTAGAAAATGACAACTTTTTAGCTCACCTGGCACGTAGTGCCAAGGTGAGCTTTTAGGATCGCTGGATGTCCGTCGTCTGTCCGTCCATCCACAATTGTTCGTTAACACTCTACCAGGTTCAAATCTCATTGGATCTTGATGAAACTTGGACACAATGTTTGCCTCAATGAAATCTAGGTCAAGTTCGAATGTGGGTCATGTCCGGTCAAAAACTAGGTCACAAGGTCAAATTATCGAAAAACCTTGTTAACACTCTAGAGACTACAAATTTCATTGGATCTTCATGAAACTTCATCAAAATGTTTGCCTCAATGAAATCTAGGTCAAGTTCGAATGTGGGTCATGTCCGGTCAAAAACTAGGTCACTAGGTCAAATTATCGAAAAACCTTGTTAACATTCTAGAGGCTACAAATTTCATTGGATCTTCACGAAACTTCATCAATATGATTGCCTCAATGAAATCTAGGCCAAGTTTGAATGTGGGTCATGTCCGGTCAAAAACTAGGTCACTAGGTCAAATCTTCGAAAAACCTTGTTAACACTCTAGAGACTACAAATTTCATTGGATCTTCATGAAACTTCATCAAAATGTTTGCCTCAATGAAATCTAGGCCAAGTTCGAATGTGGGTCATGTCCGGTCAAAAACTAGGTCACTAGGTCAAATCATCGAAAAACCTTGTTAACACTATAGAGACTACACAATTCATTGCATCTTCATGAAACTTGTGAACATAATGTTTGTCTCATTGAAATCGAGGTCAAGTTAGAATGAGGGTCATGCCCGGTCAAAAACCAGGTCACACGGTGTACATGGTTACATGGTTACCAGGTGAGCGATTTAGGGCCATAGTGGCCCTTGTTACATTTCTGACTATTCATGTTAATATGAGCTCTTGGCAAACAGTTTGAAGCCTGGTCAGACACCGGGTTACCTGGCGTCTGATCAGGCTCAAAACTGTTTGCAATTGAAATAATAGTTTTAGCATAAACATGTTTATTTGGAAAGAATAACGTTTTCTCTACTGTAATTCCGAACAGAAGTACTGCAGAAAGCTCTTAATTTGGTTCTGCATTAATCCATTACTCAATAAATACGCCTTTTACTCCCTTATTTCCTCCACTGAAGAAAATGATTCCATTTAATACAGTCACATAATCAAATGTATCATAAAAAATATCTTTTTGTTTTTTCAAGCAGATGGTAACTTAAAGCATGCTGAAAGAAAAGCAGATTGCACCTTAAGGCACATTCTGCTTTAATTTCAACCTGCTATAAGTAGTCACCTCTTTTCAAAACTAGAAACAGGCAATAGTGTAACGGGTTAAGCAAACATGTGTCATTTGAGAAAAGCATAAACCTGTCACAAATGACTTCAGGGCTGTTTATGTATTTTACAATCATTGTAAGCTTAGATGTAAGTTTGACAGTTAACTCAACCCCTTCCTCCACAGAAAGGCCTAAGGGTGCCCCTTCTCTGTCCTATCCCTTTGAACACTGATCACACATATAGGCGTCCTTTGTAAACAGTGTACATGTGAAAATTACACTTGTCCTATGCAAACAGTGAAGACCAAGATCAGAGGGCTCCTCTGATCAGGGTCTACACTGTTCGTCATTGTGCAATACATTGACACGTATCAACTCTAAATAGTCCAAATTTGACTTTACTAAATTGAATACTGGAATTGTCCATTGAAGGGTCTGGGAGGAAAGGGCTAACACATGAGTGAAATCAAATTGATAGTGTTCAATTCAAGTGAGAGCTAACAGCATATGAACAAAAAAGCTCTTTTGTGAGATTCTGTTTTACCTTCAGTTTTCAATCAAATGAAGTCCGTTTATTAATATCTGGGATTGTTTTCTGCAATTAAAATTTATTGCTAAATGTTAAACAGTACAGACCCTAATCAGAAGGCTCCTTAAGCCCTAACCCATTACCCTATAGCCCGTTTCTTGAATTGGAGACCTTTATGCAACTGCTTAAAGCAAGTTGAAAGTAAAACAGAATGCACCTTAAGGCTTTACTTTCAACCTGTTTTAAGTGGTCATCTATCTTCAAAACAAGAAACATGTTATGGGGTAAAGGGTAAAACATGTAACTGCTCAGAGAGATTTCTTCTTTACTTTCAGAAAACTTTAAGCAGTCATATGAAAATCAAATATATATGAAATAAATAAGACATCTCCTTTAGAAACAACTGGGGCCCGTTTTACAAAAGGTCTTACTACAAAAATGGTCTTATGTCAAAACTTTGATACACATGTACGTCTAGTTTCTGATTTCTCCATCTAATCCTGTCTTTTGACATCTCTTTGGAATCGTCTTTCAAGACCATTCTAAAGAGATGTCAAAAGACAGGACTAGATAGAGAATTTAATTATAATTGATGATTTTAGCATCTGACTTACATGTATGACCATTTCTGTCGTACGACGTTTCATAAAACGAGCCCCAGATGTAGAAACTATACAATAGAGTCTATAGCAGTCACACGGATCTTATGCATGTGCCATAAATTGTACACAATCTTCATCGCTAATGGCAGAATCATTATCAGTCCAAGGTACAACTCATTTGGTAGAGGCTGTGTCTCCCAGACAGGATAAAACCACAGGCCCCGTCTCACTGCGTCCCTGATGTGATGTGACAGCCAGGCTACGGTTATCATCATACCAAGCAGTTGGAATTCTTGTAAGTTTAAGACGTAGTATAATATGACAAGGACTAAGTCAATGATGAATATCAATGTGGTAGCATGGAATGGCGGTCGGGATGGCAACGAAACTGCAGCCTGTAAAAAATACAGTGAAATTGAACTTTGTGCTGGACTTCTGGGGCCCGTTTTATGAAACGTCGTACAACAAAAATGGTTGTAAAATTATCAATAATTATATAATCCTGTCTTGTGACATCTCTTAAAAAGACGATTCCAAAGAGATGTCATAAGACAGTATAAGATGGAGAAATCAGTTGTTAGCTGTATTTTAAAGTTTTGACTTACGACCATTTCATTAAACCGGGCATCATAAGCCTTCATTTATATGATAAGGGGATTATTTAAAAAACTAAAACCTTTATTTCTGCATTAAACCCTATGGTGTTACTACTCATTAGAAATGTCTCTTCAAGATTGTAATGAGTAGTTATACCATAGGATTTGATGCTGAAATGAGTTAGACAATGCTGGATTTGTTCCTCTTATCTGGAGCCTTTGTTCCCTGCGCATGAATTTGTGATAACTGTTACAAACAGTTTGGATTTACAGGGCTCCAGATAAGAGGTAGTTATTTCAACAAATCCAACATTTTCTCACTTTTTTTAGCACCAAATCCTATGATGTTACTACTCATTAGAATCGTCTCGAAGTAGTAACATAGGGTTTAATTCAGAAATAAAGATTTTAGTTTTTGAAAAACTACCCTTATCTGGTGCTCTGGATTTATGTTACTCCATATCTCAACTTGATTCAAAGTGTTTGACATCCTTATGATATTTTCTGAGAGTTCCACTTTATACAGTCATTGATATGCACAATAAGAAATACTTTTTTGTTTGTTTTGTTTGTTAACGTAGGTTTCTGCCATCTATGGGCTAATTGGACGCCCCAGAAAGAGGGGAGCGGATACAGAGAACCCGAGCACGATGCCCTGCTCTTATTATCGAAAGAGTTCTCTGGTTCTTTTAGATGCCAAGTGTAAAGCACTGATACATCCGACCTAGGTTTATAAAGTCTCATCGGATTAAGGACTTGGTACGGCGGGGGATCAAACTCACAACCACTGACGTTGTAAGCGGGTGCTTTACCCCTCAACTACGTCCGCCGGTAGAAATAGTTTCTATGATCTAGCAGATGATAGATTCAAGCAGGCAAATTCTGCTTTACTTTCAACCTGCTTTAAATGGTCACCTGTCCTCAATACTATTAACAGACTATAGGGCAAAAGGTTAAACCATTACCCCATAAATACACCTTTAATTTATTCCTCCACTGAAGAAAATAATTCCAATATTTACAGTCATGAATATACATTTTAAGAAATATTTTCTACATCGTAGCTGATGGTAGCTTAAAGCAAGTTGAAAGTAAAGCAGAATGCACCTTAAGGCGCATTCTGCATTACTTTCAACCTGCTTAAAGTGGCCTACTAATCATAATACTTTAACAGGTTATGGATTAACCCATTTCCCAATAGCCCTTTTCTAGTTTTAAAGAAAGATAATCACTTAAAGCAGGTTGAATTAAAGCAGAATGCACCTTAAGGCACATTCTGCTTTACTTGCAGCCTGCTTTAAACTACTATCTGCTAGAATATAGAAAATATTTCTTATAATACATATTCATTACTGTATAAAAGTGAACTATTTTCTTCAGTGGAGGAATAAATTATAGACGTTAAAAGGCATATTAATAGGTAAAAGGGTTAAACAGGAATTTAATAAGAATAATGTTTTCTCAAAGTTGTAAGTTGATTACCTGAAGACTGAAAGACCTGGCTGAGATGAAATGATCCACATCAACAATCATGGCCAGTACCAAACAACATATACACTCCAAGATATCATGTCTTGTCATCTGAAATTATAAAATGCTTTTGTTACTGGGTGCTAACTAGGTATTACGATGAAATGTTTTGCTACTACAACTTATATGGGTATAATAACAGATTTATATTGCTACGAAGGCAACTTTTTTTTCGTAGCAAAACATTTTTCGTTGGTAAAATGCAAATGAGGCTTCCGAAATCTTTGTATGTTGAGAAGTGAGTCAATTATATAACCCAACAAACATCTCTTGATGTGAGCTTAAGCTTTGCATCAACAAGGTTTGTTGTTGCTGGGTCTCTCAGTTTGTATGTTACACAGTAGAGAAAACGTTATCCTTCAACTCTTTCAACACTTTGGATCTGTTTAAAATGTACTTATTACATTTACACACTGTGTAGACCCAAATCAGAGGGCTTCTAAAGGAGCCCTCTAATCAGGATCTACACTGTTTGCTTATTTAGAGCAGTACTTATTAAACTACCCAGAACTCAATGTAGACTGGTTCATGTTTTGGTAACAAAAAGATCCTAAAAGGGAACTTATAGCCTGCAAGAGTTACTTAGTGTGGAAAGAGTTAACTCATTCACTCCTTAGTCTTCAAATGGGCAATTCTAGTTTTCACAAAAGTCAATTCCTTTGAAGATTATTAAGGACTGGTTTTTACAAGTGACTAATAATTTGCTTGAGAGACCAATATAGAGGACAGAGGGGTCAAAATATGAAAGGACAGAGGGGTCAAAATATGAAAGTCATAATTGATGTATTTTATTGCTTTTATATTAAAGATATACATGTACATCTCTAGTAATAATAAAACCTGTTTAGAAGATAGTTAAACTTTGTTGTCTTAAATTTTTCAGTACTTTAAATAGGCCCGTTTAAAAGTGCATTTAATTCTCATATATGTCAATTTGTCCATTTTTTCCTTTGGCAAAAGTGGTACTTTTCACTATTAAACTCACGTTTGTGAAAAAATGGCATAGTCTATTGGGATGATATTGTTTATTTTATCCCTTTATAGTGTTAGGCACTGTACAAAACATCTATTTTAACAGAATATGAATTTATTAGGCCAACAAGAGCTTTTCAAATATCTGTACCTAAAAAGACACTCAAGCAAATTATGAGTCATGTTCAACGTAAATTACTGCAAATGACAAAGACTTAAGAGTTGTAGACCCTGATCAGATGGTTAGGAGCCGTCGGATCTGGATATACACTGTTTGCAGCCCCCTGTCAGTTTGCATGGGCCTACAGGAGCCACACGATCAAAGAGACTATCGACTAAAATTGTAAAAGAATTTATCATTTTCGCAGAAATAAAGTTTTTCTTCAACTGTAAATATTTGCTAGTCGAAAAGAATTCACCAATTTATAATTGGTTCATGTCCGCTTCCCATTTTCTCACCCAATATCAGAACCAAATTCTATGGCGTTACTACTCATTAGATTCGTCTCGAAGAGACCATTCTAATGAGTAGTGACACCATAGTGCTTAAGGCAGAAACAAAGATTTTAATTTTGAAATACTCCCCTTATCTGAAGCTCTGGTAAAACCTCACCATCGTGACCACTAAAATGAAGGCAACTTAATTCTATAAAAGACATTTTACAGCTTAAAAGAAAGGTGACAGTAAAACAGAAAGCTCCTCAAGGAGCTTTCTGATTTACTGTCAACTTGCTTTAAATTATGCAATCACCTGTCGTAAACACATATTAATCAATACAATTCAGTGGTTGTAATATAGAGGTTATACTGAATGTATTTGTTCTAACCGCCTCAATAGCTCAGTTGGTACAGCGTTCGCTTTCGAGACAGAGTTCAATCCCCTGTCTGGTCATACCAGACTGTCATAAAACGGTACTAGTAGCTCCTTTGCTTGACGCTTGGCATATTATAGCGCTAGGAAGGTGACTTTAATGCCTTTAGTATGCATGTTAATCAACTTAATGGATACTTTGTTTTGTCGCAATAAAAGCTCTACAGAGCTTATGTTGATTGTTTACCATATGCAACGTTAATTAAAGTTGTACCTTACCTTTACCTTTGTTCACCAGGTACGTGTTTAGGCCTCACCCTTATAAGGAGCATAATGACCTGGTTAAACTAAACTGGATGATAATGATGATGATGATGATAACAATATTTATTGTATACCTTTGCATCACAAATGATTGACCAAGACAGAAGACCAACGAGTCCATGAGTGAGGTTGTCTGTGACTGCTACTACTGCTCGCTGTGGACTGACTGGATTCTTCAGTAGGTAGTCTCCTACCACACAGATTCCCACCAGTAAACTCTCCAGCACCAGTGTTTTGAAAACAGTAAACATGTCTGAAATGTCAAATATTTATAGATATATAGATAGATTTATTTCGGTAAAAAGTGTATATAACATGGTAAAGCATAATTAAAGCAAACATATAAGAGCCATGTAATGCACACTAGAAACCAAGGATAACACAAAAAAGGAAAAATATTTTCCTTATTTTCATAATGCATTTTGGTTAACCCATTAACCCATAGCCTGATTCTACCTTTGAATATATGTTACCACTTAAAGCAGGTTGAAAGTAAAGCAGAATGCGCCTTAAGGCGCATTCTCCTTTACTTTCAACCTAGCTGCTTTAAGTTGTTATCTGCTAAAATATAGATAATATTTTGTATGATTCTTATTTGTTACAGAATAAATTGGAACTATTTTCTTTAGTAGAGATTTAAATTAAAGGGGTAAAAAGGCGTATTTATGGGGTAATGGGTTAAAACATTATTTGGTATCAATGAGTTTTGAGACTTGTCTAGCTGATACATTCATGATAACTTAGCGACCAATGGAAGTTGGTGATACTTTACCCCTTCGTGCACTGCTTTTACAGCTGACTATTGCGACTAATCATGATAGTTATCGATAGTTGAAAGGGCTCTAGATAAAGGGAGTATTTCAGACACTTAAATCTTTATTTCTGCATTAAACCCTTTCAAGTTTGGTGTCACTACTCATTAGAATCGTCTCTTCGAGGCGATTCTAATGAGTATTCACACAATTAGATTTATAGTTGAAATTAGTGAGAAATGTTGGATTTTTTCAGTTTACTCCCTCTTATCTGGAGCCCTGAATACTATCATCCTTCCTTATGCATTACCGATCTTACAGCGAGTGCTCACTGCTCTCCTGTCTAACATGATCCAGCCACTTACCGGTACATGTACACAAATCTCTCATCTGACAATTTAAATAATCTTAACAGTTTGGATCAATATCATATGTGGACCCTGCACATAAACTTCAATCTTAGTGATGGAGTCATGGAGAAATCTGTGTCTGCTCCGTGATGGAGCGCAGATCTTGACACCGATTCTCTTTTCCATTGCTACATCATACCCTCTTTGTTTACACTTAGCTAGCATGCGCACTCAGAGAAAACAAACCCAAAATCTACACAATCTTGTGCAGCGCGTCCTTTAATCTCAATCTTTTTTAAGCATTATTATCTGTAAAATTAAAAAAGAAAAGGGACGATAGGGCCTATGAATGATGTATACTACGAAATCTTAGGGTCTAGGTAAAACGCTGGCGCTTCGCTTACACTAGTTAAACTATGAACAGAAACGCTGACGGGTGCGAGAAACGCTGACGCCGGTTAGATTATATAGTGGTCAACGGGCCGTGACTTACCTGGATAAGGAGATAAGTATGGGTTGAGCTGTTATGTTAGCAAACAATTTTCATTCCGTATTCCATAGTATATATGCAGAATGTAGTCAATAAAGTACTGGTTTTGCTGTTTAATTATTTTTTTATTTTTTTTAAAGTACAAATCATGATTCAAATACGGAATTATAAACAGCGTGATTTAAATTATGTTTTCAGCAAATTTGTTTTACGTGCAAATGCAGTTTCCTATGAAATATCAAGTTATAAGGTAATCTGTATATAGTAAAATTTATTTACTTTTTAAATTAAAATTAAATTTTAAACGAAAATTTTAATTAAGCCATATACATGTATATATATTAGAATCCCTATGTTAAATTTGCCGAAATTGTATGCATTTTGCTCAATTTTTAAAAAAGTTTAAAAGGAATACGATTTAGAGAAAAACGGAGCGGACTAACAGTGACTATACCGAATGATTGAAGCCAGCAACAATGAAGGCTTAAACTAGTAACAAAATCGCTGACAGAATGCAAAAACGCTGGCACTGGTTCGCTTACACTAGTTAAACTATGAACAGAAACGCTGACGGGTGCGAGAAACGCTGATGCCGGTTAGATTATATAGTGATCACCAGGCCGTAACGCTTGCGCTGGTTAGATTATTTAGCGAGGAAAACTTGCGAGCATTAAACTATGAACAAAAACACTGGCACTGGTTAGATTATATAGCGGCCAGCGGGCCGTAACGCATTTACAGAACACACTTATAGGTGTGAATTATTGTTTAAATACGCGACGGGATAAAAGGATCCAGTGCGAATTACTTTCTCATAAAGAGCAAAATAGTAAAAATACTTAGGTCTATAATAATATCAATTACAATAATATTATTATAAATATTAGATAAAAAGTTTTTTAATTTGTTCTATGTTTTGGTAACATTTACTGTCTACATAGTAGTCCGGGAGTCAAAGGCCGATATTTAGCTGAACCTGGAAATGACGGATGAACTTTTTTTCTCTGCAGTTTTCAATAGTCTAAGGTGTCCTCATCAAGATCAAAGAGGGTGCCCGGTGATATCTCTTGAGCATTTCTCAAAATATGCTAATAAAGCCCGCCATTACTGAAATTCCGTTATTTGGCCATATGTCAATTAGTATGCACCCTACCATGATGAAACTGGTGTCTATAACCAGGTTATCAGGGTCTACGAACATGATAAACCCATCATTTCATGAATTAAATGTTTTGGACATAATTATGCAACTAATGCAAATTATGCAAATGAGGTCCGCCATTACTGAAATTCCGTTATTTGGCCATATGTCAATTAGTATGCATCCTACCATGATGAAATTGGTGTCTATAACCAGGTTATCAGGGTCTACGAACATGATAAACCCATCATTTCAGAAAATTAAATGTTTTGGACATATGCAACTTATGCAAATTATGCAAATGAGGTCGGCCATTACTGAAATTCAGGTTATTTTGTTATATCTCCAAATATCAGACCATTTAAGACGGTCAACTGGTCCTCGCCTGTAAACATATGTTTCTATATAACAAACTGTTAGCCTTAGTCTGAAGATTATGAATTCTGTTGATGCAGTTAGCAAAGCTTGGGACATCATCGCAATTCAAGATGGCGTTCAAGATGGCCGCCAAAAATACGAAATATCACTTAGGACTCAGTTGTGGGTACATTTTTTCATTAAATAATTTAAATGTGCCTCAGATGTATTCGAAACACATAAACATATGATTATTGAACTTTAAATTCATAATAAAATCTCTTTTAATCAAGAAATTATTCAAATTGCCGCAAAAGAGGCGTATTTTGCGGGGGGTTTCACATATGTGTGTATATTTTACTAATGAAATGCTACAGTTTTTGTTGATAACTAAGAAGCGAAAATGGTGCACTTGGTGAAGCAAGCATAAATGTCCAACAAGATGTGCTTACCTCAAATATGTCGTTAGCCATCGGAAAAAGGCAATATGGTGGCCATTTTCCAAGATGGCCACCACTGAGGGATAGTTCAAGTTAACCAACCTTAAAAATCATTTCACCTCAGAAAAATGGCAGTTATTTAAAAAACAACAAGGAACATGTGATATGATCTTCCTGGTAAACAACGACTTATGTAGAAACACCAAGATGGTGGCCTTTTTCCAAAACGGCCGCCAAAACCTGTTCGAACACCGTAAAAATGAATTTCTGGTACATTTTCTATTACAAAACTTTCCCATTTGGAGCTGTACAAGCAAGTCCATATTTGTAGCATTTGCAGTATCCAATCGGCTAAAACAAGGTATTTGGCACACCAGTGTCCCACTTGGATCAAAAAATGAACTTTAATGTAGCATTTTGAAATTTAGAGCATCAAAAAGTTAAAGCTTTGACCACGCATATCAAATCTTGTTTTAAGTTTGCAGCTTCTACAAATGTATTTTTGTAGAGGTTTTAAAGTATACGTCACCTAAATGTTACGGACACTACATCAGGCATATAACAACACTTATTTTCTTCAAAACATAACATATTTATTGATTTAAACACATAACTTCAAACATGGAATGTAAATAAGATAACTGAAATGAAATATAGTTGAATTCAAATTCAAAACTGATTTTTTTTTTAATTTTAATACGTACAGGCGCAAAACTTCAAAACAATGAACTTGCAACGTTTCACCTAACATTTGTCATCCTCCAAACCCAATGTTAAAATCACATCTATTTGCTAGTACAAGGACTTAGTTTTATATTCCAGTCACTTTTCAATGTTCAAAATGTGTTCAATTATTTTCTTTGGACATACAATTATCTCAAACCACTTTTGTTACGGACACTACAATTCCAAACTCGACCGTTAAGCTACAATGCCAAACTATTTAAAGCAGACTTGTTTGTGTTTTCATATAAGGGTAACCCTTACATTGTCTAATTCACTTGTTTGAAACTTAAAAGGCCCCTTTTGTTTACAATTTCAGGGTTTAAAGTGTCCCTATGGTATTGTCAATCAGCTCTTACGACAAAGTCACTTGTTTGTTTAGGCCATGTGCACAAACCCCCTGATTTTTTCATGTATTTAAGCCAACACTCCTCTTCATATATATTTGTAACTTCTGCCACATAAACACATATGGGTTCTTCTTTGGTTTCAAATCAAAAGCAAAAAAATCCCCAGAGTTGTAACTTTTGGACTGTTGAAGTTGCTGTGTGGTATTTTTTGCTGTTTACTGTTTCTTAGCGGTTTCTGTTTCCTGTGGTTATATCATCCTATTCCTATTCTGAAGCAGGTGTTTATGCTGAAGGCCTAGTTTTGATAATCTTCATTCACCCTCTGATTGTCCTTTGACTTGCATGTACCTGTAATGGCAAGTTTTCTCTTTTCCCCAGTGACCTTGACCTCAAACTTAGGGCCCGCTTTTTGCTTTCGAAATCTGTGTTTAGGTTTTAAAAAATGCTTATAATTGCTCTGACTCTTGATTTCTTGTTTTTATAGTTTTGAGTATATGGACAAGGCCTTTTCATGAACACAAAAAGTTCTGACCCTTATGACCTTGACCTCAGACTCTGTCTTTAAGATTCCAAATGTGCCTTCGGCGAGCTTTATTGTATCTCTGACAACTCCATTCTTTCTAGGAGCAGCTTGTACATTAAATTTGTACTTCAGGATCTGAAGATGCCATCAGGTTAATCTGTAGTATTTTCTTCTGTCTTAGTCAGTCTTCTTCAGCCCTGAATATTTTTTAGGGTTTTCTGTTTTCTGACAATTTCTTCTCATCTTAACTCTCAGTGTAGTATTCGCATTTTTCTTCTCAGCTTCCACTTCAAGTACAATTTCTTAACAGCAGATCTAGTTTGTCCCAGTGATGAACTCTTGCTCTGATCTGCAAAATATATTTAAGATATATTGCCATTTCAATCATTAATCGATTATTTCATAATAATAATTTCATGATTAGACCCAATTGAAATATGCAGCACTATATGCTATCAACTTAAAGTAATAAACTGTGCAGATACAGATCAAAGGGCTCTTAATCCTTTACTCCATAGCCTGTTTCTAGTATTGATGACAGGTGACTACTTAAAGCAGTTTGAAAGTAAAGCAGAATGTTCCTTGAGGTGCATGCTGCTGTACTTTCAGCCTGCTTTAAGCTACCATTTACTAGAATAAAGAAAATGGTTTTTTTTATAATATATATTTATGACTGTAGAAAATGGAACAATTTTTTTCAGTGAAGGAACAAATTAAAAAGTGTTGAAATGTGTATCTTTGGAGTAATGGGTTAAAAGAGTTCTTTGATGTTGGATCTATAATCATGTTTCATAAATTGTTTAGGCTTAGATTCTGGGGCCCTTTCAAGATCTCAATAATGTGAGTCTATATTCTATACCATTTGAACTATCTCGTAACCTTTGACCACACAGTTGCACTTCTTTTACTTGCAAGCAGTATAAGTTTTGATTAGAAGGATCTAAACAAGAGCTCTTTGAACCTTTACATTTAGTTATTTTCAAATTTCTCATACATGTTAAGCATTATAACATTTGCACTACAGATCTGACTGAACAGAATTATATTTTAGAAGAATTCATAAATGTTGTCAAACACAGATCATCATGAGTTGGGTTATGTGTGCTTTAGACCATTTGTTTCTGTAGAAACCAAGTCAAAATTGTCTGTAAGTGTATAACCTGGTCAAATGGCTTAGATAATGAAAGAAACAGATGTGTAAATACTTAAATAGATTGCCTTCAATAAATTAAATAGATCATGTAGTGTCCGTAACATTTTTGACAAGAAGAAATAAGTTTAGGAAAGACATGATTGCTGTGAATCAAACAGACACTAAGGTTTTAAATATGTTGTTTAAAAGGCCTATATGACTTGATACAAGGAACACAATTCTATTTGATGTAATACATGAGTCAAAAAATTCTTTCAGATTATTTGCATCACTAAATTTGACTTAAATGGTGTTTGAAATATAAGAGAGAAAGATAATGATCACTTATATTGGGTTAATTGCAACATTTGTTTTGTTTGGGAACATTATTTAAAAAAGTCAGATGTAACAATTGAGCGTTGGGCTACTTGAGCATGGTTACACAGAAATGCCTGTAATATGTTACGGACACTACATTTTATCAACAAGCAATGCTTTAAGTCTTTATTACATACCTTTGCCATCATGTGGACTCAAATTGTTGGTTTTGTCCATTACTCAGGACTTCTTTCTTTCAGTTTGACATGATAGAAGACTATTTCAGCCCTTTCTTGTTAAACTGGGCACTGGTCTGGTGAACTGGAAAATTTCTTGGAAGCACACCCCTCTTTCGATTGCAATATAACATCTTACTATTGTTGCATCAAACAAGATTTTCTTGTATTTTCCAAGAGTATTTAAGTGATGGAATAATCCATAACAAAACTTATTGCTCTGCAAAGCTGCAAAACTAAGAAAAAAGCTCTTGAAGTTTGATATGATGAATTATCAGTTTAAGTGTACAATTTTTGTAGTGTCCGTAACACTAAAATCACGAAAACAACTATATTTCAAATCAAGGAAATCTTTAATATTTTAGCTTTTGCATACAAACCTTCATAGAAATAATATTTGGAAATTTAAAATGTCTAATGTAAATACAAATTGACTTTCTAAACCCACTGTTACGGACACTACAGAAAATTCATTTTCCGCTTTTCCGCATTCGAATGCTAAAATTTTAAAAATGCAAAGTGCAAATTCAAAGATATTTCGGTATTTCAAACTTTGATTAAAAATGAGTCATTTTAAACACTAACCTCCAGTTTATTGACAATATAGCAGTTCTTTACAGACATATAACAAAGCATACCCTCTGTGAATCTGATGATTAGGCCAAATCACCTATTTCAGTTATACGGTCATAACTTTCTTAATATACTGTCTATTTTCATCATCCACCTATAAAAACTTAGTAAACAAATACATCTATGAGACTGTCTTAATTACAGCTGATTTTAAGGTGATTAAAATATTGTATTCTGAGCTCAAAATTAAAATTTATTGAAGTGGGACAGCATAACGCTTAAAAATGGCCATTTTTGGGGCATATCTGTTACAATATCTCAACAACGGAGTTAGATATTGACTTAAAATTTTGAGGCTATCAAGATTGGTCATAGCTTCAAATATTGAATGCAAGAAAAGCATTGGCTCTCTATTCAGTTACTTTCAGTCATCATATAACATCATTTTTACTCTACTGTGCCAAATACCTTGTTTTAGCCGATTGCATTGCTTCTGGCACCCGCACTTTGTCAGCTGTTTGCAGTTCTCTGCTATTGGTGTCATTGAGGTCCAGTGAACCCTCCACACGTTGCTTTGCCTTGTCCATCCCCAATCGGCAGGGCTTGCAGTTTTCATTAACGGTTCTAAACATTCTCCCCATATGCGTCCTGCTTGGTAAGCAGCCCCTTGGATATGTTCATGAAGTGCTGCGTAAAACTTCAGGTGCAGCTACCATCCATCTTCTTAAAGCAAAAGGGTCTTCTGTCACACATACAACCCTCCTTTTCCTTTGATTGTGGCATTAGCCTGCTCATGGGGTTGGTCGATTGCTATTGCAGAGAAAGATCGCTTCGATTTAACACAACACATTTCACGTCCTGAAATGCCTGGTTCTCGTTAGGATGCGTCACATCTAAGGTAAGCATGTCTTTCAGTTGCACCGGTAGCCAACATGCATAGTGGACGTTGTTGTTTGAGAAGAAGAAAGGTATCAATGTCGCTAATGCTTGGCATTTGAGCTTGAAATAGCCCGAAACGACCTTATCACTGAATGACTAGTCAGTTTAATGAACCAGTAGTTGAACTGTGGACTTGACTGTGCAGCATTGCGAGATTTCGAGCACTCTGTTGTACGGAATAGAGAGTCCATTCTCATGTAGCAATTCTACAAGCGCGCTACTTCGAGTCTTCCAATAAACAGACGTTCCAATAAAAAATGAAAATGGTGGCTCGGGATCTTTATAATGTATGAACGTAGAAGCTCCTTCTCTGTGCTTAGAATGACAGTTGTATTGCAGGAGCTGTGTAATTGCGGAATCTTTTTTACAAGCTCCGGGTTGTGATCGCTACTTCACGTCAACTCCATGTTCTAGCATATATACAAATCATTTAACCTTCCATCAACGGAGCACTTGTGTTTAAGCATTGACTTGAGAAGAGTTGTTGCTGCCTTACTGAGTACCACAGTTTCAGAATAAATGGACTGTTTTAGATAGAACTGGGCGAGTAGCACTATTTCCACTACTGTGGGCTTCCAAGTCAGGAACTTCAGCTAAATGTCTTTATTTCAACATCTGTTCTTGATTGGGTTTCATTTGTAAACTGCTCAAGTCATTTCATAAACATTGTCACACGAGCATTACTTAAGATGAAATACAAGAGGACCTGTCACGCTCAATTTTGTATCCATTATGAATGCCACCAGCTCTGAAAACACAAGTAGAAAAAACTTGTTTTTCATGTGTATCAGAACTTTCCTGTGTTTCAATCGATGACAAAGAAGCCAATTCCTTATTGTACAGTGTTGTGATAATTCAGCTCTTGTGTCACAGCATCACCATCACTAAGTATAGACAGGAGCTTACCATTAGTTAGGTTACAGGCACACTCGTTCAGTCATTGGTCTATTCCCATTTGTCATTGCCTGTCGAGGCTTACCCTGGGTCAATTCGCTATATGAAATGGGAGTTGGTTGATCAATGATCTTGAATTGCACACTGTTTGTAGCAATCATTTCATAGCTATCGTTTTCCTGACTTCCAGGCTTTGTTTTTTAGAGATTCCTTCTTTTTGTTGTTTGACAGAGACAACACTTGTCCACGACGGTTTCAGCTTTTGAGAAAACATAGGTGTAGACACCTTTTGTAGGAGGTTACCGTTTATAATAAATGTGTTACAGCCAATAAACGGAATTTAAGTAATGGCGGACTTAATTAGCATATATTGAGAAATGCTCAAGGGATATCACCGAGCACCCTCTTGAATCTTGATAAGGACCCCCTAGACTATTGAAAACTGCAGAGAAAAAAAGTTCATCCGGCATTTCCACGTTTAACCCCTTGACTCCCGGACTATAGTGGATCCTGATCATTAAAAATTTCTAAAATTGAAAATTACGAATCGGACTACGAAATCAAATCAGACTCAGAAACTCATCCTATTTCAGTTTCGGTTAATTCACCTCAGTGCCAGCGTTTTTGCATTCTGTCAGCGATTTTGTTACTAGTTTAAGCCTTCACTATTGCTGGCTTCAATCATTCCGTATAGTCACTGTTAGTCCGCTCCGTTTTTCTCTAAATCGTATTCCTTTTAAACTTTTTTAAAATTGAGCACTAAAATGCATACAATTTCGGCAAATTTAACATAGGGATTCTAATATATATATATGGCTTAATTAAAATTTTCGTTTAAAATTTAATTTTAATTTAAAAAGTAAATAAATTTTACTATATATAGATTACCTTATAACTTGATATTTCATAGGAAACTGCATTTGCACAAAACATAATTTAAATCACGCTGTTTATAATTCCATATTTGAATCATGATTTGTACTTTAAAAAAAATAAAAAAATAATTAAACAGCAAAACCAGTACTTTATTGACTACATTCTGCATATATACTATGGAATACGGAATGAAAATTGTTTGCTAACAAAACAGCTCAACCCATACTTATCTCCTTATCCAGGTAAGTCACGGCCCGTTGACCACTATATAATCTAACCGGCGTCAGCGTTTCTCGCACCCGTCAGCGTTTCTGTTCATAGTTTAACTAGTGTAAGCGAGGCGCCAGCGTTTTACCTAGACCCGAAATCTTACATAAGTTGCAAAAGTGTGATTTTATCGAAAATTAGAATTAATTTTTTCTCTGAGTAGGACCTGACGTCATCTGAATGAAGGACCATGAGTATGTGTATGACATTAAATACCTGGATGACTGGAAAAGTGAATATTTCTGGGCATTTCCAAGATTCTCTTTTCCAGTGTGACGTCATACCCCCTTTATTTACACTTAGCGAGCACGCGCACTCGGGGACAACAAACCCGATATCTACATAGTTTGAGCAGCAGGGAGTTTAATCTCATTCTTTTTTTACTCATTATCATCTGAATAGGTCCTATGAATACTACGAAGGTCTTACATAAGTTGCAAAAGCGTGATTTTACCGAAAATTAGAATTAATTTTTTCTCCGAATAAGACCGTCGCCATCCGAATGAAGGACCGAGAGTATGCGTATGACATTAAATACCCGGATGACTGGAAAAGAGAATACCCGAAAGGGGCGTGTAGCAGTATATAGAGAAAGAGAAAGAAAAGAGAATGGATGATGAAATGCCCAGAAATATCAGTGTCATGATCCGAATATTTTAACCCTTAGACCAACGTTTAGTCGTTTACACGACCAAAATGCTAAGAATCTAAATACCATAAACAAAAGCAAGCAATTACAAAAACTGCATGAAGTTCTGAGCATCTACGATTTCATTGTAACGGTGGAGGGGCGAAGAGGTCAGAGTCCGAAACTCTATAGTAGCAGCCGATCAGTGTTTGTGACAATAATTACCAACGTCATCTTATAAAACACTTCATTTTATTTTCTTGTGTCTAATGAAGTCTAAATTATTGAGATGATGAGCTGATTTACAGTTGTGATTTACAGTTGTCAAGTTGTCAAGTCGCGGAACGAAGACTCTTCGGTTTTGTGCAAAGGGAAGTAACTCTTCAATACCATTTCATGGGTTGGAATAAAAAGCTGACAGGAATGAGTTACCAAAACCGCCCGTTTATGTGATTCATATGGTTTCGAAAATAAGTAGTGTTAGGAGTAGTAGGGTAGTGTAAGATGTACTTCTACTTTGTACTGTCGACAATCGATCACCGATTATTATTGACAGGCGCTGTCAGGAAACAGTGTGCAAGGTTAAAAGAAATGGTTAAGATGTGCAAGTTAAAAGATAAAAGGCCCCAAAGCCAGTTAAATAGATGTCATTTACTAATGACATTGTGCAGTCAGACCAAGAATAAATGACTCTAAGTCTGGACTAGACTGCACATGTTCCGATAGACCGTTCCAATGCCTGATTGTTCTTGGGAAGAAAGATGTAAGGTGGCTTTGAGTTTTGGAAAAAGGGATCAGGTAGTTAATTGAGGTTTCTTGTCTGAGTGAGATGATTATGGTCAACAGCTACTAAGTTGTATCTGATTTTGAAGAATATGACCAAAGAAGAGTGCTTTCTTCTTTGCTCAAGTGTTCTCCAATTCAGTGCATTTAACATTTCTGTGACGCTACTTGTATATTGGTAATTATTAAAGACATAACGAGCTGCCGATCTTTGAACCATTTCTATCCTATGTGTTAGATACTGCTGCCAAGGATGCCATATTATAGAGCAATATTCAACCTGGGGACGGACATATGTTTTGTAGGCTGCTTCTTTTATTTGTTTATTTTCAGTTTTTACATTTCTTTTTATGAATCGAAGAGTGTTATTAAACGTAGATGTTACATTGTTAATGTGATTTGCCCATGTCAAATATTTGTTGAAGTTAATTCCTAAATACTTAGCATTTTCTGTAGATTTTAGTTCTGTTCCATGCAGTTTATAGGGGTATATGAGTGGGATTCTTTTGCGGTGAATCCTAAGAACCTCGCATTTGTCGGGATTAAACTCCATTGCCCAATCTTTTTTCCAGGCCTCTAGACAGTGTAGATCTTGCTGTAGTGTTTCTGCTTGTGAATGCGAGTTGATGGTTAAGTAGACTATGGTGTCATCAGCGAACAGATGTGCTCTACTTTTAATTGAACTTGGCAGATCATTGATATAGGCTAGAAATAAAGATGGACCTAGCACCGAACCTTGGGGAACTCCGGACATGACAGGGAGCGACTCAGAGATTTCACCCTCTACAAGGACTTGCTGAGATCTTTTTTCTTTTCTTTTTTTTTAATACTTTATTCAAGAATATTACAATCACATATTTATATACACTCATCTTCAGATCAATTTCATATACACAATATCTATATATATATTGTTATTTAAGAAAGTCACAACCTCATGTGTACATTATGTATGTACATTCATATCAATATACACGTTATATAAATATATTCGTTGACACTTTGAATGCTGATCAATGTTTGTGTTTGATATATTCAAGAAAGTGGTATTTTCCAAATTTTAAGCGCTGGTGGATATGCATAGAATTTTCATCTACACTGTCTTCAGCATTCAGAGAATCAACGACAATATATTCCATTTAACAAAAGAGTGAACATTTTTTAATATTGCAATATTCAAGAGTTGTTATGAATTTTGAAGAAAAAAGAGAACTAAGAAAAAAAATGGAAGAGAAAAAGTATATAGATTTTTTTATTCTTGTAGAAATATGCTATATGACTATATGTAGTTTGATAGAAAAAGCTTTACAATTGTCCATGACTTATCTGTTTTAGCTGTGTTATGACTTATATCTAATGCCAATTTTAATGAGTTTTTATTCCGGTTATTGACGGTATAATTTCTTTGCATTTACACAGAAAAATATATCTTTTTATTTCTAAGAAAAAAATATTAAGTTTGTAGTCTTTTCTGTTGGAGCCTAGGATTACACTGAAACTATCTATCTTGAGTGAAGGTTCAAATTTCAAAAGTGTTTCTGTTATATGGTTTATCAGTGGTTTAATTTTACAGCAGTCCCACAAATATGGTTTATATTGTCTTCATGACTATGACAAAAGCTACATAAATTAGAGTATTTTATATTCATTTTATACAGTAATGAGTTTGTTGGTAAAATTCTGTGAATAATTCTTGTTTGTAACCATTGAATATATGTATCTTTGGTACATTTAAAAACATAGCTATATATATTTTTCCAGTTAATGTTATCATTTTCATAAAATGTTATCCATTTTGATCTACTTGTAGGCACATCATCGTTTTACTTAGAATATTATAAATAAATTTGTTGACATCAATTTTTGTTACAATGGGGTACATATAACAATTCATCGTTGGTAAGGGATAGTCAGTTGTAGAATCATTTATCAATGTAATCTATTTCTTAGGAAAAATTGAATCCAGTGAGTGACATTTTTGTTTATACCTAGACCTTTGAGTTTGTGAGTAAGTTTGTGGTGGTCACCCTTATCGAAAGCTTTACTAAAATCCATTATGATTATATCTGTTTGTTTGCCTTGATCTAAATTGTCAGCAAGTTCTTGAGTGAAACCAATGAGTTGAGTCTCACAGCTATGTCCGGATCTGAAACCATGCTGTTGTGGACTGAGTATGTTGTGAGCGTCAAAACATTCCATGATGTAAGAGACAATACTGTGTTCCATTAATTTGGAGGCGATACAGGATAGTGAGATCGGCCGGTAATTACTTGGTTTTGACTTTTGGCCTTCCTTGACAATTGGAGCTATAATAGCGTGTTTCCAGTAGTCGGGGACTTTTCCAGTTTCTAGTGACCTTTGGAATATAAAACAGAGGACAGGGGCGACTTCTGTGTGCAGCTCTTTCAGTATCCTAGGGGATATTTCATCCGACCCTGAAGCCTTATTAGGGTTGAGGCCAAGAAGTAACTTATCTACTCCCTTCAAGTTAATATTTATAGGGGCATGGGTCTATGGGGGGTGTTAGAGGCTGCACTTGTAGCTAGTTGTTCAAGACTAAGGGGTTGTGGGCGTGAAAAACATGATTCAAATTGACTGTTAAGGATATTTGCTTTGGTTGTCGGATCTGAGTGGATTTGGCCATTGTGATACTGTATAGTGGAGCTATACCAGAGTTTTCAGTTTTGTTGTGTTTGATAAAGGAATACAATTTCTTTTTCTGGCCTACTCTGTTGAATATTACTGATTCTAGGTAGGACCAGTAGGCTCGTCTAATTTCCCACTGGATGCTTTACCTGAGGCTTTTGAATTTAGACCAAGCCCTGTGATCCTTTGGTGATGACTTTTTTAACTTTTAGTACATTCTGTCCCTTTTTCTGATCAGTAGGGTAGTATTTGATAGTGTGAGTAGGTAGGGTTAAGAGTAGTAGGTAAGATGTAGGGTAGTGTTCGCATATGAGGAGTAATAGGGTAGCATTAGTAGTAGAAGAATCACGGAGTAAATACACATGTGTATTTACTAGGTGGTAGGATGTAGCAGGATGTTAGTATGGTAGTATTAGGTAGGTAGTGCTAGGGTAGTGTTAGAGGTAGGGCAGTATTAGGTGCTAGAAGTAGGTAACATTTGGGATAGAGTAGCGTTAGGAGTAGATAGTGTAAGGATTGTGGTAGTATCGTAGTGTTAGGTAGAGAAGAGTAGGGGTTGGGAGTAGGTAGGGAAGGGTAGCGTTAGGAGTAATAGTAATATATGTGATGTTGAGGTGAGTCTGAAACCAGTACTGCCTAGGGTAAAACCAAAGAAAAATTTTATATACAAGAAAGCTGATTGGGATCTACTCAAGAAAGAAATGGATACATTTAAAAAGTCGTTTCTGTCTAACTTTAGGAATAAAAATGTCAATGTGTTATGGAATGAATTCAAAACCGCCCTGGACCTGCACATGAATCAATGTATCCCTTCAAAGGCCATCAAAGGTAAACCCTCTCTTCCTTGGATTACACAAGACATTAGACGTACTGCTAGACGAAGGAACAAAATGTATTGCCGAGCAATGCCGACATAAAATGACCAAACAAAACACGTTCTGACGAGAAAAATACATCGAACTGAGACATACCACAAGAAAAAAGGTCAAACAGTAATATGAGAAATATATAGAAGAAATAATTGGAGTAGATCAGGAAAATGGAATTTCATCAATATTGTCAAACCCAAAAAAACTTTTCTCATATCTGAAACATGCAAGACAAGACAATCAAGGTATAGCGACATTGCAAAATAACGGACGATTAGTACCCGACAATAAAAAAAACCAACATACTGAACAGGCAATTTCAGCCAGTTTTCAAACCAAAGTCACCACTAAGCCTGTCTCAGCTCTGCCAAATAAGGGACAATGCAGACAGTGACTGTCTAGACTCATCCCCGGAAAAGGAAAGTGTCATGTCTGATCTGGAGATCTCTTCTAGTAGTATTTTAAAATTGCTGAAGGATCTCAAGATCGACAAGGCTGCTGGACCCGATAAAATAAAACCACTGGTCCTCAAAGAGCTGCGTCAGCAGATTGCGCCATTCCTTCAGGTAATATTAACAGTTTCCCTGCAAACAGACCAGGTACCGAATGATTGGACATCTGCTAACGTAACTCCACTGTACAAGAAGGGTGAAAAATCTGTAGCGGCAAACTACCGTCCAATTTCCCTAACTTGTATAGTGTGCAAGCTCATGGAACATACTGTGGCTTCCAACCTTGTTAAGTTTTTGCATTAAAATGGACTCTTGTATGATCTCCAACATGGTTTCAGGGAGAAGATATCCGCGGAAACACAACTGGTGATGCTTCTAGAGGACCTAGTGAGAAATGCAAGTTTGGGTAAACAGACTGACATGGTTCTTTTAGATTTTAGTAAGGCGTTCGACATGGCATCCCACGAGAAGCTGCTATACAAGTTACACAAATATGGCATACAAGGGTCGACCCTATCCTGGATACGAGCATTTCTCGGCGGTCGGACTCAGACAGTGGTACTGGAGGGAGAGAGCTCTGACACCATACCATTGACATCAGGAGTTCCTCCAGGGTCTGTCCTGGGACCTATATTGTTCCTGGTGTATATTAACGACCTGCCTAACAACATCACCTCGCAAGTCAGGCTGTTTGCAGACGACACTGTCGTCTATCTTACAATTGACGACAAAGAGACTGACGGTTCTACACTTCAAACAGACCTGAACCAATTAAAGGAGTGGTCTCTCAGGTGGGATATGAGCTTCAATCCTTCCAAATGCCAGGTAGTCCAAGCCACAAAGGCTATAGTCCATATACCCACCAAGTACAAACTGCATGGACAGACTCTAGGGTCTTAGACCGTCAGTAGTGCTCGTTATCTGGGTGTCGACATTTCTGGCAGCTTGTCGTGAAATGCACATGTTGATCGTATTACTACATCAGCAAACCGTACATTAGGTTTTCTCAGGAGAAACATCAAGTCAAAGTCGTCTAAGCTTAGGGAGCGTCACAACTAGAGTATGCTTGTAGTGTGTGGGATCCTCACACAAAGTCCAACATAGATAAAGTTGAAATGGTTAAAAAACGTTGGACTTTGGGAGAGTATTCCAGGCACGCAAGTGTCTCTGACATGATGTCAAAACTAGGATGGAGATCCCTGGAACAACGTCATTCGGATGCGAGACTATGTCCCTTTTATAAAGATTGTTAATGGGTTAGTGGCGGTCCCAGTTCCGTCTTATATACAAGGAACCACTCGTCTATCAAGACACTGTCATTCTGTGAGTTTTAGACAGGTTCACACTGGAGCAGACTATTATAAATACTCTTTTTATCCTCTAACAGTAGTACAGTGGAATGCTCTACCTGCAGATGTCGTGTTGAATGAGAACCTGAAAACATTCAGGTCCTCAATCAGCACCATGAATCATTTTAAGCATTAAGTCCAGCAATGGTGTTTTTATTTTAACATTCTTATAACTTTATTTTATCCACTAACCCTTATCTTTTATCCTGTTCTTAACTCTACTAGCAGGCACAGACGCGCACTGTCCGAAATTACCCGTGAGGGTGTGAGGCAGAATGAAAATATAGTTAGTGGGGAAGTAAGTTTTGATTGGCCGTGGTTCCCCCTTTGGAATCGCCCCAGTCGATGTACTCTGGGGTATAGAGGGCAAGGGTCAATGTCGAGACGTGTTTTCCAAAAAAGTCAGCAATTGACATGATGCAATTGTCGTCGACAACTTCGGATATTCCTGAAAATATAAAATTGTTTCTCATGCTGCGAGCTTCAAGGTCCAAAGATTATGAAGTTTTGACAGTTACACAAAATAATAACTAGAATAAAGTCCGAGCATCAATTAACCCCCCGCGCGCATCAAACACACGTTAATTATTGTTTGGAAAATGCCGATTGAATAAAAGAAAAATGAAAGTAGTTTGCACACAGGTGTGAATGGACCCATTTAGATTTAACTTTAAGCAAAATGTGTGGTCACATTTACATGAAAATTATACCAAGAGCTACTTAATCTCAGTATGAGCTACATGAATAATCCATCAGGAATACACGTTCCTGATTTTAGTCCACAACTCATATATTTTGAATTTAATTCGATTAGAATAACAAAATATCGAATAAAAACGCAATAAAGTCAATACATGTATTTAAAAGTCAACTGGTCGATATGCGTATTTTTCCAATATGGCGACGCTGCCAATAATTGCGCTGGTGACAGCGAGGTCACGTGACCGCATCGACATACGTCACTGCTCTCAACGGACACCTGCTGTTATATGGGGATAAAAGGAAAATATCGGAGCCATGTATCTCTGGTATACGTGGTCTCTACCTTTCTCAAACATGTATTGACATATGAAGATGAAATTTGGTATATGACATTGCTTTGATGAACATCACATTGAGTTTACGTGTTGTCACAGAATACCATCAGAATGTACCCTGTTGGTGTTAATTTCAAAACATTTCCGATCGTAACTTATAGGTTTTTATGTCTTCTCCAGATTACGTTTGTATCTTCTTTCTGTCTTATGAAACCACTATTTGGGGTGTTTCATAGGGATGTTTACATAATTCTATTGATGTAAATTTTTTCCTTAGAATGCCCTCGAAGTTAATATTCAAATTCCCCCCAAATTTCCCCCGTACCCCCTAAAGGAGGGGTTCCATACCCTCCCAAACAGGCCCCCAGTAATACAAATCTGGATCCGGCCCTGAACCATGCAGATTTTTTTTAAATAGCACAATACTTGAAAGTCCCATAGTACAATACATAGAGAAAGAAATGTGCAAAGTAATTATAGTAATACATGTACATGTATGATAAACAAGCTTAAAGTGCCATATAGCACCATCAATCCTCTCAGGGCTTTCATTATTCTAACTAGAAGCCGTATATATGTTACAGTCAATCTGTGTAATAAGTCATTACGCGTAATGACTAGTCAATCTGTGAAATGACTTTTCACATAGTCCTTTAATGGTACAATTTATGATAATTATACAATGATATTTTTCAAAGGTAAAAAGGCTATTGTGCACAAAACACCACAATCTCACTACAGAACCACTCAATTTGTCAAAATTATTTTTAAAAATAAAAATAAAACAAAATATAGCCTGTAGCTTTACATGAACACTATTCAATTATTTCCTATTTACAGCGTTCAAGGTCTTAAACATCATTTCACAAATGAACTGAAATAAGGTGTCAAATAAATGTGATGTTTTGTGCAGGAAATCTTTGAATTTTTAAAAAAATATCCTTGTCTATCATCATAAATAGTATCATTAAAGACTACTTTAAAAGTCATTTCACATATTGACTAGTCATTACGCGTAATGACTGATTACACAGATTGACTGTAACATATAAAGTAGGCCATTGGTTGTTGCAGGGCTGCCATAGAGTGACATAAAAATCCTAAATTTCATAATTTTACTAATCGTACCTTTACCCCATCGCCTGTGTCTAGTTTTGTTGACACGTTGCTGTTTGAAGCAGGCTGGAAGTAAAGCAGAATGCGTCTCAAGGCGCTTTCTGCTTTACTTTCAGCCTACTTTCAAGCTACCATGTTCTAGAAGAAAACAAAATCCGAAAATTTAGTAAAAATCCGGAGAAATGGCAGCCCTGTTGTTGATCAAATAAAACACTACGGTCGACAATTCTCTATAATAACTCTCGACGGGTAACACGCAGTTGCCTCGCTTATTATGTTCGATTATTTTAAAAGTACACCGCAGTGAGGCGTTTATACGAGGGTTGTTAAAAAAGTAATGATATCAATAACTTCAATATAATAAGTGCAAAATGCGTGTGTGATATATCATTTTGAACAGCTATTCTTCGTCTACACAATGGTATAACCCACGATAAGATCACATAACCTGATAGGTCACAACATTAACCTAAACGACCCCTACTTGAAGACACTGAAACATGGCACTTTTCAGATATTATTTCTTGACGTAATAAGCTCTTAAGAGTTCAATGTCAAAGATTATTTTTTAAATACATGTACACTCAGAGGATCTTCTAACCGATCACTTTTTAAACTCATATTTTTCGCAACAGGAACTAGCACACTGACGTAATCAGTTTTATTTCAAATACTAGGTTGAATGTGCATTGAATCGAATTATTGAATTTTGAGTCTCTCTCTACGTTACGTCACACGTCCAAGTTCGACGATTTAGGTATTTTGCACGTGAGAAGCGTGTATGGGAACATTGGTAAACGCTGCTTTTGTTTATTTATTGGTCATCAATCGTCCTAACAGAAAAACATCTAACATGTCGAGAATGCGGATTGTATTCATCACAAGAACACTCGAAATGTTGTATTCAGATACAACGTGAAAAAACGTCATTACGTTTTTACGTCCTGTGTGCCCTAAAATTGTTTACATAAGCTAAATATTAAACATCAATATCTTATTTCACTAATTGCAACGCATTCCAACCTCTTGTTTGCCAATATCTGCTTGTTTTGAGGAAATGTTGTCTAACCGGAAGTGTAGAGACTAACGTCATTAGCGCCTACAGATAAACAAACTGACGTATCCAGAATCTTTCATTTTGGTCACCACACACTCGCTCGTATGTTTCCACGCGTCTACGTTGACTTCTCGCGCATGTCTGGACCGTCGAATATGTCAAAATAACGTAACGTAACTGTATTAACGGCATCAACGTCAATCGTTAAAATGCAAAATTTTCAACTCGGCGGCTCAAAATTCACCTTTTTTATTAATACATTAACATTGTACGTCGCTGAAGCCGTTAAGGCTGGCGTTCTTTAAGTATTCTGTAAATGTTACTTAGCCACTGCTGACAGCTAGTGGTATTTTTGGTATTTTACATATTGAAATAATACAGACCAGGAGTTGCGTAAGTATTTTTATTTCAGTGCCAGTTGAACAATATTCCATTATATTTTCAATGTAATAATTTAATTGCTACATATGGCGCCAATGTCGCGTTGACAGCTGGTAACCCAACAGACAAATGTCATTCATGACATTGTGACTTGTCATTTTAGGGTTAGGTTACAATTTCATTAATATTTTCCAAAATTCGTGATCACTTGTGTTCAATCTTTTCTTCCTATTGTAAAACATCTTCATCTCATGGAAAATGTAATTTTTGACATCCAGGTTAACAAGTTTTTAGAGTAGCACCTTTAAATCTGACTGATCGGTTAGAAGATCCTCTGAGTGTATATCTAAATTTTAATATAAATAAAGTTTTTTTTTAATTGAAAGGGAAAACTGTCTAAAATCTAACTTTTTCAAAAATAACATTTCTTATTTTGCTAAAGACGAAAGTGGACATTTTTTTCGAACGCTATGAAAATGTTCTAGATCAGTATATCCTCATTTTGAATTTAAAACATGAAACCCTACTTCAATGGCTTGGTTTAATATAAAAGATCAGTTTGTGATTTCACTAAATACTTTTATACATAGCAGTAGATTAATGTTTTTATTATATTTTCAGTGCGTGTTTTGTATTAGATCTAGCTCTAATTTTGATATTTTATATAATAATAGCGTTTAAAACTGTGTAGTATTTGCATCATTGTCTAATTTTATTTGACAGACATTTCATAAACTTATTCAAAATAATAAAGCCGTTATCATAATTATAGTACCAAAGTATGTTCAAAAAGTTAACTCAACAATACACAAACAAGGTCCAGTGTTCTCGAGGAGGGGTCATATACACTCAGTACAAAAAGAAACGCACATTGTGCTCAGGCGCAGGTTAAGAGGCTTTTTTAAGATACTAAGACCATATCTCAAGATCAATTTAATTCTGCCACAAGTTTAGAAAAACATATACTTAAAATTACTGTGCTGTATTTTAACCCTTTCACTCTTAATGACGTCAAAATGCGCGTTTTCAAACAGTTTGGATCCTGATCAGACGCCGCGTAACGCGGCGTCTGATCAGGATATAAACTGTTTGACACGCGTATAGATATACTTTAAGTCATACTACTTTGAATCTTACTTTGAAACGATCTTGCAAACAACAAAATTGAAGCAGACGACAATGAACCGGTGGTGGGATAAAAATCTCACGATTAATTTGGAAGCGAAAGAGTTAACTAGTGCCTGTTGAAAACACCGCACCGATTTGTACAGGTTGTGATGATACCAATTCAATGATAAACCTCCCATTTTCAACATTGATAGCCCAAGACGGAACTACTGACTGTAATGAAAAGATTATTTCACAAATACGTTCCTTCTACATACAGATACTATTGTAATAAAAGTGTGCGTTTCTTTTTGCACTGAGTGTAGGTTCAAGTTTGGGATGATAAAGTAATGCGATCTTATCGTGCATTATACCACCATTGTTACATAATCACATAATCTGCGGTTTGGGAGTTGAATAAAGCTATTGTATAAATATCGTAATCCACTAGTGGACTATCGGTTCTTGGGCTCCGTCCCAACCTGTTCGTCCACAAGCGCTGCATGTAGCGGGTCAACAAATGACACCATTTGCTATGACGTTAACATAAACAACGTAACGTTTTGCGGAAATCTATATAGCTAAGGGTCTACAAACTACGGCTTCAATCAATACAATAGGTACTTAAACTTGTTATCTGATAAATAGAATTTCACATTCGTGCTCATTAGGCTCGCGTCATATTTTTTTAGTCAACTCGTTATTAAAACGGATAAATAATGAGCACTCATACAAGATCCTCTATATATCATACATGCATTTTGCACTTATAATAATGAAGCTATTGATCCAGTATCAAAACTTTTTGAACTACCCTCGTATTGAAAGTAATTAAAAATCATCCTTATGGATCAAAGGACTTTATCCCTTTCAGCGCCAAATGCAAAAAAGCGACTTTGCAAACTCGGATTCCATTAATGTTCTCTGTTTATGATTTCACATGAAAACACGAAAAACAAATAGTTTACATAGGTAAAACATATTAGCCATTTGCTCCATAGCTCGTTTTAGAAAGTTGAATACTTGAAGCGGGTTTAAAGTAGAGTCGGAATGCGTCATAATGCGTATTCTGCCTTACTTTAAGCCAGTTTTAAGCTTAAATCTGCAAACTTCTCGAGTTTTGAAATATTTTGTATGCTGGAATTATTTTCCTGAAAAAAACATGTATTAAATAATCAATAGTTCATATACAAAAAATTTAAAATGTGCAGATTCTAATATACTTGGCAGATTATTTTTATAAAAATGACTGCCCGTCATTACTAGTCTTTATATGTATAATATTATATAATGCTGATAGACATGTATGTCTTTGCTGAATAAAACATATCATATCATATCATATTCACAACACATATTTCAGTATATTATCAGTTTCAGAAGAGATAATAGTATTTTGTTTCGGATTTGTTATGTATTTGAGTCCAGGGGTAAACAAATCAGTAAACAAGACATGTACTGAGACAGTCAGACATTTTCAGTTACTCATCCCCTGGAAACTTTTAATGGAAAAGTCCAGTTTCCAATTAAGTCCAGTCCATGTATTACTTTTTTATGACCCCGATAGGGAACTATCTATCTGTCTGTCAGTCATTCCGTTCGAAAACACCAACACTGCTCATAAATATTTTATTACTGAATGGCATATCCCTGATAAGTGGAGTGAAGGTATTATTGTCCCGTTGTACAAAAATGTGATAGAATCATTAGAATCAGTTGTTTTTTTTCACATGGTTTCTGAACAATCGAATTTCTCAATGGGCAGAACAAAATGATATTTTAAGTGATGCACAGTTAGGTTTTAGAAGAAATCGTTCTACTACCTATGCTGTTTTACATGCAACAGTTGAACAAATCTTATATAATAATAGAAAATTACGTTGTGCTTTTGTGTATCTAAAAAATATAGTTGATAGTGTATATCACAAAGGTAAATGTGTGAGTTTATAAAATCCTCATTTACGTATATCGTATTCTGCCGACTTTTACATTTACCTCCCTGATCATCGAGTCACAAGTCGGCCATTTACATACTGCGCAAGTTGCAGCCATGGCACACTGGCTTCTTTCCCTCACACGTACCTATTTCGTTCACCTGGGTGAAGTGGAGCAATGTAGGGTGGTTGTTTTTGCTCAGAAAAAATTCAGTGATCCTGACAGGGCTCGAACCAGGAACCTCTTGCTTCCTAGGCGAGCGTCCTACCATTGGACCACCGACCCTATATATCATAATGGATTGTGGTTAAAACTTTATAAAGCAGGAATAAAAGGTAACATTTTTCGTATTATTAAGCAAATGTATTTAAAAGTGAAAATGTGTGTAAGACACTGCAACAACTATTCGGATTATTACGAAGTTGCACTTGGACTGAAGCAAAGGGATGTTATATCTCTTATTATGTTTGCAAATATTTGTGAATGACCGTAAGGTATTTCACATCCGGAGTTTTATGGTGATGTGATTTACAGACTTCGTAAGATTCTTGGACATATGCATTTTCAAAACCTATTTGTGAAACGTATTAGATTTTTCCTAAAAAAGATTATAATCCAACTATATTGCTGCGCACTTCACGTTTGGTTATCGATCAATCTACAATTGATAACTATGCTTTCCTCTTTGGTTTTGCGACGACAGACAGGGCTTAGCACTACATGATGGTGTATCTCTAAAGCCCCTCCTTAACCGGGAGAGTTATGTCGGATTTTCGTGCTTTGTTTTTTCACTCCCTCTCTGTCGTACCCTGACCCCTTCCATGCCTTACAGTTACTCGTGACTACAGACTAGTCGCTTGAGTACAATTTGACCGTTGCCATAGTGGGTTATTTTTAACACGGGCTTGAATGTTTAATTCTTTCCCGTGTTACTAATGATCTTGTCATAGAATTTATGTTAGATGTTTTACATGTATTTACTTACTGTGCTGGCGGTCTTTTTGATTTTGAGGTTGTGGAACAGGGTTTATATTTTATGTACACTGTTCGTCTTTATAGGTGAATATAGGAGATAAGAGTGAGGTTGGGCGACCCTAAACCCTAGGTTTAACCTCCCAGTGGTGGTTAATGGTTAATTTATAATTAATTATTGATTGCTGCTGACCGTACCAAGGCGGGCTCCTATATTCACTTTGCTTTATGTTTGTCTTGCGTGTTGTTTTCTATTTAGTGTGTAGATGAAGGAATGGAATTGTGCGTGTGCGTGTGTGTGTGTGTGTGTGTTTGTTATGGTATGACTGTGTGTGTGTTCTGCTTGAGAGGTATGTGTATTGTTTGTGTTGCGTTTCCTGCTTGAGTCTTTCGTATTTATTTTTTCCTAGCTGATAACATTAGCAGTGGTTTGACGATAGAACATATCAATCTGACTTTATTGTTGGTTGCGGATGACATGGTGATTTTGGGATCAAGTATAAGTGATTTACAGAATCTTGGAAAAATTAGTTTATATTGTAATATATTGGGATTGGAAGTTAATGCAGATAAAACAAAGAAAACGGTGTTTAGAAATATGGGAACATTATCTGATGACTATTCCTGGAGATTCAAAGGCAATGTACTTAGAATCGTATATAGAATTTACTTATTTAAGTAATGTTTTTAGTTCCAATGGTAGGTTTGCTAAAATGATTGGTTTTGTATTAGGTAAAGGGTTAAACGTTTTAAATGTATTAATTGCCAATTTTAACAGGTTTTCTTTTAAACCGAAAACAATTTGCCAGCTTTTCGATGTATTTGTTGGTACTATCTTGTCATACTCTCGTGAGGTTTGGGACATTTAAAAAAGCAAGAAGTTGGAACGATTACATATAAAAAAATTAAAATATTGGAGTTAAGATTTCAATAAGCAATTTTGGTATTTACGGCGAGGTGGGAAGATTCTCCTTATATATTAATCGATATTGAAGAGTGATAAAGTATTGGTGTAATCTTGTTAGAGTTGATTTTATCATAACTCAAACTGCAATGCATATGATGCTTGAATATCTTAACAAAGGTAAACATAAATGGTTAGCTGATGTTAGGAATATATTAGATAACCAAGGATTTTCTTATGTATGGAATATTCCTACCAATGTTAATCTTGAAAAGTTTCATTTTGTTTTCAAAGCAAAAGTAATTGATATATTTAAGCAAACCTGGCATAATGCAATTCAAGAGTCTCAGGTATTGTGTACATATAGATTTTATAAAGATTGTTTTGAACATGAAAACTATCTTACGTATCTGCCAAGAAAATATATGTTTAGTTTAGCCAAACTCAGATTATCATCTCACAACATAAAAATTGAATCTGGCCGCTATGGCGTAGGTAGAATTGAAAGAGAGGAACGATAATGTTTTGTTACTATACAATCTAGGTAAAGAAGATGAATACCACTTTGTAATAGTTTGCACTTTATATGAGGACATTCGATAAAAATACATAAAAATATATTATTATTCAAATCCAAGTGTTTATAAGTATGTTGAGTTAATAAAATCTACTGATCAAAAAGAGATTTTGAAATTATCTAAGTTTGTTTATGAAGCTTTCAATTCACGAATTGCTGCTCAAAACTACATTGACTGAGAAAAGCTTAAGTAAGATTTACGGCGTTTGAAGCCGTTCATTAGTATTTGGATTCTTGATTGTTTTTGTTTTCAAAAATGTAATTGAGTGTGATTTTATATATTTACCTCTGGAAAGAAGATGCTTACTTGCTATTTAAAATCACGAACATTTGTGGAACCTTTATTTGGCGAGCATCTTATATTTATTTCAATATGGAATCTGTACTTTTGAAATAGCTAACGACATCAGTAATCAATACATGTACGACTATTCTCTGGTTAGTTCTACTGATTACCTTATGCAGTCGGTATATGGTGATTGTTTGTTTGTTTGTTGTATACACACATTGTACATGTGTTTGATTTGTTGAATGAGCGTGCAATGTATGCTAATGGACGGGTTTTTTCTCAAAGTTCCATCGTGGATCTTCCGTTTGCATCAGTAAATATAGATAACTTTGATCTGAATATTCAAAACGAATGACCTGACCAGGATCTTAAGTAGTTGCTATAACAGTTTTTCAAAGAAGGGATAACTGTTCGCATAAAATGCTTTTTGTACATGTGTTTGTAGCACTTCATCGTCGTCTTACATTTTAGATTGGTCCAACTAACACTTACTATATATCATTTATAACGGCATTACGACTTAGCTGATTTGGCACTTGATAATTGTTCCGAGTTTAATTTGTTTGTTTTGTATACTTTGTGAAAATGTCATCCCTTCGTCATATGTTTAGGCGATTGGAACGGTTTCATGCCGTTTCTGCACTTTGAGGATTCGGCCTCTAATTATTTTGTTATCATCTAATGAAAGTAGTATATTTTTCATGCTATTGAGTATTAATTAGGGATGTTAACGGTTAATCGGTTATTAATACAATAGCTTGTTTATGTTTAATGTTTGTATGTTGATGTTACCTTTGAAGGTTCCGAGGAACAAGATATTGTTCAAGTTACACAATAAAGACTTATCTATGTATCTATCTATCATACAAATAATGTTCTTTCATAAGAAAAGATCCTTTTGAAATAGTTTGTTAAAAGGGTTTAATAAACGTAAGAAAAGTGAGAGTGACTATTGTTGTGTGTTTTATCTCCATTTTATAGCTTGAGCACATGTTCACTGAATCTCTATTGTAGTTCACGAGCTGAAATTTGGTGACGTTTTCTAATATGACTTAACATATTTTTCAAATTTTGTTATTTTTTTAAGTAATGAAACTTGTTGGTTCAACAGTCAATCTTTCTGAAACTAGAAGAAAATAACAACTCATTTTCAATACAAAATGTATATCACACATTCTAGAAAGAATTGTGTTTTTCTGGATTTCTAATGATAAAGCGTTTGAGTTCAGTATGAAAAAAGTTGTGAAGCAATTGATACTCAAATGCTTGAGAACGATCCCAGACTCCATTCAATTCGAAGGCTTTTTAACATCGATTCCAGGCTTTTCACTCGAATGGAATAGAGGGATGGGGTCTGAATATAGTTCAATAAACTGGTAAGATAAAGATAAAAAACAAGAAATAGTGTTGAATGGTTTATATATTTGTCAAATGCAAAATATAAATTAACAGATATATTACAATGAAATCATACGTGTAATACCAATTTACATTGCACACATATTTATGAAAATTACGTTAAATATACGTGACCAGCACGAACATTTACAGGTTACAAGGTTTTAAATACAGTGGAGAAAATGTTATTCTTTCCCGTTTAGTCGCAAAAGAAACGCAAACTAATTGTAATAAAATGAAGAAAATTACATTGTTTCGACAATTCTGACTTTTCGTGTCAATCTGAGTGGCAAACAGTTTGGAGCCTGATCAGACGCCGGGTAATCCGGCGTCTGATCAGGCTCCAAACTGTTTGCAACGGAATAATACATTTAGCGTAATCGCGTTTTTGGGAAAGAATAGCGACTGTCTGACTGTCTATTTCTCCTTCTCTTTCTTCCAACCCCCCTACCACTGTACATATATCTTCCCATCTATATAATAGATATACCAAGACCATTTCACCAAAACTTGATGATAGTTTAATATTACTAACAATACTTCTTTCTTTTTGTGTCCTTTACCAGACTAACAAATGAAGTACAATGAAAGGAATACATTTACATGTATAAAATGGTTCCAGGGCTTCCCTTAGTTGCTAATAAAAATCCTAAGATTTCCAAATTTTCAAGCGCGAATTTAGGAATCGTACCCGTTACCATTTTCTCTGAGAGACTATATAACAATAACACAATAATGATGTACACAGATTGGATCCAAATCCAAAGATTTTTGGAAACTGTGCATCCAGATCAGATGCAAATACGAAGTAACGAGCTTGCACTACAATGTTTGTATTCATTTGTATTCTGCATGGGTGCTGGGGTATACGGATTGTCAGTTACTGGGCACATAAATGAAATGTAATCTTTGGTACAACCATATTTACAAGAATGCTCAGTTGCCTGTAAAACCCATACAGCCCCGCGCCACATCCATCCTGGGCGAACACATACACACACCAGCATAATTATGTTTGTGAAACCAAATAGTACTACGTCTTGTCATTGTACAACCGAGAAGCCGTTATTAAACTTTAAACAAAACGAAATGACAAATGCAATGAAATTCAAGAAATGTGCACGTTTTTGAAACGTTTGCAATTTTGTTTAAATATGAGTTGAAAATAGTTTGGAGACTGATCAGACGCCGAGCTAATCGGCATCTGAGAGTGGTCCAAAATGATTTCAAATCCCAATGAAGACGCAATAGTTATTGGAACAGGACGACTTAGTGATTATCATAAAGCACAGCGATTGTCAAATCGATAACATGAAAATAAAACTAACTGATTCACTGAAACTTAATATACAGTACAACCTCTCTATTTCTACCACTAAACTTTGTTAATGATTAATTATTACGACAAGTAACTGCTTCAAGCAAGGTGACAGTAAAAATGAAAGCTCCGCTAGGAGCTTTCTGTTTTACTGCCACCTTACTTTAAGCTGTCACCTGTCTTTTATACAATCAATTTGCCGTCATTGTACTGGTTGAAATAGAGCGGTTTTACTGTACATGTATAAGTATTTGCATTTTATTAAATTACAATATATAAAATAACATACATGTAATTAGTATTAATACAACGCATCAACTAAATGTAGATTGAAATATAAATGTAGTTATATTACAATTACATAACGTATTACATGTAGCACAATTTAAATTCAAATATAATTTACAAACACACTAGTCGAATCGAGATTCAAATATAAATACAGTGTACAATACAACATGACATTTATCAATCTTGCCTATGTTATGTTTAGATCTTGAACATAAACTAATGCATTATTTATCAAACGGTGTTCTCCCTCGACCTCGTCCTACGTGCTACAGTGGAGAATCTGTTATTCTTTCCCGTTTAAACACAAACGTACGCAAACGCAAAGCACTAAAACGTAGAAAAGAACAACTTTGGACAATTCTGATAATTCTTGTTTATCTTGGTGGCAAACAGTTTGGAGCCTGATCAGACGCCGGGTTACCCGGCGTCTGATCTGGCTCCAAACTGTTTGCACTGCAAATAATAGTTTTAGCGTAAACGCGTTTATTGGGAAAGAATAACAGATTCTCCACTGTATTGTCAACTACCGTTGTAGACAGAAATCGTCATCAACTACCGTGTCGTATCAGCACGAGTCTGCTGTCCACATTGATGAACATCGTTTTGCTCCAATACATTCAAACCAACAACCTACGTAACTCAGCCATCAACTTTCCAGCAGTACCTTCTCCAGAAACATTATGTCACGATGATTTCGGACAAAGGTCCACTGCAACGCCACCACCACTCAATAGTCGCGCATTTTCTGCAGTCTGCAGCTACTTTCCTCCTCAAATCACGTCAGTTGTATTTGAAAGTATGTAGCCTTCTTCTACTGCACGAATCATGTGCCGTTACCAACAACCATTCCATTCATTTTCCAGAGCAAGGCTGTCCTTACTCTTCAATGCACCAAGCGGCCTTGGCATCACCTTTCGCCAAAGCCCAAACACAGCTTGTCAAAGCTCCAATACCTCGTACCACATCGCCAATATCGTCTCTCAGACCTTACGAAACACCTGCGTCGTGTCTCCCTGGAGACCTATCAAACTTGAACTTTCCATGCAATGGACTCTACAATAGAGCTCAAACTGAATGTCCAAACTATGCGACAGAACCCTGATAGTGTCAGTGCAAAATTAACACTGGTTTTCAAAGTTTCACCTGTCCTTTTGTCACGATGAATATGACACAGCTTGACTAGACTATTCAGTCCCAATCCACGCGTAGATCAAAACTAATCCCCATCTTTCAATGGTTTTGAACCTTCAAAACGGTTCCAACAATCACGCTAAAGATGCGTTAAAAATTGAAGAGAAGCACTCACCAGCTATGGATACTGAGCTCAATGCCACCTCTGTCGCAGCCTGTACTTCTGTGTCATATGTGCAAGAATGTTCCTTCGGTTAGCCTCCCGAGACAAATACACCCTACCTCTCAGTTGTGGAAACTTCCTGAGTAAATGTTGTGCTACCATCATGCTTTGTACCACAATACGACGGGGGAGTCGGCTCCGGCGTCGACTGCTGCGGGCAGGGCTTGCTCTACGGGATTCTGGGAACCAGTTATCACGGTGGGCGGACGCTCGTCGACGTTCCATAAGATCTACATCTCGTCGCGGAAGAATGTCTAAAGGAAGTTCAGGCACGTGCTTTCTGATAGCGTGGAGGGGTATATTTATTCCACCAAACTGACGTGCATGGCGCACGGCATCTCTGTGAGAGGATCTACCGTCGCTTCGCCGCCATTGAGACCCTTCTGGTACTCTCTCCCGCAATTCACTAAACTGGTTATCTTCTATCGGATCTCCAAAGATGTTAACACCTGTCTCTGTGATCCGTCTGGTTGGCTTTCTTGGTGCTGGATTTCTGCGAGGTTTGCCGTTTCGGCGAATATCATCAATTGCCCTGTTCATGGTATCAAGTAGTGATGCGGAATTGCTGGCAGCAGGTCTTTGAGATCGAACAGACGATGAACCGCGTCTATCAATCATATTTCCAGAGGGTCTTGGGTTGCGACGCGCTGGTGCCCTTCGCGAAGACGATGGGTTGCGGCGCGCAGGTGCCCTTCGCGAAGAAGATGGGTTGCGGCGCGAAGAAGATTTGCGTTTTGGGGTAGGTGCAGCTCTGTCAGGTTGAGCGGGGTTCCGTGACTGTGACTGGACACTCCATCTGCGGCTATTTTCATTTATTTGTCTTCTAATTGCTGCTAGTCTTCCCCGTTGTCTACGATTGTTCGGCAAATTACGCCCCTCTCTCGGTGGACTCGTAGGTACAGGGGGTCGAATACGCCTGGGCCGAACGGTCTGTCGGGTTTGAGGTCTTGGCCTGCGGGTTGGTGGTTGGTTTCTTGGTACATTGGAGGCGGGCTGGTTCCATGTAATGTCCATCTGTCGCAGAACTTCTGTGATTGACGTATCCGGGGATGCGTTCTGAATGATGTCAACAATATCATTTCGTGTGGGAATTACGACTTCCCTCGTTGGTTCGGTGACGTTTGTCGCCACTGGTATCCTGTCTATTGTTCCTCCTATGCTTATATCTGCACAGTTTACAAACGTTTCTTGTAGTCCGCAGCCAACACAGCTCCTTCCGGTTCTAGCATCTGTGCCATGGCTATTTCCTGAAAAACACAAAACAAGAAATAAAAATAAGTTTGTTATTTCAACGCCAAATTTGTTGAGGATATTAACACTTTCATTAAACATGTGCAGTGGAGAAGACGTTATTTTCCCCCGTTTAACCCTTTCCCCAATAGAAGCGACTTTTAGCGCATTTAATTTATTCTTCCGCTGAAGAAAATAGTTCCAATTTATACAGTCATGAATATAATTCATAACAATTATTTTTAGTTTCCTTGCAGATAAAAGCTTAAAGCAGGCTGAAAGTAAAGCAGAATGTGCCTTAAGGCACATTCTGCTTTTCTTTCAACCTGCTTTAAGTGGTCACCTGTATCTAATGTTATAAACGGGTTATTGGGTAAAGGGTTAAAAGCAACCGAAACGCATGCACACTACACGCAAATGTAAAACATTACTTGAATTGTTTGAATTTTCTCAAGATAGATTATAATCTGAGTGTCAAACAGTTTGGCGCATGATCAGACGCCAGGTTACCAGCGTCTGATCAAGCTCGAAATTGTTTGAAAAGGAAAAATAGTTTTAGCGTGAAATAGATCTAACGTCTTCTCCAGTGTACATGTGTTCGTGTACAGTCATTTAACCCTTTCATGATCATATTTATCGTGAGAATTTTACCCCTTCACCGCCATATTGTCATCTGCTTCAATATTGTTGTCTTCAATATCGTTTCAAACTCAGATCTAAAAAAGGAGGTAATTTCAAAACAAGTGGCGAACAGTTTTGATTCGTGGCGTCTGATCAGGCCCAAAACTGTTTGCAAAAATGCGCTTAATGACGTCATAGAGAGTGAAAGGGTTGACTATCCATAATTCTTCGACACAACTCAATGCTTCTTATGACAAAATTGTCTTAACTTGCACATTTGAAAAATAAAAGGAAACGATATCTTTAAACGACAGTATCGGCAAAGAATGTTATATATAGATTGATTAATATGTCTATTTCTTTTCATGGCGCGGTTTTCATATTTTTGTATAATTGATTTCCGCCATAGTTTCGTATTTGCACAACCTAAATACCCGCTATGGTGAAACTTCTGCAGACCGTGGGCGACTTTGTGATAACTATTTCAAACAGTTTAGAACCAGATGAGACGCCGAGTAACTCGGCGTCTCATCTGGTTCCAGACTGCTTGAAACGTTGACGGTAGTTTCGGAAAAAAACTGACTTTAAATCAACTTTGAATGTCACAGACGACACTAACTATATAGCACGCAGAAGGTTAAATACGTTGTCAAATGATCTATCAATGTTCCCTTGACATAACCCCTTCACTGCCTTATTACCCCGAGTACAGTAGTTATTTGCAAACAGTTTAGATCCTGATCAGACGCCGCGTCACGCGGCGTCTGATCAGGATCCGAACTGTTTGACACTCGTTTCAATATTTCTTGAGTCAAAATACCTAAAAATTGTTTTTAAAAAATAGAAGCAGACGACAATTGTTTAAATTTGATGACGTCATGGCAGTGAAGGGGTTAATTATCATATCTATTCTTATTGACAGCATGTCAATTTGAAATTTATAGCTTTAACAACCATTAGGCGCTTATCATGCTTATTATTGCATCACGACTAGATAAGCCTTTACTGGTTTTAGATCCAGATCAGACGCCGAGTCACTCGGCGTCTAATCTGAGCCCAAACTTTTTGTTACTAACGTTTAGTATATTTAGGGTTTAACTTTAAATGCTTGGAATTAGCTATTAAAAGAAGTAGACAGCACTTTTTTTAAGCAGACAGGAACGCCAAAGGTTAAAGGTTAATACATATATGATGGATTATTGTCGCATATCCGCATTTTTTCTTCATAGACTATTCAGCTCAATCATTTTCGAATATTTGACAATTGTTATGTTTTCTTTTGGAAAGAGGACGATGACATTCCTGTACGAAATGTTTCGGGAATGGCACTGCAGCATGTAAGAGTTTTGGAACCATTTTCAGCCCATAAATACGACATAAGTAGTTGATGATGATAGACATTTATAATAATAATAATAATAATAATAATGATAATAATAGGAATAACAATAATAATAATACATCCAACAATAAAAATAACTATATATATCTTGAACATCAATACAGTGGAGAAAGAGTTATTCTTTACCAATAAACGCGTTTACGTTAAAACTACTATTTCCATTGCAAACAGTTTGGAGCCTGATCAGACGCCGGCTCCAAACTGTTTGCCACACAAATTCTCTTGAATAATCAGATTTGTCGAAAAGTTGTCATTTTCTACCTTTTAGTACGATGCGTTTGCTTTTTGTTTGCGCTCAAACGGGAAAAAATAACGTTTTCTCCACTGTATCATCAACAACAAAAACAACAACAACAAAGTGGAACATGCACGTACCAGCTGTATATGTCCATTGCAGCACACATCTGTCACAGATGACATCCGGTGGCAATACCACGTGCAGCTCGAGCAATTTAGGGGATGTTGGAGGCTCATACTTGTAGGGGTCTCCTTGTCTCCGCCCCTCTCGAATTTGCAATGGATGTCTGAAATAGGTAACCATACAAACATTGTAAAAATAAACAGTCAAGTTTATGTTGAGTGACACGTGTTGAATAAGCATGCTTTATACAGACAGTAACCCATTCCCTTGCCTTACCCCGAGTAGAATGGTTATTTTAAAAGAGTTTGGAAAGCGACGTCTGATCGTACTAAACATAACGGTTTCATTCTTTTTGTAAAATTAAATTTGATAAATAAAAAGAGACAAGTATAATTGTTTAACTCTTTCCTCCCTGAAACTTTAAATGGACAATTCCAGTTTCCATTTAAGTCTAGTCCATTTTTGACTTTTAAGGGTTGTATTTGTCAATGTTTGGCATTATGACAAACAGTGAATACCCTGATCAGAGGGCTCCTTTCGGAGCCCTCTGATCTGGGTCTTCACTGTTTGCACATGACAAGTGTACTATGTTACATACACTGATTGAAAATGACGCCTATATGCGGGACTAGGTTTCAAAGGGTTAAAGTAGGTGGCTTCATGGTTGTAAAGGATGACGTCATGGCAGCAAGGGATTAAGCTTTTGGGTGCTTAAAGTAGAACAACACAAATGGAACGAAACAAATATAAAGTGAAATACATTTTGATGTATTTAAAGAATAAGAACGGCATTTTGTTTTATACAGGCTCAGCTTCAAATAGTTTGGTTCAAGATCTAACACCAATATACTCGACGTCTGATCTGGCTCCAAACGGTTTGAATTGAAAAGCATACAAGCATCATTGGAAAACATACCACACCATTCGACCCCACACAAACCCTAGTAAATTATATCAACTAACCTGTCCAAGCAAGCCTTGGTGAGTGGATTATCGTTGTTCGGACACAATTTGAACTGCATGTATCCTTTATGGTGGGCTGTGATCTCAACCTTGACCTCTATTTCCCGTAGCCCCACCGGGTAATGACGGACTATGATACCCTTATCGTATATCCCTCCTTTGTCGTTCTCGAAAGGGCCGTCAAAGGCATCGCCGCAAAGCCCGCATTTTCCTCCGCTCTGTTTGAATTTCTGGAAAAGAAAACAAATCATATTCATAAATACAAGTTACCTCGATGACGCGATTTCGCTTAACCCATTAGCATTAAGTGGATTTATTCATGTTTTTATATTGGATGTTAATTTTTGATACAAGGGGTGCCTCGTTTAAATTTTCATTTTGTTCAATGGTCAATTGTTTTATCAGCAAACAGTGTAGACTCTGATCAGACACCGCCTGATGCGGAGTCTGATAAGAGCCTACACTGTTTGCCGTTGCATATTTCCTTTAAATAGGATTCTAGGTACAAAAGCATTAACGTTTAATTTTAAGTGTATTCTGTGCTATAATTATACTCTTTCTTTTTTTGTCAAGCTCATTCTTGATTTATGAGTCATTTCTATCCGTCCGTCTGTCTGTCTCAATCTGACAGTCTAGAATAGTTTCACCAAGGGAAGAAACTCTTGCCAACTTCTAGCCATTCGTGCTTAATACAACCGCAGAATCACAAGCCTGACACATATATCACGGTTACTGTCAAGCATCTAATCATTACATGACCATTCGCGCCAACCCCTGATCGAGCGGACAGGTTTTATCACGATTTTACGACCTCCCATGTTTTATGGCAATCACCTTCACGGCACGTCTATTTTTAGCACTAACAAGATCCGCGGAGATCATTGACGCATTAATTAGTTTATAGGTCAAAGATTATATTAAATCTTTTAAGTTTGAATTTGAATTAACTCTTAATCAGCGTTATAATTGTCTATTTTGAGTGAACTTTCCATTTGCTAATCGAAAAATGAATCTATTTTCGTTAATGATAATAAAGCTCAAGTTCAAACGCCTCTCTATAACCACTAAATCGTCTTTATTTTTGCATCAGACATTTTATTGTCATTTTTCATAAAAATCGTCTCTTGTAGACAATTCTAACACCATAGGATTTGGTGCTGAAATGAGTGAGAAAATGTTGGATTTGTTCATTTTACTCCCTTTTATCCGGAGACTCGTTATACATGTAGCAACTAAATATTGCAAAATGACAAGCAGTATAGATCCTGCACGGATGTCTTCTATATAAGGTATACGCTGTGTGCACGGAACAACAATTCTCTCTTCAGTTGAGCAGTGGAGAACACGTTATTCGTTCCGGTTAAACGCAAACTTAACGCAAACGCATCGCAATAAAACGTAGAAATTGTCAACAGTTCGACAATTCTGACCATTCATGTTAATCTGAGTGGCTAACAGTTTGAAGCCTAGTCAGACGCCGGGTAACCCGGCGTCTGATCAGGCTCCAATCTGTTTGCATAATAGTTTAAACGTAAACACGTTTATTTGGAAAGACTAGTGTCTTTTCCGCTGTAAATGGCACATTTACGCTCACTTGGGTTTTCTGATGTTAGGCGCGTGTATGCAACACTATTGCTGAGCGCGATTTGATTTGCATTTACGAATAAAGTTTTCAATGTTAATTATTATGTAGAAGTATAGTTCATCATGCAATGTTTTTATAAATATATTGGTGAATACGTTATTCTTTCTCAATGAGCGTATTTATGCTAAAACAAGTACATGCATGTGATTTGCAGAGGCTGATAATCCCTTAAATATTTTAGAGGTCCCTCTACATAAAAAAGAGATTATTGAGAATAGTTATGATCACCATAACTATTCAACACGTTTATAAGAAAGCTTCATTGCAATGGAATATACATGTAGTTGAACACGTGGAGACGTGAAAGACGTAAGACGTTATTCTTTCTCAATAAATGCGTTTACGCTAAAACTATCATTTCCAGTTCATCTGGCTCAAAACTGTTGACCTTTTCTAAGTTTTACTGCGATGCATATAATGCGTTTTGTTTGCGTTTAAACAGAACAAAATAACGTCTTCTACAGTGTAAATCGACACTTTGATTTTGATGCCGCCAGTGAAATAGCGATCCTTTAGTTTTGGAGTTCGCGGATTCGTCGCGCCGGGACAAAATAATAAAAGTTGAATTTAAATAATTGTGTGCATGCTATGCATATAATTGTGTGCATGATATTAATGAGTAAACAATAAACGTATTCAAAATGATAAACATTCAGTTTAAGGTATGCATTTAATTTTGATAAGTAAGTGTATAAAGATTATCTTGAATCGCCTGCTGCTTCAACCCCACTGGCACCTAGCGAGACATAAATGCCTCATCTATTAAACAGTTGCTGTTGAAGAGTTATTTTGTTCTATGAAATCAGTGTCTATTACGACCACTAACTTGATTGTGTTAATCATTATGGGTTTACGCTATTTGTCTGCTTAAAACAAGGTGGAAGTAAAACAGAAAGCTCCATTGGGAGCTTTCTGTTTTACTGTCATCTTGCTTTAAGCTGTCACTTGTATTTTGTACAATCAATTAGTCTTCATTTTAGTGGTCATAATAGAGGGCTTTACTGTTTACGCTTAACTAGGTATAAATGGATGAACCCGTTTGAAACAGCGACACCTATCTAAGTCGGGCACTAAAACGCCATTTCAGCCTCTAAACCAGTCTGTACATGTAACATCCTTATGCAGAATAAAGCAAGACAGAGAGCTTCATGTCTTACCTTTAGCCTGCATGATGAAGCCACCTGTCTTTTTGTGGTCTACAATATTTTCAAAATAGTGGACTCAAAATGTCTGACACTCTCTTTTTTTAAAAAGTTATTTTAAGACATACAGCATACAGTGGATAAAACGTAATTCTTTCTAATTTAATCAAAACTTAGTGCAATCGATTTTAAACTACAAATTATCGTAATTGGTTAGCACAAACGGATGTTTTCCGCTGTGAATGAACTTTGCACATGTTGATGTTGATGAAAACGATATTAGTTACATGGAGGAATACAGTGGAGAAAATTTTATTCTCTCCTAACACACGCGTTAATGCTAAAGTGCAAACAATTAGGAGCCAGATCAGACCCTGGGCAACCCGGGATCTGATCAGGCACCAACCCGTTTTCCACTCAGGTTAGAATAAATCGTGAGAATTATCTATATTTTTATTGCATTGGGTTTGCGTTTCGTTTGCGTTTAAACGGAAAAGAAACAAGGTCTTCTCAACTATAGCTATATTTAGACTTTGCAATACTTACTGGGAATCCCCCGCAATATAGTGCGTTCCAATCATAATTTACAGGTGCTTCGGAACTCTCCTTCCAGAGGACGCTTCTCATAGGTGGCTCTGTCATTCCTCCATGACCAATGACGTCATCAACACGCGCTAACAGGATTAGCGCGCAAATGCACAGGTACATAGTGTGCATATTCGGTTCGCTGATTTCGACTTTCACACACTGAATTCTAATATCACAATGAATTCTAATTATGAATTCTATAATGTTAATCGCTTTGTCAAGTTCACAGTGTGCATTAATGGCAAATTTACAGACAATAGCAGGCTTTCTGACTATTAGAATTATTTCCCTGCGACCTGACACTTATTTCATAAAATGTTGCAAATGAACGTGTCCCTCCTTCAGTATTAAATAAAGCAAGCTGGTTTGTAGTAGTGACTTAATTTCCAATCACCCTGCCATATATATGTTTCTCTGCTTCTCTCAGACTCGTTGATTCGTTATTGTGACAGTCCCATTCACGAGAAGGTCTATTTATACGTTGTCAGAGTAGATCATGATTATTCCGTGACGTTTTTAATGCTTCATCAACCCGTCCAATTAATTAAAACCTACTTTGAAATGGCTTGTAAAAACCACGGCGTTGAAACCTAATACATCCATCATTCTCCATCATTGTTAAACTTGAAATAACCATTCCCGGGTTAGGATGGTCTGGCTGAGCAATGTTTAATATTAATTGACTAACTAAGGTGAACGGCGCCTTTCTCATATTGACTTCCTGCTGGATTTCAGCCATACAATAATTTTTCTAAATTGTATGTTGTTCAATTTGGTACATGTATAATCTGATCTTGATACGTGTTTTTCTTTTCAATTTATTGTCATCTGATCTTGATAAAACTTCAGTTGGAAAGGTAGAACACACTTTTAATACTGCTTACATGTCGCAAATAACACGTCCTCTAGCTTACATGTACCATCTGTGGTATACAATGTCTGTGTTTATTTTGATGGTATAATCGTTTTTGATGTATTTTGTGTCTTTTGACCTTAATGTAGCTCTAATGGAACTACATGCAGTAGCAACGGCAAGACGATCCTCATGTTATTGTTGTGCATCGTATCACCTTTGTCCCTTCTATCGTATCCCCTTTTGTAATCGTGTGTTCTTTGGAAATATAGTCAGTCAAATTAGTTGAGACTCCATACTTTGAAATTCGACAGTATGCAAACACGAACAATCAATGCAAATTAAAATATTTCTATAACGGGGAAGCAATGGCATTTGAATATCGAATATGTCTGATCTGTGTGATGCCGTTATTGTTCCTTGATCATCAGGTCACATGGTTAGCTTAAACTTATTGCTTGGCCAATCGCAGAGGATATGCTGATCTGAAATAAACACAATATAAACTACATATTACAATTCAACATTAACCATTGTAGAGCACCAGATGCATTAAATTGAATGAGTGCATTTTTCATTTAAGGGATGTTTGGTCTAAATTTTCTTTTTCGTTTTGATTTATATTGACGTTCCTATCAGCAAACAGTGTAGACTCTGATCAGACGCCGCATTATGCGGCGTCTGATCAGAGTCCACACTGTTTGCCTAAGTCCCTTTAATAGATGCTAGGCACAAATTGGTCAACCTACTTACTTAAGTTATCTCTGAAGATTCAAACGGAAAACTCTAGTGTCTAATAAGGTCTAATATATTTTGACTATTCAAAGTTGTGTTTTTAGGATTTCGTATAACATGACAAACAGTAAAGACCCTCTTTTAAGAGTGCAAGTGTACTATTCACAGGTCCAATTTCTGCACAGGACGAGTATATTCGTCTCTACGGCTCAATGAGTAAACCACTAATGACGCTCGTGTATACGTGCCTTTTACCAAATATAAATGTACATGTGTTAAAAGTACAATTGTTCTTAGAGGACATAGGGCTCCTACAATAGCCCTTTGACTTGGCTCTGCACTGTTACCTTATTGAGAAATTATTGTGGAAACATCCTAAATAGTTTCAAACAGTGCTCCCTCTACAACGACACTCTGAACTACGAGTTCCGCCTTACAACAACGTTTGTTCCCTAAACAAGATAATTATAAACCCTTACAATAACTGCTGCAATATCGTTTGATTAATATTGTCATCTGCTTTTTTTCTCAGTCATGTATTGGACATTGTGATAGAAAAAGACATAATGACTAGTGACAAACAGCTTTAATCCAGATCAAACGCCGCGTTACGCGGCGTCTGATATGGATTCAAGCTGTTGGCAAATTGTAAGTTAATTTTCCTCCCTATAACGTCTCCCTCCGAACAACGACAAACTCCTTGTCTCGCATTGGGTGTTGTTGTAGAAAGGGAGCACTGTATTATCAAATATTAATTGGAAATTTGAATGTCTAATTCAAGTTAAAGAAAGTTTGAGTTCAGCATAATTTTGCGATGTGACCAGCTCATCTGAATCAAAATCATCAATTTTTAAAACAAAAAGTATTTCCGCAAATAAAGGAGGTAAACTCTCTCTTAGATGCACAATAGACGACCAGTTTAGCATACTAGGGGCATACGATCATATTACCTTGTCACCATAGATGAGGACACTATGTTTCTTTTCCAGTTTGGATTCAGATCAGATGCCAATGTTGATTCGACATCTTATCTGGATACGAATTTCTAACTTAATAGATAAGGCTTATTAAGGAATTACTTCAAGCGAGAGTTATTAAACTTTTCGGAAATTTTAAATCAAAACCAACAGCGGAAATATCAATCAAAAGCGTGTACTTTTAAGTTACAGAGAACAATCACTATAACGGCTTCTTGAAAAGGTTTCATTATCATGTTTTGATGCCAATATATGGTGTTTATGGCAATTTAATGCCTAAAATCAAGATGCAAGTAAAGCAGAAAGCTCCTATGGGAGCTTTCTGCTTTACTTTCATCATGCTTTTACACTGTCTTTTGTGCGTTTTCATTATAAACGGACCTTCATTAAAACGGATGCAGTTGCAATGATGTACATGTACCATATATCAAGAGTTTCATTAATAAACTACGGAGTTGATGCATAATTACTTCACGATGAATTACATGTATATGAAGACGCTATTAAAATATTAACGAGACACGACTTTGTCAGCCCGATTTCATTCATTACATGTAACCCATTCATGATCAAATGATTCGTAAGCTTTTTACCCCTTCACCGTTTCATTGTCGTATGTTTCAAAGTTGTTGTGTGCAATGTTGTTTCAAAGTTAGATTTTAGGTTGTATGACTTAATACATTTCAAAACGAGTGTCAAACAGTTTGGATCCTGTAACGCGGCGTCTGATCAGGACCCAAACTGTTTGCAAATGCGCTTATAAGCGTCATTGAGGGTGAAAGGGTCAACCCTTTACTACCATGCAATCATGCTGCTTACAGATAGTTATCAAGTTTAGATTTGTGGTCTTGTGACGCTATTTAAATTTAATATTCAATTCCGAGTCAAGCATTTTGTCTTCCGCGCAGAATTCGTATTATTGGACATCTTATCTGAACTGAACTTACCAAACTGTTTGAACAACTGTATATACAGTGGAGAATCTGTTATTCTTTCCCGTTTAAACGCAAACGTACGCAAAGCACTACAACGTAGAAAAGAACAACTTTTGGACAATTCTGATAATTCTTGTTTATCTTGGTGGCAAACAGTTCGGAGCCTGATCAGACGCCGGGTTACCCGGCGTCTGATCTGGCTCCAAACTGTTTGCACTGCAAATAATAGTTTTAGCGTAAACGCGTTTATTGGGAAAGAATAACAGATTCTCTACTGTAGTAAGTATAAGGATCGGCAGTAAAAGGTGTACATATCTATTAATAAATTGTTTTATACATTTACCTGTTTTCCTTTACAATACCGCTTACTCTATGAAGGTCATCTTCAGATACATCCATTTTTGGCTCACGTGTCTTGCAATTAAAGAGCTCTTATACATGTAAGACTGTCGATCAGTTCGAATACTTATAAGACAAGTGTATTACTATAAGCACGTGCTATGAATCCAAACTGTTTGCAGCAACCAACGTCGATGGGTTTACAGCATAAGAGTTATTAAAGGTTCAAAGATATGTCTTCTCGATAAGATAGTCGACTCTGCGGTGATCAAAGTCTGATCCAAAGTCTCATCGTAAAAATATCAAAATCAAGTTTGAAAAACTGAAGAGAACTTTCTACCTACAAACAGGTTGGGCTCTGATCAGAAAATGAATAACAAAAGGTCGATCTGGATGAAAGGCACTGAAAGCTGTTCAGTTTCGGTTAAAGTGACATGTAGCAGGATAGTGGTACGTTATATAATACATTATTCTTTCCCGTTTAAACGCAAACGAAACGCAAACGCATTACAATAAAACGTAGAAAATAACAACTTTTCGACAATTCTGACTATTACATGTAATGTTAATCTGAGTGGCAAATAGTTTGGAGATTGATCAGATGCCGGGATACCCGGCGTCTGATCTGGCTCCAAACTGTTTGCAATGGAAGCTTTAGCGTAAACACGTTTATGGGGAAAGAATAACGTTTTCTCCACTGTAATAGTTAATTGAAAGCGAAACAATGAATGGAGCATTGTCTCTGTAGCATCAGGAAACTTAAATGCCATGATGAATTGCTGTCTGATTAAAATAGATAGTCTGTGATTTTTTTTCTCTCAAGATCAGTTTTTGTGGGGTTACATAAAACTGGAGAAAATGGAATATGATTGACAAGCGGCTTGAAACGAGAACAGACGCCGCATTATGCAGTGTCTAATCTGGATACATGTATAGGCTGTGTGCAAAATAATTAGGCAGCAAAGACACGCAAAATAGGATAAAGGTTAATGCTAATTGACACTAATTGAAACCATTTATCAATAAACTTTTTACATGGTGTGTGTTCATAAAATGATTCATAAAATTTATGTCCTGTTTAACCCCTTCACTCTCAATGACGCCACAAAGCGCGTTTGCAAACAGTTTGGGTCCTGATCAGACGCCGCGTAACGCAGCGTCTGATCAGGACACAAACTGGTTGACACCCTTATCGATATTTATTAAGTCATACAACCTCAGATATAGCTTTGAAACGTGTCTTGCAGACAACAATACTGAAACAGACGACAATAAAGCGGTGCGGGGGTAAATATCTCCCGAATAATTTGATCATGAAAGGGTTAAACATTAACAGTTTGGAAACCCATTAGACCCCGACTTACTGATCAGGCTAATAAATAGCTTGCTATTTTGTGTTGCAGTCCGTGTTCAATCAATTTTATTATATACAAGAACAAAAACGTATTATGCCATATAACATTGTTTCCCGGTATCGAAGGAGGATATTCTCTGTTTATAGCGCTCCCTCTCTACAACGGCCGTTCGAACAACAATTCTCTCCTAACAACAATGATTGCCATTGTTGTCTGAACAAGACAATTACCGTATGTTTAATTCCCCCACAGCCATGCCGTCATCTGCTTTAACCCGTTAACTACTAATTCTGACTTGAGCTTTTTACCCCTTCACCGTTTCAATGTCGTCTGCTACAACTTTGTTGTCTGCAATACCGTTTCAAAGTTAATTTTAAGGCAGTATGACTGAAAAAATTTCACTACGAGTGTCAAACAGTTTGGATCCTGACCAGACGCCGCGCTACGAGGCGTCTGATCATTTTTCAAACTGTTTGCAAACGCGCTTTATTTAAAGCGTCATTGTGAGTGAAAGGGTTAAATAGTGCTTATTTTGCTTACGCCTAAAATGACTAAAGTAATACTGTATGTATCATAATGAGTGTCAAATAGTTTGGATCCTGATCAATGATTAGTTTTTCCTATAAAAACTCCCTCCGAACAACGTGCACAATCGCTGTCGTCGAATGTTGTATGGAGGGAGCACGATACACCATGTAATATTCATATTATTACATGGCGCCATGCGCTAATATGATTATGCAAATATGTATACGTTATTGGTTCATGCAGTAGTTTGTTATAGACTCTGAACTCTTTCAGTTTCTGACCTTAACCCTTTCACCCCCGATGACGCCTAAAAGCGCGTTTGCAAACAGTTTGGATCCTGATCAGACGCTGCGTTTGACACAATTATCGATATCTATTAAGCCAGACAACCTTAAATCTAACTTTGAAACGTGTCTTGTACAGTGGAAAATGTGTTATTCTTTCCCAATAAACGCGTTTACGCTAAAACTATTATTTACAGTGCAAACAGTTTGGAGCCAGATCAGACGCCGGGTAACCCGGCGTCTGATCAGGCTCTAAACTGTTTGCCACCAAGATAAACATGAATTATCAGAATTGTCCAAAAGTTGTATTTTTCTACGTTTTAGTGTTTTGCGTTTGCGTACGTTTGCGTTTAAACGGGAAAGAATAACAGATTCTCCACTGTATGACGTCACGAATGACGTCAGAATAACAGATTATCCACTGTAGACATCAATACTGAAGCAGACGACAACAAGGCGGTCCAGGGGTAAAAACATCACGAATAATTTGATCAGGTAAGGGTTACAGTCACTAAGAAGACGTGTTTCGTCCACGTTTAAAAGAAACTAAATGCAAATGCAACACAATAAGACGAAACACATGACACCGTTGTGTAAAATGTCCACAACTGGAAATTTCCAAAACTGGAACTCGCTTAACCCTTCCATGGTCAAAATTATCGTGAGGTTTTTACCCCTTCACCGCCATATTGTCGTCTGCTTCAAAATTTGTGTCTGCAATAACAGTTATATTTAAGGCAGCATAACTAACATAAATACATAAAAAACATAATAGTGCTTGTGCCTAGCTTTTTCTAATAAAGAGACACAGGCAAACAGTGTAGACCCTGACCAGACGCCGCATTATAGGAAATTCATTATAAAACAAAATGAAATTGAAATGTTAGATCAGGCATCCCTGATACATGTATAAATAAAAATTGCCTAATCCAATGTATATGCAGGGCAGAATCTAGACTAGCTACTACTTTGATAAATAAGATATTATCTGTTATGTATTCTGTTTTCAGTATGTGCCACTTTTGCCTTATTCCTGCTATAAATTCCAGCACTGATTTATCGTGTAATTGAGGGCTAGGAAAAGACAAGTGTGTATGGGGAAAAAGGGGGAAATAATAATTTATAATCTAAAATTACAGAGACTAAAGCCACTCTAGGCCGAATCCATTGGTCGCAAAAGATAAACGGACGATTGGACCTGCATGTTTGCAATTAAAATCGTACGTGCAAAGATAAGTAGTTGAAATATTCATCTAAATCTTTAAACTGCTTTCATATGGTATGTGTCAGGCTTATCATGTAGAAATAAGTCATGGGAATTTCTAGTATATCTTACTTACGTTTATAGGGGAATACAGAATATATACACATATGTAAGTCAAACAGTTAGTGCCCTGATCAGACGCCGAGTAACTCGGCGTCTGATCAGGGTCCAAACTGTTTGTAAATGCCTGGCAATAAGCCTTTCAACTGAATATGGGTTAAAGCAATTTATTTTTCAATTGACATGCAATTTAGAATGCATATGTCATAATAATCATATATCATGAGTACATTAGTGTAATAAATCATACCTGTGCATGTAATATCAGAAAATATCACATGGAATAGCGTAAAAATAAATCCGATGTTTGCCACAAATCTGTTATATCACACATTTAGCGCTGTGTCATAATTATAACCCACACCATTAATTAAGAAGTTCCTTCTATCAATAAGTTTTTACCTCTATCAACATACATGTACATGTAACTCTTGTTATCCCATGTTATTATAATACACTTATGATATTCTCATTTTATCCAATTTTCAAAGCTACTGAACACTATCAGTTAATCAAATCTTAGGCAGGAACATGCTACTAGTATATATTTATATATACATAATATTGTTTTCTCACATACAGTGGATAAAACGTTATTCTTTCCCATTTAAACGCATATGAAACGCAAACGCATCGCAGTTAAACGTAGAAAAGGACACCTTTTCGACAATTTTGACTATTTATGTAAATCTGAGGGGCAAACAGTTTGGAGCCTGATCAGACGCCGGGCTATCCGGCGTCTGATCTGGCTCCAAACTGTTTGCATTGGAAATAATAGTTTAAGCAGAAACGCGTTTATTGGGAAGAATAATGTTTTCTCCACTGTAGCCATGTCTCCTTCCTTCTCGATTGTCCTTGCCATTGGAGATCAGGATTTTATGTTCATTGGTACATTAATTACCAATTAGTGGTCACTTAGTCACCTAATTACACTGGCTTCTGTGTTCATTACGTATTTCTTAGTATACAGTTGAGATAACGTTATTCTTTCCCGTTTAAACGCATACAAAACGCAAACGCATTGCAATAAAATGTAGAAATGACAAACTGTTTGACAATTTTTGCTGTTCCTTGTAATCTGAATGGCAAACATTTTGAAGCCCGATCAGACGCCGAGTTACCTGGCTTCTGATCCGGCTCCAAACTGTTTGCAATGGAAATAATAGATTTAAGGTAAACGCGTTTAGTCAGTTGGTAAGAATAACGTATTCTCCACTGTGCACTCAATTCTGCACTTACGTTCACACTCGCATACAGTGGGGAAAACGTTATTATTATCCGTTTAAACATAACAAATGTGCTAAAGTAGTGCAACTAAATGTAGAAAACGACAAGTTTGCAAAACGTGTACGATTTTTTTTAAGTATAAGCTGCAAAGCGTTTTGGGTCTCAACATACAGTGGAGAATCTGTTATTCTTTCCCGTTTAAACGCAAACGTACGCAAACGCAAAGCACTAAAACGTAGAAAAGAACAAACTTTGGACAATTCTGATAATTCTTGTTTATCTTGGTGGCAAACAGTTTGGAGCCTGATCAGACACCGGGTTACCCGGCGTCTGATCTGGCTCCAAACTGTTTGCACTGCAAATAATAGTTTTAGCGTAAACGCGTTTATTGGGAAAGAATAACAGATTCTCCACTGTACATGTACCGATGTCTGGTGTGGCTCAACAGTTTATGCATTGTATACAGTGGAAAAAAACGTTATTCTTTCCCAATAAACGCCTTTACGCTAGAATTGTTATGTCCATTGAAAACAGTTTGGAGCCAGGTCAAACGCCGGGTAACCCGACGTCTGATCTGGCTCCAACCTGTTTACCACTCAGATTTGAATAAATAGTCAAAATTGTCGAAAGTTTGTCATTTTCTACGTTCATTTGCGATGCGTTTGCGTTTCGTTTGCGTTTAATCGGGAAAGAATAACGTTTTCTCCACTGTATCAGTGTTATCATATTCAGGCGTTCATTGGGAAAGAATAACCTTTTCTGCACTGTATGCAGAGTATTGACCTAATGTTACAGCCACTAAATGAACACCTTTGTTGGTTTTATAGACAGATAAAAAGCCTTAAGTAAATCAAACAGCTTATTTTGTTTCCGCAAATATTATTTATTATCATATCCGATTTATGTAGCGCTCTTTGCACACAGGAGTTTGCGTTCAACAGCGCTTCACATGAAATATATACAGTGGAGAAAACGTTATTCTTTCCGAATAAACGCGTTTACACTAAAACTATTACTTGCAGTGCAAACAGGTTGGAGCCAGATCAGACGCCGGGTAACCCGGCGTCTGATCAGGCTCCAAAATGTTTGCCACTCAGATGAAAATAAAAAGTCAGAATTATCCAAACGTTGTCCTTTTCTACGTTTTAGTGTTTTGCGTTTGTGTTTCGATTGCGTTTAAGCGGGAAAGAATAACGTTTTCTCTACTGCACTGTGTTTGTCTGTCAGACAGAAACTGATTAGATTTACAGTTGAGAAGACCTCATTTTTTCCCGTTAACCCACTACTCTATAAATACGCTTTTTTACGCCTACGATGTATTCCTCCACTGAAGAAAACAGTTCCCTTTTATACAGTCATGAATATGTATAATGAGAAATATGTTCTATATCCTAGCAGATAATAGCTTAAAGCAGGTTGAAAGTAAAGCAGAATGCGCCTTAAGGCGCATTCTGCTTTACTTTCAACCTGCTTTATAATTAAGTGATCATCTTTCTTTAAAACTAGAAACAGGCTATGGGGTAATGGGTTAAACGGGTTTACGCAAAAAAATAGTATTTCAATTGCAAACAATTTGGGACCAGATCAGACGACGGGAAGTTTGATGTCTGATCAGGCTCAAAACTGTTTGTCTCTCAGATGAAATAAAAATGGTGAGAAATGTCAAACTGTTGTAATTTTCTACATCTTAGTGCATTCGGTGCGTTTCTACAATGTTGTACAATATGTGTCGCAATTCAGTGAAAAAAGGTATTTTTTCCAAATAAACGCGGTTACGCTTAAATTTTTATGCCAACTGCAAACAGTTTGGAGCCTGATCAGACAACGGATATGCCCATTGCATCTGTTTGCTTCTCAGACTAATATGAAAAGTCAGAATTGTCGAAAATTTGTCCATTTCTCTACGTGTTGATACGATTCGTTTGCATTTCGTTTTAACTGGAAATACGTATTCTCCACTGTACTCCGCCAACTGGTGATGTGGTTATATGATATGTCTTTTATATACACCAATAACAACTAGATAGTTATTTAACTCATTTGAGATATCCAGAATTACTTGATATTTGAAGCAGAACAAGAATTAGCACATGGCTTGGAGCTCTCGGCCAATCAGAGGCCTCAAAAACCTGTGAATATATCGTTTATTTTACAAAACCATGAAATAACTAACACACTGTTCACTTATTCCAAGCTTCCGTCATATCAAGGCAATTTGACGTCACAACCCTAGATCGGAGGGGAAATGCACTCGCTTGATGACGTCATATTATGTACAGTGAGACCTAAACTTTAAAGGCAATTAATAATGAAGTGTGCTTACATATAGAGCTTCAATAAGCGTTATTTATGTTGGTGTTAAAGCATGCTTAATGTCTCAAACTGCACATTGAAATAACCTTTCAATTTAAGTAAAGTATTACAAATAAAATGACTTTTTCGTCTAAAACAAAAAGTAGAAACGTAGGGTCTTCTTGTTTTCCTCGAGCCCAAGCCAGTGCTAAATAGGTTAGACCACGGTTGCGCGCGAATAAACGACATAGTTCTCGGGGGCTACGCCCCCTCGAACTATATCGTTTATTCGCTTGCAACCATGGTCTAACCTATACTTATTTTATGCTAATAAAAATCACGTGAAACTTGCAAATGTCGTATACATGACGTCACGGTATGTAAGCATGACGTCACGTTATCGAAAACGAGGTTGGAGTAATATACAAACAGTAAAATACAAGGAGTATATGGATTCAGACCCTTTAGTCTAAGCTGTAGACCACTTTTATTTGCGGTGAAAGGACCATACAACCTTTTGGTACTATCTTATAGCATATTTCCTCAGGAGTTCGGAAACAATCGTCTGACGCATATTTAGGTAGTGATAAGGGGAGATAATTGAGGTTAAAGTTGTCTGCCCTTGGAATTTTAAGCAAAAAATGACATTCTTATTGGGCTTTTATTTCATGTGTTACAGATTTAAAAGTGGTATTTTGTTAGCAATTATCAATGTAGTTTACCTAAATACAAATTTTGAAAATGTTTTAGGTTTGTTTTAGACTGACTAAAATCCAAAATGGCCGCCCAAATGGCTATTTTTAGTAACATTTAAGCTTTTCGAGCGATAAAGTTACTTATATTGACTACAATTGATATTCATATCGAACAATTTTAGTTGATTCTTATTGGACATTAATTAAGAAATCATTCTAGCTTTTATTTGATTTGTTTCCTGTAATCCAATGCTGAAATAATCCAAAATGGCCGCCGTATATGCCTACCTTATTAATTTCTACTCATATAAATTTTCTTGATTGTGGCATTCATTTCATTTGTTAGAGATTTAAAATGGTATTTTTTAAGCAATTATTAAAGAAGTTTTCCCAAATACATATTTTGAAAATATTTTAGGATAATTTCAGACTCATTGAAATCCAAAATGGCTGCCAAATGGCTATTTTTAGTAACTATTATGCTTTTCGAGCAATTTAACCACTTTTATTGACTGTTATTGATATATTTATGTAAACCATTTTAGTTAATTCTTACTAAACATTAACTGAGAAATCCTCTAGCTTTCATATGATTGGTTCCTGTCATCCAGTGCTGATATTATCCAAAATGGCTGCCGTTTATACCCCTTGTTACTAATTTCTACTAATATAAATTTTCTTGATTTGCCAGGTTATGCAAATATTTTTTGTGTTTGTGTCTTTCAATGCCATTGTGCTAAACATAGTTCATGCAGATAAATGCTGAAGTTGGTAATGCTTTATGACAGGAATAATAAATGACCTACATTGACCACCATACAATACAAGTGCTTATTTGGTCAAGTTTGATTTTTTTCTGATACAGATAACTATAAGGATATAGGTGCAAATAAAAGGGATATTTCTTTACAAAGGTAGCACATATTTATTATTTCTTAGTTCAAAATAAATTTATATAATGTGTAGCATTGTATTAAAGTTGATTTTTTTCACCGGGGATGCAATGCACATACACATATTTGTCACTAGTTTTCGCGGGTTTGTTGAAATTGTTATTTTCAGTTGAAATTAATTATGTTAATTATATACCTATCGATGATTTATAGAGATTTCTCAGTTAGATAAATTTGATATCGTCACTGTTGATATCATTACTACATGTAGTGATGATATTTTTTTTGTGACATCACGTCATAATTAGTATAGTGATGTCGCGGTAATCAATTTTGTGTGTTTTTTCTGTAAAAACGTCATTAAAATATATACGAGAATAATCAATTCCTTTTATTCCTGCGGACTCGTTTTTAACCAGATAACAACACATTCTCTGATATATTTTCATATCAATCCAAAGAAATTGATTATCCTCTATATATCAATGGTGAATATATGTTTACCTGGCCATAGAATGATATATTAAGCCGTGCATTTAATTACTGTTTCAAAGCATGTGTCATTACATTGTTTGAATATACGGAAACAAATGTAAGACATAAATAAACCACTTAATTAGTGATACAAAAACCGCGGCAAAGCTAAATACCTGTTTTACTTATTTAACGGGTTCACAGAGGAAACACTGTGAAAATGAATTTGAACGATACTTAGTTTGATCTTTCATAAGTGCAATGTAGTTGGACTGGAAAATAGACTCCAATAAGTAGAGGAAGTGTGTGTGGCACATTGACAAATCCCAGTACTTTAATGAAGTCCAATCATTTGATGAAAGACCTAGGCACAAATGAAAAAAGTGACTTTATCAGATGAGAGAGATGTTGTATCTCCAATTGAATGTGAGCTGCTACAGCAATGTCACTCCTGTTCGGGTTCGTGGAAAAAACAGACACAGAGGATACAAAGTCGTAAACATCGAGTTCTGGTGTATCGTAGACAGTTGGGCTATGATCCCGATTATGCACAGCTGTAATATTCCCCCAACTTGTAATGTTCTATGATAACTTTTATCAAAATCAAGAGGTCGACCCAAGAATGAGTTTCCTGTTAAGCAATCAAGACAATATATTAATTATGCCGCTGCTCTGATAAGTGACGATGAGCGACATTCGGCATGAATAAGTGATGTTCATATGATGGCAAGGATGGTCATGTGCCATCACAGTTCTAAAATTTCTAAATAGGGATAATAGTATTCTAGATAAAATTACTAAATCAGACCAAGAATATTTGCAATCTGGACATACATGGAATATTCTTAAGGATCATGTCCAAGAAACAATGCTCTTACATTTATACATGTAATAACTCTGTTTTACTTTTAGGTGCAATGAGAAGTGAAAGAACAGTCTGTTTGTTCAAGACTGCTTCCTGCGACAGTATTTTGGAAGTCATTGGGAAAAGGGAAAGCGCCTCACTAGGGTTCTTGGTATTAAAATTCTGACAGGTTCTAAAAAGGTTATTAATATTCTGAACCGTTTGAGTCATCGCATAAACCACATGGCAGTAGAAGAACTGAAATCTAAATTAGCGACAGAATTAAGTGAGTGTAAAATGTCAACTCCTAATATATTATTACAACTGGTTTGACAACTGGTCTGGCGTTGGACAATTTTGACCAGTTCTTCTACTCACATGTAGTTTATGCTATGACACATATGGTTAGGAATATTAATAATCTTTCTAGAAAGGTAAGACTTTTGATTCCAAGACCCATAGCGAGGTGCTTTCTTGTTTGTTTGTTTTTGTCCATGACTTGCAGCAAACACTATGTCACAGGAAAAGTATTGACCAAACAGGTTGTTCTTTCACTTGTTACTGTACCTAATAGGAAAGCAATTGTCCATGTATATGTAAGAGTATATACGTGTTATATATGTCAACAGTATAGACATACTATAGTTACACAGAATATTTGTTACATATTCCCGGGTGAAAATTAAAACCTACAACCAGATGCTTTTATAAATCTTTAAAAGTAAAAGAAAGCAAGATGTATCAATTGACAAATCATCTTATCAAAGTTGCTAATATTATAAAGGTTGGTTGCCAACATTTACTAGCACTTAGCTCATATCATATAAAACCCACACTATATATACTCATAGTATATAACTTTCATTTGCTGTAACTAGCCTGCAATGGCTATCAGTCTAGCAGTTGAGCCTGTGTATAGCACATTTAAGAATAACTTAAAGTCATCTTGTAGCTCAGTTTGACCCTTCACTAGAGCTTCGACGGTTAAGGGTTCAGGTAGTTAATTGACTTTTTCTAGGTCTTTGATTGAGACTTGCCAATAAAATGTTGCCAGTACAATTGAATTGTAGTCAAACTTTGCCCTTTTGACCGTATTACCTTCTATTAGATTTGCATTCGATACAATAGTTCCACTATTGTTAGATCTTTGAATGAACTTCAATTGCAAGAAAATCCTGTCACACAGACTTCAAGCCTGTGAGGATATTGTCACCTTCATTGAGAATATTAATGTAGCATATATGAAAGGAAGTTAAAATCGCAATGCCTTCGGAGTCTATTAGTGTTTCAGACACATGATCCTTGAGAACATCTCATACATGGTCAGATTGCGAAGAATCTTGATTTGATTTAGTTACTTTCTCTATAATACTATGATCCCTATTTACAGTTTATTTAAAGTTCCTCTTACAACTGCAATGGCACATGACACCCCTTGCAATCATAGGACGCTTATTGTCACTTCTCGGAGCAGCATCATAATCATATTGTCTTAATGGCTTCCATTGTTTCGCATTTTTCCGCATACTCCTTCTTGGATTGACCCCTTGGTTTTGAAAAGTTATAATAGAACATACCGGTTGGGAAATATAACATTGCCATACTGTCTTCGATAGTCAAAAATGCAATGCATCTAGCCGCAGCAGTGACATTGTTATAGCAGCTCACATGATAACCTATGGAATCATTAAATGATGCTGAAAAAATAATGGACGCATATTTGGAGACATGGCTTTTCTCTTGACTGATAAAATCACATTTATTTTATTTGTGCCCAGGTCTTTTCATTAAAGATTTGACTTCACTTAAGCACTGGATTTTGTCAATGAACCAGACACGCTTCCTAGATTTATTGATGCCCATCTTCTTATCTAACTACATTGCCTTTGTAAAAAAAAAAATACAGCTTGGTTAATATCAGAGTTTCTCCTCAGAGAGTCCGTTGAATTAGTAAAACGTGTATTTAGTTTCGGGGCGCTTTTTAACCATTAAGTGGTTAACTTAAGCCCCATGTTTGTTTCCGTAGATTTAAAAAAAATGCTACTGACCCATTCTTTGAAAAACGTATTTAACCTCCTGCTTGATATACCATGCTACAGCCAGATAAGACGTATATTCTCCATTTATATACAATCAACTGAAAATAACAATTTCCACTAACTCGCGAAAACTAGTGATAAATATGTTTTTATGTACATTACATATCCGGAAACAAAAAATGGGCTTTTATACAGTGCTACACATTTTATAAAATTATTTTGATACTAAGTAATAATAAATAGGTTCAACACTTGTAAAGAAATATCCACTTTATTGGCTCCTATATCTTAAAATTTATCCAAATCAGACAAAATCAATATTGACCAAATAAACATGCACTTTGATTGTATGGTGGTCAAAACAGGCCACTAATTATCCTGTAAAAGCATTATCAACTTCAGCATTTATCAGCATGAGCTATGTTTGGCACAATGACATTGAAAGACACAAACAAAAGAAACATTTGCATAACTTTTCAAATCAAGAAAATCTATATTTGTAAAAATTAGTCAAAAAAAGGGGAATAAACGGCAGCCATTTTGGATTATATCAGCACTGGGTGACAGGAACCAATCTAAAGAAAGGCCAACCCAATTTTTCAGTTTATATTCAATAAGAATTAATTAAAATTGTTTACATAAAAATCAATAACAGTCAATAAAAGTGGTTGAATTGCTCGAAAAGCATAATAGTTGCTAAAAATAGCCATTTGGCAGCCATTTTAGATTTCAATGAGTCTGAAATTATCCTAAAACATTTTCAAAATATGTATTTGGGGAAACTTCTTTAATAATTGCTTAAAAAACCCATTTTAATTCTCTAACAAATGAAATGAAAGCCTCAATCAAGAAAATTTATGTGAGTAGAAATTTATAAAGTAGGTATACACGGCGGCCATTTTGGATTATTTCAGCACTGGATTACAGGAAACAAATTAAATAAAAATAGAATGATTTCTTAATTAATGTCCAATAGGAATCAACTAAAATTGTTCGATATGAGTATCAATTGTAGTCAATATAAGTAACTTTATCGCTCGAAAAGCTTAAATGTTACTAAAAATAGCCATTTGGGCGGCCATTTTGGATTTTAGTCAGTCTTAAACTAACCTAAAACATTTTCAAAATTTGTATTTAGGTAAACTACATTGATAATTGCTCACAAAATACCACTTTTAAATCTGTAACACATGAAATAAAAGCCCAATAAGAATGTCATTTTTTGCTTAAAATTCCAAGGGCAGACAACTTTAACCTCAATTATCTCCCCTTATCACTACCTAAATACGCGTCAGACGATTGTTTCCGAACTCCTGAGGAAATATGCTATAAGATAGTACCAAAAGGTTGTATGGTCCTTTCACCGCAAATAAAAGTGGTCTACAGCTTAGACTACTTGTATCTTATTGTATAGACACACGCGGAAAAAACTCGATATCACAGGAGGGCATATCATAAAAGTGTTCGATGAAAGAATATCGCTTCCACGCTTTCCCCCATAATTATGCATCTTTTACGCCTCTTTATTTATTACTCCACTTAAGAAAGTAGTTCCAATGTACACAGTAATAAATATATCATCAGAAATATTTTTAATATTCCCGTAAAACACAATTCATTCATTCATTCATATTTTTAATATTCCAGCAGACGGTAGCTTAAAGCAGGTTGAACGTAAAGCAGAATGTGCATTCATGGAACATACTGCTTTACTTTTAACCTGCTTTAAGTAGTCACCTATCTTCACAACTAGAAACAGTCTATGGGGTAATGGGTTAAAACGTCCCGAGGTCATCATCCTTACAATGGTTCATACGGTTATATCGAATATATCAACTTTAATATATGTTCAATGGTGACTGATGACTTTATTGTTGTTGTTTTTTTTTAAATTGTAAACACCAAAAACGTTTTCGTATCAACAATGTTTCGTTTTGCAAGAGTTTCAGAGTAGATTTGTTCGCAATGTTATCCAGAAACTTCAATTTATTGTAAAACAATTTTTATCCAGATGAGACACCAAGTCGGCGTCTCATCTGGATACAAACTGTTTGAAAGTGCACTAAAATAATTACATATATGACAGGCTAAAGTGTGCATAAGTATGTCATTAACTGTAAACATGCGATAACAATTAACATATCACGGTTTTAAATGTCATATAAATAAATATACCACGGTCGTTGTAAATAACTATAGGCGTATTAAACATTAATATCTGGTTGATCTAGACTAATCATCATTTGCATTTTACATTTGTGGTTTGCTTGAGGTTTGGAGGTGTTTTTACAAATTTATTAAGACTATTTCATCGGCGGTGACTTTTTATTTAGATATACATGTACATGTATACAGTGGAGGAAATGTTATTATTTAGATTTAAAGTTTACAACCAAATTACAATACAGTAAAACCTCTTTATAACAGCCACTAAAACGAGGGCTAATTGATTGTATACAGTGGAGAATCTGTTATTCTTTCCCAATAAACGCGTTTACGCTAAAACTATTATTTGCAGTGCAAACAGTTTGGAGCCAGATCAGACGCCGGGTAACCCGGCGTCTGATCAGGCTCCAAACTGTTTGCCACCAAGATAAACAAGAATTATCATAATTGTCAAAACGTTGTTCTTTTCTACGTTTTAGTGCTTTGCGTTTGCGTACGTTTGCGTTTACACGGGAAGGAATAACAGATTCTCCACTGTATCTGGTCTGGCTCAAAACTGTTTGCAAATTGCAATCAGTCGCCAACAATTTTGAAACAAATCTCAGTTACATGTAAAACATTAATTGTATTTCGTGAACCTTTTTTGTTTGAAGAGGAACAAATTGCGGTTTTGTCTCCTTTATTTATCTTAAATGGCTATACACTGCTCCCTCTCTACAACGACACCCAACGGGAGACAAATAGTATGTGCGTTTTTCGGAGGGAGTCGTTGTAGGAAGGGAAATTGATAAAACCGTTTGTAGTTATGAACTGAATTGTGCAATGTTTTCTAATTAAAATGTTTCTTCAGTAAATGTCATACATGTAGTGCAACCTTCAAACTGCTGTTTGTTGCTATCGGATACGGAATGCTAGACACGTGAAAGAAGCTAGTATCTACAATTTTGTTAATTTACTCGTTATTAGGGTAATTTGAAGCGAGGCAAATAATCAAGCACGGGTTTTGTTAAAGACGATGACTTCTGTATCCTCAGTAGTCTGGTTACTGCCCCTGACACTTATTGCTTAACCTTAGTTGTACCAAGCGCAAGAGCTTCTTGAGTTGAGAACACTTTCCAAATATAAAGTCTGTATCACATGCAGCTTCAAATTATGGCCAATATTTAATTCACCTGATTTTACATGTACCTATAAATGACCTTAACATTTGTCGGACATGACCCAAATTGTTCTGAGCTCAAGAGCTTCTTGAGTTGAGTACATGTATACATATTCCAAATATAACATGCAGCTCCAAAGTTATAGCCACTGTTAAATTCATCAACAATATGCTCCTGTCTGCAAGCACGGTTTCCTTTGCAAACAGTTTGGCGCCAGTTCAGACGCCAGGTAACCTGGCGTCTAATCAGGCTCCAAACTGTTTGACACTCAGATAAAAATAGATAGTGAACATGTCAAAAAGTTGTTATTTTCTATAGTTTAGTGATTCGCGTTTGCGAACTGTGAACGGACCAACCCCGGGTAGAATAGAGACACCGGTTTTAACAAAATACGTGTTTGTTTATATGATTCTCGTTTAAACGAAATTAAGTGCAAACGCGAAGCGATAAATTGCAGAAAATGACAAATATATATCAATTGATTTCAGTCTGAATGGCAGACGGGCTGGAGCCAGACTTAACTAACGTAGACACAGTTTAAAACTGAAATGTGTAGTGTATTTGTCATGCAGCACATTTATTTATTATTCTTTATTGAACCATGAACTTTGGTGTGTAAAAAAAAAGGCTCCAGAGGGGATCGAACTCTCGACCTCCTGTTTACTAGACAGGCGCTCTAACCACTGAGCTATGGAGCCGTATGGTGATACCAACCTTTGATTATTATTCTTATGTTGAGTATTACAGTCCTCCTTCTCTACAACGACACTCGATTGGAGACACAGATTGTGTGTGTTGTTCGGAGGGAGTCGTTATAGAGAGGACAAATTAAGACTTGGCTTACATTTGCAAACAGCTTGAATCCAGATCAGACGCCGCGTTACGCTGTTTGTCACTACTCATTTTATTTATTCTATCAAAATGTCCACTTATATGTAACTTTGAGAAAGATAAGCAGACGACAATTTTAAGCAGACGATATGTCTGCAGTAAAAGTGTTGCGACAAGGGTCTTTGTAAGGAGGGAGTCGTTGTTTGGAGAGCCGTTGTAGAGAAGGAACGCTGTATTTTCTATCGATATACTCGTCCAGTTCCCGGGATCCTATTGGTGCCAGCTGGTTTCTACTCATATTACAATGTACCTTTAAAAGCAATCCAAAAGGATGTGTTAATAATGAGTTCAAATTGACTAGGCTGCCATTCTGTCAATAAATCTCAATAAACAGGTTTACGCGACAATTATCACTTCCAGTGCCTACCTTGCAAACAGTTAAGAGCCAGATGTTAAGCGACGTCTGATCAGACTCCAAACTGTTAGCCACTCAGAATAAAAGAAATTTCAAAAAATTGTAATCTACTACTTTTCAATGTTTTATGTTTGCGTTTCGTTTGCGTTTAAATGGTACGACTTACACTGTACAGTTACATGTACACTGTCAAACTTGAATGTAAAGTAAGGTGTTTTAATGGGTTTTATTTTGGCTAACACCTCTTTTGGTGTAAAACAGTACGATGCCACAGATTTGTGTTACTACAGTGTAGGAGAAAACATTATTCTTTCCCAATAAAATCTGTTATTTCTCTTGCAAACAGTTTAGAGCCAGATCAGACGCCGAGTAACCCGGCGTCTGATCAGCCACCAAACTGTTTGCAACTCAGATTACGTTTAATAATCAGGATTGACAATAAGTTGTCAATTCTCCATTTATATGCAATGCGTTTGCGTTTCGTTTGCGTTTAAACGGGAAATAATTACGTTTTTTCTCCACTGTATTACACTTAAATGGATGTTCATGCTAGACTTTACACTAATATTTTTATTATTTAGAAATCTAACACCAGTGCCAAGTGTAACGTTTCATAATAGGTAATACTTTAGTGCAAAGTAAAGTGTTTCGTCACACCAATTATCAACTTTTAACTCATTCTGCTTTATTTGATTTAGTCTGCTTTAACCCTTTCATGATCAAATAATTCCAGAGAATATTACCCCAATCACCGCTTTATTGTCGTCTGCTTCATTATTGTTGTCTGCAAGACACGTTTCAAAGTTAGATTTAAGGTTGTATGACTTAATAAATATCGATAAGGGTGTCAAGCAGTTTGGGTCCTGATCAGACGCCGCGTTAACTGTTTGCAAAGGCGCGTTAAAGCGTCATTGAGAGTGAACGGGTTATGTAACCCTTTGTTTTTAATACAGAAAACATGCTATGGTCAGGATAATTTCAATGGTTACATGTATTTGTAAGGTTCTATGTATTTTTTTTAATACATATCCAGAAATGTTCTTTATCATGGTAGTTTCGATCCTCTATTGAAAGATCGACCTTTGGCGGGAACCGTCGTCATACAGTTAAACGCAAATGAAACGCAAACGCACCGCAATAAAACGCAGAAAAGACAAGTTTTCGACAATTCTGACTATTCATGTTAATCTGAGTAGCAGACAGATTAGAGCTTGGTCAGACGCCGGGTTACAGTGGAGAACACGTTATTCTTTCCCAATAAACGCGTTTACGCTAAAACTATTATTTGCAGTGCAAACAGTCTGGAGCCCGATCAGACGCCGGGTAACCAGGTGTCTGATCAGGATCCAAACTGTTTGCCACCAATATAAACATGAATTATCAGAATTATCCAAAAGTTACGTTTTTTACGTTTTAGTGCTTTGCGTTTGCGTACGTTTGCGTTTAAACGGGAACGAATAACAGATTCTCCACGGTACCAGGTTTCTAATCTGACTCTAAACTTTTTAAATGTATTATAACAGTTATAGCGAAAGCGCGATTATTTGGAAAGAATATAACGTTTTCTTCACTGTACAAGTACATATTCCGCTGTATGCAGACAAACAATTAAAAAAGAGCTCTTGTAAAGTTCTGTATTTATTTTAACAGAATAGAATGTATTAAAATCATCAAAAATTAAAAAATGGTTTTCAAGTGCCAAAGGCTCCAGAGGGGATCGAACCCTCGACCTCCTGTTTACTAGACAGGCGCTCTAGCCACTGAGCTATGGAGCCGGTGGTTAGTCGAGGTATTATTCATTACTAATCTAATATTTACATGTGAAAATGCAATCCATAAAGTGATTGCACAATGTACATGTACAATCAGTGGCGCAATAACATAAGTTATATCTTTCTGTAATGACTTACAGTGGAGAATCTGTTATTCTTTCCCGTTTAAACGCAAACGTACGCAAACGCAAAGCACTCAAACGTAGAAAAGAACAACTTTTTGACAATTCTGATAATTCTTGTTTATCTTGGTGGCAAACAGTTTGGAGCCTGATCAGACGCCGGGTTACCCAGCGTCTGATCTGGCTCCAAACTGTTTGCACTGCAAATAATAGTTTAAGCGTAAACGCGTTTATTGGGAAAGAATAACAGATTCTCCACTCTACATGTACATGTACAATGCATTGATATAGGTTTTGAATTTTGATCAGACGCCGCGTTCAGATACCACCGGCTAGGATATTGAACTTATTTCTTTTGTACATATTCATGACTTTATAGATTGACGAAATAATTAAAGGCATAAAAGGCGCATTTAAGGGACAAGTGATTAACACAGACATAACATTATGTGATATGATCAGTTATTGTTTTTGTTAGCCATTTTAAAATTTACAACTAAAGTCTTTAATTAATAGAAACCAGTGTAATAGCACCTGTTTCAAAGCAAAATTTAACAGCTTTTTGACATATCTTTCTATTTTTAAATCTAAGTAGCAAACAGTTTGGGGCCTGATCAGACGCCGGAGGACCGGCAAGTTAGAATACAATAAAAATAACAACAACATCACCAGCAACAGAAATAATATATATTATACGCAGATACCCCCCGCAGAGCTATTCAAAAAGTGTCCTCTTACGTCTGATACCGGACACTTTTTTCTGTTACCGGACTGTTTTAGTTTCTGTTATTGTATACTTTTTACGGGCGTGATGCACGTGGTGAGCATGCGGTCACAGGTTTAACTATTGCACTGCCCGGGAATTGACGAGGTAACCCTTGCAATGCTGCAGTGGAGAAAACGTAATTCTTTCCCGTTTAAACGCAAACAAAACGCAAACGCAAAACACAAAATGTAGAAAATAATAACTGTTTTACATTTTTTATCATCTTTTTTCATCTGAGATTGCAAAATGTTTGGATCCTGATCAGACGCCGGGTTACCCGGCGTCTGATCTGGCTCCAAAATGTTTGCAATTGAAAATAAAGTTTAAGAGTCAACGCGTTTATTGGGAAAGAATAACGTTTTTTCCACTGTGAGTACCGCTTGGCTAACATTTGCAAACAGTTTAGATCCATAGAAGACGCCTTGTAACGCGGCATGTGATCTGGATCCAAATTGTTTGGCACTGATTTTCATTTTTAAATTCAATTTGAAAAGCATAAGAAAGATTTTGAGATTCTCCGCAGACGATACTTTTAAGTTTGAAGCAGAGGGCAATTCAGCACGATAAGGGATAACGAACTTTTGCAAATAGTTTGGATCAATATCAAACACACAGTAACTCAGCGTTTGAACAGGATCCAAACTGATAGACACTTGATACGTGCAATCAAATCTCGAAACTTTTCGTTGAAAAATAAGTGCAGACAGCAATTTCAAAGCAGACGACAATATGGCAGTGCAAGAGTAAAACAATGCTATTTAATATTGTGCCTGTTCAGGAGAAAAATATCTGGTCCTTGTTTTGATTATGAAGGAACGGAAAAGGAATTATATCGGGCTAAAATGATAAAATTTATTGACCTTAAAGCTAAATGCCTAAAATAAGATGTCACCTAAATTGATAAATACAGCGCTTACCTTACTAGCTGAATACTTATTCTGAGCGCAGACAAACCAATGCGTAGTTATTTTACGGCATGAACCAGCCCACAGGCTGCACGGTATGCTCGTGCAAGTTATAAAAAGGACCAATGAAAATAATAGTTAGTTGGTTAACGTTAATTTCAATATTTTAGAAATGGATATATTTATTTGCTATATTACATTGACCACAATCATTATTGACTCGGTGTAAGGTATTTATTAAAATCTACGTATAAGTCAGATACAGCGACTCGTTCGCCTTAAAAGTGTACGGTATGAATCGTAATAAGACTGTTTCGCTCGGACGAACAACAAATATGTCCTCGGCTTCGCCTCGGACAATTTGTTGTTGTCCTCGCAAACAGTCTTATTACGATTCGATACCGTACACTTTTAAGGCGAAACCCGTCGTGTATCTATTACATATTGTTGTTATTACCATTATTATCTTTATTAAAATACTTAATAATAAAAATCACCATTAATAACAGTATCGATAACAGAACGTGCAACTATATAAAGTAGCAACCTCTGCACTACAGAAAGTCTTTAGAAAATGGTAATAACAAACAGACGACAGGTTTTATGTTGATATTATTATCGTAGCAGTTAAAGGGTTAAGATTTGATAAGATGAACTGAATAGACATAGTTTTGTACTGTTTATACCAGTTATCGATTATTGTTATATTCGTGTAGAATATCATTGATATTATCTGTGGTGTATGTAAGGTAGCGTGGCCGAGCGGTCTAAGGCGCTGGTTTTAGGCACCAGTCTCCTCGGAGGCGTGGGTTCGAATCCCACCGCTGCCACATTCTTTATTTGTTGTATATCGCTGTTCTAAGCATGATAATTATAAACTCTTCTACTCTTCATATTTTTCCTTTACAGTGTCGAAATTTGCAAAGTTGAATAAAGTCCGGTATTGCGATGAAAAGTGGAAAGAAAACTATTTTTTCTTTTTCATGTACATGTAACGTTATCTAGAAATATTATCTTATCAGTGAAGTTTGATTTTAAAAGTTACATGTGACAACAGGTTCAAACGTATTGAGATCGAAGCTAAACGCATACAAATTTTGATAAACATGTATTCAAAATTAGTTTAAAAGTAAAAAAATAAAAATGTGGCAGCGGTGGGATTCGAACCCACGCCTCCGAAGAGACTGGTGCCTTAAACCAGCGCCTTAGACCGCTCGGCCACGCTACCCTGCATACACTTCAGAACAACATGTACGGCTTTGATTGAAACAATTATGCAGTGAAACCCCTCTAAACCGGACATGTGTGGGGACAACAAAAATGTCCGGTTTAGAGGGGTTTCCGGTTCAGAGGGGTTTTGACTTGTTTCTACCACTTAAAACAGTTTGAAAGTAAAGCAAAATGCGCCTTAAGGCGCATTCTGCTTTACTTTCAACCTGCTTTAAGCTATTATCAGCTAGAATGTACAGGCTTTTTTCTTCAGTGTAAGAATAAACCAAAGACGTAATAAGGCCTATTTATGGTGTAATGGGTTAAAATAAAGAAGGGTTCGAAACGGGACCAAAGTTTTTGTCCGGTTTAGAGAGAATTCCGGTTTTTAGAGGTTCCGGTTTAGAGGGGTTTCACTGTATTTTCAACCTTTATACTGCTATCATATCGACACTTTAAACTTGGTTGATCGTGATTTTATCACATTAGCTATAAGTTTATGAAGATCTATCGAAAGTAGTGTCCGGTGTCCAACATTTGCTTACGCATCGCAATAAAACGCCGAAAAGGACAAGTCTGACAATTCATGTTAATCTGTGTGGCAAACAGTTGGAAGCCTGATCAGACGCTGGGTTACCCGGCGTTTGATCTGGCTCCAAACTGTTTGCAATTGGAATAATAGATTTAGCGAGGCGCATTTAATCGTCTTATTACATTGTAACTGTATGATACATGCTACTGGTGGTTTGTTATATTTCTTGAAAACCGTTGATGTCAAGATACATGTACCACTCAATGGCACTCATAGAGTATCATTTGTATGAGACAAAGCAGTAATCAGTGATATAAAAAGAAAGCATTAATTGTTGAAAGTATACAAAAGGCTCCAGAGGGGATCGAACTCTCGACCTCCTGTTTACTAGACAGGCGCTCTAACCACTGAGCTATGGAGCCGTATGGTGATACCGACATTTAGTCTAATGTTGTGTGTACTTTTCTATCAATAGACTCGTACAGTTCCCGGGATCCCATTGGCACCAGCTGCTTATTTCTCATGTTACTTTTAGCAATCCATAAGTACAGTGGAGAATGTGTTATTCTTTCCCAATAAACGCGTTTACGCTAAAACTATTATTTGCAGTGCAAACAGTTTGGAGCCAGATCAGACGCCGGGTAACCCGGCGTCTGATCAGGCTCCAAACTGTTTGCCACCAAGATAAACATGAATTATCAGAATTGTCCAAAAGTTGTACTTTTCTACGTTTTAGTGTTTTGCGTTTGCGTACGTTTGCGTTTAAACGGGAAAGAATAACAGAGTCTCCACTATATGTGTTAACCCTTTCATGATCAAAGTTATCGTGAAGTTTCACCCCTTCACAGCCATATTGTCCTCTGCTTCAATATTGTTGTTTGCACGATCGTTTCAAAGTAAGATTCCGTGTATTATAACTTAAAACATAATCGAAACGAGTATCAAACAGTTTGGATCCTGATCAGACACTGCGTTACGCGGCGTCTGATCAGGACCCACAATGTTTGCAAACGCGTTTTACAGCGTCATTGAGAGTAAAAGGGTTAAAAACGAGTTCACCTTTTTCTAGGCGACCATTCTGTCAAGAGTTGTACAGTGGACATGTGGGAAGTGAATCTTTCCCAATAAACGAATTTACGTTAAAACTTTTATTTCCGTTGCGTCTGACCAGGTTCCAAACTGTGAGCCACTCAGATTAAAAGAAATCGTGAGAAATTTTAAAAGTTTCTACTTGAAAATGTTTCTGTTTGCGTTTCGTTTGCGTTTAAATGGTACAATTAAGCTGTGCAGTTATATATTACACAATGCCATTTCGGGGCTTTTACGATTTTAGTTAATACTGTGTGCTTTTTTTTATCAACATTTAACTCATATACATGTACATATACTAGTCATTTACCAATAGTGTGTCTGTTTAGAGTACGAATGTCCTACGCAAACAGTGATACCATGAGGGCTCCTACAGGAGATCAATGATCAGGGTCTGCAATGTTTTTATTTTGAAAAATAATCATTATGGAGAACTATTAATGTGAAACTGGAATTGTCCAATGATTTTTCATCGGGATGAGATGATATTAATTTAATCCTTTCATTGTTACCGCGGAGCATTATGAATTTCCATTTAACCCATTACCACATACAGTGGAGAATCTGTTATTCTTTCCCGTTTAAACGCAAACGTACGCAAACGCAAACCACTAAAACGTAGAAAAGAACAACTTTTGGACAATTCTGATATTTCATGTTTATCTTGGTGGCAAACAGTTTGGAGCCTGATCAGACGCCGGGTTACCCGGCGTCTGATCTGGCTCCAAACGGTTTGTAATAGAAATAATACGGAAAAAAGGCTTGCCTTTTTTCCGTTCTTAAGTAATGCATGATAAAATCAAAGGTATTCCAATTTTATTCAATCACTTACAGACTTTGAAAAGTGTTTGATTTGCGCGTGAATAATTTCCTCAAAACTAGGCAACTACAAAACATGGGGGCTGACATCTTGGATGATGACGTCACGGCTTTTACGAAGAGTTGTGCGTGACGTTTCGGAATTCCCGATTTCGGTGCTATTTTTAAACCATTTTAAGCATGAATAACCCCCAACACTCACTTGAAATGATTTTCTCCAAAGGACAAAGCTTCAAACAGTTCAAGTCATACCCTTAAACGCTTAAATGAACGTTATTTACAAAAATCTACTTCTCAATCGAACCGATAAAAATAACGGATTACCAATACGCCATCATTATGAATAATGACGTCACTATTGGTGGTCATATGACTTCCAAAAATAGTTTCAGATTGCATTACAGGTGTACGGAGGAGTTTTAACTTTTAACATTGTATACACGTGTGCTTATAGATCTATTTGATTATTTGGTTTAACAACATATAGATCTTGTCCCAAACAATTTAGGTATAAAATAAAAGTTCGAGTTGGTTGTGTAATCCAGATCTCAGTCACGAGAGGCGTAGCCTCGAGTGTAATCTGGAATACACAACGAACTGATACACACTGGTGATAGATATATTCCGTTTTCATTAGTATAATTTTGCTTTTTTCCGTCCATAGGCAAAGCCTAAATACATATTAGTTTTAGCGTAAACGCGTTTATTGGGAAAGAATAACAGATTCTCCACTGTAGATACGGCATTTTACGCCTTTGATTTATTTCTCCACTGAAGAAAATAGCTCCACTTAATAAATTTCCGAGAAAAGAGATCAGGAGAGACATTACTGATTCAACTACATGTAATCAACCAAATATATGTAGCAAGCAATCTTAATCATGGAAAACATTATTGAGATTGAGGGGAAACGCATACAAATATATAAACATGTATTCAAAATTAGCTTTAAAGCACAAAATAATATATTGGCAGCGGTGGGATTCGAACCCACGCCTCCGAAGAGACTGGTGCCTTAAACCAGCGCCTTAGACCGCTCGGCCACGCTACCTTATATACATTTGAGAACAACATGTACGGCTTTAATTGATAAAACTATATTTTACAAACATTTTACTGCTATTCTATCAATTCTTTAAACTTGGTTGACCTTGATGTTATCGCATTAGATTGAAGCGACTCAAGACCTATAGATACTAGTCTCCGGTGTCCAACATTTGCTTACAGGAAGAGTTTGATAAAACGCGAAAGAAACCCGCATACGCATCGCAATCCTAACGATTCATGTTAATCCGTGTGGCAAACAGTTGGAAGTCTGATCAGACGGCGGGGTCCCGGCGTCTGGTATGGTTTCAAGCTATTTGTAATTTAAAATAATAGATTTTAATGGGGAAAATAACGCTTATCAACTGTATGTTACAGGAGTGTTTGTCAAAATCCCCTTGGTCAAAATCCCCTGGGTCCAAAAGTGACAGAGTAGTCAAAATCCCCTTGATAGAATTTACAGGGTAGTCATAATCCCCTTGATGAAAATTGCAAGGTAGTCAAAATCCCCTTGATGGGTAGTCAAAATCCCCTTTGTCAGGAAATGAACTTAATAATACTCAATGAGATTAGAAAAGTTGAGTAGTTTTTTATCGAACTTGTTATGTAATTGGAGATATGAGTATATCACCAAACAAATACTCTGTTTCTCAACTCTTGACAATGGGATGACGCATCTGATAAAGCTTATGCGGGATTATAAACCTTAGCAGCAACAACATTTCTCAACTCTATGACAGTAGCTAAGAGGGCACCAACCAGATAATTGATAACAATTTATTCAAAGAAGTTTTTTCAGCTTTCACAAATGAACAGATGGATTTCACATCTTCACAGTCTTACTAATGTCTGCTTTAAAATTGAAGTCTGCTTTACTTTGCAATCATATAAATGATTTCACAACAGTTTAGATCATGATTCAACAATTTGAGTATGATGTGTACATGAAATTCAGACAACAACCATGTGTCGACCAAGTTTGAATACCTATTGGTATAACCAAAATGTTATTTAAAAAAAAATAGATTGTCAGGTTTCAACTACATGTATTGGCAATTATTTTGTGCGTAAAGTTTGAATCGTTGATATAACCCAGACCAATTGCAGTACCATTTTTGCAGAAAAATTAAATAGTTTCCAACTGTTTGCAGTATTGAATCTTATCAAAACTAGAATTTGTTCAATGCAATAATCAGGATCCAGTTATTTTCAGTCGCTGTAACTGTGTTTGTACTCAGTTTGAAGAATAATGAATTGCAGTTGTCGAGGCCAAACTGGATCCTGATCAAACCTCAGAATTATTTTCTTAACCAAGGGGATTTTGACTACCCATCAAGGGGATTTTGACTACCCTGCAATTTTCATCAAGGGGATTTTGACAACCCTGCAATTTTGACCAAGGGGATTTTGACTACCCTGTCATTTTTGGACCAAGGGTATTTTGACCAAGGGGATTTTGAGCGGTTCTTATGTTACAGACATGCAACTGATTAGTTTGTTATATTTCGTAGAAACCGTTGGTGTATAAATTCCACTCATAGAGTGACATTTGTATGAAAAAAAGCAATATTCAGTGATATAAAAAAGTTGAGTGTAAATGCATTAATTGTTGAAAGTATACAAAAGGCTCCAGAGGGGATCGAACTCTCGACCTCCTGTTTACTAGACAGGCGCTCTAACCACTGAGCTATGGAGCCGTTGCTTTCAATAGCATATAGCTTTTAACTTATCCAATACATGTACTCTATCTTGTTTGTAGTATTGAATCTATTGACAGAGAGTGCAGGGCTGCCATTTCTCCGGATTTTTCCTAAATATTCGGATTTTTTTCTAGAACATAGTAGCTTAAAGCAGGCTGAAAAGTAAAGCAGAATGCGCCATAAGGCGCATTCTGCTTTACTTTCAGCCTGCTTTAAGTAGTCACGTGTCAACAAAACTAGAAACAGGCTATGGGGTTAAGGTACTATTCGTAAATTCGCAATTGAAAAATGCACATTTCGAAATATTAGGATTTTTCATTTCAACTTATGGCAGCCCTGAGAGTGCGAATGGGGTGCCAGATGGCTTCTATAGATATGATCCATAAAAGTGTGTATATAACAATTATACAGGTAAACGTGTGTACAGCGGCATTTGTTGGATTTGTTTCCCTTTAAAAATATTTATTTTACTGCATACATTACTTCAGAAGGATAATAATTATCTGACCAGAAAGCTCATGCAACATTATTTTATACGTTGGCTTTCTTATCAATGAAACAGATTAAAAGATTATTTATAGAATGTTATAAAAACAATTGGGAATAAGACTTAAGACCATTATGATAAAAAGTTAATATTGTGCAAATTCAAAAGAAAAACTATTGGCAGCGGTGGGATTCGAACCCACGCCTCCGAAGAGACTGGTGCCTAAAACCAGCGCCTTGGACCGCTCGGCCACGCTACCTCACTACCTTGTCGGAGTGTTTCGATTTTATCGTAAAATTGCTGCAACCATTCATGATCAAAATTTTGGGGAGATTTGTACCCCTTCACCGCTGTATTGTCGTCTGCTTCAGTATTGCTGTCTGCAAGATACGTTTCAAAGTTGAATTTAAGGTTGTGTGACATAATGAATATCGATTAGAGTGTCAAACATATTTGGTCCTGATCAGACGTCGTGTTAAACTGTTTGCAAACGCGCTTTAAAGATATCACATGATCAAGCTTGGGTGGTAACACCTACCCCCGTATATAGTTTGAGTCAAAGCATGCAGAGCATGCACTAACAGTGGTAGCGTCTAGGCAAAGAATCATTCAGGCGTCTCAAGTGATGCCCGCACCTAATATTTGATAGCTTGGTTAGTAAAACCCATAGAAAAACCTATTGATATCTATTATGTAAGGGCCTCTATTCAAAGTTGAGACATTGCATGAAGACTTTTCTCATGCTGTATACCGGTATATACCTGTATTTTGACACCAACTAAAGAATGGGGGGTGAATCAATGAAAGGACTGGCTGGATGTCTTTAAGTCGTCATTGACAGTGAAAGGTGTTAAACACGTCCGTATTATTTATGCAATACACATGTATAACAGTGAAGATGACGTTATTCTTTCTCGTTTGAATTAAACCCAAATGCATCGCAATTAAAAGTACAAAATGACAACTTTTCAACATTTCTGTTAAACTACAAATAATTCAAAGTAGACTGGTTCATGTTTATGTTCATGACTAAAATGGTCCTAAAAGGAACATACTAAATTCACATGAGTAACTTAGTGGTACAGAGTTAACCAGGTAACAGGGCTGCCATTTCTCCGGATTTTGCCTAAATCTTCGGGGTTTTCTGGTACATGGTAGTTTAAAGCAGGCTGAAAGTTAAGCAGAATGCGCATTAAGGCGCATTCTGCTTTACTTCCAGCCAGCTTTTTAAAAGTAGTCACATGTCAACAAAACTAGAAACTGGCTATGTGGTAAAGGTACGATTCGTAAAATCGCACTTGTAAAATGCAAATTTGGAAATCTAAGGATTTTTCATGCCAACTTATGGCAGCCCTGGTGGAATAATCAAAATAACACGAGTCGAACAAAGTCCGTACATACTCGAATAATAAGCTCGTTTTGCACTGCTTATAAATATTTTTTAACCCATTCACAATAAAGATGAGTGGTAACGCCTGACCCTTTGAACCCTAGCCACACATGTATGTGTTATTTGCCAACAGTGTACCTGTGAGGAGTACATTTGTCCTATGCAAACAGTGTATACCCTGATCAGAAGGCTCCTTTAGAAGCTCTCTGATCAGGGTCTACATTGTTTGTCATTTTGACATATACATGTATTGTAAAAACCAACCATAAACAGTCAATATTGGAGTAGACTAAATTGAAAACTAGAATTGTCCATTTGAGGTTTCAGGGAGGAAAGGATTAAAACAGTCAAACCAGGGGCCGCGAGTTCGATCTCCCACCAGACAAGTCCTTCGGACCAGACTTTAACAAACCGAAGTAAAATGGGATAGAACTTTTGTTGTACCAGAAAGCTCATCAAAAATTGACTTATTGACTATCTTATCAACGAAATACGATTTAAGAAGTTATTTTATATTTATATGTATAGTAAGTGTTGATTTAGATAAATATCGTGTTTGATATGAATTTAAAAAGATGAATACCAAAAATTTGGCAGCGGTGGGATTCGAACCCACGCCTCCGAAGAGACTGGTGCCTTAAACCAGCGCCTTAGACCGCTCGGCCACGCTACCTTTCATACTGTGGATATGATTTTAATCTAATCGGGAAATGAATGAAACAGTTGAGAGTTGATACTTTAGTAATTACAATCTGAAGGAAATTAAACATTTCAATCATTACACAGAAAAGATGTCGAATGTTAAGGTGGTTCGACAGCGGGCGGCCCGCATCTCGAGTTCCGGAAATGCTGATGACTTTCACCTGATCTTTGCGGCACGTGCTTATAGTAGAAAATTTAGATAAAGAAAAGTTTGATCTTATTCAGTGTCTTCTCTGTTAGCGCAGTGGGTACGGTGATTGACTTACAATCCAAAGGTTCTGGGTTCGATTCCCACTCAGTTCAAAACTTTTTTTTTAACAAATTGTCTGATTTTAGTGACTAGTCATTTCATAACGCAGTGATCAAAGGACAGGCTATGTTTAGTCACGTAATAATGAATAATATCAGATGTAAGTATAGTCAAGTGACAGCTAAATGTGTGAGTATTTATAGCCTATATGACAGATGGCAGTTTAACACAGGACAAATATAATGCTAAAAGATAGATCCTAAAGGAGCTTTTATGCATTACTTTTGTTATGCATTAAGCAGTCACTTGCCTTTAAAGATCTACAGGCTACCGTTTTCAATGGTCCCTTATTACAGGCTTGACTTATGGTAATATTTAGAGCTGACGGCATTTTAAAGTTGAACTCAAGGGAGGTTACTCGTTTTGTGTTTACATTTTGTCAGAATTTCAGGAAATCATGTATAAAATGTAAATTCCACTGTAGATTTTCATTAAATTGTTGTGACTAGTAGAATTGAGTTATATCTATCTAATAAGAGTAAAATAAGTGTACGTTAAACAGCTAGATTTTTTGTAATTTGAGATTTTCAGAATTTGACTTTTTTTAAATATTGATATTTCCAACAAATATGTCATGAAATACTTTTGTTTGCCCAATATCTTATAGTCTATGTACAGTTTACTTAAGTGTACAGAAATTATTGAGTTATATTATTTTATAAAGAAAATATTCCTGTTTATCAAAAAAGGAGCTTTTCTCGACAAAAGGTCCTGTCAGAAAAAAACGGCACTGTAACTTTTTTTTATTTTAACGATTTTTCACTCTCCATATGGTATATTTCAATTTAATCAAGGTTTCAAAGAATTCTGACACAGAATAAGCTGACCCGCGAACCACCTTAAAGCATGTCTGGACATTTTCTCTATAATAACTGACTATTATGTTGATTCGTGTATCAAACTATTACATAAATTATAACTCAGAAGATGATATGATTCCAAATTATTGCCTGTCTATGAGTCTTAAACATAAAAACCCCTTCACTGCCTGACCCGAGTGCAGTATTTACTGCAAAAACTCGTTTGAACGTTTGAAAAAACGTTCGGATCCTGATCAGACGCCGCGAAACGGGTGTCTGATCAGGATCCAATCTGTTTAACACTCATTTCTATCTTTCTCAATTCAAAACTACTAACATGTAAATTTAAGAAATAAAAGCAGACGACATTTTTTTAAAATTGATGACGTCATGGTAGTGAAGGAGTGAACCAAATTGCAGGCAGTACCACGGTTTATTCATGAGTAATATTCTTCCAGCGAAAAACAGAACAAAGTCTGTAGCCGAAAAATTAAAATCTTTTTTGAATTGTTTATTTTTATATGCGTTATCAATATCATTCATATACTGTCTGCTTTGTATAAGGTAGCGTGGCCGAGCGGTCTAAGGCGCTGGTTTTAGGCACCAGTCTCTTCGGAGGTGTGGGTTCGAATCCCACCGCTGCCAACTGTATATTTTTGTCTATTAAAATAGTGTCTGATCAGGCCCTAAACGGTTGGCAATGTCAGTTATAGTTTTAGCGTAAATGCGTTTATCGAGAAAGAATAACGTCATTTTCATTGAACACAGAAGAAACGTGTTTATTGGCAAATCATAACTTCTCTTCTTTCATTTATATGAACAGCCTTTTGGATGAATGATACAGTACTTCAGGGCTGCCATTTCTCCGGATTTTTCCTAAATATTCGGATTTTTTTTAGTACATGGTAGCTTAAAGCAGGTTGAAAGTAAAGCAGAATGCGCATTAAGACGCATTCTGCTTTACTTCCAGCCTGCTTTAAGCAGCCACATGTCAACAAAACTAGAAACAGACGAGACTAGTTAGTACCAAGAAGTTTTAGCCCATGCATTGGAAAGCGTATCAAAGGTAGAACTGTGTCCTTAGAAACAACCGGCTTCATAGCTCAGTGGTTAGAGCGCCTGTCTAGTAAACAGGAGGACGAGGGTTCGATCCCCTCTGGAGCCTTTTGTGTATTTTTTCCTTCAAATACTCAGCAATATTATTGGATAAGTAATGAGCTGTCATATTCATACGGCTCCATAGCTCAGTGGTTAGAGCGCCTGTCTAGTAAACAGGAGGTCGAGAGTTCGATCCCCTCTGGAGCCTTTTGTGTATTTCAAAATACTTTTTTTTCTTGAACTTGTCGTGTGCGCAAACTATGTCGGTTGTGACACGCAGCTCTTCGGTGGGATGCCACTTAACTGATTGACCCCTAAAACGTCAAAATGGTCTATTCCGTAATTTATTATCTGCAATAATGTGTAAACTTACAAACAGTGCAGATCCTGGTCAGAGGGCTCATGCAGGAACCCTCTGATCTGGATCTACATGCTTTGCATCGGGCATGTGCATTCTTGCTTTGTAATCTATTTGTCAAGACGCAAACAATATGGGTCAGTGATTTAAAGTAGATTTGCTTTTATTGTCTAGACAGACATTTGTCCTTTTCATCATGAATGAACTTTATACATGTAAAGAGTGGCTGAAAAAAGCTTACAGTATGCTTACTGTATAAACATACAGTGACTTTCTTTCCCGTTTAAACGCAAACGAACGTAAACGCATACTAATAAAATGTAGAAAATGAGAAGTTTTGACAATTCTGTCTACAGTAAAACCTCTCTATCACGACCACTAAATTGAGTTCATTATAGGTGTTTACGACCGGTGCCTGCTTAAAGCAAGGTGACAGTAAAACAGAAAGCTCCTTTAGGAGCTTTCTGTTTTACTGTCACCTTGCTTTAAGCTGTCACCTGTCTTTTATGTAATCATTTAGCCTTGTTTTTAGTTGTCGTAATAAAGATGATTAACTGTATTTGTTTTAATCTGAGTGGCAAACATTTAAGAGCCTAATCAACCGGCGTCTGATCTGGCTCCTAACTGTTTGCATTTGGAAATAATAGTTTAAACGTAAAAGCCTTTTATGACTGGAACGAATATCGTTTTCTCCATTTTACACGAAGATACTTCTCAACTGTAATACAGTGCTCCGCCTCTACAACGGCCCTCCCAACAACAACTCGCTCCTTACAACGACCCTTGTCGCAGTTCCCTGAACAGGACAATTATGTCAAACGTCTTAAAGTTGCAATATCGTTTGCTTAAAATTGTCGTCTGCTGTGTTTATAAAAGTAACATAATGGACATTTTGACAGAAAAAACAACTTAATAAGGAGTGACAAACAGCTTGACTCCAGACCAGACGCCGCGTCTGATCTCGATTCAAGCTGTTTGCAAATGTAAGAAAATGTCCCTCCCTATAACGACTCCCTCCGAACAACGCACACAAGTTCTGTCTCCCAATGGGTGTCGTTGTAGAGAGGGAACGCTGTAGATGAAAAATATCCCCCTCACAATAGTAACTGATAGTGATGTAGTGGAAGGACTTGTAAATTTGTCGAAATAAGTCATTTGCGGAAAACCGCCTACTAAGAATGACGTATATTGGTTAAAACTATTTTCATTGGATAACTGTTTTTTTGTTACAATCTGATGCGCTGTGTAGAGAAACTGCATTAAATGTCAGCACGTTATGGTCTTGATCTTTGCTACAACAATTTTTCTAAACACTACGATATGACTTAAGAATTATCGATACGAGTGTCAAACAGTTCGGATACTGATCAGACGCCGCGTTTTTACGCAGCGTCTAATCAGGATTCAAACTTTCTGAGACGTCGCCTTTTGGCGTCGTTGGCAATAGAATGCAAATCAATGCAGTAAAAAGAATAAAAGTACAGCTTATGACATGTACATGTACATTCTCGCGGTTTAGTATCTTTTTCATTCTCAATGATGCATTAAAGCGCGTTTGCAAACAGCTTGAGTCCAGAACAGACGTCGCGTAACGCGGCGTCAGATCAGGTCCCAAACTGTTTGCTCTCTTACAGATATTTATTAAGTCATACAACCTTATATCTAACTTTGAAACGTGTCTTGCAGACAGCAACATTAAAACAGACGGCACTAAAGCGGCGAAGGGGTTAAAAATCTCCCGAATCATTAGATCATGAATGGGTTAAAGTCTCTAGTGACATATAGTTTGGAGCCGGATCAGACGCCGGGTCAACTATTTGCAATAGACAAAACAGTTTTAGCATAAACGACTATTATGACTGGAGAGAATACCGTTCTCCAATGTACAGTAGAGAAAACGTTATTATTTCACAATAAACGCATTTACCTTAAAAAAACTATTACTTCTATTGCAAACAGTTTGGAGCCAGATCAGACGCCGCGTAACCCGGCGTCTGATCAGACCTCAAACTGTTTGCCGCTGAGATTGATATAAAAGGTCAGAATTACCGACAAATTGTTATTTTCTACGTTCTATGACAATGCGTTTGCGTTACGTTTACGTTTAAACGGGAAAGAATACCGGGTTCTCCACTGTACACGTAGATGAAACGTCATTCCCACAATTGTCATCGATAGTGATGTATTACAGAGACTGGTTAACTGATCAAATAGTCAAATAGTCATTGGCGGAAAACTCGTCCACAATATGACGTGTTTTATCTATACTCCTCTCATTGGATATTAGTTTTGTTTTCTCGATCTGACTTTTGGTGTTAGAAAATTTATTTTACCTTCAACAAGCTAAAAAACTTGACGATTGCAACGATTATGGGAGTTGATATACAGTGTTCCCTCTCTACAGCGACACCCAATGGGAGACACAGATTGTAAGTTTTGTTATAGAGAAGAAAAATCGATGCTAACTTGATTGGGAAACACTTTTCGGTTTAGCCTTGTACTTACAATTTGGTAAACCATTTGGTTTTATACAGGAGTACGCATTTATTTACTGCGATAACCCCTTTACTGACATGCCGTCACAAGTTTTAAACCATTGTCGTCTGTTTTTATCTCTCAAATTCTTATTTAGACATTTTGATTAAGGAAATATTGAACTGAGTAGCAAACAGTTTGGATCCTGACCAGATGACGAGCTTCGTTTACAAATGACCATTGTGCTCGGGACAATGCAGTGAAAGATATTAACTTTATAGAGAACTGATTTTTTTTAACCCTTTCGCGATCAAATTTATACACATACACCTATATCAAACCCCTCCACCGCCATAGTGTCGTCTGCTTCAAAATTGTCGTCTGCAATATCAATTCAAAGTTAGATTGAAGGCAGTACAGTGGAGAATCTGTTATTCTTTCCCGTTTAAACGCAAACGTACGCAAACGCAAAGCACTAAAACGTAGAAAAGTACAAATTTTTGACAATTCTGATAATTCTTGTTTATCTTGGTGGCAAACAGTTTGGAACCTGATCAGACGCCGGGTTACCCGACGTCTGATCTGGCTCCAAACTGTTTGCACTGCAAATAATAGTTTTAGCGTAAACGCGTTTATTGGGAAAGAATAACAGATTCTCCACTGTACAACTGACGTTATTTCAAAGCGCTTTTGCAAATAGTTTTGATATTTATCAGACGCCGCGTCACGCGGCGTCTGATCAGGATCAAAACTGTTCGCAAAAGCGCTTTATGACGTCAATGAGAGTGAAAAGGGTTAAATAAATGGAGAACTGTTGTGAAATAGAGAACGGTGTCAACTCTGTACTGTATAACTCAATTGACGATATCATAAGTACCGATTATCAATTTATGATAACAACATATGTCATACTTGGACTAATATGTAAGGTAGCGTGGCCGAGCGGTCTAAGGCGCTGGTTTAAGGCACCAGTCTCTTCGGAGGCGTGGGTTCGAATCCCACCGCTGCCATATGTTTTTGTTTGTTTTTGTTTGAAATGTTAAAACTAATGTCATCCTATGTGTAACGGTTATTCGTAAGCTTAGAGTATTGTCCGGTGTTTCTGACCCGACCGTTTTATTTTTAGTACAGAACAATATATTACAGTGGAGAATCTGTTATTCTTTCCCGTTTAAACGCAAACGTACGCAAACGCAAAGCACTAAAACGTAGAAAAGAACAACTTTTGGACAATTCTGATAATTCTTGTTTATCTTGGTGGCAAACAGTTTGGAGCCTGATCAGACGCCGGGTTACCCGGCGTCTGATCTGGCTCCAAACTGTTTGCACTGCAAATAATAGTTTTAGCGTAAACGCGTTTATTGGGAAAGAATAACAGATTCTCCACTGTATCATTGTTTTCTCTACTGTATCACGCCTAACGCCCAATTGCTGCGGAGAACTATTACTATATTGAAAGACTGCTTTACACCAATTCAACAGTACGTACAGTGTTTCCTCTCTACAATAACACCCGATGGTAGACACAGATTGTGTGTGTTGTTGGGAGGGACTTGTTATAGGGAGGGAACTTAATACACTGAGAATGCTGAGCACAGCTTGTTTCATTTGCATAAAGTTTGAATCAATATCAGACGCAGCGTTACGGTGAAATCTGCTTTATTTTCAACCTGATTTAAGTAGTAACATGTCTTTAAAATCAGAAACAGGCTATGAGGTAAATGGCTCAGCGGCCGCTCAAAAGTAGAGTCATCTGGTGTTAAGGAAAACATAAAGCAGCAGTCCAAAATGAGAGGATGTTATTCACTGTATGTCGACATTAACCTATATAATGGTGAACACGCAAGAATAGCCCTAAATATAAAATGGACAAAAACATATACAGTTGGCAGCGGTGGGATTCGAACCCACGCCTCCGAAGAGACTGGTGCCTAAAACCAGCGCCTTAGACCGCTCGGCCACGCTACCGAACATACATTTTGTACACAGACTCATATTGAGAGCGAATATAAAAATAAAAAATTGAGCGCTCATTTGGTACATATGCGAGCAGTTTGTATTTTAGGCAACTTTTGAAAATATGACTAATAAAGAAGATATTAGCTAACCTAGGTTTGGTATATTCCAAAAGGCCTATATAGCAAGCTCAATCTGTTAGTCATTTATGCCTTGTTATTACTGTTAATTACAAAATCGCAATTGAGTGTGCTGCTCGGTTCGGTCAAGTGCGATGTTGTATACAGCTAAAGCCGTAAAAACAAACATCGAATTCTTTTTGTGAAATGTTTGAGAATACAATTCTCTTTCATATCGTAATGCTATCAACTCTGTTCTGTTTGAATAGATTTACGATAAGATCTATATTCAACCAGTGTATACACGGTAGCGTGGCCGAGCGGTCTAATGCGCTGGTTTAAGACACCAGTCTCTTCGGAGGCGTGGGTTCGAATCCCACCGCTGCCAGAATTTTTTCCTTTCTTTCGTCTTTTTGAAATTTATATTAAACATGACAATAATCCTACAGAGACTGGCAACCAGATATCATATTTGGCATGTGTACTCAATTAGGGAAGCTCCTGACCTCAGTACAAATGTCAATGTAATTTAGAGGTAAACAAGGCTGAATTTAACAATAAATTTTGCATATTTTGCATGTGCAGTACAAATTTGGTAATGTCTGACAAAGGCCAAGACCATTAAGCGTTCAAATTATCTACATTTAAAATTGGCTATTCATGCCATGCATTTTTAAACAACTCAAGAAACTCTTATTGAAAAAATAGTACAGACGTGTTTAAACAATTCGACATCTTTGCAAAATGGCAGATATTATAAGACCCCGTCACAGATGCCATACTAAAGTATTGTGCTGTACCTTTGAACAGTTTCAAGCAGTAAATACGATAAAATCAAAACGCTATTGCAGTGTACATGTACAGTGGAGAGTCTGTTAGACTTTCCCAATAAACGCGTTTACGCTAAAACTATTATTTGCAGTGCAAACAGTTTGGAGCCAGATCAGACGCCGGGTAACCCGGCGTCTGATCAGGCTCCAAACTGTTTGCCACCAAGATAAACAAGAATTATCAGAATTGTCCAAAAGTTGTTCTTTTCTACGTTTTAGTGCTTTGCGTTTGCGTACGTTTGCGTTTAAACGGGAAAGAATAACAGATTCTCCAATGTAGTGAGGTAGCGTGGCCGAGCGATCTAAGGCGCTGGTTTTAGGCACCAGTCTCTTCGGAGGCTTGGGTTCGAATCCCACGCCTGCCACTGATTTTTCTTTTGAATTTATTATATTACATTTTATTTATGTTTATCTTAATAGTATTAAATCTTATGCCAAATTTGTCTTTACATCCTACCAGATGTAACCTTTTAAATCGATTTCCTTGCTCAGATAGCCAGCATTATAAGATGATGTTACATGTACATGAGCTTGCTGGTTACAGTGGAGAAAACGTTATTTTCCCCAATAAACGCGTTTAACGCTTATACTATTATTTCCATTGCAAACAGTTTGGAGCCAAATCAGATCCCGGGTAACCCGGCGTCTGATCCGGCTCTAAACTGTTTACCACTCAAATTAACATTAATAGTCGGAACTGTCGAAAAGTTGTAATTTTAACGTGTTATTGTAATGCGTTTGCGTCCCGTTTGCATTTAAACGGGAAAGAATAATGTCTTCTCCACTGTAGACATCATCGAGAAAGTATGCAGTAAATTAAATAATTACATATTTTTTAACCTCTTTCAACACCATTGTCCTTTTTATAATATGCTTATTATATTTGTAAACAGTGAATACCCAGATCAGAGGGGTCCTATAGGAACCCTCTGATCAGGATCTTCACTGTTGGCTAGTTTAGAACACTAATTATCAAACTACCCAGGATTCCAAGTAGTCTGGTCCATGTTTTGGTAACTAAAATGATCCACAATGAAACATACTAACCCACAGAAGTAACATCAGTGTTGAAAGAGTTAAAAATGAAACAAATTCTACAAATGCCGCTTGTACACAAGTGTACCTGTATATTGAGTAAACACTTTTATGGATCGCATAGGTACAGTGGAGAATCTGTTATTCTTTCCCAATAAACGCGTTTACGCTAAAACTATTATTTGCAGTGAAAACAGTTTGGAGCCAGATCAGACGCCGGGTAACCCGGCGTCTGATCAGGCTCCAAATTGTTTGCCACCAAGATAAACTTGAGTTATCAGAATTGTCCAAAAGTTGTACTTTTCTACGTTTAAGTACTTTGCGTTTGCGTACGTTTGCGTTTAAACGGGAAAGAATAACAGATTCTCCACTGTATATTAAGGTATACACTGTTCAAAGAAGCCGCCGGTATGCAAGTCGCACTCGCTGTTCGTATATGCAAACAAACACTATCTATTACATGTATCTAGAATATTGGATATGTTATAAGCAACAGTTGGTACAAAGCAGCGGCTCCATAGCTCAGTGGCTAGAGCGCCTGTCTAGTAAACAGGAGGTCGAGGGTTCGATCCCCTCTGGAGCCTTAGAGTCTTTCAAAACAATTGTTTTTTTACTACATATATCTTACAGAGAACATGTGTAATCAGAGATTTCATGAAACCCACAGCATTTAGGGAGTTCGTTAAGGTACTTCGCATATGCGCGTAGTTTCCATACGATTGTTATGAAACTTTTCATGAAGAAAGATAATAGCCTAAGAAACAATGTGTGTAAATATAGGCAAAATTTATCTTGTGGTTTGTCTTTAAGGTCTTTTTTCTAACAAAAACCTAGAATTTTGATGATTTTATTTTTCTTAAAAATGAATAAAGCTAATGACTATAATTCTCACCCAATAAGTAGTCCACAACATTCATTACAAGAAAAGCTAAAAACATTTTAAATAAAGGTGTTCAGAAAGATGTTATCAGCTATTTAAATTTTGCAAAATGCTAAAAAATTGAATTACAAAAAACTGACTCATTCAATGTATATTTGTTTTCATTTCATTCAAATATATGGTTGATGAACTAGTCAGTCTGAAAAAATTAGAAAATATTACAGTCAGGATTTGTTGTAATAACATATTTTCTTATTAAAATGTGGGATATTTGTTGTTTAGATACAGTTACCTACCTTAGAATTAAAACCTTGTCATTAAAATGCATTATTATTTATTCATGGACTTGCATACAAGGTTTTTTATATTGTTTTAACATAATTATAATGGGCAATATCGATCTTGAAAAGGTTAGCGTATTGATAAGCTTCAATGTGTGGCTTTATAGTTCGATCAAATCGTTTACATGTATACCGATTTAATTGACTTGTAAGTCATTAAACTAAAACGTACAGGTAAGTGAACATATACTTGGACCGTAAACATCACTAGTTCTAATCAACGAAGACTAAACATAACATGTCTCTTGATTACTGCGTTATGGATTGACAAGTCAATAAATCGGACACGAAAAAAAATATTTGGATCGGATGGGTCTCGAACCTATGACCTTTTGATTGCTAGTCAATCACTATACTAACTGGCCTATGAAGGATTATACTAATTCGTATCAACATTTCCTTTATATAAATTTTCTAGTATAAACACGTACGAAAACAATCTGTGTCGTCAAGACGCATATCCGATCGCCCGCAAGACCGACTTCCGGTAGCCAAAGGCCTTAAACTACTAAACTAACCAGGTAGCTTTCAGTTACAGGTTTAACCCAAAGGACTGGCCATTTGGATATTGATCAGACAACGCATATAATGCGGTGTGTGATCAGGATCCACACTGTTGGCCACTCTTTTCATAATTTCTTAAATCAGAATGTCTAAAATCTAAATTCGAGAAATAATAGCAGACGCCAATTGTTTAACCCCTTCACTGCCTTACCCCGAGTGGAAGAGTCCTTTTCAAACAGTTTAAATCCTGATCAGACGCCGCGTAACGCGGCGTCTGATCAGGATCCAAACTGTTTGCAACTCATTTCAATATTTCTGATATCAAAATACCCAAAAGATAAATTTAAGAAACAAAAGCAGACGACAATTGTTTTTAATTGATGACGTCATGGCAGTGAATGGGTTAAGGCTGATGATAACATTGTTGTGAAGGAGTTAACGATGATCGTCTGACTCGTTTTCACTGTGATACAGTGCTACAGTTGTTATATGGAGAATCTGTTATTCTTTCCCGTTTAAACGCAAACGTACGCAAACGCAAAGCACTAAAACGTAGAAAAGAACAACTTTTGGACAATTCTGATATTTCATGTTTATCTTGGTGGCAAACAGTTTGGAGCCTGATCAGACGCCGGGTTACCCGGCGTCTGATCTGGCTCCAAACTGTTTGCACTGCATATAATAGTTTTAGCGTAAACGCGTTTATTGGGAAAGAATAACAGATTCTCCACTGTATATGGAGGGCATTTTAGATTTGGTTTACTTTTGCGTAAAACGGCGTCTGATCTGGTTTCCATGTTTTGTTTGCCGTCATTTTATGTTTTCCGTAAAAATGACCACTACATGTAAATATTAAACATTGAGAAAAAACAGCAGACGACAATTTTAAGCAGACAATATTGCAACAGTAAAAGCGTATGACGGGGAGGGAGTCGTTGTTCGGACGGCCGTTCCAGGGAGGGATAACTGAACAAGTACTTTCCATTTGATACAGCGCTCCCTCTCTACAACCACACCCAATGGGAGACAACAATTATGTGCGTTGTTCGGAGGGAGTCGTTATAGAGAGGGAAATTGGTTTACATACAAACAGCTTGAATCGAGATCAGACGCCGCGATTCAAGCTATTTGTCACTCATCATTTTATAATTAAGTGTTTATCTGTCAAAGTGTCGAATATGTTATTTTGAGAAGATCAGCAGACGACAATTGTTTAAAACTTAAAGCAGACAATACTGCAGCAGTAAGCGTTTATATGACATAATTGTCCTGTGCAGGGAACCACGGAGATGGTCGTTGTAAGGAGGGAATGATTGTTCGGAGGGCCGTTGTAAGGAGGGAGTCGTTGTTCGGACGACCGTACCAGGGAGGGATCACTGAAAAAGGTATTTTCATTTTGATACATTGTAGGTGCAAAAAAGTAAACTGCACAAAAGTCATTGACAGTGATGAATTGGAGCGATTTGAAAATTGAGCAACATAGTCATTTGCGGAAAACTTGCCCCAACTGATGACGTGTATTTAACTAGGAAGCTCTCATTGGTTAATTGTTCTTTTTACTATCTGACGGGTCGTGTAGGAAAATGCATTGGCCAAGTGAGTCGTGAGTTTTTTACCCCTTCACCGTTACATTGTCGTCTGCTTCAATATCATCGTCTGCAAAATAATTTCAAAGTTAGATTTCAAGTAGTATATGTGACTTAAGAAATATTGACATGAGTGTCAAACAGTTTTGATGCTGATCAGACGCCGCGTTACACGTCGTCTGATTAAGATCAAAACTGTTTGCAGGAGCCCTCTGATCAGGGTATTTACTGTTTGTCATTATGTAAAATATTATAAAAATACAACCCTAAATAATTGAAAATGGATCAGACTTTATTGCAACCTGGACTTGTCCATTGGAAGTTTCAGGGGAAACTGTGTTAATAAATATCGATATGAGTGTCAAACAATTGGGTCCTGATCCCTGTAATGATCAAAATTGTATGCAAACGCACGTTTAAGCGTCATTGAGAGTGAAGGCTGCTAAGTTAATTAAAAGTTAAACGGAATTCTCCTTAAGGAGCTTTCTCTTTTATTTTTGCCTTTCTTTAAGCTTTCATTTGTCTTTCATACAATGTGGTTGTACAGTGGAGAAAACGTTTTCCTTTCCCGTTTAAACGCAAACGAAACGCAAACATATCACAATCAAACGTAGAAAATGACAACTTTTCCATAATTCTTACTATTCATGTTTATTTGAGTGGCAAACAATGTGGGGCCTGATCAGACGCCGGGTTACCCGGCGTCTGATCTTGCTCAAACCTATTTGCAATAGAACTAAAGTTAACGTTTTAGCGTAAACGCGTTTAATTGTTCTTTTTACGATCCTGACGGGTCGTATTGGAAAATGCAATGGCCAAATTAATAGTGAGATTTTTACCCTTTCCCCGCTACATTGTCGTTCTGCAAGATCCTTTCACAGTTAGATTTCAGATACATCTCTGGAATGACATGAGTGTCAAACAGTTTTGATCCTGATCAGACGCCGCGTTTCGTGGCGTCTGATCACGATTTAAACATTTTGAAAAGTCGCCTTTTTGCGCCATTGGCAGTGAAAGGGTTAACACGCTAAAAACACTCCGACTGCAAATTGTGTTGTCTGCAATTATTGTCAAAGCCTGGTTTTCTGGGTTTAAAAAAAAAAAAGTTTTAGAGTGTCCAACCATATACAGTGAAACCCCTCTAAACCGGACATGTGTGGGGACAACAAACATGTCCGGTTTAGAGGGGTTTCCGGTTTAGAGGGGTTTAACATGTAACTTGTTTCTTGTATGAAAGAAGATAGCTGACCACTTAAAGCAGGTTGATAGTAAAGCAGAATGCGCCTTTATGCGCATTCTGCTTTACTACCAACCTGCTAAAAGCTATAATCTGCTAGAATGTAAAACTTTTTTCTTCTGTGTAAGAATAAGCCAAAGACGTAAAAAGGCGTATGTATGGTGTAATGGGTTAAAATAAAGAAGGGTTGGAATCGGGACCAAAGGTTTTGTCCGGTTTAGCGAGAATTCCGGTATTTTGAGGTTCTGGTTTAGAGGGTTTCACTGTAGACGTAGACGAGACAGCAAGTCAATCGAAGTATAATCTAGAACCAAACTGATTGCAACGTATATCACAAATTCGCTTGTAGAGCGCATAAGGACTTTGCAGGACCGATTAGTATTTAAGCTCTAAATAACCTGCTAAAACAACTTCTGCTGAATTTCGTGTTTCTTGTTTTTATTGATGGCGCAAGTTTCAAATGACAAACAGAAAAGATCCAAAGCAGACTGCATATGTAGCTGTTTTTTCTGAATTCAAACTGTATGGAAATGTTAGTTACATATTAGTTTTTCAGTGCTACAGTGGAGAATGCGTTATTCTATCCCATTTGAACGCAACAGAACGCAAACGCATCTCAATACAACGTAGTAAATGACAACTTTTTGACAATTCTGACTTTTTATGTTTATCTTTGTGACAAACAGTTTAAATCCTGATCAGACGCCGTGTTACCCGTTTATTGGGAAGGAATAACATCTCCACTGAATTAGTTTTTAAATGTTACAAAATGTTATCAATTTACGATGAACTCTTTCACTGCCAATGACGCAAATGTATTAATTTTGCCACTCAGATTGAAAGAAATTGTTAGAAATTTCAAAAGGTTGTACTTTTCTACATTTAAGTGTTTTGCGTTTGTGTTTCGTTTTGCGTTTAAACGGGAAAGAATAACGTTTTCTCCACAAAACATTGCTACAGTATCAGTCTCGTTTGAACGGCAAATGATAATTTCTTCCGTACCGTTTACATTGTAAATGTACCGCATCACCAATACTACATGTACAAATGTACTATGTCCTACAGTGGTGTAGACGTTAAATATTATGCTAAAAACCTTTTGACTTCTACAATTAGATAGGAGCCTAATTAGACACCGAATCAACCGGTGTCTGATCAGGCGCCAAACAATTTACAAAGTCGTCAAAATGTTCAAAAGATTTTTCTTTCTCCTGATATTATTGAGCTGCGTTTGCTTTTTGATTACGATTTTGACCACACAATTAAGTTCATCATTTAAGGTATAAACTGATTTTTTCGGCGTTCAAGCGAAATGAATGACAGAAAATTATCGGCAAATACCATGAATCGCGCTAGCGATTCATGGTAAATTTGCAGATAATTTTTTGTCATTCATTTCGCTTGAACGCCGAAAAAAATCTGTTCATTTCTATATATTTACGATATATTTGCTATATTCCTAAAATTAAATAAACATTTTGTTAGTACGCATGTATGTTTAATCCATATTAGAGGTAACTAACACAAATAATGTGTACCCTATAAGGAACATCCATGACCGATTTACTGAAGCTGTGTACATTCAAAAGCAGAAAAATAAGTTCCAATGTTTACATTCTAAGTCAACAACTTGATGGTTTGGCGGGAAAATTGCCGTTTTTAACGTCATTGGAAGTGACGTCATTTTAAAGTAGGATAAATATATCGGGTGTTTTTGTCATAAAGAAACGCAGATAGCCGCTGTTTATAAGGTAGATATCAATTTTCTTGCAATTTATCTCATTAATAAAGTAGAAATAGTCGGGAATCATGGTTTTCACTAATATATAGGAAGGCATAGATCGGTTAAGAACAAATTTGGAAAAATCCGCCCAATCTTTGTTGTCCAAGTGCCAAATATCAATTTGCGAATGAAAACTACATATGCCCCGCCTCCCCTTTGAAACTTATCAACAAGTCCTGCCCTCTCGAAAAGTGGTGTCTATACGAAATGAACAGCATTTTTTTCAATGGAATTGAATGGAGGCGAGTGTAAATATTAGGTGTTTAACCCTTTCATGATCATTTTATTCGGGATAGTTTAACCCCTTTTCCGATTTATTGTCGTCTGCTTCAGTATTGTAGTCTACAAGATACGCTTCAAAACTCATTGAGCCCTAGTGACGCTTATAAATTAATATGCGTCTTTTACCAAAATTGTACCTGTGAAGAGTACACGTGTCCTATGCAAACAGTGAAGTCCCTGATCAGAGGGCTCCTGTAGGAGCCCTCTGATCAGGGTATTTACTGTTTGTCATTATGTAAAATATTATAAAAACAAATCAACCCTAAATAGTTGAAAATTGACCAGACATTATTGCAACCAGGGCTTGTCCATTGGAAGTTCAGGGGATAATGTGTAAATAGATATCGATATGAGTGTCAAACAGCTTGGGTCCTGATCCCTGTCATGATCAAAACTGTTTGCAAACGCGCGTTTAAGCGTCACTGACAGTGGTAGATTTAAAGCAAGTGGCTGCTTAAAGTTAACTGAAAGTTAAACGGAATTCTCCTTTAGGAGCTTTCTCTTTTACTTTTACATGCACCTTGCTTCAAGCTGTCACATGTCTTTCATACAACCCATAAGCTTTTTTTTTTACTGTAATAAAGAGGTTTTACTGTATCTGTATCATCCCGTAAGGTTATTTGGTTTAGTACATTTGTCTGCTGCACCAAGTTTGCACTCATCTCCACGTTTGATATGGCGAACCCCAACACACCTGGCATGAATGACCCATCGTCAGTGTATTCCTAATGACGTACATGTAGTATATCAATCAAATTTTTGATGAACCAACAGAAATTTTAAAATCAAAGGTCGAATGTGTGCGGATAATTTACTCTAATTGTTATGGCCTGGTTTACAACTCTTTCAACACCATTGAATTTAAATTTTACAGAGATTTTACTGTATTGTATCAAACAGAACAGTGCCTAATTTAGCGATTAAACGTTAATTCTTCAACACTAAGTAACGTTTGTTGGTTATAATTTTCCCTTGTGGATCTTTCTAGTTACTAAAACATTAATCAGAAGTCTACTTGGAATTATGGGTAGTTTAATAAACACTGCTCTAAATTAGCAAAACTAAGTGTAGACACTGATCAGAGGGCTTCTGTATTAGCCTTCTGATATGGGTCTGCACTGTTTGCAGATGTTATGAGTATATTTTAAACATGTTCATGGTGTTGAAAGAGATACATGTACACTAGATCATGAAACTGCTCCCTCCCTATCATGGCCCTCCAAAAAACGATTATCTCCTTACAACAATACTGGCTGCTGTTCCCTAAACAATACAAATAATTGCTTATATTTTCACTGCTGCAATATCGTCTGCTTAAAATTGTCATCTGCTGTTTACCTCAAAGTCACATATTGGACATTTTGACAGAAAAACATAATGATGACGTACAAAGAGCTTGAATTCAGATCAGACGGCGCGTTTTGCGACGTTTGATCTGAATTGAAGTTGATTGCAAACTTTAGCCAATGTACCTCCCTATAACGACTCCATCCGAACAACACACGAACTCTTTGTCGCCCATTGGGTGTTGTTGTAGAGAGGGATTACTTTACCATCAAATGTTTTGCTACGACAGTCTTAATGGGTACATGTATGTTAGAACAACTGTTTTCCTACGAAACCATTGACTATACTGGAAAATGTTCTCCTACAAAAACAACGATTCCGCCGTAGAAAGAAAATTTGTTAAAATACATGTACCCATATAAATTGTCGTAGCAAAATATTTTGGTAAATACACGTAGTTGGCCCCAAGTTACAATTAATCTTGAAGTTACATTAGCTGATTCTTTAAAAATATCGGTAAGATGATAAAGATAAAACTTGAATTCTTGATAGAGTTAAGAAGACGTTGTAAAAAGAAATAGACAGATTTCTTTTCCACCTAGCTAACCGGAGCTAACCTTTGGCAAAGATTAACCAATTTACATTTGATTTTAGGGGTGAAAGGTCCAGTTCTGTTTTATATCGTTATTGTCCGATACTTTCAATGTGGTGACACACAATTTATTCATGCAGCCATGTCAACGTGAAAAGGGTATATATAGTGTTACCTCTCTACAACAACTCTCAATGGGAGACAAATATTGCGTGAGTTGTTCGGAGGGAGTTTTTATAGGGATGGATCATTAAGACTTGACTTACATTTGTAAACAGTTTGAATTCGTAACGCGGCGTCTGAACTGAATTCAAGCTGTTTGTCACTCCCCCTTATATTCCTTCTGTCAAAATGTCCACTAACATGTAACGTTAAGAATGAAAACGACAGACGACAACGGTAAATTCCGCTAATGAAACGAACGTGCTGCAGCCCCCAAAGTTGAAATGCAATGTTCCTTATCGAAATTCCGCCCTGCCAGGTCAATAAAAACGGCTTAGACCTGTTATGAATGTTTGGTTTAGGACATTGGCTCCAGCTTCCCATGAATTTATAAGCCGTGTTTCATGAAAGTTTGATCCAGAGATTAATATCGATTCTCAACGTTCAAATGAGACCCTCTGTCGTTTCTGAACGTTGAGAAAATGCCCTACAGGTGTAGAATCTAAATTTTTATTTAACACCGGCATAACCGCAAAAGTGATTAGCCGTCATTAGGTACTTTGTAATTAGAATTTGATTTGTTATTGTTGAAACATAATCAACATCAAACAATTACCAATTAACCCTATCACCGTAAAATTCGTGATGTTTACACCATCGTGTCAAAGTTACATTTAACCCCTTCACTCTCAATTACGCTTCAAGGCGCGTTTGCAAACAGTTTAGATCCTGATCAGACGCCGCGTGACGCGGCGTCTGATCAGGACCCAAATTGTTTGACCCGCTTTTCGAACTTTAAACAACCTTAAATCTAACTTTAAAACGTGTCTTGCAAACACAAATACTGAAGCAGACGACAACAAAGCGGTGAAGGGGTAAAACTCTCCCCAATAATTTGATCATGGAAGGGTTAAAGCAGTATTACTGACGAGACGCAATTTTCAAACGAATGCCAAACAATTTCGATCCAGACTATACGCCGCGCCACCGTTTACAAAGGCACATTCTAGCGACATAAATAGTGAAATGGTTAAGAGCTTTATATAAAAATTATGCGTGATGAAACGTAAACATCTTCGAAATGCACGTATAGAGATACATCTGTTTTTGAGACAAGATAAAAGCGTTGCTTCATTATACGAATCGTTCGTTTAAATCTACAAGATTGCTAAATTTGGTAACAACATAATATTATCTATAATAGTCAGTCTGACAATTAACAGACGTGCATTCAGTCTTGTTCAAAACGACTAGTCTCCGAATTAACAAGCGACATCCCAAACCATAGATGATTGCTAAATGCAAGGTGAGCATAATAGAGAAAGCTCACTTTCAAAGGAATGTTCTGCTTTATTGTTACCATGCATTAAGCAGCCTTCCATTTAAAGACTGTTCATTTGTCTTCAGTTGAATTGTTGCTTAATATACAACTGACTGTATTTCTCAAGGACCATGTCTCGTTCAAAATATATCACATATTTGCCATCAACAATGCTGTAAATTATGCATTGGCAGGCATGTCAGAATAGACACTGAATAGACTATATACGCAAGTACAGTGCTCATTCCTGACAACATCTTATGGAAGACACAGAATGCGTGTGTTGTGCGACGGGAGTTGTTATAGGGAGGGTAAATTATGACTTTGCTTACATTTGCAAACAGTTTGAACCCAGATCAGACGCCGCGTTACGCGGCGTCTGATCTGGGTTCAAACTGTTTGTCACTCGTCTTTTCCTTTGCCAAAATGTCCAACACGTAAGTTTGAATGAAACCAGCAGATGACAAATTTTAGCAGACGATATTGCAGCAGTGAAAGAGTGATACAGTGGAGAATCTGTTATTCTTTCCCAATAAACGCGTTTACGCTAAAACTATTATTTGCAGTGCAAACAGTTTGGAGCCAGATCAGACGCCGGGTAACCCGGCGTCTGATCAGGCTCCAAACTGTTTGCCACCAAGATAAACAAGAATTATTAGAATTGTCCAAAAGTTGTTCTTTTCTACGTTTTAGTGCTTTGCGTTTGCGTTTGCGTACGTTTGCGTTTAAACGGGAAAGAATAACAGATTCTCAACTGTACGTACACAATGTAATTGTCTTGTTTGGGGATTAGTGGCAAGCGTTGTTATAAAGAAGGAATCGTTGTTCGGAGGACCGTTAGAGAGAGGGAGCACTGTTGACAGACAATATATGCAAAACATATGTACATCACTAATCACCGTACACAAATACAAAGATATCAACGTCAGCAGTAATTGTTTTAAATGTGATTTGGAATTTAGATTTACATAACGTACGTGGTTATTTTTGTTACATTAAAATGTAACTGACACAGAATGCAATTGTGGTTTGCTACAAATGTAGTATGTACAGTGGAGAATCTGTTATTCTTTCCCAATAAATGCGTTTACGCTAAAACTATTATTTGCAGTGCACACAGTTTGGAGCCATATCAGGCTCCAAACTGTTTGCCACCAAGATAAACAAGAATTATCAGAATTGTCAAAAAATTGTACTTTTCTACGTTTTAGTGTTTTGCGTTTGCGTACGTTTGCGTTTAAACGGGAAAGAATAACAGATTCTCCACTGTAAACTATCTGCATTTTTAAAATAACATACAGTGGAGAAGACGTTATTCCTTTCTACGCTAAAAAGATTATTTACATTGCAAACAGCTTGAAGCCAGATCAGACGCCGGGTGACCCGGCGTCTGATCAGCTCCAAACTGTTTGCCAATCAGATTAAAAAGAATAGTTAAACATGTCTAAAATTGTTATTTTCAACATTTTAGTGCATTGCATTTGCGTTTCGTTTGCGTTTAAACGGGAAAGAATAATGTCTTCTCCACTGTACATGCAACATAAAGTATGGAGGCGATGTTCGTTTGATCCATAACTCCATAAATACCTTTTTAAAGCCTCTTATCTACCTTTCCATTTATAAAAAATACATTTGTAGTTCAGATTTATTCGGTCATGAACTGCATCATACAGTGGAGAAAACGTTATTCTTTCACGTTTAAACGCAAACAAAACGCAAACGCAAAACACTAAAATGTAGAAAATAACAACTTATTGACATTTTTCACTATCTATTTTTATCTGAGTGTCAAACAGTTTGGAGCCTGATCAGACGCCGGATAACCCGGCGTCTGATCTGGCTCAAAACTGTTTGCACTGGAAATAATAGTTTTAGCGTAAACGCGTTTATTGGGATAGAATAAAACTTTCTCCACTGTACAGAGAATACGTTAATCTACCAAACAAACTCGTTTACGATAAAACTATTATTTTTGTCGCAAAACAGTTTGAAGCAAGATCAGACACCGGGCTCCACCCATAAGGTTCCAAACTATTTGCCACTCAGATTAATATAAATCGTAATAATTGTCAATATGTTTTCATTTTGATGTGATGTGTTTGCGTTTCGTTTGCGTTTAAACGGGAAATAATGTCGATTTCTCCATTGTAGTAAAAAGTTTCTATATTCTTGCATCCAGAGAAAAGCTTAAATCAGGCTGAAAGTAAAGTAGATTGCATCTAAATGCGTATTCGGTGTTATTTTAAACTGACCAGCTTTCTTTAAAACTAGAACCAGGCTACTGTGTAACGGGTTAAACAATGCAACTTGCCAAGGGTATATTTTGGATTTCTTAAAACAGTCTGTTTACAAACTCGGGTATTATCCCTCTAAACCCATCAGCCCTCTGTAAAGATTACTGACTGCATGTGCAAACAGTGAAGACCCTGATCAGAGGTCTCCAATAGGAGCCCTCTGATCAGGATCTGCACTGTTTGATATTTCATTGGATTTTGTTGTTATTAGAAAAAAATAAAAAGCTGTTCAAAATACATGTACTATAAGAGTCCAGCAGAATTTTAAATACCCACAAAGGAAACTTAAGTTTGAACGGGTTCGCCTAAATTGAGGTTTCAAAGTGCGACTATACTATCACTGACATCGTGTCGAATGATCAGGGTAAACTAAACTGACCCAACTGTCTTGTCAAACCTGAAGACTATGATCGAGTATGATTTATGCATTGTAAGTTCCGAGTTCAATGGCGTATATTCAATATGTGTATGATTATCTCCAATTGCACTGTACATAGATAAATATACATTCAGAGAAAACGTATTTCTTTCTCGTTAAAACGCAAACAAAGCCGAGAATGTGTTATTCTTTCCCAATAAACGCGTTTACGCTAAAACATTTATTTCCACTGCAAACCGTTTGAAGCCAGATCAGACGCCGGGTAACCCGGCGTCTGATCAGGCTCCAAACTGTTTGCCACCCAGGTTTAAATGAAAAGTCAGGATTGTCAATAAGTTGTCTTTTTCTCCATTTTATTGCTTTGCGTTTGCGTTTCGTTTGCGTTTAAACGAGAAAGAATAACGTTTTCTCCACTGTACGAGTATAGCCGAGTGAGCGCCACATCAGCCAATTACATTGTATTAAAATCTTAATTGTTTAGCAAACAATTTTTTATACATTTAAAACGACCGATCATCTGTTAATAAATAATTTACTGCATTGTGGAGGCGTTTCAATTAGTGTAATTTGTTCACAGGTATACCTTTAATCATCGGATTCATAATTTGGTCGTTTGTTTCAAAATGGACTATTCTTTTATAATTTTAGATTTAAGACATTAAACAGTTTCAAGCAGTTTTAATCCCGAACAGACACCACATAACGAGGCGTCTGATCGGGATACGAACCGGTGGTACAGTGTTCCCTCTCTACAACGACACCCATTTGGAGACAAAGATTGTGTGCATTGTTCGGAGGAAATCGTTATATGAAGGGAGATTGGCTTACATATAAATTCAACTTGAATCCAGATCAGACGCCGCGTAACGCGGCGTCTGATAAGGATTTAAGCTGTTTGTCACTCGTCAAATCTTTTTCTGTCAAAACGCCGGGTGACATTAAAACTGGTAGTCAAATTGTTGTCATTTTCTATATTTCATTCCGTTTGAACGGAATGATAACTTTTTCGTCATTGTATTTCTAACAGGTAGCCAACTCACAAACGATGGCCATCGATTTCCTTACTGAACACATCACAGGTACATGTATCCTGCTTGAATGCCGGTGAAATTTACACCAGAAGTTGAAAATTTCTATCCTGACATACGCCATTATTTGTTTTAAGTACAGTTCCTTATTGCTCAAGGAACGTGATCAATAACGTCTTATATGGTTAACCATAATAATGCGGGTCACCAACTAATTCATTTTCAATACATCGAGGACATACAATGGGGACACCTTTGTGCTTCATGTTAGCCATTATAGTATTTCAAACAGTGTGGAGCATGACCAGATGCGTATCTGATCAGTCATGTGTTCAGTAAAGACATAGATGGTCATCGATTGCGAGTTGGCTACCGGTCTGAAATACAGTCGAGAAAACATAATTCTTCCGTTCAAACGCATCGCAATGAAAATAGAAAATGGCAACATTTTGACAATTCAGACTACCAGTTTTAATTTGAGCGGCAAACAGTTTGGAGCCTGATCAGACGCCGGGTTACCCGGCGTCTGATCTGGCTCCAAATTGTTTGCAATGCAAATTATAGTTTAAGCGTAACCGGGGTTATTTGGAAAGAAAACGTTTTCTCTACTGTACTCTGCACGCTGCACACGGGGCACAAACTGCTAAGCTAAACAGCAAACAGTGGTAATTGAACTGTTTGACATTCAATTTAAACAAAGTGTTTCCATAACTGCCAGATGCATGTTAAACTTGCGAAAGGCACACTATTTTCGGTGCCCGAGCAGAGGCTAAACGCAAGCTCTTTCCCAAAAACACGTGGTAAACTGTATATATATAATCATACGCCGTTAATACATTATTCTTTTCGATTTAACTTCAACAAGTACGCTATGCAATTAAATGTAGAAAAGTATATGTTTTTGAAATGTCTGTCTTACACTTTATATGAATCTGGCGTCAGTTTCATAAAAGTTCGTACGACAAAAACGGTTGTAGGTCAAAACTTTAAAATGCATTAATTTCTGATGTTTCTTTCTATTCCTATCGTGTGACATCAAGACGATTCCACAGAGATGTCACTAAACAGGAATAGATACTTGAGACTTTCATAATCTGATATTTCTCGTACAAAGTTTTAAGAAACGGACCCTAGATAACAATCAATTGTAACGGGTTCATTCCATTGTGTTTTCATTTCATCTAATTGTATTTTTTACAATCTAAATGCAGCTTCGTGCTGCACTAAATACATTGGAGTATATGGTTTTCTTTCCCTCCCAATAAACGCGTTTACGTTAAAACTATTGTTTTCATTGCAAATTGTTTTGAGCTTGAGCAGACGCCGGACGCCGGGTAACCCGATGTATGGTCGCACTCCGTACTATTTACCACTGAAATTAAACAGTTAGATGTGCCAAAAAGTTGTTATTTTCTTCATTTTATTGCACTGTGTTCGCGTTTTGTTGCGTTTACACGGGAAAGAAAGAATGAATGAATTAATGGTGTTTTACGGCCCATCGACACCGGAAAGAATAACGTCTTCTCAATTGTATTTAGCAATTCATAAAAAACGATTGAATTTCTGCGCACTGTGTAATTGTGATCTGCAAAAATCCTTAACACAAATGTAAAAAAGAAAAATACAGGACAAAGTTATTGTCTTCTTGCAGTCAGAATGACCGTTCAGCTGAGTGTAAATTTACTCTGATCATTGAGCCATCTTGTCTTGAATATTGAGCACTGCTAACATATGGTGCGTTGGCAGCCGCAGTACCACATCAAACGCGTCATATGTACCCATTTTAACCACTTGATGGAGAGGAACATATCGCGGCACATGTCTTGCGCAAAAAACATTCCTGTAAATTATCGGGAATTCGGAAAAATCCCCTTGTCAGGCCGCGTAACGCGGCGTCTGATAAGGATCAAAACTGTTTGCCACTTGTTTTGAGATAACGTCATTTTACTGCCATAGATACATGTATAACTTTGAAACGATATTGCAGGTAGCAATATTGAAGCAGACGACAATATGGCGGTGAAAGGGCAAAAACCACAAACTTGACCATTAAATGGTTAAACCAATATATACGATGTGGCTGACCAACCATGTCGGTTTTATCCTCCTATCCCAATCTATCACTTTCGCCGTGATACGAATTTTGCAATAAACTATTAAAATGCAATTAGGTAAAAAAGGGAACTGTGGGTTTTCCCCAATTAGATCTACATAATTTAGTACGAGACACAATGCTTTGGTATTATAACCTTTCGGCCATAGGGAATTGTTTCTGCTTATTTGACCGAGATTATTCCCTTCTGCCTAAAGGAACTTTCTGATTTATTGCCACCTTGCTTTAAGCGTTTATGACTGTCATCTTGCTTTAAATAGTTACATGTCTTAAACACCTAATAATTCATACGATTTAGTGGTCGTAATAGAGAGGTTTTATTGTATAGCGCTCCCTCTCTACACCGACACACAATTGGAGACAAAGATCGTGTGCGTTGTTCGGAGGGAGTCGTTATAGGGAGGGAGATTGACTAAATTAGCAAACACCTTGAATCCAGATCAGACGCCGCGTTACGCGGCGTCTGATCTGGATTCAAGCTGTTTGTCACTCTTCATTATGTTTCCGCTATCAAATTGTCCATTATTTAACTTTGAGAAAAACAGCAGACGACAATTATAAGCAGACGATATCGAAGCAGTAAAATCGTTAGACATAATTATCTTGTTTGGGGAACAGCTGCACGGGTCGTTGTAAGGAGGGAGTCGTTGTTATAAGGGCCGTTGTAGGGAGGGAGCACTGTATATACTATAGCGTACAGAAAGGTAAGATATGTCTTACAGTTAGGCCACCTAATTGTGTGGTTGTTTACAGTTAAGGTATGCAAATATTATGTAAATTAGTGTATGATTACATCATTATTAACGTCGACAGTTATTAGTTATTTGTGATGTATTATTTGTTTAATTACTAAGAAATGCTGGAGTAAAGGAATGTTTCCACATTAGTGGCAAAGTTGTTATGTTCATAACTATGTAAGTTCATCAATATTCAATATGACTATGTTTTCCAAAAGATCGACCAGTGCCCTTTTAGTTAAGAACGGTAATAATTTTATGGAAACTACTTTATGGCTGTATAAAATGTACATCCTTGCATACCCGTCATTAACCCCGTTCAAACAAAGTTCAATAGCATGTATATCATGACAATAAATTTGAAACCGGCGACGTCTTGTTTTAAACTGTAATGCAAAACCTATCATTTATTCACAAACGCTTAAAAAGCGATACTTTCGTACATGACAACGATTATGAAGAAAATGCTCCATGAATTTCTGCATATAGTGGATAATTCTTTTTTCTTTTCCTTTCAAACGCATACGAATCTCAAACGCGATGCACACACTTTTCCTAATTTACACTTTTTTAAATTGCTCACGATTTGTTTATAGAATAGAACATACAAAGGTCTTTCAACAATCATCGTGCAAATACAGAAACTATTTGGAATCGAAACTAGTTTCACGGTTTCAGATTCTTCTGATTTTCGGAAGACAACCAAGTATAATAGTGGGACAAAATGATTCAAACATTTTGCTTTCCCCTTTAATAAAATTGTGTAACACAAAAGTCACAGACGCCAAGTGTAAGAAGTATTTCAAATTTAGGAATTTTAACTCTCTACAAACTCTTTAACCAATTGACAATTTGCGTCATCAGGATTAAATTATTGTTGTCTGCTTGCAATTCTCACATTTAAATTTAAGGTATTTTGACTGAAGAAATATTGAAATATTAAGTGTGAAACAGTTTAGGTCATGACCAGACACTGTGCGTCGCGTAACTATTGTACTCGGGATGAGGCAGTGGGTGGGTTACAGAAAATATCATCAGAGTTTCAAACAGTTTGGATCCAGACTAATTCGGCTTATCATCTGGATTCAAACGATTTGTAAAAGGTATGTAACCAGTTTACACGCTGTTGACATTGCCTCTACACAGTGATTAAATACATCTGAGTCGTACCATGACAAAACATTCCTTACATGTAATACATTGCAACATTTTACAGACCAAACTCAATTGATATTACAGGCTCTGTATCTGCGTTTGGATTAAACTGCCAAAAACCGTATATAATACTGCTAGATATAATGCTTTAAAGATGATTTAGGTGTCAAACAGAGTAGATTAAGGCCAGCCGCCGTGTCTATGACGCTGCGGCTGGCCTTGATCTACACTGTTTGCAATACAATGATGCAGGTTTTGTCATAGCAAGGCTCATTTCTTTTTGCTGTCTGCTTAAAATACATGGTCTGTTACAGTGGAGAATCTGTAATTCTTTCCCGATAAACACATTTACGCTAAAACTAGTTTTTCTTTTACAACCAGTTTGAAGTCAGATCAGACGCCGGGTAACCCGGCGTCTGATCAGGCTCCAAACTGTTTGCCATCAAGATAAACAAGAATTATCAGAATTGTCCAAAAGTTGTTCTTTTCTACGTTTTAGTGTTTTGCGTTTGCGTACGTTTGGGTTTAAACGGGAAAGAATAACAGATTCTCCACTGTAAAAACTGTTCTACCAATTTTCAAACCCTTCTTTGAATGACGCAATGCTCATAATGAATGTCAAACAGTACGGATTATGCTCATACGTCGAACTACTCGGTGTCTAATCTGAATCTATGTTTCTTACGCATAGATTAACGCGTACATTTGTAAATGGGTAGGAATAGCGTAATTACATGTACCACTGCACAGTCAACGATACAGACAGATAGGCAATCGGAATGACAGACAATGGAAGGGGAGAACGGAATGACCAATAGATATACAACCATACACACGTGATACAGTGGAGAATCTGTTATTCTTTCCCAATAAACGCGTTTACGCTAAAACTATTATTTACAATACAAACAGTTTGTAGCCAGATCAGACGCCGGGTAACCCGGCGTCTGATCAGGCTCCAAACTGTTTGCCACCAAGATAAACATGAATTATTAGAATTGTCCAAAAGTTGTTCTTTTCTACGTTTTAGTGCTTTGCGTTTGCGTACGTTTGCGTTTAAACGGGAAAGAATAACAGAATCTCCACTGTAACTATTCCATCCAAATACCAGAGTTATAAGTACATGTATTGGTCTACTGCCGACAGATTATTGATACACATCTTAAATTACCCACTTGATTTAAATGATTTTCTTCTACATATAGACAGATACGGTATGTTTCAAATTCCAGCAATAGATCTGTCACACAATTATTGAACATGATGAATTACCTTTCCAAAAGTGATGGCATGTACTAAACTTACAAGTATGAATCGTGGCGAATTAAACCCTCTACTGCCCTAACCCGAGTGTATTGCATTTTAAAACACGATGATGACGTCATTCTATTGTCCTCGCAGTACTGTCGTTTTCAATACTGGACGGGTATCAATAGTGTATTCCCGCTTACGGTACAGTATTTGTGCACGAGCAGTCCAATATTACTAATATTGGACTGCACGTGCACGAATACGGTACGGTACGCAAGCTAATATTGTACTACACACTAATAATGTATTGCTAGGATGGCTTGTGAGACACACAAAAAATACAGTAAAACCTCTCTGTTTTGACCAATAAACTGTGTGAACTACAGTGGATAAAACGTTACTCTTTGCCAATAAACGCGTTTACGCTAAAACTATTATTTCCTTGCAAACAGTTTGAAGCCTGCTCGAACGCCTGGTAACCCAGCGTCTGATCAGGCCTCAAACTGTTTGACACTCAGATTAAAAAACAATAATAAAAAATGTCAAAAAATGGTAATTTCCTACATTTTAGCGATTTGTGTTTGCGTTTCGTTTGCATTTAACGTAAAAGAATAACCTTTTCTCCACTGTATATTGGAGAAAATCTTATTATTGCCCGTTTAAACGCAAAGGAAACGCAAACGCATTGCGTTTAAATGGAGAAAATGACAGCTTGTTGACAATTCTGACTACTTATTTAAATCTGGGCCTAGTCAGACGCCGGAAAACCCGGAATCTGGTCTGGCTCTGTAATTGGAAATAATAGTTTAAGCGTAAACGCGTGTATTTAGAAAGAATAACGTCTTCTCCACTGTACTTATTGAGTGTTTTAAACAGGTGACTGCTTAAAGTAAAGTGACATTAAAACTAAAAGCTCCTATGGGAGCTTTCTATTTTGCTCTCATCTTGCTTTAAGCTGTCAACTGTCTGTTATACAATCAATTAGCCGTATTTATTTTAGTGGTCGTAAAAGAGAGGGTTTACTGTAGTTTAGCAGTGTCATGACAAAACCAGACATTGCGTTGCAAACAGAGTAGATTAAAACCAAATACGGCTTCAAAGACGCGATGACTGTTCAAGATATACGCTGTTTGACACTTACAAGCATCTTCAAGGTTTTTAAACAGTATTATATTATACAATATGTGGCAGTGTGTACCAAACTCAATTTCTGAGCCTAGGACGACACTGTCTTTCTAGAAAAACCCTGGAACTTTATCCTTTCACTTTCATCATAGTGTTTTTAATATTTTCAGCGAAACCAGGGTTTATCATTTTTACATTATATTTCAGTAGCAAGTTTCGCAAGTTTTGACTGTTTTGCAATTACTATGGGAATTAAGGTAATTCAGAATGGTCATATTGAATTCTGGCTATTGTAGTCAACTTTGAGGTAAAATGCTACTCATGCTTTACAGAGATGAGTCTCAATCAAAACACACAGTCCAATTCAAAGCATATGTATATGTTCTAACACTGACCGAACTATGCCGACAAAAGCTGCCTCGATAATTATTTACAAACATTAAAACAAAGGGATTTTTTGGGCAAATGCACCGCACTGTATATCAAACAATTCAACAGAAAAACTATGACAAATTGCAACCCGGTACTTCATTGAGATGACAGGGATGTTATTTTCAAGCATTTCTTTCTGAATAGATGTTTTGAATATATTTACCACGTGTAGTCCAACAAATCCACCGCCATTTTGAAGCCAAAACACGACATGTATAGTGAAATGTGGTACGAGTATTTTAGATATAAAGCCCTGTTCCTACGTTGATCATACACTTTTACTTGCTTTTCTACAAGGCGAGAAATGAGACTACAGCATGCACTTTTCTGATTCCCAGATCAATATTGTTTTTGATTAGATTCTCTCTCCTGAAAACCTGTTCGCTTTTGTTTACATACAGGCTAAAAGATGACGCTGAGTCACTCGTTATGGAAGAAATATTATTGCGCTCCAAAACTACTTTCGCGAAAAGATCGTATTAATTTTCGCAAACATGAACGTTATTGTTTTAGATACAATTTTTCTAATTCAGATTCAACCGTTTTTAAAGACGAAGTCGTAATTTATAGCATTTTAGATAATTCTGTCGTGATTTTTTCTTCATAGGCGAATAACGCATTTAAAGTACAAACGACAATACTGACACCGGCTTTGCACAAAACGTACACATTCATACCCTAGTGATTATAACATATATGCGAATTAAACAATTAATTTCCAAGCATAAAATCAGAAACGTATGCTAACATTTGCATAATCGCACTATGATCTGTCTCAAAACCAATAATATAATACAGGTAAGATCTAATTATATTGGCGTCAGTTAACGATTTTCGTTCGATAAGGGCGAACTCTCATTGTTGTTAACAAATGGGTTACCTTCGGAAATCTTGAAAATCTCGTGCAAATTGTGTGCAACCACCAGGTATAAATATCTTTCTACGGTGTGGTGTTTGCGTCCGAGTTAAGAATTTTTCACAAATTTCTCTGGAATATTCATTTGAAATATAATCTATCTTCCTTCCAATGGGGAATAGAAATTTTCCCCTGGGGAAAATAAAAGGGGTTATTGTCAAAGCGTTCCATAGTCAAAGCATACCGAGTCAAAACGTACCCTTTTTGGTTTAAGCGTACCACATAAAGGGTATGTAAGGGGGAAATGTTCAATACGGTATTAAGTGATAGTTAATTGATTTTCGCACATTTTATACCTGTAAAATGCGTTATTAGTGTATTTTACATAAACCTTGATCGTTGTCACCCATACACCTACTTATCTAGCACACGTCGTGACGATGAACAGTTATGACATGTGCATGCATGTATCTCTTATTGTTACATTAAAATAAATTGCACCTAGCAAAGAGTACACTCATCATTTATGTACCTGTAAACATAAGATTGGTATAATGCAAGCAGTGTAGACCCAGATCAGACAGCCTAAATGACCCACTGACCACAGTCTGCACTGTAGTCACTTTGCTATGTACGGATGATTGTAAACATAAATAATTATCGTCTGCTTCAAATGGATCGTTTGTGATAAAGCTAAACACCATTCCTTTATGGGTTTCTTTTTCTAAAAAAAGAAGCTACTCATGAATGATAACCAGTTTGAACCAAGACCGGACACCGCATTACGCGTCATCCTCTTCTTTTCTGGATATGTAAAAATATGTAAGTTTGATATAGGGGCCTATAGAATTTTTTTTTATCATATATATATGTTATCAATATCAAAACTACTTGTAGCTGCTTAATAAGATTTAACGACGACGTGAAGTTATTAATATTCAGTTATGCTAAACAGCAAACATTTAGATCTACAACCATCAGACATCGTTAAATGAAAATCTAATTAATACTCATAGCAAGTGTTATCGAAAAGGTACCCCTGCAAGTTTCATGCAAACTAAACCGGTAGTTGACCTGTTACGCTATAATTATGCCATAAACAATGAGCGTACCTAGTGTTACTGGCCCGTGTCAGAACTTGATAACTTATCAGGCTTCATACGACGAACTGCTTGAACATTCGCAAAATCTTTACAGCCATGACCGGGAAAATTCGAGCATTGTAGAAACGTCAACCAAGGTACATGTATATGTACGTATGGGTATGTCAAGTTATACGTCGAATTAGTGATACTTGTTTGTCATTGTGATAGTTTTGCGTGTTCTAGTTTTATTTATTTTTAAATTATATTATAAAATAACTATAAATATTATACTAAATAATGAAATATAGATTTATTACTGCGAAATCTCGAAAGGTATGACTTAATTACTTAAAATATATGCCAATACGTGCATATATGATTAGTATCCACAATGGAAAAGGACATGTATATACGAGTAGTTGTGTCATCAGCGAATAGGTGTACTTTGAATTGACTTAGCATACCCGCGAAGATCGTTAATGTAAATGAGGAATAGTAATGGACCGAGGACATTACCCTGGGGGACATCTGATGGAACTGGGATGGTGGAGGACAAGTAAATATTTGCAGCTACTGCCAGAGACCTGAGAGACTGGTCCTCTTATGTCATAGTGATGTAGCTTGGTCAGTATTTTTTCGTGATTGACCATATTTAACCTTGTTCGCTTACTAACTGTTATACTTTACATCCAAGTATAATTACTCTTGAACAACTATAATTTGTCAATTTTAGCCTTGTCCTTTTTGTGACTCAAGCAGTTTAAAGCTGAATTGTAAAAACTTTTCGAACATGTTGATATGAATGTGTAAATCTTGGCCAATTTTGAATACCGGCTTAATTGAATAAGGCATACTCATTTACAAAAAAGAACAAAACCATTTTAGCCCTGTTTTCTCTGTTACTGAAATAATTTTCATGGGATTTAGCCAGATTTTTCGGACAGTGTTTGCAGTAGTTCAGTATTTGCAATGCTGGTAAGACGGTCACGAATGACCACAACATACCTTCTTTACCCCTGGAATGATTTTCATTTAACTGTAACTTATGGCCGTGTTGATACTATGTGTTGAACTTGAGCAGTTCTGTCATTGTGTCTTACTCCTCCTTTTGTGGGATCCTTTCTGACTTAGTCAGTGTTCTAGTTGCATTTGAAATCCACAATGGTTTGTACAGGCACTAGCATGCTGCTGTTATGTAGCATTTGATTTTTTACTTTGACAATGTTAGACCACCATACTTTTCAAAGGACTTATTTCAATTACATGTGTTAGCCAATATGGAGAATTGAAATGCTTGGTGACAATGGATATAATGTCAGACTATATATTGTTCAAATAGACATTCTAAAGAGAAAATAAGGATCCCTTGCACCTCGGGAACAGTTTGAAAATTACGATGTCATAGATAGTTTTGGAATTAGTTAACCGCAGATGTTGGTGGAATTGCCCACAATTTGGTAAATTTGGAGGTAGTTTCTTTTCACTATAAAAACGTTTTTATTTTTTTCTATTAATGCAAATGAAAAGAGGGATATAATTTTCAGTTGTATAGAGTGGCATTTTTAGGGGTTGGGTAATATCTTTGCTGTTTTCACCATAAATGCACCGCCACTACTTGTTTTGGTGGCCATCTTGATTCGCCATTCTGAATTACCTTAAGCAAGTGTTTGGACGATACATGTATATTTATCACGCGTCCTGATTATTTAGACTAGTCTAGAGACGACAAAGTATTCGAATTGCTCGACACTGTTAGCCTACATTGCGAATAGGAGAAAACAACTACATTATATTTTGTAATTGTCATTAAACAGAAACAAAACGTTCAAAATTGAAAATCTTTGCCCCGGCTTACGGGGATATGAACAACATTTGCTGATCACATTGTCAACAGTGCAGACCAAGAATGGAACAAGCACTTAAACTTAAGCATGATCTACACAATTATCAAATTGGACATTTGTCCCACTTGTGACCCTGACAACGGTCAAAACCCTTATACTACTATAATCGACTAAAACAAGCATTTAGTAATAGTTTAGCGTCTCATAAGAAGCAACTACATCTGACAAGAACATGCTGTTCAATACTTTTCTGCTGTTTCTCTAAACCAATTAGGTAGGGCGTATAATCGCGTGAATGTTTATCGTTTGTTATTTGAATGGCAAATCAAGTTTGCTTTCGCTACAAACCAAAACCAAAAATCACAGTTATGAACATGAAATGGTAAAAATTGCAAAATGAAGGGTCTGTCTAGAAGGACCTCTGTTTCTTTTGTTCAAGAACTTATCAAAAGGTGAATATTAAGCAGATGCCATTTTTTAAAGTAGACGGTATTTGAGCCGGAAAAGGGTTACGATTCTGACAAACCGTGCGACTGTGTAGTGTCTACACAGTTTGAGAAGCATAAATTGGGTTTCCCTTTGTGGATACACTAATTTCCGATACACTAATATCCAATTCACTGTAAACTTTTCCACTATGTTAATATCCAGAAAATGTGAATACCTCGTCTACACGTTTTGACATTTTTACTGGTAATGAGTGCACGACACGCGACGGTGTTAGCGAAGCAATCCAATATTACCGAGGCAAAAGGCACGTGCAAATCAAGGTCCTCGTATACCACAGGACTGATCACCCGTGTAAAGGATAAGGGATCAATAGGGTTATATTTTAAACTGATGAATTTGCTTTTATTCTAAGAAGAACATATTAAACTAGGTTTGAATATATAAACGTATGGCTTTCATTGAAATATCTGCTGTTTTCAGAAACGTGTTTTAAGTAAGATATAAGCCTCAAACGATCCAGTATGTAAAATATTGTACTGTGTTCGGCGCTACGCGCCTCACACAGTACAATATTTTACATACTGGATCGTTATCGTCTTATATCCTATACGTACAGTAGAGAAGACGTTATTATTTCCCAATAAGTGCGTATACGCTTAAGCTATAATTTTAATTGCAAATAATGTGGAGCAAGATCGGACGTCGGGTAACCCGGCGTCTGACCAGGCTCCAAATTGTTTGCACTCAGATTACAATAGATAGTTAGACATTTCAAAAAAGTTGTATTTTTCTACATTTAGTTCTTTGCGTTCGCGTTTAGACGGGAAAGATTAACGTATGCTCAGCTGTATTATTCGGTATATATACTTGAAAACATGGTTGGAATTTGGCAAATTGCATGTATAGACCGATTTATTTCAACTGGCAGGGCGGAGCTAACCTTTGGCAAAGATACACCAAATTGCATTTGATTGTAGGGGTGACAGGTATAATTCCGTATTAAATAGTTATTTTTCGATACTTTCAACATGAAGAAACACATGGGCGTGCAGCCATATCCACGTAAAACGGTGTGTACAGTGCTCCCTCTCTACAACAAAACCCAATGGAAGACAAAGACTGCTTGTGTTGCGCGGCGTCTGATCTGCATTCAAGCTGTTTGTCATTCTTCATTATATTCCTTCTGTCAAATGTCCACTTATATGTAATGTTGAGAAATAATCGGCAGACGACAACGGTAAATTCCGATAATAAAAGAGTGTGCTGCCGCCCCTAAAGTTGAAATGCAATGGTCCGCATCGAAACTCCTCCCTGTCAGGTCAATAAAATCGGTCTATACCTGTTTCGTTATTGTATTGACACCGATATTAGACTTGTTATCCATGACTTGAACTTGCATTTAACCGTTTACCTCATAGCCTGTTTCTTCTAGTATTGGAGACAGGTGACACTATTAGCCCATTACCCCATAGCCTGATTTTAGTTTTGAAAAAAATGTACTACTTAAAGCAGGTTGAAAGTAAAGCAGAATGCGTCATTTAGGCGCATTCTGCTTAGCTTTCAGTCTGCTTTAAGCTATCACTTTCTAGAATATAGAAACTATTTCTTCTTCTAAATCAATCAATCGATATACAATAAAGAAATGGTTGTTTTTTCACTTAGATTCGGTTTCTTTTCTTGAGGACTTATTTTTAAACTGATATTTATGCTTTGGTATGCACGGTGATGCAGCACATTTGCTTTTATTTCAGTATTTTCTCTCTTTTTTTGCAAACAAACCATCGTCTGATCAGGATCATAACTGTTTGCCACTTGTTTTCAAATTACGTTATTTGAACTTTCTTATTACTAACTTTGAAACGATATTGCAGCGGTGAAGGGGTAAAACCCTAACGATAAATTTGATCTTGAAATGGTTAATGTCTAGCCACTTTGCTGTGTATTCGGTGGAATGAAGCATGTACCCGAACGTCAAACTTGATAAAAGTACTCTACATTACTTTTTAAACAGGCGAAATAAAACTTTAAGTGCATTCTGTATGTAGCAATAGATAAAAACGCTGATAAGAAGTGTATACAAACTGGATAATACGTATTGCTTCTAGATAAAACGTTTGTGCCAAAATCATTACTTCTGGCATTGCAAAATACTTTTGAACCTGATAAAACGCCGGGTAATCCGGTGTCTGATCCGGATCAACATTGTTTGCAACACACATAGAAAAACAGTAAAACCATTATATTCGACCACTACATTCGTTTAATTTAGATGAATAGGTGACTGCTTACAGCCTGTATTTTACATAATCAATTTGTCTTCGTTTTAAGTAATCGTAATAGAGAGGTTTTACTGTAGATTGTGACAATGTTCAACATGTTATTTTTCACATTTTATTGTACTGCATTTGCGTTTGTATTTACACAGGTAACAATACAGCCTTCACCATTTTACAAGCAGTCTAGATTTATATTTGAACAGACGTGAGAAAGTGTGTTTTCTAATGTATATTAGTCTTATCAGAGTTTTGTCTATAGTTATATATATAAAGCACTTAAGGCTTTTTTACGCCTGTTTAAACATTCAGCACAAAGTAGTACCACGTTATGTCTGAATATTGCAATAAACGCTCTCTGTGTGCTTATCAGTAAACAATCTCAAAGAAACGTTTTCAACAGCCACGGAATCGACCGTGGCGACACACTTGGAACAGTGGAGAACACGTTATAATTATATTCTTTGTCGTTTAAACGCAAACGAAACGCAAACACAAAGCACTAAAATGGAGAAAAAAACATTTTTTGACATTTTTCCCATCTTTTTTTTTTATCTGAGGGGCAAACAGTTTGGAGCCTGATCAGACGCCGGGTTACCCGGCGTCTGATCTGGCTCCACACTGTTTGCAATGGAAATTCAAGTTTTAGCGTAAATGCGTTTATTGGGAAAGAATTACGTTTTCTCCACTGTACCGCCGCATTTCAAATCAACATGCCACTTTCCTGATCCTGAAATTATTCGTACAAAAGAGACAGTGAAAGTAATTTTATTATCATCAAGGGGTGTATTTAAACGGGAAATAATTATTATGTTTATAATTTATAATGTAATGTTTATGTTTGTACTGTATCGTAAAATGCGGGTCTCAAAATGTATCGTTATTTTTATATTTTTCTGAGCGGATAAAGATCGAGTAAACGTTTTAAACTACATCCTAACTATTGATGGTTTCCAAGAGTTGAAACCATCAGTGGAGAACACGTTATAATTATATTCTTTGTCGTTTAAACGCAAACGAAACGCAAACACAAAGCACTAAAATGGAGAAAAAAACATTTTTTGACATTTTTCCCATCTTTTTTTATCTGAGGGGCAAACAGTTTGGAGCCTGATCAGACGCCGGGTTACCCGGCGTCTAATCTGGCTCCACACTGTTTGCAATGGAAATTAAAGTTTTAGCGTAAATGCGTTTATTGGGAAAGAATTACGTTTTCTCCACTGTACCGCCGCATTTCAAATCAACATGCCACTTTCCTGATCCTGAAATTATTCGTACAAAAGAGACAGTGAAAGTAATTTTATGATCATCAAGGGGTGTATTTAAACGGGAAATAATTATTATGTTTATAATTTATAATGTAATGTTTATGTTTGTACTGTATCGTAAAATGCGGGTCTCATAATGTATCGTTATTTTTATATTTTTCTGAGCGGATAAATATCGAGTAAACGTTTTAAACTACATCCTAACTATTGATGGTTTCCAAGAGTTGAAACCATCCATAAATGTTTAAACAGGCGTAAGGAAACTTTAAGTGCATTCTGTATTTAACTATAGACCAAAACGCTGATAAGAAGCGTATACAGTGGAGAATACGTTAAAACCTCAAAAAATATTTCAATACCCTTGAGCTGTTTAAAATCTATGTCCATTTATGTCGATCAGATAAGAGAAGCTATTTAAACAATTATAACTGACGGCTTGTCATTGCACTGTACTGGCACAAAACTGACTCTTTTTAAATTTGACATTTTATGCCAATTGCAAACAAATTGGAGCCAGATCTGACGCCAATTAGGATCCAAACTGTTTTGTCACTCAGATTAAAAAAAATATTAGAAATATCAACAAGTTGTCATATTTCTTCATTTAACTGCATTTTGTATGCGTTTCGTTTGCGTTTAAACGGGAAAGTTATAAATCTCTACTGTGCAAGTAAACAATCTGAGATAACTTTGTTGTTATAGATATTACAGTAAGTGGACAAGACCCTATTATTACCCATACCCAGTATAAGCGTTATACTCAATCATACATGGACATGTATGTCAAATGCAAACCGTTTTATGCCAGATCAGTTGCCGAGTAAACCGTTGTCTGACCAGGCTTCAAACAGTGTGCCGCTCATATTCCAATAACATTCGGGATTTTTTTCACCAATCTTATAGCCCTTACTTAGCAATGTTCCCAATCGCAAACGAATATTGTTTCCCCAATGTTTCAAATCTCAATTGCTAGAAGTATAAGACAAATATCATTGTAAATAAGCGCATGTCAAATCGGGAACACTACACTTAACCCTTTCGCTCTCAATGACGCTTAAAAGCGCGTTTACAAACAGTTTAGATCCTGATCAGACGCTGCATTTCTGTTTGACACTCGTTTTGAAATTTCTTTAGTCATACTGCCTTATTTTGTTTTAACTTTGATACGATACATGTATTGCAGACAACAAAACTGAAGCAGACGACAATGAAACGGTGAAGGGGTAAACTTCTCACGAAAAAGTTTGAAATGAAAGGGTTGTATATGTGTAAATGGGGTTCCTGGTAAAATAGATTGAAACAAGTAGCTTTCTACAATGTTCTATATTTACGTGCATTGCGTTTGCGTTTTGTTTTCGGTTAAACGGGGAAAATAACGTCTTTCCACTCACTGTTATTCGTCTAAGCGTCATGGATTTACTGTGATGTTTACATGCATAACAAATAAGGACATGCTTGCTAAGCGGTGTCACCATTAATAGTTTATGTCCAAAATCATTTGAAAACGTTTCATATTTAGCCAGACGTTTCAAATCAGTTAGCGGCATTGCTAGTGCAATTATCTTCTGTTATTAGAGTGGCCATTTTATATTTGCATGGATTATGATGGACTCCAAAAAAGAAGGAGTAAATTGAACAAATTCAACATTTTCTCACACATTTTAGCACTTAATCCTATGGTGTTACTGCTAATTAGAATCGTAGAAGAGAGGCGCCATATGGTTTAAGGCAGAACTAAAAATAAAGATATTAATCTTCGAAATTGCAGGGTTTCAACGTGTTATAGTTTGTGATTGTTCTGTTTAGTTACGGAAACCAATTACATTATGTTCAAGTGTTATGACTGTTAATTTCGAAGTGTTTATATATATCTTTATTGAATACGTTTTCAACATAATATATAAAAACAGGGACAGGTACTAATGACAAGAATGCAGCTCTATTCTGTGTATATTATCCTCATTTGTTTCGTACTTTATAACACACTAGAAATTGCATTTACGGCACTGTTTTCCAAGTATAAATTGCTTGATAAAGATACGAATAGCCTATGTGCAGATTATCATATTGAATGGGAAATATCTGTTCCCAGTGTGACTGCATGTGTGTTCATGTCCTCTAAACACCCGCTATGTATTGGTTTAGTCTACAAAAAAGACGGGGAAGTTTGCTACGGTTTACAAAGTGGAAACGAGGCGGTCCCGTGCGCGACGAAACTGACTGGCGGTGTTATCTACTGGAAATTGCCTGGTAAGCACTGTATATAACGTCGAACTTCGATTTTCTGAGTGAATATATGCGTTTTCAAAGTTAAAAGGGAGCATAGCCTAAATACGGATATGCCCGACTTCAAATATTTTGAAATAATGAAAATAAACTTTATATCTCGTTGGCAGAAATGTTCGCGAAAACCCATTTATTTATCCTACATTATTAACAATTTGTTATTTTAAGTTCGATATTTACATAGATTTATATTAGTGTTTTACCTGTTTTAAATGCGCAAATCTCCCTCAGAACGCATTAGAGAATATCTAGGAATAAAAAGCATGCGCCTGACCCCTAGAGTGCGTACACAAATTGGCCTGTGTCGCTCAATCGCAATTAGCTTCCTACGAGCCTGCATCGTCAAGATCAAACTAGCGGTGCTGGATTGGAGCGTTGCCACATGATCATATAATGTAGCAGTATTTCTAAGCAGGGTTTCACGGTTCTTGCTTTAGATGTAACCATTGACCGCGTGTAAAACAGCCTTGATCCAGATCAATAAGACGCCGATTTACTTCAAATTTATGTTAGAAATCAGTTCAGACTCCGATCAGACCTCATGTACTTGAATAAAAGGTTTTTTGTTACTAATGTATAAACCATTTAAAGATATTTTATATGGAGGTGTTCAAAAGTTGTGTCACTTACTTGTGGATCAGACGCAGCTTTATAATTTATGATCTGAGTGTATGTCGCATTTATGGCGTGTACATGGACATCACGACTTACTTGCAAGATACATGCGAACCAATTGCGTGTCCAAATGCCACACAATGTATACTACGGACGTGGCGTGTACCCATTTGTGCCCGAGTTCCCATGTATGGGACATAAGCAAACAGTGTAGACTCTGATCAGAGTCTACACTGTTTGCTGATAGGAATTTCAATATAAAATAAAATGAAAATGAAAAATTTGACCAGACATCCCTTGATAAACAATGGACTAATCCAATATATAAACATGGAAGAATCTAATGGGCGTAAATGAGTTAAAGACGGATAATATGTCGGAAATAACACTATTACTTTTGGAATTCGCCTTGTTGTCTTGTATTCTGCACGGATTGCGTATTGCATGCAATCAAACTCTATCGATATTCAGTGTGTCATATCAACTTCGAAAGATTCATTTTAAAACGACACTGCATCGATATCACTACTATTAACCAGTTACTCCATAGCCCTTTTCTAGTATTTAAGATAGGTGACTACTTAAAGCTGGCTAGAAATAAAGTAGTAGCCTACTTAAAGTACCATCTACTAGGATATAAAAAACTCTTTCTTATGGTACAATTTTCTAACTTGATAAATTGGGACTACTTTTTTCAGTGGAGGAATATATTAAAGGCGTAAAATGTGTATTGTATTGAGTATGGATAAATGTCACATTGCTGTTTTCCAGATACATGTCCGTCGGGGTGGGAGAGGTTATCGGAGTGGTGTTATCATCTCATTAACACGGAAGAGGTGTGGCAACGTGCTTCGGTTAGTACCATTATACTATATTTACATTCGCTCCATTCAAATCCACTGACAAAATGCTGTTCAATTCGTGTAAACACTGTTCCTAGAGAGGGCGGGACTTGTGGATAAGTTTCGAAGAGGAGACGGGGCATATGCATTTTTTTTACATTCTTTGGAACTTGGACAGCAAACATTTGGCGGATTTTAACCTATTAGCGGACAATCGACTAAAAGTCTTCTTTATTAAGGAGATAAATTGCAAGAAAATTAATAAATCTTATAAACAGCAGCTGTCTTCATTTCTTTATGACAAAAAAACAAACCGATATATTAATCTTACTTTTAAAACAACGTCATTTCGACATGACGTCAAATTAGCATTTTTGCGCCAAACTTTCAAGTTGTTGACCTTAGAATGTTAACAATATACCTTTGTTTTGGGTTTCGAGTTTACACAGCTTCAGTAATTCGGGAATGGCTGTTCCTTATAGGGTACACATTATTCGTGTTATCAACCTCTAATATGAATTAAACATAAATGCGTACTTACAAAATGTTAATCTTATATTAGAAATTACAGCAAATGTATTTGAAATAAATGAAATGAACTGATTTATTTCGGCGGTCAAGCGAAATAAATGACAGAAAATTATCGGCAAATACCATGAATCGCTAGCCCGATTCATGGTATTTGCCGATAACTTTCTGTCGTTTATTTCGCTTGAACGCTGAAACAAATCAGATTATTTCTTAATTGATATATATTAACAATTGCACCACCAAATTTAATTGTTTGCTTGATTTATGCTTGTTGCATACAATACCGTATGCTAGATTTGTCGTCTGCAACAGATTACGAAGAAGCGATTAGATTTCAAAAGACAGATTTTCATTAAATAAAAGCCAAACGTACTGACAGAAGGTCCTATACAGTGGATAAGTCGCAATTTTTCCAATAAAAACGTTTTTACTAAAAATTACCCTAGACATTGCAAACAATTTGAAGAAAAATCAAAATTTAGGTAATCCATTGCCTAAATAAGCCTCTCAGATAAAAAATGAGCTGGTTGCATTTCTTACACAGTTGTTGTTTTCTATACTTAGTTAGAATGTGTTTGCATTTCGTTTCGGTTAATCCTTTAAGCGCAAACTTAATCGTGAGGTTGTTAACCCTTCGTTGATACTTTGTCATCTGCTTCAATATTAATGTCTGCAACATCGTTTCAAAGTTAGATTTAAGAGACTAAAACTTAAGCAATATCGATGTCATCTGCTTCAATATTAATGTCTGCAACATCGTTTCAAAGTTAGATTTAAGAGACTAAAACTTAAGCGATATCGATGTCATCTTCTTCAATATTAATGTCTGCAACATCGTTTCAAAAGTAAGATTTAAGAGACTAAAACTTAAGCAATATCGATGTCATCTGCTTCAATATTAATGTCTGCAACATCGTTTCAAAGTAAGATTGAAGAGACTAAAACTTAAGCAATATCGAAACGATTTTCAGACAGTTTGTATCCTGATCTCAGGATCCAAACTGTTTGCAAAGTCGCCGTTTTTTCGTCGGTGGCAGTGAAAGATTTACGTCAAATTTTTCAGGAAATATGCAAGTCCTTTTCCGAAGTCAGCCATCTTGCCTATGTGCATACAAATGAAGAGCACACTGCCATCAAGACGTGGTTTCAGTCTATGGGGAAAAGTGACAGTAAGTTAAAATGGTACAGTTTACTTCAATTATCAAGTGAAATCCAAAGACTCAGTCAGCGATATCAGACTTCCTTCTGTTTGGACTCAGTCAGCGATATCAGACTTCCTTCTGTTTAGGCTCAGTCAGCGATATCAGACTTCCTTCTGTTTGGCCAGAAGAAAAATGTGGCCGCTCATGTTTACACTTTTGAAAAAATATTAATTTTGTTTTTGCTTAAATATATGTCCTAGCCTAGTTTCGATGATTACACCTAGTCAAGTAAAACGTTGGCAAAGCCAAATGAATGTCTTGGCAAAGAATCAGTGAAGCTTCTAATGTTAGGTGCTTATCTTATATCTAATGGTTTGGTTTGAAACAAATATCAACATTGCTCATACACAGATCCGATAGTAATATATTTAATCAAAACGAACCAACACTCGAGAATATTGCAATTTATTGTTGTAAATGAAACACATTGGACACTATTAAATCTTTATTTAGAACTGAGTGTTAAACAGATAGGAGTTGGGTTCTTACCCGACACCGATTTGTTCGGATATGACTCAAAATAACTTGCAGTAAACTTCAATCGTTCAAAACACCAGCTACCTTCTTACACACTGTAGCGCTTCTGGGTCTTAATTGTGATTGGGGAGATTACTTTTTCTTTTTCTTTTTTTTTATAGAAAGCACCCCTTGTCAAGAACAAACCTGAGGGCATGTCAGTGGTTTTGATTCCCTGCATTGTCCTGCAGTGAATAGATTCAGCCAAAATCAATTTCCTGAAATCATTCTTTATTTGCTTCTCGTGGTTCATCAGCGATTATGACCTATTCAGCGCCCACAGAGCCGTAAAAACTGAATCACCAATTCACTTACCTACACATTGAGTACAAGCATTTAGTATGGAAACTCTAACTTTGAAAACCAGGTGCATGTCTTACGAAACGTTCGACGACAAATATTGTTGTAAATATTATTCTAAAATTCTCAATTATTATTTATTTCTCCATCTAGTCCTATCTAGTGACATCGCTTTGGAATTGTCTTGAAAAGACGATTCCAGTGAGATATCACAAGACAGGATTAGATGGGACAATCAGAAATTATATTTTTTTTAAAGTTTTGACTTCCGACCGGTTTTTTTGTTGTACGACATTTCGTAAGACAGGCCCCTGGTTCCAAAAACTCTAATGTGCCTAAATAAATGCTTGAGAACGACAGGGCTGCCATAAATTGGCATAAAAACTCCTAAGATTTCCAAATTTGCATTTTTCAAGTGCGATTTTATGAATCTTTCCCTATCGCCTGTTTCTAGTTTTATTGACACTTGTCTGCTTAAAGCAGACTGAAAGTAAAGCAGAGTGCGCCTGAAGGCGCATTCTGCTTTACTTTCAGTCTCCTTTATGATACCATGGGCTTGTAAAAAATCCGAAGATTTAGGACAAATCTGGAGAATGGCAGCCCTGGAACGACTTCAGATTCACTTCAAACTCGTATGGCGTTTTGTCCTGTACATTTTCAGGGGCGTGGCTTGGTGGGTATAGAATTAACAATACGGTGAACTGGATTTGGGAAGATGGCGTGGAGATTACAGAATCTGACGACTTTGTATGGGGAGGCGGGGAACCAGACAACGAATACCCAACGGATTGTCTGCTCTTCTATTCCGCTCGTGTTGACTTCGGTGACAGATCCTGTACGTCAGATTATACTGTTCTTTGTGAAATAGATATTTATAACTGAGACTGTATTGCAATTTTTGTCTGATTTGTTTGTTCATTTGTTTTGTTTGTTAAACGTCCGTTTCTGCCAGCTATTGGCTAGTTGGACGCCGACTTTTATCTGAATATTGCAATGAGCTCTCCCTATATGCTTCCTTGAAGGTGGTATTGATATAATAGTGTGATCTAAAGACACTACAACCTTGACCCATGCAGCATATCATTTTGTTTGGAATAGCAAGCAGTGTAGATCCTTATTGCGGCGTCTCATTCGGAACTAAACTGTTTGATAATGTATTTTGGTACACGTTAGGCTACCCAATAGGCATGGACGGACACATTCAAATAACTTCAAATTAGCTGTTCTTGTTGCCAATAACGTATCGTCTAATTTTGATTATTTATATAGCTGTTTTGTTCCAATGTACTGGACTATGATATACAGTGCAGAACCTGATCAGGGTATAATCTACCAAAGTCTCATCTCTCCTCTGGGCTAAATCCCTAGTTATTGATCGATACTAAACATTAAAGGTAATAACTGTGGAATAGTATTTCTTAAACAGTGTGCATTCTATCCAATAATTTCGAGATAATGGGATAAAACTGAGTGGAAGTAATGTTCTTGACCAGCAGATAGAAATGTAACGTTCGGTCTTCGTCTACGTGTGGTCCTCAGCGCAACCTTAAATAAGCGAGAGAGCGCATATTTAAAAAACATCATTGACTACAAACAGTGTATATTTCGCCAACTGGACTTTAGTTTGAAGTGCCCGTTAAGTGTTAAGCCAGGTTTTAACTTCGAAAAATTGGCATTTTCGATCTAACGCGAGTTTGAGTTATCGAGTTTTGATTGTACATGTATTATAGTTTCTTACAAATGTTTATGAATTTCTCTAGTCTAAATGCCAAACGGTTTGGGATCTGATCTTGTTCTATAAAAATAGTAAAGTACCAAGTTATAGTCTACTTTCAGTCAAAATGACCACTAAGCCTGCTGTACATTGACTCCCCTGATCATTGAGCCATATTGTCTACAATATTGAGCACTGCTAACTGTTGCACTATACTGTTATATGTAGCAGTGGATATCATTTGTTAAAGGTAACACGTGTATGTTATGGAAGATTGGCACCGATTCTGCTGCACCGTGTATTGAGACATTTATTAGGTTTTATGATGACTTTTCGGAATTTGGAGAATTCCGGTTTTCGGGGGTCGGACAGTACTGTTTTTTTACATGTATAGCCAATATTTTGTTATCCGATGTTGTAGATATACATAATGAAATTACACATTTAGAAGTACACAACTCAAAATGCACATTTGTTACCTTCATCAAAGGTACGATTGATACATAATTATATTTACATATAAAATCAATGCAGTCATTTACAAATAACCAATTACGCCAGATAGACATAAGCGAGTGAATAGCAGATACAAATAGAAAGGTAGAAAGAGAGAATCAGACAGAGACATAGATACACATACATAGTTAAAAGAGACAGAGAAAGGGATATACACATACAAAAAAGGTGAAACTGGGGAGACAAAAAGAGGCATAGAGTTGGGTAGAGATGGACAGTCATACATATATATTTACATTCACCCTGTAAAGTCTTTATGTAATCCTATTAAAAATATGCGGTACATCTGCCTATGAACCTACAGTTCCAAACTGGTTTTAGCCAGTTCGGATTTCCCCCGTGCTATTCGTGGACTTCTTCAAATAGACTACATCGGGCACTTAACACTATGCTCCCATTGGTCGACGGTCATATGACACTAGCGGAGTGATACAGACCCATAGGTCGTTGCCATCGCGTTGCTATGTGTGTAAATGGGTTAAGAAAACAACAGCGACCTGTATTTTTATAATGTGCTTTTGCAATAGATATTCAAGTTGCACTGTTGTTTGTTTGCCTTGTAAGTCTTTTCCATTCACAGAGAGAAAGTTTACTGGAAAAAATCCTGAATGTTTAATACAGTTACAGTACATGTAGTTGGGACTACTTTCTCACTATATTTAGAAACTGGAATGGCTATTACATCGACATTACATCTATCAAACCTCTTTGACCGGTATATGATAAATTCTTATACAGAAAAACAAATCTGGCCAATAAACACATTAAATTGACAAGACAGAAAATATAAATATAAATATAAGGAATAAACAACATCTCTTTGCCGCTCATGACGGTATGACTACATTAGCTTCGGGGGGTAAATTAAACGTAAACGCCCTTCGGGCGTTTACGAAATTTACCCCCTGCAAAGCTAATGTAGTCATACCGTCATGAACGTCAAAAATATGTTGTTTATTCCTATAACATATAGACAGACATACAGACAGAGAGGTACATGCAGAAAGACAAATATGCAGTCAACCAGAGAGAGAGAGAGAAAGAAGAGAGAGAGAGAGAGATAAAGAGAAAGAGATACAGAGAGAGAGGAGAGCAAACAGTTCGGACACATCAGCACAAAGACAATGTCATTACCACACACTACATCAAGGGTGGTGTCGATGTGAGGTTTTCAAGGTGAATAAATTACAGTTAAAGTTTCTTTTTATGTGGTAAACAAAGACACCTCTATCAATTAATCACTTAACATTGTCTCATTTATTTCTGTTTACGAAACAATTAAACCACGTTTCACAATAATTAACTTCCTTATGTTGTGTTTTGATTTCCGGTATTTGTGACAGCCCTTGTTCTATCAAACCATCGTCGTCTTCTACAGTTGTGTCCGTCAGAACTTTAGACCTTAGATGTTGTTATGTCTTAATAAACATAACGAAAAATCAAATATAGAGGTGTTGACGTCTGATTTGGACCCCTACTCTCTGCAGTGACAGTAAAGAGGAGTTTGGTCAGGTTAAGAGTAAGTTATTATCACAATGGGGAAGAAGTAATGTTCTGCCGTTTAACCCTTTCACTCTCAATGACGCTTTTAAAAACGCGCGTTTGCAAACTGTTTGAATCCTGATCAGACGCCGCGATTCGCGGCGTCTGATTAGAATCCAAACTGTTTGACACTCGATTTGAAATTTCTTCAGTTATTCTGCCTAATTTTTTAAACTTTGGAACGACATTGCAGGAACCAATATTGAAGCAGATGGCAATACAACGGGAAAGGAGTACAAATATAACGACCAATTGGCAATGAAAGGGTTAAAGTTGAGTAACCCTAATAAGATCGGGCCAACATTTATCAATATACAGTGGAGAAAATGTTATTCTTTCCCGTTTAAACGCAAACGAAACGCAAAACACAAATCGCTGTAGTGTATAGATTTACAACATTTTAATAATTCTGCCTATTCATTTTAATCTGAGTGGCAAACAGTTTAGAGCCTGCTCAGACGCCTGGTTAACCGGCGTCTGATAAGGCTTCAAACTGTTTGCACTGGAAATAATAGTTTTAGCGTAAACGCGTTTATTGGGAAAGAATAATGTTTTTTCCACTGTATATACCTTACGGAGAACGGTCTGCCAACCTCGTCAACAGTTGGACCGTCGCTATGGTATGGTTCGGAATGGACCGACAGTTGACGGGAATAGCCGATCTCTACATACTTAGAGTACCGATTTTGGTCCTATCTCATTAACCTTTTTATGATCAAATTATTCGGGAGATTTTTACCCCCTCACCACCATATTGTCGTCTGCTTCAATAGTGTTGTCTGTAAGACACGTTTCAAAGTTAGATTTAAGGTTGTATGACTTAATAAATATCGATAAGAGTGTCAAACAGTCTTGGTCCTGATCAGACGCCGCGTTACGCAACTGTTTGTATTGAGAGTGAAGGGGTTAATGGTCCGTAAATGAAACTAAAAGCAAACACATTGTACATTGTAACTAAATGGAGCAATGACAAGTTTGCTTTCCTTTTAGCATATCTATAATTCATTCTTAAAGTAATGGCAATAAGATTAACCCCTTCACTGCCATGACGCCATCAATTTTAAACATTGTCGTCTGCTTTTTATTCTCAATTTTTTTTTTTGAATTTGAAAATATATAATTGAGTATCAAACAGTTTGGATCCTGATCAGACGCCGCGTCACGCGACGTCTGATCAGGATCCAGACTGTTTGCAAATAACTATGGTACTCGGGGTAAGGCAGTGAAGGTGTTAAAGCCTTATCAAGTTATCAGACGTCTGGTTACCCTGTGTCGTACCTAGCTCATTAGTAACTCATTACTGTTTCATTGACATACTTGAGTTAGCATAAACGCAATTATTGTGAATGAATTACGTATTCACTGTATGAGACAGGTATTTCCTAAATATCTAGCCAATCAGACATGTTCGTTTCAGTGGGCACTTCCCAAACATGATTTATAGTTTAACCCTTTATTTGCCAGTTTGGTATCTGCTTTTACCCTATCAATGATAAAAAAAACAAATCGTCTTCTTTATTCCTGCCTTAGCATACGTATTTGCTTCAAGGCTATATTTAAGGAAGTGTGTCTGAAATACGAGAGTGTACAATTTGTACCCTGATCAGGCATTGCGTGATGCGGCAACTGATCTGTTCCGAACGATCTGTTAAGTGAGCCTACATTTGTATGTACAATGTATGACATCGAAAGAGTAAATAGCGCTTATTCTGCCAAATGCCATGTTTTTAGTAAATCCTGTAGTTTGTATCCACATCAAACTAGCAGAGCCACGTCATTTGATGTGGAGCTTAACTGAAACATAATTTTAAAATTCTACGGAAACTGCAGTTGACAAAGTGTTCTATATTTTGCAGGCCATACAATAAAATATGAACACATGAGAGGACATTGTTTACAAGCATGACAGTTGATTTGACAATGCTTGTTTGTTTACATGATCGAAAAGCAAATTAATTAAATTGTTGAAGAGTGTGGGCGGAATTAAGTGAATTGAAAGGCGCCTTCCCTTTAATCATTTGAACCATTGTTACGAATTTACAGCCTTCCCTCCCTATATCGACCCTCCCAACAACGATTCCCTTCAAACAACGACCATTGCCGTGGTTCCCTAAACAGGACAAGTATGTCTAACGCTTTTACTGCTATAATATCGTCTGTTTAAAGTTGTCATCTGTTGTTTTTCCCAAAGTTACACATTGAACATTTTGACTGAAAACAACTTAATGGAGAGTGACAAACAGACTGAATCCAGATCAGACACCACGTTACGCGGCATCTGATCTGGATTCAAGGTGTTTGCAAATGTTAACCAAGTTTCATCCCTATTTCGACTCCCTCTGAACAAGGCACACATTTTTGTCTCCCATTGGAGGAAAGGGAAGTCAAGCAGTTTTAGTGAAGTGACATATATCCATGGTAGGAAACACAAACTGTCCTTGGTTGGGGAAAGAAGAATATACATGTAAAAAGTATACTTGAGGTATTATAGAAGATATTTTATATACACTGAAACCTCTTTATAATAGTGTTATTTTTTTGCTATATTTCGTCAAAATTGCTCCGAAAATTTCCACAACCAAGTTTCAGGCATAGCCACACGATGCATGTTGTACAACATTTCTCCCATTTGTCGTTATAAGCAGAATTCAATTCTAAGGAATTCTATAAGGCTCCCAACTATTTGCCAGATAAATCAAAACAAAAGATTAAACATATTATAACGTAGTTATCTTCTATGTATTATTTCACAGCATCTACGTTCAGTTTGCGTTTAAACGGGAAAGGAATAACGTATGCTCTACTGTATTTGTCGCGGTTGAAAACACAATTGTTTATCTAGCATATCGTGAGACATTTAAATATGCTCAGTTAAATTGGCTATAACATTTAACCCTTTCATTGCCAATGTTTTCGTGAGATTTTTCCCCTTCACCGTGTCATTATCGTCTGCTTCAAATTCGTCGTCTGCAAAATCATTTAAAAGTTAAGAAATAAGGCAGTATGACTATAGAAATTTCCAAACGAGTGTAAAACAGTTTGGATCCTGATCAGACGCCGCGTAATGTTTGCAAACGCGCGTTTAAGCGTCAATGAGACTGATAGTATTAACTTAACTGACACGACCGAGCTTTAATAAGTACATACAGAGGAGAATGTGTTATTCTTTCCCAATAAACGCGTTTACGCTAAAACTATTATTTCTATTACAAACAGTTTGGAGCCAGATCAGACGCCGGGTAACCCGGCTTCTGATCAGGCTCCAAACTGTTTGCCACCAAGATAAACATGAAATATCAGAATTGTCCAAAAGTTGTTCGTTTCTACGTTTTAGCGCTTTGCGTTTGCGTACGTTTGCGTTTAAACGGGAAAGAATAACAGATTCTCCACTGGAGCTATACATGTATTACATTTTAAACTATTTCATTCAAAGGATGTTGACCTACGATGTTAATTGCGTAAGTAAACATTCCAAATCGGTCTATGATGAATTGTATTCCAAATCATAATATGATGAATTATATACTAGATATGCAGTCCTCGAGAACAGGACACCAAGAAACTATAGTGTTTATTTGTTTGTATATATGTTTGATTATTCCTTATAGGTCTTTGACCTATTGGAAGAGATGGAAAACAACTTTTCAAAACTTCTTTTTAAAAAGCATTAAGTATAACATAAGTTTACATGTGATAACTAGAGAAGACAGACGTTATTCGTCCCCGTTTGTAAACACGAAAATAAACGACAAACGCAATGCAATAACTGGAGGTTATGATACAGGTAGCGCTTTAACATTTCTAACAATTGTTTTTCTCTCTCAGTTGCAAGCATTTTGGAGCCTAATCAGACGCCTTTTCTGGCACCAAACAATGTGCAAAGGAATATATTGTTTTGGCTTAAACGCGTTTTTTTTTCGGAGGAAAATATTGCGTAATTATTGAGTTATTAAAGGGTACATGTAAGTATTTCAAACAGTTAGAATTCTGTTAAAACAACAACTATCATTACAAAGGCAAGGATTCGATTCTATCCCGGTCATAACAAATATTAAACAAGGGTTGTTAGATAATGTCGTACACACTTGGATCCTACTACGTATCATCGTCAAAATGTTCTGCAACGACACCTTATAGGGGTATTACATATATAATAGAAATTTGTATTTCTACGCAGTCAGGGAAATGTTTTGCTACGAAGCAAAGTTGCTCTCGTAGGAGTACACATCTATTATAATATAGATGTACCAATATGAGTTGTCGTAGCAAAACATTTGATGAGAATGTCTAGTTGGTCCCCAGTCGAACATGTGTCTCGCCTAATGTATAATTGCCAAACCCTGGCACAGTATCCTTAATCGACACCAGTGCCAATGTCAATGACAATGCCGACTCGGGAATGACTACAGAACCATTTATATTCGTCCACAAGCGCTGCATGTAGCCGGACGCCAAATGTTATAATTTGCGACGACGTGTTAACGTAACGTTTCGGCGGAAAATTTATATAGCGGAGGGTCTACAAACTACAGCTTCAATCAATTTAATAGGTGCTTAAATTTGTTATGTGATAAATAGAATCTCACATTTGTGTTCAATATTTATCATTGTTAATAAACTCGTCGACTAAAATGAATTTGACGCTCGTCAAGGCTCGCGTCATATTATTTTAGTAAACTCGTTTATAAAAAATAATAAATAATGAGCACTCATACAATTTATAAGATCCTCTACTTCTGGATTATTTGTCCGCGAAAATAGTTTGGAGCTAGTTCAGACATCTGGTTACTTGACGTCTTATAATTCTCCAAGCTGTTTGACATTCATTGTTAAAAATAAATTGTAAATATACAGCGTTTTGATTTGTTTTAACGAGAAAAAGTAGCGGTTTCTTTTTCTGTAAGAACTATCCGGCTCTTATCATGAACAAACACATATTCACTATCACTAGTAAACAGTTTGTCTCTAAAAAGCAGACACCAAAATAGCCAACGTCTTATCTACATTTTGAACCAAACTGACATAAAAGGTGACTCTTATTCATGTTTAATAAGACATACATGTACAGTGGAGACGACCACGAATTGTAATAACACGTAGACAAACAACTCTGACTGTCCATGTTAATCTGTTTCGTCTAGCTAATAACTGTTTGCAATGGAAATAATAGTTTCAGCGTAAACGCGTTTATGGGAAAAAATGTTTTCTACTCTACTAGGGCCCGTTTTACTAAACAACTTACGCAAATTTTTTGCGTAAGTCAAAAATCGTTTAACTCTTATTTTTCGATCATAAACGTTTGCAAGCAGCAAATAGCCAGATCTAAAGGCGCGTCCTCTGATCTGGCTATTTGCTGTTTGTAGCAAGTGATAATAAAAAATATAAGTAAAAATTTAAAATTTTGACTTACGCAAAAATTTTGCGTAAGTAGTTTAGAAAAACGGGCCCCTGTTTCGGTAGACAACATAAATCGAATACGAGTATAACGTGATAAGGGCTGGCATAGCAACAACGGAAACAAAACGAAACATACGGAAAGTAATTAATTCGAAATGTGTTTGCATTGATTCATGAAGCAAAACTACCGTAATAATTTCGAGAATTGCAATCAAGTACGTGTCTTTCAATAAAATTAATCTTCAACATTCACCTTAACTGACTTAAATTTACTTTGAAATATCACTACAATCAATTTGATAAGCAAATTACCTGCCATTATGACGTAATAACCTGCCTAACTGTCAATGTCACGATGTTGCCTGCTTAAATATTTCGTCTGCTTTTATTTTGAGCTGATACAGTGGATTTATAATACATTTTCCTTGCTCGTTTTACCTACTGATACTTAACATATACATGTACCAGTCTCACTATACTGTATACATTCGACACTGTTGTTTTATTATTAATACGTTTGGCTAGAATAATATTATGTCAATTCTTGACAGAGCCAAGGTTATAGCAGACTGTTTATATTAAATGACAACCTTTGCAATATTAATGTAGAACTGCCATACTCAGTGATTGGTACATGAGATGGAAACCCAGCGACGAGTCTTCTCGTCACCAGCAAACTGTGTATCTATTAAGAGAGCGTTTGTCCTATACAAACAGTGTAAACCCTGATCAGATGGCTTTAATTTTCTGTCGTTTATTTCGCTTGAACGCCGAAACAAATCAGTTTATTTCTGATATTTACAATATTTTTGCTGTCATTTCTTATATTAAATGAACACTATGTCAGTACGTCAAAATCCGTTTTAGAGTTTAATAAAACGAATAATGTGCACCCTATAAGGAAAAACCATGACCGAATTACTGAAGCTGTGTACATTCGGAAGCAAAATAAAAGCTCCATTGTTTTCATTTTGAAGTCAACAACTGCCGAGTTATCGTCATTTGGAAATGACGTCATTTGGAAAGTAGGATAAATATATCGACTTGTTTGCCATAAATAAGTGCAGATAACTGCTGTTTATAAGGTACATGTATATCAATGTTCTTGCCATTTATCTCATTAATAAGGAAGAACTTTAGTCGGTAATCATGGTTTCCGTAAAGAAGAAGGCATACATGTACATCGCTTAAGAACAAATTTTTGAATAAGTCTCCAAATATGATCCAAGTTCCAAAGATTAATTCGCGAATGAAATATGCATATGCCCCGCCTCCTCTTCGACACTTATCAACAAGCCCCGCCCTCTCTAATAATAGCATGTACACGAATTAAACGACACATTGTCCAATAGAATTGAATGGAGTCAAATTTGTCTTCAACAGAGTCTTAGTAAATAATAAAGGCGATACATAGTTCCCTCCCTACAACGACATTCTCAACAACGATTCCCTCTTTACAACGACCCTTGTCGCTGCTCCCAGAAAAAAGAACATTATTACTTACACTTTAACTGCTGCAATGTCTTCTGCTGGTTACATATTGATTTACATATAGCACATTTTGATAGAAAACACATAATGACGAGTGACAAACAGCTTGACTCCAGATCAGACGCCGCGTTACGCGGCGCCTAATCTGGATTCAAGCTGTTTTCAAATGTAAGTCATTTCCTTCCTATAACGACTCCCTCCAAAAAACGCACACAATTCCCTTTGGGTGTCGTTGTAGAGAGGAAGCGCTGTACTATTAAGGTAGCTGTATATGATCGATACTGCAAGCGGTTTTTTCTAAATTAATGTCATGATTGATGATTTTCCCCCCAATTTTATAGCTGAGGGATGAAAATGGTACACATCCCATCAGAATATGCCAATTCACAAACAAATTTTTATTTTTTTACGATTTTATAAGAACATTTAATTTTTTTTCAAACAACGATATCAAAGCCATCTTTATTTGTAACTTGATTAAAATTGCCCAAAATACTCTTTATAAACATATCTAGGGATCCGTGTCTCAGATTTTTGAAATACCGCTTCAAACCTTTGTTATGTAACATCAAAGTTTTTTTACGGTTTAAAGTCGACCACTATTACGTAACGCTTTATAACGGACCACTGGAGCTACTAATAAAAATTCTGAGACACGGTTCCCTGGAGGACATAATACCCTTTCATCTGCTTTAAACCGCATGAAAATCGAACCCCAACTGCGTAAGTTAGGAGAGTTAAAAAATACCGCTCGCTTCAAATTATATAATGCCGGAAACTCCAATTAACTGACTGATGTGTCAATTAGGCTCGCGTGACCGCCCGGTATTCAACAAAGACATTCTTTTTCAACAAATAACATGACCCAGCTGATCATCAACCATTTCATTAAATTCCGCCCCAAATTAACAAAGCCAATCATATAAAAATAACGATTTTGATGCGGTAAAAGTCATAAATCACCTCTGACAGCTTTGGAATAAACCACCTATCTAGTGACGTAATCTACGCAATTGAGGCACCCAGCGGGAATTCTGACGCGTGATTTACCGGTAAAATGACCGAGAAAGCAAGAGAGAATTTGATAACTTGTAGAAAATACCTTTATCTATCAGGATTTGTAAAAAAGTATAAAACGACTATTTACCATTTATTTCATAAAAAGCTACATTTATGAATTGGATAGAAGCTGTACTGTGTAAATGGTAAGGTACATGTAGTTGATAGTTTTGTCTATCTCGGCAATAAGATTAACCGTGTTGGAACTTAGCTATTAGGAAACACGATTCGTCAGAACTGTTACTAGGTTTTATTCATTCATAGATAAAAACAGTACTAAACTAAAGTAAAATAAAGAAAAACATCATTTTTTTGTGAAAACACCTCTCTGATAACAAATTCTATTTTTCAGTTTTACTGAACACTTTATTTCATTGCGGCGATTCGTCTTTATTTGAACATGACGTCATTGTGATGAAACGTAAGACATTCAAAACAAAACAACAGATTGATACAGTCTATAGCTCTACGTAGACTAATGTGAAGAACTTCTTTCTGGAGAAAAACATGATATAGACCAGTTGGACATCTGGAAATGTTTCGATCACTCATGGACGTCGTTGTGATCCAAGTTTGTCAAACTAGAGTCTCTAAACTGATTTACATTCGGCTTAATAAAATATTCCAGTGATTCGTACATTATTTAAGAAATAATTTATGCTCTACCGTTGTGAAACGGTATTTTACAACGGTGGTCAATTCCTGCGCATCACAACGACCAGCCGTTGTAAAATACCGTTTCACAACGGTAGAACATAGATTATTTCGATTCTAACATGACCAGATTTAAAGAAATTAGTTAGAAAGGAAATCAAATGTTCCATACTTATTTCCTTAGCGGATGAAGTTTTTCGACCGAATAACTTTCCCCTGGGCTTTTATAAGAATTTAACACCCAACATCACATTTACGTACAGCAGAGAATTTGCACACACAATACATTTACCGACCCACCATCTGGCATAGAACAAACATAACATAAAACAAGACCGAAAAATTGGGAAATTACAGAAACATGACTGTTAAAAGTATATAGTCTTTACGTAACATGTCACGTCATTTAACCGCGGAAGGAGCGGGGTAGGGAAGAGCGTTGTAAAACGTCTCAGGTATACCACGATAAGCTTGTTCTATTTTTATAGTGATCACGATGCGTGTCATGTTAGAATATATTATATACACAGTGTGCAATACGACTTTTTACCCTGTGTGTTTTGCACGTTTATATGATAAACTAATTTACGAATCACAAAAATACCGAATTATTACTGAAACAGTTTAGTGACAAAGTAAAACCACACAGTGTCAAGAAAACGTATCAAAGTGTCCAATTGGTCTTTATCAACTCTCCCCGCCCCTGAACAACACAACGAACCATTAATTAACAAAATGCAATGGTTGTAATAAATAGGTTTCATTGTATCAGCTGTGTATATCCAGTTCACACAAGCCGAGAAGGTTATAGGTACAGTGTTTATAGTATCAGTTATATATATCAAGTTCACACAAGCCGGGAAGGTTATAGGTACAGTCTGTGTCACCAAACTTATAAGCAATACTGAGAATGATCATGCAATCTGCCGGATACTGGTTGTCTGGTTCGTTTCCTCCCCAGGGGATGTCTTCGGATACAGGTATCTCAACACCATCTTCCCATGTCCAGTCGTCCGTGTTGTTAATTCTGTACCCTTCGATCCATGTCCCTGAAACGATTTCAGCCGTATTATGAGAAAACCTGCCTTATTGTAATTCAAACAGCGTAGAACAAGACGCGGCGGCTGGCCTAGATCTACACTGTTTGTTACCCACGGGCATCTACAGCATTTTATCTAGCTGTATTGCATATGGCATTTGATAGCGTAGAACAAACTTAGATACATTTACTTGGGTGACAACAGTGCTTAGTCTTGACAATGTTGCAAAGCAATAAGGCAAGTTGGAATATAAGAAACCTATTGATGATCTAAACAGATGGTAGCTTAAAGAAGGCATAAAAAGGTAAAGAAGAATATGTTTTAAGGCGCATTCTGCTTTACCTTCAACCTGATTTAAGTGGTCACCAGTCTTAGAACTTGAATTAGATTATGGTGTAATTGACTAAACATATTTATTTCAATGCAAAAGGTTATCCACTACACGGCAATACCTCGAATGCAATTGTTATCTGAAAATAGTGTGGATTCTGAAAACACGCCGTGCAGTCAAAACACATTAATCTTAAATTTGAGACTAAATTCTGACGACTGTTGCTTAAAATTGATGACACAATGGAAGTCAATGGGGTTATAAGCCAGATTAGACGTCGAGTGCATCGACGTCGGATCACGGTCCGAATTGTTTGACACAGTTCTAAATAATGTTCAACAAAGGTTCGTTTACAATATTTTACTGCAGTTCTCTTTTTTCTTTGTTTTCTTTGAATTAGAAAACATACGTTTTTTATATTGTTTACATGAGCGGGTATTACTCAACATATATCACACCACTCAAAATAACCTGTTATTGCTGATTAACCCATTTGTGCCCACGATCCAATTTATGGGACATAGGCAAACAGTGTAGACTCTGATCAGACGCCGCATTATGCGGCGTCTGATCAGAGTCTACACTGTTTGCTGATAGGAATTTCAATATAAAACAAAATGAAAATGAAAATTTTGACCAGGCGTCCCTTTGATAAAAAATGGACTAATCCTATATATAAACATGGAAGAATCCACTGGGCGTAAATGGGTTAAGAAATGTTTTTTCACTTGATAAATACCACATACTTACTGTGTTCCTGTCCAATAGACTTTAACCACGTTTTGATCGCGGCGTACTCCTCATTCGTGTGCACATAGGCAAGATGGCTGACTTCAGAATAGGACTTGCATAACTCCTGCAAGATATAACATGCATTACATGGAGTCGTGTCCCCGTCCATCAATTACTATTATATAGAGGATAACGAAATGGATTAAATTCAATCTAACACTGAAAAAAACACAGTTATTCTATTTATGTATGCTTTTAAGCCACTTTTTAAACGAAATTGTTTGACAATTGAAAGCGAAAGTACATTATTTATCCCGTGTTGAGCCCCACGTTTTATGACGAACACATGTGCGTGACAGTTGGCGGTACAATGACGTCACTTATTTATTTATTTGACGTCAACGGAATTACTTCGTTACATCCGATCTTGGATTCGTGTTCTTCCGTTGAGTGGTTTGCGACAAAACGGACTGCCGGAATTGAACGGTAAGACACGATTGACTACGATTCTTGGGGAACCCTACGGGGAAAACTCAGTGTCAGAACAATTTGCCATATTTGCAATATATTGTAAGAAACAACCCTATAAAGTCAAAATGGACTCAGTTAGATCTATTAGAAATTCGAACTGTCCATTTAATTTTTCAGAAGTGAATGAACCATACAGTCCCTACAGAAAAGATACTTACAGAGGCACTCTGCCAATCATTCAAGTCAATAATCTTGTAACACCACACCGATATGCCTTTCCAGCCTAACGGACACGTATCTGTAAACAGTACATTAAAGTCAATAATCTTGTAACAGCACGCCGAAATACTTTCCCATCCTGGCGGACACTTATCTGCAAACAGTACATTAAAGTCAAGAATCTTGTAACAGCACGCCGATATGATTTCCCATCCTGGCGGACACGTATCTGTAAACAGTACATTAAAGTCAATAATCTTATAATCCCACGCCGATATGCTTTCCCACCATGACGGACACGTATCTGTAAACAGTACATTAAAGTCAATAATCTTATAATCCCACGCCGATATGCTTTCCCACCATGACGGACATGTATCTGTAAACAGGATACATTAAAGTCAATAATCTTATAACACTACGCCGATATGCTTTCCCATCCTGGCGGACACGTATCTGTAAACAGTACATTAAAGTCAATAATCTTATAATCCCACGCCGATATGCTTTCCCACCATGACGGACATGTATCTGTAAAGAGTACATTAAAGTCAATAATCTTATAATCCCACGCCGATATGCTTTCCCACCATGGCGGACATGTATCTGTAAACAGTACATTAAAGTCAATAATCTTATAACACCACGCCGATATGCTTTCCCATCCTGGCGGACACGTATCTGTAAACAGTACATTAAAGTCAATAATCTTTTAACACCACGCCGATATGCTTTCCCACCATGACGGACACGTATCTGTAAACAGTACATTAAAGTCAATAATCTTACATGTATAACACCACGCCGATATGATTTCCCATCCTGGCGGACACGTATCTGTAAACAGTACATTAAAGTCAATAATCTTGTAACACCACGTCAATATGCTTTCCCATCCTGGCGGACACGTATCTGTAAACAGTACATTAAAGTCAATAATCTTATAACACCACGCCGATATGATTTCCCATCTTGACGGACACGTATCTGTAAACAGTACATTAAAGTCAAGAATCTTGTAACAGCACGCCGATATGATTTCCCATCCTGGCGGACACTTATCTGTAAACAGTACATTAAAGTAAATAATCTTGCCACATCACGCCGATCTACTTTCCCATCCTGTCAGACACGTATCTGTTAACAGTACATTAAAGTCAATACTCTTGTAACACCACGCCGATATGCTTTCCCATCCTAACGGACATGTATCTGTAAACAGTACATTAAAGTCTATAATCTTGTAACACTACGTCGATATGCTTTCCCATCCTGGCAGACACGTATCTGTAAACAGTACATTAAAGTCTATAATCTTATAACACCACGCCGACATGTTTTCCCACCATGACGGACATGTATCTGTAAACAGTACATTAAAATCAATAATATTGTAGCACCGCGCCGATATGCTTTCCCAGACTGGCGGACACGTATCTGTAAACAGTACATTAAAGTCAATAATCTTGTAACACCACGCCGATATGCTTTCCCACCATGACGGACATGTATCTGTAAACAGTACATTTAAGTCAATAATCTTGTAACACTACGCCGATATGTTTTCCCATACTGACGGACACGTAATCTGTAAACAGTACATTAAAGTCAATAATCTTGTAACACCACGCCGATATGATTTCGCATCCTGACGGACACGTATCTGTAGACAGTACCTTAAAGTCAATAATCATGTAACACCATGTCGACATGCTTTCCCAATCGACGGACACTTATCTGATTACAATACATTTAACTCAAATGTCTTGAAACGCCACGTATTCAGCTTTCCAATCCTGATCGACACGCATCTGTTAACAGTACATTCAAGTCAATATGCCGATATTCTGTCCAAACCCGCTAGCCACGTATCTGTAAACTACATTAAAGTCAGAAATAGTCAACACCACGCCGATATGCTTTCCCATACTGACAGATATTTATCTGCAAACAGTACAATTATTATTGACCATTTATGATAACGATTTACCTTTAACTTTCATGGTCTGATTGTCGATTCGATAGCGATATGAAATTCTAAATAGATCTATTCATATAATTCCTAAACGTTAATACCATTTGTTTAAGATTCACCAAGCTACATGTACATTGCAGAATACATGATTTTCAAACTACTCGGCATGACATTTACTTTTAAGAAGGAAAATAATAACATAGTCTCTACTAAACATCGCGATCTAAGGATTTCACTTAAAATTGCAAAAACGATGCATTGTCTTTTGTTATTGTGACTTCGGTATCAAAGTGAAAATCCTAATATGAATACAATTGTATTGAAACGATCTGTCCTGAGAAGAGCTTATATAATTGACGAAAACAATGCGGCTGTAGAGAATACATTTTCTAGTTAAACAAAATGAAAGACAGACATAAAACGCAACAGAGAAAGAGACACAGGGAGACAGAGAAGGAGAGAAATACGAAAGATTCACAGTGTGTGAAAGAGAGACGACATAAATGGAGAGAGAGAGAGAGAAGGAGGGAGGGAGTGAGACAGAGAAAGAGAGATACAGAGAGCAAGAGATACACATACATAGAAAATGAGAAAGAAATACAGACAGGGACACAGAGAAATTGAGACAGACAGACAGAGAGAGAGATAGAGACAGATAAAAGCAGAGAATTAGAATGACAGAAAAGGACTTATCATATGTATTGAAACTAAAAATGGTAAGATAAGGTTAAGTAATTGTAGTGTTTACCCGGCAGTTTCCAGTAGATAACACCACCAGACGTTTTTGTAGAGCATCCGTCTGTCCCCTGTTCACGTTGCAAGCCGTAGCAAATGTCCTCGTCGTCTTTATAGATAATTCCATCACATGGGGAATGAGTAGAACACATCTTTACACAAGAACTTACACTCGGGGTCGACCTTTCCCATTCTATTTGATACTTTGTGCAAATTGTCTCTGTTTCTTTATTTAGAACTCTAAACTTGGAAAACTGCGCTGCACTTCCAATTTTGACACTTTTACACAATGTGGAACTAATAATAATAGTATACAAAGTACAAAGCCGCATATTTGTTTCTAGTTCATGTCCATAAATTTCATAGTTTGATATAAATGTACAGTGTTCCCTCTCTACAACGACTCCCTCCTTACAACGACTCTTGCCGCAGTTCCCTAAACATGACAATTATGTCTAACGCCTTTACTGTTGCAATATCGTCTGCTTAAAATTGTCATCTGCTAATTTTCTCAAAATTACATAATGCACATTTTGACAGGAAAAATACTTATCGACGCGTGACAAACAGCTTGAATCCAGATCAGACGCCGCGTAAGGCGGCGTCTGATCTGGATTCAAGCTGTTTGCAAATATAACCAGTTTCCCTCTCTATAACGACTCCCTCCGAACAACGCACATATTTTATGTCTCCCATTGGGTGTCGTTGTAGAGAGGGAGCGCTGTATATGCCAAACATTTCAAATGTTACACTGTCATTTAAATTTAAAACACCACTATTACACTGCAATAACCAGATAACAAATTCAGAAATTAGAACCTTCCGCTGCCTGTTTCGAAATATTTAGGTAGAGTGCTTCCGCCCACCAACGGGCATCTGAACAACGATTCTCTCATTACATCAAGGCATTCCGCTGTTCCCGAATCAAGACAACCAGGTCTAACGCTTTTACTGCTCTAATGCAGTCTGCTTAAACATGTCAGCTTAAGCTGTTTTTTTACTCTCAAGGTTGCGTATCGGACAATTTGACAAGAGAAACATAAAGACGAGTGAAAGAAACTCAATAAGCAAGTTTTGCTTTCGTTTCAATCCTAAACTTTATTGTATGTTTGAAATATGCATGTAAATATCTGAAATAAAATATGTTTAAACTAAAGACGAGTGACAAATAATTTGAACTCAGAACAGACGCCGTGCCTAGCACTCTTATGTGCATTAATTTCTCCTCTCTATAACCCCCCCCCCCCCCGAAAAACGCTCAACATGTTTTTTATTCCATTGGGTGTTTTTGTAGCCAGGGAGCACTTAACACTTCAAAACCAGATAGCAATTCGAAAAATAGAAAATGCAGCTGCTTGATTCGATATGTTTGGCTAAAAATAATGTACATGTATGTTAGACATTTTCAAAGAATAAACTATTTATAAGAACACCATTTCCTGGCGCTGATATGTGTCATAATATTTACACTTACTGTCTTCGTCACATTAAGCATATGTGTCATGTTGCCGCCAAGGTATAGTGGAAAATATATTGTTATTTCACATTGAAACACAAATGAAACTAAAATGAATTTCAATGAAGAGGAGAATATTTTTCTTGGCAACTGTTACTACAGAGGAAGCACTTGTAAACCCGAACCTCTCAATACCGGACTTGTAACGACTTCCCCACTATAAATGAGCAATATCTACAACGAAACCCAATGGTAGACACAAATTATGGGAAATTATGACTTGACGTCATTTGCAAACGCCATGTGTTGTGGTATCTGATAAGGATTCAGGCTTGTTGTCACTCGTCCTTATATTTTTCTGTCAAAATGTATTTTTGAAAAAAGGAAGATGATACTTTTTAAGCAGATACAGTGGAGAATCTGTTATTCTTTCCCAATAAACGCGTTTACGCTAAAACTATTATTTGCAGTGCAAACAGTTTGGAGCCAGATCAGACGCCGGGTAACCCGGCGTCTGATCAGGCTCCAAACTGTTTGCCACCAAGATAAACAAGAATTATCAGAATTGTCAAAAAGTTTTCTACGTTTTAGTGTTTTGCGTTTGCGTACGTTTGCGTTTAAACGGGAAAGAATAACAGATTCTCCACTGTAGTATTGCAGTATTTATAGTGTAAGACATAACTTGTATGCTTGTGAATCAGAGGCAAACACTGTTGTAATTAGGGAATCGTTATAGGGAGGGCCGTTGTAGGAAGGAAGGAGTGTTATAACGCTTTCTTCTCTGTACTTAATACTGGCCGCTTGAATCTAAGTAAAACAACACTGGAGAATCAGAACCAATTAGCAACCAAATACCGGTAAATGTTACCATGACAGAAGTATAAAAGTAATTATCAAGACAAAATCATAACCTCTCGGTAATTTAATCACGAGGCCTTTAGGCCGAGTGGTTTAATTACAAGCATCTCAACGACTACCCGTGTTCGATTGTTAGATAAAACACTGGTATTAATTTATTATTTCGATTCTAACACAAAACTTAACCTTAAGTTGCACCGAAGCAACGGCGCTACATTACTTGGCATACGCATTTTCGAAGCCATATGACGTCACGTTAGAACGTTACAGCGCGTGAGTGTTCTGTTGAGAATTCGTACACTGATACGTTCCTTCTCTGTTTATATAGGGGCGTTGGCGAAGTGTGTTAGAATTGTATATAGTTGTTTAACCCTTTCGGCGCCAAATATTTCGTTAGGGTTTTACTCCTCAACCGCTTTATACTTATATATATTCAAAGTTAGATTTCAGAAAATATAAAATAAGAAATATTGAAACGAGTATCAAACCGTCAAAACTGTTTGCAAATGCGCTGTATGACGTCAATGAGAATGAAAGGGTTAAACGCAAACGAATTGTTATTTAAGACGAATTGCAAATAATTTGGAGCCTGATCGGACGCTGGGTTACCCGACACTAAATTGTTTGCATTGGAAATACTAGTTTGAACGCAGACACGTTTGTTAGGAAATACTAAGGTATTTATACCTGTATGGCTGTATGTCAATTTTTGACAGAGTCAAGGTTATTGTAGAATGTTTATATTAAGTGACAACCTTTGCAATTTTAATGTAGAACTGTCATACTAAGAGAACTGTTAATCTGAATGGCAAATGATTTGGAGCCTGATCAGCCACCGGATTACCCGATTCCAAATTATTTGCAATGGAAATACTAGTTTGAACGCAAACACGTTTTTTGGGGGAAAACTAACGTCTTAATGTCTGTATGGCTATATGTCAATTCTTGACAGAGTCAAGGTTATTGTAGAATGTTAATATTAGTTGACAACCTTTGCAATTTTAATACATTTACAATTGCCCTCTTCAATTCCATTGCAAAATGTGTCGTTCAATTCATGTAAACGCTATTTATTGAGAGGGCGTGACTTGTAGATTAGTTTCGAAGAGGAGGCGGGGCATATGCATTTTTCATTCGCGAATTAATCTTCGGAAACCGGAAAGCAAGCATGTAGTGGGTATTTCAACAAAACTAGAAACTTTAATGCATTAGGGCCGGTTTAGGGCGAGGTTTTAGTGACAATTCATACAATATATGCTTTTTTCATAATGGACTAATCGATAAAGACTATACAGAGCCACGCTATTGCTAATTTGTACCGCACACGACGCAGCACGCTGTCCACGTCCGGTATTTTACGCTGACGGCGAGTTGACCTATTCAGGGTTTATTTCAAGTTTATTTAATGCAATAGACGCATGCAGTCTTTAACCAAACACCGATAAAACCATAATTGTAAACATTGGCGTTTCAAAACTGAGATGCCACAGCTTTCTGAAAATCACAAAAATCAGGCCATTTGGCATGTTTATGGCGGGCGCGTCAGTGATTGATATTGTGCGTCATTTTGGGCGCATACGGTAGACAATTTATGTCCTGAATACTCGTTACAGAGTTACGGGGTAGGTCACGTAGGTGACGATCGCACTATTACGTTAAGATATCGACGTAACTGTTTTATCTCCAAAACGGTTACTTTTCGATGGTTTGGGATCACTGCCGAGGCAATTAGAAATCGTCTGAGGCAAAGTCACGGTCCTATCCGTACCCGTAAACCGAATACTGGGCAGATCAGATTTTAACGCACTATGCCCAGAATAACGTCAATGTCATGATCTAATTTGTGGTATCACTAAATCTGAAACCAATAGAGCATGTATGGCGTAAACTGGGCGACGGATGCGAACAATTTCCAGATTGACACTACTAACGACCTCACATGCTTGAATACGAGAATCGCGTATCATCCCAGATGACGTCATTTTACGGTACATCAGAGACGAACTCGGAGTGTTGCTTGCATTAGTGACGATGGGCATGAACGCTACTGACGTGACTTAATGCGAAAAGGCACTAAGAATGAAACCAAAAAATGAATAAAACACATCTTACGAACATGTTCACATCTCTGTGAATTTTGAAATCGACCCTTTTGCATTTGGACGTGAAATTACGATGTGACTTTGGAAGTTTTGCATCACCATTGTCGAGAACTTGCAGTTTTGAATAACAATAAGCTTTCGGCAAAATTGTGTTTGAAGACACAATTATACGCATCAGCATCCGATGTAAAGTTTTTTTTGTGCTGAGAACATTAGCGGAAACCAATACTAGTAGTACCGACTAAAATTATTTTTTATTAATAAGACAAATTACAAGAAAAAATACCTAATACAGCAGCTGTCTGCATTTCTTTATACCAAAACGTCGATATATTGATCCTACTTTCAAAATGACGCTTTTACGTTGAAAAGTACACAGTAATTCGGCCATAGTACAGCGCTCCCTCTCTACAACGATATTCAATGGGAGACAACAATTGTGTTCGTTGTTCGGAGGGAGTCGTTATAGAGAGGGAAATAGGCTTACATTTGCAAACAGCTTGAATCCAGATCAGACGCCGCGTAACGCGGCGTGTGATCTGGATTCAAGCTGTTTGTCACTCGTCACTAAGGTTTGTTATGTCAAAATGCCCAATATGTAATTTTGAGAAAAACAGCAGACGACATCTTTAAGCAGAAGATATTGCAGACGTAAAAAGGTTGGACATCATTTCTTGTTTCGGGATCAGCGGCAAGCGTCGTTGTGAGGAGGGAATCGTTGTTGAGAGGACCGTTGTAGAGAGGGAGCGCTGTATGTTCTTAAAAGGTACACATTATTCGTGTTATCATCCTCTAATATGGATTAAACATACATGCGTACTAACAAAATGTAAATTTAATATTAGAAATTACAGCAAATATATTGTTAATATAAAAAATGAACTGATGTTTTTCGGCGTTTAAGCGAAACAAACAACAGAAAATTATCGGTAATTACCATGAATCGCGCTATTTTATTTCTTAAGTCGAACTGTCATACTCAGAGGAATATGAGTGCCAAAAAAACTGAGTGGCAAAAAAACCTCTGTTATGGCTCCAAACTGTTTGCAATGGAATAATAGTTTGATCATAAATAATACATTTGCACTGTACGTCAATTCGCGACAGAGCCTATAGTATTGCAGACATTTTTAGTAAGTGACAACCTTAAATGTAGAACTGTCATGCTCTGTGAAATTTTAACACTATGAGCCCAAGGGACGATTCTATTCTAACTGTGTATCTGTGAAGACGGCATTTGTCCTAATTACATTTAACAAGTGTAACCTCTGACCAGATGGTCCATGCAGGAGCCGTCTAAAAAGGGTCGACATTGTTTGACCGTTTGCAATATATTTTCTATTCAACCTTTAATCATAAAAGATTATATCAATAACAAGAATATATAGTTACGCGTAAATTATGAAAGGTCAATGTCTTCTCTACTGTATATAGATATCTATAATGCACTCAATTTTTCTTACGCTTATTTGAATATTAATGAAGTACCTTTATTCAATTTGGCCTTCGATTAAATGCTGGCACTCAGCCCAAAATTCTAATGGAGATACGGTCGACACTCGATACTTCGAACTCGCGTTATTTCGAACATACCCATCTTTAGAATACGGGTATGTCGACAAAAGCAAAGTCGTGTTCTCGAAATTAGACCTATGAACTACATTTATAGTCGGTTTAAGCGAATTCGAAGGATCGAGTTTCGACTTTATCATATTTTAATATTTTCTTCCCTGAAATTTCAAATGGGTTAGTCCAGTTTCTTATTTAGTTCAGTCCTTTTTTCAGCGGAGCAGTACAGTGTCTATTAAGAACGGCATTTTCACACTTTCAACCAATGAAAATTGATCAGAAATCTATATCTTACAATTTCGGCACAAAATTAAACGTGAGATGTTTACCCCTTCACCGCTGTTATCGTATGCTGCAATATTGTTTTCTGCAATATCGTTTCAAAGTTAGATTTAAAGCAGTCTGGCTGTAGAAATTGTCGATACGCGTGTTAAGCAGTTTGGATATCGATTCGATTGTCAATCAGTTAGGATCCTGATCAGACGCCGCGTTACGCGGTGTCTTATCAGGATCCATACTTTTTGCAAAATCGACTTTTTGCGACCTCAGCGCCGAAAGGGTTAAGCCTTAGGGGTCAACTAGGTATTACGATCAAATGTTTATATGGGTACTATAACAGATTTGTATTTCTACGACTGCAACTTTTATTTTTCGTAGCAAAACATTTCTCACTATATACACTGACTTCGTAGGAATACAAATCTATTATAATACTCATATAGGTTGTCGTAGCAACGTTTTGATGATAATATGTAGATGGCCCGTGTAAAAGACATCTGCTTAAAACCGAATGGTCTGATTGGCCAGTTGGCCAGGCTGGTCTATATAAGGGATTGGCATTGCCAGAACGTTTATATTGCGGTATTCCCTCACTGTATTGCAATATGTATCGAAATATATTGCGTGTTATCAAAGTAAACTAAAACGATGCATCTTTGGCGAATATGTTCAGACTCAGACAATGTTCTAACCGATCATTGTAAGAAGACTGACACACGTCAGTATTTGATACATATTTGTTGGAAACTACGTTTTTTATATAGATATGTAAGCTCTTTTGATATTTAAAAAACTATTAATGTGTTAAATGCAATCGACATATACCATGCTTCTGCTAAAAAGCAAAAGAGAAACCCCTTTCTCTGCAAGTGGCTTTTTAATGTAAACAATACAAAGTTATGATTACTGGAAAAAACGATTTGTGAGCATCAGAATTGTATTGTATTGTTTTCAGAACGTATTGCAATATCTTGGACATCTCTGGACCGTCACTATGTATTCTATTTTACAATTTTTACTGGAGATGAATTGTGAGCGCAAATTTAAGAGACAAGATTGCAATGCATATTACATTATGTTTCTATTTTTAGACATCAGCTTAAGTATAATTTATTTGAATGACGTTTAGTATAAAGAACAGTACTTTAATACGAGAATCTTCGATAAGTAGTATAAGAACTTCGTAACGCGGCTTCTGGTCAGGTTCCAAACTATTTGTCACTCAAATCTATGTTTCCTGAGGTAAAACATGCATACAAATTATAAGCAGACGACAATATGGATACGACTCTGTTAGACGGGTATTTCCGTCATGCTGGCAATGCAAAGGCTAATGAAAGAATCCACCATGCGTGTGTATGTAGGATAGGAACGTCTCCCCCGAGGATCTGAAAATTCATGCAGGGACGATTCTTGCCGAGTGGGAGACACTTATTTCTATATCATGTCCTCCCATGCTAAAAGGCTACACTTATGTTATATTATAACAACATCAAGTACTTATAGCAGTATGATAAGAAAATGTATACATAATACAAAACTTTTTCTCTATGACACATTTCAAATAAACGTGAGTATAAAACCATATTTAACATTAAACGATAAAGTTGTATATAATGTACAAATGTATATAATGTTAGGGGAATGGCCGATTTTAAGTTTGTAGAACTTGTGACCCAACCCCTTTTCCTGTAAAAAGATGGGAAATAAAATATGTTTAAAACCTATATAATGTACTTCATAACAGATGTAATCAAGCCTTGAGCTTTTTAACTATCAAATTTCAAATAATACTCCGACTTACGTAGATTTGATAATACTCGAGTTTGAAGGTCTTCTGATCTGGAGTCCAACTTATAAGGAAAAGTTACCCCTAACACGATCTCACTCTTTCTCTCGCTCTGAATGTCATAAAATATATTTGTCTGAATATCTGTCTCTATTTCTCACCAACTCTTATTTTTTCTTTTTATCCTTTTCATATTATTTCCCTTTCTGTCTGTAACTTCCTATATCCCCTCTTTCTCTTTTATCTCTTTATATATATTTTAATCTATCGCTACATCTCTGGCTCTAAGTTATGATTTTTTGAACATCTATTTTCAAGTATTTTGTAGTGATCACTTGTATGGGACTTTTTTTTAAGTCATCAAACATTCTTGTATTCTGTTTGGTTGAAACTGCACATGTGACCAATCTGTTAGAAACCGTACATACATATTTATCTATCCGCGTAGTACGGAAGGAAAACTTGTCACAATATTGTCACCAATTTGCGATATCGAAATTTGACTGTATGCACATCTACAACATTGACCAATTGACCCTTTCGCTGCCAGATTCATCATGAGGTTATACCCCTTCACCGTTTCATTGTCGTCTGCTTCAATTTCATTGAAAGTAAGATTCAATGTAGTATAAAGGTGCATTCTGATTTACTGTAATCTTGCTTAAGAAACTACTTATCTTGTAAAACACAACACGCTTCAAGACAATGGGTGTTAACTCTTTCACCTAAATGACGTCAAAAAGCATGTTTGCAAACAATTTGGACCCTGATCAGATGCCGCGTACACGGCGTCTGATCAGGATCCAAACTGTTTGACATTGTTTTTGAATTTTCGTCAGTCATACTGCCTTAGATTTAATTTTGAAACAATATTGCAGGCAACAATATTAAAACAGACGACAATGAAACGGTGAAGGGGTAAACATCTTACGATTAATTCGGCAACGAAATGCCATGGTTAATGTAATTCATATTAAAATGTCAGTTACAATGACAATCCGTATGTGGATGGGTCATATCCTTGAATGAAATATCAGTTATATATATCCAATTCACAAAGGCCACTATAAACATGCATACAGTCTCTGTCACCAAACTGAACATGGGTGCCATATAATCTGAGGCAATCAGTCGGGTAATGGTTGTCTGGTTCTTCGTCTCCCCAGGGGAGGTCATCTGTAATGGCCACTCCGTCTACCCATGTCCAGTTCTCCGTGTTGTCAATTCTGAAGCCTCCGATCCATGTCGCTTAAATAATGTACAAAACATTTCATAATACATGTTATACTTTTAAACTGTTCTCCGGAAACGCATAACGGCGACTTTGCAAACTGCTTGGATCCTGTTCAGACGCCGCGTAACGCGACGTCTGATCAGGATCCAAACTGTTTGAGACACGTTTCGATACATCTTAAGTCAAACTACCTGCAATCTGTTTTTATAATGTTCTTGCGGGCAATTAAATTGAAGCAGACGTAAAAGTAGGTGCCTCAACATTTATTTGGCGCCAAAAGGGTCAAATGGCTATAACAAAATACTCAATTTTGTGAGAAGGGACAGAGTTTGAATGTGGAATCTAATCAATAATCATTATGTATAAAAGTCAGAATAAAATTGTCAAATACATGTATATAGATCTACAGAATGATGTCAATTTCGACGTCACAGTAACTAAGCACGCTGCTTAAAGATTTTACTGTATCTGTGAAAAACACTAACTGACTATTTTTAAAAACCTTTTCACTATTATCTTTGCCTGAGAATTGCTTGCTCTACTCTGTTTGCAAATGTAAGGAGTATTTTTTAAGCAGGTTCATGAAGTTGAAAGGGTCATACGTACTGTCGTCTTTTCCTATAGACTGAAACCACGTTTGTATCGCGGCGTGTTCCTCGTCCGTATGCACATAGGCAAGATGGCTGACTTCCGAATAGGACTTGCATAAATCCTGCAAAGTATGACTTATATTTAATCCATTTAAGCATAGTATCTTTTAAGGGGACATTTGCAAACAGTGTAGAAACGGATGAGACGCCGTATAACACTGTTTGTCATTGCATATGAAATGTTCTGCTATATGAATAAAAAGTTAAAAACCACAACTTTGCATTGTTCTTAGATGACCCTTGCCCTTATATTATAGACTCTAAAAGCAAGAACATTGAGAGGGTTCACTGCTCTGTCCAGGTATAAGTGGGTTAACATGCAGGTTTGTGCTGGCGGTCTTTTTGGTTGTGGGGTTGTGGAGCAGGGTTTGTGTTTTATGTACACTGTTCGTCTTTGTGGGTGAATATAGGGGATAGGTGTGAGGTTGGGCGCCCCTAAACCCAGGTTTGGCCCCCAGTGGTAGTTGGTGATTGATTTGTGGTTGATTATTGATTGCTGCTGGCCGTGCCAGGGCGGGCTCCTGTGTTCACTTTGCTTTATGTTTGTCTTGCGTGTTGTTTTCTATTTAGTGTGTAGATGAAGGAATGGGATTGTGCGTGTGTGTGTTTGTTATGGTATGACTGTGTGCGTGTTCTGCTTGAGAGGTGGGTGTATTGTTTGTGTTGCGTTTCCTGCTTGAGTCTTTCGTATTTATTTGTTCCTGGTTCATCTAATCCAATTATAAAATCAACATACCATGAACGTTTGATAAAGGAGTTCTTGATCTTAACTAGGCCATCCGTTTCAAAACAGCGTGCACACTATCAGGCCCCGAACAACCATGAAACTAATTTGTCTACAAATCAAATCAAATTTCCTTTATTTCTCTCAGCTCATGATTTACATGAAAACATGAGAAACAGATTATGTTCATAGACCAAGCACGAAAATCAATATTATACATAGCCAAAATATGCATATTCACAAACAAATAATTCAGTCTATCATCAATGTCATAGATCTAATATTATTAGATTCTCGATGTATGCTTTCAGGAGAGTAAAAATAGCAAAATATTGCAGTCGTCAAGTGTACTTAGAAAGTCAGACATAATCAGTTAGCTTATACACTCTGGAACTTTTAAGCTAGGAATTGTCGTTTTCAAGTAATTCCAGTCAATATGTGTTCTACTATTTACGATTGTTTGCAATTGTTTACAAAACAAATTGAATCTGTTTTTACATAAGCCGTCAATATTTTCAAACAATTTCATGTTTTATGTATTACTGTAGATTGAAATAAAACATAAATGTATGTACACATTTAACTTTCTATATTTTGAGGACCAAAAGTATGTTCAGTTTAAGGACTTTAAATTACAGGTATTATGATTGTCATCTAAATGAAACGATTTCTACATTTTGTTTAAGATCATTATATACAAATTGTCAATACCTCAAAACTATTTCAATAAATATATTAATCGTAAATTGATCAGTTTTCCAAACAAGTTGCATTGTAACATGTTGTTGCGAAGTAGTTGTTATAAATTTACAAATAATATAAGTGTGTTAAAACATTTCAATTCGTTCTCTTTGTATTGTAAATTGATTTGCTTACGTTTATTTTACATTAGTAAAAGTGTAAATTGATTGTAAATTTCTTCAAATGATTGTTATGTCTATAATTTTCTACTTTTTTCTTGCCGATACAAGTTTATCGTCAATGTATTCAAATAATTCAAAGGTACATACATCTCTATTATGTTACAGAGTTATAAAGATCGCCAACATCTTCAAATAATGTTACTTGCTACATTGTATTGCATATTAATATAAATCGCACTAATAATCAAGCAAATTAATTTTTCTCCTTTTCAAATTTATTTCGTTTATTTTTGATTTTCTTTTCTCAATATGAAAGACTACCATTTTCACCACCTGTATCCGTGCTAACATAAATATTCGGCGAGAACTTGATTTTTCTTATACTTTTATCACGAAATGACTAAATAGTGTAAAGTAACGCATACCCATACATTTTATGCTTAAATTTGTCCGGCTTTGAATGGTTACTTGTTTTTAAAGATCCAACAATTTCTCCACCAATAATCGGTCATCTGATCAGGGTCTACACTGTTTGTTATTGCATATTAAATGTACTGCTGTATGGAAACACACTGCAATGTCCTTACATCACCATTATATATCAATATTAATCACATTTATATACATATAAAGAAATATTCAAGCAAACAGACAGGAACAGTTCATTGCAATATCCAGGCATAAATTGGTTAATTATCTCAAAATGTCATTAGTAGTTCGTCCGCCACAAGTTTTTAAAATTAGTTACGTAATATGGATTCTTAAATGGGTGAACATTTGCTTTCCTTTCTATTATCAATTTTGTGATTCTGGTCATGTTAGTATCGAAATAATATTTTGCCATTGTAAAACGGCATTAGACAACGGTGGGTCGTTGTGATGCGCATGAATTTATAAAATGCATGCACTTCAAAACCCCCGAAATAAATAATTTCTTATATAACACACCTTTTAAGTACCTTTCTGCAATACATACATACATACGTACATAGAATCTTTATTTAGATCTCATGAATGCACATTCAATACACATAGAAACATATACAATAAAGCCTTTAAAATAGCATCATCAGTATTTAAAATGTATTCCACATAGTTTCTTTGTTCGCTAGTCGTTTAACTCACTATGTCATAGCTACGACGTCAGGGTTGTGAGTTCGATCCCCCGCGGCACCAAGCCCTTCGGATGACATTTTATAAACCGAGGTCCGATGTATGAATGCTTTACACTTGGCATCTAAAATAACCAGATAACTATTTCGATTGTTAGAGTACGGCATCGCGCCCGGGTTCTCTGTATCCGCTCCCCACTCTCTGGGGCGTCCAATTAGCCCATAGATGACAGAAACAGACGTTAACAAACAAAACAAACATACAAATCACTATGCCATAGCGACCAGGATACCCACGCTTTAAAATTGAGTACCTATGAAGAAAACGTTTGTCCCGCAGGTGCTCTCTAATCAAAGGCATCATCGTTTGTCAGTTTTTCATTAAATTGTCAAAAAGTTCCCTTGATAATCAAAAAAGGACTTAAGTTCATTGGAAATTCGAACAATCCCTTTTAAATTTTGCGCGGTGAATGAGTTAACCCTTTCATGATCAAAATATTCGGGATATTTATACCCCTTCACCGCTTTATTGTCATCTGCTTCTGTTTTGATGTTTGCAAGATCATTACAAAGTAAAATGCAATGCAGTAGGATTACAAATTATCGATACGAGTGTCAAACAGTTTGGGTCCTGATCAGACGCCGCGTTACGCGGCGTCTAATCAGGATCCAAATTGTTTGCAAACATGCTTTCAATCGTCATTGAGAGTGAAAGGGTTAATAATCAAAACGGACTAAAGGTTTTTGGATATTCAAACAATCCATTTGAAAAAAATCAGAGTGAATGACTTAATACAGTTCGAACAGTAATTGTACTTACGGATGCGTCCTGCCACACATTTAGGTCTATAATCTTGTAACACCACGCCGATATACTTTCCCAGCCTGGCGGACAGGTATCTACATTATAAACATTACATATCTCTGTTTTCTATAGCGAACAACGATGACGAATATCCTTATCTCCAAAATGTGTAAGATCACTTTGATGACGTCACTAATACGTCACTATTTATAACGGCGTTTTGACGTCACCGGGGTTCCAAAAAATGCATATTGCTTTAAAATAGCTTAAATCGTTGGTAATATGAGAAAAAGAATCTGTCACTCGTCGATGTTTAAGACAAGTTGATCTCAAACTCGTCTAGAATAGAAAAGTTATTAAGCTCGCTAAGGCTCGCTTAATAACATTTCAATTCTAGACTCGTTTGAGATCAGCTTGTCTTAAACATCGACTCATGACAGATCCTATATAAGAATCGCAATAACGATGTATTGTCAATTCATGTTTAAATGTTTAGATATTGATACCGTTTGATTAAAATCACCAAGTTTCGTGTGGAGAAGGCATGCTTATTCTTTCTGAATAACGAGCTAACTTTTAAACAGGACAGAATAAAATCTTCTCTATAACACATCTTGAGCTTAATGTGCCATTAACATCGTAAAAATAAAGTATTTAAGCGAATCTCGATGCCGAATTATATATCAATAAGAAATTTTAATTAGATATACGATTTGATAGAAACATACAGCGCTGAAAAAAGCTTTAAAAAGGTAATTAATGCGGCACTAGAAAATACATTTTATTTCTTGTTTAGACGGAACGTGATAGAAAGGGAGAGAGAGATAGAGAGAGAGAAAGAAAAAGGAGAAGAGAGAGAGAATATGAGAGAGAGAGGGGGCAGAGAAAAAGAGAGAAATAGGGAGATAAGGAAAGAGAGAGAGAGGGAGAGAGAAAGAGAGAGAGAGAAAAGAGAAAGAGAGGGGAATAAGGGAAGATAGAGAGCGATGGAGATAAGGAAAGAGAGAGAGAGAGAGAGGTGGGGGGGAGAGGGAGAAACGTACAGCTGGAGAGAGACAGAGGGAGACAGCCTTATACAAGACAAAAAGTCAGACAAGGAAAGACAGAATAAGAGAGGAGGAGAAATAGACAATAACTTGCTCAATCGTCAGTGGAGAAGACTTTATTCTTTTCCAATACATTCATTTACACTATAACTATTATTTCCTTTGCAAACAGTTTTAGCTCGATCAGACGCCGGGTTACCGAGCGTCTGATCAGGCTCGTAACTGTTTGTCATTCCCCTTTAGAAATGTTTCAACGTCCTTTTCTTCATTTTATTGTAATGCATTTTGGTTACGTTTGCGTTAAACAGGAAATAAAAACGTCATCTCCACTGTACTTCCCTGTGTATCGTCATCAATGACGTCAGAATAAAGTCAGCTTTACTGTATATATTGAAAGTTATAAGTCTTAAGATATGTCCAAATAACTGTTGTTCTTACCCTCCAGTGTCCAGAAGATAACACCACCAGCCGTTCTCGTCTCGCACGAGTCTGCCTCGTTTCCAGTTTGCAAACCGTAGCAAATGTGCCCGTCTTCTTTGTAGACTGTTCCAAGACATTGCGACTTTGAGGAACACTTTATTACACACGTACTCACACTATGGGTTGACATTTCCCATTCTATATGATTGTCTGTACAAATGTTGTTAGTTTCTTGATTTAGAATTTCAAACTTGGAAAACTGCGCTGCGCGTCCAGTTCCGACATTGTGCCAAAGTACGAAACTAATGATAGTATTATATAGAGAATAAAGCCGCATATTGGTGTGACTTTTTTATCTATGTTTTTTATATTATGTTGTAAATGTATATACCAAATACTTGGAAAGTTACACAGTCATTGCAATAACCAGATGATTTAATCGGAAATCAGCAATAATTTACATTGTATGTTCATCTTTCAAATTTTCACAAAAATATCAAAATTAGCTTGCACTAACTCCCAACTGCTTGATTCAATATGTTGTCTAGAAATGAAATGTTTCAATATTGTTTCAGAGAATAAACTATTCATGAGAGCACCACTCAATGATGATGTCATGTGCCATGTTTTGCTTGCAGTTGAAACGCGTTATTCTTTCCTGTTTCAACGCAAACAAAATGCAAACGGATTGAAAATAAAACGTACAAAATAACAACTAATTTACAACCCTAACCATTCATTTGTGTATGAGTGGCAAACCGTTTGGAGCCTGATGAGACGTCGGGTCTGATCAGGTTGTGGGTCGTCATAGAGAGGAATTATTGCACTTTGTTTAAAAAGCACTGTTTCATTCAGTGGTTGTAGCATCCTCCAAGGTACTGATATTCGATCAACAAATGCTTGTACCTTAAGAATTTGTCAAGTAGGTCACGATAAGCTTCAATGAATATTTTTTTAACGTGACATGGACAATGACAATGACAATTGTCCTGGTTTAGCACGGCGGAACTTATAGATAATAAGTCATACTTAATAATTGATACCTTGACCAATGTCAGCTTGTCCCAATATATTGAATAGTACTCATCCTTTACCCGCCAATTCCGAATACTAATTCGGTTTAGTTACAAAGGTATAATGTAGGTAGCTGATGAACGTAAACGAATAAATCATATAAAAAATTTCGACTTTACCTACAGCTTGTTCAAACAGTTATTTGTATTAACTATTTCACTCCCAAATTTTCCTCGATGTTTACCCCTTCACCGTTTTATTGTCGTCTTCTTCAATTTTGTTGTTTGCAAGATCGTTTCAAAGTAAGACTCAATGTTGTATGACTTAAAATATATAGATACGAGTGTCAAAAAGTTTGGATCCTGATCAGACGCGCTTTCAAACGTCATTGAGAGTGAAAGGGTTAAATACCAACACGTTTGCCTCTTTCATGTGTCGGTTTAGAGGTATTTTACTGTATTTCTGTTTGGAACCAAACAGCATGTTCTGCTTGAGAATATTGTTGGCTGTAGTTTCTTTAAGTTGTAATGCATGTATTTTGACGGAAAATACACCCACACGAGTGAAAATCATGTTGTATCCTAAATAGAATCCGCGCAAACGTGTCGTTGGATTTGCATTCAATCTGTATTTAATGTTATTCAAGTCGCGATGAGCAGCTTTAAGGATGAAAATGTTGTCAAGAGTGGTTCAATTGTTCATCAAAGCGGAACGGTACATCATTCACTATATCATAAAGAGTACAAATCAAAATAGTGTACACTATGCAAGTGATTAACATACTTAACAGGATAGGTCGTATGACAAGGGCTTTAACAAAATCTAAATACAGAAATATTGATAAATTAAGTTTGGGTTTACGACAATACTGCTTTTAAAAAAAACCCACATATTTGCTGTTTATTGATTGGATTAGTAATCATGATATAAACAATGTTTAATACAATATTCCACTGTTTTACAATGAAAATTTCTTGTTTACAAACATTCTGTGTTTATATATAAAAGAGCAATAAAGGTAGTAAGTGATATTATTGATGAACATTTCTAGAGATTGCTTTTTCAAAAAATATAACTGGAAACATAACTTTCGTCCATATTATGATTTAAACACATCATTTATGTATCTTTTGAGTAAACAAACAGTTACGTTTGAAAATGATTCTACATTTAACTACCTCTTTTCAATCATAAATTGCTATATGTATATTGAAAAACCTTATTACAGACAAACACTTTGAAATGTGATCGTCGGCCAATGAGTTAACGAAAATGTATGCATAAATATAATAGCATGGGACATACGGAGAAGAAGATACAGTGGATAATCTGTTATTCTTTCCCGTTTAAACGCAAACGTACGCAAACGCAAAGCGCTAAAACGTAGAAAATAACAACTTTTGGACAATTCTGATATTTTATGTTTATCTTGGTGGCAAACAGTTTGGAGCCTGATCTGGCTCCAAACTGTTTGCAATGGAAATAGATAGTTTTAGCGTAAACGCGTTTATTGGGAAAGAATAACGTTTTCCCCACTGTATATATGTAATGATTTATGAATGTGAATGTATATTGTAATTGTAATATTGTTTTTGATTTTGAATAAAAAGGTAAATAAACAAATCAATATTTGAGCTTTGAACGCTGGAGGTAAACAGGAAACAGACACTGTAGTTTATGGATTTCCTGTTTTCGAATACTGAATACAGTGAAGACGATATTGTTTCCCCTTTAAACGTAGAGATGGACATTTGTTCGACAATTATGACTATTCGTTTTGGTTTGAATGGCAAACAGTTTGGAGCCAGATCAGACGCCGGGTTATAATAATAGTTTTAACGTAAACGCGTTTATTGGGAATGCATAACGTCTTTTCCACTGTACAGTACTGAATCTTATTAAATTAACAATTTTTGCGATTCGCTTGCAATTCGATGGCAATTCGATGTCAATTCGCTTGCGATTCATAGTACTAACTTTACCTTCGGGTAAGTTTTCTTGAACGATGTATCTCACAAATGTTCGCACATATGCCTTCGTTAATGTTTTCGATTCCATTTTTGTCACAAACGCTTCGGAAAATTCGCGTTAAAATATTCAAACGTTGGATTTGTTTTTTGAAGCGCGCGATTCGATGGCAATTCGATGGCAATTCGCTTGCGATTATCAATTTAATTTAATAAGGTTCAGTACTGTACCTATTATATAATTCATCAACTGGAATACAATTCATCATGTGATAGGGCCTATATTTGGAATAAGTGTTTACTTTTAACTTACCGACTTAGGTCAATATCCTTTGACTGAATAGATTTAATTTGCAATGCACCTATGTACTAATTAACCCTTTCACTGCCAATTTATTCGAGAGATTTTTACCCCTTCACCGTTTCATTGCCGTCTGCTAAAATTTTGTTATCTGCAATATCGTTTCAAAATTAACAAATAAGTCAGTTTGTCTGAAGAAATTTCAAAAAGAGTGTCATACAGTATGGATCGTGATCAGACGACGCGTTACGCGGCGTCTGATCAGGATCCAAAATGTTTGCAAACGTATTTTTATGCGTCATTCTAGTGAAAGGGTTAAGGCCCAGCCGTGTCAGACAAATAGTGCATGCAATATGGCTGAATAGAATTGAATGTGTGCCTTAACCGACAAAGCCTTACCAGTCCTTGACAAACAGTGTACAATTTGAATGGCCTAATGGAAACCTTTGATCAGAGTCTGCACAGTTTTCCTGTTTGTAATGTTGCAAAATGTCAAAAACGACACCGAGTAGTCAAAATTGACCAACTTTTTTTAGACATAGGAACTATCAATATTTTTCTTTGGGAAGACGCAGTTACTGTTGAAATCGCATAGCTACAGTTGGTTTTATCTTATGTTTTTATGGAATGGAACTATGTTAGCGACAGAGAAATGCAACAAAAGTGTTGCTTCGTCAATTATTATTCACAATATGACAGGCTTTGTTGAGGTAGGAGGAGAGTGAACTGAAAATCAGAGTGCTCCATCTCTACAACAACACACGCCGGGAGACACATATTATGCGCGTTGTTCTGGTTGAGTTGTTTGAGGGAGAAAAATTGGCTTGCATTTGCAAACAGCTTGAATCCAGATCAGGTGCCGCGTAACGTGGCGTCTGATCTGGATTCAAGCTTTTTGTCAATCGTCATTAAGGTTTTCTTTTTCTGTCAAAATGGCCCATAAGTAAATTTGAGAAGAAAAGCAGACAGCAATTTTAAGCAGACGAGAACAGGTAAGACATAATTGTCTCGGTCTACAGCAAGGGTCCTTGTAAGAAAGGAATCGTTGTTTGGAAGGTCGTTGTGGGGAGGGAGCACTGTTTACCTTTTGTCTAAAATATTTATGAAAATCAATCGAATTGGGTCCCTATGTGTAAGGTAGGAAAGTGGTTATGAGCGGACGTAAAACCTTACTAGAAACAACACCACAGAAAGGGCAAACAGATTGAATCCATATGAAATCATATTAGACTCAGGCTATCATGGCATTTGACAAGTGTTAACCTTTTACGTGCTAAATTGTCACCTGCTTCTTATACAATATCGTCTGCGAATAAAATCAAAAATAGGTTTTTAAACCGAAAATAAATCTAATACGAGTGACAAACAGATTGGATCAAGATCAGACGCCGCGACACGCGGCGTCTGATCTGGATCCAAACTGTTTGCAAATACTAGCCAATTCGCGCATGTAGCACGATACTGTTGAATTTATGGACAGTTAAGAGGCAGACTGTAGTTGTTTATTACTGCATAATTGATAAGGATTTAACATACGTTTAAGAAACATAACTGTCAGACTTGTCAAAGCTATGACGTCATTGACTGAATTAACCATTATATCGTCTGCTTCCAATTTGCTGTCTGCGAGAAAAGTAAAGTACAGAGGAGAAGACATTTAAATGCAAACGAATTGCAAACACAATGCAATATTTACATTCACCCTGTAAAAAATTTATGTAATCGTATTAAAAATATGCAGGTCATTTCTCGATGAACCTACACATCGAAACTGGTTCCAGCCAGTTAGAAAGAGGTGGAATCTCCGCCGGAGAGATACATGTACCGACCTAGCGACCAGCTAATGGTTGCTATGGTGTATAATTAGGCTGAAATAAACATGCGCGACCTAATATTTTAGAATATGCTTTAATAAAAGATATTTAAGTTGCATTGTTTATTTTTCATTTCTTATAAGTTTTCGTTAAGCACACAGCGACAGTTTACTGGGTAAAATCTTGACTTTGTTATCAACTCCGAAAAATGTATTTCGGACTACTTTTCATACCGTATATTATAGAGATCGAATGGCTGTTACATCCAGGATTACATCTATCAAACCTATTTGGCCGGTATATGATATATTCATATACATGAAAACAAATCTGGTTAGAATACACATTAAATGAACAAGACAGAAAATAAAAATATAAATATAAGGAATAAACAACATCTTTTTGCCGTTTACGCGGTATGAACACATTAGCTTCGCAGGGTGAGTTTATCCCCTGCAAAGCCAATGTGTGCATACCGCCGTGAACGGCAAAAAGATGTTGTTTATTCCTATAATAAAATAGAGAAAAGGACAAACTTGATATTTTTCACGTTGTATTTTAAGGTGAGATGTAATCAGTTTTGAGTCTGATGAGAAACTGGGTTACTCAACGTCAGATCTGGCTCCAAACTGTTTTGAATTTTAGTAATTACTTTAGTATAAACGCGTTTGTCGGGAAAAATGTTTCTTCACTGCCAAATCTTTCGTGAGATTTTTTTAACCCCTTCATCGTATCATTGTCGTCTGCTTCATTTTAGTTGTGTGCAAGAGCGTTCGTTTCAAAGTAAGATTCAATATAGTATGATTTAAAACATATCGATACGAGTGTCAAACAGTTTGAATTTTGATCAGGATCCAAACTGTTTGCAAGCACGCTTGCTGGCCGGGTGACCCGGCGTCTGATCTGGTGCCAAACTGTTTGTCACTAAGGTTAAAATAAATCATGAAAAATCAAAATACCCGGTTTTTTTTTTTATATAATTTAGTGCATTGCGTTTGCTTTTCGTTGGCGTTCAAACAGAAAAGAATAACGTCTTCTCCACTTTATGCAAGGTTGGTGTCATCTTGTTAACAAGTGTAGTCACGACACAGAGAGCTCGTTAATACATCAAGAGACTTTTGATAGTTTAATGGTCCACTTTAACCCTTTCCCACATAGCCTTGTTCTAGTATTGAATGTAGGATTCCACTTAAAGCAGGTTGAAAGTAAAGCGGAATGCGCCTCAAGCGCATTCTGCTTTACTTTCAACCTGCTTTAAGCTAGCATCTACTTCAACATAGAAAATATTTCATATGATACATATTTATGACTAGTCTATAAATTGTTACTTTTTTCTTCAGTGAAGGAATAAACTTAATGCGCTATAAAGCGCTTCTATGAGGGAAAGGGTTAAGTATGGCTCCCATTTAGCCGACTTAACCCGTTACTCCTTAGATACGCGCTTTTACGCATATAATTTATTCCTCCACTGAAGAAATTAATTCAAATTTATACAGTCATGAATGTGTACAATAAGAAATGTATTCTATACCCTAGCAGATGGTAGCTTAAGGCAGACTTAAAATAAAATCCTGGGACCCGTTTCATTAAACTTCGCACGACAAATGTTGTCGTAAGTCAGATTATAAAAGTCTCAATTATTATTTATTTCTCCATCTAATCCTGTCTTGTCTTGAAAAGACGATATCAAAGAGATGTCACAAGACAGGATTAAATGAAGAAATCAAATATTAAATGTATTTCAAAATTTTGACTTACGACCGTTTGTTTCGTACAAAGTTTTATGAAACGGGCCCCAGCTTCGCAACCACCTACTGTTCTTTTAACCTGCTTTACGTGGTTTTACTTCAAAACAAGAAACAGGGTATATAGTTAAGGTAATACAACGCTCCCTCTCTACAACGACACCCAATGGGAGACAAATAGTGTGTGCGTTGTTCAGAGGGAGTAGTTATAGGGAGGCTTACATTCGAAACAGCTTGAATCCAGATCAGACGCCGCGTAAAGCTGTTTGTCACTCGTCATTTATTTATTTTCTGTCAAAATGGTCATTATGTTACTTTGAGAAAAAACAGCAGACGTCAGTTTTAAGCAGACGATATTGCAGCAATAAAAGCGCTAGACATAATTGTCCCTTTTATGGAACTGCTGCAATGGTCGCTGACAGGAGGGAGTCGTTGTTGTGAGGGTCGTTGTAGGGAGGGAACACTGTACCTTTTACAATTATGGTTCAGTTAGCGATGTTGTTTCCCTTTCAAACGAAGCGAAACGCAAATGCAAAGAAATAACATGTAGTAAACGTTGTTTAGGGAAAAACAATCAGCGTTCACTTTATAATTTGAGTGGCGAACGGTTTTGGCGCCTCATTGGACATCAGGTTACCGGCATCTGATCTGGCTTCATGTTGTATGCGGTTGATATATAGAGAATAATCAATTCCTTTGGTATGATATGAAAACTATATCACAAGAATGGGTTGTTATTTGGTTAAACAACGAGTCCGCAGTACTCGTTTTTTAACCAGATAACAAACCATTCTCGTGATATCTTTTTCATATCTATCTAAAGGAATTTATTATTCTATTTATTATATACATTTAAATGACGTTTCTAGAGAGAAAATATACCAAATTAATTGTTTACGGGCGAATTCACAAAAAGAAATGTGACGTGACGTCACAAAAATGATATCATCACTGCAAAAGTGATATCAACACTAGTGAGGATATCAACTGTGACGCATATGAAATTTAATTAACTGAGAAATCATCGATAGGTATATAATAAAATAGCTTTAGCTTCAGCGTTTTTAGAAAACAATGTTTTCTCTCCCCTGTGAACATACAGTGGAGAAAACGTTATTCTTTCCCACTAAACGCGTTTACGCTAAAACTATGATTTCCAGTGCAAACGAATCGCAAACGCATTGCAATAAAACGGTGAAAAAGACAACTTTTCGACAATTCGGACTGTTTATGTTTATCTGAGTGGCAAACAGTTTGGAGCCTGATCAGACGCCGGATTTGTAATCATGATATAAACAATGTTTTATACAATATTCCACTGTTTTACAATGAAAATTTCTTGTTTACAAACATTCTGTGTTTATACCACTTCTGTATAAAAGAGCAATAAAGGTAGTAAGTGATATTATCGATGAACATGATACATTTCTAGAGATTGCTTTTTCAAAAAATATAACTGGGAACATAACTTTCGTCCATATTATGATTTAAACACATCAATTATGTATCTTTTGAGTAAACAAGCAGTTACGTTTGCAAATGATTCTATATTTAACTACCCCTTTTCAATCATAAATTGCTTGCCTTTTTTCCGTTCTTAAGTAATGCATGATAAAATCAAAGGTATTCCAATGAGTTAACGAAAGTGTATGCATAAATATATTAGCATGGGACACACGGAGAAGAAGATACAGTGGAGAATCTGTTATTCTTTCCCGTTTAAACGCAAACGTACGCAAACGCAAAGCACTAAAACGTAGAAAAGAACAACTTTTGGACAATTCTGATATTTCATGTTTATCTTGGTGACAAACAGTTTGGAGCCGTATCAGACGCCGGGTTACCCGGCGTCTGATCTGGCTCCAAACTGTTTGCAATGGAAATAATAGTTTTAGCGTAAACACGTTTATTGGGAAAGAATAACGTTTTCCCCACTGTATATATGTAATGATTTATGAATGTGAATGTATATTGTAATTGTAATATTTTTTTTTTATTTTGAATAAACAGGTAAATAAACGAATCAATATTTGAGCTTTGAACGCTGGAGGTAAACAGGAAACAAACACTGTAGTTTATGGATTTCCTGTTTTCGAATACTGAATACAGTGAAGACGATATTGTTTCCCGTTTAAACGTACAAATGGACATTTGTTCGACAACTCTGACTATTCGTGTTGGTTTGAGTGAAAAACAGTTTGAAGCCTGATCAGACGCCAGGATACCTGGCGTCTGATCTGGCTCCAAACTGTTTGCAATGGAAATAATAGTTTTAGCGTAAACGCGTTTATTGGGAATGAATAACGTTTTCTCCGCTGTACCTATTATATAATTCATCAACTGGAATACAATTCATCATGTGATAGGGCCTATATTTGGAATAAGTGTTTACTTTTAACTTACCGACTTAGGTCAACATCCTTTGACTGAATAGATTTAAGGTGCAATGCACCTATGTACTAATTAACCTTTTCACTGCCAACTTATTCGTAAGATTTATACCCTTCTACCGTTTCATTGCCGTCTGCCTAAAATTTTGTTGGCTGCAATATCGTTTCAAAGTTAACAAAAAAGGCAGTATGTCTGAAGATATTTCAAAACAAGTGTCAACAGTTTGGATCGTGATCAGACGCCGCGATATGCGGCGTCAGATCAGGATCCAAAATGTTTGCAAACGTGTTTTAAGCGTCATTGAGAGTGAAAGTGTTAAAGCCTATCCGTGTCATACAAATGGTACATGCAATATGGCTGAATATATTTGAAAGTGTACCTTAGCCGACAGAGCCTTACCAGTCCTTTACAAATAGTGTACAATTGCAGAGCCCAATGGATCCCTCTGATCGGGGTATGCACAGTATGTCTGATTCGTTATTTTTGTGCAAAAGAAATGTCAAAAGTGGCGCTGAATAGTCAAAATTGACTAGACTTTATTGGAAATAGGAACTGCTCATTTTAGTTTCGGGGGTTAATGGCTGACAATGAACCCATGGAACTAGGTTTCGAAATAATAAACATGTTTTCATCGAAGCTGTCAGATAAACAGTGATGCCTACACAAAATGTAATTCGTTTGTTTGTACATGTATTTTGACCTTTCAGTCATTCTAACATGTCCTAATAGTTCCGGTATTGCTCATAAACATATTCAATTGGACCGATTTTGCCATGTTTGCTTTGTTTTCGATACATTCAAAAGATTTTATCATTTTACAACAACAGACGTTAACCTCTAACTCTCAATGACGTCATAAAGCGCATTTGCAAACAGTTTTATTTATTATCTAGATTCAAACTATTTGCTATAAGGGTATTAATTTGCCCTCCACATAACAACTCCAACCGAACAACACACTCATTATTTGCCTTCTAAGTGTTGTTGTTGTAGAGATGGAGTACTGTATTTGTATACTATTCAGCCTCATTAGCTCAAACTACCACAACCCATCCATGAAGAGTTTACCCCTTCACCGTTTCATTGTAGTCTGCTTCAATCCTGTTGTCTGCAATATCATTTCAAAATTAGATTTCAGGCAGTGTGACTGAAGGAACTTTAAATACATGAAATGTAGACTGTCAAACAGTGTTGATCCGTATCAGACCCCGCGTTACGCGGCGTCTGTTCAGGATCCAAACTGTTTACAAACGTGCATTTTTGCGTCATTTAGAGTGAAAGGGTTTAGTATTGTGGCATACAGGTATGTGCAATCAACAGGTTATACACTGTTTGCCATCCAATTTGCACCTTTTTGACAAATTACTCTTTGATAAAGCTATTTGCTCAAAATTTAGGACAATTATGATTACCACAGTAAAACTTGGTGTTACGAATTTTAGGACTATTAGGGTAGTAACGCTTTTTAAAGTGAAACAAAGAAACAACGCTCGACATACATGTAAGCGTGATAATTTTATAGTTTCAAAGAAAATTGTTGCTCAGTTTTGATCGTAGTAATATGGAATCGTTTCTCCTCGCAATATGACCATCTTTGTTGTCGCGAATCAATCGACAGTCTTTTACCCTTTTGCTGCTAAAATACTATTGTATGCAAACAGTTTTGTTCCAATCCCAGTTGGTCACGTTAAATAGAGTGGCGCCTCCATACCAGAATCTTTGCTGTCGATGAAAACCTTTGACTTTCTTATTAGTTACAATGATTCGAGAAGAAAGTCTGCTTAATCGATGCCAACATTTTATATCTATAAAACTGTATGACTGTTATGCTCGATATTGACGCTTAAACAAGCGTACAGAAGTGTCAATGTTTTATCGACACAGGACGCACCCGTGTCCTTACATCAGAAAGTGTGCTGTTTCAATGGAAGACGCAGTTAATGTTGAAATCGCATGATTACTAAAAGTGTTGTTCCGTCAATTATTATTCACGATTTGACAAGTTTTGTTGAGGTAGGACGAGAGTAAACTGAATATCAGTTGCACTCCTTGTCTCGATATATACATGTACAGGGCTCCATCTATACAACAATACCCAATGGGAAACACAAATTATATGCGTGTACGAGGGGAGTTGTGATAGGGAGGGAAATTGACTTACAATTGCAAACAGCTTGAATCCAGATCAGACGCCGCGTAACGCGACGTCTGATCTGGATTCAATATGTTTGTCAATCGTTTTTATTTGGTTTTTTTTCTGTCAAAATTCCCCTTATGTAAATATGAGAAAAACAGCTGAAGACAATTTTAAGCAGCCGAAATTGCAGCTGTATAAAGGTTGGACATACTTGTCTCGTTTTGGTAACAGTAAGGTCCTTGTAAGAAGGGAATCGTTGTTTGGAAGGTCGTTGTGGGGAGGGAGCACTGTTTACCTTTTGTCACAAATATTTTGGAAAATCTATCGTGTTGGTCCCTATGTGTAAGGTAGGAAAGTGGCTATGAGCGGACGTGAAACCTTACTAGAAATTAACAACACCACAGAAAGGTCTCTTGGCAAATAGATTGAAGCCATATGAAATCATATTAGACTTAGGCTATCATGGCAGTTGACACGTGTTAAACCTTATCGTGCTAAAATGTCACCTGCTTCCAATACACTATTATTTTTTTCAAACTTAATATGAGTGACAAACAGATTGGATCAAGATCAGACGCCGCGTTACGCGGCGTCTGATCTGGATCCAAATTGTTTGCAAATATTAACCAAGTCGCGCATGTAGCACGATAATGGTGAATTTATGGACAGTTAAGAGGCAGACTGTAGTTGTTTATTACTGCATAATTGATAAGGATTTAACATACGTTTAAGAAATATAACTGTCAGGTTTGTCAAAGCAATGACGTCATTGACTAAATTAACCATTATATCGTCCGCTTCCAATGTGCCGTCTGTAAACAAAAGTAAAAAACAGCGCAGAAGACAGATAAACGCAAACGAATAGTAACAACAATGCCATTAAATGGAGAAAATGACAAACTTTTGATATTTCGCACGTTTAATTTTAAGCTGAGTGGCAAACAGTTTTGAGTATGATGAGACACTGTGATAATCAGCGTCTGATCTGGCTCCAAACTGTTTTGAATTTAGTAATAGCTCTCATGTTACGGAAAAAGAATGTTTTCTTCACTGCCAAATCTTTCGTGATATTTTTACCCCATCACCGTTTAATTGTCGTCTGCTTCAATTTTGTCGTTTGTAAGATCGTTTCAAAGTAAGATTCGGTATGGTATGACTTGTAACATATAGATACGAGTGTCAAACAGTTTGGATCCTGATCAGACGCGGCGTAAAATATTAACTAAATTTGCAGGTACAGTGGAGAATCTGTTATTCTTTCCCAATATGAAAGTATGGAAAAACGATGGACGTTCACTTTTTAATTTAACAAACGATTGTGGCGCCTCGTTGGAAACCGGATTAGGTCTAGCTCCTGTTGATAATAATATCTTTAAATGTAGCTTCAACAATGATTTCTCTCACCTGTGTAATTGCAAAGAGTTTGGAGTCGGGTCGGCGTCGGATTATGCTCGAAACTGATTTCGGAATCCGTCATTGTCTACAGTTTACATTTGATGGTTCAGTTTACGAAAAATATGTTAGTTTGTCCCGTTTTAACACGAACAGATCGCCAAGGCATCGAAACAAAATGAAAAAAAAGACATTTCTTTTTAATGTTCTTTTTAATTATCTAAATTGCAAACAGTTTGCAACCAAATCAGACGAATTGTCAGAAGTGTCAAAAATTGTCATTTTTCTTCTCCGTTGTTTCTAAGAATTGTTGCAGGCGATAAAGTTTGCAGACGACAATTACATCACGTGGTACAGTGGAGAAAGCGTTATTCTTTCCCGTTTAAACGCAAACGAAACGCAAACGCGTTGCAATAAAACGTTGAAAAAGACAACTTTTCGACAATTCTGACTGTTTATGTTAATCTGAGTGGCAAACAGTTTGGAGCCTGATCAGACGCCGGTTTACCCTACGTCTGATTTGGCTCCAAACTATTTGCAATGGAAATAATGGTTTTAGCGTAAACGCGTTTATTTTGGAAGGAATAACGTTTTCTCCGCTGTACACATAAGGGTCAATTTAATGTCATGACGTCTTTTTTAACTAATGATTTCTTTTGCGAAGAATAAAGCGTCACTCAGAGGTCAATTAACCATGCTATGAAAATATAACGAACATTAAAACACAAGACTGACGGATTTATAGCTAAACCATGTCGCCCGATAACTGCAAAGTACAATGATTTACATACTTATCAAATCTGGTAATTATTATAACAATATAATGTTTAGAGCATGTACATTGAGTTGAAGGCTTTAGATAGCGTATCATTCAGGGCAATTCTGCTTGTAAGCATAGTCGTTAGCCAGTGTGCTGGTTCTGTTCTGTTCTATTCTGTTCTGATTAGCATAGTCAGTAGTCAGTGTAATTAAACGTAGAGAAGGACAGCTTTTCGGCAATTCCGACTATTCATGTTAATCTGAGTGACAAACAGTTTGAAGCCAGGTCAGACGCCGGGTTTGATATGGCTTCAAACTGTTTGCAATGGAAATAATAGTTTTTGGGAAAGAAAAGCGTTTTCTTCACTAGTTTTTGGGAAAGAAAAGCGTTTTCTTCACTGTAATGATACTCTCTTTAAGCCGTCGTACATTATACAGTGAAGACATCATACTTACCTAATTAATGCGTTTATGTAAACATCTTTAATAAGATTATGATATGTTATACAATTATGCTACATGTATGTGTAATATAGATGTAAATATGTGGGTATGTACATAATTACTATAAACATGCTGTAATAAGATTAATTTGATCTATATCTATCAAACATAACGATTGTTTACTCCGCTTTCGAGCGATACTCTGGACAGAAGCTCCAGGGTGTAGTAACGACAGCGGTTTAGCTTATTTTAGCTTAATAAGTCCATCCATCGGACACAAACTTACCACTAGGATTTCTTGTCAAAAGTGTTATATTTATATAGAGAGATTTTGTAATCACTAGAAACTGTAAAGTTTACGTGAAATAAAGTTCTGTTCTGTTCTGTTAAAATCGTTTGTCCTTTGCAAACAGTGTTGGGCCAGATCAGACGCCGAGTTACTCTGCGTCCTATAGGGCTACAAACTGTTTGCCACTCGGGAAAAATAAAGTGTTACAGTTTCAAAACATTTCTATTTTTCCGCAGTCCTGTGGCTTAAATGTCATAGGGAATCTTTTCGGTTTATTAAACCGAGATTATTCCCTCTGCCAAGAACTAAAAAAAGGCAGGTCGGTGGTTTTGATGTTTTGATTATGCACTGCTTCGTAACGTATGAGAATAGCCGAAATCATCTTCATCTCATCTCATCATCCTTCCTTCATCAATCATCGGCGCTCTATGATCTTATTTGTGTACCAGTGCATTAAAACACAACCCTTCCATCATCTTCATGTTATCACAATGCGTTTGTGTAAAGTTCCGGTTGAAATCGGAACCTAGCGTCTTCTTAAAGACATCTCCTGACGATCTTTCGATCATAACGCCTTAGCAGACAATTTCCTTGCAAAAAGCATGGGTTTTGTGGACATTTCACTGCTACCAAGGGCTGTGTTCATTCTGTATATGTTATGGGTCTAAATATTTAGTTTTGGGGTTGTACCGTCGACCAATGCCTGTCTGGTGGATCTTTGATGGTAGGGATACCACTCAGATCTCTTTGAAACCAGCTGGCGGGGTCTGTGGTATAATTCTTGGACAGCTTTCACCATTTTTAATTATATCATTTCTCTTCTATAGAGTTTTAAGTTATGGTCGCATGCTATTTTTCCTAGTTATGTTACATTATGCGACCTGCAGTAGGGGTGCTCTGCTATTATTTCTATTGGTCGGCAACCTTTTGCCGGTCGGTTCATTGCTGATTGATGGGGGGTAATGTAATCGCCGTTTTGGGGACTGTCTTTTGTATGTTTATTCATGTTTATTTTAGATCTAATTATAGTTATTTGTGTTTTGTCGACGGCCTGCATTGGGCGCTCTACCATTATTTATATCAGTCGGCAATCTTTTGCCGGTCGGTTCATTGCTGATCTAATTGTAGTTATTTTGTCTTTTCTCAATTGTAGGTACATTTATGTTATTTCATGTAAAGCGCTTTTGAACGCACAGCCCCTGTGTGAAAAGAGCGCTATATAAATCTGGTATAATAATAATAATAATAATTATAATAATAATTTCGGTAGCAAAGAACCGCTGAAGCGTCTCATTTTTATATTTGATAGTTTGGTTAGCAATATCGATCATAACGCCTTGACAGACAATTTCCTTGCAAATAGCATGAGTTTTGTGGACATGCCGGTAGCAAAGAACAATTGAAGCGTCTCATCTTTATATTTGATAGTTTGGTTAGAAATAACCATTGAAATGCACTGAGACAAGAGTATAATCTGGGTCTCACCAGGTAAACTGAGATTGGTACACCCGCTGGCAGCTTGTGCTGCATGCCTTGACAGTCACATTGAAAACCTATCGAGAACAATTGAGGATTCCATCAATGGACTGAGGAAATGTCTTTAACTGTAAAGACTATAACCATATTTGTAGGACACATTAATCATTGGCAGACGACAGTAAAAATTGACGCAAATAAATGCATGGCAATGAAACTCTTCCGGCGTCGTAATATCTTCTGTATTAAAACTGTCGTCTGCATTTTTTTATATAAAAGTATATCATGCTTTATTTAACCCTTTCACTCTCAATGACGCTTAAAAGCGCGTTTGCAAACAGTTTGGATCTTGATCAGACGCCGCGTAACGTATATGTTTCAAGTCATACTAAAGTGAATCTTACTTTGAAACGATATTGGCACAGAAAATGTTGAAATGTCGAAACACTTGAGCATCAAGTAGTTTAAATCCAGATCCGGATTGGGTTAAGTAAGTGCGTGTCTAGATCTAAACTGTTTGCATAATTTTGGAGTCAACATGGGAAAGATAACGCATTCTCTAGTAAAGGTTGGTGGTCCCTAATGAGATCGGGTATAAATCGACACTCTTTATAACTTATTTACAGTTGAGAAGACGTTATTTATTCCCGTTTCAACGCAGACAAAACGCAAACGCATTACACTAATTAATATGTAGAAAATTATAACAGGTTTTTTTACGATCCAATTTAATCTGAGTCGCTAACAGGTTAGAGCCTGATATGACGCCGGGTTACCCGGCGTCTGATCTGTCACCAAACTGTTTGCACTAGAAAGAATGATTTTAGCTTAAACGCGTTTGTTGGGAATGAATAACGTCTTCACCACTGTATGATGTCCTTTGTTAACGGTTGGGTTCCGGATGATATATCTAGTAGCTCCGCGTCTAGTCTGCATCCTAACTGTCAGGTAATAAGAGCGTACGTTTACAGCAACACGAAGCGAAAAGTTAGTTTCATATATATAGAGTACTTACAAAACAAAAATGTAAACGAATTCTCTGAAAACTATGGATCAAAATTACACCAACATGAACCATCGCTTGAAAAACAATAATATTTCCATTAGTTTGATATCACTTATATCCTTGCTGTAGCATTGTGTCAAGTAACCTCGGGGTCAAAGTCATTCAAAGGAAGCGTTTTTAAGCGATGAAATGTATCTAATTAAATGAATAAAGCTAATGGTTTGTTTGGGTGTTCTTTTGTTCCACTTTTTTCTGAGATTTCCTTGTTTTTATTTTGTTGAGACCAGCCCTGTCTTCATTAACGCGAACTCAACAGAACCTCTCGCCGCGAACCTCTCTGTTCCGAGGCCGGACCATGAGTGGAGGGACCGGAAGAGCGATAGAAGCATGCACTTTTGAAACCACATGAACCTGTTGTTCGCCCCGAGCAGAGAGAGGTTCGCGGCGAGGGATTCGGTAGAGTTAGCAGGTTAGCAGACTAGCATTGTTGAACACTCAAGTCATGTTGGGTAAAACCATCTTTATTGGCACAAATACCCTCTGCAATCAGACGGTTACATACCGTGGAAAATCTGTTATTCTTTCCCGTTTAAACGCAAACGTACGCAAACGCAAAACACTAAAAAGTAGAAAAGAACAACTTTTGGACAATTCTGATAATTCTTGTTTATCTTGGTGGCAAACAGTTTGGAGCCTGATCAGACGCCGGGTTACCCGGCGTCTGATCTGGCTCCTAACTGTTTGCACTGCAAATAATAGTTTTAGTATAAACACGTTTATTGGGAAAGAATAATAGATTATCCACTGTTTAAGCTCAAAGCATGACACACACATATATTTCGTTTATGAGTCACGGAACATCAAAGCTAATACTATTAATCTATTTGAAATATGTTAAAGCACTTTTACACGTCGTGTTGAACTTATCTTATGTTACTCCCTTTGTATCTATAGACATATATAATTATCGTGACTACTAGTATTACATTCTAACCAGTGGCACATACTAACGACCTCACTGTTGATACATGTACATTACGGTTGTCATGCAATTTGCTTTATACAGTACTGAACCTTATTAAATTAAATTGATAATCGAAGGCGAATTGCCATCGAATTGCCATCGAATCGCCATCGAATCGGGCGCTTCAAACAGCAAACCGTGTGCTTGAGTCGTTTCAGGCGATTTTTCCGAAGCGGTTGTGACAAAAATGGAATCGAAAAACATTGACGAAGGCATATTTGCGAGTATTTGTGAGGTACACAATTCAGACAAACTTAACGTGTTAATTGCGTTGGAAAATATTCACAAGCGAATTACCATCGAATTGCAAGCGAATTGCCATCGAATTGCAAGCGAATCGCAAAAAATTGTTAATTTAATAAGGTTCAGTACTGTATTTTATGTCAATTATCTCGCCTGATAGTTTTGCCTGATCAGGCTGTATTCAATCTTCTAGGTTATTTGTTTGATCTGTTTACTGGATAGTCTATTCATGTCGGACAATGGTACAAACATTTACATGGTGTTTATGTTGATAACAACCGATTTCAAATAAAAAAGATATCTTATCAATTTCAACACATTCACTGATTTACATCGAGTATAAAATTTATTTGCAAACGGTTGGGATCCTGGCTATATCAAACAGTTACTCAACGTCTAAACAGGATCCATTTATTTTGCAAAGTCCACTATAGTCTATTATGGTGGTAAAAGATTCAACATTTTCATTGTCGAGGTCGACAAAACTCACCTTTGCATACAGTTTGGATTCTGATGACACACCTTGTTAAGTCTAAAACGCATATACACTATACATTGACCCCTCTCTACAACAAAGCCCGAAGAAAGACAACTGATTTGTGTGTTGTTCGGAGGGAGGTGTTATATTGAGGGAAACTTAATACCCTCTGAGTGCGCTGAGAATGACTTGCCTTACATTTGCACACAATTTGAACCCGGATCATATGCTGCGTAACGCGGCGTCTAATCTAGGTTCAAACTGTTTCTCAGTCGTCTTCATGTTTCTGTTTCTCAAAATGCCCAATTCGTAACTTTGAGTAAAATAGCAAACGACAATTATTGATGCGAATGCAGACTACCTTGCAGCAGTGAAAGCGTTAGATATATAATTTTTGTTTGGGCACCAGCGGCAGCATTGTTGTATGGAACGAATTGTTATTCGGAGGGCTGCTGTAGAGAGGGAACACCGTAATTCAAAATTGAATTAATACAAGCAGATGGGATATACGAGTTGACAGTAATACAACAGAGCCCCTGTGCTCCATTCGCAATTGTTTTGTTACGTCGTAATGGTAGTGTGAACGCTTTAAAATGAGTTATATATTTATTAAAGAGACATCTTGTGAAGGGTTATGACCCTTTTTTTACACAAATGAGGTCGAGATGGAAAAGGGTGTGACATTTGTCAATCACAACTCTAATGAGCACAATAAAACAACAGCTAAACGACAGACGGTCCCGGATTTATGTCAGTCTGTTTGAAACAAGAAACAGTAAACCTGGCATGAGCTAATTGCTTTATGATCATTAATTCATTAAAATATGCACGATGGCTATGACCTATATTCTCCGAACAATCAAAGCAGTATGAGCTAATTGGAAATGAAAAGACTCCCGGGAGGTTTTACAGAGGAGAAATTTTATACTTTCCAAATTAACGCGTTTACGCTAAAACGTGTATTTCCATTGCAAACAATTTGGGGCCAGATCAGACGCCGGGTAACCCGGCGTCTGATCAGGCTCCAAACTGTTTGCCACTAAGATGTAAATGAAAAGTTAGATTTGTCGAAAAGTTTGTAGTTATCTACATTTTATTGCAATGCATTAGCGTTCCGTTTGCGTTTATACGGGAAGAGAAACGTGTTCTCCACTGTAAGCTGGAGGTATTGTTCTTTCCCGCTAAAAGCATACACAGTGTAATAAAATGTTGAAAAAGACAGATCTTTAAAAATATAGACGATTTATCTAAATCTGAATATTACATACATTATGGAGCCCGATCAGATCCCAGGTTACTTTACAACTGAATTTGCTCCAAACTGTTTGCAATGGACATAAATTGTTTTAGGAGAAACACACTGATTGATAAAGAATAATGTCTTCACCACTATTTGACAGGATTAAAACAAAACCATACAATGGCTGTTGTAAACTTAAATATTTACAGAACAGAACAGAACACATTTTTTTTCAGACGTGTACATCATCTTATAACATAATTTAACCCTTTCACTGCCAACTTTTATGTCAGTTTTTTACCGCTTTATCGGTTTATTGTCATCTGCTTCAATTATGTTGTTTGCAAGATTATTTAAAAATAAGATTCAATGTAGTATGACTTCAAACATATCGATACGAGTGTCAACTAGTTTTGATCTTGATCTGACGCCACGAGGTGTCTGATCAGGATCACAACTGATTGCAACCACGCGTTATTGAGAGTGACAGGGTTAATATACAAATGTATCACACTTTTTGCAACAACATATTCATCCTTGAAACTTTTTATGCAATGTATCAATTCCAAATTAAGTCTAGTCTTGTATTCACTATTTAGGGTTGTTTTTCAAAACATTCTTCATACTATCAAATAATGCAGACCCTTATCACTGGGCTCATTTAAGAGCCCTCTTACTAATTGATTAGGACACACATACTCTTTACATTGTTTGTCTTGTCGCTAGGGTTGAATGTGTTAATCTCTAAGAATACATTTATGTCTTTCGGAAACCTTCGGGATCAGGATCGGGCATAAAACAACTAGGCGTCTGATCTGGCTCGGTATTGTACACACAAAATTAAACTTTAATGCTTATAATTTTACACTTGCGAAGACGTTATTCTTTCCCGTTTAAACGCAAACGAAACGCTAACGCATTGCATATCAACAAACGAATTGTTCAACAATTCGACAATTCTGATTGTTCATGTTAATCGGAGTGTATATCCTGTCACACGCAGTAATGACAACTTTTCAAACATTCTGACATTTCGGTTCTTTATGAGTTGCAAACAGGTTGAAACCTGACCAACCACCGGATAACTCGCCGTGCTATCGGGCTCCAAACTGGTTGCAGTGTAGTTATAGTTGAGAAGACGTTATTTTTTCCAAATAAACGCGTTTACACTAAAATTATTATTTCCATTGGAATCAGTTTGGAGCAAGATCAGACGCCGGATAACCCGGCGTCTGAGCAGGCTTCAAATGTTTGTCACTCAGATAAACATCAAAAGTCGGATTTTCTCTAAAGGTGTCATTCCTAGGCTTTATTGCGATGCGTTTGCGTTTAGTTTGCGTGTAAACGGGGAAGAATAAGGGCTCTCCACTTCAGCGTAAATGCGATACTTGGGAAAATAATTCCATTTTCGAAACTTTAATTAGATCTCTTAATCATTTTGTTTCATAGCTAACAGTTTGTAACCAGATCATATGCAGGGTAACCCGGCGCCTGCTCAGGCTTAAACGTGTTTGTCAGTTCGAGAAAAATAAAGTTTTCGCATTTCAAAACATTTAATTGCATTGAGTTTCTTTTAAAATGGAAATATAGTCTAATAACTATACGTACATAATAATCTGGTTTATCAGACACCCGGGTAAGACGGAAGCCAAATGTCGAAAGACATATGTCTAAATCCTGCTTTAACCAACATACATCTTTATCCTACTTCCTCAGTTTGTACCGAATGAAGCAGGTTATTCTGTATTTAAAACAATCAGACTCTGGGGGAGAATATTAAACCGTACCATTCTAGACAAGCTGATAAAGATAAGTTGTTTGACAGGAAATCATGGATGATTTTCAAGATAAGGGTTGTGTTAAGTAAGGGAAGTAACTGTTGTAAGTTTTGTTTCAAATAGCATCTCGATTTATCTCAATTTGGTTAATAAATAAAAACAGGAAAGAAAAAAATGGTTTAAATGTTACATCTATTTTTTTCCACATTTCATAGACTGAATAACATTTTCCCCTCTGTGAATATATATTTAGATATAATATTTTATCAATTCTTACAGGGATAAAAAATGTACACGTACATGTAGAAGGAAAGTCTAATTCGGTTTTAGAAGAGTACTACATTTTAGAAGAGTTCTACATTAAGCATTTAACATTTTAAGTGCATCATTTATGTAATGTTACAGAATTTCTGCAACACGCTGATGTTCATTTTCCTACAAACAATATTCATTCTAATGTATTGCATATTGAATTCTATTTTCCCTTTGTTCTAGATGGAACGTACCACGTTTCCTAACATACGACCTAAACAACGTTTTCATAGGATATTGGTGCCACGTCAGGGAAGCTAACACTCTCTTGCCGTATAGTAGTGTTGATGTAAACATGCCGTTCCGGGTCAGTGTCATCTGTAAAAATGAAAATGAAAGGTTGATATTATGTTATTATCCGATTTTTCTGACATGGCCGAGTTATTCTTAGAACAGACTAGTTTATAATGGTAAATAAGTAACAGGGTTACATCGAATATATATTCGTACACTTTCATACTTGAGATAAGCATAATTCTCGTGCAGCACGAGACCGCTGTGCTAATTTTACTGATACGTAAATCTATTATTTCACTTGCAAACATGTTGGATCCAGATCAGACGCCGGGTGGCCCGGCGTCTGATCAGGCTCCAACCTGTTTGCGATTCAGATAAAAAAGATAGACATTTCTAAAAGTAAGTTCTACAGTTTAGTGCATTGAGTTTACGTCTAAAGGAGAACGAATAATATATTCTGTACAGTACACTGCGCACAATAAATACAGCCTTATATCCACATCCCTATCTCGCTGTACGAAATTATCGAGTACGATTATCAAATCTTTTCAAATTTTAGAATGTTCCAATAAAAAAATAAGTCGGCATTGTCAGAAAACCCCCACCTAATATTACCAGGTTGACAATTACAGTAAATAATATATACTACGACCACTAAAGTGTTTCATTATTAGATGTTTATGACTGGTGACTGCTTAAAGTAAGGTGGAAGTAAAACATATTGTTCCTATAGGAGCTATCCGCTTTACTGTCACGTTGCTTTAAGCTGTCACCTGTCATTCAGTAAATGAACTACCTTTATAACCAAGTGAGCGCAAAGCCGTATGTTTTAAATGTATTTAGACACTTCGTCCGTGATCAAATACTCGTCCTACAAATTTGATACACAACGTTCTATCGACAAAGCTATTCAGATATGTCTTGAAATATGCCATATAAATACTATATAAAAATCTTTAAAATAATTCAGCATTTAATGAGACGTGTTTGTGAAACAAAATATCCTTGATGTGACAATGATTTCAAAATGCCATTGACCTTTATCTGATATGACACAACTCGTACTGAGTTCAGGAGCTTCTTGTGACTAGTACACATGTCACATATGAAGTCTCTGTGACATTTAGTCCTAACGTTAATATGAAGTCCTAAAGTAATGGCCAATGTTGAAGTTATGGACAGCAAGATAGACAAGCATACAGGACCAGAAAGCGAAAACATTGACTTAGTCGTACACACGCATACACAAACATGGATATACTCTTCCTACCAATGTTCTGCCCGAAATATTTCTGTATTTTATCGAACAAATACACCTTGACGGATTGAAAATTCCGTATTACCCATGTACCTTGTGTAATGGGAAAAGAACGTTTACTGTGTAGTCGGAAGTTCGGAACTACAGTAAAACCTCTTTATTACGACCACTAAATTATGTTAAGTATTAGGGTGTTTACGGTAGATGACCGCTTAAAGCAAGGTGACAGTGAAACAGAAAGCTCCTTTAGGAGCTTTCTGTTTCACTATCACCTTGCTTTAAGCTGTCACCTCTCTATTATTTAATCAATTAGCATTCGTTTTAGTGGTCGTAATAGCGAGTATTTACTTTCACGCGCCATTCCCCGAAGTGTGACGTATGGGAAATCCCGTTTATTTATAGTAACGCTCGAAACATTTCTATCGTTTTTCATTTTATTTTTATTATAAGAGGTATATAATAAAAGGAACATTACTATACGTTGCATATCTTATGTACCGGATCACTCTCGTTGTATGTGTAAAGGCTATATCCAACTCGACCTCCGGTCTCGTTGGATATAGCCTTTACACACACAACTCGAGTGATCCGGTGCATAAGATATGCAAAGTATAGTAATATTCCGTTTATATCATTAAGTTTAACAGGTTTATCACCAGATACCTCTGTCGAATGACACGGTGTTGTAGGTAGATTGTGTTGCTCTTAGATGTCCTTCTAAATCTTCATAAGTATTAGTATTCTCGTGTATCTTATCCCGTTTGAGCAAGTCGAATAACCTGCAAATAAATATAAGTATGTTTCTATATTACCGACAGAAGTTTATGTATACAATTTATCCAATATGGTGAATAAATATAAAAATGCTGAAAGACAGTTAGTGTTCTCAATCAGATAGCAAATCAATATAGTAAAGGTTGAAACTTATTTAAGAAATGAACTGATTTTTTCGGCGCTTAAGCGAAATGAACGAGGGGAAAATGATCGGCAAATTCCATGGAGTGCGCTAATTTTGCCGATCATTTTTTTTGTCGTTTTTTTCTTATATTTACATCATATTTGCTGGAATTTCTAATGCATGGCACTTATGGGTCGTATTGAGCTGGAATTCAAAATTGGTGTAAAATATATGTGAAGTAATCAAACCGTTATGGATTCATGGTTTTGACGTAGTTACTTCCCTCCACTGATTTTTGTTAAATATTTCGTTCACCATTGACCGATGTAAATAATATTGTATTATGCTTTGTATTATATATGTGGTAAATGAAAGGCATATTTGCCTATTTCCCTGAATAAAATATATATATCTATCTAATATTAAATGAATATATTTAGTATGCAAATATGTATGTTTAATCCATATTAGTAGTTGTTAACACGAATGGTGTTCACCCTGAAAGGAACAGCCATTACTGCCATTACTTCGGGAACGCAACAATATGATTCGCATAGAGCAGGTGCGTAAGCCCCACCTCCACTGCAAAGATATCCACAATTTTCGCCCCTCGAAAATTTTGTTTATACAACAGTAACGTCACTTTGTTCAATATAATGGAAGTTGGTAAATGTAAACATTATACAATGCTCTATGAAAATTAGATTGCCTATTTATAAAACTGCTTTCCTCAAACACGCTTGACGGCGTCTTCTCAATAAGAAGAGATTCAATAACTGACATACAATGCGAATATCTAGAACTCACTTTATTTTTTTATGTTTAATACCTTGCTTGAACCGTGCATAGTTTCATTGTTGTCTTATAATCATGCGGAAACCCAAACCAATACCAGAGTTCATTTGAAAAATCATCCAATCGGTCATTTGTAAATTACGAAATAATAAATCCATAACAGTGATTTATCATGCAATTAAACACGAGTAGGAGATCCGATGCCTAGTGATTAAATCACGAGGCCGTGTGTTTAAATCTACAATTTCGATTCTCTCATCGGCACTACATTTTTTGGTGCACACATTTGCAAAGCCATATGGCGTAACGTTAAGCTGTTACAGCAAGCCCGTGTTTAATAGAGAATTTATGTACAAATACGTCACATATTTGTTTATATAGGGGTTGGGTGGGATAGGAGATGTGTTAGAATGTGGTGTTTGTTCATCTTAAGGAATTCGAATATCGCTTTTATAAAAATACATTCCGGTGCAAGTGCAAATATAGTTAACGTACACGTTCCGGAAATATTTACAATACCAAACAGTTACACAAATTATGTTGCCGAAAAGAATACCTTTTTCTATTGACTAGTGTTGCCGTCATTACTCCGAGTATGATCACTCCTAACAAGACCACTAATACTAACATTCCAACGGACATTCCAGCTTTAGTAACGTCATGACCAGGTTCTGTTGAAAGAAATGAACATATAACTTCATATGAGTCTAAATTAGAAATGTTCAAAACCGACAATTGAACTAATATTTGTTAGAAATAATCTGTGTGTAGTTATTAAGCCTCTTGAACAAATGTGTATATTGCCAGTTGATTTATATAGAGACAGTGCGAAGATAACGCACATCGTACGTTTTTGTTCTTTGCCTTATATAATTGTTTACGCTTTTATGCTGACTGTATACCAAAAACTGAATTTTGTGTATTATCTCTCAAATAAGCTTTAAAGTCATTATTTTTCCGTACTGGACATTTTAAACATAACCAAAGTTTATAACTTGCTGGTGTAAAAATAAAAGTTTGCCTTTTCTTAATTATCAGGAATAATCAACTATTTAGACTAATTTATGCATATTGAAAGAACTGTTCAATGTTAGACGGTCGGTGAATATAACCTGTAGAGATATTGAACACAGGGAGATTGCTAATTCGTTCACACGACAACTTTCTCCACAAGCTATTAACGGTATAGCTTACTTTTGGTAATAGCTCGGTAGTGGGTTGCTTCAGATCATGAGATTTGTATGGGACTGGAAACAGTTATTATTAAAGGTGAAGGTTTGAAAACATGATTTGAAAAAATTGACATGATTTGATAAAATTTTTCAAATTAGATTTTTTTTCAAATCATGCCGCTACAGAGCATACATCAGTTAACAGCCCAGCCTGCACCGTGCTCAAATAGTCTGAGAGTACGGGGATATTGTTTATTAGTTTTTGGTTTTGTAGGCAAAGTAGCTCATCCACTTTTAGTTAGTTTCATCCATTTGATATAGTTTTTATGTAGTTTCATGCTCAATCATTAGGCAAGATAGCCCAAGGAAAATTCTTATATATTTCATATAGTCTGTATAATTTGTTCATGCCTTAACTAGTGTCCGGCTAAAGACAATGTCGCCTCATAGAACGCCCGATTAAACACAGTTCAAGCTTAGTGTTCTAGCATTAGGGTTAGGGTAACCGAACGTCTTGACAATATTTTCAATTACAGTTACTGCATTGGTCCTTGTGTACTGACATTTGCAAAATAAATTGATTCCGACCAGTTTCTAGAAATTTAAATTGAATGTAACGCTTCATATACTCAAAGGGAAGTAATGTCTGTCTTTAATATGTTGTTGCAAAAAGATACATTAAACAACCAAACTTACAAGACATCGTCATCTTAATCCAGATAAATAATCTGACGGTGTTGTGCTCGTAACGAATATATACTCAGCAAAACTGCTATGTACCCCAACATAAATAATATGGAATAGGCAAAGCCTATAAGCGAGCACTGCTAAACCATCTTCAGAAAGCAAAGAATGAAGATTGTAACAAAATAGTATACCAAATATATACGATTATGCGTAAATACATGTTTTATATATCTACTTAAGATTATGAAATAAGCAAGTGCAGCTCTACATTTTGGAGCAAATTAAGAATATGTTCGCACAAGAATCATTCCATTAATTGTTCCTCTAACCTTTGAACAGAATGACACTTACCCAAACCCTATTCCTACTGAATGAGGGTCAAAATCGCCCACATCCATTATTCCAAATTTAATGGTCTATGTCCATAACAGCCCGGCTCAAAACGGCCCAGTTTGTATAGACGCATATCATATGCAGTTGTGTTAAATAGAGGGTTTGAAAAATAGCACATGTATACAGCATGTTTTAATCTCAGGGTAATTCTTCGAATTGATGGCACATTATGATTGAATTTCTCAAAAGTCTTATTGAATGAAATACCAAATTAAGTGTGAACATGTTGATCTAAACTTATTTATCACTGCTGCGTGACCGCTACTGCTAGTTAGTAGAAGCCATTAACACAATTATCAATTCTCTTAATAATTTGAATAGCTATTTTCACTACTACTACTTCTCTGACTAGCTTAGCAATACGTACCACTACTACTGCACTGGAATTCTAGTGCTGCCACAAATATAGTCATGATCACCATTAGTAAAAGCAGTTATAGTAGTAGCACCATCATAAGCAAAAGGAATAATTATTAATTATATAGATTCTATTGGTTTAGTAATTTTTCTTTTAAATATCAATTTTTGGCTGTTTTGGACTTTAATTGCCCTTTTAGATGTCAGTCGTTTTGACCAGTCACCTTCCAACTAATGACAAGGTTAATGTCACAATAAATAGCCTGGTTGATGTCACAAGAAATTGCCAGGTTAATGTCACGAAAAATTGCCTGGTTCATGTCACAAGATATGGCTAGTCAAATTCTACGAACATACCCTAAAGACCTCCCCCCAGTGTCCTATCTCTTGCACAATGGCTGGTTGTGATAAATTTTAGATCAGTATGGTATTGGTCAGAAGTTGTGTCACTTGGCGCCTGGCCAAGATTCATTCTATCTGACAATCAGCAGTATGTCTGAGTTAATATATTACACAGTTAGATTAAAACATGAGTCGATAGCGATAGACCATAAGAGGTGTGTCAAAAAGAGATTAAGTTTTTCAACCTTGCTATGTTATAGTTAGAACATATTAAGTGAAAAAGCAAACCAGCAAGCAGGATTGACTAAGTAATTCCTATATAGGACTGCATGAGCTACACTTACATTCAGGTACATTCCAACCTGACACAACTATCACAAAAGACTTGAACTGGTTGAGGGACGGTTCTGTCTCCTCTTAAGACTTATCAGGCAAATCATTCAACAGTCTACCTCTTGCATACTTAAAATATTCATTGCAAACCGTACAAGGTTGCAAGTTCTTACCAGCAGGATTTCACTTCTATTGTATGCCGAAAAAGAAAATGAGTTATTTTTTATATTTACCAAATTATGAAAATAAAGAGGGCACTCTTTATTAATTACCTTAAACACCTCTATGGCCATATTTTTCATACATCTGATTCTAACAGAGGGGAGTCTAGAATGGTCAGACAGACCCTGGTAGGTGCTTGTTTGATCGTCATAAATAAATCTAAGAACCCTTTCCTGAATTTTTCTCCATCTTAAACAAATTGGTTTGACCACATAAATGCTAGACTACTGGGCAGTACTGTCACAGGGACCCGGCACGATTTATTTTTGAGAGAAAAAATTGTCAAAAGGTATATATAGAGACAAGGGGTACAACTGATTGTAGGTATATTCTCACCCTATCTCGACAAAAGAGGTCATATCACGAATAATATTTGATGAAACGACACCCTTTTTGTATTTCTGTCTAGCTAATATAATACCCTTCCATAAAAACATAACATAAAACTAACTGTAAGGATGCACTTTCAACAGTAATTGCATTTACTCACAGAAATCAACGACTTTTGGAAAACGGGACAGGTGTTCGTTCACAGCTAAAACAGCATTGACCACTACTGTACGCTTGTTTAGGCGGTATTCGAGTGTTACAGTCATTGACAACTACTGTACGCTTGTTTAGGCGGAATATCGAGCATGACAGCCATACAGTTCCATAAATATACATCTTTGACACCGATCAAAGCTGATTTCTTCTCAAATCATTGCCGTACCAAAAAAAACTATATGTACAAGAATAGCTTTACTGCCGATGAAAACATGCGAATTTGTTGTTGGTACATGTATTGCAATGGTTTGAGTATAAATCAGCTTTGATCGGTGTAAAACATGGATATCCATGGAACTATATGACTGTCATGTTCGATATTACCGCCTCAACAAGCACACAGTAGTGGTCAATGAGGTGTCAGCTGTGAACGAACACCTGTCCCGTTTTCCAAAAGTCCTTGATTTCTGTGAGTAAATGCAATTACTTTTGAAAGTGCATGCCTACAGTTGGTTTTATGTTATGTTTTTATGGAAGGGTATTATATTAGCTAGACAGAAGTGCAAAAAGGGTGTCGTTTCTTCAATTATTATTTATGATATGCCCGGTTTTGTCGAGAAAGGGTGAGAATGTACTAACAATCAGTTGTACCCCTTGTCTCTATATATACCTTCTGACGATTTTTTCTCTCAAAACGCAATCGTGTCGGGGCCCTGTGAGTACTGTATGGTGGGTAAGTTGGGTGCTAATTATGCCCCCGCACAACTTAGTCGGGGGCATATAATATTGTTTTTGGTCTGTCTGTCTATTTGTCTGTCTGTTTGTCTGTACACAACTTTAACATTGGCCATAACTTTTGAACAACATGGGATAGAGACTTTATATTTGAAATGTGTACTCAACTGAAGAAGATTTTGTGAGTAGTATATGGGCCGGTTTACGTGTAAACAAATCGACGCCATTTTGGATGACCTACTTTCTAAAAATAGAAAAAGCACGTGGGTCTATATTTAGCCCAGGGTGAAGGTCTTGTGGGGGTAGCCATATTGGATTTGGGTTTGAACGGGTAAAAAAAGCGGCCATGTTGAATTCTTGAATTTTCGTGAATCTGGGTCTACACGGTATACAGAAATGACCTGTTTACGATCTGTTAAGATAGTCACGGACATTGAGCGTCAGGTTCTTCCCTATCAGAGGGGAATCTTAGAGGTGTTGCATATAACGTGTGTTCACTTCGATGTTTTCAGTTCAAATGACTGAGATGTTTCTCCTTCATGCGCAGGTAGAGGGCGCAATGTTTAAAATGACAGCATCGCTATATTTAGCTGGCCGGTGTTACAAGTATTGCATCAGCCGAGAAAAGGCCTAGGGCATTAACCCCCGACCAGGGAGAGCAAATGGCAGTCAAGCGTAATCAACAACACATAAAAAAGCCATTAACTGCCGGAAATGAAGGCAATTCAGAGACACAGTACCGTGAGAACTGAATGTATAGCAGTCAGGGCCCGTGAGAACATGCCTAGTTCACAGGGCTGGATAAAAATAGATATCGTGTCATACCTTAAAATAAACTTTCTAAGTATAAGCGGATTGAAATTGAACTAATGAAACGTCAGTAAAGGAACCAATGAACTGTAAGCAGGCAACCCATCCAATTCTGCGAGCCAATCCATAATCAATTGTTTTACTCAAACAACCAATGAATAGCGGCTTGGTCTTGCCCTGGGTATTGCAAATATAATATACCCTAGAATCAGTATGTCATGGCTAAACTGTAATATTTAATTAATAAAATTTTTACTCACCCGTTAGAATTCCTTACATATAACTCCATTTTCACATTGTATTTCCAACACAACAGTTTACTTTTCTCACCTAGATACGCTAAAAATAAAACACACAACAGTTTGCCGCATCTAATTGTCACTACATACTATTTCATGAAATAAAGACCAACACTTATTAATTTCCACTGAAACCTCTATGGCAGGGAGCATTCCAATGCTAACATCTTGTTCAGCCAGGGAACATTACACTGTTTCAATGCTAGCATCAGCAGTGGCATAGTTACAAGTCCAAACATGTTTGTTTATACAGATAAAAAGATGATTTTTTTGCCCGCTCTACATGTAACTTATAAGAGAGCGTAGGAAGCGGTCTTTTTTCATTCAAGTAACAGTTCGAAAAAGTTAAAGTGTTTCTTTTATTATTATAAATGGTTATCTGAGTTTCATAATAAACCTGAAAAAGAGAGGAATTACTGTACATGTAAAAGTTCACGGTTTTAGACTTTAACTACACAGTAAGCATGAGGCAGACATCTGTTTTCACTTCTAACAGGTCGTTAGGGACCATTTCGTTTCTCAGGGAGCCTGGGGAACTCATTATCTCATTAGGGTCCCCCTTTCTCTCTGCAGCATTATACACACATCTCAATGTTTGGGATTTTTAACAAAACTGTAAACACAGGTAGTGTATTTATACATTTCCTTAACCCTTTACCCCATATCTATGACCACTTAAAGCAGGCTGAAAGTAAAGCAGAATGCGCTTGGACTGACACATTGTAGCCGTTTTGATGCAACCTTTATCCTGCTGACACGGTCCCTGCTACACACGTGTTTTAAAACTACCTATAGTATGTTTCTAGCTTTGAAGAGAGATGATTACTTAAAGCAGGCTGAAAGTAAAGCAGAATGCGCCTTGACCGACACATTGTAGCCGTTTGATGCAACCTTTATCCTGCTGACACGGTCCGTGCTACACACGTTTTTTAAAACCACCCCATAGCACGTTTCTAGCTTTGAAGGCAGATGACTACTTAAAGCAGGCTGAAAGTAAAGCAGAATGCGCCTTGACCGACACATTCTGAGCGTTTTGCTGTAACCTTTATCCTGCTGATACAGTCCGTGCAACACACGTGTTTTAAAACTTCCCCATAGCACGTTTCTAGCTTTGAAGGCAGATGACTACTTAAAGCAGGGTTAAACACAGGTAGAGTATTAATACATTTTATTAACCCTTTACCCCATAACACCTTTCTAGTTTTGAAGGCAGATGATGACTTAAAAGCAGGTTGAAAGTAAAGCAGATCGAATGAGCCTTGACTGACAAATTCTAACCATTTTGCTGTAGCCTACCGCGTCGCTCGCACAGTCAGAAGCCACAGATTAAAAAGTCATTAACTCATCAGCAACCCCCATTGTACAGTATTGGCATAAAATGCACAAAATGTTCGAATTTTATCATTTTAAATCCAGCAATCGTTCTATTGAACTTGTTTTACTCTGAATTGATACCAAATACATTGATTAATACTCGATAATTCATTATAAAACAACAAAAATAGACATTCACCTGTAAAGCTCGTTAAAAAGCTATTAGGAATTATTTTCTAGGAGAAATATCAATTTTTTCTAATAACGTCTAAACATCACAATTTCATCATTTTAAATCCAGAAATCGTTCTATTGAACTTGTTGTACTCTGAATTGATACCAAATACATTAATTAATACTCGATAATTCATTATAAAACAACAAAAATAGACATTCACCTGTAAAGCTCGTTAAAAAACTATTAGGAAAGTTTTCTAGCAGAAATATCATTTTTTTCTAATAACGTGTAAACATCACAATTTCATCATTTTAAATCCAGATATCGCTCTATTGAACTAGTTTTACTCTGAATTGATACCAAATACATTTATTAATACTCGATAATTCATTATAAAACAACAAAAATAGACATTCACCTGTAAAGCTCGTTAAAAAACTATTAGGAATTATTTTCTAGGAGAAATATCAATTTTTTCTAATAACGTCTAAACATCACAATTTCATCATTTTAAATCCAGAAATCGCTCTATTGAACTAGTTTAACTCTGAATTGATACCAAATACATTAATTAATACTCGATAATTCATTATAAAACAACAAAAATAGACATTCACCTGTAAAACTCTCAATAAAAGTTTGTTTGTATGTATGTTATAAGAGGTACTACGACATCCCTATAACGCACCCGCATCATGATGGAACACTCTAGAGTCTATAGACATTTCAATTTCTTGACGGCCTTGAGGGAGATGAGAGGTCGGAGACAATTGCTCCGAAACATGACGTGGCGTCAAACCGAAGCCCTTAGCGAAGTTATCAAACGTATCGTGGATGGGACTATCAATCCCCTAAGACGCGACAGCCAAACGTTCGCGAGAGAACGGAGGCTATTGAGAACACTGTCTAGTGAAAGCGTCAACGTGTCCAGACAAAAGACATTACTAAGACTACATCATTCTTTGATACCCGTCATCTTACGAGAACGTTACGTCATAGTAACCATCGCGGACGAAACCAGACGAGCGCAAATGATCAGCGAAGAGTAAATATTGTACAACAAATCCGGCTCAGAGAAATGACCAAAGTTTATAAGAGGGAGAGAGTTGTTGACAGTATTATCAGTTATCTATACCAACGAGAATGTATCCCTGCAACCTCTGCCACAACTCGTACGCCTATTTGGACAGTTTGAAACGACACAGGAAACATAAACACAAAGGTATACTTGACACTAAGGACCAACAGCAACATCAACAACAACAACAACAACAACAACAACAAGAAGAACAACAACAACAACAACTGCCATTCGCTTTAAAGCACCCCTTTACCTGTATCGTGTCAGGACCAACGTCATGTGGCAAGACTTATTTTGTATCCAAACTGCTTCAGAGCGCTCAACAACGCATTCAACCTTCTCCTGAACGCATTATTTGGTTGTACAAAAGATGGCAGCCTCTCTACGACGTCATACAAACGTCCGTCTTTCCTGCGGTCGAATTTATGCGAGGAGTCCCGTGGAATCTAGAGAAGGATGAATTTCTCGACACCCGAGTGAGAAACCTAATAGTCCTCGACGATATGGCGTCGGAGGCGGCCAAAGACCCTAGAGTCACGGATCTCTTTACGGAAGGCAGCCACCATAGAAATTTGTCGGTCATCGCTCTCAACCAGAACCTATATTATAGTAAAGACCCAACCCAGAGACGCAACTGCCATTATCTGGTCCTTTTCAACAATCCCATAGACAAACAGCAAGTGATGACATTGGCCAGACAAATGTACCCGAGTAACTCTCAGACGCTATTACGGCGCTTCGAAGAGGCCGTCAGCAGACCTTACGGGTACTTGTTGATCGATTTGAAACCGACCACATTGGAGTCTCTACGTATGCGCAACCGTGTCCTGAATGATATAAGAGACACAACCGAAAGCCCCTCGAAAGCACAGACTCAGCAGTCAGTGGCGCCTATCCACAGCCTAACACAGGGTGACATTAGAATCACGTGTGACGATTGCGGAGCAATATTATCTAATATTCATCACTTGCAAAGGCACGTCAAAACCTGGTGTCCGATAAAAACACAAGGTACCGCGGACGACGAAGCCCCGATGCCCTACCGACACAGGCTTACGGACGAAAATAAGAGCGAGTTCGATGATGAAGCGAATCTTGATGAGGACGACACAGAATCCTATGATTCAGACGACTGAATTATCGGGGAAGGATTTGAGGAAGATGAAGATATGGATCAGGATAAATTTTCCTCACAAAGAAGCCCTGCAGTCGATAAGTGGATAAGACATTTCCAAAGAATGGCTGAAGGAAAAGTAAAACCAAATCACAAGGGACACTATATCGTGGAAGACATGCAAACTGGTTATGGCCGTGTGAAGGACACGGGTCGAAGGTCTATCCCGTGGGTAACACCCATCGCCCAAGATATCGAAATGGCCAGATCATTAGTCAAACGCCAAAGAAAGGAGATGACTTCCGCTCAGAATAAAAGAAGGGGCTTTAGAAAAATGACTTCCGCTCAGAATTAAAAGAAGGGGCTTTAGAAAAACGCCCATGACCAGATCATTAGTCAAACGTCGAAGAAAAGTGTCAACTTCCGAGCAGAATCACCAACGAGCCATTAAGAAGAGGCCCCTCACAGCAGTACCTGAACCAGACTTTTCTATGAGGCCTCCGGGACTTCCGGTGTACGGATAGGACCGGAAAAACCACGCTTGATGTTACTGACGACGACCAATTTATTTGTAAAACATTTCTCAAGAATTGAAATTCGCTACTTTGTTGAGGAATATTTGTAAATATTGGTGATGCTGTCATTGGTCATTGTAACATATTGTAAATGGGACACATGTTTTGTTTGTCTTGAAAAAATAAAGCGAATAAAGATAGCACATTTGTTGGGTTTTTGTTTTGGATATCCTATTTTATCTTTACGTCTGTCTGTCTGTATGTATGCCCCCTCTCTCTCTAGCTCTCTCTCTTTGAATTGGAATCAAAACAAACAAATCGTAATGGACTGATCTATTTATTAGCCCCGTTCAATACAGTACGTCGGGGATTAGGGCGGTCCCACCGATCGTACTTTACAATAAGGGTAATTCTATCAATACGGGTATACAAATATCGTTCAACTGACATTGACGTTTAATACCGGTCATTAGTACGGATCCAGTGTGAAAACATGTAAAATGAATAGAGTCTTTAGTAAACATGGCCGCCGGAAACAACTCGGGGTCGTACTGTCCTTTGTAATATTTCACCACTGTCGGTAAGTCTAAAGGTCCCTCAACTTTGAAAGAAACCGATACGGTCACCACTTGAATGGTAGATAATGCGACTGGCCAACCTAGTTGTTGAATGCGTCTGGCATAACGTCTAAGTCTCCGTTTGGCATCAGTAATAGAATGGACCTTTCCGTTGATCATTAACTTTCCGGTAGAAAACACCATGCAATGTCCACCTATCTTTCGATGTTTCCATTGGGCACCGGAGTACCGGGCTGGATCGTATATCATATTTTCAGTTTTACGGGTTAGCACTGTTAGATCAATGTCACAATGTGTCTCGGTCATCACCACAACGTTGGTGATCATTTTCTTTTCTCAAAAGCGAATTTGACGTATATGACGTTCAGTGTCTACACAAGGTCGGAGCGTTTTCGCAATGTTTATCAAGTCAAAACTCCCCAAAATCTTTAGGGCAGTACATTGGTCGTCGATGCGTGAAAAAGCGGCCGCTAGAAGCCACTTCGGATTTTCTTTGGAGCAATTTACCACTGTTTCGTACCACTTAAACAGCATCACATACAATAACGTTTGGTAATGTTGAGAGTATGTCTTCTTCAAAGCGTCTATTTGAGTTAGTTTATAACCCAGCTGAAACGCAAAAAGCTGCCAGTTAAATCCGAGTTCTTTAGAATACTGTAGCAACTCGTCGTCTGTTAAAGTACTGTGCTCGATACTTTGATTGTTACTCATGGTACTCTCGAGGTCAAACTGATACTGTGGCACCAGAAACGTCTCTTTTTATACGCTTTGTATGACGTCATCAAAAGAATAGGGATTGGCTACACTCATTTATCTGACTGATACATGCCCAGACCTGTTTATCTATTTATAGAACTACGTCAGAGGATGTTCTCTCTCTCTCTCTCTCTCTGGTAATTGGACAAATCACAAGTGCATAAAATAGATTTAATGTTTATTTCGATAAGCGCCAATATTACATAACATCGTACAATACATTGATATTACAAAACGAACACCATGGACAGTTTAGAATAAATTTGAGTTTGTATTAGGTCCAAAGGGTTTCTGGGATTTTGTCAGAGTGACTCCAAATCCAAAGCCATTGTTGGGTGGTTGGGTAACTTGTCCAAATCCTACGTCGGCTACCTTGACGTTATCGTTCCACCCAACCATTTTCAAATAATCGCAGTTTGGGCTCCATTTGTAATGTTCTTTCCAGGGGTCGTCCGTTCGTTCCCAATCACGTAGACCGACACCGCATTGAAAACACCTCACTTGATCCCCGTGACCCGCGTATAGGAACCCGCATTTCGCCAAGTCGTATTTGTTAGGAATCATCTGTTTTGGCCAACTGTCAAACGTTTTCAGTCTATGTTCGTAATACTTGTTCTGGGACATGTTGTTTACCAGACAAGCATCTGTAGTATTCATAGCGGTGTTTCAGTGAAGAGTGAAATGGATCTTAGTCACCTCTGCCTTTTTATACTGCTGTCTCCATTCTGATTGGTGGACTATTTATAGTAACCGTGTCAGATTGGATATTACCAGTCCGCGTGTGAATTGGGGTTGCACTCGGCGCATCGCAAAGCGCCCAACTGGTTCATATGATCGCTCTGCAAGTAACAGGGTACAATCGAGTTCAATTCAGGCAATTGTTTTCCTATGACCGGTATCAGTTCTTTCAATTTGGCGTATTCGTTGGGTCTTAAACACAAGCCTTTCTTAGTCGGCACCACTTCGTCCTGTGGTTTCCAATATTGTCTAATGCTCACACACCCGCTGCCCTCGTCTACTGTGCAATAAACGTTGCCTCCCAAGTGACTACTGTAGTGTTTCTTCTCTGCCAAGGCTTCGTCTAAGCATTCGATGCAGTCGACCCAAATTTTCCACCGCCTTAAGGGTAAACTGATGCCTTTCTTACTGGGTTCATCATTGAGCCATTCTCTTAGATCGACTCTCACTTCGCCTTTCCATTCAGTCACTTTCACGTATCGCTGATTCCCCAAGGCAAAGCTAGAGTGGTTATCCATTCTGTACGATGCGCGTAACTGTGAATGAATATGACTGTTGCCTACACTCTTATATACCAGTTGGAGTGGGCAAACATAACGTCATTTTCTATTTATAGACATACATGTTTGGATCTTTGATGGAATCAGACATGTTTGGACTTGTAAAATAGTTCGCCTGACTGCCATTTCCTGGAGTGAATGTGTTTTCGGACTCTCCCTGGTCGGGGGTTAATGCCCTAGGCCTTTTCTCGGCTGATGCAATACTTGTAACACCGGCCAGCTAAATATAGCGATGCTGTCATTTTAAACATTGCGCCCTCTACCTGCGCATGAAGGAGAAACATCTCAGTCATTTGAACTGAAAACATCGAAGTGAACACACGTTATATGCAACACCTCTAAGATTCCCCTCTGATAGGGAAGAACCTGACGCTCAATGTCCGTGACTATCTTAACAGATCGTAAACAGGTCATTTCTGTATACCGTGTAGACCCAGATTCACGAAAATTCAAGAATTCAACATGGCCGCTTTTTTTACCCGTTCAAACCCAAATCCAATATGGCTACCCCCACAAGACCTTCACCCTGGGCTAAATAAAGACCCACGTGCTTTTTCTATTTTTAGAAAGTAGGTCATCCAAAATGGCGTCGATTTGTTTACACATAAACCGGCCCATATACTACTTTTGTGGTCAGTACAACTTTGGTCGTGTCTGACAAAAATCAAGGTCATTTAGAGGTCATTCAGAGGTAAAATCAGGTGAATGGGGAGATAAGGCATTCTATATTATTTCAAGTGAATCGGAAGGGAGATAACTCATTCTTACTGGCCATTACTCTTTTTTCATGTGATCAATTCTAAATTTAGAAATAAGTCCTAAATATGACATTTGACAAACCTTGCTATGACGACGACGTCATGATGACATCAATATGATGTCATGATGCTATTGTGATGATGCATTTGAATAAGCTAGAAAAAGCTGGTTTCTCTGAACATTTTCATCACAACAACAGCAAGGAGTACTTTTATAACCTGCTGTATGATTTTACTTGAAAGCCAAATTAATACATTGCAGTGACAAAACACCTCAGGGGCATTTGTCACTTTCTGTTTTACCAATTATTCATTGGGGGTTATAAATTACCAGAGGTATATGACACTTTTTTCTACTTTACTTTACCATACCAATATGGGAAATTTAAAAGTTGCCGAAACCGCAAAGGGCCGAATCGACCTCCGGGTCGAAACAAGTGAGGGCCGACACGACCGGAAAAGTTTTTTTACCCGTTCATTCGTATAGGTCCTAAAATTTGACCGTTTATGTACACGGTAGTTTGTTAGCATTCAGCATGACCGTGAAATTTACACTGAGACCTTTTTTTATTTTAAATAGAAATAACATTTAAATCTGAATTCCTTTTAAAAACGAAGTCATATTATTTCCAATTCGCAAACCGTGTTTTAGACCGGCCCGTGAATGAATAGAAATTTGTAGACGGTGTCTCGATCGGACTGTGATTTTGTTATGAGGAGTATATGTTTGATAGTGTGTGAAATGTGCGTAAACCGGAAGCGGTGTTTTGTACCCTCGCGAATTAGACTATAGACTGTCTGCTCTTTCACGAACATGCATATGTCTTTCAGAAGACAATAACTCAAATTCTTTTAACCAGTCTTTAAAAATAATGTAGCAATTAGATCCGCCGGATATGGAAGCGTTGTTTTGGTCACCCGAAAATCGATTCAACGTACATACAGGTAAAAAACAAGTGAAAATTACTTGAAAATGACCCCCCCCCCCCCCCCTTACCATAAATGCTTCGCTTTTCGCGAAAAAGGTCGTCCGGGCAATTGTCGCGAGATTGCTCGCTATAATCTGTTTTTTTAGTTTTTAATAAAAAAAAATTGTTTACACGCCAAAACGTGTGCATGGAGATTCTTGATCGACTGAAACTAGTTTTAGTCGTGTTCAGTCAGCCGTTTCGTGCAGGCGGTGCACAGGCTCGAACCAGGGTAAGTGGCTCGTGCAGCACGGGCTGTGTTATGCTTCACAAATTTCATTTGAAAATTGATTGCGTTGACTGCGACAACTGGAAAAAACAAAAAATGGGCCGGATGTCTCTTGAAGAACGAAGTAGAACCATAGGATTTTTACAGAGCGGCTGACCCATGCTGAGGTAATTGAAAACGTCTTTCATTTTAACGTCCTCATCACATTTCTTTCTCTCTTATGATATGATACCAGCATTATCTACCCTAGTAGAGTACTTTTCATCAACTTTTGCTCGCTGAACCAATCAAAGATCAAACTTATGGCAAGGTACCACAGAAACGAAAGTGTAGCAGATGTGCAAAGACATCCGCAATCCATTGACACAACATCATCAGGAATTGCATCACGTCTATGAGGGCTCGGTGCATGGCTGTAGTTAGAGCTAATGGCGGTCATACACATGATTGTCATTGCTCCAAAAATGTAACTTTTTAATTGGCACTATGCTTTGTTCTTCAACGTATAAAAGCATAATTCTCTCACAAACATTGTTATGTTATTCATAAATTTATTAAAAATTGTTTATATTTCATAAATCTGAAAAGCCTTTTACGTAATCACGATCCATGAAAAAGAAAAATTCAACATAGTCCCTGGGATACTTAGCAGTGTTGCCAAGTATATTATAAATTTTATTTATAAAACCGGCCTTTGGTATAGTGTCTGAACTGGCATTACCGGTCGGGATGTCGTATACCCTGAGACGATAGCCAATGAGTTTTTAATGACTCGGAGCTATGTTTCTTTAATTATCATTTTCGACGGTATCGTACCTCCTTTGTCAGCACTTATGAACTCACTTAGCTGTGAGTCATGAACACTTATCAACATGTCAAATCCTGAGCTTTTAAACAACTTATTTAGTTCTACTAGTTGTGGTCTAACAACTATTTTTAAAGCATATACAATATTCCCTCTCTATAACGGCCCTCCCAACAACGACTCCCTCCTTACAACGCTCCTTGACACGGTTCCCTAAACAGGACACTTATGTCTAACGCCTCTTCTGTTGCAATATAATTTGCTTAAAATTGTCGTCTGCTCATTTTCTCAAAAGTTACATAATGCACATTTTGACAGGAAAAATACTTATTGACGCGTGACAAACAGCTTGAATCCAGATCAGATCTTGATTCAAGCTGTTTGCAAATGTAACCAGTTTTCTTCTCTATAGCGACTCCTTCCGAACAACGCACATATGTTTTTGTCTCCCATTGGGTGTCGTTGTAGAGATGGGGCGGTGTATCTACTAGACGTAACTTAACGTGATTACAAAAGAGGCCAGTAAGACCTGCCCTGCATTCATGGGAACAGTAACCTGTCGTTCTGTTACACGTGTAATTATGACAACCGATGCTACAGGTGAAGTTATATTGTGCTTATATCCTATTTTTGCTAATATCCGTCCTTACCATATCACTAACTATGTTGACTATAGTAACAACGGTAATTGACTTATCATTACCTACCTTTATCACAGAACAGGCCAGTAAGACCTGCATTGCATTTATTGGAGCAGTACCCGGTTGTTCTGTTACACGTGTTGTTCTGACAACCTGAGCTGCAGGACATGTTGCAGTGTTTGCCGTGTAAGCCTTGAAGACAGTCGTGTAGACATTCTCCAACATCTTTACTACATACTGTTGTCATATTATCCGCCAATATATAACAACCTTTAGAGCAGGGTTGTCCACAGAACTTTCCAAACCGACTGCTCTTGCATGAGTGACATTCTCCGGACTCTTGGTAACAAGAACCGTTGCAGTATTCCGAACACGGAAACTCACACATGTTACCGTAAAATCCATGATCACAACCATGTAGACACTGACCTCCGAACTGTCCGCAGACAATGTCATTATCTTTTCTCAAACAAGCAGAGGAGCAATTGTATTCACACGTCGATCCAAAGCGGTTATACTTACAGCTGTTACATTGACCTGATTCCCGTTGACAAGAACTATTACAGTTTTCCGAACATAAATATTTACATTTCTCGCCATAGTAGCCTGTTTTACATCCAAACTTACAGGTTCCGTTATTATCACGATTGCAGCGTGAACTATTACTGCTCGGATTCAAACATGTCTCAGAACAGGTATATTCACATTTTAATCCATAAGTGTTTAACTTACAACGATCACAATTTCCTGTCGTTTTGTTGCAAGGACCATCACAGTTAACGGGACATTCATTCTCACAGTGCTGTCCATATGTACCATTCTTACAAAACGCGCAATCTACTTTTGATGAACAAAACTCGCAATTAGGTGAGTTAGCGCAACAGAAACGAAGGTCAGAATATCCGGTTATACATCCATATATACACGTACCATCAGTTCTATTGCAGTGACCATCCTTACAATTCGACGGACAATCAAGACTGCAATCATCTCCGTACTTTCTGGGACTACATTGTTGACATTTATCGCCTGTAAAATTCTCAACACAGCCGTGTTTACAGGTACCTAAGTTCCGATGACAGAGCGAATTGTTGCAAGCAGACGGACATGTTTCGGTACAGTTAACGCCAAACATCCCCTGTATACAATCAATGCAGATACCAGAAGTCTTGTCACATGCATAATGTTTACAGTTTTCGTAACATGTCTTCGTACACGTTTCCCCGTAATAACCGTCAATACATGCATAGCATTCGCCTGTTTCCCTAGCACACGAACCGTCTAAACAGTTAGAAGTGCACGTTTGATTACAAAACGCTCCGAAATGACCATGTCTACAGTTAATGCATCTGCCTGACCCGAGATCACAGCCACGGGTTAAACAGTTGTGCGAACAAATGTTTGCGCATGTTTGTCCGTAATACCCGTCAGCACACGCCGTACACACACCTGTGTCTTGGTCACAGCTCTGACACGTAGGACATGTGTTATCACAGATTGTTCCATATGTGCCATTGATACATTTGTAGCATTCCGGTACCATGCCAAAGTTTTTATGACATGATACACATTCTTCTGGACACTTTAGTACGCATCTAGCACCCCTGTAACCACCAATACAAGGTCCTACACAGAAATCATTCGGATCGAGTGTACAACCTAAACCACCGTCTCCACAGCAGTTACATGGCACATTGACATCACATGCTGAAAGTTGTAAAGTGATGTTACTTGTAACATATACTGTGGAAGTGAGAAATAATACAATCATGTAAATCAGATACTTCTTTAAATTTCTACTTTGATACTCCATGCCACACTGCTTTTAAAGTTTTGTTATATCTCATAACAAGTATTTGTCACAACAATTTGCTTTTTACGTAGTATTGACATAGAACTATTTAATTGCCAATACAGATTGAAGCTCACCTCGGGTAATAACAACTTGAAACACAGCGCAAAACGTCAGATATAATCTCAGAATCTAAAATAGAAAAATGGTTTTCAATGATAAACAGAACATAACAGGTATTTTGTCATTCTTTGAGTCAATAAATGATATTTAAAACCTCTATTTTAACTAGGTGCTCTATGGTGATTACCCGCTCGGAATCTATTCAAAACGTGGCGGTGTTATAGTAATTATTACCCCACTTCCACTCGATGGCGCTCTATGGCAATCTACGCGCTCGAAAAGGGCGCAATAGATCTTCTCAGGATGGGGTGTCTATTATCCGATTACGATCAGATAACGCTCCGATGGCGATCCATTAACGATCTATAAGATCCGATAGCGACTTCATGGTCATGGGTCTCCACCCAATTCCCCAATTTTTTACAACTTTGTATGATCAGTGTGCTCTCCGTTGGCGCTCTAAGGCGACTAAGATGCAATAATATATGTGCTCCATTGGTGCCCCGATAGCAATCGCTGCCATCGTAGGCTCTCAAGCAAAGTGCAATAGCGATGTCGGCGACTGATGGAGATCCATGCGCGCTTTATGCGACCCGTTTAAGGAGAGATTTTTATCAAGACTTTCGGTAACCCTTACCCTAATGCTAGAGCCCTAAGTATGAAATGTGCTTAGTAGGAGCACATTTGTCTCGGAACACATGTGTCTTGCGTAAGACCGATGCGGTCGCATTTTTCTCACGTGAGACAGATTGAACCGCAAATGTCTCATTGTCTCATTGTGACAAATGTTCTCCGATCAAAATTTCTAAGGGACAACAAAGCACATTTGTCTCACGTCATTTTTTATGTCACATATTTGTCAAAGATATTAGAATCGAGATCTGCCTTTTAACCCGGTGTCAAGTGTAATCAACATATTTGATAATGCTTTTAATAACATCTGTAATATGCAGAACAAGGAAGTTCATTCAGTTATGCAGAGACAGAGATATTTTGACGTTTCTGATTGTCCTGAAATGACGTAAAACGCTTTTTATAAATACAGAAAACACAGAACAATAATAACTGGTAGCCACGTGGTATACGGACGAGCATAATTATTACCTTTATTTAATACATCCCGTAAATTACTTTTATTTTTTTAACAGTACTTAGCAATGTTTCGTTTGTTTAAATTTAGGTAACCATTTTGAATTGATACAAAATGAAAGCAAAAGTTTTAGAGTCCAAATAGGTACATGTATAAATACAATGCGTTGCATATGAATAAAAGCTACATTGTAAAACTTTTTTTACAAGCAAAAACTATCATACAAAGTGTGAAATTTCCATGTTAACATATTTTACAAAAAAACTGACCCTTGTCTTTATTATACACCAACACACTTTCGTTACTGAGATCATGAGTTGCGTTCCTAAAAAGTTGGGATCATGCTGGAGCAAACGGACGGAAAGAAGGATAGACAAAGCAGCCAGAATATTATGTTATCTAATAATCCACTGTTTCGCTCAACATTTCACGAAAGACGTCTGACACTTACGGGTATTGGACTGTGACTCAAAACATGGGAACTTATGTGGATGTGTTTTCGCTGGGCGTTCATTGTCCTACGCAGTAGCCTGGAATGATCATGTGTCCTTTCTAAAACAAATCTAAATGAGGGATCACTTAAGCAATATTTTGTATGTGTATGTGTAACGGAAACCGCAGAAATCAAAGTGCATATTTATGCATCACTGTTCGTCTTTCAAGGACAGTTTTATATAATCTACTTTGTATTTCGATTTGCTCATCAGCCGTTTCGGTCTCATTGGCCTTTGTGTTGGAACGGAATTTGTGCCATTTTCTTGTTTTCTCTAAGTCGATGCGGCTCTTAAAGACCAATGTCTGTTTATGCATCTACAGTGTTGTCGCAAATACAAATGTTACGAAAACATCGGCCCCACCTCGTGAGACAAATGTGTTCCGAGACAAATGTGCTTCTACAGTGTTTTGTCGGGCGTTTTATGAGGTGAAAGTGTCTCTAGCCGGACACTTATTAAGGCATAATAAAATTTACACACAATATGAATTATATAATAATTTTGCTTGGGCTATCTTGCCTGACGATTGGTCACGGAACTACACAAAGTTACACGTAATGGATTAATCTAAATGAAATGGATGGGCTACTTTGCCGACAAAACTAAAAAAATAAACAATATCCCCGTACTGGCTGACTGTATGAGCATGATACAGCCTGGGCTCTGTGACCAGCACTATTGCTGAACTAATGCTGAGTTGTATGATTAGCGCTATTGTTCATAGTTGGTACAGGCTATGTTGAGCCGTATGACCAGATTTCTAGGCTGTTGTTCAGGCTAATGATGAACCATGGTTCAGACTACAGTCCTATAACAACAATGTTCTAGTTTGTCAAGAAACCTCTATGCCGTATCGTCGGTCTGCAGCCAGCTGAACCCTTCGACTAGAATATATAATAACCGTTTTACATCACTACAGACCGCAATAATCTGAAGCATCTTACTCACGAGCTACATTCACAGGTAAGCTATTCCGTTAATAGCTTGTGGGAAGAGATATCATGCGAACAATAAGCAACGTCCATGTGCTTAATCTCTCTCCAAGTTATATTCACCGACCGTCTAACATTCTGACCGGTTCTTGAAATATACATAAACAAGACTAAATATTTAATGATTCCTAATGATTAAGAAACTGAAAACTTTTACTTTTGCAAAATGTCCAGTATAGAAAACTGATGAGAGATTCAGTTTTGGTGATACAGTCAACAGTCAAGCGGGACAAACAATGACGTAAACAAGGGAGTCAATTTATGAAACCGTAAAGAACAAAAACAAACTGTATGCGTGATCTTCGCATTACTTCTACATAAATCAACTGTTATATACATAAACATTCCAGAGGCTTTAAACTCTACACCTAGGTTATTTCGGACAGTTCTATAAAACCTGTGGCGTTCCGTTTGAGGTTTGGCATCGGACGTGTAGGCCAGTATTAAAACGTTATTATAGCTGCTTTCTTTTCGACAAGACATAAAGTGCGCTAAAATTTGCTCTATGGCGGCCGGACGGTGGCAACGGAAACGTAAAATCGGGAGAAATTGGAAATCCTACGACAACCGTACGACGGCAACACTGCACATTCCAAGATTCTACAGGCCTTAGAGCTCGACGCAGAGTTCTAACGCAGAGTAATAACAGTTTTTCATTTCCATGTCGGCTGTAGAAAATGATACGTCTCACAGCGGTTCTGCAGATACCGTACGTTTTTCGTGCGGTTGCCGGGTATATAACAGTTTGAATCCGGATGAGACGCCGATCTAACTCATGCAATTTGAATATATTGATAGATAATACTATGGCTTATTTTAAAATAAAGAGAATCAGTATCGCCACGGAACGCGACAGATCTACTTATTGACTGGATTGGATAGTGGTTGCGCACTTACGTGATCCGTTAGCGCTCCAATTACGATCTTGGCGATGAAGTAGCTCTGCAATTTGAATATATTTGTAGATAATACTATGGCTTATTTTAAAATTAAGAGAATCAGTATCAGATTGCCACGGAACGCGACAGATCTACTTATTGACTGAATTGGATAGTGGTGGCGCACTTATGTGATCCGTTAGCGCTCCAATTACGATCTTGGCGATGAAGTAGCTCTGCGATTGGCGATTTAGGCGAAGAGACAGCTATCTGGATGGAGCGCCGCAGATCTTTGTGCAGGGGGGGGGGGGGGGGCAAACCGACGGTAACCTTTGCGATCATGGGGATCCGATAGAGATCCACTAGGTATTAGAAAGCGCTCGTGGCGACCTTTGGGTTTTATGTCGCGATCTGTGGCGTTATTACAAAGCGCCGTTGATCGCAGTCGAGTGGAATGGGGGTATATGATCAGATAACGATCAGATAACGCTCCGATAGCAATCCATTAACGATATATCAGATCCGATAGCGAACTCATTGTCAATTCTTAAAACGGTTGTAACATTGAATGATCATATTGTGCTACGTTGGGTCTTTAATGCGACTAAGATGCGATCCAATGCGCCCGATTGGCGCTTTGATGACGATCATTGCGATCTAAAGTATTCATTTAAGATCGTATAGCGACCTAAGTTTTGCGTCTTGCAGCAAATGAATAGGCATATAGCAGCGTTCTTTTTGACAACCGTCCACTTAATGCTCCAGGATAGCAATGCAGACAATTCATATAAGAGCTTTATGCTTTATTTTCGTACTAAATGAAGCTACAACACGTCTTTAGAGATCTATCTTTTTTATTTAATCGCCTACTACAGATGTTCATATCCATTTAGTTTCACTGCTGAACACCATTATATTGACCCTCTTTTCGGTACTATCATTGTATGGATGTATACATTTGAATCCGGATGAAATGCCGAATTACATCATGCAAATTGGATTTACTGATAAAAAAATGCTATTGAGTGTTTTAAAGTGCAGATAATCGCTATCAGATCAACACGGAGCGCGAAGCATCTTGGGAATTCCTTGGTTGGTTAATGGTAGCGCTCTAAGGTGACCTGATAGCGCCTCAGTTACTATCTTGACGATCTAGTAGTACTCCGATGGCGATTGATTTGCGATGATATTTTATTATGGATGAAGTGCTGCGGATCTTTGTACAGGGTAGTAAAGCGACGGCGACGTTCGCGATAAAACCACAAGAGATCAAGTAGCGTGTCTAGTGATATATGCGCTCTATAACGCGATATGTGACTCTCTTAAACAATGTCGTAGGTTGCCGTCTAGTGGAAAAGGGTATTAGTTCCAACCAATATATCACTATTTAAGTTATGACACACTATTATGTGGTAAGCTTGTAATATTGTCGTCTACTTTCGTTTGTCAACTTTTAATTTAATATTGTTTTACTCTTGAAACATTGACATGAGAGTAGTTTGGAGTCTGATCGGTCTGTAAGTTGTTTATTTCAAATAAAGTTGGAATCAAAGGTTAGAGAATTAACTGGTACTTTCATTAAAATTGATGCTGGCGTAGTGCAAGTAATTTAAGCCAAAACGTTAACGAGTAATAAAAGCAAAGGACGATTATTTGGTCAAAATTACTTTTAAGTATACAAGAGTATCCTAGTATTGCTTTCATTTTATTTATATGTTTGGTAGCAAATAAAAATTTGATGTAACAAGCTGATATAGTTATAACAGAGAAAAACTAAACAAAAATGAACATAAATACGAAAGAAGACTCAAGCAGGAAACGCAACACAAACAATACACCCATCTCTAAAGCAGAACACACACACAGCCATACCATAACAAACACACACACACACACACAACCACACACACACACACACAACCACACACACGCAACACCATTCCCTCATCCACACACTAAATAGAAAACAACACGCAAGACAAACATAAAGCTAAGTGAATATAGGAGCCCGCATTGGTACGGTCAGTAGCAATCAATAATCAATTATAAATTAATTAATTATTAACAACCACTGGGGGGTTAAACCTGGGTTTAGGGGCGCCCAACCTCACACTTATCTCCTATATTCACCTATAACGACGAACAGTGTACATAAAATATAAACCCTGTTCCACCACCTTACAATCAAAAAGACCGCCAGCACAGTAAGTAAATACATGTAAAACATCTAACAAAATTCTCTGACAGGATTATTAGTAACACGGGAAAGAATTAAACATTCAAGCCCGTGTTAAAAATAACCCACTATGGCAACGGTCAAATTGTGCTCAAGCGAATAGTCTGTAGTCACGAGTAACTGTAAGACATGGGAGGGTTTAGGGTACGACAGACAGGGAGAGAAAAACCAAAGCACGAAATCCGACATAACTCTCCCGGTTAAGGACGGCTTTAGAGATACATCATCATGTAGTGCTAAGCCCTGTCTGTCGTCGCACAACCAAAGAGGAAAGCATAGTTATCAATTGTAGATTGATCGATAACCAAACGTGAAGTGCGCAGCAATATAGTTGGATCATAATCTTTTTTGAGGAAAAATCTAATACGTTTCACAAATAGGTTTTGAAAATGCATATGTCCAAGAATCTTACGAAGTCTGTAGATCACATCACCATAAAACTCCGGATGTGAAATACCTTGCCGCAGAAAAGACTTTAAGTTACATTTATACTTGTTAATGAGAGGAAGATTTCTATAAAAGAATTTAGAAAATGTTTTACGAAGTTTATGAAATCTGTACCCCTGTTTAAGAAGCTTTTCAGTAATAGTTTTATTACGAATGTGGAAGTCCTCAACAGAGGTACAAGCCCTAGCAAAACGAATAAGTTGTGAAATATAAACCCCGTAAGATGTAGAACGGGGAACATCGCCATCTAGATGAGGATAGTTTACAATACTAAAATCAAAATCATCTCGTTTATCGTAAATCTTAGAAGAAACAATACCGTTATTTATTAAAAGATCCAAATCTAAAAATGGTGCCGATAAATTTGACTCGTTTGTTTTATTAAGGCGTAATTCTTTTGGATAAATAAAAGGAAACAACGTATCAAAAAATGGGTTGTCTATATTAAAAATATCATCTAGATAGCGCGATGTGTTGTTAAAGGCTTCGATCATATCTGCCTGTGTATCAGGTTTTAGACTAAGCATAAAGTCCCTCTCATAACAGTACAAAAATAGGTCTGCGACAAGGGGTGCACAGTTTGTACCCATAGGGATACCAATCACTTGGCGGTATATGGTACTCCCAAAACGTACATAAATATTATCCAGAAGAAATGATAGTGATTTACAGACATCGGTGCAAGTCCACATAGTGTAATGCTTAACCGTGTCATTTCTAAAAAATGCACGATCAGTATTACACGCCAGAAATAGTTTCCTTTCTCTGGCAAAAGTCTTTTCAATAAGTTGTATAAGTTTATCTTTTATTAAATTATGAGGTAAGGTAGTATATAGTGTTGAAAAGTCATACGTACTAATATTGAAAGCTTGGTATTTTCTATGTTCAAGCTTTGTCAAAATTTCATTCGAGTTTTTGATAGACCAAAACAGATTAAGTCCAGAATTTTCGTAAGTCTTGTCACAATACCTTTGAACATGTTCTTTGATTTTAATTAAAGACGATATCAAAAGTTTGGAAAGCTTAGTAGTAGTACATGCACTTGAATTAGCAATAAAACGAGACTTATATGGTGTTTTGTGGAGTTTTGGTATCCAGTACATAGTAGGAAGTTTATGACATGTAATGTTGACGTCAGCTTTTAATTGTTTACAAGTATCAAGATGATCAGATACTACATTATGCTCCGTTAAATTAGTCGTTGTATAGGAATTGGTATTCACAAGTTCCTGGTTTAAAGTATCAACATAATGTAATCGTCATACAATTATCACATTATTGGATGCTTTGTCTGCAGGAACGAGTACATATTTGGAATGAAAGTCTTGTATGCCCTTCTTTAAGTGACGAATGTTAAATTTAGGTTTAGGTGGTAAAAGATGGTTATTGGATAAATAGAACGAAATCCGGGTATCGATAATATCAAAAATTAATTCTTTCCATTTTGTAAGAGCGTCATTTTCAGCATGTTCTCTGCGGCACCAGTTGGTACTATACTTATTTAAAGCTTCAGAAATATGATTGCGACAAGTATCGAAATCAATTAAGGCAGGTAATCTAAATTTAGGTCCCTTACTCAAAAGCGCTCTAATGCGTTTATCTTTAATGATATCAAAATTGCCAGTTATTATATGACCCACTGGAGCGTAACAGAATTTAGAAGAGGTACAGTCTCATGTATCTGGTGTGTTTTCGAGAATTTTAAGATCAGAAACAATTTTATTGTAGTTAAAAATTAACCCTCTAACAGATTTATTATACTTATAACAAATAATAGGTGGTTCAAGATTTTTGAAATAATTTGGAATAGCATTCATCACATTTTTGTTACGGAGAATACTTTGTAAATCTATGAAATCAATACCTTTATTTATAAAAGGGACCTTAATGAAATATCTTTTGTGATCGTTTAAAGAATCAATATGAGGTCTAAGAACATGCTGAGTATAACTTTGTATTAAACCTGCAGTATAATACAGAGGATCTGTGCGTAAAATTATTCCATCAGCCTTGTCGTCAATATCTTTTAAAGACGACAATGACAACGAAGAAAGCCGAGAAAGCATTTTATGTTTACCAGAATGTAACAGCAGATTATGCAAGTCTGTAATAGAAATCGACTGACGTGATTTACGTTTAATATTTCCATTTATACGAATACCATGCGATCTAGATTAACGCTTTCGTGTAGAATAAATCGAAAATATATCAATTGAAGGTTCTTTAGAAATATTGCCAGATTGGTATATATTATCATTCAAGCCTAAAGGAAAGGGTGTCTGTAAATTTTTAATCCATTTTAATTCCGTTATAAATCTAGCCTTACATTTGAAACTAATAGCATTTATATCATATGTAATATGTTCAACAGGTTGAATTGAAATAAAATCTAATCCATGTCCAGATTTCCGAAAATGTTGATACAGAAAGTTCCTCAGTTTTTTGTTCCTACAAGTACGAAGATGTTCATTAAACCTAGTTTTGAGAGGACGACCGGTTTGCCCAACATACTGGATACCACAACCTGGTGCTTTTCAAGTTAACACGTATACAATATGGTTAGTTCGTCAGTTGATGTCTGAATCTATGACAACACTAAATAATCTACCGTTTACTGTTGATTGTATAGTAGACTTGCAAGATAAATAATTGCAACACGCTGACCTCTTAGCATTGCACTTTTCAATAATAGGATGCACTCTACGTTTTTTGTTCAGTGGTCGTAATAAAACAGAATTATTGCGTTGAATAGAATATTTAAGAGGTGAAAGCACCACTTTTGGACCATTATGAAAACAATTATTAATAGGGGTTTACCCCCCAAAGGTTACCCCCGATTCCGCGAGAAAATAACAACAGAACAGAACAGAACACACCAAGCTAAGCAATGAAATCCCGAGTGCTGTCTCGTGTGTACCTCATGACATACGGGATTAAAATTTCGGCACACTCGAATTTACTACAATCGCAGCGTTTCGGTCCATTTTTATATATTTTTTTGTTTGGAATTGTAATTTAAAAACCCATCGTCGTTTATTCGTTTCCCGAAGGGAAACGAAATTGTACAGAGCTGTTTAAAAAATACTGGTTGAAAAAAACGACACCAGAAAAGAAATACAAAATTTTACGTAAAGACTCGGGAATTTCCGTAGTATTCGTCTGCAAAATCACAGCTCGATTGACACTTGAATGAGTCTTGACAGACATCTAATTAACGAAATACAGGCTACAAGACTACAAGTCATGTAAATTATGTATTGGACATCAGAAATAAGAGTGAGTACATCTTTTTGGAATTCTGTTTATTGTTCTTTGTAAGTCATGGTCGTCGCTGAAGAGGTGGTTGTTTTATAATGCAAGAACATTACATATTACCGGACAGTATCCGGGTCCCGGACAACGCAGCAACAAACCATATTTTTGTCCCATGTATCATTTTGTACCCACGACATGACGTTTTCGTGCAAGTTTTTCTAAAATAATTATGGCCAGGGCTCATTTTGACACAAATCCAAGTGACCATGGTGACCTGGCTTCAAATGTAAACATTTTAGCACACCAAAATGTTCAATGTCCAGGATCTCTGTAATTTTTTCATGCCTACAATATTGAGCTCTGCTAACATATGGCGGGTAGGCATCGGTAGTATTCAGTGCTGCCATTTCTCCGGATTTTTCCTAAGTATTCGGATTTTTATCCTAACAGATCGTAGCTTTAAAGCGACTGGCAACCAGATGGTGCATTAAAAAATAGTAATTTGTAAATATGTGTCAAACGCTTATATAAATGGTAAAGAATTAGTTTAGGATAAGAAATTCTGTTTAAAAAAATGTATTTCAATAAAAAAAATATTGGTCTCTGGTGGGATTCGAACCCGGGGCCCGGCATTGGCGGACAGAAGGCAAAATAGGGGAAACCGCTTAGACCAATGGACCACGGAACTATCCGTTTATCTTGGATCGATTTAACGTATTTCAATATGTAGCGGTCGAAAGTGCATACAACTTCGTAATTCGGCTCGTGTTTATGTCTGAGCCCGTGTAGAGAAGCAACAACAACAAATATATAGGTAAATTTCGTGCGCTGAACCATGACTGAGCTTTTCTATTTATAGAAGTTGCAACCATTCCATGTTATGGGTAAGTTAGGGTTCAAACCTTAACTTGATATGTAAAATAAGAGTTTGAGACCTATATGTCATCGTGGTCGAGGTAGTAGAGTAGTGTTTTACTGGGTATGGTCATGAGTTCGATACCCAGTGATTCCTTTCTTTTTTCTTTTTTTTTTGGTTGGGAAAGGCATTTTTATACTACACGTGACGATAACCACAAGGAACCTTTAGTAAGTGTTCAGTGTTTAAATAACAAATATAATTCAATTTCTTATTACATTTAGTTATAACCACATTGTTTAAACTAAAGATGCTACGACAGACAAAACCACCGCGTCAATAGTTTAAATTTCCATAGCACGAAAGCTTGTAGAAAATGTCTACGAGCCAGTATGAAGGAGAAGCAGAAGCGATATAAATTTCCATTGGATCTAATCCGAATCCGACATAACTTATATGGGGTAACCCTAAGTACCTAACACATTGAACCCTAACGACAAGTATAATCGTCATTTAGAAAGAGTATACTCCACTTGTCCCATGAAAACAGTGAACACCCAGATCAGAGGGCACCTTAAGCAGCACTTTGGTCAGGGCAACACTGTTTATCATTTTCCAATTGTCATACATTAACTAGACTTAATTGGAAATTTGAATTTCAGTGATAAATGAATTAATGCAATTGTTTTCTAAAAGTGAGAAACTGGACACATAGGGTAACATTTTACATACATTTTAAACTTCACAACGTTTAACGTTCACATGTAGTATGTCCATGACACATTTCGCATATTATGTTGAACAATTCAAATAAGTAATTGTTTGAAAACTTATGCTCTAATAGATAATAATAATAATTTTTGAAAAAAAGCAAATCCTACTGGGAATCGAACCCACAGCCTTTTACACTATAGCAATTATCCTAAGCCGCTACCAATTACTCTAACTCGATTATTGATTTAATTTCAATACAAAAGGCATTATATCCTTAGTATACCATGAAAGGTAGGTAACTCCTGAACAAATTCATGGTTTGTGATGCGTTTTACCTATACGGGTGGACTCGTCCTAAAGGTCACAGCTCACGGGTCAAAATCGGACTATACCGTCTACTAGTCGGTATAGAAAAACGATGGAAAATATCTAAAAATCTAAGATTCGGTGACGATTCTTGAGACTTTTTGGACTGATCATATTTTTTTAATGTCAGAAGCCAAATAATGCCACAAATTTGCTTTTATTTGAGTATTTTATTTTATTTTGACAAGTACACCATCCGGTTGCGAGTCCCTTTAAGGCGCATTCTGCTTTACTTTCAACCTGTTTTAAGCAGTCATGTGTCTTCAAACAAGAAACAGGATATGCGGTAAAGGTACGATTGGTAAAACTGCGTCTGAAAAATTGAAATCTAAGGATTTTTATGATCAACTTATGGCAGCCCTGAGTATTGGCTCAGACCCCTCATGGGTACCCATTTTAACCCCTGAGTAGAGACTAGAGAGGAGCAATTAGCGGTGCATATCTTGCTCAAGAACATTCCTGTACATCATCAGGGTTCAGAAAAATCCACTAGTCAGGCCGCTTGGACGGTGGGGGATAGATCTCACGACCTCTGGTACCGTAGATGAGTACGTTACCACTTGACTTCTACCACCGTAAATGAAAATGTTTTAAAATTCTGCAGTAAACACTAAACAATCATAAAAGTGTTACGCGGCCACTTGAAAATGTACAAATAGCAGTGTTTGATACATGTTATTGCTTAATACCTGTAGGACAAAAGTAAAGCAGATGGCGCATAAATCTTTTCATTGGAGTAGTTGATTCATTTCCACAGCAAGAAACTGTATTATAGTATGAGGTAGCTTTCAGTGGGTTTTTTTTCACCACTTTTGGAATAAGTTGGTACCCCTCCAATTGGGCGTAACGGCGTAAAATACTTAATTTTTTGGGGAAAATTGAGTCGTAAAAAGCTCATTTTTTGGGAAAAAATTGTGCCGTGAAATGGGAACAGGTCCCTCAAAAAAACACTGGTTTGACAGTGTTTAAACGATGATCGATTATTTCCGATTATTGATTATTATTATTATACCAGATTTATATAGCGCTCTTTTCACACAGGGGTTGTGCGTTCAAAAGCGCTTTACATGAAATAACATAAATGTACCTTCAAATCGAGAAAAGACAAAATAACTACAATTAGATCTGAAATAAAACATGAATAAACATATAAGAGACAGTCCCTAAAACGGCGATCACATTACCCCCATCAATCAGCAATGAACCGACCGGCTAAAGATTGCCGACTGATATAAATAATGGTAGAGCGCCCCATGCAGGCTATCAACAATTGATTGAAAGTGATCATTCGATAGAGTTTAGAGAATAGATAATAAAATCAAATAATTGATTTATTGAAATAATGAATTTTATTCTAAAAGCGCTTTACATGAAATAACATAAATGTACCTACAAATCGAGAAAAGACAAAATAACTACAATTAGATCTGAAATAAAACATAAATAAACATATAAGAGACAGTCCCCAAAACGGCGATCACATTACCCCCATCAATCAGCAATGAACCGACCGGCTAAAGATTGCCGACTGATATAAATAATGGTAGAGCGCCCAATGCAGGCTATCAACAATTGATTGAAAGTGATCATTCGATAGAGTTTAGAGAATAGATAATAAAATCAAATATTGATTTTATTGAAATAATGCATTTTATTCTATTCTAAGTAAAATAGCAATGTTTGTATTAAAGGCAGAATACTACGGAAATGTGCGTCTAAAACGCGCAATTTCTTATATGTGTGCATTTTCTATGTATTATTAAAATTAGTGAAATCGCGTGTAAGAAGCCTGGCATATGTCCCCACTTGGTAAAGAATCCTACTTAAATGTGTCAAATTCTTATCTTGTTGGTTTACATTTTAAGCGGGTTTGTTTACAAATAAGACTAACGGTTTGGTTCGTAGGATTGCGTAAAGGTCATGTGATTAGTACGAAGCGCGGCGATAATTCATATACACTGTGTGACGTCATCCGAACCAAGCCGGAACATTTCCGTTATGATTCGTCTTCGATCGAATGTCAACAAAACAGATTTAAAAGTCAATTTGTTTCCACCAATTTCACGGGTTTGTAAGCAATGTTGCCTCCATAATCATCGGGCATTACTTCATTTTATAGGTTTAGATTACGAATGTGCCTACATTTTCAGGTTTTAAAATTGCGGGATTTTGGATTGCGGGATTTTGGCAATTTGACAGTTATGTTGGGATTTTAATCTTCAGATGTGCAATTAAAGTCAAAAAAATATAATCTGATTTTTTTATTGTCAACTTTAAGATTTTAGTTACTAAATTTATATTAAAATTTAAATTTCTCTTTTTTTTAGCTCACCTGGCACGAAGTGCCAAGGAGAGCTTTTAGGATCGCTGGATGTCCGTCGTCCGTCGGTCCGTCTGTCTGTTCACAATTGTTCGTTAACACTCTTCCGGCTACAAATCTCATTGGATCTTCATGAAACTTGATCACAATGTTTGTCTAGTAGAAATCTAGGCCAAGTTCGAATGTGGGTCATGTTGGGTCAAAAACTAGGTCACTAGGTCAAATCATAGAAAAAACCTTGTTAACACTCTAGAGGCTACAAATCTCATTGAATCTTGATGAAACTTGGTCAGAATGTTTGTGTCATTGATATCTAGGTCAAGTTTGAATATGGGTTATGTTTAGTCAAAAACTAGGTCACTAGGTCAAATCATAGAAAAACCTTGCTAACACTCTAGAGGCTACAAATCTCATTGGATCTTGATGAAAATAGGTCAGAATGTTTGTGTCGTTGATATTTAGGTCAAGTTCAAATATGGGCCATGTCCGGTCAAAAACTAGGTCAATAAGGTTAAATCATAGAAAAATCTTTTTAACACTCTAGAGGCTACAAATTTCATTGGATCTTGATGAAACTTAGTCAGAATGTTTGTCTCATTTATATATAGGTCTAGTTTGAATATGGGTCATGTCCGGTCAAAAACTAGGTCACTAGGTCAAATCATAGGAACATCTTGTTTACCCTCTAAAGGTTGATTGTGGGTCATGTCCAGTCATAATCTAGGTCACTATAGGTCAAGTTTGCCATGGTGTACCAGGTGAGCGATTTAGGGCCATAGCGGCCCTTGTTTTGTATAATCAATGATTAATCGAAGTGGTTTGTCCAATTACATGTATATATGTTGATCGATAATGAAAATCAGTTGATTATGAAACCCTTTGATGAGGACATAATTATTATGCAAGAAAAAAACAATGACAAGCCTTGAAAATTGAAAATTCTGCATTAAACAAAAAACAGCCAATATTGTGTTAACCGGCCACTTAAAGTGTATTAGTAGCAGTTTTTGATACAGGTTATAGCTTACTTAATACAGGACAAAGGTAAAGCAGATGGCCAACAGGTTTGTTTATTGAAGTATTTTGATAAAGGTTGTGATTTAATCCTTTTACTCCATCTATATGCCTATTTACACATTAACTTCATTTCTCCACTGGAGAAAATAGTTACATTTTATACAGAAATATTATTTCATGTGTAATATTTCCAATATCCTAGCAGATGGAAGCTGAAAGCAGTTTATATATGTTGATTATACTTTGGTACCACCAGTGTTTAGACCTCAGGATCCATTAACAAGAAAGTGTATTTCAGGACATACTTAAAAAAAACACCTGAAAAACTGAAAAATGTGTAATGTGACTTGGAAAAATTAAAAAATTGACAATTCAGTATAATGTGACAACTTGGCAATACCTCAGTTACCATTTTCAACACTTTCTGAGAGCCTGCTTGCACTTCTTCTAAAGCGACCTAGTGTTAGCAAAGAAATCTGATGGAATGATTGGACAAGTTGGAAGATTAGCATCTACTGCTGCTCTGTTTTGTTGCAGTTGACAGAGGTAGGGAATTTGAATTTGAAGCTACAGACAAAAAATATGCTATTCGCTGACTTTGGTGATTGTTTATGGCAATGTATTGAACTGTTGATTAAATACACATATCTGGTATTATCTTTTAGCCGTGATGTCCTAATCTGTCAGTTTCTGCACCATTCTATATAAAATGCCAGGAATTGAAATTGATAACAGCACTGACTTACTCTACAGTCAACACAACTTCAAATCAGGAGAATTGCTGCTATGTAGAGACCTATAATAAACACATCAACCTGTTTTTGTGTAATTGGACAAGACAGATAGCCTATCCCTTCAGAAGCATGCATTTAGTAACTCATTATGTAAATATCACTATGATGAGTTCTTTGCTGTGTGTTTTTGCTTGGATGATTCCGCCCAAAGAGAAATGAATTCAACAACACCGGCAGAGGACAAAATAATTGGATGAATGACAAAAAATGGATAAAACTGATGACATCAGTTTAACAAATTATAATGAGACAAGTGGACCAAGGAGGATAAAGTAAAGGAATTGAGACAATGGACACTTAAAGCTGCTGTCAAGACATTGTTTTGTTATCATATTATGAACATTCTCAAAATGGCATTGTCAGTAAACTGTCTGTAAACTACACTAGACAGATCTGACAATGCATGATATGATATCAGATTCTTCATCACATCATATAGAAAGATAAAAGTATATCTTGAACTGATATCTTGGCAATGACCAATTGATACTTTCTATGCACCCAGAATCTATGATTCGCCGGCATATACTAACGGAAAAACAAACAAACAAACAAACAGACATGACAAAAACTGTAATATCGTTTTTGTCCTGTTTGTTTGTTTGTCCATCTGTCTGTCTGTCTGTGCCAAAAACCTTAACCTTAGCTATATCTCTTGCATTATTGCACACGTGCCTTTTATACGTGGCATATGTCTTCCCAGTGGCAAGACCTTTCCAACCATACAAACCTTTTAGAACTTGACTTACTTTTGTAAAAATCTTTAAATGTCTATAACATTTAAACCCTTAGGCCTAGGGCTTTCATTTTTTCGTATGTATATTTCTTGAATCAAGACCTTTGCAACCATACAACGCTATTTGACCATGTGACCTTGACCTGGACCTTTGACCTATTTAATCAAAATTTAACCAGAAACCTTAACCTTGGCTATAACTCTTGATTAATGCAACTGGGCCTCTTAACTTGGCAATTGTCTTCCCTGAGTCAAGACCTTTCTAACCACACAACTCTCTTTGAGCTTGTGACCTCGACCTTTCACTTACTTTTGTAAACATCTTTAAATGTCTATAACATTTGAACCAGTAGCCTAGGCCTAGGACTTTCATATTTTGCATTCGTGTATCTGGGACACAGTCTTTTTTTATCGAAAAAATATGATTGAACTGTTTTGGATAATTACCCAATTTGGCAAACTGTTTTATTTTCATTTCCAACATCTCACATAACCTTAAAAAGTCAATGTCTTTCATTAATATCCATTTTGCTATGCTCTTGCTTTAATGAGTAACACTCAAAAGAGCAAATCACAGCTTATTGAACAACAATTTGACTTAGCAGAAGACACTTTACATGGGAAATAATAGTGTTTGGCATTATTATTCAAATTAAAAGGAGGTACATTTGTAATAGAAAAAATTAGCTTGGGGAAAAATAGTTCCTCAAAGTTATAATTCACTGAAGATTATATAGAGGATAATCAATTTCTTTGGATTGATATAAAAAATATATCACGAGAATGGGTTGTTATCTGGTTGAAAAACGAGTCCGCAGGACGAGTTTTTTAACCAGATAACAACCCATTTGAGTGATATATTTTTCATATCTATTCAAAGGAATTGATTATTCTATTTATTATATATATTTAAATGAAGTTTTTACAGAAAAAACACACAAAATTGATTACCGCGACGTCACAAAACTAATTATGACGTGACGTCACAAAAAGTGATATCATCACTACATGTAGTGATGATATCAACAGTGACGATATCAAATTTATCTAACTGAGAAATCTCTAAAAATCATCGATAGATATATAATAAAACAGTATAATATACTGAGAAAACTCTACAATTCACTGCTTAGCATAAAAAAAGTTAAATTTCAAAGCTCTATATCTTTTAAAGTAATATCAACTCCAGTTTTCTTTGTGATTGTAAAGGCTCATATGTTCACCAATGTATTCCAGTAAAAACATACAGATTGAATGACACATGCACTTAAGGTTCATTCTTATTTCAAATCAAAGAGAGGTAATTTTGTATTATAAGACTTTCTAGTCTTGATAACACCTTGAATATTGCAATGAACGATTGTCTAATGTGATTTTATTTCCTTTAAGAAATAAAAATAGCTGCTGAATATGAGCACCATTGTTTTTCTTCTATGAAAAACATTTCTAATCAAAAATGCTCTTTTCAGACGAAAGAGTTTTAGACCTTTGTTTTTAGCTCACCTGGCTTTGTGCCAATGTGAAGTATTTTTAACGTCATGTGTCCGTCGTCAACAATTTCTTTAAACCACACCTCCTCCTAAACTACTGGATGGATTTTAACCAAACTTGTCAGGAATGATCCTTATATAGTCCTCTTTGAAAGTTGTTCAAATATTTCCGATCCGTTGCAAATTTACATAGAGTTATATAGTGAAATCTTCAAACCTCTTCTACTCTGAAACTAATATGGCTAGAGCTTTGATATTTGGCATGGTGTAACTTCTGGAGGTACTTTACCAATATTGTCCAAATGGTGCCGTTCCGTTGCATAACTAGGTCATGGGAGCTAAAAATAGATTTTTTCAATAAAAACTTAAACAATCTTCTTGTCTGAAACCACATACCCTGAGCTTAGATAGTTTGCACAAAGCATCATCTTCAGGTCCTCTATCAAGTTTGTTCAAATTAAGTCCCTGGGGTCAAAAATGGCCCCGCCCCAGGGGTCACAAATTTACATGGAGTTATATTGTGAAATCTTCAAACCTCTTTTCCACTGAAACTAATATGGCTAGAGCTTTGCTATTTGGCATAGTTTAACTTGTAGATATTCACTCTACCAATATTGTTCAAATGGTTCCAGTCCGCTGCATATCTAGGTCACAGGAGCTATAAATAGATTTTTTCAATAAAAACTTAAAAAAATCTTCTTGTCTGAAACCACAGTACACTGAGCTTAGATATTTTGCACAAAGCATCATCTTCAGGTCCTCTATCAAGATTGTTCAAATTATGTCCCTGGGGTCAGAAATGGCCCCGTTACGGGGTCACAAATTTACATAGAGATATAGACTGAAATCTACAAACCTCTTCTTCACTGAAACTAAATAGTTAGAACTTTGATATTAGACATGGTGTAATTTCTAGAGGTACTTTATCAATATTGTTCAAATGGTTCCGGTCCATTGCATATCTAGGTCACAGGAGCTAAAAATAGATTTGTTCAATAAAAACTTTTAAAACTCTTCTTGTCTGAAACCACAGTACCCTGAGCTAAGATAGTTTGCACTCAGCATCATCCAATCAGCAATTGGCACAATAGTATTGTCATAATTTCTCAGCTTTCCAAGGTATGTTACATTTACATCAACGGTTTCCAGGTGAGCGATTTAGGGCCGTATACGGCTCTTGTCACTACAATTTGCCAGTTATTTAGCCACAATGAGATCGATGTCATGTCGTCTGCAACTTTCTATAAAGCAAAAAATAAATGCAGTATTTATGTGACGCTGATAATTTAGAATACAACAGTGGGTACTTTCTTTTTTGGCTGAGTATATGAGTCAATATTTTTTTATGTAACAATTCTGATGTCAAGGATGAGATTATTTTGATATTCTCTCTGAGGTTAATGGCTTACACTTTAGCACCATGCATGTCTGTAATGTGGAAATATGTTACATAAGGGGCTTAAATGTACCCAGGTTGTAGAGGTGTGGCGTATATTTAACATCATTGCAAAACTATTTCCTTGATGTAACAATCCTTTAAACAAGTACAATGTCATTAAATGAATCAAAACAATTTTATTAGGTGTTTCATCACAATAAATAGCATCTAATAGATTTCCTTAATAGTAAATTTTGCAAATTATATCAGCTGATTTTATTTTCCGATCATGTACGGTTTGCGCCTAAAAAACTGTCATAATTGACATTTTGTTTTCACACTGACAAAACATTCAGAACTTGAACATGATTCCTCTGATATTCCATGCTGTAGTATAATAAATACAATCATTTAGAGCAAAAGTTACACCAAACTGCCATTGCCTGTGAATTTTATTTGTTAAAAAGAAGATGGTTACATCAAGGAATCTGCAGCTACAGCAATGTTACATTAAGGAAAATACAAAGATATATCAAACGTCAAAAGTTTGATGAACATTAACAAACTGTAAATAAAACAATTAAACATTTTATTACACTGATTAGCCATTGCTTACTTAGTATCAAAACTAGGGTTATTTGAAAGTTATTCCATATTATTAGCGACAGGCTGTTACAGTAAAGAAGCAACTATGTTACATTAAGGAAATAAATGACTCTTCTGATTCATAAACCTTAAAGAAGAGTTTGAATGCCAACTTAGTATACATGTAGTCTCTTCAAGTATAAATGCTTTACTATGACATTCATTTCGGGAACTAAAATACCTATGCAACTATAATTTTACATTCCTGTTACATCACTGAATTTATATTGTAACAGCGAGGATTACAATATCAGTGTGTACTTGATTTGCCAATTTCTAAATGAAAACGGATGCATGATATATCCAACAATGAGCAGAATACATGAATCAGGATTTCCTGTCTAGTTTGCACTTATTTTTTAAAGACTTGGGGTTACTGTAGCTTATAAGAAGCAACAAATAGTATAAATGTGTTACAGAAAATATATAGATATATTAATTCTTTGATGTAACACAAATTAGGCTCTGAAATAAAGGCTTACAATACAAAATTTATGCCATATGTTTAGTTTCTTGTAAAAAATACATGTGTAAATGGAAAAGTTTAGGTATTTACTAATCCAACATAAAAATGAAAATATTGAACTGTTTTGCAATTTGTTTTCCTTTATGTAACATTGTAACTTTCCTTTATGTAACAATATATTTTCCTTGATGTAACAGCTAAGGAAAATAGCAAAGTTTTAGGAAGAATATGTAATGATTTCCATAATAATAACTGTTGAAATAATGTCTACCAACTTCAAAAAGTGAATTTTAAAATTCTGTATAAAGTTTTCCTATTTTATTAATATCTTACAGCTGTTTTCCTTCATGTAACGAAACACCTCCTTGATGTAACATACGTTTAACAGGATTTGTCCGGTGACTAATACTAGTAAGCAAAAGCAGCTTTTTTTTCTTTCATCACATGCTGCCCCTTATAAAAAGTATTCATTTCAATGTAAAATACCCGTTTACTTGAAAGATATTTTCTTTTATTAATTTTTGGTCTCTTGTTTCCTTGAAATAACGGTTTCTGGTCCTTTATGTAACAATTTCACTGTTACATCAAGGATCGTTACATCAAGGATGTATTTCACCTAAATGACATTCTAACCATACTAATTTACACTAAATACTGGAACCTTATGACACAATTTATCATATCTCAAATGCATACATTTTGTGCAAAAAGAGAATAATGATTATTGAAGTCAAAGGCAGAATAATACATCGTTACAGCAAGGAAGTGTTCAAAATGTATGGTACCAGCCTCAGTACTAAAATGGTCAGTGATTCCTTATTTCAAATCACGATCTTACAAATTCTTTCTGCCATTGTTGCCTCAATGTTCACTCTTCAAAATGGAGATGTTTTGCTATAAATACCTAAGGAAAGCAACTCTGTACTTAACTATAATTGGCAATTGTTACATCACTGAACAGGATTCCAGGTACAGTGATTAACAATGAAAAAAAGTATTTAAACTGAGGAATTCCCACAATTTTATGGTTTATATGAAGTCAGATATAGTTAAAGTTACCTATATTGGCACACTACTGAAATATTTCAGATATTTCATAGAAAGTATATTGATTAAATCAAAATAACTACTTTAGGGACACTGCAAAACTGACTTTTCAGCTGTTTCAATGTCAAATAATTAAAAGATTCTGCATATCTCTTGCACTTTTTTTGATAAAATGTGAATATAAACACGTAAGTATTAGTTTAAGATGACAATTATCCCTTGTCCGAGTATGATCTTTCAAAAATTTACAAGGACATGATTTTGTTACATAAAAAAATATTGACTCATATACAAATATTAGAGATCAATTTCTTTAATTCTGTTTCCAGATTTTAAAAACGATCGTGGGTAAACCCCATTGAAGGCCATGCCTTATTTCATATTAGAAATAGATGGAATGTGAAAAGAAGATGCCGAAAAGAGCTTAAGTGGTGTTAGCTGTACGCACGGCTTTAGTGATGCAAAATTAGTAGTATTTCTAGGGATATGAACAGAACACGCAGAGTGCATTCTAAGTGGTGTAAGGGGTATTATTAGTCTTTTGTTTGTTTGAAGTTCCATGTTTAAGAGAAGTAAGTTAGCACCTGTCCCTATGTATCGACTATAACTCTACAGAAAGAAAGTTCGAAATTTATTATAAAGTAATTCCAATTGGAAAAATGTGAAGATTGAAAATGGTTAATGTAAGTAGTGAAAAAAGTAACTGGTGCGACGTTAGCAACTCAACGCCATACCTTATCTTTAATAGAAAGTAAAGAGTTAATGAAGAACCGGTACAATACCGAAGCTCATCTGACCATCGGTACATAGAGACCTACCATACGGTGCAAGAAAGAAAGCCAAAGAGACGAGTTGTACAACAAGTGCACGCTCCTGCAGGAGGAATGATAACAATATTGATTAAATGTACGGGGCGACGTTTTACGGCCTCCACACGGCACAAGTAACACTATTGTGGCAACAAATAAATACGAAAGAAGACTCAAGCAGGAAACGCAACACAAACAATACACCCATCTCTAAAGCAGAACACACACACAGCCATACCATAACAAACACACACACACACACAACCACACACACACACACACAACCACACACACGCAACACCATTCCCTCATCCACACACTAAATAGAAAACAACACGCAAGACAAACATAAAGCTAAGTGAATATAGGAGCTCGCCTTGGTACGGTCAGTAGCAATCAATAATCAATTATAAATTAATTAATTATTAACAACCACTGGGGGGTTAAACCTGGGTTTAGGGGCGCCCAACCTCACACTTATCTCCTATATTCACCTATAACGACGAACAGTGTACATAAAATATAAACGCTGTTCCACCACCTTACAATAAAAAAGACCGCCAGCACAGTAAGTAAATACATGTAAAACATCTAACAAAATTCTCTGACAGGATTATTAGTAACACGGGAAAGAATTAAACATTCAAGCCCGTGTTAAAAATAACCCACTATGGCAACGGTCAAATTGTGCTCAAGCGAATAGTCTGTAGTCACGAGTAACTGTAAGACATGGGAGGGTTGAGGGTACGACAGAGAGGGAGAGAAAAACCAAAGCACGAAAATCCGACATAACTCTCCCGGTTAAGGACGGCTTTAGAGATACATCATCATGTAGTGCTAAGCCCTGTCTGTCGTCGCACAACCAAAGAGGAAAGCATAGTTATCAATTGAAGATTGATCGATAACCAAACGTGAAGTGCGCAGCAATATAGTTGGATCATAATCTTTTTTGAGGAAAAATCTAATACGTTTCACAAATAGGTTTTGAAAATGCATATGTCCAAGAATCTTACGAAGTCTGTAGATCACATCACCATAAAACTCCGGATGTGAAATACCTTGCCGCAGAAAAGACTTTAAGTTACATTTATACTTGTTAATGAGAGGAAGATTTCTATAAAAGAATTTAGAAAATGTTTTACGAAGTTTATGAAATCTGTACCCCTGTTTAAGAAGCTTTTCAGTTATAGTTTTATTACGAATGTGGAAGTCCTCAACAGAGGTACAAGCCCTAGCAAAACGAATAAGTTGTGAAATATAAACCCCGTAAGATGTAGAACGGGGAACATCGCCATCTAGATGAGGATAGTTTACAATACTAAAATCAAAATCATCTCGTTTATCGTAAATCTTAGAAGAAACAATACCGTTATTTATTAAAAGATCCAAATCTAAAAATGGTGCCGATAAATTTGACTCGTTTGTTTTATTAAGGCGTAATTCTTTTGGGTAAATAACAGGAAACAACGTATCAAAAAATGGGTTGTCTATATTAAAAATATCACCTAGATAGCGCGATGTGTTGTTAAAGGCTTCGATCATATCTGCCTGTGTATCAGGTTTTAGACTTAGCATAAAGTCCCTCTCATAACAGTACAAAAATAGGTCTGCGACAAGGGGCGCACAGTTTGTACCCATAGGGATACCAATCACTTGGCGGTATATGGTACTCCCAAAACGTACATAAATATTATCCAGAAGAAATGATAGTGATTTACAGACATCGGTGCAAGTCCACATAGTGTAATGCTTAACCGTGTCATTTGTAAAAAATGCACGATCAGTATTACACGCCAGAAATAGTTTCCTTTCTCTGGCAAAAGTCTTTTCAATACGTTGTATAAGTTTATCTTTTATTAAATTATGAGGTAAGGTAGTATATAGTGTTGAAAAGTCATACGTACTAATATTGAAAGCTTGGTATTTTCTATGTTCAAGCTTTGTCAAAATTTCATTCGAGTTTTTGATAGACCAAAACAGATTAAGTCCAGAATTTTCGTAAGTCTTGTCACAATACCTTTGAACATGTTCTTTGATTTTAATTAAAGACGATGTCAAAAGTTTGGAAAGCTTAGTAGTAGTACATGCACTTGAATTAGCAATAAAACGAGACTTATATGGTGTTTTGTGGAGTTTTGGTATCCAGTACATAGTAGGAAGTTTATGACATGTAATGTTGACGTCAGCTTTTAATTGTTTACAAGTATCAAGATGATCAGATACTACATTATGCTCCGTTAAATTAGTCGTTGTATAGGAATTGGTATTCACAAGTTCCTGGTTTAAAGTATCAACATAATGTAATCGTCATACAATTATCACATTATTGGATGCTTTGTCTGCAGGAACGAGTACATATTTGGAATGAAAGTCTTGTATGCCCTTCTTTAAGTGACGAATGTTAAATTTAGGTTTAGGTGGTAAAAGATGGTTATTGGATAAATAGAACGAAATCCGGGTATCGATAATATCAAAAATTAATTCTTTCCATTTTGTAAGAGCGTCATTTTCAGCATGTTCTCTGCGGCACCAGTTGGTACTATACTTATTTAAAGCTTCAGAAATATGATTGCGACAAGTATCGAAATCAATTAAGGCAGGTAATCTTACTCAAAAGCGCTCTAATGCGTTTATCTTTAATGATATCAAAATTGCCAGTTATTATATGACCCACTGGAGCGTAACAGAATTTAGAAGAGGTACAGTCTCATGTATCTGGTGTGTTTTCGAGAATTTTAAGATCAGAAACAATTTTATTGTAGTTAAAAATTAACCCTCTAACAGATTTATTATACTTATAACAAATAATAGGTGGTTCAAGATTTTTGAAATAATTTGGAATAGCATTCATCACATTTTTGTTACGGAGAATACTTTGTAAATCTATGAAATCAATACCTTTATTTATAAAAGGGACCTTAATGAAATATCTTTTGTGATCGTTTAAAGAATCAATATGAGGTCTAAGAACATGCTGAGTATAACTTTGTATTAAACCTGCAGTATAATACAGAGGATCTGTGCGTAAAATTATTCCATCAGCCTTGTCGTCAATATCTTTTAAAGACGACAATGACAACGAAGAAAGCCGAGAAAGCATTTTATGTTTACCAGAATGTAACAGCAGATTATGCAAGTCTGTAATAGAAATCGACTGACGTGATTTACGTTTAATATTTCCATTTATACGAATACCATGCGATCTAGATTTACGCTTTCGTGTAGAATAAATCGAAAAAATATCAATTGAAGGTTCTTTAGAAATATTGCCAGATTGGTATATATTATCATTCAAGCCTAAAGGAAAGGGTGTCTGTAAATTTTTAATCCATTTTAATTCCGTTATAAATCTAGCCTTACATTTGAAACTATTAGTAGCATTTATATCATACGTAATATGTTCAACAGGTTGAATTGAAATAAAATCTAATCCATGTCCAGATTTCCGAAAATGTTGATACAGAAAGTTCCTCAGTTTTTTGTTCCTACAAGTACGAAGATGTTCATTAAACCTAGTTTTGAGAGGACGACCGGTTTGCCCAACATACTGGATACCACAACCTGGTGCTATAAGTTTATTTTATTTTATTTATTTCTGTAACAAGCTTAAACCATCTAGAACATTAAATCGTTGTTGCAGTCTCTTCGTTCCTGTATGTTTAAACAAAGGAAAACAACACAATAGTTATTGTAAATTGATACTAGCTGTTTTAAACAGATATTTTTCAAGTTTATATTCTGTTTACATATAAACATACCTGTATGGTTTTACATTGTGCTTATAAACATGCCTTCATATACCTGTATTATGTGTGTTCTATCACAATTACAGAAACAAATGAACGGATTATGTATTTAGACAAACCAGGCTCATTTTATACTTTGTTTTATGAAATTACAAAACGTCCTTTCAGAATTCTGACAACTTGCTTCATAACAAAATGAAATAAAAACAAATAATGCAAAGTTATCTACAAATTAGAAAACAAAATGTTACCTTAAGCTCAGAAAGCATAATGTAAAGTTGTGTAATGCTATCCAATTAGAAATACAAGTCACACATCTGCACAAAACCTTTAAGATAGGTCAATGAGTTCCCTAACCACTAAACTACTAATCACAAAACAAAGCAAACAAAATTATCTACCAACCCTTCGGTTAACTTCCGGGTGTTTGTCTTTTACACTAGTATGCACCATGTTTTCATTAATGTCAGTAAGACCAGTCACAGGGTTTAGTAAAGGCATTCAGTTGTATTGGTGTTCAGTATAGTTCAGTATATATTCCAATGTACAAAGGCTAGAGACAGTATCAGCATTCCAATGCATAGGATTAATTGTACAATTTTATTATTTATTAGACCGAATTACATAAGCAGTAGCTGAACATGCATAGCTGAATTACATTGAAAAAAGAACCCGATCTCACACTGAACCAAGACAAAACTTATTTGTTGAGTCGTCATCTCAATATCCATGTGACGCTGGTATCAGAACTAGAGATTCCAATTTGTAGCGATAAAATGCTTCAACACGATATAAAGCATATTTCATAAGGATCGATCACATCATTGAACCGGTCAACAGTTTAGCTCTCTCACTGATTGACCCATATGAAAAGTTTCTTGGAACAGTAAGAAATAGGAAGTTGAAATTGTATAGAAATATATCACGCTAATTATGCGTCGTACGGACATCACACCAGGGAAAAATTAATTAAACAACACGTTTAAGGAACTGTCTGCATTAATTTTGCAGCATGATAATTGCATTTTCAATTACTAAAATGAGTTCCTCTTACTTTTAGTATATACACTCAGAGGATCTTCTAACCGATCAGTCAGATTTAAAGATGCTACTTTAAAAACTAGTTAATCCGGTTGCCAAAATTTACGTATTCCATGAGATGGAGATGTTTTATAACAGGAAGAAAAGTTTCATTAAAATTGATCACGAATTAAGGAAAATATGAATGTAACCTAGCCCTCAAATGACAAGTCACAATGTCATGAATGACATTTGTCTGTTGGGCTTCCAGCTTTCAACGCGACATTCGTGCCATATGTAGCACTTAAATGATTACTTTGAAAACATACTATCTAAGTATTGATGAAATATTGTCAACTGGCACTGAAATAAAAATACTGAGGCATCTCCTGGTCTGTTTTCTTATAGTATGTAAAATACCAAAATAGCCACTAGCTGTCAGCAGTGGCTTAGTGAAATTTACAGAATACTCAAAGAATGCCACCCTAAACGACTTCAGCGACGTGCAATGTTAATGTATCAATACAAAAGGGTTAATTTTGACGCGCCAAGTTAAAATTTTGCATTTAAACGATTGGCGTTGGTGCCGTTAACGCAGTTACGTTACGTTACGTTATTTTGACATATTCGACGGTCCAGACATGCGTGAGCAGTCACCGTACATTCATCGAAACATACGAGCGAGTGTGTGGTGACCAAAATGAAAGATTCCGTATAGTGAGTTTTTCATCTGTAGGCGCTAATGACGTTAGTCTCTACACTTCCGGTCAGACAAAATTTCCTCACAACAAGCATATATTAGCGAAATACATGTTAAAATGCGTTTCAGTGCTCTTGTGGATTAGTACAATCCGCATTTTCGACATGTTAAATGTTTTTCTGTTAGGACGATTGATGACCAACAAATAATCAAAAGCCGTGTTTACCAATGTCCCCATACACGCTTCGCACATGCAAAATACTTAAATCGTCGAATTTAGAGGTGTGGCGTAACGTAGAGAGAGACTCAAAATTCAATAATTCGATTCAATGCACATTCAACCTAGTATTTGAAACAAAACTGATTACGTCAGTGTGTCATTTCCTGTTTCGATAAATTTGAGTTTAAAAAGTGATCGGTTAGAAGATCCTCTGAGTGTATTTACACACAATTCCAAAAGAGACTGTGCACTTTTTTCTGTATTTATTCATTGACTATTTTCCTTAAAGCCTGTGTTTTTTGTACAACATCTAGATCAGTTCATGAACAATATGGCAGTTATTTTAGATTTTTAGATGCGGTTGTTTAAAGTGGATGTTTTTAAACGAGGAAAGTGGTTTTAATATCAAAGATGCAAAGTAACTCTGAGAATCAAACTGTGTTCAGTTGGTAATTTTATGTCGGTTTAGTTGGAATATCATGCTATTGTTGTCATTATTGTATGTGTCCATCTCTGCTCATGTTGCGAGTGGCAATTGGACATCGCGTAGACCTTACGTGGCGTCAAATAACGTCGTCGGAAGTGAAGCATTGTCATATCCTTGAGTTAGGGCTTTTCCAAGGTCCATAAGATATTTTCTCCTAAAACTCCGATTGCGAGCATCATGGTGACTATTGGTCCTGTAATAGAAAAAACACGAGGCCACCATTGTCGCCCGAAACGGATATGACGTCATGCTTGCTACAAACGAGAAGCCCAGTGACATGTTGTCAAGATCTATCCCACAAAGAGTCCTCTAACCCGGATGGGTGTCGGAGCTTGCCGGAATCAACACAATACGGTCTGTCTGCTGATACCGTACTGTCTTGCAGTACTAGACGCTGTTTGAATTACGAATTAAACCCTTTGATTTTAGAAAGCGTGACATTTTCCTCCACACAAATTTTCAGTGATTCCATAAAAAGTTAATAAGCAAATTTTACAGTCTTAAATCTACGGAAATAGAAGAAAAAAACAATTTCATGGTTTAAATATCAAGTCGTTCCATGGTAAATAAATGCCAAAAATGCTTACCATCGCCGCGCTGATGTTTTTCTTACATCTTACAGAATGTAACAGCAGAGTAAAAAGGCGTCAGTTCTATGCCGTCTTTGAAGATAAAACTTTCTCCACCAAGGATGCAAAATGTCATCACATGCTGATCGTCGTGCATCCGTTTCCCGGTCAAAACCTTATACGGTTGTTGCGTAATCGACTTGAAACAACAGAAAGGCGAGTTGATATGTTACGTCGTAGATGGATTTTTTCTGTAAAGTTCATCAGTTTCTTCCTCTTAAGTCGCTACTTAGCGATTCATGGTAAATTTGCCGATAACTTTCTGTCGTTCATTTCGCTTGAACGCCGACAAAATCAGTCCATTTTTTATATTTACACTATATTTGCTGTAATTTCTAACATTAAATAAACATTTTGTTAGTACAGTACTGAACCTTATTAAATTAACAATGTTTGCGATTCGCTTGCAATTCGATGGCAATTCGCTTGCAATTCGATGGCAATTCGCTTGCGATTCAAAATACTAACTTTACCCTCGGGTAAGTTTTCTTGAATGGTGTATCTCACAAATGTTCGCAAATATGCCTTCGTTAATTATTTCGATTCCATTTTTGTCACAACCGCTTCGGAAAATTCGCGTAAAAATATTTAAACGTAGGATTTGTTTTTTGAAGCGCCCGATTCGATGGCAATTCGATGGCAATTCGATTGCAATTCGCTTGCGATTATCATTTTAATTTAATAAGGTTCAGTACTGTACGCATGTATGTTTAATCCATATTAGAGGTAGATAACACGAATACTGTGTTCCCTATAAGGAACAGTCATGACCGATTTACTGAAGCTGTGTACATTCCAAAGCAGAATATACTTTATATGCTTTATATCGTGTTGAAGCATTTTATCGCTACAAAAGTCCCATTGTTTACATTCTAAGTCAACAACTTGACAGTTTGGCGCAAAGAATGCCGGTTTTGACGTCATTCGAAGTGACATCATTTTAAAGTAGGGTAAATATATCGTTTTTTTTGTCATAAAGAAACGCAGATAGCCAATGTTTATAAGGTATGTCAATTTTCTTGCAATTTATTTAGTCAGTATCTGGTCTGCATCAATGATTCGATCCAGATCAGACGCCGAGTTACTAAATATGACTGGAATGTCAATTATTGATGATTGAATACCTTTCGGGGTTTTTTCATTCGTTTAATTGATCGGTCTCGATAATAATAGTGGTATACCAATTGAAACGCATTTATAAACAGAAACTCCGCTTTTAAACACAAACTCCACTTATAAACGCTCAACCGCGTTTATCGTTTAGTATGTGAACCGTTTGCGCAGCGTTTGCGCACGCGTAAGCACAAACGGGAAAGAATAACAGTTTCTTTACTGTAGGTAACACTCTACCAGACTATATAACTTCAGTAAAAATCTTCAAATATTCATTTCCTTTGTCACTCGCCCAATAGTACTTTCCCCATGACAAGGTGAGCGATAAAATGCCTCTGTATGTATTTATCGTTGGTTACAAACTTTCGAATCGTAATATGTAAAGATATATTTAATGTCGTTAAATAACCCTTAAACAGCAAGCGAAGTATAATTTCAATTTATAAGAACATAGTTACGCTCGTTATTTCAACATGTTTCTGTTTCAAAATCGGATATTCGATCGTATCGTTTTCTTTGAAAAACGTCATTTTCGGAACCGAAATAATATTTAAAGTAAAGAGAGACAGACAGACAGAGAGAGACAGACAGAGAGAGATAGACAGAGAGAGACAGAGAGAGACAGATAGACAGAGACAGAGAGAAAGATAGACATAGAGAGGGAGAGAGGGTGGGATAGAGAGACAGAGAGAGGGACAGAGAGAAAGAGATACAGATAGAGAAAGATACAGAGGAAAATGAAGATAGAAAGAAATAAAGAGATAGAGAGAAAAGGAAACTAACGAATGGCGATATATTTAGAGATAGAGACATGGAGTTGGAGAGAAAGGAAATAATAGTGGTAAAATCGCAATTCAGAAAATTTGCAGAAAAAAACAACTTAAATATTTTACTGCAATAGTTTCATCTATGACATAACTTCCGTCTTTAATTATTCAAATGAAAGTCATTGTTTTTAGATTGAAACAATCCTTTCCGCGTCAGATATTTCATCTGACCTCAGCAATTGTGCGTTTAATCAGAATACTAACTGTTTAAAATGCTTGTCGAGTCTATATTATCATGTATTTTATATTTAACAAGGAAATGCTTTAAGACATGTTAGCAATTCTCCTTATTCAACTAGATCTACACGTCAAAAGCCCGGAACTTTAACTACAGCTGGATACATACATGTAATAGTTTAGTGGTAAAATATCAGGGAGCTCACTGAGTTGCGCAGGTGCTGTGCTAATGCAGGATATTTGTTTCTAATTCAGTAGCGATACGCAAGTTAGAATTATGATTTATGGTTTTCAGGTAAACTTTTTTGAAAAGTAAAACTGTACACGTTTCTGTTGACCTTGGTTTGTGTTGTAGATTTATTAAGCAATGTGTCAGAATTCTAAAATAAGCACTGTATGCAAACATATTAAATGATTTCATCATGTTTAATAGGGTATTCAGCTAATTAGTTTGCATTTCGTTTGACTGGATGCACAAAGTACTTGCTTAACCATGTTTTCGATTTGGTTATTTCAATATAAAATAGCTTTAAGGAACGCAGGGAGGTCGCGCCATGTGCTTTTCGTGATTTGTGATTCGTTAGACTGATAAACGGTATTTGATGCAAAGGAAAATGTAAAATTGACTAGTAATGCCTCTCTCACATTTGCTGGGGCAGCCGTACGGCGGCCACACGGCTTATTATTTCTGCGGTGAGTAGCAATTCCCAGGCCGTCGCAGAATTCCCACGGTCGCCGTGTGTTGCGCTCACATTTACTGCGGCAGCCGTGCGGCGAGTTTTTATTGTGGTCCAGATACCTGCGTCCACCGTGCGGTTTTCTAATAAAACCCACGGCGACCGCACGGCGACCGTACGGCAGCCGTGGAAGACCCACTAGATGCGCTGCAACCACAATGCTGCTCCTGCAACACAGCTTGGTTTTGCTACATATTCACATAACTTATACAGTCCAACTACACCGTGAACTCAAAGGACACATTGGTCAGCATTTAAGATCAGCTCAATCCATTTAAGACAATATGCATGTTTTACATATATGAACAAAAATACATATGCACAATAGGACAAGTGACCATTGAGTGAGGCGGCCGTACGGTGGCCATACAGCGACCGAACGACAGCCGCATAATCATTCTGCGGCGTGGTTTTTCTACGGCCGCCGTTGAAATGAAAAATGTTATAACTCCGCTTTATAATTCTACGGCGAGCTCTACGGCCTAGAAAATATTGGGATACGCTGTGCGGCCACTATACGGCCGCCGTAGAAACTTTGCGGCCCCCGCAAGATTCTCATGATTTCACGTTTCTGTGGCCAACATTTTGAACAAATAACTTTTTTATCACAACGCTAGACTATGGAATTGGAAGAATTACACATTTTTTATATACAGATGTTACACTAATGCGTAATGCATGCATGCATATATAATCATTATTATGGACTATATCGGAGGCCTTATATTGCAATAAACGTAGGTTTTTTCTGTCATTAATTTTTTCTTATGTTCCAATGTATTGTCTCACCTTGATATTTAAAACAAGAAATGAACTATCTGATCAGACTCCGGTAAAATCTCGTGTTGATTTCAATTCAGTCAAATAGCATAAAATATTATCTGAAAAGAAACATAGTCGACATTTTATGGAGAAGATATCCTTTCCTTTGTATGGATAAATGGGTAGAATTATAGTTAATTGTTGGTGCGCTTTTCGGGAGTTATGATATCATTAATTGGTTGAAAGACTATAGAAACATGTGTAATTTTCTGATTTTGTTTATAAAAACGACTTTCTTATTTTAGATTATTTGGTTTTCAATGACACTGTACGCTGTAGTTCCAATTGGAAAAACAGAAGGTGAGTTTAAGACATATGCCAAATTATATTCAACTTTCAGTCCAAATGACCGCTCAGTCGACTGTACATTCACTCCCCTGGTCGTTGAGCCATCTTGCCTACAATATTGGGCACGGCTAACATATGGCGGGTAGGCAGCCGCACTACCGGCTCAGGCCCTTCATAGGTACCCATTTTAACCCCTGGGTAGAAAGGAGCCATTCGCGGTACATGTTTTTCTCCCATTTTCGCCCATGTGGGATAGAGATATTCCCTATGTGGAATCACTCTATCCTCCATACCACGTGACGTCTTTTATTGTTTGCCCAGCTTAACCATAGGCGCTGCATGACGCGGGTAACTGAATGACGTAATTTCGGACGACGTCACAATAAACAACGTCACGTTCGGCGGATAAAAAGGCACAGAAACTGCAATTAGTTCCTTCTTCACATCATGTTTTAATAATTTAAATGGGAGCAAAAAAATCCACCATTCGTTTCGTTGATGAATGATAGATTTTTCTCCCCCTCGGTTCAGAAAATTCACACAGGGATTCGGCAAGCCTCGTCCCTGCATGAAATTTCTGACCCTCGGGGGAGAAAATTCCTAACCTACATTAACACTCATGGTGGATTCTTATATGCTCAAGATAACTCCTATACATCATCGGGGGTTCGGAATAAATCCCCTAGTCAGACCACTGGTCCGGCGGGGGATCGAACTCACGACCCCTGGTACCCTAGTCCAATGTGTTACCACTCGACTACCGCCTTTGATAAAACAGCTATAAAATACTACATGTACCTAAAATGCAAACAGTTTTGAGATTTGAAACATATCGAACATACAAATGTACAAAGCATTATACATTTGGGTTCCAAATAGGAATGTTCAAGGATTTTAAATTATTATTACTCATTTCAACAGTATTTATTGTAAAAGTAATTCTACATCTCAGTTTACAACTTTCAGCATGCGATGTCAATGTGCCATGCAACTGCTGTGGAGACGGTGGTTTAAGTTGTACACTCGATCCGAATGATTTCTGTAAAGGACCTTGTATTGATGGTTACAGGGGTGCTAGATGCGTACTAAAGTGTCCAGAAGAATGTGTATCATGTCATCAAAACATTGGCATGGTACCGGAATGCTACAAATGTATCAATGGCACATATGGAACAATCTGTGATAACACATGTCCTACGTGTCAGAGCTGTGACCAAGACACAGGTGTGTGTACGGCGTGTGCTGACGGGTATTACGGACAAACATGCGCAAACATTTGTTCGCACAACTGTTTAACCCGTGGATGTGATCTCGGGTCAGGCAGGTGCATTAACTGTAGACATGGTCATTTCGGAGAGTTTTGTAATCAAACGTGCACTTCTAACTGTTTAGACGGTTCGTGTGCTAGGGAAACAGGCGAATGCTATGCATGTATTGACGGTTATTACGGGGAAACGTGTACGAAGACATGTTACGAAAACTGTAAACATAATGCATGTGACAAGACTTCTGGTATCTGCATTGATTGTATACAGGGGATGTTTGGCGTTAACTGTACCGAAACATGTCCGTCTACTTGCAACAATTCGCTCTGTCATCGGAACTTAGGTACCTGTAAACACGGCTGTGTTGAGAATTTTACAGGCGATAAATGTCAACAATGTAGTCCCAGAAAGTACGGAGATGATTGCAGTCTTGATTGTCCGTCGAATTGTAAGGATGGTCACTGCAATAGAACTGATGGTACGTGTATATATGGATGTATAACCGGATATTCTGACCTTCGTTTCTGTTGCGCTAACTCACCTAATTGCGAGTTTTGTTCATCAAAAGTAGATTGCGCGTTTTGTAAGAATGGTACATATGGACAGCACTGTGAGAATGAATGTCCCGTTAACTGTGATGGTCCTTGCAACAAAACGACAGGAAATTGTGATCGTTGTAAGTTAAACACTTATGGATTAAAATGTGAATATACCTGTTCTGAGACATGTTTGAATCCGAGCAGTAATAGTTCACGCTGCAATCGTGATAATAACGGAACCTGTACGTTTGGATGTAAAACAGGCTACTACGGCGAGAAATGTGAATATTTATGTTCGGAAAACTGTAATAGTTCTTGTCAACGGGAATCAGGTCAATGTAACAGCTGTAAGTATAACCGCTTTGGATCGACGTGTGAATACAATTGCTCCTCTGCTTGTTTGAGAAAAGATAATGACATTGTCTGCGGACAGTTCGGAGGTCAGTGTCTACATGGTTGTGATCATGGATTTTACGGTAACATGTGTGAGTTTCCGTGTTCGGAATACTGCAACGGTTCTTGTTACCAAGAGTCCGGAGAATGTCACTCATGCAAGAGCAGTCGGTTTGGAAAGTTCTGTGGACAACCCTGCTCTAAAGGTTGTTATATATTGGCGGATAATATGACAACAGTATGTAGTAGAGATGTTGGAGAATGTCTACACGACTGTCTGCAAGGCTTACACGGCAAACACTGCAACATGTCCTGCAGCTCAGGTTGTCAGAACAACACCTGTAACAGAACAACCGGGTACTGCTCCAATAAATGTACTGAAGGTCTTACTGGCCTGTTCTGTGATAAAGGTAGGTAATGATAAGTCGATTTCCGCTATTAATAAGGTAAAGACGGACATAAGCAAAGACAGGATACATGTATAAGCACAAACATATCATGTTAGGTTTTAACATTCTGCCCCAACCTTACTTAAAGTAGTCGAAATAGTTATATACATATTAAGTAAATTTCTACTTTAGCAATACTATATCTAAATTGATTTTGAACTATATTAATTTTAAAATGTATTTTTTGGATAAATGTTGCCTATGTAATGTATACGTTCTTTATAAAGCTACAACAATCCCTCATAGGTTCACCTTCGCTGGGATCCACTCTAAACGATTGATGAGATATTATTTTAATATTTGAGGAACGCGTGTTGAAGACGATAACTACCTTTACATGATAACAATATTTACAGAGATGCTTCTTAAATGTCGTAAAAATAGCACCCACCCTTTACAAACATGTACACTTATTTTCAGTTACAGCAACTGTCACCAAGTCCGAAAACTTAAATACTACAATCATAGCTGTGATAGTTGGACTCATCCTGACTTTGATTGTCTTGGTAGTCATTGTATTCATTTTCATCAGTAAACGGTAAGTTGTCTCATTCTGCGTAGCAGAATGATGATCCATATTTAATATTTACAAGAACATGTTTGTTGAACTTCTCAATGTCATTAAAATAAAATGCGTTGCGGTGTAATGATACGCAAGTTTCCTTTTGTATTATTCTAGTTTCGAAGCAGAAAAATACGTTATAATGTGGGTGATGTACTTAGCACAATCTTACCAAACGACGTAGTTAACGCAACAGTAATTTACTTGGTTATTTTTATTTAATGTTTATTCTCTTTCAATATTTGTTCTACTGAATTCAATCTTAAATCAATTACAATTAAATACATTTACAATAAAGTCACTGAACTTCCTATTAGTTAAAGCTTAACGACAATTAGTTGCTTTTAACAGGCTGAAAGGAGAGAGGAAAACCTCCGTTAGCCTGTTTGAACTACTTTACCATTCGTTATGCAGAACATAAATGAAATGGTTATCATGGTAAGATAGAAAAGTGTAAAATATTTTTGAAAACAAGGTTAGAGCGCACACCTCTATGGATCACAATTACAACTAAGTATAACATTGTTTCTATTTTACAGTCATTCCAAGCAAGACAAGCATGTCGTTGACGTAGCTAAAAATACTAAAAAGGACAGCAAAGGTATCGTTCTTATTAAGGGTTCAAAGTTCTATTATTAAAGGCACATGGTTATTAAATCTAACTGATATTTTTCCAGGTTATATTGAATCAAATTGTAATTGATCCCTTTACTGCATCGCCCTTAGGACATTGGTTAATTGCAAAAAATGTGGACCCTAATCAGACGCCGATTATTTTGCATTCATATCAGAATCCAAACGTTTTACACTCCTAACTTTACTTTTTTTCAATTTATCTAAATTTAAGATGAAACAAAAATAACAACACCAAATATCAGACGAGTATCGCTTCACGCAGATAACGCTGAGGCAGTAAAGGGGTTAAGCTAAAAGGTATTCTTACTATAAAACCCTGGGGCTCGTTTCATAAAACTTCATACGACAAAAACGATCGTTAGTCTAAACTTTAAAATACATTTAATTTCTGATTTCTCTATCTAATCCTGTCTTTTCAAGACGATTCCAAAAAGATGACACAAGACAGGATTAGATGGAGAAATAAATAATAATTGAGACTTTCATATTCTGACTTACGACAACTTTTGTCGTACGAAGTTTTATGAAACGAGTCCCAGGTGCATGTCGTGTACGTTTAACTTCCGCTATTAAAGGCATGAACGGGAAATTAATTCACCTTGTTCACAGCAGGTGAAAACATATTTAGGGATGAAAGAAAAGCAGTAAAACCGTACTACTTCATTTTAAGCTCGCTCAAACAATCGACCGATATCACAATCAAAATGAAGATTTCCAAAATAAGAAGTCATTAGGAAGTTTTGCCGTAAATAAAGAATGATTAAATCCCTTTCTATAGGGGTACTCGAAGTACGTTATTCTTTTCCTAATAAACGCTTTTACGCTAAAACTATGATGTATCTTGCAAACAGTTAAGAACCAGATCAAACGCTGGATTTCCCGGCGTCTGATCAGGCTCAAAACCTGTTTGCCACTCAGATTAAAATAAATCGTAAATAGAATTTACTCGCTGACATTTTCTCAATTTCATTGAATTTAGACGGAAAGTAATAAGGTCCTCACCACTGCATATAAAACTGTTATCATACGGACAAGTTACAGCTTATTATAGAACAGCTTTCCTGTATTGCATTTGTCCTGTACTAAGCACCAATCTGTTATTTTAAGTTATTGGTAAGCCGCTCAACAGCGATTATTGAGATTTGTACTTTATAATTGTCCTGTATTTGAAATTACGCAGATATTAAAACAACTAGTGATAACAAGCGGACGCCGATCACTGTGACAGGCAGCCCAGAGAAGCCAGTGCAAGCACCTACAACATTGATCAAAGATGAAACTAAAGACGATAATGTATATGTCAATGTTGTCTGTCCAGCCTTGAAAATCAACAGATCAGAATTGTTCAAGTTCTTGTCAAAGACGGATGATACATACAAAACAGAGTTTGCGGTAATGATAATATTTAAATATGTTGTATTTTTATCGATACGTATACACGGTTAAAACAATATCAATTCTGAAGGAGCCTTCGGATCACAGAGTCTTGACCGTTAGTCATAATAGAAATATGTTGACAAAAAACGAAAACACGTCGTAATTACAGCTCAATTTTGATAAAATGGAGGTCCATTTGAATAGTTTGCATTTTATTTTTTAAACAATAAAAAGTTTTAAACAGTCGACCTTATAATTATTTTACTACTTACTACCTGCAAAACACTCACCTCTCTGAGCGTTGTACATATATAGAAAAAGTATAGCGATATCGACGACTGATGTTTTCAAAACACCGAAATCCTAAGTTAGGGTGTCGGATCTTTAGCTCAGAGATTATGGTATTGGACTCTCAAGCAGGCGGCTCGGTTCTGATATGCGTTGTTACACTAGTTTCTCGAAAAAGATGCTGTTCTGAATTTCGGTTTTGTAATGTATGTACCTTTTTATTGAAAACATTTTAGACATTGCCACAGGGTCTAATCAAGCCATACACGCACTCCAAACTGCCTCCAAACACCTCCCGAAACAGGTACAACATGGTATACCCATGTAAGTATTCAGGATTGGTATTTGTACATTGGAGAAGACGTTATTATTTCCCAATAAACGTGTTTGAACTAAAACAATTATTTCCATTGCAAACTGTATGTAGAAAACCAGACGCTGGGTAACCCGGTATCTGACCACGATCAGGCTCCAAACCTTTCCTATTCAAATAAACACATACCGGTAATCTATATTTTTTTGCAATTGCGTTTTTTAACGGCCAACAATTGTGTCCGCTTTATTGTACTATGGACAATACACGAGTTTTCACTGTCGAGTAACGCGGCGCCTGATTAAGATCTAAACTGCTTAACAACCATAACGACATTTCTTCAGCCTTTTCGCATTAAATCGACCAAACAGTCGATTTCCTTTGGCAGTGACATGGTAAATAAAACAGCCTTATCCATTTATGGTTAATGATCAATATACAAATTGATTGGCACTCAATTTCAATAAGTCGAAATATTTTACGGTTAACTAGAAGAAATGTGAACGGGTAACTATATATATTTATATTTCAGATGACGAATCAAGAGTGAAAATCCAGAACGAAGAATCCGACTACATTAATGCAAGCTACATAAATGTAATTATCAGAACAATTACTGTAAAATTGCTCTATTACGAATACTATAAAGGTGTACAAACTGACGACATTTAAACTTTATTTGTTTTACATCGATTATGAAACAAGCTACATTAACTTATACAAATCACTCTCGATGGCTCGAATGTTGGCGTATATGGTCATTTCTGTTGAAGGAAACCGGAGTGCCCGGAGAAAACCCACTTGTTCGGACGGGCGACCAATGTACCCTCTCACATACTACCCCGACCGGGATCGAACTCTAGACCGCATTGGTGAAAAGCCGGTGCGCTACAACAGCGCTATGCGAACACCCGTTATCTCTTCAACTCTAAGCTTAAGTTTCATCTTGCCTGAAGCAGCAACATGCCTGAACCGCCCGTCCGCATAAAACAAGTTCAGTTTAAGCTTGAACACTATTTCCATTGCAAACAGTATATAGCCAGACATATTCGCTAGGTAGAACGGGGTATGGCGAGGCTCAAAGCTTAAAATCTGTAAACCATATAGATTAAAACAATTCTAAACTGTTTGATTGATCTGTTCCTATATATATATATCTCAAAATGTTTAATCACCATGTATCTCAACAGGTGTATGTTGATTAGTCGATATTGCTTAAGTTTAAAATACTTACATATATCAAGGTTGACATATACTTTAATAGTGTTTTAAATTCAAAATATTAGTATGTCTAACGAAGCAAATATAAGTTTAAAAAAAACAACCTTGACTGTATTGAAATTCTATCGCACCACGTTGGTTACTTCCTGAGAAGACCACATGTCTTTTGTTGTACCTACATTTGTTATAACAGGTCCGTTTTATTGTACAGTGGAGAATCTGTTATTCTTTCCCGTTTAAACGCAAACGTACGCAAACGCAAAGCACTAAAACGTAAAAAAGAACAACTTTGGACAATTCTAATAATTCTTGTTTATCTTGGTGGCAAACAGTTTGGAGCCTGTTCAGACGCCGGGTTACTGCAAATAATAGTTTTAGCGTAAACGCGTTTATTGGGAAAGAATAACAGATTCTCCACTGTACGTTAACTCATTACCCCATAGCCTGTTTCTAATTTTGAAGAATTTTATATATTGTAATCACTCATTCGTTATAAAGGCGCAATAACAGATTATAATTAATTTTGTCATGCATATTGTTTAATCATTTCGTTCTGCACATATCTGCCACCTGATTTACACCCTCTGCATTTTGTGTTATTGACCTTCAGTAAATATCATCAGAGTGTAAAACAATATTGATCAAGCTGAGTCGCCGAGTTATTCAGCGTCTCAACCCAATTCAAGAACCTTAAGGCTCATTCTGCTTTATTTCCAGCCTGCTTGTAGCTACATGTACCTTTTAATAGGATATAGCTAACGTTAATACGGGATATATATTTGACTATAAAATAAAAACACATAAATGTCGAACATTGACTTAAAGGTGTAAACAGGCGTATTTATGGAGTAATGGGTATAGAGAGGTTTAGCTGCATTGGTGTATTTTTTTCAGGGCTACAATAAGAACAAGGCGTACATCGCATGTTTGGGTAAGATAACAAAATATCCTCTATTCTATAATTTCCTTATTTCGTTTGTCCTATTGTTTGCCTTTCATGCACTTGTGAATAGAGCTTACTTCGTCATTAAGACTAGAGTAAAAATTAAAATGTTTGCCTGTTTTATCATTAACTTCCCTGTCAAGTTTGCATGATAATGTACGGGTTAACACTAGATCTATACCAATCTTTAATCTACTAGGTATACTAGTGATTCTTTTGTAAACGTTTAAACTGTGTAGGTTTACGGTTTCAGTGTACAATACTTTGTTCTGCCAAAGTCACTTCTCTATAATGACGTCATAAAGCGCGTTTTCAAACAGTTTTGATCCTGAACAGACGCTGCGTTACGCGGCATCTGATCAGGATCAAAACTGTTGCCACTTGTTCTGAAATAACGTCAGTTATACTGCCCTAAACCTAACTTTGAAACGACAGCGCAGCCGACAACACTATTGAAGCAGACGACACTATGGCGGAGAAGGAGTACAAGCCTCACGGTCAATTTTATCATGAAAGTATATGATAGCACGTTTTGGAATCAAATACGCTGTCTTGTCAATATTAAAAACATTAAAACTGTACCCAAAATATGCTACCCCACTACCAAAATATGAGCAATATTAAACGCATTTACTGTTTCGTCATTGAGATACCTATTCCTGCTTGTACCTTGCACTGTTAAATTCATTGAAACATAGCGATGAGTATACTCATCATTTACAAACAAGGTACATGTAAATAGTGTACTTATCATATGCAAACACGTTTGCGTTTAAACGGGAAAGAATAACAAATTATCCACTGTACATTAAAACGGACCTGTTATAACAAATGTAGGTACAACAAAAGACATGTGGTCTTCTCAGGAAGTAAACAACGTGGTGCGATAGAATTTCAATACAGTCAAGGTTTTTTTTTTGAAACTTATATTTGCTTCGTTAGACATACTAATATTTTGAATTTAAAACACTATTAAAGTATATGTCAACCTTGATAGGGGAAGGGCCGAATCTAATGTTGTGAGAACTTGTGGCCCAACCCCATTTCTATGTATATTTATGGAATAAAATATGTTTTTAAACTAACAGCGTATACCTATACAAGAACCCTGATCGTCTCTGCTGTTTGTATTGTATTCAATGTATTGTAAAACAACATTAAACAGTCAAAATAACCAAACTGAATTGTAAACTGAATTGTCTCATTAATAGTGTCAGACTTGACTATATATGAACTTTCTGTGTTACATTTAGTCTGCTTAAATCAAGTTTCTGTCCGAAACCTTTGAAAACGCCTTTGCGGAAAGAGTTAAGTAATAATTATAATCTGCATGATATAACCGTGTCCTTTTCTCTGGGGAAACAAAGGTTGTTCAGATTATGTCCATAATAGGCGACATTCTTTTATTGTATATACAGTGGAGAATCTATTATTATTTCCCGTTTAAACGTAAACGTACGCAAACGCAAAGCACTAAAACGTAGAAAAGAACAACTTTTGGACAATTCTGATAATTCTTGTTTATCTTGGTGGCAAAAAGTTTGGAGCCTGATCAGACGCCGGGTTACCCGGCGTCTGATCAGGCTCCAAACTGTTTGCACTACAAATAATAGTTTTAGCGTAAACGCGTTTATTGGGAAAGAATAACCGATTCTCCACTGTAACTATTCAGGGGAAGAATAATAAACTGAATTAATTAATATCCTGTAGGTCCTACAACGAAAACGCTAGGCGATTTTAGGTTGTTCTGGAAGATGATATGGCAAGAGAAGGTAGAGACTATTGTCATGGTGACCAAACTCAAGGAGAAATCGGTAAGTCAAAGATTGTAAAACAAGGTAAAATATTAAACTGCCGCCCAACCACTGATATATACGACAATATGCGGTGCCGCCGGAAAATATTTCCTGTTTATCTAAACTGTGTTCGGGTTACCGTCTTGTCAACACGACTGGCGGTCGATTACATCCGGCCGTCGGCGAAATTTCGCTGACTTCGTACCGCTTTTATTTCACAAGTGTACGCTTATACAAATGTCAAGGCTGTCCTTTGTATTTTGCACAGATAAAAAGAACTAGTCACGACCTTGTTTTAAAAAGGATCGACTGCTTACAGAAGTGTAGGTTTTCTTGTGCGGTTTCACCCTTCGCCTTCTTTGTACCAGATACAAATGTTCAGTATTTGGTAACGCGCAATCAGGAAGTCATCCTAATTGCGTTATTTTCAGAGCAACCAGTTTATTTTCCTCATGCTAAAATGTGTTGCACTATTCAAGTGTGCATGTTTCTAATTCTAATCGAAGACTTGTTGATCGTATTTTAGACACTTTGCAGTGAAAAACAGGATAAAAGTAAAGCACAAAGCTCCTACAGAATATTTCTGCTTTACTTTTACCTAGCTTTAAGCACCTATCTGTCCTAAACAACAAATAATTAGCATCAATTAGTGATCGTACTTTTAAACATGTTTTACTTTATTAAAGATTTTTGGTAAATGGATAGCTATTGATAATATACATGTATTTGGAAGTATCTATTATTGATATCCAATAAATGCAAATCTGGCATGCACACGTATGGAAGCATTTAACCCTTTCATGATCATATTTGTCCAGAGTGCTTTACCTCTTCACCGCCATACTGTTGTCTGCTTTAAAAGTGTTGTTTGCAATATCGTTAGAGCAAAGGCGATATGCCTGACAAAACTTCGAAACGAGTGTCAAACAGTTTGGGTCCTGATCAGACGCCGCGTTATGCGGCGTCTGATCAGGACCCAAACCGTTTGCAAACGCGTTTTATGACGTCATTGAGAGTGAATGGGTTAATGCGTACTGATGCTAAGGAAATTCACTTCCCGCCATGATTAAGAAATCAAATGCATTAAAAAACGTTTTATTTGTTTACTGATTTACGTTTTGTTATGTTGGTAAGATACAGAATAACGTTTCCTCCATTATATTTGTGCAGGGTATGAAGTGCGACCAGTACTGGCCTAACGCTGGGAAGACACAGGTGTATGGCGATGTAGAGGTGAAGTGTACCAGTGAGGTCCAGTATAGTGAATATACTGTCAGGAACATGTCATTGTCCAGGGTAAAGAGTAGAAAATATACTTAAACCTTTAACTCTTAAACTAAGTCCTACACTTTACTGTAAGTTTGCCAAATTTTAACTAGTGTTAGGCTTTGACAGCGGAGCATGACTCTCATGCTCTTACATACAGTAAAGGGTAGGACTGAACCTTAGTTCTATCTCCTAATATACCCTTTCATCGGATTAACAATGTATACTTTGAGATGTCAGGTATAGCGAATATACCGTCAGGAACATGTTATTGTCGAGGGTAAAGTTTAGTAAAAAAAACCTTAAACCTTTAATTCTTAAACTTGAGCTCTATCTCCTACTAATTCCTTTCATCGGAATACTAGTATATACTTTGAGAAGTCCAGTATAATGAATATACCATCAGGAACATGTCACTGTCGAGGGTAAATATTAGTATTTAGTAAGCCCATATAGATCTATACCGAACAAAGGCTATTTGAGTGTATAATAGACAGATGAAAGCGTAAACGAAGGTAGCAGCGTAAACAAATATAAAAGTAACACAGAAGAAATATTTCTGTATTGCTGTCATCTTGTTTTAAGCAGTCATCCGTTGTAAACACTTGATTACTAAAAAAAATATTTTTACGTGATAGAGATGTATTAATGTATACAACAATCTTTAACGAGTTCAGTCTATATCCTACTTCAGTCTTTCATCTGAATAATATTTTCTATGTTGTGAAGTGCATTTTAGATAACATGTCATTGTTGAGGGTAAGGCTTTGGTAAAATAAGTAATGCATTATCGTATGTGTCTGGTTTGAATCTGCTTACTGCACTAATATTTTACATTTAAGTTAAAGAACTACATTGTGTTACAAATTGAACACATATCAGATGCTATGTAATGCGGCGTTTAATCTGGATCCAAACTGTTTGGTATCAGTCTCTATGATCTATAATTCTTAATAATCTTAATTTAAAACACAACACAGACGACAATTTCAAAGTACACGATATTACGCCAAGATAATGGTTAGCACTGCATTTGTTCTATTGTTAACCCTTTCACTCTCATTGACGCCTGAAAGCGCGTTTGCAAACAGTTTGGATCCTAATCAAACGCCGCGTAATGCGGCGTCTGATCAAGATCCAAACTGTTTGATACTCGTATCATTATGTTTTAAGTCATACTACGTTGAATCATTCTTTGAAACCATCTTTCAAACAACAAAATGATTACAATGAAATGGTGCAGGGCTAAAAGGCTCACGGAAAAGTTGGAAGTGAAAGGGTTGTTTTTTTGTTTTTATCATGATGTAGAACAATGAGCTCCGCCAGTTTCGCCACATACATTTTACCACCTGGCCAGACAAGGGTGTTCCCTCTGACGTCATTAGTATTGTCAACCTCCGGAACAAGGTGAACAGTACGAGAGGAAAGTTAGACGGACCACTGCTTGTGCACTGCAGGTAAACACTAACATCAGGGGCCCGTTTTACTAAACTACTTGTGCAAAAATGTTGCGTGAGTCAAAATTTTAAATCTTAATTTATATTTTTCATTATTACCTGCTACAAACAGCAAATAGCCAGATCAGAGGAAGCGCTTTTAGCGCGTCCTCTAATCTGGCTTTTTGCTGTTTGCAAACGCTTATGATCGAAAATTAAGAGTTAAACGATTTTGACTTACGCAAAACGGGCCCCAGGGCAATATTTCAAAAAACTAAAATCTGTATTTGTGCATTAAACCCTGTGGTGTCACTTCTCATTAGAATTGTATCTTCGAGATGATTTTAATGAGTGGTAAAACCATAGTATTTAGTACTGAAACAATGTTGGATTTTTTTCAGTTAACTTCCTCTTATCTGGAGCCATAAAAATACAGCAGAACTTTTCTAATACAATCACTTAATAAGGTAATATGTTACGGTTATTAGAGCAGGGACTGTCTAATCGAAGATTAAACTAAATCAGCTCCATAAGGAGATTATGCTTATTTTTCATCTTTATTAAAGAGGCTCGCAACCGGATTTAGCATTAAAAATAGTAATTTGTAAATATATGTCAAATGCGTATATAAATGGGTAAGATTTAGTTTAGGATAATAAATTCTGTTAAGAAATGCATTTCAAAATAATAAAAAAAAGACAAACTCTGGTGGTATTCGAACCCGTGACCCTCCATGCGGAGACAAACTTGAAAAATGAGGAAGCGCCTTTACCACCTCGGCTACCAGCGCTCTCTATATATATGGTAGCGAATTAACGTACTTCACTGGTAGCGATCGATATTACTTTATTCGGCTCGGGTTTATGTCTGAGCCCGTGTAGAGAAGCAACAACAACAACTATACCGTCAGCTGACGCTATAGAAAAACGATGGAAAATATCTAAAAAAAACTAAGATTCCGTGACGATTCTTGAAACTTTTTTTTGACTGATCATATTTTTTTAATGTCAGAAGCCAAATAATGCCACAAATTTGCTTTTTTTTTGACAAGTACACCATCCGGTTGCGAGTCCCTTTAAAGCTGTCACATAGTTTTCATGTTATGACTTAGCCCTCGTTCCAGTGGTCTTTACTGACCGGTTTCACAACTTGTTTTTCACTCAGATTACAATAAAGCATCATTATGTTAAAACTGCTTTCTACAGTGTATTGTGTCGCGTTTGCTATTCGTTTTGTTCAAACAGGAAACAAAATCGTATTGTCGACTGTACCGATCAAATGACTTTTGGAATTTAAAGTATCCGCTAGGAAGAAAAATACCCCACCTGATAGTAGTTTTTATTATTTTGTTTTGCCGTTGAACTATAGCGAGATAGAATGCACATATTATTTATTATTATTATTATTATTATTGTTTTTATTATTATTATTATTATCATCATTATTATTATTATTATTATTATTTAATAATGAGATTGGGTCAATGGCTTAATGCCAGTTTTTTTCGGTACACTACTAGTTAGAGCGGATTGTTATTCTTTCTCGTCATCTGACAGCTTACATCGAACTATGTTCGAGCATTGTTCAGTTGGAGCGAATAACTGTTATCACCACGTAGGATACTGATATTTTCATCATTGCCCCAGTCTCATTAGGGACATTATACTTATCAAATATATATATTTCTTTTTAATTCCGTTTTGAATTATACAAAAAATGGAGATGGTTCTAGTATACGCAATTTTGCTAAAACGGTGTTTTAATTCCAACAGTTCGGAGCTTACAGTGGGGAAAACGTTAATTTTTCAAAAATAAACGCGTTTACGCTAAAGCTATTATTTCTAATGCAAACAAGTTGGAGAAAGGTCAGACGCCGGGTTACCCGGCGTCTGATCAAGCTCCAACTGTTTGCCACTAAGATAAACATCAATTGTCAGCATTGTGAAACAATTGTGATTTTCTACAGTTTTGTGCGATGTTTGTGCGTTTCGTTTGCGTTTAAACAGGAAAGAATAACGTTTTTTCACTGAATCAGGGGTAAGGTTACCACATTTTGTTTGCTCGTCAGACTTATATGAAAAATCAACCGTTTTCTGAAAATAATCCTCTATGTCTGCACCCAACCCTTCGAAATGGCTTTAATGTGCAGTCACAATTTATTTTTTAAACTACTTCCTATATCTTTGACTGCACACAACCCTTCAAAATGGTTTTAATGTGCAGTCACAATTTATTTTTAAAATACTTCCTATATCTCTGACTGCACACAACCCTTCAAAATGGTTTTAATGTGCAGTCACAATTTATTTTTTAAACTACTTCCTATATCTTTGACTGCACACAACCCTTCGAAATGTGTTATATATGTGTCCCTTGCTTTAGAAATAACTCAGTTTGTTTCCTTTTTAAGTGCAGGGATCGGGAGGACGGGAACATACATCGCGTTAGACTATCTAATACGACAGGGATTTGCTGAAGAAACTGTTGACGTCCTGGCGTGTGTGAACAATCTTAGGCAACAGAGAGTGTACATGGTACAGACTGTGGTAAGTATTTTTCATCATAACACCGCACAGTCATCCCTATGCATAACGACATTCAATGTAACAGGTGTAATTTAGATGCCGCGTTACGGAAAGGTACACGAGGTAAGATAGTTTAAAAAGATTAATCACTTTAGGGTTTTACAAGTAAAAGTATCACTATGTACAAAACACTGATACAACAGAAAGGGAGAATACGTGTTTAAAGACATCTCCTGACGACCTTTTGGTCATAAGGCCTTGCCAGATTATTTACTGTCAATTTCCTTGCAAAAAAGCATGGGCCTTGTGCATATTGAACCATTGAATCGTCTTATGTGAGACCAGACCTTTATATTTGATAGTTTGGTTAGAAATAACCAATGAAAAGCACTAGAGCATGAGTATAATCTGGACCTCACCAGGTAAACTGAGATTGGTATACCCGCTTGCAGCATTAGATGCACGCTTTTTCTCACCTATCGAGACAAATGGATGGTAGTCCATCAATGGACTGAGGAAAAGTCTTTAAATGCAGTCGAATGAAATGCAGCTTTCACTTCGATACGACAACCAAGATGTTAAACGTAGGACATTTTTTATTTAATTTATAATGATCCTTTACTTTTAACCTGCTTTAAGTGCCAACCTGTTTTCAAAACATGCAATGTGTTAAGGAGAAAATAGATTATTTTTTTCATAATATAATGCATTTTATTCTCAAAGACGGATCTCAAGTGTACATCTCTCTTCTCAACCAGAACGAGTATGGTCAAATAACCCATTTATGCTATGTCCTTTGTCAGTTTATTAACAATGATCTAGAAAGAGAAATATGCTTAAAACTTGCGGCAAGAACGTTTCATAGAATGATAAAATGACACTTGGTGTAAAACGAGTGAAACAGACAGCCTTGTACTGAGCGAAAGCACGGTGGTTTAACACAGATACCTCGAATGCGCATTGAGAATAACGCAGAAGGCACTTATAAATCTGAGCTTTCTGCCCTGTTAACTGTTTTCGTGTGTGCTCTGTTGGGCGACCGCATGTTTTAAGTACTGCACGCGAGTCTGATATTGAGGTTTTGGTTAATGCAAGATTGACTGTTATAATAATTGCTTCTAACTTAGAAGAGTGTGTGAAGATAATGTGCTGATTCGTGTTTACTTGACGTCTGGTTCGTAACAAGTATCATACCTATTTGTGTTAATATTTTGGTAAACTTTTTTTGTGGTAATTAAGTGTTACTTCTTGATCTAAAATGTAATAAAAACTCTTGGTTATGCTATTTAAGTTGATGAACGTTTCTAGTTATTCGTTTAGCTAGCGCATTTATTATCTTCAGTGCATACTTTGCTTCTTTATATATATGCAACATGTATGCATATGCATAATGTTGTTTGTTTCTTCTAAATCAGTGCTTTATTTAGTTAACTATTCTAGTTTTCGTTTCGCTAGAACACTTAACTTGTTTAGTGCAGATTTGGCTACTTCATATAATTGCAAGCTCTGTTTTAACTATTATTATCAATACCGATAATAATGGTGATAATTAAATTAGTTGTTATAATAAGGATAACAATAATAATGGTAATAACAACAAGATAACATATTGTTGTTGTTATTGCTGTTGTTGTTATTGTTGTTGTAATCTGGACATTTCGTCTAAGTGATGTAAATAGTAACTAGACTGTGTCGGTTTATTACTTGGTGGAATGTAACAATGCCTTTGTTCTATATTCGTATTATGTCTATGTATTGCTTGTTTTTCATGATTCGAGGTAAATAAATAATTGATCACGTATGCATGTGTATAATGTTAGGAACAATACAAGTATCTCCACCACGCTCTGTTGTGGGCACTATCAACTGATACAGAACCATACGAAACGGAGAGATTCTGTGACATTGTATGGATTGACGAACCTAAAGTTCTACCACAGATGCTGGAGGTAAATGAACAACAATGATGAATATGTTGGTCATCTATGCAATGTCTAGCTAATAGCCTATTTCTAATTATTTCAGAAAACAGTATTGACAAAGATCAGACAGCTCCTGTCTGCACTAATGTTTTATTGAATATTTCTGAACACGTTGTGGGGTTAATTGTTCCTTATTCTTTAGGCTTATGTTATAGTCCAGAATATATACATTGGAGAAAAACTAAAACCCATTCCATTATATTGTAGACAATTACACCTTTTTTATATCTTACTTCGTATTTTAATCTGGGTGTCGAACAGTTTGTAGACAAAACAAATGTCTGGTCTGGCTCAAACTCTTTGCAATAGAAATAATGATTTCAATGTAATGATGGGGAAAGAATAGCGTATTATCATCTATAATAGTATGTTCATACTGAGTTTCATAATAGAAATACCGGTATCCAAACGAGACTTGTAAATGAATTGCGATTTAAATACTTTCTAAAGATTTGACTCATGATGTAAAGGCATGGTTAGGTCAATATCGAATGACAGTTACAACCATTTGTTTTGGGGAAATGTATACAGTGGAGAAAACGTTATTCTTTCCAAATAAATGCTTTATCATAAAAACTATTATTCTATTGCAAACAGTTTTGAGACAGATCAGACGCCGGGAAACCCGATGTCTGATCAGGCTCCAAACTTTTTGCCGCTCAGCTTAAAAAAATGTCAATATTACCGACATTTTGCCATTTACTAATTTTAATTACAATGCTTTTGCGTTTCGTTTGCGTTTTAACGGAAACGAATAACTTTTTTTCCACTGTAGCTGAAAAAACCACACTTTCTTTTATTTATAGCAACTACAGACAGAGACCTGGTATCACGATAAAGAGGAGAATGCGGCTGTAGCAGCCAATAAAGCTATTTCCTTCGTTAACAGAGCAGGAGCTGACATTCCAGGTACAGTAAAACATCTAAATGACGAACAATAAATTGTGTTAATTACGACCACTAAACTGTGCTAATTACGACCACTAAGTTGTGTCAATTATGACCATTAAATTTGGTCAAAAACGACTACTAAAATTGTTTTAATTACGACAACTATGTTTTGTCCATTCGACCAATAAATTCGACCAGTAAAATATGCTAACTGGCAGGTATTCAATGCAGGTGACTGCTTAAATCAAGGCGACAGAATAATATAAATACATACGATGCATAAATAGATGATATTAATGTATACTAGGCATATGGCATATTAATTTATCTTCGGATTGTAAAAGGATACTTCAGCATGTGTTAAATGGCTATTGAACATACATGTGACTATGTGCATTTATATATAAGCTAAATACCCAACCTGTTATTATGTAGAATATCGAATTATTGAATATTTGTGTAAACGGACGTTTGCAAAATGCTAGTAAGATGAATAACTCTTGCTTTAATTCAAGTTTTCTAAAATTGCTATGTAATATCATCTGTATAGGTAGCCGCCACGCAGTCACGGTATTCACAAGTCTCGCACAGGGACACATGCGACCAGAGTACATAAATGCCGTCTATATTGATGTATGTATAGATATTTATGGTGAAAAGCATCATTAACCCTTTCAACACAATAATGATTTCATAGATATTACTGATTACGCTCGCAAGCTGCGTAGTCCAAAATCAGAGGGCTTCTATATAGCTCTCCGATAAAAAGCCACTCTGTTTTACATTTTCATTGATGATTGTTTGTCACACACAAATGCGACCATTTGTTGGTTTAAAATGGCTGCACTATAAACGAGAAGAAACCAAAACATTTTAAATAGCCGCAAGTGATATGTAGGGTTGAACGTGTTAATATATTTCTAGAACTTTACTTTTGGCTGAGGCCTTGCCATGGGCGTACTTCAGTGGATATACGCATACATTTGAAAACTTGTTATTAATTCCTGTTTATACAAAACACTAACCACAAACGTAATGCAATGGAAGGTATTAAACGAATACGTTTTGAAAAGTCTAACGACCAATCTTTATAAAAGTGGCAATTAGTTCGGAATTTGTTACAGCCACAATTTGATTACAAAGTCACTTTTTGTAACACTAACGTATTCAAAAAGGAAGACATAATAAAATAAGGTTTTGCTAATTGCAATGACGATGATGATAACGAGAACAATTTTGACAAGAACAATAAAAATAATGCTAATTATATTACTTATGCCACAAAAGATGACACTGAGCACTAAATAAACGTCATTATTTCTTATTTTGATGTTGACTTCAGAATCATGTTAATTACAAGATATGTAACATTATGTCGACGTTCCATTTTCAAATATACCTAAAGCAATAATTTCCATTGCCAACAATTGTAGGCCAGTTTACAATTATGTTTCATCGCAAACTGTTTGGAGTAAGATCAGACGCCGGGTAACCCGGTGTCTCGTATAGCTGTAGACTGTTTGTTACTCAGGTTCACATATTCTTTCTTTCCTGTAGTTTATGGCCTTGTGATTCAGCCTAATTTACCATTTCACTCTCAATGACGCCTTAAAGCGCGTTTGCAAAAAGTTTCGGTTCTGATAAGACGCCGCGTAACGCGGCGTCTGATCAGGGCCCAATCTGTGTGACACTCTTATCGATATTAATTAAGTCACACAACCTTAAATCTAACTTTAAAATATGTCTTGCAGATAACAATACTGTAACAGACGACAATAAAGAGGTGAAGGGGTAAACATCTCCCGAATAATGTGATCATGAAAGGGTTAAACGGACAAAACACCTTCTTCATGGTAATATTACCTGTACTTGATACACCTGTTCCTGTTTGTTGTGATTTCAGAGTGTCCGAAGACCAAATGCTTTCATTGCTGCCCAGACGCCTCTATCAGCCACCGTGACCCAGTTTCTGGACATGATTGTCCAGCGAAAGATAAGATGCATCATTGATCTGGAACCGTATTCGGACGATCAGGTGTCAGATTTGCTGTTCTCATTAACATTGCATCTATATATAAATTTAATGTATTAAATAGAATAATATAACATCTATTTGAAGGTCAAACAGTTTGATGCCGGTTCTCAAACTGACCTGATTGTGATTGTACGCAAATTTACGCTTAACACAATAGTGTTTGGGTTAATCAAAATGCCCTACTATACTCCATAGTTATTACTTAATATTGTATCTTTGGAAACTACATATGTATTCTTTGCAAACGGGATAGGGATTAAAACTGTTTACCATTTTGCAATAGATCGTTTAAATCAATATTAAATATGTAGAACCAGATTAGACTTTGATGAAAACAGGGTTTGTCCGTTTGAAGTGATGTTTTGGATGATTTAAATTTGAGGACCCAAAATGAGATGGGACTAATATTGGTCAATAATGAAAATTCTACGGAGAGCAGTCAGCCATTCTCGTCACCTGTCCATCTGTTCCGAACCATGCTATGCAAAGTTCGGAACAGATGGACTGTTGACGAGAATTGCTGATCGCTGTACATAGAAAATCAATTTTTGGTCCGACATCATTAGGTTTCCTCATTTAACAAGCTTAAATGAATAATAATTTCCAGGACGTAGGAGAATACATTCCAGAGGATATTCAAGAAGAAGTTGAACATAACAAGAACATATTCAAGTGTACACACAAAATTGTCTATGATACATACGTTAAACGAGAGTTGACACTTACAGAAGACGGCCAGGTAACAACAACTATTCCTCATATTGATTGGTTTTTAACGACTCTGAGTAAACTTTCTTTTTTACCTGTAATATTACTATTCATCTTTTAACACCTTTAACTCTCAATGACCTCATAAAGCGGGTTTACAAACAGTTTGGGTTATGATCAGTCCGCGTAACACGGCCAGGTAACAACAACTATTCCTCATATTGATTGGTTTTTAACGACTCTGAGTAAACTTTCTTTTTTACCTGTAATATTACTATTCATCTTTTAACACCTTTAACTCTCAATTACCTCATAAAGCGGGTTTACAAACAGTTTGGGTTATGATCAGTCCGCGTAACACGGCGTCTGATCAGGACCCAAACTGTTTGACACTCTGGTCAATATACGATACAGTTTATCAGTGTGAACCGTTGGTATTGCAAACAAACTAATAAAAGTTTATCGTTGAAAAGAGTTCATATAGTAGGTTAAGTCCATATAAGTATAAAGTATTTTGAAACACCTGCTTCTTTCTTACGTTGACAATTCTCAAAACTCCAACTGATTTCGTGGTTCATCGTCTATTATATGGGGATAAACTGGTTTCTAACTACATTACAGGTATCCGATCCGAAAACGATAACCCACTACCAGTTCACCAAATGGCTAAAGACGATGTTGGTGCCTGATGCTGAGGAGTTCGTTCAGTTCATACACGATGTCGAAAAGCTGGTTATTCTAACAGAACAAACTGATCAAATGCTTGTACATTGCCTGTAAGTAGCATTGTATGTAAGTGAGTATTAGAGTTTTGATTAACCTTCATCATGCTAAGCAAACAGTTTGTATCTAGGTTACGCGGCGTCTGATCTTAATTCAAACTGTTTGTCACTTGATTTGAAGTCTGTATCCAGACAATACTCCAATTACTTTGCATCCGATTGATCTGGAATCACACTGTACGTGTTACTCATGTGGCGATTAACACGGTAAATAGGAAAGCAACACTTATACAAGTGTCAAGCGCAGTATTTAACCAGATCAGACGCCCATGTTATCGGAGTCTGATCTGGATTCAACTGTGTGCAAATTAAATTGAAATCCTATGATGATATTTTATTTAAAAATATTTCAGATTTTTACTTTTAACCAACAAAGCTATATCGGTCTTATCTATGATCCATGGGATATGATTATGTCAGTGTTTTACTAGTGGGTAATAAAACTGCGGGGTGTCTTATACAATCTACCCCCTGCTCGAAGGATAAACCAATCAACCGGAAATATTGCACATCTGTTGGTAATTAAATGACCTACATGCACAGTGATGTAACTTTTGTCACCGAGCCTTTCTGAAATTTATGGCTACCCCTTTATTGATGAGAAATGATTTTGAACCGAATGTGTACTTTACAAACAACATCATTGGAGCTCAGTCAGAAATACCGAACTAAAAGACATTATTTAATTCTACATATATATCGGAGATGTTGAATAAAGAACTAGATCTACGACAATATCGGGAAAAAGGCTATGTAATTGATTATGTTTAACCATTACGGTCAGTCGTTTTCATTTCATAGTATAGGAAAAGGGATGGAGGCGGCAAGATCATTGTTTTGTAGATGATCAATTTAATCAAAACTCTTATTAGATCAGTCGACATAAAATTACTCTAATTATTGTCTCTAACCGAAGAAACAGAAATGTCGGTGTCTAAAGCGAACTTAATTTCGAAAGAAATGTTATATTACTAGTGATTGTGTCACTATATATGTATTAACTGATTCACTCTCCGATAGCTTAAAGTGCAGCGTATTAATGGCGGCTAGGTCACGTGACTCATAATGGCGGCCGTCTAATTATCGAAAATAGAATCGTCTATAAGCGGAACACACACGCACATGCATATGTCTACAGCTTACTCCTCTAGTCTTGTTGACTTGCAGAAATGGTGCGGCGAGATCTGCTCTCTTCTGTGCTGCATGGCTTCTTATTGAGCGAATCGGTATTGACCAGAGAGCCAGTGTTATGAACACTTTGAGACAAGTCAAATCTAGACGCAGGACAGCTATCCCAAACGAGGTAACGCATTGGACGATCTTTATATCCACATATGTCAGCGGTTAAAGGTTGCTTTAACCCTTTTAACCCTCACCCGGACCTTGCAGAAACTTCCATTTTGAGAATGTTTTGGTCCATTGGACCCCATTGTGCATTTTTGTTATTTTTCTAAGTCAAGATAGGCATTTGTGACATAATTGATGCCACATTATAAATCGATGTGTTTATGCTATATGGTAATGATAAAACCGAAACGTTGCTCTCACTGTTATCATGGCAACCAGTGAATATTTAGAAGAAAATGACAAAAATATGGTTGGGGTCCAGTGGACCCCAACTAATATTATGCATATTAACATGAGTTACTATACAACTTTTAACCACGACTGATTTAAAAACCTTATTAGTGGAATATATGTAACCAAAACAGCTTCCCAGCTGATCAATATTGTCAATTTGTTAAGCTTTGTTTCTGTTTCAAATTATTTCATGGCAATAGTTGTCCAATGTATTTGACCTGTCACCATGCATGTCTTAGCTCCGTGTAGGATTCATGACGCTGACACTGAGACAGTGGTAGGTCAAATATATAAGATAAAACTAAGTATGGTTACACATATTATTGGCAATGAAGCATTGAAATAGACGCCTGAAATACCCAACGACCAGACCTCGTTGGCCAATGTTCTATAAGGTCAAGGTCACCAATATTGGCCCATGACTGCTATAGAAACTTCCAGAAAGGACCAGAAAGTAACACACACGTAACTTCAAATGGTAATAATATACGAGTTTTGAATATCAATTGCTTAACACCCTGTCTTGAGTATGTTCTCGTAACTTCGTCTGCTTCACATCATCACATATCTGATGAGCTGTATGATAGTGTCCTATATGCAGTTACTGGTGTAACCAAGGTCCGTTTGGGTCACTGGGCTACACCAGATGTTTGTATCACTGTAATGAACTATGATTTGAGGTCTCCTGCGATCATCATCTATTAAATTAATTTTGATTCATGAATGAAATAACAAGAAACTGTATCACACATTAGGTTAAGCCACTGCTGAACAAGCGTTTGGCTTACATCCTAATTGGAGCATGTTTGTCTGTTGTATGTCTTTCTTCTCCTGTAGCTATATGGTTGAATCTGATATACTGAAAAACGGCAATGAAGCATTGAAATAGACGCCTGAAATATCCAACGACCAGACCTCGTTGGCAAACGTTCAATAGGGTCAAGGTCAAAGGTCAAGGTCACCAATCTTGGCCCATGACTGCTATGAAAACTTCCAGAAAGGACCAGAACGAAATATAATACAGTACACTTATTTGAATCTTGAAATTATTTGCATAAATTGAGGTCAGATAGAATTGTATTCGTTCCATACAGCGTGAATCCCTTGCACGCTCGGTTCACGCTCCGGGGTTATAATATCCAAGGGAAATAATTCAATCACAAGATCATAAAAGATATATTTATATGTGCAATTGAGGAACAGTATTATCGGGGTTATCTAGTATTCAATAAATGCCATTATTGTAGTTGTAAACAACAAGGAACGGTTTTAAAATGGTCTCAAATACATTTGACTAACCTTTAGAATTCTGGGGTCCGGCTGGACCCCAGCCGTGTTTTGAAAATACAATCTATGCGAATTGACCTATTTAGTACGTATGTCACTAAAAGTGTCAAAAACAGCCATAGGAACAATGTCTAAAAACGTAATAAGCGTCTTTAGACTGAATAAATGTTTCTAGCAAAAATAAAGCCGTTGGGGGGTCCAATGGACCCCAAAGGTCCGGATGAGGGTTAAATCCTATTCTGGCATACACGCCTTCCTGACAAACAATGTACTGCTGAAAAGTAAATGTTTCCATTGTACAGAGTGATATCCAGATCAGAGAGCTCCTGAAGGAACCTTCTGATAAGGAAAGACACGTTGTGCCATATTGAAGTACAAAAAATCAAGCCTGAATAGTCAATAGTGACTACACTAATTGTGTAACTAGAATTGAGCTAGGGTTTAAATGGTATACCATTCAACATCATACAATCTATAATATTGTGGAGTGTACGATGATTTCAAAGTTTTAGTTTTTAAACAGAATAGACAAATTATAAAGTCCGTTTCCACTGAAATTTTAGTTCAGTGATTTATCACTTCGTTCCATGAACAAAGAGGAGAATAACAGAAAAGCCTTTCTGTAATGGCCAACTTTCTGTTATATGGTCACCTTGCTTTAAGTTGTCATATGCCTCTTATATACTCAATTAGCCTTCTTTTGAGTGGTCGTAATAGAGAGGTTTTTACGCATATTCTCAGCAGATTACATATAATGTTGCCTTCGACATGTGGACACTCATCTGTTTTATCTCTTTCCTTTCAGGAGCAGATAAAATTTTGCTTCAAGAGTGTGGGAACTCATCTAAAGCTGCTGGAATCTAATGTATACACAAATACTGCGTCATTACACTGAGGATCCACATTGTTACACGCTCGTTTTAATTCGGAAAGCAGACGAGAGTTCTCAAATGTTCAATTCAGAAAACCTTCACATTGGTTAAACTTACTAGGAAAACAATTTTCTTTTTAATTCTTCTCCCGCTTAATATTAGATTTTATGTAAAAGACGTCTGTCTACTGTAAGAATTATACATTTTAGCTATCACCATGGCTAAGGAAATCAGAACAATAATTCACATATATAATTTTAAAAGACCGGATGCCCTAATCAGACGGTTCCATCCGCTCTATGATCTTGGTCTTTACTGTTTTCAAAACGGAACAATACATTCTATCAGGAAAAGGAATACAGTTTTCAAATAGTTACAACTTGTTTATTTAGACGAGCGATCAGTTTGCATTTCAATGGTCTACGATTAAGGTAGTTTCTGTCTAGCTTATGACATATTTGTGCATGGCGAGTGCTATGTTATAAGATTAATTGAAACTCATCACGTAATAATTTAATATTTGTTTTTCATTTGTTTTGGTAAGCTGCGATTGGCCTTGTCGGGACTACTTTCTCTAAGTCCAATTACTCTCAACAAGCGCTGCATGAAGCAGGACGCCAAATTACGTAATTGACAACAACACTACTACAAAACAACGTCGCGTTTTGGCGGAAAATATATATGGCGGAGGGACTACAACCTATGTTTTAAAAGTGTCAAACAATGAACATTCGTGTCAGATTCTCTATTTAACAACGTTCTTAAATTCAGTAGTGATATTAAATTATAAGGAATAATACGGAATATTTATTATATTCATGCAGGTATGAAAGAAACACTTGGTCACACTATTGTATGAAACCGCTTCGCGGTTTAATACAGTGTGACCAGGATTTTTTTTATACCTCCATGAATACAATAAGTATTCAAATTATTCCTTAATTATGGAGCTAGTTTGTAGATAAATGTGCAGTTTGTATGTAATTTACCTGCCGCTGCTTCAGAAAGTATGGAAGAAGCATTGTCCTATACTTACTTTTCAAAAAGAACATAATTGTGCAACCTCGAATCAAACTTGTAGCATAATATATATACATACTGCTATTATTTTAGAAATTTGTTCATGTAAATCTGTTACATTAATTTTATGTATTTATAGTTGTATAACACGTACAAAGTGAAACATACACTCAGAAGATCTTCTAACCGATCAGTCAGATTTAAAGGTGCTACTCTAAAAGCTAGTTAATCCGGATGCCAAAAATTACATTTTCCATGAGATGAAGATGTTTTACAATAGGAAGAAAAGATTGAACACAATTAATCACGAATTATGGATAATATGAATGAAATTGTAACCTAACCCTAAAATGACAAGTCACAATGTCATGAATGACATTTGTCTGTTGGGTTACCAGCTTTCAACGCGACATTGGCGCCATATGTAGCAATTAAATTATTACATTGAACATATAATGGAATATTGTTTAACTGGCACTGAAATAAAAACTACTTAGGCAACTCCTGGTCTGTATTATTTCAATATGTAAAATACCAAAAATGCCTCTAGCTGTCAGCAGTGGCTTAGTAACATTTACAGAATACTACAAGAACGACAACCTTAACGGCTTCAGCGACGTGCATGTTAATGTATTAATAAAAAGGGTGAATTTTGAGCCGCCGAGTTAAAATTTTACATTTTAACGATTGGCGTTGATGCCGTTAACGCAGTTACGTTACGTTATTTTGACATATTCGACGGTCCAGACATGCGCGGGAAGTCAACGTAGACGCGTGGAAACATACGAGCGAGTGTGTGGTGACCAAAATGAAAGATTCCGAATACGTCAGTTTTTTATCTGTAGGCGCGTATGACGTTAGTCTCTACACTTCCGGTTAGACAACATTTCCTCAAAACAAGCAGATATTGGCAAACAAGAGGTTGGAATGCGTTGCAATTAGTGAAATAAGATATTGATGTTTAATATTTAGCTTATGTAAACAATTTTAGGGCACACAGGACATAAAAACGTAATGACGTTTTTCACGTTGGATCTGACTACAACATTTCGAGTTTTCTTGTGATGAATACAATCCGCATTCTCGACATGTTAGATGATTTTCTGTTAGGACGATTGATCACCAATAAATAAACAAAAGCAGTGTTTACCAATATTCCCATGCACGCTTCGCACGTGCAAAATACCTAAATCTTCGAACTTGGACGTGTGACGTAACGTGGAGAGAGACTCAAAATTCAATAATTCGATTCAATGCACATTCAACCTAGTATTTGAAATAAAACTGATTACGTCAGTGTGCCAGTTCCTGTTTCGAAAAATATGAGTTTAAAAAGTGATCGGTTAGAAGATCATCTGAGTGTATCTATACAAATATATGTATGTCTAAATTGAGCTTTGACTTAATATTCCCTATTTGAATTAATATGTGTATCATACAAAGAAACGTTGTGAAGTAAATGGAAATGTGAACGGTATCTGCATGTGCTATGTATTGCAAGGTACATGCAAAGTAACGTTTTATTTTCCATAGAAGCCAAATTCGGCGTCTTTATCTATGTCTTCTACCAAATCCTGATTAAGGGCCACATACAATCTGTTTTGGTATCATATAGGGTTGATACCTAGGAAATGATGAAAAATCAACATCTAACTCTGTGAAATGATCTTCCTGTTTACTCTCAAGTTTCGTTAAGCAACCGCATGTCTCAACCATTTACTTTTAAGATGCGCATTGTTGCATTCGATTTATCCCCCTACTGAAGGAAATGTTTCATTTTTTACAACAATACATGTGCAACTTAAGAAATAATTTTAATGGTAAAGCAGAATTCGCTGTATGGCGCTTTTCACTTTACTTTCAATCTGCTGTAAGTAGACATATGTCTTTATAAATAGAAACAGGCTATGAGTTCATGATCACCCAACAATGGATTTATTTGTCATTTGTTATTTGCTATTTTTGATCATGCCCACAAGTGTTCAATTCATCGCATATTTTCAATCCATGTGTACAATTCAAGCAATGCTGTTTTGATGAATATAGGAACAATTGAAAAGCGAGAGTTACCTTATTTTGTGACTAATCACAGATATACCGACCACTGGTTTCAATAGGAATTTTACATAGCAGTACATTACAGTATAACATAATAAGTTTGCGATTCGTGGAATTTGCCGATGCATATTTTGTCGTATTTTGACTTAAACGCAGAAAAAAAGCATTTGTTAAGTAAATGCGTTTGCGTATTGTTACGTCGAAACAGGAAACAATATGGTAATTTCTGTACCGTTGAATATATATTTAAATCGCAGTAACCAAGTCAGTTTGGTTAAGTTATATTTCGAACATATTACGTGAAATCTTAATGGTTAAGAAGGTCAAAGCGAGCGCCCAGCGAGCGTGGCCCTTCTTAGTCATTAAGATTTCACTTAATATGTTCTAACTAACTTAGAATGTAACCTATATTTTGATTGGCCCATTCTAAAGCTTATAGTAAACATTCTGGTCGTGAGATCGCCAAATATGGCAGTGTTTACAATTAGTTGCTATGATCCGAAGCTATCTTATAGCGCGCAGACACCACGCGACGTCGAAAAACAACAAAATGCTTAATGATTAAATGCCGTACTTAATGGGTAGCAAAAAGCAGTGTGATTGGTTTAAAATGAAGGTTATATTCTAAGTAAAATGTGTATAACATTTGTTTTTTTGAAATTGGTTGTATTTGTTTTCTGCCCATATCGATGTTCATTCTCATATGTCTAACGTAATTTGCAAATAAACTCGAATATCTAACATATATAGTGTTTGCTGTTCTTGTATACCTTTGCATTTAACAAAACTAAATATTACTTAATATTTTACCCGAAGCCTGTTTCTTTCAATTATTGAAGATTTGTGACCATTTATAGAGGGTTGAAAGTAAAGCTTTTAGGGCCCATTATGCTTTCCTCTCAGCCAGCTTTGGGCTACAATTGGCTTGAATATAAGAAAATATTACATACGATAAATACTGATAACTGTGTAAACGTGAACTATTTTTTCGTTGGAGGAATGATTTAAAGGTGCACATTTATGGAGCATCGAATATGGTTTGTTTTAATACATACTCCAACAGCCGATGTACATATTCGATAATGCTGATATAATATAGTTTAGCCATTCACGTTCAAGCCAGTCTGACATTAGCAAGCCGTTTGGATCTTAACCATACGAGACGTAATGTGGCGGCTGATAAAGACTCAAACAGTTTGACATTACAATTTGACATTACTTCTATTACAATACATTTAATTCTACATTTTAAACATTAAGCCGATCGTTTTAAGCAAACCTTGGTATGGCAGTATTCGTATTGCCTTTTTGGCCGTTTTTCATATTCAAGAAAAGAACCGGTGATTAACAACATAACTAAACTTTACACTGTTTCAGTTTGTCTTTTATTTTCAATTAAGAACATAGTACATAAGTTTTAATACATAAGTTGCACGATAAGAAAACAAAATGAATTACATAACAGGATATCGTAGTACAGTACTACAGTGGTGATGACGTTGTTCTTTCCAGCTTAAACGGAAACGAAACACAAAAACGATTCACTAAAATGTACAAAATAACAGGTTTTGATAGTTTTCACTATATATTTTTATCTGAGTGGCAAACAATTCGGAACATTATCAGACAACGGTTTACCCGGCGTCTGATCTGACGTCACATTGTTGCAATGAATAGGTTTAGTTCGTGTTTTTAAAAAGAATAACGGCTTCCCCACCGTAGCAATCATTTCAAATCCTGTGCTAAACGTTATTGTTTATCCTTAACTAAATTGGAATTGTAAAATGCATGTAAACATTTGACATAAATTATGTTCAAACCAAATCCTGTGGGAAATTGAGAAGTTACAAACGGAATGTACCTTGATCACACGGATCTAGGTAGTAACTATTTTGAATGCAATAAGTCTGATTTTCTCATTATATAACTCAAATACATAAAATACAGTGCTCCCTCTCTACAACGACACCCAAAGGGAGACAAAAATTGTGTGCGTTGTTCGGAGGGAGTCGTTATAGGGAAACAAATTGGCTCACATTTGAAAACAGCTTGAATCCAGATCAAACGCGGCGTCTAATCTGGATTCAAGCTGTTTGTCACTCGTTATTATTTTTTTTGTCAAAATGTCCATTATTTCACTTTGAGAAATAAGCAGACGTAATTTTAAACAAAAGATATTGCAGCATTAAAAGCGTAAGACTTAATTTTCCTCTTTAGGGAACTGCGGTAAGGGTCGTTGTAAGAAGGGAGACGTTGTTTGGAGGGTCGATGTATATGGTTAACCTCTATCTACAGATTCCAACACTTTTATACAACAGCTAAACATTAACATAATTATTATATATTATATGATTTGAAAGAGTATTTTGCAAGCTTGACGGTCAAATTCACTTTGCAAATTATTTCACAAAGGTTATCATTTTGCAATTTTGGCGCTGAATTTGAAACAAATGCGAAATGATGAACACTTATGTGTTCCAACTTTAGATGGGCATCTTAACATTACATATTCATAGTTTAGTGTCTGTTTAAACTCGCTCATCACCAAGTATTTGACTGCTTTTAACAGTTATTTTCATCAGCAAAAACATTTTTGTTTCTTTTTAACCATTTACCAAATGAATGCCCGTTTCGAACTTGTAAACAGGAAAACCATTATCATATTTCATACTTTCACAAGCTAGTATGTTGTCCGCATATCAACATCTAATTCATTGTCAACTTTACATCGTTCGCAAGCAAATTTAATGTTTATGGTTTTTACCAATTTACCAGCATAAGTATTTCTTGCCTTTAAACACTTTTTAGCAAAATCACTTTTAAACCTTTTACCTCATTCAACATTTAAACATCCCCATATAAAATGTATATTAAATATCAAAACTACATGTATCTGTCAAAATCAACAATAACAATTATAATTGCATAAATGCATATAGGTCAATTGTGTGCCAAAGCTTTGGAAAATCATATTACCATCTATTTGTACTTCGACGAAACTGACCATATATGTAAGTAAATACCTGCTACTTTTCACAACGGAACGTACATTTATGGTTATAGCATTATGATTTTACAAACTAAAGGGAAATAAATGAAACCTCTTAGCAAAGACTGTTGAACGTGGTTATTTGACCATATCCTCCATATCAAAGTATACTTGTTTGAAACGTACGTTAAAGGTACTTCGCGGGTCCGCTTAGTTTCCATACAAGGTGTTAAAGAATGATAACAGTCTAAGAAACAATGTGTGAAAGTATAGGCAACATTTATCGTGCGGTTTGTCTTTAAGGTCTCTTTTTCTGACAAAAACCTGGAATTTTGATAATTTTATTTTTCTCAAAAATAAATAAAGCTAATGACTATAAGTCTCGCCCAATAAGTAACCCACAACATTCATTACAAGAAACGCTTAAAACATTTTGAATAAAGGTGTTCAGAAAGATGGTATCAGCTATTTAAATTTTGCAAAATGTTAAAAAATTGAATTACAAAAAACTGACTCATTCAATGTATATTTTTTTCATTTTATTCAAATATATGGTTGATGAAATAGTTGGTCAGAAAAAAAGTAGAAACTATTACAGTCAGGATTTGTTGTAATAATAGATTTTCTTATTAAAATGTGGGAAATTTGAAGTTGAGATACAGTTACCTACCTTAAAATTAAAATTCTGTCATTAAAATTCATTATTATTTATTCATGGACTTGCATACAAGGTCATTTATATTGTTTAAACATAAATAATGGGCAATATCGATCTTGAAAAGGTTGACGTATTGATAAGCTTCAATGTATGACTTTATACTTCGATCAAATCTTTTACATGTCTACCAATTTTATTGACTTGTAAGTCATTAAACTAAAACGTACATGTAAGTGGACATATAATTGGACTGTATATAACATCACTAATGCTAATCAACGAAAAATAAACATAACATGTCCCTTGATCACTGCGTTATGGATTGACAAGTCAATAAATCGGACACTTCATTTAAAAAAAAATTTGGGATCGTCTGGGAATCGAACCTATGACCTTTGGATTGCTAGTCAATCACTTTACCGACTGCGCTATGAAGAACTACTCTAAACCGTATCAACATTTCCTTTATATAAATTTTCTAGTATAAGCACGTGGGGAAAAAATCTATGTCGTCAAGACGGATTTCGGCTCGCCCGCAAGAGTGACTTCCGTATGCGAAGTACCTTAAGCGAAATTGAAATATATTTTTTAACATGCATTTGATGTTTATACAGTAAAACCTTCTTCATTATAAAAAAGGAAACTATATAACACCAATCTTGTTACAAAATATTCAATTTGAATATATTTGACATTGCTTAAATAAATAACGCCTACATTCACCCCTGAAGCTTCAGATGGCCAATACCAGTTTCCAATAAGACTAGTCCATTTCGACTTTGTAGAATTTGTTATTTTTCAAAAATGATAGACATCTCAGATCAAGGTCAGATTATTCTTTTACAACATATCTGATAAGGGTTTACAATGTTTGTATGGGAACAGTAACAATCTAAACTAAAGCATGTATTTTGTCTTTTAGACTGTACATGTTAAGTACATACAAACACCCAAACATAAAATGCGTGCATATAAACTACACAATTCCTGTATTTACATTTTAAAAGAGTTTGCATAAGGTTAATCCTATCGTAACTCGAATCTGAAAATACATTGCATGTAAGTCAGATCCATAGTGATACATTTTAACACTTATTTGCCAGCAATATCATTAATTAGTTTTCAGTTAATAGTATACATCCAATCAAATCGTTTACAACTTTTAAAAACACACAACCACTACACTACAAATTAAAATTGTATTTAAAGGCGGTAAATAAAACGAAACCACATCAAGACGGAATTGTCGTATTGTTTAATCCATTCATTATCAAATTGGTCGTGATTTTTTTCCCTCTTCACCGCTATGTTGTCGGCTGCTTCAATATTGTTGTCGGCTTATTGTTTTAAAAGTAGATTGAAGGCAGTATAACTGACGTTATTTCAAAACAAGTGACAACCAGTGTGGTCCTGATCAGACGCCGCGTTATGCGGCGTCTGATCAGGATCAACAATGTTTGCATGTGCGCTTCTTGGGGTCATTTAGTGTAAAAGGGTTAAATAGTTTGGATATTGCTCTTCTACAAATATTTCAATATTCAATGCTAAAGTTAAACGCGCTACGGAAGTAATATCAGGATGTATGAACATTTAGGTATATCGTGATAAACTTTATTGGACAAAGACTGAAATTTATTTCAGGTATAGTGAGATATGACTGGTTATGCGAGGAGATTAAAGCTGAAAAAATGTCGAAATCGTGTTATCCTTGGAAAAATATACATCGTAAGTTAATGTAGATATACAAATAAAAATATATAGAACGATTTTAACATTAAACAATAGGTCAACCCTTTTACTCTCAGTTAAGCGTGTTTACAATCAGTTTGGGTCGTGATCAGACGCCGCCTAATGCGGAAACTCTTATCGGTATTTATGCATTTTTAAATTCAATTTTGAAACATGTCTTTAAGACAACAATACTGAAACAAACGACAATAAAGCAGCGAAAGATTTAAAAATTCCCGAATAATTTGATCATGAAACGGATTATCCACACAGTTCAATGTTACTGTTAAGATTGTGTTTTAGGTCACTTTTGAAAATGATAACCGTTCGTACAAAATATATGTTAAGCAAATTAAAATAATTTCAATAAGGTATGTTGACTGTCAATTATGAATACTCTCATTGAAGCAAATATGTTATTCGTTTAAATCCAATGGTTTGTCAGCTTGTATCGTTGATCCTTTCCCATGCCAACGGGCGGACAATTTATTGATTGGAATAGACTTGGCTTTCTAACCGGTTGACATATGTAGAGACACACTCAAAGCAGAATTGAAGCTGTTCCTGTAAATAAAGAAACCATGTTAATAATTGTGTTATTAATTTGACCCTTTCGCTGTACTTATGACGTAAAATATTTTTTCACAAAACTGCCATTGTTTTTATAGCGAAAAACGATCACAAATATCCTCGTCTCCAACATGAATGAGATCAATTAAATGACGTCACTATAACGTCACTATTTATAAAGGCGTTTTGACGTCACCGGGGTTTCCAAAAAATGCCTTTTTCTTTGAAAAATAGCTTAATATCGTTTGTTATGTGAGAAAAATAATCTGTCACTCGTTGATGTTTAAAACAAGTTGATCTCATACTCGTCTAGAATAGAAACGTTATTAAGCTCTCCGAGGCTCGCTTAATAACATTTCAATTCTAGACCCGTTTGAGATCAGTTTGTCTTAAACATCGACTGATGACAGATCCTATATGTCTAACTCAGTCGCTGCCGTTTTATTGTCGGCTGATACTTTTTATCTGCTTTTCCATTCATATTATTATCCTTTATTAGCAGATATAAGTATATACTTCCTGAATTAAATATTTGGGATTCTAATCTGTATCCAAGTCTTATTTAATTTTAAATAGTAGGTGAAGGTCAATGTTACTCGTTTCTGGCATTAGAAATGTATTTTGTTGGTCATAATAGTCTATTTGATATAAAGATCTATTTGACAGTTGTGCAGCATTTCAGATTGAAAAGCTTCCAACATAATGTTTCTTTTGGATGAGCAAAGGGACCCTTCTTTAACTATACAATTAAATGCTGTATTGCCAATATACATATTTTATTCGTTTTTCTTGCGCAGTTTGGAGAAAACCAGTATATATAACTCAACGCGTCACAATAAATAATAGGGATCGCAAGGCAAACAATTAATAACTATGGCTGTTTACGATGACATTAATCTTATGGCGGGTGCTTGCTATACTTCGTAAAATTTGGTTTGTAAGTAGATAACATAATACCTTGTTGACAATGGTTTGTCTCCGTCTGTACTTGACTTGTCTCAAGGTATTCAACACGTTTACTGTTTGCTCATGTTCAAGTCTTTCAATGGCGAGCCACACACCACATAGCAGGCCAGACCTAATAGCTCCATTCCTGAAACAATAAACAAAGTAGGCAAAAACACATTTTATTTAACCTCTGGATTTACGTCTAAGACATGCCGTGCCCTGTTATTATAATAACCGTAACTGGAGAACATTTTCCAACAGCTTACATTTCGCATACAAATAAAACCATTTGTTTTTTTTCACGAATATAAGAAAGTGAGTAGTTTCTAGAGATACCAAATGAGGTGTTTTAACGCATTGACGAATAAACTGTACACAATCCTTTAATTACAAAGTATATGTTATAATCTTGAATATGATAGATTGAATTCTTTTCACTATATTATAGATTTAAGTTTTTGTTACCATCTAAAGTAAAACTTAAAAAGAGTCAATACTTTACTCTCAATGTTGTCCTTTTTATCCAGATGTAACACAATATAGATCAGCGACCGATCATGATTCAAAACGTTCAACACCCTAATTTATGTTTCGTTAGCATATAGTTCCTTAGAAAATATCTTCAACAGTTAAATGCAGATGGAATTAAGTTTCTTACAGACAATGTACGATAATCGGGCCCTCATTTGCCGAGTTTTTCAATGTCGTCTCGACGTCCTGGATAAGGTCAACAATGTCTATGGCATCATCAGGAAGTGTTGAACATTCTGGCCATTCTGTGAACGAAAAGTGTTCCATGGTTCTGGCCATCGAACTGGGCTGGGATAGAAACATAATATATTTGAGTTCGCTTTAATAATGAAAACTGTTTTGAGTGCAGCTAAATTGTAAATCCGTGCGTTGGTAAATGTTATGACTACATTGAATACGCTCACACCAAAGGGCTAATTTAGTACCGTGTGAAATAAACAAAACATTATTATCGTACCTTCATTACTAGTAAAATGTCATATTTCTTTTACCTGCCTCTTTGACGAAACTTCAATAGTTCGTTTGGTGTAACATTTCCGTTTTTCAAGGCCGGTAACTCGAAACATATGAGAGCCTTCTTGAAAACTTTGGTTAGCAGCTGGTAGATATTTCCCAACATCCTGAATAGAAATATACATACCGTTCATGTTTTATATCCTGAAGTCAGTTTTGTCTCGCTTTTAAAATAGAGCAAAAGCAAGACTAATTAGTGATGCTTTTAATCGTTTCCCGGCCAAAGCCAACACCACTGATATTTAGAGTTCAGCATTAAATGGTAATGCCTTTAAGTATACACATTGTTGTTTGATTTTATTGTTATGTGTTATGCATCGATATATGTTTTAGGCTTGTACTTGTTCCGGTGTAACATACTTTGGTTATGTTTCATTAACTCATACAAAATCGCTTTTTTTTCTTTAATTTTACATAAAAAACCAACCCTAAGAAGTTAAGCTAATTAATTCTTGTATATATTAAATCGATATTTTAAAAAGCCCAGTTTTACCTCTCGGTTCTCTGCAGATGGTTCTAGGTCGATGGTACAAGATGGGTTCCGTTGTAAAATCATTTTGAGAAAATCGGAGACTGTGCCTGGCATGGGTGTCTGAGCTGCAATAAATCTATTTCTTCTTTTGAAGCCCTGAAAGCAAGTTATAAATGCCATGTAGAAACCTTTAATGTCTCTATGAATATCATCGTTTAATATATTGACGTATAAGAGCTTCTAGTATATGTGTGAACAATATTAAGCTTCGGGGTTGTTATTACATTAACAGATACGAGTGAGCACAATGTTGTTACATTATAATACATATCGGTTCAGTTGGGTTCTACGGCATCGCGACACATAAATTGCCATATGGCGCCAAAACATTAGAAATAAATTTTAGGCTTAGGACGGCATAAGTCAAACGTGTTTTACCAGGAAATTCAATGAAAATAAAACCCTGTTTTGAAATGGGAGTTGTTTTGTTATTTAATTATCGACATTTACATATTGTCTTCAGTTGTTTACATGTTCCTTAATGGCTAATCTTATTTCATTTAGCAATATTAGTTCTTAAATACCGAGTGAATAATTCTAGAAAGTCAAGAATCAGTAAACAATTTATACGCATTAAATGAAACATTACAACCAGATAATTAAATAGATTCACTGCCTTTCTCTGAGAACAAGGACTGATCGCAAGTTATCTTGCTCAAAGGCCGCATAACTCTTTTATAAGTTGAATTTGTTGAATAACTCGTCAATTAACAAAACATTTTAAAGTTGAGATATGAAGGCGGGTGACAATAGTTAAAAGCAGTAAAACATCATCAAGGTACTGAAGTTGATAAAATGCATCAAACCGCTCATATATTATTGTTGTTTTACTTTTGTCAGTAAAAAGGAGTATGAACCAAATAATTACGTCGATATAAACAGCGTTGATGTATCCAGTTGCTTCCGCTGCCTCACCGTCAGGCCATAGAGTGACATTGTGGCGATAGCCTAGAAACAATACAAAAGTAAAGTCATTAGTGTTTCCTCTATACAACCGTTTGTACAACAAGTCCCTCTTAACAATAATGTTTGCAGCTGTTTCCCAAGTAATACAAATATAGCCAACCCTTTAACTACTACAACATCGTCTCCTCTTTTCTCAAAGTTACATTATTGGATATTTCGACAGAAAAGCATATTATGACGACTGGCTAAGAGTTTCAAAGCAGATAAGACGCCGCGATACGCCTATGTAGTCGTGATCATCTCATCCTATAATTACAACTGAGTTTAGTTGACCTTTAACAGTTAAACATAAATGATCCCTATGAATGCATTGTTTATGGATAACACTAATTACGGGTTGTATTACACATGTATACTGTCGATATATGTATTATATCAAACTTAAGTAAGTAAACTGTAGACATGTAAGTATAAAGATAAAACATGCATGTAAACATTGAAATATATATTGCCCAACCGATCATCTTATTGTCATTGACCTACTTATATTACAGACAATGAATATGTAAAAGGCTAGCTTAATATAAAACAATCAGTTTTATCCTGAGTGAAATTGAATATATTTGGGAATGACAGCTGGGCTTCAAAATACGCTATATAAAGTATATTGATCATAATGTAGAAATAAAGGTGTTGTACATAATTTCAAAGACGGTTCTCTATTCAAAGCAGCCCGAAACAAATTAATTTTAATAATAATTGTCTGAAATATTCTCCAGTTTGAAATACAAGTGAATTTCCTAATTTGCCGTCATCATGGCCTTAGCTCATAACTCTCTGCAAAAAAGTGGTTAGCAAATACATACTTCTTGGCTTACTTTCGAGAATAATTGGGTCAATATGTGAAGGAAAAGAATACACCTATACAGTAAAACCTCACTGCTACGACCGCAATTTTTTATTAGCCATTTGGTGTTTACAACATGTGACTGCCTTAATCAAGATGACAGTTTGCTTGCTTTAATTCAGCTGTCCCCTGTCGTTTTACAATTAATTAGCATTCGTGTTAGTGATCGTAATAGAGAGGTGTTACTGTACATACCTGGAATATCGGAATTCTCTCTGTTGGCATACGTGTTTGCCCTGTTGCTTTCGACGGCAGTGGTTTCCTCATCCGTTTCTTGGAAAATGTCAAGTTGCAGTATCTTTATGTAGAAAAGAAATATCGTTGGAATAATTATATAGATATACCATACCATTTAACCTCATGAACAGCCTTGTATATGCCTTTGCAGTTTTTAGAGAGATGCCATACTAGTGGCGTCATTGTCCTTTTATCTACGGTACAGTCAAGCCGGAGCAGACAAACATTTCTTGAAAATGGAGCAGTCCTTTTTTAACATTTTTTTTTTAACAAGATAAAGGTGAAATGTGGCTTTAGTGTGTTTTTGTTAGATTCAAAGAGACATGTTTCCCCTGAACACGGGTAGACCAGATAGCATTGATCTGCTTTGAAATTGTTTGCCGATGTATCAAACCTGTGGTTTCGAGACAAAATTCTGTAGTAAGATTTACTCATTTTGCAGTACAGAAACCTTAAAACAGTGTGACACCTTGAAGTATGTCTGCAAAAGGAGCTATAATAGATGCATACATACTGAACTAATGAAGTCTCTATTAAAAAGTATTTAAATTAATGCAATGCGCAATAAGTTTTATTTCATTGTCTGAGTCAATTAATATATGGTTATTTGTGTCGTATACATTTTGTTCACCTTATACATGTCTTGCAGTTGGTCATCTACCCAGGAAAGTTCCTTGAATGAACTGGCAAGAAACTGTTGTATGTCGACCATAAACGTCCAGGCAACTGCATAGTGGATGAACTTGTACTGCTCCTAGCAATGTATATAAAAACTATACATACACTAGATTAAGATGCTACAATCAAATAGCTTCTTTTTTGTATTCCAAAATATTGAGCAGCACCAAGGTGTCATAAAGGACATCCTCGGAGTGATTTGCATTGTATGAATTAATCGGATTGTTGCATAAATGAATGGTTAATGTTATGGCAGCGAAATTTGAAAACGACAATTTCAAAGGAGTCGATATTATAGCAGGATAAGGGTTAAAACTATAGAAATCTATGTATGTAATACTTTAATGGAGGGCCTTATGGGGGATTAGTCATTAGACTAAATGGGCTACCCTCGGTAAATAAAGTCATTCATTCATTCATACTAGATATATCGAATATGAAGTAATACAATCATGAACATAAAACCACTATATATAAGTAAAATATGGGTAAATCTTTACACTCGAAAGCGATTTATCGTGTTTGTGTACTACAATGAACTGTCCTATTTCAATGAAATTCCATGCATATTTTATAAGTTATGCCTGGGCAGAATCTGATTTATTTTATGATGACTGCAAGCAGACATAACAACATATACACAACTATTGACTCGGGCACCTAGTGCTAAGCTCCAATTAATCAACGGTCAGAAAGACGCTATTTCGGAAGGTGCATCATGCACTTTACCTCCGACGACAAAATATGATCTGCTTTTATTTAAGAATAGGTCGTTCTACATACATATTGTAACATCAAGATGCACCATAAAACAACAACTAAACTATAATAAGCACAAACCGATGGTAATTATTATTAAACTCACTAAGATTCAGTTAATCATAGCAACAATTGAACGGTTCTGAGCAACTTCTGTAGTCAATGACACACCGTCAACGTAAACGGGATTACCTGCGCAAGGCATGTAACGTCATCAAACTGTTGTAATACCACGTGCACCAGACAAATGGAGGGAGAATATCATACACCCACAAGACCGGAGCTGATTGACATGTAGCCGATCTAGGTTATTTTAAGATATCGATGTGATGCAGTCAAAGTTCGATAACTCGACCAAAGTTAAGTCACACTTATCCGTATTTCAATTTAAAAGTTGGCTAAATCATTATTCAACTGTGAAACCCAATGTATTTGGCTAATGCTATACAGGAAATAATGAAATTAAACTATGGAATGTGGGAACAGTGCTCCGTCTACAACGACACCCCCTTGGAAACATAAAACTTATGTATTGTTCGGAGAGAGTTGTTATACGGAGGAACAATTAATACTTGGCTTACATTTGCAATTAATTGAAATCAGACCCCGGGTTACGATCTGGATTCAAGCTGTTTGTCACTCGTCATTATATTCTTCTGTTAAAATGTTCACTTATATGTAACTTTGAGAAGAAACAGTATTTGACAGTTACAAGCAGATAAACGATATATACATAATTGTCTTGTTTTAGGGAACTATGATAAACGTTGTTATTAGGTGGGAATCGTTGTTTGGAGGGGCGTTGAAGGGAGAGAGGGAGCACTGTAAGTGAAACTTGGGCACGTTCGAGATATCAAGGTTTGACTGCACTTAAGGTACTTCGCATGTGCGCTTAGTTTTCATACAAATGTTATGAAACGTTTCATGAAGAATGATAATAGCCTAAGACACAATGTGTGAAAATATAGGCAGTATTTATCGATTGGTTTGTCTTTAAGGTATCTTTTTCTGACAAAAACCTGGAATTTTTATGATTTTGTTTTCTCAAAAATAAATAAAGCTAATGACTATAAATCTCGCCCAATAAGTAGTCCACAACATTCATTACAAGAAAAGCTGAAAACATTTTGAATAAAGGTGTTCAGAAAGATGTTATCAGCTATTTAAATTTTGCAAAATGCTAAAAAATTGATTTACAAAAAACTGACTCATTCAATGTATATTTGTTTTCGTTTTATTCAAATGTATGGTTTATGAAAAAGTTAGTCTGAAAAAATTAGAAAATATTACAGTCAGGAATTGTTGTAATAACAGATTTTCTTATTAAAATGTGGGATATTTGAAGTTGAGTTACATTACCTACCTTAAAATTAAAATTCTGTCATTAAAATGCATTAATATTTCTTCATGGACTTGCATACAAGGTTAATTATATTTTTTAAACATAATAATAATGGGCAATATCGATCTTGAAAAGGTTGACGTATAGATAAGCTTCAATGTGTGGCTTTATATAGTTAGATCAAATCGTATACATGTATACCGATTTAATTGACTTGTGAGTCACTAAACTAAAACGTACATGTAAGTAGACATTTTAATTGGACTGTATATAACATCACTAATTCTAATCAACGAAGACTAGAAAATAACATGTCCCTTGATCACTGCGTTATAGATTGACAAGTCAATAAATCGGAAACTTAAAAAAAATACTTTGGATCGGATGGGTCTCGAACCTATGACCTTTGCATTGCTAGTCAACCACTATACTGACTGTGCTATATAAATGTTCTAGTATAAGCACGTATGGAAAATGATCAAGTCGTCAAGACGCATATCCGCTCGTCCGCAAGACCGACTTCCGGTAGCGAAAGGCCTTAAGCAATAACTATGCATACGGCATGCCGATTATAATACATAACTTCTTATGGAACAATAACAATACTTAAGTTAGCTGCATGAGTAATATTGGTTATATTTCGTTATGTGAGAACATGAGATACGTTTTAAAAATGTTATACTACCAGAGTCTGAACCATGCTGACTCTCTGTTGTCGCAGGTTGAAGACGCACTTAAAGACATCCACGGTGTTTTCAGCTGACCCTTGTTTAGACAGAATATCTAGAGCGATATATGTTCCCGTTCTTCCAATACCAGCACTAAAAAGGAATTTCAAACATAAAAACGATAAATAATATCAGAGTAGACACGGATTATTGAAATACAATGTTAATTTGTATTTGTAAATAGATGAATTGCCAAATCTGATTTAGGAGACAAAACAGGTCTGAATTTTTTTTTAGATTTCTTCTATAATTTTACTTTCAAATCATAATTAAGCAAAAAAACTAGCATCTGTGAGACCTTCTTCGTTTATGTGGGCACGTTTAGAATACCAAAGAGAGGAATTTCTATCATGATATGAAGACGGAAGACGGAAAATAATTGGAATACAATATCTTTGTTTATCAGCTCAAGACTAGTTATCACATGTTTGATACTCATGTGATCGTAAACGTATTGTATGTTTGTTTGTAGAATTTATTTGTGTGGCTGTCCCAAGCCATTCGCTTCTCTTAAAGGTTGAGTAAGCAAGCAACTGAAACAGAAACATACGTGTATGTTTAGTTTTAAGTTCTCTTCTGATGTAAAATGATGACTTATCCGGAAAAGTATGCCCCTGGTATACGTACGGAGCGGAGCGTTTTTTGGTACACTGCATACCTTCATCACGCATGATAAAAAAAAAAACAATACACTCAATGAATTGTAAAGGTGAAGGGTTGTTGGGAATAGTTTGGACAAACAATTGTCCGTCTCATAAAATAAGTTCCTGTTTCGAGGGATATCACTACGTACGCATGCATTTGTTCGGGTACTTATATCTGGGTACGAGTATACTTTAAATCTAGAATATCAGTTTCAGGAAGACGGAACAAAAATAAAGGTATCTCTTTGTTTGTATTTACTGCTGTCTGGTTGGTTTCTAAACATTCTGCACACTACAGGGATTTTTATTTGCACGGCATCCAATCTGATTATATAACAGATTTCTAATCGTTTTATTAAGCAAATGCAAATAAAGTGAATAGTTTTTGCTCAAAATAATTACTTAATTGACTGGTGTTCGCAAGCATTCTGAATATACATAAGATGTATCACTGCGTCCTATTTGGACACAAACTCGTCCTTAACGTCCTTACATTATTTTGCAGACGATACTGTATTGAAATTAAGAACAGCGATCGTTAATTAGGCTTTTTTATATGAGATTTACAGGACATTAGGCAGTAGGCAATGCAATGAAATTTCAAAAGGTTTTACAGTAATCTATTCCGACGAACGTACAACCTGTTTTAATTACAATTGAACATGGACCTCAGCTGCCATAAGCGCATTCTGCTTTACTTCCAACCTGCTTTACGCTATCATCTTCTAGGACTAAAATCCACAGATTTCGGAAAAGTCCGGAGAAATGGCAGCCTTGTCTTGTATTTAAATAACAAATCAATCTAAGCATTAACTAGATTACCTGCAATGAACAAGTACAGGACCATCAAATCTGCATCCGATTTTTGATATTCTTTGTCTTAGATTTATAATGCTTATAATATCGTCCGGAACTCCTTTGTCAGGCCAGGCAGTGAACTGTATGTGGTGCAGGTGTCGTCGTTGTTTCTTCTGTTTAAAAAAAGTGTTGCACTGTCGACTAAATATTATAATACGGTGAAGAAGACCTTATATTTTCCCGTTAAACGCAAACGAAACGCATCTCAATTATACGTAGAGAAAGACATATTTTCAACATTTCTGACAATTCATGTTAATATGAGTGGCAAACAGCGTCGAACCAGATCACACGCCGCGCTACCCGGCGTCTGATCAGAATCAATACTGTGCGCAATGGAATTAATAGTTTTAGCGTAAAACAAGTTTATTTGAAAGAATGGTGCCGTCTCTGCTGTACATAGGCTTATCTTCCTTATTAGAATTTTATGAACATTTAGTATACAAGACATATTAACAATTTATGTTGAAGAAATGGAGGCCGCACTAGGTAACTACATATATTTATTTGCTAATCAAAACAAACTGTTCTCAAGATTTAAACTATTTTCTTTATGCTTTGTAAGTAGTATTTGATAGTGATATTCATATGGTACAAAGAGTGTCATATTATAGTATAAGACTCAACCATACTAACAAGGGCAAATTACAAATACTCGAGTATACTGACCAGAGTCATTGTAAATTGCCTTGCTGTAAATTCGGCATAAACATCTTCACATTCGCATTTGATTGAAATTTCACCATACGTTATAGTAGTTCCATTATCCGGCCAATATTGATCGCATTTCATTCCCTAAAATAAGAAATACATTTCACATCGGTTGCAAAATTAAGCGTATACAACAGTTATTTTTACTATATATTTTAATTTTTGTCGTAAAGAAAATTATTTCAATTTACCAGTTTATAAAGTGGACCATTGAGACACTGATCCTCTCATCTTCTACAAGTCTTTTAAGGCGTTGTCCAATATTTAGATTTAAACTGTTGCAATGGACGTTCCTGGAAGCCCATGTAACTTTAATAAAACTATTTTAGAAAAAGGTTTTTGTCGGCACAAGACACGCAATAAATGATAAAATGACCCTCTTTAAAGCTCTTTTTTAATATTCTATAGTTACAGAATACAAAATCTCACTTAAATATTCAAATGAAAAAAATGTGATAATGTTATGCAAATAACATGTGTGTTCAGGTTGCATGTTTTATGGCCGTGTTTCACTACTCGACCCTAGCGACAAGTATGCTCATCAAATACAATTTGACTTGTCCATTAAAACTTTCAGAAATAAATGCAAAAATGCAATTACCGAACTCTCCACCAATCTCGTCAACATTACTATCACTTCCACTTTCTCTTGCCATGCCATCTTCCAGAACACTGCAAAGTCTCCTATTGTTTTCTCCGTTGGTCCTTAACCAGATAATGTATACGAGATAAATACTATGCATGTAGGTGCAAATACTTTATTAGATATTAAACATGAAATAGAGGATAACTGGATTTTTTTTCAGTGTAAGATCGAAATTTAATTCATTGAGTGAACATCAGACGTTATATTTTCACGAGTGGCGAATCCACGGGTGAAAATATAAAAGTTTTATATTCACAAAATGGATTAGATTAAATCTTTCACTGACAAAAACAGTTATTCTATTTATTTACGCCTTTAAGCCACTTTTTTAACGAAACTGTTCGACAAATGAAAGCGAAAGTACATTATTTACCCCGTGTTGAGCCCCAAGTTTACAGTTTGCCGTACAATGACGTCACTGATTTATTGACTTGACGTCATCGGAATTACGTCGTTACTTCCGATCTTGGATTCGTGTTCCTCCGTTGAGTGGTTCGCGACAAATCGGGCTGCCGGAATTGAACGATAATACACGATTGACTACGATTCTTGGGATGCCCAACGGAAAAAAGTCATCAAATAAGCACGCGCGACGATAATCAAACTGCTTGAAACAGTGAAATTATCAAATGATAATCCACTGCTATTTCCTAGTAATCCATCGAAAAGCATAACGAATACCTCATAATTTAAATAAACGTAAATACATGTACGTATATGACATGACTTTTTTATTTGACCATTGTCGATTTCGTTCTTAAGTTTTTCTAATTTTGTAATCGAATGCTTAAACTAATAATTAAAATGATAACTGATGTTTATGTTTCAAAGTCTTTCATAGATAGTATAGAGGCTAACTGGGTTTATTTTCAGTGTAAGATCGAAATTTAACCAATTGAGTGAACATCAGAAGTTATATTTTCACGATTGGCAAAGCCAAGAGTGAAAATATAACAGTCTGATGTTCACGTAATGGATTAAATTCAATCTTACATCTTGAGCCCCAAGTTTTATGTCCAACACATGAGCGTGACAGTTGGCAGTACAATGACGTCACTTTTTTATTGATTTGACGCCAATGGAATTACGTCGTTACTTCCGATCTTGGATTCGTGTTCTTCCGTTTATTGGTTCGCGACAAAACGAACTGCCGGGATTGAGCGATAAGACACGATTGACTACGATTGTTGGGGAGCCCTACGGGGAAAACTCATAAAAGAAGCACGAGCGACGATAATCCCACTGCTTGAAGCAGTGGATTGTCAAGTGATAATCCACTGCTTTTTCCCGGTAATCCACCGAAAAGCATAAATAATATGCAATAAATGTGATGTTCTAACATTGTTTGAAACGTTTTAGCTTCCATGGATAATCGTGCAATCAATTTGTATAATGCTCACCTAAAGCAGCAATGTAGACATGGGACTTCTCAAACCCCTATATCAATAAAGAAATATAACATTTACATATGTCTATTTTAAAAAAAATCAAATTTAATTTAACATTGATACCTTTGCATGTGCTAGAACACATAGCTTAACTGTACCACAGACCAATATTTACAAGCTGTAAACACTCCAGACCTTGTAGTAACTGTTTTGTTTTCATAACGGATATTTAATATATGCATTAACATTACAAATATACAGTTTGAAATCCTTTATAATTATAATCTGTCCACTAGCTGAATATTTTGGAAACGAGCTGAATTTCAGGTGATCATCTTATATTACACGTTTTATCTACGTTTATGGCAGCCACGAGAAACTGACAAATAGATAACAACATTCATACGTATAATCGGAATAACAAGGGATAGAGCAGATGATACATTTAGTATTTTCATTATCGTGAGTTTAAACCTCCGACACCTGTCCTATTACCATTGTGTCGATTGATGTATGCCCGAATGATACATGCCAACTCAAACGGGGGTTTGATTTGTTGTCCTTTTTATGTATAAATATTGGGAAAAGTATTTGATGCATTTTACAACTAATGTTATGAACTAATTATGATGATAATTGTCTATAAACTTAATAATCTTAGTGAAAAAATGTTTCTTTATTCGAAAGTTACGTCTACGTTTTCTTTATTGTATTTAATTTTTATTTGTCTTTATTTATTTTTTTGTTAGTATATGTCAATAATAAGGATGTGTTTTGAGCACACACGCTCTGTGTAAAACAACTTGTATCTAAATCAAATATAATAATAGTATTAATATTAATAATACTAATTATATGTGTCTTTATCATATTGCTGTTATCATGATTGACTATTTACTATTTATCAAAAATGTCTGATTAAATAATCATGCTTACATTTATGTAACTTGCATTGATGTAATCAAACTGTCCACTTGCAACCTTGACTCTGTTTTCATCATCTGAAAGTAAAAAGTGCATTTAATCTGAAACTAACAAGGCACACGCTGAATCACGTTGCACGTTCGACACGTTTAGAACTCAAATAGTACAACTGTTTTAAAAATTTACACCCAAGAAATATAGCCTATTTTACCTTGTTAATATAATCTAATTTTAATGGTTCTAAGAAGAATCTCAAATTCTTAATCAAAATGCACAAAGTATTAACAATACATGTAGATTAGAGCTTGTTAACTTCAGTGCTGACATAAACTGTAAAATATATTGTAAGCGGCATATTATTATGTATTCAGAACGTACATGGGTATACAGCATTATAGCGGTTTTTCTTCATATTGTCCGGTTTGCATGCATCGTTATGCGGCTTAATGAGACCCATTGGCAGCATCTGAAATTGTAGATATTGAGAGTTTATAATGCACTTGCCAGTGCATTCACATTTACAATTATTAAAAATGAATGTGATAAAAACAATTTTACTTTGATTCTAGTTTACATTTGCTTACTTTACTAGTTAACCGTCTGACTGCAATATAGTTGTCATATCAAATACTGTCTTCTGAAGCTTAGATTTGATGTATTTGAATTACCTTTCAGCAAACATCATTTGGATAAAAAAATGCAATATTTATCACACATTAACCCGCTGCGTTCAGAAGAATAAATGCTACTTTCACTAGTAAATGAAAGCAATTAATTAATTATAGCATTCGTATATGTTATATAACAAAAGTATTTTACTTTGAATTCGTTTTGATATGCCTCATGAGGCTTGGAGAATAAATCTTGTAGCTTGTCCAGCGTGACGCCTGTTAGGGAACTAACGTTTCGTCTCTCATTTTCGTATGGGTTTATCACTTGTTCTACGGTTCTATTTGTTTCGTGCATTTCTGCGCCGTCTGCATCAGCGTGACCGTCATTGTTGATATCAGCGTCATTATTGATGTCATTGTCATTCATAATGTCCTTATCATCGCTTTGGTGCGCATAATCAGTACCTTATATAAAAAAGAAAACAATGCTATTGATACAGAATATTGTTTACTCTCTCAGACATGAAAAGCGTCTAATAAAACATCTTCACTTAAATTCGTTTTTGTATTTAGAAATAAGTGTCAATGTACGCTATACATTAACTGAAACATATAATTCAAAACTGTATTATCTAAATCATAAACTACATCTTAATAAAAAGTAACATCTGAATTGATTTCTATGTTAGAGCAAAATATAATTACCTTATCCCGTACCAATGGCATAACATATAAGACATTAAATCAAATTAAACATCCGGTCAGCAAGTTATCTTCAAATTTTGAAGTAACACACGTGTTTGGAAAACGTCCATTGGGATAGTGAGGGCTTTTAGGAGTTTTTGTTTACAGCACAACGGACGAAACGACTGTTAAACACCATCCGCTGTTCATTTTTCGTATTTCGTAAATAACTTGCGATTTATCTAGGCAACTAGGATTCTACCTTCATGACGTCATTGTGTGTTCAACGTTTTATTACATACGTGTATAAAATATGCATGCTCGAATCAATAAATCATTATTATATGTACATGTACACTTAAACTCACTCATACTTATCATTGCTGAACGAACTGAGTTAATTTGCATTTGCAATTGCAGTGTTGTATATGGAAACTTTCCTCAGATTACCAGTGTACGGATAATGCACTGAACAGAGACTCTATAGGATACGAGGGTTGTTCGAAAAGTAATGATACTTGATCATTAACTTCAATAATATTAGGGCAAAATGCATGTGTGATATATTATTTTAAAGGGCAATTATTTTCCTACATGGTACAAAGCACGACAATATCACATAATTCAATAAGTCACAACATGAACCTAAACGACTCCTACTCGGGGTTACTGGATATTTTTGTGCATTGTTGAACCAATTGTGTAAAAAATATTTGATACTATAATTATTATTGCGGCCTTATTAATTTGAATAAGTTATGAAACATTTTGTCATAAAATGTCAGACTATTATGCAACCACTTGTCAGTTTAATATGTTATTATTGTATAAAGTATAAAAAATATAGCTAAAACTTAACACGTACTTAAAATATCCTCTTCATTCGTATCGCCGGACCCTTAGCGAAAAACAATTATAAGATAATCAATTTAAATAGAAATTGAGGGATACATTGAAGGAATATGGAGAAAAAATAGTTTTCTACCTGAAAATATCACTTAAAGTAATCAAACAACTTCATTGTTTAAACAAATACCAGTTATTCAAACTAACCTTTGGCTGTAAATGCAGCGCCGCGAATTCCTATTACGCCGGAAGTTTGACGTCATCGTCCGGGTTACAAAGGCGCTTGTACACAATCGGGTCAAAATTATACTTCATGTGAAAGGTTAGTTTCCAGAGACTCGCTACACGTAATAAACATTTAGAGTTCTTTTGAAAAATGTGTAATTCTTAATCATTTTACAAAGGGACATTAACAAAATAAGTTGCGTGATCAATTTTGGTATTTGTTTTTTAAAAATATAACTTTCTTCAATGTTTCACTATAATTCCCATTTTTTCCCGCATTTGTTCGGCTACATTGCTGTCCACATATAACACCAAACCAGAACCGGTATGTGCGATGACGTCAGCAGATCGCACGCGCTATATCAAGCGTTTTTGTGAGGCTTCCGGAAATGTAGGAAGGGTCCGGTTTACGAGAATGAAGGATATAATTAAACAAATAATCTACTGTTATGTATAAAAGTAGTTGGAATTAATCTGTTTTGGTCTATCAAAAACTCGAATGAAATTTTGACGAAGCTTGAACATAGAAAATACCAAGCCTGCAATATTAGTACGTATGACTTTTCAACACTATATACTACCTTACCTCATAATTTAATAAAAGCTAAACTTATACAACTTATTGAAAAGACTTTTGCCAGAGAAAGGAAACTATTTCTGGCGTGTAATACTGATCGTGCATTTTTTACAAATGACACGGTTAAGCATTACACTATGTGGACTTGTACCGATGTCTGTAAGTCACTATCATTTCTTCTGGATAATATTTATGTACGTTTTGGGAGTACCATATACCGTCAAGTAATTGGTATCCCTATGGGTACAAACTGTGCGCCCCTTGTCGCAGACCTATTTTTGTACTGTTATGAGAGGGACTTTATGCTAAGTCTAAAACCTGATACACAGGCAGATATGATCGAAGCCTTTAACAACACATCGCGCTATCTAGATGATATTTTTAATATAGACAACCCATTGTTTGATACGTTGTTTCCTTTTATTTACCCAAAAGAATTACGCCTTAATAATACAAACGAGTCAAATTTATCGGCACCCTTTTTAGATTTGGATCTTTTAATAAAAAACGGAATTGTTTCTTCTAAGATTTATGATAAACGAGATAATTTTGATTTTAGTATGGTAAATTATCCTCATCTAGATGGCGATGTTCCCCGGTCTACATCTTACGGTGTTTATATTTCACAACTTATTCGTTTCGCTAGGGCTTGTACCTCTGTTGAGGACTTCCACATTCGTAATAAAACTATTACTGAAAAGCTTCTTAAACAGGGGTACAGATTTCATAAACTTCGTAAAACATTTTCTAAATTATTTGATAGAAATCTTCCTCTCATTAACAAGTATAAATGTAACTTAAAGTCTTTTCTGCGGCAAGGTATTTCACATCCGGAGTTGTATGGTGGTGTGATTTACAGACTTCGTAAGATTCTTGGACATATGCATTTTCAAAACCTATTTGTGAAACGTGTTAGATTTTTCCTCAAAAAAGATTATGATCCAACTATATTGCTGCGCACTTCACGTTTGGTTATCGATGAACTACAATTGGTAAATATGCTTTCCTCTTTGGTTGTGCAACGACAGACAGGGCTGAGCACTACATGATGATGTATCTCTAAAGCCGTCCTTAACCGGGAGAGTTATGTCGGATTTTCGTGCTTTGTTTTTTCTCTCCCTCTCTGTCGTACCCTGAACCCTTCCATGTCTTACAGTTACTCGTGACTACAGACTAGTCGCTTGAGTACAATTTGACCGTTGCCATAGTGGGTTATTTTTAACACGGGCTTGAATGTTTAAATTCTTACCTGTGTTACTAATAATCTTGTCATAGAATTTTGTTAGATGCTTCACATGTATTTACTTACTGTACTGGCGGTCTTTTTGATTGTAAGGTTGTGGAACAGGGTTTATATTTTATGTACACTGTTCGTCTTTATAGGTGAATATAGGAGATAAGTGTGAGGTTGGGCACCCATAAACCCAGGTTTAACCCCCAGTGGTTGTTAATGGTTAATTTATAATTATTATTGATTGCTGCTGACCGTACCAAGGCGGGCTCCTATGTTCACTTTGCTTTATGTTTGTCTTGCGTTTTGTTTTCTGTTTGGTGTGTTGATGGGTGTGTGTGTGTATGTGCGTGTGTGTGTTATGGTATGGCTGTGTGTGTGTTCTGCTTTAGAGATGGGTGTATTGTTTGTGTTGTGTTTCCTGCTTGAGTCTTCTTTCGTATTTATTTGGTGACAACACAAACTACTTTTTGATATTAAACCAGGCTATAATTGAAGCCATTGAAGTAGGGTTTTTAATGTTTTAAAATCAAAATGTAGATTATAATGATCTAGAAAATGTTCTAGCGTTCGAATGCACGTGTTCGTCATTCGCAAAGAAAGAAATGTTTATTTTGAAAATTTGAGATTTGAGACAGTTGAACCTTTCAATTGAAACTAAATTGCATTTCGATTTAAGGTCAAACATAAACAGATATATTGCAAAAAAGAAATTTTAGAAATTGTACTTTTGAAGAAATTGTTACATCAAACATTAATGTCTGAAAAGTGTTATATTTCAGTATGCTCGAGCAGGGGTCATTTAGATTCACGTTGTAGTTATCTTATCATGCTTTATACCATCGCGTAGGCATTGGCTTCTTTTTACAATTATATATCGAACATGCATTACGCACTAATTATTGTATACCTTACTATAAATAGTAACAGATTTTGCTTTGATGACAATGCAATACGCCCTTGCTGAGCGGGCCAATAACCGGATGCAGTCCAATTACAGGTTATTTGGACTGCATCCGGTTATTGCCCCGGGGGCAACAGAATTTATTAACGTGAAAACGTTAGCAACGTAACGTTCAAAATGGCCAACGTTCGTTGAAGATGACGTCATTTGATTTCTATAACGGCCGCGCTTATGTAAACATTCAAACAATCTACATATTCGTTGATTTTGAACCAGGTATACAATAAACAAGTCATTAAACGGTCAAGGGCGGGCCGTCGTTGCTTATTGGCACTCGTTAGCCACATTGGCACTCGGGCCAAGGCCCTCGTGCCATTATGGCTAACTTGTGCCAATAAGCAACGACGGCCCGCCCTCGGCCGTTTAATAACTGTATATTATATGGAAGATATTGATCAAGTATCATTACTTCTTTAACCACAATCCTATCATTAATATAAACGGAATATCACTACAGTGTCTGACCCGGGGTCTTGTTTCAGTTTGAGTTTGTTGTGTAATCAAGATCACATGAGAGGCGTAGCCTCGAGTGTGATCTGGATTACACAACCAATGAGAACTGATACAAGACCCCGGACCACACACTGCGGTGATATTCCTTTTATTATATACCTAAACTGTTTGGGGCTAGATCTAAATGAGCACCGCTCCAGGAAAACTGGGCTTAATGACATCGATGAAATGACGTCAGAAATTAGCTGTAAACATTTGACGTCATTACTGACATAGATCGATTTAATTCCGTGTTTTGTTTTTTTCATCGCTACATTTCTATACAAACTATATTGTCGGATAAGGCCTATTTCATTTGAGTGATTCATATGTGGATAGGATGGATAGTGAGCTTGAGGTAAGATATATTCTCTTTTATTTCTAAATAGCATTGCATTTCTAAAAACTTCAAAAAGATGCTGACCAGTGTCGGCTGTAAATATCGATGGCGCCATTTCTGATTTTCGCGGAATAGAGAACTCCGATGTACAACTATGTTGATTAGATCTAGATCTACGTGTTGTTAGTCCTTTAAATAAGTGTCTTTCGAAAGCAATCGACTTGCATTTAACGTGTCATAAAACCACGCAATGTTTTTATACAGATCTAGATCTATAAATAGAAATACAAAGTGAGCGGATGTAGATGTAAATCATTATACTGTAGATCTAGTTGTACCGGTTTTAAGTTAGAAAAAACAACATTTGTATGAGAATGTAGATGTACATAAATACTTTGCGATTTAAATATTTGTTTTATTGATCTACTCAGTTTGGTCAGTTTGGTTATTGTTATAAGATGTTTAATTTTAAGTACAACATGTGTACACAAGATTTATGATTGTGGTGGAGAGGTAAGTGTTATGAACTCTCAATCTGAGTGTTGCGGGTTCGAATCCGACTTCCCCATCCCCTTTTTTTTCTTTGAATTTATAGAAAGTTAGGTTTATTATGTTCAATGAAAAAGACTAATCAAAAAGTATTTCTGACTTAACATGAAGAAAAAGGTATAGATCTACACTAAAACCTCGCTAAACTAAACACAACTTTAGACGGTTTTTTAAAGATCTAGATGTAAAAAACAGGTGACTGCTTTATGCAAGAGATACGAGCAAATCATTTTGCACAAAATTGTCACCTGTTTTCTTGTGAAAATTCACTGTATTGTTACGCAGATTTTACTTTATGAATATTGAATAACATTTCATTCAATGAGTATTAAAGATCTACATATTATTTTCCAGGAACTTGAAAGCCTTTTCTCGGAACACTTTGGCCGGACCCCCTCAGCTTCCCAGGCAAGTGTCGACGTAGATGAGGATTATAATGACAGTGAAGAGGTTGATGAAGACATTTTAGTCGAAGAGATAACGAACGAGATCAACATTGATCAACGTGCCCGAGATTTTCTAGAGGCAAATGGAGACAGTAATGAGGACGATGTCGATGAAGAAACTTGGAACCAAGCAGCTGTTTCCATCGACTGCGACCCCGATCATGAGACTGTTCGATGTTTTAAGCTATCTGGATGTGGGTGCCATAGGAACTGTGCAGAACATTTTTCTGTCTCTGAGATGTATACACATCTTTTAAATGTCAGAGAAATGGACAAATCAGATAAGGAAATGTATGTAATGGCATCGCTTGTGGACAGTGTTTCAAGAGACTCAACAAAGAGAGGGAAAAAAAGACAAAGATCGAGCCATGAATTAAACTTTAAGGGGTATCGTGTTTGTAAAAGGACATTTATGCTGATGTTTGACGTCGGAAAACACTGTTTGCAAAACCTTATGAGACATGTTACTGAATCAGGTGTTGTACCAAGAACACATAAAAACACAGGCAAGAAACCATAAAAAGCACTAACTTTTGAAGACATACAGCCAGTGATCAAGTTCATCAGTAACTACGCTGATGAAATTTGAATACCCCAACCTGCCGCACCTCGGGAACGTGATGGAACTGCACCAATATATCTACCAAGTGATACGACAAAAGTCGGTATTCATCAACAATATGCAGAGAGTTGTTTGCAGAGAGACCCTACCGGCCGTGTGGTAAAGTATTCTACGTTCAACAACATATGGAGGTCCTGTTTTTTTCACATTAAAGTAGCCAGCCCGAGAGATGACGTATGTGCTACGTGTGAGAAACTTAGGAAACAGGTACTTGATTCTGTGACAGAAGAAGAAAAGTTAGAGTCCACTGATGCCCTCAGACAGCACGTTCTTAAAGCACAGGCAGAAAGAGATACATATAATGCATGTATCAAACTATCTAAGGAAACGTATCTTAACAATGAAGTTGACAACTATGTCCACTACACATTTGACTTTAGTCAAAACGTTTGCCTGCCTCACCATTCAAGACAAATGGGCCCAGTATATTTCATGTCATTGAGAAAGGTCCAGCTCTTTGGATTCAGGATTGACGGCATCCCGGCACAGCTAAATTTCCTGATAGATGAAAATGAGACGATCGGCACTGACAGCACCAGTACACATGGACCCAACTCCGTCATTTCTATGATACACTGGGCCATGGAGACGAGATACAGCAGAGAGTCAGCTTGCGCCATACATGCAGACAACTGTCCAGGTTTGTCCTTCTCACAAACTAACTTAAACCTCATACACTCTGCCTCTGGACATTTTGTAATCTGCTTTATTTCAAAGTATAACAGTTTTCCTTCAATACGTTTAATTATAATCAAAATGTCAACCAGTAAGTTTAGGTCATGATGGGAAGCAGAGTTACTCGTCATCTCTTCTGGATCCAAACTATTTGCTAACGACATAAAAGTTGAAAGAAGGTTACGGAAGATTAATAGATTATTTAAAGAATAACACAACACCAACGGTGCTCCAACAAATGCAATACATAGAAAATAATGTCAAATTGTCTACAATCATACAATGATTAATTATTAATTGGCAAACTTCGCTAAACTATGTTTATGCACTAGAGGTTTTCTAAATTGACCATTCAAAAAAGTTATTATCAGTCATTAAGGCAGAATACTGCGTAGTTTAATGCAGGACATTTGCCCTGCAATATAGACAGTCACTTGCTTTTTAACTCCCTCACTACCCCGAGTACAAATTAATGTTATATGCAAACGGTTTGGATCCTTACCAGACGCCGAACAACGCGGTGTCTCATCAAGATCCAAACTGTTGGACATTTATGTAAATAATTATTAAATCAAAACACCTAAATATTAAATTTGAGAAATAAGTCCAGACATTTTTTTCTAAATTGATGTCGTCATGGCAATGAAGAGAATTAAAGAAATTGAGTTCTCACAATTTGTTCTCTTCTGGTATTTTCAGGCCAGAACAAAAACAAATATGTTATTGGATATTTGTTATGGCGTGTGATGACGTGAAGACATGTGACGATTGAATACATGATGCAGGTTCCTGGACATGCCCGGTGCCTCGTGGACAGTGCATTTGCCTGTATAAAGAAACTCTACCGACGCACTGATTGTGACTCCAAGGACCAGCTTGAAGATGTGGTCAATAAGTCGTCCTCTACCAACATAGCAGTTAGATACCCGGCCTGGCAATGGCAGGACTGGAAGTCCTTTCTTGAGCCAATCATCAAACCGCTAAAAGGCATTAGGTAAGTGTGGTATTTCTTTTATTGATGAAACAGAATGACAAAATCTCTTTTTTATATGTTTAAAAATTAAAACCGACGATATGACTCGTGTCATTATAAATATCATTCATAATAATATAAATTATATAAGCATTGATATTGGGTGCTTCATGATGCCAATTAATGTACTGTACTTATTAGTGACATATTAAGGTTGAGCATCCCTATTGAGATCGGGTCAATATTGGTCAGTGCCGATTGTCTACAGACAGCGGTCGGCCATTCTCGTCAATTCACGGCTCAACCCGAACAATGCTCAAGGGTTAGAATTAGGGCTGACCCAAAGCATAGTTAGGAACAACCAATTAGTTGACAAAAATAGTCGATCGCTGTACGTAGAGTTCCGATATTGGTCCTATCTAATTAGGGGTCCTTAACCTTAATTTATAAGTACCTGTATGTAAGTTAAAAGTACAAAATTTACCTTTTTATATATACTCTTCAACGAAAAGCATGTCGGTGTTACAATGCCCACCCCCGCAACTTGAAATTCACTTTACAGTGGTGAACTATAGTTGCAATTTTGTTGTCATTCACAGAAAATATCAGTACTTTCGGATGGATAGAGATAAACCAGGTGTAGTAGTTGTCAAGACCAAAAGTGATGCAGTAGAACAGGAGATATATGTGCTTAAACCTAGGTCCCAGTTTCCAGAAAGTTTACCAGAAAGTTTACCTCCCGCTGGACTATCGTTACAGAGACAAAACTACTTGTATAAGACAGTTAGACCGTTTGTGCGTCAGCAGCATAAAGACATCACGTGTCCACCGCCAAGTGCCGACATGGCCGAGTAACACGTACGTCAATGGAATTCAGGAGATGATCTAGATGGAATGTTATACATGTACTAATAGAACTCTTATATGCATCATTTTCAAACGACAATTAACTCTTTCTTGATAATCGTTATGTAGCCAGGTCAAGTTTTCATGTTTTATTTGTTCGTTTGCTTGTTTCGTTTTCTTCGGTAAAGTTCGTCTTCGTTCGGTATTGTTCGTGCTTCTCCGTATTCCGCGGTTGACTTCGGTAGTTTACGTCAACCGGGGAATACTGGGAGATCACGTGATTGTTGAGCGAAACTTACAATTCTGTCAGCTCTGGTCGAGTAAAGAAGTCTGTTTTGGATCGTTCATTTCAAGATATATTGGTTAGTATTGGTTCAAATCGATTGTATTTGATTCGAGAGAGGTTGCAATGGGTTTGTATATGCTTGACACGTAATAGTCTTTTCTATTTCGGCATTTCATGTTTAGTGTTACATGTTTTCGCGCTTTTCGAAACGGCAGCATATTTGACATTTATCGTTGTTCTAAACTAATTTGACCAAAGTTCTTAACCTTTTCTTTGCATGTTTTAATCTCTACAGGCATCACAAATCACAGCCCTGTAAGTGAGTGGAGAGTGGAGTGCTTGGGAGTGCATTTGTACTTGGTTCCACAAACTGGTGAGTTAGTGTTGTTGTTGTGAACCATGTTTTATCTTTGTGTTAAACTATTATAATATATGTGTAAGTACTTTTAAAGTAGGTTGCAAGACCACTAGAACTGAAGAGGCGTAATATTATGTCTAATGGACTGTTCCAAGGGTTTAACGTTATAATTATCATATGTTATGTTATGCTACATCTATCTTTCAGCCCTATATTATATAGAATGCTTATAACCTGTATTTAATGCATTTGCATTCTATTGCAGGTACAGACTATGTTACACCCATGGGATGGGCTGGATTGATATTGTATATTGTATAGAATAAAGGAGATAAGTGTTACAACGTCGTTTGGTCCATATTTGCTAGCCGGTAACAGTTAGATCGACATTCTTTAAATTCAGTTTAGATTCGGATGAATGACCGAATAATTCGCCTCCTTATCTGGACCCAAGCTGTAAGGCACTCACATTTTGTGTTTTACGGCACTATTGAAGGATATGCACATGTTTATGGAAAACACCTTATTAAGAATAAGACTGTTTAAAATTTAGAAAGAAAATGTTTAATTCAGCAAGTGAAGGGTTAGAGTTTATCGCGAAAAAACGTCATAATCAGTTTATTGTGTCATCAAAAACGCGACGTCATTTTGACGTCATAATATTGTTTTTTTATCGCTATACCTGTTTGATTTAAACCGCTGTAAAATTAAAAGTATTTGTCGAAATGAGATACGGTTTTCGGTGTGGTGTATGAAAATGCCTCAACTATACTTTTCTGCAAAAAAGACAAATTCGAAAATTTTGTCATTAAGCCCGGTTTTCCAAATATATATGTTGTTCAACCGAATAATCAAATATACGCATACATGTAGGTCCCTATATGTTAAAAAATATGCGTTCATATGCAATCTTAAAACTATTTATGGAAGTCATGTGACCACCAGTAAATTATGTCATTATTTATTTGATGACATATTACTTTGTCCTCGATTAAATCCGTTATTAAAGAAGTTACGTTTTGCAAATAACGGTCATTTAAGCGTTGTAGAGTATGAGTTTTAAGCTTTATCCTTTGGAGGAAAACATTAGTAAAAGTGGGTGTTGTGGGTTATTCACGCTTAAAATGGAAATGAGCTGTTCAAGTTGATCAACGATCAGTTTAAACATTTTTTAAAAATAGCATCGGAACCTGGAATTCCGAAACGTCATGCGCACGGCTTCTTTATATAAAAGGATAGTGTACTTTGTGTTGCATAAAGCAGTGACGTCAACATTGTGTAGCATATACACCCATCAAATACGGACAATCGATTACGGAAAAAGATTGTTTGGCCTGTATTCGCTTGGTTTTTAGAATAGGTATACCGTATAATAAAGTTTAATATGCATGCTCATAATGTATTGTATTGATGTGGATTTTGCAAAATAAAAGAAATGTTGCCTGTTAATGTATAAATGTACCTTTCTTAACAGTTGGCACGTTTTCACCACCTTTGTTCTGACAGCTGAAATACAAAGTCATGGTTTAGATTCTCTTTTCCAGTCATCCGGGCATTTAATGTCATACGCATACTCTCGGACCTTTTATTCGGATGACATCTAACTTCTCTGAAAAAAACACCCCGCTAATGTCAAATTCGTGTTTGTTGTCCCCCAGTGCGCGTGCTTGCTATTTAATTCATTGCCAAATGAAAGGTATGTGACGTAGCACTGGAAAACAGAATGTTTATCTATAGATACTGAGTTTTTTATATAGTTTAAAAATATGATACATCGTTCCAATGATCATAATAATATAAAGCAAAATATAGCTGCTAATAAAAAAAACTATGTTTATGACATATACCACTGTGCACAGATACTTACTATCGTCGAAGGAAAAAGAGTGAAAATAGTGTCAGCAACAATGCCAAACTTGCAAAAGCACTTCCTATAATAGCCCCAGTAGGTAGGCTGTCCTTTTCCTTCGCATCGTCAACGTCTCCTGACATGCGTGTACTGTTTTCTGATAAATGAATAAGAACACGTCACCAGTCATGATCAAATACTTACATAAATCATGTTAACGAACGTTAGTAATCATGCTATCATCTATCAAATAAACTTTATAACGAAACTGAAAGAAATTCTGTCACTTTCTTTCTAAAACATGACTTCCTTACGGTTATTTAAATTAAAATGCTTGCAAACATGTAGCGAAATGTTTTCATTGGCAAAGGTGATACGAAATGTATTTAAAATCAGTTTGTACCGCTAAATATATCTCGGCAATTGATCTGGATCCAACCTGGGCGCTTGTCTGAAGTTTCCTTTAACTTTCAAATTCAAACGTGATTCGTATACGAGCTTTACAGACGACTTATGTGGCATAGGATAATGTGGTAAATGACAAGTCATACCTTTATATACTCAGCAAAAGTAGAAACGTCCTACTTTTTGAACGGACATATCTCTGACTTTATTTTAAGTTCTACATCCAATGAATGTATTTGTGGGATTGTGGTTAGTTGGAGTTACACATGTGTAAAGTTTTCATAAAATAACACAGATATTTCTGTATAGGTTTCACTATCTTCAACCTTAAATCTTTCCAGCAAATATTTCTGTAAGAGGGTGGGACGTTTCTAAATATACTCAGTATATCTAAGAGATCTTACAGGATGTTAGTGGAAGAACAAGGTTGGTTTGTATGCTTACCTTCTTTACAGCCTATTGTCGTTGAGTTATTGATGCAGCCATACGTACATTTACCATCACTCATGTCACAGATACTATTTCTACACAAACTATTACAATCTATATCACACGTTTCACCGTAAAATCCAGCAAGGCAACTTGTGCACGTTCCAGTATGCATATCGCAGGTACCATTACACCTGTCAGGGCATCTTGATTCACACTGGCTTCCATATGTATCATTCAAACACATTGTACAAATGACGATTGTCGAACAGGTCGCACAGTATGGGCTATTTGAGCAACAAAATTGAGAATCTGAAAACCCGAACTTACAGCCGAATGTGCAGTTGCCCTGCTGTTTGTCACAAATGCCATTCTTACAACCGGGTGAACATATTTGTGAACAGTCTTCGCCATATTTACCTGGCTTGCATTTAGTACACATGTCACCTTGAAAATTTGGTTTACAACCCTCACTACAAGTTCCATTATCTTGAAAACAGACACTAGATACGCAATTTGAAGGACATCCTATTTCGCACTTGTTTCCATGATAACCATCTGTACAACTATCACAATAGCCAGAAATCATATCACAGCCCTGAGGACAATATATTGGACACATTCCTGAACAATTGTGCCCATAATACCCCTTCTCACAGCGTAAACATGTACCCGTTGACATATTACACCTGTCATTGCCGCAGTTATCAGGACATTTTGGAAAACAGCTATTACCATAGTATCCCTGCTTGCAGCTCAAACATATCCCGGATGTTTTCTCACAGTTAGCACAGTTTTTAGGACATTGTGAAGAACATCTTTTTCCATAGTACCCCGGTTCACAGTTAAAACATTCCCCAGTTAGTTTCTCACATGAAGTATTAGCGCAATTGTCTGGGCATTCATTGGAACAGCTGTCTCCATAATACCCCTGATTACAGTTCAAACATGAGCCATTTGTTTTGTCACAAATCGCATCGGCACATTTAATAGAACAACTGTGGCTACAGTTCATTCCGTATTTCTCAGGTACACATTCAAAACATTCGTTGGTTTTCTTGTAATGTTGGTGGCATGACACGCAATTATCCGGACATATTCGAATGCATCTTCCTCCCCAATAACCGTCCTTACAAGGTATTCGACAATAACCGCCCTCACAAACATTATTTGAACAGCCATACTTGTCACAGGTTCCCAAACACTCATAGTTTAAAAAGGCACTCGAACATACATCACAAGCTTCATGACTTGCCAAACAGTCCTCCTCACTGACACAACATGAACATGGCTGATTTACGTCGCATGCGTTTGATGGATCTGCGACACAATAAAGAGAGGAAGCATATGATCACATTGCATGTTTTAGTTATTTACACAACTTTCAAACCGAAGTGGAGATAAGAATACCTCTACACCATCCTTGTAATCATGCTTTGCAATGTATCTCTTTGAAATATAGTTGTTGTCGTCGTTGCTTTAAAACCATCGAATTATGCTGTTTTACAAATATATCGACTGAAGTATATCAATTATAATAAAACAAACCTTTGCTTTATACAATATTGAGTGATATTAATGTTAATAGATACCGATAAATGTTATTCGTGAAAGAGAAACTCTTACCTTGTGCTTTCAACTCTTTGATTTCAAGTACAGATATAGTCACCAACAGTAACGCTGTCACAAGCTATAAAAGATACGTTTCTAGCATAAATACTTATTGGAATAGCTCGAGTTGTGTATTTTGTAGATAACTAGTGGCGGATTTAATAGAATAAAGTATCAACTTGTCCCTATCCGTTAAATAATTTCCAACGCCACGTAATCTAGTCATCATATATAATTTACGATTGAATCAATTAACATTAAATCTATCTGAAAACTGTGAGATTTAAGTACAAATGGAATGATTTTGGAACCAATTTCTGCTTGTTTAACTCATTATCCCCTGAGACATCTAATGAACAAATCCAGTTTTCAATAAAGTCTGTCCCATTATAGACTGTTTAGGGTTGTTTTTTTATAATATATTACAAAATGACAAATAGTAAAGTCCCTGATTAGAGGGCTCCTGTTTGTATTCGACAAGTGTACTCTTCACAGGTATACTTTTGGTAGAGGACGAATATATACGTCACTAGGGCACAATGAGTTAAGTAACAATGATGCGCTTCTTAACCCTTAACTTGGGCCATTCATTTGACTTCCCTGGCAATGAACAATCCCCCCCTTTTTTAAATAGAAAATAATATCTGTGTTCATAACGTATTTGATTGATCGAATTCGACGTTTCATAACACAATAAAACCTCGACTACGCCTCGTCTGATCGCCTTTAGGGACTTTGTATATTAAATATAACGTTTTTATTTATGCTTTTCGGTGAATTACTGGGAAAAAGCAGTGGAATATTACTTGATAATCCCACTGCTTTAAGTGGGTTTATCGTCGCGCGTGCTTTATCTATTAAGTTTTCCCGTAGGGCTCTCCCAGAATGGTAGTCAATCGTGTTTTACCGTTCGATTCCGGCTGCCCGATGTGTCGCATAGCACTAAACGGAAGAACACGAATCCAAGATCGGAAGAAACGACGTAATTCCGATGACGTCAAATCAATAAATCAGTGACGCCGTCGTACGGGAAACTGTTTCGAAAACGTGTTCGATATAAACTTGGGGCTCAGCACGGGATCAATAATGTACTTTCGCTTTCAATTGTCGGACACTTTCCTTTAAAATGTGGTTTAAAAGCACAAATAAATAGGATAACTGTATTTGTGTCAGTGTAAGATTGAAATTAATCCATTATGTGAACATCAGACGGTTCGATTTTGAAAATATAACGACTTATGTTCACTCAATGGATTAAACTTTATTCATACACTGTAAAAAGAGTTTGCCTCTATATATTTTGCCAGACTTCTCTAAATGTATCTCTAAAGCCGTCCTTAACCGGGAGAGTTATGTCGGTTTTTCGTGCTTTGTTTTTTCTCTCCCTCTCTGTCGTACCCTGAACCCTTCCATGTCTTACAGTTACTCGTGACAACAGACTAGTCGCTTGAGTACAATTGGACCGTTGCCATAGTGGGTTATTTTTAACACGGGCTTTAATGTTTAATTCTTTCCCGTGTTACTAATAATCTTGTCAAAGAATTTTGTTAGATGTTTTACATGTATTTACTTACTGTGCTGGCGGTCTTTTTGATTGTAAGGTTGTGGAACAGGGTTTATATTTTATGTACACTGTTCGTCTTTATAGGTGAATATAGGAGATACGTGTGAGGTTGGGCGCCCCTAAACCCAGGTTTACCCCCCCCAGTGGTTGTTAATGGTTAATTTATAATTAATTATTGATTGCTGCTGACCGTACCAAGGCGGACTCCTATGTTCACTTTGCTTTAGGTTTGTCTTGCGTATTGTTTTCTGTTTGGTGTGTGGGATTGCGTGTGTGTGTGTTTGTTGTGTGTGTGTGTGTGTGTGTGTGTGTGTTTGTTATGGTATAGCTGTGTGTGTGTTCTGCTTTAGAGGTGGGTGTATTGTTTGTGTTGCGTTTCCTGCTTGAGTCTTCTTTCGTATTTATTATTAATTGTAATTACGTTTTTAACATCTATACATTTCAAGTTTTCTATTGTTGTTCAACCGAGTGCTACGTAACAGAAATACTTAAAAAATGGGTCAGAACCATAAACAATTATTAATGGCAATGTTACTAGAGCGATCGATTGACATCACAGTAAATTTTCAACGAAATTCTCAATTTCGCTCATTTTGCTATATTAAACATTTGTAAAAGTTGATCAGTTCCATTGCATTACGCTCTTAATACAACAAGTATTTTGTAAAAGGGTAGAACCTTATTATAAATATATACTTACAGAACTCTCCATTGCCAGAACTGCGAATTGTCAGGTCAATAAACAAACGTTATAAACAACTCTGTTTCTAAATCCATGAATAATGCAATTATATTTATGTTAAACTTTTCACGAGATTCATTATTCAGAAGTAAAACTACTAAAGGAGGAAGAAATCTAAATGCCCTTAGTAACTTATTTAAACATGTAAATAACTACTGCAAGCCATACAAATAAGGAAGTGTTCGGGTTTATTGAAACAAAGAAACTGTTTTTGTCGATGTTGCATATTATACAAACTTTTACCTTGTTAGCAAAGCTGTCCTATTCGATGAAAATGGCGAACATTATTAATGAACATAATCTATAGGATATATTTTCTCATGTTGTTTAACATACTTTCGATATGCTCGCTCTCCTGTTTTAAACAGCTCCCATGAGCAAAAGGATAAATCGACCCCCACTAGCATAATTGATATTTTGTTACAAAAATCTGAATAAGGGGAGATCCTTTGAAAGCACAGAAAACAAGGCAAATACTGAAAAGTGCAGACTCGGTTTAATTGAGTCTGTTCATGAGCAATACTGATATATGCAACAGTGCTCACGCCCCCTAGCACCAGCTTAAGCGGAATTCAACCTTCAACTGTAAATGCGCTGAAATCAATGATTCCAAAGGACCAGAAAGTATAACAACACTGAGGTTAGCTTTGCAGGCGCTAAAGCTGTATTTTTATCGCAAAACTCAAATATGGGCGTTTATTGTCATTAAACTGCGTGTGTCCGTCGCTGAATCCTTCCGCCCCTGTGCCTTTTGTTTTGATATATTTTCTATATCACATCATCTAGGATTACCTAATATGGTGCATGAGTACATCTTGAAAGGACAAAGTGACCCATTACGTGCCACTGTGACATTGTGCTTGACCTTTAATCTCAATTCTAGAAAAACAAACAGCTTGTCGGAGGATACATTTTTAACAATACTACGCATGGGATACTTACATGTACTTGTATTTTTAGTACAATGTGTGAAGAGTGTGCCGTGACATTTTAAGATCAATGTGACATTGATTATTGACCCTTGATTTTAAGTTTAGAAAACATACCCTGGTAATATTGTCACACCAGCTAGATATTTCAGGTTTGGCGTTTTAGTACATTTTGGGATAGCAGAGTGTGACGTACTATATTCATTAGCTACAGTGAACATGACCTTGACCATTGACCTCGAACATATCTATTACTTTGGTGTATGTTTCCTTTACCACAATAGCTAGAAATACCAAATTAAGTATGGTTGATTATTTGGTGATGACGATGTTTTGCAGGCAATTTTTAGATGCTTTTCTCATTTCCCTAGCCTTTGACCTTTATGATTGCACATCAGCTAGATATACCAAATTATGAGTGTAAGTACATTTTCCGATCGCGGAATGCCACGTATAATTGTCAGTTTACTATTATATATACCTCGACCTTTGATCTCAATCATAGCACTAACGTATCTTGAACATGTTTTTTTTATAACGATGCAAAATGTTTAAAGTGAAGTACCAGGTTTTTGTCTACTTTCAGTCAGAATGATCATTTAGCCGACTAAATATTCGATTCCCTGTTTATTGAACCATCTTGCATACAAAAAAGAGCACTGCTAACATACGGCGTTTAGGCAACCACAGTACCGGCCCAGACCAATCACATCTATCTATTTTAGCCCCTTGGTAGAGCAATCCATGGTGCATATTGTGCTCAAGAACATGTCTGTACATTAATGGGGATTCGGGAAAAAATCTCCTAAACCGGCCTCTGGTCCGTCGGGGGTCGAACTAGCGACCCCTGGTACCGTACTTCTAATTGTTACCACTGGACTACTATCGCCAGTAAAGGATGTGTATGTGTGCATCTAAGAGTGACATGTCTTGACATTTTACTTGAATGATAAAAACAGGCCCTGGAGATATTTTCTTTACCATGTTAGCTCGGTAAATATGTGTGGATACATGTTGGAATGATGATGTGTTGCATAACATTTAAAGGTCAATGTAACCTAAACTTTTACCGATGACATTAGTAATAGAACAAACTACACATATTGAACGGAAATAACATTCCGTTTTAAAGAAACAATCCTTGTTTTATTGTCCAGTACATTACCGTTATATAATAGAGCCATGTTGTCGATTTTTTAAGGAAATATCTCGCAGTTTCATATTTTTCACTTCAAAGCTTTAAACAATGATGTTAAATTATAATACACTTTGCGCAAGCCCCTACATAAACAAAGAAGAAACGATTCAGTGTTTGAAATCTCAATTAAACACTCACGCTCTTACGTTTTAACTCGAGTCATATTGCTTCGAAAATGCGTACGCCAAGAAATGTAGCGCCGTTTCTTCAGTGCAAATTAAGATTAAATTATGTGTTAGAGTCGAACTAATAAATTGATACAAGTGCGTTATTTAACAATTGAGCACGGGAAGCCATTGAGACGCGTAGTAATTAAACCACTCGACCTTAAGGCCTCGTGATTATATTACTACGCATTTCAACGCCTACCAGTGTTCGATTGCACGATAAAACACTGGTATGAATTTATTATTTCTTAAATGAGATACATGTACAAAATAACGTAAAGAATTTGACCGCTTTATTTAAAGTTGTTTAAGCAATCATTCCGTCGTTATAAAATGTTGACAAAGATTTATCTGGCGAGTATTGCTAGTTAAGAACTACTATTATTGCAAAATCCGAAGTCATTTTAAATACTTCTGTGCTGATTACAAGGACAGCTTACAACACCCAATAAATGTTACCTACAAATCTCTCAAACTATAAATATATTTGCAGCTGCTAGGGACAGACTTGACATATTTGGACCACACATCCCCTCTATAACGAAAACCAATGTAGTATCCCCTCCACGCCCCAGTTTGACCTTCGGTTAAGTCTAGGTCACATATCGAGTGAACAAATTGCTATGTTAATATTTACAAGCAAGACTCATATACATAAAGTAACTGCGACAACTTTTTAGCAAATGCCCCGCTTCCCTATACAGGAGCCAACCATGTGGCGAAGGAAGCTATGACGTCCCGTGCATTGCGTCGAGTATAATTTAATGTGATGTGTATTCATGATGTACAATAGTTGCCGTCGACAGAAACTTCAGAGATCCTTTTGTCAGAACGCAGACTGATCTGCGTCTGCACTATTAGCACTACCTTGTTGTTGGTGTTGGTACCGGAACGTTAATATAAGCGTGTACGTTAGGTAGGTTTAAAAGTATGTCAGTTAGGCCCTACATTGGAACTCTTTGAGGGGGCTCGTAGACCTTCCTATGCTGCCGTAGTTATGGGGCTTAATTGTCATAGGAAATATTTTCTGTTAATGACAACGAGATTATCAATTCTGCCAGTAATTGAAAGAAAGGCAGGTCGGGGGTTTGATCACATACGTTGTTGGCAACGAATGAGATTAGCCGAAATCATTTTCCTGAAATCATCATCATCTCAACTCATTTCATCATCCCTTGTCATTCATTAGCGCTATATGACCTATTTTGTATCCCAGTGCGGTTAAACAATACTCATCATCATCATCATCGTGGTCGAAGTTCAGGGTTTTCTTTAAATTATTCAAAAATAATTAAAACAGGAATAAAAGTTAACAATTTATTTACGAATACCAAAGAAAGTAAAGTATTCTTAACTTTCTTCAACAAACCATTTTTACGGAGGTACGAAATAACGTTTCCAAATTCTATGAAATGACCTATTTAATCGTCTAGGCGGTTACAAAAAAACATATATGGCGGTAACGAAATGGCATAATTTTTTAACATTGACTAAATAACCCAAATTTCGCTTACGAAATAAGTCATGTTTTATATATATAGCCTGTTTACCTGTGTTTTCGCCACCCTTAGCTATATTTTTCGCGCATGCGCTTTCTGGTGTAACAGTTCTTACTTGTTCACGGATCTAATTTTGAACTGAACCTTCAATAACACAAATATATATAAATAAAACTTGTGGAATAAATACAAATGTAAATAACTGAACCGTTTTCGAACAAGGTCATTGCTCTGGATCACGGGGATGCTTTCTTGTCAATTCGCCACCTCTGATTGGTCGTTCGACAATTAGGTCAATGCAGGCTCTGTCAGTATATTATAGTTTGTTTCATGAAATTTGAACATTGTTTAATGATTTTGAAATATTTAATCTTTTAAAAGTAAATGATAACTTTTACAGCTTTACAATAAAAAAGTAACAACGGGCATATAGAGTTAAAATTACCAACATGTCCTTTGATTTGAAACTTTTTGTGTATTATTGTTATTTTACCTGTTTCTTTCGCATTTTCGGCGCTTGAAATCTTCCTTAGTGAAACTGTCCTAGTATTCGGATATCCTCTGTAGTTTTCGGCCATCCTCGGTAGCCTGCTCGTGACGGAATTCCAAGTTTTGCATAGATGCGAATTGACAAGAAAGTGGCGAAATGACAAGAAGCAAGGATATATATGTAAAACTCAAATCAAGGGCCGCTCCTAACTCGAGGGCCGATTTGAAAATCGTGGGCCGCTCCCAGATCGTGGGCCGTTTTCTCCCAAATCGAGGGCCGATTTGTAACCCATAACAATCTCCGCAACCTAGGCTTAAAATTAATACACAGATCGCAAAATGGATTAAAATGCTAATTTAAAAACTGCTTAAAGATTTAAGAATAAAAAGAACCATATGAACTGGTGTAATGAACGGAATAAAATGTCCAAGAATGGTGGCGCGAAATGATAAGACGTCAAAACAAACGTTTTGTGTAAGTGACGTCATATTTCCAACCGTTAGCCTACGAAACAATGGACTCGTTTGTAGACTTCGGATTGTGCAACTAGTTGAGAAACAAAAGTAGAAAGCCTTTGCCTAAAGATCCAATCCCCATGGTTCTGGACGAGAGATGCAAACGTGTGTGTTATACAGAAGAAGTCAGTGGGAGAACGTCATGATAAAGGGTGTCTCGCCAAAAAGGAAATCATTATCCAGGTTGCTCGGAGAGTGGACTCTCTCTATAAATAAAGGAGGAATCCTTCTTTCCTATCGTTCGAGTAACGCTTGCCAGTCTATTCAAGACTCAGGTAAGAACTCATGCCTAATTGTTTTAACTTTTAAACCAGAAAATCTTTCATTCATAGCGCGACAATAGTAGGGCTATAGTTGGCATTAGTTGCCTTACATGTACATAAGCATTCAAATTACTCAGGTCACAAGTCAAACAGTGAAACAGACTATACTTTGTCGTATTTATGACGTATCATAATGACGTTCCTGTTTACATGTGGAATGTACTGTTAAACCCGTGTCAAGCGACATCACATCTTGGAACATTTCGCAGTTTGTAGCAGTATTTCCGATCGAAAAACAAACATGTAATGAAAATATCAAACATGCAAAGTCTTTGTGATTCAGACGCAACACAAAATCATGATGCTCCCTCAGTGTTCTGTCATTATGAAATGAATCGTTTATTATCAATTAGATCTAGATTCTAGCTGGGCGATTTTTGTTTCGATAAAATATATTTTGAACAATTTTTTTCGGAATTAGATCTATATCTGGATCTACACTGTACATGAGACTTACTGTCTGAACAGGAGCTACACTGTTCTGCTGCAGGTAGTAAACGAACTTTTTTCTGGCTTGCGTGTGTCCTTTTTTAAATCAGTACAATGCCTTTAAAGATTCTGAATTATTATGTTTCAGTGGCTGTTACTGTTGAAGAATGGTGCACACCAGAGGGCACAGTGTCGCAGGAAGAATCAGTAAGGGAGGACACTTTATATTCAGCCATGGAAAGATAACTCGTTGGTAAGGTTCGATTACATCAATTTGACACGTTGGGTTTTTTCCAATCAGAAAAGGTTCAAAGTTTGGGTTCTACTGGGTATATACAGTAAAACCTCTCTATTATGACCACTACATTATGTTAACTATTACTGGTATGTGTTCCGAGCAAGTGGCTGCTTAAAGCAAGATGAAAGTAAAACAAAGCTCTTTGAAGAGCTTTCTGTTTTACTTCCACCTTCCTTCAAGCTGTCATTTGTCTTTTTTACCATTAATTAACCGTTTTAGTCGTCGTTATACAGAGTTCAACTGTTGCTTCATTTTGCATGATTCTTTTAAGTTTATCACCACTACGTATTGTCAAACTTAAACGGACAGAAGGGTTGCCGCGTGTTTAAAGCCACCGACCTACAAACCACACGTTATACTCATTGAATGGGTATCAAATCTTATTCTGGACAATAACTTCAAATTACTGTAAGTCTTGGGACTGACTTACATCGCAGTTGCAGTACTGCGTTTTGTTTTAAGCCGATTGTCTACAAAATGTAACACAAGCTATTGACCGATACTGGTGCCATGTTGTTTTTCTTCAATACTAAATAAAAAACCTATGGAAAATGCATTATTTTCAGATACCTCTTCACTGAATGACGAGCAGATGTGGCCACCTATGTCAATGCCGACTCCGTAGCCTGCAGTTGTTAATTCCTCCCTGTTGAAAAACAGATTGGCCCATCATGAACCCATGTGAGATTTTGAATATAAGTAAAGGAAATAATATACATTTGAAAGAAAAAGAAGACAGGTCACCACTTAAATCAGGGTAAAAGTAAAGCAGATTCGAACTCGTACTGAGAAAGGAAAACAAGACAGGTCACCACTTAAAGCAGACTTTATTTTTTAGTCTAATCTTTAATCCATTAGACAATTCTGATCTGATGGTCTGTTTTACCGTATTTAAATTGTATTTAGTAATGTTTAAAACCAAGATCTACTCTATCGTAGAGTGTTAGTATAAGAAGTGATAGGTACATCCTATACATAAGTAGGAGTCATTGATTATTCTTGAGTATTTTTATAGGATCATTATGCCACAAACTGGCCGTTTTTTATAGAGAATTAAAACATAAATGCGTTCCTTATTCGTTTATATACGGGTGTGCGCGAGGTGTGTTAGAATGTGATTTAACGGGCGAATGGGACGTTTTTGTAGAATCCCCTCAAGTTCGTGTCAGGATATTAAGAGTGCATGTATAAAGCATAGTGTTTGTGTACCAGATCCATCGTTCATCTAAAAAAGAATCAGATTTTATCGTTTCGACTAACTTCATCTTTCCTAAAATGATTGTATACATTTAACGGGCGAGTGGAACGTTAAATACACTACCCATGAAGTTCGAGTCCGGATATTTAGAATACGTGTTAAGCATAGTGTTTTCATTTGTATCAGTTTCATCGTACAACACAACTAGAATGTACATTTGTCTTATAAAATATAAGTCCTGTGTCAGCATCGCAAAGAAAGCAGCCAGATTGATTCAGCACGAATGTCTCCACAAGGACATGTATACATTGGAGCAGTTTGCTACATGTTACAGGACGAAATTCTCTTCTACTCGAATGGTTGGGATCTATAGGCCGTCTGTTACAGACTGATTCCGGCGCTGGTTGAAGGAATGGCATTTTCACAGACTGCTTATTTTACAAGTTTGGATATCATTAAAGTACCGTTCGGTACCACATACAGTATCAAAGACAGCAATTTACTCGTACGCGTTTATGCTATAACTATTACAGTTATTTTTATTGACTCAATATTACCATAAAAGCGTGTTCAATTCGTTCAACCATAGCGACGACTATACTAGTCGTTTACAAAGTTTGTACAGTGCGGAAAACGTTATCATTTCCGAATAAACGCATTGTGTGGAAACAGATCAGTCGCCACTGTACTTGTGAAGAGTGTATACCATGTAGACCTAGTTCTTTTAGAGGCTACACATTTTTTAAAATACGTCGTAATAAAATGTGTTTCTCGTGTATATTGTCGTAAATCTTTTTATCCTTGAATTATATAAGGTGCGTCCTCTCCGAAATCGACTTCAGATCAGCCCAAGATTTTCAATGTTGCATCCTTATTTGTTATGAATGCACTTTCGGAAATCGGGGATCACGATTTCAAATCGGCCCATAATATCAGAACGGCCAACAGTTTTCAAACCGGTCAATGATCTTGTCATAGAATTGTTTAAGGTATACGTGTTCCGAAATCGGAGCTCCAATCGGAAATAACGTTGCCATTTTGGCTCAACATTATTTTTTAATGCACTTTCGAAAATCGGAGCTACAGCTTTCAGATCGATCCACGATTTAAGATCACCGCTCAAGATTTCAAGATCGGCCCACGATTTTCGGCCCACGATTTGGAATCGGCCCACGATTTTCGAATCGGCCCTCGATTTGGGACCGACCCACGATTTGAGTCTTACATATATGTTATAAAATAAATCGGTTATAACTCGCCATAACATACTGTCGCAGGAAGGCTGCGGCCATCATTCGATATTATATAAATATCACATCTCACAGAGGGTGAGAAAACGGATTGGTCACCCGAGGCAAGTAATGTCAACCGAGGCGTCAGCCGAGGTTGACATTTACTTGTCATGGGTGACCAATCCGTTTTATTATACCTCACTCGATTTATCTACTATATAGCCTAATGTGACGTCAGTAGGTGAAAATCCGTAATGTTACATGGCTAACATTACATTTCGGCCCGCGTAACATCACGAAATTACCCTGCGTATTCGGCCCGTGTTTTAGTACCCCTCAGTTCAGAAAAAGGAAGATTCAAAACGCTTCTAGTGCAATAACGGCAATGAACTGGAAAAGTGAGTCGATTCAAATTTGCAAAGTTACACAATCGAAATCAAATGGGCCATCTACTTTACGCTTCATCTCATGAGATAAGATTTTAAAACAATCGACTGCAAAGTGTCACCAGTTTTCGCGTTGCTAATCAATGTCGTTCATTATTTTGGAACAGTTTCTTTACTCACTCCTTAGATTCAAACTCTGCATCCTGTTCAATATTTATGTCGAAATTTGCTACTAAATTTGACATTCTGCTTTGTCTATTAGCCTACCTAAAGTATCTGTCAACTTGTTGCTGGAGTGCTATATTGCTAAAAATAGAATAAGACAGACAGAATTGGAGACGATTGTAGAATGGTCTATAACAGCGTAGAGCTATAAGGGAATACAAATAACGAATGGATATGTGTTTGTTAACTTTTTGTTGGCAATATTTATTCAGAATAAAGATTTGTTGCTTGCAATTCGATTTTTTTTTAAAAAACGCGTCAATATAAAAACTTTATATACAACTAAAATCGACGTCACGTGATCTGTGTCCGTGGTCTAGAGGTATGATGGTCGACTCTGCCCACGGCGGTCTGAGTTCGAATCGCGATCGATCCAAACTTTTTTTTTTGTGGATACCAAATGGTTAACAAACATATATTTATTGTGTTTTTTGCGTCTAAAAATAAACTTCTCCGTTATTTGTTTTTAGTAATGAAAATAAAATAGTTCCGATACATGTATTCGCGATCGTTGTTCTGTATTGAAAACAGTGGTAATAAGATCTAAATTTTTGTTCGGTATAATAAAATAAATATCACATCTCACAGAGGGTGAGAGAACGGATTGGTCACCCTCGACAAGTAAATGTCAACCTCGGCTGACGCCTCGGTTGACATTACTTGCCTCGGGTGACCAATCCGTTCTCTCACCCTCTGTGAGATTTGATATTTATATACTATCACCCTCTGTGAGATGTGATATTTATTTTATTATACCGAACATAAATATATATCTAATTACCACTGTTTCAATATAACAACGCTCGCGATTACATGTATCAACTCTTTTTTGTTTTCATTGCTCAAAACTAAAAGCGGAGAAGTTAATTTTTAGACGCAAAAACACAATAAATGTTGTATGCTAACCATTTGGTATACACAAAAAAGAACAAATTTATTTTTAAAAAAAAAGAAAAATATTTGGACCATATGGGATTCGAACTCGGACCGCCGTGAGCAGAGTCGACCATGCTAATTGCTAGACCACAGAGACAGATCACGTGACGTCGATTTAAATTGTATATAAAGTTTGTATATTGACGCGTTTTTAAAACTAATCAAATTGCAAGCAACACACCTTTAGTTCTGAATAAATATTGCCAACAAAAAGTACATGTATATCCATTTGTTATTTGTATTCTCATATAGTTCTACGCTGTTATAGACCATTCTACAACCGTCTCCAATTTAGTCTCAGTCTGCTAAAGCAAAACGGTCTACTGTAGCAACAAGTTGACAGATACTTTAGTGTAGGCTAAATAGACAAAGCAGAATGTCATATTTAGTAGCAAATTTCGACATAAACATTGAATATGATGCAGAGTTTGAATCTAAGGAGCGAGAAAAGAAACTGTTCCAAAATAATGAACAACATTGAGTAGCAACGTGAAAACTGGTGACACTTTGCAGTCGATTGTTTTGGAAATCTTATCTCATGAGATGAAGCGTAAAGTAGATGGCCCATTTGATTTCGATTGTATAACTTCAAATTTGAATCGACTCACTTTTCCAGTTCATTGCAATTACTTCACCAGAAGCGTTTTGATTATTCCTTTTTCTGAACTGAGGCGTACTAAAACCCGAGCCGAATCGTGATGTTAGCCATGTAACATTACGGATGTTCACCTTCTGACGTCACATTAGGCTATATAGTAGATACATCGAGTGAGGTATAATAACATAGATTGACATCCCGGTCATTACTCCTTGTTCAAGAATGACTTCCCGTTATGATTCGATGTCAAAGAATGAATCACTGTCATAGAATGACTACTTGGTCATTTTGTAATGTTTTAGAATAAATCAATAACGCGAGGACATTATTCTGTGTCTTGTAAGGACTCTTCTACCATCATAAGATGTTGTACTTTACATAATGACATAATTCGATGTAAAATTATGACCGACAAGTCATGATCTGTTCGACAAACGCGAGCTCGACTTTCAATGGTTACTTTGAGTTACTGAGAAAATAATGTATGTATAACCGGGTTGAGAAGTTTTGATTAAATGTTGAGAGATTTGTGCAAGCAGCCCGGTGGTTAAGTCGGTATAACACTTGCACTGTATAAAAGAGGTCCCAGGTTCGAGTCCCAGTCTGGCTGCATATTTTTCTCACCATTTTACATTTGGTGTCCAACGTAAATAACCCGTAGGATAATATGTAACTCGTATAGTGTATATATAAAAAATGAAACTCGTTCTGTTTTCTTTAAGGTAAGAATTCGGGACGAATTCTTTCGAGTAGTTATGATTCAATGGTGAGATATTTGTGTAAGCGATCCGGTGTTTCAGTCGGTAGAACACTTGCCCTTTAATCCACGGGCTTTGGGTTCGATTCCCGGTATGGCTGCATATTTTCTTACCATGTTACATATGCAGTGATAGGCATATTATTGCACTATTGATAGATGGCGTTGGTAACAAATATGGCTGAGTGTTGTGGTAAAATAAAAGTAATGATGAAACTTTTAAATGCAGAAAAACATCGGCTTATTCCGGTTAAAAATTGAATCACAATACCCTTTTCTCAAATATCAGACATTTTATACATATAAACTGCATAAAGTCACTCGTTTAAGATTAACAAAAACAGATTATCTTAAAGAAATAATTGCTAGAACAGAAAACAATTCTTTAAGATGAACTTTGGTTAAGTCGATATATAAACCTTACGGGTCCCTATGCGCTCGAGGCATCAGTCAGCATTATGTGGGACCCGCCACGCGAAAAGGGCCCTTCAGGGTGACGACGTCATTTGGAGATAAAAGACGTCAACGTTCGTACAACGTTTTGCGCACTGTCTGTTTTTAACCCCACACGTATGCTGTGATTTAACTGCAACTGGTTTTATTGCAAAGATCACAACATAGAAGCTTTTATCAGAAATTTATATACGTGACACTGATAAAACATCCATTCAATATTTTAAACAAATAAACAATTCATTTCGCAACTGTTTTCTGTGGCGATTTACAGTTGAAAACAGGAATTTATCAGCGAAGGTCGTATAGAAATCTAGATTTAGTATAGATATAACTCTCAAATGTAAACATCGTAATTTTACGTGTAGAATCTATATAACTATAGATCTACTCGATTGTTTCAAGATTCTACGGTACTGAGTAAAATAAAGAGTTTGATTTGATTTGAGTTGAATGTACGGATCATTAATGTGATGGAATTTGATCTGTTCGTTTGAACATGGCTAGCAAGGTTTGTGTAGCGTCGTGAATGAAAGATCAACTAGATTTACCTTCTCACTGTTTTCTGAGTTTATACGATAACTAGTCTAATGACGAGTAAACACTAGATCAAGATCGAGTACTGTAACCACAGAAACTTACAGTTATTTGAATCCATCTTCTGTAGATTGTCATCCTTTCTTTAACCAAATTAACAATTATGTATTTTGCATCAAGGACTAGAGCTAGAATCTACTCCGAATTTACAGATTCCATGTGTATTTAGTAGGGATGGGTATTGCCAGAAATTTTGTATTGCAATATATTGCGATACTCCATCACTGTATTGCAATATGTATCGCAATATATTGCGTGTTATCAAAGTGAACTAAAACGGTGCATCTGGGGCAAAAATGTTCAGACTCGGACAAAGTTCTCAGTATTTGATACACATTTGTTGGAAACTATGTTTTTCATTCAGATCTGTAAACTTTTTTTATATATTTTATAAAGATATGAAATCTGGTATGCAATCAACTTACACCATGCTTGTGCTAAAAACAACAAGGGGGAATCCTTTTCTCTGCAAGTGGCTTATTTAGTTTGAACAAAACAAAATTATTAATATTGGAAAAAACCGGTTTTTTGAGCCTCAGTATTGTATTGTATTGTTTTCAGAACGTATTGCAATATATTGGAAAACCGGTTTTATTGCACATCCCTAGTATTTAGTGTGCCGAACTGTATTGATTTTTTTTAATTAATCTAAATTACATCATTAAATGCAACATTATGATGTCACTACATGACATCATCCCGCAGTGTTTACTTACAAGTACCACAAGGGCTTGGGGTTGCTAGTATTAATTTTGAGGAAAAAACAACAAACCTTAAATGACTTTTGGCCCGCTGTAGACGGGCGCCGTGGCTAATCGGTTTAACGGGTTATGTGCCTGTCTAAAAAGCCTGATGTCGATGACTCGAATACCATCATTCTGTCTACCTTAGTTTTATTTTGTTTTATCATTTACTGCAAGCAATTGCATCTTCCTTAAAAGACTCAAGCAATGAATTCCGAATTTTGACAAACTCTTGAAAATTACTAGACTGACTATCTAACGTGCGTTGTTGCTAAATTGTGTCAATGTAAATTACCAAACTGCCTCACCCAAATAGTGGGTAAACAGCTCGGATCCCCATGAGACGTCTCGAATGGCACGGCATCTCATTCGGATCCAATCTTGTCGAAGATGTTTGAATAAATTTCTCTATTTTTGTGTTTTCTGTGTTGGAAAGAAATTTACAACACGACCTATCTCTTCGCATGTGGTTTCGCTTAAAATAGATTAAAATTATGTTAACATTTTAACAGTCATATTTCCACCTGCGGATGAGGTCTAGTGGTAGCAATTTTGACTGCGGTAGACCAGGGGTCTTACGTTTGATCCCTGCCGGATCAAAGTGAGAGATCATGATCCAAACCGTTTGACTCTCTTCTTAAGGTTTCTTTTACTTAAAAATGTGTAAAACTAAATTTGACATTGTTTTCACTCCACAATTTCAAAGCAGACGATATCACAGCAGAATAAGGGTTAAAACAATTTGCTATTTTTATACATGTATTTTAAGACCGTGACATTCATTCGGTCTGGGATACTTATATTTCAAGACTGTGTCTATTGTTCTTTTTTCGTTCAATGCCTGTATAACTATAGATTGGTACTCTCCCTTGACTTTCAGACATAGGGATAGGCAAAGGACAAAAATGGCGGCACCCAAGAAAATGAGGAAACCGGGAACCATAATGATAAATGGTGGGTGGAGTTATATGAGGTTAATAGAGCGTTTTCTTATATTAGGTGGTTCACGATAAGCCATTGTAGCGAATGGGAACAGTTTTATACAAACTTACATTATCAATTAAAAAACACGGGCGAACCAGTTGAATTCAGTACTAATTCGTGCAACGAATTTATTTCCAAACTAGCCCTATTATCGGATATTATACAAGTCCATTGACATTTCGGATAAATAAAACCTCGCCAGATTGTATGATTATTGAATTAAGGACATACACGCCCAAATAAAATCTTCGTAGGATTTCTATGAACATTTCTACATAGGTTATTCGAACGTACCTTAGTTCACACTAAATTTCAAGTTTATATTTCTCGATTAATAGAGATTGTTTGAAACCAAAAATATCCACGGGAGGTAACCGACACGCACGATTTCGTTGAGTAACGATTTTTGAATTATCGTACTTTGTTAGCACGAATTGGGCGCGTATGCCCTTAAGTTGTCTTATTTGTTGGAACACTAGCCTTTTTTTCGGCTATTATATATATCAGTTTGATGTAACATCCGTACTGAGCCGTTGGTGTAGGATCCCTGCTTCTCGTCCAGGCGGCCCAGGTTCGATTCCCGTCACCGGAATGTATCTTTCTGTTTTGGCCACAACATTGTAAACGCAGTAAATAATAAATATCATGTATTTAATGATTTATTTTTCGGAAAACCAATTTAAAATAACTAAATTAATGTTTGATTTACTACTCAAACTTTAATTAGCACCAAAGGTATACACCTTCATAGATTGGCTACCAATTAATGCATTGACCCTATCACTGTCTTACCGTATAACTTGGAGAAATCAATGCTATAAGTTCATTTTACAGATTCTGATACAAATCACGAATAAATCGCGTCGTTATTCATTCGTGTACATATGGATCTACAATTCTACATTTGTACAGGTTCCGTAGGGGAAATTTCAGGAAATTCTGAGATTTCATCAACTTGTAGAGGTGTTATTCGATGGTAACACTATTTAATGTTTTATATTGAAAATGCATTTCCAAGTAAAGAGTAAAAAAAAAAAGCCGGCTCGGATTCGAACCAGGGTCGTCCGGACGAGAAGCAGGGACGCTAACCACTACACCAACGATACAATATATAATATCTAATCCAACTTATCTATATAATAGCCGAAAATAGGAGTTCTTTTAAATGATTCTTTGCACGAATTTCTGCTGAATTCAGTCGCTTACCACATATATTTGAATTGGTAATTTAGTTTTGAATAACATTGAACCCGTAGGTTACAATAAGATATTGTGAACCACCTCAAATAAGAAAACCCGCTATTACAGCTCATATAACTCCACCCATTTTCCTCTATTTCATGGGGGCAGCCATTATCGCGTATTGCCTGACGTACTTTCTAAGTACGATCGGGAACCAGACTAGTTTAACTACAGCTTAGTATAACTGCACCAGTGGCTAAGACACGCATGACCTAATGAAGTAGTGGGCTGATTGCATAAACCTTGGTCTGCCGTCTTCTTTTATTTGGAGCTCGGACGTGTTTGATCGATATCACAGTTACACATCTGACATCCGGACACTTGTGTGAAATGAAAGAGGGATCCAACGTCGAATGGTTACGTTGTGGGTTGCGGCAGTGTTACAGAAAGCTCTTAAAGAGGCTCGCAACCGGATTTAGCATTAAAAATAGTAATTTTTAAATATATGTCAAATGCTTATATAAATAGGTAAGATTTAGTTTAGGATAATAAATTCTGTTAAAAAATTTCAAAAGAAAAAAGAAAAAGTTCTGGTGGGATTCGAACCCGTGACCCTCCATGCGGAGACAAACATGAAAAATGAGGAAACGCCTTTACCCCCTCTGCTACCAGCGCTCTCTATATATATGGTAGCGAATTAACGTACTTCACTGGTAGCGATTGATAGTACTTTTTTCGGCTTGGGTTTATGTCTGAGCCCGTGTAGAGAAGCAACAACAACAACTATACCGTCAGCTGACGCTATAGAAAAACGATGGAAAATAATTAAACGAAAATAAGATTTAGTGACGATTCCTGAGACTTTTTTTGGACTGATCATTTTTTTTTAATGTCAGAAGCCAAATAATGCCACAAATTTGCTTTTATTTGAGTATTTTATTTTATTTTGACAAGTACACCATCCGGTTGCGAGTCCCTTTAAATATGAGCTATCTGTGGTACCATCGTGCTGTATTGATGGACCACCTGTTGCGGGACTGATGGTGTTTGTTTCCGGGTTTAAGATTTGTTTCTGTTTTTCTAATCAGATCCGTGGGACATTTCTACATTATTACGTCATATACCAGCACAATTTTAAGTGATGTCATGATTATTTAAAAATGCACATACGTATTATTAATCTGCTAATAATATGTCTATGATCTGTCTTCGTCTCTACACTGAGTAAATATTAAAGGAGAGCGCGTTGTTCATTACAAGTTTTGCAGTTTATCTCGTTTTCAATCCTTTCGCAGCTCGCTCATTGTCAGGTCTCAGTTCAAGTGTAAATGCTCAGTGTAGACATAGACATGGGTCATTCTCTGGAGATTCTCATATCTGAATATACACTAGAGACGGGGTTGGCCAGTTTTTATTCAGATCCATTTGGTGAGAGAATCATAAACGTGTGTATATGTATGTATATATTTTTCCTGTGGTTTCGTTTGTAGATCTTGACACACCATAATAGCTTTTCTTCTAACTGGTCTTAGAAATAGAGCATCCAGTGCAGCTCTAGATGCTGTTAAAAAGTGTATTATCGGATGAAATACACATTTGTATAGCATTAAGCCATCAACAGTAAAGAGAAAAATGTTTATACATGTAGCCTTTAATATTTGATATCTGCAAAACTCTACAAATGAACTCCGCAACAACAGTAACAAGGACATGGACGACGAAACATGTCTGATATTGTTCGTATTTCAATGTGACATCCACATTACACATACTGCCTTTCTGTTTTCAGTATATAAAAATGTCAATAACCTTATAAAAAACGTAGCACTAAAAAACAAATTTGGTTATGAGAAAGTGTCTATCAGGACTATCACGACAGGCGCAGGACTTGTACTTCTCTTTGCTAAATGGAGTGGGTGGGAATACTTAAAACATTGGGCAATTCAATCCAAAGCAACTACCATAATTAGAAATTGATAAGAACGTTTCTACAATATAAAAACTAAAACTTTTATAGTATGTTTCAATTTAAGTTTCATAATTATAGTAAAATCATCAGTACCGAGCTATTGAAAATGTCATGTTGAAAGCGGTGGGTGGGGTCAACAAAATCGAAAAGAATGACATTTAGGTGCTCTTTTCAGTAAAATGATTCATATTTTTAGATACAGGAAGAACGTGTCTACATTTTACAAACAAAAAGTCAATATTGATTTGTTTTACCCTGAAGGGCTCTTTTCGCGTGGCGGGTCACTCGTGTCGTTGAATTTCTTCGATCAGTACTGGATGTCGTAGAATGATCTGCGGCAAATATTATATGATTGTCATAGAATGCCACCCCTGTCCTGGTCATTATTCAATGTCAAATGAAGATCCCTCTTCATTTTGTAATGTATAATTACCCGCCATGGTCATAATTAGTTCCTAAGGGTTAATCTATGAAATATTGCTTTTTTACTTAAAAATATACCAAATAATAGTGTCATTGAAATCAAGTATCGTGTCTTATTTGTAGTATTTAAGAACATTGTAGGAACAAAAACGTCATTAAAACGGACATACGTATCAAACCGTTTGTTGTAAAGTGGAACAGTAGTTTATCTCGTCCATGTCTGTTTGTATGGAGTACACCTGATAGGCCGTTAGCTACGTTCATACGAAGGCGAAAAATAGGAAACCCTTACATGTGCTCTATCTACGAATAAAAATGTGGTTCTTTTAAACTGGATGTTACAATGCGGCGTTCATTTAGAGTCTGATGTTGTACTTATTTCTAAATTATATAGATGTTTTAATTCATTCACATCTTTATTTTATTTGGACAACTCCGGATTCCAAATATGCAAAGTTAATTTCGACTAGCAACGGTTTAGACTAAGCTGAAGACCGCATTGATTTGCGGAGAAAGCACCATACAACCTATTGGTACTATCACATAGCATATTTCCTCGGGAGTTTGGCAACAATCGTCTGGCGCGTATTTAGGTAGTGCTAGGGGGAGATAACTGAGGGTAAAGTTGTCTGCCCCTGGATTTTTATGCACAAAATGGCATTCTTATTAGGCTTTTATTTCGTGTGTTAGATATTTAAAAGTGGTACTTGGTAAGTAATTATCAACGTAGTGTCATGGGGCAACTGTTCCATGGTTTGGCAATGCCTTAACATGTTCATGTCCCTATGTTATATGTATTTCACATGTGTCGTGCGCATGTGTAGATCCTTCATATTCATGTCGATCATTCATATTCTTGTTTCTTATTTCATATGTAGATCCGCCAATTTTAACATTCATGTAGCTCGTCCCATAATCATGTAGATTCGCCAATGCTCATATAGGTAAATCTATACTCATGGTCATATACTTACTAACCAATCATTTACAACCACGTCAACTAACCCTTAATCTTTAGATATAAAACAGCCACCCGAACTTGCACGTGCGCACTTCGAATATCACAGATATCTACTTACATATGTCTTGAGTTTATTCTGTATGCGCGCCTCCAATATTTTTCAGGTAAAGTGACTGTTTTATTTGTTCAACATATTGATAAGAGCCCTTGTTTCACTCATCGATTCATGCATGTTCGTCGTATTTTCATAATATTTCTGTATTCTCTATGTATCGGCACTTCGAATATCTCAAATATTTACTGACGTATGTTTTGCGTTAATTCTGTATGTGCGCCTCCAATTATTTTCAGGCGCAGCATTAGTCCAATTGGAGCCAGACCCAATTTATAGTCGAATAAATACGAAAGACTCAAGCAGGAAACGCAACACAAACAATACACCCACCTCTCAAGCAGAACACACACACACAGTCATGCCATAACAAACACACACACAAACACGCACAATCCCATTCCTTCATCTACACACTAAATAGAAAACAACACGCAAGAAAAACATAAAGCAAAGTGAATATAGGAGCCCGCCTTGGTACGGTCAGCAGCAATCAATAATTAATTATAAATTAACCATTAACAACCATTGGGGGTTAAACCTGGGTTTAGGGGCGCCCAACCTCACTCTTATCTCCTATATTCACATATAAAGACGAACAGTGTACATAAAATATAAACCCTGTTCCACAACCTCACACTCAAAAAGACCGCCAGCACAGTAGGTAAATACATGTAAAACATCTAACAAAAATTCTATGACAAGATCATTAGTAACATGGGAAATAATTAAACATTCAAGCCCGTGTTAAAAATAACCCACTATGGCAACGGTCAAATTGTACTAAAGCGACTAGTCTGTAGTCACGAGTAACTGTAAGACATGGAAGGATCTAGGGTAGGACAGAGAGGGAAATAAACAACAAAGCACGAAAATCCGACATAACTCTCCCGGTTAACCCTCATCCGGACCTTGCAAAAACTTCCGTTTTGAGACTTTTGGGGTCCATTGAACCCCATTGTGCATTTTTGTTATTTTTCTAAGTCATGAAATGCATTTGAAAAATAACTGATGCCTCATTATAAAGTGATGTGTTTATGCTATATGGTAGTTATATCACCGGAGTGTTGCTCTCACTGTTACCATGGCAACCAGTGACCATAGTAACACAAAAAATTAAAATCGAACTTTATCTAATAACTTTGGCAGAAAATGTACAGATTGGGAAATGTAGACATAATTATGACTTGAAATACCTTTTGTTACATAAATGGTGTATCTTGTACAGATCTATGTAAATATTTGGAAGAAAATGATAAAAATATGCTTGGGGTCCAGTGGACCCCAAATAATATTTATGCATATTAACTTGGGCTACAATTCTTAACCACGACTGATTTAAAAACCTTATTAGTGGAACATATGGAACCGAAACAGCTTCCCAGCTGATCAATATCGTCAGTTTTCTGCGATCTGCAACTATTACATTAATTTTGATTCATTAATGAAATAACAAAAAATTGTATCAAACATTAGGTTAAGTCACTGCTGAACAAGCGTTTGCCACACATCTTAAATGGAGCATTTTTGTCTGTTGTATGTCCGTCTTCCCCTTTAGCTATATAGTGGAATCTGATATACTGAAAAATGGCAATAAAGCATTGAAATAGACGTCTTAAATTCCGACCGACCAGACCTCGTTGGCCAACGATCAATAGGGTCTAGGACAAAGGTCGAGGTCACCAGTATTGGTCCATGACTGCTATGGAATCTCCCAGAAAAGGACCAGAGCCAAAACTAATACAGTACACTTATTTGAATTTTGAAATCATTTGCATAATTTGAGGTCAGATATAATTGTATTCGTTCCTTATAGTGTGAATCCTTTGGACTCGCAGTTTGCGCTCCGGGGGTTGTAATATCCAAGGGAAATAACTAAACCAAAAGATCGTGAAATATATATTTTGATATGTACAATTGAGGAACAGTATTGTCGGGGTTATTTAGTATTCAATAAATGCCATTATTGTAGTTGTAAACAACAAGGAACGGTTTAAAAATGGCCTGAAATACAATATTACTAACATTTAGAATTCTGAGGTCCGGCTGGACCCCAGACGTGTTTTGAAAATAAAATCTATGTGAATTGACCTATTTAGTACGTATTTCACACAAGTGTCAAAAACAGTCATAGGAACAATGTCTAAAAACGTCATAAGCGTCATTTGGATGAATACTTTTTTCTAGCAAAAATAAAGCCACTGGGGTCCAATAGACCCCAAAGGTCCGGATGAGGGTTAAGGACGGCTTTAGAGATACATCATCATGTAGTGCTAAGCCCTGTCTGTGAAACCCGGACGAAGTCAAACTATGTTATCTTTGCCCGGCGACAGTAAATTTTGAAAATGTTTTAAGATAGTTTCAGACTCATTGAACTCCAAAATGGCTACCAGTAACTTTTAAGCTTTTTGAGCAATAAAATTACTTATATTGACTACAGTTGATACTCATATGGAACACTTTTAGTTGATTCGTACTGAACATTAACTTAGAAATCATACTAGCTTTTATTCGATTTGTTTCCTGTCATCAGTGCTGAAATAATCCAAAATGGCCGCTATATTTACCTATAGACCGGGTAGTCATTGTTTGACATCCAAAAAAAGTCCCGTTGTCATTCTGCGTCGTCAGTTTTTAAATGGCACTGGGGTCCCAGTTAAACATATAGTTATTTAATAACACACTCAAACATATTCTCTGAAACTGATATGACCAGAGCTTAATATATTTTGCATTGTACATGTGAAAAAACTATTTTTGCAATTAAAGCATTTTTTGTTTGTTCTGTGTTTTGTAAAACCATATAGCAGCCAGGAAACAAAAATGTCAGTTTTCTTTACAGTCACTTTTGCTTTTGGATACGACGAGCTTCTAGGTATGTGTTTAGTTGATTGCTTTGCATTGTGTTGTATATATGTGACTATGTTTTCTTGTTTATATTTCTTTCATATAATTCGATCATGTATGGTGGCTAAATAAAAGCAAACAAACTATTTTATTATTATGTTGATAAGTTTTGTTATGTTTTTGACTCTCTCCACGAACGCAAGCTATTACAATTCGTATATTACACTAGAAAACAGAAATCAAAACAGAACTGATACATAAGCTAGACAAATGCAGACATTGCAGATTTATTGATTCGGTAGTTTAACTTAACCTCGGCCATTCCATACAGATGTCTACATGTAATCAAAAAGACTAAACGTGTCGGTTATATACAGAAAGGTGTTCTACTGTACAAACAAGTGAAGATCGAAGGTGCACCCGATGACAGTTTGCTGATCAGGATTCGGAACACGGGTATGATCAATCGTTTTTAGAGTTTAATTGAGTGATATTTGTTTTAGGCACTTGAATATCAAAAATATGCCTATTATAAATTGCAAATGAAATGCATAACCGCATATCAACAAAAAGGACTTATCTTATTCAATTATTCTTTCGTGTCTTATCTTATACAGACGATTCATAACTAATATATTCGGCATTCAGTTACGTCTGAACACTTCGATATTGTATCAGTATATGAAGTAGTTGGTACCGGCGGTAGTGGCCCAATGGTTAACACCTTGGACTACGATACCAGGGGTCGTGAGTTCGATCCCTCGCCGGACCAGCGGTCTGACTAGGGTTTTTTTCTGAATCCCCGACGATGTAAAGGAATGATCTTGAGCAAGACATGTACCGCGAATTGCTCCTCTCCACCCAGGGGTTATAATGGGTACCTGTGAATGGTCTGAGTCGGTACTGCGGCTGCATTTGACTGCGCCATATGTTAGCAGTGCTCATAGATGGCTCGATGATCAGGGGAGTATATGTACAGTCGGCTGAGCGGTCATTCGGACTGAACGTAGACTTTAACTTGGTATATTTATTACCTCCGAGTAATTTATTAAATGTGTTTCTGTTTAATACATGTTTCTAGAAAAAACATATGCAATTAACTGCCGTATTATAAAACGAATTTCTAAATTATCTGTGTTGTTAATCTAAAATTTTGAAGAAAACATGTTTTATTGTTTTAAAAAAAGGAATACTACTTTTTAATCTTTAAGCAAATAGGTGGAGTTCCTGTTGTTAAAAAATACATAAATACATTTCGAGACTATTTAACCGCATAACATTGTAATTGGTTAAAAATAATGACGATACTCTGTTCTGACATGTGTTATGAATTTGTGTGACTTACATACCAATCGTTTTATTGTTTCACGGTTATCTACGAGGCATTGAAGACTTTGTTAGAATGAATGGTACAGCACTGTTTAATAGAGACAACGTTACAAAAGCCAAAGGAATGGCAAACAATTTCGGATCCTTGGCAATAATGTACGATTGATACCAAATGAAATGATTGTCTCCAAAAAGGTATGATCTACTAATAAACGAACCACAAAACAATAGTTGATCAGCCGATAAGTTAAAAAATCAATCTAGCACTCTGACGTTTATCTGTTTAATTATCTCGTTCCTAATGCAGCTTTAAAAAAACACATTTCATTTCTATATACATTAATGCTTGAATTTTTCATAACTAGCACACTCGATAACCTTAAAAACGCAATAGAGGAAAATATATGAAAATAGTTTTATTGACAAATGATCGCGATGCAATTCCAACATTATTATAAGGTGTTCTTTGAATGTAAAAAACGTTCAATCACAAATTAAAATTGGCTTTGTTTTATCACTCGATGACATAAATCCACAAACTGAAAAATCAGAAATGTGACCCGTGTATATCCACACGTGAAGCAATACAGGCCTGACATCTGACGCATTGAATGAATGGTACGGGAAATAACTAGCTGTGGTAGGTTTATCTGCTCTTCCTGGAGGGCTCTTGTGAGATCCTGCACTGTGACGGGTGTACTTGACGTACATGTCTCCCCAAAAGCACAAATACGATTGTTGATTTTGTAAATGTGGCGGAATATTAACTTGAGCGCCAGCCAAATTTGAGTGATGAGTTAAAAACAGCAAAGTCATAAGTGTTTGTCAATAATCAACTTATGAAGAAGTGATACAGCTTTGTGGGAAACTTACACATAAGCTCCACGTGTCTGTCTTGCAATTCATGTGGCTGTTGTATAGCGATCCCGCATATGCAATGATCTGAAATTGACATCCTGACGATGTTACGTTACTCATGGTCTGTCTGGTCGCCAGTAACATACCACCGTTGATGAAGTAATTTAATTCAATCGTTACTGTTGGAAAACAGAGTAATTTAATTCGTAATTTAAATAATTTTTATTCAACTTGTTGGTTATTTAATAAATTAATTTGCTAAGTAATTGACCCGATGTCTGTTTGATACATGATATCGGTTAATGTTTTTGTCTTAATACTTTTTACATGTCATCTCGTTTGTGACGTAGTTTCATTTCAATCACATTTGATTATTTGTCTCATATAAGAAGGTATTGATGTACACATGATCACTGGCATCGTCCGAACCTGAAATTAGTAAAACGAATATTGGTCAGATATACGTTCATGTGTAAGATATTTTATAAAGCATAATCAATAAAGTCATAACAAGTCCATTTTTGTAATTCGTATTCAAAATATATTGTGTTACACTCATTTTTATGTTTTTCGGTGGATTACTGAGGAAAAAGCAGTTTTTCTCTTATGTTGTTTTCCCGTAGGGCTCCCCAAGAATCGTAGTCCGATTTGTCGCGAACCGCTAAACGGAAGAATTTGAATGCAGGATCGGAATTAACGACGTAATTCAGATGACGTCAAAGCAATAAATCAGTGACGTCATTGTACGGCAAATGTCAAGAAAATGTGTGCGATAAAAACTTTGGGTTCAACACGGGGTAAATCATGTACGTTCGCTTTCACTTGTCGATCAATTTCGTTTAAAAAAGTTGCTTAAAATCATAAATAGATAGAAGAACTGTATTGTTTTCAGTATAAGATCAAATTTAATCCATTTCGTAAACATCAGACTGTTATATTTTCACGAGTGGCGAAAGCCACTCGTGAAAATATAACGTCTGATGTTCACTCAATGCTATAAATATATAATGTTTCTGAATATAGCATAATTTCAGCAACTTTAATAAAAAATCCGATGATGATGATGATGAACTATTCAGTTATGCATATAAACAGGCATGATTATAAGAAACACATCACCATTGGGGTGCGCTACAGTGTGTTGTATTTAGCCTTAGACGTTTTGTGCAAAAACATCCTATCATACTCGCGCCAAAGGCGCTCGTCACATCAGCTAATTCAACCAAAATCGTCTCGAGATTTATACATCGTCCTATATCGTACCACAAGTTGATAATGTGCATTTATAAGTCTCGTGTATACACCGTTTCTATGAAATATATCTGCAATATAAATGAAGAAAAGACATTCCCCAAGTATGGTTCAGTCCTTTAGGTCACACAAGCTCAGACATCTAAAATATTTTTGCATTTAAGACTGATGCGTGGAAAGAGCTATTTTCCATGCACAACATGCCAAGGAGTTTCTACAATTTATTGGATTTATTGATTTTAAAATGATATGGACTTACATCTTTGAGGTGCATAATTTGAATATACAGAGTCTGTGTTTCGTAGGTCGCTCTGCAAACTATCGTATGTTGGTGCAACGATATCCTCCTTTGATCTTGTAAGATACCTATGTTGAAAATAGGATAATTCTAGATATTTATTGTTTTGATACAACTAATGCATATACATGTAGTCTATAAAACAAATAACATATACACTTTAAAGCAAGTCGCCTGATATTTCACATGTTTGATGCAATAGTTTTAATGTATCTTAAATTTTATAAAATATATGTGTACATGTAACTTACTGATTGGATTATAGGCAAAGCGAATGAACGAACGAATCAATTTAGTATAGAACTATGGGAATTACCATTTTCTGAAGAGGAACGTAGAGAGCACTCCAACAGCCATTAGGACAATGACACCCACACCAACAATAACTCCTGTTGTAACAGATTGACCAGCTCCAGGTATGATTTGCGACAAGTCTGTGTAGAAAGATCAAGTAAAAAGAGAAAACAGGCTATTATTATTTAAACTTAAAATGTTACTTAGAGATGTAACAACTGATTAGTTTGACCAGTGCGTATATCGTAGAAGTATTTTGAGCTTCTTGTACAAACTTCCTGCTGCACCATTGTCTATCAAGAAACAAGGTTCAGGCTACTTCGTTTTATTTTTGTTAGGTTATTTGTTGTCTAAACTTTTTCTACAATATTTAATGACTAAATGTTGTTCACCCTTAACCCGTTGAATAACAGCGTATAGTCTACTTGTTGTTTATTGATGTGCCATTACTTATTTGTCATCATCTAGCAGAGGCCTCGGAAAAGGGCTACATTGTTCAATTAATCTATTTTAATATTTGTATATGTATCAGAAATATAATGTTAACTGTTGTTATTGTGTCGATCTATTTCAGAGCGAGGCATTCAGAAGGCATTGTTTTACTTTGTTTCTGAATTTCTAGATAAGTGAACTGATGCAAGTGCATCGTTCAGGATGCACAGTGACTATGATAATTTAAAAAGGAAAAGGAACCGATTGAGTGTCATTGACGAGTTGGTGTGAAACAAGTATTTCCGTTTCAGTTAATTCAACTGTAAATTGTGTGATCTTAAGCAACATGGTTAAACAATTTAAGTAAAAGGCCTTCACTGGTTTACAAAAAGTCAGCTGTTATAATTATACTTACCTCATACGCAGGTCCATGCTACATATACTATATCTACATAATTGGTTGCACTCATTGTAACATTCGTTATAATACAAGCTAATAACTTGTACAGTTGCCATTAAGCATATCGCTAGAACCATTGCAATTCACATTGGCTTCCGTATGTAATCTTAAACATGCGAAGTTGGTAACACATGCATAACTAAACATGTTATATTTGCGCAACAGTATTGAGAACCTGAAAACCCTAACATGCAGCCGAATCTGCAGTTGCCCTGCCCTCTGTCACAAACGTCGTTTTTATACCCTGATGAACACGTCTATGAACAGTCTTCGCCGTATTTACTTAGCTTGCATGTAATACATATCGCACTATCAAAATTTAATTTACAACCCTCACTGATTTCTTACCTTCTTTACAGCCTCTTGTCGTTGAGTTATTGATGCAACCATACGTACATTGACCATCACTCATGTCACAGATACTATTTCTACACAAACTATTACAATTTCTATCACACTTTTCACCGTAAAATCCAGCCAGGCAGCTTGTGCAATTTCCAGTATGCATATCGCAGGTATCATTACACCTGTCAGGGCATCTTGATTCACACTGGCTTCCATATGTATCATTCATACACATTGTACAAGTGACGGTTGTCGAACACATCGCACAGTACGGGCTATTTGCGCAACAAAATTGAGAATCTGAAAACCCGATCTCACAGCCGAATGTGCAGTTGCCTTGCCTTTTGTCACAAATGTCATTCTTACAACCTGGTGAACATGTTTGTAAACAGTATTCGCCATATTTACCTGGTTTGCATTTAATACACATGTCACCTTCAAAATTTGGTTTACAACCCTCACTACAAGTTCCATTATCTTGAAGACAGACACTGGACACGCAGTTGGAAGGACATTCCATTTCGCACTCGTTTCCGTGATAACCATCTGTACAATTATCACAATAGCCAGAAATCATATCACAGCCCTGACGACAATATATTGGACAAATTCCTGAACAATTGTGCCCATAATATCCCTTCTCACAGCGTAAACATGTACCCGTTGACATATTACACATGTCATTGCCGCAGTTATCAGGACATATTGAAAAACAGCTATTACCATAGTATCCCTGCTTGCAGCCCAAACAAGTCCCGGATGTTTTATCACAGTTAGAACATTTCTTAGGACATTGCACTGAACAGCGGTTTCCATAGTACCCCGGTTTACAGTTAAAACATGCCCCAGTTAGTTTCTCACATGAAGTATTAGCGCAATTGTTTGGGCATTCATCGGAACAGCTGTGTCCATAATACCCCTGATTACAGTTCAAACATAAGCCATTTGTTTTGTCACAAATCGTATCTGCACAGTTAATAGAACAACTGTGACTACAGTTCATTCCGTATTTCCCAGGTACACATTTTAAACATTCGTTGGTTTTCTTGTACTTATTGTGGCACGACACGCAATTATCCGGACATATTTGAATGCATCTTCCTCCCCAATAACCGTCCTTACAAGGTATTCGACAATAACCGCCCTCACACACACTACTTGAACAGCCATACTTGTCACAGGTTCCCAAACACTCATAGTTTAAAAAGGCACTCGAACATACATCACAAGCTTCATGACTTGCCAAACAGTCCTCCTCACTGACACAACATGAACATGGCTGATTTACGTCGCATGCGTTTAATGGATCTGCAACATAATAAAGAGAGGTAACATATGATCACAATAAGCGTTTGTAGTTATTTACACAACTTCCAAACTGACGCGGAGACAAGTAGACCACTAGACCTCCTGGTAATCATGCTTTGAAATGTATATCTATGAAATATATTTGTTATCGTCGTTGCTTTATGAACAACGAACTCTGCTGTTTTACAAATTGATGACATGAGGTTACTGTCGGTAATTCTGTTATAATGTTGTTCTTTAGTATTGGCGAGTAAAATGGTTAAACTTATTACAATTTTAATGCCATTGAATATAATAACACAATAGGAATGTTATATGCACTCGATACACAGTGTAAATCTCTGGACACGTTTTTTTCAGGAACGTACTAGCATAAATACTAAAGAAAATCGACTGAATTATATTAAGTATAATAAAACAACGCCTTTGCTTTATACAACAGTGAGTGAGCTTAATGTTAATAGATAAAGTTAAACGGAATGAATGAGAAGCTCTTACCTTGTGTTTTCAGTCCTTTGCTTTCAAGTACACATATTGTCACCATAAGTAACGTTGTAACAAGCTACAAAATATATTTTTTTAGAATAAATATTTAATTGAATAGCACCAGTTGTTGTGTTTTCGTAGATAACTAGTTTCAGATTTATAAGAAAAAAGTATCCGTATGCATTAAATAATTGTCAACGTCGTGTTAGCTAGCCACCATATATAATTTATGATTTTTCCGTTGAATTAATTAACATTACATCTACTTGAAAACTGTGAGATCAAATCATTCAACATTTATGCTTTCTATTGAACAAATGAAATGATAGCGGAACCTTTTTCTGCCTATTTAAGTAACAATGTTGCGCTTTTTAACCCTTAGTATGGGCCGTTTATTTGACTTCCGTGGTAATGGAAAACTTCCCCTATTGTTTGACTACGCCTCGTTTGATCGCTTTGTAAAATACTCGCCTAATGAATTCAATTTGTTTTAAACACTCACGTACTATCCTTTATATATATATATTATAATGTTATGTTTTTGACAGAAATAATGAATTATAATTACATTTATAACAACTATATTTTCCAATTTTGCTATTGTTGTTCAACCGAGTCCTTGGTAACAGAAATTCCGTAAAAATCCAAAATGGGTCAGAACCATATACAATTATTAATGATAATGTTACCAGATTGATCGATTGACGTCACAGTAATTTTTCAACAGAATTCTCAATTCAGTTCAACTTGCTTACATTATACATGTATAAATTATGATCAGTTCCATTACAGTAAGATCTTAATACACCAAGTATTTTGTCACAGGGTAGGACCTTGATATAAATATATACTTACAGAAACCTCCATTGCCAAAACTGCGAATTGTCAGGTCAGGTAAGGAAGTTGCTCAGTACTGCCTATCGTTCTGCCAGACTTCGTAACAAACTTTATAAACCATTTAGTTTCTTAATCCATTAATAATGCAATTATGACTATATAATTATGTTCAACTATTCACGACATTCGTTATTCAGTAGAAGCATTACTTAAGGAGGAAGAAAACTGTATGTCCTTACCACGTTATTTAATCATGAACAAATAAGGAAGTGTTCAGGTTTATTGAAACAAAGAAACTGTTTTTGTCGATGTGACATATTCATACATAGGTTTCACCTTGTAAACAGAACTGTCCAATTCCATAAAATTGGCGAACAATATTAATTAACATAATCTATAGGATTTATAATTTTTTTTCAATTAACCCCCCATTTACATATTTGATATTTTGTTATAAGTTAGTTTTGCATGTGCTAAAGCGGTATTTTATCGCAAAACTCAGCTTTGGGCGTTTATTGGGATTAAACTGCGTGTGTCCGTCGCTGAATCCGTCCACCACTGTGTCTTTTGTTTTGAGTTATTTTATGTATCACATCTTCTAGGATTACCAAATATGGTACATGAGTACATCTTGAAAAAAAAAAGTGATTCATTTCGATTTAGGCAATGTGACCTTTGACTGCACTTTTGACCTCAATTGTAGAAAAACAGAAACAGCTTGCCGAAAGGATATCCCTTTAACAAAACTACGTATTGATAACTTACTTGACTTTTGAGTACAATGTTTGAAGAGTGTGCCGTAACATTTTAAGGTCACTGTGACATTGACCTTGACCCTTGATTTCAAGTTTAGAAAGCATATCCGAGTATTACCTTCTTTATCACAACAGCTAGATATTTCAGGTTTTGGCGTTTTAGTACAATATTGGATAGCAGAGTGTGGCGTACTATATTTATTAGCTACAGTGACCATGATCTTGACCATTTACCTCGATCATATAACACGTCGGTGCTACTTTATACCACAGTAACTAGAAATACCAAATTTAGTATGTTTGATTATCTTGTGATGAAGATGTTTTGTAGGCGATTTCCAGATCATTTTCTTATTTTCATTTAGCCTTTGACTACAATTATAGAACGTTTTTTTTTACATATGAGACAGATATACCAAATTATGAGGAGGATTTTCGGAGTGTCACGTTAATTGATGTCCGTTAACTATTTTACTTGTATTTTTACCTCGACCTTTGATCTTCACCATAGCATTATCGTATCTTGGACATTATTTTCTTAACCATACAAAATGTTAAAAGTAAAGTACCAAGTAATAGTCAACTTTCAGTCCGAATGACCATTCAGCCGACTGTACAATCACTCCCTTGACCATTGATCAATCTTGTCTCAATATAGAGCACTACTAACATATGGCGCTTAGGCAAGCGCAGAACCGGACCTTCACATGTTACTATTTTAACCCCTGGGTAGAGAAGAAAAATCCGTGTACATCTTGGAATAATGAAGGGTTGCAACATATTTAAAGGTCAATGTAATCTTAACCTTTACAGATGATATCAATCATAGAACAATCTACACTTATTGATTGTAACTTACATTTCGATTTAGAGGGACAATGCTTGTTTTATTGTCTAGTGCATTACCGTTTATGTATAGATGCATGGTGTAGATTTTTAAAGAAATGTCTCGCAGTTTCATGTTTTTCACTTCAAAGTTTTAAACAATGATATTAAAATATAGATATATGTACAAAATAACATCAAATAAGTTTGACCGCTATCTTTAAAGAGCACTCATTCCGTAGTTATAAAATGTTGACAAAGATTTATCGGGCGAGTATTGATAGTTACGAACTACTACTGCAAATTCCAATTTTTTTTTAAATACCTCGTTTATTCTGTGTACAAGGACATCTGATTTCTCAAGCACGTAGGAAGGAAAATGGGATTGGGGACACACTCTTCAATGTGCACTCTTAATATTGGAGGATCTACCTTTTTTTGTCTTTCGAAACACTGGCAATGTTTTATTGTTTTTTTTTATTTTTTTTTTATTTTTTTGTTTTTGGTTGTGCGCTAAAAATATTGTGAAGAAAACAACGTCTGAAATGCGTTTTGTAGCGTATATCAAGAATAAATAATAACATTTTTGTTTGGTTGCTATAATTGGCAAAATTATTGGGGCACGGCCCACCCCCTGTTCTTATGGGCCTACACATCTCGCTTGAATAATGTTGTAGCTGCTAGGGACAGCCTTGACAAATTTAGACCACACACCCCCTCTATAACGAAAACCAATGTAGTATCCCCCTCCACGCCCCAGTTTGACCTTCGATTAAGTCTAGGTCACATATCGAGTGAACAAATTGCTTTGTTAATATTTACACGCAAGACTCATATACATAAAGTAACTGCGACAACTTTTTAGCAAATCCCCCGCTTCCCTATACAGGAGCCAAACATGTGGCGAAGGAAGCTGTATTGTCGCATGCAACACTTCGAGTATCAGATGTGATGTGTATTCAGGATGTACAATAGTTGCTATCGACAGAAAATTAAGACGCCCTTTTGTCAGAACGCAGACTGATCTATGTCTGCACTATTAGCACTACCTTGCTGTTGGTGTTGGTACCGCGACGCTAATGCTTTTGTGTACGTTCGATAGGTTTAAAGGGTTATATGTCAGTTAAGCCTACATAGAGAGTTTGTCAGAGGGCTCGTAGTTCTGGGGCTTAATTGTCATAGGGAATATTTCTGTTCGAAATCATCATTATCACCGTGATCAAAGCTCCGGGTTTTAGTCAATTATTTAAAAATTATTTAAGCCGAGATAAAGGTAAACATTAAATTTACGAATACCAAACAAATTAAAGTATACTTAACTTTCTTTAACAAACCAATTACTTTTCCAATTTTCTACGAAATGACTCATTAAATGTTCTAGGCAGTTACAAAATGACGCATATTGCGGTAAAGATATGGCATAATTTTTGAACGGTTACGAAATGACCAAAATTTTGGTTACGAATAAGTCATTTTACAGGTTATAAGATGAATCGGTTTTGAAATGACCATAACTCGCCGAAACTTACTGTCGCATCATTATTCGATTTCGTAGATTGACTTTTCTGTCATTACTCGTTGTTAATGAATGACTTCACGTTTATTTTTTTATGTAAAAGCATCAGCACTCGACGTCGTAGAACGACTTCCTGGTCATTTGGTGATATCGTAGAATAAACCCATATCGCCAGAACATCATTCGGTGTCTTGTAAGGACTCTTATACCATCATAATATGTCGTAGAATGCTGTTCGGACATTATTCGATGGCATGTAATGCCCGACAAGCCATGATTTGTTCGAAAAGCGACAGCTCGACTTGCAAAAAGTATATGCAATACAAGACCTTTCGTTTCCGAATTGAGCTTTCGTTTGAGATTAACAAAAAAAAACATATAAATTTGCTAGAACATCACTCAGTCATTTAAGATGACGTTTGGATAAGTCGATATATTATTATGTTATGGGTTCCTATGAACTCGAGGCATCAGTCAGCATTTTGTGTCGTAGAAATTGCCTGATCAGTACACGATGTCGTTGAATGACCCCCTGGTATTGTTATATGATTTTCATAGAATGCAATCCCTATATTGGCCATTATTCGATGTCATATAAAGATCCCTTTGCATTTTTCAATGTCGTATAATAATCCCGCTATGGTTATGATTAGTTCCTGAGGGTTATTCCATCACAGATTGCTTAATAACATTATAAAACATTATAAAAACATTATACCAAATTAAAGTCAGTGTCATTTAAATAAAGTATCATTTCATATTATCAGTATTAAGAGCACATTTTATGAGCAAGAATGTCATAAAACGGATGTAAGTATTTCATCGTATGTTGTAAATAGGGAGCAATTGCATCTCTCGTCCGCTTCTGTTTGTATCGAGTACACCTGATAGGCCGTAAACTACGTTCATACAAAGGTGAGAAGTGGGAAACCTTTACATGTGCTCTATCAATGAATTAAAATGTGGTTCATTTAAACTAGATGTTACAATGGCGCGTTCATTTAAAGTCTGATTTTGTACTTGTTTCTAAATTTTATAGACGTTTTAATTCATTCACATCTGAAATTTCATTTGGACAACTCCGGATTCCAAATATGCAAAGTTAATTTTCGACTAGCAACGGTTTAGTCTAAGCTGTAGACCACATTGATTTGCGGTGAAAGCACCATGCAACCTTTTCGTACTATTTCATAGCATATTTCCTCAGGAGTTTGGAAAAATTAGTCTGACGCGTATTAAGATAGTGATAAGGGGAGATAATTGAGGTTAAAGTTGTCTGCCCTTGGAATTATAAGTAAAAATTTGCATTCTGATTAGGCCTTTATTGCATGTGTTAGAAATTTAAAAGTGGTATTTTGTTAGCAATTATCAACGTAGTGACACCGGGCAACCTTTCCATGGTTTGGCAATGCCTTAACATGTTAATGTTCCTATGTTATATATATTTTATATGTGTCATACTCATGTGTAGATCCTTCATATTCATTTAGATCCTTCATACGCATGTAGATCCTTCATATTCATGTCTAGATCCTTCATTTTCATGTAGACCCTTTGATATTCATATGTAGATCCGCCAATGCTCACATTCATTTAGTTCATCCCATAACCATGTAGATCCGCCCATGCTCATATAGGTATATCTATAATTATGGCCATATACTTACTAACCAATAATTTACTACCAAGTTCAACTTACCCTTAACCTTTTGATATAAAACACCCACCCGAACTTGCATGTGCGCACTTCGAATATCACAGATATCTACTCACGTATGTCTTGAGTTTATTCTGTATGCGTGCCTCCAATTATTTTCAGGTAAAGTGACTGTTTTATTTGTTTCATTCATCGATTCATGTATGTTCGTCGCATTTGCATAATATTTCTATATTCTCTATGTATCGGCACTTCGAATATCACAGATATCTACTAACGTATGTCTTGAGTTTATTCTGTATGCGCGCCTCCAATTATTTTCAGGCACATCATTAGTCCCATTTAAGCCAGACCCCATTAATAGTCGAACCCCGGCCGAAGTTAAACTAAGGTATTTTTGCCCGGCTACAGTAAATTTTGAAAATGTTTGAAGATACATGATAATACATGATAATTGCTAACAAAATACCACTTTTAAACCTCTAACACATGAAATAAAATCCTAATAATCCAAGGGCAGACAACTTTAACCTCAATTATCTCCCCTTATCACTACATAAATACGCGTCAGACGAGTGTTCTTCTAAGAAAATATGCTAAACGATAGTACCACAAGATTGTATGGTGCTTTCACCGCAAATAAAAGTGGTCTACAGCTTAGACTAGTTGTTAAATACGATATAGTTCAAACTTGAGATATAGTATGGACTCATATTAGGTGGGTACTTTTAGCAACAATCTTATTTGGGTCTACCCTGTTTGTAAAGGACAAGTGTACTCTTCTCGGTACACTGTTTGTAAATTATTAATATACTCTTTACTAGGGCCCCCTGGGTTAAACCGTGCCGCATAATTGCTTGGAAGTGGGTCAGTATTCGATGGGGTGATTATTCGATGGGGTCAATGTTTAAGAAGGTGTTGAAATACTTCATGTAGGGATTCATCGTACTATGACCGTGGGCCAAATTTCAAGGTCGAATTATGACCTGGTAGTGATTGTACGACATCAAAAAATGACCCTTTGTCATTCTGCGTCGCCATTGTTTAAATGGCCCTGGGGTCACAGTTTAACATATAGTTATTTAATAAAATACTGAACCATATTCTCTGAAACTGATATGACCAGAGCTTTAATGTAGTTTGCATTGTACATGTGTAAAAAACACAATTTTTTCAATTAAAGCATTATTTTTTATTCTGATATTTTGTAAAGTAATAAAAATATACCAAGTTAAAGTCTACTTTCAGTCCGAAAGACCGCTCAGCCGACTGTACATATACTCCCCTGATCATCGAGCCATCTTGACTATGAGCACTGCTAACATATTGCGCAGTCAAATGCAGCCGCAGTACCGACTCAGACCCTTCACAGGTACCCATTTTAACCCCTGGGTGGAGAGGAGCAATTCGCGGTACATGTCTTGCTCAAGAGCATCCCTGTACATCATCGGGGATTCAGAAAAATCCCCTAGTCAGACCGCTGGTCCGGCGGGGGATCGAACTCACGACCCCTGGTACCGTAGTCCAATGTGTTAACCATTGGGCCACTACCGCCGGTAGTGTAAAATCATATTGCAGCCAGGAAATAAAAAGATCAGTTTTCTTTACAGTCACTGTTGCTTTTGGATACTACTAGCTACTAGCAGTATCATTTCAGTAAGCCAAATGCCAGCAAGGATTTATCAACTGTTAGCTTTAGAGATAGACAGAGAAATAGATAACAGATGTTTTCTATATTATTTAATGATATATTTAGATATTCTCCAAATATTGATATTCTATAATTTAGGTCACAGGTCATGATTAAGGTCAGCGATTCCTGAAAATAGTACAAAGCAGTTTCTTGTGCTGAAATGCTCTCACGAACAATGTGCACAATCCCTGTCTGATGCTGTATAATATTATGAAATATTTAAAAGTTGTGTAATAATAAGGTTGAATAGGAAATATGGCTGATTACATTGTTGTAAAATTTAATTTAATTGCAATAAGATGGAACAAAGGTAGTGAGTGATTGGAAAAAGTAAAAGTGAAAACAAATAACTATAATAAACAATAAAGGCTTGTTAAAATATACAACGTAAAAAATTTACAAATTTACAAATTTGCCGTGTATCAAGTTCAGTGTAATTACGTGTAACGTATTTCGGGCATTCAATGTCTATGTTATGGTATATTGTACAGAGATATTTCAATGTAATTATTGTAGAATTAACCGATTTCCTACAGTGACGATACTATTATATATGTTTAAAACGTTTTGTTATATATTATCAATTAAATATATATTGTATCATTTGCATTACGAATCAAGTTACAATGACTGGTTCGAAAAATGCAACTATTTATAATCTTACACTAGAAACCAGAAATTAAAACAGAACTTCACCATAAATGCAGACATTACAGATTTATCGATTCAGTAGTTTAATTTAACCTCGGCCACTCTAAACAGTTGTCCACATGTTATCAAAAAGACTGTACTTGTCGTTTACAGAAAGTTGTTATACTGTACTAACACACGCTGATCGAAGGTGCATCCGATAGTTAAAACAATATTTCATTCAGAGAAAAGGATTGGACAACAGGCAAAGCCTATGTGCAAGGTGCACCCGATAACAGTTTGCGGATCAAAAATTGGAACACGGGGATGATCAATCGTTTGTAGAGTTTCATTTAGTGATATTTGTTCTGGGCACTTGTAAATCAGAAATCTGCCTATTAGAAATTATAAATAATATGCATAACCGCACATCAACAAACAATATACATTTGTTTCATAGGTACTGAGGGAACAGTCAAACCATTGACCCGAGGTAGCAGGGAAGACCTTGAGAACTGATACCGAGGGACAATGATTGGAATGTTTCCGAAGTAACTATCAAACAAATGATTTATTACCTGACTCTCTATTTAAGCAAGGCTTATTGAATGGCTAGATCTAGATCTACATGTTTTGAACAAAACGTATTTAGATTCTAGACATGATTATATTTCATCTTTATTAAATTCAGTACAACAACTGAATGTGAACATTACTGTGTTGTGGAAAGATTTCTCTACCATATTTATTTGCTCAATTACGATTGAAATAGTTATTGTTTCTTATTGAATGAAATTCATTGACACTTACATGTAGTTTGGTTTTCGAGATTACGTCATGTAAATTATGACATGACGTCATTTATTTTGTAACGTCATAATTTGTTTAAAAATTTGGAAGATGCTAGATCTGCAGCAAGCGGTTTTATCAATCTTATTCGATGTCACTCTTGATACTAGATCTAGATCTATATAGCATTTTAAAAGGGATTGTTCAGGAGAGCACAAAATAACCCGAACAACCCAGCAAAAGGATATATCTACGTAGAAACTGGTTTGATTATATTGTAGTTTTGATCATATTCAAATTTTTAACAATCTGTATCATTAAGACGCCTTATTCGGTCCCGCGATGCGCACCATCTTCGCGCAATTAACAGTGCTGTGCAACAGTCAACTGTTGCCCCCTGGCATAAGTCTGGTCAATCCTTACGGAAAAACAGTCAACAATGCTTAATAATCACTTAAATAGAGAGTCAGGTAATAATACTTATTGTGGAACATTCCTATCATACAAGCTTAAAGATTTTTGTCTTGCACTTTCCTTGACAAAGAAACATGTATATGTTTTAAATTACCATTTATTGTTTCAGCTTTTAATACAGTAGATTTGTAGGTAATATAGCAGACTTTCAAATACGCCCAAACACTCAGATATGTGTTCATTTAATCAAGTAGTTTGTACAAACAAGTAATAACGTCGCTTTTTGTTAATAACTGTGTTTCTGTTTAATACAGGATTCGAGGAAACATATACAAATAACTGCCGTATTTTAGGTTCTAAAGATTCTGTTTTGTTTATCTAAAATTTTGAATAAAATATGTTTCATTGTTTTTAAACAATGATACCATTTTTTTCAATGTTAAAGGAAATAGATGTACCTCCTGTTATAAAACAAATGTAACGCAAGCAACTTCTAATACACTTCAGACTATTTAACCGCATAACATTGTAATTAATTAACAGATTTGACAATGCAGTGCTCCCTTCCTACAACGGCCCTCCAAGCGACGACTCCCTCCTTACAACGGTGTTTGCCGCTGTTCCTCGAATAAGACAATACATGTCTAACGCTCTCTTTGCTGCACTATCATCTTCTTAAACCAACAAACTCTAAATTCACACACTTGTACCGTGTATATACAAACGTGCAGCAATACAGGCCTGACATATGCGACGCATTGAATGAATGCGGGTAATTGACATCCTGATGACGTGACTTTACTCATGGTCTGCCTGGTCGTTGATGATAAAAAAATCGTCAGTACTTGCCATCGTTGACGAAGTCTCGTTATTGTCGGCACATAACAATTCAATTCCCTAGATAAAGCGCGCACTAACATAGCAGCCATCAGCATGTCAATTGCGCGATATCGCTTATTTTTAAAAAGACGTGGCATGGACAAAGCAGATACTCCTTTTAACAGGCTGTGTTTTTCTTACTCGTTAATCATACTTAATTTCATTCGGTGATAAGGTTTCGCTGCGTACCGCATTGAACAAGAGCCGTATACGACACTAAATCGCTCACCTGGAACGATTGACGTAAATGTAAAATATCTTGGAAAGATATGAAATTATGACAATACGACTGTGTCAATCACTGGGTATATGCCCAGGGCAATGATTTGAACACTATTTATAGAGAACATTTTAGAAAACCTTTTAGAGCTGACCATTTTGACAAGAAGATTTATTAAGATTTCACGTAGAATAGTTTTTATTTAAACGATATATCTTTAGCTCCTGTGAGGTAGATATGTAACGTACCGAAACCAGTTCAACAAATTGGTAAAAGCCCTCTAGAAGTGTCACCATTCCAAATATCAAAGCTCTGGATATATTAGTTTCAGAGAAAAAAATGTTTGAAGTTTCACTATATAACTCTATGTAAAACTGTGATCCCCGGGGCGGGGAAATGCTTTACCCCAGGGGCATATTTAAACAACTTTGATAGAGGACCTATAGATGATGTTTTTTGCCACATATCTAAGCTCAGGGCACTGTAGTTTCAGACAAGAAGATGTTTTAAGTTTTTATTGAAAACACTCTTTTTTAGCTCCAGTGACCTAGATATGCAACGGACCAGAACGATTTCAACAATATTGGTAAAGGTCGGTCCTCCAGAAATTTCACCATGCGAAATATCAAAGCTCTGGACATATTAGTTTCAGAGAAGAGGATGTTTGAAGATTTCACTATATACCTCTATGTAAAACTGTGACACCCGGGGCGGTGACATTTTTAACCCCAGGGACATAATTTGATAAGTTTGATATAAGACCTAAAGATGGTGCTTTGAGCTAAATATCTAAGCTCAGGGTACTGTGGTTTCAGACGAGATGAATTTTCAAGTTTTTATTGGAAGCAATCTATTTTAGCTCCTGTGACTTAGATATGTAATGGACCGGAACCATTTAAACACTATTGGTAAAGGCCTTCAATAAGTATCAAAGCTCTGGACATATTAGTTTCAGAGAAGATGTTTAAAGAGTTCACTATATGACTCTATGTAAATTTGTGACCCCCGGGGCGGGATCATTTTTGACCCAAGGGACATAATTTGAACAAACTGGATAGAAGACCTATAGATGATGCTTTGAGCCAAATATCTAAACTCAGGGTACTGTGGTTTCTGGCAAGAAGATTTTTTAAGTTTTAATTGAAAAAAACTATTTTAGCTCCAGTGACCTAGATATGCAACGGACCCAAACTATTTCAACAATATTGGTAAAGGTCCACTAGAAGTGCCACCATGCTAAATATCAAAGCTCTGGATATATTAGTTTCAGAGAAGATGATGTTTGAAGTTTCACTATATAACTCTATGTAAAACAGGGACCCCCAGGGCGGGATCATTTTTGACTCCAGGGACATAAGTTGAACAACTCTGATAGAGGACCTATAGATTTGCTTTGTGCCAAATATCTAAACTGTGGGTACTGTGGTTTTAGACAAGAATATTTTTAACTATTTTATTGAATCGATCTATTTTTAGCTCCTGTGACCTAGATATGCAACGAACTAGAATTATTTGAACAAATTTGAAAGATGACCATATAAGGATCATTCATGCCAAGTTTGGGAAACATCTATCCGTAGTTTAGGAGGAGATGTCATTAAAAGAAGTTGTTGACGACGGACGGACGAACTGACAGTCTAACATTTCAGGTTTATGTGACTTTCCCATTGTTAAAAAGGTGTGAAAAGCCACTTAAAGAAGCCACATAAACCAAAAACAGCCACACAAACCCAACATGGACTAGCGGAATGAACAGCTCTATTGTTTTCTTTTGTTCTGTGTTATGTCACGTAGTCCCATAAACCCAAAATGTTAGCGCGGACGAACGGGCGATGACGAACGACGGACACAGCACGATCAAAATAGCTCACCTTGGCAATTTGTGCAAGGTGCGCTAAAAATGTGCATGTGTAAAGAATTGAATGTCACCTAACGCTTGAATGGTTTCTGAACACATTGGCGGAAAGACCAAATTGATACACGTTCAAATGATGACATATTGTTTACCTGTTATAATACTTTTCAGTAACACGATACAAAATGGATTTGAAAACGTTACGTTTAAAAAGGGTCAAGTGTGTTTAATTACCTAAATTATGATTGTAAGTCATCTATGGCTTATGTTTGATAATAATGTATCATCAATTCATAAATCTGATGCCAGTCGCGCTATGAATTTGTTTTCGCCTTTGATCTAAATACGTACGGAAAAATATTACTACGATCAATCAGGTAGGAAAAACAATAAGATTTGCAATTTGTATTTGCTTTTGAGAAAAACACAGATAATTTGCTTCGAACTGGGTGTAGAGTCTATACCGGCCTTCAAGATACAGCATCTTGTTGTCAATTTAGTTCTAATAAATAGTCACAGGACATATTTTATGAATTTCTGTATTTGTCCAAATATCCGTCTTCCAAAATACACTGTTACAATATTCGGTCATAAACATGCACACTGGATAAAATAAAGTTCTACCACATCAAAAAAAGCTCATAACAAGGAAATATTCCGCACTTTACACAATTATTAAAACACACATACAGCCCTAGACATTTTCTGTTTCGAATTGCTATTCAGTAGATCTCGGTGTAGGGTTGTTAAAGAAAATGCTATGGTTTTAATACATGTTATATTTTGATGTTGTTATCTTAATTCTGTATTACAGGTCATCTAGTTTGTTACGTATTTTTATTTCAATCACATTTGATTAGTGTCCTCATGTTAGGCGGTATTGATGTACACATGCTCACTTGCATCGTCCGAGCCTGTAATAAGTAAAACGGATATTTGTCAGATATACATGAATGTGTACGATATTTTATTAAACACGTAAATAATATCAAGTCTGATATATGATAAGTATTCAAAGTTTCTCTTGTTACAGACTCATGTTATCGCTTCATGGTTGTCTATATGTCTGTCTGAATGTATATCAGCATTACAAGGTGCGAGTAATAGTAAGTATGACAGGTCGGCTCGGTTTCAGTTTGCAATTATGGCTTTGGTACTATGCCATGTACATGTATCTATGGCGTCCTATCGCAATGTTACACAAGTTTATTAAATACCTTCCTGTGAAATCGATCGTTTGCGGATGCAGTTGTACGGTAAGATATAAAGTCTTTATTTTACTCTTTGTATTTATCTTTGTTTGTGTTTTACTCCGTCTTCGTATTCGATATACATCGATTTATCTGACGTCGTTTGTGATCAGCTACATGTACATGTTCTAATTCTGCGTAATTCTTTGTGACTTATGTCACAGTGTGTAGGTTTATCATGACTTGTACGGCCTCTTTGTACAAGCGCGCTATTATGGCGACTCGGTAGAGTGCATGATTGCGAACCTGGCGACCCAGGTTCAGACCCGGGTCGGTGTGGGTGTTTATTTATAAAGAACACCCGGTTGCATTTGGCGCCCAACGTGGTTTCTGTGACAGTATATTCTCCGAGTTCGATCCCCAGTCATTCTCATACCCATATAAAAATTCCGGACGAATTACATGTTGTTGGGGGAGTATGTCACAGTGTGCAGGTTTAAACTAATTTGTACGGCCTTTCTGTACATGCGCGTTTTATGGCGTTGTGGTAGAGTGCATGACTGCGAACCTGGCGACCCGGGTTCAAACCCTGGTCGGCGCGGGTGTTTCTTTATAAAGTACACGTGGTTAAACTTAAAGGAGACTTGTTCTGCTTTCTTGATATAAAATTATTTGAACAACTGTCTTTTGAACAACTATCTTGTTGTTGCTTGTGAATATCAAAGGCGTATAATAAACACATCACCATTTGAGTGCACTAGAGGGCGATGCATTCAGTTCTCGGCGTTTTGGGATCGGCCAAACCACCAAATCGTCTCGAGCTGAATACATCGTCCTATTTGAGTGGGCATGTGTACATAGCAGTGTCGTGTATACACCGTCTCTATGAATTATATCTGAAATATAAATTAAGGGACGACACTCTCCAAATATTTCACTTTTTTCAGTCCATTAGGTCACACAAGCGCATATACACTATATTTCGCATTAACCACTGGGCCATGGAAAGAGTATTATGCTGAAGAACTTCTACTTGTTATTGGATTGATTAAATTTATCCTGACATGGACTTACATCTCTGAGGTGCATAACTTGAATATGCCGAGTCTGTGTTCCGTAGATTGCCCTGCAAACTATCGTATGTTGGTGCAACGATATCCCCATTTGATCTTTTCAGAGACCTATGTAAAAAAGGATGATTATGGATATTTAATGTTTTATACAATGTAAGACTCTTTAAAGCAAGTCGCTTGGTACTTTAAATATATGATGCCATGGTTTTTAATGTATTTCAAATGATATATGTGTAAATGTAACCTACTAATTGGATTATAGGCAAAGCGAATGAACAAACGAATCAATTTAGCATAGAACTATGTGAAATACCATTTTCTGATGAAGTATGTAGAGAGTACTCCCATAACAATTAGGACAATGACACCCATGCCAACAAGAACTCCAGTTGTAACAGATCCACCACCTCCAGGTATGATTTGCGACAAACCTGTGAAGAAAGATCAAGTAAAAAGAGAAAACAGGCAATTACATGTATTATTTAAACTTAAAATGCTGATAGAGATATTACAACTAGTTGATTTGATCAGTGCGTATATTGTATAAGTATTTTGTACTTAGAACAATTTATAATAATTTTCCTATTGTACTGTTGTCGATCTAGTCACGAAACAAAGTTCAAGCTGTTTCGTTTAATTTTCGTTAGGTTATTTGTTGTGTAAAACTTGTTCTACAATATTTATTGACTAAATCTTGTTCACCATTAACCGGTTGAATAACAGCATGAAAGTGTACATGTTGATGTTGGTGTACCATTACTTATTTTTCATCACCTAGCAAAGGCCTCGGAAAATAAATCTATTTCAATATCTGTACATATATTGGACAAACAATGACAACTATTGTTATTCTGTCCATCTTTTTCAAGACGAGGTGCTCAAAAGGTACACTTTTATTTTATTCTTCTGAATTTCTAGGTGAGTGAAACAATGTAAGTGCATCATTCAGGATTGACTATAATAGAAGAACAAGTACAGATTGAGTGTCCTTGATCAATTGATGTAAAACAAGTATTTTGTAGAAGTTTAACAGTAAAGTGTGTGATCTGAGTCGATTTGGTTAAACACATTGAGTAACAGCCTTCAAAGCTTTGAATAAGGTTAGCTATTATCATGATACTTACCACCTAGGCAGTCCTCTTTCGTTGAGTTATTGATACAGCCAAACGAACATTGACCGTCTTTTATGTCACAAATGCTATATCTACATAACTTGTTGCACTCATTGTCACATTCATTACCATAAAAGCCAACCAAACAACTTGTGCAGTTTCCACTAAGCATATCACACGTGTCATTGCAATTCACAGGACATCCTAATTCACACTGACTTCCGTATTTACTCTCCATACATATTTTACAAGAAGAGGATCTAACACATGCAGCACAATACAGATTATTTGTGCAACAGAATTGAAAATCTGAAAACCCGAACTTGCAGCCGATTGTGCAATTGCCCTGCCCTCTGTCACAAACGTCGTTTTTACACCCTGGTGAACACGTCTGTGAACAGTCCTCGCCATATTTACCTGGCTTGCATGTAGTACACATATCACCTTCAAAATTTTGTTTACAACCCTCACTACATGTTCCATTATCCTGAAGACAAACATTTGATATGCAGTTGGAAGGACATTTCATTTCACACGCGTTTCCGTGATAACCATTTGTACAACTATCACAATAACCAGAAATGAAATTGCAGCCCTGACGACAATACGTTGGGCAATTTTTCGAACAACTGGTTCCATAATACCCCTTCTCACAGCTAAAACATGTACCCGTTGCCATATTACACGTGTCATTGCCGCAGGTATATGGACACTTTTCAGAACAGCTCTTACCATAGTATCCCTGCTTACAGCTCAAGCATGTCCCGTATGTTTTCTCACAGGTACCACAGTTTTTAGGACATTGTACAGAACATATATGTCCAAAGTATCCCGGTTTACAGTTATAACATAAACCAGTTAGTTTCTCACATGAATTATTAGCGCAATTTACTGGACATTCATCAGAACAGACTTGGTCATAATACCCCTGATTACAGTTCAAACATGAACCTGTTTTTTTGTCACAAGTCTTATCTGCACAGTTAATAGAACAACTGTCGCTACAGTTCATTCCGTATTTCCCAGCAACGCATTTAAAACATTCGTTGGTTTTCCTGTACTCTTGATGGCACGAAACGCAGTTATCCGGACATTTTTTTATGCATCGTGTTCCCCAATAACCGTCCTTACACGGTATTTGACAATAACCGCCAACACAAATACTGCCTGAACACATGTATTTGTCACATGGTCCCAAACAGGTATAGTTGAAAAAATTACCCAAACATTCGCCACAAGCTATATGACTTGCTAAACAGTCATCCTCACTGACACAACATGAACATTTCTGATTTACATCGCACGCCTTTGGAGTATCTGTAACAAAATAAATACATGTTTTATGGATAATAGAGAAGTTCTAATACCCTATCTGATGATAAAGACACTCTGTCAGGTATTCGGATACACACTTAATGTCATTATTTAGTACTGAGAGGTGTCATTTATTTTCATGATCATAAGCCGAAATCCCAACTAAATATTTGTAACATACTTGTAGTTTTATGTTTATACGCCCACCTCTAAAGGTGGTCGTATATTGGCATGGTCCTGTCCGCATGTCCGTCCGTCCGTTCGTTCGTTCATCCGTTCGTTCGTCCGTCAACATTACATTTTGTTTGTCCGGAGTTTTTCTGGAAAACTATTATAGGGATATTGAAGAGTTTTTCATGACTCTGAGCAAAATTTGTTTTTTTTTAAAACAAATTTTGCTCAGAGTCATGAAAAACACTTCAATATGTCAAATCCTGAGCTTGGAAACAATATATTTAGTTGTATTATCCGTCAACATGGACGATAAGTCCTCAGGCAGGTTAGGAGAGGAGAAAAGCTACATCAGAAATTGGCCCGCTGGAGAAATCATCATAAACATTTCAATGTCCGGTGTCGCCATGGCAACTTAACGCCGAATAGCGTACGCTTGAAATCGTCCGTTTCTGGCCATAATGCAAGTCAAATCCTACATAAAGCTGAACGTAGACTACTTCAGGAACGAATCAGACAGTGTTCGTTTACTTGCGAGAAGTTAGAAGAAGATATTGTATCGGTACGTAAATTCTTGGATGCGAATCTCTCCAAAGCTGAGTTAGAGGAAGTGGAAGTTTTTTTCACGCATGCGTACGACCGACAGTTTGAAGAAAGTAAACAATCACAGCGAGGGAAGTTTGACAAACTTGTGGCAAGCAGAAACGAAGGTGAGAATGGGACTGACAACTCCCGGGGAATAAACAAGGACAAATGGGTGGTGAACCTGTCGAACAGGAACCTTTTTCAGGACGAAGAGACCGTTCGGAAACGAGGTATGAACTTTTGTGTTACCCCTCCCACTGTCCCCACTGCTGAGATTATTGCCACTACCGAAGCAGCATGCGCTCAAATCAAAGACAAATCGGTAGCAGATAGCTTACGTGCTGACGTAGTAAAAGTAGTAAAAATGTGTAAGATCCCAAAAGGTAATATTTCTGGTGGAGAAATGAAGGCATTAACCACACAAGCCAAAGAAAAAGAGATTGTCATCCTTCCAGCAGATAAGGATAGGACTACTGTAGTTCTCAACCGTTCAGAGTATGAAACCAAAATGGAAAAGTTGGTAAGTGACAAGGTCACATATGAATTGCTAAAGAATGACCCTACAAGATCGGTAAGAAACAAACTAATTAACGTACTGAAAAGTTGGAAGAAAGACTCATCTATGTCATACAAACCATACAACAGACTCTATCCCACCTCTGAAAATGTACCAAAGTAATATGGTTTCCCCAAAATTCACAAAAGGGATGCCCCTCTACGACCCATAGTGTCTAGCATTGCAAGTGTGATGTACGACACTGTCAAATATCTAGCCGCTGTAATAGGCCCTCTAGCAGGAAAAACCGAGCATCACATCATCAACAGCGTGGATTTTGTACAGAATATTCAGGGGTTGGAGGTACCACCATGTCAGAAGCTTGTATCATACGATGTGTCAGCATTATTCACCAGCATTCTCGTTGATAAAGCCTTAAGTGTTATCAAAGAGAAACTGGCGAGCCACCCTCAAAGACAGATGTGAGCTCAGTGTTAAACAAGTCAGTGAACTCTTAGAACTTTGCCTCACTAGCACATATTTTATATACCAGGGGAAGTTTTACCAGCAGAAACAAGGAGCGGCTATGGGATCGCCTGTCTCACCCATCGTAGCCAACTTATATATGGAGTTTTTTTAACGCAAGGCACTGGACCAAGCAGAAAATCCCCCTTCGTTGTGGGTCAGATATGTTGACGACACCAAGACCAAAATTCATGAGTATGACATCAACCAATTCACAGATCATTTAAACCTCCATAGACCCCCACATTAAGTTCACCTCAGAGCAGGAAGAGGAGGGGAAATTTCCATTTTTTGACACCTGCATACATGTAGAGGATGATGGGGCGACAAAAGTGACAGTTTATAGAAAGCCAAAACACACTGACCAATACTTGAACTTTAACTCTAACCTCCATCTAGAACACAGAAGGTCAGTAGTGAGGACACTATTTTACAGAGCTAACTCCCTAGTAACTACAGAGAAAGACAAGAAAATAGAATTTGAACACGTCAAAACAGCGCTACGGGCAAACGACTACCCAGAATGGATTTTCCACATCCCAAAGAAGAAGCCTCAGCAACCCAACGAAAAAAGTAGGTCAGCAGAAAGAAAGGTAAACGATGGCATGCCATACATACGCGGTACCTCTGAAGTTTTGGCCAGAATATTTAAAACCCATGGGATCTACATCTATCATAAACCATTCAACTCCATTAAAAGCCAAGTGACAAAAGTCAAAGATCCAACTGATAAACTCATAAAAAATGTGGAGTCATTTACCATCTACAATGTGAAAACTGCAAAGAATATTATATAGGAGAAACAGCAAGAACCCTAGGGACTAGACTGAAAGAACATGTAACAAGAAGCAACTCGGCCATCTTCGAACACTGCACAAACACTGGACATTCCATAAAATCAGAAAACGCCAAAGTACTGACATCAGAAAGTGGAAAGTAAAAGATGCGATAGAGATAAAATAGCGGCGCCCATCACTGAACCGGGACGAGGGTCTGGACCTCCCCCCACCCCCACCCCACCGCCCCCCCCCCCCCCTCGCGTACACGCAACTCCTTTCAAGATCACGTGACTTGCATACGTCACGTGACCCGCCAAACTAGCTCATAGTGCTGACGAAGGAGGTGCGATACCTCCGAAAATTACAGGTAAAAACAAAGTGTGCTCAGAGTCATGAACAACTCTTCAATATGTCAAATCCTGAGCTTGGAAACAATCTATTTAGTTGTATTATAGGGATATTAATATTAACTTCACACCAATGTTATATGCATCAAGATGTAAAGCTGAGTTGAGTTGTAGGTTCATTTATTTTTTGTTACAGGGTTATCTGCCCTTGATGTACTCAAATATGCTATAAAAAGCTTGTCTAGAGTTTTCTTGGAAACTATCTGAAGGATATTAATGAAACTTCACAGAAAGGTTATATGCATCAAGATCTGAAGTTAGAAATTATTTGACGTTTCGTTACAGAGTTATCTGCCCTTTGTGTACTCAAATATTTTATAAAAGGCTTAATTGACAGTGTTTACACACTTCGCAACTACAGTTCTGAATGGATTTTGAGTATGTTTGCCCACAGTATAATTATAGAAATATAAGTTAATGAAAGGCTTGATTATTATTGAAGTTGGATCATTGTGTCGAGTTATCTGCCCTTGGTGTACTCAGATATGCTAGAAAAGGCTTTATTTCTGTATTGTTTATGCTCTCAGAGCTCTAACAGTCTACAAAGTAGAATAGATTTTGATAAAACTAAATATTTCTTTGTCAGTGGGCGTATAATGTACCGCTTGCGGTGCTCTCGTTATATATGTTTCGATCAATCTCATCAGTTTTGTTAGCTCACCTGAGCCAAAGGCTCAAGGTGAGCTATTGGTATGGCCCTGTGTCCCGCGTCCGTCGTCGTGCGTCGTCCGTCGTGCGTCGTCCGTGCGTCGTCCGTCGTGCGTCGTCGTTAACAATTGCTTCTAATGACATCTCCTCCTATACCGCTTGACAGAATTCAACCAAACTTTACAGAAATGTTCCTTGGGTCAAGCTCTTTCAAATTCGTTCAAAAATTAAAAACAATACAGAACTCTGGTTGCCATGGCAACCAAAGAGAAAAAATAAGGCTTAAAAAATATTCTTGTCAAAAACTGCAAGGGCCAGAGCTTCGATATTTGGCACATAGCATCATCTACAGGTCCTCTATCAAGTTTGTTCAAATTATGCCCCTGGGGTCAAAATTGGCCCTGCCCCGGGGGTCACAGTTTTACATAGAGTTATATAGTGAAATTTTCAAACGTCTTCTTCTATGAAACCAATATGGCCAGAGCTTTGATATTTGGCATGGTGACACTTCTAGATGTCATATACCAATATTGTTCAAATAGTTCTGGTTGGTTGCATATCTAGGTCACAGGAGCTAAAAATAGATTTTTTCAATGAAAACTTAAACAATCTTCTTGTCTGAAACTACAAGGGCCAGAGCTTAGATATTTGGCACATAGCATCGCCTACAGGTCCTCTATCAAGTTTGTTCAAAATTATGCCCATGGGGTCAAAATTGGCCCTGCTCCGGGGGGTCACAGTTTTACATAGAGTTATATAGTGAAATTTTCAAACGTCTTCTTCTCTGAAACCAATATGGCCAGAGCTTTGATATTTGGCATGGTGACACTTCTAGATGTCCTATACCAAAACTGTACAAATGGTTTTGATCCGTTGCATAACTAGGTCACAGCAGCTAAAAATAGATTTTAATCAATGAAAACTTAAAAAATCTTCTTGTCTAAAACTACAAGGGCCAGAGCCTAGACATATGGCACATATCGTCGACTACAGGTCCTCTATTAGGTTTGTTCAAATTATGCCCCTAGGGTCAAAATTGGCCCTACCCCGGGGGTCACAGTTTTACATAGAGTTATATAGAGAAAATTTCAAACGTCCTCTTTTCTGACTCTAATATGGCCAGATCTTTTATATTCTGTATGGTGACACTTTTAAATACTCTTTACATATTTTGTTCAAATTGTTCCGGTCTCTTGCATATCTAGGTCAGTCCTGGACATAAATCAATATCTCCGTTTTTCCAGCTATTCTCAGGTGAGCGAATATGCCCCGTGGGGCTCTTGTTTTCAGTTTTAGTATGTTGATAAGGTTTGTTTCATACAACCACCCACAACTAAAATGATACCTCATATGGTAAAAGATTTATCCTACTGCTCATAGTTTAATTATAAAATCTGATACATGTATTTGAATCACGTGATATACAATATAACGCCCCTGAAAATCATTGAAAATAAACTGGTGTATGGGCTTAATGTCAAGTGGCAAGTGTATCTCCAGTAAACGCTTGCTATATATATTATGATAAATGTTTATACCATCATAGAAATTACATTACAAGAATTCAAGTACGATTTCTCCATACCTTCTGTTTTGAGTCCCTTGTATTCAAGCAATGCTACAATGGCCACAAATACCGTTGTTACACGCTAAAATTGATAAGTGTCTCGCATTAGATATAATCAAGGATTTGTTTCATGTTTTGGCATGAATCTAGATGTCAATTTCTCATATCAAAACAATGTAGGTTTCGAAATAGTTATATATTTCCATGGTCTTTGATATTATTTTTGATTAATCAAATTAATGTATACAGGAATACAATACCATACCAAAAAGATTAGTTCAATGTCGTGTACACTTATAAATTACAACGCTTTGTTTGGCCGACAGGCAATAGCTATTTGTTAACAGGATTCAAAGTATCGGCAGGTCAACTAGATTAAACTGATTTTAAGGATAATCTACTATAGTGTTCTACATAATTAAAACGGCAATCACTCAGTAATAGGATATGACTCTAAATGTACTTTGTTTCTAAACAAAATTAGGAATTATCTTTCGATATGAATTCAGTCACGAAAAAAAAGAATAAAATAAACCATACGTATATAGATCTATACAGTTTCTTAATCAAGTAATACTTACAATACGCTCCATTGCTACAATTGCCAAAATGTCCAATTCACAACTGCAGACGTGTCTCTGTAGTAAATGTCCTTATAACAATTGTTCAGTGGATCGAGTGCAAACAGTGCGGATTGTGTCATTTCAAAGTATGCAACAAGTACAAACACTAATGCGGGTGTATTTATTTATATAAATAAGGAAGTTTTCAAGTTTATAAAAAAAGAAACTGCTATCTATTTACACACGCATGTCCATTGTTATATAACCAGAATGATTTGTTTTCATCAAATAAACTTACAATTTGAAACTTAACCTTATCTGTCTAAATTAGTCTAATATTGTGCCACCCTTTTGCTGATTCTAGAACTGCTTTTGTACCCTATCTGCCTATTTACTAACTTGGATGGAAGAATGATTTGATGGTAGGGCGGACGAATATATTGATGAATAGATGGATGACCGAAACAACGAACCGAGGTAACACCAGAGTGATGGAAAATTGTATGGATGTACGGACAGACAGTTGGTAAGATGTTAGCTTAACTTGTCACAGAGACGGGAACAAATTGCATAATAAGCGAACAGACAAACAGACACACATACAGACACACAGACAGGGACAAATATACAAATAAATAGATAACACACACATGGTAAGGTGGGTAGATAGGAAAGTAAGTAGGTATGAAGGTAGGTAGGTTGGTAGGTGTGTATGTATATTGTAAGGTAGATTGGTAGGTTTGTGGATAGGTAGGTAGGTAGGTTGGTAGCTGGAAGGCAAATTAAGATTCCGCTGATCAGGATCTAAGATGCTCCTTAAGAAGCCATATCACTGTTTTCATGGGACAATTGTACTCACTTCGAGTACACTAGGACTGAATGTATTATTTGTCCACAAACAGGTTTGAACGTACATTCAAATTCCGACCCTTGCAAAACTGTTTTCGTTGATTGGAATTTGTTTATAAGATATAAAAACCTAGCGTTTGTCATCAATTTTGAATCGAATTTGAGTTTCATTTACCCGTACTAATGCAGTATTTTCAGTCGCAAAATATGTTATATGAACGTATCTGTCATATTCACATATTACTTTCCAAGATGTAATCATAACAGATTACAGTATTAATGGTTTTAACCCTTTCATGATCAAATTTATCGTGATATTCACCGCCATATTGTCGTCTGATCTTTATATTGCCGCCTGTAATGTCGTTTTTAATTTAGAGTTAAAGCAATTTATAAAGGATAATTGTTTTTTTCAGTATAAGGTAGAAATTTAATCCATTGAGTGAACATCAGACGTTATATTTTCACGAGTGGGGAAGCCACGAGTGAAAATATAACAGTCTGATGTTCACGAAATGGATTTAATTCGATCTTATACTGAAAAAAATACAATTATTCTATTTATTTATGCTTTTAAGCCACTTTTTAAACGAAATTGTTTGACAATTGTGAAATCGAAAGTACATGATTTACCCCGTGTTGAGCCCCAAGTGTACATCGAACACATTAACGAAACAATTTCCCGTACGATGACGTCACTGATTTATTGATTTGACGTCATCCGAATTACGTCGTTGCTCCCGATTTTGGATTCGTGTTCTTCCGTTGAGTGGTTTGCGACAAATCGGACTGCCGGAATTTAACGATAAGACACGATTGACTACGATTTTTGGGGAGTCCAACGGGGAAAATTCATAATAAAAACGCGCGTGGCGTTAATCCCACTGCTTAAAGCAGTGAAATTATCAAGTGGTAATCCACTGCTATTTCGTGGTAATCCACCGAAAAGCATAAATAAAACGTGCGTAATTTCAAAACAAGTGGCAAACAGTTGTGATCCTGATCAGACGCCGCATTTCGCGGCGTTTGATTAGTATCAAAATAGTTTGCAAATGCGCTTTATGACGTCGTAGAGAGTGAAATGGTTACCGGGTATTAGGGTATCTTTTATTAGTGTATTTTTCTTTTATTGAACAAAGGAGTCCTGTGCGACCTCGTACGATACTATTACTGATCATTGTAATTCGTAAAGAATGAAACCATAATTATTGAAATCAAGTTCTTCACTACAATTGGTAAACATTTAATTCATTAAAAATAAGACCCATTAAATGGTTTATTAACACGATTTACATATGTTTTACGATAAATAAGAACATATAAACGCGTGCTTGTCTTGATTGCAGTTCAGGTTGACCATAACTACCGTATGGTTAGCTTGTTTGTTTGATAGAACGCCGCAGTTTCCCCGTCAAATAAATGAAGAGGTTTGCCTGAGTGCCAGAAGTTTGAAGGAATATGGGGTCATAATAGTTTGCCAATGGAAGTATCCAGGGTACTTGTCAGTATGGGCTCCAATCCGATATGTACCATACACTGTAAATTATCAATAGTAAAATATGCAGTGTTCCCTCTCTACAACGACACCCAATGGGAGACATCTAATATGTGCGTTGTTCGGAGGGAGTCGTTAAAGGGACGGAACTTGATTAACATTTACAAACAGTTTTATTCCAGATTGGCGTCTGATCTGGATTCAAGCTGTTTGTCACTCGTCATCAAGGAGTTTCATCTGTAAAAATGTCCGATATGTTCTTGCCAATTCGAGAAAATCAGCAGCCGAGAACTTTAAGCAGACGATATTACAGCAATAAAAGCGTAAGACATAATTGTCCTGTTTAGGGAACTGCGCCAAGGGTCATTGTAAGGAGTCGGTTTTGGGAGGGTAGTAGTAGGTAGCTTAAAATCGCTCGTCATGTGAGAAAAAAATCTGTCACTCGTCGATGTTTAAGACAAGCTGATCTCAACCTCGCTAGACTAGAAAACTTATTAATCTCTCCAAGGCTCGCTACATAACATTTCGAGACTAGACTCGATTGAGATCAGCTCTTCTTAAACATTGATTCATGACAGATCCTATATGTGTCCTACATTTTGTTTTTAAGTACGCCTGGCAGTAAGACATTTCGACATTGTCCTTTATTTCAAGGAGGTCGGTTTTATCTTGCGCACACCGATTGTTTGCCTCATTCCAATTGACAAGGTCGTTGTAGACTTTGAAACGTAAACCGAATTGCTGATGATAGTGGTACGTTATTGAAGATTACGACAATATGGCGGTGAAGGTGTAAACCTCACAATAAATTTGACCGCATTATAAGATATTCTAGATTTGTGCATGGCGTTTGAATGGGCTTATTAGTTAAGGAGCCTGAATATAAACATAAACTGTCCTATAATTAGTACAACCAATATGATTATTTACAAACAGTTTTAACCCTGACCAGACGCCTCTTTCAAACTGTTGGATACTTATTAGTAGGCCTAGTGTATTTAAATTTGTCGAACTAATGAAAAATAAGCAGTTTTCTACCCTTAAGAATCTATGTAAATATGTTTATGATGCCTTCCGCATACGTCAAAATGTCATCAATATAACTTAAATTTTTCATTAGGTAAGGTTCTTGTTTTGTTAAACTGTTTTCCTATTTGTGTATTTACGCCTCATCCTCACATTACGGAATTATCCCTCTTGAGCGACTATAGTCGCTGTTGAGGGGTAGTACCGTATATCATTCATATTTCAGTTTTTGTTTAACTGTTTTTCCATATAAACGCCTCATTCATATATTATGGCATTATTCCCCTTGAGCGACTATAGCCGCTGTTGAGGGGTAGTACCGTATATCATTCATATATCAGTTTTGGTTAAACTGTTTTTCCTATGTGCGTATTAACGCCTTGTCCATATAATACGGCATTATCCCTCTTGAGCGACTATAGTCGCTGTTGAGGGGTAGTACCGTATATCATTCATTTTTCAGTTTATGTTTAACTGTTTTTCCGTATAAACGCCTCGTTCATATATTACGGCATTATTCCTCTTGAGCGACTATAGTCGCTGTTGAGGGGTAGTACCGTATATCATTCATATATCAGTTTTGGTTAAACTGTTTTTCCTAAGTGCGTATTAACGCCTCGTCCATATAATACGGCATTATCCCTCTTGAGCGACATAGTCGCTGTTGAGGGGTGGCACCGTATATCATTCATATTTCAGTTCTTGTTTAACTGTTTTTTATATGTATGTATTAACGCCTCATCCTCATATTGCGACAGTATCCCTCATGAGCGACTATAGTCGCTGTTGAGGGGTAGTACCGTATATCATTTATAGTTCAGTTTATGTTGAACTGTTTTCCCTCTGTGCGTATTTACGCCTTATCCATATATTACTGTATTATCCCCCTTGAGCGACTATTGTCGCTGTTGAGGGGTAGTACCGTATATCATTTCTATTTCAGTTCTTTTCACTATTTTTTCCTATGTACATGTACTTATAAACGCCTCATTCTCAAGTTACGACATTATCCCTCTTGAGCGACTATAGTCGCTGCTGAGGGGTAATACAGTGGTAAATACGCTATTCCTACCCACTCTACGCGTTTTTTACGCGTTCGTTAACCGTTCACTATGCGTTTATTATCCGTTTCGTTAAACGCCTTTCCTAGCCGTTTCTTTACGCGTTTATTTACGCGTTTAAAAGAGCCCGGATGAAAGGGTCATCACTTAGCCGACGGACCCCTTAGCTTCAGCGGTTTACGCATCCAGCTTTATGACAAGTGTATTTCAGAACAGTAGGTGGTATCGCCAATAACATTGCTATCTTTAATTGGCAATACACTGTTAATCCCCCGATATCTGAGCGGCATATATAGGCGGGTGATCAATGCTTGTTCTAATTGATTCGTTACAGGCGGATGGTCAGTGCCTGTCGATAAGATCCGAAATTTCCGCGTGAAACGGATAACTGAAGCACCAATCGCAACATCTCTGGTATATTCGTTTATTAACGCGTTTAAACGGGTTAAGATCGTTAGGCGTTAAGCGTTCGTTAACCGTTCGTTAACCGTTCACTATGCGTTTCTTACGCATAGATTAACGCGTAAATGGGTAGGAATAGCGTATATACCGTATAACATTTGTACTATTATTTTACATGTATATTACTATCCCTCTTGAGCGATAATAAAATTATGCTTCAGTTGTGACTTCAAATTGTAGAACGAAAGTAATACAGAGGGCTTCTGTAGGAGCTCTCTGTGTTTGCCGTGATCAGCGTTAAGCAGTTGCTTTTAATATCCTAGTTCATTCTGATAGGTCGCTGTCGAGGGGTAGAACTGTATACATGTAGCACCCATAACTTATTTCCGTTGTGTCGCAATAATAGCACCCATAAATTATTTCCGTTGTGTCTCAATAATATGGTATGATCCTACTGGAGCGACACCGAAAGCATGCCTCACATTCGGCACGTGGTCGTCCACTGTAGGACGATGTCAGTGTAGTACACTTCTTTTGAATCAAGTAACGACTCCCTGTTATACGAAAGTAATGCAGAAAGTCCCGGTAAGATCTGTCTGCGTTGCTGTTGTCTTGCAGTGTCACTGTGAGAAGCCACGTGATCTGTTAACATTCCAATTCATCCTAAATGATCGGTAGCTGTTGAGGGATATACTATGTGCACGGATGATTATATAAATTAAGAGCGATGTGGTTTGGATACGTCCAGCCTCAGGTATTACACATCTTCCAGAATTATAGTGGTATAAGATATTCACCTATATTTACTTAGTCGGACAACCGAGTCCGTACAATGATATTGTCATGTATACTATATAATGAATCCATTGTATCATGTAACAAGAAACTTGTATATGTTTACGTTACTTAATAAAATGTTTTGAATCTTGAATCTTGAATCTTATTTAAATATTTCTTAAGGTAGCTTGCGGGTTAGCTTAATTTTCATGAAAGGTGTTATAAAACTTGGCTTGATGAATAAGACTAATCTCAGAAACAAGCTATACCAATATAGGCATAATTTATTGTTTGGTTTATCTTTAAGATCTCTGTTTTTAGCAAAAACCTGGAATTTTGATGTGAACATATTCCTAAAAAACACACAAATAAAGCTTATCACTATAAGTGTCGTGCAAATAAGTTGTTAACAACATTCATTATAAACATCAAACACGTTTTGAATAAAAGTGTTCAAAAAGATGTTATATCAAATCTTCAAATTTTACAAAATGCTATATATTCATAAAAACTTGGGTTACAAAAAAAAAGGTAATTCCATGTTTATTTTTTTAATTCTATTCACAATTATGGTTTGGGAAATAGTTGGTCAGAAAAATTAGAGAACATTTCAAATAGGATTTGTTGTAATAACAGATTTGCTTTTAAAAAGTGGGAAATTCGAGGCTTAGATACAGTTGCCTCCCGTAAAAATAACATTCTGTCTTTTTAATGCAAATATAGTTATCAATAATATTGTTTAAACATTATATTGGGTAATATTGAACTTGAACATGTTGAAAACAGACAGGAAAGGATTAATAAACTTCAATGTGTAGCTTAATAATTCGATCAAATCTTATATTCCGATTTTATTGACTTGTAAGTCATTAAACCAAAACGTAATTGGAAATATATAATTGGACAGTTTATAGCAAACACTGTTTATAACCAACGAAGACAAAACATAACATGTCCCTTGATCCTTAAATTATGACCGACAAGTCAATAAAATCGGACGATTTCCTTTTTTAGAGAAAGGGTTTGAATCGAATGGGATTCGAAACTAGAAATTGTCGGTTGCTAGTCAATCACTCTACCTACTGAGATATCGATTAAGACACTGAAGCTTATCGAGCTTTTCTTTATGTAGCTTTTCTATTACAAGCACGTGCGGAAAATGTTTTTGCCGTTGAGACGCAATTTCCGCTCACCAGCAAGAAAACTCTGACTAGCGAGTAGCCTTAAGTCGAAATACCTAATATCGAAATTGTAGAAATTAAACCAGATATCAATTGTTTATAATAGATTATGGCATGCATGTGCATAGGTATTAGAAGTGATAGGAACTAAACAAATTTAGCGCATCCTAAAGGGGCTTCCTGGATTAATTTTACCCTGCATTAACCAGTATAATTTCCAGCGTTACTTTTCATAAAAGTTTCAAATTGCTTTTATCAAATATTTCAACCTCTAAAATGCGTCATCAACGCATATCGTGTTCCAATGTGATGTGTATTTGGAAATAACTATATTTGGTGAAGGTCTGTAGAGGTCAAGATATAGAATAAAGGCAAATAAATAATTTAAGTCTCTCTTACACGTACTTATCTTTTTAATTAGTTTTTATCATCATTTCACATATATTAGATTTAATACTAAATGCGGTATGTAAAGGTAAAGAACTTACGTTCGGCAAAATCACAATCAGAGATCCAGAAGTGTTTCAAAAAGTCAACTTTTTCAAACAGATCTGATTTTGAAACCAAATCATTTGTTTTGGAAGATTAAGACATTTAAGCATCTAGCATTGACTTTTGTCCGATACTGTACACAATTTATTTTTCTTAAAGTGCTACAAAGTTATTTTATCACTTTTTTGTAGTGCCTGTCACAAAAATTAATAGGTATTAATTACATAGATCGGCATGCAATACTCAATGTTCTATATGTTATAATGATACAGGCCACGTGAACTTTGTAGATTATCTATTTTGGTGATAACAGCAGCAGCAGAAGGATAATGTAAATAGCGGGAACTGATGACATCGTCAACATAAAATTCATGATATCATTAGCACACACTGATGTCATAACTGTTGACGTCATTATTTGTAATACAGTACATATGTAAAAGGTGTAGAAAACATTTGAATAACAGATAGCTGCTAGAAATGAATCACTTGTATTAAGTGTCACAGACTCTACATGTGTCACAGACTCTACATTTCCACTCCTTTTTGTAAAATATTGCATCTGCATCATATTGACAAAGATTTATAACCTGAATAATCTGATTTATCTTTATATAGCAGTACAGGATATGTGTCACAGACTTTACAGACATTTGGCACAATTTATTTCTGGAACATCAGCTAATTAGGATTATTCCTGAAGTATGGAACTTGCAAAACAAATTTGTTGAATGGTCAATGTCAAGTCATAGGATAACAATAAACTTATTTTTAGCTTTTTGCTTTATACAATTTTTGGTACATAACTGTTTAAAAGCAATAGGGGTTGAAAAACAAAAACACATAACAAAGTGATCATTTAGTTTAACCCTTTGAACCCTAGTCCCGCATATAGGCGTCATTTTCAAACAGTGTACATGTGAATAGTACAATTGTCCTGTGCAAACAGTGAAGACCCAGATCAGAGGGCTCCGCAGCAGCCCTTTGATCAGGGTTTTCACTGTTTGTCGTAATGCCAAACATTGACAAAAACAACCCTTAAAAGTAAGAAATGGACTAGACTAAATTGGAAACTGGCATTGTCCATTTAAAGTTTCAGGGAGGAAAGAGTTAACCAAGCATTAGTTTGGCAGTACCAAACATATCGCTATAATTGAGAGTAATTGAGCAGCAGAAATAGTGAAGATCTGGCTTAAAATTCGGGTAAAATACCATTAACTCTTTTAAAACGTCTCCCTGAGAAACACTTTACAAACTTACCTATTTTTCAAGCGAAACAGCATACCATCGAAAAATGGCTAAACTGGACAAAAACATTTGTTTTTCTCACAACACGATTATACATTTGGTTTCATTAATTTTGGGCATTGTGACAATAGACCAGTAGGTACATGTATCATCTTAAGACTAAATTACAGTTGTAATCAGCAGCAGTCAGTATTTATGGGTGTCTAATGGACCCCTGATTGTCATTTTGCCGTTTGGAAATTGATTTCACAGATAAAGTGCTCAGCGCCTGTGCAAACGCCATCGTTTAACATGGTAGGAGTTAGAGCAAATATTGTGACAAAGTGAGCGAGGGCAGCACAGTTTTCTCCTGGGCGGTTGTCTGGCTGATCTGAAACAGAACAGTTCAGGTTAAAGATCCCTAATGATATCGGATTAAAATCAGTACTCTGGGTACAATGATCGGACATTTTCTTCAATTTCAATTGTTTTCGAACCATGGTTTATAATGATTCGGAACAGGTCGGCAGTTTACGAGAATGACCGATCACTTTCCGTAAAGCTCAGATATTGACGATCAATGACCCAATCTTATACGTGGTTCTCAACCTTAAAGTGATAGTATTCCTTATAGATACAGTGGAGAATCTGTTATTCTTTCCCGTTTTAACGCAAACGTACGCAAACGCAAAGCGCTAAAACGTAGAAAAGTACAACTTTTGGACAATTCTGATATTTCTTGTTTATCTTGGTGGCAAACAGTTTGGAGCCTGATCAGACGCCGGGTTACCCGGCGTCTGATCTGGCTCCAAACTGTTTGCACTGCAAATAATAGTTTTAGCGTAAACGCGTTTATTGGGAAAGAATAACAGATTCTCCACTGTATCATATACCAACTATGTTTTGATCGCGATGAAAGGACGAGTAAATTCGGAAGCGTTCTACAGTTAAGCTTGCTTATAACGAAATTGGATATAACGAAATACTGGATATAACAAAACAAACCTTAATCCCCATCGCTACTTAACGTATAGTACAATGGACCTGATATCTCAAATTAGGATATAACTAAAGAAATTTGACGGTCCCGACGACGAGCTCCACTGTACACCACTGTGCACCAATATCGCCTAAATTTGATATCAGCAATGTTTTATAAGAGTTTATATATCGATTGGGCTGCCATCAGTTGATTTTGAAAAATCCTACGATTTCCGATTTTTTTTATATATATTTTCAAGCGCGAGTACTTAAAGCAGGTTGAAAGTTAAGCCGACTGAACCTTAAGGTGCATTCTGCTTTTCTTTCAATAAGGCTTAAGCTTTAGTTTGCTTGAAAAATCCGGGAAATTGGCAGCCCTGTATGCACTGTCTTTCGGAAAACATTATAATTTTATGTAGTAAAATCGTTTATAATAATAGGTTATATATACTGCAAAGTACATCACGCACACAACGCGTATTTCAGGATCACACATAGACCACACACATAACACAAAACCAGACAGAACAATTGAAGAGTGACGGCTATCATGGTTGGTTAAAAGCATATTGGTCTTTACTGGTTGTTAAAAGAATAACGTTAGACAATAAACGCACGTGGTTGGTCGGAATTGTAAAGAAATTGACACGACTCGAAGAAGTCGGAGTCCGATCTAGATGAAAGCTGTTTTGCCATTCTGTTTTTTCAGTTTTTACAAAAGTCCATTATTTCGGGCGTATTGTTCGGGTAATAATTAATCAAACAGTTCTGCCTTTGTTTCTCTAATATACGTACATGACAATAATAGTGTAAAATTCATTATCAAGGAATGTAAACAAAAACAGTATATTAAGTAAATTTAAAACATAGAGAAACAACTTTACTATTGAATATTAAGTCCTTAACCATTTCACTCTCATTGACGTCATAAAGCGTCATTGCAAATAGTTTTGATCCTGCTCAAAAACTGTTTACCACATGTTTTGAAATTGTGCTAGTTATACTGCCTTATCTCTAACTTTGAAACGATATTCCAGAAAATGGGATTCAAGCAGAGGACCATATGGCGTTGAAAGGGTAAATTTCCCAAGACGAATTTGATCATGAAAGGGTTAACTGACTTACCCCTAGTATAGACGTTATTTGCAAACAGTTTGTATTTTCATCAGACGCCGTGTAACGTTAACAGTTTTACAGTCATTTCAATATGTCTTAAGGCACATTCCTTAAATTAAAATTCTGACTGAAAGCAGACGACAATTGTTTAGAATTGATGACGTCATGCCAGTGACTTTGTTAATTGACGGTAATTGTGGATTTACTGTAAAAGGTTATGTAGACCACTTACCTTGTGTTAAGAGACTTCTATCAACTGGACTTCCATCAACCTACTGCCACGCCCCCTCATGTTGAATGTTTGAGCTCCCCCCCCCCCCTGTTGAATGTAGATCACTTACCTTGTGTAAAGAGACATCTATCAACCGGACTTCCGTCAACCTACTGCCCAACCCCTCATCTTGAATGTCTGACGCCCCTCCCTGTTGAATGTAGATCACTAACCTTGTGTAAAGAGATTTCTATCAACCGGACTTCCGTCAGCCTACTGCCACGCCCCTCATGTTGAATGTCTGACGCCCATCCCTGTTGAATGTAGATCAATAACCTTGTGTAAAGAGACTTCTATCAACTGGATTTCCGTCAAGCTACTTTCAGGCCCCTCATGTTGAATGTCTGACGCCCCTCCCTGTTGAATGTAGATAACTTACCTTGTGTAAAGAGACTTCTATCAACCGGACTTCCGTCAGCCTACTGCCCCGCCCCTCATCTTGAATGTCTGACGCCCCTCCCTGTTGAATGTAGATAACTTACCTTGTGAAAAGAGACTTCTATCAACCGGACTTCCGTCAACCTACTGTCAAGCACTCTCATGTTGAATGTCTGACGCCCCTCCCTGTTGAATGTAGATAACTTACCTTGTGTAAAGAGACTTCTATCAACCGGACTTCCGTCAACCTACTGTCAAGCACTCTCATGTTGAATGTCTGACGCCCCTCCCTGCTGAATGTAGATAACTTACCTTGTGTAAAGAGACTTCTACCAACCGGACTTCCGTCAAAATGTCAAGCACTCTCATGTTGAATGTCTGACGCCCCTCCCTGCTGAATGTAGATAACTTACCTTGTGTAAAGAGAAGTCTATCAACCGGACTTCCTTCAACATACTGTCAAGCACTCTCATGTTGAAAGTCTGATGCCCCTCCCTGCTGAATGTAGATAACTTACCTTGTGTAAAGAGACTTCTATCAACCGGACTTCCTTCAACATACTGTCAAGCACTCTCATGTTGAATGTCTGACGCCCCTCCCTGCTGAATGTAGATAACTTACCTTGTGTAAAGAGACTTCTATCAACCGGACTTCCGTCAACCTACTGTCAATCACTCTCATGTTGAATGTCTGACGCCCCTCCCAGCTGAATGTAGATAACTTACCTTGTGTAAAGAGACTTCTATCAACCGGACTTCCGTCAACCTACTGTCAAGCACTCTCATGTTGAATGTCTGACGCCCCTCCCTGCTGAATGTAGATAACTTACCTTGTGTAAAGAGACTTCTATCAACCGGACTTCCGTCAACCTACTGTCAATCACTCTCATGTTGAATGTCTGACGCCCCTCCCTGCTGAATGTAGACCACTTACCTTGTAAAGAGAGACTCATATATAACGGACTTCTGTCAAACTAATAACACGCCCCTAATGTTGAATGTCTGAGACCCCGGCCTGTTTGATAAATACCACTTACTTGGCATAAAGAGACTCATATCAACCGGACTATCGTCAACCAAATAACATGCCCCCACTTGTTGAATGTCTGACGTCCCTTCCTGTTGAATGTTTACCACTTACCTTGTATAATGGGAGACTCATATCAACCGGACTATCGTCAACCCAATGGCATGCCCCCTCTTGTTGAATGTATGACGTCCCTTCCTGTTGAATGTTTACCACTTACCTTGTATAATGGGAGATTCATATCAACCGGATTTCCATCAACCTACTGCCATGTCCCTCATGTTGAATGTCTGAAATCCCGTCCTGTTTTATATGGACCACTTACTTGGCATAAAGAGACTCATATCAACCGGACTTCCGTCAACCCAATGCCACGTCCCCTCTTGTTGAATGTCAGAGGCTCCCACCCAGTAGAATTGTTTAGCTTTTAAAACAAAACAAAAATATACGATACACTACTTAAGTTTAAGCATAGCTCAGACTTACCCGGACAACACCCGTTATTTTCCAACAGTTTTGATTCTAATCAGAGGATGTGTACCGCGGCTTCTAATCAGGATCTAGACTATTTGACTTTAATTTCAATGCTTCTTAAGTCATAATACTACTTTTACCTCATAAATATAAGATAAATGTCGTCGACAATTGTTTAAAATTGAATTCTCGTGCCAGTGAAGAGCTTTACAAACGAAACACAAATACTATTCAACAAGTGTATAAGGAAAATGAAAACGCTTTCAAAATAATATCTGCTAAAAGTTCTTGTCTGCAATTATATGTTTTAATATATAAACTGTTCTTTTCTAATAGTTCGACCTCTAAGGGCCTTTTTCAAATCAAATCATGATTTTCTTTGAAAAAAGGGCATTAGAGGTCGAAATATTAGAAACAAGCAGTTTATATATTAAAACAAGTTTAATTCCTTATCTGGAATATGGTAATTTTATTGTATGAATTAACAAATAGGTTGGACCGCAACCAGACACTACATTTTGAGGAGACTGGTGTGGTCCCAGGACCTTTGATAAGTCGACTGATGTCTACTATTATTTTGTTATTTGTATCATGTTTTATGATTTAAATTGGAGGAAAAATCCACCATTCGTTTGGTTAACGCTTTGAACCCTAGTCCCGCATATAGGCGTCATTTTCAAACAGTATACATGTGAAAAGTGCATTGTCCTATGCAAACAGTGAATACCCAGATCAGAAGGCTCCTTACGGAGCCCTCTGATCTGGGTCTTCACTGTTTGTCATAATGCAAAACATTGACAAAAACAACCCTTAACAGTCAGAAATGGGCTAGACTAAAATGGAAACTGGGATTGTCCATTTGAAGTTTTAGGGAGGAAAGGGTTAATGTAGGATAGAATTTTCCCACTCTGGTCAGAAAATTCATGCAGGAATTCAGCAAGCCACGTCCCTGCATAACGATTCAAACCCTCGGGGGAGAAATTCCTATCCTACATAGAGAGGGAGAACTGTATGTTATGTTGGACTTATAGGAAGTTAGTATGCGTTTGTCCTAAACCAGTTTCCGCGCTTTGAACATCGTAAGAGTATTTGAAATTAAATTATAGATACATTAAATCTATGTACAAACGTATATAAAACGAAGTATAGAAACGCAAGGCTTCTGAGAATCCACCATTGGTGTTGATGTAGGATAGGAATTCAGACATGGGGTATTAAATAGACACTTTCCGATACTTTGAACATGAAGAAACACATGGGCGTGCAGCCATGTCTACGTGATAAAGGTGTCTACAGTGCTCTCTCTCTACAAAAACGCCCAACGGGAGACAATTATTGCGTGTGTTGCTCGGCGGCGGTTGTTATAAGGGGAGACAATTACGACTTTGTTATCATTTGCAAACAACTTGAATCCAGAACGCGGCGTCTGATCTGGATTCAAGCCGTTTGACATTCTTCATTATATTCCTTCTGTTAAAATGTCCACTAATGTGTTATGTTGAGAAAACATGAGGCAGACGACAACGGTAAATTCAGATAATAGAAGGGTGTGCTGCCACTCCAAATTTGAAATGCAAAGGTCGGAATCGAAACTCCGCTCTGCCAGTTCAATAAAATCGGCCAATACATAGGCTAACAGTGTAGACTCTTATCAGACGCCGCATTATGCGGCGTCTGATCAGAGTCTACACTGTTGCTAATAGGAATTTCAAAATAAAACAAAATAAAATTATGACCAGGCATCCCTTTGATAAAAATTGGACTAATCAAATATATAAACATGGAAGAATCCAATGGGTATAAATGGGTTAACTAACCACGTAAGTGTGCAATAAGTGAAGAGAAGAGTGATTCCTCGGTTCTGCTTCTGAAGATGATTAAATCGCCGTCGTCAGCTTTGCATTGTTGTCTTGCACTAGACCATGTCATTTTGTTGTCATGATATATTTTGTAGCAAACTTTGTCTACCTTGTTATAAGTATACCCTTTCGATTGACAAAGGGTTTCTGAAACAAAGATTAAACGCCGGGTAATATACACATTTATCTTACCTTTTCTAAATTCTAGACATCCTATTGGTCTACCGAGGTCACTAAAAGACCCCATAATAGCCGTATAGGGTGAATAAGATGCCTCATATTGATATTAGGTCCTTACAAGAGTTAATTCCCTTGCTTTAAACAAAATGCAAGTTAACCTGTGTCTGAAACAAACAGTTCAGACCCTGATAAGAGGGCTTCTAATGGAAATACAAAAAGAATCGAACCTACATACTCAGCTAGACTTGAGTAAAATATTAGCATTATTAGTGTTTTCTTCGGACCTGTCCAAGTTTTGTTTAGATTTGAACATTCTAAGACTTTAAAAGGGGTGAGTTTTCTCTACATCAAGTTAGAGATACGGATAGCAGTAATTTTTGTGCTCAATGTACAGTAAAATATACATTATTCTTTTCCGTTTAAACGCAATGTACTAAACTGGAAATTTACTTTTAGAAATTTTAACTATATTTTGTGTCTGAGTAGCAAACAGGTTGGGGCCTGATCAGACATCTGGCGTATGGTCTGGCTCCAACCTGTTTGCAATTGAAATAATAGTTTTAGTATATAAATTCGTTTATTGGGAAATAATAAAATATCAGTAAAGTAAGCGCAGAGGTCTCGTGCTGCACGACGATCATACTTATCTCAAGTAGGAAAGTGTACGATTATAATATTCGATGTTACTATGCTTACCTATTTACCATTATTAACTATTCTGTTCTAAAATTAACTCGTACAGTTCAGAAAAATCGGACAATACCTCGTTGTAGTGTTGTAAGGGGAACTGTTTGTTGCGTTGAAGGAATAGGCGTATCTGAAATCGATGCAGCTACATGTACAGTAGAGAATATGTCATTAGTTCACACTTTAAACGCAAACAAAATGCAAATATGTTGCATCAAAATGTAGAAAATTACAATCAATTTTTATCTGATAGGTTGTAGTTTGATCAGACGTCGTGTTACAATGCGTTTGATCTGGCTTAAAAGTGTTTGCAACGTAAATAATAGTTTTAGCGTAAAAGCGGCAATTGTGAAAGACTGACGTGTTTTACATTGCGATACCTGTCGTTTGAGATATGTGTTACAATGCGTTTGATCTGGCGTAAAGGTGTTTGCAACGTAAATAAAAGTTTGAGCGTAAAAGCGGCCATTGTAAAAGACTGACGTTTTCTACATTGCATTACCTATATAGTTTGAGAAATGTTATTCTTACACATTTAAATAAACTCACCTCAACACAATGCAATACAATTGTAGAAATTACAGTTTTAATTATTGTAGATGACTTCATCATTGTTTAACCAATCACCCCATAACCTGTTTCTAGTGACCACTTAAATCAGGTTAAAAGTAAAGCAGAATGCGCCATATGGCGCATTCTGCTTTACTTTTAGCCTGTTAAAAACTGCAACTTATTATAACATATAGAATATGCTTCAAATGGTGCATATTCATGACTGTATAAATCGGAACTATTTTCTCCAGTGGATGAATAAATTAACGGTGTAAAACTGGATATTAATGGGATTCTTTAATGCACGTTAGAAACAAACCAGATGCCAAGTTAATCGATAAAGGAAAATATTGGTGCATTTAAGGACATCACAGCACATTTATAAACAAACACTAAATTTTAATCAGGTGGGTGTTTCTTTTCAATATACTTACTACGGCATTTTTGCAACTATACTGCAAGTATTTTACCATAACTGTTCTCGATACACATCATCATAATCTACAATATTGCATTTCTTATAAAGCGACATTCCGTTACCTGTACTAGAAACTTGTGTTGTTAGTGAGTAAACCAGTTTCTGATTTGTGCTGTTTGGATTCTGCAATGCTGAACAGTCACTGAAAGTATACACCATCAGTTGATATAAAATTATGTGCATAGTTTGTACACATACAGGTACATATAGAAGGCATTTAACAAATGGTTTGGTAATCCAGAAATTCCATCCGTTTAAAGAACGTTAACTTTTCGTAGATATACATTCTAGAGACTTAGAAGTTAAGGAATAATTATTTAAACGCACTTGTACTAGAATGTGCATTTATCCATTTAAAAGTGTCAATTATTTTTCAGTTATTGAGAGTTTAGAACAATACGAGAAGTTGTCCTTTACTTTTCATATACTTGTGTGTAATAATCAGACATCTGTGTTGGAAACGTATTAGATACTTATTGCCCGGCTAAAAACAATGAGTCCATTGTAAAGATAAAGTAGCTCTGATTTATAATACAGGCAAAAACAACTTATTGGAAGTTTTCACGCAGTCTACATTCAATTACACTTCAAATACCTCTTCCATTAGCAAAATACTTGAATATAATAATATGCCGGAAAATGCAGCGTCTTAACAGAATCCAAACTACAAGTTGACATCAGATTATACCATGTTTTCTGTGCCTCACGTTCATCCATTTGACCAACAGATGTCGAAACGATATTGATTAGTTTTAAAAGCGATAAAGATGATAACTTTCACAGACACTACTTGTTTCGGTTCATGTTTCTCAAAGTATTACATTGACGTTTATGGCTATAATAACATAAACAAACAGTTTTATACGCATGAGCCCTGGTGTCATACTTAAAAGTTACACTAGATATACATGTACCTATTGCAAAAGTCTGTGTTACAGCAGCCATGACAGTTAATTGAATTCCTCCTCCCGACCATGACCGACTGTGGGACAGGCACTCCAACCTGATCGCATATCTACAAAACATTGAACAAGCGTTTATAACAACGAAACGCCATCATTTCCAAACAATCACATTAATAAACAATGAAACCTCTTCACAGCAGCAATAGTGTTGCCCTCCTTCATACTGTGAATTTAAACTGAAATGCTATCATTAACATTATTTTTATATATTGTATAATATTTACTTACGGCTTAAGACAAGTCAGCGAAAAGGTGAAGAGATTTCAAATGATTACTGTATAATGCAGGATACAATTAATAGAGTTTAATCAATGCAGAATTCCTCGGCGTCGGATCAGACTTCAATACGTTTGCCACTCAGATTGAAAAAAATACCACCAATTCTCTACAGCAGCACTCAATGGGAGAAATATATAGTGTGTGTTGTTCGGAAGTAGTTGTTATAGGGGGGGACATTTATTACCCTTGAAGTATATTTGCAAACAGTTTAGATCAAGATCAGACGCCGCGTAACGCGGCGTCTGATCTTGATCCATACTGTTTGTCAATCGTCTGTATGTTTTTTCTATCCAAATGTCCAATACGTAGCTTTGAGAAAACATATATGACGACAACTTTAAGCAGACGATATTTCAACAGGAAAAGAGTTAGACATAAATATCAGCTCATGATAAGGCAGTAAAATGGTTTAAACCAGTCTAAACTACTATAAAGATCAATACAATTGCAACGTAAACCGTTTAGAAAGAGCCTTTAAACATGTATGTATATAAAGGGAAACTATCCACATGAAAAGGTCTCATCTTAGGATTACGAGTTACTTACCGTGGCAGACAAACATTCAGAGCTGTAAATTCTATCACTGGTCCCAGATACATATGACCGAAGTGAGCATTTCTGTAACATGAAAATGAAGTCAGTTTGTCAAAAGAATAGGATGGACGGACAAAGTGACCTATCCCGTTTACACAATTAATGTACTTCAAATGTAGAATATGCAACTAATTATCTACCCCAGCTTTCAATAGCGAACAACGATCGCGAATAACCTTGTTTCCAACATGTATGAGATCAATATGATGACGTCATTATACCGTTACTATTTATAAAGGCATTATTACGTTATTGGAATTCCGAAAAGGCCGTCGGTTATATGAAAAAAGAATATGTCATTCGTCGATGTTAAGACAGGCTGATCTCAACCTCGTCTAGAAAAGACAAAGTTATCTAGCTTGCCAAGGCTCGCAGCATAACATAACATTTCAATTCTAGACTCGATTGAGATCAGCTTGTCTTAAACATCGACTCATTAAATACCCTATATTTCTTCTAAGGTAGGATAATACATTTTATTCTGAACGGCAAAAGGTCTGGGGCGTGACCAGATGGCGAATAAATCTAAAGTTACCTCGTTGAGGTCGCAGACTTTCACTGAATAGCAGGAGTTGTGTTTCTCTTGTTGATGGCAGTTAAAACAGACTGGTCCTCGACTGATTCGGGGTGGTAGAGCTGGAATTGTACAATACGCATTTGTCATACAATTTTAAATAAACTCACAACTCGATACTACATGTACGAAATTGTGTTAGTTTGAACATACTCATGTAGCCACGATTAACTTTGAAATGCAGGTATGTTCGACTCAAGCGAGATCGACTTATAGAAATGCAACTTATACAATACTGGTACGATCGATTTAAGCGAGTTCGAAGTACCAGTTCTTTTAACGCAATTTTTTTAACTTGTATTATATATGTGGTTTTAACGTAACAGCATGATACTGGACGTGTGTTGATTTAACCATTGGACTTAAGTGAGTGAAATATTAGTGAGTACTTTTTATATCCCTTCCCCCGTATTATTCTAGTCCGACTCAATAATATTGCCTGCAATATCATTTCAAAGTCACATTTAGTCGACTATGGCTGTGAAAGAGTTAAATGCGTACAGTGGAGAATCTGTTATTCTTTCCCATTGAAACGCAAACGTACGCAAACGCAAAGCACTAAAACGTAGAAAAGTACAACTTTTGGACAATTCTGATAATTCCTGTTTATCTTGGTGGCAAACAGTTTGGATCCTGATCAGACGCCGGGTTACCCGGCGTCTGATCTGGCTCCAAACTGTTTGCACTGCAAATAATAATTTTAGCGTAAACGCGTTTATTGGGAAAGAATAACAGATTATCCACTGTATGAATCAAACAGCATAACTCTGGTTTAATCCTTCGGCCTCGTGATGTAATTACTACGCATCTCAACCCCTACCAATGCTCGTTTACACTATAACACACTGGTATGAATATATAATTTCTTAAATAGAAGCTGAACCCTGGAACATTACATGTGCCTTATAAACTGGATAATTGAAACTTTAGTTTAATGCTATATTCTGAAAGATAATGGTGTGCCTAACTTCATCATTAACTTGAGAAGTCTTGTACATGTATCTTAAGTAACAGACAGTTTGGATCTAAATCAGGCATTGAGTATCATCTGTATTCAGGTTGTATGTTGACCACATGTCACGTGAACCGCTATAACATACCTTTGGATCCGCAACCTTGAGTGTTACAATAGTCCCCATCACAGCATTTCTCACACAAAAGAATGTTATCACTTTGTTCTATGACGTCATCACCAGTATCAGCCGCATTTCCTGCTAGACCCGTTTTACTGTCTACGTTAGAGACGACACTTCGTTTTGACATGCCACATCGCTATTTAATATATAGTGGTGAAGACGTTATTCTTTCCAAATAAACGCACTTACACTAAAACTATTATTTCCATCGCAAGTTTGGAGCTTGAGTTTGGTAACCCGGAACTGTTTGCCACTCGGAATAACATGAAAAGTTGGAATTGTCGAAAAGATGTCCTTTTCAGCGTTTTATTGCGATAAGTTTTCATTTCGTGTGACGTCATTTATATAGACTAAAGAAGGATTACGCTGACGTCACACTCCCTGAAGAGCTGTCCCTTACTACTACAAATAACATAATTATTCTCCACTATTAATAATATAGTAGTATTTATATTTATTCTACAATGGTAAAATTGTTAATAATTTCTTTTCTTGATACTACAGTTCACCATGAAGATAGATATTTCAAAAAGGAAAAAGATAGCATAGAATAAAAAAATTGACGTAACTTTGCTTTATGAAGCCAAAATAGGTCGAAATATTAGAAAAGTGCATTTTTATAATTTCATATGAAAGTTAATACATTGCTTAATAAATGCGTCTTTTAACGCCCTTAATATATTTCTCCACTGAAGAAAATATGTCTTCTTTATGCACTGAAGGTCACTTATAACGAAACCGGTTATAACGAAATATTGGATAAAACAAAACAAAATGTATTACCCGTCTCTACTTAACGTTTAGTAAAATTGATATGATATAACAAAATGTTGATAAAACGAATCCCGAAGACTTCGTTTTAAGCGACCTTTAGTATGCTGTCGTAAATGTATATCATGAAGAATATGTTCTTTATCTAAGCAAATGATAAACTCAAAACTGAATCCACCTTATAGAGAGCATTGTGCTAAATATCCAATCTGTTTTAAGTGGTAAATTAATTTTACAGCAAGGCACTTAGGTTTACGTCATTTGGCATGCGTTTAAAGATGTTAAAACTAGTCCTTACAGCTGTAGAGCGGCATCCTGTGTTGTATAGCACTAATCCACTTGCGGTGACAACTTGTTCTGTGTAACATTTCTGTAATATACATATGTATCAATATCAGGTAATGTATTGTAATATTGTATTCTGCACTATATCTAGTTCTTACAACTGTAGACCGGCATCTTGTGTTGGATAGCACTACTCCACTGGGTGTCACAACGTTTTCTGTGTAACACTTCTGTAATATATAGAGGATATTGAATGAGTGTGTGTTCAGTCGTGAATTTATTGAACGAGTTGGATAAAATCATATGTTGCGAGCCTTGGCGAGCAACATATCATTTCATCCAACGAGTTCAATAAATTCACGACTGAACACACACGAATTTGATATCCTATTTATCACATAAACACCAAAATGACACGAAAATCCGAACGGTCTTACTTTCACTTTTGCCCTCGGCTCTTAGGAAACGATTCGTCATAGGCGTTATTCGGTTGTATTCATCCGTAATGAAAAACACCTATCAAACTAAAATAAAGAAAATCAACATCAATGTGCTGTGAAAAGATTTCTCTGATACCATATTCAATTTTAAAAATTGTTGTAATTGACTCAAAATGATCAGTTGACATTTAGAATCTAGTTTCGTTTTCAAAATAACGTCGTTAGAGCAACATGACGTCATTATCATTGTAACGTCTGAATTTGAAAAACAGTCTGAATCACTGTTAAAACTAGAGCTCTATGCAGCTTGATTTGCAGTCTGACTTTGCGGGACTGCTCGGAATAATGTTTATAGGACACTTGGGAATGTTTCAATACCTAGTGGTGATCTAAGTTTGTCTAGATTCTCTTTACTGATTTACAGTCGGCGTAGTAGTACGTTTATGTGATAAATCAATACATTGTAATATTGTAGTCTGCACTATAAATAGTTCTTAAAACATTTGAACGGCATCTTGTATTGTATACTTGTAGCACTTCCCCACTTGGTGTCAACTTGTTCAGTATAACATTTCTGTAATATATCAGTAATATCAATGTCAAGTAATACATTATATGCTCAAAGATTATTTTGATAGTAGTACATGTATTCTTCTTCTTCTATTTTGGTAATGGCAAACAATCAGTCCTGATTATAATGGCCATGTGTGGAGGGTTAAAATAGTAAAGATATGTTGGACAACCCATAGCTACTCAGTCCACCAAGGGCCGCCAACATGTGCAGTGAAGGAGTGCAAAACCTAACACCCTAATGAAACTTAATATCCCGCAAATATGATACATGGTTGGTTTTTGTGTGCTCAGAAAGAAAGAAAGAAAAGTGTAACTGAGGTTAAAAGCAGGTAAAAGCAGTTTAATGGCCGAGAAGGTCCCGCCCATGTAGCCAGGGCTGAATTGAACCCTAAAAGGGAGTAAGCGCTGACTATATGTTGTGGAAGAGGGTACCACGCTAAGACAGTACGATAGAAGTATGAGAACTTGTATGTGTCGTTTGATGGATTCAATGTTTGGTAAGCCCGATTGTTGTAGTGTTTAGATGGTCTTATCATTGGTTCTAAGTATGAATTGATGTTAATTGCTTACTAATGAAACTGATAAAGATATGGATGATAATATCAATAACTTTTGTCATTATACCATTCTAATTGGCAAACTAAAAATATTAATAATATATTATTATAGCGGTAATAAGAGGGGAAGAGGAGGAGAAGAAGGTGTAGTAGGGGTAAGAGAAGATATACTAGTAGTAGTAGTAGTAGTAGTAATAGTTTCTGTAGTAGTTTTTTTTTGGTCACTTACGGAATTTGAACCACATTGCATCACATTGTCACAGTCTCGAGGAAATGGAATATTTTGGCAGTCGAAACATATGGGCGATGCCGCTGTGAACATAAAGATTAAACATTTAGGCACTAGCTATGAAAGAAGCAATGCTAGAATTGTAAATAATTGGATAATGTCCCGCTGATCAAAATAGTTTTTCATTTGTATATTCAATGTCTTACAATTAATCGTTTAACAGTCATATGAGACTACTTTGAAAACACATTTAATCCATTATCCCATAGGGCAAAATAAAAAAAATAACATGTGTTTCCGGTAAACCGACAGACCCTCGTTTTCCCCTCCGCCCTAAACATTTTCATTTTCATTTTTGCGAAAATGTAGCGGCAAATGTCGGTCATTTTTTATGTGCATGTGATAGTCGTTTTTTGAGGAGAGTGTAAGAAAAGCTTTTCTCCACTTAGTTGTTTAAAAAGCTAATTTATAGACGTTTAAGTGTTTTAAAAATTGATTTGTAAATAAGAATTAGTAACTGTCTAGGTGAAATTAATTTTGTTCTAAATCTGTAATAAAATACCTTCTTTGCAGATATGATATTCTTGTTAATTTACCATTGACACATTCAACATGCAGCCAACACATTCCAATGACACATTTAACAGGCATACAACACGTTTCAAATCATTATTAATTACATCACTCATATATAAGTTACTACTTTGCTAGTTTGGTACACCAATGTTGATCAATTTATTTTACAATTCTGACACTTTTACAATTATTACTATCCATTTTAGTATGATTTGAAACAATTTGAGCTTGATCAGACCCTGGCTTATCTAACGCCAAACTGTTGGCAATTGAAATAATAGTTTAAGCTTAAACGCCTCTGGCAAAATTGATTTTGAAAGTGGTGACATTTCTTTTAAAATCTGTCTTCACAAAATATTTTAACAAAACAAAATACTTTACCTACCAGTCCCAACGTTAATTAACACAATGGCTAGAATCAGTGCCACAATTGCACCGCTCCACAATGCTGGCATTGTCGTGACCTTGGCCCTTTCTGAAATATAAACAAGTTTAACCCATTTGTGCCCACGATCCCATATATGGGACATAGGCAAACAATGAAGACTCTGATCAGACGCCGCATGCGGCGTCTGATCAGAGTCTACACTGTTTGCTGATAGGAATTTCAATATAAAACAAAATGAAAATTTTGACCAGGCATCCCTTTGATAAAAATTGACTTATCCAATATATAAACATGGAAAAATCCACTTGGTATAAATGGGTTAACCATTTCGCCGCGACAAATCGCAACAGGCGACTAAAGTGGACAAGCTGTCAGTTTGGATCGTGACCAGATGCCGCGTCAGTACACGCAGGGGGTAGATCACTGTTCTTCCTAGCACGACCATGGGATGGTTTCGAGCAGTTGTAAGGTCGGATTACGATTTATTACTAGAATTGTTATTTATTCCGGCGGTAGTTATACAATAAGATAGTATGTTAGAATAGTTGTGTCGCTACTTGTTCAGTATTAAATATCAAGACAGGAAAGAGTCAGGTAAAATTGTTTTGATAAGACTTTTCTGCTGGCATAAAATTAACCACAGCATATATACATGTGTACAGACACAGACAGTACAGACAGACATGTAAACAGACAGTCAGAAGTACAAGTGGATAGCAAACATGTAAACTTACCTGTATTCACCTGCTATTGTGATATCATTTAAACAATGACACTGATAATGTCCTTCTTTGTGCTAACTCTTATCAGCTGTTTGGGCATAATAAACAGAGATATGATTACAGTAAAGAATGCGTAATTCTTTCCAATAAACGCGTTTATACTACAACAACCGTTGTTGTAAGGAGGGGGTGGCTATTTGGAGGATCGTTGTAGGAAGGGGGCACAGTAGCTATTATGCGATTTTTTACATTAACCAAAACATGCCGACGACAAATATTTAAGTAAGTGGGCATATGGCTCTGGCAAAATTATGTTTAACCTACTTAGATGACCTTAGAGATGTATTATCATTTACTTTATATCCAACTAGTCAAGTGGTTGGCGCTTGGCAAATCTATGTCACTAAAGCCACTATTCAAAAACAAACCTAATTATTTTCGGCGTTTAAGCGAAATATACGACAGACTTGCAGATCATTTTCTGTCTTTTATTCGCTTAACTCATTATCACCTGAAACTTCAAATGGACAAATCCACTTTAAAACAAAGGCTGATCTATTTTAGACTATTTAGGGTTGTTTTTAATAATATGTTGCAAAATAACAAACAGTGAATCCCTGATTAGAGGGCAAAATGTCTATAGCGCGACCAGACGGCGAATAAATCTAAAGCTACCTCGTTGAGGTCGCAGACTGTGACTGAATAGCAGGAGTTTTGTTTCTCTTGTTGATGACAGTTAAAACAGACTGGTCCTCGGCTGATCAGGGGTGGTAGAGCTGGAATTGTACACTACGCAGTTTGGCATTCAGTGGACTGGACATGATTAGAAAATTGAATTGTTCAATAAAAGTTACACATGTGAATGAGTTAAATGATAAATTCGCCAATTAAAACATTACACTCATAATGTGTGGACCTTACACATTCAACCCACCCATTTTACTATCATTTTAAGAAATATGATTTAAGTAACAAACGTTTTGGATCTAGATCAAATGAGAAGAAACACGGCGTCTCATCTGGATCCAGACTGTCTGTGGACCACGAGTCAAGCGACCAGCTAACACATACCCTTTTACCCACAACCTTGGGAGTTGCAATAGTCACCGTCACAGCAGGTCTGACACAGGACGATGTCATAACTTTGATCAGTGACGTCTAAAATACCAGCTGTACTGTCAGCAAGGCCTGCTTTATCGCCTTGAGCGTTGACCACACTTCTTGTTGATATTCCACAGCGCTAGTTCAAATATCATAAATAACATTTCTTATCAAAATAAAGTACAAATGTTTTCTTTTGTTTCCAGATTGTTACTCCATAAATACGTCTTTTTACTCTTTTTCCCCCCCAACTGCCGAAAAGCTGTCTACTATATACGGTGTAACAAATAAATCAATGTACATGTATTGAACGCATATTCGTTTGCTACCTGTAATTGCTTTGTGTTTGCATCAAATCTGGTTTAAATAGTATTGAATTATGTCTTTTCCACTATAGTAACTTAGATTTACTGATATTTGGTACAAATTTCAAGATTGATCCTTCACTCCATAGATTGGCATTGTAACCCCTGTTATTTATTCCTCAACTGAAGGAAGTAACTCCAATTTATACAGTCAGAAATGTGTACCATATCATTGTTTTTCTTTATCATATTCAAACAGGTGGTTACTCAAAGCAGGTTTAAATAAAGCAGAATGTGCCTGAATGGGCATTCTGTTTTATTTAAAGCTTCTTTAAGTAGCAACATGCATGTACATTCCTATACTAGAAACAGGATTTGGAGTAGACGGTTAACTTTTAACTATTTCTTACAACTGTTGAGCGGCATCCTGTGTTGTAGAGCACTACTCCGCTTGATGTTACAACTTTTTCTGTGTACCATTTCTGTAATATATCAATATCAGGTAATATATTGTAATATTGTATTCTCCATTATAACTAGTTATACCCACACAAACAGAGTTTGAGGGGGTATACTGGTATCAGCTTGTCGGCCGTCGGTCGCCGGTCGTTCTGTCTGCAAAATCTTGTACTTTCAACTCCTCCTTCATGTTCAACCTGATTCATTTGATACTTGGCATTAATGTAACTCATGTGTAGTATATGTGCAAGAAACACATTTCAGGTCTCTGTGACCTTGACCTTGACCTTTGGCCTTTAAATTGGTATTGAAATTGGCAGGCAAAATCCTGTACTTTGTACTCCTCCTTCAATTTCAAACTGATTTATTCGATACTTGGCATAAATGTTACTCAGGAGAAGTATAATATACAAAGACACAAATTTCAGGTCTCTTTTTTTTTTTTTTTTTTTTTTTTTTTATACTTTATTCAAGAATATTACAATCACATATTTGTATACACTCATCTTCAGATCAATTTCATATACACACTATCTATATATATATTGTTATTTAAGAAAGTCACAATCTCATGTGTACAGTATGTATGTACATTCATATCTATATACACGTATATATAAATATATTCGTTGAAACTTTGAATGCTGATCAATGTTTGTGTTTGATATATTCAAGAAAGTGGTATTTTCCAAATTTTAAGCGCTGGTGGATATGCAAAGAATTTTCATCTACACCGTCTTCAGCATTCAGAGAATCAACGACAATATATTCCATTTAACAAAAGAGTGAACATTGTTTAATATTGCAATATTCAAGAGTTGTTTTGAATTTTGAAGAATAAAAAGAAAAAACTAAGAAAAAAAATGGAAGAGAAAAAGTATATAGATTTTTTTATTCTTGTAGAAATATGCTATATGACTATATGTAGTTTGATAGAAAAAGCTTTACAATTGTCCATGAATTATCTGTTTTAGCTGTGTTTTGACTTATGTCTAATGCCAATTTTAAGGAGTTTTTTATTCCGGTTATTGACGGTATAATTTCTTTGCATTTACACAGAAAAATATATCTTTTTATTTCTAAGAAAAAAATATCAAGTTTGTAGTCTTTTCTGTTGGAGCCTAGGATTACACTGAAACTATCTACCTTGAGTGAAGGTTCAAATTTCAAAAGTGTTTCTGTTATATGGTTTATCAGTGGTTTAATTTTACAGCAGTCCCAAAAAATATGGTTTATATTTTCTTCATGACTATGACAAAAGCTACATAAATTAGAATCTTTTATATTCATTTTATGTAATAATGAGTTTGTTGGTAAAATTCTGTGAATAATTCTTGTTTGTAACCATTGAATATATGTATCTTTGGTACATTTAAATACATAGCTACATGTATATATATTTTTCCAGTTAATGTTATCATTTTCATAACATGTTATCAATTTTGATCTACTTGTAGGCAAATCATCGTTTTTACTTAGAATATTATAAATAAATTTGTTGACATCAATTTTTGTTACAATGGGGTACATATAACAATTCATCGTTGGTAAAGGATAGTCAGATGTAGAATCATTTATCAAATTTCAGGTCTCTGTGACCTTGACCTTGACCTTTGTCCTTGAAATTGGCAGGCAAAATCTTGTACTTTGAACTCCTCCTTCACTTTCAACCTGATTCACTTAATACTTGGCATAAATGTTACCCAGGAGTAGTAGATGTGCAATACACCAATTTCAAATCTCTGTGACCTTGACCTTTGGCCTTGAAATTGGCTTTTAAATTGGCAGGCAAAATCTTGTACTTTGAACTCCTCCTTCACTTCCAACCTGATTCACTTGACACTTGGCATAAAAGTTACTCAGGAGTTGATGAGTGTCATATACCAGTTTAAGTCATTTTGACCTTGGCTTACACCTTTGACCTTATTGTAAAACCTTATTGAAAAAGTCTGCAGAGTGTGATAGAGTGCTGTATAGTGGGGGTATTTATCACCTTTAGTAATAGCCGTTCTAGTTCTTACAACTGTTGAGCGGCATCCTGTGTTGTATAGCACTACCCCACTGGCTGTCTCGTCTTGTTCTGTGTACCATTTCTGTAATATATCAATATCAGGTAATTTATTGTAATATTGTATTCTCCACTATATCTAGTTCTTACAACTGTAGCGCGGCATCCTGTGTTGGATAGCACTATTCCACTCGGTGTCTCATCTTGTTCTGTGTACCATTTCTGTAATATATCAATATCAGGTAATTTATTGTAATATTGTATTCTCCACTATATCTAGTTCTTACAACTGTAGCGCGGCATCCTGTGTTGGATAGCACTATTCCACTCGGTGTCTCATCTAGTTCTGTGTACCATTTCTGTAATATATCAATATCAGGTAATATATTATACTGTGTACCATTTCTGTAATATATCAATATCAGGTAATATATTATACTGTGTAACATTTCTGTAATATATCAATATCAGGTAATATACTGTAATATTGTATTCTCCACTATATCTAGTTCTTACTGTTGTAGACCGACATTCTGTGTTGTATAGCACTACTCCACTCGGTGTCCCAACTTGTTCTGTATAATCTCAGTAATATAACAGTAATATCAATATGAAGAATGGACACAATATTGTATTCTCCACTATAACTAGTTCTTACAACTAAAGAACGGCATGTTGTATTGTATAGCACTACTCCACTAGGTGTCACATTGCTGTAATATGTCAATAAAAGGTAATATATGATAATAAATGATTTTGATAGTAATGTTCATACTAACGAAAAGGATAGTGATACTGATGCAAATCAATAAATATTGTAGAAGAATAAGTAGTAGTAGAATAAGTAGTAGTAGTAATAGTAATAGAGGTCATTGTTGAACAAGTAGTAAAAGAAGTAGTTGAAGAAGAAGTAGAAGAAGAAAAAAACGAAAAGGAAGAAGAAGTAGTAGTGGTAGTAATAGTAGTAGTATGGTAGTAGTATTAACATTATTTTCATCATCGATATCGAACTCATTAACATCCTCAATATTAATAATGTAATCGTAATAGATATATTGATATTGTCGTTGCTGTATGTCGCTTTTAATGCTGCTGCTGCCGCTGTTGTTGTTGTTATCTTATTACTATATGTACATGTATTACTATTTTATTATACTCTTATTATTATTTGTATATTAATATTATAATCAGTATATTATTTTTATTATTACTATAAATTATAAATGTATTAAATGTCCCTCAACTAGTTTGCCCCGCATGCCGTCCCAAAGCAGTGACGCGACAGGTACAAATAAAATTACGTTATTTGTACTCGTTTAGACGCAAACAAAACGCAAACGCAATGCCATAAAACGTAAACAATGACATATTTTCTACAATTGTGACTATTTATGTTAATCTGAGTGGCAAATAGTTTGGAGCCAGATCAGACACCGGGTTACCCGGCGTCTGATGAGCTCCTAACTGTTTGTAATGGAAAAAATGGCTTTGGCGTAAACGCGTTTATATGGAAACAAAAACGTATTCTTTAATGTAAACTATTAACCCGAGTCAAAGAGAATACCAATTAAATTAAGTGATTTAAGAACCATAAGATTAGAATGTATGAGCCATGTCTAAGAAATTAATGAGTCTAGACATTTTTATAACATGTACATTGTTAATTTAATATCACTTGATTTCAAAAGACAAAACTGTATTACCCCTATATATTTTCCGGATTACAAAGAAAGCGTGATTGTAGAAAATAGGTCGATTGTTTATCTATATGAGTGATAACGCTTTCACTCTCGGTGACAATTAGAATCGCGTTTGCAAACAGTTTGGATCCTGATCAGACGCATCGTTACGCTACGTCTGATCAGGACCCAAACTGTTTGACACAGAATAAGAACATCGTCATTTACATGAAATGCTACAAAAATGGTGAAACTTATCGTAATGTTTTACCCCATTAGCCGCCATATTATTTAAGAAAGAATGATTGACGAAATTTCGAAAACAAGTCGAATTACGCGGCGTTTGATCAGGATCCAAACTCTTTGCAAAACAACATTTTGGTCATATTTAAGTCTAGTTGGGCTCCAAACAGTTTGTCACTCAGATTAGAATAAATCATGAGAAATACTCGAAAAATTATAATTGTCTACATTTAAATTCATCGCATTTGCGTTTCCTTTTAGTTTAAACGGGACAGAATAATGTCTTTTCCACTGTAAAATCTTAGCGGGTGTAATATTGTTGTTAGTCAATGCTATTCAATCCTACCTTTGCTAGCAAATGTCAAACAGTTTGAATATTGATCAGCATCAAAACTCTCTGACACTGAAACAATAGTCTTACTGATGCTAAAGTAGCGGAAGTTTAGATTTTAGAATAACAAATGTAACAGCAGACTACGCTTTTAAGAAGAGGACAGTATGGCATAGAATATGAAATACCGATTATGACGTCAGTGTGGCAGTGAATGGTTAATGCTTGAGTAGTACACTTTCATTGATAATTTATAAACACACCTTGTTACAAATGATTTGTAAAACAAAGGAAAAAAGATGTCTATTTTTGGAATATAGTCATCTCAATGGAATTTTGCCTACACATTTGTTTTAACGAAAAATTCCAAATACATCTACGGCAGTTATAATCTTCAATAGAATCTTGATGTACCCCTTTTCAAAAACTTATTCATGAATATACCATAAGAAGTGAACCACTGTCGAAACTTGATAGCTCGAACTCGCTTAAGTCGAGCATACCCGTATTTCAAAGTTTTAGGGTTTTAGTTTTGAAATATGGGTTTGATAGATCAAATTAATTTCTTATGTGTATATCTAGAAACTATGTTATTCAGTTGAGGAATAAATCACATAAAAGATGTTATTATTTCACGTTAAAACGCAAACCAAACGCAAAACAATTCCAATAAAACGTAGAAAATGACAATTTTTCGACATTTCTGCCTATTGTGACAATCAGTTTCCCGGAATCTCATCAGGCTCCAAACTGTTTGAAAAGGAAATGACAGTTTTAGCGTAAACGTGTTTATTGGAAAAGAATAAGGTCTTCTTTTTAATGTGTAAAAGCATTCATTGAGCAATGTGTTAAGGTGAACATGCATGTATAGCTTAGGTCACTCTAGATTAACTTAACATCGCTTAGGTCTAACTGTCTTGTTTTTCAAAGTTAAAACGTAACTACATAGCGTTTTAAGTTAAAAAACAGTCTGAAGCATGATCAGACACCGGGTTACCCAGTGTCAGATCTGGCTCCAAAATGTTTGCTATTGAAATGAAAGTCTTAACATAAACGCGTTTATTGGGAAAAAATAACGTCTTCTCAACTGTACGTGAAGGTTCGCCTGCCACCTTGAGTTCGACTGGTCGAGGTTCGACAGTTTGTGACATTTCCGGAAGTCTGCAGCGGCGTTCCATCATTTACAGGTGTTGTCGTAAAAAATGTTTGCATACCGGAAGTTCGAGCAGGTCAGTGATTAATAAGGGCAAACTCGTTTACGAGGAAATACAAATATTTTTATAGGCCTACTTTGAGATGGTCGATAAAGAAAGTACAGTCCAACTTAGATATCTCGAACTCGCTTAACTCGAACTATCCGATATGTCGTCAAATGAACTACATTATTTCATGCTAAATAGTCGAACATACCCGTATTTCAAGTTAAAACGTGGTTCAGCCATGTTTTAATTTTGAAATATGAGTATGTTCGACTTAATCGATTCAAGATATCGAAGCTCGACTGTACAGTGTCATTAAGTGCATACTGCTCCTAATGTGCGACGGGGAAGACGTTATTCTTTCACGTTTAAGCACAAACGAAACGCAAACGCAATCGCAATTTTCGGGCATTTCAAACGATTTGTTTTAAGTTAGGTAGCAATCAGTTTGGAGCCTGATCAAACGCTGGATAGCTCGGTATCTGATCAGGCTCCAAACCTTTTTACAATGGAAATAATAGTTTAAGCGTAAACGCTTTTTTTAGGAAAAACAGCATGTTCTACACTGGAACAATATTGTCACAACAGTCGATATTGTAAATAGTTTTGGTCCTGGGGCCCGTTTCATAAAACATCTGACGACAAAAACGGTCGTATGTCAAAACTTTTGATACAATTATTTTCTGAGTTCTCTATCTAATATTGTCTTGTGGAATACAAACATATTTTACGACAATGCAGGTTTAGATTGGAGAAATAAATAATAATTGAGAGTTTTATAATCTGACTTACGACAGTTTTTTGTCGTACGACGTTTTATGAAACGGGCTCCTGATCAGACGCAGCGTCGTACAGTGGAGAATCTGTTATTCTTTCCAAAAAAACGCGTTTACGCTAAAACTATTATTTGCAGTGCAAACAGTTTGGAGCCAGATCAGACGCCGGGTAACCCGGCGTCTGATCAGGCTCCAAACTGTTTGCCATCAAGATAAACAAGAATTATCAGAATTGTCAAAAAGTTGTTCTTTTCTACGTTTTAGTGTTTTGCGTTTGCGTACGTTTGCGTTTAAACGGGAAACAATAACAGATTCTCCACTGTACATGTATGTCATCTGATCAGGATCCAAATTATGTGACACTCATATTCATACTTCTTTGGGCGGAAACTTTTTGAAGCAGAAAAAGTATACCGGTCTTTATAAGCAATCGCGTACTTTAAGCATAAACGCTCTTATTTGGTAAGAATAAGTCTGTGATGAGTTCAATAAAGAAATCGATGGCCGTCGATGGTTGGCTACCGGTCACCGCTTTATTGTCGTTTGCTTCAATATTTTTGTCTGCAATATCGTTTCAAAGTTAAAAGATAAGGAAGGTTAACTATAGAACTGTCTAATTGAGTGTCAAACAGTTTGGATCATGATCAGACGCCGCGTTACGCGACGCCTGATCAGGATCCAAACTGTTTGCAAACGCGCCTTTAACCGTCATTGGGGGCGAATGGGTAAAAATGATTGACTATCAATGGTTCATTATTCAAAATGAGAAAGTATTACATTTACAATAAAGAGAGACAATTTTAGTCATACGGACCAAAGGCACTCGATGACAGGAACGAATTAAATCGATGAAATCGATATAAATGAATGAAAAACACTTTACTTTGTCCAAATCGTACGATAGATTGTCCATAAACTCAAATTCTATAAAGTCTGAATACCCTTGTCATTATCAGGGCTGCCATTAGTTGATAAAAAAATCCTAAGATTTCAAAATTTTCTATTTTTCAAGCGCGATTTTCCGAATTATACCTTTAACCCGTGTCTGTTTCTAGTTTCTAAGACACGTGGTGCTTAAAGCAGGTTGAAAGTAAAGCAGAATGCGCCTTTCAGCCTTCTTTTAGCTACCATGTACCAGAAAAAAAATCCGAAGATTTAGGAAAAATCCGGAGAAATGGCAGCCCTGCATTATGTATAAAAAATACCTTTCTTATACATCATGACACGGTAATTCGGGCTTGTATAGAAAATGAGTTTTGGGACAATATATCTATCGTAAGATTTTGACAAAGTAAAGTGATTTCATTTATTTATATCGATTTCATCGATTTAATTCGTTCCTGTCATCGAGTGCCTGTGATAAGGACTGTCATATGGCTCTGGCATAGTTATGTTGACCTACTTTAATAGCCTAAGACATGTACTATCATTTACCTTATATTAAACTAGTTATGTTGTTGTCAACTGGTCAATCTATGTAATTTAACCCTTTCACTCTCAATGACGCTTGAAAGCGCGTTTGCAAAGAGTTAGGATCCTGATCAGACTCCGCGTAACGCGGTGTCTGATCAGGATTCAAACTGTTTGGTACTCATATCTATATGTTTTAAGTCATACTACATTATATCTTACTTTAAAACGATCTTGCAAACAACAACATTGAAACAAACGACAATGAAACGGTGAAGGGGTAGAAAGAACTCACGGACGATATGGTAGTGAAAGGGTTGAACCTTTGCGTCTTGTTTGGGTCAGAAATGTTGGTTTTAACTTAGTTGGTTATCGAAGATGTACAGTGGAGAAGACGTTACGCTTTCAAGTTGATCTTAAAAGGTCATGCTTTTTATATTGAAGAAGACGTTACTCTTTCCCAATAAACGCGTCTATGCTAATACTGTTCATTTCATTTCAGACAATTCAGAATCAGATCAAACGCCGTGTAATTCGGTGTTCGATCAGGATCAAAACTGTTTGCCGATCAGAACAAAATAATTCGTGAGAAATATCAATGAATAGTTATTTTCTACATTTAAATTGCATTTGCGTAAAATTGAAAGAGTAACGTTCTTTCCACTGTGCAGTGAAGAAATCGTTATTCTTCCCGTTTAAACGCAAACGAAACGCAAAAGCAAAGCACTAACATGTATAGAATGATAACATTTTGGTAACTATGCCTACTCATATTAGTCTGAGTGGCAAACAGTTTGGAGCCTGATCAGACGCCGGTTTAACCGGCGTCTGATCTGGCTCCAAACTGTTTGAAAAAGAAATAAACGTTTAAGGGTGTATCAAACCCATAAGCGATTTTTTCAAAGTATTAAACTTTTTTCTATCATTTTTTTCTTTCGGAAGAGCTATTTATGATGAATGAAAAAATGGGAAAAAATATATGGTGGTGTCCTTTCTTTTGAGCTACAGCGATTTGAAAAGGTATGTCAATTTTGGGCTTTTTTTCAAATTTTACCCATTCAGAGTACAAGCTTCAGTAAAATCTATTTCAAAACAAAACAAACATGGTAATTTGGGTTTTCATTATTTATTTCATGTCTACGGTGGTATTTTCACATATAGAAACCAAATTTAGACAAAGCAGTTACTAGGTTTGAACAATATGGATCCTCGAATATCAAAAATATGCTTTTTATAGGGCATGATTTTGTTAGATTTTTTATTTTATGAAAAAAAGTAAAAAAGTTTGAAAATAAATTTTTCAAGTATTAAACTTTTTTCTTATATTCTACCAAATGAAAGCCAATGCTAAGGCAGTTCAAAATATGAAAAGAAATTGATAGGTCAGTGTTGAACATTTTGAGTTATTAAAGTAAAAAGAGTTATCTCCCCTTACAAAATTTACAAAAAAGTACCATATCGATGATATTTAGAGCTTTATAAATTTCACACTTGGTGCCTGTTTTTTCTTAAATTAGTTTTTGTATGAAGAAATACAATCATAGATAGGAAATAAATAACACAAAACCAAATTATCATATTTGTTTTCATTTAAAATGGATTTTATTGAAGCGGGATGTTTGAAAAGGACAAAATTAGAGAAAGTGGGTGGGCAAATTTTATATGGTCGTGGAGCCAACTGTTGTTAACCAAAATGTACACTTTTTCTATTTTTTCATTCATCTAAAACAGCTCTTCAATACAAAACCATCATAGAGTGTTTTCATATACTTTGAAAAATTCCCAAATTCATGACATTGATACACCCTTAAGCGCAAACGCGTTTATTGGGAAAGAGTAATGTCTTCTCCACTGTACATCTTACCAATTTTTCAGACACAAACATCTGGGTCAACAGAGTTTGCTAGCGTTTGGGCAATGTTCGTACATGTAGGTAAATGCAAATAAAACCCGTAAAATAACGATTTTCCTGAAATGTGAGCCACAAAGGTCACCAGCTGACTTTCATCTACACCAAATCGTACCAAATTTGATTTTCATTGTTGAAGAATGCTTAATTCACACTTTATTGGGATTAAAACCAGGGCGAACCAATCGGTTTATATCGATGCTATTTCTATCCAAGCTGCCGAGCCGTGCGCAGAGCCAATTGATTTAGAAACAATCAGTATATCCGATTTAAGCCAATGAAAAATTCATTCTTCATTTAGCCCGTGATAGCTAATATGTCTAATGCGCACGCGCGGTCGACCCGATAAGGTAGCATTGCCACTTGTTGCAATTCGATCCGATGTATACAAATTAAAAACAGATAATTGATAAGGCACCCAAATTGAGATTTCTTTTACCGCTATAACTATTTCTCTGCCACAGGCGAATACAAATTGAATTTGAAGACAGTTTGAATCCAGATCAAACAAACTGTAACTGTGTAACGGGCATCTGACCAGGTTCCAAACTGTCTGATATTCTTACGGTGGTTTTTTTGTCCCAATACTTTATATCTTACCACGTAATTGTAGTACATTGTTCCCTCCCTACAGCGGCCCTCCCAATAACGTCTCCCTCTCTACAACAGCCCTCCCAACAACGACTCATTGCTCAAAACGGCATTTACAACAACGACACCCTCCTTACAACGGCCCTCCCAACAACGACTCCCTCCCTACAACGGCCTTCACAACAACGACTCCCTTCCTACAACGGCCCTCCCAACAACGACTCCCTCCCTTCAACGGCCCTCCCATCAACGACCTTGCCCCTACAACGACCCTCAAAATAAGGACTCCCTCCCTACAACATGTCCTTCAAACTATATATTACTTCCTCCCTACGTCGGCCCTCAATCTAACGACACCCTACCTACAACGGTCCCCCAAGAACGACTCTTTCCCTACCACGACCCTCCCTACAACGACTTCCTACCTACAACGGCCTACCCAACAACGACTTCCTCCCTACAACGGCCCTCCTAAGAACGACTCCCTCCCTACAACGGCCCTCCCTACAACGACCCCTTCCTACAACGACCCTTCCCAAAACGATTTTTCCCTTCAAGGACATTTCCAACAATGACTCCCTTCTCACAACACCCCTTCCAACAACGTCTCCCTCCTCACAACGGCCATTGCTGCAGTTCCCTAAACAGGACAATTTATGTCAAACGAGTTTACGGCTGCAATATCGTCTGCTTAAGATTGTCGTCTGCTTTGTTTTCTTAAAGTAATATACATAATGTAAGCGGACATTTTTATAGAATAAATATAATGACGAGTGAAAAACAGCTGGAATCCAGATCAGACGCCGCGTTACGCGGCGTCTGATCTGGGTTCAAGGTGTTTGCAAACGTTAGACAAGTCTTAATTTCCCTTCCTATAACAACTTCCTCCGAAAAATACTCACAATATGTGTCTCCCATGAGGTGTCGTTTTAGAGAGAGAGCACATGTATATTCTGTAGTTTTAAAGCATATGACATTACGGCAAAATGATGGTTAAATCAGATGATGAAATATAACGGTGAAAGGGCTAAACCCAAGAACGAATATCCAATATTAGACCAAAATCTCCGCTAGAATGGTGCTTCGGCAGCTGAAAAGTGTCACCTCAAATCAAGTCGCTCATTACGATGTTTCGCGATGCTTTACTCGGGTATTTCCGTACTTTGTCGGATAAAATCGATACCCTGTGGGAGTATAAAGTATACTCGGGACATTTCGTATCGCCGTCGTCTCATGCTGGTTTAAAATCTAACAGGTTGACACAGCAATCTCTCACGGGACAAATAGTTCTATAAGTAACAGTGGAATGGCATCTCTTTTTACAGTTTAAAACGAAACGATACCCAATCGCAAGGTATAAAATGTTGACAATTACATCATTTTTAAAACTTTGACGATTTATTTCAATCAGAGAGGCAAACTGTTTAGAACCTGATCAGACGCCGGGTAACCCGGCGTCTGATCAGGCTCCAAACAGTTTGCGAAGGAAATTTATATTTTAGCATAAATGTGGTTGTGTTTTAAAAGGATATTATGTATTATCTACTATATGCAATTTTTTTTATCTTATACATAGCTTTGCAAATATTCATTTCATTCATTGTTTAATATCTTGAGTGAAACTGAAAACTAAACGACAGAAAAAACACAAAACATTGAAAGTGTGACGATTAGATATGAAAAACATCTATGTTAACATTTTGTAGACAAAATACTTTGGAATTTTATTTGACTTATATAGTAAGGTCACACCTAGCACACCAAATAACTGTTGATACTATAGAAGACGGATTTGCAATCAAATTTCAACTACCTTTGAATAAAGGGATTTGACGAGTGAGAAATATGGACTTTGAGGAATACAAGAAACATGGTGAGTAATGTTTTGATATTAGTTTAGAAAGATTGTTAACACTTTCTCTTCCAAATCTTCCGTGAGATATTTACCCCTTCACCGTTTCATTGTCGTCTGCTTCAATTTTGTTGACTGCAATGTCGTTTCAAAGTTAAAACATAAGGCAGTATGGCTGAAGAAATTTCAAAACTAGTGTCAAACAGTTTGTGTCTTGATCAGTCGCCGCGGTACGCGGCGTCTGATCAGGATCTAAACTGTTTGCAAACGCGCTTTTAAGCGTCATTAAGAGTGAAAGGGTTATTAGTAATGGACATATCAAGAGTCCATAAATACTACAATGAAACCCCTCTAAACTCGACAACATAAAGTCCCGGTCTAGAGGGTTTCCGGCTCAAAGGGGTTTAAACCCATTAATCCATCATAGTGTTTCTAGTATGGAAGATAGCTGACCACTAAAAGCAGGATGAAAGTAAAGCAGAATGCGCCTTCAGGCACATTCTGTTTTACTTTCATCCTTCTTTAAGCTATTATCAGCGGAATTTTGATTTTTCTAGAAACAGTGAAGAAGACGTTATTCTTTCCAAACTAAGGAGAAGAACCAAATAAGCTTTAGCTTTCGATCTAATCCTATAATAGATATGTTGTATAGTGTATGTATTTGTACATTTTCTGAAATAATTATGTTAAAACTATTCTTTCCAAAAAACGCATTTACGCTAAAACGATTGTATCCATTGCAAACAGACTACCCAGCGTCTGATCAGACTCTAAACTGTTTGCCACTCAGATTTAGATAAATCATGAGAATTGTAAAGACAATATTGTAATTTACTACATTTTAATGTACTGTGTTTGCGTTTTGTTTGCGTTTATTTAAACGGGAAAGATAACGTCATCTCCACTGTAGTACTTGGAATAATAAGTTACTACAGTAAAACCTCTCTATTGCGACCACTAAATTATGTTAATTATTAGGGTGTTTACGGTAGGTGACCGCTTAAAGCAAGGTGACAGTGAAGCAGAAAGCTCCTTTAGGAGCTTTCTGTTTCACTGTCACCTTACTTTAAGCTGCCACCTCTCTATTATACAATCAATTAGCCTTCGTTTTAGTGGTCGTAATAGCGAGGTTTTACTGTATTTCCAAGATCAATGCATTGGCTATAAAACAATGACATCTATAAAATGTGTATATTTTTTACACGTTTATAAGTTTGAATCAAGAGAAATAGTTTCATAGAAAAAAATACTGGTTGAATTTTACATTTTCGAGGGACTGTAGCATTTATGTATTCACTTCGAACCAACAATTAGAACATGATTAATGTTCTGGAGCCCGTCTTACGCAACGTCGTACGACAAATATTGCCGTAAGTCAGGTTATCAACCCCTCATTTATTATTTATTTCTCTAATACTGTTTTGTGGTACATGTATCTCTTTGGAATTGTCCTTTTGGAATCGTCTTAATAAGACGATTCCAAATAAATGTCATAAGACAGGATTAGATGGAGAAATAAATACGAATGTAATAAATAAGGAGTTGGACACTTCAGAGTTTAGATGTGTTTTAAAGTTTTGTCACTTAAAACCATTTTTGTAGTACGACGTTTTGCAAGACAGACGCATGGTGTCTGAAACATTTTCCTCTTGTCACGTTTTTAAGAAATAATGTAATGAATAAGGGCTAAATGTTTGCTGGCAGAGTGCTTGTTTATATTTTTTATTGGTTACCACAGCAATGTCCATTCACAACAATTGTAGAGGGTAGCAAGGATTGAACACCATGATGAGGTGTCAATTTGTGGTGTCTAGTCAAAGTCCCCACTGTTCACTATATCATATGATGTGGTCTTCTGTATAGAAAAATATTGCAGAATCTTTAACCCTTTTCCTCATAGCCTGTTTCTAGTATTGAAGATAGGCGACCAATTAAAGCAGGTTTAAAGTAAAGCAGAATTCGCCTTAAGGCGCATTCTGCTTTACTTTCACCTGCTTTAAGTTATCATCTGCCGGGATATAGAAAATATTTCTTATGATTTATATTCATAACTACATGTATATGAAACAATATTTCTTATGATATATATTCATAACGATATAAAGTGGAGGAATAAATATGAGGCGTAAAAATGCGCATTTATGGGGTGATGGGTTAAATAGTGGATGTATTTCTATAATGAAATCTCCCAGCAAGACGATAGGGAGAGTTCATTGTAATATCTTGGCATGACTACTATACTGCCATACGACGTCGGGATGATGTTTGGGTCAACGCAAATAGTGTAATTAAGTAAATGAAACACCGGTATTATGTGATTTATCTTACGAATTGGCAGTTTTCATGTCCCCAGTGTCGAAGGCAAATGTTTTAAAACCTAATTTAACACTTTCACCAGAAGAAGCGCCTTGTATCGCGTTTGATTTAAAGGTATTCTTCCGCCGAAGAAAATAGTTCCAATTTATATGTACCTGATGAAATATTACCTATATATATTAGCCGATTGTTACTTAAAGCAGGCTGAAAGTACGTTTTAAATAACGTTTTATGTTAATAAAATGTTCTAAAATAAGTTTCTAAAAAAGGTTAAAATCACTTTTTTAATCTTAGTGTCACATAGTGTATATGTAGTTAGTAATGCAGATTCCCATTCCTCTTACTTTCTTCTTTCTTCGTATACTGACACGAACAAGAAACTGTGCACTTATTTAGGAATTAAAATTTCAATCTTTTTTTAAAAAAGTAGAGGCAACTATGATATCAAAATGTTTGTAAATATTTTTTTTACACGATGCTTTATTTTTCAATAAAATGCGGGTATTTATAAATGCACTGTTAACGCTTGAGTGAAGTCGAGGTTAAAAGTAAATGTTGCAAATCGGTATTGATTCCTAAACTTTTGAAAATGAAAACGGATTTAAATCCGTATGTGTCATGCTCTTATTTTATATTGACCAATGCAATAATTCTCGACCGCATTTATCTGACGTAACGTCTTGTGACGTAAATTTGTCAACGTCATATGTATTGTGATTTTATTATTGCATAATCAGTCAAGATGCCGGTCAGTGAAAATATGTACTTGTAAACATGTTGCACATGCAGCATGTGCATAATATTGCATAATAGCCGTTGGTACGTTTGAATGGCATCCAGGTGCTTTAATATTGAGCAAATTAGTGCAATGTGTGTAGAGTTATTCTATCACTCAGTATGCGAAAAATTATAATTCTAAACTTAGTAATGTAAAGGTTACACTCAGAATTAAAGTTCACAGTTTCTTTGTCGTGTCAGTACATGTACATATTTACCTTCCTCTACGTCTCTCATTGTTATCATACCATTCTTCCTCGAGTTAAACCTTAATTATGAATATAGCACTTATATTCATTGAATTAATCAAGTTGTTACATCTGTAGATATTCAATAATATAGATAAGAGCTTATTAATAATGATAACTTTAGAAGTTGCATATGTGGTATTGTTCGTTTATACTCTTCTCGTTATCCTATGTATATATCGCCAATGTTATGGCAACAGACATGTATATGTTATGCCAAATAAATATATTGAATTGAATTGAATTGTAAACAAACATAAACCACTACCAATATTACAAAAGCCCCCAATGTATGGGATGGCCATTACTAATGTTGTAAGGAATTGTAGCCCAACCATCTAACCCCTTCACTGCCTTACCCCGAGTACAACGGTTATTTGCAAACAGTTTAAATCCTGATTAGACGCCGCGTAACGCGGCGTCTAATCAGGATTCAAACTGTTTGACACACATTTCAAAAACCTAAACATTGACCTTGAGAAATCACAGCAGACGACAATTGTCTAAAATTGATGACGTCACGGCAGTGAAGGTGTTAACTTATATTTATACTGTGTGGTGTTATACGTTCTGTAAATATGTACAACTGTATTACATGTACAAATGTATATGAGTAATAAAATAATTATGTTGAAACTAATAGACGTGAATAACTCGTTATAAAAATGTTGTTAATCAAATCATATAATAGGCGAAATGCCCTTTTAGGACCAATCTAAACCAGGACTGAAATACCAACTGGAGGTTCAGTTACATTTAACATATTTGCATTTATCATATTTAATTAGTACACAAAGTATGTAATGTATTTCTCATTATTCAAAGTGTTGTTTGAGTAACCTTCATACTACTGAATTGTTGCCTTTGTCAAACATAATGATTTGCCATAAATAAAAATCAGTTTTTACACATTTTTAAAGGGCAACATGTTTAATCTAAGTATCAAACTGTTTTGGTCTAGATCAGACGCCGCGTCACGCGGCGTCTGATCTAGTCCAAACAGTTTGTAAAATAGGTTAGCCTTGCCAGGCTAAGCATGGTACATGTAAGGCGTAACCTTTTTCATTCATGATTTGTTTGTGCAAATTATCGTATTCAAACTGTGATTAAGTCAGTTTGGCTGCATAAAGCAATATGAAAGTTGAGCAGACAAGCTGTCACTAATTGTCAACACAGTCAATTAATACAGTGAAACTCCTCTAAACCGGAACCTCTAAATACTGGAATTCTCTCTAAACCGGACAGAAATGTTGGCCTCTTTTCAAACCCTTCTTTAGTTTAACCCATTACACCATAAATATGCATTTTTACGCCTTTGAATTTATTCCTCCTCATCTAGATCTCAACTGTTTGCAAATACAGTATTGGCAATGTCGCGTTCGATATCGTAAAGGTGTGGATAGAGCACTGTTTATAGACCAGTTTAAAGTTCAATTACATTAACCCGTTCCCTCTCATTAACGTCATAAAGCGCGTTTGCCAGCAGTTTTGATCCTAATCAGACGTCGCGTAACACTGCATCTGATTAGGAACAAAACTGTTTGCCACTTGTTATGAAATTATGTCTGTTAGTGTAGGCATTAACGGGTTAAGTTAAAATTTGATAAATAATTACGAAAGAAGACTCAAGCAGGAAACGCAACACAAACAATACACCCATCTCTAAAGCAGAACACACACACAGCCATACCATAACAAACACACACACACACGCAATACCATTCCTTCATCTACACACTAAATAGAAAACAACACGCAACACAAACATAAAGCTAAGTGAATATAGGAGCCCGCCTTGGTACGGTCAGTAGCAATCAATAATCAATTATAAATTAATTAATTATTAACAACCACTGGGGGGTTAAACCTGGGTTTAGGGGCGCCCAACCTCACACTTATCTCCTATATTCACCTATAACGACGAACAGTGTACATAAAATATAAACCCTGTTCCACAACCTTACAATCAAAAAGCACAGTAAGTAAATACATGTAAAACATCTAACAAAATTCTCTACCCCAGTTCGCATAAGTTAATCTTGTCAGTATTTCAATGTTAAAACGCTGCTCAGTCGCGTACATGTATATCTTTGAAATGTTACTAAATTCGCCCAAAGCGATGTCGAATTTTCGAGTTTCTTCTGTAAATTATTTTAAAAACTGTCAATGTGGGACTTTACCAGGGATCGCAACTAGTTTCGAACAGGAACTGATATCAAAAACAAAGCGTTAGTCTTTTCCGTGTAAACGCAAACGAAACGCAAACGCATTGCAATAAAACGTAGAAAAATACAACTTTTCGACAATTCTGACTGTTTATGTTAATCTGAGTGGCAAACAGTTTGGAGCCTGATCAGACGCCGGGTTACCTGGCGGCTAATCTGGCTCCAAACTTTTTGCAAAGGAAATAATAGTTTGAGCGTAAACGTATTTATTGGGAAAGAATCACGTTTTCGCCACTCTAACAAGTCGTCCAATTAACGTTATAGGACGTTAAGTAATAGATACACGACGGGTTTCGCCTTAAAAGTGTACGGTATCGAATCGTAATAAGACTGTTTGCGAGGACAACAAATTGTTGTTCGTCCGAGCGAAACAGTCTTATTACGATTCATACCGTACACTTTTAAGGCGAACGAGTCGCTGTATCTGACTTATACGTAGATTTTAATAAATACCTTACACCGAGTCAATAATGATTGTGGTCAATGTAATATAGCAAATTAATATATCCATTTCTAAAATATTGAAATTAACGTAAACCAACTAACTATTATTTTCATTGGTCCTTTTTATAACTTGCACGAGCATACCGTGCAGCCTGTGGGCTGGGTCATGCCGTAAAATAACTACGCATTGGTTTGTCTGCGCTCAGAATAAGTATTCAGCTAGTAAGGTAAGCGCTGTATTTATCAATTTAGGTGACATCTTATTTTAGGCATTTAGCTTTAAGGTCAATAAATTTTATCATTTTAGCCCGATATAATTCCTTTTCCGTTCCTTCATAATCAAAACAAGGACCAGATATTTTTCTCCTGAACAGGCACACTATTAAATAGCATTGTTTTACTCTTGCACTGCCATATTGTCGTCTGCTTTGAAATTGCTGTCTGCACTTATTTTTCAACGAAAAGTTTCGAGATTTGATTGCACGTATCAAGTGTCTATCAGTTTGGATCCTGATCAAACGCTGAGTTACTGTGTGTTTGATATTGATCCAAACTATTTGCAAAAGTTCGTTATCCCTTATCGTGCTGAATTGCCCTCTGCTTCAAACTTAAAAGTATCGTCTGCGGAGAATCTCAAAATCTTTCTTATGCTTTTCAAATTGAATTTAAAAATGAAAATCAGTGCCAAACAATTTGGATCCAGATCACATGCCGCGTTACAAGGCGTCTTCTATGGATCTAAACTGTTTGCAAATGTTAGCCAAGCGGTACTCACAGTGGAAAAAACGTTATTCTTTCCCAATAAACGCGTTGACTCTTAAACTTTTTTTTCCGTTGCAAACATTTTGGAGCCAGATCAGACGCCGGGTAACCCGGCGTCTGATCAGGATCCAAACGTTTTGCCACTCAGATGAAAAAAGATGATAAAAAATGTAAAACAGTTATTATTTTCTACATTTTGTGTTTTGCGTTTGCGTTTTGTTTGCGTTTAAACGGGAAAGAATTACGTTTTCTCCACTGTAGCATTGCAAGGGTTACCTCGTCAATTCCCGGGCAGTGCAATAGTTAAACCTGTGACCGCATGCTCACCACGTGCATCACGACCGTAAAAAGTATACAATAACAGAAACTAAAACAGTCCGGTAACAGAAAAAAGTGTCCGGTATCAGACGTAAGAGGACACTTTTTGAATAGCTCTGCGGGGGGTATCTGCGTATAATTGTTTGCATTCTATAAGATCTCAAGAGAAAGCCTGTTTCGATTACTTTTTAAGGCAACAATTTTGATCATTTTGTTCAGATACGGGTAAACCTTCTACAAGTTGCGGACGAACTTGCAATAACTGTTGTAAACAGTTTGGACCCAGATAAGACGAAGAGTAACTCGGAGTTTCATTATGATCCAAACTTTGTAACAATGCGATGATATTCTCTGGAAAAAATGCAGATAAATTATATCTTTCAAAATCTGTTGCTGATATTGTGTACTGGACGTTAACGTTTTCACGGTCGTGACAACATTTGTTTTAATCAATCGTCGTCTGCTTGAAGATGCCAGATATTATGGTCAGATATTTTGACTGCATAAACATAGATATGTGTGCAAAACACATAAAACAGTTTAAATCCTGATCAGAAGCCGCGTTACGCGGCGTCTGTTAAGGATTCAAACTATTTTCAAGTAAGCATTGTATTCGGGGTAAGGTAATGCAAGCGATAAACAATTTGATATTTACATTACTAACTACTGTTTGCAATCATGTGCAATCTCCTATTAGAAATAATAGCTCATTACTTACTGCTAATACACCATATAAAGTGACTATTTTCTTAATTAGCTCCACATCAGCTAAATGTCATATATACATATACGAAAACGTTATTCTTTCCCAATTAACGCGTTTACGCTTAAACGTTTATGCTGTCTTCCTCAAAAGCATTTGTTGAACATTTTGTCAATGGTCAATTTAATGGGAAGCTTTGTTTTAACATTATGAACTTTACGCTTAATCAATAATATACATTGCATACCAAATCAGTCGGCGGGTAAACCAGATGACAGGCAAGACAAAATGCCTAGACTCGAAAATACAATATACACATGCTGTGATTATATGCATTGATAATAACTAAATTAATAACGTTGACTAAACGGGCATGCACCCTTTCACCGAATGACTATTGCAGTTTGCTTTTAATTCTTACAATTCAGATTTAAACATTTCGCAAAAACTTTAATAAAAGAGTAAAGCTAGTTATTCGTCGTCTAATCAAGCTCCAAACTGTTTGCAAATACAGCGCGTCCTTTCTACAACGACACCCAATGGGCGACAAAGATGGTGTGCGTTGTTTTGAGGGAGTCGTTATAGGGAGGAAAACTTGCTTACATTTGTAAACAGCTTGAATCCAGATCAGACGCCGCGTTACGCGGCGTCTGATCTGGATTTAAGCTGTTTGTCACTCGTCATTTAGTATTTTCTGTAAAAATGTCCATTATGTAACTTTGAGAGAAACAGCAGACGACAATTTTAAGAAGACGATATTGCAGCAGTTACATGTACATGTAAAGAGTTAGACATAATCGTCATGTTTAGGGGACTACGACAAGGGTCGTTGTAAGGAGGGAATCGTTGTTGAGAGGGTCGTTGTAGGGAGGGAACGCTGTACATGTTTGTGCAAGTTAACTCTTTCAGTAAACAACGGCACCAAAAGGCGTCTTTGTAAACAGTTTGGGTACCGATCAAACGCCGCTAAACGTGGCGTCTGATCAGGATCCACACTGTTTGACACTTGTATTAACATTTCTTCAGCCAAAACAGCAATTTAGCTGAATTAGAAAATATTACAATACCAATTGCAGAAGATATGTTAGCAGTAAGAGGGTTAAAGCAGACAATGAAATTTTGCTGCGAAAGAGTTAATCAAATAGGGTAAATAATTCATATATAATTCAGGGAGCCCGTTTTACGAAACGTCGTACGACAAATATTGTGGTAAGTCAGATTATAAAACTCTCAATTATTATTTATTTCTCCATATAATCCTGTCTTATGCATTTCTTTTGAATCGTCTTTAAAAGACAATTCCAAAGATAATATTGAATCGTCTTTAAAACACGACCCCAAAGAGATGTCTCAAGACAGGATTAGATGGAGAAATCAGAAAGTATAATGCATTTAAAGTTAGTTTTGACTTACGGCCGTTTTTGTCGTACGACGTTTCGTAAGACGGGTTTAGGTTAAATTGGGTAAAACAAATTCATCGAACTATGGATGCCCATGAGGGCCCGTTTGACTTATGACTTACGACTTTTGACTTATGGCTTTTGAGTTATTATCGTGGGATTTCAATACCGCCATTTTAATTTAGAAATGGCGATTCTTATATAGGGCCTGCTACCTACATGTAGTGGGGTAATCGTGCGATAATGACTCAAAAGTCAAAAGTCATAAGGGCTTCAATATCGAACCAATCATATGCATACACGTATCAATTCCTTAATGTGAAAATAGTAACCGCTTAGAAATAATGAGCATAAACAATAAGAAATTATGATTATAAAAAGATTGGAAAACGGTTCAAAATGTTTTAAGTATAAATCAGTCATTTGATTGTTGTTTCTGTTTAACCCTTTCATTGCCATGACGTCATCATTTTTAAACAATTATCGTCTGCTTTTATTTCTCAAATTTAAAGTTAAGAAAATTTTGACTTAAGAAAACATTAAAACGACTGTCAAACAACTTGGATCATGATCAGACGCCGCCGACTGGGAACAGACCAACCTCGGGTATAGAATCCCCCGTCTTTACCAAAAGCCGTGCTTGATTCTATTAACGTACATGTATATATCGTATTTTTCTCGCTTTTCAGGGGTTCTAGATCATATTTTGTTACTATAAATAGCCACACGGCAAACCTAGTCTGGCACTGTACAATGTATCCCTCCGCCCGATTGGAATGAAAAAGAGAAAGGGAGATAACTCTTACAGAAATAGCCCAAAACTTCAGATTGACCACAAGCTATATCCACAGTGTGAAATTAAACCGAGAACTGTACAGTAGACCCTGCACGTGTCTGTGCTTTTTAACACTGCAATACTACGCTGTTTAAACAGGGATTTATCTTGTTGTTTATTTTCATAGATGATCGAGTATACGGGTAACGTCACGTTCTTGAATGACATCATTGACGTCGGTTGTTGTTATGGCTTGAAAGAATAACTTATATAAAGGAAGTAATTGTCGTTTTGATAAATTTTACTGTACGAAATCGCTTGAATTCAATAAAAACAGTGTGTATTTCTGAGTTGTGATCTAAAGTGTGACATGTCTTCTTCTTAAAAAACGTGTGTACATAAACATGTCAAAGCGAAGCTAAAATGGTGCGACCTGTTAACAGCTGTTTGTTGCTATTGGATATGGAATGTGTGAAACGGAAAAGTTGGTCTTTACAGTTCCATTAATTTACTCGTTTTTGACTAATTATAAGCGACGAAAAATAATCAATCACTGTTTTTGCTAAAGACGGGGGATTATGTACCCTCGATTGGTCTGTTCCTGTCGGAAACTCGCTAAAGCTCGTTTCAGACTGGAAAAAGACCAACCTCGGGAACAGAATCCCCCGTCATTACCAAAAACCGTATTTGATTCTATTAATCTGAATCAGTTAAAGACGAAAGGACGTTATTACATGTATTTGCCGTTTAAACGCAAATGAAACGCAAACGCATTCCAAAAACACTAAGAATATGCAATCTTGTTGATAATTATGACTGTGCATTTTTATTTAATGGCAAACGGTTTGGTGCCGATCAAACACCGAGTTACATGGCGTCTGATCTGACTCCAAACCGTTTGTACATGTACTAGGAATAAAATATTTCGGCGCCAACGCGTTTATTCGGAAAAATAATAACGGCTCTACATATTGATGTTTTGTCCATCAATGTGTCTCATCCTGAGCTTGGAAACAACATACAGTGGAGAAAACGTTATTCTGTCTCGTTTAAACGCGACCGAAACGCAAACGCAAATCGCTAAAATGTAGGAAACTACCCTTGTTTACCATTGTTTTTCTAATTATTGATTTCTAATCTGAGTGGCAAACAGTTTGGAGCCTGATCAGACGCCGGGTTACACGACGTCTGATCTGGCTCCGAACTGTTTGCAATTGAAATAAAAGTTTTAGCGTAAACGCGTTTATTGGCAAATAATATGTTTTCTCAACTGTTATTGTCTAGCTGTCTTCTCCATTGTTTCACAGCAAAGAGTTTCGGCAATCACTGACACTATGTACAGTGGAGAAAACGTTATTCTTTCCCGTTTAAACACAAACGTACGCAAACGCAAAACACTAAAACGTAGAAAATGACAACCTTTTGACAATTCATGTTTATCTTGGTGGCAAACAGTTTGGAGCCTTATCAGACGCCGGGTTACCCGGCGTCTGATCTGGCTTCAAACTGTTTGCACTGCAAATTATAGATTTAGCGTAAACGCGTTTATTGGGAAAGAATAACGTTTTCTCCACTGTACACATTCTGAGCGATGTTAGAGTCAACATTTGAGGCAAAAGCATTGCCAAAAATACTACCATGGGAAATTATATTTAAAATCATTTGATATCAACATTTAGAAGTGTGTGTCATTGTACAGTTTAGAATCTGAAATACAAATGAGCCATAAGATCACCTGATGTATTGCATTGCAAACAGTGTAGATCAAGATGTTTTGTTACTATTTTACAATCTACCATATGATAGAGAAAAAGTATACAACGGAAATCGAGCATGTAGTCTTAACTATCAACTTGAACTACTGCTAAAAACGACTAGATCACTAAAACTCGCTCGTAAAATTATTAATAGTTCAATATTATCAATTTATTTGACGAGCTGCCGTGAAATTACTCCACAGTACGTGAAGTTTTAATAAAAATATACATAAAAGTCATCCATGCCGTTTCTTATGTCCAAACGAAAATGCCTAAATATAGGGGGGAGGGTCTAGTAGGTTTTCACAGTAAAATTTGAAGAATAAAAGCAGGTGGTGTCATGGCAGTGTCGTAGTAAACGCAGGGAACAGTTAAACTGCAATATCCTACAGTGGAAAATCTGTTATTCTTTCCCGTTTAAACGCAAACGTACGCAAACGCAAAACATTAAAACGTAGAAAAGAACAACTTTTAGAAAAGTCTGATAATTCTTGTTTATCTTGGTGGCAAACAGTTTGGAGCCTGATCAGACGCCGGGTTACCCGGCGTCTGATCTGGCTCCAAACTGTTTGCACTGCAAATAATAGTTTTAGCGTTAACGCGTTTATTGGGAAAGAATAACAGATTCTCCACTGTATAACTTGTTGGGTTACGGTCACCTTGCTTAACCCTTTCACTCTCAATGACGTCATAAGGCGCATTTGCAAACAGTTTTGAATTTACGTCATGTACGAGTATACTGCCTTAAATCTAACTTTGAATCGAAACGATATTGTATACAGCAATATTGAAGCAGACGACAATATGGCGGTAAAGGGTTAAAACCTTACGATAAATTCGATCGGTAAAAAAGTTAAAGCATTGTCTACCTAAATGTTTCTCATTACCGTCCGCCCTCTGTATATACTGTAAAACCGATTTTATTCGCGAGAATTTAATTTACGCGGTAATTCGCGAATGACTTGCTTCTATAGTTTTGAGAATAGGTATTTCTTAAAGCAGGTTGAAAGTAAAACAAAATGTGCCTTAAGGCACATTCTGCTTTACTTCCAACCTGCTTTTAGCTACCGCCTGCTAGAAACATTGCATGATGTCGCGATTTTTTACAAAATCGTTCAACGCGAAATATTCATGTCGCGAAAATACCTGTTTTACCGTATTTCGTCTGTCATATTGTCGTCTGCAACAATGTCCAGTGCTGATAAAACTGCGATGGCTAATAATATCTAATATCATGAAGGTGTCAAACGGCTTGGATCCAGATAAGACACCATATATCAAAACGCCAGCAACAGTTATCTCAAATTCGCCCGCAGCATGCAGAAGATTAAGCCACAATCTGCTTAAATGCTTCAATTAATTGGCTATGTTGGTGAAGGCTAAACGCGTTTTCCCAAAGTCTATTTTCTAGTTTTAAAGGAAGGTTAAAAGTAAAGCAAACAATGTCCTTTAAAGCGGATTCTGCTTGACTTTAAGCTTTCTTTTAGCTACCATCTGCTTGAATATACAGCAGATACTATTAAAGAAATGAAATGATTGTTTTCGGCGTTTACGCGAAATAAACGCAGAAAATGTTCGGCAAATTCCATGACTCGCGCTAGCGATTCAAGGTTAATTTGTTGATCATTATCTGTCATTATATTTGCTGTAATTTCTAGTATTAAATGGACATTTTACTAGTATGCATGTATGTTTAATCCATAATAGAGGTTGTTAACACAAATAGGGTGTACCCTAACAGGAACAGCCACAACTGCATAACTGAAACTGTGTACATTCGAGCGCATCAAACTACTATTATTAAAAAAAGTAGGTTCTAACGTAAACATTCTAACGTCATAAATTTGTCAGTTAGGTACGAAATTGAAACTTGTCTCATTAATAAAGACGAATTCTGGTCGATAATCAGGAAGGCATACATCAGTTAGGATGCTTATTAAAACAAGGGCCACCATGGTCCTAAATCGCTCACCTGGTACACCATGTAAAACTTGACCTAGAGTGACCTATTTTACGACTGGACATGACCAACAAACAAACTTTAGTGTGTTCAAAATATTTTTCAATGATTTGACCTAGTGACCTAGTGTTTTACCAGACACTGTCCAAATTTGATTTTGAACTAGAATAGATATAGGGAAGCATTCTGACAATATTTCATTCAGATCTAATGAGATTTGTAGCCTCTAGAGGGTTAACACTGTTATTCTTTGATTTGACCAAGTGACCTAGTTTTAAAACTATCATGTTTCATATTCGAACTTGACCTAGATATCGATTAGGCAAACATTCTGACCAAGTTCCATTAAAATCCCATGAGATTTGTAGTCTCTAGAGTATTATCAAGGGTTATCTATGAGTTGACCTAGTGACCTATTTTTGTCCGGACATAACCCACATTCAAACTTGACTTAGATATCAATAAGGCAAACATTTTGACAACGTTACAAGAAGATTGGGAGAGATTTGTAGCCTCTTTAGTGGTATAAAGATTTTCAAATGATTTGATCTAGTGACCTAGTTTTTGACCCGACAAAACCCATATCCAAACTTGATCTAAGTATTAATTAGGCAAACATTTTGACTAAGTTGCATTAAAATACAATGAGATTTGTAGCCTCTAGAGTGTTAACAAGGTTTTTCTATGATTTGACCTTGTGACCCAGTTTTTAATCGAACATAACCCACATCCAAACTTGACCTATATATCAATGAGACAAACGGTTTGACCAAGTTTCATTAAGCTCAAATGAGATTCGTAGCTTCTAAAATGTTAACAAGAGTTTTCTATGATTTGACCTAGTGACCTAGTTTTTTACCCGACATAACCTACATTCAAACGTGACCTAGATTCTATCAAGACAAACATTGTCATCAAGTTTCATGAAGATCGGTTGTAATTTGTAGCCGCTAGAGTGTTAACGAACGACTTATTTCGATATAACGTCAGTTATACTGCATAAATCTAACTTTAAAACAACATTGCAGAGAACAATATTGAGCAGACGACAATATGGTATTGAAATGGTAAAAATCTCAAGACAAATTTGATCATGAAAGGGTTAAGCCTCTTTCACATCAGCCGCACGGCATTCGCGCGATTGGTTTTTAATGGTAGATCGCAAGCTTTCGTGCGACAACTGTACGGCAGCCGTACGGTTTTTCAACGTAGAACGGCAGCCGCAACGTCGCCAGATGGGTTTTCAACATTTAAACCCTTTCATATCAGCCGTACGGTAGCCGTGCGACCGGTTTATAGGTAAATGGCAAGGTTTCGTACGACTGCCGTGCGAATTTATGACGTCGCACGGCGGCCGCAACATCGCAAGCTTCATTATCAACATGTTCATTTTCCTTGCGATCACCATGCGATTTTTAGAGGTCGCAATTCAGCCGTACGACTGCCGCACGGCTGCCGTGAGACATTAGCGATTCGTATTGTGGTTCACAGGACCTGCGAAAACGTACGACTAATAAAAGCGGACGTCTGATCCGAAAGGGGCTACAAGTTTCGGCTTCCGTGGGACAATGAAAAATTCGTTAGGCTGTCCTACGAAACCTTTCGATTTACCCCTAAAACCCGGTCGTACGGCTGATGTAAAGGGGGCTTAAAGACATTAAGCCAGTCTTTTCATTGATTCCCCCTCATTGTTTAGTAGGTGTCAAACTACAGGTATATACCGGTATACAGCATGAGAAAAGTTTTCAGGCAATGGCTCAGCTTTGAATAGAGGCCCTTACATAATAGATCTCAATAGGTTTTTCAATGGGTTTTACTAACCAAGCTATCAAATATTAGGTGCGGGCCTCAGATGAGACGCCTGAATGATTCTTTGCCTAGACGCTACCACCGTTAGTGCATGCTCTGCATGCTTTGACTCAAACTATATACGGGGGTAGGTGTTACCACCCAAGCTTGGTCATGTGATGTCTTTAAGGTAGCAATTTGTCTTTAACGGGATGTTTTAACGTGTACTGAACGATCGTAATTTAGCATGGATTTACTGTAACAGCACCCACATTGTCCTAAATTAAACTACAGTTAATCAAATTACCAAGAGTCGCCGACATTCCTACTGCCACAAGTGTTAGACTTACGGCTTTCTCTAACCCTCTTCCTCACACAATCACTAACTGGCTGGCATTTCCAAATAGTATGGATACAGATCAAACACAGGGTAGCTCAAAAGTTGGTCCAAATCTAATTCTGATTCGCTTTCTTCTTAATATCAAGTCAAATTATAAGATTTAATAAGAAAACTTGAAGGGAAGACATTTTACAGCAGAACGTACCATAGCAACCAAATTGTAAAGTGTGTATACTTAATTCAGTTACAAAACCAAATAGAATTATCAGGATTTTAACCCTTAGCCTGCCACTCACAAATATAGCTCCATATGCAAATAGCTTGGATCCGGATGAGACGCCGACTTACTCGGCGTCTCATCCGGATCCAAGCTGTTTGACACTCGGACAACATTTTCAGCAATTTTGAGCAACTTTGAAGCACTTTGAAACTTGAAGCAGACGATAAATATAGCAGACGACAATTTATTTGGCGGGCTAAGGGTTAATAAGATTGAAGTCGTATGTTTGTTTCTCTGACAGCTGCAATTAATGTTAAGGATGCACGTCGGACCCTGACCGATACTGCATTTACAATTAGATCCAGATCCACTGCTGGCTAGTATTTTGCATCATTCAAAAACAAGATTGTGTCGTCATTGTTGAGTGTGAATTTTAACGCTATATACAGTGGAGAATCTGTTATTCTTTCCCAATAAACGCGTTTACGCTAAAACTATTATTTGCAGTGCAAACAGTTTGGAGCCAGATCAGACGCCGGGTAACCCGGCGTCTGATCAGGCTCCAAACTGTTTGCCACCAAGATAAACAAGAATTATCAGAATTGTCCAAAAACTGTTCTTTTCTACGTTTTAGTGCTTTGCGTTTGCGTGCGTTTGCGTACGTTTGCGTTTAAACGGGAAAGAATAACAGATTCTCCACTGTATAATCAATTCAGTTACAAAACCCAATAGAATTATCAGGATTTTAATAAGATTGAAGTCGTATGTTTGTTTCTCTGACAGCTGCAATTAATTCTAAGGATGCACGTCGGACCCTGACCGATACTGCATTTACAATTAGATCCAGATCCAATGCTGGCTAGTATTTTGCATCATTCAAAAACAAGATTGTGTCGTCATTGTTGAGTGTGAATTTTAACGCTATATAACAGGCCATTAATCTAGCAGACGACAGTTTTGAAACAGTCTATATATCAGCATTTGAATTCAAATATTCAAAGCCACTCGTCCTTTAAAATGACTCTTTTAGAAATTGTCGTAATCAAAAACTTGTTGTTTTTGTTTTTCAAAACAAAAAATCAGCTTTTTACAGACGAAACATAAGTTCTATCAGCAAACAGTATGGATCCCAATAAATCGGTGTCTGATCTGGATCAAAACTATTTGAAAACTATTATGGAGGCACAGCGAACAAGATAATGTTTAATCCGAAGATTCCACTTTACGCCAAGAAATATAGACAATCTTAGCGAAAAAACGTTTACAAACTATTGTGTCAATATTTTCCTTTCATCGTAAATAATACTTTATTCGTTTGTTTATGGACGGATAACCCTACTCTTTAAACGTTAACCCTTAGCCTGCCACTCACGACTATAGCTCCATATGCAAACAGCTTGGATCCGGATGAGACGCCGAGTAACTCGGCGTCTCATCCGGATCCAAGCTGTTTGACACTCGGACAACATTTTCAGCAATTTTGAGCAACTTTGAAGCACTTTGAAACTTGAAGCAGACGAGAAATATAGCAGACGACAATTTATTTGGCGGGCTAAGAGTTAAGTTAACTTTCGTCTGCAACAAATGTCGTCTGTTACTACTCTTAAATGAAAAAAAATCGAACATTTCTTTTGAGAGAAGAGTTAAGTGTCAAAACCTGTTAAACGTATGAGGTTATTATGTGCACCATCTGGATCATAACTGTTTGGAAATTATAATCAAGTTTTGTTTCGTTAGCATTGAAAAGACTCTAAGTCCTTGACGTAATTGTTTTAACGTGTCCTTCACGATTGACAGACTATTTAAACTTGCTTAATCCTTACCTTGAATGTTGCTGCTTAAATTGTTAACAGTGTAGATCTGGAGCCAGACGCTTATAGTTTGGATTCTGTCCAGCGTACAGTAACTCGGCCTCTGCTCATGGTCCAAACTGTACGTCACTCTTGTTTATTTTTCCTATGTCAGAAATAAATAAAAATAAAATCAATCTTTAGCAGACTACCTATTTAAAGCAGACGATATAATATCAGGAGACTGACTAATAGCCCAGATGCCATGGTTTAGGAGAACATTAATTGTATTTCGTTCGACTGCCATCTTTTAAAGCCGTCGGTTTTGATTAGCCCTATAATAATAAATAATCAGATATTGTCTTCTGTTTGTACAGTCACCCCTTTTATCAATTCACTCACCCTTAAGATAATAAATTGACAATTCCAGTTTCAATAAAGTCTACTCCATGTTTTTACTATTTACGGATATTTTTTGCCAATGTATTACTATTATAATATGACACACTGAGCAGACCCAGATCAGAGGGTTCCTACATGTACAATGAACCCTCTGATCTAGGTCTTCACTGTTTGCATATGACAAGGTTACTTCTCATATGTACATTGTTTATAGATGACGAGTATACTATATAAAGATAGGTTTTACAGTTGTGAAAATGTTATTCTTTCCCAATAAACGCGTTTACGCTAAATCTATTGTTTGAATTGCAAACAGTTTGGAGCCAGATCAGACGCCGGGTAGCCCGGCGACTGATCAGGCTCCAAACTGTTTGCCACTCAAATTAAAAGGAACATTTAAAACTGTTAAAAAGATGTCATTTTCTATACTGTATTGCAATGCGTTTGAGTTTCGTTTGCAATTAACCGGGAAAGAAAAACGTTTTCTCCACTATACAGTGAACGTGTTTAGTGACAAATTCAAAGAAAATATGCATTTGAAGTATTCATCCTTTTGTACCACGGTGGCGTGTATATGCTCCATTACATAGGGCGTATCGATGAAGATAATACTTGTTCTTTGCAACCAGTATCAACCTCGTTCAAAAATGCTCTCCAATGAGCGCTGTCTTGGCCATACTTTGCTTTATCTTTGTCAATGGCCGAGCGCTGAAACCAGTGTCTACAGTTGTTGTCGTTGTTGCAATGTACAATAAAACCTCTCTATTACGATCTTTAAAACGAAAGCCAAATGATTAACCCTTTCCCTTATAGAAGCGACTTTTAGCGCATTCATTTTATTCATCCGCCAAAGAAATTAGTTCCATTTTATACTGTTATGAATATGTATCATAATAATTTTGTTCTATATCCTAACAGATATTAACTTAAAGCAGGCTGAAAGTAAAGCAGAATGCGCCCTAGGGCGCATTTTGCTTTACTTTTAGCCTGCTTTTATAGGTCACATATCTTAAATACTAGAAACAGGCTATGGGTTAAAGGGTTAAAGGACAGGTGATAGCGTACAGCAAGGTGACAGTAAAACAGAAAGCTCCTTAATGAGCTTTCTGTCTTTCTGCCCCTTCCTTTTAGCTGTCACAAAAAAGCAGCAAACAATAAAAGACGTCACGTGGTATTGAGGATAAAGTGATTCCCCATGGGCAAAATCCCTATCCCACATAGTAGGCGAAATTGGTTGAATAACATATTCTTCATTGTAAAGTAAGCGCAAATGGTTTGAAGCCAGATCAGATGCCAGTTTATCCGGCGTCTGGTTTTACTCCTGAATGTTTGCAATAGATAAAGGGTTTGTAGCATAGACGCTTTTTGAGAATATTGCTGTACCCCGGCCCTGTGCATGAACTATTTTGCAGGAATATAGGCGTCAGGTTTGCTTATGAAATCCACTTAGAACTTAATGAGGTGTAACTATGATTATAAACCTTTCAACTGTTACAGTGGATAATCTGTTATTCTTTTCCAATAAACGCGTTTACGCTAAAACTATTATTTGCAGTGCAAACAGTTTGGAGCCAGATCAGACGCCGGGTAACCCGGCGTCTGATCAGGCTCCAAACTGTTTGCCACCGAGATAAACAAGAATTATCAGAATTGTCCAAAAGTTGTTCTTTTCTACGTTTTAGTGCTTTGCGTTTGCGTACGTTTGCGTTTAAACGGGAAAGAATAACAGATTCTCCACTGTATATTTAACTCTGCTTAAAATTGTAGTGTGTTGCAAAACGAAGTTAAATCTTCATAAGACACCATGTAACTTGGAGTCTGATTTGGATCAAATTGTTTGTAATCGTCATCTTAAATACGTATTTCATCAATAGAATGCATATTGCAATATTTTGAAATGGACACGCTCTGCGTGGATCGCAAATATGTTTGCATTAACTAGAGTGCTATTGCATGTTGTAATGTAATTTTCCTATATTATACTCTTACATAATTTAATAATATAAATCATTTTACTCATGCACACTTATTATATAATGCATTCAATACAGTTGAGAAACTGTTATTCTTTCCCGTTTAAACGCAAAAGTACGCAAACGCAAAGCACTAAAACGTAGAAAAGAACAACTTTTGGACAATTCTGATAATTCTTGTTTATCTTGGTGGCAAACAGTTTGGAGCCTGATCAGACGCCGGGTTACCCGGCGTCTGATCTGGCTCCAAACTGTTTGCACTGCAAATAAAAGTTTTAGCGTAAACGCGTTTATTAGGAAAGAATAACAGATTCTCCACTGTACGTGACTATTTATTTTGTCGTGTCACATGACCGAATTTAGTCTAGTCAGTCGTTTCATTTTGCATTTGGGACCCGTCTTACGAAACGTCGTACGACTAAAATGGTCGTAAGTTAAAAATTTAAAATGCATCTTATTTATGGTTTCTCCATCTTACTCTGTCGTGTAACGTGTCTTTGAATTAGTCTTGGAGAGACAATTCCAAAGAGATGTCACAAGACAGGATGAGATGGAGAAACAAATAAAATATGAAAACTTAAGAATCTGATCTACGACAATATGAAGCAGTGAAGAACTTAACATATATATATTCATTGGCTTCCTTCTTTCATGGAGATATATAACATATTACCAATACATGCAGCTTAACATTACATACATGTATAGAATAAGTAGATTATAAAAATTATGTTGTACACATATAAACATACCATCAGCTTATCACTAGTCAACTTTTAACGAGTCATGCGGCGTCCTATCTGGATTCAAGCTACAGCGTTCCCTCTCTGCAACGACACCCATTGGGAGACAAAGAGTGTGTGCGTTGTTCGGAGGGAGTCGTTATAGGGAGGAAAATTGGCTTACATTTGCAAACAGCTTGATTCCAGATCAGACGCCGCGTAACGCGGCGTCTGATCTGGATTCAAACTGTTTTTCACTCGGCATTCATTTATTTATCTGTCAAAATGTCCATTATGTCACTTTGAGAAAATAGCAGACGACAATTTTAAGCAGACGATATTGCAGCAATAAAAGGGTTAGACATAACTGTCGTGTTTAGGGAACTTCGGCAATTGTCGTTGTAAGAAGGGAGTCGTTGTTGGGAGGGCCGTTGAAGAGAGGGAGCACTTTATTTGCAAATATAAGCCAATATCCCTCCCTATGATATCTCCCTTCGAACAACACACACACACACACACTCGCTGTCTCCCATTGGATGATGTTGTAGAGAGGGAACCCTGTATCCCTCCAATTACTAATACTACATACAGTGGAGAATCTGTTATTCTTTCCCAATAAACGCGTTTACGCTAAAACTATTATTTGCAGTGCAAACAGTTTGGAGCCAGATCAGACGCCGGGTAACCCGGCGTCTGATCAGGCTCCAAACTGTTTGCCACCAAGATAAACAAGAATTATCAGAATTGTCCAAAAGTTGTTCTTTTCTACGTTTTAGTGCTTTGCGTTTGCGTACGTTTGCGTTTAAACGGGAAAGAATAACAGATTCTCCACTGTACATACAGCTTGGATCAAGACCAAAAAGTGTGTCTTATCTGGCAACCAATTTATTGTATAAGACATTTGATTTAAAAGATGTTATCTTAAACTTATCAATATATTCGTTTAGGTTTTGGTTCGTTGAACCGAGAGAGAATACTATTTGAACCATTCTAGTATGCGGGAAATCACCATTAATCATATGATAGGAAGGACAATCCCTTCACATTTACTTTAACTTTGAATTTGAAGTAGGCTTGTTTAGACAAAACGTTTTTTAAATTGGCATTTGATCTCATCTGTACTACAGTGCTCCCTCTCTTCAACGGCCCTCCAAACAACGACTTCCTCCTAACAACGACCGTTGCCGATGTTCCCTAAACATGAAAAATATGTCTAACGCCTTTATTGCTGCAATATCGTCTGCTTAATTGTGTCGTCTGCTGTTGTTCTCAAAGTAACACAATGGGCACTTTTAACAGAAAATAAATCGATTACGAGTTGAAAACAGCTTGAATCCAGAGCAGACGCCGCGTAACGCGGCGTCTGATCTGGAATCAACCTGTTAGCACATTTCAATCTCTATAACGACTCCCTCCAAACAACGCACTCAATTTTTGTCACCGGTTGGGTGTCGTTGTAGAGAGGGAGCGCTGTACTTTAACTTTGAATTTGAAGTAGGCTTGTTTAGAAAAAACGTTTTTTAAATTGGCATTTTATCTCATCTGTACTACAGTGCTGCCTCTCTTCAACGGCCCTCCAAACAACGACTTCCTCCTTACAACGACCGTTGCCGATGTTCCCTAAACATGAAAAATATGTCTAACGACTTTATTGCTGCAATATCGTCTGCTTAATGGTGTCGTCTGCTGTTGTTCTCAAAGTAACACAATGGACACTTTTAACAGAAAATAAATTGATTACGAGTTGAATATAGCTTGAATCCAGAGCAGACGTCTGATCTGGAATCAAGCCGTTAGCACATTTCCATCCCTATAACGACTCCCTCCGAACAACGTACTCAATTTTTGTCACCGGTTGGGTGTCGTTGTAGAGAGGGAGCGCCGTACTTCAACGTTGAATTTGATGTAGGTTTGTTTAGACAAAACGTCTTTTAAATTGGTAGTTGATCACATCTGCGAAATGTATGTAATTCATGATGGCAAAAATAGCTATTTCGGTAAATGAGCTTCAGACATTTGTTGCAGCGTATAACAGTTTCTAATAAATTGGTTTCTATTTATACACTGTTATGTAGCTCTGTAATTGTATCGGCTAGTCTTAAACAGACAACAAATCAAATTTCAGGGAAGTGAATGAGATCGTTTAGACTTCTAACTTTGGTTCCTAGAAATGCAAACTGTTCAATTAATTTCTGTCATTTTGTTTATTGGTGCATATGTTTGGATGAATTGTTTTAAAGGGCAATGACAAACCACTTGAACATATTCCGTTTTCAATTACATGTAAAATAGTATATTTGGGACTTTCTTTATAAATTTTAATGTTTTAAATTCATAATGTGTTAATCCTTTTACTGTAAATGACGCCTTAAAGCGCGTTTGTAAACAGTCTGGGCCCTAATCAGACGCCACGTAACCCAAACTGCTTGACACTCTTATTTATATTTATTAAGCCTTGAAACCTTAAAACTTACTTTGTAACGTGTCTTGCAGACAACAATACTAGAATAAGACGACAATTAAGCGATGAAAGGGTAAAAATCTCCCGAATAATTTGATCATGAAATACAGTGGATAATCTGTTATTCTTTCCCGTTTAAACGCAAACGTACGCAAACGCAAAGCGCTAAAACGTAGAAAAGAATAACTTTTGGACAATTCTGATAATACATGTTTATCTTGGTGGCAAACAGTTTGGAGCCTGATCAGACGCCGGGTTACCCGGCGTCTGATCTGGCTCCAAACTGTTTGCACTGTAAATAAAAGTTTTAGCGTAAACGCGTTTATTGGGAAAGAATAACATATTCTCCACTGTACGATGCACTTCGATCTCAGTTTCAAACGGGTTGGAGCTTAATCATTTAATCGTTTGATAAACGTGCTATGGGTACCATGTATTGGGGCTAGTGTGTTACCCAACTCTCTTGCCTATATATGATAACATAGCCGTGCCATGACAAACCCTGCTTTATTGCATTGTAAACAGTGTAGATAAAGGCCAACCGGCGCGTCACTAACGCGTAAGCTGGTCCTGATCTACACTGTTCGACACCTACAGTGGAGAATCTTTTATTCTTTCCCAATAAACGCGTTTACGTTAAAACTATTATTTGCAGTGCAAACAGTTTGGAGCCAGATCAGACGCCGGGTAACCCGGCGTCTGATCAGGCTCCAAACTGTTTGCCACCAAGATAAACATGAATTTTCAGAATTGTCCAAAAGTTGTTCTTTTCTACGTTTTAGTGCTTTGCGTTTGCGTACGTTTGCGTTTAAACGGGAAAGAATAACAGATTCTCCACTGTATGACGTCACCAATGACGTAAGAATAACAGATTCTCCACTGTACATGCATCTAGAATATTTTATGTAACTGTATTATATACGGTATGTGTGAATGTAGACCGATCTCAGATGACAGAGCCTTTGATTACAACAGTGCTTGGTCTGTAAAATGTTGCAATGTAATAAGGCAGGTTTTGTCATGATACGGCTCATATAGAGGACATTGCCTGAGTGTGTTCTCAACTTTTAACTTATTGAGCGTGTTAGATTAAATAATATCTTGCGAGCCTTTTGCGAGCAACATATTATTTCATTCAACAAGTTCAATAAATTCAATACTGAAATACAGTAAAAAAAAGAATTTAATATTCTTTTTATCACTTACACAATAAATGACACAAATGTCTGAACGTTTTAACTATTACTTTTCCTACAGTTAAACGGCAAAATGATTCACCGTAACTGGTGTTTGGTTTTGCTAAGGTGCTATGTTTTATACGGAGAGTAAGTCGATGAGAATTGCCAATTGTTCTACATAGAGTACTGACATTTACAGAAGTTACACAGATCTCATATAGGACGTTTAACACCAATCTAAATAATATAAATATGGGAGTGTGCGTGTATATGTTACAGTCAATCTTTGTAATCAGTCATTTTATGAAATGAGTAAAAAGTTTAGTCATTTCGTGAAATGATTGAAATGGACGAACCACTTTCACACATATTGACTAGAGACCTTTTAAAGGATCCAGACAGTGTTCGAAATAACTTTTATTGAATTAATTCAACAGCAAATGTTCATTCACATCACTATGTATGCAGAGTTTTGTTGAATACTTAATAACTTAAAAAATTTTTCAGAAACATTGAATATATTTTTAATGATTTATAAGACTTTATTTGTATTACAAGACAAGACAAGACAAGACAAAGTTTATTGTGATACAGGCCTCCAGCCCTGACACAGATACAAAATATACAATCAATACATACGGTGTGTAACAATATGAAATGAACAAACATTGGCGAAATTCAATTTACAAATGATTAGATTATTTGCGTAATTGCAAGGCATAGTAAATGTATATTGCACGATTTCGCACTGTATCAATATTTGTACGTGTCATAAGTAAATTGAACTTGTACATACTTGGATAATTGTAATATTTTATTGCTAAATATTGTTTCCTTAGGTCATTATATAAAGGGCACACTAACAGAAAGTGGTACTCGTCTTCGATACTTCTTGGACAAAACTTACATAATCTTGAATCTCGCGAAATACCCAAGTGTCTGCCCTTTTCGATCATGACAGTGTGAGAGGATATCCTGAATTATGCTAAAGTTACTCTAAATTTCTTAACGTCAAGAACATTTAAGTACTCTTCAAATTTAAAATCAGGTTTAAAACCAATATATGTGGAGAGCTTTGAACTTGAACTATATGATTCATGCCACTGTTGCAAATATTGGTCTTTCATTCTTTGTGTGTGCTGGTATATAAAAAGAGTTTCATTGTACACACATTGGTTATCTCATGCATAACCGAAACCAATGCGATACAAGTGTGTCCTAACTAGTGTTACCCAATTTTAATACCCGCTATTGTCAAAATATCTTAGCATTTCATAGCTCTTCCATACATTTCTATGTTTAGGCAATGATAAGATTTTCAGCCAATATTTTATACTTCGTTTAGCAGCTTGTATATCAGCTACAGCTGTGTTTGATGAACGGTTTGGTACACACATAAAACGTTTGCATGCATACATATGGACAGTTTCGATACAGTGCATTGGTACAAGGCCCCAAATTTCAGCCCCATAAAGAAGTATTGGTGATATCTTTGTATCAAATAATTTAAAGAATATCGATTTAGGTAAAGGTGATAAATGGTAAAGTGACGACAGAAGACTAATGAGTACCTTTTTGGCCTTAATCGCCAACACATCTGCCATTTTATACATCGATAATTGTAAGCTGAAATATGTGCCAATATAGGTAAAACCATTCACCGTATCAATTCTATTTCCGTTGTAATACCAAATCTCTATTCTAGATAACTGACCACCATTTCTGAAAACCATAATCTTGGTTTTAGCTACATTAACTGATAATTTCCAAGTTGAACAGTAATCAGATAGTATATTTAACTGTCTTTGTAAACATCTGGGAGTGTCAGCGATTAATGCAATGTCATCTGCAAACATTAAAAGTAAAACCTCAACAATATCAGGAAATAATTGAATTCCTCGAATACCAGAAGTAGATATTTCATCAAATAATTCATTGATGAATAGAGAAAACAATATCGGGCTTAAATGGCAGCCCTGTCTGAGGCCAATCGGGCACTGCAGCTCTTCACTTATAGAACTACCATTTCTAACACAAGCCTTAACACTGTTATACAATGCTTTTATAGAATTTAAGATTTCCTTTAATCTGTTTATGATTAAGAACTTTGAATAATTTAGAGTGCTGTACTGAGTCGAATGCTTTTCGAAAATCTATCAAGGCAACACATAACTTACGACGCTTTCTGCATATAAGTGAATATAGAACAAATACATTGTCGGTGGTAGAGTAGCCGGACCTAAAGCCAGCCTGGGCTTCTGATAGTTGGTCATATGCCATCGTATACGATGTAAGTCTTTTATTCAAAACACTGACATATACCTTACTCAATACATTAAGTAAGGCTATACCTCTATAATTGTTAGGATTGTTTATAGGACCTTTTTATGTATAGGTATTAACAGGGAGCATGACCATCGTTCCGGAAATGTACCTGACTGAAAGATACGATTAAAAAGCGTTCTCAAAAATGGCTAAGGTTCTATGTTTTATACGGAGAGTAAGTCGATGAGAATTGCCAATTGTTCTACATAGAGTACTGACATTTACAGAAGTTACACAGATCTCATATAGGACGTTTAACACCAATCTAAATAATATAAATATGGGAGTGTGCGTGTATATGTTACAGTCAATCTTTGTAATCAGTCATTTTATGAAATGAGTAAAAAGTTTAGTGATTTGTATTACATTTAATATACGAGCAATATTTCAATAGTGCAGTTTGTATAATACATAAAGCTAAAGTCGATTCATTTAAAATTGCACCCTAACCAATATTCTACACTAAACGTTCGATATGAATAACATGGTGGTAATCAAATTGTTTTAGTCGCTGACAGCGTTGTGGAATGTTTTATGTATTTGTGTTTAGATTTTGTAATACGTACTGTAAGCACAATCATGAAATTAGTGTGCACAATTGATGTTGGCACGTTATAAGATAACGACTATCCATCCTGCTGCGGAAATATCGTCTGTTTTGAAGCTGCTGACTTCAAATTTGGTACAATTTAGAAACCTATCAGTTTTAAATTGAATAAACCTAAAACGAGTACCAAACAGCTTTGAGCCGGACCAGAAGCCGCGTAACGCGGCGTCTGGTCTGAATCAAAACTGTTTGGATATACAAGTCAAGTCGAGAAATGCAGGATAAGCGTTAAGTAATGAGATTTGCTAATTGCAATTGTCATTATGTTTAATTAAAAGCGCATGATAAGGCAATTCCTGATTTTCATTTATATTACTACATGTAATTACATATTAGCCACATTAAGGACCACAATGAAAATAAGGAAATTATGTTTCCTTTTTTGTGTAATTATTGGTTTCTAGTGCTCTTTACATGGCTGTTATATGTTTACTTTAATTATGTTTTGCAATGTAATGTACACTTTTTACAGCAATAAATCAATACATCTATCTACCTATCTAGCCATGCTATGCTAACATCAAATTCATTGCATTGCAAATAGTGTAACCCCTGACAAGCCACTGCATCTCTTACGTTAGAGATACGGCATCTGGTCGGGGTCTAAGCTGGTTTACGCTCATCAGAATATACAGTATTATAAAGACATAGAGCTAACTTGAACATCTTAAACTGCAGAATGCATTCCCCCTAATCCTCACAGACAGCACTTGAAGCCGAGTTAAAGTGAAGCAAAAACTACTGTCTGCATGTATACTGTGAATATCTTCTGTATTTCTACGTGTCTTAAACCTTTCACTTTCAATGCTTCCATAAAGCGCTTTTTCAAACAGTTTTGGATCCTGATCAGACGCCGCGTTACGCGGCGTCTGATCAGGGTCGAAACTGTTGACACTCGTTTCGAAATTTCGTCAGTCCTATTGTCTTAAATCTAACTTTGAAACGATATTGTAGACAACAATATTGAAGCAGACGATACTATGGCGGTGAAAGGGTAAACAACACTCGAAAATTTTGATCGTGAAAGGGATAGGTAGTGTAGAACTACATAGAGATGTTAAATGCATGTGTATGGAGGGAGTAATGTGTTAACAAATATATTTTCATAACATTGACTGAATTGCTAAGTATTTCTTTCCCACCAAAACAGTGCTCAAGTTTCGTTTCAAATTTCTATCAGAATTGGACAAAATACACTAACAAATGGCATTTTCAACAAATAAATAAATCAACTATTTCATTCATAATCGTTTACACATTTGGGTAAGGTAGATGTTTGTAATACAAACAGGCAAACGACACTTAGGGCATTACATTTTCATAAGAACTATGAGCGAAATACTCTTTCGCGTTTCAAGTGTGTCATATAAGGATTTGTTACTTATCAAATAGCTCAAAATAGCAGTTAACCTTATTTGGCATGTATAAATACACGCTATAGGGTAAAGTATCTGGGAACAGACCAACCTCGGGTACATGTATACAATTCCCCGCCTTGAACAAAACCCGCGCTTGATTCAATTTGTTGTATTTCCTATGATTCAAAACAGTATTTGGATCAGTAATAAGGGTATATATGTTATTGATGCGTGTGCCGTAGTTGCTTAATGATAGTAACAGCGAAAGATGTATCGTTCCGGCACACAACATTGTTATTTGGATATATTGAAATACGTCGATGACACATATAAATCCGACACGAATGTCGATAAAATTCGACCTTTAACATTAAGTAAGCCAGGAGCAAACTATTTCAAACAGTTTGTATCCATATGAGACACCGATTAACTCGGTACGTTGATGCTTTTTTCTGAAATTAAATACCAGTCAGGCAAGTTAATAACTGATGCAGATGACACATTTTACAGACAATGCATATAAAGCGGACAAGAGGTTAACACATGAACCCTAGCGACGAGTATACTCATCACTTACAAACATTGACCTTTAAAATATATTCTATTCGTATGCAAACACTGTAATACCAGGTCGTCTCTGATCAGTGTCTTCTCAGATTAGAGTTTTTGCAATATATGTCGGAAACAAACTAAAATAGTAAAAAATTGACTAGACTGCATTGGAAACTGGAATTTTTCCTTAAAGGTATGAGGGGTGAATAGGTTAAGAGTGAAAATCAATCAGAAAGCAATATAACCTTGGTGAGCGTCACCAAATTGCATTGTTATTGCCGTTTAATGAATACTTTATGCGTCATGGACTACATCTGTTTTGAAAGTAAGAACATCAACTAACCCACGTGAAGCATATAAAAACGCGCGACCAAGACAATTAAGTATATTCAATAAGACAGATTATTGTATTTAAACAAGTTGCGTTTTTTAAAAAGATGAAACTATGACAGATAACTCATTCTGTAGGTGTTTTGCTTAAAATTGTAATGAGTTAGAAACTGTAAGCTTTCTTAGACATTAAATGCAATATATACATTAACCCTTTCATGATCAAATTGATCGTGATAGTTTTACCCCTACACCGCTTTATTGTCGTCTGGTTCAATACTGTTGTCTGCAATTTCTTTTTAAAGTTAAATTAAATGTAGAATGACTAGATAAATTTAAGAAAGAGTGTCAAACAGTTTGGATCCTGATCAGACGCCGCGTTATGCGGCGTCTGATCAGAATCAAAACTGTTGCAAGGGCGCTTCAATACGTCATTGACAGTGAAAGGGTTTTACATGTACATGTAGTAGTCTTTACAGTTAGGGTTACTGTTAAAGATTTTACTACACTCGTTAAGAAATTCCTTTGACAGAAAAGTGAAGGCCTAGATAAGAATCAAACGGGAACATGGAAAGTGTTTACAAAGGGAGATAACCCAGGGACAGAAGAGGTGTTTAGTTCGACAGAAAGAGTTTTTATATGTTCACAAATTACGGATACTACATCTTAACACGCAATTCTTTTATGTGTGTGGTTATTTTATTGTTTTTTGTTTGTTGTTTTGGGGGGGGGGGGGGTTGGAAGTGTTTTTGTTTTTTGTGTGTCTTTTTGTTTGTTTGTTTTTTGTTTCTTCGTTTTTGTTTTTTTTATTTGGGTTTTCTCTCTTTTGTGGGGGTGGGTGTAGGGGTATAAAAATGTTTCAATGTCTGTTTTTCATCATTCTGCCCCCATATAAGTCCCTTTTGATACTTTACCCTTTCCTCAAATAATAGTACTCTCGTGTTTCTACGGTGTCCTGAGAAAGAGACATATGTGCTGCATATTGACAGGTGGATACAGCTCCGCCTCTCTATCACGACACCCAATGGGAGACAACATTTGCGTATGTTGTTCGGAGGGAGTCGTTATAGGGAGGGACATCGGCTCCTATTTGCAAATAGCTTGAATTCAGATCAGATTGCAAACAGATTGAATCCAGATCAGACGCCACGTATTTTAGGTCAAAATGTCTATAATGTAACTTTGAGAAATGCAGCAGACGACAATTTTAAGCAGACGATATTGCAGACGTGAATATGTTGGACATAATTGTGCTTTACTTTCAACCTGAACTAAAAACACGAAACGCAAATGCATGGCAATAAAACGTAGAGAAAGACACAGTTCGGATACTTCTTACTATTCATTATAATTTGCGTGACAGACAGTTGGGAGACTGATTAGACGACGGGTAACGCGGCGTCTGATCTGGCTCCAGGCTATTTTCAATGGAAATACTAGTTTTGGCGTAACGCGTTTATTGAAAAAATGTTAACGTTTTCTCAACTTTTATCTATGAAATACAGAATGTTTAAAGTAGGTTTACTCTGTTATTTAACCCCTTCGCTCTCATTGACGCTTAAAAGCGCGTTTGCCATAGTTTGGATCCTGATCAGAATCCATTTTGTTTGAAACTCGTTTTGAATTTTCTTCAGACATACTGCCTTATTTTTTTAACTTTGAAACGACATCGCAGACAATAAAAGTTAAGCAGACATCAATGAAACGGTGAAGGGGTAAACGTCTTACGAAACAATTGGCAGTGAAAGGGTTAAGTGGAGACATGTACAGTGGAGAATCTGTTATTATGACGTCATTGGTGACGTCATACAGTGGAGAAAACGTTATTATTTCCCAATAAACGCGATTACGCTAAAACTATTATTTACAGTGCAAACAGTCTGGAGCCAGATCAGACGCCGGGTAACCCGGCGTCTGATCAGGATTCAAACTGTTTGCCACCAAGATAAACAAGAATTATCAGAATTGTCAAAAAGTTGTTCTTTTCTACGTTTTAGTGCTTTGCGTTTGCGTACGTTTGCGTTTAAACGGAAAAGAATAACAGATTCTCCACTGAATATGTTCCATTGATGTGTATCTCATTTAGATGTCATCTAAACACATGTTCTTGTAAATAAAGCATCAGAAATTAATTGAACAGTTTGCTTTTCTAGGAACCACATTTAGATGTCGAAATGGCCTCATCCAATTCGCTGCAATTTAATTTAGCCCTGTATAAGATTGGCCGATACAATTACAGAGTTTCAAAATGTGTATAAATAGAAATGAATTCGATAGAAGTTATTCTATGGATAAAGAAATGGTTTTGAATTTACAGAAATAGTTATTTTCATGAAATAGATACATTTCACAATTGCAATCACATAACAGCTTAACCAATTACCCAATAGTTTGTTTCTGGTTTTAAAGACAGGTGACCATGTAAAGAAGGTTGAAAGTAAAGCAGAATTACAAGTACAATTAATATTAATAAATATTAATATTTATATAGCGCCAAAATTATAAAAAAAAAAATCTATTGCGCTTCATAATCACATAACACACAATTACAGTGGAGAAAACGTTATTCTTTTCCAATAAACGCGTTAACGCTAAACAATTATTTCTATCGCAAACAGTTTGGAGCCAGGTCAGACGCCGGGTAACCTGGCGTCTGATCAGGCTCCAGCTGTTTGCCACCAAGATAAACATGAATTATCAGAGTTGTCAAAATTTTGCACTTTTCTACGTTTTAGTGTTTTGCGTTTGCGTTCCGTTTCGTTTAAACGGGAAAGAATAACGTATTCCCTACTGTAGAAAATGATACCGCATAATTATGTACACACATAGAGAATACACATTAAGGTGCATTCGATACAAGTTATTCAATGGGTAAAGAAATGGTATTTAGTTTACAGAAATGGCTCTTTTCATGAAATAGATACATACAGTGGAGAAAACGTTATTCTTTCCAGTTTAAGCGCAAACGAAACGCAAACGCAAAACACTAAAATGTAGAAAATAACAACTTTTTGACATTTTTCACTATCTATTTTTATCTGATTGTCAAACAGTTTACAGCCTGGTCAGACGCCGGGTTACCCGGCGTCTGATCTGGCTCCAAACTGTTTGCATTGGAAATACTAGTTTTAGTGTAAACGCGTTTATTGGGAACGAATAACGTTTTCTCCACTGTATGACGTCACCAATGACGTCATAATAACGTTTTCTCCACTGTATCACAATTTCTTCCCTGAAACTTTAAATGGACAATTCCAGTTCCATTTAAGTTTAGTCCATTTCTGACTTTTATGGGTTTTTTTTGTCAATGTTTGCTATTATGACATACAGTTAAGACCCTGATCTGGGTCTTCACTGTTTTGCATAGGACAAGTGTAATATTCATATGTTCACTGTTTGAAAAGGACGCCTTTATGCGGGACTAGGGTTAAAAGGGTTAACCAATTACCCAAGAGTTTTTTTCTGGTTTTAAAGACAGTTGACCACGTAAAGAAGGTTGAAAGTAAAGCAGAATGAACATTAAGGTGCCTTCTGCTTTACAATTTCATGTTGCATGCTTTAAGCCAACATCTACTAGGATATAGAAAGTACATGTATTCTATAGTAACATATTCATGACTGAATAAAGAGGAACTATTTTCTTCAGGAAATGAATAAATCAAAGGCGTAACAGGCGTATTTATGGGATAATGAGTTAAAGACATCTAGACAATGAGGCCCATTCATGTAAATCTGTGTGGCAAACAGTTTGGAGCCTGATCAGACGCCGGGTTAACCGGTGTCTGATCTGGCTCCAAACTGTTTGCAAAGGAAATGACAGTTTTAGCGTAAACGTGTTTATTGGGAAAGAATAACGTGCTCTCCTCTGTAACAATATATAAAACGTACATGTACGCCCACAATGGACGATTTATCTGAACAATTACATTAGCTAAAAATATAAGGTATTTCTCAATGCTGATACTCATGTTTAGAAAACGGTGCAGATCCTTATCATCATACAAATATTCATGAGCTGTCTGATCTGAATCTACACTGTGTGCAAAACCCATTAATATACGCTACAAATAACTAGCAGGAGTATGACAAAACTGCAAATTTTTCGGAAAAGGTCTTGACAGTTTTATAGGAAGTAAGGAGCAACTCCCATAATAGTTCTTGAGACGCTTAACCCGTCGTATGGCGAATAGAATTATTCAATTTGTAGACATACAAATAAGCAAATCCGACAACAAGCGAGTGTTGCTTCTTTTGGATGCCTCTAATTGGACTTACAGCATGGACTGTACGTTCCCTGTCTTTGTTTATTTGCTAAACAGGGACTCACACACACCTACTCAGCTATCTGCCGCTGTCTGGTACGTTGTTGGACTGAACGGTGCATTTGGTGTAAAAACAAAAGTTATTTTTTTCCATTTAAACCTGACAATGCTGAATTGTCGTCTGCTTCAAATAGTTATTCTGCGAAAAACTTGTAAAACATTATGCATTAATGTTTATCTAGATCTCATTTGGCGCCATAATTGTACGACTAAAGTGATGCACTGTTTGTTCGTTTTGTTTTGTTTGTTTAAAGATATTACGTGACTTCTCTAGACAAGATGAAAATCAGTAGTATGTTCATACATGTACATGTGTCAACTTTATATTCTTCTAGCGTTCAGTTAGCTTGTATCTAACAAAAAATCAATGATTTTATTTACTACAGTGCTCCCTCTCTACAACAACACCCTATTGGAGACATAGATTGTGTGTGTTTTTCGGAGGCAGTTGTTAAAGAGAGGGAAATCGGCTTACATTTGCAAACAGATCAGACGCCGCGTATAGGGGCGTCTGATCTAGATTCAAGCAGTTTGTCAATCTTCATTCTGTGTTTTTCCGTCACAATGTTCAATATGTGACTTTGAGCAAAAGCAGCAGACGGCAATCTTTTAGCAGACGATATTGCAGCCGTAAAAAGGTTGGGCATTATTGTCTTGTTTTTTTTAACAGCGGCGAGGGTTGTTGTAAGGAGGGAATTGTTGCTCAGATGCCGTTGTAAGGAGAAAGCACTGTATGTGTTTCAATTGTTGGCCTGTATATCCTTACAGCGAATGAGTTCTCTGTAAGTAACAGTTCGATTATTCCATTTACCTCTGCCGTAGGCTGGAGAATACTTTGGCATAGTATTAGTATTGCTGTGTCAAAGAAGGTCAATGATTAGTTTACGAAAATGTTCCATGAATGAAATTAAGACAATATGTAATTATCTGTCTACAGCGGTTCAGTGATTATGTTTCGCGTTTATTTGATATATTGATATATATTATATATGTTACAGTCAATCTGTGTAATCAGTCATTACACGTAATGACTAGTCAATATATTAAATGACATTTTCACATAGTCCTTTAATGATACTATTTATGATGATAAACAATGATATTTTTTAAAAGTTCAAAGATTTCCTGCACAAAACACCAAATTTATTTCACACCTTATTTCAGTCAATTTGTGAAATGATGTTTAAGACCTTGAACGCTGTAAAAAGGAAATAATTGAATAATTTTCATGTAAGGCTACAGAATATATTATGTTTCATTTTTACTTTTGAAAATATTTTTTACAAATTGAGTGAGTTTGCACAGATTGACTGTAACATATATATATTTGTTTATCATGCACACTATGGCTCTACATTTTTTTCACTTTTAGAATACATATAGATAGCGTGATATCGTTTTTGGACTACACACTAATAGTTAGGTCATGTTTAGCGCATGTTTTACACACATGATTACCAAATTGTTTTGTTTAAACGTTGTTTTATTTTCTAATTTTATTTCTGTTAAGCTACGACACATGTATATACATAGCTTATAAGAAGTGTTCAATGGGAAGAATTGGATTGCTTTGTTTCAAAACAACAAAGACGCGGACACAAGTGGTATAAGAAGGTTAATACATGTTTAACCCTTTCACTCTCAATGACGCTTTAAAGCGCGTTACGCAGCGTCTAATCAGGATCCAAACTGTTTGCAAACGCGCTTTGAAGTTTCTTCAGTCATATTGCCTTAATTGTTAACTTTGAAACGACATTGCAGATAACAAAATTGAAGCAGACTACAATGAAACGGTGAAGGGGTGAACGACTCACGGACAATATGGTACTAAAAGGGTCAACAACGTAAGAGTCTTTGATGTATAAGAGTTTTTACAAGGAACATTGAGACCATTCATCTTTGATATACTATTAGTTGGCATCTATTGATTTGACAAACCGAGTCCAACTCAATTTGACACTGTCGATTTTACGACGAAAGTATAATGGACAGTCTGCCTTTGTTGCAAACTGCCAGATGCTAGTTTAATGGGCACTTATGAATGGTAACCTATAAACAGGTCATAAGAAGCCTGCCTGGTATCACGTATTGCTGTCTTCTGGTACAGTGGAGAAGACGTCATTCTTTCCCAATAATCACGTTCGCGCTAAAACTATTATTTTCATTGCAAACAGTGTAGGGCCAGATCAAACGCCGGGTAACCCGGTGTCTGATCAGGCTCCAAACTGTTTGCCACTCATATCAAAATTAATACAGTGCACCCTCTCTACAACGAGACCCAATGGGAGACACAGAATGTGTGTATTGTTCGGGGGGATTCGTTATAGGGAGGAAACTTAAGACATGGCTAACATTTTCAAATAGCTTGAAGCCACGCGGCGTCTGATCGGTAGTCAAGTTGTTCTTCACTCGTCATTACATTTATTGTAAAACAATGTTTACTTATATGTAACTTTTAGTAAAAAACAGTTGAATGTAATTTTAAGCAGACAATATTGTAGTTGTAAAAGCGTTCGACATAATTATCCATTTTAGGGAAGTGTGGAAAGGGAAGGAGTCATTGTTTGAGAGCACTGTAGTGAGAAATTTCAATGAGTTGTGTTTTTTTCTGCATTTTATTGCGCTGCGTCTGTGTTTAATTTGCGTTTAAACGGGAAAGAAGAACGTCTCCGCCATGGGAACCGATTTGTGAATATTGCTTATAGGCGTAAAACGTTAAACTTCTGTTCCCGTTTAACGCAAACGAAAGGTAAACGCACTGCAACATGTTTGAGAAAGTGACATTATTTTTTCTTCTTTTAAATTGTGTTTCATTATACATATACAGACAAAAACAAGAAACACAATGAAATATTGCTATGATATAGTACGTCTTAGTTTATAAACAATTATAATTTCTGTCTATCTATGTTCAACAAGAAATAATTAATATAATTTATAGTGAACAAAGAACAGGTAGCGGATAGAGAGAAGAGAAATTGTTTGAAGAAGAATAGTGTGATACTCACTGTTTTGCAGTCGATATTGTTCATGCCATATCTTCAACTGTAACTTGTCCCATTTGTCATTATGATGTTCAACGTTATTTTTTGCCGTTGCTATCATTCGCATAAATGTTTTCAATATTGTTCAGATATTTTATAAAATTGTCGAATAAAGGAATTTGTTTTACATATTATTTTTTATATATCTTACTATTCATTTTTATCTGAGTGGAAAACAAGTTGATGCCGGACTAGACGTCGGGTACCCGGTGTCTAAATTGGCTCCAAACTGTTTGCAATGGAAATAATAGTTTAAGCGTAAACGCCTTTATTACAAAAAAAGGTAATGTCTTCTCCACCGTATGAACAAGCGCCGTGTTGAAAATCGATTAGAGTTTGTAGACATTGCAAATAATTAATAAAATAAATCTCGAATTACCACTCTTAAATGTTAGAGCTCATTCTTAAAACAGATAGGATAACAGATATATAACGTTTCTTCTTTATGTTTTTCCCCGTCATAATACTTCTTTTTGAGTTTTTTGTCAGACAGGCCCCAGTTGTTTGGGACGGTTATCACGTATCATGCAGACAACTAGCACGGACTTTTGAGTCGGCGGAAAATGTTGCACAACATATTAAATAAATGAATGAGTAGATTTTCAAATCACATAAAACACGCATGTAATTTCAAATTCAATCACTTTATTTGACTACCAAAACTAGCCATATACTACGGATCTAGACATTTGTGAGAATTGAGATTTATTGATACATGTATTTGGATTCCAGTTCTGTCTGATCATAATCAAAACTACACTATTTGACATTGTCAGGGAAGTTCTGATATCAGAATGAATTTAAAGCTGTCTTTAACCCTTTCTGTCCCAAAGACGCTTAAAAGCGCGTTTGCAAACAGTTTAGATTCTGATCAGACGCCGTGTTTGACACTCGTTTAGAAATTTCTTCAGTAATACGGCCTTATTTTTTAACTTTGGAACGACATTTCAGTCAACAAAATTGAAGCAGACGACAATGAAACGGTGAAGGGGTAAGAATCTCACGAATACTTATGCAATGACAGGGTTTTAGAAGGTTACTGTGTTTCTTTTCTAAAATAGCAGGCAATGGGAGACCCAGAATTTACGAGTTGTACAGTGTGAGTTGTGAAAAGGAGTGGGTAGTAATACCGTAAGAACGATAAGCACGACTTGACTTACAATTGCAAACAGCTTTACTCCATTTCAGACGTCGCATAATCTCGTGAGCGACGTCACTTAGAACTATAGTCTGGTCTATCGTCGTCTATAGTGTCTATTGATCCAACTGTACACCGGTTGGTTCGACTAAAGTGACGTCATTTGACGGACCTTTTTCTGTTTTCATTGGTTCGACAAGCGGTCTTCCTTTGCCGACATGAATGCGCATGCACGGCCGCAATTGTGCCTTACTAAAATGTTCTACGTGAAGTAGCTCCGTGTCTGGTTTGAGTTCAAACTGTTTGCTACTCGTCATTATATATTTTTTCTGACAAATTTACCAATATGTAACTTTGAGAAAAAACAGAAGACGACAATGTTAGTTAGACGGTATTGCAGCAGTGAAGTTGTTAGAAATAATTGTCTTGTTTAATAAACAGCGACATTGTTTTAAGGAGTGAATCGTTGTTCGGAGGGACATTGTGGGGAAATACAACTGCATTTCTCTGCCCAAGTATGATAATATACATGCAGTTCCAAACTGCGACAAACTGTCTTGGAAATCTATTTCTATAAATGGCTTTTTCATTTCGAAATAGACTGATGTTGGGCTATTAAATAACATCAACGACTTAGAAAACCATTTTCACCCATAATTGGAAACATTACTATCATGTCCCATTCATTATAAAATACTCATGGTTAAACAATTTTAAATTGAATATATTAATCGAATTCAAATTCTATTGAACCCTTTCTCTCTCAATGACGCCATAATGCGCATTTGCAAACAGTTTTGATCCTGATCAGACGCCGCGTCACGCGGCGTCTGATCAGGATCAAAACTGTTTGTCACATGGTTTAGATTACGTCAGTTATACTACCATATATATTTGAAACGATATTGCAGACAACAATACTTAGGCAGACGACAATATGGCGGTGAAGGGGTAAAAACCTCACGATAAATTTGATCATGAACGGGTTAACGATTGATGTATGGATATTTTCACCCTTTGCCTGCTGGTCGCGACTTTATTGATTTTTGCAAACAGTTTAGATCCAGATCAGACGCCGCGTAACGCGGCGTCTGATCTGGATCCAAACTGTTTGACACTCTTCTTTAGGTTTCTTTACTTACAAAATGTATAAAATCTAAATTTAGCAAACTTTGCAGACGACAATTTCCAAGCAGACGACATCACCGCAGGATAAGGGTAAACGTCGTTTTAACTCACTTTATTTTCCTTTCGAACAAATCGTTACCGAAATTAATATAATGTATGTTATATACTTTAGTTGTGGACCTTGAATTAAATCAGTTAGATTGTATCATTTTTAATTAGCATTTCATTAAAATAGTTATGTAACGTAACGCCATTTCAATAAGATTAGGGAACAAACTAGATCTGAGCAAACTAATATATATATATATATCAACAATGTTCGGAACGGTCCGACTATTTACGAGAATGGCTGATCGCTCTCCGTAGAGTATAGATATTGACTAACATTAGTCCGATCTCTTTTGGGGTCCTCAACCAATTAATCGCCATATTGTCGCCTCTTTCAATGGTTTTGCGTGCAATAACGTTTCAAAGTTAGATTTAAGGTTGTATAACTGAAGAAATATCGATACGAGTGTCAAACACTTTGGCGTCTGATCAGGACCCAAACCGTTTGCTAACTCGACTAAATGCGACTTCGGCGTTAAGGAATAAGGCAATCTTAACTCGTAACGCGATTAACCCTTTCGTGATCAAAATTATCGGAAGATTATTACCCCTTCACCGCCATAGTGTCGTCAGCATCAACATTGTTGTCTGCAACATCGTTTCAAAGTTTAAGATTTAAGACAGTATAAATGAGGCCATTTCCAAATAAAATTGCAAACAATTTTTGATCCTGTCTGATCAGGATCAAAACTGTTTGCAAATGCACTTTTTGACGCCATTGAGAGTTAAAGGGTTAACGGGTTGAGCTATATAGAAAAGGTATCGCTTGTGTTGCCGTTTTCACTGGGAGCAAACGAAGTATCACGAGGGTCGTTTCGCACAGAAGTCCCGTATACAGAGTTTAGAGAATATGTATACATTATTAAACGAAGTACATAGTATATGTATATATGATACCAACTGAAGTCGTCATTGAATGTATACATGTATAGGGGGGGGGGGGGGGGTTCTGTGCGAAACGGGTCGTCGTGATACTTCGTTTGCCCCCAGTGGTTTTGTACAAAAGATAATTCATTTAGGTGTAATTAGACCCTCCCGGTCACTGCCAAGGTCTTCTGAGATTCTTAGGATAGAAAACCAATTGCAGATAAAATAGCCGATATTGTTCTATATAGTGTCCGCTTGCCTTTTGCAGGTTAGGTTGTGTTTTCCACGACGAAAGATTAACAACGACAAACATTTGAACTCACATACAACGATACATAGGTTTTCTTCTACACAGTATTGCATTGCACACCTTAAATAATAGACCCTTTCAGCATAAAACATACACTTTCAGTGCCCATTTTTAAATAGCTTGGGTTGTGTTTCGCAAAGCATTGGAGCTATTTAAATAGGGTCTACAATATTATCATCAGACATATACTCTTAACCCTTTCGGCGTCGTAGTCGCATAAAGTCCACTTTGCAAATAGTTTGGATCCTGATCAGACGCCGCGTCACGCTGGGTCTGATCAGGATTCAAACTGTTTGACACTCTTATCGATATTTCTGAAATCATACAACCTTAAATCATACATTGAAATGTTTTTTTGCGGACAACAATACTGAAGCAGACGACAATACAGTGGTGAAGGGGTAAACATCTCCCGAATAATTTCACACATTTGTTTATGTTGCTTCTTTGATCACGGTAATGTATCAATAATGCATAGATATTTTGCCGCTTATGGCATTTTTTAACCTAATACAGTGCTCCCTCCCAACAACAGCCCTCCCAACATCGACTCCCTTCTTACAACGACCCTTGCAGCAGTTCCTTTAATACGACAACTATGTCTAACATATTTACTGCTGCAATATCGTTTGCTTCAAATTGTCGTCTGCTGTTTTTCTCAAAATTTCATATTGGACAGAAAAAATCTTAATGACGAGTGACAAACAGCTTGAATCCAGATCAGACGCCGCTTCACCCGGCGTCTGGTCAGGATCCAAGCTGTTTGACACTCATTTTAACATTGATTTAGTCCAAATACCTAAATTTAAAATTTGAGAAATAAAAGCAGACGAGAATTGTTTAAAATTGATGACGTCATGGCAGTGAAGGGGTTAACCGCGCCTCTGTTGTACAGTGGAGAATCTGTTATTCTTTCCCAATAAACGCGTTTACGCTAAAACTATTATTTACAGTGCAAACAGTTTGGAGCCAGATCAGACGCCGGGTAACCCGGCGTCTGATCAGGCTCCAAACTGTTTGCCACCAAGATAAACATGAACTATCAGAATTGTCCAAAAGTTGTTCTTTTCTACGTTTTAGTGCTTTGCGTTTGCGTACGTTTGCGTTTAAACGGGAAAGAATAACAGATTCTCCACTGTATTACTGTATTCTGTCCATAGCCATCAAGTAAATGAATTTCGTCAATTTGCTGTCACTGTACTTCTAACTTTCCGTCATTTTGTTTATTTTAGGAATCAGAATTGATACTAAATTGCATTTACTGAAATACATTAACCAAATGCTAATAACATCAAAGCAAATACAATGATAAAGGATCGAACTTTACAGGGTCGTATGTTTGGCATTTAAGACGAATTGCTGCTAGATGCAAGTAGAAAGAATGGCTGAATGTTCTCACGTGAATATTTTGTTTTTAGCTCGCCTGTTCGTAGAACAGCAGAGCTAATGTCATACCCCCGGCGTGGGCGTGAGCGTCAGCGTGAGCGTGGCCAAGGTTAAAGTTTTTGGACGGGTTGTTTTAAAGCTTAATATTTGTGCTAGGGTTATAACATTTTGTGTGGATGTTCATATGGGGTTAAACATTGATGTTATGAAGTTTGAATTTAAAAATAATTTTAATTTATGTCAATTTTTGACATGTTTTGGAATAATTCCATCCAGTGCAGGCATAAATCAAATGCGCTAGAAGGCGCTTATATAAAGGAAATGGTTAACAGTTATATAATCTAGTTCTTTGGTGGAAATCAAATGCCAATAAAGCTTTAGAATCTTAATCCACTGCCCTATAATCTGTTTAATATTACGAATACATTTAACATGAAAACGGGCTGAAAGTGAAGTGGAGTGCAATGTAATTTGCACTCTGCTTTACTTACAGCTTTTAGCCAGAATATATACATTATATATCCATAGTCAAGAATACATATAATATATATATAAAAAAGGGCGGAAAGGGAAATGGAATGTAACATAACTTGCCTTCTGCTTTACTTTTCAATCTACAGCCAGATTTATACTCACACATCTGGTTTTAAGAAAATAACTTCTACCAAACATGTCCAGGCCTGGAACCACTAATAATCATTTTTCTCACCAAGAAGACAATTAAATCAAAATTTAAAATTTAAAGGAAAAAGAAATGAACATATGCGGGGCAGTGGCTATAGATACTCATCGCTCATCCTTCTGTATATATTTGTTCTGTTTGTGTCATATATGTTGCATGTGAAATACTTTATATACCATTGTACAAGATATAATATACATCAAAGCTGTACGGTATGTTGAGGATGGCGATTCCCCGACCTCGACACACCTATTACGGGGACAATAAAGTATATATAAAAAAAAATAAAAAAAAAAGTTTGAATCTAAAATCAATTTTAATTTATGTCAATTTTCGACATGTTTTGGACTTTGGTTTTTCGACTACAAACCACCAGGTTAAAGTTTTTTGGACGGGTTGTTTTAAAGTTTGATACTTGTGCTAGGGTGCTTAAATTTTGTATGGAGTTTCATTAGGAGCCAAACATTGATGTTATGAAGTTGAAATTAAAAATAATTTTGATTTTTGTAAATATTTGACACGATTTGGACTTGGTGTTTTCCTACTAAACACCTGGTTTAAGTTTTTTGGACGGGTTGTTTTATAGTTTAATACTTGTGCTAAGGTGCTGAAATTTTGTATGGAGGTTCATTAGGGGTCAAACATTGATGTTATGAAGTTGAAATTTAAAAATAATTTTAATATTTGTCAATTTTTGACACGATTTGTACTTATTTGTTTTGTTGTTGTTGTTGTTGTTGTTGTTGTTGGCGTACCTGTGCTTAACACTCACAGGACAGCTTGGTACAGACATTACTGTCTGTCAAGCTGGAGGATTACGTACATAGCTGTTTTCAATTACCTCGCCATATAGGCAGCCATGCTCCGTCTTCAGAAGATGTTAAATACCCAATAAAGGGTATAGAGCTGCTATTGAATGCGATGAACCATATTGGCGCACTCCACTAAACCTGGCCAGTAACAGAACTGAACATAGCTTCCCATGAGCAACTCCATTCTGACAAAGTAAAACTTTAAGGGTGCTTGATCTCGCATAATCCCTAAAGATGATTTGAGATCGGTTCTCTCTGCTCAAAAGGATAACAACTTTTTTCTATTAGCCCCATTGGTTTCGAGTTGTTTTGACTACAAATCACCAGGTTAAAGGTTGCATGGGTTGTTTAAAGTTTAATATAACTAGACTAAGACTCAACATTAATTTAATAATAGTTCTAAACTGAAAATTGATTTTCTTTTGATACAAGATGTTTTTTAGACTTAAACTTTAAACAGGCGAGCATCAGGTGGCTTTGACACCCATTTCTGGTTATTTTTATATTGCTTTAAGCATTTGTCTGTTCCTATCATTCTTGTCAAGACTTGATTCAAAGGGTCTAGTCAGTGAGTGTTTCTTCATTTTAGTTACAATAAGTGAAAAGCATTCTAAATATGCCCAGTATTTGATATTTTGCAGTTGTCAATATAAAAACACTATAAAATAATGAAACGAAAGTATTTGTTGTATACCAATCAAGTTACGAGGACTCTATGCTGACTTATTGATATAAATTGAATCAAATTGTCTCGTAAACAATATCATTTTATCTTTTAAAAAACATGTATATCATAAATCCTTATACAGTGGAGAATCTGTTATTCTTTCCCAATAAACGCGTTTACGCTAAAACTATTATTTGCAGTGCAAACAGTTTGGAGCCAGATCAGACGCCGGGTAACCCGGCGTCTGATCAGGCTCCAAACTGTTTGCCACCAAGATAAACAAGAATTATCAGAATTGTCCAAAAGTTGTTCTTTTCTACGTTTTAATGTTTTGCGTTTGCGTACGTTTGCGTTTAAACGGGAAAGAATAACAGATTCTCCACTTTAAGTAGAGAAAAACGTTATTCTTTCACGCAAAGCACTAAATGTAAAGAATGAAAACTTTTTTTAACTCTGCCTATTCATTTTAATCTGAGTGGCAAACAGTTTGGAGGCTGATCAGACCCAGGGTTACCCGGCGTCTGATCTGGCTCCACATTGTTTGCAATGGAAATAAACTTTTCAGCGTAAACGCGTTTATTGGGAAATAATAAAGTTTTCTCCACTGTACATAGCGAGATGCATCCAGACCTTTCAACATCAATTGCTCACGTCAAAACACATAGGACACATGAACCTGATATAACATAGCTTAACCCTTTCATGGTCAAATTTATCGTGAGGTTTTGACCCCTTCACCGCCATATTGTCGTCTGCTTTTTGGTGTCTGCAATAGCGTTTCATAGTTAGATTTAAGGCAGTAAAACTGACGTTATTTCAAAACAAGTGGCAAACAGTTTTGATCCTGATCAATCTGTTTGCAATGGAAATAATAGTGTTAGCGTAAACGCGTTTATTGGAAAATAATAAAGTCTTCTCCACTGTATTACAGTGGAGAATCTGTTATTCTTTCCCGATAAACGCGTTTACGCTAAAACTAGTTTTTCTTTTACAAACAGTTTGAAGCCAGATCAGACGCCGGGTAAACCGGCGTCTGATCAGGCTCCAAACTGTTTGCCACCAAGATAAACATGAATTATCAGAATTGTCCAAAAGTTGTATTTTTCTACGTCTTAGTGCTTTGCGTTTGCGTACGTTTGCGTTTAAACGGGAAAGAATAACAGATTCTCCACTGTACTCGTGTCTTGCAAACTTTGTATTTTCGGGGAAGCATCTGGCCGCAAATATAGCAAACAATGCAGAAAAACGTTATTATGATACTGCATTTTACTTAAACAGTGTGTAAAAAGTGTCTGAAATAGTAAGTTTTCAGCTGTGTCGTGACAATGTTTAAGAACCATTTAAAAGCTATAGGTAACCACAGTTGCAAGTGTGAAACGTTTTTGAAAATGTTCGCAAATACGAAATCTGCATCGAATGTACCTCAACATTCTTTGACAAACGTTTTAATAAATCTATGTCAAACATTAATGTGTTTTAAATCAAGATTTGAAACAATGGTGAAGATAACAGTTGTATAGATAACGTTTTTGTCGAAGTGATGGGCTGATTCTGGCGATAGATTTGACGTTGAAAGTATTACACCTAACAAGATGATTTAATTTTCAATCATTTATATATCTAACCAGCGTTGAATAATTAGATTTTTGCAAAGTTGAACGTACGTGTGGCTCCCTGCTTACTCGTTTATCACTGTCGATATTGCGTGTGGCTACAACAAGGCATGAGTTCAGTAACCAAAGCGTTGGCCGTCGTTGGCCAACACTTACAAGTTTCTTGGTCTGGAATACAATGGAGGAAGCGTTATTCTTCCGTTTAAACGCAAACGAAACGCAAACGTATTGCAATGAATAAAAGAAAATGACAACGTGTTGACAATTCTGACCACCATTGTTAATCTGAGTGGCAAACAGTTTGGATCTGATCAGACGCCTAGTTACCCGGCGTCTGATCTGGCTCCAAACTGTTCGCAATGGAAATAAACTTTTGTTGTGTAAACGCGTTTATTGGGAAAGAATAATGTCTTCTCCACTGTAAATCACGGTCGATATTACAGTGGAGAATCTGTTATTCTTTCCCAATAAACGCGTTTACGCTAAAACTATTATTTGCAGTGCAAAGAGTTTGGAGCCAGATCAGACGCCGGTAGAATTATCAGAATTGTCAAAAGGTTGTTCTTTTCTACGTTTTAGTGTTTTGCGTTTGCGTACGTTTGCGTTTAAACGGGAAAGAATAACAGATTCTCCACTTTATGACGTCACGAATGACGTCAGAATAACAGATTCTCCACTGTACATGCGGCCACCACAAGGTGTAATAAAGTGCCCCCTCTCTACAATAACACCAAATAGGAGACAAAGGTATGTGTGTTGTTATGAAGGAGTTGTTTTAGAGAGGGAAAATTGAAATCCGTAGAGAACTGAGCAGGACTTGGTAAACATTAGATAATTGGGCTCAAACTGCTTGTCACTCGTCTATATGTGACAAAGGTTGCAGTGGAGAATGTGTTATTCTTTCCCAATAAACGCGTTTACGCTAAAACTATTATTTGCAGTGCAAACAGTTTGAAGCCAGATCAGACGCCGGGTAACCCGGCGTCTGATCAGGCTCCAAACTGTTTGCCACCAAGATAAACATGAATTATCAGAACTGTCCAAAGGTTGTTCTTTTCTACGTTTTAGTGCTTTGCGTTTGCGTACGTTTGCGTTTAAACGGGAAAGAATAACAGATTCTCCACTGTAAGCATACGATACATTTTTGACACACAGAATTTCATAAACTAGAATGTCCAACGAAACTGTTGAAATTTGTTTGACGTAAGCAAGTTGATTGTGTCGAGGTTGAACTGTAGTGTCTGAATTTTAACATTAAAGTCTTGGAACGCTGCATTAGTGTCGTCTCCTTCAAATTCACCGTCTGCCAAATTCTTCATTTGATAAATGTCTTTATAATCACCAGAAAAAATACATTAGTCACTACATGTTCTTTGACAAGCTTTTGTCTGTTTAACTTTTCGTCGGCACGCAAACGAAACGAAAAACGCCATACAGTAAATTGTAGAAAATAACAGTTTTTTTATACAGTTAAACCTCCCTATTACGACCACTAAATTATGTTAATTATACGGTTGTTTACGGTACGTGACCGCTTAAAGCAAGGTGACAGTGAAACAGAAAGCTCCTTTAGGAGCTTTCTGTTTCACTTTCACCTTACTTTAAGCTGTCACCTCTCTATTATACAATCAATTAGCCTTTGTTTTAGTGGTTGTAATAGCGAGGTTTTACTGTATTTATCATATTTTGAATTATTTTTGTCTTAGTGGCAAGCAGTTTCGATCCTGGTCAGATGTGGGTTTTTTCTGGATCCTTGATCATTGCAATTGAAATAATAATTTAGCGTAAACGCGTTTATTGGAAAATGATAAACTATCAATTTTGTTATCTGCCTTGTCGTTTCAAAGTTACAAAATAAGGCAGTACGACTGAAGAAATATCAAAACGAATGTCAATAAGTTTGGATCCTGATCAGTTGCCGCGTTACGCGATGTCTGATCAGGATCCAAACGATTTGCAAACGCGCGTTTTAGCGTCATTGAGAGTGAAAAGGTTAAAATTCGTTTTAGCTGTAGAGACCTTATTATAATCGTTTGGATTCAATTTCAATTATTATATATTGTTGGCAGAAAAAGATCGATGTGAGTGCTACATGTTACTGACTAGAATTCAAAATCCTTGTTCCATAGGTCGATGTCTGGAAATATGAAAATTAATTGGGTAGTTATAGCATTCCGATAGACGACATGCTTAGAGCAGGCGGTATCTACTCAACATATGTACAATGGAGAAAACGTTTTTCTTTCCAAATGAACGCATTTACACAAAACAAAAATAATCCCCCTTCGAACAGTTTGGAGTCAGATCAGACGTCGGGTAACTTTAATCAGCTATATGTACCATCTGCTAGGCTAAAGAAAGCATTTAATAGTTTCATGTGTAATAAACTATAATGATAGTATTTCAATGGTAAATCCAACTATCGATAGTCTATCGTGATAGTGTTTTCAACTATCGATAACTATCGTGATAGCGATGTTGGTCGAAATAGTCAGCCCCAGTAAATTGTTGCAGTTCTCGTTGCCTGTAATGGTAGTTCTCATCTGTAGAATCACTGTGTTTCTCCATTAAACATTTATGTTGGTGTCTGTTAAACACTTAATCGTTATACAGTAGAGTCACGCTTTACTACAGTATCTTTCAATATCAGATTAAATTGTTCCTTTTCTACAACGACAACAAATATGAGACAAAGATTGTGTATGTTGTTCGTGTGGAGCTGTTATACGAAAGGAACGTTGCTGAGATTTGCAAACAGTTTGAGTCCGTTTCATAAAGCTTCGTAACTTGCGAACTTCTTAAGCGTACGAAAGTCTCTTACGAAGTTCGTACGAAAAAAATGATCGTACGAAGCTTTATGAAACGGGCCCAAGATCAGACGCCATGATCCGGATTCAAGCTGTTTGCCACTCGTTATGACCTATTCTTCTGTTATTAAAATGTTCATAATGTGACTCTGAAAAAACCTTCAGCAGACGACAATTTCAAGCAGACAATATTGTAGCCGTGAAAAGGATGATTTTGTTTGGGGAACAGTTGCAAGCGTTGTTGTCAGAGGGAATCGTTGTCGGGGTTGTTGTAGGGAGGGTGCACTGTACTTTGTTTTAGTGTTTAAGATCGTTTTTCAACATTTCTAAGATCAACATGGTCCATAGTAATTTTTCAACAATAATATCAATCTTGATTATACACGTAATTAAGATATCTTAAAGATAGTCTCATTACGAAATGGGGGTTTTAAGTTATTTTTGAAGAAGTACACATAGTTACTTCTTGTTCGTCCGTTTAATACCTTCTCTGCTTTACTACGGGTACAATGGTTAATGTCAAACAGATTGGATCCCGAACAGATAACGCATATTGCGGCGTCTGATCAGCATCTAAACTGTTTGACACTCGTTATGGTATAACTGTAGTCAATTTAGCTAAAACGTAAATTTGAGAAACAAAAGCAGACGACAATTGTTTAGAGCATATGACGTCATGATAGAGGAGGATGACGTCATGACATTGAATATGTAAGCAAATACAAACTGTTTGAATCAATTTATCAGATTTCGAGTAATTCCACGTTTAATCTGAATTTGAACTGTATGACATTTCTAGTGAAGTTCCTTAACACAAAAATATGTGCAAATGAATTATTTTATTTTTTGTAGGCTATAAATTTAAACCCAGACGTTAATTTGAAAGCTGGCCAAGAGTTAGTTTGAATAGGGATGCTATCAAGTCGCGTGGTAACAACGTATTGTCTAGGAACAAATAACACTGATTACAGAGGGGAAAACGTTATTCTTTCCCAATAAACGCGTTTACGCTAAAACTATTATTTCTATTGCAAACAGTTTGGATCTAGATCAGACGACGGGTTACCGGCGTCTAATCAGCCTTCAAACTGTTTGCCACTATGATAATCATGAATTGTCAGAATTGTCAATACGTTTTCTACATTTTAGTACACTGCGTTTCCTATCATTTGCATTTAAACGGGAAGGAATAAAGTTTTCTCCATTGTACTTCTTTATTTGATCAAATATGCAAATAATAGTTCTGAAACTAAATGAAATCATATTTAAGAGTTCATTATAATACAGACATGGGAACTAGTTCTAAGATACAGTGGAGAATGTGTTATTCTTTCCCAATAAACGCGTTTACGCTAAAACTATTATTTGCAGTGCAAACAGTTTTGAGCCAGATCAGACGCCGGGTAACCCGGCGTCTGATCAGGCTCCAAACTGTTTGCCATCAAGATAAACATGAATTATCAGAATTGTCCAAAAGTTGTACTTTTCTACGTTTTAGTGCTTTCCGTTTGCGTACGTTTGCGTTTAAACGGGAAAGAATAACAGATTCTCCACTGTACTATGAGCTGTTTTAACTTATTAACCCTTTCGGTGCCAAATTCATCGTCTTCCTTGTCGTCTGCTTTAATATTGTAAGTAGGTTTCAATGTAGTACGACTTAAGAAATATCGATACGATTGTCAAACAGTTTTGATCCTGATCAGACGCCGCGTCCTCAAGTTCAAAACTGTTTGCCACTTGTTTTGCAATTACGTCAGTCATACTGTCTTAGATCTAACTTTGAAACTATATTGCAGACAACAATATTAAAACAGACGACAATATGGCTTTGAAGGGGGTAAATATCTCACGATAAATTTAATCATGATAGGGTTTATTTATCTATCTATCTATCTATCTATCTATCTCGAGATTTCTGCTGCACACCCTCCACAGGTAATTTCGAGCAGTTGCGCACCAAGTGCCTATTAATACAAATAACGTTGTACGCGTTTGTATTACTAAACAGTCAAGTAAGGTAAATTTTAAAAGATGTATTTATTCAATTAAGACTCTTTTTTGATGTGTCAATTAGCTGAAGCTCATTTTGACAGAATACGATACATGTAGAACGTAAGAAGAAAAGTTACCTTTAGTTCAAATGTTTAAGCACTATTTTCCAAGAAGATGTATTTTACTGATATTTTGAAGTCTACTGCAAACCGTTTGTTCAGAGGTAGTTGTTATAGGGAGGAAACATCAACATCCTTGAAGAACTGGTTATTACTTGGCTTACAATTAAAAGAGTTTAATCGCAAATCAAACACCGTGTAACGCGGCGTCTGATCAGGATTTAAACTGTTTACCACTAGTCATTATTTTTCTATCTGTCAAACTGTTCACTACCTAATTTTGATAAACTTGTTTGAGAAACGACGGCAAGCGTTGTTTAAAGGAGGGAATAGTTGCTTGGAAGGCCGTTGTTTATAGGAGGGAGTAATGTAATTACACATAAATTAATATTTGCATGTAGTACTGTGTAAACAAATAATTCATGTGTGTACTAAATTTACATGATTTAACAGGACACTACTGTAACCCTCTACTCTATACCTTTTAATCTAGATTCAGGCCATGGACTTAACAACATTAAATATTCATTAAACTTGGATAGGTTGAGAAAGAGCATGACATTTGTTGCTTTCAACTTGTTTGTAACAGAAACGTTAGCACTAAATGCTTCGATGTGATTTCAACTAAATCACACTGTGGCCACCATTCTATTGACCGCTAAATAGAGAATTGTTTCTCAGTTGAAATCGCTCAATTCTATTGACCGCTAAATAGAGAAGTGTTTCTCAGTTGAAATCGCTCAATTATATTGACCGCTAAAGAGAGAATTGTTTCTCAGTTGAAATCGCTCAATTATATTGACCGCTAAATAGAGAATTGTTTCTCAGTTGAAATCGCTCCATTCTATTGACCGCTAAATAGAGAATTGTTTCTCAGTTGAAATCGCTCAATTATATTGACCGCTAAAGAGAGTCTTGTTTTTCAGTTGAAATCGCTCAATTCTATTTTCATGTTGATCACTTACTGTATATTGTGCATGTGTGAACTGTATCAACCTCTTGTTTCGTACTTTGTATGACTGAGTGAACACAGTTCTGTTCTGTTCTGTTCTATTGACCGCTAAAGTAAGTATTGCTTCTCAGTTGAGATCGCTCAATTCTAGTGCCCGCTAATGAGAGTATTGTTTCTCAGTTGAGATCGCTCAATTCTATTGCCCGCTAATGAGAGTACTGCTTCTCAGTTGAGATCGCTCAATTCTATTGTCCGCTAATGAGAGTATTGCTTCTCAGTTGAGATCGCTCAATTCTATTGCCCGCTATTGAGAGTAGTGTTTCTCAGTTGAGATGAAGTTATTCTTTCTAAACAAACGCGTTAATGCTAAAATTATTAATTCCATTGTAAAAAAGTTAGGAACCTGGGGCCCGTTTCATAAAACTTCGTACGACAAAAACGATCGAAAGTCAAAACTTAAAAATACATTTAATTTCTCATGTCTCCATCTAATCCTGTCTTGTGACATCTTTTTGGAATCGTCTTTTCAAGACGATTCCAAAAAGATATCACTAGACAGGATTAGATGGAGAAATAAATAATAATTGATACTTTTATAATCTGACTTACGACAACTTTTTTCGTACGAAGTTTTATGAAACTGGCCCCTGTTTTAGACGCCACCCAAATTAACATGAATAGTGAAAATTGTCGAAAAATTCCCCCTTCTTCCTTTCATTGATATGCGTTTAGGTTTCGTTTGCGTTTAAATGGGACAGAATATTGTCAACGCGTGTCGTGTTTATGTGAATATTTAAATCTTCGAGCGAAATGTTGAGTCTAATCTGGCTTCAAATTGTTTCCATTGAAGTCAATAGTTTTATTGGTACAGTGGAGAATCTGTTATTCTTTCCCAATAAACGCGTTTACGCTAAAACTATTTTTTGCAGTGCAAACAGTTTGGAGCCAGATCAGACGCCGGGTAACCCGGCGTCTGATCAGGCTCCAAACTGTTTACCACCAAGATAGACATGAAATATCAGAATTGTCCAAAAATTGTTCTTTTCTACGTTTAAGCGCTTTGCGTTTGCGTACGTTTGCGTTTAAACGGGAAAGAATAACAGATTCTCCACTGTAAAGAAGCGGGCTGACTAATGCGACCTTAATCGCTATCATGGTAGTTATTGATAGTTGAAAACAATATCACGATATATTATCGATACTTGGATTCACTACTGCAATACAACAACATTGAAGCAAACGATGAAGGGGTAAACATCTCACAATTAATTTGGCAGCAGAGAGTTAAAGAACTGTTCGACACTCGTTTTGAAATATCTTCAGTCATACTGCCTTATCTTTTCAATTTTAAATGACATTGCAGACAACAAAATTGAAGCAAACGATAATGAAACAGTGAAGGGGTAAACATCTCACGAACAATTTAGCAGTGAAAATGTTAACTGGGAAAGAATAACGTCCTTTCCCAGACAACCAAGTACAGTCACTTTATAGCACTGCACTTTTCTGTAAGGCCCCAGGGAGATCTTGTATCTATCGAAGTGTCGTTATTAATAGGGAAGGTATTTACAATGATGCTGGTAGGCTAAGTCACCCACTCAATTATCCCCCACCTTTGACTAGTCCTCAGTCACTGTTCTGTTTTCATACCATGTTGAAGCTGTTCGATAACGCACAACGCCCCCACCTAGTTATTGAGAGGAAAACGGATTTTACTAACAGTATACATGGAGGCCTACACACAGAAATATAACCACTGTTTGGCAACTCTGACTATTAATTGTAAGCTGGGTGACAAACGGTTTTGAGCCTAATCATCCGCCGGGTTACCCGGTGTCTGATCTGACTCCAAACATTTTGCAATGTAACTAAAAGTTTTAGTCTAAACGCATTTATTGGGAAAGAACAACGTTTTCTCCCCTGTATACATATATCGTGTCTTTGTCTACAATGTTTCCATTTCTATTGCATTTAACTATTTCGCTCTAAATGAAGCTTAAAAACACGTTCGCAAACAGTTTGGATCCCGATCAAACGCCGCGAAACGCGGCGTCTGATCAGGATCCAAACTGTTTGACACTCATTTTGAAAGTTCTTCAGTCATACTGCCTTATTTTTTTAATTTGAAAAGACAACAAAATTCAAGTAAGTCAAAATCTCACAAAAACGTTGGCAGTGAAAGTGTTAAATGGGAAAAGAACAACGTCCTTTCCCAGACAACCAAGTACAGTCACTTTACAGCACTGCACTTTTCTGTAAGGCCCCAGGGAGATCTTGTATCTATCGAAGTGTCGTTATTGATAGGGAAGGTCTTTACAGTGATGCTGGTAGGCTAACTCACCCACTCAATTACCCCACACAGTTGACTAGTCCTCAGTGGCTGTTCTGTTTTCATACCATGTTGAATCTGTTCGATAGCGCCAAACGTCCCCACCTAGTTAACAATTCCACTCTTAATAACGCCAAAAACGCGTTTGCAAACAGTTTGGATCCTGATCAGACGCCGCGTGACGCGGCGTCTGATCAGGATCAAAACTGTTTGGCATTCTTTTTTAAATGTTTCAGTCATACTTCCGTAAATTTAGCTTTTAAGGATATTGCAGACAACAATATTGAAGCAAACGGTGAAGAGGTAAGTATCTCAAAATTGATTTGGCAGCGAAGAGTTAAAGGAAAACCGCGTAACCCGGATTCTGATCAGGATCCAAAAAGTTTGACACTCTTCTTGTTATTTATTCAGTCATACAGCCTTATCTTTTAAATTCGAAACGATAATGCAGACAACAAAACTGAAGAAGACGACAATCAAGCGGTGAAGGGGTAAAAATCTCACGAAAAATTGAGCGGTGAAAATGTTCTTCCCCGACAACCAAGTACAGTCACTTTAAAGCACTGCACTCTTCTGTAAGGCCCCAGGGAGATCTTGTATCTATCGAAGTGTCGTTATTGATAGGGAAGGTCTTTACAGTGATGCTGGTAGGCTAACTCACCCACTCAATTACCCTACACAGTTGACTAGTCCTCAGTCGCTGTTCTGTTTTCATACCATGTTGAATCTGTTCGATAGCGCCAAACGTCCCCACCTAGTTAACAATTCCACTCTTAATAACGCCAAAAACGCGTTTGCAAACAGTTTGGATCCTGATCAGACGCCGCGTGACGCGGCGTCTGATCAGGATCAAAACTGTTTGGCATTCTTTTTTAAATGTTTCAGTCATACTTCCGTAAATTTAGCTTTTAAGGATATTGCAGACAACAATATTGAAGCAAACGGTGAAGAGGTAAGTATCTCAAAATTGATTTGGCAGCGAAGAGTTAAAGGAAAACCGCGTAACCCGGATTCTGATCAGGATCCAAAAAGTTTGACACTCTTCTTGTTATTTATTCAGTCATACAGCCTTATCTTTTAAATTCGAAACGATAATGCAGACAACAAAACTGAAGAAGACGACAATCAAGCGGTGAAGGGGTAAAAATCTCACGAAAAATTGAGCGGTGAAAATGTTCTTCCCCGACAACCAAGTACAGTCACTTTAAAGCACTGCACTCTTCTGTAAGGCCCCAGGGAGATCTTGTATCTATCGAAGTGTCGTTATTGATAGGGAAGGTCTTTACAGTGATGATGGTAGGCTAACTTCACCCACTCAATTAACCCACACCTTTGACTAGTCCTCAGTCGCTGTTCTGTTTTCATACCATGTTGAATCTGTTCGATAGCGCCAACCGCCCCCGCCTCGTTAAAGGAAAACGACTTTTACTAACAATATACAGTGGAGAATCTGTTATTCTTTCCCAATAAACGCGTTTACGCTAAAACTATTATTTGCTGTGCTAACAGTTTGGAGCCAGATCAGACGCCGGGTAACCCGGCGTCTGATCAGGCTCCAAACTGTTTGCCACCAAGATAAACATGTATTATCAGAATTGTCCAAAAGTTGTTCTTTTCTACGTTTTAGTGCTTTGCGTTTGCGTACGTTTGCGTTTAAACGGGAAAGAATAACAGATTCTCCACTGTAGGCCTACATTTTGGGCACACGGTAGTGTACATGTAGTTTTAACGGAACTTAAAATAGTGCAAAGAAACAAAACATTCCATTTACAACAGCGCGCTCTCTCTATAACGACTTCCAAAGGGTGATAGAGATTGTGTGCGTTGTTCGGAGAGAGTCGTTATAGGGTCTTTGAAACTGGAATTGCCCATTGAAAAAATCAGGGGTAGAAACGAGTTAACGTAAGTGTAATGTATTTTTTTAATTTGATCAGTTGGCGATATACTCGATACTCTCAGCTTAACCCTTTCATTCTCAATGACGTCATAAAGCGCATTTGCAAACAGTTTTGACCCTAATCAGACACCGCATCACGCAACGTCCTGATCACGATCAAAACTGTTTACTACTTGTTTTGAAATTATGTCCTTTATACTGCCTTAGATCTAACTTTGAAACAATATTGCTCAACAACAATAATGAAGCAGACTACAATGAAACGGTGAAAGGGTTAAAACCTCAAAATAAGTCTGATCATGAAAGGTTTAACCAACACATCCCTAGTCATACAGTGGATAATCTGTTATTCTTTCCCGTTTAAACGCAAACGTACGCAAACGCAAAGCACTAAAACGTAGAAAAGAACAATTTTTTGACAATTCTGATAATTCTTGTTTATCTAGGTGGTAAACAGTTTGGAGCCTGATCAGACGCCGGGTTACCCGGCGTCTGATCTGGCTCCAAACTGTTTGTATTGTACATAATAGTTTTAGCGTAAACGCGTTTATTGGGAAAGAATAACAGATTCTCCACTGTACACGTATGGCTGAATTACAAATAGCGTACTAGTAAAGAGTTCTCTTGTCCTTTGGAAAAGGTGTATACCCTGATCAGAGGGCTCCTGCACGGACTCTCTGATCTGGATATGTACTGTTCGTCAATTTGCAATAACCACCCTAAATAGTAAGATATGGCCTATTTCAATTTGAAAACTGACAGTACCTGTTTGAAGTTTCAAGAGTCTATAAGGTAACCACCTCTAATAATTAATATTTGGATTAGTTCCTTATGGTGTTTTATCTATATGGCTTTATTGTCACCTACAAGGTAGAAGACAGTTTTCTTTCCTGTTAAAAAGCAGACACAATGCAATATAAACATAAAAAGGACAAACTTTCGACAAGTCTAACCTGAGTGTCAAACAGCTTGGGATGAACCGGCGTCTGATCAGACTCAAAACTGTTTGCAATGGAAATAATAAGTCTGGCTTAAACGCGGTTCCTGGGGAGAATAACGTTTTCTCCAATGTATATTGCAATCGGAAAATTCAAAAAATGAGACATTCAGTGCATAGCGATCTCTAGGCAATTAACAAAGCTTAATTACATCACCTAAACTTAACGGGAGATTTAAAATTCTTATCTCATACCCACGTCTGGTCTTATACAGTGGAGAAAACGTTATTCTTTCCCGTTTAAACGCAAACGAAACGCAAGCGCATATCACTAAAATATATAGAATGACATCTTTGAAATAATTCTACCTATTCATTTTAATCTGAGCGGCAAACAGTTTGGAGCCTGATCAGACGTAAGGTTAACCGGCGTCTGATCTGTCTCCAAACAATTTGTAATAGAAATAAATGTTTTTAGCGTAAACACGTTTATTAGGCAAGAAGAGCGTTTTCTCCACTGTATTGAAGTTTCAAATCTTTATCTATTTTCTTTCTGATAAATTAACGGTCTACAATGACTCTCAATGGTAGTGCGTTACAGTGGAGAATCTGTTATTCTTTCCCGTTTAAACGCAAACGAAACGCAAACGCAAAATACTAAAACGTAGAAAAGTGCAATTTTTGGACAATTCTGATCATTCATGTTTTTCTTGGAGGCAAACAGTTTGGAGCCTGATCAGACGCCGGGTAACCCGGCGTCTGATCTGGCTCCAAACTGTTTGCACTGCAAATAATAGTTTTAGCGTAAACGCGTTTATTGGGAAAGAATAACAGATTCTCCACTGTACCCCAAGATTATTTGAAATAGTAACAAACAGTGAAGACCCTTCAAGATTTTCTCTGATCTGAGTATACACTGTTTGCAAAGGATATGTAGAACAGTCACAGCAATATACAGTGGAGAATCTGTTATTCTTTCCCAATAAACGCGTTTACGCTAAAACTATTATTTGCAGTGCAAACAGTTTGGAGCCAGATCAGACGCCGGGTAACCCGGCGTCTGATCAGGCTCAAAACTGTTTGCCACCAAGATAAACAAGAATTATCAGAATTGTCAAAAAGTTGTTCTTTTCTACGTTTTAGTGCTTTGCGTTTGCGTACGTTTGCGTTTAAACGGGAAAGAATAACAGATTCTCCACTGTAAGGATTGTTGGAGAGGACTCACATAGGCTTTGCTTGCTGTTTAATACTTTTCTCTGAATAAAATATTGCTTAAACTAATAGAAGAGTTTAGTTTTAATTTATCGAGTTGCATTCTTCTTCAAAATGGATTCTGCTTTTGAGCAGAGGATATATTTTATTTCAAGTCTTTGCATGCAAGCAGCGAAATGGTGGTTGCATTAGCAAATAGATCAAAGTACCAAGTGGTTTAACTTCGGATGACAGTATGGGGTCGTCTTGTGAAATTTGATTTAAACCCTTTGTTGTCAATACAAGTACATGTAATAACATTGCTCGAAGAGCTTAAATGTTACTAAAATAGCCGTTGTAGCGGACAATTTGGATTTCAGTGAGTCTGAAACTATTATAAAACATTTTCAAAATTTGTATTTAGGTAAACTTCATTGATAATTGCTAAAAAACCTCTAAGACCAGAAATAAAACCTAATAAGAATGTCATTTTTTGCTTAAAATTAAAAAGGGCCGATAACTTTAACTCAATTGTATCCCCTTATCATACCTAAATAAACGTCAGACGACTGTTTCCGAACTCCTGAGTGTAAACGCTGATGTGAAGAATTTCTTTTGACATTTTTTAATATTTTTTTACTCTGAGTTGCAGAAATTTTGCAATGGAAATACTAACTCAGCGTAAACGCGTATATTCGGAAAGAAAAATGTCTTATCCACTGTAGAATAGGAGAAGATTAGTATGTGTGGGCATTTGTGTCAGTATTCTTTTATCTTAAGCATGAATAATGGTAATATGTAAATGTCTGTGGATAGAGTCAACCAAATCAATGTTTGTCTTCTTCATACAGTTTGGGAAACTTTCCCGTTTAATCCTTACACTGTCATCGTCCGCTTTTGTTTCTCAATTTCAAGTTTGAACCTCTTCATACAAATTAATCAAATTTATCGGGAGATTGTTACCCATTCACCGCCATATTGTCATCTGCTTCAATATCTTTGTCTTAAATATCGTTTCAAAAATAGATTCAAGGCAGTATAGCTGACGTTATTTCAAAACAAGTGACAAACAGTTTTGATTCTGACCAGACGCCGCGTGACGCGGCGTCTGGTCAGGATCGAAACTGTTTTCAAATGCGCTTTATGACGTCAATGAGAGTGAAAATGTTATGGTATAGTGTCTGAATTAGATCTAATATTGTAATGAGTGTCAAAACGTTTGGATCCTGATCAGATGTCTAATCAGGATGCATACTGTTCGAAAATAAGTGAATTAGGGGCAAGGTCGTGTGTTTACTGGAACGAAAAACTACATAAAAATACAACACAAATAGCGAATGCTAGAAAAAATATAATTGGCTGTAATCTGTGTGATTGCCAGTGGTAAATAGTTAAGGGCCTCGTTGGACAATACTGTATTTTACACTCTCAACTCAACTCAATTTTTTTTTCAATCATATATTGCAGAAGAACATTTTAAAGCAGACACTACTTCGACAGAAAAAAGGCTTAATTAATTCGTTGACACCTTTATCTGTTGTAGACTATTAACAATCATTAAGGATTAGCAAATATGGACATTTGCGTCAATATCTTTATCTGAATCTCCTCACTGCCGAAATATTTACATTTACAAACGTTTTTATTATTTTTTTGTCAGGAAAAGAAATGATTGACTACATCGCTGATTACCTCAAGAACATCCGAAACCGCCGAGTTCTTCCGAATGTTAAACCCGGTTATATGCGCCACCTGGTGCCAGACTGTCCGCCATTACAGGGAGAAGACTGGAACATGATCATCAATGACGTGGAAAGGGTGATTATGCCAGGGGTAAGTCGAACCGATAGTCACGTGATCATCGTTCGCTTCAACTAGCATGCTGTTAACCCCTCCACTGCCATAACGTCACATGCTTTAAAATCATATTTGCCCAATGCAAACATTTGAAAAACATACTTCTTACAGTGTAGAATATGTCATTCTTTCCCGTTTAAACGCAAACGTACGCAAACGCAAAGCACTAAAACGTAGAAAAGAACAACTTTTGGACAATTCTGATAATTCTTGTTTATCTTGGTGGCAAACAGTTTGGAGTCTGATCAGACGCCGGGTTACCCGGCGTCTGATCTGACTCCAAACTGTTTGCACTGCAAATAATAGTTTTAGCGTAAACGCGTTTATTGGGAAATAATAACAGATTCTCCACTGTAAATAACTTGATTACTATAAAGTTTCTGGTCTGCAATGCATTTATAACCAGAAAATGAATTTTGAAAAGTTCTTGTTGGGTAAATTATGTGCAATACAGTCCTTCCCGTACAGACACTGTTTCAAGATTCGAGAAAACTGTGTAGAGTGGCATTTCTGGCAGAAAACATGTTTTTGTTTGCTCAGCAGCACTGTAAATTATTGATTTAACTACTCACTTATTAAAGGCGTTTGTATTAACACACACTCATATACTTACCCAGTTAACTCTTTGAACCCTAGTCCCGCATATAGGCGTCCTTTTCAAACAGTGCACAGGTGGATAGTACACTTGTCCTATGCAAACAGTGAAGACCCAGATCAGAGGGCTCCGAAAGGAGCCCTCTGATCAGGGTCTTCACTGTTTGTCATAATACCAAACATTGACAAAAACAACCCTTAAAAGTCAGAAATGGACTAGACTAAAATGGAAACTGGAATTGTCCATTTAAAGTTTCAGGGAGGAAAGAGTTAAGCAAATGTTAGTGCATTTTTTCTCAATTTTAGGCCAACAGAGACCTAATTTGGCTCGTGTTGAAGGTATTTTTTCGGCATAAAATTTAGGGGGTAGGGTTAGAATTTTGACCATATTTCATGAATAAGCATAGGTTTGTTGTCAGTTTCTGATGAGTATTGAAGTAATCATCATTTCTGCCAAGTTTCAGTTTACCAGTAAAATCAATTTCATTTATATCAATTTTATGAAATTAAACTTAAGAAGCATTAAATATCACCAAATACGCATCGAAGGAAACCTTAAGATAATCGACTGTAGTTTTGAACTTTATTTCTTAGTGGCGTCCAATAATAATCAAGCGTCATATTTGCAAAAGCCTATATTTAAAATATTAGGTCGAAAACCAAATACTTTCTTTTTATTTTATTTCTTAGAATGATTGAGTGTATATGTTAACAACGTATAAAGACATTCTTTTGAAAATTTCAATTGGGCAATATGTCTTTAAGTTAAAACCGTCATGTTTTTTCAGGTGTTTTGATTTCAGACATATTGAAATGATCGTAAACCAATTTGAATCCTGAGCAGACGCAGCAATACACGGCGTTTGATTCGAATCAAAGTTGTTTTTTACAAATGACCATTGTACTCATGTTATGAAGTTAACCCTTTCATGATAAAATTATTCAGGATATTTTTACCTCTTCGCCTCTTAATTGTCGTCTGCTTTATTATTGTTGTCTGCAAGACAGGTTTTAAAGTTAGATATAAGGCTGTATTACTTAATAAATATCGATAAGAGTAGCAAACAATTTGGATCCTGATCAGACGCCACGTAACACAGCGTCTGATCAGGACCTAAACCGTTTGCAAACGCGCTTTATGACGTCAAATGGTTAAGGGCTTATAACCGGTAATTTTCTTTTTTTGTAAATGAGACAAACATGGGAAACATAATAGTAAAAACAGTTTCTTGAATATTTGGCTAAAGCAATTATAGAGTAATTCGACATACGAGATTCCTACGGTCAACAGGGGTGAACACAAAAACGATCGTAAGTCAGATTATAAAAGTCTCAATTATTATCTATTTCTCCAACTAATCCTGTCTTGTGACATCTCTTTGGATTTGTCTTAGAAAGACAATTCCAAAGAGATGTCACAAATCAGGATTAAATGGAAAAATCAAAAAATAAATGCAATTTTTGACTTACGACCGGTTTCGTCATACGGAGTTTTTATGAAACGGGCCCGGGGCCCTGAACAATTGGAAAATAAATTGTATGTAAGTAAGTAAGTAAGTAAATATTTTATTATTGTGACATGTGCATAGTACATAATGTTTTTAACAAAATATGTTTGTCCAGTGGGCCTATAAGTCACCACCAATTTGGACATAAATGTCTTGCACATTTTAATGTATGTATGTTTCTATTTATAGATTACCCACTGGCAGAGTCCCTACATGCACGCCTACTTCCCGGCGCTGGACAGTTTCCCTTCACTGTATGGTTCTATTTATAGATTACCCACTGGCAGAGTCACTACATGCACGCCTACTTCCCGGCTCGGAATAGTTTTTTCTTCACTGTATATATGTTTCTATTTATAGGTAACCCACTGGCAGAGTCCCTACATGCACGCCTACTTCCCGGCTCTGAATAGTTTTCCTTCACTGTATGTTTCTATTTATAGATAACCCACTGGCAGAGTCCCTACATGCACGCCTACTTCCCGGCTCTGAACAGTTTCCCTTCACTGCTCGGTGACATGTTAGCAGATGCCATCAATTGTCTAGGCTTCACCTGGGTATGTAATTTACAATTTACAGTATAGTAAACCTCTCTACAGTGGAGAATCTGTTATTCTTTCCCGTTTAAACGCAAACGAAACGCAAATGCATTGTACTAAAATGCAGAAAATAACATTTTTTTTCACAATTCTGAAAGTTGATTTTAAACTTGATGACAGACAGTTTGGAGCCTGATCAGACGCCGGGTTACCCGGCGTCTGATCTGGCTCCAAACTGTTTGCATTGGAAATAATAGATTTAGCGTAAACATGTTTATTGGGAAAGAATAACGTTTTCTCCACTGTATAACGACCACTAAATATGTGTTCACGGCAGGTGACTGCTCTAAGCTATGTGACAGTAAAACAGAAAGCTCCTTTTGGAGCTTTCTGTTTTACTGTAACCGTGCCTTAAGCTGTCATTTGTCTTATATACAAATAATTAGCCTTCGTTTAAGTGGCCGTAATAGAGAATTTCTACTGTTCTACCTCCCTACAACGGCCCTCTCAACAACGATACCGTCCTTATAACGGTGTCGCTGTTCCTCACTGATGCAATACTGTTTGTTTAAAAGTGTCGACTGTAATTTTGAGCCTAGTCAAACGCCGAGCAACTAGGCATCTGATCAAGCCCAAACGTTCTGCTTTTGACATAATTGTTTAACAGAAAACATTTTATTAGGAACAAGTAACAACTATCCCAAACTGTTTGCAAAATCGACTTTATGCGATTACGGAACAGAAAGGGTTAACCTTGCCTGTGTTAAAAAACCAATATACATTGGAGAAAACGTTAATCTTACCCGTTTAAAAGGAGTCGAAACGCAACCGCAAAACACTAAAACGCAGAAAATGTCGATTTCTATATCTTTTTTTACAATTCATTTTTATCTGAGTGGCAAACAGTTTGAAGCCTGATCAGACGCCGGGTTACCCGGCGTCTGATCTGGCTCCAGTATGATTGCAGTGGAAATAATAATTTTAGTGTAAACGCGTTTATTGGGAAAGAATAACTGATTCTCCACTGTAGTCATGTATATTTGGCAAACAGTGAACACCCTGATCAGAGGGCTCCCCTGATCAGCTTAGAAAGTTACGCTGTTTGTTTTACCTTTATTTAAATACATTGTTTTTTCTGTGAAAAATGTTTTGATAGCAGTCAGGGGAGCCTTCGTGGTTTAGTCACTGTGACTAACATCACTTAGCTCCTCACCGCTGTGAGTTTGAATCCCGATCTGGTCATTCGGATTTTCATGTGAGGAAGCCTTCCAACTGGCTTGCGGAAGATCGGTGGTTCTACCCAGTTACCGATTTGGGTCTGGAGCAGTGTAGAAAGGGCTGCTAGGGTCTTTCTCGACCTGTAATTAACTGGACGTCGCGATGTGACTGACATATTGTTAAAAACGACGTAAAATCATAACAAACAAACAATGATAACAGTCCTTTCCATATATTTTTTTTATGTTTGTTTGTAAAGAACGAGTATATTCGTCAACAGAGTATATTCGTCAACAGGGGTCAGTGTATTTATTTAGTCAAAGTATGTTTATTCATATGATTTGCTACATAAAAAATATAGGCTTGGCCAGGTCACATAAGTGAATGATCGTTTGGTTGTTAGACATAAGATGAAAACATTCAAGGATGGGACTTAACTCAATGAAGGAACACATGATATGACATTTTAGATATTATATTTGTAAGATAAACATGTTAAGGAACATTTTGACTTTTATATAAGTTTTGATTGAATGTTATTTTGTTCCGACCTATGACATGATTTCGAATTTACTTACATTATGGAGAGTGGTTCGGAGAGGTCTATTACATTTAACACAATCAGCCCTTGCGACGAGTATACTCGTCATTTACAAACAGTGTACCTGTGAGGATTACACTTGTTCTATGCAAGCATTGAAGACCCTGATCAGAGGGCTCCTTAAGAAAATTTAGAAAACGACAACTTCTGAACAGTTTAGAGCCTGATCAGACGCCGGGTAACCAAATTGTTTGCCCTGGAAAAATTTTGTTTTAAGTGTAAACGCGTTTATTGGGAAATTATTACGTCTTCGCCATTTAAAATACACTATTTATTTAATATAACTCACTATTTTTGATGTATTATATGTCGTGAAGATATGTTCAGAATATATAGTCGTTAGGTATATGAAATACTTACTTAAGTACATGTAGCTTATAACTTACTTTGGTTAATACACAATGTGTTCATTTTTAGCTTTGTATTATTATATTATTATTATTATAACTTAGAAACCTACAAAAAGGTAAAGACGTTTTGTAAGATATGAATGATCTGCTATTTTACCAATACTATCTAAATGTCATTTATTATTGACAAAAAGTTATTGACATAGATATTATTATGATATAACTGCTCAGATAATATTAGCTTTTATACATTGCAGATATATTTATATATTATATTTGTAAATTTCGATAAAGATACGTTAATGTTGATATAACTACATATAGAATATCATCTTATATACAGGGCTGCCATAAATTGATAAAAAAAAATTCCTAAGATTTCAAAATGTTCAATTTTTCAAGCGCGATCTTCCGAATTATACCTTTTACAAAACAAATGTACCCATAGTCTGTTTTTAGTTTTTAAGACACGTGATGCTTAAGCGGGTTTAAAGTAAAGCAGAATGCGCTTTAAGGCGCATTCTGCTTTACTTTCAGCCTGCTTTAAGCTACCATGTACTTGAAAAAAATCCGAAGATTTAGGAAAAATCCGGAGAAATGGCAGCCCTGTATATATATCAAAACCATGTAACTCTGTCCGTATAAGCTACCGTATTTCTCTGAATACATGTAACCAACATGTTGGACAACATTTGAAATATTTCGATGTAGAAAATAATAAGTAGATTTTTATACTTAGATCTAACAATTTGTTCTGGCTGCAATGATTTTTAAATATAAAACTAAATTCATAAAACTAGTCTACTTACTAGTGTGGTCAAGACTTAATACCGGTAGTCTATTAACCCTTTCATTCTCAATGACGCCAAAAGACGCCTTTGCAAACAAAATTTTATCCTGATCAGACGTCGCGTAACTGTTTGACATCCGTATCGAAATTTTGTCAGTCATACTGCCTTAAATATAAGTTTGAAACGATATTGCAGACAATAATATTGAACCAGACGACAGCATTGCGGTGACACGTGACAAGATATTGTAAACAGGTGTTTTGTATCGCTCATGAAAATTGTAATTTAATCGTCGTTAAGTGAATCATTTTACCAGTTTTTCATTATCGATGTGTTTGGAACTATTATCTGATGAGTTTGGGATAATAAATTACATATGAGAACCCGAAATAAGAACAAAAGGAGGAGATTTAGCAGTGGCAATAGTGGCGCGAAGGCGAAAACCCCGAGAAATGGCGGCTCGACCGGTTCGACGGGTAGTGTAAACAACAACAGTGCATGTGAAAGCGTCAGTGACTCTATCAGGCAAGCTAATTCAGTGTTATTTGATGAATCGTTGTTAGAATCCTTGGATAAACATTCTTGTCAGTCAACAAATATGGATCCGAATTGCAGCTCAGTGTTTGGAACCCCCGGGCAGCCCGCCCTTGGGGCTCAAGCCAGTGCTAGTACACCCTGCGATCAGTCTAAGACACAGGGATCGACGACAAATGCCGATATTTTGGACTATTTAAAACGATTGGACGCTAAGGTTACACGCATGGATTCTAAACTGGAGTCATTGGAGAGACTAGAGACAAAAGTGAGTAATTTTGAGACAGAAGTTAAGAAATTGTGGGTATTTGTTCATGACAGTGTGAAAAAGTCAGACGCCAAAACAATCGAAATCTCAGACAGGGTAGACAATTTAGAACTGTCATTGGGCTTAGCAAACGACAAGTTGACCCAGATAACTAAGGAGAGAGACACTATGCAGGATGATTTATTATATGTTCAATCACAGTCCATGCGACAGAACCTTATATTTGGCAACATTACAGAGGAGCAAAACGAGACGCCCGTGCAAACAGAGTCTATGTTGCGACAATTTATCATTGACAAGCTGAAAATCGCACAGAATGCTGTTGATCAGTTACAGTTTGAGCGAGTGCACAGAATGGGACAAAAACGAGGCGGCAGGCCTCGCAACATAGTTGCGAAATTTACCTTATTCAAAGATAGAGAGAACGTGCGAAAACAAAGAAAGGAGCTAGACGGGACAAATTTTTCAATGTACGAACAATTCCCCAGAGAAATAGCACAACGAAGAAGATCTCTGCTTCCACAATTGAAACAGGCTAAGTACGAGGGCAAGAATGCTTGGTTAAGCTACGACACTCTTTACATAAATGGACATCCGGTGAAATACAGACCAGAGAACAAGGGCTAGCGGTGTGAAGAGGCTGGGCTCAGTGTCTTATCTTGGAACATTAATGGACTGACCAAGCAGAAGCTTGAAGACAGTGACTTTGTTGATAAACTGTGTACATATGATATCGTTTTTCTATATGAATCATGGACTAATCGTAATTCACAACTTGAATTGAATGGTTATAAATGTTTTAATTTGTACAGGAAATTTCAAAACAGAAGAGCTAGGCGTTGTAGTGGGGGTGTAGTCATTTATATTAAAGATACCGTTAAACAGGGTGTAGAGTTAATAAGAAACCATTATGATACTATAGTATGGCTTAAAATTGATAAAACATTCTTTAATATTGATGAAGATATTTATTTGGCAGGTGTATATATGTGGGTTGAAGGATCCCCGGCGTACAATACTATTGATGTTGATTTGTTTACATTAGTACAGAATGATATTTATGATTATGAATCACGTGGTCGTGTACTATTATGTGGGGATTGGAATGCTCGCGTGGGAAAGGGGGACAGGAGGGATTACATTGTTTGTGATAGAGCTGTAGACTTTACTGATACAATAGACTATTGTCCGGATTCACCGATAGAGCGAGTGTCCATGGACAAAGTGTGCAATAGTCATGGGTTAAAGCTGCTGGACATGTGCAAATCGACGTCCGTTAGAATAGCCAACGGTAGACTGGGCAAAGATCATGGTATCGGGTCATTTACCTATGCAAATCAGCAAGGCTCAAGTCTTATTGATTATTTATTGTTATGTGTAAAAGATTTTATTTGTATAAACGAATTTCAAATAGACGATTTCTGTGAGTGGTCTGATCATGCATCTTTAACTTTCAGTATACCATGTAATACTGTTATAAATAAGAAGCATGAACAGTTTGAACGTACTGATATTAGATGGAACGACAGTTTAAAGGATGACTTTAGGCGGGGACTTATATCTAAGTTGCCTTTGTTAAATTCATTAACACAGAATGCTGATTTTAATAGCAGAAATGGCACAGATACATGTATTTCTAGTTTTACTGATATTATAAATAGTATTGCTGAACCGTTATTTAGTAAAAATAGAATTGTGTCGGACAGACCGCGTGCACATAAGAGTTTATGTAAAAAAGCAGAGTGGTTTGACGCAGAGTGTGTAGAAGCTAAGCGTAAATATGTTAGTGCACGAAATTCTTTCAATTTTTGTAAAACTGATGAAAACAGGTGTAATATGGTCACAAGTAAAAGTACATACAAGCAGTTAGCACGTAAGAAAAAACGCCGTTTTGATTTAAATAAGATGAAGGAAATTGAACGATTACGGCATTCTCAGCCGAGGAATTTTTGGAAACATTTTTCAAACAAAGCTTCGAAACAAAATAACGGCATTAGCACAGAAGATTTCTATGAACACTTTTCTAATTTAGAGTCTAATTTTCCGTCAGTCTCTAATGATGACGCGGAAGAATTTTGCTCTAACTTTGATTTTAACGTAGACTCTTGTACGTTCGAGGAACTTGATATGCCGATAACTGTATCGGAAATTACTCAGGTAATACATAAACTAAAACGGAATAAAGCATTTTCTGCTGATAAACTTTTAAATGAATACTTTATAGAATCATGTGATATTTTAGCCTCACATATGGTTGATATTTTTAACGGTATATTGAATTCGGGTTTTTTTCCTGAAACGTGGACAGAGGGTGTAATTATACCACTTTTCAAGAAAAACGACCCTAGTGATGTTAACAATTATAGGGGTATAACATTAGTAAGCTGTCTTTCAAAGATTTTTACAGGTGTATTGAATAAAAGAATGTCTACCTGGGCAGAGAACAATAGCGTCACGAGCGATGCACAATTTGGCTTTAGGAAGGGTCGCTCCACCATAGATGCAATTTTTGTATTAAATGCTATTATACAAAAGATATTGGGTGAAAAGAAAAGATTGGCATGTGCGTTTATCGATTTTAGAAAGGCATTTGACAGCGTGTATAGGAATGGCCTGTGGTATAAATTATACAATTTGGGGGTTAGAGGTAAAACTTTGCGCATCATTCGTGACATGTATACAAAGGTGAAGTCCTGTATAAGAGGGTGTAGATCCTATTCAGATTTCTTCGAAAGCGCAGTGGGGTTAAAACAAGGGGACATAATCTCACCGATAATGTTTTCTTTTTTCCTTGAGGATCTTGAGTTATTTCTACAGGATGACGTCACTAATGTATTAACACTAGATGATATTGTTTTTATTTTAATGTTATTTGCTGATGATATGGTGATATTAGCCACTGACCACGAAGAGTTACAAAGAAGTCTTGATAGATTGAAATTTTATTGTGAAAACTGGGGCCTTGAGGTGAATACGGATAAAAGTAAGATAGTAGTGTTTAGGAACAGGGGTCGGGTAAAAGAAAATGAAACTTGGACGTATGGGGAAGATATTTTGGAAGTAGTTGATAATTTTAACTATCTTGGTACAGTATTCAATTATACAGGCAGTTTTGTTTTAAACCAGGAAACTCTGGCAGGTAAAGGTCTGAAAGCTTTGAATACATTACGGTCAAATACACGAAAGTTTGATTTTAAGTCAAAAACGTTATGTCAATTGTTCGATGCATTTGTAGGATCAACTTTAAATTATGCGGGAGAGATATGGGGGTTTACTAAATCAAAAGAAATAGAACGAATCCATTTAAAATTTTGCAAATATTTATTAGGTGTTAAAACATCAACTTGTAATATGGCAGTCTACGGTGAGCTAGGGAGGTATCCATTATATGTTAATAGATATGTACGCATAATAAAATATTGGTGTAAACTACAAACGTTTGATAATTTAATTGTGACTTCTTTGTATAGATCGCTGCTCGAGGGCTGTACCAATGGGGTTAAGAATTGGTTATATAATGTTAAGGGGCTTTTAAATAATCACGGGTTCACGTATGTTTGGGAATCCCCCCACTCAGTAGATCTAGACTCCTTTCACTTGATATTTAAACAAAGGGTGATTGATGTTTTTGTACAACAGTGGACATATTCCATTTCTATATCGAATAGTCTGTATCTGTATAAGAATTTTAAAACATTGTTTGTTTTTGAGGAATATCTAAATGATTTGCCACGTAAATATCGAATAGCCTTATCGAAACTGAGACTATCCTCTCACCAGCTCAGAATAGAATCAGGACGTTACGATCGAAACAGAATTGAACGTAATCAACGGTTCTGCAACTTATGTAACACACGCGACATAGAAGATGAATACCATTTCGTTTTAATTTGCCCTATATATAATGATTTAAGAAAACGTTTTATACGTAAACATTTCTATAATAGGCCAAGTGTTTTTAAATTTGTATCATTAATGCAAACATGCAATAGTGGTGAATTACGAGCATTGAGTATGTATATATACAATGCATTTATTTTACGTCAGTCTAAAGTAAATGTAAACGAAGGTTAAAATGGTACTTAGCATTTTAATGTGAGAAAACTGTATCGGAAACATATATAAACAGTTTGGACCCAGATCAGTCTACACATACGTGGGGTCTGATCAGAATCCAAACTCTTTGTCTTTGTTCTAATAGCGGATTGCATTCTTCTTATCTTCAAAGGGTTAAATGATATAGTGAGTTAACTATAAATATATCTTGATAAATGTGTTCATGAAAACTGATGAACTTTTATAGGTGTTGTATTAAGTATATTATCCAAATTATATGGGTATAGTACATTTATATGAGAGTCCAACCTCATGAATGTGTCAAACACGTTCAAACAGGTTAAATCATGAAATTACTAATATGTTTATAACATGTTTATATTCTAACAATATCTTGTCATGTTGTAATATGTGTGTATATATTATGTATGTAACGAGAAACATTATATGTTTAAGTTACAATAAAACTTTTGAATCTTGAATCTTGAATCTTGGTGAAGAGGTAAATCAATCACGAAACTTTTGGCAGCAAGAGCTCAAATCTGACCAAGCTAATGCTTGAAAACGATCTCACACTCAAATGAAACATTTTTAGCCTTGGAGCCTGGGGCCCGTTTTACTAAACTACTTACGCAAAATTTTTGAGTAAGTCAAAATTTTAAATTTTAATTTTTTATTATCACTTGCTACAAACAGCAAATAGCCAGATCAGAGGACGCGCTTTTAGCGCGTCCTCTGATCTGGCTAAAAACCGCGTCCTCTGATCTGGCTATTTGCTGTTTGCAAACGTTTATGATCGAAAAATAAGAGTTAAACGATTTTGACTTACGCAAACGCATCGTAGTAAAATGTATAAATTGACACTGTTTCGACAATTCTTCGACAATTCATGTTAATATGAGTGGCAAACAGTTTGGAGCCTGATCAGAAGCCGGGTTTCCCGATTTTGCAATGTATACTAATCTTTTAGCAGACATGCGTCTATTGGAAAAGAATGACGGTCTCTCCATTGAAATCCTGTTTGCTTGAATATGTAATTTATATTTAGATATTGTGTAATTTAACTCAAGCAATGGCTTTATTATTACAAACAATTTTGATCCTGATCAGACGCCGATTTACTCGGACTCTGATCTGGTGCCAAACTGTGTGCAACATGTCAGTGCAATATGGGCATGGTTCCTAAAGGGATGAACTTACAGTGGTAAATACGCTATTCCTACCCACTTTACGCGTTTCTTACGCGTTTATTATCCGTTTCGTTAAACGCGTTTCCTTGTCGTTTCCTTACGCGTTTCTTTACGCGTTTAACCCTTTCACCAATAAAAGCGCCTTTTAGCGCATTTGAATTATTCCTCCACCGAAGAAACTGTTTCCAATGTATACAGCCATAAACGTACATGTATAACAAACGCAATATTTTCTAAATCCTAGCAGATTGTAGCTTAAAGCAGGCTGAAAATAAAGCAGAATGTGCCTTAGGGCACATTCTGCTTTATTTTCAACCTGCTTTAAGTGGTCACCTGTATTCAAAACTAGAAACAGGCTATTTGGTAATGGGTTAAAAGAGCCCGGATGAAAGGGTCATCACTTAGCCGGCGGACCCGTTAGCCGAGATTACATTGGTATTATCTATTATTAACGCGTTTAAACGCGTTAAAATCGTTAGGGGTCAACCGTTCGTTAACCTTTCACTATGCGTTTCTTACGCATAGATTAACGCGTAAATGGGTAGGAATAGCATATTTACCACTGTAGTTAATCTGGTGTTTGGATCTCATCATGGGAGAGTCGTAAATATTGATCAGACGTACACATTTGGATTCATTTATATTCAAATTAGTCATGTGACGTCATTAATATAGATTTTATTTGAGTCCAAATCAAATATAAGCAACCATATAACGCGATTGTCCGGACATCATGTCATCAATTTAACCGCCTGTTCTTTCACTTATACTACGGAATCCTGTTAGTACGGAATCCTATTAGGGCCAACAGTTTTTCTGATTTTCAATTTTATTAAAACGCCGAAAAAAGATGCGAGAATGCAACGGTGCAATCTCGCATTGTTTTGGACGTTTTTACAATAGAATACTAAAGGGATTTATGTAAAAAGTACTGTAAATATGCAAGAATGAACCGTTTCATTCTCGCCTCTTTTTTCGGCGTTTTACTAAAATCAAAATTCAGAAAAAAATTGGCCCTAACAGGATTCCGTACTTATACAGTTATCTCTCTCGACAACGACGCCCAACGGGAGACAAATAGTGTGTGTGCTATTTGGAGGAAGTTGTTATATGGATGGAAATTAGTTAACATTTGCAAACAGCGCTGAATCCAGATCAGACACCGCGTCTGATCTGGATTCAACCTGTTTGCTACTCGTCATTATGGTTCTTTATCTGTCAAAATGCCCATTATGTAAGAAAAACAGCAGACAGAAATCGTCGTTGTAAGGAGGTAGTCGTTGTGCGGAGGACCGTTATAGGGGGAGTCGTTGTTTGGAAGGTCGTTGTAGGGAGGGAATCGTTGTTCGGAGGGTTGTTGTAGTGAGAAACCACTGTAGGGTAACTGGCGTTTGCTAACAGATTTGATCTGATCAAACTACAATATACACCCATGTATAGATTTTAGTCAAATGCCTGAAATATTATTGATCGCAATTATGGGTAATTCATGTTTATTATATTAACCCTTTCATTGGCAAAGTCACAAAAAGTCGCAATTTGCAAACAGTTTGGATCCAGATCAGACGCCGCTTAACACGGCGTCTGATCAGAGTCCAAACTGTTTGACACTCTTATCGATAAATTTTAAGTAATACAACCTTTAATATAACTTTGAAATGATATTGCAGACAGAAATATTGAAGCAGAGGACACTATAACGGTGATAGGGTAAAATATTACGATTAATTTGGCGCCAAAACGGTTGATGGTAAAATGAATTAGATTGAATGTTAATCAAAAGTAGTCTCTAGACATGAAGTTGTTAAACGTAATTCGATTTCAAATTCATGATTACATCATAAAAGACGAAATGTGTTAGTCACTACCAATGAAACATAGATAAAAAATTGCCTACCGTACTTATTCAAATAAACGTCAATGGAAATCACACGATTTCAATTTCTTTAACCTCTTATATCATGTTTGTTAATTACAATATATATATATTCTTGAAATGTATATAAGCCGTGTCGTGACAAAACCAGCCTTATTACATTGCAAACAGTGTAGATCAAGGTCAACTGCCGCGTCTTTGACGCGGCGGCTGGCCTTGGTCTACTCTGTTTGACACCCACAATAATCTAAAGCATTGCGTGTAGTAATATTAGCTACGGTATTTGGCAGTGTAGATCAAACTCGGATGGTTTGCCTGTGATACGAACGGTGCTTAGTCTGTACAATGTTGCAAAACAATAAGGCAGGTTTTGTCATGGCACGGCTCATATATAAATGTGCAAGACATTTATGTTTAAATTGTGGTGACCTATACAGTGGAGAATCTGTTATTCTTTCCCAGAAAACGCGTTTACGCTAAAACTATTATTTGCAGTGCAAACAGTTTGGAGCCAGATCAGACGCCGGGTAACCCGGCATCTGATCAGGCTCCAAACTGTTTGCCACCAAGATAAACAAGAATTATGAGAATTGTCCAAAAGTTGTTCTTTTCTACGTTTTAGTACTTTGCGTTTGCGTACGTTTGCGTTTAAACGGGAAAGTATAACAGATTCTCCACTGTAGGCCCATTTTGTTAAAAACATTATGTACCATGTACATGTCACAATAGTACAATATTTACTTACTTTACTGACTTAAATAGACTAGCTCTAATACATACTGTCAGAGTAACCCATATAGGGGCTGCTTACCATAGGACTGTCTTGATAAAGAACCATAGACATTTCCAAAGCAAGCGTGTTAATCGTGTTAGATATAGACTGCAATTGGAACAGTGTGATAATAAAGAAGAAACTTTCTGATATAATTCCAGCTTAACGTTAGCAAACACACGTCTTTTACCCTTTCACTCTTAAAACAGTTTGGATCCTGATCAGACGCCGCGTAACGCGGCGTCTGATCAGGATCCAAACTGTTTGACACTCGCTTTGGAATTTCCTCAGTCATACTGCCATATATTTAACGTAGAAACGATATTGCAGACAACAATATTTAAGCAGACTACAATAAAGCGGTGAAGGGGTCAAAATCTCCCGAATAATTTGAGCATGAAAGGGTTAACAGAGAAACCTAGCATCCTTATGTTTGTCCGTGAAAGAAGGAATAAACTATAGTCGCTGTTTTAAGATATGACAATAAACGAATTAATTTTCTAAGGAAATGATCTCTATAAGCATAGCTTTCGATCCAATCCTCTTTCATTATACCAATGTATTATGTTCATGTACACCTATCTGAAATAAAATATATTAAAACTAAATAATTTTCTGTGCGTGGGCAATGGCATACGCACGCATTCAAGATATGTCAAAGTAAATTGCAATTTTAATAACACAACAATTGAATAATCGCGAGGACAGCAGTGACAGAAAAAATTAACAGCGCGATTCAGTAAACACCATCAGTGATGAGTTAAGTAAAGAAATCGATGGCCGTCGATGGCCATCGACTGCGAGTTGGCTACCGGTCTGAAATACGGTGGAGAAAACGTAATTATTTCGTTCAAACGCAAACGCATTGCAATGAAATATAGAAAATAACAACCGTTAGAAAATTCCGACTACCAGTTTTAATTTGAGTGGCAAACAGTTTGGCTCCAAACTGTTTGAAATACAAATAATAGTTTAAGCGTAACTGTGATTATTATGATAAAAATGTTTTCTCTACTGTACTCTGCACGCGGCACACGGGGCACAAACTGCTAACCCTAAACAGCAAACAAAGGTACAGTAGAACCTCTCTATTACGACCACTAAATTGTATCAAATATTAGTCGTTTAAGACAGGTGACTGCTTAAAGCAATGTGAAAGTGAAACAGAAAGCTCCTACAGGAGCTTTCTGTTTCATTTTCGCATTACTTTAAGCTGTCACCCGTCCTTTATACAGACAATTAGCTTTCTATTTAGCGGTCGTAATAGAGGGGTTCTACTGTAATTGAACACGCTACAGTTGTTTTGACCAGGGGCCCGTTTCATAAAACTTCGTACGACAAATGTTTTCATAAGTCAGATTATAAAAGTTTCAATTTTTATTTATTTCTCCATCTAATCCTGTCTTGGGGATATATTTCTTTAGAATCGTCTTGAAAAAACAATTCCAACGAGATGTTACAAGACAAAATCAGATAGAGAAATCAGAAATTAAATGTATTTTAAAGTTTTGACTTACGACCGTTTTTGTTGTACGAAGTTTTATGAAACGGGCCTCGTGGCGTCTGATCTGGCTTAAGTTTTTTTTGCAAAAGAACGCGCTTTTTAGTAAAACCGCTTTGTTTATTAAAGAATGAAAAGTTAATTTCTGCAAACATATACCTGACATTTATTTAAAACGTTTGTGGAACTTAATTAACTCTATGCCAGCTATGACATAATCTTCTAAACACTACCTCGACATTACGAGATTATTATCATATTAACTGAGTACATCGATGGGTGTGTCAAACAATTTTGAAGTGAACAGTTGAAAAATGTTTTCTGGGAACTAATACTGTCTTTTCCACTGTAAGAGAATGCGTATGATGATACGTCTGTCAAACAATTGATATTTTCATACAGAATTATTAATTTATCAAATCCAAACTGACAGTTTTGTAACTGCTTCAGAATATTTATTAATCTATTTATGCTTATACCTTGGAAAAGACGTTATTGTGTCCAAATATAAGCGTTTACGTTAAAACTATTATTTCCATTGCAAACAGTTTGTAGCCAGATCAGACGCCGGGTTACCCGGCGTCTGATCTGGCTTCAAACTGTTTGCCACTCAGATGAAATTAAATCGTGAAGATTATCAATACAGCAGACATTTTCTATATTTAAGTGCATCGCGTTTGCGTTTATGTGGCTGTGAAACGGAAAAGAATAACGTTTTTTTCTCCACTATAAATAGTTTTTGTTCAACTCTTTGCACTTTTTCGAAGATTGCCAACAATGCGTCTCATCAGAATTTAAACTTGCTTGTGAACAATCAACCCCTATGGTGAAAAAAATCCTTTGGAAAAATCTAAATTTTAAAAAACAAAAAGCAAACGACGATATTGCAGAAGATAAATTTTACAAATATCTAAAATATTCATCTCGATGAAGCGGATATTTTACTAACAATACCGACGTGGTGTTTTATCCACCATTTCTTTCAAGCAAATTAAGAACAAGTTTTTGAAAAATAATTGGAATTTTGCTATTACACCTAGATACAGTGGAGAAAACATTATTCTTTCCCATTAAACTCATTAAACCCTAAAGCGTTTATTTTCATATTTTCATTGAAAACAGTTTGGAGCCAGATCAGACGCCGGGTAACCCGGCGTCTGTTGTGACTCCTAACTGTTAACCACTTAGATAAAATGAATACAAAGGAAAGGATCTCTATAAGCATAGCTTTCGATCCAATTCTTTTTTATTTTATCAATGTATACTGTTCATGTACAATATCTGAAATAAGATATGTTTAAACCAAAAACGAATAGTCAGAATTGTTATGAAAAACAAAGTTGTCATTTTCAAATTTTAAGTGCATTGCGTTTGCGTTTAAACTGGAAAGAAAATCGTCTTCTCTTCTTTATTCGCCATTTCTTTCAAGCAAATTAAGAAACAATTTTAGAAAACGATTTCTTAGTTTGAAGGTACACCTAGATACTTAAGAAATGAACTGAATTTTTTCGGCGTTCAATCCAAATGAACGACAGAAAATTATCGGCAAATACCATGAATCGCGCTATATTTACAATATATTTGCTGTAATTTCTAACATTAAATAAACATTTTGTTAGTACGCATGTATGTTTAATCCATATTAGAGGTAGATAACACGAATAATGTGCACCCTATAAGGAACAGCCATGGCCGATTTACTGACGCTGTTTACATTCGAAAGCAGAAAAAATAAGTTCCACTGTCAACAACTTGACAGTTTGGCGTGAAAAATGCCGATTTTTGACGTTGGAAGTGACGTTTTTTTAAAGTAGGATAAATATATCGGGGTTTTTTGTCATAAAGAAACGCAGATGTGGAATTGTGTTTGTAGATCTATATTTGTGTAAAATGGTTTAAATAAGACGGAAATATTTATCAGGGAAACAAGGATGAACACATTCAATGATATGCGATAAAATGTTTCAACAAGAAAACGGGAAAGTCTGTTTTCTATTTATGACTCTGTCCTGTAGGGGATACATGAGACTATATATGTAACAAGTGTTCTAATTCTATTTAAAGGATGGCCAGTTACCATACTTGTACGCAGTGTAATCCCTCTAAACCGGTCATGTGTGGGGACAACATTAATTTCCCGGATTGGAGGGATTTCCGGTTTAGAGGTGTTTTAACCCTTAAATTGTTTCTAGTATGGAAGATAGCTGACCACTTAAAGCAGTTTTAATGAATCCTTTCCCCAATAGACGAGTCTTTTATCGCATTTAATGTATTTCTCCACTGACGAAAAGTTCACATTTATACAGTCATACAGTGGAGAATCTGTTATTCTTTCCCGATAAACGCGTTTACGCTAAAACTAGTTTTTCTTTTACAAACAGTTTGGAGCCAGATCAGACTCCAAACTGTTTGCTACCAAGATAAACATGAATTATCAGAATTGTCCAAAAGTTGTATTTTTCTACGTTTTAGTGCTTTGCGTTTGCGTACGTTTGCGTTTAAACGGGAAAGAATAACAGATTCTCCACTGTAACAAAACTTATTTATAATATGTTAGGGTTGTTTGCTAACGTCCGTTTCTGCCATCAATGGACTATTTGGACGCCCCTGAGAGAGGGGAGCGGGACCGAAACCCGGGCAAAATGCCCTACTCTTAGTATCGACAGAGTTCCCTGGTTCGTGTGTATGCCCAGTGTAAAGCACTGATACATCGGACCTCGGTTTTAAATGTCTCATCCGAAGGACTTGGTCCGGTAGGGATCGAACTCACGACCCCTGGTTTCGCATTTAAGTGTACTACCACTTGACCACGTCCGCCGGTCCAAAATAAATAGCGTCTATATCCTGGCAGATAGTAGCATAAAGCAGATTTACAGTAAAGCGGAATGAGCCTTTTGGCACATTCTGCTTTACTTTTAACCTGCTTAAGTGCTCATCTGTCTTCAAATCTAGAAACAGGCTATGTGGAAAGTGTTAAGTAAAACAGACAGGACAGCGCCTTTTTGGCCGTTACTCCAATATATTCCCAACATCTGTAAACCAACGTGTTGACTAAGCCCAGAAGTGTTCAATGTTTCCCTGTTCCAGCGTGACAGATCGCATGCCTCTGGAACTAAAGACTGTCTAATTTCGAATACGTTGGTTACCTTTGCCTGATTGACCATTCACTGCCTTATACCGAGTATAATAGTAATTTACAAACAGTTTGGATCCTTATCAGACGCCGCGTCACGCGGCGTCTGATCAGGATCTAAACTGTTTGACTTTCATTTGAATATTTCTTAAGTCCAAAATACCTGAAAATTAAATTTGAGAAATAAAAGCAGACGGCAATTGTCTTAAATTGATGACGTCAAGGCAGTGAAGGAGTTATACTATATCAAGAGATACAATTAATTCTAGTTGTGCCACCCACTAGGTACAGTGGAGAAAATGTTATTCTTTCCTTAAAGGCAGTATGTAAGTCAACATAGCGCATTTTTCAAACCTGAACATTCAGGCACATACATAATCTAAACATATAAAAAGAAGTAATCCGCTATGTATATGGAGGCAACATTGCTTACAAACCCATGAATTTGGTGGAAAGAAGTCGATTTTTAAATCGGTTTGTTGACATCCGATCAACGGCGGAGATTCTCCGAGTTCGTTCGGCTTGCGCCCGGTAAATATGTTTTCATAGTGTTTTCTTCTGACTTGTCAGAGTTATTTTCAGATTGGAACATTCTAAAACTTTAAAAGGGATGAGTATTCCCTACATTCAGCAAGAGACATTGATAGCTGTATTTATTGTGCGCAATATACAGTAGAGAATACATTTTTCTTTCCGGTTTAAACGCAAACGCAATTCACTACACTGTGGAAATTTACTTTTAGAAATTTTAACTATTTTTTTAATCTGAGTAGCAAACAGGTTGGAGCCTGATCAGACGCCGGGTTACGCGGTGTCTGATCTGGCTCCAACATGTTTGCAATGGTAATAATCGTTTGGTTTATAAATGCGTTTAATTTGAAAGAATAAAATATCAGTAAAGTTAGCGCAGCGTTCTCGTGCTGCACGATGATCATACTTATCTAAAGTAGGAATGTGTACGACTATTTATTTCCAGTCATCATAAATTCTTGGACTCTGATAGGCTAAAACTGCACATGTGACCACTGTGTACGAGACCGTATTCATTGATTTTGCCGGGTAGTACGGATCACGTGACTTAATAGATGTTTCACCCTCGATCGATTCGCGTAAATAATCTCTCTTTTTCTGTTTATTAAGCAATTGTTTATCAAGAAATAAAAAGAAATCTCATTTAAAAACTGTATTGAATCTATCATTATGCGTATGTGTAACTCAAATATCGATTAAATGCTAATTTCTTGCTTTGTTTTCCCTGATTACCCCACCCGCGTCGTCACCATGGTAAACAAAAGACTGGAAATGAAATGGCACTTGTCACTGGTTTGTAATGAAATTGACACATAATTAGGACATATTTAGATCAATATTTTTATCGAAATCAACCAAATTAACTTTGGAACTACTTTTTGCACGTTTACTCACTGGGGCGATCCATTCACGCACCATTCATTGACTATAAAGGAGGCTTATTAGCTTAGAATAATGATTGAGATTTTAAACACACAAATTCCAGGTTATGTTATAAATAGAATATAGCATTCGTATACATAATTTATTGGATTTATAAAACTCGTGTTTTAGAAATCGATAAGAACTCGACAAGCCTCGTTTTTATCGTTTTCTTACGGACTCTTATTTAAATCCAATAACTTATAAACTCTCATGTGAGAAAACTCGTATTTTAGAAAACGAAATATACATGTAATGTTTTTGAATCGTTTGAGTTATTTGATGGAGGCATGGGGTTGTATAACATATAACGCGACCCACTACATAGGCCATGTGAGTTTAACCAATTACGTCATAGTTCGTTTCTTGCATTGAAGCCTGCTTTAAACACCATCCACTGAAAAACAGAAAATATTTCTGATGATAATTACATTGTATTCATAATTGAATTGATTAGAAATAATTTCTGCTATTGGATGTTGTTGCAGAGAGGAGGCACATTATAGCCATCACATATGGGTTACAGGAGATGTGAGCATTTTACACTCAGACAATGATAAGCAGTAAAGCATTGCTAATACATGTAGTTTAAAAGCCTGGTTAAACGCCGCGTATATATCGAATTGAGAAAAAACGCGCCCATACACCATAATGCATTTACAAAATGACATGACACAATCTGCCTCATGGCATTGCAATATTGTACAGACCAAGCACCATTGTCATCACAGGCTTTTCATAATCAAATACCGTATATTATACTTCTAGATATCATGCTTTCGATGATTGTTGGTGTCCAACAAAGTAGAGCGATGCCAGCCGCCGCGTCAAAGACGCACCGGTTGGCATTGATCTACACTGATTTCGATGCAATAAATCAGGTTTTGTCATGTCACGGTTCAATATACTATGCTTTTATTATGGATACCTTTCTTATTCCAGGCTTCGAGTCCCGCCTGTACAGAGCTGGAGACCATTGTAATGGACTGGCTTGGCAAGATGATAGGTCTACCACCAGAGTTCCTCCATAGTAACAAACTTACAATGGGTGGAGGTGTTATACAGGTGGGTAAAAGGCACCCCCCCCCTTGTTCTCGATAGGCGTGAAGGTTACTGTAAAAGCATACCAATCTCAGTTTGCCTAGTGAGGCCCGTACATACTTATACTCATTGAAAAGAGGTTATTCAATGGTTATTTCCAACCAAACTATCAAATATAACATTTGACACTCACACGTGATGCTTCAAGGATGCATAGTACTACATGTATGCACAAAGAGCATGATATTTGTATGGGAACTACCTGACTAGACGTTGTAACCGAAAGTAGGTCAAGAAATGTCTTGAACTATTTGAACTTTACGTCTTTACACGTTGTTCTTTCCCAATAAACGCGTTTCCATTGCAATAAGCTTGAAGCCAGGTTCCAAAATGTTGCCCCTCGCACAAAGATAACTATTCAGAACTGTCCAAAAGTTGTTCTATTTTCTACATGTTAAAACACGCGTATGTGTTTCGTTTACGTTTCAACCGGAAAACTGTGTCCTACAGTCAGCCGGATATTTTTTTTTACTTTTTAAGACACAATATGACATTTTGTTATACTTATCATTTTCTTTTTTAAAAGTTCATAGTTTACAAGAATAGTAACTTATTTGGATACTATCAGGACTATCGTTGACTGACAATGTAGGACGAAAATTACGCTATGACGCCGTATTGGTCCGCCTTTAATGTACAGTTTTCGATCATAATGTCTGAATTTTACATGTCTTAATAATAATGTAGAATGTCAAATCAATAAAATACATTTAAAAAACTTTTGATTTTTTTCAAATGTTGATGCTTCGTTCAATTGAGTGTTGAAACCTATACATGACTTAATCAATTTATTCTGTTATTTTCATTGAAGGAATTAACGAAATGAGTTAAAATGTGTATATAGGGAGTATAATATTTCATTGTAATATATTGTAATTCAATGCTGCACACTTCTAAGAACCATCCGAAAACTTCTAATTTAATTAAAATCATCATTTAACTAATTTACGTCAAGTGGATTATTTATATATTTTATATTAGTTAATTGTTGATATATATTGATGCCTGGGTTTAATTTTCATTTTCGTTTTATTTCATATTGAAATTCCTATCAGCAAACAGTGCACAGTTCGGCGTCTGATCATAGTCTACGCTGTTCGCACATGTCCTACTTATGTGCACACATGGTTAAAGAACGACTTTGGATAAATAATGGTCCAATTCGTCGGTTAGAGCTCAGATTGACAATTCATGTCCTTGGAGTGTTCTAACGTACAGAATTATTTGCCAAATTGGCGTTGTTGTTTAAAGGTTTTAGTCGACGTGTAATGCCTGTTTGAATCATGTCCTTTCAGACAACAGCCAGTGACTGTACTTTTGTAACTCTGCTGGCGGCGAGGTCTGACGCAATCAGGAGATATAAAGCAGAGAACGATGATCTTGAGGATGCGGAAATCAACGCAAGGCTGGTAGCATACTGCTCTGATCAGGTAAGTACAGTGGAGAATCTGTTATTCTTTCCCGTTTAAACGCAAACGTACGCAAACGCAAAGCACTAAAACGTAGAAAAGAACAACTTTTGGACATTTCTGATATTTCTTGTTTATCTTGGTGGCAAACAGTTTGGAGCCTGATCAGACGCCGGGTTACCCGGCGTCTGATCTGGCTCCAAACTGTTTGCACTGCAAATAATAGTTTTAGGGTAAACGCGTTTATTGGGAAAGAATAACAGATTCTCCACTGTACATAAAAACATTGTTACGACCACTAAAACGGACGCCAGGGCTGCCATTTCTCCGGATTTTTCCTAAGTCTTCGGATTTTTATCTTAGCAGATGGAAGCCTAAAACAGGCTGAAAGTAAAGCAGAATGCGCCTTAAGGCGCATTCTGCTTTACTTTCAACCTGTTTTAAGCAGTCATGTGTCTTTAAAACAAGAAACAGACTAAGGGGTAAAGGTACGATTAGTAAAATTGCATCTAAAAAAATACAAAATTTGAAATCTTAGGATTTTTATTATCAACTTATATGGAAGCCCTGGGACGCTAATTGGTTGTATCAAAGGCAGGTGGTAGCTTAAAGCCTAAAGGAGTTTTCTCTTTTACTGACACAATGCTTTCAGCTATCACCTGTCGTAAACACCTTATTATTGAAACAATTTATTAGTCGTAAAAGAGATGTTCTACTGTATGATGTAACCTCCGAAAAACGTACTCATCTGAACTTGAATTCTCTGAAAACCGGACAAATGGTCTCGATCAATTACAGTCATTATTTCTAAATAGATCTAGACTATTTTGCGATCGATAGTGATCGCCAAAGGCTAAAATGAAACTGCATATTCAAGAAAGGTTTCCCTTTCTTTTAAATTAAATCTAAATTAACATTTTCGACTAAAACTGAAATTTGCTTTCACCATTTTTCCAGATTTAAAAAAGTCAAATCAGATGATTTCGAAGCTCTAAGGGTTAGAACGCGAATTGTCTTATAACATGTAAAATGCAAATCTTAGACTTTTGCTAAGAATAATTTTGCAAGTTACCATAAGTTGATCATGACAATTCCTAATATTTCCCTTTTTACTGTTTTCATGCGCAATTACGTAAAGCATCTGCTAGGGTGAAAATCCGTAGTTATTGCAGCCCTGGGTTTGTCATAATTTCAAGACTTGCCTATCGTTTAGGTACGTATTTGATCTGTGCATTTGGCCTATAAACCCAAGACGTAGGTGTCACTTAGACACATATATGATTGATATATTTAACCTATAGACCCTAGACTTGCATGTCACTTCTATTTAGCCTTAGTGTATGTCTAAGACTGATTCAAAGAAGCATTGCGTCGTCTGACTCCAGACTAGTTTGTCACGCTTGACAAAGGGAAGAAAACACCAAACTCTGCCAGTGTCGCAATCAATTGATTCTGCAATGGAGATTGTCGAATAACGAGCCCAAACTACAGTGCTCCCTCCCTACAGCGGCCCTCAAAACAAAGACTCCTTCCTTAAAACGACGCTTGTCGCAGTTCCCTCAACGGGACAATTATGTTCAACCTATTCACGACTGCAATGTCGGATGCATAAATTTGTCGTATGCTGCATTTCTCTAAGTTACATAATGGACATTTTGACAGTAAAAAAAACTTAATGACGAGTGACAAACAGTTTGAATCCAGATCAGACGCCGCGTCACGCGGCGTCTGATCTGGATTCAAGCAGTTTGCAAATTTAAGACAATTTCCCTCCCTATAACGACTCCCTCCGAACAACGCACGCACTTTTTGTCTTACAGTGGGTGTTGTTGTAGAGAGGAGGCGCTGTAGATTGACTTGGAATTGACAGTGAATCCTTCCCGTATACCGTGGAGAAGACGTTATTGTTTCCCGTTCGAATGCAAACGAAACGCAAACGTATTGCGATAAAATGTAAAAATGTGCAACCTTTTGATAATTCTGACTATTAATTTTATTCTGAGTTGCAAAATGTTTAGAGCCTGATCAAACACCGGAATACCCGGCGTCTGATCTGGCTTCAAACTAATTACATTGGAAATGTAAGATTAAGCGTAAACGTTTTTATTGGGAAAGAAGAACGTCTTCTCCGAAGTAGCTACCTTCAGTAAAAACAAGTAGGTTCTTACCGCAGGCTGAAAGTAAAGCAGAATGCTCCTCAAGGAACATAATGCTTTACTTTCAGTCTGCAGCAAGATAGCATCTGCAAGGATATAGTAAATTGGATTTATGGCGCATTTGTATGGATAAAGTTATGTATATAGTGGACCTATTTTTCTCAGCGAGGAAATAAATTACAGGGATAAAAGAGTGTATATATTTGATATTGGGTTAAGATCCAGTGAACTTTAGTGTTTGCTAAATCTTTATTATGGGCTATACCACCTTTGAACAATTTTAAATTAATTTCTAGGACAAGTAAAATTGAAACAAATCGTGCAAACAGTGATAACAACTTAACATATAAAATAGTGTCTAGCATAGAAATGGTGACGTTCAAGTTACCTTTGATTAAAAAGCATAAAACATGTTATCTGGATAAAACTATTTGGAACCCTTAAACGTTTTGTATTGGACATCAATCACGTTGAGAACAAAAGCATCCTAGTGAGAACTGCAAGATTTTACCCATATTTTGTGGAAAATACTTTATTCCATTATTGTTGTAAAGAGGGAGCACTTTATTTGATACGTGCATTTGGCCTATATTTGGTCTGATTTGGTTCAAGCTGTTTGCAAATGTAAGCCAATTTCCTTCACTATAAAAACTTCCTCCGAACAACATACATACAGTGGAGAATCTGTTATTCTTTCCCAATAAACGCGTTTACGCTAAAACTATTATTTGCAGTACAAACAGTTTGGAGCCAGATAAGACGCCGGGTAACCCGGCGTCCGATCAGGCTCCAAACTGTGGCCACCAAGATAAACAAGAATTATCAGAATTGTCAAAAAGTTGTTATTTTCTACGTTTTAGCGCTTTGCGTTTGCGTACGTTTGCGTTTAAACGGGAAAGAATAACAGATTCTCCACTGTACCATTTGTCTCCCATTGGGCGTTGTTGTACATAAAGAAGGAGCGCTTTATTTAGAGAAGCGTCTGATTTGACTGCAATGGAAATTATTGTTTTGGTACAGTGGAGAATCTGTTATTCTTTCCCAATAAACGCGTTTACGCTAAAACTATTATTTGCAGTGCAAACAGTTTGGAGCCAGATCAGACGCCGGGTAACCCGGCGTCTGATCAGGCTCCAAACTGTTTACCACCAAGATAAACAAGAATTATCAGACTTGTCCAAAAGTTGTTCTTTTCTACGTTTTAGTGTTTTGCGTTTGCGTACGTTTGCGATTAAACGGGAAAGAATAACAGATTCTCCACTGTACAAACGCGTTTATTGAACAATAATAATATAACGTAAATGTTTTTTTATGATTTTACTCTAGGCGCACTCTTCTGTTGAGAAAGCTGGCCTCATAGGACTGGTTAAGATGAGGTTCTTACCCAGTGATGACAAACTGAGTCTAAGAGGTGACACCCTGAGAAAGGCAGTGGACGAGGACTTGAGGGAGGGGCTGATACCATTCTATGTAAGTAACCAGCTACTCCATAAGTAGGCCTGTAAGACCCTGATAATTATGGCTCCAGATAAGACAACTCATTTCAGCACCGATTCCTATGGTGCAACTAATAATTAGAATCGTCCCGAAGTGAATGCATTAAGGAAACGGCATAACTTAATTTGTTGTTTCTTCTTAAATGAGACGAAAGGCAGACATGATACCTGTTTTTAAAACTTGAAGTTAGATTTAAGACAGTATAACTTAGTATGCAATTTCCAAACAAAGTGCAACCCGCGTAACGCTGCTTCAGATCAGGATCAAAACTGTATGTACAAATGCGCTTTATGACGTCATTGAGAATGAAAGGATTAAGATTCCGGTAAGATTCCGCTTGCTCTTGAAACTGATTGTGTAGATGTACTAAGGCACTAGTACGTTAAAAGTGTCACCGTGAAGACTATGCTATGAGTATCCATATAAAATCGTATTTGACTATGTTGATTATTTATACTAAAATGCCTGAGGGGCAATCAGTTTGTTGCTTAATAATACTTAACATTTAATTTTGAGAAATGAAGCAGAAGATAATTCTTTAGAATTGATGACGTCATTGCAGTGAAGGGGGTTTAATTTCGTTGGAACTTTATTTTAGCTGTGTGCTACAGTCGGAACCACAGGTGCATGTGCGTTTGACAACCTGAAGGAACTTGGACCAGTGTGTAAGTATATCTTGTATACATGTATCCATTCCATGACGTTTCACAAGCGTTGAGCAACCATTACAGTGGAGGAAAAGTCCTTATTTTCGAATAAACGCGTTAACGCTTAAACGTTTATTTCCATTGCAAACAGTTTAGAACCAGATCAGACACCGGGTAACCTGGCGTCTGATCAGGCACTAAGCTTGCCACACAGATTTACATGAATAGAAAGAATTGTCGAAAAGTTGTCATTGTCTTCGTTTTATTGCGATGCGTTTCCGTTTCGTTTGCGTTTGAACGAGAAAGACTTACACATTATCCACTGTAACAACGTCTATGCCATGACGTCATCTGCTTTATATCCAAAAGTATTAGTTAAAGTTAATTGATTTGAGTAACATCATATTTGGTGTCATTTAGTTTGGATCTTGATCAGCTGCCGCATTATGCGGAGTCTGATCTGAATTTAAACTGTTTGCAGAGTCGATTTCAATCGGGGACCACAATATAAATAAGGGAAAATATATTTTCCCTTCTTTATGCAACCCTTGGTATTGGTGAGCATATCATGTGCATTTTCATGTATATGCATTATTTGTTATAGTTTTCATTATATATGTATGCATTTGTATTGCCATGTTATGCCACTATTGCCAAAATAAAATCAATCAATCAATCACTTATGTCAATGAAAAGCTTGACATTTTCAGGATACTTATTGGTTAAGACATGCCTATTACAGTGCTCCCTCCCTGCAACGGCCCTCCTAACAACGACTCCCTCCTTACAACGACACTTGCCACAGGTCCCTATACAGGAGAATTTTGTCTAACGCTTTTACTGCTGCAATAGCGTCTGCTTAAAATTGTCGTCTGTTGTTTTTCTCAAAGTGATATTTTGGACAATTTTGACAGAAAAAACATAATGACGAGTGACAAACACGTTGAATCCAGATCAGAGGCTGCGTTACGCGGCGTCTGATCTGGATTCAAACTATTTGCAATTGTAAGCCAATTCACCTCCCTATAACGACTCCCTTCGAAAAACGCACACTTTTTTCTCCTGCTGGGTGTCGTTGTAGAGAGGGAGCGCTGTAATATACCGGGATCACACGTTCGATCTATTCCAGATGCTTCAGGTTTTCGGTGGAAACATTAAGTCGAACAAATATATCCAGTTTAGCCTCTTCACTGCCTTACCCCGAATTCACTATTTATTTCGAAAAAAGCCTGAATCCTGTTTAGACGCCGGGTTACGCGGTATCTGATCAGGATCAAAGATGTTTGAAACTCGTTTCATTTACATTTAATGCTTTGATCAATGTATACCTAAAATTGGAAAATTGAGAGCAGACGACATGTGTTGATGACGTCATGACAGTGAAGGGTTTAACTCTTTCATAGCTATATGGCACTTTTTAAAATATTCTAGTTACTCTTGCAAACAGTGTAGACCCAGATCAAAGGGCTCCTTTAGGAGCCCTTTGATCTTGGTTTACACTTATTGCTAATTTAGACTAGTATTTACTATTTATTAAACTACCCAGAATTCCAAGTAGACTGGTTCATGTTTTGGTAACGAAAATAATCCACCAGGGAACCTAGTAACCCACAAGAGAACTTGGTGTTGAAAGAGTTAAGTATTTCCCTAAGATCTTAAGATGAAAATGAAATCATTTATGACTCAGTTGTCTGAATGAATAATTCATCAATATATTGACAGAAATATTTTACTCAATTAAATAGAAATAAGTTTGGTATAAGAGTATCAGATTTAAATATTCCTGTTGCTTGTGTCATATCATCTAACAATAAAAGAAGTAATGAGTCCCATACACGCAAAGACATGTCGATAATGCTATAAAATAAAACTTGGTATCAATTGCGGCGATCAGCCGGAATGTCGTTCTCGTGGGTTTCCGTTGTTTCTACGGAAACGTCCGAGCGATAATAAAATTGATCGATGATGGTAGTTCCACGAAAGGTCTTCTATCATTTGATTAGTACTAGGAGTGTTTAGTCAAAATATCATAGCTGATCTTTTTCAAACCTGAGTTAATATTAATTTGGGTGAAGAACAGCTTGGATCCAGACCAGATGCCGCGTTATATTACAACCACCGAAACGAAGGCTAATTGACTGTACAAAATACAGGTGACAGCTTAAGCAAAGACTTTAAGTGACAGTAAAACAGACAGCTGCTACTGAAACTTTTTTTGTTTTGCTGTCCCTTTGCTTTAAGCAGTCTCCTGTCATACACATATAATAACTAACAATAGAGCCGTTTCACATGTACATGCAATGCAAACTGGATCAAATACTAAGTAGTTAAACGAGTGCCCTGCTAGTTCATTAGGTTTAGCTTCAGTCTTGTAAATCTGTTTGTACTGTACTCCCTCCCTACAAAGGCTCTCCCAACAACAACTCCCTCCTAACAACGACCATTGTCGCTGTTCTCAAAATAAGAGAATTATGTCCAACCTTTTCACGGCTGCAATATCGTCTACTAAAATTGTCGTCTGCTGTTTTTCTCAAAGTCACGTGACAGATATGTTGACAGAAAAAAGCATAAATACGAGTGCAAAACAGCTTGAATCCAGATCAGACGCCGCGTGACGCGGCGTCTGATCTGGATTCAAGTTGTTTGCGAATAGAAGACATTTCCCTCCTTATAACGACTTCCTCCGAACAACGTATACTCTCTTTGTCTCGCAATGGGTGTCGTTGTAGGGAGGGAACATTTTACCTTCTAAGCACGGTTTCCAGTGTACACAAAGTATCTTTAGGCTTAATCTAGTGTTTAGAAGTAATGTAAATAGAACATAACGAGTCTTTGGAAACGAGCCCCCCCCCCCCCCCCCCCCCCCCCCAAACGTGAGTATTGGTTTCTACGGTAAACATGTAATTCTTTCCCAATAAACGCGTTTACGCTAAACTATTATTTCAATTGCAAACAGTTTGGAGCCTGATCAGACTCCAAACTGTTTGCCATTCAGATAATCATGAATAGTCAGAATTGTAAAAAAACTTGTCATTTTCTGCGTTTAATCGCGACGTATTTACGTTTCGTTTTACGTTAAAACGGGAAGGAATAACGTTTTGACCACTATATGTTACCTATTCCGGGAATAATGAGTATAGTTCGATTATCTTTTAGGTGAATCTGAAGGTATATGGATGCACATTGACGCCGCGTATGCTGGTACAGCCTTCATTTGCCCGGAATACCGGAAGTTCATGGCTGGCGTCGAGCATGCGCAGTCATTCGCCTTTAATCCTTCCAAATGGATGATGGTACACTTTGATTGCAGCGCCATGTGGTAAATAGAGGATAATCAATTTCTTTGGATTGATATGAAAAATTTATCACGAGAATGGGTTGTTATCTGGTTAAAAAACGAGTCCGCAGGACGAGTATTTTAACCAGATAACAACCCATTCGAGTGATATATTTTTCATATCTATTCAAAGGAATTGATTATTCTATTTATTATATATGTTTTAAAGAAGTTTTTACAGAAAAAAACGCAAAAATTGGTTACCGCGACGTCACTAAACTAATTATGATGTGACGTCACAAAAAGTGATATCATCACTACATGTAGTGATGATATCAACAGTGACGATATCAAATTTATCTAACTGCGAAATCTCTATAAATCATCGATATGTATATAATAAATTAATTAAACTCACTAGTGATTTAACAACGAGCACAACAACCGTTACAGCCTATATCTTGTATCACTTTAACCCAGAAATACGAGAAAATATTAATTAAACTCACTAGTGATTTAACAACGAACACAACAACCGTTACAGCCTATATCTTGTATCACTTTAACCCAGAAATACGAGAAAATATTAATTAAACTCACTAGTGATTTAACAACGAACACAACAACCGTTACAGCCTATATCTTGTATCACTTTAACCCAGAAATACAAGAAAATATTAATTAAACTCACTAGTGATTTAATAACGAGCACACCAACCGTTACAGCCTATATCTTGTATCACTTTAACCCTTTCATGATCAAACTTATCTAGAGATTTTTACCCCTTCACCGTTGTCATTGTCGTCTGCTTCAATATTGATGTCTGCAATATCGTTTCAGAGATAGATAAAAGGCAGTATGACTGAAGACATTTCAAACAGAACATCAAACAGTTTGGATCCTGATCAGACGCCGCGTTACGCGGCACTGTCTGCAAACACGTTTTGGCGTCATTGAAAGGATTATGTTGTTGTATATATAGGATATTACATGAGTGTTGATAATTTATTGGATTTATTAAACGAGTCTTTTAGAAAACGATAAAAACGAGGCTTTGCCGAGATTTTATCGTTTTCTAAAACGACGAGTTTGATAAATCCAATAAATTATTAACACGAATGTTATATTCTTTTTATAACAAAACCTAGAAATGTTATTTATCGCAGCCTTTGAGGTCAAGTGAATGCTAAGCGCGATATAAGTAGATCTATACAGGCAAAAAGTTGTTCCAAATTAACCCCGTTCACTAGCATAATGTGCATGTTTTATATGTATTAATAAACATTTTCGTGTAGATCTAATATTGATTACACAAAAAATCTATAAATTGAATCTACATGATGGAATGAAGACGTTGGAAATCGAACGCGCATAGAACGCATTTTAATGACGTCACAAGTAAACGACGCCGTTGCGTACCTCATTTGCATAGTTATATAACTAGTTATATATGACATTTAAACAACGGGTGTTATTCAACGCTCACGCCGTCTGTTATGTTATAAAAAAAGTTATTCTTTCGAAACGTTTAGACAACATTACCATAAAAAGACATGCAATACATTGTAAATTATTACTGTATTCTAAAAGTTGATAATATATTTTTAATGAGGGTCTAAACTTTTATTATCTGACCAGATGACCGGTGAAATTAAATTTTGGTGTCCAAACTGTTTAAGGAGAGATTTTGGATTTTAGTTAGCTCTAACACATTTATTGGGGGAAGAATATTTCCAACACTGTACTACATGTAGTTGTTATGTGTTTGTAAAGTGGTGAACATAATAAATGAAATAATTATTATTGTGAAGCTAAGTATACACTGTTTACAATTTAAGGTAGTCTTAATTGTTATGCGATTACAATGTTCACAAATGATATAGTCGAGACGACGTTTTATTGTCCCAATAAACGCAACTAAACGGAAACAATATGCAGTAAAATGTTAAACGGTAATTTAAATATGTTTACTTTTAATATTAATATTAATAGCAGCCATATTTGCAACGGGTATAATTAAATTGTGTTTACTATAAATGCGTCTTTTGGGAAAATATAACGCATTCTCCGCTGCATGTTTCACAGAATTGGATATCATCCACACGATTTACACCTACATTTTTTCTATTTTAGTAACTATATACACTAACACTATTGCCGTATTAGTACATTTATACACATACAATGTTGCAGAATTGGTAAAATTATAAACTAACAGTATTGCATAACTAGTAAATATACAATAACGACATTGCATAATTAGTAACCATATCGTAATAGTTTTGCATAATTAATACGTTTATACACTAACTGTATTGCAGTATTAGTAACTATATACACAAAACACATAATTAATAATTGTATATGCTAACAGTATTGCATGAATAAGTTACTATATAATCAAACAGTATTACAGAGTTAGTAACTATATACACTTACTGCTTTGCATAATTGGTACCTATATAAACTAAACAATATCGCATACTTAATAATTCTACACACAAACGGTGTTACATACTTAGTAGCTAGTAACTATATTCAATTATATATTTTAAATATAGTTGTTTGTCTTTTCTAATAAATATATATATACTAACAGTATTGCATAATACATTATTATATACACTGATAGTATTGCAATGTTAATAGATATATACAATAACAGTATTGCATAATTATACTTACGGTATTGTATAAATAATAACCGTTTACGCTTACAGTATTGAAGAATATGTAACTACGTATATTCACTTAAAGTATTTCAGAACATATAACTATGTTCTCGTTCATTAACAGTATTCGAGAATTAGTAACTATATACATTAACGGAAGTGAAGAATCAATAGCTATATTCTCTAACAATTTTAATTAATAGTAACTAATACACTAATACATGTACTATTGCACATTGATAACTATATACACTAGCATTATTGAAGAATTAATAATAACTTTATACACACCCAGTGTTGCAGAATCCATTACTATATACACTTACAGTATTGCAAAATTTAATACTACATGTATATAAATTTTAACTAACAATTTTGAAGATTTAGTGACTATATACACTTACAGTATTGCATAATTAATAACTATGTACACGTACAGTATTGCATAATCAATAACTATATACATTAACAATATTGCATAATTGCAGAAATAGTAATTATACATACTAACAGCTTTTACATATTTAGTTATTATAGACACTAACACTGAAACAAATAGTTCTAATTTACATTATGTACATTAAGAACATTGCAGGATAAGTAATTACCTAATCATTTATTATAATTATATACATTAACTTGTTTTTAGGGTTAAGAACAGCGGTGCCCTACACCGGACATTCAACGTGGATCCTCTTTACTTGAAGCATGAAAACTCAGGTATATGCTGTTTTGGTGTACCTTCTTTAGAATATCCTTTGCGGTCCTTAAGTCGTCACTTGGTAGCTATTTGTCAACCATTCAGAACACAAGCATTGAGTTGAAGTTAAGTTCCATCTCTACAGCACCTAATGGGAGACAAAGAGTATGTGTGTTGCTCGGAGGGAGTCGTTATATAGAGAAACATTGACTTACATTTGCAAACAGCTTTAATCAAGATCAGACGCCGCGTAACGCGGCGTCTGAACTGGATACAAGCTTTTTGTCACTCGTCATTATATTTATTCTGTCAAAATGTCTACTAATATGTAACTTTTAGAAAATAAAACATCTGGATTCAAGCTGTTTGCCATACATCATTATTTTGTTGTTTTCGATCAAAATGGCCATTATGTGACTTTGAGAAAACAGCAGATAACAGTTTAAAGCAGACTATATTGTTTGGGCAACAGCGGCAATCATTGTTGTAAGGAGGGAATCGTTGTTCAGAGGGTTGTTAAAGGGAGGGAGCACTGTACGTCTGTAATTATTCCAATGTCGTTCCTACCGGTCAATTTCTATAATCTACTCATTCTCTTTAGAGAACAATATCTCTATGTAGAGTTCCGATCATGACCGACATTTTATTAGATGCGCGGTACCTTTAGGACGTTTTGTGGTAGCAGCATTTTTACAAAATGTCATGAACTACAAGCAGTTAGGTTTGCGATACGATGGAGAGAAAACGGAACAAAAGTGTTGCTTGACAGTTAAGGACCTCGGGTGGTTTAAAGTTTTTTTCAAAAAATGTAGGAAACAAATAATTGTCATTTATAAATTGATTTGGCTTAATCCTTTCACTCTCAATGACGTCATAAAGCGCATTTGCATACAGTTGTAATACTAATCAGACGCCGCAGACCACTTCAATGCCATATTGTCGTCTGCTTCAAAATTGTTGTCTGCAATGTCGTTTCAAAGTTAGATTTAAGACAATATAACTGACGTAATTTCAAAACAAGTGGCAAACAGTTTCGATCCTTATCAGACGCCGGGGGTACGCGGCGTCTGATCAGGATCAAAACTGTTTACAAGTGCGCTTTATGACGTCCTTAAGAGTGAAAGGGTTAACCGCAAAACACGAAATTAATTATTCATGAATCTTTATCAATGGAAATACGAACACTTAAGTAACGTGAGAGTTTCTATATAAATCATTTTACGATTCTTTGATTAAACTCTCATTCTCCTTTAATGATATTCGATCCTAGTAATTGAATACAAACACGCCGGGGAAAACTTTATTTCTGGTCCGATGTAGTAAAGGACTGGTAGCTTGTCAATCAAGCTTCTCATTGATCAAGATTTACAACCAACATGGCGCATGGCGGAAGTGGTCAAGACATTTTAACGACTTGTGAAAGAAACGAAACTGAAATTTGATCTCGGTAAATAAAAAACATTAATGAACAAACTATTAGGCCCAATGATCTGAAATTAATTACAAAATATTTGATGACCAGATTCCAGTTCTGTTCAGGATAACCAATAATTATTTAAATGAATGAATACTGTCGGATTACAGTAGGATAGGCCTTTATAACCCATTACCCAATAAGTACGCCTTTTTACACCTTTATTTATTCTTCCTCTGAAAAAGGTTCGACTTTACACAGTCATGAATATATACCGCAAGTACTATTTTCTGCAAACTAGCAGATTGTAGCTTTAAGCCCTCACGGCGTATTCTGCTTTACCTTCAACGTGCTTAACTCATTACACCATAGCCCGTTTTTAGTATTGAAAATAAGTGATCACTTAAAGCAGGCTGAAATCAAAGCAGAATGTGCCTCAAGGCACATTCTGCTTTACTTTCAGCCTGCTTTAAGTTATAATCTGCTAAAATATATATAAAAAATTCTTACAATACTTATTCATGACTGTATAAATTAAAACTATTTTCTTCAGGGGAGAAATAAATGAAAGGCGTCAAAAGGCGTATTTATGGGGGAATGTGTTAAAGTGATCACCTGTATTCAAACATTGACACAAACTTTGGGGTAAAATCATTTTCCAACACGTGATAGTATTATTTTTAGCATACATGTACAGTGGAGAATCTGTTATTCTTTCCCGTTTAAACGCAAACGTACGCAAACGCAAAGCACTAAAACGTAGAAAAGAACAATTTTTTGACAATTCTGATAATTCTTGTTAATCTTGGTGGCAAACAGTTTGGAGCCTGATCAGACGCCGGGTTACCCGGCGTCTGATCTGGCTCCAAACTGTTTGCACTGCAAATAATAGTTTTAGCGTAAACGCGTTTATTGGGAAAGAATAACAGATTCTCCACTGTATGACGTCACCAATGACGTCAGAATAACAGATTCTCCACTGTATCAGTGAAAGGATATATGTTACACCCATTTGTGCCTAGCGTCCTATTAATTTGGCAAACAGTGCAGACTCAGAACAGACGTCGCATAATGCGGCGTCTGATCTGAGTCGGCACTGCTTGCTAATAGGAATGTCTATGAAAACTAGAATGAAAAATTAAATCAGGTTCCTCTTAAACTGAACATTGACTAATCCAATATAATTATAATCCACTGAGCGCATAAGGGTTAATGCAATGGAGAACACTGCATATATAATGATATAAAGAGTGGTGCAGCGGCATGATTTGAAAAAAATTCTAATTTGAAAAAATATTTCAAATCATGTCATTTTTTTCAAATCATGTTTTCACAGTCGACATGATTTGAAAAAAAACATAATTTGAAAAAATATTTCAAATCATGTCGAAAACCGGCATCTGGAAATTCGATTCAACATGATTTGAAAAAAAAAAAATTAAAAAAAGTTTTTACATAGGCTGGTATTTAATAGCATGTATATATTAAGTATTTATATAAGTGTTTCCGGCACCGCAACACAGTGAATATAGTTGAGTTATTTGAATGTGAAATAAGAAAGTACAAATAAAAGCTTCATAAATGGCATGTATTTGTATCTCATGGGGCTGCACATTTTGAATGGAGGCATGTCAAGGTCAAGGTCGTCCTTGAAGGTCAAATATTGAGGTGAATGTCATAACTTTTGAGCTAGTAGATAGAATTACTTCATAATTGGCATTCGTTTGCATCTCATGAAGCTGCACAGTTTGAAAGGAGGCATGTCAAAGTCAAGATCATCCTTCGATGTCAAATGTCAAGTATATAGGCCAATGTGATAATGTTTGAGCTAGTAGATAAAATTACTTCATAATTGGCATGCGTGTGCATCTTATGGAGCTGCACATTTGGAAAGGAGGGACGTCAAGGTCAAGAGCGGAAAGGGGGACAAACCGTTGTTTTACAAGGGCATGTTGTTTCTTACATACTAATTATTATTCATCCACCCACTAAAAACTATTTTTTCCACTTTGAGACAGAGGAAAATGTCTTCTTCTGTTTTATCCTATCATATAGTATACAAACTGATAGCAAAAACATATTTGTCATAAACATTATTTTGCTATGGAAATTTAGAAGACACAGGACATTTCATGACAAGAATTCTTAATTAAGTTACCATGGTAAAATAATTTAATTACAAATCTTTTTTTATGTTCTCAACACTATGGACATTTATGTAAACTCAAACATATACTTTCGAATTAGTTGTAGAAAAATGACAACCTTCAATACCCGATTTCAAATGTACAATATCGCCTTCTTTACCCCATACGTTGGCATAAAAAGAGAGATGGTTACCCCTATTGCCCCCACCCATATTTCCCGAACCGCCTTCACACCCTCCCCCGTTAACACAACACAACAACAAGGGACACCCTACTGCTCACCCCTAATATTCAGACCGCAACCCTCACAGCCTCCAATCTCTCCCTAACTCCTAACTCCATCTACAATGTATTACCGTTTAGTCCCACGCCCCTTTAGATAGTAGAAACGTCCCTACGCCCATGTAATCTGGAACCTGTTACATAGTCCTCCCCGCAACTTTCAATATCCATTCATGAATATTGTTTCATCACATTATTCTATTACTCACCTTGTTGTTAGGTGGCTAGCTGAATGGCTAGCTGGATATCTGGTTAGCTGGCTGCCCAGTTGCCACGCTGCGTGACTTGTTTGATGACTGGCTAGATTGCTGCCTTGCTGTCTCCCTGACTGTCTGGCTGGTTTGTTGCATAGAAAACTCGCTAGCTGAATGCTCATTATTTAGCTGGCTGACTGGCTGGCTGCTATGTTGGCTGGTTGCTATGTTGGCTGGTGTACCAGCTACCATGCTGCTGTGCTGGCTGGCTGGCGGAATGGTTGAATGGCTGGCTAAATAGCTAAATGACTGGCTGACTGGTCGGCTAACAGGCTTGCTGGCTGGTTAGCTTGCTGTCATGCTGTATGGCTGGCTAGTTGCTTGGCTGCCTGGCTATCTGGCTATTTATCTGCCTGACTGCCTTATTGGTTGACTGCTTAACGTGCCTACCTGCATGTCTGGCATGATGGTTTGCTGCCTAACTGCCAGATTGGCTGCCTTGTTGCCAGGTGACCGACCCGCCCGTCTGCCTGACAGTCCATCCATATGCTAGTATTACCGCCCTCCATCCAAACTGACCTAACGATATGTTGCCTGCACATCCAGGTGTGGATACAGGGTTTTCCGTAAGGAAGAGGGGCGTAGCATATCGAAAAAATGACAACCTTAAACAAAGAAGAAACAAGATGCCCTTGTAAAACAACGGTTTGTCCCCCTTTCCGCTCTTGACCTTGACGTGCCTCCTTTCCAAAGGTGCAGCTCCATAAGATACACACGCATGCCAATTATGAAGTTATTTTATCTACTAGCTAAAAAATTATCACATTGGCCTATATACTTGACATTTGACATCGAAGGATGATCTTGACTTTGACATGCCTTTCAAACTGTGCAGCTTCATGAGATGCAAACGCATGTCAATTATGAAGTAATTCTATCTACTAGCTCAAAAGTTATGACATTCACCTAAATATTTAACCTTCAAGGACGACCTTCACCTTGACATGCCTCCATTCAAAATGTGCAGCTCCATGAGATACAAATACATGCCATTTATGAAGCTTTTATTTGTACTTTCTTATTTCACATTCAAATAACTCAACTATATTCACTGTGTTGCGGTGCCGGAAACACTTATATAAATACTTAATATATGCATGCTATTAAATACCAGCCTATGTAAAAACTTTTTTTAATTTTTTTTTTTTTTCAAATCATGTTAAATCAAACCAGATGCCGCTTTTCGACATGATTTGAAATATTTTTTCAAATTATGTTTTTTTTCAAATCATGTCGACTGTGAAAACATGATTTGAAAAAATTGACATGATTTGAAAGATTTTTTCAAATTAGAAATTTTTTCAAATCATGCCGCTACAAGTGGTTCTAAATTACAAAACTTTCATCAGTTTTAAAGTGTTTTTTTTTTTTTATCAAATCCAGCTTCCAGCTTACAGCTTGAATCCAATGAAGCTAGAAAAATAACTAATTACTTCATTTGTTCATTATTTTATCTTTCAGGAGCTGCCATCGATTATATGGTATGAACACTTATTCATTTTCTAACATACAGTTAAAACTCGATAGTTCGAACTCGCTGTAACTTCGTTTTAACTTTGAAATACGGGTACACGTACATGATTGTATGTTCAACTTAAGCGAGATCGGGTTATCGAAATTCAACTTATGATATATTGGTTAGGTCGATTTAAATGAGTTCTCTTTCTAAGTTTATCTGAGTAGCAAACAGTTTGGAGCCTGGTCAGACCCCGGGTACCCGGTGTCTGATCTGACTCCAAACTGTTTGAAAGGGAAATAACAGTTTTAGCGTAAATGACAGTTTTAAAAGTTATCAAGCATTTGGTTGGTCAGATTTCAGCTCAAAAGTTAAAATCGAACAAGTTTAATGCTTGAGAACGATCTCAACTCGATCGTTTTATAACCCTTGACCTTTTAATTATAGAATTATAAATTTAAAACGTTTACCCGCAGCACTGGCAGATCCCTCTCAGCAGGCGATTCAGGGCTTTAAAGCTATGGTTTGTCATCCGTTCATTTGGAGTTGAGGGTTTACAGCGCCATATAAGGGAGGTAAGACCCCTAATTATGTAAAAAGCATGTTACTCTCTGTCTTTTCTGTTGGAACTAATTGTTTAGGCAAGTATATGTTTATTGGGCGAGAATCATTCGATCACAAAGGCAGCACATTGAAACCGAGGAACGTGTATGCTCGTCCTTTAATAATGGTGTACACTTGTCATATGCAAACAGGAAGACCATGGTCAGAGGACTCCTACAGACGCTGTCTCTCTAGACAGATTCTGCATTGTTTGTCCTTTTGCAAATATTGAAGAAAATAATCCAAAATAATTATACATGGATTAGACTTACATTACAGTGGAGAATCTGTTATTCTTTCCCAATAAACGCGTTTACGCTAAAACTATTATTTGCAGTGCAAACAGTTTGGAGCCAAACTATTAGCCAACAATATAAACAAGAATTATCAGAATTGTCCAAAAGTTGTTCTTTTCTACGTTTTAGTGCTTTGCGTTTGCGTACGTTTGCGTTTAAACGGGAAAGAATAACAGATTCTCCACTGTAAATTGAACACTGGAATTGTCCATAAACGATGTTAAATGTTTATAATTTGTTGCAAATTGGACAATGATACATGTACTTGGTTTATATTATTGGACTTAACCCATTTGCGCCCAGTGGATTCTTCCATGTTTATATTATATTGGATTAGTCCATTTTTTATTAAAGGGATGCTTGATCAAAATTTACATTTTCAGTTTGTTTTTTATATTAAAATTCCTATCAGCAAACAGTGTAAACTCTGATCAGACGCCGCATAATGTGGCGTCTGATCAGAGTCTACACTGTTTGTCTATATCCCAAATATGGGATCGTTGGCACAAAGGGGTTAAAGGGAAAACTGTAAATGTTCACCTACTGTTTAAAAGGTGAATTAGTTAGATAGGTATACATTGTACATGTACTTGGTTGCAAAGTGGAAACTCATACAGTTCATTTCAGTTCATTCTTTATTTGAGTCTCATTATGGTTACAACAAATATAAATACAATACAACAGGAAATACATCATAAGATACAACGTAACCATACCATTCATAAATGAATTATAAGAGACTATGTTCAGTGAAATTTACAATCACTGTCCTTTAAACTATTGCACTAATAAGATACCAACCACATATATTGTATATACATGATAGTCTAAAATACATACAACTTCCATTAATCTAGGCAACCATACCGTTTTAACAAAATGCTATGGCTGTCTTTAAAATCTGCAATAAAAATCGAATTAAACTTTGACAGACAAAAGGACCAAACAAGTCAACTTAAAGAACATTATAAAACATCGACTATTATCTCAAATCAGATTTGAAATAAACTGATTAATGGACGTTGTATATATACTATTATGAAATACATTTGAAATATAAAGTATTAATTAATACATTATTCACAATAAAAAGGTAATCACTTATGTATTAAAGTTTATCTGCTTATGAAAAGCTGTCGTCTATGTAAGGTATTAAAACAGGTGTACAGTGGAGAATCTGTTATTCTTTCCCAATAAACGCGTTTACGCTAAAACTATTATTTGCAGTGCAAACAGTTTGGAGCCAGATCAGACGCCGGGTAACCCGGCGTCTGATCAGGCTCCGAACTGTTTGCCACCAAGATAAACAAGAATTATCAGAATTGTCCAAAAGTTGTTCTTTTCTACGTTTTAGTGCTTTGCGTTTGCGTACGTTTGCGTTTAAACGGGAAAGAATAACAGATTCTCCACTGTACATGCGTGTTTAGTGTATGCTCTTTTTATAGGGAGTTCGTCTGGCGAAACTTTTCGAAGAAAGAGTCCGGAGTGATGATAGGTTTGAAATGCCTGCAGAGAGAACGCTCGGCATGGTCGTTTTCAGAGTTAAGGTGAGTTGATCTCTGTTTTCGTTAACTCTTTCACTCTCAATGACGTTTTTAAGATCATTAGCAAGCAGTTTTGATCCTGATCAGACGTCGCGTAACGCGGCGTCTGATCAGGATCAAAACTGTTTGTCATTTGCTTTGAAATTACGTCAGTTATGCTGCATTTAATCTAACTTTGAAATGGCATGGCATACAAAAATATTGAAGCAGACCACAATATGGCGGTGAATCACTCACGATAAATTTGACCTTAAAAGGGTAAAGGCTACCTTAAGTTGTTCATAAAATTCCCAAGATTTTCTAATTTTCAAGCGCGATTTTAGGAATCGTACCTTTAACCATTACGCTGTCAGGCTATATACATGTAACACTTACATATTCATGGAATCAGTTTGAATCTAAACAGTTTGATACCCATGTCAATGCAATGTTTTCTAAGAAAAAACGCATACACTTCCAATTGTTCTACTCTACCACATTATAACGAATGTTGCTTTTTTTCCTTCCAATTTAAACCGTTATAACAAAATAATTATGTAAATAACCAACTAATTTTTGTTTTATAAAACAAATTTTATATTACGATTTTAACACATTCAACCCTAGCGACTAGTATATTCGTCATTTACAAATAGTGTATGCCTGCATGGGAGGATCACACTTGTCCCATGCAAACAATATATACCCTGATCAGAGGGCGCCATAAGGCGCCCTCTGATCAGGGTCTATACTGTTTGTCATTTTGAAATATATTGTTAAAATCAACATTAAAAAATAATCCAAAATGGACTAGACTTATGTTGAAATTGGAATCGTCCATTAAAAGTTTCAATGGTGCATGAGTTGATATTACGATTTTTTCTTCAAGGGAGATAACGCCAGCACAGAACTGTTGCTGACAAGACTTAACAGATCAGGCAAGCTGCATATGGTACCAGCTTCTATAAAAGGGAAGTATATCATAAGATTCACCGTGACGTCACAGTATACCACGGATACTGACATTATTAGAGACTGGCAGATTATTAGAGACACACACTCCAAGATACTACGCGATGAATCAGGTTAGTTAATGAGTGATTGATCAAATTTATCGTGATGATTTTACCCCTTCACCGCCACATTGTCGTCTGCTTCAATATTGTTGTCTGCCATGTCGTTTCAAAGTTAGATTAAATGCAGCATAACTGACGTAATTTTACAAACAGTTATATTTAAAAAGGCAGTATAACTGACGTATTTTCAAAAACAAGTTGCAAACAGTTTTGATCAAAACTGTTTTGCAAATGCGCTTTATGACGTCATTGAGGGTGAAAGGGTTAACCTAATGACTGCCATGACATCATCAATCGCATCTGCACTTATTTATCAAAGTTAAATGTTAGGTATTTTGACTAAGAAATATAGAATTGAGTGTCAAACATAACGCGGCGTCTGATCAGGATCCAAAATGTTTGCAAATAGCCATTGCTGCTCGGGGTAAGGAAGTTAACCACTAACCATTACAGTGGAGAATATGTTATTCTTTCCCAATAAACGCGTTTACGCTAAAACTATTATTTGCAGTGCAAACAGTTTGGAGCCAGACCAGACGCGTCTGATCAGGCTCCAAACTGTTTGCCACCAAGATAAACAAGAATTATCAGAATTGTCCAAAAGTTGTTCTTTTCTACGTTTTAGTGCTTTGCGTTTGTGAACGTTTGCGTTTAAAAAGGAAAGAATAACAGATTCTCAACTGTAAACGACACTGCGGGCAACCATATTGAAGCAGAGGACACTATTGCGGCAAAGGAGTAAAACAATCACGATAGATTTGGCGGTTTAACCGTTAATTTACTGTATGAAGCTATGGAAAATAGTATTAACTCATTCTCCCCTAAATCCTCAAATGGACAATAAATGACTTTCTGCCGATTCCATTTTAGATGCTTTAGGGTTGGTTTTAATAGATCTACGTTTCTATATACATTATACATATATTTCAAAATGACAAAATATTGTAGATCAGGTGGCTCTTTTGGGAAGCCTTTTGATTTGGGGTTACATCGTTTGAATAGGACAAGTACTGGTACACAGTTTGTAAATGATGCTTAACTCTTTCCTCCCTGAAACTTCAAATGGACAATCCCAGTTTCCATTTTAGTTTAGTCCATTTCTGACTTTTAAGGGTTGTTTTTGTCAATGTTTGGCATTATGACAAACAGTGAAGACCCTGATCAGAGGGCTCCTTTCGGAGCCCTCTGATCTGGGTCTTCACTGTTTGCATAGGAAAAGTGTACTATTCACATGTACAATGTTTGAAAAGGACGCCTATATGCGGGACTAGGGTTCAAAGGGTCAATGCGTTCATGTTTCATTCAGTAACTACACGCTAATATTAAATTTGGATATAGATCTATACGTGCACACATTAATACGAGCTAGCAGCTCATACAGATCTCCCTTAAGCCGCTATTCCATATTTAAAACGATAACCTTATATTGGCCTTAAGATTTACATATCACACTTATCTCATTTCATATCAGAAATATTTGATATTAGTGTTTATTATTATGACATGATATGCCATATTTACTAAGCCCTTTAAATCGTAGCCTGGTCAAAGTTTGGAAAATTTGGTGACCGCTTAAAGCAGGTTGAAAGTCGAGCAGCGTTCCTAAAGGATGTTTCCGCTTATAGTCAACCTGCTTTGGGCTTCGATCTTGGAAAGTACTTGAAATGCCTGTTTTGTGCTAGAAGGGGCTTCGTTTCTTAATGGATCAATAAATACAAGCAAACTTTTATTATATGTATTTGTGGGATAACAGGTAATCTTTGACATATGATACATGTATCTAATAAAGTGTTAAAATTACATATTACTGTTTCAGAAGTCATCGAGGATGAGGTATTTACAGTACACGAGGAGAAAGAGAACATCAAGGAGATTGAGAAATCTCTGAACAAACGGAAAGAATTCGGCATGTCGCTCGTCCTGAGTCATGTCCCAATGTCACCAAAACTAATCAACGGAAGCTATGCTGCATTCTTCGATAATATGGTCGAATTTGCCAAGGTTAGTTGTGGTTTCTGTGTACAGTATAACCTGCAATATCTGACATCATTCAGTGTCAACTGATGATGTCGAATAAAGCAGTGTGCCGGTTAAGGCAGGTTTTTGATATACAGACAAACTTTGATAATTGAAACTTGCTTAAGTGTAGCATACCCGTATTTCAAAGTTAAAACGTGGTTTTACCACGTTTTAACTTTGTAATACGGGTATGTTCCACTTAAGCGAGCTCAAGATATAGAAATGGATCGAAATAAATACGGGTTAGTTCAAATTAAAACCATCTGTTGATGTCGGATACATCAATGTGCCTGTTACAAATGTAACTAAGGGTTTTGAGACTAACTTTAATATATTGGAACATACCCGTATTTCAAAGTTAAAACGTGGTTTTGCCACGTTTTAACTTTGAAATACGGATATGTTCGACTTAAGCGAGCTCGAGATATAGAAATGGATCGAAACAAGTACGGGTTGGTTCAAACTAAACGTGTTTGAGATAGCAAAGTTCGAGTGTATAACATTCGACGTTCTGGTTCGAAAATCATTGTCAGATGAAACAGGTTTCTTCCTTAACCAGGCGACGGATAACCTAGGTTATACTGTAATTTGATAAGGGAAGACATGTTTGCACCTAATCGACCTAGTCTGTTATTTCCTACCCGACCATACCAGACATTTCCTTGTCAAAATGTAAATTAATATTTTTAAAGATATATAAAATTTTGCTACACTTATTAGTATTGCTATAACAAATATTACCCGTTATACATTGTAAAAAAATCTCAAAACTTTTCTCAAATGTATATAAAAAATAAAACTTAATAACGTTATGTCGAACTGCTTACCCTAATTTTTCAGACGATATTAATGGAAACAAACAACTTTCGCGCCACTCTAATAGTACGTGTCACCGTCATCTTTAGCACATCCGCAAAGGTATATAAAACATCACTCAGATTTTCAATAATGATTTATTTATTGCTCTTTTTAAAGGCCTACTTTACTGTGACAGCGTTTGCATAGAGCAACTCAAACATTACATTTAAGTTACTTAAGCTGTAATATTTGCAGCAGTATTGAAGTGGCGAATGGAAAATTATAGTGTGAGATGTGTATGTTTTGTGATGATTATTCCAGTGACATGGAATTAAAATGCGTTCCATGTAACGATACTATTTTAGTTAATTTATTTAATATTTGAACCAAAAGTGGCTAATAAAAATCCTAAGATTTCCAAATTGTCAAGCGCGATTTTAGAAAGTGTACGTTTAACCAATTCGCTGCCAGTCTCTAAAACACAAACATAATTATGCAAATAGTTTGGATCCAAATAAGACGCCGCGTAACGTGGCGTCTGGTCTGGATTTAAACTGCTAAACACATATTTCAAAGTTTCTTAAGAAAAAATTTAAAAATCCGATTTTTAAAAGTAAGTACAGAAATCCTTGGATTTTGGTACAAAATCCGTAAAAAAGGAAAAAAGTCCGGAGAAAATAAAAAAAATCCGAAGATTTCGGGAAGAAATGCGGAGAAATGGCAGCTCTGTTTGAACGTGGGTTATAAACGTAGACGACGACTGTTTAAAGCACATGACGTTATGGCAATACTGTGTCAACAACGTCCTGGTAAAATATATTGTTTAGTATTCCTTGCATTAAAAAGGCATTGCTTTGAGTCCTATATAACAGTTTCAAGAAAAGGTCCTACACCAGAGATTGTAGTTAATTTACATTGTGTGTAGTTTCAATACACCATTAGCGTTTTGCAACAATAACACTTATAATATACCTTGCAGGAAATAACGAGCACCGATTTTTCCGGGAGGCCAATTAGACTGTCGCCGCGCAGGCGCGTGCATCTTCGTGACCAATCAAAACAGCAGAGTCTCGATATCGGCTACGTGTCGTCCAATAAGGACTACGGTTGCTTTAAACAGGGTTCCCTAGACAGCAAGGTTGAGGAGATTCTTGAAACATACTCAAATGGCACATATTCTATGAGGTAAGTATTGATACAGTCAAACGTCTCTATTGTGAACACTAAAGTGTGTATAGTATCAGGTGTTTACGACATGTGACTGCTGAAAGCAATGTGACAGTAAAAAAGAATTGTTCTTTAGTAGCTTTCTGTATTACTGTCACCTTGCTTTAAGCTGTCGAAAGTTCTGTCGATATAATTTAATTTCGGTTTCAAAACAAAATTGGGAACCCCATTTCAATCGCCGAATTACCAAGCTTTTTTTTATCATTATCAAAACTGTCTGCTTTTAGTACAAGCACATGTATCGGAACAATAACACCCTTTTCACTGTATGCAGTCGAAGAAATGTTATTCGTCATAAATAAAACGTTTTTTTTATATACCAATTATGTCAGTTGCAATCATTTGTAGCCAGATAAATCATGGAATAACATATAGTTCCACTTCAAATTGTTTGTCACTCAGTTTTAAAAATATGGTCAATATTTGTTATTATGATTTTCTGCATTCAGTTGCTTTTTTGTTTTGGTGTTCAGGTTTTTTTTCTATACTATGCGGAATAACTTTTCACCAGCGCAAGAACAATCAATTTTTAAGCGGAAAATGCTTCAAGTGTATAGTCAAAAGAAGTTCAAAATCAAGTCGCACTGTTTCGTTTTTATTGTCATTATTTGTTTTCTTTTCTTTTCTTCCTATCATTGTTCTCATTTTCATTTGTTAATTTATTTCTGTGTTTAGGGAGGGTGTTTTATTTGTTTAGTATGGGCTTTTAGTGTGTGGTAAATATTGTTTACATTTACTTGTGGACCAGATTAAGTAATGTTTCGACAATTTATGTATGTATCAGCCATTAAATATCACCTTTTTCTGATATACGCTCATCATTAAAGAGTTGTTTAGCTTATGTGCGACTGAATGTTTCAATGCCCGCTCTCTTTGTGCGTGCTTGAAGATTTCATTTTAGCTATACCAGGGATGTTTGGAAAGTTTTGATAAAAGGTCTGAAAATTGTTTTATATCCAGTAAATGTATATAAAAGTGGGCACATTATTTGAAAGACACAAGTTTCTTCTAGAGAAAACAAAACATAATATTATTATCTGATTATTTCATTTTCAGCTACATGCCATTATATATGTACATGTACAGTGGAGAATCTGTTATTCTTTCCCGTTTAAACGCAAACGTACGCAAACGCAAAACACTAAAACGTAGAAAAGCACAACTTTTCGACAATTCTGATAATTCTTGTTTATCTTGGTGGCAAACAATTTGGAGCCTGATCAGACGCCGGGTTACCCGGCGTCTGATCTGGCTCCAAATTGTTTGCACTGCAAATAATAGTTTTAGCGTAAACGCGTTTAGAGGGAAAGAATAACAGATTCTCCACTGTAGATATATTACCCATTGGATTGTCGACAAAATGAGTCATATTAGCACTTAACATTAATGTTAATAATTTCTATAATTTCAGTCTGAATTGTTTTAAATTTACACATTCTATGTATAATATACCTGAGTATTATATAATAATCGGACATTTTATATTAATTATGCTGTACATGGAATATACCGTGTCCCAAATACTCCCGACAATATCCATTTTAACGAAAATATGTCATTTACGGGTTATTGCATTATACTGCTTGACTTTTTTATGAGAATATAAAACATGTAGCCATTTTGTACTTTTATATGTCATTATTATAATGTATACGTATATTTATAATGCCCGAAAAATGAGAATACATATTAAAATCTAGAATCCTTAACTTGTTTAGAGTAGCTGATAGTCCAAACAGATATATGTCTAGAATTATTTAGGGCGTATATGACATTAAATGGTATTCTAGTTGGGCTGTATATATTACTGCTATTTAATAATTACTCAACGTTTTTTAAATAACTAAATCTTATTCAAAGGTACTTTAAGACATATTTCAAATAGTATCAAATCCATTTCAGTCAGTCTGGGCAATATATACAGTGAAATATACAGTCATGCTTCTCATACAACGCAATTATCTCGCGTATTCCTGAGGGAGTTCAGTCAATACATACAATCATGTTTTGTTTGAATACCAATAAAACAGAAAATTTCAAAATTATAATACCTAACCAATTTACTATGAATGTCTCGCTGAAAGATTAATCTATCAGTAAATGTTCACGTTTTATGAAATCTGACCAAACAATATAAAGTTGTCGCTCAGTTATGAAAATTTTCTGAATTCCCCTCGTACACGTGTTGTCTCTAGATATACTAAAGTGTTTGTCCATTTAGCAGAACATTTCATATGAAATAGCATGCAGTAAACAATCTGATTAGACATCGCGTAATACGGTGTCTAATCAGGGTCTACATTATTTGCTTATGTGTACCTTAGTAGCAACTAGGATTCAGTGTATTGATACAGGTTTTGTCTTGTCATTGCTTTCAGACCCAGTATTCACCAAAAGTACACTAAAGATCTGTCGGCTCTTACCGAGAGCGAGGAAAACGAGGGTGTTTTCCAGATAGAAGTTCCTGTCATTAGTCACGTGAACGGAAGTGACGTCATCCAAACAAAGGTGGAGACAAAGGATGCTTCCAATGGTGTCCGAATGTTTTGTAAGCATTGTGGCCATCCTGTGGACGTCGACAGTTAAATAATGTATATATTGATATGACAGCAATGTTTTGTTGGATCTGACAATGAGGAGTTTTTATGCATTTGTTTCTTCGATGCGTAAATATATAGTGTAGAAGACGTTATTCTTTCCCCGCTTATGCTGAAATAATTACATTGGCTACCATTGTAAATAGTTTGGGTAGTCCAGTGTACTTTCAGCCTGCTTTTCACTCAGATTAACCCCTTCCCAACCTTATACTCAAATTATTTGCAAATTTTGGATCCTGATCAAACGCGGCGTCACGCAGCATATGACTAGGACCTGAACTGTTGTTTTTTAGTTTAAACATATTTTATTTCAATTAAATACATGAAATCTGAACTGTTTGACACTCATTTCAATATGTCTTAATTCAAAAACCTAACATTTAGATTTGGAAACCAAAAGTAGATGGCGTCAGGGCACTGAAGGGGTAAATAGAAATCGTGATTTTTTTTATAAAGTGTTATTCCTTGATTTTATTGCATTGCATTCAAGTTTCTTTACGTTTGGTCGAGAAAGAATTACGTCTTCTCCGTTTTAGTTGAAACTGGAATTATCCATTTGAAGTTTTAGGTGTGAATGAGTTTATCATATTGTGAATTTGAAGCATTGGTAAGTTTAGAAGAATTAAGTCCATTTACAATAAAGTAAAAACATCCCACCTCCACCTTAGATTATACTGTAAACGCTAAAAAAACATAGTAAAACATGGACTAAACTCCTCAGGGTGCCTAGCATCCATTCAAAAATGTTTAATGCCACAGTTGGCTTTCATTCTCATAAAGAAGAATTGTTTTGTGTCTCCTTTTACTCATTTAGTAGATATATATTCAATGTTTGGAGTAAAGATGTGTCATTTGTATTTATATTTGGCGTTGAAAGCATTAATAGAATTTGGCTACGAATGTTAATATTGGGACGAAATTCTTGTATCTACATTGGAAAATTCCGCTTTGAGCAGTCTTTCATTCAGAAATATTTTGACATGTGAGTATACATGGATTGGGATGTCCAACCTTTCCTTTTGTATTTATCATATTCTGAATCCATACGCAGACACATCGAAATTTTGCAAGGCGATGAGATGTTATTCTTTCCAAAATAATATGCTAAGAACAGTGTTTCAACTGCAAATAATTTGGAGAAAGACCAGACGCCGGATAGCCTTTTGTCTGACCAAACTCCAAACTATGTGCCACTAAGATTGAAAAGAATCACCAATCTGTTCAAGGAATTGCCATTTCTACAATTTAGTGATTTACATTTGCCTTTCGTTTAAACAGGTTAGAATAATATCTTTTCGCTGTACAACATAAATTCAATGTTTCAATATTCTCTTATTTGGGTCCGGCCCCCCTCGCCCGCTTCTGTATCCGCGCCTATAATCTATAATGAACAATTTGTTTTTAAATATTAGCAGTTCAGATGAACTTGATATAATACCAAACCCTGTTCGTAACATTTACTCAATCGTTAACATATGTATTGATGCCGTTTAGGAAATTTGGCTCAAGGAAAATATGCCGATATTTTGTTATTTATTCCGGACTCAAACTTATTGAAACACAGAGTGTACAGTGGAGAAGACGTTATTATTTCCCCATAAACCCGTTTACACTTAAACTGTTAATTACATTGCAAACTGTTTAGAGCCGAGTAACCAGGCGTCTGATCAGACTTCATACTGTGTGTCACTAATATAAACATGAATAGTCAGAATCATCAAAACGTTCTACTCTTCTACATTTTTTGCGATGCGTTTGCGTTTCGTTTGCTTTTAAACGAGAAATGATAACGTTTTCTCCACTGTATTGAACGACCATTTGTGTGTGGCAATGAGTGTGCGTTGCAATTTATCGGCGGACGAAGTCGAGGGGTAAATCGCTCAATTTCGACGTCATGAGTCGTGAGTTCGATCCCCCGCCGGATGAGACTTTATAAACCGAGGTCCGATGGATCAGTGCTTTACACTTGGCATCTAAAAGAGCCAGAGAACACTGTCGATAATAAGAGTAGGGTATTCACTGTATACGCTCCCCTCTCTCTTGGACGTCCATGTAGTCAATAGATGACAGAAACGGACGAACTTAACAAACAAACAAAAAGCGTTGCATTTGTTTAACTCGGATCCTCGTTTAGAATAAAAACTGTTGATTGTCTTAGTTAGACATGCAGCTGTGTAAATAGACATGCAGTTGTGTAAATAGACATGCAGTTGTGTACATTATTTACAGCACTCCCTCCCTAAAACGGCTCTCCCAACAACGACTCCCTCCTTAAAACGACATGTATCGTTGTTCCCTAAATAGGATTATGTCTAACGCTTTTACTGCTGCAATATCGTCTGCTGTTTTTTCTTAGCGTTACCTATAGTTGGCGTTACGCGGCTTCCGATCTGGATTCAAACTGTTTGCAAATGTAAGCCAATTCTTAGTTTCCCCTCCCTAAAACGACTCTCCTTTGTGTCTCCCATTGGGTGTCGTTGTAGAGTGGGATCACTGTATATGTATACTATATTATTTAGATCTCAGTATTGACCTGTAAATGTATCATATATTTTAATGAGATCTCAGTATGTATGTGTTTGTATAATATTGTAAAGCAACCCTCATTGAATCAAACTTGCTTAACCCACTACCCGATAGGTTGGTTCTAGTTTTCAAAATATGTAATACTTTAAGCAGGCAAAAGCATTCAGTTTTTCTTTCAGACTGCTTTTAGCTAATTACTTCTTGAATATAGAAAATAGTTCTTAGTGTGTATATCTAAGACTTTTTCAAGTGGAACTATTTTCTTCAGTGATGCAATATATTAAAATCGTAAATAAGCGTATTTATGAAGTAATTGGTTATTATATGAAATTTAAATGAAATCCTACATGGGAGTTTCAACAAGTTGATCTAGCTGCATTCGAACTAACGTATTTCAAAGTTAAAACTTGCCATACATACGTTTAACTTTGCAATATGGGTGAGGCCGAATAAGGCAAAATCGCATTATCAAGGTTGACTGTATATGCTTATGTATATATTAATACCTATGGACCGTGCTATGAGAAAACCTGCTTTATAGAATTTCAATCAGTAAAGATCAAGGCCAGCCAAAGACGCGGCGGCAGCTGGCCTTGATTTTCACTGTTTGACACCAACAATCATCTTAAACATTGTATTTAGAAATATTTAGCAGTATTATATACAGAATTTGGCAGTATAAACCATACTCAGCTACAGATTCTGGGATGACAACGGTGCTTGGTCTGTACAATGCTGCAATGCAATAAGGCACGTTTTGTCATGGCATGGCTCATATACATGTATATGAATGTGTTTTTGTAAAAGCATTGTTTATGCATGAACAAAATATCAAAGTACTTTGTCAATCTAAATGCTTTGTAATTAATCGTTTCTGTTAATTTTAACCATTTTCGCCGGTAATTAATTAACAGTGGATGCGAAGTAATGTTTCTCGTTTAAGGTTACTGAACACCAAATAGACCGGAAATACTGCGGGGTACAGTCGAAAGTAGTAGGGATATACAGTGGAGAATATGTTATTCTTTCCCGTTTAAACGCAAACGTACGCAAACGCAAAGCACTAAAACGTAGAAAAGGACAACTTTTAGACAATTCTGATATTTCATGTTTATCTTGGTGGCAAACCGTTTGGAGCCTGATCAGACACCGGGTTACCCGGCGTCTTATCTGGCTCCAAACTGTTTGTAAAAGACAAAATAGTTTTAGCGTAAACGCGTTTATCGGGAAAGAATAACAGATTCTCCACTGTAGTACCAACTTTATTTTGGCTAAAAATGGATACTTTGTATCTAGAAATTCACTGTTTTGTGTTTTTGATGTAAAAGAAAACGCACATACAGTGTATTAAAGTGTCCAAAATGGCAATGTTTGACAATGTTAACTAGTTTTTAATCAGAGTTACATGTACATACAGTTTTGAACTTTGTCGGACGTCGGGTTTTGCCTGGTTTTAATGGACGTAATTTTGAACACAAATGCTTACTGGGAAAGAATAACGTCTGATCCACTGTATGATGCTGAACAGTTATCAAGAAATAAGTGTAGTAAAACCTCACTATTACAACCACTAAAACGACGGCCAATTGATTGTATAAAAATATAGGCGACAGCTTAAAGCAAGATGGCAGTAAAACAAAAACAGAAAACTCTTGAAGGATCCTTCTGTTTATACTGCCACCTTGCTTTAAGCAGTCACCTGTCGTAAACGACTAACACTTTACGCGATTTAGTGGTCGTTATAGATAGGTTTTACTGTATGCACATTGAAAAAAGGAAAATATCAAACACCGGGTAACTGGTCGTCCGATCAGGTACCAAACTGGTTATCTCGGAAACATAAATCTACATAATATAAAATGTTTAAAATTGACATTTTTAACAGTTTTCTTTCTTTTTTCATTAAAATGCGTTTGAGATAGCTTTTATCAAAATATGAAAAAAATCTAAATAAAAACAACTACGATATGTCTTATCTTACAATATCTACTATGTCACCATCTATAGGCCTTTGGGAAATGTAACCGGGCTTTCATGACTGAATGATGAAATAAAAATGTGTATTTGAACAGGATTATCTTTGATAATAGCTCTTAAAGGTCGAATATTACATAGGCGCAATTTAATTGATTATGATATTCGATAATAGGTCTGGATGCATGATACAAAACAGTGACATGTATTTCGACATGATTGTCTTTAAAATGATCCGCGAAGAGTGACCAATTGAATTCTATTGAACAAAGGAACGTTTATTTCGTATAAACGCATTGTTTCTAGGGGCGGGACTTGTTGATATCCTCGCAGTGGAGGCGGGGCTTATGGGTCACTCTTCGCGGATCATGTTGTGGCGTTCCCGGAGTAATAGTAGTAATGGCTGTTCCTTTCAGGGTGCACATTATTCGTGTTAACAACCTCTACTACGGATTACACATACGTGCATACTTATTAAAAGTTCAATTAACATTAAAAAATTAGCAAATATAATGTAAATACATGTATAAGAAATGAACTGAATATGTTCGGCGTTTAAGCGAAATAAACTACAGAAAATTATCGGCAATGGAATTTGCCGATTATTGTCTGTCATTTTTTCAGTTCATTTCTTAAATAAACGCTATAGAGGTCGAAATATAAATAATAGCAATTTATAACAGTAACACATCTCTATTACGAACACTAAATTGTATTGAACTTGAGATGTTTAAAACAGGTAAGTGCTTAAAGCAAGGTGATATAGAAAAACAAAATGCTCCTTTGGGAGTTTTCTGTTTAACTGTCATCTTGCTATAAACTGTAACTAGTATTTTATACAAACAATTAGCCTTCTTTTAAGTTTTCGTAAAAGAGAAGTTTTACTGTAATTCTATTGTATCTAAATTTCCTTTTGGAAATATTTTTATCTTCATAAAAGAAAATCTTCATTAAAAGGACATTTTAAATTTTCCCCTCTGTATATATAAGCACGTACAATTAAAAGAATGTGTCGATCTTTTACACTGTGTCTTTGTTGTTTATTTAATACCAGTTTTGACGATTTGAAGAAACAAATTGCGGAACGAAATATTAACATCAAGTTATGTTGTATGGTTTATTATGGATGTACGTCACTTTAACAGTACGACGTCTTCAGGACGACCAAATATGCCCCCATGTACTGTTTCAGGCACAATTCGGCAAATGACCTTCCGAAAGCCACCTTCAAGGCTTCCCAATATTGAAAACTCTGAAGTTGCACAATCACAAAGACTATAACAAATCGGCCGTGGAGGCTCGCCGACATTTTGACAATATTTAACAAACCTATAACTCCATAAATATGCCTCTTAACGCTTTTAATGTATTCGTCCAATGAAGAAAATACATCTGTTTTATACAGTCATGATTATGCACAATCACAGGTTTTCGGCGCGTAAGCTATGACCCCCCCCCCCCCCCATAAACTTTCAAAATGAGTCAAAATACATCCATATGTTCAACAAACATCCTTAACAAATGTTTCAAGAAGTTTCATGAAGTTTCAAGAAGTTTAAAAAAAAATTTTTTTTTTCGTATCATGTATGTATACAATGAAAAGGTGGATGTGTATTCTAGTCCGGCCGCGGACACGTTTAACCTTGCTTGGAGTTGTATAGAAAATGTTTTTGTGGTTTTTGGTAGAATAGACCCTCAGCATCAAGGATCCGATGTATGACCGCCGGTCATCCTTGAGCATTTTAAGATATTCAAGATGGCGTCCAAGATGGCCGCCGGCATACATCTGGCTAACTGTTAGGTTTGATTCAATAAGCTTTAACAGATTTTTCAGCAAATTATTGCTCAATTTCATCTTTTGTGACATAATTAAAGTTCAAAATAGAAATAAATAATCTATAATTCAAAATGGCGTCCAAAATGGCCGACAAAGTACTTTTTTATGTAGAATAAAATGCAAAGTATGTGCGTTGCTTTACAAGGCTACGATTTGCTCAAATTTTTTCCCCGTCGTGATAATATAATTTTTCATAATTAATAAAAAAGCGTGAAAAGATCGCGATTAATTCATTCATAAATGAATTATAAGAGACTGTCACCAGAATAGAGTATACATAAAAACCATACAGCTTAAGTGTACATTGAGATAGTTAACGATGTAAAATGCAATAAATATTTCAGATTAACAGAAGAGTAATTAGTCAAGTCAAAACTCAAATATTATAAATTAGTTCATAGAACCCAATTACCTACCTTTAATATATAAATGTCACTGTTTTGTAAGCAAAGAATGCTGAAATTATCGTACAAAAGTAAAGTTCTGTGTTTGCATTACTGTGACATTTGTCACCACATGTCACCTTTCTTGTTAAATAGTTCAATTACATGTGAGCTTCTTAGGAACAGGGAAATAAATTGGTAGAATGGATACCAATAATTCTTCTTGGGATGCAAGTCTCCTGAGGATGTGGTGGCACCTCTTTGAAACCAGATAACTGTGTATAGTATCTTTCAGTATAAAACTTTGTTCAGTATTCCTTTTCATCAAGCCTTTTAACATGTATTCTGTGAGTTTCTAAGCTAGTACTGCTGCTGCAAAGAATCATCATATCTTTGAAATATTGCTGAATGAATACATGGCTACACAGACACTTGACTGAACAGTCTTTTGTCTTAACCATAGATTAGAATAAGAAAGAATGACATCACACATATAATTTCAAATATAAAAAATTGCACATCTTTACTCCTGAATTACCAAAGTAAACAGAACTTTGGTTCAGTTACTGTCAAAGTCAGTCACTACAAAAGTGGTCATCTTGTATAAGAAGTGCATAACTCTTGATATGATGATATACTGCAAGGCCGCTGGCCTATCAGGAGTGATAACCGAGATGATTAAAGCAGCTTCGGAGAACAAGTGGGTTGAGATTTGAAGACGACTGACTGATGCGATTTTCAGTAATTGTGTGATGGACAGGGAGGCAAATTACATCCTCAAACAATAAACAATAAAAAAGTGAATAACAAGCTCGTATGAGCGACACTTATCATGTGGTAAAGCTCAAGGACCAGACAATAAAGTGTTGATGAACCGATTAAAAAGATACCTCTGTGCGTGAGATTATAAACATTGATGCATGTATTTATGATTAACTTCTAAAACTTTTTGATTTCACACACAAACATATTGAAAGCTTTACCTTTGGGAGCTTTCGCCTGTGTACTACAGGCTTTTTCAACCAACTGATGTTTCACTGATGTTTGTGTGTGAAATCAAAAAGTTTTAGAAGTTAATCATAATGAACAATACCACACAGTTGAATTTCCACAAGAATTGATGCATGTAGTTTTGCGTTGTTAAGGGTAGAGATACTATTGATTCGTTCTTCACCGTGTACCATCTATAGCACAAGTAAAAGGTCGAACTCAAACCTCTGCACGTGGCCTTGGTTGATCTGGAGAAAGCCTTTAGATTCAATACCAAGAATGAGCTTTTGGTTTGAGGAATGAGATTTGCATGTCAAACAGAGTTTGAAACCCGCTTACATGAAGCGGGCAGTACTACGTGAAGTTTTTGTGTATGGTTTGCATTAGGTATTTGATCTCAACCCTCTGCTGTACCAGTGCTTGATGTTCTGCTTTACTAGTGTATGATGCTCTGTCATAAGAGTCTAGCAAAGGTGTTCCATTGGCGCTTCTGTACACAATTTTCTGTGATCACAAATTCACTGACAGGGTAACCCAAAAAGGTGGATGGAAGGATGTTATCAAACCGAGTTGACTGACAGTTAACACGAAGAATTCTTGGCTCATGATCTCAGAGTAGTCATTGGCTTGGTCTTCTTCGAGACTGTAGGGAATGTTGCTGTGCTGACTGTCAGATTGGAGAACATTCAATTACAGTAGTTATGTGACATTAATTGTAAAATTACAAGCAGTGTAGACTTTGTATGCCCATGACATCAGGACTAAACTTGTCTTTTTGATGGAAGACCAGTTACTCAGTTAGGTGTCGATGGGGCTACGTTTGGTGTCTAGAATAGCTTCTGTAACATAGTGTTTGCTAGAAGAGGATTCGAGCTTGTCATAATCACAGGACATTTCAAAGAAAGGCCTAGCACAATTATATCCTTTGAGACTCGTATAATTGTGTTCAACACCTGTTTGTTATTTTTTCATTTAATATGGAGGTTATTCATTAATGTCGTCTGCCGAAGACTTGCAGACAGTTTGCAGAAATTGAGCCTGTGACAGTTGGATCTGTGGCATTAAACAGGACGAGGAGGTCCCACAGATACAAGTAATGAGAACTAAAGGTTTGGGATGTTTTGGACAGGTGGAGTGTGCCACTTCATGCATCAACTCAATAACGAGGAGGACCATTCTGCGCTTTAGACTTAGTAAGAGATCACAATCGCCATGGTTAGACTATGGAAGAGATGACCAGGTCCTGCGTGTCAAAGGAGCATATAAATCAGGTTTGAGGACATTCTAGCCACATTCAGCCTACCTGAGTTGCTAGGACATCCACAGCAATTGAGAAATAAACGCCGGATCATGTCAAGTACAACTAACTTAATTGCAAGCTATGTTAGAAACCTGACATGACCTTTCGTTTCTAAATATCAATTTATAGTGTGCAATTTTATTCCCTACTAATAAGAATATTCATTTATATAATAGTACAATATGCATGTGCTAATTTATAAACGTACTGTATATCGAAACCAATATGTTTATTAACTCCTTTACAAAGTAGGTTGCTGTGTGCGACATACTCATTTTCAAATTCACAATACATGCAGAAACAGGAATAGTATCTAATTTATATTACATCTCACATAATATTACTTCTTGAAAAACAAACTTTGGCAGCCATTCTGATTGCCATTTAGAAAACGAAACATATAATTCATGTTCAAAACACAAACATCAATGGTGACTCAAACTAAATTAACCTCAAATTTTGAAAACAGTTATTTCATAATACAAAGTAATTCTTAAAAACACTCATTTGTCTTAAAAAGAGGCTAAAAAGAATGGTATGCTTGGTGGATAGATTATATACTCACTTTTTACATTTATTTTACATTAGGTAAATGTTCAGGCTCCATATCTTTTGAAGTACTTCATCAACTCAAGTTTTGTTTTAGATTTTTAGGGCTCATACGTTCACCAATGAATTCCAGTAAAACATTTATATTAAACGACACATGTAACGAAAATGAAACACACAAGGTATATTCTTATTTCAAATCAAAGGGAGGTAATTTGATATTTGAAGACTTTCTAGTTTTGATAACGCCGTGAATATTGCGATGAATGAAAGTCTAATGTGATTTTATTTTCTTTAAGCAAATGTTCTAGCGGCTGAATATGAGCACCATTGTATCTCCTCTATGGAGAAAGTTTATAATAAAAAATGCTGTTTTCCGGAAAGAGTTATCGACCTTTTCATTTTCAATACAATGTGCCAGTTATTTAGCCACAATGATAAGTTTATGTATGAGACGCTGATAATTAAGAATACAAAAGTGGTTACTTTCTGGGGTTTTTTGCTTATTATATAATATTGAAGAGACAAGCATCTGTTTTGCATATTTTGTCGGCCATTTTTGACGCCATTTTGAAATTAACAGTATACTTTTCTCTGTTTGCTTTTTTAAACATCGAAGAAGTATTGAACTACTTTTAATCTTGTTTACAGTTGACAATTACCTAATCTAAACTGACAGCAGTTTCATTTTTATTCTCGCAACCATCTTGGACGTCACCTTAATACTTTGTCGGCCATTTTGGACGCCAATTTGAATAAAGCATTATTATTATTACTTCTATTTTGAACTTAAATAGTGTCAAACGTTATGAAAGTGAACTATATTCTGCTGAAAAATTTAAATCAAACCCAACAGCTTGTCATTTTACATCGTTATGCATGGACTAACTCAATGTAAACTTAAGCTGTATGTTTTTTATGCATACTGTATTCTGGTGACAGTCTCTGATAATTCATTTATAATTGAGTTAATTGCCAACTTGATCTTTTCACGCTTTTTTTTTATTAATTATGAACAATTATATTATCACGATGGGAAAAAACTGGAGCAAATCGTAGCCTTGTAAAGTGTCATTTTCATTTTATTTCACATAAAAATGGTCTTTGTCGGCCATTTTGGACGCCATTTTGAATTATAGATTATTTTTATTTCTATTTTGAACTTTAATTATGTCATCAAAGATGAAATTGAACTATAATTTGCTGAAAATTCCGTCATAGCTTATTGAATCAAACCTAACAGTTAGCCAGATACATGCTGGCGGCCATCTTGGACGCCATCTTGAATATCTGGAAACGCTCAAGGATGACCGGCGGTCATACATCGGATCCTTGATGCTGAGGGTCTATTCTACCAAAAACCACAAAAACATTTTCTATACAACTCCAAGCAAGGTTAAGCTAAAATATCCTTATCTGCTACCAGACTATTCAGGGCCATCAACTTCCCAACCTTGTCATTTTGTCATTTTTGGGCCGATTTTGACAAATGATGGCTTATTATTTACATTTAACAGTTCTGTTCAAAGAAAGTGAGCTCACAGCCCAAGCAAGACACGAGCACAAGTGAAGAAATAAAAAGTTCGATAGGCACCTTATATCGGAATCCTTCTGTCACCTTAATTTTTGGACTTGTTCGTCAGTCATTCACTGATTCAGCGATAAACAAGTGCATTTGCGACCATGCATTACACCATGGTACGGGTAATTAATAGAAAATGAAATATATAATAAATACCTTTTGAATTATCGGTAAATGAGCATTTCTGTTACGAAATAAATTTCTAGATAACTTTCGTTTAGTTTCGGTTGACAAACGGATATGATATCATTGGTCGTATTCGAATCATTCAATTTTTTGTCAACGAAAACTAGGTGGAGCAAATGCTCGAAGATTTACTGATGACAACGTTTTTGACCCGACTCGAATCGAAATTGTGGTCAACGATTTGATGTTTTGACAACATTTTGTCAACGGAAAACATCAAGTGGTGATTCGAATAGAACCTGTTGACAACACGTCCAACTAACGCTATGGTTGTCCTGATTCGAATACGACCAATTGAGGCGCTTGACTTTTGCGTCATTTCCTGCTTTGAAGCTGGTTCTCGGGTTCGCTAGAATGGTAATAGTTTGACTGGGCAACCAGTCGTTTGTTTGGGAAAATTTTGCGTGACAGATGGTTTCCGAATAAGGGGTCTCCCCAACCGTCGAGTCCCCATGCGCGTGTTCGCCGATTGCTTTGAATTTTTTACCAATTATCGTCAAAGAAAACTGTTTGCTGTAAACAATGAGCCATCATCTGTCCAGATCGTCCAAGATTTGACAAAATGACAGGGTTGGGAACTTGAGGGTTGCCTCTGCAAGGCGCTTTTTCATGGCAGCCTTTACTATTTTACTTATAAATTAGCAAACAAATTTTTTTTTTTGAAATTTCACGAAACTTCAGGAAATGTTCTTTTATGATGATTATTGAATGTATGGATAGATTTTAGGGTATTTTATCCACGTTTGGTGGTGGTGGAGGGGGGGTTATAGCAGCTAGGGGTAGTGTCATAGCCAACGGGCCGAATGCCTATGTGCACAATAAGAAATATTTCTATATCCTGGCAGAATATGTAGCTGAAATCAGACTGAAAGTGAAGCAGAATGCGCCTTAACCCTTTCACTATCAATGACGTCATAAAGCGCTTTTGCAAACAGTTTTGATCCTGATTAGACGCTACGTAACGGGGCGTCTGATCTGGATCAAAAGTGTTTGCCACTTGGAAACGATATTGCAGGCAACAATATTGAAGCAGACGACAATATGACAATGAAGGGGTTAAAAATCTCACGATTAATTTGATCATGAATGCCTTTGAAAGGGTTAAGGCGCACTCTGCTTTACTGTCTTAAACCCTTTCACTGTCAATGACGCCACAAAGCGAGTTTGAAAACAGTTTGGGTCCTGGTCAGACGCCGCGTAACGCAGAACCCAAACTGGTTGTCACTCTTACCGATATTTATTAAGTCATACAACCTTAAATCGGAAAAGTATTTGTATTATTTGTTGAACTGTAGGGGAAGGGCCAGCTCTAAGTTGGTAGAACTTGTGGCCCAACGCCTTTCCCTGTAAAAAATAGAAATAAAATATGTTTAAACTAAAAATCCTTAAATCTAACTTTGAAACGTATTTTGAAGACAACAATATTGACGCAGACGACAACAAAAACGGTGAAGGGGTAAACATTTCACCAAATAATTTATTCATGAAAAGGTTAAGAAGTGGCCACCTGTCTTCAAATTTAGAAATGTGTTATGGGGTAATGGGTAATAAGTGTAATCTGGCTGCTTTTCTTACAACGATAATTTAACCTCCTGCACGCTACTACGGGCGAATGTGTGTTACAGTGGAGAAGATGTTATTCTTTCCTAAAAAACGCGTTACGACACAACTATTATTTCCGTTGCAAATAGTTTGGAGCCAGATCAGACGCCGGGTAACCCGGCGTCTGATCAGGCTCCAAACGGTTTGCCATTCAGTAAAATATAAATAGTCAGGATTGTCAATAAGTTGTTCTTTTCTCCATTTTATAGCAATGATTTTGCGTTTCGCTTTCATCTAAACGGGAAAGAATTTACACGTCTCTCAACTGTAACTATTGCAAACAATTCAGATCTAGTTTTAACACAGAGTTACTGGGCTTCTCATCTTGATCCAACATGCTTGACACTCTGGAAATATTTTCTTAAAGAAAATGATTAAACATCAGCTCAGAGAATTGATTCAGATAACACAATTTGCAGAGAACAATTATATAGCTTATATAGCTTACGAAACTATTGTTACGCATGATGTATTTATAGGGTTACATGTACGTATTAAACAAGAGCCACAAGCGGCCCTAAATCGCTCACCTGAGGAACTATTGTGTTATACTCGATGCATAATGAAGTTTGTCATTGCATGTATGTGGACTGTTGCATGAAACTGAAACAACTCGGAATTAGGTTTTCCTGTAGAAGTCTATGTTAAACTGATAAGCCCCGGGGCGGGTCAATTTTTGACCCTGGGGTCATGATTTGAACATTTTTGGTAGAGGACCATAACTTGATAAGGCAAAGCTAGATGCCAAATATAAAAGGTCTGGGTCTTACGGTTTCAAAGAGGTAGATTTTTAAAGGTTTTACTACATAAGTCTTTGTAAAACTTATAAGCCCCGGGGCGGGGCCATTTTTGATCCGGGGGTCATGATTTGAACAATCTTGGTAAAGGACCATAACTTGATAAGGCAAAGCTAGATGCCAAATATAAAAGGTCTGGGTCTTAGGGTTTCAGAGAAGAAGAGTTTTAAAGGTTTATTCCAATATAAGTCTATGTAAAACTGATAAGCCCCGGGGCGGGGCCATTTTTAACCCGGAGGTCATGATTTGAACAATCTTGGTAGAGGACCATAAAGCAAAGCTAGATGCCAAATATAAAAGGTCTGGTCTTAGGGTTTCAGAGAAGAAGAGTTTTAAAGGTGTATTCCAATATAAGTCTATGTAAAACTGATAAGCCCCGGGGCGGGGCCATTTTTGACCCGGAGGTCATGATTTGAACAATCTTGGTAGAGATACATAAGGCAAAGCTAGATGCCAAATATAAATGGTCTGGGTCTTAGGGCTTCAGAGAAGAAGAGTTTTAAAGGTTTATTCCAATATAAGTCTTTGTAAAACTGATAAGCCCCGGGGCGTGGCCATTTTTGACCCCGGGGTCATGATTTGAACAATCTTGGTAGAGGACCATAAGGCAAAGCTAGATGCCACATATAAAAGGTCTGGGTCTTAGGGTTTCAGAGAAGAAGATATTTAAAGGTTTTCCTATTTAAGTCTATGCAAAACGGATAAGCCCCGGGGCGGGGCCATTTTTGACCCGGAGGTCATGATTTGAACAATCTTGGTAGAGGACCATAAAGCAAAGCTAGATGCCAAATATAAAAGGTCTGGGTCTTAGGGTTTCAGAGAAGAAGAGTTTTAAAGGTTTATTCTAATATAAGTCTATGTAAAACTGATAAGCCCCGGGGCGGGGCCATTTTTGATCCGGGGGTCATGATTTGAACAATCTTGGTAGAGGACCATGAGGCAAAGCTAGATGCCAAATATAAAAGGTCTGGGCCTTACGGTTTCAGAGAAGAAGAGTTTAAATGTTTTCCTATATAAGTCTATGTAAAACTGATAAGCCCGGGGCGGGGTCATTTTTGACCCTGGAGTCATGATTTGAACAATCTTGGTAGAGGTCCATAATGCAAAGCTACATGACAAATATAAAAGGTCTAGGCCATACAGTTTTAGAGAAGAAGAGTTTTAAAGGTTTTCCTATGAAAAACTGATAAGCCATTTTTGACCCGGGGGTCATTATTTGAACATTCTTGCTAAAGGTTCACAACATAATGCTACATGTGAAATTTGGTTGTCCTAGGACTTATAGTTATTGACAAGAAGATGTTTAAAGTTTTTACTATAGTTGTCAATATTACGTAAATACGGAAAATGACCACGCCCTCTGGCGGCCATGTTTTTTGACGGATCAAAAATCTTTTAACAACTTTGAAAGTATATTAACTGGGAAACATTTTGGTGAAAACCAAATGTAAATCGGAGCAGTCGTTCTTGAGAAGAAGATTTTTTTAGATATCGTGCATGGTTACCATGGCAACAAGACCGATGGCCCCACCCACCTTTTTTTAACAACTTTTGAAGCTCACAACTACTGTATGTATCTGACCAAGTTTTGTTAAAATTGGGCCATTGGTTTCAGAGATGAAGTTATTTGAAACAAATTGTGAACAGACGACACCGACACCAACACCGACGGACGGCGACCGATCACAATAGCTCACCTTGAGCACTTTGTGCTCAGGTGAGCTAATAAAAACACAAGAAAGGACATAATTTCAAAGGATTTTATTATCAATAACAGACATATATGTATTTCCATACTTCGTGATTGTAACACAGTAATAGCAGTTTGTTCAACACAGTTTTTTATGTCTCCACATAACTGGGACCAAGATTACAAGACGTTTGAGATAACTCTCAAGCTTTGATTGGTCAGATTTGAACACATGCTCCAATCTGACCAATCAAAAGCGTATGACTGATCACATCCTCACCTCAAACAATTAACCCATTACACCAAAATTAAGCCCTTTTAACCCCTCTAATTCATGATTTCTCCACTGAAGAAAATAGTTCCAATTAATAAATCATGAATAAATATCATAAGAAATATTTACTATATTCAAGAAGATAATAGCTTAAAGCTGGCTGAAAGTAAAGCAGAATGCGCCTTAAGGCGCATTCTGCTTTACTTTCAACCTGCTTTAAGTGGTCACTTGTCTTCAAAACTAAGAAACAGGCTATGGGGTAATGGGTGAAGTAATCATGGGCCCAGCAAAAGACAAAATGTAAAGTATCAATGTTGCACAAACATATCAATCTTCTTTCATATTAGCTGAATATTAATACATAAAGCTCAACCTACTACGAACATCTATCATCAAACTAATGTGGTTAATAAATTAATCCATTACCCCATAAATACGCCTTTAATTTATTCCTCTACCGAAGAAAATAGTACACTGGAAAGAAAATAATTCCAAATTTATACTGTCACACATAAGAATCATAAGAAACAAATTCTATATTCTAGCAGGTACAGTGGAGAATCTGTTATTCTTTCCTGTTTAAACGCAATGTACGCAAACGCAAAGCACTAAAACGTAGAAAAGAACAGCTTTTGGACAATTCTGATCATTCTTGTTTATCTTGGTGGCAAACTGTTTGGAGCCTGGTCAGACGCCAGGTTACCCGGCGTCTGATCTGGCTCCAAACTGTTTGCACTGCAAATAATAGTTTTAGCGTAAACGCGTTTATTGGGAAAGAATAACAGATTCTCCACTGTATTAGCTTAAAGCAGGCTGAAAGTAAAGCAGAATGTGCCTTAAATCACGTTCTGCTTTACTTTTATCCTGCTTTAAGTGGTCAACTATCTTTAAAACAAGAAACAGGCTATGGGCTTATAAATTAAGAAAATATTTTTTATCAGAAAAGAGAGAAGATACATGTATACATGTATGACAGAACAAATAGAAAACAGTGCAGAACCTGATCAGACAGCTCCTATAGGAGCTCCTTAAGGCGCGTTCTGCTTTAATTTCAACCTGCTTTAAGTGGTCAACTATCTTTAAAACAAGAAACAGGCTATGGGCTAATACATTAAAAAATGTTTCATCAGAAAAGGGAGCAGATACATGTATGACAGAACAAACAGAAAACAAGACCCTGACCAGACAGCCCCAAAGGATCTGTCTGATCAGGGTCTGCATTGTTTTCATTTAACACTTAGCCCGCCAAATAAATTGTCGTCTGCTATATTTCTCGTCTGCTTCAAATTTCAAAGTGCTTCAAAGTTGCTCAAAATTGCTGAAAATGTTTTCCGAGTGTCAAACAGCTTGGATCCGGATGAGACGCCGAGTTACTCGGCGTCTCATCTGGATTCAAGCTGTTTGCATATGGAGCTATAGTCGTGAGTGGCAGGCTAAGGGTTAATATCTAAATACCCTCATAGTAGAAAAATGGTTAATTTTGCTGTGATCGATGGTGAACAAAACTTCAAACCAAGTAGAAAACGCTTTGCCACTGTACATAAATAGATCAGTGTTAATATGCTTTTCTTACACCCGTATAAAGTCAGTACATTTAAACTTGAATGCAAAAAGGTTAAACATTATAATTTTGGTGTATAAATATGAAAACAAAAACTATAACTAAGTAGCTTTAACATCTCATTATGTTTCAAGCATCAATGTGTAAATCTACGAATTAAGTATGTTTATGAACATTATATTTGTTACAGTAGATACAGTGGAGAATCTGTTATTCTTTCCCGTTTAAACGCAAACGTACGCAAACGCAAAGCACTAAAACGTAGAAAAGAACAACTTTTGGACAATTCTGATATTTCATGTTTATCTTGGTGGCAAACAGTTTGGAGCCTGATCAGACGCCGGGTTACCCGGCGTCTGATCTGGCTCCAAACTGTTTGTACTGCAAATAATAGTTTTAGCGTAAACGCGTTTATTGGGAAAGAATAACAGATTCTCCACTGTAAACTATGGTATGAAGAAACATGTGACAGCTTAAAGCAAGGTTAACATAAAACAGAAAGCTCCTAAAGGAGCTTTCTGTTTTATGTTCATCTTGCTTCAAGCAGACACCTGCTTTTAACACAAAATATTTAAATTAATTTAGTGGTCCTTCTACAGAGGATTTAATGTAGTAAAACATCGACCTTTCATTATAGAATCATGAACATTACCAACTACATTTTATTGATTAACACATTACCCCATAAATACTCCATTTTACGCCTTTATTTTATTCCTCTACTGAAGAAAACAATTTATACTTTTACAAATATAAATTATAAGAAATATTTTCTATAGTCTAGCAGAGAATAGATTAAAGCAGGCTGAAAGTAAAGCAGAATGCTTTACTTTCAACCTGTTTTAAGTGGGCAACTACATGTATCTTCAAACCTAGAAACAAGCTATGGGGTAATGGGTTAAAACAAACTGTCTTCATCAAGCATTCATTGCAGAATCATGAACATTACCAACTACATCTTATTGCCTAATGCAGGAAAAAAAGTAATGAAGAAATTTCTCTTAGCTTTATTACTGTTGGTATATTTTGTTTGGTAAATGTAGCAAACATTGCAACTATGTTAACTTTTTCAACCCTAAAATTCAAAATGGCCAGTTCCACGTTCCAATTAAGTCTAATCTTTTTTTTTTAAATATTGAGAATAGATTTTACAATATACAGTAATGTGAGCCTTCTTATCCAATAACCAGTCAAATTTATTTGGATCACTCTGATTTTTACCTTACCGTATTGAACATTTCCGGGCCAGACTAAAACCTGTCCGCGGACACGACCGATTTTCCCAAATTTCAAACATCACCCCCCCCCCCCCCCCCCTTATAGCCGTCCAAATTTTAAACGAATCTGGACGAATCTCAGAAATGACCCCTGCAGCAACTCGATCCGCGGAAATCCACGAAAAAATCACAGGCCTGAATACTGCAAAATGACAAACAGTACAGGCCCCCTTTAAGAGCTCATACTTGAGTCCTCTACTTGTGGTTTACATTGATTGTATAGAAGAAGTATATTTTTCATTAGTTAAATGTTTATACTCACTACAATTGTGCAATTGATTAAATGCTGAAAGTTTCTGTGTAATGTATTAAGAATCTGGAATTCAGTAGATGTATTACTATGGAAACTGAACATTTGAAGATAGGGAGCATCTCTCGAAACAGCACCGGGAATAAAAAATATAGCTTTAGGTGAAAAATAGTGTGATTTTGGATAGAAATTGGGACTACACAAGCGATGATACTTTGAAAGGCTGGGGCGATACAGTGTTAAATGAATTTCTAATCCAATAAAATAAAATATAGAAAATGACATTGTTTTTGTTTTTTAATTCTGATGATGTATTTAAGTCCGAGTACTAAAAGATTTGAAGCCTCGTCAGATATCGGCAACCAAGCATCGAATCTGGCCTCCAAACTATTAATATTGTAAAGAATTGTTTTAGCACAAACACCATTATTGTAAAAGATGACTATCTTTCCAACTATATAACATTAATATGGGTTGAGAAGCTTAAGCTTATTGAAAGGTTTATACCGTAGAGAAGAGATATTTTCCCCATTTAATCACATTATACTTTCCCATTTAAACACAAATGAAATGTGAAAAAAAATGCACTAAAATGTGACATTTCTCACAATTTATCACGCCTTTATTATGAAAGAAGAACAGCTTTCCAAGTACATGTATATAATATTAATAAGGGTTGAAAGGCTTAGCTTACTGAAAGGTTTATGATAGGTGCTAGTAAGAAATGGACAGCTAAATTACCTGTTTATATTTAAGTGTTTATGGTACTGTAAAAATGTGAATAGTTCAAGAAAAGGATTATATTGGACTAAATATAAGGTATTGGACATTTGGATAGTAGACTGATGAATGGTTTATATTTGATTACAACAGCTTAATAACTAATTGAGAGGATTACATTGAGTTATATAAGGTGCTACAGTGGAGAAAACCTTGATCCTTCCTAATAATGGTAAAGCAATCATATCTATTGCAAACAGTTTGGAGCAAGACCAAATGTCAGGTACAGTGGAGAATCTGTTATTCTTTCCCGTTTAAACGCAAACGTACGCAAACGCAAAACACTAAAACGTAGAAAAGAACAACTTTTTGACAATTCTGATAATTCTTGTTTATCTTGGTGGCAAACAGTTTGGAGCCTGATCAGACGCCGGGTTACCCGGCGTCTGATCTGGCTCCAAACTGTTTGCACTGCAAATAATAGTTTTAGCGTAAACGCGTTTATTGGGAAAGAATAACAGATTCTCCACTGTACCCCATCATCTGATAAGGCTTCAAACTGTTTGCCAATAAGATAAAAATTAAACCAAGATTGTCATTTTCTACATTTTATTTATTCGCATTTGTGTTACGTTTGTGTTTTAATAGAAAATAATAAAATCCTCTCTACTCTGATTTAGCTTGCTTGCTTAACCCTTTTTCCCCCATAGAAGCACCTTTTAGCACATTTAATTTATTCCTCCACTGAAGAAAATGTTTCCAGTTTATACGGTCATTAATATGTACAAAATATATTTTCTATATCTCAGTAGATAGTACATGCAGCTTAAAGCAGGTTGAAAGTAAAGCAGAATGTGCCTTAAGGCACATTCTGCTTTACTCTCTACCTGCAGTAAGTGCTCACCTGTCTTCAAAACTAGAAATAGCCTATTGGGTAAAAGGTTGAATATACAATTGTATGAATATTTAGAATTAAAGCAAGATATTTTGAAGCATATCAACGTATCTTTTTCTGATTAAGTAACTAATAAAATAAAAATAATACAGAGAAAACATTAATACTGGATTTCTATTAGCATGAAACAAATGGTGGTTCCCTTAACAAAATAGTTACAAGTATGCTTCCAGCACAAAACCCTTATGATCAATCAAACAAGATACTGATTCACATTCAACCGGCTTTAATTGAAGAAATTTTGTCCTCAACGTATACTTACACATTACCAGTGCAATACAGAGTGATGTATTTAGCTCGAGACGTTTTTGACGTAATAGCCAATCTAACAATTGATCGGTTGTTTCCGGTAAAAAACGTCGAGAGCTGAATGCAACGCACTGTCAACTGGTGCTGTGTTTATTATATGCCTTGAATACAAATCAAAAACAACTAAATAGTTGTTTAAATAATTCTATATCCAAATTTATTAGTTATTTGAAGCAGAATAAGAATTTTTGTATGCCACAAAGAATAATGTGGCACTTGTACATGTATGTAAATCATGTTACGCTAAATCGAAAGCGACGTCAGAGTAAAATACAAAGTGGCTGGTACAAGGTGGCTGATATAGACTCTTGTATTTTACTGTGCAGATAGATGCGGAAACGCTCGATATCATACAAAGGCATATAATAAAATTGTTTATCAGGAAATAATAACTTCTCCACTATAATAAGCATAATTATACCAATTACAAAAAATATTTTCAATTATAAAATTCTAACCACAACCTTTTCTTACTTGAGCTGATGTATGCCATATGTTCAGAAAAAAATACCGACGTATTACTACACGCAAACTGAAGTTTAGTTTGTTAATTTTGATTTGATTGTATAAAAGGTCGGTGACAGCTAAAGGATCTTTCTGTTTTACTGTCACCTGACTTTAAGCAGTAACCTGTCATAAACACCTACTACTTAACATTATAAAATTGTTGTACTAGTGAGGTTTTACTGTATATCAATATAATATCATATGGCCATGTAATATGTATTAACTCATTGAGCTCTAGTGACGCATATATGCGTCCTTTACAAAATGTGAACCAGTGAAGAGTACACTTGTCTAATGTAAAACAGTAAAATCCCTGATGAGAGGGCTCCTGTGGGAGCCCTCTCATCAGGGATTTCACTGTTTGTCATTTTGCAATATTTTATAAAAAGCAACCCTAAATAGTCTAAAATGGACCAGGCTTTATTGTAAACTGGAATTGTCCATTATAAATTTCAGGGGATAATGAGTTAATGCCCCAGATAAAATGTAACATCTGGGGTTTTCCATTTTTGAAAATAAGTCATAGAACTTTAATTCAGTTAACAAGATTAAGCTACAGAAAAACATGTATAACTCCTTAGTTTATTAACATGTGTAAAAGGAAAAGGTGCAGCCTATGATAAATTGTAGCACTAATTGCTATGACCTATTCTAAGGTGCTACAAAGTTACAAAGCTACAATACTTCCTTAAACAGAAATAATAAGACTATAACACAGAAATTAAAGTTGTCTGCGCTTTATTCATAAAGCTCTAATATGATTACTTTTTCCCTTAGATGTCTATATATTTGAGCCATGCCAAAAAGAAAACCTCAAGCATTTAATTGGTCAGATTTTAACACAAGTTTTACCATACAAATTAAATGTGTAAATTAACCCTTTCACCACAGAAATCTGAGGAAAACATAGCCATTAAGCACTTTATGAAAACATGCCCAGTTCTGCTTTATTTCAATACTAAATAGACAGCAAGTATGGCTGCTGTAGCTACAGTGGAGAATCTGTTATTCTTTCCCAATAAACGCGTTTACGCTAAAACTATTATTTGCAGTGCAAACAGTTTGGAGCCAGATCAGACGCCGGGTAACCCGGCGTCTGATCAGGCTCCAAACTGTTTGCCACCAAGATAAACAAGAATTATCAGAATTGTCAAAAAGTTGTACTTTTCTACGTTTTAGTGTTTTGCGTTTGCGTACGTTTGCGTTTAAACGGGAAAGAATAACAGATTCTCCACTGTACAATATCACACAATTCAAGCAAAACTTTAACATCTTGATAACAGTCAAACATCCATATCTAGAACTCATTAGCTTATCCTTATTTCAAAGTTAAAACGTGACTTAGCCACGTTTTAACTTTGAAATAAGGATATGTTTTACTTACACGACCTCAAAATAAATGGAATTCAACTGTAGAAATAGGAGAAAATTCCAGTTATGTGTGTTCCAGATATCGAAGTTTGTCAGTATATCTTTAAAACTGTCACATTCTCTCATTCTAGTCTTTAACAAATATTGCAAAATTTAACCCTTACTAGGCTGAATTTTCAAATGCAAATAAATAGGTTAACCCATTACCCCATAAATACGCTTTTTATGCCTTTATTTTATTCCTCCACTGAAGAAAAAAAATCAATTTATACAGTCATGACTACGTATTATAAGATATTTTTCTATATTCTAACAGATTATAGCTTAAAGCAGGCTGAAAGTAAAGCAGAATGTGCCTTAAGGCACATTCTGCTTTACTTTAAGCCTGCTTTAAGTGGTTACCTATTTTCAAAACTAGAAACAGGCTATGGGGTAATGGGTTAAGGAAAGTGACTGTTTCAAGCAGGAGGAACGTTCAGTATGATGCTCTTTCTACTTAAAAAATAACAAATTCATACCAGTGCATTATTGTACAATAGAACATGGGGTGGAGTTGAGATGCATAGTAGTTAAATCATAAGGCCGTAGGCAGTGTGATTTAATTACCGGCATCTTAACAAATACACCTATTCTATTGCAAGATAATATATTTGTATGAATTAATTATTTCGATTCTAACATTTCAATTTTACTACAATTTGCAACTACACAACAGCACTACATTTCTTGGTGCACAAATTTTCGAAGCCGCATTACGTCACATTAAGCTGTTACAGTGTGTGCATGTTTTAGAGAGAATTTAAACATAGCTACGTTCCTTCTTTGTTCATATAGGGGTAAGCACGAGGTGTGTTCGATTCTACTCTTCATCCTGCCTTCATCTGCCTTCCATATTTCAACACAATCAATGGCACTTATTTTGAAAACAGTGTTTAAGTTGACGCATTTACTTCTGTGAAGGAAAGGGTTAAAAAAGAAAATGCATTCCTCTTTTTGAAAGATGAAAACTAATTTACCTATTACTGCATAGATAAGCCTTTTGATGTCTCCATTCTATTCATCCACTGAACAAAATAGTTCCACTTTAAAGTTATGAAAATGTACCATATGAAATAGTTTCTATATCATAGTAGATAGAAGCTTAAAGCAGGCTGAAAGTAAAGCAGAATGCACTTTTAGGTGCATTCTGCCTTCCTTTCAACCTGCTTTAAGTACTTGCCTTTCTTCTTCAACAAAATCAGGCTATTGGGGGTTATGGGTTAAAGCAAGCAATAAATTGTAAATTGAGCGAAAGTTCAAAAAAATAACTTACAATTCATACTGATTGTTACTAATAATAGACAATTCATACTGATTGTTACTAATAATGAACAATTCATACTGATTGTTACTAATAATAAATTAGTAATAAACATTTCATACTGATTGTTACTAATAATAAATTAGTAATAAACAATTCACACTGATTGTTACTAATAATAAATTAGTAATAAACAATTCATACAGATTGTTTCTACTAATAAATATTAGTAACAACCATTACATACTGATTGTTACTAATAATAAATTAGTAATTAACAATTCATACTGATTGTTACTAATAATAAACATTCTCCAAGCATGCAACCTTAACAATCAGTGCTCTGCTCATGCTCTCAAACTCACCTTGACAAAGCTATATATTCTGTTTAAATATATACAGTAGAGGAAACGTTATTCTTTCCTGTTTAAAGGCAAATAAAATGCAAAGGCAATGCACTAAAATGTAGAAAAATACATTTCTTTTGAAATTTCTTACAAATTATTTTAAACTGAATGGTAAACAGTTTGGAACCTGATCAGATCCCGGGTGACCCGGTGTTTGATCTGGTTCGAAACTGTTGGCAGCTGATATATAATAGTTTTAGCATAAATACGTTTATTGGGAAAGAATAATGTCTTCTCCATTGTATAGCACAGTCTTGCTTTAACCCTTTTCCCCATAGAAGCGACTTTTAGCGTATTTAATTTATTCCTCCGCTGAAGAAAATTGTTCCAGTTTATACCCTCATGAACAATTACTATTACAAATATATTATATAGCCTAGCAGATTTTAGCTTAAAGCAGGCTGAAAGTTAAGCAGAATGTGCTTTAAGGCACATTCTGCTTTACTTTCAACCTGCTTTAAGTAGCCACCTATCTTTAAAACTAGATATATGCTATCAGGTAAAGGGTTAAGCTGCCACCTGTGTGTCATACAATCAATTAGCCTTACTTTTAGTGGTCACAACAGAGAGGTTGAACTATACAAAAATCATATAGCCTTTTAAGTGGTTGTAATAGCAGAGACTTCTCTGTATTTTTAAATTTAAATTACTTTTTCTCTCTCTCTAAAATTTTGAAATTTAAATTACTCTTTCTCTCTCTATCTTTTTAAATTTAAATTAGTCTTTCTCTCTCTATCTTTTTAATTTTAAATTACTCTTTCTCTCTCTATCTATCTCTCATTACATCAGCTTGAATCTTCTATATGGAACACCGGCCAGCGACGAAGCCATCGCTGAACTGTTTCAAAAGTCATAAAACTAATGCCAGCAGATATGGGGCCTTTGATCCAGTTCATACTGAGCCCCTTGTAAAGGCCCCCCTTGAGGCCCTCCTCGAGGTACACTGTTCTGGCTGTTTTGTATATGGAGGTGTAGTCCTTTGAATGGCCCGTGACTCCTGCAATTAGACGATAGAAAAAAGAACACTTGAAAACAGAGTAGAGGGGAAAAAACAACTTGAGGAAAAACTGTGATTGTGATTTTCTGGTTTTACATACATACAGTGGAGAATCTGTTATTCTTTCCCAATAAACGTGTTTACGCTAAAACTATAATTTGCGGTGCAAACAGTTTGGAGCCAGATCAGACGCCGGGTTACCCGGCGTCTGATCAGGCTCCGAACTGTTTGCCACCAAGATAAACAAGAATTATCAGAATTGTCCAAAAGTTGTTCTTTTCTACGTTTTAGTGTTTCGCGTTTGCGTACGTTTGCGTTTAAACGGGAAAGAATAACAGATTCTCCACTGTAGTTACATACATGAAGCTAAATCTGATAGAAGGTCAATCCTGTAACACCAGCTCTGGTTCTTCATTATCATCTTCTTGGTTTAAACTAAGACCCTTAACTCTTTGAACCCTAGTCACGCATATAAGCGTCCTTTGCAAACAGTGTACCTTTGAGGAGTACACCTGTCCTATGCAAACAGTGTAGACCCTGATCAGAGGGCTCCTTACTGTTTGTCATTTTGACTTTTATTGTAAAATTCAACCCTGAAAAGTGAGAAATGGACTTGACTCAATTGCAAACTAGAATTGTCCATTGTTTCAGGGAGGAAAGGGTTAACTCTTTCCTCCCTGAAACTTTAAATGGACAATTCCAGTTTCCATCTAAGTCTAGTCCATTTCTGACTTTAAAGGGTTGTTTTTGTCAATGTTTGGCATTGTGACAAACAGTGAAGACCCTGATCAGAGGACTCCTTTCGGAACCCTCTGATCTGGGTTTTCACTGTTTGTATAGGACATGTGTACTATTCACATGTACACTGTTTGAAAAGCATGCCTATATGCGGGACTAGGGTTCAAAGAGTTAATCACTGTTGCCCTATAGTCGTATTTAATGTCTTGGTCATTCAAAAATTTGTCAACCCTACTTCTAAATGATCTTACAGATTGTGCTTTCACTACTGTTGTCAGTCAACTGTTCCAGATATCCACACATCTATAGCTGAATGAAGATTTACAGTGTTGAAGATGGTATTATTTAAGAAATAATAAATTCATACCAGTGTATTATCGTGCAATCAAACACAGGTAGGAGTTGAGATGTGTAGAAATTTAATCAAGAGGCCATAGTCCGAGTGATTTAATTACCAGCATTTCAACGACTACCTGTGTTCCATCTCAGGATAAAACACTGGTATGAATTTATTATTTTGATTCTAACACTTCGATTAAACCACAATTTTCACTGACGCAACAGCCTTACATTTCTTCGCGTGCACATTTTGGAACCCATATTACATCAGTAACATTACATTTTAGCCATTACAACATAATTATGCATGTTTTATTGAGAATTCAAACACAGTAGTGTCCTTCATTGTTTATGTAGGGGTGAGCTTGAGTAATGTTAGAATTCCAGTTTAACCCATTACCCCATACACAGGCCTTTTTAAAATGTGCTTCCAGGGCTCCAGATAAGGGGAGTATTTCAAAAACTAAAATCTTTATTTCTGCTTGAAACCCTATGGTGTCACTACTCATTAGAAACGTCTCAAGGAGATGATTCTAATGAGTAGTAACACCATAGGATTTGGTGCTGAAATAAATGAGAAAATGTTGGTCAAATCAAATGGGGTTTTCTTTCACCATTTGTTCCATAACCTGTTTCTAAAATTGAGGATAGGTGACCACTTAAAACACATTGAAAGTAAAGCAGAATAAGCTTTAATGCACTTTCTGATTTACTTTCAATCGGCTTTAACCTACCATCTGCTAGAATATACATGTACTACATGTCTTATGTACTAGGAAATGTTTCTTAAGCTACAATTTCATTAATGGATATAATAATGGAACCTTTAACTTCAGTGGGGGATTGAATCAAATGTGTAAAAATGTGTACCTATTATGTAATGGATTAAATATGGACATGGCTCCAGATAAGGGGGGTATTTCCAAAAATCTTTATTTCTGTAGTAAACCCTATGGTGTCACTACTCATTAGAATCGTCTTGAAGAGACGATTCTAGTGAGTTGTCACACCATATGGTTTGGTGCTGAAATAAGTGAGAAAATATTGAATTTGTTCAGTTTACTCCCTCTTATCTGGAGCCGTGTATGGACTGATGAATATTTTGATCACAATACCTGCAGTCTGCATCCGTCGCCTGACAATGTCTAAGGGGTATGAAGAACACTGACCACAGAGTCCAGCGATGGCACCAAATGACCATCGCTCCATAGCTGTGGGGTCAACACCTTTTGAGTATTCTGCAAGCAATAAAACGGATACAGTCGAGAAATATAGGATCAGGGCTGCCATAATTTGACATAAAAATCCTAAGATTTCTAAATTTGCATTTTTCAAGTGCGATTTTACGAATCGTACCTTTACCCTATAGCCTTTTTCTTGTTTTTTTTTACATGCGACTACTTAAAGCAGGCTGTAAGTAAAGCAGAATGCGCCTAAGGGCGCATTCTGCTTTACTTTCAGCCTGCTTTAAGAAACCATGTAGTGAAAAAAGATCCGGAGATTCAGGAAAAATCCGGAGAAATGGCAGCCCTGTAGGATCTGTCACTCGTCGATGTTTAAGACAAGCTGATCTAAAACAAGTCTACAATTGAAATGTTATTAAGGGAGCCTCGGCAAGCTTAATAACTTTTCTATTCTAGACAAGTTTTAGATCAACTTGTCTTAAACATCGACGAGTGACAGATTCTTTTTCTCACATATTCAAGGATTTAAAGCTATTTTTCCAAGCATAAGCCTTTTTTTGGAACCCCGGTGATGTCAAAACTCCGTTATAAATAATGACGTTATAGCGACGTCATCAAAGTGGTCTTACACATGTTTGAGATAAGGATATTGGTAATCGTTTTTCGCTATAGAAAACAAGTATTTTTTGCAAATTTTATTACATGTAGTAAATTTTAAATAGGTCCATGGTATAGAAAATTACAACAAAAAAAAACTCTTTTACTCCAGTCTGTTGCTATTTTTGAAGAAAGATGACCACTTAAAGCAGGTTGAAATTCAAGCAGAATGCACCGTATGATGCATTCTGCTTTACTTTCAGTCTGCTCTAAGCCACCATCTACTAGAACGATGAAAATATTTTTTATGGTACCGTATTCATCACTTTCATCAGTGCTGGAAACAAATTAAAGGCATAAAAATGTGTATCCATTGTTATAGACTAAGCTCCTTCCCTACAGTGGAGAATCTGTTATTCTTTCCCAATAAACGCGTGATACGCTAAAACTATTATTTGCAGTGCAAACAGTTTGGAGCTAGATCAGACGCCGGGTAACCCGGCGTCTGATCAGGCTCCAAACTGTTTGCCACCATGATAAACATGAACTATCAGAATTGTCCAAAAGTTGTTCTTTTCTACGTTTTAGTGCATTGCGTTTGCGTACGTTTGCGTTTAAACGGGAAAGAATAACATATTCTCCACTGTACAGGGTTAACACAACAAACACGGCTCCATCTAAACTCTTCGAATGGGGAATTTTATTATTAAATATTGGGGAAAATGGTTAGTTTGTGCAATTGGGAATGACACTGTTTATGGATACCAGTTATATAAGGAGGAAAATCACTGATTTAGTTGGTTCCCATACAATATGAGTTTAACCCAGTAAGCCATACTGAATCATATTGACATATTGTGCAATATTCTCATACTAACTCATTTTTACACACTTTAATCCACTAGCTTGTATTGAGATAGGCATTGATAATTGTTTATTGCTTATGAGTTAATGGATTAAACAGTCATATTTTGTTCTTACCTGCATGGATTATTTTTAGAGTTTCATACATGAAGAAACTAATTCCTGAGTAGTAGAACGAGCCAATCACAGTGGGTGTGTACCCTCTCATAAACACTTTATTTCCTTCTTCCCTTAGGACCGTCTTGAACACCACACTTAGACTGCTATACCTAAAGTATACAGATAGAAGAGAAATTATACTGAACAAATCTAACATTTTCTCACTCACAATAGTGTAACTACTTATTACAATCAAGCACTGTTCAACAGGGCTCCAGATAAGAGGAAGTAAACTGAACAAATCTGATATGTTCTCACTTATTTCGGCACCAAACCCTATGGTGTTACTACTCATTAGAATCGTCTCGAAAGACGATTCTAATGAGTAGTGACACCATAGGGTTTGATGCAGAAATAAAGAGTTGAGGTTTTTTTTTTAAAATCCCCTTAAACTCTATATGTCTCTCTTCCCTTTGTCTTGAACACTACACTTAGACTGCTATACCTAAAATATAAAGATAGCAGGGCTCCAGATAAGAGGAAGTACAGTGACAAATCTAACATTTTCTAACTCATTTCAGCACAAAATCCTATAGTGTAACTACTTATTACAATCATGCACTGTTGTACAGGGCTCCAGATAAGAGGAAGAAAACTGAACAAATCTGATCTGTTCACACTTATTTCAGCACCAAACCCTATGGTGTTACTACTCATTAGAATCGTCTCTTTGAGACAATTCTAATGAGTAGTGACACCATAGGGTTTGATGCAGAAATAAAGATTTGAGTTTTTTTTTAAAAAAATCCCCTTAAACTCTTTATGTCTCTCTTCCCTTAGTCTTAAACACTACACTTAGACTGCTATACCTAAAATATAAAGATAGCAGGGCTTCAGATAAGAGGAAGTACAGTGACAAATCTAACATTTTCTAACTCATTTCAGCACAAAATCCTATAGTGTAACTACTTATTACAATCAAGCACTGTTGTACAGGGCTCCAGATAAGAGGAAGAAAACTGAACAAATCTGATCTGTTCACACTTATTTCAGCACCAAACTCTATGGTGTTACTACAACTGTGAAGGAGTTACAATACTTCGGCACCAAGCCCTTGATATATTCAGCATTCAAAATTTTAAAGCCAGTCCTTGAATCTTGTTTTAACAAGAGGGCCAGAATGGCCCTTGATCGATCACCTGTCCATGGTGACACTAGGATGGGTCACTTGATTTCAGAAAAGAAGATTTGTAAAAGGTGACCCCAAGGGCAGGGCAAAATTTGAACAACTTTGATAGAGGACCTGTAGATGATGTTATGTGCAAAATATCTAAACTCAGTGTACTATGGTTTCAGACAAGAAGATTTTTGAAGTTTTCATTGAAAAAATCTATTTTTAGCTCCGGTGACCCAGATATGCAACAGACCAGAACTAATTCATCAATATATGTGAAGGACCTCTAGAAGTTACACCATGCCAAGTATCAAAGCTCTGGCCATATTGGTTTCTGAGTAAAAGATGTTTGAACATTTCAATATGTAACTCTATGTAAAACGGTGACCCCCGGGGTGGGGCCAATTTTGACCCCAGGGGTAAAACTTGAACAATTTTGATAGAGGACCTGTAGACGATGCTATGTGCAAAATATCTAAACTCAGTGTACTATGGTTTCAGACAAGAAGATTTTTGAAGTTTTCTTTGAAAAAAATCTATTTTTAGCTCCGGTGACCCAGATATGCAACAGACTGAAACCAATTCAACAATATATGTGAAGGACTTCTAGAAATTATACCATGCCAAATATCAAAGCTCTGGTCATATTGGTTTCAGAGAAAAAGATGTTTGAACATTTCACTATATAACTCTATGTAAAACTGTGACCCCCGGGGCGGGGCCAATTTTGACCCCAGGGACAAAATTTGAACAACTTTGACAGAGGACTTGTATACGATGCTATGTTCAAAATATCTAAGCTTAGTGTACTATGGTTTCAGACAAGAAGATTTTTTAAGTTCTCATTGAAAAAATCTATTTTTAGCTCCGGTGACCCAGATATGCAACAGACCGGAACCAATTCAACAACATATGTCAAATACGTCTAGAAGTTATACCATGCCAAATATCAAAGCTCTGGTCATATTGGTTTCAGAGAAAAAGATGTTTGAACTTTTCACTATATAACTGTATGTAAAACGGTGACCCCCGGGGCGGGGTCAATTTTGACCCCAGGGGCAAAATTTGAACAACTTTGATAGAAAACCTGTAGATGATGCTATGTGCCAAATATCTAAGCTCTAGCCCTATTGGTTTTTGACAAGAAGATTTTTTAAGATCTCCTCATTTTTGCACTTTGGTTGCCATGGCAACCAGAGTTCTGCATTGTTTCAAATTCTTTGAACAACTTTGAAAGAGCTTGACCCAAGGAACATTCCTGTGAAGTTTGGTTGCAATCCAGCCAGTGGTTTTGGAGAAGAAGATGTTTGAAGAAATTGTTGACGCACAATGCACGACGCACAACGACGGACAAAGACTGACCACAAAAGCTCACCTTGAGGACTGTGTGCTCAGGTGAGCTAAAAAGACCCTCAACAAAGATTTTAACTAACTAACTAGTTTATAATATCAGTGAAGATACTCCAGCATGTAGTGTGCTTGATCTTTAATACAGGGATCATGGTTTAACCCCCCACACACCCTGATCCTGTGGCCTGACTAGGTTTTTTTTAAATCCTAGATGATGTTCAGGAATGTTCTGGAGCAAGATATGCACCAGGAATTGCTCCTTTCAAGTTTCCACCCATGGGTTAAAATGGATACCTGTGAAGGGCCTGAGCCAATACTGCAGCTGCCTAAGCACCATATATGTTAACCAGCAGTGCTGAATATTTTAGGCAAGATGGCTCAATGATCTGGGACCCATTTTATGAAACGTAGTATGACAAAAATGGTCATAAGTCAAACTTTAAAACACACTTATATTTCTTATTTATCCATCTAATCTTGTCTTGTGACATCTCTTTGAAATCGTCTTGAAAAGACGATTACAAAGAGATGTCACAAGACAGGAATAGATAAAGAAATCACAAATTAAATGTACTTTAAAGTTTTGACTCACGATCGTTTTTGTCCTACAAAGTTTCATAAAACAGGCCCAAGAGGAGTAATTGTAAAGTGAGCTGAAAGTAGACTATGACTTACTTGTTTTAGTCCAAGCATTGCTAACTGCACATGAAGAATTAAAAAGTACTTACCTATCTTTACCAGTGACAGCCATTGTGGCCCTGGCAAAGTCTAATGGATATGTAAAAGCACATACCTATCTTAATCAGTGGCTGCCATTCTGGCCCTGGCAAAGTCTAATGGATATGAAACAAGGGCCACCATGGCTCTAAATCGCTCACCTGGTACACCACGTAAAACATGACCTATAGTGACCTAGATTACGACTGGACATGACCCACAATCAACCTTTAGAGTGTTAACAAGATTTTTCTATGATTTGACCTAGTTTCAGACCAGACACAATCCACATTTGATTTTGACCTAGATTTGATGTAGGCAAACATTCTGGCAATATTTCATTCAGATCTAATGAGATTTGTAGCCTCTAGAGGGTTAACAATGTTTTTTCTTTGATTCGACCTAATGACCTAAATTTTGATCAGACATGACCCATATTCGAACTTGACCTAGATATCAATTAGGCAAACATTCTGACCAAGTGTCATTAAAATCCCATCAGATTTGAAGCCTCTAGAGTGTTGACAAGGTTTTTCTATGATTTGACCTAGTGACCTAGTTTTTGACCGGACATGACCCATATTTGAACTTGACCTAGATATGAATGAGGCAAACATTTTGACCAAGTTTCATGAAGATAAGGTGAGATTTATAGCCTATAGAGTGTAAACAAGGTTTTCTATGATTTCAATTGATTTGACCTAGTGACCTTAAGTTTTTGACCCGACATGACCCATACTCGAACTTGACCTAGATATCAATTAGGCAAACATTCTGACTAGGATGAATTAAATTCCAATGAGATTTGTAGCCTCTAGAGTGTTAACAAGGTTTTTCTATGATTTGACCTAGTGACCTAGTTTTTGACTGAGCATGACCTATATTCGCACTTAACCTAGCTATTAATGAGGCAAACATTTTGACTTAGTTTCATTAAGATCCAATAAGATTTGTAGCCTCTAGAGTGTTAACAAGATTTTTCTATGATTTGACCTAGTGACCTAGTTTTTGACCAGACATTCTAACTTGACCAAGATTTCATCAAGACAAACATTGTCATCAAGTTTCATGAAGATCAGTGACTGGCATTGGCAAAGTCTTATGGATATGTAAAAGCACTTACCTATCTTTACCAGTGACTGCCATACTGGCGTTGGCAAAGTCTAATGGATATGTTAAAGCACTTACATATTTTTACCAGTGACGGCCATTCTAGCGCTGGCAAAGTCTAATGGATATGTAAAAGCACTTACCTATCTTTACCAGTGACTGCCATACTGGCGTTGGCAAAGTCTAATAGATATGTTAAAGCACTTACATATTTTTACCAGCGACGGCCATTCTAGCGCTGGCAAAGCCTAATAGATATGTAAAAGCACTTACATATCTTTACCAGAGAAGGCCATTCTGGCCCTGGCAAAGTCTAATAGATATGTAAAAGCACTTACCTATCTTTACCAGTGAAGGCCATTCTGGCCCTGGCAAAGTCTAAATGGATATGTAAAAGCACTAACATATATTTACCAGTGAAGGCCATTCTGGCCCTGGCAAAGTCTAATAGATATGTAAAAGCACTTACCTATCTTTACCAGTGAATGCCATTCTGGCCCTGCAAAAGTCTAATGGATATGTAAAAGTACTTACCTATCTTTACCAGTGACGGCCATTCTGGCCCTGGCAAAATCTAATGGATATGTAAAAGTTGTGGCTGTTACGCCAGCTAGTGACCCAGCCAGAGCTCTAAGATGTGGCGGAAGATGTCTGAAATATCAAATAATTAAGATAAGAATTATTTTAAGTCAGCAAGACATTTACAAATAACGTTAGCCCTCAAGAGCTTTTTAACCGACTGTAGTCCCTACTATTGAAGCAGTTATTCCTATCCCAATAAAAACCTTAACCCTTAATCCATTACCCTATTAGGGCTTATGTCTTGTTTTGAAGACAGAAGACCACTTAAAGTAGGTTGAAAGTAAAGTAGAATGTGCCTTGAGGCACATTCTGCTTTACTTTCAGCTTGTTTTAAGCTTCAATCTGTTTGGATATAGAAACAATTTCTTATTGCACATTGTTCATGACTGTAAGAATTGAAACTAATTTCTTTGGTGGAGGAATAAATTAAAGGCGTAAAAAGGTGTATATGTGGGGTAATGGGTTAAACTAGTATTTCAATTGCAAACAGCTTGGAGACTGATCAGGTTCAAAACTGTTTGCCACTCAAATTAAAAAAAATTGTGAGAAAATGTCAAAAGGTTGTACTTTTATACATTTTAGAGCATTGCATTTCTTTATATTTGGCCATGGCAGAGTTTAATGGATAAGTAAAAGCTGTGGCTGTTACGCCTTTTAGTGAATACGTAAAGAAGGCTGAAAGTAAAGCAGATAGCACCTAAAGGGGCATTCTGAATTATTTTCAAAATTGCTTTATTCTATCTTCTAAGGTATAACAACTATTTCTTATGGTACATGTACATTTTCATGATTGTATCACAGGGAAATAATTTCCTCAGTTAAAGTTAAAGACATATTTAAGCGAGAATTGAGTAAACAGAGCATGGTTAACACATGAAATACATGTATGTACATTTGTATCTCTATGAGAAATTAGTACTTCCATGGAGGGAAAGCAGGGCTCCAGATAAGTGGAATATTTCAGAAACTAAAATCTTTATTTCTGCTCTAAACCCTATGGTGTCACTACTCATTAGAATTGTCTCTTGGAGATGATTGTAATGAGTAGTAGCACCATAGGATTTGGTGTTGAAATGAGTGAGAGAATGTTACTTACCAAGTTTCCTTCTATTTTTGTTCAGCGGTAGTCCATATTGTTCATGGGCAGTGTATTGCAGATAAGGGGAGTATTTTGAAGAAAAAAAATCTTTATTTTTGCATTTAACTCTTTAGTGTCACTACTCATTAGAATCGTCTCGAGCCGATTCTAATGAGTAGTAACTCCATAGCATGTGGTGTTGAAATTAGTGAGAAAACTTTACTAACCTTTTCCTTCTATTTTTGTTCAGCAGTAGTTTATATTGTTCATGGGCAGTGTATTGCAGATAAGGGGAGTATTTTGAAAAACAAAATCTTTATTTTTTGCATAAACCCTTTAGTGTCACAATTCATTGGAATCGTCTCTTCGAGACGATTCTAATGAGTAGTAACACCATAGGATTTGGTGTTGAAATGAGTGAGAAAATGTTACTTACCTTTTCCTTCTATTTTTGTTCAGCAGAAATTTATATTCTTCATGGGCAGTGTATTGCAGATAAGGGGAGTATTTGGAAAAAAAATAAAAACCTTTATTTTTTACATAAACCCTTCAGTGTCACTACTCATTAGAATCGTCTCTTTGAGACGTTTGTTTCTAATGAGTAGTAACACTATAGGATTTGGTGTTGAAATGAGTGAGAAAATGTTACCAACCTTTTCCTTCTGTTTTTGTTCAGCAGTAGTTTATATTGTTCGTGGGCAGTGTATTGCAGTGCAGCGTATGGGATGATTCGTACCATTGTGGCAGAGTTACCTCTCCACAGCGCTAAAGTTCCCTCAGACTTGTATGTCTTGACAAGGAACTGAATTGCCTTGCGAAACGAGAACTTCATATTGCTTGCTGAAAGAATATATTATTGTTTTCTGACATGGCAATCCGAGTAATTTTTAAATTGGAACATTCTAAACTTTTGAAAGAGATTATCATCGTACTCGATTATTTCCATACAGCCAGCTAGGAATGTGGATAGCTGTATTTATTGTGCGTAATGTTCAATAGAGAAGAAGTATTCTTTCTCGTTTAAACGCAAATGCTATGCACTAAACTGTAGACAATTATTTTTAGAAATTTCAAGCTATCTTTTTAATCTGAGTGGCAAACAGGTTTGAGCCTGATCAGACGCCAGGTTACCTAGCGACTGATCTGGCTCCAACCTGTATGCAATGGAAATAATAGTTTAGTGTAAATGCCTAGTAGGGTTTTTCTTAGGCCAATTAAAAATGGTTCCGGTGCCGAGCTAATTGCATCACTTTTAGTCAAATTGGGAATCTTGCATGGATCATATCAAACAGTTAACTATATATAATTCACTGAATTTGACTGAAAGCAATAAATTGTCCCGTTATATCCTATGTGAGGGTATAAGTCTTCAGCTGGCATTTGCAGGATTTGTTTTAAAGATGTTTAAAACTAACTCTGCTCAATCTAAACTCTACTATTTAGGAATTTTATTACCAAAGATTGGTAAAAATTGTTAGTTTTGGCAATTGATTGGCAATGACTCCCTTTATGGGTACCAGTTATATAAGAAGAAAAAAATACAGAATAGTGAAACCTCAATGAGATTTGAAAATATTTTGGATCAAGATGAGTTGTTGCATAATTCTGTGTCTCATATGGATCCAAACTGTTTGACACTTTAGTACTACATATATTTTAAGAATATATGTTAGAAAATTCTACAGACCAAAAATTACTTTCAAGGTTAAAAACTTGTCTACTTACTTTGGAAGTTGATTTTTGTCCTATCTAGAGGAGCAATGGTTGTCTTAGCTATGGCACCGGCCAGGCCACCAGCAATGAATGAGGTAAGGATCTTATGTTGGTTAGATATCTGTTAAACATAATAATTTATATAATATAAGATATTACATGACAGGGCTATAGACAATAGAAGTATTTAACCTTATTGTGTCACTACTTCGGGATGATTCTAATGATGAGTAACACCATAGAATTTGGTGCTGAAATAAATGAGAAAATGCAATATTTGTTCATTACACTTCCTCTTATCTGGAGCCCTGGCATAAGTGTTGGTTGTCTTAGCTATGGCACGGACCAGGCCTGGTAACCAGTAAAGAAAATGTGTTTGGGGTCTTATGCTGGTTAGATACAAGGGGCCAGTTTCATAAAAATTTGTTCGACAAATGTTGTCGTAAGTCAGATTATAAAAGTCTCAGTCATTATTTCTTTCTCAATCTAATCCTGTCTTGTGACATCTCTTTGGAAATTAAATGTATTTTAAAGTTTTGACTTAGGACCGTTTTTGTCGAACTAAGTTTTATGAAACGGACCCCTGAAACTTAAAATGGGTTAACCCATTACCCCATAGTCTGTTTATAGTTTTGAAAACAGTTGACTACTAAAAGCAGGTTGAAAGTAAAGCAGAATGTGCCTTAAGGCACATTCTGCTTTATTTTCAGTCTGTTTTAAGCTATTATCTGCTAGAATATTGAAAATATTTCTAATGATTTTTATTTCTTACAGCATAAATTGGAACTATTTTTATCTTCAGTGGAGGAATTAATTAAAGGCGTAAAAAGGCATATTTATGGGGTAATGGGTTAAGAATTTTAAGTCAAACCTCAATAACAAAAACTGAACTTACCCACATTTCTTCCACTAGAATTTAATAACTCAAACATAACCTACATTTTAACTGTGAAATGCTGCTAAATTCAACTTAACCCTTGAACTCCATCTGATACTCTCTTTCAGCATTAAATTCATTCCTCCACTAAAGAAAATAGTTCCAACTTATACAGTCAAAGAAATATTTTCAAATTTCTAGCAGATGGTAGCTTAAGGCAGACTGAAAGTAATGCAGAATGTGCCTTGAGACACATTCTGCTTTATTATCCATCTACTTTAAGTGGTCACCTGTATTTAGAAACAGGCTATGGAGTAAGACAAACATATCTGTATTTCAAAGTTAAAGTATTGCTAAACATATCCTTATTTCAAAGCTAAGCTACATTTTAACCTTGAAATGCTGTTTTTCAGCTTTAACCCATTACCCCATTGCTTTTTTTATCATATTGAAGACTGTGCATGCAGGTGTCCATTTAAAGCAGGTTGAAAGTAAAGCAGAATGCGCCTTAAGGCGCATTCTGCTTTACTTTCTGTCTGCTTTAAGCTACAATATTCTAGAATATACTTTTATTTTCTTGTGATACATATTCATGACTGTACAAATTAGAATTATTTTATCAGTGGAAGAATAAATTAAAGGTGCAAAAAGGTGTATTTATGGGGTAATGGGTTAAAAGAGTTATTAATCTGAAACTCTTGACTCACCCTATGGTGCCTATATACTGCCTAGCATGGAAGACTTCTGTGAACTTAATGAAGGTGTTCATTATCAATTTATAGGGGAGATTAACAGATAAAGGTCTGAGTTTGCATGGCTATGAATAAGATATACACCCAACCTAACAGCATGTTCCCTAGAGAGAGTTTGTCTCCACATCTATAGGCTTTACTGGTCTTGGGAAGAAGTTCAGCTGCTCCTCAAACTCCCTAGATAAGACTGGGAGACTCAACCCTTAACCCATTACCCTATACATATGCCTTTATATGCCTTTTATGTATTCCTCTGCGGAAGAAAATTCCATTTTTATGCAGTCATGAATATGTACGATAAGAAATATTTTCTTTATCCTATCACATTATAGCTTAAAGCAGGTTGAAAGTAAAGCAGAATGTGCCTTAAGGCACATTCTGCTTTACTTTCAAACTGATTTAAGAGGTCACCTATCTTAATTGCTAGGAAAAGTATATGGGGTAATGAGTTAACCCATTACCCGATATATATATGCATGTTTACACCTTTAATATGAAGAAAATATTTCCATTTTATAGTATTAAAATCATGAATACTTTTGTATAAGAATTTTGTTCTATATCCTACCAGATGGTAGCTAGCTTAGCCTTAAAGCAGGTTGAAAGTAAAGCAGAATGCTGAAGGCGCATTCTAAGACGCATTCTGCTTTACTTTCAACCTGCTTTAGTTGGCTTAACCTGTCTTCAAAACTAGAAACATTGCTGGCTATGAGGTAAAGAGTTAATGTGCAGTAATTCTATTTCTCTATTCTACAGAATAAATATATGTTTTTGTTTGCCTTCAATGTATTCCATGAATAGACGAGCCTCCAGATAAGAGTGAGTGAACTCCAACATTTTCTCACTCATTTCAGCACTAAATCCTATGGTGTTACTATTCATTAGAATCGTCTCGAAGAGACGATTCTAATGAGTAGTAACACCATAGGGTTTAATGGAGAAATAAAGATTTTAGTTTTTGAAATACTCCTCTTATCTGGAGCTCTGACAAAGTTCATAATAGATTAATGTCCAACACTTGGAAGATGGGGAGAACTGGATCCAAATTTCTACAAATGGGTCCATTCACTAAGTTTCCATTATTGAAGGGCTATCCCATTTTATGCTAACAGTAGGTATACTAATACATTAGTAACAGACAGGTTAGCTGTGAAGAATGCACTTGTCCTATTCAACTGGTGTAGACCCTGATCAGAGTGTTCCTGAAGGAGTGGCAGCCCTATGATCAGGTTGTGCACTTATTTACATTAAACAACCCTAACTAGTCATAATATATTAGACTGAATTGGAAACTGGAATGGCACATTTAACCCATCTATCCATAAATACGCCTTTTTATGTCTTTAATTTATTATTCCACTGAAGAAAATAGTTCCACATTATACAGTCATGAATATGAAGCATACAAAATATTTTCTAGATTGTAGCAGATGGTAGCTTAAGGCACATTCTGCTTTACTTTCAACCTGCTTTAAGTGGTCACATCTCTTCAAAACTGGAAAGCAGGTTATGGGGTAATGGTTTAATAGGTGAATGAGATAAGTAGTATCTTACAATCTAACATATTAATATTATAAACCATAAATAGTAATTTATACATGTATGTACATTAAATTAAACCTCTCTATTAAGTCCTCTTAGACACCAATTAATTGTATGAATATTTACAGGTGATAGCTTAAAGAAAGGTGATAGTAAAACAGAAAGCTCCTACAGGAGCTTTCTGTTTCACTTTCACCTTGCTTTAAGTAGCCACCTCTCTAAAACACCTAATTATTAACAAATCAGTGGTCGTACAGTGGAGAATCTGTTATTCTTTCCCAATAAACGCGTTTACGCTAAAACTATTATTTGCATTGCAAACAGTTTGGAGCCAGATCAGACGCCGGGTAACCCGGCGTCTGATCAGGCTCCAAACTGTTTGCCACCAAGATAAACAAGAATTATTAGAATTGTCAAAAAGTTGTTCTTTTCTACGTTTTAGTGCTTTGCGTTTGCGTACATTTGCGTTTAAACGGGAAAGAATAACAGATTCTCCACTGTACTAGAGTGGTTTTACTGTATTCTTAATAGTAAGCATCCTATTTTATACAGGATATTAAGGCTTTACAGTCAAGGGTGGTAGTCCCATATATAGCAGGGGTCACAACTAACAAATTACCCCATTCTTTTAGTATTGAAAATAGATGACAATAATAATAATAATAACAAGAGCCCCATGGGGCATATGTCGCTCACCTGAGAATAGCTGTACATCAAAATGGAGATAATGATTTATGTCCAGGACGGGGTCATTTTTTACCCGAGGGGCATAATTTGAACAATCTTAATAGAGGACCTGTAGATGATGCTATGTTCCAAATATCTAAGATCAGGGTACTAGGGTTCTAGACATGAAGATTTTTTTTAAGTTTCCATTGAAAAAATCTATTTTTAGCTCCTGTGACCTACATATGCAACAGACTGGAACCATTTGAACAAAATAGATAAAGGACATCTAGAAGTAACACCATGCCGAATATCAAAGCTCTGGCTATATTAGCTTCAGAAAAGAAGACGTTTGAAAACTGTGACCCCCGGGTGGGGCTAATTTTGACCCCAGGGGCATAATTTTTACAAACTTGATAGAGGACCTGTAGATGATATGCAATCGACCAGAACCATTTGAACCTTATTGGTATAGGACATCTAAAAGTGTCACCATGCCAGATATCAAAGCTCTGGCCATATTAGTTTCAGAGGAGAAGACATTTGAAAATTTCACTATATAACTCTATGTAAAACTGTGACCCCCGGGGCGGGGCCAATTTTGACCCCAGGGGCATAGTTTGTACAAACTTGATAGAGGACCTGTAGATGATGCTATGTGACAAATGTCTAAGATCTGGCCCTTGTAGTTTCAGACAAGAAGATTTTTTAAGATTTCCTTATTTTTTCACTTGGTTGCCATGGCAACCAGAGTTCTACATTGTTTTTAATTCTTTGAACAATTTTGAAACAACTTGACCCAAGGAACATTCGTGTAAAGTTTGGTTGAAATCTTTTCAGCGGTATATGAGGAGATGTCATTTGAAGCAATTGATTAAGACAACAAAGTGAAATTATTTTCTTCGGTGGAAGAATAAATTAAAGACATAAAAAGGAATATGTATAGGTTAATAGGTTAATAAATATCATTATTTACATTTTCTAAATATAAGAAACTATATGTAAATGAGTGGCAAATAGTTTGGATCCAGATTAGATGCAGCATTATGTGGCATCTGACCTGGATCCATACTGTTTATGGCCAAGAATTAATTGTGGACTGATAGACAGAAAGATAAACAAACAAACAAACAGACAGACCAAAAGTAATATGCCTTGAACTAAGTTGGGCTTGAGCATAAAATAGCAGACATCATTTCTGCTATGTATCTCAGTGACCTGAGTTCAGAGCTAGCTAAGGGTCAGTTATGCAATAAGAGACGGTCTCAGGGAGAAATGACTATTATTATGCTCCAAATGTTTGTATGTGAAATATGTAAAAAATAATAACTTATATTTTCTGAATATAAGAAAATATGTAAATGAGTGGCAAATAGTTTAGATCCAGATTAGATGCTGCATTATGTGGCATCTGACCTGGATCCAAACTGTTTGCAAAAATGTTGCATTTAGTATAAGGGTAGCTTCTTAGCCTGGAAGATACAATGGGTCTGTATAAAAACGGATCATTAGAGAGTTTTTACTGTCAGACCTGCATCAAAAAGCACTGATACGGCCAGGGTTGAGTCAAATTTGACCCTAGGGTTTTGATTTTTTACAATTTTGAAAGTGATTTAGTAGAAGATACTATTCCTGCAATATCTAAGGTGTGGGAACAGTGGTTTTTTACAAAAAACTTGTTTAAAGTTTTTCACTTTTTTTAATAAATTTCAATAAGTAGTCAACATTTGAATTTTATTTTAACGATTTCTGTAGAGAAGCATCCAAGGAACACCATCAGCAATTTAGTTTTTCCCTCAAACTCGCGGTTTCAGAGGAGATGTCGCTTGAAGTAAAATTTGAATGGACGGACGGACGGACGGACAGACGACGGACGGCGGGCGATCACAACAGCTCACCTTGAGCCTTCGGCTCAGGTGAGCTAATAAAGACTTTATTTCAAGAGGGTAACACAATTAGAACACACAAGCAACTAATCTCCCTTGTGGCCCTCAATCACTTAAAGCAGGTTGAAAGTAAAGCAGAATGTGCCTTAAGGCACATTGTACTTTACTTTCAGCCTGCTTTAAGCTACCATCTGCTATAATACAGAAAATATTTGTTATAGAAAATATTCATAACTTTATAGAGTGGAACTGTTTTCTTCAGTGGAGGACTAAATTAAAGACTTAACGAGAGCACCGCAAACAGGTGCTGGACGCTCGACTTTCATATACTTGAGACGGCTATATTTTTCAAACTTAAAGAATGTGTATGGGTGTTTAATGCCCTATTGATCATAGAATTTTGTAAGCAACAACAACTTAAACATACTTGGACAGTCTACATTCCACTTAAAGTAAACTATAAGTCAAAAGAAGGACAATATCTTTGCCTGCTTTACCTGCCTTGTTTTATGTAAATAAAAACAAGGGCAATAACTCTGGAATGGCAAATCCCCGGTCACCTTTCTTGTTTGAATGAGTTGCCCTTTTGTTATAACACAAGTATTTAAAGTTTCAAGTTAAAACCTTTGACAGTTATTAAGATATTTCAATTTACAAGTTTTAAGTAAATAAATCAAGGGCAATTACTCTGGAATCACAAATCACAGAGTAACCTACCTTGTTGTAATGAGTTGTCCTTTTGATACTTAACAGGTATTTAAAGTTTCAAGTTAATATCTTTCATAGTTATTTAGATATGTTAATTTACAATTTTTAAGTAAAATAAAACATGGGCCATAACTCTGTAATGACAAATCCCTGGATTACCTGCCTTGTTGTAATGAGTTGCCCTTTTGATACTAAACAAGTATTCAAAGTTTCAAATGGATACCTTTGATAGTTATTGAGATATGTTAATTTATATTTTTTAAGTAAATAAAACAGGGGCAATAACTCTGGAATGGCAAATCCTAGGGTTACCTGCCTTGTTGTAATGAGTTGCTCTTTGGATACTTAATAACTATTCAAAGTTTCAAATGGATACCCCTGATAGTTATTGAGATATGTTAATTTATAATATTTAAGTAAATAAAACAAGGGCAATAACTCTGAAATGACAAATCACAGGGTTACCTGCCTTGTTGTTATGAGTTGCCCTTTTGATACTTAACAACTATTCAAAGTTTCAAATGGATACCTTTGATAGTTATTGAGATATGTTAATTTATAATTTTTAAGTAAATAAAATAGGGGCAATAACTCTGAATTGACAAATCCCAGGGTTACCTGCCTTGTTGTAATGAGTTGCCCTTTTGATACTAAACAACTATTCCAAGTTTCAAATGGATACCTTTGATAGTTATTGAGATATATTAATTTATAATTTTTAAGTAAATAAAACAAGGGCAATAACTCTGAAATGACAAATCCCAGGGTTACCTGTCTTGTTGTAATGAGTTGCCCTTTTAATACTGAACAACTATTCCAAGTTTCAAATGGATACCTTTGATAGTTATTGAGAAATGGACTCTTACAAAAACCTTAAGCAAAAAACTTAACCGACGCAGACGCTGACGCAGAAGCAGACGCAGACGCTGACGCAGACGCAGACGACAGGGTGACGACAATAGCTCGACTTTTTGAAAAAGTCGAGCTAAAAAGGTGTATTTATGGGTTAATGGGTTAACTGTTCTCAGACTTTCCAGGATATGTGAATATTAAATCTAAGACTATCATGATAAGTTAGCCAGGAAGTTAACTGAACAAATCTAACATTTTCTCACTCAATTTAGCACAGTTATAGCACCAAATCTATGACGTTACAACTCATTACAAGATGGATCTAATAAGTAGTGACACCATAGGTAAATTTAATGCAGTCTCTATCACATGTAGATTTAAAGTTAATGTGAGTAAACTAGAGCTCCAGATAAGAGGGAATTAACTGAACGAATCCAACATTTTCTCAATCGAGCACCAAATCCTATGCTGTTACTACTCATTAGAATCGTCACTTCAAGATGATTCTAATGAGTAGTAACATCATAGGGTTTAATAATTCAGAAATAAAGATTTTAGTTTTTGAAATACTCCCTTTATCTGGAGTGCCGACTGCACCACACTTCTATAGATAATTTATAAACACCTGTTGCATGCTTGAAGGTTTCTCATAAACACTATTCAAAAGGCATCCTTCAGACTTAAAAAACATTTGTCTCTTTGCATGCTGGGTAATTTTGTCATCTGCAACAATTTATCGTCTGCTGTCGTTCTAAAATTAGCATTTATAAAATTACATTTAAAATCATGGTTAGATTGGAAAACAATTTGGATCCAAATGAGACGCCGCGTTACGCGGCGTCTCATTTGAATCCAAACTGTTTGCAAATGCAATCACTGTGATGGATATATCCGCTGCTAGCATGCAAAGAGTTAACCCTTAGCCTGCCACTCACGACTATAGCTCCATATGCAAACAGCTTGGATCCGGATCTAAGCTGTTTGACACTTGGACAACATTTTCAGCAATTTTGAGCAACTTTAAAGGACTTTGAAACTTGGGGCAGACGAGAAATATAGCAGACGACAATTTATTTGGCGGGCTAAGGGTTAATGTGCAATGCTCCCTTCATCAGAGGGATAGTCATACAGGGTTCCAGATAAGGGGGGTATTTCAAAAATTAAAATCTTTATAACTGCTTTAAACCCTATGGTGTCACTACTCATTAGAATCGTCTCGAGGAGACAATTCTAATGAGTAGTGACACCATAGGATTTGGTGCTGAAATAAGTGCGAAAATGCTGGATTTGTTCAGTTTACTCCCCCTTATCTGGAACCCTGGTTATAGTAGAGAAGACGCTATTCTCTCCTATTAGACGTGACAGTGTTTACGCTAAAACAATTTTTACCCATGCTAACAGTTTGGAGCCAGATCAAATGTCGGGTAACCTGGCGTCTGAACAGGTTCCAAAGTGTTTGCTACTCAGATTCAAATGGATGGTCAGAATTGCTGACAAGTTGTCATTTTCTATGGTTTTTTTTTTTTACTGTATATGCATTTTGTTTGTGTTTAAGTGGGAACGAATAATGTCTTCTCCACTGTATTTCAGCAACTCCTCAGCTCTTGTTTATTGTAATGTATGTATTATGTACTACATTGTCTGAAATAAATATGTTTAAAATAACTGTTCAAGCAATCAATACTATGATAACTATGTTGACAAGGTACCTACAGTGCTCCCTCCCTACAACAGCCCTCCCAACAATGATTCCCTCCTTACAACAACGCTTGCCGCTCTTCCCCCAAAGTAGAGGATTATGTCAAACTTATTATTGGCTGGAATGTTGTCTGTTTAAAATTGTCATCTGCTGTTTTTCTCAAAATTGCACAATGGATATTTTGACAGAAAAAAATTAATAACGAGTGACAAAACAACTTATGTGACGTCCTATCTGAATTCAAGCTGTTTGCAAATGTAAGACAATTTCCCTCGCTATAGCAACTCCTGATGAATTTTACAAGGCACACAATTTGTGTCTCCCATTGGGTGTCATTGTAGAGAGGGGCGCTGTATGTGGTAATGAGTGGTATTTTATTCATATAAACATACAATACACAATGTATTACATATTATTATTATATACCCAGGGCTCCATATAAGGGTAGTTTTTCAAAAACTAAAATCTTTATTTTTGAATTAAACCTTATGGTGTCATTACTCATCAGAATCGTCTCTTCGAGACGATTCTAATGAGTAGTGACACCATAAGGTTTGGTGCTGAAATGATTGAGAAAATGTTGAATTTGTTCAGAAAACTACCCCTTATCTGGAGCCCTGTATATACCTATTCATATATGCAAGCAAATACAGGCCTAACCATTGATCTTTTTCCCTATCAGATGGCTTGTATCAGATGGTGTTTATGCTACACAATGTTCAAATTGACGTCACAGCTTTTATGCAACGCAATTTATACAAGATCTATCCATATAGAGAAGCCGAGAAAGTGAAGTTTCTGAATTCCAAGTTTCGATGCTATTTTTAAACAAGAGCCGCATGCGGCCCTTAATCCCTCACCTGGAAAAAGACACCCTCTGCTGTGTCATTTTTCACCAGAGGGGAATAATTTGTTTATTAACTTGATAGGAGTTGTGAAATTTGTTCTGTAACGGGTTTTGAAAAAAAAATATTTTGAGCTCCTGTGACCTAGATATGCAACAGACCAGAACCATTTCAGCAATACTGGTAAAGGACCTCTAGAAGTGTCACTATGCCAAATATCAAAGCTCTGGTCATATCAGATTCAGAGAAAAAGATGTTTGAAGATCTCACTATATAACTCTTTGTAAAAATACAACCCCCGGATGCCATAAGTGTCAAATATCTAAGCTCTGGCCCTTGTGGTTATTGACAAGAAGATTTTTTAAGTTTTCATTGAAACAATCTATTTTAGCCCCTGTGACCTAGATATGCAAAAGACCAGATTTATTTGAACACTTTTGAAAGAGGACCATATAAGGATCATTCCTGCCAAGTTTGGTAAAAATCCATCCAGAACTTTAGGAGAAGATGTCATTTAAAGAAATTGTTGACGACAGATGGACGACGACGGACACAGCACGATCAAAATAGCTCACCTTGGCACTTTGTGCCAGGTGAGCTAAAAAGTTGAAACCAAGTGTTATTAATATTTAAACATTTCATTTCCATTTAAAGTGTCAAAAACCCACACTTATGTTTCCCTCGAAAGGATAAAGCTTGAATTCATTCCACTCAGATTATAATGAATCATCAGACACGTCAAATCATTGTAGTTTTCTTGTTGCATTGCATTTGTGGATTTCTTTTAGTGATTAAACAAAATAGTATAATGCCTTCTCCATTTTATCAATGTATGCATAAGAGGGGATAGAAATTGAAAACACAAAGTTCTAAGAGCTCTAGATAGGGAGAAGGGGGGGGGGGGGGGGGGGGAGGGAGGGGGGGGGATTTCAAAAACTAAAATCTTTATTTCTGCATTAAACCCTATGGTGCTACTACTCAATAGAATCGTCTCTTCGAGACAATTCTAATAAGTAGTAACACCATAGAATTTGATGCTGAAATGATGGAGGAGCTAAAGGCACATAAAAGCTGCGTAATATGAGGGTGCCAATACCGCCTCGTAAAAGCTAAGCTTTTACGCACCTTCTACGCAGATTTAAACACAGCTAAAAGTGTAGCTAAAAGCTAAGCTTTTTGGAGTTCTAAGGGAGGGGACGTTGGAATCATTCAGTTTACTCTCTCTTATAAGGAGATCTGATGACAACTGTACCTTTTGATTGATATGGTGTTCCTCGTGATGGTAGTGTTCCCCATTATGGTTGTTATTATGGTTTTCCTGGGGTCTCTTCTCCCCTGAATTCTCTTCATTTCCGGACGGCCCAGTTTGCATAACAGTGGGAGATGACTCAACCCTTCTGCCCATTTGATCAAAGCTTACACAGTCATGTCCAAACAGTCAAAAGTTTTAAAATCCTAGACCTGCAGCTAGATCTGTTCAATATCTGGGGAAGAAATTGTTATGAAATACAGAAAAATGCTCAAAATAAGATGACTATTCCATATACAGAGCTCCAGATAAGGGAAGTATTTCAAAACCTAAAATCTTTATTTCTCATCCTTTTCCCCAATAGAAGCACCTTATAGCGCATCCAATTTATCCCTCTGCTGAAGAAAATAGCTCCAATTTATACAGTCATGAAATGTTTCCTAAGGAGTTTTTTTCTTTATTCTAGCACATGGTAGCTTAAAGCAGACTGAAAGTAAAGCAGAATGCACCTTAAGGTGCATTCTGCTTTACTTTCAACCTACTTTAAGTAGTCGCTTATTTTTAAAACTAGAAACAATTTACTCCTTCTTATCTGGAGCCCTGCATAATACTACGTTTCTTACAAATATTTCCACCAAACCTAATGTTGTGACTTCTTATAACAATTATTTAGAATCATCAAAATAAAAATATGGTAACTAAGGTACAGTGGAGAATCTGTTATTCTTTCCCAATAAACGCGTTTACGCTAAAACTATTATTTGCAGTGCAAACAGTTTGGAGCCAGATCAGACGCCGGGTAACCCGGCGTCTGATCAGGCTCCGAACTGTTTGCCACCAAGATAAACAAGAATTATCAGAATTGTCCAAAAGTTGTTCTTTTCTACGTTTTAGTGCTTTGCGTTTGCGTACGTTTGCGTTTAAACGGGAAAGAATAACAGATTCTCCACTGTACATGTAATGGGCATGCTTCGGATAAGGGGTAGTAACCTGAACAAATCCAACATTTTCTCACTCATTTTAGAACCAAATTCTATGGTGTAACTACTTATCAGAATCATCTTTTTGAGATGATTCTAATGGGTTGTGACACCATAGGGTGTAAACCAGAAATAAACAATTTCCCCTTATGTGGTTGTGTTCAGTTTATCCATTCTTCAATATCTGGAGCCATGAAAAATACAGGCCTGTCATTAATGTACCTGTGAAGAGTACATTTGTCCTATGTAAACATGGTAGCTTGTGTAGACTCTAAAGGGACCCACTGAGTCAGATCTGCACTGTTTTGTCATTTTGTTATACATTGTAAAAAAAAAAACACCTTTCACAGTAAAATTGGGATCAGATGAAATAGAAGAAAAAATTGATGTTTGATGCAGAACAAAAGCAGAGCTGTCACAACATAGGGTTTGGTTGAAAAATCAGTATTTTTCTGGAGCTTTAAAATTTTACATTAATAATCATCATATCATAATAATCTAATACATACTGTATAAATTCTAAATTACAAACAAGAGCCCCATGGGGCATATTTCGCTCACCTGAGAATAACTGACAAAATGGAGATAATTATATACATGTATGTCCAGGAAGGGGTCATTTTTTACCCGAGGGGCTTAAGTGAGGAACAATCTTGTTAGAGGACCTATAGATGATGCTATGTGCCAAATATCTAAGATCAGGGTATATATAGTAGGGTTTTAGACAAGAAGATTTTTGTAAGTTTCCATTGAAATTTATTTTTTTAGCTCCTGTGACCTACATATGCATCAGACTGAAACCATTTGAACAAAATAGGTAAAGGACATCTACAAGTGTCACCATGCTGAATATCAAAGCTCTGGCCATATTAATTTCAGAGGAGAAGACGTTTGAAAAATTCACTATATAACTCTATGTAAAACTGTGACCCCTGGGGCACAATTTGAACAAACTTGATAGAGGACCTGTAAGCGATGCTATGCGTCAAAATATCTAAGCTCTGGCACTTGTAGTTTCAGACAAGAAGATTTTTTGCCATGGCAACCAGTGTTCTGCATTGTTTTTAATTCTTTGAACAAATTTGAAAGAGCTTGACCCAAGGAACATTTCTGTAAGGTTTGGTTGAAATCTGTCAAGCGGTATAAGAGGAGATGTCATTTGAAGCAATTGTTAACGACGACGGACACAGGGCCATCCCAATAGCTCACCTTGAGCCTTTGGCTCAGGTGAGCTAAAAAAGGAGTTTTTTTAAAAACCAAAAAAAAATAATGGCAGTGGCTCTTAAAGCAGAGTTTTCCCTGGAGCACAAAAAGCGCCAATGACCCCTATTTTGATAAAACGTCCCTCAATATATTTTTTTACTGGGGGTCAAATTTGATGCAACCTCGAAAATCCATCACAGTGATCACATAATGTTATCATGTGTTAAAACATGAAACAGAAGAAACTCTGAAGACCATAATCTTTGTATTTTAATAGGTGGTTTTCTGCAATACTGTCACACTGCATTAAGCAACCAACACTCTTTACATCTCAAGATTTTTCATATATAACTAAGTGTTGGTTTTCAGAGGATTTATTGAGAGATGGAAGGGTATACTAAACTATAAGTCTATTATAAAATAAGTTACCTACCAAACAGCAATGCTGCAAGTGCATGCTGTCCTAAAAAATATTTGAAAGGTAAAAAGCAGTGTCCAGACAAGTGACCCCCCCCAAAAGAAATTAGTTTTGTTGAAGTCTTTTGTAGATCAACTAATTAAGACTTAAGGTCAATCATTTCTTTTACAACTGATTTGTTTCTGCTCAAGGTTATTTGCCATCTATTCTAGTAGACTACAGGCACAAACTTACATTCTTACCGAACTTTTTACAGACTGCTTTCCAGTAGTCAAAATTTCAGTTCTAGCCTTAAAAGTTATATATTCAGCTTTGTGAGTCGTGACCCATAAGTTCCCATGCCAAACTGCCACACACAATCATTACAATGAATAGAGTTGTACTTGTACTAGTTGTAGTCAGACTGTTTCGCCTATAAGTCTGACTTGTTAAACCTCTTGTTCACGTTTGTCAATATCAAACATCAATTATTTACCAATAAACCTTTAACATGTAGGAAACAAGTTTTGAACTTTCAAATTGAATATATAAATTTTCAGATACTGAAACGTCCAAAACTGGACCAAGGCTCCTGATAAGAGTTAGTACACAAATCAAATCCAACATTTTCTCATTCATTTTAGCACAAAATCCTATGGTGTGACTACTCGAAGAGACGATTCTAATGAGTATTCATGCCATAGGGTTTAATTTAGAAATAAAGATTTAAGTTTTTGAAATACTCCCCTTATCTGGAATCATGATGGGCACTGACTTATTTAAGGATTTAAACCATTCAACAATAGAACTACAAGTAATGAGAATATAATTTAGAAAGTATGCAGACATGTTGTTTAACATCTTTAAGGGTACAGACTAACAGAGTTAAAGACAACACAAATGAACCAGCCAGAGTTCACACTTTTATCAGGGTGACAGACTAAGCGTGCCACTGCCTAAGTGTCCCACTGCCTAAGTGTACCATTTCTAGACTAAGCGTGCCACCTATGAAATTATATAGGGGAGATCTGTTGGGTGGTCAACAATTATGTGCTAATTACATTTAATAGATAATTCAGCGGTTTTTTTCCTTCTTTGGACGGTACCCGGGAAAGGACCCGTTCCCAATTGGAACAGGACCCTTCCCAATTTGAACAGGACCCGTTCCCAATTCAAAGAAAGGACCTGGCAATATAGTAAAAATAGTATTTTCAGTGAAAAAAAGAGAATTTCTGTTACTATTGTTAGCATTGCCTGTTGATATGAACTGTATAATTGCTACTTGATAAGTTAGATCAATATAGGCCTACATATATTATAAAACATAACTTCAAATTTCTTTTTTGTCATCATTTCACGACTCGTTTTTTCCCAATTTGAAGTTTACGCGACAAGAAAAATTCCCAATCTGGGTGAAAAAAAAGCGCTGTAATTGTTAGCTAGCGTGGTTTTAACAGGTATCCAAACTGCGACCAAGTTAGGATCCTAATGACATTTAACACATATAGGTGTGAAATAAAACAAATTCTAAAATACTTTTTATTTTCAATTCCTGTGCTGTTCTATATGGATTAGATTTATAGTGTTGGATATATCATATTCTTTCAAGGAGAAAATGAATAACTGTGATAAAATGGAACATCTAATTTCCAAGTTTGTACATATAACTTCATGTTTTTAACATCTAAGGGTTCAATAGTTCCCCGTTTCCCTTCTTTAATACATTATTATGAAAAATAGAATGTGATAATATAATATATGGTACAGTATTAAATATTCCTCTATATAATTCATATGTGGCACACTTAGTCCTGAAATGGCACACTTAGACCTGGTACGCTTAGTCCGTGGCACGCTTAGTCTATAACTCCTTTTATCATATGAATACCAATGTTTCAACCTAATCAATGATTAAATATCTTGTAAATAATGCCTTATCCCATCAGTGAGATGGTATCGCTTGTCAAATGGTTGACCTTGACTTACAAAGCAACAAGTCTGAAAGTGACTAGAAGCAACATGGCACCAAGCGTCCGAAACTTCGGATCGGCGCTTGCAGTCAGTTATACTGGTTTTATCGAATCTTTTGCGAATTCTGCAAACACAACGTTATAAAACTATGCATCGTTTGTCTTATCTTACCTCCCATGCAGTGGAGCGAAGAAAATAAGCAGATAAATCAATGTTAATATCTAGAACGAAGTTGTTATGATTTCCTGTGACAAGTCTGACGATATAAACAAAGTACCCCGAATTTGGCAATACTCAGGATCGCCGAGAAGCTTGGATCTTATATCGGATCATATATATAAAACTGGCACGAATAGAAATGTTTGTTAATATCTTTGTTGTCCATGAAAACCCCCTACGTTGGATGCTCTAGCTTTGAAATATTTTAACATTTAGAAAAAAAGGCTTGACCGTTCAAGGAGAGAAACAGTCGAAACTTATGTTAGTATTTCGGATCCGTGGGAACACACCCCAAGAGTTGAAGACCCCTCAAGCTACGCCATGCACTGCATCCGTAGGAAGATTATTGATTGAGTTGGGTTTTACGGCACCGCGACACATAGTATGGTCACATGAAGGGCATTCTGAACACTGTATACTGTTGTAAGGGGGTATAATGTTACTGGCATTGACAATTCCAAGGACAGTTAGGTTCAATTAAGTATAGTCCATTTTTACTACTTAAGGCTGATTTTAACAATATAAATTATTTCAAAATGATAAGCAGTCTAGATCCTGATCAGAGGGCTCCTTAAGTATGAGGGTCTACACTGTTTGCATGGGACAAGTGTAATCCGAACAGGTGCACTGTTTGTAAATGACGAGTATACTCGACGCTAGGATTGAATGTGTTAAATCATGGAGAAATCTGTGATTTCGCCATGGTTAAATGTAGCAAATCAGTTGAACTAATTAATATATGGAGCTATCACAACCAAATCGAAGAAGAAAATAGTGTTTATGTAATATTGCCCATTCCAGCTTGGGAAAGGGCCGTAGCCACTCATGTCCAAGAATGCAGGACATATTTACATAGTTGTCTTCCTTGATCAGTCTTGATTTTGATACGTAAACCATTATCTCCCTTGGTCCGCGATATCTATAATCGATTCGTTAGGCATACTATCGGGCACCGCTTGATCAGCTTTAGCCTTGATTAGAAATCACGAATGCTTCGTTATCGCTCGGCTGCCTCCGGAACACTACTTCCGAAGTATTTCTTGTCGTGTACCAATGCTGAATAAGTTATCACCAAACATTCGCGTTTTACAACTATTATACCCCGACCAACATTATCGATTGAATCGATCAAACGGTGGTATGAATTATGATTAATTGATCAGACTAAGTATTTTGTCCATACGTCAAGTTGCAAACTGTTTACCAATCTGATCAAAATTACTTGATAGCTTAAATGGTTAAACAAAATAATTTAAACATACTTTTTTCGAATTTTTTTTTAAGGAGTGATTAACATATATAAGAATAATATGATGGAAATGCGTAGATGTGTTTTGTAGAAGATGGAGTTGTATTAAAATGCAGAAAAAATATGTTCTATTGCAAACAGTTTGGAACAAGATCAGACCCCAGCGTGTTTGTATTTTTTAGGGGGCCCGATCCCAATTTAAAACAAGGGCCTTTTCCCTAAATGAGCATTTCACGGCAGGATTTTTCCCCAAAATGAATTTTACGACACATTTTCCCCAGAAATCAAGTATTTTCCGATGATTTACCACCCATTACCAAAGTGGTGGAAAAAACCATTGGACCCCGAGATACTATGTGTTTTGGGGTATTACTCTGAATACTTTGTTTAGAGAAAAAACACCTTGAAACTGTGTGCAATTTAATCTTGAAACAATGTCCTGCTCATTTTAGACCATCAGTGTCGGGTCAAGATCCAAACTATTTCGACACGGATTTTATCATGGTAACTCGGAGCAGTGTTTCTGCTCCGATATGGTAAATAAGGCACCCGGCAAGGTACAATTACACAAAAAGGTGCGAGACCGTTACCCTTATCGTGCTAAGCGGGACTTGGCAAATATTTGTAAACAGCAACAACAACTATACCGTCAGCTGACGCTATAGAAAAACGATGGAACATATCTAAAACACCTAAGATTCGGTGACGGTTCTTGAGACCTTTTTTGGACTGATCATATTTTTTAATGTCAGAAGCCAAATAATGCCACAAATTTGCTTTTATTTGAGTATTTTATTTTATTGTGACAAGTACACCATCCGGTTGCGAGTCCCTTTAAATATTTTCACCACCTATCCAAGCTTCTCTGAACGATGCAAACCTCTACCTCCGATTTCTATCAACAGTGACCACGACATCGTGCTGTTTGACATACAGTGGGGAATATGTTATTCTTTTCCAATAAACGCGTTTACGCTTAAACTATTTTCCTAGTGCACACAGTTGTGAGCCTGATCAGACGCCGGGTAACCCGGCGTCTGATCAGGCTCCGAACGGTTTGCCACCAAGATAAACATGAACTAACAGAATAATTCAAAAGTTGTACTTTTCTACATTTTAATGCTTTGCGTTAGCGTTTCGTTTGCGTTTAAAAGAGAAATAATAACGTATTCTCCATTGTAGCAATGCAACCCGCCCGAGCGAGGCCCAAAAGGCGGTCAATCTACCTAATAGTATGGCAGAAAGCTACACGGAAGGCATCAAAGCGGCTCTGGTACAGTACAATTAGAATTTTCTCAACCGAACATTTGCAACAATTGATGACATGTGGGAGGATTTCAAATCAGCCATTGATAAAGCTGTCCTAGACTTTGTTCCGAGAGATGCGCCAACCAAACAGACAGTACATGCTTAACATATGCCAACATTACAAAGATCAACCAAAGAAGTTCTGGTCATACATAAAGACGAAAAAGCCAGAATCAACTGCCATAATTCCATTAAAGAACAAGGACGCATTTATTCATAGAGAAATTAAAGCTGAAATCCTAAGTGATCAGTTTAAATCTGTTTTTACAAAGGAGGACACAACTAACCTACCAGATACGGGTCGAAGCCCATATCCAAACAAGGATAGCATCACAGCACATCCCATTGGAATCCAAAAGCAGTTGAAAAACTTAAACCACCATAAAGCAACCAGACCTGACTGCATACCAACAGCCACAGGTACTTGACACATACATCTACATCTATTAACCCCTCCCCCCTTTTAAAAAAAAGTAGATGCGCATTCTGCTTTACGTTTAACCTGATTTAAGTGGCCACATGTCTTCAAAACTAGAAACAGGCTATGGGGTTATGGGTTAAAGTGACTGAAAACCAAATGGTGTGGTAGCCAACAAAACAAATACATTAAGCTGTATAAACATGCCGGATACCTATATTTTCTTGAAATATCAATGTTCAATAATATCAAACTCTGAAACACAATCATCAAATATAAAATACAAGATCCAGAAGTACGTGTACACACACTATATATCACACGAGTGTCCGCAACACACAGCATGGTTAATAGAATCAAGCACGTTTTCTGCTACACCGGGGGATTCTATACGGTGTCACTCCTGAACGAAATCCCTCCATAGAACTATATAGTAAATTGACAATATTCTCCTGTCTCTGTCCAGTTACATGACCTTCCGAACAATATAATGACCCTTTTTCCATGGAAGGCAATAACAAGGCACCAGAATTAGCAAAAAAAAGGTACCATTAAGGTTCAACTTTTTCACCAATTTCACATTTATAAGGTCACCGTCAATATTTACAAAACGAAAGTTGGCTCACCGCCGCATCACACTCACATATCTGACCGCATGTTTTCCCAAAGTAGTTCCCAAATAGAACCCAGAAACACCTATGATTTATCAACAACATTACTATTTCAGCTCAATACCTCTGCAATTAATCAGCACTTTCAATAAAAAATATGACCATGAAACATTCACTATGCTATATTTAGGCACTCTACGACCCGGAAGCACTTCCGTTCAGGTGTGACATCAAACCCGACGTTGGTCTGTTCCCAGTCTGAAACGAGCTTTAAACGCGAGTTTCCGACAGGAACAGACCAACCGAGGGGTATAGAATCCCCCGTCTTTACCAAAAACCGTGCTTGATTTTTTTCTCACTTAAAATATTTAAATATTTAAATAATATAAAATATTTGTAAACAGCAACAACAACTATACCGTCAGCTGACGCTATAGAAAAACGATGGAACATATCTAAAACACCTAAGATTCGGTGACGGTTCTTGAGACCTTTTTTGGACTGATCATATTTTTTAATGTCAGAAGCCAAATAATGCCACAAATTTGCTTTTGTTTGAGTATTTTATTTTATTGTGACAAGTACACCATCCGGTTGCGAGTCCCTTTAAATATTTTCACCACCTATCCAAGCTTCTCTGAACGATGCAAACCTCTACCTCCGATTTCTATCAACAGTGACCACGACATCGTGCTGTTTGACATACAGTGGGGAATATGTTATTCTTTTCCAATAAACGCGTTTACGCTTAAACTATTTTTCTAGTGCACACAGTTGTGAGCCTGATCAGACGCCGGGTAACCCGGCGTCTGATCAGGCTCCGAACGGTTTGCCACCAAGATAAACATGAACTAACAGAATAATTCAAAAGTTGTACTTTTCTACATTTTAATGCTTTGCGTTAGCGTTTCGTTTGCGTTTAAAAGAGAAATAATAACGTATTCTCCATTGTAGCAATGCAACCCGCCCGAGCGAGGCCCAAAAGGCGGTCAATCTACCTAATAGTATGGCAGAAAGCTACACGGAAGGCATCAAAGCGGCTCTGGTACAGTACAATTAGAATTTTCTCAACCGAACATTTGCAACAATTGATGACATGTGGGAGGATTTCAAATCAGCCATTGATAAAGCTGTCCTAGACTTTGTTCCGAGAGATGCCCCAACCAAACAGACAGTACATGCTTAACATATACCAACATTACAAAGATCAACCAAAGAAGTTCTGGTCATACATAGAGACGAAAAAGCCAGAATCAACTGCCATAATTCCATTAAAGAACAAGGACGGATTTATTCATAGAGAAATTAAAGCTGAAATCCTAAGTGATCAGTTTAAATCTGTTTTTACAAAGGAGGACACAACTAACCTACCAGATACGGGTCGAAGCCCATATCCAAACAAGGATAGCATCACAGCACATCCCATTGGAATCCAAAAGCAGTTGAAAAACTTAAACCACCATAAAGCAACCAGACCTGACTGCATACCAACAGCCACAGGTACTTGACACATACATCTACATCTATTAACCCCTCCCCCCTTTTAAAAAAAATAGATGCGCATTCTGCTTTACGTTTAACCTGCTTTAAGTGGCCACATGTCTTCAAAACTAGAAACAGGCTATGGGGTTATGGGTTAAAGAGACTGAAAACCAAATGGTGTGGTAGCCAACAAAACAAATACATTAAGCTGTATAAACATGCCGGATACCTATATTTTCTTGAAATATCAATGTTCAATAATATCAAACTCTGAAACACAATCATCAAATATAAAATACAAGATCCAGAAGTACGTGTACACACACTATATATCACACGAGTGTCCGCAACACACAGCATGATTAATAGAATCAAGCACGTTTTCTGCTACACCGGGGGATTCTATACGGTGTCACTCCTGAACGAAATCCCTCCGTAGAACTATATAGTAAATTGACAATATTCTCCTGTCTCTGTCCAGTTACATGACCTTCCGAACAATATAATGACCCTTTTTCCATGGAAGGCAATAACAAGGCACCAGAATTAGCAAAAAAAAGGTACCATTAAGGTTCAACTTTTTCACCAATTTCACATTTATAAGGTCACCGTCAATATTTACAAAACGAAAGTTGGCTCACCGCCGCATCACACTCACATATCTGACCGCATGTTTTCCCAAAGTAGTTCCCAAATAGAACCCAGAAACACCTATGATTTATCAACAACATTACTATTTCAGCTCAATACCTCTGCAATTAATCAGCACTTTCAATAAAAAATATGACCATGAAACATTCACTATGCTATATTTAGGCACTCTACGACCCGGAAGCACTTCCGTTCAGGTGTGACATCAAACCCGACGTTGGTCTGTTCCCAGTCTGAAACGAGCTTTAAACGCGAGTTTCCGACAGGAACAGACCAACCGAGGGGTATAGAATCCCCCGTCTTTACCAAAAACCGTGCTTGATTTTTTTCTCACTTAAAATTACCCTTAAAACTAGTAAATTAACGGAATTGTAAAGATCTACTTTTTAGCTCACCTAGCATGAAGTGCCAATGTGAGCTATTTGGATCGCTGGATGTCCGTCGAACGTCGTCCGTCCGTCCACATTAATCTGTTCGTTAACACTCTAGCGGCTACAAATTTCATTTGATCTGCATGAAACTTTACCAAAAACCGTTCTTGATTTTTTTTTTCTCACTTAAAATTACCCTTAAAACGAGTAAATTAACGGAATTGTAAATATCTACTTTTTAGCTCATCAAATAGAACCCAGAAACACCAATGATTTATCAACAACGTTACTATTTCAGCTTCAAAACAAATGACCATGAAAAACACACATAAATGTTTCACTATGCTATATTTAGGCACTCTACGACCCGGAAGCACTTCCGTTCAGGTGTGACACCATACCCGATGTTGGTCTGTTCCCAGTCTGAAACGAGCTTTAAACGCGAGTTTCCGACAGGAACAGACCAACCGAGGGGTATAGAATCACCCGTCTTTACAAATAACCGTGCTTGATTTTTTTTCTCACTTAAAATTACCCTTAAAACGAGTAAATTAACGGAATTGTAAAGATCTACTTTTTAGCTCACCTAGCATGAAGTGCCAAGGTGAGCTATTAGGATCGCTGGATGTCCGTCGTCCGTCCGTCCACAACTGTTCGTTAACACTCTTGCGACTACACATTTCATTTGATCTGCATGAAACTTGATGCCAATGTTTGTCTTGATGACGTTCGAATGTGGGTCATGTTGGGTCAAAAACTAGGTCACTAGTCGCATCATTCTTAACACCTAGTTAACACTCTCGAGGCTACAAATCTCATGATTTTCATGAAACTTTGTCAAGATGTTTGATTTATTTATATCTAGGTCATGTTTGAATGTGGGTCATGTTCGGTTAAAAACTAGGTCACTAGGTCAAATCATAGAAAAACCTTGTTAACATTCTTGAAGCTACAAATGTGATCAGATGTTCATGAAACTTTGCCGATATGTTTGCCTCTTTGATTTCTAGATCAACTTTAAATGTGAGTTATGTCTGATCAATAACTAGGTCACTAGGTCAAATCATAGAAAAACATTGTAAAGACTAGACGCTTCAAATATCATTAGATCTTAATGAAACTTGGTCAAAATGTTTGCCTGATTGATATACAGGTCATGTTTGAATGTGGTTCATGTCGGGGCATGTCGAGTCAAAAACTAGGTCACTAGGTCAAATCATGATAATACATTGTTAACACTCTAGAAGCTATATTTCTGATTTGATCATGATGCAACTTGCTTAAAATGTTTGCCTTGAAATCTACGCCATCACATTCATGTCGGGTCAAAATCTATAGGTCAAGTTTTACATTATGTACCAAGTGAGCGATATAGGGCCATATTGACCCTTGTAATTGCGTATCTTGCATTCTATATCCAATAGCAACAGTCAGCTGTTTAAAGGTCGCGCTATTTAAGCTCCGCTTTGACATTTATGTGAACGCACATTTTAAGAAAAATATTAAACATTTCAGATAACAACTCGACCTACAAACGGTTTTTATTGAATTCAAGTGAATTCGTAACGTAATAGTTAACAAAACGACCCTTTCTTCCTTTATAAACGTGATACTCTCAAACCATAACAACAACTGACGTCACATAAGAACGCGATGTTTATTTAGTTATCTATTTATTGACATTTAATTGGACTTTCACATACACGTTTTTTTCTTACGATTCCTTACGGATCGCCAACTCGTAGTCAATCGTAAGCATCCTCAAATGATCCGTCAGTGTCCGTAAATAGTTCGCAAGTATCCGTAAGGATTCGTGGAAGAAGATGCCAATTTTTTTTTATGTCAAAACATTTTCTTACGATTGTCAACGGAGTTGTTCTTCCATAAATCACTCGTAGCGATCCGTTAAGTATCGTAAACCGGTTGTAACAACACGTTATCCTCCGTAAACAGTCCGCAATGATCCGTAAACCCCCCGTAATGTGTTCGTAGTTATCCGTGGTATTATCGTGGAGACTACCGTCAAAAAAGGCATAATCTTGCCAAAAATACCACAAAAATCTACGTGAAATATTATGTCAGTCATATTGGTGTTCTCTCACATCATGCCAGTTGTCGAATGATGACACATTGGAAATTGAATACTTTTGGTCCTATAAAGGTCCAGGTCAAACGTGTCAGTTCTCATGAAGGTGCCTTCACATACACGGATGTTTCTTACGAGCCCTTACGGATCTTCAAACCGTAGTCAATCGCAAACGTCCGGAAATAACTCGTTAACATTGTTTTAACGTTTTAATTTTAGGTATTTTGATTTAAGGAGTGTCGAGCAGTTTGGATCCTGACCAGATGCCGCGTCACGCGATGCCAGATCTGGATCCAAACCCTTTGCAAGTAATCATTGTACTCGGGCTAAGGCAGTGAAGGGTTAAGTACAGTCAAACTTATATTGAGTGACCTTTTACTGAAAAAGCGTATAAGTTGAGAAAACCAGGTGCGACTGCTAAATAATGCGGTAACAATCGTGGAGTTTTGTCGTAAATATATCGTAATAACTCGTAAGAAAACGTAAATAGCTCGTAACAACTTGTAACAAATCTTAATTCACTCTTAAAAGTGGCACATATCGTAAGAAACTGTATACGTTTCCGTAAGGAAATCGTAGGAAGTCCGTGTATGTGAAGGCCCCATAAGGCCAACTGCATACATATAACACATGGGAGAAATCACATCAATAAATATAAATATTTGTTTAAATATAAAAGGAATTAGTCTAAAAGAATTAATAATACATTGTAGTAAACGTAGTAAACGTATTGCAAACATTTAATAAAAACTCATCACTCAGTAAATGCATGTGTTAATAAATGCAAGGGACCTATGGATAACCCATTAAGCTGTAAGCTTATTTCCAATGAAGTCCAACGATGTTACGCGTACACTCAATCATGCGAGACAGTCAACAGCTACAATTTAAATCACTGTTTAAAATGCGGATCGTTGCATTGTCGAACACCACAGATAAGTATAGAATCTACTATACCATTCTCGAGTTCATTTCGCTATGAACTTAGCTTGTAGTCCATCTTAAGTTTTAAGGTATATCTGTCAGAGGTATATCACTTGTGTGAGCCTTTTTTATTTAGAGATCATAATAGCGCGGAGGAATACAGTGTCAGATATGGTTTACTGCACAGCTATTTATAGTAACAAATGTTATCCAGCACCCCTGAAAAGCGAGACATTATTTGCCCGTCCAGCCCAAAAGACCAGTTTAAAGTACCTACAGTACTGAACCTTATTAAATTAAATTGATAATCGCAAGCGAATTGCCATCGAATTGCAATCGAATCGGACGCTTCAAAAAACAAAACCTACGTTTGAATATTTTTACGCGAATTTTCCGAAGCGGTTGTGACAAAAATTTAATCGAAAATATTAACGAAGACATATTTGCGAATATTTGTGAGATATACCATTCAAGAAAACTTACCCGAGGGTAAAGTTAGTATTTTGAATCGCAAGCGAATTGCCATCGAATTGCAAGCGAATTGCCATCGAATTGCGAGCGAATCGCAAAAATTATTAATTTAATAAGGTTCATTACTGTACAAAGGGTTCTCGCTATTCAGGGGTGCTAGATAAAATTAAAATAAAATGTCCATATTTGACAACAAATACACAAATATGGCCGTTTACATCTCTATCCTTTCAATACTGGATATAGTGAATCTAACACCACCGTGAGTGTCAGATAAGAATATCTCACCCGAGTTTTGAAGATATTTTTGGAACACGAGGCTTTGCCGAGTGTTCCAAAAATATCTTCAAACGAGGGTGGGATATTCATCTGATACTCAACTGTGGTGTTAGATTTATTTTCTCACCTCGTCAACCCTAAACACGCGTTTAACTTGCTATACAGTGGCGAGTTGTATTTTAAGGCGCTAATGCATGCATGACGACGTCATGACGACGTCAAAAAAACGACAATAACAACCAATCATAAGATAGTTCCATTAGTTCGGCTTGTCTGTCCGGACAGATATAGTGAATCTAACACCACCGTGAGTGTCAGATAAGAATATCCCACCCGAGTTTTGAAGATATTTTTGGAACACGAGGCTTTGCCGAGTGTTCCAAAAATATCTTCAAACGAGGGTGGGATATTCATCTGACACTCAACTGTGGTGTTAGATTTATTTTCTCACCTCGTCAACCCTAAAAACGCGTTTAACTTGCTATACAGTGGCGAGTTGTATTTTAATGCGCTAATGCATGCATGACGACGTCATGACGACGTCATAACAACGACAATAACAACCAATCATAAGATAGTTCGGCTTGTCTGTCCGGACAGATAAGGTTATCTCACACCCCCTAGATTTCGGGATACCTCTGTCCGAGAGGTGAGAAAAGGTTATCTCACACACCCTAGATTTCGGGATACCTATGTCCGAGAGGTGAGAAATATTTGTCCCCGTATAGGGAGCCCTTAAAAACAACACATAATGGATTTATTGGTCTACGTCGTTCCAGCTGGTTGCTTAATGAAAAGACGTTGTTTTAACCCTTATCCTGCCGTGATGTCGTCTGCTTCGAAATTGTCGTCTGCAAAGTTTGTTAAATATAGATTTATACATTTTTTAAGTGAAGAAACCTAAAAAAGAGTGTCAAACAGTTTGGATTCAGATCAGACGCCGCGTTACGCGGCGTCTGATCTGGATCTAAACTGTTTGCAAAAATTAATAAAGTCGCGACACATAGTTAGTGTCTACCTGTAAGGTAAGCACTTCGCAGTTAGTTTATCTATACTGTAGTATAGTAGTAAAAAATCAATATTTAACTCTCAGCGATGGAGTTACCATACAGGTAGACACTAACTATGTGTCATGCACCCCGGCCCAGCAGGCAAAGGGTTAACATAGGAACAACGTAGTGTGCCTGCTGGTTATATATATTAGATATACTCCTTATTATAAGGAGTACGTGTAGTATGTTTTATTTTCAACCTGTTGTAAGTATTTAAACCTGTCATAAATACGAGTTAGACCAGCTGTCGTATCAATGTTGATTGGACTTTTGCAACATAACCTGTTAAAGTTGGTTGTATCAACGTTGTATCACCATACATTAATTCAACATTGTTATGTTTACGCAGTATCAACGTCGTACCAACGTTGATCCAACATTGTCCTGTTTACGTAGTGTTAATGTCGTATCAACGTTGTTTCAACATTGCCCTGTTTACACAGTATCAACGTCGTATCAACGTTGATTCAAAAGTGTCCTGTTTACGCAGTATCAACGTCGTACCAACGTTGATTCAACATTGGTCTTCTAAAGCAAATATCACGAATGGTCGGTGGTTGGTTGAACAACATTGTCACTAAAGAGCAATGTTGTTGCTACGTTGTTTCAACGTTGAGACAACGTTGTGTGCCTTCTAGGACAACCCGTTAATACATGACGACATTATAGTTTTTAAAATTGCAACTGAATGCCTTCACAGACTGGCCCCGGGTGCAATGATAATGACCATGGTGCTACTGTTTGGCTCTCGTTTCAATATTTCTGGTCAAATAAATGGAGTGTGAATTCGAAACAAGCAGAATAAACCCATCCTACCTCATGCAATGACATATTATTCGATTTATCCCGTCACTGAATGATTTTGGCCTTTCAAATCTACAATAACACTAAATTTGACATGTTTAAAGTAATTTCTGACATACAAAAGAATAATAACCGCTCCCAGCGGAACTGCGCTTAGTTAATCTTACACAACAGAAAAACTGGCAACAAACTGGAAACGTTTACGACCACGAGTCGATTCAAATTTGACAAGTTATAATACATTTTCACTAAAATGGGCTATACTTTACGCTTCAACTCAGAAGTTCAAATTACCAAAAATAACGACTGGAAATTGTCACCAGTTTTCGCGTTACTCGTCAAGGTCGTTTGTTGTTTTGGAACAGTTTCTTTTCTGACCGCTCAGATTCAAACTCTACATCCCATGCAATGATTATCTTGAAATTTGCTACTAAATCTGACATTCTGCTTTGTTTATTAGCCATCCTAAAGTATATTTCAACTTGTTGCTACAGTGCTCCCTCTCTACAACGACACCCAACGGGAGACAAAGATTGTGTTTGTTGTTCGGAGGGAGTCGTTATAGGGAGTAAAACCTGGCTTTAATTACAAACAACTTGAATCCAGGTCAGACGCCGCGTAATGCGGCGTCTGATCTGAATTCAAGCTGTTTGCCACTCATAAGTATGTTTCTTTTATCAAAATGTCCAATATGTACCTTGAGAAAAAATAGCAGACACCAATAATGCAGCAATGAGAGCGTTTGACGTGATTGTCTTGTTTCGGGAACAACGGCAAACATCGTTGTAAGGAGGGAATTGTTGTTGGGAGGGCCGTTGTAGGGAGGGAGCACTGTAGTTGCTACAGTATACAGTAATGCTTTAGCAACAGGATCAGAGGAGACGATTGTAGAATGGTCTCTAACAGCGTAGATCTATATGAGAATAGAAATAATGAATGTGTATGTATTTGTGAATTTGTTTATATTTCAAACAGCAATATTTATTCAGAATTATGATTTGTTGCTGCTAAATTGATTTTTTTAAAACGCGTCTATATACAAACTTTATATACATATTAAAGGGACTCGCAACCGGATGGTGTACTTGTCAAAATAAAATAAAATACTCAAATAAAAGCAAATTTGTGGCATTATTTGGCTTCTGACATTAAAAAAATATGATCAGTCCAAAAAAAGTTTCAAGAATCGTCACCGAATCTTAGATTTTTAGATATTTTCCATCGTTTTTCTATACCGACTAGTAGATGGTTGTTGTTGCTTCTCTACACGGGCTCAGACATAAACCCGAGCCGAATTACGAAGTTGTATGCACTTTCGATCGCTACACATTGAAATACAAAATGTACGTTAAATCGATCCGAGATAAACGGATAGTTCCGTGGTCCATTGGTCTAAGCGGTTTGCCCTATTTTGCCTTCTGTCCGCCAATGTCGGGCCCCGGGTTCGAATCCCACCAGCGACCAGTATTTTTTTTTATTGAAATACATGTTTTAAACAGAATTTATTATCCTAAACTAATTCTTTACCATTTATATAAGCGTTTGACACATATTTACAAATTACTATTTTTAATGCACCATCTGGTTGCGAGTCGCTTTAAACCGACGTCACATTGTTTGCCTCTGTGACCCAAAGGTTAAGTCGGCGACTTCTACCACGGCGATCCGAGTTAAAAACTCACTCGGTCCAACTTTAGTTTGTTTTTTAAATATATTTATTTTTATGCTAAATGGCTATCAAACCTAGTTTTGTTTAGTTTTATTCATTAAAAATATTTCTGGGCGTCTAAAAATCAACTTCTCCGCTATTTGCTTTGAGTAATGAAAATAAAGTAGTTCCGGTGTATTTATACAGCCCATGGCATAACTTCGCTAACGAAACTTTATGAAGGAGGCAGCCCACTTCGGCTGCAAGCTCGCATGTGACTGACAAGTCCGATACGAGATCGACATGCCCTGCTACAGCGGACTCACTGGAAAACCTGGTCATGGTCTGGAGCTTCAGCTGCTCTGGCTTTCCTTCGCTGGCGTTTTTTCCACAAGAGAGGCTTTCCGAGACTCCTCAAAGGAGAGAGCAGCCTTGTTGATGGTGTGTCTCCAGCTGTCACGGTCTGCTGCAAAGGTGGACCATTGCCTATGGTCGATCTGGCAAGCACTGAGGGACTTCTTCAGACAGTCTTTGTATCGTTTCCTTGGCGCACCTCTGTTTCTCTGGCCATTTGAAAGTTCACCGTACATGGCGAATTTGAGCAGGCGATAGCTTTCCATTCTTGAAACATGTCCGGCCCAGCGTAACTGCGACTTCAAAATCATGGCCTCAGTGCTTGTGATTTCTGCAATTTCGAGGACCTCAATATTTGTAATGAAGTCGCTCCAGTGGATGTTGAGGATTGTGCGTAGGTATCTCTGATGGAACCGCTCAAGGACTCGCAAATGGCTGCGTTTAGCAAACCCATGACTCTGAGCCATACAGCAGAGTGGTTAGTACGACTGCCTTGTATACACTTATCTTGGTACCCTTCTTCAGGTGCTTGTTGTTCCACACACGCTTATAGAGTCTTCCAAACGCACTGTTTGCCTTCGCCAGTCTGTTGTCTATTTCCTTGTCGATCTTGGCATCTGCAGAGACACCGGTAGTGCTCCCTTAATAGGTTAACTGTTGCACGGTTTTAAGTTCCGTATTACCTATTGTTATCTGGGGAGATCTGGGTTCCTCTCTGCGTGCAGGCTGGTAGAAGACCTAGGTCTTTTTCAGGCTAATCTCCAGGCCAAAATGTTTGGAGGCTTCAGCAAAGCAGGTGGTGATGCACTGCAAACCATTTTCTGTATGGGCTACCAAGGCAGCATCGTCTGCGAATAGAAGGTCCCGAATCAGCTGTTCAATGGTCTTGGTTTGTGCTTGAAGGCGTCTGAGATTGAAGAGACTACCGTCAAGGCGGTATCTAATGTAGACCGAGTCCTCTTCATCTAGATCTGCTGTGGCCTGTTGATGCATCATACTGAAAAAGATGGTGAAAAGGATAGGTGCAAGGACATACCCCTGTTTTACGCCATGTGTGATGAAGAATGCATCTGAAAGGTAATTGTTGAGTCGCACTTGGCCCTGCTGATCTTCATGCAGTTGTTTGACCATGTTGAGAAATATGGGGGGGGACAGCCAAGTCGCTCCATGATCTGCCACAGTCCTTTCCAACTGATGGTGTCGAAAGCTTTAGAGACCCTTGTTTTGCTCCCGGCAATTCTCCTGAAGCTGTCTGAGGACAACATTATGTCTGTGGTGCCTCTGTTAGCTCTAAACCCGCACTGACTCTCTGGTAGGTGCTCTTCAGCAATAGTTGGCACAAGTCTGTTAAGTAGGGTCCTTGCTAGAACTTTACCTGCAATTGAGAGCAAGGTGATTCCCCGGTAGTTGGAACAGTCTGACTTTTCCCCCTTGTTTTTATACAAGGTGATGATGACTGCGTCCCGCAGGTCATGCGGTAAATGTCCTTGCTCCCAACAACAGACAAAGAGTTCATGGAGCTTTGTATGTAACTCTGTTCCTTCATGCTTCCAAATCTCAGGTGGAATACTATCACCCCTGGCCCCCTTTCCACTCTTCAATTGTTCTATGACTTTTTTAGTCTCTATACAGGTGTTGGTGAATTGTCGAAATCTGTCTTAATGGGCTGCTGAGCGATCTTTAGGATTGTTTCTTGGACAATGCGATCCGCACTAAAGAGGGCATGGAAGTGTTCAGACCATCATTTCAGGATAGGTGTCTTGTCTGTGAGAAGAGTGCCACCGTCAACACTACGCAAGGGGCTCTGGACCTGGTGAGTGGGGCCAACTATGGACTTTAGGGCTTCATAGAAACCTCTGTAGTCACCTCTGTCGGCACATAGCTGTGTTTGTTTGGCTAGGTTTGTCCACCAGTCATTCTGGATTTCTCTGAGCTTATCCTGGAGGTTACTGCATAGAATTCGGAAGGCAGCTTTCTTCACTTGACATGATGGCTGAGCTAAATGAGCTCATACAGCTATTATACAGATAAACCTGCTACTGTACAGATAAACCTAGGTTTATTATACTACCCCTTTATTATGTCACCGGTGGGGGTAGTAACGGGATAAAATGGCCATGGTACGACTGTTTGGCTCTTGTTTCAATATTTCTGGTCAAATTAATGAAGTTTGAATTCAAAACAATTAAAAGCAGACAGTATTTTTTTGTTTCAAGCAGATGAAATCATGTCCGTGAAGGGATTAAATTGTCAATTATTCAGCATGTTTGAGAGCGACTATAGCAAATATAAATCCTGTAACATCAAAAGGCCAATCAATTTAAACCGATACAGAAGTATGGTACATACAACCAATTTATTTAACAAATAAAGCTAAAGGTATATCTATGAATGTCGAACGCTTGGATGCTGATCAAACAATCAAATGTTTTCGAAAAGCACCTTAGCAATCTCATTTGCACTCTAGTGGGATATTTTCTCACCTGTTGATGATACTTGTTATGTGACAATATATCAACTAGACACAGGTCAAGTTTGAATATGGAGAAATTATGCACATGATGATTATGTAATCTGGCCTATTATTGACTGATAGTCAATTCGCTGTAGAGACTATATTTGAAGACCAATTTTGATGGTACAGCGTTCCCTCCCTTCAACGGCCCTCCCAATAACGACTCCCTCCTTACAACGACCATTGGAAGATTTCCCCAAATAGGAAATTTATGTGTTATGCTTTTACTGCTTCAATGTAGTCTTTTTAAATTGTCGTCTGCTGTTTTGGCTCCCGATCAGACATGGCGTTATCCGTTACTCTGTGTCTGACAGGAATCAAACTGTTTATAAATAACGATTGTGCTCGTCAACACTAAGGTACTCTTGTGGTTTATAAAGTCCCTTTGTATATCATTTAAGTTACAGAAACATGAACCAGTCTACTTGGAATTCTGGGTAGTTTAATGTTATAAATTAGCAAACAGTGCAGGAGCTCTCTGATCTGGGTCTACACTGTTTGCAAATGTAATGAGTAGAGTTTAAACAGGTTCATAGTGTTGATAAAGCTAATGTCTGGCATTTGTCTTGTTTCATTCTACAAGATATTTAAAATGCGGTGTGTCTCTTTAATGTCGATGTGTGAACTCGGTCTTAAACGTTAACTATTTATACTAGTAGTCAAATGAGGGACTACATAAGGCGCTCGTCAGATCGGCTATTTCCGACAAAAACGTCCTGAGCTGAATACATCACCCTGTATTGCACTGTCAACTGGTAATTTGTATGTATTATATACCTACCAATGTTCTGCCCCAAATATTTTCGTATTTTATCGAACAATCACATCACTCCAGTCTTGAAGGATCTTCACTGGCTTCCAGTTCAACACAGAATTGAATGCAAAATTCTGACACTCACATACAAAGCCATGTGCAATGATTCTCCAAGGTACATTGTCAATATGCTTGACGTGTATAAACCTCGAAGAGAGCTGCGGTCTGCAACTAAATCAGTATCGCTGGTTGTACCGAGGAGTCGTTTGGTGAGGTTTGGAGATAGAAGTTTCATGCATGCAGCCCCAAAGCTCTGGAACAGTCTACCATCAGACATTAGAGATGCAAGCTCAGTTGCAGTTTTCAAAAAGCATCTGAAAACACATTACTTTAATATTTGTTATTTGAACATTGCTACCTATGCGATATGTTCTTGCTGTAGATGCTGTGGGTCCAAATGGGAGTTTCTGGAGTATTATCTGGTTTTCGGTCTCTTATAGAAATTTTAGTTATTTCCGCATGCTATTTTTCCTAGTTATGTTACATTGGGCGGCCTGCATTGGGCGTTCTGCTATTATTTCTATCAGTCGGCATAAAGAAGCCATTTGCTTCGTTGCTCTCGATTGTTGAGGTAGTGCAATCGCCGTTTTGGGGGCTGTCTTCTGTATGTTTAGTGGCCTTCATTGGGCGCTCTACTAATATAATAAGTGCAAAAAGCACGTGTATTTATTTTTTTAAAGGGCAATTCTTTGCTGAAACTATGGTATAACACACGACGATAAGATCACATAAGTCGATAAGTCACAACATATGACCCTAACTTGAGGACACTAGACCTTTTTTTTGTATTGCAGAAGTACTTTTTAAAACAAAATTTGATACTATAATTATCATTGCGGCTTTATTATTTTAATAAATTTATGAAACTTCTGTCAAGTAATATCAGACAGTTATGCACACATTTCTCAGTTTAGAATTATATTACTTAAAAAATATAAAAATTATTTAATAAAATAAGATAAATAATAAATAAAATAAATAATAATAATAAATAAAATAAATAAATAAAAAACTTTAAAAATACTCAAATTTTATTTTAAACCAGGCTATAATTGAAGTCATTGTCTTTTGAAGTTTATTTGTATGTTTCAAAATTAAAAATTAGACATTCCGATCTAGAAAAATATTATACTGTTCGAAAGCACATGTTGAGTTTTTTCTTAAGCAAAACAAGAAATTTTTGAAAAAATATATATATCTAAGTCAGATAACCCTTTCAATGGTAATGACATTTTATTTACATTACAAAAGAGACACAAACTGATATATTAAAACATTAATAAATTATTTTTTTTAAAGAAGTTACTACGTCAAAAAATCATGTCTGACAAGTGCTATGTTCTAGTGTCCTGAAGTAAGGATAATTTAGGTTCATGTTGTGAATTATCGACCTATGTGATCTTATCGTGCGTCATGTCGGCAAAACAGTGCTCTTTAAAATGATATATACACATGGATTTTGCACTTATCATATTGAAGTTACTGATCATTTGCCACTATTTAAAAAATGCCCCTCGTATTTGGCATGTGTCTTCCCTGTATCAAGACCGTTCCAACAATACAAACTTTTATTACCTTGTGGCCTTGACCTTTGACCTACTTTTGTAAAACTCTTTAAATGTCTATACTTTTGAACCAGTAGGCCTATAGAGCTTCCATACTTTGTATGTACATTTTATCTTTCTTGTGTTAAGACTTTTCCAACTATGTCAATGTTTTTTTACCACGCGATCTTGACTTTTGACCTACTTTTGCAAATAAGCATTACATTTCCGAATACGATGCTTGCTAGGGGTATTTGTGTTTCACTAACACATTGCTTTTCATCTTTGTTGTCATAAAATGGAGACCAAATTGATAACCAGCGGCGCCAAGCCACACTAGGCCCTTTGGAGTTATGGCCCTTGAATTCCTAAAAATGATGCTTTCATGGCAATCCACGACGGTTTCCGCTCTCTAACTCGAACAGTTTTATAGGATAGTCTGGATTCACCTCATTGTGCCATCAGGGGCACCCGTGTATCTCATACACGCTTCTTGTTTTGTCTTGTGACGCTAATGTATTTTAAAATATAGGCATGACGAAATTGCAATCTTATATTCTGCCGACATCTTTTTACGGGGAAATCAACTTGTTTTTGCAAGTAAAGTCTGATATATTTTTATTTGAAGAAGAATGTGTTGCCTCCTACATGTGTTTTCATTTCTTCTCTGATAACGTTGTTTGAATGATTGTAGACAGCGTGGTTGATAGTTTCTCCGAATGACAATGAAGAAAAACTGCAGTTATTGCACAGCCATTTATCCATGTCTCCATGAAATAACTAGATACGTGAAATCAGAATTGTGTGATTAGGCATACAGACGTTTTATCAAATTTGCGATTAGCATACAGAAATTAACGATTAATCATACAGTTTGGTCAATATACACATACATGTATGCTCTACACAAAAAGCTTTCGATTCCGACTATTTGCAAGAAAACGGAAGAACAGCGTCTGGTTTTTATATAAAAATGGTAAATTCGGCGATTAGCCGTTTCAAAATTTGTATTATTGCCCCAGATTGTGGGAAAATCTATAAAATATCTCAGTTTTTCTACAAGCGATGAGGAGCGACCCAAAGTTTGGTATGTTTTTAAGGAGTAAAACGTGCGTAAGATTTATACTTGACACTCGACTAATCCCGAATACCATTGTTAGATCTAATATAATGCAAAGTAATTTACATTTCCTTGTAAAAGAGAAATAATCCAGTTGTTTAGCTGCGATGGGCAACACAATAACACGTCTGTATGCCTAATTGGCGAAACTGTATCCCTAATAGCTACCGACTTCCGGCGAGGGTACAGTAGGAGTCCGCACACTGTGAGTTTGGAAGCAGAGACCGTGACGTCAACACGTTTAAACAATTGTCGTCTACTTCTATTTCTTAAAAACAATTATTAGGTATTTTGACTTAAGAAGTTACGCGGTGTCTGATCAGGATCCAAACTGTTTGCCAATAACTAGTGTAGTCGGGGTAAGGCAGTGAGGGGATTAACTCTGTAAGGACCCAAATCATTGTCACATTAAGATTTTAACTACAGTTACCTGATCTCATGGTTCCTAAAATGCCCTCTGATCAGGGTCTTTACTGTTTGTCATTCAACAATATATTAGAAAATACAACACTGTATAGTCGAACATAAGACTATACCTAAACGGAAACTTAATTGTACATTACAAATTTCAGGCTAGATAAAAATCATGAAATGCCTAAATTGGATAAATGTTTTTGGCACTTTTTGCAGACGACAATGTTATAGCAGATGGTGTTTTGACACGAGAATGGTTGATGAATATTTCAAATGATTCCTCGTTGACTGAAATGTATTTATTATCATACTTCCTGGAACAAAATGTACGTTTACATGTCCTTTCGGTGAAATTACTTCATTACGATACTTCCTAGAACAAAACGCACGTTTACATGCCATTTCAATGCACTTTATTTATTACCATACTTCCTAGAACGACAGGCTCTTTAACATGCAATTTCCATATGAGAGAGGTAATTCAAAGATACATACAAAACTACATGCTACAGTGGAGAAAACGTTATTCTTTCCCAGTAAACGCGTTTACGCTAAATATATTATTTCCATTGCAAACAGTTTAGAGCCAGATCAGACGCCGGGTAACCCGGCGTCTGATCAGGCTCGAAACTGTTTGCCACTCATATTAAGATATATAGGTGGAAGTATCCAAAAGTTGCTATTTTCTACATTTAAATGCTCTGCGTTTGCGTTTCGTTTGCGTTTATATGGGAAAGAATAACATTTTCTCCACTGTATATGCGCTTTACATGACGTAACTGACATTTGCAAATAGTAGATAGATAGATAGATACTTCTTTATTCAGTAACTTGAACTTACAAATTCCTCGTTACGTACAACATATATTCATATTTTCATATAGTGGTCACTCAAACATGCACACTCGAAAACCCACATACATACACACGCACACGCACGCACCCACACACACGTACAAACACAAAACACATACACGCACGCGCAAACGTGCTCGTAATGAGAAGTATTTATTATGGTTCTAATAGTATTTAGAAACGAAACTGAGGTTGAACCTCTAGATAGATTAACTAAAAGATATGAAACGATCAGTAAAAACTAGTGTCAAATCAATCAAGGTAGTTGAATGCAGCCTTCCGCATCTCAAACGCTTCATAAACAAACCTTGATAGATTTAGTAAAGCTTTTGAATTATTTGACTTCATCAATTCTACATATTTATAAGCACTTGGCCTTTGGTAAAAATAACGTTTTATATACTTTTTTCTCAATTCAAAATAAAGACTACACACTAAAACAAAATGATACTCATCCTCTACGTCATGATTGTAACAAAATACACAATAACTTTCCTCCCTGTCAGTTCTGCCTTCGCCATAACGCCCTGATTCTATTCTTAAGTTATGAGACGATAATCTCAACTTAGCTAAAGCATACATATATTTTCTTGGTAAAACAACAAGATAATGCTCATGCTCAAAAGCTTCTTTGAAAAACTTGTATGTGTATAAAACGTTAGACTCTTGAATAGAAGCATACCAAGATTGTTTAAATACGTCAACTACCCTAGCTTTAAATATAACATGAAACTTGCTTAACTCCGTCACATCTCGGTTTAACCAAATGAAGGAAAATCCGTAATCATCTAAAAGTTTTTTGACATTACTTAACCAGTTGTATTTACCTTCATTAAAATCATTAGTCATTTCACTATACAACGTTTGGAGTATAATATTATCACTTTGAAGAAGTTTACACCAAAATTTAATGACTCTGCTATACCTATTTATGTATAATGGAAGCCTACCTAGCTCACCGTAAATACACATGTTCCTCGTAGATAATCTAACACCTAATAATCGTTTACAAAATTTAAAATGCAGATTCTCCAATTGTTTACTTTTAGTAAAACCCCACACTTCACAAGAATAATTCAATATAGATCCTACGAATGCATCAAAAAGCTGACTAAATGTCTTTGGTTTAAAGCTATACTGTTTAACATTTACAACCAATGTATTAAGAGCTTTTAATCCTTTACCCACTAATGTACTAATATAACTGTTAAATGTACCAGTATAACTAAAAACAACACCTAAATAATTAAAATAGTGTAGAACAATCTAAGGACAATAAGCCCAACTGCTTTTCCTTTCCTGTTTAAACGAAAATTTAAACACAACACACATGCAATGAAATATGTTGAAAACAGACCGACAAACAGAAGCAACTCGAATTTAACTGTAATTTGATGTCGTAATGCCTTCCAACTAAACCCTTCACTGCCATGACGTCATCAATTTTAAACTATTATCGTCTACTTTCATTTCTCAAATTTAGGTTTTTTGACTAAATAAGTATTGAAATGAGTGTCAAACAGTTTGGATCCTGATCAGACGCCGCAATACGCGGCGTCTGATCAGGATTCAGACTCTTTGCCAATTACTTTTCTATTCGGAGCAAGTCAGCGACGGGATTAAAGATTAATTCGATATCTGTTATACTATAATGGCTATATTATCACAACTGACATGGGTGGAACATGTTTTAAACAATGGGGATACAAATGCACTTGTTACATCTCAGTGCCGTTCTTTAATCATTCAGATCGTATTTATGAAATTCAATGTATTAAACTGTCCGGTAGCGTTCAAAGTATTCACTCTTTCAGTTTCTATGACGTCATAAAGCGCATTTGCAAACAGTTTTGATCCTGACGCGGCGTCTGATTTGAAATTACATCAGTTATACTGCCTTAAATCTAACTTTGAAACGCGATGGCATACAACAATATTGAAGCAGACGACACTATGGCGTCGAAGGGGTAAAAACCTATAAATTTGATCAACAGAACAGAACAGAACAGAACAGAACATTTATTATCGTCACACGTTACATACAAAAGCAACAATATGTGAGCATATAAAGTATATTTCTCTATAAAGCGTAATAGAATTATAGAATATCAGAAGCTTGCTTCAGATGGATCTAACAGCAAAATGGTTTAGAGTTATGGAGCAGCAAAATAAACCGAGTCAAATCAGGGCTGCCACAAGTTGATCATGAAAAAACCTAAGATTTCAAAAATTTCTAAGTTTCATGTGCGATTACTTAAAGCAAGTTGAAAGCAAAGCAGAATGCGCCTTAAGGCACATTCTGCTTTACTTTCAGCCCGCTTCAAGCTACCGTCTGCTAGGATAAAAATCCCACTATTTCGGAAAAAACCGGAGAAATGGGAGCCCTGTCAAATAATAACATGAATTAAACCAACAAATGTAATGACGTAGATCTCTAACAAGATCTATTTGATTAGGTTTTGAACATAAATCTACATGTAGACTACCAACTGATCTGGACAAAGAGTGAAGTCAATGATAGGAGGGCTCCGAAGAGAGCCCTCTGATCAGTTTTTACACTATTTGCAGCCTTTACCTAATATGTTCCAGATAGATCTAAATCTAGATAGATATCTATGGGTTATACAAGATGCACACACTGAACAGGTACATGTGTATGACAACCAGATACATACCAATCATATAAAATAGGTTGATAAATAAAACATATGTTCAAAGATCAAATGGTTTCAGACGAATACGTTCGAAGTTTTAATTGAATTATTTTTATAGCTCCTGTGACCCAGTTATGCAACTGACCGGAACCATTCGAACAATATAGGTAAAGTATCTCTAGATATATCGCCATGCAAAATATCAAAGCTCTCGTCATACTCGTTTCAGAGGAGAAGTTTGAACATTCCACTATATAACTCTTTGTAAATGAGTGACCCGCGGGGCGGGTCATTTTTTACCAAAGGGACATAATTTGAACAATCTTGATAGAGAACCTGTAGATGCTGTTTTTGCTGAATACAGAGAGCTGTGGTTTGAGACATATGGTGGCATATTTCTGACACCAGTTAACCACTTATTTATCATGATAGATTCCTGTTAATATCTAACATAAATACTCAACTAGTTAGTTTTCGCAAAAACTTTCGCGTTAGTTTTCAGATAATTATCTGTAAAGTGGAATGTGGGAACTTTTCACGATAACCAGACAAATATCTGAACACGAACTTTGTCATGATACTGCTTTAAACTGCCACCACTTAACGAATATATCTAGTTACTTAACTAGATAATTAACTAGAAACGTTTCGTGTTACCAGTTATCTAAAAGAAGAATATTGCATTCGGATGCCTTCGGTAGGGACAGGATATCTATTTTTAGATAAGTTAACATGAATATTTTCACGAAACGTTTCAGTTAACTTATATATTATGTCGTGACATTATGTGGCACTAACAGGTCATTTGATCAGATTTTCATGAATATTCCACTTTCCACTTACTATATAATTATGTGAGATATTAACTTGAAACTTTTCAGAAAAGCTAATTCTAACATGACACGCGTTTTGGTCACTATAAAAATAGAACAAGCTCATCATGGTATACCTGGGACGTTTTACAACGCTCTTCCATACCCCGCGCCTTCCGCGGTTAAATGACGTGGCGTGTTACGTAAAGACCATATACTTTAAACCAGTCATGTTACTGTAATTTCCCCATTTTTCTGTCTTGTTTCATGTTATGTTTGTTCTCTGCCAGGTCGGTAAATGTATATTGTGTGTGAGAATTCTCTGCTGTACGTAACTTTGCTGTTGGATGTTTGATTCTTGTAAAAGCCGCGGGAGCAGTTAATCGGTCGAAAAACTGCATCCGCTGAGGAAATAAGTTTGAAACATTTGATTTCCTTTCAAATTAATTTCTTTAAATCTGGTCATGTTAGAATCGAAATAATCTATGTTCTACCGTTTTGAAAGGGTATTTTTACAACGGCTGGTAGTTTTGATGCGCAGGAATTGACCACTCAGGCCTTCGGCCTTCTTGGACAATTCCTGCGCATCACAACTCCCAACTGTTGTAAAATACCGTTTCACAACGGTAGAACATAGATTATTTCTTAAGTAGTAAGTTGTGTCAGAACCATGCCACCATAGAGACAAGAATAATTTTGAAGATTTTTATTAAACCAATATATTTTTAGTTCTTGTGACCTAGATATGCAACGGACCGAACCATTCGAACAATATTCGTACAGTACATTTAAGAGTGTCACCATGCCAATAATCAAAGCTCTGGCCACATTAGTTTCTGAGAAGAAGTTATTTGAAGATTTCATTATATAAATCTATATAAATGTGTGACCCCCGAGGCGGAGTCATTTGTACCACAGGGACATAATTTGACCTGTGGATGATGTCAAAGCTCAGGGTACTGTGGTTTCTGAAAATAAGCCTTTTTTAAGTTTTTATTGAAACGGTCTATGTTTAGCTCCTGTGACCTAGATATGCAACGGACCAAAACCTTTTGAGCAATCTTGAAAGAGTACTATATAAGGATCATTCCTGCCAAATATTTTAAAATCCATCGAGTAGTTTAGGAGGATATGACGTAAAAAAAATGTTGACGACGACGGACGGACGGACGACGACGGAAACATGACGATCAAATAGCTCATCATGGCACTTCGTGTCAGGTGAGCTAAAACTAAGGACTTGCTTACTGCAGGAAACAACCATAGCGACGTTTAAATCCGTTTCTGCCTAGCGTCCTATAAATGGAACATAGGCAAACAGTGTAGACTGTATAATCCGGTGTCTGATCTGAGGCTGCATTGTTTGATAATATGATTTTCTATCAAACGGGACACGAAAATGTAATCCCTCAATATGACAATGTATGAATCCATTCGGCAAAAACCGGTATACATATATTTGTACTATCACCGGCATATTGTGCTGTCGTCGTAGGAGTAGCAGACATGTTTAAAGTCCCATTGTGTTTTCAGATCTTTTCTTAATGTCTGAAATACAATAACGGCTAATAATAATGTTTGACCATTCTTATGGGCCAAACTGATCTATGAAATGATGAAGACGGACCTAAATCACCAAAAAGGGCGATTTAAAATCATAACAAACCGAAAATAGAACGTCTGATACAAACATTACCACACGGCTTAGTATCACGTGATACATGTACAGCCGGATTCAACTTCACCGTGTGCAACCGTTTTCTACCTTCGCCCGTCCATCCATCAGTCAGTTAGACTATCACACTTTTTTGTCCGCTCTCTAACTCGAATATTTTTTATCCGATCTTCCACAAACTTGCTGAAAATGTTTATTGATATAAAATCAAGGTTTAGTTTGATTACTACTAAAATCGCATACGGTATTTTTGAGTTATTGCTCGTTTATTAATAAAAAATGACTGTTTCAGTCATTTTTGCACTCTAAAACAAACAGCTTTTATCGAATATTCACCAATCATGCTGAAAATATTTATTCATATAAAATTTAGGTCTAGTTTGATTATTACTAAAATCGCATGTGGCATATCTGAGTTTTTGCCCTTTATGTATTAGAAATGACTGTTTTCAGCAAATTTTGCTCTCCAACACAAATACTTTTTTTAATCTTCACCAAACTTGCTGAAAGTTTTCATTAATATAAAATCAAGGTTAGATTTGAATCTTACTAAAATCGCATGAGGCATGTTGGAGTAATAGCCCTTTAATTATTAAAAAAATGGCTGTTTCAGCCTTTTTTTCTCTCTAACACAAAGATTTTTCATCGGATCTTATTGCCCTTTATGTATTAAAAAGGACTGTTTCACCATTTTTTGCTCTCTGACACAAATCCTTTTTTCCTTGACCTAGCTTTAATACCAATACACGTTGTCACAAAGTTTGGTGAAGATCCAATAAAAAGTGTTTGTGTTAGAGAGCAGAAAATGCTGAAACAGTCATTTTTTAATTATTCAAGGACAATAACTCAATTGCTAGTTATTGAACCTGACCTAGATTCTATACTAATAAACATTTGTAGCAAGATTGGTGAAGATCAAAAAAGAAGTGTTTGAGTTAGAGAGCGGACAAGGCTGAAACAGTCATTTTCAGCAAGCTCAAGGTATAGATCCTCCGTAATGTTTTTTGTCGCTTACCCATGGTGAATAATATGTACACGTTGTCACTGGATCAAGTAGAATTATCACTGACACTTTCTCTGGTAGTGGTCAGCGTCTGAAGTTTGCCTGTAGTCGGCAGGTACCGTCAATGCAGTAGCCGTGGAGAGGAAGCAGCGATCTTTGTAGAGATCCCAATCGACGGTCCGACACTCAAACTCCGTTTCCTCCACGCAAGCCTGGGTGCAGTGTGTTGCACTGTCAGTGAAAAAGACCCGGTTGTCGTGTCCAGCTGTTACGTATCCCGGGTAATGGGTAAAGGTGGAGCCATAAGAGTCACAGGCTAAACATGCAACATACAGAAATCCATAATTAACACATTCAACCATAGCGACCAGTATTCTCCTCATGTACCTCGTCAAGTACAATTTTACATGTAACGAGTACACTTGTACGATGCAAATAGTGTAGCCCCAGATTAGAGGTCTCCTAAGGGAGTCTTCTCATTAGATCTGCTATGTTTGTCTTTCAGATAGTCCAAAACACTCTAGACTTCATGAGAAATTTTATGTTTTCATAAAAATGTTTAGGGTTGAATAGATTAACATTATAGCATACAGTGTTCCCTCTCTACAACGACATCCAATGGGAGACAAAGAGTATGTGCGTTGTTCGGAGGGAGTCGTTATAGAGAGAGAAACATGTTTACATTTTCAAACAGCTTGAATCCAGATCAGACGCCGCGTAACGCGGCGTCTCATCTAGATTCAAGCTGTTTGCACTGGCCATTATATTTATTCTATCCAAATGTTCCCATACATGTACATTTGAGAAAAACAGCCGACGACAAATTCAAGTAGATGACATTGCAGCCATGAAAAGGTTGGCTATAAATGTCTTGTTAAGGGAACAGCGGCAATAGTCGTTGTAAGGAGGGAGTCGTTATTGGGAGGGCCGTTGTAGGGAGGGAGCACTGTAATATGTTACTGACGTCTGCAAATGTTTAGTTTTTAACCCTTTTCAAAATACATTTGAGCCATGCCATAACAAAAAAATAAATACGAAAGAAGACTCAAACAGGAAACGCAACACAAACAATACACCCATCTCTTAAGCAGAACACACACACAGCCATACCATAACAAACACACACACACACACACACACATACACACACACAACCACACACACACACACACGCAATACCATTCCTTCATCTACACACTAAATAGAAAACAACACGCAAGACAAACATAAAGCTAAGTGAACATAGGAGCCCGCCTTGGTACGGTCAGTAGCAATCAATAACCCTGTCCTTTTGCATTGCATTACTGTACAGACCAAGCGCCTTGGTCATCCCAGGCTCTGCATCTTAGTTTGGTTTACACTGCAAAATACCGTAGCTAATACTGATAAAAAGTGCCTTAGATGCATGTGGGTGTCGGATAGCTAAGATCATGACCTCCCGCCGCGTCCTTGAGACCTTGATCTACAGTGGAGAATCTGTTATTCTTTCCCAATAAACGCGTTTACGCTAAAACTATTATTTCCAATACAAACAGTTTGGAGCCAGATCAGACGCCGGGTAACCCGGCGTCTGATCAGGCTTCAAACTGTTTGCCACCAAGATAAACATGAATTATCAGAATTGTCAAAAAGTTGTACTTTTCTACGTTTTAGTATTTTGCGTTTGCGTACGTTTGCGTTTAAACGGGAAAGAATAACAGATTCTCCACTGTACACTATTTGAAAAGCGAAGAGGCAGGTGTTCTCATGGCACGGCTTATTTTGTCTGCATTCGTTATACAGTGGAGAATCTGTTATTCTTTCCCGTTTAAACGCAAACGTACGCAAACGCAAAGCGCTAAAACGTAGAAAAGAACAACTTTTGGACAATTCTGATAGTTCATGTTTATCTTGGTGGCAAACAGGTTGGAGCCTGATCAGACGCCGGGTTACCCGGCGTCTGATCTGGCTCCAAACTGTTTTCACTGCAAACAATAGTTTTAGCGTAAACGCGTTTATTGGGAAAGAATAACAGATTCTCCACTGTAGAAACTATCAACAAAGTGCCAAATAGTTCGACAGATTAGATGCAGTGTGACCCGGAGCGCGATCCGTCGCAAATAGTTTTCCAATAAATCAGAAAGTCAGATGAACTTGAAGAATCAAATGCGTGTATGGATGAACCAATAGTTAACATTTAAAGTAAGCGATATGTTTGTACAAATAATGATGCTACTCCCATCCTAAAACTGACTTTATTGCATTTCTTTTGATTTCCAACACATGTCATAAAACAGTGGGCCTACAGTTATTACTGGCACAATATGTTTTATTTATAGCTTTAATTTAATAGCAAGATGTAAATCCTTCACTGCCATGTTGTCATCTGCTTTAAACAATTATCACACCCCCTCGAATTTCTCAAATTTATATTTTAGGTGTTTCGACATAAGAACGGTTAACCCTTTACCTTATAGTCTGTTTATAGTTTTGAATACAGGTGACCACTTAAAGCAGGTTAAAAGTGAAGCAGAATGTGCCTTAAGGCACATTCTGCTTTACTTTCAGCCTGCTTTAAGCTAAAATCTGCTAGGCTATATAAAATATTTGTAATGGTAATTGTTCATGAGGATATAAACTGGAACTATTTTCTTCAGCGGAGGAATAAATTAAATACGCTAAAAGTCGCTTCTATGGGGGAAAGGGTTAAAGTGAGAGGCAAACAATTCAATTGCGGGTATTCGGATGATGGGGTAAAGGCGTCTTAACCCTTTCCCTTATAGAAGCGACTTTTAGCGCATTCATTTTATTCATCCGCCAAAGAAATAGTTCCATTTTTATACTGTCATGAATAAGTATTATAAGTAATAGTTTCTATACACTAGCAGATAGTAACTTAAAGTAGGCTGAAAGTAAAGCAGAATGTGCCCTAGGGCACATTCTGCTTTACTTTCAACCTGCGTTAATATGTCTCATATCTTAACTACTAGAAACAGGCTATTGGTTAAAGGGTTAAGGCGGTCATAGAACTGGCATAGTGCTTGTGCGTTTCAGAATTCAAACCTCTGAAATAATTTTACATGCAATTATATTAACCAGCAATAAAAAAAAGGTATCAAATATGTAGCACGGAACATTGTTATAAAACGAATGTCATTTACTCCTTAACCCTTAGCCCGCCAAATAAATTGTCGTCTGCTATATTTCTCGTCTGCTTCAAGTTTCAAAGTGCTTCAAAGTTACTCAAAATTGCTGAAAATGTTGTCCGAGTGTCAAACAGCTTGGATCCGGATGAGACGCCGAGTTACTCTGTGTCTCATCCGGATCCAAGCTGTTTGCATATGAAGCTATAGTCGTGAGTGGCAGGCTAAGGGTTAATAACGTTTAGTCAATGAACCATAGCGACTAGTATGGTCGTCCTGTATAGTTCGTGCACCTGTAGGGATAACATTCGTCATATGCAAACAACAATGCAGATCTAGATCAGAGGGCTCCAAATGGAACACTCTTTAACAAGGGTCTGCACAGTATGGAATTTTGCAATATATATCAGAATACAACCGTAAATATTGAAATACAGACTAGATAATTGGAAAATTGCAGTTGCCATTAAATTTGCATGAGTGAATGAGTTGATTGTGCTTGTTAGCAAAACGTGTGTAATATTGTAAGGAACTGAATAGGGTCCAAACTGCTGTACATTTAGATGTTGCTCTCGAAATAAAAGGTAAAAAAAATGGCCATTTCAAACATTTAAGAAATGAATTGCGTACTTCCGGCATTCATGAGCTGATGGCACTTCAATGCTTTTACTAGCAAAGTGCATGAATCCCGAAGGGCTTCTCGCTTTTTGCTAGTAAAAGCATTGAAGTGCCATCAGCTCATGAATAACGGAAGTACGCAATTTATTTTTTATATTTATATTCCATTGTGAGCTGAGAAATGAACCAGAAATGTACATAACCGTTCTAATAGACACTTTGCCCGTTGCTATGCGTTGCTAATCGTAGTAACGATCTCTATATATGGACTGAAAATAGTCCCAATCACATATTATAATTACTGGATAAATTTATACTTTTAACCGGTAAACTTTCTCGTTATGTTTAAAACCCCTTTTGAGACATTTAAAAGCACACGAATTTACGAAATATTTGTATGATGAGCATCTTAAATTTAGGTCTTGTTTTTAAAACCGATTTACTCACACGCCATACTTGATTACTCCGCATTAACTATGCCTACCATACGGACTTCTCTGTATCGATTTGAAAGTGATCAGTATGACTCCGCCCCATAACCAGTCGGCTAGAACTTGATTTTAAGTGAGCATTCATGGAAATATGCAAATCTCTTTTTAGGATAGTGTTATATAAGGACAATGCGGGGCGAATGTAAATATTTAGTCTACAACTCAAGAAGAACACTTGTTCCAAAATAGTTACATATTTTAAACATTACAAACTGTTTAGAATGCTTTACTTACACCTGACGCAGCTGTCATTGGCTCGTTTGTAGCTGAAGCCCGGCTTACATTGACATTTGTTCATGGTGCTACACTGGCTGTTTGGTTGCAGGCATTCAGCCGAAATGGTGCATTCATCATTGACCAACCTCTTGTTTGAATTCTGAAAGCAAACAGCAATACATCAACTCTTCCACCACCAATGTTTTACCCTACAACGCTTGTAATCAGTGTAGATTTGAACTACACACCAATTAGCCCAGTATCTGCTCAGGATACAAAACGTTTTACACTCTTAACAATATTTTCTCGGAATGAACATTTGCCAAACTTTGAATGTAACCTAATATTGCGACAACGCACAATAGTCGTAAAAAGTCTTATTTTATACATTTTAATCCGTATAACTGAAGAAAATGGTTCCAATTAATACAATCATGTATATCACCCACATAATATGCCGGTATGTTCCATATCCAATCAGATGCTAGCTTAATATTAACAGCCTGTAACATCTTTTGGTTAATGAGTTCCACCAACATATAATTTAATGCAAATGATATTTATGTTGCTTTTGCTTGTATAATAAACTAATTAAAGGGGAATTCTTACTTTGATAAGTTCAGCATATTTGAACTTCGCTGTGCACGTATTGTTAACCGTGTATGGGAGTCGGTATGAGTTAAGATAACACTTCAAGTTGACTGTGTCGTACTTGACGGACAGACACTCCCTGATCCTGTCACACTGCAAACTGCATTCCGTAATGGAACGTATGTTGGTGGCAGTTACCATGACGATCCCGTATGAGAAGTCACAACCAGAGGTGATGTCATAGGTACTGCTGTACATACTGGCGAATACGCTTGTGATCATCATAAGCCATGTCACAATCCTAAGACAAAATAGGTCTGAAAAGTAAATAAAAGATATATACTTCATTCGTGACGTGTGGAATGGACATTCCAGTTTCAATCTAGTCTATGTTTGATTATTAAGGGTATGTTGTTTACTTTACATTACAAAATAACAACCAATGCAGACCCTGGTCATATGGATTCGGTGCGAACCCTTACACTGTTTGAACAGGACTAGTGCACTCTTCACTCTTATAATCACAGGGGCGGAACGCGGTCACACGGTAAGCAAATTGTAGACTACATCGCGTCACAAATATTGAACGATTTATGTCCCGCTTTTGAAGACGAACTATCTCCAGTGATGGCCCGGTCAGCAGAAAACGCTTCAAAAGTGTAACATACTCTTTATTTGGCTTCTAAATTGTTTTGGACGTCAGTATAAATAGTGCAAAAATATCAAGAGATGTCAGCTCCTGATGTGGTTGTGATAGTTATATTCGAATTGGTGAAAAAATTAAAAAAATCACAAAACGATGAATACTTTCTTTTTGTATGGAATATATCTATTATATCGGACTCCAATGTCATCTGAGTTCAAGAATTTACTATGCGTATAAGTGCACACTTCAAATAAAGTTTATATTTGCCATTTTGATACCGTTATTCCAGATTTTCTAAACACCCCATGTCGAAGCAAATGTCACGCTTTTAAGACTACGACGTAACGCATTTGTGGACGATTCACATTTTTTACCGTCACGCCTTTTGGACGACTATTTTGTACTTTTCATGATAGAGACAACCGATGTTTCTACTGTTACAAACGCTTTTGTGAATTGGTAGATGTTACAATACATCATATTATATCGCACCCACAACGTAGACTAGCATTCACTGTGGATACAACTGGGGCTGCGCAATAAAGACGAGGCTATTCAACATTAAGGAAAAAGATGTAACGTGTGATATCGACAGAATCAATATCGACACAAATACTTGAAAACATCAAATACAAACTAGAAAGATAACAGAAAGATATATACATAAAACAATAATAAATTACACCAACAAAAATGTCCTTAAATAGCTCTTTAACGAACTTGATGAAAATGCCCAAACTGTGCCTTCGATTGAAGAATTAATAAACTCAGACATTTCATATACATGTACTACTTTTGATACTAAGGGTGCCGATTTTACAAAAGTACATGTACAGTCCGATAATGAGGGAGTCAGGTGCTGTAGTGCCATTGATATTTTAGATCATTTGTTGTTGTTGCTGCTGCTGTTAAGGATTAAGTCACAGATGACTAGCCATTATTGCCTAGACGTCCCTTCAACCGACTTAGAATAGTCCGGTGATATCTAGAATGGCCACTTCTGACATCTTGCGATGGTTCCCAAAGTTTAAAAATTTCGAAGTCGGGTTAAGGTCCAACGATGCCAAATTATGTTCCGAGTGCTGGCTCCTAAGTTGTATGAGGAAATAAACGACAAAGAGATGTCCTTGGTTCAGGCAATCCTTCAAGTCCAGCGCTCTTTAATGCCTCACCCGCCGATGTTGGTCAAGGTTTCAGACATTGGCTAAGCCTACCACGCTTAGTCATGGACTGAACTCCCATTCATCTCACACGACGTGAACGTCTCGGCGGGAGCGAGAGAGTTTAGATCACTCCGTGCATATACCTGTTACTGTACCAGGTGAATGGCTGAAAAGCATTGTCCAAAGACTGAGAGAGTTACTTCCATCTGTTACGCATGTAATACGCAGTACTTTTTAAACAAAGGCCGGATCGAAGAAAGGACATCATTATTTGAATAGGTAGATATTGGTGATATGGATATTGATCAGATATATAGCAAGTCAATTCTTTTGTGACGTTGTCAAATACAACGATATTAAAACTTTCATATCATGAAGTTCACTGCTGAATTTAAGGAATTCTGGACAGTAAATTCGTCTCGTTTCCACACTAAATTTATACGATTTATGGATGGACTTTAAAAGACACAGGGGATTGACAGGAAAATCTGTAAATCTCATGAACCGGGTATTTCGAAAGCTATTCAAAATATATAACTGTATCAGTACATCATGTGTGGTCAATCGCAGCAGATAAACGTAGTTTAGATCAAGAGTAAAATCGATTGACTTGGTTCGGAAACGCATGGGGTCTGTGCTTTTAAAACTTTTGAGCTGAGTCGGACGGCGGTCTAAAACAGCTTTGTCAGATTTTAAGGGATTGAGCCCCTGATTTGTTATATTTGTAGTGCAAATCTGACCAACAAACGTTTGTTTGTTTGTTAACGTCCGTTACTGCTAATGGCCGCATTGTACGGGAAGGGGTGAATGCAGGAAACCAAGGCGCGGTGCTCTTATTATCGACAGAGTTATCTGGTTATTTTTGAAGCCCCGCGTAAAGCACTGAAACATTGGATTTCGGTTTACAAAGTCTCATCCGCAGGACGTGGATGCGTCGAGAACTCACGACCACGGATACAGCAAACGAGTGTACTATCCCTGGACCACGACCGCCGGTCAAAATATCAAACGCTAAAGTTTCTATAGAAGAGGAAGAAATAGACAGAAAAATAGTTATCGCCGTCATTGTGATACTTTTTCACCACGAGCTCTTTTGTACGTGTTTCATCAACTAGCAGCTCCACAAAAAGCATGCAAAGAAGCATGCATCTCCCCGAAAATGTTCTTTTTTTCTCATGTGCAGTGCCCCGAATAGCGCTCCTTTGAAAACTGCATTCGTACATATTAAACTCCCCGAGGAGGTGAAACAAGGCTTAAGCAAAATCGACATGTTGTCCACAAAATGTGACATATACATTTAACTCGTCAAAATGCGTGACAATAAAGCGAATGGCAGGAAGGGTTTTCATCGTCCGTTTTTACAGCTTTAATGATAGACAACCATCGCGTCAGTTAAAAAAAGTGTTTGGAAAGATCGAAAAGTATCTCTGCTCATCGAAATATGTTTCAATCAAACACAGGTTTCTCTACATTACGCTAAAAGCTAAACTATTTGTCTTTTTGACACATTTAAGCAATTAATTATTATAATTTCATAAAGGCAGCGCTGATCCCGATAAGTCGTTGAAATACATACCTTCTTCCTTCCTGTTTCCAATACTCTATGCGTCTTTGCAATATTTCTTTATTGGATAGTAGAAATACCGATTACACAATGTTTAATGAAATTTTCAGGTTTAGTCAGCATCTTAAACGAGCATAAATCGTCCAATATTTGTTACGCAGTGTAGTCTACAATTCGTTTACCGTGTGACCGCGTTCCGCCCCTGTGATAATGATTGTTAGTGATGCTTAAAACGAAAATTCATTAACGAAACAAGGGCCACTGTTATAATGACTATACATCGCTCACCTGGTACACCATATAACATTTGACCTATCATGGCTTAGATTTACATGAGACAAACATTTTGACTAAGTTTCATTAAGATTTAATGAGATTTGTAGACTCAATAGCGCTTACAAGAATTTTCTATTTGACCTAGTGACCTTGTTTTTAATAGGACATTATTCACATTCGACCTTGATTTAAATTGTATATAGGCAAATATTCTGACTATATTTCATGAATGTTTAATGAGATTTGTAGCCTCTAAAACCATAACAATGTTTTTCTATGATTTGACTTGAAACCTAGTATTTGACCTGAGGTTAGCCACATTCAACATTGACCTAGATTACGATTAGTTTTATTATTATTCAATGAGATTTGTGGCCTCTATGGAGTTAAAGAAGTTTTTCTATGATTAAGATGTAATGAGATGTGTAGCCTCTACAGTGGTAACAATGCTTTTCTATGATTTGACAAAGTGTCCTTGTATTAAAATGACACAACCCACATTTACACTTGACCTGGATATTAACCAGGCAAAAACTTTTACTAAGTTTCATTAAGATCTAATGAGATCTGTAGCATATGGAGTGTTAATACGGTTTTATATGATTTGGCGTATGTAAGCAAACATTCTGACTATATTTCATTAATATTTAGTTAGATATGTAGCCTTTAGAGTCTTAAAAATAGCTTTCTATTATTTGACCTAGTGACCTAGTATTTAATATGACTTGACCCATATTCAGACTTAATATCAATAACAAATATTATGACCAAGTTGCATTAAGATCTAATGAGGACTATAGCCTCTAGGGTGTTATCTGAGCAATTATGGACATACAGACGGACAGACGAGGGAGGACGGACATCCAGTGATTCTTAAAGCTTATCATGTAGAACGCAACACATGAGGGAACTGTGATGTGTCGCGCGAGATGTAGGTTTTTTAATTGATAAAGAAAGACTCTCCATTTACTAACAAGGAATATTTGTCTTCTACAGACCTGTTAGTTGTAAAGACTTCATCGCACGGAATGCAACAAGCATTTTTCAATTGCCAGCTAACGACTATGCTGTTTTCTCGGAGATTCGTGGGTCTAATCATATTTAGCTATGAAATATATGCATGGACAAACAAAATTTTAAATAATAAATGGAGCAGCACTTCAATCAATGTTTGCCTTTTATTGTTGTGTTTTATTAACCTGTCAAATATTTATACGCTATCTGAACACGCTATACATGTATATAGCTTCGGTCGATTTCGATTGTTTCCGCTGCTTTTAACGGCTAGGCCGGGTTTGAAACATAAAGTTAGATTTTAATACCTATATGTCTTAGTTTAAACATATTTATTTCCAGAAGTACATATGATTACAATTATACATGCTAACGTTATTTTACAATACTTAGGAAAAGGATTGAAACGAAAGAATAAACTTATTGAGTTTCTCTCCTTACTTATAAACTAAACAGTTTGTCTTGTGTTCAGCAGATTCCTAGAAATTTTTCTTACTAGAGAAAGTATAGTTTCATATTGTATTACTTTCGGTTGCTTGATACAGAACAGAAGTAAAGGAGAAAGCACAAAGTGTATTTCTGATTTACTTCTGCAATGCACCAATTTATCAACATTTTAGCAGAGCATCATATTCATTCATAGGGTGCCGCTGGAGACAAGACAAACTGTAGGTGCATGCGGACAAAAACAAAATATATATATGTCTTCGTGGTCGAGACAGTACAGTGGTGTTTTACTAAGTCGTGTATGGGCAATGAGTTCGATACCCAGTGATGGCATATTATTATTATTATTATTATCATTTATTATTTGGTTTATACGAGTCTGCGAGGAGGAGAAGCAGAATGCATTGAACATCCCTTTAGATCTGATTTATGTATCATAGTCATTCACAAAGAGAATACCTATACACCTGTCCCATACAAATACCAATGATCAGAGGGTTCCTGAATAAGCCCTCTTATCAGGGATACACTGTTTTCCATTTTTAGTTGTCATTCATTGACTAGAATTAATCGGAAACTGGAAGAGTCCATTAAAAGTTTCAGTAATAAATGAGTTGAGGCATTTGACGTGAAAGACCACATCGGGTAACAGTTACATACATTTAGAATTTTCAATAATTTATAAAGAGTAATGTTTAGGTCGTCTATGGCACATTTTGCATTATAGAATTTTTTTGTAGAACAATTTAAGTAAACTAACCGTTTTAAAATAATAAAATAAAAATAATTGTAATAAAAAAATGTAAAACCTAACGGGGATCGAACCCGCAACCTTTTATCCTTTTACAAGTATCCTTACTCGCTACCAATTACGCTAACTCGATTATTGATTTATATTCGACACAGAATGCACAATATCCTTAAATTCACGTCCGTAATTCAAAACGGAAAGAAACGACTTTGTACCGAAGCTAAATATATCCCTTCAGTGACGTATGAATATTCAATTTTGACAGGTCAATAAAACCAAACAATACCATTGCATAACCACAGTTTGCTTACTAGAAGTAATTATCGGTAAAACACAACAATATTTACATCACTATAAGTGATCCGTGTCAGTCAGAAGTTTCCCATTGATTCGTGGAATCTGATTGGTCGAAGTGTGACGTCATTAGCGGTGGCAAGTGCGCGCGGTTTTTGTACAGTATTGTCCATAAATATGCTTTAGAAAAATGCAGACTTTGCTGCAGTTTCATTTTGATAAAATAAAAGGTGTGACTTTTTTATAAATTGATCAACCAGATATGAAATCAATATGAAAATCATCAAAAAATTGATGTTTTAAAAACGAGAACTGTAACAGAAATAACTGAATGAAGTGCCAATTAACAATTTGTTAACACATAAATGAAGAGTGTCGTCTGACAACTCTGATTTCTGTACAAAATGCTAAATGCACCCAGTTACTAAATTGATTACACTTACCCCACTTAACGATTTTAAAACTTGTACATGGGACGTTAATTGGATCATCTTTCCATTAATTGGATCCAGAATTTTTTTGTAGATCTAACACGTTTGGGGGCCTCCATGGCCTAGTGGTATAGTCACTGTGACTTACATCACTAAGCTCCTCACCGCTGTGAGTTCGAATCCCAGTAGGGTCGTTCGGATTTTTCATGTGGGGAAGCCTTCAAGCTGGCTTGCGGAAGGTCGGCGGTTCTACCCAGTTGCCGATTTATGCATGAAACAGTGCATAAAAGACTTCTGGGGTCTTCCTCTACCTGTAAATAGCTGGACGTCGCGATATGACTGAAATACTGTTGAAAGCGACGTAAAATCAAAACAAATCAAATCAAATCTAACACGTTTTGACATACTTTTGTAATAGCCTGTAGCCATCCAAACATCTACTTTACAAAGGTTAAAACAAGAAATTGAAGGCATGGTGTCTGCTGGATATTAAAACCATAGGCATTCGGCCCGTAGGCTATGACACTACCCCCAGCTGCTACCCCCCCCCCCCCCACCCTCCACCACCACCAAAACGTGGATAAAATACCCTAAAATCTATCCATACATTCAATAATCATCATAAAAGAACATTTCCTGAAGTTTCATGAACTTTTATAAAAGAAAAATTGTGCTGATTTATAAGTAAAATAGTAAAGGCTGCCATGAAAAAGCGCCTTACAGAAGCAACCCTCAAGTTCCCAACCCTGTCATTTTGTCAAATCTTGGACGATCTGGACAATGATGGCTCATTGTTTACAACAAACAGTTTTCTTTGACGATAATTAGTAAACAAATCAAAGCAATCGGCGAACACGCGCATGGGGACTCGAAAAGTAGGGAGACCCCTTATACGGAAACATTCGTTCTCGCAAAATTTTCCCTAACAAACGACTGGTTGCCCAGTCAAACTATTATCATTCTAGCGAAACCGAGAACCAGCTTCAAAGCAGGAAATGACGCAAAAGTCAAGCGCCTCAAATTGGTCGTATTCGAATCAGGACAACTATCGCGTTAGTTGGAATAGTTGTCAACAAGTTCTTTTCGAATCACCACTTGATGTTTTCCGTTGACAAAATGTTGTCAAACCATCAAATCGTTGACCACAATTTCGATTCGAGTCGGGTCAAAATCGTTGTCATCAGTAAATCTTCGCGCATTTGCTCCGCTCAGTTTTCGTTGATAACAAACTCGATGATTCGAATACGACCAATGATCATATCCGTTTGTCAACCGAAACGAAAACGATAGCATTTAATCAATATTGTTATCATTCCTCCTGCAGGAGCGTGCACTTGTTGTACAACTCGTCTCTTTGGCTTTCTTTCTTGCACCGTATGGTAGGTCTCTATGTACCGATGGTCAGATGAGCTTCGGTATTGTACCGGTTCTTCATTAACTCTTTACTTTCTATTAAATATAAGGTATGGCATTGAGTTGCTAACGTCACACCAGTTACTTTTTTCACTACTTACATTAACCATTTTCAATCTTCACAATTTTCCAATTGGAATTACTTTATAATAAATTTCGAACTTTCAATCTGTAGAGTTATAGTCGATACATAGGGACAGGTGCTAACTTACTTCTCTTAAACATGGAACTTCTAACAAACAAAAGACTAATAATACCCCTTACACCACTTAGAATGCACTCTGCGTGTTCTGTTCATATCCCTAGAAATACTACTAATTTTGCATCACTAAAGCCGTGCGTACAGCTAACACCACTTAAGCTCTTTTCGGCATCTTCTTTTCACATTCCATCTATTTCTATTAATAATTGTTTTCATAATGGTCCAAAAGTGGTGCTTTCACCTCTTAAATATTCTATTCAACGCAATAATTCTGTTTTATTACGACCACTGAACAAAAAACGTAGAGTGCATCCTATTATTGAAAAGTGCAATGCTAAGAGGTGAGCGTGTTGCAATTATATATCTTGCAAGTCTACTATACAATCAACAGTAAACGGTAGATTATTTAGTGTTGTCATAGATTCAGACATCAACTGACGAACTAACCATATTGTATACGTGTTAACTTGAAAAGCACCAGGTTGTGGTATACAGTATGTTGGGCAAACCGGTCGTCCTCTCAAAACTAGGTTTAATGAACATCTTCGTACTTGTAGGAACAAAAAACTGAGGAACTTTCTGTATCAACATTTTCGGAAATCTGGACATGGATTAGATTTTATTTCAATTCTACCTGTTGAGCATATTACGTATGATATAAATGCTACTAATAGTTTCAAATGTAAGGCTAGATTTATAACGGAATTAAAATGGATTAAAAATTTACAGACACCCTTTCCTTTAGGCTTGAATGATAATATATACCAATCTGGCAATATTTCTAAAGAACCTTCAATTGATATTTTTTCGATTTATTCTACACGAAAGCGTAAATCTAGATCGCATGGTATTCGTATAAATGGAAATATTAAACGTAAATCACGTCAGTCGATTTCTATTACAGACTTGCATAATCTGCTGTTACATTCTGGTAAACATAAAATGCTTTCTCGGCTTTCTTCGTTGTCATTGTCGTCTTTAAAAGATATTGACGACAAGGCTGATGGAATAATTTTACGCACAGATCCTCTGTATTATACTGCAGGTTTAATACAAAGTTATACTCAGCATGTTCTTAGACCTCATATTGATTCTTTAAACGATCACAAAAGATATTTCATTAAGGTCCCTTTTATAAATAAAGGTATTGATTTCATAGATTTACAAAGTATTCTCCGTAACAAAAATGTGATGAATGCTATTCCAAATTATTTCAAAAATCTTGAACCACCTATTATTTGTTATAAGTATAATAAATCTGTTAGAGGGTTAATTTTTAACTACAATAAAATTGTTTCTGATCTTAAAATTCTCGAAAACACACCAGATACATGAGACTGTACCTCTTCTAAATTCTGTTACGCTCCAGTGGGTCATATAATAACTGGCAATTTTGATATCATTAAAGATAAACGCATTAGAGCGCTTTTGAGTAAGGGACCTAAATTTAGATTACCTGCCTTAATTGATTTCGATACTTGTCGCAATCATATTTCTGAAGCTTTGAATAAGTATAGTACCAACTGGTGCCGCAGAGAACATGCTGAAAATGACGCTCTTTCAAAATGGAAAGAATTAATTTTTGATATTATCGATACCCGGATTTCGTTCTATTTATCCAATAACCATCTTTTACCACCTAAACCTAAATTTAACATTCGTCACTTAAAGAAGGGCATACAAGACTTTCATTCCAAATATGTACTCGTTCCTGCAGACAAAGCATCCAATAATGTGATAATTGTATGACGATTACATTATGTTGATACTTTAAACCAGGAACTTGTGAATACCAATTCCTATACAACGACTAATTTAACGGAGCATAATGTAGTATCTGATCATCTTGATACTTGTAAACAATTAAAAGCTGACGTCAACATTACATGTCATAAACTTCCTACTATGTACTGGATACCAAAACTCCACAAAACACCATATAAGTCTCGTTTTATTGCTAATTCAAATGCATGTACTACTACTAAGCTTTCCAAACTTTTGACATCGTCTTTAATTAAAATCAAAGAACATGTTCAAAGGTATTGTGACAAGACTTACGAAAATTCTGGACTTAATCTGTTTTGGTCTATCAAAAACTCGAATGAAATTTTGACGAAGCTTGAACATAGAAAATACCAAGCTTGCAATATTAGTACGTATGACTTTTCAACACTATATACTACATTACCTCATAATTTAATAAAAGCTAAACTTATACAACTTATTGAAAAGACGTTTGCCAGAGAAAGGAAACTATTTCTGGCGTGTAATACTGATCGTGCATTTTTTACAAATGACACGGTTAAGCATTACACTATGTGGACTTGTACCGATGTCTGTAAATCACTATCATTTCTTCTGGATAATATTTATGTACGTTTTGGGAGTACCATATACCGCCAAGTGATTGGTATCCCTATGGGTACAAACTGTGCGCCCCTTGTCGCAGACCTATTTTTGTACTGTTATGAGAGGGACTTTATGCTAAGTCTAAAACCTGATACACAGGCAGATATGATCGAAGCCTTTAACAACACATCGCGCTATCTAGATGATATTTTTAATATAGACAACCCATTTTTTGATACGTTGTTTCCTTTTATTTACCCAAAAGAATTACGCCTTAATAAAACAAACGAGTCAAATTTATCGGCACCATTTTTAGATTTGGATCTTTTAATAAATAACGGTATTGTTTCTTCTAAGATTTACGACAAACGAGATGATTTTGATTTTAGTATTGTAAACTATCCTCATCTAGATGGCGATGTTCCCTGTTCTACATCTTACGGGGTTTATATTTCACAACTTATTCGTTTTGCTAGGGCTTGTACCTCTGTTGAGGACTTCCACATTCGTAATAAAACTATTACTGAAAAGCTTCTTAAACAGGGGTACAGATTTCATAAACTTCGTAAAACATTTTCTAAATTCTTTTATAGAAATCTTCCTCTCATGAACAAGTATAAATGTAACTTAAAGTCTTTTCTGCGGCAAGGTATTCCACATCCGGAGTTTTATGGTGATGTGATTTACAGACTTCGTAAGATTCTTGGACATATGCATTTTCAAAACCTATTTGTGAAACGTATTAGATTTTTCCTCAAAAAAGATTATGATCCAACTATATTGCTGCGCACTTCACGTTTGGTTATCGATCAATCTACAATTGATAACTATGCTTTCCTCTTTGGTTGTGCGACGACAGACAGGGCTTAGCACTACATGATGATGCATCTCTAAAGCAGTCCTTAACCGGGAGAGTTATGTCGGATTTTCGTGCTTTGTTTTTTCTCTCCCTCTCTGTCGTACCCTAAACCCTCCCATGTCTTACAGTTACTCGTGACTACAGACTATTCGCTTGAGTATAATTTGACCGTTGCCATAGTGGGTTATTTTTAACACGGGCTTGAATGTTTAATTCTTTCCCGTGTTACTAATAATCCTGTCAGAGAATTTTGTTAGATGTTTTACATGTATTTACTTACTGTGCTGGCGGTCATTTTGATTGTAAGGTTGTGGACCAGGGTTTATATTTTATGTACACTGTTCGTCTTTATAGGTGAATATAGGAGATAAGTGTGAGGTTGGGCGCCCCTAAACCCAGGTTTAACCCCCCAGTGGTTGTTAATAATTAATTAATTTATAATTGATTATTGATTGCTACTGACCGTACCAAGGCGGGCTCCTATATTCACTTAGCTTTATGTTTGTCTTGCGTGTTGTTTTCTATTTAGTGTGTAGATGAAGGAATGGTATTGCGTGTGTGTGGTTGTGTGTGTGTGTGTGTGTATGTGTTTGTTATGGTATGGCTGTGTGTGTGTGTTCTGCTTTAGAGATGGGTGTATTGTTTGTGTTGCGTTTCCTGCTTGAGTTTTCTTTCTTATTTATTATCTAGAAATTTATTTCGTAACAGAAATGCTCATTTACCGATAATTCAAAAGGTATTTATTATATATTTCATTTTCTATTAATTACCCGTACCATGGTGTAATGCATGTGTCGCAAATGCACTTGTTAATCTCTGAATGACGAACAAGTCCAACAATTAAGGGGAACGAATGATTCCGATATAAGGTGCCTATCGAACTTTTTATTTCTTAACTTGTGCTCGTGTCTTGCTTGGGCTGTGAGCTAATTTTCTTTGAACAGAACTGTTAAATGTAAATAATAAGCCATCATTTGTCAAAATCGGCCCAAAAATGACAAAAAGACAAGGTTGGGAAGTTGATGGCTCTGAATTCACATCCACCTTTTCGTTGTATACATACATGATACGAAAGAAAAATTGTTTTTAAAACTTCTTGAAACTTGTTGAAACATTTGTTGAGGATGTTTGTTGAATATATGGGTGTATTTTGACTCATTTTGAAAGATTTATGGGGAGTAGTTAGGGGGGGATGGGGGTGGTGGGGGGTTCATAGCTTACGCGCCGAAAACCTGTGATTAAAACATGGAAAAAGTCCAAAACACTATGTGCAAGTAATATATTTTCATGTAAAATATTGTAGTTTATATAACAATTAGGAAAATGATTATATTTTGACTGCCTTACATGTTTCTTGTGCATTTTTTCTGGCTAAATACTTTCTTTTAATCTGACACAAACGTATTCAGTTGTAAAAAAAAATTTCGTCCAGCAGAAAAAATACGCGAGCCACGAATCGATGGGAAAAAGGCAATAACCCCTTCACTGCCTTACCCCGAACACAGCAGTGTTTTGCAAACAGTTTGGATCCTGATCAGACACCGCTTTATCCGGCGTCTGATCAGGATCCAAACTCTCTGACACTCATTTCAATATTTCATCAGTCAAAATAGCAAAAATTAAAATTTAAGAAATAAAAGCAGACAATAATTGTTTAAAATTGATGACGTCACGGCAGTGAATGGGTTAAGAGTGTCCTAGTATTTCAAACACACCAGCACACCGTGTATGGTGACAAATTTCAGCCATAATGAACACTAGTTGAGGTATTTTTCTTTGAAATCAAAGAGCTGTTCTCAAACATTTATACGAAATGAAAGAGTACGATGCTATACGATACATTTATGTTGATTAAGGCAACACTTTGAGTCTTGTGAATTGCCAGAAGTGTGGTGTGCCGCACATGCACCTTTCTCCCTTGCGACTACGACATCAGGGATCGGGAGTCCAATTACCCGTCGGACCAAGTCCTTCGGATGAGACTTGTGAAAACCGAGGTCCGATGTATTAGTGCGGAGATTAGTCCCATATATAAATGCACACTTATACAATTGATAAAGTTTAACTCATAAACAGTTTATTTTTATATTTTGAATTGCCTTCATATAGGGTTTTATCTTATACAATATAAGAAAGAGTAACAAACTAGAAATATGTGTTTACTATTTTTCATAAATATATATATATTTTAAAATCATTACCCATAAAAACAATGTTGTTGATTCAGAGTTTCATATTTTTCAAATCGAGTGCTGTTTGGTCTTGATTAAGTTTCTTTATGTGAACATACTTCGATAGACATGAACTACATATTGGAGAAACAAAACTACCATGTTTATTTTATTGAAGCCAGAGGTTTTACAAAAGCTTATACTTTAAATTTGATAACATTTGAGAAAAATCGAAGTTGACACACCAAAGTATGATTTTTGTTCTATTTTTTCATCTATCATGAACAGTTCCTCCAAAATAAGCATAAAAGTGACATTCTTTGAAATATTTGCTTATGGATTTGAGACACCCTTGGGCGACTGTAATGCCTTTGTTGGTTCAGCAAACACCACTGCATTGTCACAGAAGGGCAAGAAATACCTCTAACTATAATTTGAACTTAATAAATCACCAAAGCAGCTGTGTTTGTAACAAAGGTTTTAACATAAAAATAAGTACATAAAAATGTAGCTTGGATCCCATTTCTTGACACCCTTATTTGATACTAGACACTTTGGCCATATATGTAGCACAATATTTTATAGCATTATATTTTTATTGCGCAGCATTTGCAAACTATGATCTATCTTTTTCTTGTGCTGTTGCCAAATAAACAGGCTATCTAAAGATTCAAAACATTTTAAAGGACCCAAACACGCAGTGTTAACCCATTACTCCATAGCCTGTTTCTAGTTTTGAAAATAAGTAACCACTTAAAGCAGGTTGAAAGTAAAGCAGAATGTGCCTGAAGGCACATTCTGCTTTACTTTCAGCCTGCTTTAAGCTATAATCTGTTAGAATATAGAAAAATTATCTTAAAATACTTAATCATGACTGTATAAATTGAAGCTTTTTCCTTCAGTGGAGGAATAAAATAAAGGCGTAAAAAGGCGTATTTATTGGGTAATGGGTTAATGTTTGCTTTGAATTCAAAGATTGTAAGAGTATGACGTTTAATGCCAAGATACAATCCACCTCTGATTTGCCTTTCTATTTATTTGTTATTATCATTTTACGTTACCGACCATTTGTTAAGACTTAAAAAATGTTTATGGAAAAATGTTTATCAACGTCATATCATGGCAATATTTGCCTCTTTCTTTTAACCCCCTTACATATCATATTGCTACTTTCATAACTTCGCCCAGTCATTTTGGGTACTCCCCTTTAGAAAATAGTCTGTTAAATAGTTTTAGCATGACATTTTAAATGTTTGAACACTTCGCCTTTTATGTTATGAATGCCGTTGCTTTTGTTATTATTTAGAGAAAACACTGCCTGTTTTAATTATTAAGGGTAATACAATCACCCGACTCTAAATCAGAAATAACAGGATCTCTATTGTCATTTCCTGAATAGTGGCTTTTAACCATTTCACTCTCAATGACGCCTTAAAGCGCGTTTGCAAACAGTTAGTGTCCTGATCAGACGTCACGTCACGCGGCGTCTGATCAGGAGCCAAACTGTTTGACGCTCTTATCGAGATTTATTAAGTCATACAACCTTAAATCTAAATTTGAAACGTGCCTTGCACACAATAATACTGAAGCAGACGACAATAAAGCAGAGAAGATGTAAAATTCTCCCATATAATTTGATCATGAAAGGGCTAAAGTTGTCATCATCAGTACAATAGTGGAGAAAGCGTTATTCTTTCGCGTTTAAACGCAAACGATATGCAAACGTAATGCAATAACATGGAGAAAAATACAGCTCTTTGACAATTCTGACTATTCATTGCAATTTAAGTGCCAAACAATTTTGAGCCTGATGAGACGCCGGGTTGCATTGCATCTGATCTGGTTCCAAACTGTTTGCAATGGAAATCATCATTTTAGCGTTAACGCGTTTATTTGGGAAAAAGTTCGTCTTCTTTACTGTACAAAAATGTGAAATGGTTTTCGTGCTGTCTGATATTTTTTTAGCATTATAGCAAGCATCATTAAACCATTTTTACTATATCAAGATGTATGTTGATTTACGTTGTATTCATGCCAAGTATGTCCAAATGTATTTTAATGTGTTTTTCTGCTTTAATTGTGCAAAATCTTTATTTTATCTTAAATAAAAAATACACGTACGTATCTGTTCAATTTTACACAAAATCATCAATTTTGATTAATTTTAAAACTTTACACGGGTTGAACTATGTTGCATATCAGTTGAATTTAAAGCGTCATCATTTGCAAGTTCTAATTATTTTTTAGCGCAGAGTGATCCGGGAAGTAGGTAGAATGAATTACATTTTTATCAGAGAAAGACGAATTACCAGTCTAAAATTTAGACACTCTTGTAAAGGAGCGTGGAATTTTAGACCTTAAATTGAAGAATTTTATCAAGTTAAGTCATTTAATGATTCTAGATCTGTATTAGTCAGTGTTTTTTTCTTTAACTTAAGCACCCCTGAAAATTTAATGGACAATTCTAGTCTCCAATTAAGTCTAGTATATTGTTGTCTATATGCCAATTAAGTCTAGTATATTGTTGTCTATATGCCAATTAAGTCTAGTATATTGTTGTCTATATGCCAATTAAGTCTAGTATATTGTTGTCTATATGCCATGTTGTATTAAAATACACTAAAACCTCTCTATTACGACCACTAAAAAAGGCTGATTGACCGCATAAGAGACATAGGACACCTTAAAGCAGTGTGAACGTAAAACAGAAAGCTCCTGAAGGAGCTTTCTGTTTTAAGTACACCTTGCTTTAAGCGATCGCCTGTTTTAATACCTAATAATTTATACAATTTAGTGGTCGTAATAGAGAGGTTCTACTGAATACAATGTACTGTAAAATAACAAACAATGCAGACACTGACCAGAGGCCTCCTTTAGGGGCTAACTGATTCGGGTCTGCACTGTTCGCATAGGTACATAGGCACGTTCACTATTATTGGTACACTATTTTTAAATGAAGAGTATACGAGGGCTGTCCCAAAACACCGTGGACAAATATTTTTTTTGAAGAACCCGACGTATTATTTCAATGATTTTTTTACTGATGCTATTTCAAACATTTTCACATTTGTAGAAAAAAGAATGAGGCTCATTAACAAACTTGACCCTTATTTATTAGCAAATATAAATTGCTGGTTAGAATGTGCGGCGCAAGCAAAAATCTTACAGGTAGATTTAGAGATGTGCATCTTTCAACCTCCTACAATGCAACTTTGAGCTTGAATTCGCGCGAAATTGCGTCATGAACGTTGACGTTGCTATGTGTGACGTCATCCTGGAAAACATCATTAAGGTAGCGGTATTTTGAAAACATCGATAGAGTTATCGCGAATGGTACTGTGTTCTGAAAACGCTAGAAATGACGCCGTCAAAGGAAAGTGCGGCGCAGCAAAATGTTATAGAATACTGTGTTAGGTTAAATATGACCCCGACACAGACGTTTAAACAACTACAATCATCAGAAAAGTATAAATCAGCATCTTGTTCTCTGATCTTCAAACAGCAAAAGCGTTTTTCAGAAGGATGGATTGAAAATTAGTTTACAAAGACGGGACGGCCGATATGAATTGACGACTTCATTGTAGAAAAACGTGAGAAGCGTCATCAATGGTGATCAGCATCTTGCGGTGATAAAAATTGTTAAAATCGTCGGGTCAGCAACTCGTCTTTATATCGGATTTTGCTTGAGAAACCAAACATCTTGAAAGGCTATACTAGGTGAATGTCTCGCTTGCTAAGTGCAGAAAAAAGAAAGACATGTCCAGGTTTGCAACGGTATGCGAGAGAGCAGGCATTTCTCAACAAATTCATCGCACAGCATGCCGCATTGCGATACGAAAGAAGAGACCAGAGGGTTCATTGACAACCTTGAATTTCAAGTTGAAAGCATCATATTCCACCAGGATAACGTTCGGTGCCACACTTCCCAGTATACACAATTCAAAATTGCCGTGGTGGGTTTTTCGAAAGCATGAACATGTGCCATACATCACTGACATCAGATTTCGTCGTATTTATATGCCTGAAATCTCAGTTACTATGACTTAAGTTTGAAAACTTTGAGAAGCTGAAACAAGAAACATTGAGAGTCTTGTGAGGAATGAAGAAAGGCATTGTTCGTCAGCGTATATGACAAATCAACCGGTTGTGTGAAACAGCGAATGCATCACTCATCACGGCGAATATTTTGAAAAAGCGTAACGTTGACGTCGATAACGTCATTACGTAACTATGGTGTGCGCCGGGGTTGCACGGGTAGTATATTTCAAACTACTCTGCGCTAGCCAATTTCTAAGATAGTGCGTTAAAAATTCACACAGGCTTACTTAATCCCTATGTTTATAAACCATGACGAGCGTTTGTCTCTGCTGTTATAAATATCAATTTTATTACGAAAGTCTACGATGTTTTGGGACAGCCCTCGTACTCGGCGCCAGAGATAAACGAGTTAAACATTTGTAACATTTTTACCTTTTGCCATCATCAATCCCATGCTTACAGACTGGAGCTGTGCTGTGAACCAAACACTGAAACTGAACATTTGATAGCCACGTCGTTGATCATTGATTCCACCAGGACTACCTTCTGATACTAATAACTAATGCACTGCTAAATTGCGATCAATATCGAGAATTGCATATCATTTGTCAGGTGCATATTCAAATTTTGTCAAACCTCTTTATAACGACATTTTGTAAAACGAAATATTGAGAATCCGATAAAAGATGACTTGGATCAAAACTGGTTTCACTACTCTTCGTTTTACAGTTGCACTTACATTTCGTGTCGTTTCAAAAGAAAACATATTGCCAAGATTTGCACAGTTGTACTCAAGGTGAGGCAGTGTGAGATTTACCCTTGTATGCACAGGTACTTGACACATACATCTAGATCTATTACCTCCCCCCCCACCCCCCCAAAAAAAAATTCTTTTTACTAGACTTCTAATATAGATACAAGGTAAACAGCGTCATCCAACACCTAGTATTAACTATCGGCTCATAAAACTTGTTGATGCACATTTTCGTTATAATTCACGTATTGTGGCGTTATTTGACAGAATTTGATGAAATAAAAAGTAGATATTGACAAATTAATCATTTCCCGAGGGTACCACAAGAGAATATCGGCGATCTAGTCTAATTTAGCATCAGTTTAAGCCTAGTTAATACTAGGTGTTGGAGTACGCTGTTTATCTTGTATAGATATATAATAGAAGTCTAGTAAAAAAAAAAATTGGGGGGGGGGGGGGGGAGGGGGTGATAGATCTAGATATATGTGTCAAGTACCTGTGCTTGTATGTGTTTGTAGCTTAGACATGTTTATTTCCCATACAATTGGGATCTAACAACATTAGTTTGACACCACCTCTTCCTACAATGTTATAGAAACACCTTTATACAGCTTTCTCTGTTCAAAAATCACCTTTACAGTGGTCCAATTTTTGATGATACAACACTTATGCTTATGATTTTTGAATATGATATGGTAGTTTATATTAGTTATCGGCCATAACCCACATACTTTACAGCAAAGACTTGATATATTAAAAGTATATGGTGATAAATTATGTCGACAATTACGCGTGAGTTCAAACATATATAAGTGATTTAAACAAATGGCATATCAAAGAACTCCAGTATGCCTGGATAAATTGCCTGACGGAGTTATTTCCCTTATTCAATAATTGTGCATGTTATGTTCGCTCTCTCTCCCTCTGTCTCTCTCACCATCTCTCTCCTTTTTTCTCTCTCTCTCACTCTATTTTATTTATAACATTTAGTAAACATAAACGTGACCTTGTCGTTTGTGGTATTCCTGTAGTATGTTATAATCTCATCAGTTATGAGTTTGTTATAATTTTTAGTCCCTGTTTAAAGCCAGAATGTCACCCAAATGTATGTTTAAAACGCGCAATTTCTTATATAAGAACATTTTCCATGTATTAAAACTAAGCGAAAGCCGTTGTCAGGTGCCTGAAACATGCCCCCTTTCTTTAAGAACCATACATAAATATGCCGATTTCTTATCGAGATGGTTGGAAAAATAAGCTCTTTGTTTACATAACAAATCTTCGTGTCGGCTTACGAAGAGTCACGTGATCGATCCGATTTTTCTGACTTGTCTCTGTTACTTTAGCATAAAAACACAACCTTTAGACAATTATGACCATTCATGTTAGTCTGAGTTGCAAACAGTTTGGTGCCTGATCAGACGCCGGGTTACCCGGCGTCTGATCTGCTCCAAACTGTTTGAAATTGAAATCATGGTTTTAGCGTAAGCGCGTTTATTGGGGGAAGAATAACATTTTCTCCACTGTAAGGAAGGTAACATCGAATACATAGTCGTACACATTCCTAAGTATGATCATCGTGCAGCACGAGAACGCTGCGCTAACTTTACTGATATTTTATTCTTTCAAATTAAACGCATTTATAAACAAAACTATTATTACCATTGCAAACAGGTTGGAGGCAGATCAGACACCGCGTAACCCGGCGTCTGATCAGGCTCCAACCTGTTTGCTACTCAGATTAAAAAAAAATAGTTAAAATTTCTAAAAGTAAATTTCCACAGTGTAGTGAATTGCGTTTGCGTTTAAACCGGAAAGAAAAATGTATTCTCTACTGTATATTGCGCACAATAAATACAGCTATCATGTCTGAATGTAGGGAATACTCATCCCTTTTAAAGTTTTAGAATGTTCCAATCTAAAAATAACTCTGCCAAGTCAGAAGAAAACATTTTTACCGGGCGCAAGTCGAACGAACTCGGAAAATCTCCGTCGTTGATCGGATGTCAACAAACCGATTTAAAAATCGACTTCTTTCCACCAAATTCATTGGTTTGTAAGCAATGTTGCCTCCATATACATAGCTGATTACTTCTTTTTATATGTTTAGATTACGTATGTGCCTGAATGTTCAGGTTTAAGAAATGCGCGATTTTGGCTTACATACTGCCTTTAAAAGTTTTTCAACTGTTTTACCACAGCGTGTTAGTAAATAGTCTTTATATAATGACAATGGTTAGAACGGTACAAGCTGTTTGGGGTGACGGATATTTGGAGAGCATTATTTAGAACATCAAACGTTATCTATTTGTAAGCCAGGTATTTGTTTGAGGCCAGCTTTAGGTTTGGAAAAAAGCTATTTAACGTCGTTTTTACAGATGTTATTCAATAAGCTCATTTCAACAGATCATTACAAGATACAAGATACAAAAAGCTTTATTTAAATTCGATTTTACAATGGATATTTTCCGACTAAAGTAACAATAAAACATTAACAATTTAAAACAAACAGCCTGTGAAATTAAGATATAAATTAACAAACATAAAGGACATAGTTAAGATACATAAATATAATTATTTTAAAATAATGAAAATCGGTCGTTAGATAGTACTGTTTCAGTGTATAAGTTATTAACCAATTTGTTAGATCAAAGGAGGCAACTGTTTATACACAATATTTAACTTGAGTCGCTTGATTCAAGATCAACTACATGTATATATACAATACTTAACTAATTACATGTAGTCGCTTGATTCAAGATCAACTGCACACTGTGTTTGGTGTAAGTTTTAATGTGTTTGGCATGGTATTGGCGATGCATATAGCACCAAAGATGATGGGGACAAGTTGAGATAGACTAGAATGGTACTCTTTGACGGTAAGTATAGGATAGGTATTACTGTTGGTTGTTGCTTTAAAATATGAGTTTGTTCATTTTGAAAACGTACACTGTAACGATATAACGGTCGTAGATATCAATAACCCAGAGGACACACAACGTTGTCCCAACGGCGAAACAACGTTGTACAGCCATTCTCCTATAATTGATACATTTCCTTAAATAACATGTCTCTAACTTATACAGGCCGTCTTCTTTAAAATTATGGCTTGAAGTGCTATATGGTAGTATACGTTCTCAAGTATTAATATAACTTGACAATTTGTAATAAGTTTAGAACCAAATTATAGGACTTCTAAAAAGAGGACATGGTGACAAACATAGCCACTATTGTTCAAATTACACTGTCTCCAAGCCACTTCTTTGTAAATCATCTAAATAAAAACAATCAAATAGTTGTAAATATCCTCAAAACTGATGATTTTTGTTTTCGCGAACACGTCAATTTTCGGACATTTCAGGTGTTTTATATCAGTTAACATTCGGTAAGACACACATTTTTACTAGATAGAAGTCGCCAAAATCCCCTATGGTGCCGTAACGCCTGTTTATCAAGCATTAAGTTGGCTATATTCATCCTCAAAAGGTAAGTTATTATGTTATTTAGGTGAGGATATGAATATATTTAACTATAACAGTGACAACTTTCAAACTAAATCATAGCTTGTTTCCAATGTGAGCTAAATTCAGAATGTCACATTTAAGAGTCTATGCATCCGTAACAACTTTTTCTTGATATTAACACTTTCTGTTCGGAAATAAACAGTATGCAGATAATCAGTACACAGTACACAATGTATTCTCAAGTTAACAATGCGCTTTGGATAGAAAGAAATGCCGAATTCCACGAATCCCTACGAATCACAGCATTTATCAATTCGTGGGATTCGTGGGATTCGTAGTCGGTGTGGAATAGGGGCATAACAGTGTCAAATGAAAATCGTTGTATGTGCAACAGGACATGAAGAAATTTTAAGCAGATTGAAAATATTTGAAATACTTGACTTGTTTAGGGAACAGCCGCAATCGTTGTTGTATGACAGGAATCGTTGGCCGGAGGGCTGTTGTGGGGAGACGGGACTGTAGAACAAATTTAGAACAATTCTTGTGGAAAAGATTACTCGACAAACACTTACAGTGGAGAAAACGTTATTCCTTCCCGTTTAAACGCAAACGAAACGCAAACGCAAATCGCTAAAATGTAGGAAATTACCAATTTTAGACGTTTCTTATTATTGTTTTTTAATCTGAGTGGCAAACAGTTTGGAGCCTGATCAGACGCCGGGTTACCCGGCGTCTGATCTGGCTCCAAACGGTTTGAAATGGAAATAAGTTTTAGCGTAAACGCGTTTATTGGGAAAGAATAACGTTTTCTCCACTGTAGCATAAACAATATGGTGGTGTGATTGCATTAGCGGTAAGTGTTTATCAGAAGTGGGGGATACAAAGTATTTCATTCAGAAAAGTTAATAAAGTACACACTGAAACTACAGCACAGCCTGCTATAACGGTCCTCCGAACAACGATTCCCTCCTTTCAACAACGATTACCCCTGTTCCCCTAAGCTAGACAAATATCATGTCTAACGCTTTCACTGCTGAAATACTGTCTGCTTAAACTTGTTCTCAAAGTTACGTATTGGAAGTTTTGACAGAATAAACATAAAGACGATTGACAAACAGTTTGGACGAATTCCCTATCAATGGGGCCCTACCGCATTACAGAGTTATCCCAATTTTCATCACGAGTTAACTCCCCTGATAAGGAAAAGGTTGTTTCCGGTTTAGTTAACGCATCATTGAGACGGTGTCGATAACAGTCATAAACCATTCGGAAAAGAATAGATCGAATGCGGTTTATTAGTTTGATACCTAAATCTATATGCTGTCAAGCTCCCGTTTATCCCTATGTATTTTAATGTATTAATTTTGTTTAATGTCAAATGCGACGGTTATTTATTTCATCGTTTTTAGCAAACCGAAAGTAGCACTGATCATACTTTTTCTATATAACAAAGAAGCTGACTTTTAACATACTTAACAGACACGGGTTTTCACCTCGGTAAAAGAACGTTAACATGGATTAAAAGTAGATCCTGATCAGATGGTTACTATATAGGAACAGTCTCTAAAATCAATAACTGTCCTCTCTGGTTCTGAAATGACATTATAGGTCTATAACTGCTGCCTATTACAGGTGAAAAAGGGGATATTTATTAAGACATTACCGGTATTAAACATAAACTTTGTATTATTCAGTTATTAATAATGACATGAATATTCATTAGGCAAAGGGTTAAACTGATCTTTTAAAATATGTTGAATGGTAAACAGTTTCTTCAAAAATGTATATTTTGTTTGTTCATTATATACCAGCAGATTTTAGTTGACAGAAATTTCATAGAAATAGTTCAGCCTGTCATGCTCATAGCGCACATGGATTTCACCTCTCAAGGCTTCTGCCCAGGGGCCATAAAGCGCAAAGCATCATCACAACTAGCAACAGGAAGTAACCAATGGGGCCCTACCGCATTACAGAGTTATCCCAATTTTCATCACGAGTTAACTCCCCTGATAAGGAAAAGGTTGTTTCGCGAGTTTAGAAAGCATTGCGAATACGATGTTATATCTGACCAACTCCGCCCAATCACGCGCCTTCCTTATTTAGCAATGTATATATGTAAAGTGGAGAAAACGTTGATCTTTCCCAATAAACGCGTTTACACTAAAAACATTATTTCCTTTGCAAACAGTTTGGAGACAGATAAGACGCCGGGTAACCCGGCGTCTGACTATGAATTGTCAGATTTGTCAAAATGTTGCCATTTTCTTCGTTCGATGTGTTTAGGTTTCGTTTGCGATTAAACAGGAACGAATAACGTTTTCTCCACTGTATGACGTCACTAATGATGTCAGAATAACTGTAGTATAACTCCACTGTATACTACGTGCAGCTTGTAACGCTTATAAATAATAAAAGTTGTATAATTGTGGGATGACAAAACAATAAAATAGTTAGATAGGTGTTAGAATGGGTTTTACAGGACTGCGACACTAAATAGGTCACATAGCGCCGATGAATGATGAGATAAGATGGTGATAAGGGATGATTTCAGGCGCGAAGGTTTTCGGCTTATCACATTTACTGCAATGCAGCGTATAGGATCAACACCACCGACCTGACTTCCTTTTAGTTCTTGGCAAAAGGGGATACTCTCAGTCAGCTAACAAAAACCAAATACAGTTGAAACTCGTTACTACGAACTCGCTAAAAACGTTATTTCCAGTATTTCGTGTGTTAAATTTTGATACGTCGATCTCTTTTAAGTCGAACATAACCGTATTTTAAAGTTAAAACGTGGCTAAGCCACGTTTTAACTTTGAAATATAGGTATGTTCGAATTAACGCGAGTTCGTAGAATCGAGTTTTTACTGTACATGTATCCCCTAGGACAATTGAGCTCACCAATTAATGTAATGTAGGAAGGTTTCTGAGGGGAATGGTAAGAGTTTGTGATACTCGGGAAAATACCATCTCAAAATTAAATAAGATTTACAGTGTTCCCTTACTGCAACAACACTCAATGGGAGACAACGATTGCGTGTGTTGTTCGAAGGGGCCTGTGATAGGGAGTGAACATTAAATTACCCTATATAAAAGTGCTGAGCATAGATTCGCATACATTTACAGACAGTTTGAATCCGTAACGCGGCGTCCGATCTGGGTTCCAACTGTGTGTCACTCGTCTTTATATTTCTTCTGTCAAAATCTCGAACACAAAACTTTTAACAAAAACAGCAGACGACACGTTTAAGTAGACGATATTTCAGCAGTGAAAGTGTTTATTAAAAGTCTTCCAGTTTGGATTCTGATCTCACGCCGCGTCACGCGGCGTCTGATTAGGATCCAAACTGTTTGCAAAACACTGTACTCAGGGTTAGGCGGTGTAATGGTTAAAAGGGAAAAAATGGCATTATCTTCACTGTATAGTGCGGTTATTTATATGTGTAAAATGAAAAGCTAAAGAACAAGGCAGCATTTATTTCAAGCGTGAAATGAAAACTTGTAGATTCTATAATAATCACAGTTGCTTTATTTAATTAATTTACAAAACATTGAAATACAGTCGAAACTCGATACTACGAACTCGTTTAATATGACTAAAGTCTAAGTTACGTTTTAACTTTGCAATATGGGTATGTTCGAACTAAAGTGAGTTCGTACGATCGAGTGTTTACTGTAAATTTAAATAAACTCATTCTCACTTGGAAATTCCAGGCGAAATGAAAAGAGTGCAGACCCTAATCATTGGAGCCTCTGGTCTGTTTTGCATAAGATAAGTATACTTATGCAAGTGGTGCATATATATATGTTCGCGTCGCTATGCTTAAGCGGGTAAAACAAATAGCACAGACCTTCACTATATGGCTCCAGGATAATCAGGATCTAAGCCGTTTGCTTGACTATTAACTCATTGAGCCCTAGCGACGCATATATGCGTCCTTTACCAAATGTGTATCTGTGAAGAGTACACTTGTCCTATGCAAACAGTGAAAACCCTGATCAGAGGGCTCCTACAGGAGCCCTCTGATCAGGGACTTTACTGTTTGCCATTTTGCAATTTATTACAAAAAACAACCCTAAATAGTCTAAAATCTTTATTTCAAACAGGAATTGTCCATTGGAATTTTCAGGGGAAAATGAGTTAAGAAACAAAATATGAAAGAATAGTAACGGTTTATATGTACATGTATACTAACTATTCTGATCAGGATTCAAACTGTTGGCAAATATCCGTTGTTTTCGTTCTTTGTTTATTAGACCGAGATTATCCCCTCTGTCAAGAACTATAAAAGGAAGGCAGGTCGGTGATTTTGATCCCATGCGCTGCTTAGCAACGAATGAGATTAGCCGAAATCACCTTCCAGAAATCATATCATCTCATCTTATCATCTCTCATCGGCGCTATATGACCTATCGGTATTTTGTGTCGCAGTGCCGTAAAACCCAACTCATCCATTCGTTCAATGTTAGTGAAAAGGTTTAACAAAAATACACTATTCCTAGTTTTATTACAAACATATTTATTTCAGAATATGTACAGAATACATAATGAATACAACACATTTTATTGAGGATTCGACCGAAAAATACGACTTTGCTCCTTCATATTTCCATAAAAAATACAGTTTAAAGAACTCACAAAAACTAGCAGGAAGTTGGGATATATCAATATGTATATTTGTTAAGGTTATAACAATTTAATCATATCAGTTACTTACAGGGGTGTGTTTAATTTATATAATCATGATTATTATTCAACTTATAATCAGAATCATGATTTAAGTGATAAAATAACAGCGTGATTAGACAATGATTATGATATCAAACTGCTTGTATCATGATCAGAAGCCGGCATACGCAGGCTAGCATCTGATTAGTATCCAAACTGTTGAAAAATTACCCTTGTACTCGGGATAAGGCAACTGATGAGTTAATTCAAATACAAATTTATTTCGAAAAGATAACTTTTGGGTAAATTTTGACTTAAGATATAATGTAAGATGTGCCGAACAGTTTGAGACCTGATCAGACGCCACGAACTTTATTCAAGAAACTGGTTGCAAAAAGCAGTGAGTGTGTTTTTTAAAGGGTTAATTTATTGCTCAAAGTTAATTTCAAATAAACTAAAGTTATAAAGCATGATAAGTGTCGAAAGACTGTTTAATTCTTTTGCCAGGTGTTAATGAAATAGCTGGTTGAATCGAGAAGTGCCATTATGATTACAATTCAATCGAGCGTTGAGCTCGATTATTTCTGATTAGCGTGATTACAGAACATGATTGTGATTCAATAAAAAGAAACGACCGAATCACAATCATGATTGCTAATCATGATTATGATTTTGAATAAAAAACACACCCCTGGTTTACTATACAGTAGTTAGCCCATTTAATGTTATCTTTATTCAACGGGTCTTTGTGTAAAGATGCAAATGACCTCATGTTAATGACGTCATGTTACTAACATCATATAATTACGTCATGACCTGGCCTAACACCAACGCTTAATACTAACTTTTCGCATTGCTTTTTGAAAAAGATGATTAAAACGTTTATCAAGTTATAAGTGAGGTAAGTTGCCAGATCCCAATGTTTTTCCTTTCAAATCGACTTTATTTCTCCACTCACGTTACATGTACCTCAATTGGGTTGATTTTGTGCGAGTTTGTAGTCATGTTATATTCATTCGTGTTCCTGTTGTTTTATATATGATAATCAATACCACTCCTAGAATATCTCCTATATATGAAGTAGGACGTTATTTTTGCACAATACAGTGAAGCTCACTTATAAAGAAGTTGGATATAAAGATTTATTGGATATAACAAAACAAATGTTATTTTCAACATCTGGAATTAAAGTATTTAAATAGACCTGATACATGTATATCGAAATTTGGATATAACGAATGAAAAAAACCCTGATATAACCTGATATAACGAAATGTGGATATATTGAAAGAAATCAGATGGTCTCAAGAACTTGGTTATAAGAGTTTCCCTGTAAACGCATATTGACGAAATAACAAAGGCAATAGTACATGTACAAGGTTAACCCTTAGCCCGCCAAATAAATTGTCGTCTGCTATATTTCTCGTCTGCTTCAAGTTTCAAAGTGCTTCAAAGTTGCTCAAAATTGCTGAAAATGTTGTCCGAGTGTCAAACAGCTTGGTTCCGGATGAGATGCCGAGTTACTCGGCGTCTCATCCGGATCCAAGCTGTTTGCATATGGAGCTATAGTCGTGAGTGGCAGGCTAAGGGTTAATATCAGATGAAACACCGAGAAACACGGCGTCTGAAAAGACTCTAAGCTTTTTGCAAATCAGATTTATGATAAACATAATGATAATATATGTAATAACAATTACCATTATATATTATAACTACAGCGAAACCATACTCTTTGAAACCCGGTAGACTAAAAAACAAGGGCACGTTCCATAAATATTCGTACGACAAAATTGATGTTGTCGTAAGTCAGATCATCTGAGATTATACAAGTCTCACTCATTATTTATTTCTCAATCTATTCCTGTCTTGTGACATCTCTTTGGAATCGTCTTGAAAAGACGATTCCAAAAGGATATCACAAGACAGGATTAGATAGAGAAATAAAAAATAAATGTATTTTAATTTTTTGAAAAAAACGACCGATTTTGTCGTACGAAGTTTTATGAAACGGGTCCAAGGGGCCTACTAAGTGTAAGATAATTACAGTAAAGCAGAAAGCACTTTTACTTTTATATTGCATTAAGCTGTCACCTGTTACCAAGTGGTTTAGAAACCGGAAATACTATTTAACCCTTTCATGATCAAATATACCGTGAGGTTTTTACCCCATCACCGCCATATTTTCGTCTGCTTCAATGTCGTTGTCTGCAATACCGTTTCAGAATTAGATTTGAGGCAGTATAACTGACGTTATTTCAACCAAGTGACACACAGTTTTGATCTTGAGCAGACGCCGCGTTACGCGGCGTCTGATCAGGATCAAAACTGTTTGCAAATGTGCTTTATGACGTCATTGAGAGTGAAATGGTTAATAAGTACCCGTTTTCATAAGGTGTCAGTGTAGTGCCAACGGTTGATCTGACTCCATATTGCTTGCAATGAACTTTAAGTTTATGACACAAACACGCATTTATTTGAAATTAACTCTTTCATTGGCAAATTAATCGTCGAATGTTTACCGCTTCACCGTTTCATTGTCGTCTACTTCAATGTTGTTGTTTGCAAGATCGTTTCAAAGTAAGATTCATTGTAGTATGACTTAAAACATATCGATACGAGTGTCAAACAGTTTGGATCCTGATTAGACGCCGCGTTACGCGGCGCCTGATCATGATCCAAACTGTTTGTAAACGCGGTTTTGGGCGTCATTAAGAGTGAAATGGAATAAACATTACATCTGCTGTAAATCAGCATGTCATCTGGAGCTAAGCTGTTCGAAAAAATCGTCAACATTGAGCACTTAGCTTTAGCACAGTATTACATGTATTCTCTGTATTCAAACAAGGCCTTGTAATCGACATATACATCTTCTTCCGCGAGAAGTGCTGACAAAACCACAAACGCCCCCTTTCTGTTCGCAACGACCTTGTCTCGACCAACTACTAAATAGACGTCTTGGGACGATGTCCGAACAATCGCCTTTCCTTGGTCTGTACATGCACAACCGAGATCTTCGTCCGGCTTCTGACATCATGAAGATTGAGGAAAAAACTATGGCAGCAAGGAATAATGAAATTGTAGCCTTCATGATTTCTGTATTTCGTATCAAACTCACTGCTGAAATGAATCACCGTGTGTATACAATTCGACTTCTTGTGAAAACTCGTCAGGTAAGCAGGATCGATTTGATCTGGAAAATAAAAAAATACAGATATGAGCAGCTTGTAACATGACTCCTGGGGCCCGTTTCATAAAACTTCTTACGATAAATGTTGTCGTAAGTCAGATTATAAAAGTCTCAATTATTACTTATTTCTCTATCTAATTCTGTCTTGTGACACCTCATTGGAATCGTCTTGAAAAGACGATTCCAAAGAGGTGTCACAAGACAGGATTAGTTAGAGAAATCAGATAATAAATGTATTTTTAATATTAGACTTACGATCGTTTTTGTTGTAAGATTTTTTATGAAACGGGCCCCTGGTCAACTGGGAAGCGCCTGCCAAAACTGATAGTATCAGGTAATTAAGTACAATATTCTTAAAGTTTTAAATATATGTTAGTCTTAATACTGGTATTTGATTTATCTGTGGTTTATTTCATTTAATTGTATTCCAATGTCATCGAATTATCGAAGATTATGTGAATTATTAGGACCGTTGCAAAATAATTGGCATAGTCTTTCTAATATCAGATAAAACACAAATGTTATGTACAAGCATGATCAAAACTAAAAATTAGTCAATTTTGTTACAAATGTTATCGCTTTGAACTGATTATAAGGCAAATCGGATGTATTTTTTTTTAACTGCAACGTTAAGGCGTCTGCCAGAGGGTGCTACGGTTCATGATCTACATCCAAGTGTATATTTACTGTTCTTAATCGAAAGCAATCACGTTTTCCAAGAGTATGAACTCGATGGTTCAGATCTGATGGAAAAGTCGAACTCCCGTAGTTTCTGTCGTAGTTAATATTGAGCGAGGTAAAATAATTAAATTGAAAGTAGTAGTCTTAGTTCTAGCGCTTTTGTGATCGGTAAAACACCATTCAAAATTTGCTACAGTGGAGAATCTGTTATTCTTTCCCAATAAACGCGTTTACGCTAAAACTATTATTTGCAGTGCAAACAGTTTGGAGCCAGATCAGACGCCGGGTAACCCGGCGTCTGATCAGGCTCCAAACTGTTTGCCACCAAGATAAACAAGAATTATCAGAATTGTCCAAAAGTTGTTCTTTTCTACGTTTTAGTGTTTTGCGTTTGCGTACGTTTGCGTTTAAACGGGAAAGAATAACAGATTCTCCACTGTATGACGTCACCAATGACGTAAGAATAACAGATTCTCCACTGTAAGGGTCAAGGGTATACACCTTCATAGGTTCCAATGCATTGATCCTATCATTTTCTCACAGCATAACTTCGAACAAGTTTGTTTGATTCCTTCCATATTTGGATATATGTGTGCCAATGGTTCACTTTAGATATTGTGATAACATTTATTCTTGTTCAGGTCATACAGGCGAAACCCGAGGAAATTACCAAAATGTGAAATTTCATAGATTAAACTCAAACTCTTTATAAACTGGAACTAAATAGTTTGACACTCTGGTTATATGTTATCAAACAAAATAAAGATGAAACAAATCTGAGAATGGTTTCTAGATGTACAAGACAAGTGCCGAACATGTTTCAAATAGTAAAGCTTTTCAACAAAAGTTAGTGATAAGTTACAGTGGAGAATCTGTTATTCTTTCCCGTTTAAACGCAAACGTACGCAAACGCAAAACACTAAAACGTAGAAAAGTACAACTTTTTGACAATTCTGATAATTCATATTTATCTTGGTGGCAAACAGTTTGGAGCCTGATCAGACGCCGGGTAACCAGGCGTCTGATCTGGCTCCAAACTGTTTGCACTGCAAATAATAGTTTTAGCGTAAACGCGTTTATTGGGAAAGAATAACAAATTCTCCACTGTAACTCTTTCAACACTAATTAACTCTGGTGATTCTGTAGTGGATCTTTTTAGTTACCAAAACATGAACAAGTCTTTTGTTTGAATTTCGGGTAGTTTTATTAAATACTTGTTTAAATTAGCAAACATTGTAGATCCTGATCAGAGGGCTACTATAGGAGCCCTCTGACCCTGGGTTTACACTGTTTGCAAATGTAATGAGTATATTTTAAACAGGTACGTCCATGGTATTGAAAAAGTTAAAAAATAATCATAACATAGTCATAACAATACATGTATAACTGACCGTGACGAACATGTTTCAAATACATGCAGTACACCTTTCCAACAACAGTCAGTGATATGTTAAAACACTAAATAATCATAACAATATAACATACCGTGTATGATGTCTGGTAGCAATGGCCAAACACCTGAGCTATAATGTCTAAATCCAGACAACGTGTCCATTATATACAGACTAGATGCTAAACTTGGTAATTCCTAAACGCCCCCAATTGCTCAGAACTCGGCTAATTTTGGTCATATTGCGTAACTTTTATTTGGAATCGCTATTCATTAATGATAAAGCAATAAGTGACAAAGTACTTAAGTCGTCAATATGCTCATATATTTAATCTTTAGGTGACAGACAGACTTAAAGATACATGTCGTATCTACTAAATTATAATATAAAGTCAAATAGGGTCTAGGTTATAGATTGCTTGTACCATGAGAATATTAATTTTATATATAAAAGATATTTCAACAAAGGCTATCGTTAACTGTAGAAAAACATAAAACGAAGCAGTAGAATCCTTGGCAGTTTCAGGGTTTGATTAAGTACGCATTACGTAGTATTCAGCTACTTGTCCATGGAAGTTCTATTTTTTTCCTTGTGCAAATTTATCTCATGTTTGGGGTTTTTTATATGTAGGAAGGGTTCGTTTTATATGCAGAACAAGCTCTCTATGACGACCGCTAAAACGAAGGCTAATTGATTGTATAAGACAAGTGACAGCTTTCAGCAAGGTAACAGTTAAACAAAAAGCTCCTACTACAGTGGAGAATCTGTTATTCTTTCCCGATAAACGCGTTTACGCTAAAACTATTATTTGAGGTGCAAACAGTTTGGAGCCAGATCAAACGCCGGGTAACCCGGCGTCTGATCAGGCTCCAAACTGTTTTCCACCAAGATAAACAAGAATTATCAGAATTGTCCAAAAGTTGTTCTTTTCTACGTTTTAGTGTTTTGCGTTTGCGTACGTTTGCGTTTAAACGGGAAAGAATAACAGATTCTCCACTGTATCACGTTGCTTTAAGCAGTCACATGTCGTAAACCCATTATAAATTAACACGAATTTTCGGTCGTAAAACAGAGGTTTTTCTGTATATAGTCACTGTATTGACAATTTTTATTATTCCATATGACACATATATCATGTTAATACCCTAATGAAACCCAGAGTCTGAATTGAATTTAGGTTAAATCTATGGAATTCCATATACGACAGTCAACTGCTAGCTGCTAACTGCCAACTAGTTGCTACCCATCATCACTTATACAGTAAGCATTTGGCGGTTAGCAGTTGGCAGTAAGCAGTTGACAGTAAGTAGTTGGCAGTAAGCAGTTGGCTGTAAATAGTATATACATTTTTGTAAATTGCTCTTCTTCCTAATATTTCGACGTTAAGGTTTTTTTATGTATTAATATTAATTTAATTTTCCAGGGTTCCAGGTAAGGGGGAGTAATCTGAACAAATCCAACATATTCTGACTCATACTGCACCAAATCCTATGGTGTTCATAGTGGGTTATTTTTAACACGGGCTTGAATGTTTAATTCTTTCCCATGTTACTAATGATCTTGTCATAGAATTTTTGCTAAATGTTTTACATGTATTTACTTACTGTGCTGGCGGTCTTTTTGATTGTGAGGTTGTGGAACAGGGTTTATATTTTATGTACACTGTTTGTCTTTATAGGTGAATATAGGAGATAAGTGTGAGGTTGGGCGCCCCTAAACCCAGGTTTAACCCCCCAGTCGTTGTTAATAATTAATTAATTTATAGTTGGTTATTGATTGCTACTTATGCCTCGCTCACATTTGCTGCGGCTGCCGTACGGCGGCCGCACGGCTTGTTGTTTCTACGGCGAGTAGCAATTCCCCGGCCGCCGCAGAATTCCTACGGCCGCCGTGTGTTGCGCTCACATTTGCTGCGGCTGCCGTACGGCGAGTTTCTATTTTTTTAGGTTAAAAAACCTGCGGCCACCGTACGGCCGCCGTGCGGTCGCCGTACGGCCACCGTACGGCAGCCGTGGAAGCTCCCCCAGATTATCTGCAAGCAAAATGCTGCTCCTGCTACATAACTTGGTTTTGCTACATGTTCACGCAACTCATATCAGTCCAACTACACCGTGAACTCAATGGACACATTAGGACAGCACTTAAGTACATCTAAACCCATTTTTAATAATACACATGTTTTACATGTATGAACAAAAGTACAAATGCACAATAAGAAAAGTGACAATTGAGTTACGGCGGCCGTACGGCCACCGTACGGCAGCCGTAGAACCACTCTGCGGCGAGTGTTTTCTACGGCCGCCGTAGGAATAAAAAAATGTTATAACTCCGCGTTATAATTCTACGGCGACCTCTACGGCCTGTGAAATATGGGTATACGCCGTGCGGCTGCCGTGCGGCCGCCGTACGGCCGCCGTAGGATTTCTACGGCGGCCGTGGGAAACTACCGATTTTCCGATTCTGCGGCCGCCGTACGGCCGCCGTAGAGCAAATGTGAGCGCACTATGACCGTACCAAGGCGGGCTCCTATGTTCACTTTGCTTTATGTTTGTCTTGCGTGTTGTTTTCTATTTAGTGTGTAGATGAGGGAATGGTATTGCGTGTGTGTGTGTGTGTGTGTGTGTGTTTGTTGTGGTATGACTGTGTGTGTGTGTTCTGCTTGAGAGGTGGGTGTATTGTTTGTGTTACGTTTCCTGTTTGAGTCTTTCGTATTTATTTACTGCTCATTAGAATCGTCTCTTCGAGACGATTCTAATGAGTAGTGACACCATAGAGTTAAATGCTGATATAAAGATTTTAGTTTTTGAAATACTCCCCTCATCTGGATCCCTGATTTTCTATCTGGAATATTGAAAACAATCATTTTGTAAACAGTAGACAGTAAACAGTTGACAGTAAGCAGTAGGCTGTCGTATATGGAATTCCATATAAATCAATTATAATATCAAAGTTTGTACTCTTTCACTGTCAAGTTTTATCGTCTGCTTTAACCGTCAAAATATCGTCTACATTGGTATTGTCGCATGTATTAATTTTAATGTCAGCTTTAGGGCTGTTTGATTGAAGAAATGTCGGTACGAGTGTCAAACAGTTCGGATTCTGACCAGACGCCGCGTTACGCGACGTCTGATGAGAATCGAAACCGTTTGCAAAGTCGCCTTTTGGCGGGGTTAGCAGTGAAAGAGTAAATTCATCAAGGGTACAGTGGAGAATGTGTTATTCTTTCACAATAAACGCGTTTACGCTAAACCTATTATTTCCAATACAAACAGTTTGGAGCCAGATCAGACGCCGGGTAACCCGGCGTCTGATCAGGCTCCAAACTGTTTGCCACCAAGATAAATATGAAATATCAGAATTGTCCCAAAGTTGTTCTTTTCTACGTTTTAGTGCTTTGCGTTTGCGTACGTTTGCGTTTAAACGGGAAAGAATAACAGATTCTCCACTGTATCAACCAGATCAGTCGCCGTCCAACTTGAAGCCTGATCAGAGTCTAACCAGTTTGGCATTCATATCAATATTGACTCACTCAGGTTTTCATTTTTAATTTTTATAAAATTGCACAATTTTGGACAGATGTTAGATCTATTTTGCTTTTGAAATCGTTAAACGATGGCGTTAAATTGGAGTTTAGAATATTTTATACGGTTTGCTAATAATGTCATCAATTTATCTAAATTTTTCCCAAGCTAACATTTTTACTTTGATCGAAACATTATTTAATACATAAAATATATTGGAGCGACCGAATGACTCGGCATCTGGTCATGATCCAAACTGTTTACAAATGTCCAATAATGCGTCCATGAAGCTGTATGGAGATACATGTACAGTGGCGAAGACGTATATTCTTTCCCAATAAACGCGTTTATGCTAAAACGATTATTTCCATTGCAAACAGTATGGGGCCAGATCAGACGCCGGGTAACCCGGCGTCTGATCAGGCTCCATACTGTTTGCCACTCAGATTGACACGAATAGTCAGAAATGTCGAAAAATTGTCATTTTTCTACATTTTATTACAATGCGTTTGCGTTTTCGTTTGCGTTTTCGTTTGCGTTTAAACAGGAAAGATTAACGTCTTTTCCACTGTTTGCCACTTATACCATTGCTGCAATTCGCTTCCGAAAACACTTGACTGATATGAGCTGTTTTCATTCACAATTGTTGTCTCTCGAATGTTATTAATTTTACTCTATACAAAGAACTCATTACCTTTATCGTGCTTGGCGTCACTTGGCTGACATTTGCAAACAATCTTGATCCAGATAAGACACCGTGAAACCCGGCGTCTTATCTGGATCCAGACTGTCACTAATATTTGACTTTTCTCAAGTTTAAAAAGGTATAACAACGTTTTTGCAAACGAAATATTTTAAGACGACGACAATTTTGCATGCTAGTTAAGCCACTACGGGAATCTTCTTTTTATTAACCCTTTCTTTTGAACACATTTGATATTTTTATCCACTGAATATACTAGTTTCAATTTGTACAGTTATGAATATGTACCATCAGAAATAGCTTCTAAATCCTAGCAGGAGGTAGCTTAAAACAGATTGAAAGTAAAGTAGAATGCGCCTTAAGGCACATTTTGCCTTACTTTCAACCTGTTTTAAGTGTTTTCAATACTTGATACAGGCTATGGGGTTAAGAGATAAACAAAAATCTTCAATAAAACGGAGTTACATGTATTTTTAAGTTTAATTTGAATAATTATCAGTACATTTAGATTACCATTCGTAAATGATATCATTCAATTTTACATGTATACTTTCTAGGAAACATCGATACGAGGCCCACATAGCTGAGATCTTGGTGAGAAACCGATTTATTCCGCACACTAATGGTCAATTTAATTTAATTTTTCAAAGAAATAAATTACAGTGAAACCCCTCTAAACCGGACATGTGTGGGAACAATAAAAATGTCCGGTTTAGAGGGGTTTTGACTTGTTTCTAGTATGAAAGATAGCTGACCACTTAAAACAGGTTGAACGTAAAGCAGAATGCGCCTTAAGGCGCATTCTGCTTTACGTTCAACCTGCTTTAAGCTATCATCTGCTAGAATGTACAAGCTTTTTTTCTTCAGTGTGAGAATAAACCAAATACGCAAAAATGTGTATTTATGGTGTAATGGGTTAAAATAAAGAAGGGTTGGAAACGGGACCAAAGTTTTTGTCCGGTTTAGAGAGAATTCCGGTTTTTAGAGGTTCCGGTTTAGAGGGGTTTCACTGTACTTATGCAATGAAACACCTAAACACTCATGGGTTCCTGACATTGGATTCAAAAGTAGTTCCATCGTATGACCAAGCCTTTGTACATGTATAGTGAAACCCCTCTAAACCGGACATACAGTGGAGAATCTGTTATTCTTTCTCAATAAACGCGTTTACGCTAAAACTATTATTTCCAGTGCAAACAGTTTGGAGCCAGATCAGACGCCGGGTAACCCGGCGTCTGATCAGGCTCCAAACTGTTTGCCACCAAGATAAACATGTATTATCAGAATTGTCCAAAAGTTGTTCTTTTCTACGTTTTAGTGCTTTGCGTTTGCGTACGTTTGCGTTTAAACGGGAAAGAATAACAGATTCTCCACTGTATGTGGGGACAACATAATTTTCCTGTTTACAGGGAATTACAGTTTAGAAGGGTTTTAAACCATTACCAAATATCTAAGAAAGTTCTTTTTACACTGCTAAAAGTTGGGTATTTACCCGGACAGTTTCACCGAATTACCAAATAGCTTGTTTCTTGTATGGAAGATAGCTGACCACTTAAAGCAGATTGAAACTTTCAAATTGCAAGTAAGCTACCATCTGCTAGAATATAGAAAATATTTCTGATGATATATATTCGTGAATGTATTTTATTCGGTGTATGAATAATTCAAAGACGTCAAAAAGGCGTGTGAAATATCGGTACTTTTCAACAAATGCAACCTAAACTGCCTATTATTCATACACTAAGAAAATATCCCAAACTAGCATGACTTAAACAGATGCATGAACTAATTTCAAGTAACTTTGTAGATAGGAGTTTTAATCATATACCTATTGATAAATACAAGCAAATACAAGTCCAACAATCTTTTTCGGTATGAAATGGTTGCTATGCTACAAGATGTTGACAAGATGTTCACGGGGTTTTTTTGCAACACAAGTCATACACGGCCAATTTATATATATATATATATACAAGCATTGCGCGTGAAGTTTCGGAATTCCAGCTTTAAATGTTAATTTAAAAAAAAAAAAGGTCGATACCAAGAGTTGATGATCTTTGAACATTTCATTTCCATTTTAAGCACGAATTTATTCCACAATATTCACTTTTACTAATACTTTCCTCCAAAGCAAAAGCTTTGAACAGTTCAATTCATACTCTAAAACACTTAATTGACCGTTAATTGCAAACAATCAATTCTCAATCGAACCTGCATGACGTAATTATTTGTGGTCACATGACTTCCAAAAATAGTTTCAGATTGCACATGTTTGCAATACATGTTTAGGGGCCTATTTGTTTATTCGGTTGAACAAAATAATATCTAGTTCTAAACAGTTTAGGTATAACGTAAACGTAATATACCACAGTGTGGTATCCGGAGTCTTATATCGCGGCGTCTTGTCTGGATCTAACGAGTTGTATAAGCAGTAAAGGCGTGATCAGCAGGCTAAGGGTAACTAGCTATAAGAGAAATATACATAACACGAGCATGAACAATTTTCAATCTTATGATTGGGCGAATTGAATTAATAGCTTTACAGTTTTGTATTGTTCTTCATCTAAATTGGCCCAATCATACAGTCCCCTGCTTTCAACAATTAGTCAGAAATATATTAACGTCTTATAATTTTGTCAATGCTTTTTAGAGTCAGAAAATCTGTAGTTGCTTTAGACTGTCATGTTTTCAGTCACTTACGTTGTCACGTTGTCAGTCGGTCTGTAAGAAGTTGTTTCTTGTAGTAACTAGTAGTTTTCATACTATTGCCACGAACCCTCAATTTATCTTGAAATTTCTTGTATATATAAATTTACTAACGAAAGCCTTTTATTTGCAAAATATGATGATCTTGATTTGTTTCAGAAATTAGGGTATATCCCAAGTTTGCAATGAGGGGCGTGGCAATAGAGAATTAATTGTATAGAATTGTTTACTTTTGTTTATTAATTAGAAGAAACTGTTTAAATGCCTTCTCCAACAAAAACAAACGGTTAGTGATTTAGTTTCCTAGGGACTTCCCCTGTAACGATAAAAGTATAATTATTCAGAAAAAGGTGGAGTAATAAGGTGAAATAAAAACTTCAAATAGCAAACAGGGCGGACCACGATTGGACTTCTCTATTAATGGACGTCTGATTTTGGGCTGCACTGTTTGAAGTTACCGTTACTTGTGGTGATATCAGAGTGGTTTATATAAGCTTCAAGTATTTACTTGGCACACCTTTATATAGTCGCCATATTATATTTGTTTGTTTATAATACATTTTGTATGTACATGTATGTTTATAACATAACTATGTAACGCTTAATGTTGTCCTCATGGGCTTTCAAGCCCAATGGATTTATGAAATAAACTGAAACTGAAACTGAAACTATATCAATTCGAAGTCTTATATCAGTTCGATTTTGTTGTGAAATCCAGATCACATGAGAGACTACGCTAAACGAATGTAACACACTTTTCTTTCCCAATTAACGCGTTTATTCTAAAGGGTTTATTTCTATTTCAAACAGTTTTGAGCCAGATCAAGCTCTAAACTGTGTGCTACTCAGCTTGACATGAATAGTCAGAAATATCGAAATGTTATCATTTTCTACGTTTTATATGCGATGCGTTTCGTTTGCATTTAAACGGGAAAGAATAACGGTTTTTTTACTGTATGACACTTACACCATTGCTGCTGTTCGCTTCCGAAAACACTGGATTCACATCAGCTATTTCTATTCACAATTATTTTCTTTCGAATGTTATTATTAATACTTTTGTTTTTTATACAAAGAACTCGTTAACCCAATCTGGTGTTCTTTCTTTTTAACCGGTTTCGTCAATAAAACAGTTGTTACAGTGGAGAATCTGTTATTCTGACGTCATTGGTGACGTCATACAGTGGAGAATCTGTTATTCTTTCCCGTTTAAACGCAAACGTACGCAAACGCAAAACACTAAAACGTAGAAAATAACAACTTTTGGACAATTCTGATAATTCTTGTTTATCTTGGTGGCAAACAGTTTGGAGCCTGATCAGACGCCGGGTTACCCGGCGTCTGATCTGGCTCCAAATTGTTTGCACTGCAAATAATAGTTTTAGCGTAAACGCGTTTATTGGGAAAGAATAACAGATTCTCCACTGTATTTAGTCTTAATTTGATAACATTTAAATTTTGAATTACCATTTGTAAATGATATGAAATTGGGTTTAAATTTATATAAATTCTTTCAAGGAAACATCAACTCAAGGAGCCAACAATTTAGGTCTTGGTCTGAGTTCGAGTCCACCTGCAGATTAAAGGTTAATTGAAGATGATTACATCAAAAACATTTAACATTCTATGCAATAAACCGCATCCGCACTCAATGACACAAGCTGCTGACATTCGATTTACAAGTATTATATATACTTGTATGACCAGCCCTTGTTACGTTTACATCTCTTAGAAATAGTGAGGTGTTCGTTAAATTCGGGGACTTTTTTAACAAGTGCAACTGAAACCACAGTGATCCCTCTCTACAACAACCGAGGTTACAGTGGAGAAAACGTTATTCTTTCCCAATACACGCGTTTACGCCAAACCCATTTTTTCCGGTACCAACAGTTTATAGCCAGATCAGACGCCGGGTAACCCGGCGTCTGATCAGTCTCCAAACTGTTTGAAACTCAGCTCAATTTCAATAGTCAGAATTGTCATAAGGTTGTTATTTTCTACATTTTAGTGAATTCCGTTTGCATTTCGTTTGCGTTTAAACGGGAAAGAATAACGTTTTCACCACTGTACCAGTTGTTGATGCTAGGAACATGGTGTGATAGTTCATGGCAATAGACAGAAAGAGAAACAACAATGAGATGAAATAGTGATGATTTCAGATGATGATATCAGGAAGATATGTGCAGGATGATGATTGCAGGATGATTTCGGTCAATCTCATTCGCAGCAAACAGCACACGGGATCAATACCTTGGTTTTATGACACTGCGACACAGAATAGGTCAGCTAGCGCCGATGAATGATTTGGGACGATGTGACGAAACGATAATGATTTCAGGATGATGATTTCAGGATGATTATTTCAGTGAGATGATTTCATGAAATTCAATCCGACCAATCTCGTTCACTGCGAAACTGCACATAGAATCTAAACCATCTAGGAAGAAATTACAGTCAAACTTCGATATCTCGAACTCGGTTAAATCAAACATACCCGTATTTCAAAGTCAAAACGGCTTCGCCACGTTTTAACTTTGAAATATGGGTATGTTTTACTTAACCGAGAGTGAAATAATGCATTTCTTGTGTAGAACTATCGAATAGTCGAGTTAAGCGAGTTCGAGATAACGAAGTTTGACTGTAGTTAGGTTTCACGGCACCGTGACACAGAACAGGCCACACAGCGCCGGTAAATTTTAAAGAGCAAGAAGATGAAATGATGATGATTTCAGGAAGATGATTTCAGGACGATGATTTCAGGAAGATGATTGCAGGAAGATGATTTCGGCCAATCTAATTCGCTGCGAAACAGCACACGGGTAAAAAAACGAGGAGGAATACTTACTGCGCATCGACACAGAATAGTTCATATAGTACCAATGAATGTTGAAGGTTGTTGAAATCTTCTTTACATATCCCTACTGAAACCTTCAGTGGAGCATACCAATTTCCAATTCCAATTTAGCATTTTCCATTTTTTTCGGCATTAGAATCCCCCCGAATCCCCCCTACTATACGACGAGACAATCAGTCAAGAGATGAGTGAGTGAGATTGTTACTATATTTAGGGTAGATGTTTACATTTCATTTCAAAATGACAAACTGTGCTGAACCTGATCAGAGGGCTACGCCTCGTTTTAACATAGGAATAAGGACAAGTTTGACTAATGCAAGGCCGAGATATCGAAGCTCGATTACATATATCGACCCTCGATAATTCGAACTCGCATTGGTTCAAACATACCCATATTTTAAGGTAAAACGCTTAGTCATGTTGTAACTTTGAAATACGGATGTGCTCGACTTAATCGAGATTGATTAGTGATTTGATTAGGTGATGGATTATGTCGATTTAAACGTGTTCGAAGTATCCAGTTTTGACATGTATATTATTTGCCAACAGCAATTTCCAAGCAAACTAATTTAGATGTACATGTAAATAATGACTGTTTTTGTTTTTCTGTGATATGATGATGCATAATTCCAGAGAAAAAACCAAATCAAGTGGGGAGATCTGGTGAATTCTATTAATAGATCTATGTTACAGATATATTGCCCAGTAAATTATATAAAGCATTGTTAGAAAACTTAAACATCAAGGCAGCAATTTCCCATGTTTAAGTGGCAGTACAGTGCTCCCACTCTACAACGACACCCAATGGGAGACACAGATTGTGTGTGTTGTTCGGAGGGAGTTGTTACAGGGAGGGGAAATTAAGACTTGGCTTACATTTGCAAACAGCTTGAATCAAGATCAGACGCCGCGTAACGCGGCGTCTGTTTTGGATTCAAGCTGTTTGCCACTCGTCATTTAATGTTTTTTCTGTCAAAATATCCATTATGTAACTTTGAGACACAGCAGACGACAATTTTAAGTACACGATATTTCAGCAATAAAAGGGTTAGACATAAATGTCCTGTTTAAGGAACTGCGGGCAATGATCGTGGTAAGGAGGGAGTCGTTGTAGGGAGGGGGCACTGTACGTAATTCCTAAGTTTCTCAACTTTGTATCGCTGAAGATTCAGACTGCTCCTATTTTGGTTAATTTTTAGTGTACACAGTCCTATCAACCGCATCGTCCAATATACAGTGAAACCCCTCTAAACCGGAACCTCTAAAAACCGGAATTCTCTCTTAACCGGACAAAAACTTTGGTCCCGTTTCCAACCCTTCTTTATTTTAACCCATTACACCATAAATACACATTTTTACGTCTTTGGTTTATTCTCACACTGAAGAAAAAAGCTTGTACATTCTAGCAGATGATAGCTACGTTCAACCTGTTTTAAGTGATCAGCTATCTTTCATACTAGAAACAAGTCAAAACCCCGCTAAACCGGAAACCCCTCTAAACCGGACATTTTTATTGTTCCCACACATGTCCGGTTTATAGGGGCCTGATGAAAAGATTGACGTTCATGTAAAAACAGCAGTGAACACTTCGCGTAAATATGGGTCGTTCTGCGTCTATCAATGAAAGGATTGGTAAGTCAAACTTGGGTCCAACACCCACCCAGACAGCAGATGAAATAGTATAGTCTAAGACAAGTGGCTGCTGAATGTTTGTCACAAGTAATACAGATTGACAATACCGTGCCCTCCTGCATTGCTTTTGACCCGTATTCAGTAATTTCATAATTTTAGAGGTCACTAAGTTTCTTTAAAGTGTGGATATTTACTAAACGTTTGGCTGTACATACTACTATTATACGTTTGTGTAAGAGATTTAAGTATCTCTTAATGAACATTAAGTGATTCATTTCATGAACAGGAATTCCAAGTAGAGGATATAAATAGCAGAAATCGGAAGTATTCGTAGACTTGTGGGAACCCACAGTCAAGAAACACCGAATACAGTCGAACTTCGATATCTCGCACTCGCTTAACTCGAACTCTCCGATATTTCGAAACATGAATTGTCTTATCTCAAGCAAGCTCGGTTTATGCGAACACATCCGTGTTTCAAAGTTAACACTGATGCGGTGTTTGATCAGTATTTCCTATAATAAGACATCAAATACGGTAAGTTATATTAATTGATGTTTTAACGTCTCAGTTACATGTACTTGTGTATGAATGTTGCAAGTGTTACAGTGGAGAATCTGTTATTCTTTCCCGTTTAAACGCAAACGTACGCAAACGCAAAACACTAAAACGTAGAAAAGAACAATTTTTGGACAATTCTGATAATTCTTGTTTATCTTGGTGGCAAACAGTTTGGAGCCTGATCAGACGCCGGGTTACCCGGCGTCTGATCTGGCTCCAAACTGTTTGTACTGCAAATAATAGTTTTAGCGTAAACGCGTTTGTTGGGAAAGAATAACAGATTCTCCACTGTATGACGTCACGAATGACGTCAGAATAACAGATTCTCCATTGTAGAAACTGTTGACCACTTGTATTGCACATCTTGATTTTATTACCATGGTTGGTTCAACTGCATCTTCTTTAACCCTTTCCCTTATAGAAGCGACTTTTAGCACTTGCATCTTATTCATCCGATGAAGAAAATAGTTCCAATATATACCGTAATGAATATGGGTCATATTTAATACTTTCCTTATTCTAGCAGTTAATAGCTTAAAGCAGGCTGAAAGTAAAGCAGAATGCGCCACATGGCGCATTCTGCTTTACTTTCAACCTGCTTTAAGTAGTCACCTATTTTCAAAACAAGAAACAGGCTATCAGGTAAAGGGTTAAGAATGACAAACAGTTTTGTTTTTTGCGTTTGCGTTTCGTCTGCGTTTAAATAGGAAATACTATCGTCATCTCTACTGTATAGGGTAAATCTAACATATACAAACAATGTTAAGGCCTTTGGCTACCGGAAGTCGGTCTTGCGGGCGAGCGGATATGCGTCTTGACGACACAGACTGTTTTCGTACGTGTTTATACTAGAAAATTTATATAAAGGAAATGTTGATACGAATTAGTATAATCCTTCATAGCGCAGTTAGTATAGTGGTTGACTGGCAATCAAAAGGTCATAGGTTCGAGACCCATCCGATCCAAATATTTGTTTTAGTGTCCGATTTATTGACTTGTCAATCCATAACGCAGTAATCAAGAGACATGTTATGTTTAGTCTTCGTTGATTAGAACTAGTGATGTTTACGGTCCAAGTATACGTCCACTGACCTGTACGTTTTAGTTTAATGACTTACAAGTCAATTAAATCGGTATACATGTAAACGATTTGATCGAACTATAAAGCCACACATTGAAGCTTATCAATACGCTAACCTTTTCAAGATCGATATTGCCCATTATAATTATGTTAAAACAATATAATAAACCTTGTATGCAAGTCCATGAATAAATAATAATGCATTTTAATGACAAAGTTTTAATTCTAAGGTAGGTAACTGTATCTAAACAACAAATATCCCACATTTTAATAAGAAAATATGTTATTACAACAAATCCTGACTGTAATATTTTCTAATTTTTTCAGACTGACTAGTTCATCAACCATATATTTGAATAAAATGAAAACAAATATACATTGAATGAGTCAGTTTTTTGTAATTCAATTTTTTAGCATTTTGCAAAATTTAAATAGCTGATAACATCTTTCTGAACACCTTTATTCAAAATGTTTTTAGCTTTTCTTGTAATGAATGTTGTGGACTACTTATTGGGTGAGAATTATAGTCATTAGCTTTATTCATTTTTAAGAAAAATAAAATCATCAAAATTCTAGGTTTTTGTCAGAAAAAAGACCTTAAAGACAAACCACACGATAAATTTTGCCTATTTTTACACACATTGTTTCTTAGGCTATTATCATTCTTCATGAAAAGTTTCATAACAATCGTATGGAAACTACGCGCATATGCGAAGTACCTTAATATATCTAAATAAATGGCTTCAGGCTAATTTGATTTGATTTGATTTGATTTGTTTTACGTCGCTTTCAACAGTATTTCAGTCATATCGCGACGTCCAGCTAATTTTAGGTGGAGGAAGACCCCAGAAGTCCTTTATGCACTGTTTCAGGCACAAATCGGCAACTGGGTAGAACCACCGACCTTCCGCAAGCCAGCTGGAAGGCTTTCCCACATGAAAAATCCGAACGACCCTACTGGGATTCGAACTCACAGCGGTGAGGAGCTTAGTGATGTAAGTCACAGTGACTATACCACTAGGCCACGGAGGCCCCTGGCTTCAGGCTAAAGTCTTTATGTCCACTACAAACAGTGTGTAGTCAGATCAGACAACTGTTTGTATTGGACACAATAGTGGTTCGAAGTATCCATGTGTATTGTCAAAATAACAGTCCATCCATAAATGGAAGCTTGGAGCCACGTTTATGAAGAGTATATTGTTATATTATAATAATTATATATAACATAATATACATAACATATAACAAATAGTGCTGATTTCTTTGTTACTTATTTGTAATTTTGTGCACGAACATATGAAAACATATATGTGTGTATATTGTAAGTGTGTGTATGTATACAGATATATATATATATATATGATATGTGGACGTGACTTTGTATGTTTGAATCTATATGTATACATTTAAAGTGCCTTAAAGTGAGATATTTCGTGCATCTGTGCGTGTATGAATGCGTGGCATTTCTGGATTCTGAATAGTCTAATAAATATTGTTCTAAATCAGAAGGCAGCGCAGATCTTGATCATAGGGCTCCTAATGTAGCTCTCTGATCTGGGTCTATACTGTTTTCAAATGTAATGAGTATAGTTTGAACGGATCCACGGTATTAAAAGTGTTAACTGCTCTCAGTAGAGGTTATACAGAGTATTATTATTAGTTCTCTTCAGTGATAAACTACTTGATGTGTGACGAACGCCACGCAGAGAGCTCCTGAAGGAGCATTCTTCGTTGCTTTTGTCCAGCATCAAGCTTTCGCCTATCTTGAACAATCACAATCGAGCTCGATTGTCGTAAAATAGAGGTTAGACTGTGTTTTGTATTTGCCGTAGCCACCGGCCTTTCTGTCACTCTTAACTCTCTGCATGCTGGGTATTTGATCGTCTGCAATAATTGTCGGCTGCTGATGTTCTAAACATACAATTTTCTAATAGGGACAGAGCGTCAAACAGTCTCCATCCTGATGAGACGTCGTATTACTCGGCGTCTCATCTGGATCCAAACTGCTTGCAAAGATAATCACTGTGGCAGATATATCCGCCGCTAGCAGGTAAAGAGTTAATGTTTGTGTTCAGTGTTTTATGTATAACATGCCTCAGTTGCCTGCTGTATTTCGTTTCGATAGCGGTTGACAAAACGGGGGAAATCTTAAAATCTTATTATTGCTAATTTTGCTTCCCTTCTCAATGCCGATCTCTCTCTTGCATCATTCTGGTGTGGTCAAATTGTGAAATGACTCTCTATTTGACTTGCTGCATTGGTGGAGGAGAGGGGTTCGTGCACACCGCATGTAATCGGGTCGCGAGGGGAACAAATGTGTTTAGTAGGTAATACTATATATAGTATTTCGACATGGATGCAATGATTGTATAGACCGAAGTATAATTGAGTGTATTTGTCTTTTCCAGGGGAGACAAATACACGCAACTATACATCGCCACATAATTGTTTCATATTTTGCTCTCTTTTCCCCTTTTCTTTTCGTTTGTCACTTTGTATGTACATACACGTTTGAACTGTTTGTATTATGTAGTGTTGTGCTCTCCTTATCTGGAGGAAATAAAGATTATTATTATTATATTATTATATTATTATACTTTATTGCATTTCGTTTGAATTTCATCTCATTTACCCTGAGAGACAAAAGAGAATTGATCCTAACCCATGGTCGCCCCGGTTTATGTCCTTTCCGGTGAACACCGGGTAACGCCGGCACGTCACCGGTGAACAACCGAGGTTGAACGGGACGACACCTGTGGTCACCGGGATACCACCGGCGACGACAGGGCTTACACCGTGTAATACCGGGATTAACCGGGAACAGGCCGGCGCTGCACCGTAATTACGCCGGGACAAACCGGGAACTCACCGGGATAGGCCGGGGGAGATCGGCTTCATTACCGGTGCTCCACTGGGAGAGACACCGGGAATATGAGATTGCAATTTATTTTTTCAAAAATTACGTCCCGGTTCATCCCGATTAACCCCGGTCCACCGGCTATCTTCACGGGGACATACCGGGACTGGCTTCGGGACAGTGAGATCGGGGCTTAAATCAATACTCATTTGAACACGACTGCATTAAGGACAAAACTTTTTCAACATGCTCATAAAGAAACAAATAAAATGTTCATTCAGACACATGGGCATGTAAATGCTGTGTTCAATATTTAGCGCTCTATTGTGTTTACTGTTTCAAAAAGATAAGCATGAATTGTCAGAATTGTCAAACAGTTGTATTTTTCTACGTTTTAGTGCTTTGGGTTTGGCTTTGTGTTTCGTTTGCGCTCAAACGGTGAATAACGATATTGTCACCAGTGTATATGTATATTTCTTAAGGTGGTTCGACAGCGGGCGGCCCGCATCTCGAGTTCCGGAAATGCTGATGACTTTCACCTGATCTTTGCGGCACGTGCTTATAGTGGAAAATTAAGATAAAGAAAAGTTCGATCTACTTCAGTGTCTTCTGTGTTAGCGCAATTGGAAAGGTGATTGACTTGCAATCCAAAGGTTCTAGGTTCGATGCCCACTCGCTTCAAAACTTTTTATTTTTAATAAATTGTCCGATTTTAGTAACTGGTCAATTCATAAGCGGTGATCAAAGGACAGGCTATGTTTAGTCACGTAATAATGAATAATATCAGATGCAAGTATAGTCAAGTGACAGCTAAATCTGTGAGGATTTATAGCCTATATGACAGATGGCAGCTTAACACAGGACAAAAGTAATGCTAAAAGATAGATCCTAAAGGAGCTTTTATGCATTACTTTTGTTATGCATTAAGCAGTCACATGCCTTTAAATATCTACAGGCTACCGTATTCAATGGTTCCTTATTACAGGTTTTATAACAGAGCTGACGGCATTTTAAAGTTGAACTCAAGGCAGGCTACTCGTTTTGTGTAAACATTTTGTCAGAATTTCAGGAAATCATGTATAAAATGTAAATTCTACTGTATATTTTCATTAAATTTTTCTGAATAGTAGAATTCAGTTATATCTATCTAATAAGAGTAAAATTAGTGTATGTTAAACAGCTAGATTTTTTGTAATTTGGCTTTTTCAGAATTTGACGTTTTTAAAATATTGATATTTCCAGAAAATATGTCATGCAATACTTTTCTTTGCCCAGTATCTTATATTCTATGAACTGTTTACTTGAATGTACAGAAATTACTGAGTTATATCATTTTATAAAGAAAATATTCCTGTTTATTAAAAAAGGAGCTTTTCTCGACAAAAGGTCCTGTCAGAAAAAAACGGCACTGTAATTGTTTTTTATTTTTAAGATTTTTCACTCTCCATATGGGATATTTCAATTTAATCAAGGTTTCAAAGAATTCTGACACAGAATAAGCTGACCCGCGAACCACCTTAAATGCACATAAAGGCTTCTTTTAATCTAAGGATACGAAAAAAACATTAACAAATGTTTTTTCTTTGTTTTTAATTAGCGGCTGATACTTGGGGTTTACACTATTAATAATCTTTATGCTTTTCATTCATGTAATGATAGAAGATTGTGATACTGTTGTTATGTACTTGAAGAGAGTCTCTTATAATTCTAATTATGAATGGTCATGTACTTATTGTATAAGTTTTAAGATTTGTATTCAATGTTTGTACTTGAATGAGACTTAAATAAATAAACATTGTACTCGAAGTGTTCATATTCTTGTACAGTCAACGGTGAGCACCGCCGTTGTCAGGAGAATTATTATTATTTCATGAGAACTATATTGCACGATGGTTGGTGTGTGTGTGTGGGAGGGGGGGGGGGGGGGGGGGGCTGTGTAGACCGAAAATGAACTAAAAGGGGCAGCTGGAGTCATCTTAGGAATTTCGTCGTACTTTATCGTGTGTCTGCCACTTAACCCCTTCACTGCCATGACGTCATCAATTCTAAACCAATGTCGTCTGCTTTTAATTCTCAAATTTAAATGTTGGTGTTTTTTTAACTTAAGAAATATTGAAATGAGTGTCAAACAGTTAGGATCCTGATAAGACGCCGCGTTACGCGGCGTCTGATCAGGATCCAAACTGTTTGTAAATAACCATTGAACTTCGGGGGTAAGGCAGTGAAGGGGTTACACCTCACGGTGACAATGTCCGGGAACATTTCAATGACATGATTTGCTGGACGATGTTTATTTACTGGGTTATAGCTCTGTTAAAATAGCTCTAAAAATAAAACTAGGTTTTCCTCTTGGTTAGTGTTTTTTTCTGAAATAGAGCAAATTGTCCAGAAACACTTCAATCACATGACTAAGCGAACGATATGTACTTGGTTTACAATGTTTATGGTTTACTGTAGTAGACCCGATAAGAGAAACAATCGTTCAAAGTGTGAATATATTCTGAAATTGGGCACAGTGATTCATTTGGGTATCAAAAATATGAAATTGAAGGGTAATTCAAAATCTGAGCCGGGGAAGACGGCCATTTTGGAATTCAAAATGGCGGACCCTAAGTTTACGATTTTAAACGTATCTCGGCTAGGAATGCACATAGACGTCTGATTTCAGGTGCAAACTATATGCTATTGGGGTCTAAAATCTTTGATACAACATATACGTTGCTTGCATGGCAGCCATTTTTTAATCCAAGATGGCGGGTATTAAAAAATTGTTTCAATGTGTATTGCGTAGAGTCATATATTAAAGTACTACAACTGAGGCCCAATAGCATTCCTGGGTAATATCTAGAGCTGTAACATAGTTCTAAAAATAGAGTTCACCAGCTCTTCCCTCTTGATTTGGGTTTTCTCTGGAATAGTGCAAATCGTCATCACCATCTCACAGGAAAACAAAACCAGTTATTATTTACATGTCACATCTAAATTATTGTTTGCTTGTAAATTGCTTGGAAAATAATATAATTATGTCGAAACTCGATACTTTGACCTTATTGGTATTTCGTATGTTTAATTCCGATACATCGATCTCAATTAAATACTTTTCCTCAGTCCATTGATGGACTCCCCATTGTCTCGAGGTGTGAATTTAACTGTCAAAGCATGCATCACAAGCTATACCAATCTCAGTTTACCTGGTGAGGCCGAGATTATACTCATGCTCTAGTGTTTTCAATGTTATTTTCTAACCAAACTATCAAATATAAAGGTCGGGTCTCACATGAGAAGCTTCAATGGTTCTTTGCTACCGACATGTCCACAAGACCATTGTTTTTGCAAGGAAATTGTCTGGCAAGGCATTATGATCGAAATGTCGTCAGGAGATGTCTTTAAGTCGAATAATCCCGTATTTCAAATTTAACTCATTTTCCCCTGGAACTTCTAATGGAAAATTCCAGTTTGCAATAAAGGCTGGTCCATTTTAGACTATTTAGGGTTGTTTTTTGTAATAAATTGCATAATATGCCAAACAGTGAAGTCTCTGATCAGAGGGCTCCTGCAGGAGCCCTCTGATCAGAGACTTCACTGTTTGCATAGGACAAGCGTACTCTTCACAGGTACACATTTGGTAAATGACGCATATATGCGTCACTAGGGCACAATGAGTTAAAACGTGGCTAAGCCACGTTTTAACTTTGAAATATGGGTATGTTCGAACTAAAGCGAGTTCGAATTATCGAGTGTCAACATGTACAATCAAGCTTCGATACATCGGCTTTGCATCCGTATTTCTAAATTAACAAAATAGGCGTAGCTCTCTGATCAAATTATGAACAGTCCGTCAATTTGAAATGAATTCACCCAAAATGATAAAAAATGGACTATTCTTACTTGGAAATTGGAATTGTCCATTAAAGGATTGAGAAGGGATATGTGAAAATATCTTATAACATATTGGTTACTGTGGATGCCATGTGATTTATGTCCAATTATACCACACTAATACTTATCAACTTGTGTTCATAGCAAACTTATTGGAGCCCGATCAGGTAATCCTATCAGGCTCCAAACTGTTTGCCACCAAGATTAACTCATTTTCGCATAGTGGATTCTTCCATGTTTATATATTGGATTAGTTCATTTTTTATCAAAGGGATGCCAGGTCAAATTTTCATTTTTATTTTGTTTTATATTGAAACTCCTATCAGTAAACAGTGTAGACTCTGATCAGACGCCGCATAATGCGGCGTCTGATCAGAGTCTACACGGTTTGCCTATGTCCCTTTAATGGGATGTAGGGCATAAATGGGTTAACTCGTTCATCCCTGAACTTTCCAGCGAAGAATTTCAGTATCCAATTAAGTCAAGTCCGTTGTCACTATTTAGGGTTGTTGGATTATATCATAATTATATTTGTCAGATAAAGCAGATTTCTGGCTTAAACAGGTATCGGATAAGCCAGGTTATAGACTTTAAACAGCGCTTTTGTTTCATGTAAAGGGTTAGTTAAAAATGAACATTTCAGAACAACGTAATGACAAACATGTGATATTATTAAGAACTGTTTTTATTAAAGTCACTAACCTTAACAGTCAACACATTTGTACACAATTTATACTAACATTAAATACCAACAATATGTCAACCCATTCACTGCCGTGACGTCATATTTCATTACCATGACGGCATCTGCTTTAACCCTTTACCCCATAACCTGTTCCTGGTATTGAAGGTACCACTAAAAGCAGATTGAAAGTAAAGCAGAATACAGAAGGCGCATTCTGCTTTACTTTCAGTCTGCTTTATAAGCTACCATCTCCTAGAATATACAAAATATTTATTTTGACACATATTCCTAACTGTATGCATTTGAACTATTTTCTTCATTGGAGGAATAAATTAATATCGTGAAAAGGAGTATTTATGGGTAATTGGGTTAAGCAATTACCGTAGACCAATCTTTATTAATATTTCAGAGAGAGTCTTACCTTAGTCAGGCATGTCTGTCTCTATACAGTTACTGAGGGTCATTACAATGTATACATGGACATTATTTCTGTTTTGATGGAGTTTTAATTATTCGACTGCCAATGGCGCCAAAAGGCGACTTTGTAAACTGTTTGGAACCTGACCAGACGCCGTGTTACACGGCGTCTGATCAGGCTCCAAACTGTTTGACACTCGTATTGATATTTCTTCCGTCAAAACAGCCCTAAAGCTGACTTGAAGAATTATTGCAGACGACAATGCCAATGCAACCGATATTTTGGCGGTAAGATAGTTAAAGCAGATGATAAAAATTAGCAGTGAAAGAGATACAGTGGAGAATCTGTTATTCTTTCCCGTTTAAACGCAAACGTACGCAAACGCAAAGCACTAAAACGTAGAAAAGAACAACTTTTGGACAATTCTGATCATTCTTGTTTATCTTGATGGCAAACAGTTTGGAGCCTGATCAGACGCCGGGTTACCCGGCGTCTGATCTGGCTCCAAACTGTTTGCACTGCAAATAATAGTTTTAGCGTAAACGCGTTTATTGGGAAAGAATAACAGATTCTCCACTGTAATACGAATTGTTTTTATGATTCTCATTCGTAATCAAGCATTCTGTTATTACCTATACAGTGACGCTCGTTTATAACGAAATACTGGATATAACGAAATACTGGATATAGTCAAACAAATCTTATTCACCATCTCTAATTAAATGGACCTGATATAACTAAATACTGGATATAACAAAAACATATGTTTCCCCATCTCAAATCAACGTATAGTAAAATGGACATGATATAAGGAAATAATGGATATAACGCAATGAATTTTGGTCCCGAAAACTTCATTATAAGTGAGCTTCACTGTAATAATCTAAATTCTAATCAGTATGGTATTGGGTATATACCGTTATACGGTTCATATCCCCATCAAAATGAATCTGAATGACAGTGCATAGCACCAAAGCTAAATAATGTGGAGACAACGTTATTCTTTCCCGTTTAAAAAACGCAAAGGAATAGCAAACGCATCGCAATAAAACGTAAAAATGATAATTTTCGACATTCTGACAATTCATGTTAATCTGAGTGGCAAACGGTTTTGAGCCTGATTAGAGGCCGGGTTACCCGGCGTCTGATCTTGCTCCGAACTGTTTGCAATGGAAATAATGATTTTTAGCGTAAACGCGTTTATTTGGAAAAAAAATAACGTCTTCTCCACTGTATAATAAAACATATTTACAATTTTCTAAGTGTAAATTATTTTGAGCAATTGTAGACACCGATTTATTCGGCGGACAATCTTGCTCCCAATTGCATACAATGGAATGAATAATGTTCTGCAGCGACGCAGAATCTCATCAGGAACTAAACCTATCCCTCTCTACTCTAAACTGCTCCCTCTCTTGTATTGAGGGAGTTGTTATAGGGAGGGAATAGAGTTCTAACCATATATTGACTTACATTTGCAAACAGTTTGAATCCAGATCAGATGCCGCGTAACGCGGCGTCTGATCTGGGTTCAAGCTGTTTGTTACTCGTCATTATGTTTCTTTTGTCAAAATATCCAATACGTAACTTTTGAAAAACAACAGCAGACGACAAAAGAAGGGACTCGTTGTTCAGAGGGCCGTTGTAGGGAGGAATTACTGTATTACTGCATAATGCATGAAACATTAAAGCAAACACATGTATGGAGATCGCTAGAAATTGAAAATAGCACAAAAAACATTGATGTTTCTTCCTGAGCATGTAGAAAGTGTCTTGTCCTGTGTGAAAAATTGTTTAAAAAACAATAACCTTGAAACATCTGCATCTTCTTCCACGTGAAGTGTTCACAAAACCACATTCGCCCCCTTTCTGTTCGCAACGACCTTGTCGCGCTCCGTTACCTAAAGGACGTCTTGTGACAATGTCAGAACACTCGTCTTTCTTTGCTCTGAACCTACACAGTCGGGCTCTTCTTCCAGCCTCTGACGCAATGAAGATTGAGGATAAAACCATAATAGCGAACAGCAGTGAAAATGTTGCCTTCATCCTTATTGTATTTGGTATATAACTCGCTTATGAAATATAGACTGACAAACAGGGGTCGATTTGATCTGGAATAGAGAATAGAGAGACATGGGTATATTACAACGCTATAGAGTGCTCCGGTCCTACAACGTTCCTCCCAACAACGAATCCCTCCTTACTACAATGCTTGCCACTGTTTCCCAAACAAGACATTTATGTCTAACGCTTTCACTTGTCGTCTGCTGTTTCTTTCTCTAAAAGTTCCGTATTTGACATTTAGAGAGAAAAAACATAAATACGATTGATAAAAAGTTTGAACCCAGTGTTGACGCCGCGTTAAGCGGCGTCTGATCTGGATTCAAACTGTTTGCAAATGTAAGCAAAGTTATATTCAGCACTCTAAGAGCATTAATGTTCCCTCCCTATAACAACTCCATCCGAACAACACACAATATGTGTCTGCCATTTGGGTGCTGTTGAAGAGACGAATCACTGCATGTACAGTGGAGAATCTGTTATTCTTTCCCGTTTAAACGCAAACGTACGCAAACGCAAAGCACTAAAACGTAGAAAAGAACAACGTTTGGACAATTCTGATAATACATGTTTATCTTGGTGGCAAACAGTTTGGAGCCTGATCAGACGCCGGGTAATGAGAGTTTCTATTTATCACATAACAATTTTAAACGCCTAGGTTAAATCTATCGAAGTCGTAGTTTGTTGTCTTTCTGCTATAATTTTTTCCGCCAAAACCTGACGTTCTCTATGGTTACGTCATCACAAATGACATCATTTGGTGTCCCGCTACATGCAATGCTTGTGGACGAAAATGTTTGGCCGCAGCCAAAAAAACTGATATTTTACTAATGGAATACGATATTTATATAATGTCTTTATTCCACTCCTAGACCGCAAGTTATGTGATAAATTAAAATATAAAATAATCATTATAATATATCTTACCGTTTACGATGTCCGACACAAGTTGCCAACAATGATCCCAATACCAGTGTTATAATGTACAAATATCAACCACATTGCCATTATATAAGGCTAAACTATGGATTTCCAAAATGACTTCGGGTGCTAAAAAAATCCCCTAATTCCTGTTACTTCCATCCTATATCTTGACTTCCTACTGAATAATACTTTTATATGACGAAATACTTGGCTCCTTCATATGCATTTGTATATAGCCTTTGAATGACAGATGCAATACCAATCCTATGTAGGTGAAAATATGATATATATTACATGTATAGTCTAACAGGGTCAAGGGTATGAACTGATTGTGTCATGAGAATTCCCATTTTATTAACAAACTGTTAAAAAATATATGGGAACAGAGTAGAGAACAATAAAGAAGAGTAGAAGGAAGCTTAATTAACCCTTTTCCCCATTGATAAGCATTTAAACGTATGTTATTTACTCTTCCACTGAAGAAAATAGCTCCGATTTATACAGTCATAAATAGTACCATAAGAAATATAACCTATATCCAAGCAGGTGGTAGCTTAAATCATGATGAATGTAAAGCAGAATGCGCCTTAAGGCGCATTCTGCTTTACTTTCAACCTGCTTTAAGAGATAACATGTCTGCAAAACTAGCAATATGATGTTGGGCAAAGGTTTAGAGAAGTAGGTATGACGTAGTACTCAGCTTCTTTCCCGTGTAAGTACTATTTCCTTCCTTGTACAATATCCTCAATACATTTCACCTTTCTACACCAATAGACGCTCCATTTGTGCATGTTGGATCAGTTAAATATTAACTTTGAGGGTATTTTTGGAATACCATTTGATATTGTGCCCGAGAAGTGGACCATAGATTTCAATGAAGTTAAAAGAGCACAACTTAGTCATCTTGGCGGCAAAATTTCTGCTTCCCAAAATATTTCATTGACATCAGATGTTATGAATCGGTGGTGTTTATTTTCAAGTGTTGTTCGTATAATTTCCATCTTAAGTATGTTCAATGTGGCTCTATGAATGGAAGTCAGTGGGGTTTCTCGTTTAAATAGGAATTCCCTCTTGTTCCTGCAAATCCCTTTATCACAGGAAATATATAATTAGTCATTGTTTGTTTCCCTCAGTTATCGATTGATTTAACACTTTCGCTCTCTCTTGATCCTGATAAGACGCTGCGTCACGTGGCGTCTGAGTAGGATAAAAACTGTTTGATACTTTTTGCAGGGTCTGTTATCAGGGTCTGCAGGGTTTGTAACTTTGCAATATACAGCAAGGCCTTCTATTACGACACTAAATTATGTTATTTAAGGCAGGTGACTGCTTAAAGCAAGGTGACAGTAAAACAGAAAGCTCCCAAAGGAGCTCTCTGTTTTACTATCACCTTGCTTTAAGCTGTCACATGTACCATCAAGAAGCCGTCGTTGGTCGTGATAGAGAGGTCTTACTGGCTTGTTAAAACCAACCCTAAATAGGGTTTTACAATATATAAAATACGACGTCTGTTTAAAATGTTTTACAAAATATACTACATGTACATGTAACACAATGAAACAAAACTGTACATTTGGTTTTAGGGACTTTTGTTTACATTTGGCTTGAGGGACTTTGATTAAACTTATAAGAACAAACCTTAGACAAAGTTGGTACCAAAAATGTTTTTACTACAAGATGTGTTTTTAACAAATTGCAGATCATAATTTTGTGTGTGAATGACGATGGGGCGAAAAGTAAAAGTGGCAAATGTACAGTTTCTGTATCGTGTTATAACATACACATTACCAGTTGGCATTGCCCCCAGGGACCTTCTTACCTTCCCAATGTTTTTGGGCTTAATTGTCATAGAGGATGTGTCTGTTTATTTGACCGAGAGTATCCCCTCTGCCAAGAATTTAAAGGAAGACAGGTCGATTGTTTTAATGCCATGCGAACGAATGCAATTAGCCAAACTTATTTCCTGAAATCATCATCATCTCATCTCATCATTCCTCTTCATTCATCCACGCTAAATAACCTATTCTGTGTCGCAGTACCGTAAAACCAAACTCACCCATCCAGTCCACTGTGCAATACAGTGTTCCCTCTCTACAACAACAACCAATCGGAGACTGAGATTGTGTATATTCTTCGAAGAAAGTCGTTATAGCTAGGGAAATTGGTTTACATTTGAAAACATCTTGAATCCAGATCAGACGCCGCCTAACGCGGCGTCTGATCTTGATTTAAGCTGTTTGTCACTCATCATTATAGTATCTACTGTCAAACTGTACACTTACATGTAACTTTGAGAAAACACAGCAGACGACACTTATAAGCAGACGTTATTGCAGCAGTGAAAGCGTTAAAAATAAGTGTCTTGTTTAGGGAACAGCGATGTAAGCGTTATTGTAAGGAGGGAATCGTTGTTCAGAGGTCCTAAGTGGGAGGGAGCACTGAGCAGGAAGATGTGTTCAGTTCGCGATGAACGCTTTCGAAAGAAATGACTAATTGTTATGCAAAAAAATGAGTTAAAGCACTATAAGTCTTAAGCGACGATTTTACACAGACTCAACTGTTTCTAAGATGTGCATGTTATAAGATGGGGCTTTCAATCTTATACTCACATATCAAAGTCCTGGGGTATATTAGTATGTAGGCGTTTCTTTGAATAAATTACAGTGCTCCCTCCTTATATCAACACCAAATGGAAGACGAATATTGTGTAATTTGTACGCGGTTCGGAAGGGAGTTGTTATTGGGAGGGGAAATTAAGACTTGACTTAAACATATGCAAGTAGCTTGAGTCCAGATCAGACGCCGCGTTATGCGGGCGTCTGATCTTGATTTAAGCTGATTGTAACCCGTCATTATAATTCTGCTGTCAAAAGGTACTCTTATTTGAAGCTTTAAAAAAACTATCCGACGATAATTTTAAGCTAGCCTTATTGCAGCAGTGAACGCGTTATACATACGTGTCATGTTTAGGGAACAGTTACAATCGTTGTTGTAAGGAGGGAATCGTTGTTGGTGAGTGTCGTAGTATCACTGTCGCTTGTAACAGCTCGACTTACATATACAAACAGTTTGGGTCTAGATCAGACGCCGAGTTAGTCAACGTCTGATCAAGGAATTTGACTCTCATAGCGGCGCGATGTGCTTATTATGTTTTCCACTACATGTATTCCAAAAGGAACCCCGGATCAAGAGGGGAAACCTGGTGGGTTGTATTCATAGAGTTAAGGATAAACACTGTTTTATAACATACAGTGGAGAATGTGTTATTCTTTCCCAATAAACGCGTTTACGCTAAAACTATAATTTGCAGTGCAAACAGTTTGGAGCCAGATCAGACGCCGGTTAACCCGGCGTCTGATCAGGCTCCAAACTGTTTGCCACAAAGATAAACATGAAATATCAGAATTGTCCAAAAGTTGTTCTTTTCTACGTTTTAGCGCTTTGCGTTTGCGTACGTTTGCGTTTAAACGGGAAAGAATAACACATTCTCCACTGTAACATTAGTCCCCTTGACAACCAATGCGGTCATACCCAAGGTTTCATGCATAATAATGCACACTGTAAAATTTACGTTATGTATTTCATGCATTCTATCTATATTTTAATAAATTGCACATTTTTCGGTGATTTAAGATAAAAAAAAATCAGCACAGCTTCAAAGGGAACTATATACTTTAAAACATCTAGTTCAGAACATAAACTAATATACCTTATGACTGCAGATCACTTACAATCTAAAATTGCACCATGTTTACAGAAAATGATGACCCGTAGAAGTTTATCAATTGTTTAACCCATTTGTGCCCAAACTCCTAATGAAACGGCCCGGTACTTGATTATACAGCTCATTCAATACATAGCAGAAGCTTGTAGTGCATAACCTTATCGGACGGCTCTTACGGGAACAATCTGATTTGGGTCTACAATGTTTGCTTACGTCCGAATTAAAGGACACTGTGCATAGATGGGTTAAATATATCTTAATGTTTTTGTATCACTATGTTTTTTAATACTGATATGAATAGTTAGGTTTTACCTATGATATAAACAATTTTATTCTCCATTGTATGTGGAAAGTGTTGATCTGTTTATTTAGAATTTGATTCTAGATAATACATGATCTCATAAAAACATTTGTTATTCTATGTGGTTGCATAATATACAAGAGTCAGAGTTTTAAAGATAGATTTCTTTTTTAATAGCTTTTATATAATTGGAAAATCTTCACCGGTTTTCCAATCATAACGATAAGCACTTACTACATTCTTCTTCAGGTGGTTCGACAGCGGGCGGCCCGCATCTCGAGTTCCGGAAATGCTGATGACTTTCACCTAATCTTTGCGGCACGTGCTTATAGTAGAAAATTTAGATAAAGAAATGTTTGATCTGCTTCAGTGTATTCTCTGTTAGCGCAGTTGGTACGGTGATTGACTTGCAAGCCTAAGGTTCTAGGTTCGATTCCCACTCGCTACAAAACTTTTTTTTAACAAATTGTCCGATTTTAGTGACTATAGTCAATTCATGTAACGCAGTGATCAAAGGACAGGCTATGTTTAGTCACGTAATAATGAATAATATCAGATGCAAGTATACTCAAGTGACAGCTAAATTTGTGAGGATTTATAGCCTATATGACAGATGGCAGCTTAACACAGGACAAAATAATGCTAAAAGATAGATCATAAAGGAGCTTTATACATTACTTTTGTTATGCATTAAGCAGTCACCTACCTTTAAAGATCTACAGACTATCGTATTCAATGGTCCCTTATTACAGGTTTGACTTATGGCATTATTTAGAGCTGACGGCATTTTAAAGTTGAACTCAAGGGAAGTTACTCGTTTTGTGTTAACATTTTGTCAGAATTTCAGGAAATCATGTATAAAATGTAAATTCTACTATATCTATATCTATCTATCTATTTATCTAATAAGAGTAACATTAGTGTATAAACAGCTAGATTTTTTGTAATTTGAGATTTTCAGAATTTGACTTTTTTAAAATATTGATATTTCCAGAAAATATGTCATGAAATACTTTTGTTTGCCCAATATCTTATATGGCATATTGTGTATTAAAGGGAGGTAATCTTATAGTCTATGTACACTTTACTTGAATGTACAGAAATTATTAAGTTATATCATTTTATAAAGAAAATAGTCCTGTTTATTAAAAAAGGAGCTTTTCTCGACAAAAGGTCCTGTCAGAAAAAAACGGCACTGTAACTTTTTTTTATTTTAACGATTTTTCACTCTCCATATGGTATATTTCAATTTAATCAAGGTTTCAAAGAATTCTGACACAGAATAAGCTGACCCGCGAACCACCTTAAGTATTATGTTTTTTAAATGCATGTTATAATAGTGTCTCATAGGTCGACAAACGGCCGACTATATAAGTTTACCAAACAATATTTACTGTAGTTGAATGATAAAACTTTTATATGTGACACTTTAATAAACAATAAAAAATGTAAAGTTGTATATTTTTGTGGAATGATCAATTGTTCCATTTCAGTACCACTTAAATCTGCATTGGGTAATTCCAACGGGCACAAAAGAAGCAAATCAATGTTAAGTGTACATGTAGATAGATTGAGCCTTCTAAACATGACACAATGCGATTATGAGTACAGTGTTCCCTCTCTACAACGGCCCTCCCAACAACGACTCCCTCCTTACAACAACCCTTGCCGCTGTTCTCTAAATAGGACATTTATGTCTAACGCTTTTACTGCTGCAATGTCGTCTGCTTAAAGTTGTCGTCTGCTGTTTTACATAATGGACATTTTGACGGAAAAAACTTAATGAGGAGTGACAAACAGCTTGAACCCAGATCAGACGTGCGGCGTCTGATCTGGATTCAAGCTGTTTGCAAATGAATGCCAATGTCCCTTCCTATAACGACTCCCTCCCAACAACGCATATAATTGTTGTCACCCATCGGATGTCGTTGTAGAGAGGGAGCGCTGTAATTGTTGTCTCCCATCGGATGTCGTTGTAGAGAGGGAGCGCTGTACTTCTTATGATAAATAGCTAAGTATAAAGTAATGCATACGTCTCTAAACAGTTAATTGCTGAAAACTTCGACTGCTTCTTTTGATTTATTTTGAGTATCCGCAGTCCTTCAAGCTGTTTGCAAATGTAAGCCAATTTCCCTCCCTCTAACGACTCCCTCCGAACAACGCACACTTTTTTGTCTCCCATCGGGTGTCGTTATAAAGAGGGAGCACTACAGATGACAGCTTAATACTGGACAAAAGTTAAAGCAGAATACTCCAGCAGGGGTCTTCTGCTTTGTTGTTTGTCTTGTATTTATCAGTTTCCTGTCAATATTCCTATTCTTCTTCAAAGTCTTGTCTTTCTACAAAAGGTTAAAACATTCTAACCCTTTCACTGTTAATTTTATCGTGAGATTTTACCCTGCGTTACCTTATTGTCGTCTGCTTTAATATTGGTATCTGCAATATTGTTTCAATATTTGATTTTGAGGTAGTGTGACTTACGAATTTTATAAACAAGTGTCAAACAGTTATACGGCAATACGTCGTGATTCAATCTGCTTACAAAGGCTCCTTTTCGCGCCGTTGACGAGGAAAGGTCTGAACCTTTCACTCTCATTGACGTCATCAAGCGCATTTGTACAAGCAGTTTGGATCAGGATCAAAACTGTTTGAGACTTGATATATAAGCAAGGCAGTTATACTGCTTTTAATCTACTTTCGAAACGATATTGCAGACAGCAATAGTGAAGCAGACGACAATATGGCGGAAGAAGGGGTAAAAACCTCACGATAAAATTGATCAGGAAAGGGTTAAGTAGCTCCTCATGAAGATGTTATTGTATTGTCATTCATAAAAACGGAATTCCAATAGGAGGGTGAATTTACAGAACTTTGCGAATAAGTTAGCATCCGTAGGCGTTTGGGAAATCCCCTTATTTAGCAGTCACCTGTATATAATGGATACTCTGCCTCATTGTCGACATTATAGCTACGGTGTTCCATAGTCATATTACAAGACAACATAACCGGTAGGTTATATTACAAATGTATAATATTCAACCTCTTTATTGCGTTACTAAGATTATTTGCAAACAGTTTGGATCTTGGTCAAACGCCGCGTGACGCGGCGTCTGATCACGATCTAAACTGTTTGACACTCGTTTCAGTATTTCTTAAGTCAACATGCATGAAATTATGATATATACAGTGGAGAATCTGTTATTCTTTCCCGTTTAAACGCAAACGTACGCAAACGCAAAACACTAAAACTTAGAAAAGAACAACTTTTGGACAATTCTGATAATTCTTATATATCTTGGTGGCAAACAGTTTGGAGCCTGATCAGACGCCGGGTTACCCGGCGTCTGATCTGGCTCCAAACTGTTTGCACTGCAACAAATAGTTTTAGCGTAAATGCGTTTATTGGGAAAGAATAACAGATAAATAAAGGCAGGCGACAATTGTTTAAGATTGATCATGTCATGGCAGTAAAGGGGTTATTAGATTTCTGCACTTTTTTTGCTTACGTTTAAATGCTGTCCTGTTGGACAATTTGACATTTTTCTTGCTCATCTAGAACAATTCTCATAGTTGTTTGATCTGCATTTAATTTCAGAAAATAACAATTTCAAAGCTGTTTTACAAATGCGCTTTACGAGGGGTGTTTCATAATTAATTCAACTCCATTAATTACTTCGATATAATAATTGTAATATGCATGTGTGATATATCGTTGGAAAGGGCGATTTCTCACCTACACGATGGTATAATGCACTAGTAGATCACACTACGGGATAAATCACAATACTTATCTAAATGACCCCTCCTCAAGGGCACTAGAAAATAGCACTTTTCAGACTTTACTTATATTGACCTAATAACTTTTTTAAAAGTAAAAATTCTATACTTTGTTTTTGAAATATATTAGTTTATGTCTGAATTTTAATATAAATAAGATTTCATTACAATTAAAAGGCCCAGCTGTATTAAATCTCATTTCTAAAAAAATGAAATTTCTCATTTTGCTAATGAAAAAAGTTGACATGAATTTTCGAACGCTATGCTTTTTTTTTAAATTCGTATATCTGTAATTTGATTTTAAAACATGAACATCTGCTTCAATTTCTTCAATTATAGCATGGTTTGATATAACAAAATGTGTTCTAGATTTCAACAAAACCTCTTGAACATAACACTAGTGTCATTTTTTATGATTTTTTCAGTAAGAGTTAAATATTACCTATATTTTTGTCATTTTGTGAAATGATATAATTCTAAATCGCGTAATTTGTGTATAATTGTCTAAATTAATCTGACCGAAAGTTTCATCAAATTGTTTCAAATAATAAAACCGTCATGGTAATTACAGTATCAAAATTTGTTCGAAACATTACCTCAAAAATACACAAAAACGGTCCAGTGCCCTTGACTTGGGGTAATTTAGGCTCATGGTGTGACTTGTTTAGTCATGTGATCTTACTGTGCATTATACCATTCTGTAGGCGAAGAATGACTCTTTCGAATGATATATCACACAACTATTTTGCACTTGTATTAATAAAGTTATTGATCTAGTTGCATTAATTATGAAACACCCCTCGTATTACGAGGGTTAACTTACCTTCTTAGAATTGTCTATGCAATTGCTTTCGTTCTAATCCTAATGATCTACAGTGGAGAATCTGTTATTCTTTCCCAATAAACGCGTTTACGCTAAAACTATTATTTGCAGTGCAAACAGTTTGGAGCCAGATCAGACGCCGGGTAACCCGGCGTCTGATCAGGCTCCAAACTGTTTGCCACCAAGATAAACAAGAATTATCAGAATTGTCCAAAAATTGTTCTTTTCTACGTTTTAGTGCTTTGCGTTTGCGTACGTTTGCGTTTAAACGGGAAAGAATAACAGATTCTCCACTGTATGTATGACTTAAACATGTGTTTGTATTACGAAATAAAATATGTTTAAACTAACTGCATGTAAGACAGTTTCTCGCTAACTCTGAATTACATAAACAGAGTTCAAACATCTTAATTGAAAAGTATCTAATAATTAATTGATTAAAACTATCTCTGATTATTTCGGAATGTGGGCCGTGGTTAGATGTCCACACATATAAAGTGTGTGTGGCAAATGTGTTATATAAAGTGATGTAACATACTCATGTCTCTCTATTTCAGATAGAATCGATCAACTTTATCAGACGATATTGCATAAGCGAGTTTTATACAAAATAAAGGAAGGATGAAGGCAACATTTTCACTACTGTTCGCTACTATGGTTATTTCCTCTATCTTCATGGTGTCAGAAGCCGGACGAAGATCCCGGTTGTGTATGTACAGACCAAGGAAAGGCGATTGTTCGGACATCGTCCCAAGACGTCTATTTAGTAGCTGGCCGAGACAAGGTCGTTGCGAACAGAAAGGGGGCGTTTGTGGTTTTGTCAGCACTTCCCGCGGAAGAAGATGTAGGTGTGATACATCCAAATCAATCGTCATTTGAGCACCGATAGAGAGGACAAACTTTGTCGCCATACTCAGGAAGAAATATCAAGTCAACATTTTGTACTGTGTTCAATTTTTAGCGTTCTTCTAAACAACCCATTTGTATTGTAAGCAATTCGGGGTTAGATCATGCGTCAAAAACAATAAGTGTTTTACATGGCTCAAAATAATTTGACACGAAGAACCATTTATTGTCTTAATATTTGGTGCGCTGTGATTGCAGCTTAAATAAAACTCTATCATAGCAGAAACGATGTGTGTAAGTGAGACCATTTGTATTTTGAAAGGAATAGAAGCTATTGACCTTTGTCAGGGTGCTTGTACATGTAACTGAAGAAAGTTTTTAATTACATGTATTTTCAATCAGTTTTAATCCTCATCAGACACCGAGATACGCGGCGCTAGATCAGGATCAAGCTGTTTGCAAACATCAACTGTAGTCGTATAAAGTGATTTAAATGGTGAACACATGTGTATATTAACCCATTTGTACCCACGATCAAATATATGGGACATAGGCAAACAGTGTAGACTCTGATCAGACGCCGCACAATTGCGGCGTCTGATCAGAGTCTATACAGTTTGCTGATAGGAATTTCAATATAAAACAAATTGAAAATGAAATGTTTGACCATGCATCCCATTAATAAACAATGGACTAATTCAATATATAAACATGAAAGAATACATTGGGCGCAAATGGGTTAAGTATGCCTTACTGTGATGTCAAGACAGGTGGGAGCATATTTACCTCTTTACAACCATGATATCATTAGCTTTAACCCTTTCATGATCAAATTTTTCGGGAGACTTTTTACCTCTTCACCGCTTTATTGTCGTCTGCCTCATTATTATCGTCTGCAAGACACGTTTTAAAGTTAGATTTAATGTTTAATGATTTATAAATATCGATAAGCGTGTAAAACAGTTTGGGTCCTGATTAGACGCCGCGTTACGCGGCGTCTGGTCAGGACCCATACGTTTTTCAAACGCGCCTTAAGGCGTTTTTGAGAGTGAAAGGGTTAAACAATTGTCGTTTGCTTCTAATTCTCAGATTTTAATATTACGTTTTGTGACTTACAATGTATAAAATTGGATCATGGTCAGACGCTGCGTTACGAGACGTCTGATCAGGATCATATCTGTTTGCAAATAACTATTGTACTCAGAGTAAATCATTGATAGCCTTAGGATTAACCCTGCATGACGAATATGATAATATGTCGAAACGTTAAAGTGTGTTTGTCTCAGCCAAACATTATGTTGTGACTTTCTTAACCCTGTACCCCATAACCTGTTTGTAGTTTTGGAAACAGGTTACCATCCAAAGCAGGTTGAAAGTAAAACAAAATGCGCTTTATAGCGCATTTTGCTTTACATTCAATCTGCTTAAAGCTATCATCTGTTAGGATTTAGAAAATATTTCTTCGGGTACATTTTCATCACTGTAAAATCTGCTTAAAGCTATATATCATCTTTTAGGATTATATTTTAAAGTACAAACTTTAAAATTTGGAACGATTTTCTTCAGTGGAGGAATATATTTAATGCGCTCAAAGGGGAAAGGGTTAATACATTTGTATAAAACACTAAGTTGTTTCTACGTATAGGTTAAACCATGGTTGCAAGCGAATAAACGATATAGTTCGAGGGGGCGTAGCCCCCGAGAACTATGTCGTTTATTCGCGCGCAACCATGGTCTAACCTATTTAGCACTGGCTTGGGCTCGAGGAAAACAAGAAAACCATTCGTTTCTGATTTCTGTTTTAGACGAAAAAGTCATTTTGTTTGTACATTGTAATATTTTACTAAAATTGAAAGGTTATTTCAAATGATAAGTTTGAGACATTAAGCATGCTTTAACACCAACATAAATAACGCTTATTGAAGCTCTATATTTAAGCACAATTCATTAGTAATTGTCTTTAAAGTCTAGGTCTCACTGTACATAATATAACGTCATGAAGCGTGTGCAGTTCACCTCTGACCTCAGCTGTTTTTAGAATTGTGACGTCAAATTGCCTTGAGATGACGGAAGCGTGGATTAAGTGAACAGTTTGTTAGTTATTCCATGGTTTGTTGAAATAAACGATATATTCACAGGTTTTTAAGGCATCTGATTGGCCGAGAGCTCCAAGCCATGTGCTAAGTTTAAATAGTGGCAACATAATGATTTTGATATTTTAAAGGCATACTTGTACCAACCATTTCACTGCCTTGTCCGGAGTACAATGGTTATTTGCTAACAGTTTGGAGCCTTATCAGACGCCGTAAGGTGGCGTCTGATCAGGGTGCAAACTGTTTGGCCCAATATACCAAACTTGAGAAAATCACCTTTTAAGTCAGACAATGATTGTTTAAAGCAGATAACGTCATGGCAGTGGAGGGTGATGTCATGGCAGTGAATGATAATGTCATGACAGAGAAGGTTGACGTCACGGCAGTGAAAGTTGACGTCATGGCATTGACTTGGTTGACATAATTGTTACTTTGTTAGTGTATCTTGTTATTTTGAAATGTTTATATGTTGACTGTTAAGGTTAGTGATTTCAATAAAAACCAGAAATAATATCATATGTTTGTCATAAAGTTGTTTTGAAACATTCGATAACTTACCCTTTATCAAAAACATTCCACTTACAGATGCCTTTTTTGCAATAGTCTAACCCAATTTTGGCTATTTCGAGTTTTTTCGTTGCGTTGCTTCAGTTATGCAGTTACAGTGGAGAATCTGTTATTCTTTCCCGTTTAAACGCAAACGTACGCAAACGCAAAGCACTAAAACGTAGAAAAGTACAACTTTTGGACAATTCTGATAATTCATGTTTATCTTGGTGGCAAACAGTTTGGAGCCTGATCAGACGCCGGGTTACCCGGCGTCTGATCTGGCTCCAAACTGTTTGTACTGCAAATAATAGTTTTAGCGTAAACGCGTTTATTGGGAAAGAATAACAGATTCTCTACTGTATGGCTTTTTCTTTCAGGGTACACATTATTCGTGTTAACAACCTATACTTTGGATTATACATGCATGCATACTAATAAAATATTCATTTAATATTAGAAAATATAGCAAAGATAATGTAAATATAAGAAATGAATTGAATTTTTTCGGCGTTTAAGGCGAATTAAACGACAGTAAATGATCGGCAAAGCTCCGGCATTGGTCCGGCATTCCCCGGCACTGTCCGGATTAAACCGGTTCCGGTTATCTGTCCTGGTGACTCCCAGTGATCCCCGTTTGTATTAAACATTTTAAAGAATCCGGTACAAGCCGAATGAAGACGGTTCATCCCTGAACCTCCCGGTTGTCCCCGGTGCCGCCAAATTGTACTCCCTGTGACTACCGGTCTGCGTTTTGTTGTGGGCATGTTTCTGCTGTTCGGCAGCTCCCAAGCGGTTATAAACAAGAAATATCTTTAAAAAAGATATTCGGCGGAATGAGTGGTTGAACTAAGGCTATATAGATGAAATTGGGTATGCAAAATTAAATGAAATTGAGGTTTTCAAAGAATTGTAATATCTTGGATTGAAAAGCAAAAAAAATTGAAACAGTAACTTTTATTTAAAATGCAAAACTATCATGTACAGAAATGCAAAACAGAACAATAATTTAACTCATATCCTAGCTACTGGTAGGAGATCCTCACATTAATCTATTGTTCTATATATCAAACTTCATTCATAGAGTTTCTTGAAACAAACTATAGCATACACAAATGTACAGATACAACAGTCTGCTGAACTTCGACTGCCACTCTTGTAAATAATGATGAAACAACACGATTGTGTTTAACTCACTTGAGGCCATTAATTTTATATATAATATTGCTTTAAATGTATGGTAAATGTGTACAAATAGTTAACAATTCAAACAAATTGGTAGTAAACAATTACAAAACACCTAGCTTCCTCTGTATATCTATAAAAATATTTCAGATGTCATATCTTAAAATAGAAGTATAATTGCATCATCCCAGTGTAAACAGTGCAGTCTGTATCTCTAAATTTTACACTCACAGTCCACACTGGTAAAACTGTAATTGGACATAGACCAGCCTACAGGGCTCCAGATAAGAGGGAGTAAACTAAACAAATCACATTTTTTCACTCCTTTCAGCACCAAACCCTATGGTGTTACCACTCATTTTTTTTGTCTCGAAGAGACAATTCAAATGTATAGGGACACCACAGGGTTTAATGCACAAATACAGATTTTAAGTTTTGAAATAATTCCCTTATCTGGAGCCCTGGCTACTATCCAATCAGACTATTCAGTTTCAACAGGTGCTCTTAATTCTAAATTTCTGATCAAATATAATTGGTTGAAATGTGTGGCCAAATAGAAAGTGTGACTAAATAGAAACCAGTCAGCTCCGCCGAAAAAAAATTGTATGTCAGAAATTCAGTGAAACTTGTCAAATTTATTGTAATAGATTTGAAAAGCAAAAATCATTTAGTGTCGCGATAAATCGAATAATATGTTATTGCATGAGGTACAGTGGAGAATCTGTTATTCTTTCCCAATAAACGCGTTTACGCTAAAACTATTATTTGCAGTGCAAACAGTTTGGAGCCATATCGAGGAGAAACCAGTCAGCGCTCTGCAAGCCTCGCACTAACTGCCAGTGGTGTCTCCCCTCACAGAATAAACTCAACCTACAGTGGAGAATCTGTTATTCTTTCCCGTTTAAACGCAAACGTACGCAAACGCAAAGCGCTAAAACGTAGAAAAGAACAACTTTTGGACAATTCTGATATTTCATGTTTGTCTTGGTGGCAAACAGTTTGGAGCCTGATCAGACGCCGGGTTACCCGGCGTCTGATCTGGCTCCAAACTGTTTGCACTGCAAATAATATATATAGTTTTAGCGTAAACACGTTTATTGGGAAAGAATAACAGTTTCTCCACTGTAATTATATTTTAAGTCAATAACTCTGGTGCCAGTGCTTATACTGTCTTAACTCTTTCCTTCCTGAAACGTTAAATGGACAATTCCGTGTACACTGTTTGAAAATGGCTAAGCCACGTTTTAACCTCGAAATAAGGATATGTTCAAACTGACGTGAGTTCGAAGTATCGAGTTTCAACTGTATTATTGGAAACAAGTCAAATTTGAAATACTCCTTCATTAAAACCCTTTCCCTTATAGAAGCGACTTTTAGCGCATTCATTTTAAATCGCCAAAGAAAATAGTTCCATTTTATACTGTCATAAATATGTACCATAAGAAATATTTTCTATATCCTAGCAGATAGTAACTAAAAGCAGGCTGAAAGTAAAGCAGAATGCGCCCTAGGGCGCATTCTGCTTTACTTTTAGCCTGTTTTAATAGGTCACATATCTTAAATACTAGAAACAGGCTATGGGTTAAAGGGTTAAGATGCATGCAATATGTTCTTTGAAATTTTCCCCATTGTACCATTAATAATTTTACCTATATTATCCATCGACCTTCGGTAATATCTACAATGTCATTTAAACAGGTTATTTTTAAAAATAAATAAATCTTGAATTAAGCGGCATCTGATCAGTATCCAAACTGTTTGGCACTCGTATTGATATTTCTGAGTCATTCCGTCTTAAACCTCACTTGAAACACCATTGCAGATTAAACGTAGTATCAAAGCAGACGACAAGTGTCAAACAGTTTTGATCCTGATCAGACGCAAGGTTACGCGACGTCTGATCAGGATCAAAACTGTTTGCAAATGCGCTTTATGACGTCATTGAGAGTGGAAGGGTTCTCCCTTAACATAGTGTCAAACTTGAGTAGAGAGGTTCTTTGACTCAGAGCACAAAAGTTTTTAACAAGGGTTAAAGAACCTCTCTACTCATGCCAGATCCAGAGCAAAGATACCTCTTTGGAAGTGTCAAACTTGTTTTAATATCAGTACTGTTATGACGTCACCAGTTTTAAATCGTAATTATCGTCTGCTTTTGTTTCTCAAATTTCAATTTTAATCATTTTGACTTACGAAATATTCAAATAATTGTCAGTTTGAAAATAAATAGATTTATAATATTCCGGATAAGGCAGTGAAAGGGGTACAGTGACCATTCAGTGATCGACCCATGATAATTATTTAATGCATACTGTTCCTTAATGCACTATGAAAAATTTGAATATAATGCAGAAAGCTGTTATAGTATCCTGAAAGTCCAGACAACAATAGGCATGATGCTGACCATTGTCTCAATCCTGATGACAATGGGATGACGCATCTGAAAAAGATTATGTTTTATTTTAAACCTTAGCAGCAGAAGCAACAACAACAACAATTTTAATATCCCGACTTAACCCTTACATGTAACACATTACTCTAGTTTTGAAAATACGTGACTACTTAAATCAGGTTGATAGTAAAGCAGAATGCGCCTTAAGGAGCATTCTGCTTTACTTTCAGCCTGCTTTAAGGCAAGCTACCATCTACTAGAATATAGAAAATATTTATTATTATACATATTCATGATTGTAAAATTGGAACTATTTTCTTCAGTGGAACAATAATTTAGAGGCGTAAAAAGGCGTATTTATGGGGTAATGTGTTAACTGTCAATGACGCGAAAAGGTGTTAAAAGGCATTAAATCTAAGTTTAAAACGATAATGCAGACAACAAGTTTGAGCCAGACGACAATATAATGCAGAAATATAACAGCTTTCTGCATTATATTCATGGAAAAAATAGCCAAAATTAGAGATTCGCTAAGTGAATTTAAAAAGTATGAACCTTTACCTAAACATGTACCTGTGATCAATCAATTTAAGGAACTGACTGAAGATGAGACAAAATTTCTTATCGGTGAACTGAACACGAAGTCATGTGAACTAGACATTCTTCCAACACATGTGCTGAAACAATACCTACAACAGCTACTTCCACAGATCACCAATTTGGTCAACCTTTCACTGCAACAAGGAGTGTTTCCATCCACATGGAAGCGAGCAATAGTCAGACCTTTACTAAAGAAATGCGGCCTTGAACTAGTATACAGCAACTACAGACCTGTCAGTAACCTAAGTTTTCTCTCGAAACTGATCGAGAAAGCAGTACTTTTCAGACTGAACGATCAAGCTAATCAATTTAACCTTCTACCCAAGAATCAGTCCGCCTACAGACAATTTCATTCATGTGAATCGGCGCTTCTACGGTTGGTTAGTGACCTGCTTGATGCTATGGAACTGTCCCCGGATTTACCGGGGCACAGGGGGCACGTGCCCCCCCCCCCCCCCCCCCCCCCCCCAGTTGGGCCGCTTTTTTCTTCTTTTTTTTACTTCCTTTTATATTTGTTTTTACTTCTGATTAATCTAGCTGTTGGCGTGTGCCCCTTATTTATCCCCTTCGAATCACACGTCTGGAAACTCCAGGGGGTCCATTACTCGGTGTGCCAGGCGGCACACGTTTGGTAGTGTGTCCATTACGTATAGGTTAGTGTCTATTAGCACATGGCTTGGAGCTCTCGACCAATCAGGTGTCTCAAAAGCTGTTGACTATATCGCGTAAATTTTAAAAACCATGTACTATTTAATATAGTCCACGTTTCTGTCACCTGAAGGTAATTGACATCAACATCCTAGCAATACTGCAAAAAACCTTTAGCCTGCTCTGTAGGCGTAACGATAAATAATCGAAAGTTAAGTGAAATAAACACAATATCAAGGATTTAAGCTGAAGAAATACAGGAATTTCACAGTAACAATAATATGTCTAGGTCTACACCGTCCCGCTAGACCTAGATATATGCATTTTTTTAGCTGTAGATGTACAGTAGAGAAAACGTTATTCTTTCCCAATAGACGCGTTCACGTTAAAACTATTATTTCGAGGTCAAACAGTTTGGAGCATGATCAGACACCGAGTAACCCGGCGTCTTATCAGGCTCCAAAGTATTTGCTGCTCGGATAAAAATAAAAAGTAAGAATTGTCAAAAAGGTGTAGTTTTTTATGTATTAGTGTTTTGCGTTTGCCTTTCGTTTGCGTTTGGGGCAAAGAATAACGTTTTCTCCACTGTAAAAAACGGGATCTAAATGCCTTGATTGTCTTTAAAAAATATTGTTGAGATCTGAGGGGAACGGCACACGCTTGATGACTGCATATTTTATTTTTAAAATGAACAGTGATACCTAGACTTTAAAGACAATTGCTAATGAAATGTGCCTACATATAGTACTTCAATAAACTTCACATTGAAATAACCTTTCAAATTTTGTAAAACATTACAAATGAAATGAATTTTTTCGTCTAAAAACAAAAACCAGAAACGAAAGGTCACGTCATTTCTTATTTTCCTCAAGCCCAAGCCAGTGCTAAATAGGTTATACCATTGTTGCGCGCGAATAAACTTGCTTTAGGTCTCAAACTTCACATTGAAATAATCTTTCAATTTTGTAAAATATTACAAATAAAATGACTTTTCGTCTGAAACAAAAAAAGCAGAAACGAAGTGTATTCTTATTTTTCTCGAGCCCAAGCCATGTGCTAAATAGGTCAGAGCATGTTAATTTCATACTACAGAATATAGTCCACTCGGCGCGTCCCGCGCCTCGTGGACTATATTCCGTAGTATGAAATAAACATGCTCTAACCTATACTTAGTCGATTTTAACAAAAATTAAAAGTCAAGCGAGGGGCACCCGAGCGACTTTTAATCTTTTGTTAAAATAGACTAATAGACACTAACCCATTTAGTGGTTGAAATTATTTTTTTGGTACCGACAAAGAGCTATACCGTCAATTGGAAGTAACAAAACGTTTGTACTTCCCGAAACACCCTTTTTAAATAGTACCGACAAAGAAATGTCAAAGGAAATGGACATACCTTTAAAAAGAAACAAAAATCAGTTCATTTATATCCTTTCCAAATCTAGAATGGTTTGCGCCGAAATGACAATATGCGTTTCATTTCTCAGCTGGACGGATATGCTCCAGGTGCATGCATAATGTGTGAGGAGGGTGGCTAACGCAAGGTGAAAGTCAAACAAAAATCATTAGGGGCGTTCTTTTTTACTTTCACCTTGCTTTAGGCTGCCATCAGTCTTTCATACAATCAATTATTCTACCTATTAGTGGTCGTAATAGAAAGGTTTTGCTGTATATACTTTTCTAATTTTAATTGCATAGTTCTTGCATTTGTATTAGTTAAAACGGCAAATTACCATTAATTATTGCTTAACCCTTTACTCCATAGCCTGTTTTCAGTATCGAAGACAGATGGTTGCTTAAGATAGGCTGAAAGTAAAGCAGAATGCTCCTTAAGGAATTGTCTGCATTATTTGCAGCCTGCTTTAAGATACTATCTGCTTCAGTGGAGAAAACGTTATTCTTTCCCAATAAACGCGTTTACGCTAAAACTATTATTTGCAGTGCAAACAGTTTGGAGCCAGATCAGACACCGGGTAACCCGGCGTCTGATCAGGCTCCAAACTGTTTGCCACCAAGATAAACATGAATTATCAGAATTGTCCAAAAGTTGCACTTTTCTACGTTTTAGCGCTTTGCGTTTGCGTACGTTTGCGTTTAAACGGGAAATAATAACAGATTCTCCACTGTAGGATATAGGTAATATTTCTCATGGTGCATATACTTGACTGTATAAAATGGAGGAGGAACAAATGAAATACGTTAAAATGTGTATCTATGGAGTAAGGGGTTAAGAGAAGTAGCACTGTGCTAGTTTACTGTTAAGACAATCATTTTCTAGTTTTGTATAATTAAATAATCTACATTCACTATCACTAAAAATGTTGGGGTTTTGGGGGTTTTTTTTCTGGGGTTTTATGTTTATTGTAGATTCCCCAAACCCGACATTGCACTTGCAATCTGCCATTTCTCCGGATTTTTCCTAAATCTTAGGATTTTTTTCTTGTACTTGGTAGCTTAAAGCAGGCTGAAAGTTAAGCAGAATGCGCCTTAAGGTGCATATTGTTTTACTTCCAGCCTGCTTTAAGCAGTCACGGCGTGTCAACAAAAGTAGAAGCAGGCGTTTGGGTAAAGGTATGATTGGTAAAATTGCACTTGAAAAATGCAAATTAGGAAATTTTTCATGTCAACTTATGGCAGCCCTGCTCATCAAAGGCTCTTTGAGGTTCTTTGAGTCTTACCGACACACCTGCGAATCAACCCAAATACGCATGCGCAGGATTAAATTTTTTAGTCGTTGTTTAGTGTTTGATAGTACTGACTTACAAAAATTAATCCTGGAAAATTTTCAAAAAATACTTAACTCTCATTGGTCAAAAAATAATTTCAACCACTAAATTTAATCATTGCTAGTAAGCGCTTGAGAGTCACAGCTATATCATACCTAGCAAGCGTTTTGGCGAATTGGATCATTGTTTTAACAGGTCCCTATCTTTGCAGACGAAATGTGGTTACTATGGAAATGAAAGATCTTATATAAGGAAAACTATAGATCATGCACTGTTACCGTATAGTATAAGTCTGCGACCATATCATCGTCAACACTGGCTACAGAAAGATGCGTAACAACAGTAACTTAACTGTTACCCCATAGCCTGCTTTAGTTGAAAGGTGACCATAATTTCTTCAGTGGGGGAATAAATTAAAGGCATATGTATGGGAAAATTGATTAACCCAAATGTTACCCATTAATTACGCTTTTTACACCTTTAATTGATTATTTCACTTATAAAAAGGTGACTGAAAGTAAAGCAAAATGCCCCATTTGGTTGCATTCTGCTTTACAGTCTAAGCGTTCAATTTATCTTCCAAACTAGAACAGGGCATTGGGTAACAGGTAAACAACTTTAATATAGGTAAAAATGTACTGAACTTACATTTAATTGGACTTCTTTCGTTACGCGTTTCAGGAGAGAAAGAGTTAAGTTTGAAAATGCTCAGTTTACTAGATCTCGTGACGAGTACATTTTGTCCTTTGCAAACAGTGTAGACCCAGACCAGAGGGAATGTTTAGCCAGGTCCTTAGAAACAGGGGAGGGGGGGGGGGGGCACGCACGGGACCGCCCCAATATTTTTGCCAATATTAGTAGTAAAATAAACTTGATCTTTATGTAAGTATTTTACCCATTTTGAATGCGTGAAAAACCTTCAGAACGCACCAGAGACCATAAAGGTATAAAAGGTTTTCCGAAGAAAGCATTCACTCGGAATTTCCTGTTAAGAGTACACAAACAAATCCGAGTGCGTAGGTGTATAGACTTGGAAACATAAGTCGAACATTATTATCCTATATTAAAGAATGTATGTTATGTTGAGTCGAATACACGAGCCGCCCTTAGAACGTACCTAAGACAATCTAGGAATACAATTTCCCAGGGGGGAGCTTGGGTCTGCACTATTTGACATTTTGTAATGAAACCACGTTTTATAATGTCAAAAAATTGACTTGCCGTAATTTGATATTTAAGAGAGAATGGGTTAAATTTGCAAAACCTGTGATGAAGTGTACACGGTCCAGATCAGATGGCTCATAAAAGAGCTCTCGATCAGCGTCTACACTGTTTGTCATTTTAAATAATATATTCTCAAAGCAATTTTTTCATAGTGGAAACTGGAATTATCCATTTGGTGGTTTAAGGGAGACTGGTATGTTTGAATATATTGTAATTTATTTACAGTGTGTTATATAGTGACAAGAACTCTTGTCCTGTACAAACTATGCAGACCAAGATCAGAGGATTCGTATATGAGCCCTCTGGTCAGGCTTCGTAATTTTTTTGTCATGTTGTATCTGAATATGTTATCAACGTAGTAGTGACTTGAAAACCTTGTTCTGTTCAAACAGTGTAGACCCAAACCAGGGGGCTAATAAAAGCTCAGAGTCTGCACTGTTTGACATTTTGTAAGAAATTGTAGAAAACAACCTTTACCAAAGTAAACGAGAGCATCGCAAATGGGATATAAAATAAACTTGATCTTTATGTAAGTATTTTACCCATTTTGAATGCGTGAAAACCCCTCAGAACGCACCAGAGACCATAAAGGTATAAACGGTTTTCCGAAGAAAGCATTCACTCGGAATTTCCTGTTAAGAGTACACAAACAAATCCGAGTGCGTAGGTGTATAGACTTGGAAACATAAGTCGAATATTATTATCCTATATTAAAGAATGTATGTTATGTTGAGTCGAATACACGAGCCGCCCTTAGAACGTACCTAAGACAATCTAGGAATAAAATTTCCCAGGGGGGAGCTTGGGTCTGCACTATTTGACATTTTGTAATGAAACCACGTTTTATAATGTCAAAATATTGACTTGCCGTAATTTGATATTTAAGAGAGAATGGGTTAAATTTGCAAAACCTGTGATGAAGTGTACACGGTCCAGATCAGATGGCTCATAAAAGAGCTCTCGATCAGCGTCTACACTGTTTGTCATTTTAAATAATATATTCTCAAAGCAATTTTTTCATAGTGGAAACTGGAATTATCCATTTGGTGGTTTAAGGGAGACTGGTATGTTTGAATATATTGTAATTTATTTACAGTGTGTTATATAGTGACAAGAACTCTTGTCCTGTACAAACTATGCAGACCAAGATCAGAGGATTCGTATATGAGCCCTCTGGTCAGGCTTCGTAATTTTTTTGTCATGTTGTATCTGAATATGTTATCAACGTAGTAGTGACTTGAAAACCTTGTTCTGTTCAAACAGTGTAGACCTAAACCAGGGGGCTAATAAAAGCTCAGAGTCTGCACTGTTTGACATTTTGTAAGAAATTGTAGAAAACAACCTTTACCAAAGTAAAGGAGAGCATCGCAAATGGTATATAATACGCTCACTAGCAAAGAGATATATATAACTTTATCAAAATCTATTCCAATTTGTAGACACTAGAGCATAAGCAATACATGTACTAAAATAAAGCCTTTTCTAGCATATCTGAGTACACCGAGGGCAGATAACTCTTGACACAATGATCCAATTTCAATAATAATCAAACACTCTAATAAACTTATACTTCTATGATTATACTGTGTGCAAATATAATCAAAATCCTTTCACAACTGTAGTTGCCTTAGTGGTAAAAACTGTTAAATAAGCCTTTAAAGCAGATCTGAGTACATCAAGGGCAGATAACTATGTAACGACAAATCAAATGAACCTTTAATTTCACTCAGCTTTAGATCTTTAGATCCTTCCAACAGTTTTCCGAGAAAACTCCGGACAAGCTTTTTATAGCATATTTGAGTATATCAAGGGCATTTTACTCTGCTATAACGACAAATCGAATGGACCTCAAACTTGACTCAACTTCAGATCTTTACATGCATAGAACATGTGTGTGAAGTTTCATTAATACATGTATCCTAAAGAATGCTTTCGGACAAAACAAATGTTGACGGACGAACGAAAGAACGGAGAGGGTCATGCCAATATACTACCACCTTTAGAGATGGGCGTATGAAAATGGAATTGCTTAAATTGGAAAATGGAATTTGCCATTTGATGTTTCTAGGGAGAGTCATTCAAGGTGCAGTCATTTTGTGATAACCCGGCGTCTGATCAGGCTCCAAACTGTTTGTCACCAAGATAAACAAGTATTATCAGAATTGTCCAAAAGTTGTTCTTTTCTACGTTTTAGTGCTTTGCGTTTGCGTACGTTTGCGTTTAAACGGGAAAGAATAACAGATTCTCCACTGTATCCACGTTTTCACTTTGCAATAATATGCCTGTGTTCGAACTAAAGCGAGTTCGAATTAATGAGTTATAACAGAATGCGTAGCTCATTGAACGCCATGTAATTTTGTCGTCTGTTAAACTTGTCATCTGCTAGAAGTCCTTAAATGTGACTTTTGAAAAATTATTTACAAAATAGATCTAGGGTCAGCGTGTCAAACAGTTAGATCCTGATTAGTCTCATCAATGAACCCCAGATACGGCATGCTAATTTTGTGGCAGTACACGAGACACCACTTTAGAATTTGGTCAGTTTAATTAAATAAAAGCCATACTTGATTAAACCAGTTTAATATTGACCAGTAATTCAGTACTTAAATCGTGATCAAACTAAATGGCTGTATAGTTGAGATAAGTCACCCTATAAAACAGTATACAGTAAAAACCTCTCTATTACGACCACCTCTCTATTACGACCACATACTTGTGTAAATTACATGTTTTTGATGTTTATGACAGGTGACTACTTAAAGCAAGGTGACAGTATAACAAAAAGCTCCTTCAGGAGCTTTCTGTTTAACTATCACATTGCTTTAATCTCTCACATTGCTTTAAGCTGTCCCCTGTATTTTATATAATCAATTAGCCTTCGTTTTAATGGTTGTAAAGGAGAGGTTTTACTACACACTTACACAGATGCATGTTCTATCATATATCAATTGGACAGGTGTGGGTAATTTGTGTCATGTGTTTTCGGGGCAATGACCTTTACGCGGATGTCCGAATATTGGACGGTTTTTCCGATTAGATAGATCTACGTGATATAGGATTTACAGCAAGGAATTGGAAACATGAACACTTAGAAGGTATTCGATAATTATGTTTACTTTAAAAGATGAATTTGAGTGATTTCGAAGACTTGTGTTAAAGTTCAATAATTATGACGTCATGAAATTATGAGGATATGATTATGACGTAATATCGTCAAGCATGGCCGATTTCGTGTTGAGTTAGCCTAGATTCTACATTTTCAACAATCATGGAGAAGTTAAATGGAATTTTTTACCATATTGAGGTCACCAAAGAGAAAACTGAAATAAAATTCGTGTCTGATTTACTATTTAAACTCTTCCTTAGTAAGTTACAAGCTGATTTCCAAATACCCAACGATGTACATGTTTACAGGATCAGTACACGTAAACAAAACAAAAGGTGCCATCTAGTATTAAACACATACACACAGACTATCGGGATCTCTGATGTCGGGCACAAACATTGGAAGGACGACTTTCTCAGTAATATTGTTCCTACCCTGCTATCTCAACTTGTTGAGCAAACGAATAGTGTCGAGTTGGAGAATGAAAGTGAAAGCAGGATTAATGCAGGCAATGATAGTAGAACTGTTTTAAATGCAGTCAATGACCTTAAAACCCAAATTGAATTTATGCGAAAAGAGACAGCAAATAAAACCCCTTCAAATGTTACCGCAACCGTCACTGAAGCTCCTTCAAAAACCTCAGTGACATCCACCAGAAGGGTAAGCTCTAGTTCAGACACAAGAAAAAAGAAACAGCCCAGCGCAAATGGCAAAGTGAGGCAGAACACCATTAATGTACCTAATACCAGTGGGGAGGGTTTAGTGCATGAAGTAAGGACCATACCTACTATAAAGAAAGATGTGCTCCTTGTGGGAAGTTCAATAATAAACAAAGTAAACCCAAAAGGGTTAAAATTTAACATCCACAAGCACTGTAAACCCGGTGCAACCATTAAGTCATTGTTGGCTGAAGTCCAACTATTTAACATTTCCATGTTTGACACAATTATTGTCTATGTAGGTGGAAATGATATCGCCAACCAGACAGATTTGGAACTCATTGAAGAACACTATGACCAGTTCGTGGCCGTACTGAAGGTAGCTAACCCTAGTGTGAGAGTTATCCTGTGTAAAATCGCCCCCAGATATGATACTGACGTTAATCCTATCAACGACATCATTGAACGTCTTTGCGCACATCATGGTATTGAATTTATTGACATTTTCAGTGCTTTCCTCGACCAAAAAGGTCTGATCTGCATGAGATATTTGAACCAAAACGACATGATCCACCCATCTTCATCAGGTGTGAAGAGAATCCTCGGGACTATCAACAATACAATAGAGATTGTGAAGGACTTTAACACAGTTGTATTTGTTCCTACCAGTGCAAGACGCCAAGGTGGACACTACTTCAGGAGTGATCCCAGCAGACATTTAGTTAACATTTCTCAAAGTTCTCGAAAATGCATGAAATGTGGAGAAACCAACCATGAAACTTTCAGTTGTAGACACCGCTCACCAGTTACCTGTTGGTCATGTGGCAAAAATGGTCACAAACAAGGTCGCTGTTGGACAATGGCATAGGGCCGCGGCAATGATGCCGTATTAGAGTTACCAAATAATTCTTACTCTGTAGAAATATGTAGCAAATGTAGATCTAAATATTGTCTTTGCAAGAAAGCTGAAAAAGGTTCTCGAAATACCCATAGTACACTCACTCCCTCTATACAGTGCTTAGGACTGGAAGGAAATGGTTTAATAATTGGTCATTTAAATATACAAGGTTTAAGTTCAAAATTTGATGATCTGCAAATCCTTTTGTCTTGTAATAAGATTGATATATTTGGAATCAGTGAAACCAAACTGAGTGATATTCACCCTACTCCCAGTTTTTCACTTAGAAATTTTCAGCTTCCTTTTCGCAAAGACCGACCTGATAATAGAGGTGGTGGTATTTTAATATATGTAAGAGATAACATACACTGTACTAGGCGTGAAGATTTAGAATGCCCAGATTTAGAAAGCATATGGATTGAAATTAAACAGCCGAAGTCAAAACCATTCTTACTTTGCATTTTGTATAGGCACCCTGAAGCTAGATCTTCATGGAAAGATTCTTTTGAAACTAATATAGAGAACGCACAGACCGAGGATAAAGAACTTTTGCTATTGGGTGATTTTAATAAAGATTTGAATAACGGTCGTGTAAATTATGATTGGCTAAATTTTACATCATCCTTAGGTCTAACACAACTTATCAATAGTTCAACTCGTGAATGCTGTAATTCCGAAACTCTCATTGACCATGTATATTCTGATAATTTTCAAAACATTTCATCAACGTCAGTTCCGAAACTAGGCTTAAGTGACCACTATCCAATATTTTGTTCCAGAAAAATTAATTGCAAGAATATAAAAATGAACCACTATTCAATAAAATACAGATCGTTCAAGAACTTTAAAGAACGTGAATTTCTTGAGGACATTAATAATGTAAATTGGACTTCTCTAATTCAAGATTCAGATGTCAACGAATCTTTGCATTCTTTTATGAACACTTTCTCATCTATAATCGATAAACATGTGCCCATTAGAATACACAGGGTTAAAAAGGCACACCAACCGGATTGGTTGAATGGGGATATTATGGATGCAATGAAAGATAGGGATAAATTTAAAGCTAGAAAGGATATGAACAACTTCAGAATATATAGAAATAAAGTTTCACACCTTATTAACATAGCAAAAAAGTCTAATTATGAAAGAAAAATTGCCGAGGGGCAAAACGACCCATCTACTATCTGGAAGTTATTTAAAGAATTTAGGACGCCAAATCAAGATAGGAGTTCCATTCGCACACTTACAGTCAATGGAGAGGAAATCAATAATTCTGAAAAAATATCAGATTTTTTCAATACATTTTTTACAAATATTGCTTCGAATCTGAAAGAACCTATTCCTTTCTCAGACTTCAGTGAGGTCAAACATTTTGTAAGTAATCGAGTCCCCGCGCCAATGTTCTTCAATATTCCGTTCATAAATAAAGCAAAAGTACAAAAGATGCTATCAAATCTCGATGTATCAAAATCTACAGGCTTAGATGAAATCGGCCCAAGGCTTTTAAAACTTTCAGCCAGTATTATATACCCAATAATTCATCAAATACTTAATCAAAGTATATCACAAAATACGTTTCCAAATATATGGAAATCTGCAAAAGTTAATCCATTATTCAAGTCTGGCTCCAAACATGACGTTAATAATTACAGACCTATTTCTGTCCTACCTACCCTATCTAAGATCTTAGAAAAACATGTTCATGACAGTTTTATCACATATTTAAATCATTACAACCTTATCGTGCAAACGCAAAGTGGATTCAGAAAACATCACAGCTGTGAGACCGCACTAGTACACTTAATTGATAAGTGGCTTAAAGCATTAAATGATGGATATGTTGTTGGGGTTATCATGGTTGATTTTAAGAAAGCGTTTGATCTTGTTGATCATAATATATTGCTGAAGAAACTTAAAATATATAAATGTTCTGCAAAAGCAATTCAGTGGTTCAAATCATATCTATATGGGAGAAGACAAAGGGTAAATATAAATGGTGTAATGTCATCGGAACAAGAAATTACATGTGGCGTACCACAAGGGTCGATTCTAGGTCCTTTGTTGTTTCTAATATTTATCAATGACCTGCCTCTAATAACGTCTAATACAACGTGCAGCACTGATATGTATGCAGACGATACAACTTTATGTGATATTCATCGTTCAAAACAAACTGTAGAAATTAATTTACAGAACTGCCTAAATCTACTAGAAACTTGGTGCACAGCTAATGGGATGGTTCTCAATACTCAAAAAACAAAAGTTCTGATGATTACAACTCCCCAGAGACGAGCTAGGCTTTCTGAAAAATCTCTTTCTCTAAGATTTAAAAATTTGGAACTCAATTCATCTAAAGGTGAAAAATTGTTAGGAGTTTACATTAATGAAAATCTGAAATGGGATGAGCATGTTCTTAAAGTTAAAAAGAAAATTTCAACAAACCTCTGGCTTTTATCTAGAATAAAATTTTATCTTCCCCTGCATGCTAGAATTCTATACTACAAATCCTATATTCAACCACATTTAGACTTTTGCAATGTCGTCTGGGGACAATACTAACAATACAAATCTGTATAAATTATGCATTCTACAAAAGAGGGCTTGTAAAACTATATTTGGTATAGAATATACCAACGTATCAAGTGCAATGGAAAAAATGAACTGCCTTACACTGAATGAAAAAATTATATTACAAAAGGCAAAATTTATGTATAAAGTCTCGTCTGGATTAGTACCTGGTTATATTTCTAATATGTTTGATAGAGAACAAAAGTTATACGCATATTTACGGTCATCCAGTCGTTACAATTACAACATCCCTCGACCAAGAATTGAGCAGTTCAAAGAAAGTATATCATATTCAGGAACTTCTATGTGGAATAAAATACCAGATTCAATTCGCGATATGCACACTCTAGATAGTTTTACCACACACTTTATAAGATGGCTGAAATCTCAGAACTAAAATTTTAACCAAACATAACTATTCTAAAAACGGAAGAGTGTGTTTATTTATTTATCGCTTAAAATAAGTTCTTTCACCCATTAATCCACCACCTCTACCATGATTTATTGATGTACAGTACGTGGTCAATAAGACTCAATATCGTTACCATGATATATTGATGTACAGTGGTCAATAAGACTCAATATCGTTACCATGATTTTTCCATAGACTCGTAAAATTAGTTCGGACTCAAATACTTAAAATTATTTAAACTGCATGGAGCCTTATCAGACGCCGAGTTACTCAGTGTCCAATCTGCCTTCAAACTGTTATAATATTTACCCGGTCAGACCATTGTGGTGTATGACCCAATTCGTCTCAACCGGAATTTCGATTTAAGAGAGTTCGAGGCATCGAAATTAAACTTCATTGTATATAAATTGTTTTACCATTGTATTTTTGTAATGCTTTCAGGGATCTAGATAAAAGGAGTATTTTGAAGACTAAAATATTTTGAAGACTAAAATTTCAAAACTCAAGTGTGTTACTACTAATTAGAATCGTCTCTCTTGAGACGATTCTGATAAGTGGTCACACCATGGGATTTGTTTTCAAAAACATAAAAGAGAACTTGATGAAAATATTGATTTTACTCCTTTTTGTCTGGAGCCCTGCTTTTCATGTTTATCTATTTATGTATATTTGCGGCAGATATGCTTCTTTGTCGATACTATTGACTTTTACACTTTTATCTGACATATTTTGAAATTCAACTCCCGATAATACTCAACTCAACTAAACAGAAGACCGTGGGAACACATTCCATTCCGCGTCAAAACTGTCATTATGACGTCACAGTAAGTATGTGACGTTTTTCTTAAAAGACGAGAACCAGATGTTACGTCACGACCCACAAAAGTGTATCGTGAGGTCATAATATATGCCACGTGAACAGGGTCAATGCTTGTATGGTTTGAGTTGGGTCTTGGTTCGTTCTTGAGTGTTTGGTTGGTCGGATTTGAGCCAAAGTCTCAACTCTGGTCAATCAGGTGCTTTGGAGCGGTCTGGGACTCAATTCAGGGGTTTGACCCTTACTGACTTTAGGTTTTTACATACTTTTTGCAAGTTCTAGCTTAAAACACATTCTGATTTAGATCTAACTTAATTATTAATAAAACAATATTGCAAAGTTTGGATCCATAACAGACATCGAATAAATTGAGGTCTGGTTTGGATACAAACTGTTTGACACAACACGATGCTGCGAGTCTTCGCTGGTTATTAACGGGAGTAAAATAGCAAATCGGACAGGCTAATATTTAAATACTTGCTCTCTCAACTATGTCTCCACTGTTTTTCAATTCAAATTATAATAGATTAAATGACTTTAACTTTTCCCCCTGTAACTTCAAATGGACAATTCCAGTTTCCAATTTAGCCTAGCACACCATATAGATCTAGTTAGGGTTTGTTTTTGCCCATATATTCTAATATGAGACAGTGGAGACCCTAGCCAGAGGACTCCTGTTAGTCCTTTTGGAGCCCTCTGATTTGAGTCTTCTCTGTTTGCATAGGACAAGTGTACTCCACAGATACACTATTTGCAGAGAACGCCTAAATGCCTGCCTATTGTTTATATAGAGAGTGTTATTTTCTTGTTAATTGTTTTTGATTGTTTATATTGATCGTGTTATTATTGTTAATTATATGATTTGTAAGAAATGCTTGTTTGAGGGCCTCACGGTAGATTAGTCTCCTGACTAAGTGAGTTACCCTCGTAAAATAAAGTCGTTCATTCATTCATTCATTCATTTCATTCATTCATTCACGGTTCGTTTTATTACCCCGCTTTATCATGTCAAGTATTTCTGGTCACAAATTTTGTTAACCAATTTAATTTGAAAGTGGAAATGTGTTAAAATGGTGTAGTGGTTAAACGGGCTGTTGGTTTAAATGGTGTTGAATATATACTACCAACTACTCATTCCCAGAAGCATCGATTGTTCATTGATTGTGTTAGTTAAACATGTTTATTTTCCAGATATAATTTCAGTACATAATTATAATACATGGATTGCGTTGAATACATGTAGCAGCTTAAAGCTAGCTACTGTACATGTTGCAGTTTACTCTTATCTTTATCTTATGCACAGTCATCAATCAACTGGACAGATATGGGTTAACCTGTTTTATTACCCACATTCAGTCATGTATACTTGTATTGGTATATATTATAGTAAAAATATTATAGTAAAACCCGTCAACACCAAGAAGTGACAGCTCTTATCGCTATTGACCTAAGTGCGGCGTTCGACACTGTCGACCACGAGATACTTCTCAATGTTATCGAAAAGCAATACGGTGTTGGTGACAAAGCTCTTAGTTGGATTGACTCTTATCTCAGTGATCGTACGTGCGCAGTTAGCGTAAACTCAAGCCTATCAGCACCACACGTCCTTGACTGTAGTGTCCCACAGGGCAGTTGTTTAGGGCCATGGCTTTATCTAGCATACGCTGGAACACTGTTTGACGTCATTGCGCCATCTATTTCTGTATATGGATTCGCAGATGACCACATTGCACACAAACAGTTTAGACCAACATCCCATGACAGTGAAACCATTGCAATAGCTGACATCGAAAACTGTGCCATTGCAATCAACAACTGGATGAACCTGAATAAACTGAAGATGAATACTTCTAAAACCGAGTTCATCATGTTTGGAAGTAGACAACAGCTGAAAAAATGTTCAACAACAGAAATTGACATTGCAGGTGACGCTGTAAATTCTGTTGAGTGTATCCGTTATTTAGGGGCTTTTCTTGATGAAACTTTAGACTTCAGAGAACATATTAAAATGAAATGTCGAACTGCTATGTTGAATTTCTTTAGGATAAAAAACATTCGAAAATACTTGACTAAAGAAGCAACAGAAACTCTCGTCTTGACACTAGTGATATCGGATCTAGATTATTGCAATGCGATATTATATGGCATAGCTGAGAAATACCTTAGCAGATTTCAACGTATCCAAAACATGTGTGCAAAACTGGTTTTAAAGCGGAAGAAATATGACAGTTCCAAACAGGCCCTTTATCATTTACATTGGCTACCAATCAAAGCAAGAATAACCCATAAACTTCTGACATTCATGTACCAGTGTTCTGTGGGCAATGCACCAACATACTTGACTGAACTATTGTGTCAGCATGTTCCAAGACGACAAGGGCTGAGATCAGCTGATTTGACATACAACTTTACCGTGCCCTTCAACAAGAGATAGACATTTGGTGACAGAAGTTTTGGTACAGTGGGTCCGAAACTCTGGAACCAATTGCCAATTGAAATAAGACAGTCACAATCTCTGGACATTTTTAAAAGCAAGTTGAAAACTTACTATTTTAATGATTTTAACTCTCTCTTTTACATTTTAGTGTCATGCTTGTAGTACGTGTACCAATTTTGTGTTGAAGCGAAGTATAGCCTAACTCATCCATCCATCCGAAATCATCATCCTGAAAAAAATTCTTTTCTTGAAATCATCATCCAGAAATCATATTTTCATATCATAATCCCTCATCATTTGTCGGCGCAATACGGCCTGTTGTGTTTCGTAGTGCCGTACAACCCAACTCATCCATCCATCTGGAATCATCATTTTCCTGTAATCATCTTCCTTAAATCACCCTCCCAAAGTCATTAACCTTAAATCATTATCATTTGATATCACCATTCCTCATCATTCATCGGCGCTATATGACCTGATTTGTGTTGCAATGCCGTACATCATAATCTTCTTGAAATCATCATTCTAAAACCGTCATCATATCATCATTAGTCGGCGCTAAATGACCTGTTTTGTGTCGCAGTGCCGTACAGCCCCAATCAGAAATTCCAGAAATCCTTATCGTCCTTTTTCGTTTTAAACCAAGTACCATTTTAAGAATGTATTTTACTGAAATGTAATCACATTATTGACGAGATTTTAAACCAGTCTTAAAGTATCATTTCTTAGAATTAATGTATATAACTTATTTTCAATTATATGATCAATGACATGTTACAGGCACGGATTTACCGGGGGCACAGGGGGCACGTGCCCCCCCCCCCCCCCCCCCCCCAGCTGGCCTGAATTTTTTTTTTTTTTTTTGCAAAAAAAAATAAAAAATTTTTTTTTGCTTGATTCATATATTCATCATTTAGCTGGGTATGAAGGTCGCATTGGCATATGACATTACAGGCACATATCTACTGGGAGCACGGGGGCACTTATCCCTCAGCTGGTCTGCTTGAACTTAAATCTGGAGCTGCTGCAATGGCTTGTGTCTCTTATGGCAATTAAATCCTCAGTATGCCTGGTCTGTGTTTGAACCCGACACAGTCCCGTAGTAACAAGGATGGGGGCACGACAGTGTGCCCCTGTGCCCCCTTCCCCAACCCAAAAATAAAAATGCCTGTGCCCCCAAACTGCATATCCTACAGGCCAGTAAATCCAAAATTGCCCCTGTGCCCCCTCAAATCCTCAGTATGTCTGGTCTGTGTTTGACCCAGACACAGGCCCGTAGTAACAAGGATGGGGGCACGACAGTGTGCCCCCCTCCCCAACCCAAAAATAAAAATGCCTCTGTCCCCAAATTGCATATCCTACAGGCCAGTAAATCCAAAATTGCCCCTGTGCCCCCTCAAATCCTCAGTATACCTGGTCTGTGTTTGAACCCCACACAGGACCATAGTTACAAGGATGGGGGCACGACAGTGTGCCCCTGTGCCCCCCTCCCCAACCCAAAAATAAAAATGCCTGTGCCCCCAAATTGCATATCCTACAGGCCAGTAAATCCAAAATTGCCCCTGTGCCCCCTCAAATCCTCAGTATGCCCGTTCTGTGTTTGAACCCGACACAGGCCCGTAGTAACAATGATGGGGGCACTGCTGTGTGCCCCCTCCCCCCAACCAACACAGGCCCGTAGTAACAAGGGTAAGGGCCCAGCAGTATGCCCCCTGTGCCCCCAACCAAAAACAAATGCCTGTGCCCCCAAATTGCATAACCTACCGGCCAGTAAATCAAAAATTGCCCCTGTGCCCCCTCAAATCCTCAGCATGCCTGGTCTGTGTTTGAATCCAACACAGGCCCGTAGTAACAAGGATGGGGGCACGACGATGTGCCCCCCTCCTCCAACCAAAAAATAAAAATGCCCCTGTGCCTCCCAATAATTTTGCCAATATATGTGTAAGTAAAAGTTATCTAGATCTTTACATAAATTTATGCAAGTATTTTACCTGTTTTGAATGTGCAAAAGCATTCAGCACGTACACAAGTGGTCTAGCTATGCCTGAGGTCTGTGCCCCCAAATTGCATATCCTACAGGCCTGTTAATCCAATTATATTTGATGGAAATACTTAAGGGTAACAAAAAGCAAATCATTTTTGAATGCCCAACTAGATGATGAATAATACCCAATTAACTCAGGCATGTAGGACCAGCACCCTTCCCCTCCAATAATTTTGCCAATATTAGTTGCAGAATATTTATTTATAATTATTGTATTTATATTATTATTGTAACTGTTTTGAATGTGCAAAATGCCCCAAAATGCACCAGAGACCATCTAAAAATTAAAAAGTTCCCAGGGAGCATGCCCCCGGATCCCCTTACTAAGTGATAGTGTGAACAATAATCAGAGGGGGTAGGGGTAGGTTTCAGGTTAATGGCCAGAAACAATCTGTCAAAGGTATTATCCTACATGTATATTAAAGAATTTGATATGTTATTTTGAATCGAATATTTACATAGATTTATGTAGTATTTTACCTATTTTGAATGCGAAAAAAATCCCATCAGAACACGTACACCATTGATCATGTGGGAATAAGTTTTCAAGGGGGTGGGAGGAGGGGGCCTGCCCCCGGACCCCCACCCCCTTGCAACAGTATGCATATGAATAGGAGGGATAGGGTTAGAGATTAATGGCTGGACGACAACCTTTCACCATAGAATGATTAAATAAAAACATATTTTGAGTCGATTTTTTACATAGATTTATGTTAGTATTTTACCTGTTTTCAGGCCTTCAACCGTTCCTACTTTTTCCTACTATTTTCCAACTTTTGATCACCTTTACTTTTTCCTATTTTTCTACCAAAACCACCTACTTTCCCATTTTTTAAAAAATAAATTGAGTCTTCAAGCACCCTCAGTATGGCCCAGAATGCAGGAAATGAAGCGCTTGATTTCAAAATTTTCCAGGGGGGAGTACCCCCGGACCCCCCTAAGCCTGTTGGATTGCATCTTCGGCCTGTTGAATAAATTATAACCAAAGAGTAAAATGGCTTTGGGTGAGAATGTCTTTAACTCAAGATTGCGGATTACTTAACATTATATGAGCATGATGACTCCATGTGGTATTTTGTATCAAACAGTTCCTACTATTTTATTGAAAATCTTCCTCCTTTTTCCTTATTTTCCACTTTAAAAACTCCTACTATTTTCCTACTTTTTGCATTGAGATCAGTTGAAGGCCTGTGTTTTGAATGCATGAAACGCTGGAAAATTTATCATCTCTTTGTCTTATGAAACCACTTTTTTGGGTGTTTCATTGGGGGTGTTTACCACTGGCACCAGAGTCATGGACTTATAATATGTGTGTATTTACATTTAGATGCATTTTTATTTCTTATACATACAGAGAAGAATATATATACACACAGAGACATAATAAGTCTATGAATGTGGTGTCAATGGTTAGAACTGTATCTACCGGTAAGTAATGTATACTATATATGAAGGCGGAAATCTTGATGTGTACGCTCTATAGTCTCTATCTACTAGATTCTGGATGTAGAACCTTTTTTCCGTTCTGTTAGCAACGTCTTTTGTATGGAAATGGAAATAAAAATAAAAATAAAAATGTGAGTTGACTCTAGATATGCCTCTACCTACCGGTCTGCTATTTTTTACTATAAGATCTATTAGATATAGATTCTTGATCTATAAGATGTTCCCCCAAACGTTAGCAATGTCTTTCGTATGAGATTGGAATAACAAAACAAAAAAATAAAAAATATAATTTTTTTTTTTTTATAGATCTATCACGATGAGCTTCTACCGGTCTGCTTATCTACTATTATAAGACCATGGTATGTAACCAATTCTACACCGTGTCACTTCAACCACAAGAATAACTATCTAAAACGCATTCAATCCAAACCAAATCTTTTGCAATCCTTAGATAAGATATTTTTCTATCCAAAATACACTTCTTCGACGGTTGATTTGAATACGTAACTACAAGAATCAAGATTGAAGCCGGTATTTTACCAAACAGGGATTTCCTCCACCCCCTAGCTTCCGGTTTAGACGAAATGAAAGTAAAGTTTGCGACGAGCGATTTGATTGGCTGATTGAAAAAAGAATGTATATACCGGAAAGATGTGTAAATATATATCGTTCTCATGATTTTTGGTTGAAATTGTTAATCATGCAGTTATTAAAGTCTTGCATTAATATAAGTTCAGCACAATGTGACGCTGTAATCAGTAGTTTATTCAGTTTGACAGAAGCGCGGGAAGACGCTCGCGCGAATGACGTCAAGTACAGAAAACGTTATTCTTTCCAAATAAACGCGTTTATACTAATACTATTATTTCATTTGCAAACCATTTGGAGGCTGATCAGACACCAGGTAACCAGGCGTCTGACTGGGCTCCAAATTGTTTGCCATTGAGATTAAAATTAATACTAAAAAATAGTAAAAAGCTGTCATTCAATACATTTTAGTGACATGCGTTTGCGTTTTGTTTGCGTTTAAGCGGGAAAGAATATCGTATTGTCTACTGTACGGGAATACTCTCGCGTGAATTATTCAGCCAATGAAATTTGCGCTTACAAACGCTTTAACTTGACCCGAGGTCAACCGGAAGCTAGGGGGTGGAGGAAATCCCTGTTTGGTAAAATACCGAATTCATTCTTGATTTTTGTAGTTGCGTATTCAAATCAACCATCGAAGAAATGTATTTTGGGTAGAAAAATATCTTATCTATGGACTGCAAAATATTTGGTTTCAATTGAATGCATTTTAGTAGGTAATTCGTGTGGTTGAAGTGACACGGTGTAGAATTGGTTACACACCATGGTCTTATAATAATAGATAGCAGACAGGTAGATGCCAATAGTCAACCCATAGAGATTTTTTTTTTAATTTTTTTTTTTAAATTTCAATGCAATAACATAGACATTGCTAATCGGTGGGGAAAAATCTTTTAGATATAGATCACTGGCACCAGAGTCATGGTCTTTTTATGTGTATGTGTATGTGTTTACTTTATCTATACCTCTACCGATATATATTATAAGTCCACGACTCTGGTGCCAGTGGTGTTTACATCATTCTATCGATGTTAACTTTCTTCTTAGAATGCCCTCAGAATGCACCATTTTTTATGCAAGTTTAAAAAATTTCACCTATGGGAGGGGTTATACCCCTCCCATACCCTCCCCACCTGTGCCCCCCACTGAAAAATTTCTGGATCCGGCCCCGGCCCTGTGTTAAACTTGTTTTAATACCATATATTTTAATATAAATGTTTACTGTATTTTATGTATTGTAAAACGCCATTGAATACACACAGCTGTAAAAACAGGCGTTTTATCAAATAAACCAGTTTAAGTTTCAGTTTCAATATGGCGGTAAAGGGGCAGGGCTGCCATAAGTTGACACGAAAAATCCTAATATTTCCAAATTTGCATTTTTCAAGTGCGATTTACGAATCGTACCTTTACTCCATCGCCTGTTTCTAGTTTTGTTGACATATGGCTGCTTAAAGCAGGCTGGAAGTAAAGCAGAATGCGCATTCTGCTTTACTTTCAGCCTGCTTTAAGCTACAATGTACTAGAAAAAATTCCGGAGATTTAGGAAAAATCCGGAGAAATGGCAGCCCTGTTGTCTCAAGTGGTCCTTGCGCTACTTCGTTAAGAGTGATCACTGAATTATTTACTCCTGAAATTGCAAGTGGACAATTATAGTTTTGAATAAAGTCTAGACCATGTTTGACTATTTAGCTGTTTTCACATTTTACAATAGAACAAAATGGCAAACAGTATCGATCCTAATCAGACAGCTAATTTTACAGATAGTAACCATCTGGTCAGAAGCCTGTTCTGTTTGCATAGGATACGTGTTCTTTTCCGTATTAGAATCTACAATTAGTACAGTCGAAACTCGATTCTTCGAACTCGGTTAAATCAATCTTACCAGTATTTCGTAAGCTGAATTTTGATATTTCGATCTCGCTTAAGTCGAACATTCCCGTGGCTTAGCCACGTTTTAACTTTAAATTTATGGGTGTGTTCGAACTAACGCGAGTTCGTAGAATCAAGTTTTACTAAATGTAAATGGCTAGTATGCTAGTCGCTAATTTGGAATGAGGTAGATCTATCCCCTTCACTGAGTTACACCGAGTCTACAATAATTTTTTGCAAACAGATTGGATCCTGATCAGACATTGCGCGACGCGGCGTCTGATCAGGATGCAAACTGTTTGAACTCATTTCAATATACCCAGGGCTCAAGATAAGAGGTAGTTTTTTCAACAAAACCCACATTTTCTCACTATTTTTAGCACCAAATCCTATGGTGTTACTACTCATTAGAATCGTCTCGAAGAGACGATTCTAATGAGTAGTGACACCATAGGGTTTAATTCAGAAATAAAGATTTTAGTTTTTGAAAAACTACCCTTATCTGGTGCTCTGTAGACCTAAACTTTAAATTTGAGAAATAACAGCAGACGACAATTGTTTAGAGTTGATGACGTCACGATTCCATTGAGTGGTTTCCCATCTAACCCTATCATTGCCATGACGTCATCAATTTTAAGCAAATGTCGTCTGCGTATTTTTTTTTCTCAAATTTAAAATAAAGGGGTTTGACTTTAGAAATATAAAAACTGAGTGTCGAACATTGGAATCCTGATCAGACGTTCGGTTACGCGGCGTCTGATCAGGCTCTAACCTGTTTGCACATTACCATTGAAATCTGGGTAAGGCAGTGAAATGGTAAACCTTGTGACGCGAGTTCAATTGGGATACCACGATCAGAATTACTACGTACTAAAACAAGGCATTCTTTGAATTCCTTCTCATATTTAAGGTTTTCCAAAAGTATGCGTTGTTTTGTGTATTTATAACTTAAATTAATGTTCACTTTTTTGGAATAAATGTCTCCCCTATATAGGGGGAGGCATATTTTTGTAGTCGTTTCTGTCTGTCTGTCTGTCACACTGTCTGTCACTCTGTCTGTAGGAATTTTGTGCAGCTTACTCCTCCTATACCACCGGAAGGATTTGCTCCAAACTTTCACAGAATAACAACTTATACAGTGGAGAATCTGTTATTCTTTTCCGTTTAAACGCAAAGCACTAAAACGTAGAAAAGAACAACTTTTTGACAATTCTGATAATTCTTGTTTATCTTGGTGGCAAACAGTTTGGAACCTGATCAGACGCCGGGTTACCCGGCGTCTGATCTGGCTCCAAACTGTTTGCACTGCAAATAATAGTTTTAGCGTAAACGCGTTTATTGGGAAAGAATAACAGATTCTCCACTGTATATGCGGCGTCTGATCAAGATCCAAACTGTTTGTCAATAACCACTGTACTCTGGCTAAGGCAGTGAAGGGGTTAACCTTGTTATACTATTTAGAAACCACGATCAGAATAACTACGCGTTATTTGGATTCCTTGTCATATTTTAAATCTAAAGTATGCGACATTTTCTGTATTTAAATTATATCCCTTTTTAGGATTTAGAAACTGTACTTCCAATTCTTTTAGTTTATTGTTAATGTTGTTTTTTTATTGTTTTCACTCCGTAAGTACATGTATATATACATTTACATTCACTTCCATATGATGATGCTTACAGTGGAGAATCTGTTATTCTTTCCAATAAACGGGTTTACGCTAAAACTATTATTTGCAGTGCAAACAGTTTGGAGCCAGATCAGACGCCGGGTAACCCGGCGTCTGATCAGGCTCCAAACTGTTTGTCACCAAGATAAACATGAAATATCAGAATTGTCCAAAAGTTGTTCTTTTCTACGTTTTAGTGTTTTGCGTTTGCGTACGTTTGCGTTTAAACGGGAAAGAATAACGTTTTCTCCACTGTATAACGTACAACTCCTGTGTGACTAGAACGTTATATGGGTGATGTTGTAGAGAGAGACACACTTTATTTGTCCTATACAGACAGTAAAGATCAATATCAGAGGGCTCCGAAAATATGCCCTCTGAATAAAGTCTGCAGTGTTTGTCATATTGATATACACCAACCGAAACGGTAGAAATGGACTAGACTAAATTTGAAACTGGAATACAAGTACAGTCAAACTTCGATATATCGAACTCGAATACGTCGAACGTACCCGTATTTCAAAGTTAAAACGTGGCTAAGCCACGTTTTAACTTTGAAATATGGGTATGTTCGACTGAACCGATCATGAAATAATGCACCCATGTGTCGAACTATCGAGTAATTCGAAATGAGCGAGTTCGAGATATCGAAGTTCGACTGTAATTCATTTGAAATGTCAGCAAGGAGAATGGTTAAGCAGTCACTTGTCTCAAAAGGTTTCCACGATACGTACGTTTCTAAGTGGTCACTTAATTCAAAAGTATTGATAAACTTCCAATAGATATATCAGTCATGTTTTTCTTCGAATGTCTGACCCACCTTACTAGTTTAATATTTTCCTTCGAAATAACCCCATGACACTCCTACGAATTAAAAACAGAAACCACAGCGAGAGTTACTAAGTATTGTAAACCCTTATGTAATCAAAATGTATACCCATAACGTGGCATCTGATTAGGATACAAACTGTTTGACACTTAATTATATATTTCTTAGATTAAAATAAAATATTTGAGAGATAAAAGCAGCCGACAAGTGTTTATAGCTGATGATGTCATATCGGTATTACTGCAGGGAAAACGGTTCCAATTATAGAATTATGTAGAATAAGTATAAATGGACAATATACATGTATATAGATGCTACTCCAAGTAGATACCGGTATATGCGAAGCAGGGGCCCGTTTCATAAAACTTCGCACGACAAATGTTGTCGTAAGTCAAATCTTTAAAATGCATTTAATTTCTTATTTCTCTATACAATCCTGTCTTTTGACGTCTTTTTGGAATCGACAGGATTAGATCGGGGAATAAATAATAATTGAGACTTTTATGATCTGACTTACGACAACATTTGATTACCATCCACTTTACTCATTTGAGGTTTTACTACAGTATCTATATATATATCATAACTCAATACATTAAAACCCCTCTAAACTTGGCATGTGTTGGGACAACAAAAATGTCAGGTTTAGAGAAGTTTCCAGTTAAGAGGGGTTTAAACCCATTACCTTTCTCCTTTCTAGTGTGGAAGATGGCTAACCACTTAAAGCAGGTTGAAAGTTCTGCTTTAAGCTATCTGTATAAGCTATTTTCTTCAGTGAAGGAATAAACTAAATTATTATGGTGTAATGGGTTAAAAAAAAGAAGGGACCTAAGTTTTGTCCGGTTTAGAGAGAATTCCGGTATTTAGAGGTTCCGGTTTGGAGGGGGCTCACTGTATAGGAAACTGATTCAGATTGACTAAGTACAGTCAAATCTAAGCCCTTCCAGAGATCTATGAAACGATATTACAGACAACAATATCGAAGCAAACGACAATATGGCGGTGAATAGGTTAAAACCTCACGATCATGTTTTTTTTAGATAATTTCATGTCGCGTTAGTTTTTGTTTTTTTTTGTTTTTGTTTTTGTTTGGGGGGGGGGGGGGCAGGGGGTTAAGAACTGTTTACAATAAATAGAAGAAAAAAAATCATATGTTTCTGTTCAGTTTTCGGATCTAGGGCTATTTCTGAAACGTGTATCATATAAGGATTTAATTGTTCTTATTCTATCCTATTCAAAGAGCCCGCTTCAGTAAAATATATTTCAAATGAATGTATTGTCATTTTTTAAAAGAGTGGGCGATTTGCACCGCCAAGGCTCGCTTAATAACATTTCAATTCTAGATTCGTTTGAGATCAGCTTGTCTTAAACATCGACTCATGACAGATCCTATATATCCCCATATACATGTTATAATGCCAAAAGTGTGCTTGTATTTGAACATTTTCTATTCTGTGAAAATACATCATTGGGTTTTCAGTCTCTTTAAGCTAGGACAGTGACATAGTTCTTATGGTGCATATATTTAACAGTATGAAGTGGAACTATATTCTTCTTCACTTGAGAAAACTGGTAAATTAAAGACGCAAAAAGCGTATTTATGGAGTAATGAGTTAATAACGTTTTCTCCGTGTACAGTGGAGAAAACGTTATTCTTTCCCGTTTAAACGCAAACGAAACGCAAACGATAAACACTGAAACGTATAAAAGTACAACTTTTTGACAATTCTTACAATTCATGTTTATCTTGGTGGCAAAGAGTTTGGAGCCTGATCAGACGCCGGGTTACCCGGCGTCTGATCTGGCTCCAAACTGTTTGCATTGGAAATAATAGATTTAGCGTAAACGCGTTTATTGGGAAAGAATAGCGTGTTCTCCACTGTATGTGTTTGGAAAGACCAAACCTCTAAAGAAGTGGAAAACGCAATTCTTTATAAAAATGGACAATTTATTACGAAGTATGAGTATAAATTTACAGTTTTCCAGTAATGAATAATTTGTTTTTATCCCAAAAAGATGACTTGAATCATGAACGAACAGTGGGAGGTTCATTGATATACTTCAGTCGCCAGTTTCAAGTACTTCTTCGGAAAAGGAAACTTAAGCATTGTGCAATATCGTATTCAAATCTTTTCAATGCTTAGAATTGCAGTTTATATCCAAACATATACAATGCTTACATATTATACAATCAAAAACAATTAATTATGAATTTCTTTTCCAAAAGAGAAACTTTGAGACCGTTCCCAGGCCGACCGAAGGCTTAACTTTTCGTGGATATAATCTGAGGGTTTAGTGTTATCATAAAAAGGGTAGATGAATCAATATCAAACCGGAAACTGTGATTATTGTTTCACTTGCTCATAAGTGCGCATGCGTAAGATAAGGTCATAGAAAGTTAACCCTTACCCTACCGTAATATCGTCTGCTTTGAAATTATTGTCTGCCAACATATTCAATAACGATTTGCACATTTTAAGTTAAAGAAACTTTAAAGACGGATGCCAGACAGTGTTCTATACAGTGGAGAATCTGTTATTCTTTCCCAATAAACGCGTTTACGCTTAAACTATTATTTGCAGTGCAAACAGTTTGGAGCCAGATCAGACGCCGGCAAACCCGGCGTCTGATCAGGCTCCAAACTGTTTTCCACCAAGATAAACAAGAATTATCAGAATTGTCAAAAAGTTGTTCTTTTCTACGTTTTAGTGCTTTGCGTTTGCGTACGTTTGCGTTTAAAATGGAAAGAATAACAGATTCTCCACTGTATGTGTAATTGCTGTCTGTACACTACGCCATATGCTTTAATAATCAAAGGTTTTTTTTCTGCATTTCCTTACAGGTAGTATCACCAGAATGTCCAATACATTGGATCCAGATGAGACGCCGAGTAACTATGCGTCTGTTTTGGCTCCATGCTGTTTGTAAAGGTTTTCACGAAGCCGCCCACGATATAAAAATGACTGAGACACAGTCAAGTGGATTTGGAAATATATTATTTTCAGAGTGGATTGGAATACCCGAATAGCAGATGTATAAAAGCGGGAGTGATTTGATAGAAGTTTCATATTCGTCTTTGACCATTGGCTTCAAGCTGTTCAAGAAAACATACAAGGTAAGGTTAATAACACGTACTTAACCCTATTGCTCTTAATGACGTCATAAATAACATTTGCAAACAGTTTTGATCCTGATCAGACGCCGCATAACGCGGCGTCTGCTCAGGATCACAACTGTTTACCACTTGTCTTAAAACAAGGTATGTAAAACTGCCTTAAATTTAACTTTGAAACGATATTGCAGACAACAATAGTGAAGCAGAAGACAATATGGCGGTGTATGGGGTAAAAACCTCACGATAAATTTGATCATGAATGGATTAATTTACCACTGCTAGAAATCGTCTGCTTGAAAAAGAAATGCCGTATGGTTTTATTTATCGAATATAGACATCAGGTTTTTGGACGTTACACACATTCATGCCTAGCGACGAGTGTGTTCGTCATTTACTAATAGCGTACTTGTGAAGAGTACACTTTTCCTGTCTTTCTTACAGTGGAGAATCTGTTATTCTTTCCCAATAAACGCGTTTACGCTAAAACTATTATTTGCAGTGCAAACAGTTTGGAGCCAGATCAGACGCCGGGTAACCCGGCGTCTGATCAGGCTCCAAACTATTTGCCACCAAGATAAACAAGAATTATCAGAATTGTCCAAAAGTTGTACTTTTCTACGTTTTAGTGCTTTGCGTTTGCGTACGTTTGCGTTTAAACGGGAAAGAATAACAGATTCTCCACTGTAGCTTAACACGTTATCGGAAAAGAATAGCGTCTTCTCCACTGTACAATCTTGTGGGAAAAAAGTGGAGAGACTTTATCAAGCGACGAGTAATATCATTTTATATTGTTGTTATTATTATTATAATTATTATGTTTATTTTATCAACATAATTATTAGTATGATAATGGTGATGATATGTTATTGTTGTTGTTGTTTATAATTTTATATATATACTTTTATTGTTATACATCGGAGAAAACGTTATATTCTTTTCCAATAAACGCGTTTACGCTAAAACTATTGTTTCCATTGCAAACAGTTTGGAGCCAGAGCAGACGCCGGGTAACTGATCAATCTCCAAACCGTTTGCCACTCGTATAGAAATAAATAGTCAGAGTTGTCAAAAAGTTGTCATTTCCTACATTTTATTACCATGCGTTTGCGTTTCGTTTGCGTTTAAACGAGACAGAAATATAGTATATTACATGAGTGCTCATAATTTATTGGATTTATTAAACGAGTCTTTTAGAAAACGATTAAAACGTGCCGAGTTTTTATCGTTTTCTAAAACGACGAGTTTGATAAATCAAATGAATTATGACCACGAATGTTATATTATGTTTATAACATAACCCAGAGAAGATATTTCCATGTTTTTCGGCACTTACTTAACGCAGTCTTTGAGGTCAAGTGAATGTTAAGCGCTAAATAAGTATAAAGGATAAAGTTGTTCAAATTAACTCCGTTCACTAGCATAATGTTTATGTTATTATATGAACTAATAACAATTAAATGTAGATCTAATATTGATAAATCAAACAAACAATCTATAAATTGATTCTACATTAAGGAATGACGACGTTGGATATTGAACGCATTTTAATGACGTTATAAGTACACGACGTCGCCGCATACTTCATTTGCATAGTTATATAACCAGTTATATATGAAAAATAAACAACGGGTGTTATTCAACGCTCACGCCGTCTGTTATGTTATAATAACGTTTTCTCCACTGTATGTATCATTATTATAACATTCATTATAGGAATAAACAACATGGTTTTGCCGTTTACGACGGTATGAACACATTAACTTCCCAGGGGCCCATTTCGTAAAACATCTTACGACAAATGTTGTCGTAAGTCAAAACTTTAAAATACATTTAATCTGGGATTTCTCAATCTAATCCTGTCTTGTGACATCTTTTTGGAATCGTCTTTTCAAGACGATTCCAAAAAGAGATCACAAGACAGGTTTAGATGGAGAAATAAATAATAATTGAGACTTTTATAATATGACTTACGACAACATTTGTCGTAAGAATTGTTATGAAACGGCCCCCTGGGTGCCTTAATATAAGGGCGTTTACGATAAACTTACCTCACGAAGCTAATGTGTTCATGCCGTCGTAAATGGCGAAAAATATGTCTTTTATTCCTTATATTTATATTTGTCTGTATTGTCCATTTAATGCGTTTTTGACAAATTTGTTTTCATGTATATGAATATATTATCATATACCGGCCAAATAAGATGATAAGTGTAATACTGGATATAACAGTCATTCAATCTCTATAATATACGGTATGAAAAGTAGTCCAAAATACATGCTTTAAGTTGCTTATAAAGTCAAGTGTTTTCCCAGTAAACTGTCGCTATGTGCTTACATGTAACGAACACTTATAAGACATTAGAACTAAACGATGCAACTTAGATATCTATTATTGAAGCATATTTTAAAACAATAGGTCGCGCATGTTTATTTCAGCCCAATTACACGCCATAGCAACCATAGAGTTTGAAGCCATCACCAGTGCGCTCAAGAACTTTGATTTTTAATACATTTGAATGGGCCGAATGTAAATAAATAAATACGAAAGAAGACTCAAGCAGGAAACGCAACACAAACAATACATATTTATATGTGTTAATATTAGCGTGTTTTTCTTTTATCAGACTACATCGGCTGTTATTCATCACTGAAGATTTCATTTAGCACATACAGCCTACCGGACCAGACTCCACGTTTGTTTCATAACCAACAGAATACAGTTATACCTAAGAATGACGACAAAATTGGCAATTTGTCTTGCTCTTCTGGTACTTTCCATAGTTTTCATTGCATCAGAGGCGAAAAGGGGTAAAAAGAAACGGAAACGCCTGTGTAGGATCGAAAATAACCAGTGTGTGGACATCGTTCCGAAAAGGAGATGGACATGTGGGGCGAAGCAGGGTCGTTGCGAAATAGAAGGGGGCGCATGTGAAATGGTGAACTCTAGGAAAGGAGTGAAGAAATGTCGGTGTAAATCTAGGTGTGAAAAAAGAGTGCTTTGAAAACAATGCTAGCGAGTTTCTCAACCGAACTACATCATGCAGCCTACTGAAGTCGAGCATTTGGTTCTATAAATGCAACTCGCTATTTGCATACAGTGGAGAATCTGTTATTCTTTCCCAATAAACGCGTTTACGCTAAAACTATTATTTGCAGTGCAAACAGTTTGGAGCCAGATCAGACGCCGGGTAACCCGGCGTCTGATCAGGCTTCAAACTGTTTGCCACCAAGATAAACAAGAATTATCAGAATTGTCCAAACGTTGTTCTTTTCTACGTTTTAGTGCTTTGCGTTTGCGTACGTTTGCGTTTAAACGGGAAAGAATAACAGATTCTCCACTGTAACAGTCGCCTGTTTTTAGTTTATTATAACAAAGAGAGGTCATGTCGGTGTAAATCTAGGTGTGAAAAAGGAGTGCTTTGAAAACAATTAATTAAAAAACATGCTAAAACCTGTTCACTGAAGCTGCTTTTTAATGAAGCAACAATTTCTGAAGACATATTACAGTTAATTAAAATTCAAGACACTCTACCCAAATTGAAGTTCTTGACCAATTTACACCTTATTCTGTTTGTAGTTTTAACACATTCACCCCTGAAACTTTTAATGAAAAAAACTCCATTTTCAAAATACGTCTAGTCCATGTTTGACAATTTAGGGTTGATTTTAACAATATATTTCAAAATGACAAACAGTGTAGACCCTGGTCAGAGGGCTTCTCCAGGAGCCCTCTGATCTGGGTATACACTGCTTGCATGGGACAAGTGTTGTATTAACAGGTATAAATGTACTATGTTTGTATATGACGAGTATATTCGTCGCTAGAGTTGAATGTGTTAAGAACAGAACAGAACAGAACATAATTTTATTCGGATTTGTACAAAGTACATCATCTCAATCACATAGAAATATTCAAACAACAAATATCATCACGTGACAAAATTAGAAAGTAACTGTTTCTCTTTTGAGGATGAATACATCAGTTATTTTCAATAAAGGAATGTCTTATTCTAAGTGCATCCCGTATATACATACTTAAATTATACAAAATCTGTTTATTTGAGGATTTTAATAGTTCGATAAATTTAAACATTGATGGTCTCTGAAAATAATATTTTTTCAGATACTTCCCCCTTAGATCAACAAAATGAGAACAAACACATATAAAATGGAACTCGTCTTCAATATCACCAGAATTGCAGCATAAACAAAGTCTCTCATTACGAGCTAATCTATTACGTGCAAATCTGCCTGTTTGAATTCTGAGAGAATGTGATGACAATCGTATTCTAGAAAATATACATCTAAGCGAGTAAGGTAACATGTCTAAATAATTTTCATACTCTATATTACTTTTCAAATATTTGTAAGTGTCAAGAACAGGGCCACTGCTGGATAAAACTATCAATAACCCTTTGTTTAAACAAATATGGAAATAACTTGATATTTAACTGTTCTGTATTATAAAAAACAAAGCCAAAACCATAATTGTTCAAAAGATTCTTGACACTTGCTACCCAATTATTTTGCCCCTTTTCACAGTCATTTAGACCTTGCTGATATAAGGTTTTAATTAAAATGTTATCATTATTATTGGCTAGTTTTAACCAATACTTTATAATACGAACATACCGTGATACATATAACGGATATCGGCCTAGCTCACCATAAACAGCATTAGAGCTTGTTTTTAACCTTACACCTAACAATCTTTTACAAAATTTCAAATGTATTCTTTCTATTTCCTTTGACTTACCAAACCCCCATATTTCTGAGCTATAACTTAATATTGAACCTACGAAAGAATCAAACAACTGACATAAGATTTTCGGGTTTAACTTCACCTTCTTGCAATTATATAATTATACATTTAAAGCTTTTAAAGACTTTCCGATTAAGTGTTCCTGATTTTTGGAAAACTTACCAGTGTAATTAAAAACAGTACCTAAATAATTAAAGTCACCAACCACGTCAATTAATTCACCATTATAAGTCCATTTTTCATCTCTGAGTAGTTTGCCCCTTTTTCTGAACACCATAATTTTAGTTTTCCCCGTATTTACCTCTAGACCCCAAGTATTGCAGTATGTGTATAACAAATCTAAATTTTTCTGTAATTCTTCAACACTTTTAGCTAGAATTGCCATATCGTCAGCAAATAGCAATAAAATTAACACTATATCATCAATCAATAACCCGGAATTAATATCATCTTGTAAAAACAGCTCTAAGTCATCCATAAATGAAGACACTAAAATAGGAGATATTACCTCCCCTTGCCGTAATCCTACTGCGTATTCAAAATATTCCGAATAACTATTACAATGTTTCACGCATGATTTAACCTTCTGATACATGTCCCTAATAATACAAAGTAACTTCCCTTGAATTCCTGTATGATAAAGCTTGAACCACAGTGCATTTCTGTTTATACTATCAAAACATTTTTTCAAGTCTACAAAACAAACATATAATCTTTTATTCTCGTTTAAATACTTCTGCACCATAGAATACAGTATAAACATCGCATCAACAGTTGAATGGCCTTTTTTAAAACCAAATTGAGAGTCGGAGATTTTATTGTTCTCTACACAAAAGGATTCAATTCTATTGTTCAGTATAGTGGTAAATAATTTTGACATACAACTTACTAAGGTGACGCCTCTATAATTATTTGGACAGCTCTTATTGCCTTTTTTATGTACAGGTATAATCACACCTTCCATCCAGCTTTCCGGGAAAAAACCCGAATTAAGGAAGGTGATCACTCAAAGTAGGCCGAAAAGCTCATCATTCTGCTTTACTTCCAGTCAGTTTTAAGCTTACATCTGCTATGATACCGAAATATTGATTATAATGCATATTCATGACCGTGTAAAGCGGAACAATTTTCTTCAATGTAAGTATAAAGTAAAAGCGTTAAAGAGCATATTATAGTAGAATGAGTTAATGTGATTTAAACCTAAATTCTTTCCTCTCCTTTTTGCTTATTGTACAGGGCTACCATAAGTTGCTCATAAAAATCCTAAGATTTTACAAGTCTACAACTTTGACTTTTCACACCATCGTCTTTCAAACACAAAATTATGATCTGCATATTATCAAATCACAATTAAACATACATCATCGATTAGCGAGTACATTTTTTTTATAATTTTGATACCAAATGTGTCTATGGTTTGTACTTATAAATATAACGAATGCCCCTCAAACCAAATGTACAGTTTCTTTATATTGTTAGTATATCAGATGTTACCTTGCTTACCTATTTACTATTATAAACTTATCTGTTCGAAAATAATTCGGGCAGATCAGAAAAATACACAAGTTTCTCGTTATTCGTTGTGGCATAACATAATTATTTGTTCTGCTTCAGATATTCTTGATATAAAATGAATTAAACAACTATTTAGTTGTTGGCAGTGTATATGGAATGCATATTATAAACACACCATCAGTTGGCGGTTCGCCACAGGACGTTTTTCGTCTGTCGATACTCCTACCGGAAACAGCCGATCAAATTCGCGTCAAAGGCGCCCGTGAGATCGGTTGTTTCCGCCAAAGGCGCCCTTGAAATCGGCTGTTTCCGCCAAAAGCGCTCCTGAGATCGGCTGTTTCCACCAAAGGCGCCCGTTAGATCGACTGTTTCCGTCAAGAAAACTCAAGCTGAATACCTTGACCTGTATCGCACCGTCAACTGAAAATGTGAATTATTAAAATATCTTATCTCTTATGATTATGTATGTTGTACAGTTTCTTGAATAAATGTGTTTAAACTTAACCAGATGTCATAATATAATCCCAGGGCTGACATAAGTTGACATGAACAATCCTAAGATTTCCAGATTTGCATTTTTCATGTGCGAATTTACGAATCGTACCTTTACCCCATAGCCTGTTTCTAGTTTTCTTGACACGTGACTACTTAAAGCAGGCTGTAAGTAAAGCAGAATGCGCCATATGGCGCATTCTCTTTTACTTTCAGCCTGCTTTAAGCTACCATGTTCTAGAAAAAAAATCTGAAGATTTAGGAAAAATCTGGAGTAATGGCAGCACTGTAATCCCTTTCAAAGATATATAAGTACAGTCACAATTCCTTAACTCAACTCTCGTGAGTCGAAACAACCCCATTTTAACCCTTTTATTGTCAAATTTGTCATGAGGTTTTTACCCCCTTCACCGCCGTATTGTCGTCTGTTTCAATATTGCAATCTGCAATATCGTTTCAAAGTTCAATTAAAGGCAGTATAACTGACGTAATTTCAAATCAAGGTTGCAAACAGTTTAGATCCTGATAAGACGCCGCGTTTTGCCGTCCGATCAGGATCGAAATTGTTTGCAAATGCGCTTTATGACGTCATTTAGAGTTCATTAAAGGTTAACGTTACAGTGGATAAGCCGTTATTCTTTCCCGATCCAACGCATGCGAAACGCAAAAGCCTATAACGGTAAACTGTAGAAAATGAAATCTTATTGACAATTCTGACTTTTCATCTTAGTGGCAAACAGTTTGGAGCCTGATCAGACGGCGTGCTACCCGGCATCGAATCTTGCTCCAAACTGTTTGCAATGGAAATAATAGTTTCAGCGTAAACGCGTTTACTTGGAAATAATACATTGGAGAATCTGTTATTCTTTCCCAATAAACGCGTTTTACGCTAAAACTATTATTTGCAGTGCAAACAGTTTGGAGCCAGATCAGACGCCGGGTAACCCGGCGTCTGATCAGGCTCCAAACTGTTTGCCACCAAGATAAACAAGAATTATCAGAATTGTCAAAAAGTTGTACTTTTCTACGTTTTAGTGTTTTGCGTTTGCGTACGTTTGCGTTTAAACGGGAAAGAATAACAGATTCTCGACTGTATGACGTCACCAATGACGAAAGAATAACAGATTCTCCACTGTAGCGCCTTCATCACTGTATAACATGGCTAACCAAGTTTTAACTTTTTGATACGGACTTGTTTGCCTTAACGCTTTCATCCCTGAAACCTAAAATGAAACATTCTAGACTTCAATTAATTTTTAATTTTTAGTATTGATTTTTTACAAAATATGTCAAAATCTCAAACAGCGTAGATCCTGATCAGAGGGCTCTTTAAGGAGCCCTCTGATCAGGATCTACACTTTTGCATAGGACAAGTGTACTCCTCACAGTCAGAGTGTTTACAAATGACGCATATATGCGTACATGTAACTAGGGTTAATAGAGTTAAGCGAGTTCGAGTTATTAAAATCCAGCTGTTGAAACCAGGGCTGCCATTTCTCCGGATTTTCCTAAATCTACGGATTTTTTTTCCAGTTTGTAGTAGCGTAAAGCAGACTGAAAGTAAAGCAGAATGGCCTTTAGACGCATTCTGCTTTACTTACAGTCTGCTTTAAGTGGTCGCATGTCAACAAAACTAGAAACAGGCTATTGGGTAAAGATACCATTCGTAAAATGGCACTTGAATAATGCAAATTTTGGAAATCTTAGGATTTTTCATGTCAACTTGTGGCAGCCCTGAGAAACCACATGTGGCGTAACGTTTGCGTTTTGTTTTGTTTAAAACGGGAAAGAATAATATCTTTCTCTGTTGCAGTTTAAACGCAAGTTCGCTCATATTTGACCCATTACTCTAGAACCTGTTCAAGTGAACATTTAACCCTTTACCCCATAGAAGCGACTTTTAGCAAATCTGGTTTATACCTCCGCTGAAGAAAATAGTTCCAATTTAATCAGTCATGAATATATATTATAGGGAATTTTTTCTATATATTCTAGAACAGGATAGCTTAAAGCAGGCTGAAAGTAAAGCAGAATGCGCCTTAAGCGCATTCTGCTTTACTTTCAACCTGCTTTAAGTAGTAACCTATTTTCAATTCTAGAAATAGGCTATCAGGTAAAGGGTTAAAAATAGTAATTTGTAAATATGTGTCAAACGCTTATATAAATGGTAAAGAATTAGTTTAGGATAAGAAATTCTGTTTAAAAAAATGTATTTCAATAAAAAAAAATATTGGTCTCTGGTGGGATTCGAACCCGGGGCCCGGCATTGGCGGACAGAAGGCAAAATAGGGGAAACCGCTTAGAAGAAGAAGAAGAAAGAAGAAAAATCTTTTATTTCCATGCCCGGTTACACTTGGTAACAACAGGGCTCTATATAGCCCAGTATTTACATTTCATGGGTATGAACATAATAAATATATAAATATCAATGTCATGCACAGTGTTTTTAAAGGTGATCAGTAATAATGGTCTATACATAGGTATACCGTTTTGAGTAGTGTACGATTGTGGGAAAGCTTTGTTGAGCCGAATTATTCACACTACGAATTCTTCACACCTGTGAGGAATTCGTAAGAATGTCATACGAATATGTCACACATTTGTGAATAATTCGTACTTACTCTCAGCCCCCCCTGACAGTAGATACGAATTCTTCACATGTCGATTTTTTTTAAAAACGAATGTAAAAAATTTGTGCATACGAAAACGTCACACTTTCCAAAAAGCTTTTAGCCACCAGATGGATAGGGGGACATATTAGGTTTGCTTTACTTGATAGATGTCTTATATTTCACATAATGACAAAACATATGTACTAGACTGCCTGTTTAAATTGGGTCATAAGGTAAAAGGTCAAGGTCACATGGGGTACAAATGTCACATTTTCGGCACACGATATAATTAATTATAGACACATAAAACTGAAAAATAGCATGGTAGTAATAGCACTTTGGTGACCATATAATTTACTCGATTCCGTCGTATCGGATATTATTCGGTCCGTCTGTACGATGCATTCTAAGAACTTAATAAATGTATGGACCGGTTTCTGTGTCACCAGCTGAAGGCAATGATGACACGTCGGGGTCGGTCAACTTACCGTAGACTGTCTGTCCGATCGTCCGACTGTCATGGTTTTGTTTTTTACTGAAGTTTTAAAGGTGAAATTTCATTTAAAGAGTTTAATGAGTAGACGTGTATTGCAAACACAGTTCATAATTATTGTATAAACACCGTGAGAGGTATTCCCCTTTCTACTATTTTCCGAGAGATTCTGCCATTCCGAAGCTTTTGAAATTAAAATTTCATTAACGACTATCGCGGCAGTTTGTTCGAATTTTCAAACCATTCAGATTTTTTTTCAAATTCTGCATGTTGCTAGTATATACCCTGTTGTGCAGAAATATGAAATAAAATAGGGAGTCCCCGAACTGGTTCTTTTCTTAATAGCTTGTTTTTTGGTATACCCCTAATTATCCAGAGACACGTGCTGTTGATAATAAAATCTCAGAACACCCCTCTTCAGCTTTGTAATTTTCCTTAGATATTGGGTTATTCATATGTTTTCATAAAAAAGAAAAGAATATGAGGAAGTAGCATAAAAACATGGAAACAACATTTTATTCGTCAATAAAGGGAACACATCAAATAGTTATTTTTCAAAATATGTCTCCTACAGTTCTTACATTCAGATTTTGCCAATATGTTTCACAAATATTAATAAAGCATTAATTTACTGAAATCACTAATTACAGTTATGGTTACCCGAATATTCCTTAATCGAAAGAGATTGATGTATAAAAGTGTTTTGCATGAGGATCATAACTCCTGCATCAGTGCGGTGAGAGTAATTCCTTCTTTCAGGAAGAGGAATTAGGCTAAGCTCATTTGCTTACAAGCAGCGCATGAGATCAAAACCACCAACATGTTTTTCTTTAAGTTCATAACAGAGGTGATTATCTCTGTCCAATAAACTAAAGCCCTTAAATAGCGTTAACATAGGGAGGTCTTTGGGGTTACACAAATGATACAGTTTTGACCATCTACATGCACTTGTACATGATTGGTTTCTAGTATTCTAGCTTGAACAATAAGGCCATGAGTAGGTGGGATAAGTTTAGATATGAGAGCTTAGTGAAAACTTGCCCAATTTTAATGTCACCATTACAGTAACCATGGGCTGCAAGAAGAGCGACTCCGACCATCATGGCCCTCTTGTTTGAGGCTGATTGCAGATCTGAACATTTACACATGTATACACAACAGATGAATGTGTTACGCGATACTCTGTCATTCAATAAGTAGCAACAGCGCTAACTTTGGTATCTGTTGCAGATGTTGTATAGGAAATATTTAAGTATTTTTGAAAATTCGAACAAACTGCCGCGATAGTCCTTAAATACCGGACGGGCAACGGTTTTTAAGACGGGCGACCATCATCGCCCGATATTGGTTATCGTGGGTTCAATATATGAATGAGGTTTACAAAGACGCACTGATTTCACTTCTTTGTTATGTTGCTCACTTTCTTACATGGAACCATACTACCGATTGCCTTATCGTGTAGTCCAGATCATGGGCATTCAGTAAAAACGTGCAATACTGTGGGAGACCGAAAGGAAACCGGTGTTATCCGGTTGCCAGTCGGGTGCCGGTGTAAAGACGAAATGTGCCCCCCCCCCCCCCCCCCCCCCCATTCTAAAGAGTGACACATGAGGACAATTTTTGACGTAGAAAACTGTCCTTGGCATAATACATGTAAAATGACCCGGGAGGTTAATTTTCTGAGTCGAAAAATATCCCGGGGTCACAATTCTGAGTGGTAGGGTCACTTTTCGTCATTACAACGGCCGGTATATGATAGACAAACGCCGGATAGAGACGGCCTTGTCCGACTTCTGACACGCTTGTATACGTTTGTATATTTGGTCAAAAGCTTTCTCGGGTCCGATCGACGTGTAAGGTGCCCGGAATCGACCGATTTTAAGGCGATGTCGTTTCTATGACCGTCGTTGAAACTAGCTTTTAACTCCACTTTAAAATCAAACCGAGGCCCAGAATTCTGAGTTCATACTATGTTAACAGTATTTCAGTCATATCTCGACATAAAGCTAATTGCATATGGGAGAAGAAACAGGATGCACGTCATAAACTGTATCAGGTAAAAAATTGCATCTGGGTAAAAGCACCGAATTTCCGATAGCCAGCGTGAAGGCTCCTCCAAATGAAAAAGCCCAAATGTTCAGATTGGGATTCGAATCAACAGCAGTAAGGAGCCAATTGAGTGTAAGTTATAGTCACTATGAGCACTGGACCACGGCCACGGGTCCCATCTCTCCCCATCCCGTTAAGAATACCAACAATCTACCAGCATTCGGCAAGCAACCTGTCGGTTGTCTGCCTATTATGCCTCAAAGGAAGCCGGGAACTAAGCATAAACTCAACGGGACTTAAGTTTGATCATTGGATAAAAAAGGCTGTACTTATCCACAGATAATTCTTCGGATTTAGGTCGGCTGTTAAAGAGCATTTTTTTATCAAATCGTAAACACTGCATGTCAAAGTGGATAACACAGTTTTAGCGCACCCGCTTCTTAACAATGCATCCCGAGTGCGATCCCGGGTCATGACAGTACGTGAAAGGGTCGCCTGTTTTCCCTAGTACTCTAGTGTCATCCCACAAAACGACGCAATACACCATCTTTTGCGCTATGGAAAGTGATTTGCCTAAGCTGTTAGAACTTGTTTCATAAAGAAATGTTAAACGAAAGGTGGTGTGTGAAGAATCCGTAGGTACCAACAGGTCGTTCAAAAAGGGGGTACGAAAATCTCACACTGCCATTATGTGACATATTCGTACGAAATCTTCACACATTAGTCACACGAGTGGAAGAATTCGTACCCTTTCGTACGAATTCTTCACACCTCTAATTACGGTGTGAAGAATTCGTAGTGTGAATAATTCGGCTCAACAAAGCTTGACAGTCTACCTACTAAACGTAGGACTGTCCGTTTAAAGGGGACATATTTTTATGTCGCAAATAAGCAGTGTTATAATCTCTCAGCCAATCAGCTGTAACTTTCCAAAATGTCCAGCTGATCGGAGATAAAGGCATATTACACATCGACACAATTAGAGGTGTGTATTCTTATATTGTATGTATGTAAATGATAAACTAGAGCTCCATTTTTGCTGAAAAAACAAAGCTGATGTTTGCAATTTAATACTTTTTATTTAATTACGGTGTCCACAGCTCAAAAGGACATACTTAGTTCACTTCGATACTTTGACTGAGAACCGACGCTACCCATTTCATAAATGGGTTAGTCCGCTGCGAAATTCACGTGGAAATCGCCGACTACATATTTGTGAATGAGGACTGGAATGTAGGTTGTTGACAATTCTCAAATGTGAGTAACCTTGTTTCCATTCATAGTTTTTTGTTGTTGGTTAGACCAATGGACCACGGAACTATCCGTTTATCTCGGATCGATTTAACGTATTTCAATGTGTAGCGATCGAAAGTGCATACAACTTCGTAATTCGGCTCGTGTTTATGTCTGAGCCCGTGTAGAGAAGCAACAACAACAACTATACCGTTAGCTAACGCTATGGAAAAACGATGGAAAATATCTAAAAATCTAAGATTCGGTGACGATTCTTGAGACTTTTTTTGGACTGATCATATTTTTTTAATGTCAGAAGCCAAATAATGCCACAAATTTGCTTTTTTTTGAGTATTTTATTTTATTTTGACAAGTACACCATCCGGTTGCGAGTCCCTTTAAAGCATGTTTAACCCTTTCTCAGTAAGAATGCCTTTTTAAACCAATAATGTATTCCTTCACTGAAGAAAATAGTTCCCTTTCATACAGTCATGCATGAATATAAATCATAAGAAATATTTTCTTCGTCCTAGCAAATAATAGCTTAAAGCAGACTGAAAGTAAGGCAGAATGCTCCTTAATGCGCATTCTGCTTGACTTTCTATCTGCTTTAAGCGATCGTCTTTCTTTAAAACTAGAACAGGCTATGGGATAATGGGTAAAGGTATTTACAGTGGAGAATCTGTTATTCTTTCCCGTCTAAACGCAAACGTACGCAAACGCAAAGCACTAAAACGTAGAAAAGAACAACTTTTAGACAATTCTGATAATTCATGTTTATCTTGATGGCAAACAGTTTGGAGCCTGATCAGACGCCGGGTTACCCGGCGTCTGATCTGGCTCCAAATTGTTTGCACTGCAAATAATAGTTTTAGCGTAAACGCGTTTATTGGGAAAGAATAACAGATTCTCCACTGTATATGAAATTGCGTAACTGAACTCCACAGAATTTCTCCCTCTCCTAATATTCTATTCCTAGGCTTCCATTAACCCCTTCACTGCCTTATCCCGAGTACAAGAGTAATTTGCAAACAGTTTGAATCCTGAACAGACGCCGCGTAACTGTTTGCCACTCATTTCAATATTTCTGATATCAAGTTACCCAAATTAAAATTTTAGGAACAAAAAGCAGACGACAAATGTTTTTACATTATAAGCATTTTCAACTCTTACACTGCCAAATTAATTGTGAGATGTTTACCTCTTCACCATTTCAATGGCATCTGCTTCATTTTTTTTGCTTGCAAGATCGATTCAAAGTAAAAACCAATGTAGTATGACTTAAAACATATCAGACGCCGCGTGATGTTGTATGCAAACGCGCACTTTGGCGTCATTAAGAGTGAAAGGATTAACAAATCTAGTCCGTTTACTTCTTAATTTTAAATGTTGGATTAATTGAGTACAAATCGTTAAAAGTGCCAAAAAAATAAAACCTATGCAGGAATAGTCCCAGACTGTTTGTAAATAACCATTGTTCTCAAGGTACAGTGGAGAATCTGTTATTCTTTCCTAAAACTATTATTTGCAGTGTACACAGTTTGGAGCCATATCAGACGCCGGGTAACCCGGCGTCTGATCAGGCTCCAAACTGTTTGCCACCAAGATAAACAAGAATTATCAGAATTGTCCAAAAGTTGTACTTTTCAACGTTTTAGTGTTTTGCGTTTGCGTACGTTTGCGTTTAAACGGGAAAGGATAACAGATTCTCCACTGTAGAACGTTGAAGAATTTAAATAGAGAAGTATACAGTGGAAAAACGTATAATGCTTCCCTCTAAACGCGTTTACGCTAAAAATATTATTTCTACTGCAAACTGTTTGGAGCTAGATCAGACGCCGGGTCACCCGGTCAGGCTCAAAACTTTTTGCCACTTAGATAAATATTAATTGTCAGATTTGTCAAAAAAAATTCTTTTCTACGGTTTAATGATTTGCGTTTGCGTTTTAACGGGAAAGAATAACGTTGTCTCCACTGTAAAGCGATATCATTGTAGTGGATATACTTTATTCTTCCCGTTTAAACTCAAACGAAACGCACGCGCATGGCAATGAAATGTAGAAAAGGGCAAATGTTTGACAATTATGACTACATGTACAGTGGAGAATCTGTTATTCTTTCCCAATAAACGCGTTTACGCTAAAACTATTATTTGCAGTGCAAACAGTTTGGAGCCAGATCAGACGCCGGGTAACCCGGCGTCTGATCAGGCTCCAAACTGTTTGCCACCAAGATAAACGAGAATTATCAGAATTGTCAAAAAGTTGTTCTTTTCTACGTTTTAGTGCTAAATGCGTTTGCGTACGTTTGCGTTTAAACGGGAAAGAATAACAGATTCTCTACTGTATCTATATTTTGTTCTGCGGTTACAAACAGTTTATAGCAAGATCGGACGCCTGCTAATCTGTTTGAAGTGAAAATAATAGTTTTTCACGTAAACTCGTTTATTTGGAACGAATAGCTTCCTTTTCAAAGTATGCGATTTTATTATTGCAAGGCAACAGTAATGCAGAAAAAAGCCCTGCAGAAAGCTCATGTAATTGTTTCCCTTGCCGAAGGCTTCAACCTGACTAAACGACTGTTTCCATTTGAATGTGTGATGGACCTTCGAATTTCATCTCTCCCTAGTGATGGGAATTTTAATTCAATAATAGCAGCCATATGTTGGCCCACTTTATGGATCAAGTTACAAATTGGCTGCTATTCAAAGAAAATGCGTCTTTGAAATCATCATTTATTTCGTAATATACGTATTGGTAGATTATTCAGCTGGGAAAACCCAAAAACAAAGGGGTTAAATACCCATCAAAGTTCAAAGGAATTTCGAACACCCAGCATTTTTGCTGCTACACCCTGTATATAAATGAATGGATTTTTTGTCAGGATCTATACATCCCAGCTCCGGTGTTTTAATAGTATCACTGATTTCACACGGTAAGTTGTATTGTAATATTTTACTGATTTAACACTTTTTTTGTAAAATTCATTGTAAGTACATGTACATGTATTTTACCCATTCACCACTTACGCGGCGTCTGCTCTGGATCCACCCAGAGGCCTTCCTACTTTGCCGTAGTTCTGGGGCTTAATTGTCAAAGTGAATTGTTTCTGTTTATTAGACCGAGATTATTCCCTCTGCCAAGAACTAAAAGGAAGGCAGGTCGGTGGTTTTGATCCCATACGCTGCTGGTCAACGAATGGGATTAACCGAAACTATCGTCCTGAAATCATCATCATTTCATCTCATCACCCCTCATCAATCATCGGCGCTATATTACCTATTTTGTGTCGCAGTGCCGTAAAACCCAACTCATCCATCCATCCATGCTCTGGATCAAAACTGTTTAGATAGTCGTCTTTAGTCGCTCAATGCGGTGAAAGCATTAACTATTAATTAACTGTTCCAGGCATTATACAATTATTTACTGACCGCGAGGACGCGTTTTGAGGTCACTATATTTTTTACAGGTTCTTAAAAAAGACAATACTGACCAAAAACATAGGTAAATAATTAAAATAGTATACGCACTTATCAAAGGCTCTCATATGATTAATCAAACTTTTAGAAATAAAACAAAATATTTACATTCGCCCAATTCAATTCCACTGAAACAATCTGACGTTTTATTTGTATAAACGCAATTATTTGAGAGGGCGGGACTTGTGAATATCTTCGCAGAGGAGGCGGAGCTTATGGTTCTACTCTCCGCGAATCGTTTTGTTGTATTGCTTCAGTATTTCCAGCCATATCTATTCCTTTCAGCGTACACATTATTCATGTTAACAACCTCGAATATTTATTAAACATACATGAATTCTAATAAAATATTTATTTATTTATGCTTTTCGGTGGATTACCACGAAATAGCAGTGGATGATCACTTGGTAATCCACTGCAGTGGATTATCACCAATCGCTTTTTATTATGAATTTTCCCCCTAGGGCTCCCCAAGAATCGTAGTCAATCGTGTCTTATCGTTAAATTCCGGCAGTCCGATTTGTCGCGAACTACTCACCGGAAGAGCACGAATCCAAACTCGGGAGCAACGAGTGACGTCATTATACCGCCAACTGTCACGCGCATGTGTTCGACATAAAACGTGGGGCTCAACACGGGATAAATAATGTCCGTTCGCTTTCAATTTTTAAACCATTTCGTTTAAAAAGTGGCTTAAAAGCATAAATAAATAGAATAACTGTGTTTTTTCAGTGTAAGATCGAATTTAATCCATTTCGTGAACATCAGACTGTTATATTTTCACTCGTGGCTTCGCCACTCGTGAAAATATAACGTCTCATGTTCACCCAATGGATTAAATTTCGATCTTACACTGAAAAAAACAGTTATCCTCTATTTAATATTAGAAATAACAGCAAATATAATGCAAGTAAAAGAAATAAACTGAATTTTTCGGCGTTTAAGCGAAATAGACGACAGAAAATTATCGGCAAATTCCACAAATTACGATATTTAACAACATATGAGCTGACATTTTCTTTCTTTAAATCTTCCTTAAAAGTTCTTGCAAAATTTTAGTCGGTTGGTAGATGTCGATGCCATTTTGTTTGTTTAGACACGTTTTATTTACAGGTTCGTGAAAATGTACAAGAATTTAGGGTCAAAATAGCTTTTTGCAGACTCTCGGAGTGCACCTCTATCGACCAATCAAATGAGCGCATTCCCTCAGGGAATATAATATTTTATCTTGCCCCTTTAGAAATAATTCTCAGAGTTGTTTCGGCTGTTCCATCATGTAGAAAAGATCACTAAAGTGTCAAATAATTTGGCGCCAGATAAGACGATGCGTTACTCGGCATGTCATCTGAATCCAACATAAATATAATATATAAAATTCGCTTTAATGACGTCAGTGAGAGTGAATGGGTTAATTAAGTTCATCCTACGTTACGCATTAAAGTGGGAAATGTGATGCAATGTATTGCAAAATGACATTCTGTGTTTGCATATGACAAGTATACTCTTCACGTGTACACTGTTGGTTAATGACGAGTATACTCGTCGCTAGGGTTGAATGTGTTAATATTGGGTTGTTTTTCTTTTTTCAGAATACATCAGCTGCTGTCCATTGAGGAAGATTTCAATTCGAACATACAGCCAGCCGAACCAGATGTATAATGAGTCAATCCTAACCAGCAGCACATAATTACACCTGACATGACGATGAGATTGGCAATATATCTTACTCTTCTTGGACTTTCCATAATGATCATTGTGTCAGAGGCGAAACGAGGCAGAAAGAAATGTAGGATAAAGAAGGGCGAGTGCGTGGACATTGTTCCTAAAAGGAAATGTAAATGTGGGGCGAAGCAAGGCCGGTGCGAAAGAGCAGGGGGCGTATGTGGAATTGTGACCACTTACAGCGGACAGGAGAAGTGTCGGTGTAAATTGGGATGTGAACGTCGATGTGAAACTCGGTGTGGAAACAAACCAGGGAAACCACCTTTTGTACTTTGAACTACAGGCTATATAGATCTTTATTCAAGTTTCATCTGTGTACATAACATATAATAACAAATACCACATATGCAACAATTATGGCGTACACAGCCATTCTTTCTAAGAATTATAAGAGACTATCACAGTTCAAGTATCAAAGACATTATTCGATTTATTAGTAATTATTAAATAAATATATACGATGATAAGACCATGTGGATGTTGCTAATCGTTGTACTAAAAAATGCAATAAGACAAAAGCTGAAAAATCTGAGATTCAAAACGTACACTAATGCGTATTGTTTAGAAATATATTAACGCAGCCGTTATCATCATTTTGATCAGATCAAAAATGAACTGATTAGCAACAAACACATGTGATAAACAAGGCTTTAGCACATGGCTTGGAGCTCTCGGCCAATCAGATGCCTCAAAAACCTGTGAATATATCGTTTATTTCAACAAACTATGGAATAACTAACAAACTGTTCACTTATTCCTCGCTTCCGTCATATCAAGGCAATTTGACGTCACAATTCTAAAAACAGCTGAGGTCAGAGGTGAACTGCACACGCTTCATGACGTTTTATTATGTACAGTGAGACCTAGACTTTAAAGACAATTACTAATGAATTGTGCTTACATATAGAGCTTCAATAAGCGTTATTTATGTTGGTGTTAAAGCATGCTTAATGTCTCAAACTTATCATTTGAAATAACCTTTCAATTTTAGTAAAATATTACAAACAAAATGACTTTTTCGTCTAAAACAGAAATCAGAAACGAATGGTTTTCTTGTTTTCCTCGAGCCCAAGCCAGTGCTAAATAGGTTAGACCATGGTTGCGCGCGAATAAACGAAATAGTTCTCGGGGGCTACGCCCCCTCGAACTATATCGTTTACTCGCGCTCAACCATTACATGGTCTAACCTATACTTAATCTATAAGGAATAAGAAAAATATGGATTACTTACATAAAAGTTGAATGAAACCCCTGTAAATAGGAACCTCTAGACTAAATACCTGAATTCTCTCTTAACCGGACAGAAACGTGGGTCCCGTTTCAAACCCTTCTAATTTTTACCCATTATATCATAAATATGCCTTTTTTACGCCTTTGATTTATTGCTTCACTGAAGAAAATACATTCATGAATATGTATCTTCAGAAAAATGTTCTATATTCTAGCAGATGATAGTAAAAAGCAGGTTGAAAGTAAAGTAGATTCAGGGCTGCCAATTCTCCGGATTTTTCCTTCATTCGGATTTTTATCTAAGCAGATGGTGGCTTAAAACAGGCTGAAAGGAAAGCAGAATGCGCCTTAAGGCGCATTCTGCTTTACTTTCAACCTGTTTTAAGCAGAAATGTGTCATCAAAACAAGAAACAGACCATGGGGTAAAGGTACGATTAGTAAAATTGCGTCTGAAAAATTGACTTGTGAACTATTATCTGAGTCTTTTTTATGTTCCTTTATCCTGGTCTCGAGCTTTCTTCCTGCCTCGCCGATGTATGCCGCATTGCTGTTTTTGGTTAATTCACAGTCTGAGGATTGCACACCATTTTGACACAAAAAACTAAATGACGAGTGCCAAACAGCTTGCATCCACATATTTCGCGGCGTCTGATCTCGATTCAAGCTGTTCTCAAATGTAAACCAAGTTCCCGCTTTATAACAACTCCCTCCGAACAACACAAACAACCTGTATCTCCCACTGGGTGTTGTTTTAGAGGGGGGGGGGGGGGCATTGTAATAACCAGGGCCCTGTCTTATTAAACGTCGTACGAAAAATATTGTCGTTAGTCAGAATCTAAAATTCTCAATAATCATTTATTTCTCTCTATCTAATCTCTATCTTTTCAAGACGATTCCAAAGAGATGTCACAAGACATAATTAGATTGAGATATCATAGGTTAGTTGCTTTTTTAAGTTTTGACTCACGACCATTTTATCGTACGACGTTTCGTAAGACGTATAAATGATGTACATCATTTATACAAGCTTTTTTCTTATTGATTTGAAGATGCGTTTTACCCAGTGCAAAAAGAAACGAATATTGGGCTGAGGCGCCGATTAACCCTTTCCCCCATAGAAGCAACTTTTAGCTTATTTAATTTATTCCTCCGCTGAAGAAAATAGTTCCAGTTTATACCCTCATAAACAAATACCATAACAAATATTTGATATAGCCTAGCTGATGGTAGTTTAAAGCAGGTTAAAAGTAAAGCAGAATGTGCCTTAAGGCACATTCTGCTTTACTTTCAACCTGCTTTAAGTGATCACCTTTCACACTCAAAAACACTCTCCTGCCTTTTAACCCTTCACTCTTAATGACGCCAAAAAGCGCGTTTGCAAACAGTTTGGATCCAAACTGTTTAACACTCGTATCGATATGCTTTAAGTCATACTAAATTGAATCTTTCTTTGAAACGTTCTTGCAAACAACCAAATTGAAGCAGGCGATAATGAAACGGCGAAGTGGTAAAAATCTAGCGATTAATTTGTCAGCGAAAGAGTAGGCCTACAACTACAGCCTGTTTACCGCACCGATTTTTGCAGGTTATGATGCTACCAATTCAATAAAAAAAATCCCTTTTTCAACATTACTACTGACTTTAATGAAAATATTAATTCAAAACTACGTTTCTACTAACATACAAATAATATTGTGATACAGAATGTGCGTTTCTTTTTTCTGAGTGTATTTATTTCAGTCAACGAGTTTATATTAAAAATGATTTATTAATTATGAACACGAATGTGAGATTCTATTTCTCAAATACACATTTTAAACCCTATTAAGTCAAATGTATCCGAGTCTTTCCGCCATATAGATTCTATATGTATGTATAATTTTCCGCGAGAAGAAGACGTTGTTTCATGGTAACGTCACAGGGCTGCCATTTCTCCGGATTTTTCCTAAATCTTCGGATTTTTTTTTAGAACATGGTAGCTTAAAGCAGGCTGAAAGTAAAGCAGAATGCGCCCTAAGGCGCATTCTGCTTTTTCTTCCAGCCTACTTTAAGCAGCCATATGTCATCAAAACTAGAAACAGGCGATGGGGTAAAGGTACGATTGGTAAAATCACACTTGAAAAATGCAAATTTTGAAATCTTAGGATTTTTCATGTCAACTTATGGCAGCCCTGACGTCATGGCAAATGGAAGGAAATAATGAGTTTGAAACGGATGACATTTGTCTTGAATATACTGGATCCAAATGAGAGCTGACACTATGAAACCATTTTATTAGGAAATAAAATGAAAAACAAAATCACCTCAAACGAAATATGCAGACAACAAATAGATCTAGACCTTTATTCGGTGTTTTGATCCTGTTAAAAAACATGTTTTAATCTTGTTTAATTGTTTCATTAAAGACTCTGTTTGGTCTAAATTGAGTGTGTTTTCTGATTCATACTTTTCAGGATCCTATGCACGTATATGTTCTCAATATTTTGAAATGTTTGGAAATTGTTACATTAAAGACATTTCCTCAGTCCTTTGATGGACCCCACCCACACCCATCCCATTGTCCTCGATAGGCGTGAAAGTAACTGTAAAAGCAGGAGCAAAGTGTGCCCCGTCAATGTCACCAATCTCAAGTTGTCTACATACTGACACTCAATGGTTTTTGTGGCGTTTGTCGTCAGACAACGCCACAATGTCAGTACTGAATTTCAACAATCGTATCACATGCTACAGTCGGTCTTTAACGGCCATCAAAATGAGGTTATCTAGGTCTCAAAGACAGGTGACTGCTTACTGCAGGTTGGAAAAAAATGCAGACCGCTCCCATAAGACCGTTATTCACTACATCTGACCTGAATAAAAAGCCATCTGTCTTAAATGTGCACTTTACTTCCTCATTGCATGATCGCTTAAAACAGGTAATACTGTGGCCGGGTTTGATACCTTATAACAGCCAATAGGCCTATTCCGAGCATGACGTAATAACAAATAGACCCTCAATATATGGGCGATTGCTTAACTAATTTATCACATAAAACGTAGAAAGTAGGTCTGGAGCATTAATCCGCTCGGGTACGCTTAAAATTATTTGTATTTGTAATAAAAACAATTACAAGAAAAACTCAAATAGGAATTATGCTAAGAAGTGGGGTCGCGCCGTGCGCGGAGCGCTACAACAGGACGGGCCCGTTCGATTCACTGTCCGGAACACGTTCCAAACCTGTTCCAGAACAGCTCTCAATCGAACGCAATTATTCTATTTAGAACAGGAAGTTGAAAATTCAAAATGGCGTCAAAATAAAATAATGATTGCAGTTAACCCAAAGTTGTTATTGTTTTTCTTGCTATCCCGTCCAGAGAATAGTTTTGAATCAAAGAGCAGCACTAAATTAGTACCACTGGCTAAATTTCTTAAAATAATCACCATGTTCATCCTCATTATACTGAAGAACATTTGTGCACCAGTCAAATTGTAGCGCTTATAATGTAACCACGTCTGTGTCGGAGCACAGGAACTTGACACATTTATTTTTGTAAAATAATGTTTGTTTTTTACTATATCATATAAAACAATTGGTATAACCAACAAGAAACCCTGTATAAAAATTAGATAAAAATATGTCATGTACTTGTGCATCGGGGTTGGTGTCAGTTAAGGTTTTGATGCAATTGTTGAAATTCCGCTGGCCAATTTGACCCAAAATATTACTATGCACATTTGTGCTTGAATGTTGCTTCAGGAGTGGTGAAAAACACTCCAAAGCAACATTTATAAAATCTGGCGTCTCCAATTGCTCCGATTGCCGCCATGTTGATGACGTCACTGTTCCGACTGCACCACCTCGAAAACCAGAACAGTTGGAACATGTCCGGAACACTGTTCCACTGCATTCGATTGATGTTCCGTCTGTCCGGAACAATCGGAACAGTGAATCGAACGGGCCCAAAATTAGTTCCAAAAGTCGGCACAGTTGGTAAGTAAAAATGTCAAATTTTCGTAATTTACTCCAACATACACAATTTCAACTGATCAGTCAAATTCTCTATGTAATTTATTAATGTTTTATGTACTGAATTTAGTTGATGAATTAGTAATACGGCCTTATGAAAACTTATTGCCCAGCCTTAGCTCGTTACGGAGTGGGTGGGGGGAAAAGTGACAGTCGGTTATGTTCGCGTAAAGCCTTTACTAAAGGCAAAGGCAAGCTTTATTTAACGTCGCATATGGTAAATAATCAACATAAGCTCTGTAGAGCTTTTATTGCGACAAACAAGGTATCCATTAACATGCATACTTACCTGGGCATTACATTTACCTTCCTAGTACTACCCTTTCAATGCCGAGCGTCAGGCAAGGGAGCTACTAGTACCGTTTTTATAATGGTCTTTGGTATGACACGGCCGGGGATCGAACCCACAACCTCCCGCCTCGAAAGCGGATGCTCTACCACTGAGCTATCGAGGCGTAACAACCATCTTTTCACGGATGCAATATTACTTTTCAAGCCTTTTGGATCCTTATCAGAAGCCGCGTAAAGCGGCATCTGATCAGGATCCACAATGGTTGACATTTTTTTATTAGTTTAAACTTTTAGAACAGACGACTTTTCAAGAAAAGCTAGCTGATCAAAAGCCACCTTTTAACGGATGAAAGATTTGCTTTCATACATTTTAGATCGTTATCAGAAGCCGTGTAGAGCTTAAGATCCACAATTATTGACACTTAGTTTTAGAATAGACTATATTTGCTTTAATGCTTTTTAAATATATCTGGTAGTCACAGTGACTATTACTATTACTTTTGATCAATTTGGATCCTGATCAGAAGCTGCATAAAGAAAGACTATCTTTTGCATGATAGGTGCTCAAATTATTTTCAAGCAGTTTGGATCTTGATCAGAAGCCGTATATGGCGGCATATTCTCTTTTCCAGTCATCCGGGCATTTAATGTCATACAGGGGCGTGTCTGGGCTTACGCACTCACGCACGTGCGTAAAGTTAATTGACAAAGTCGAAAATTAAAAAACGCTAAAAATGCAATAAAAATCACCACCTTACCCGGGTGAGGCATAAATCTTTTTTTTTAAAAAGTGTCTTTAGTTTACATCAAATTATACACAACGCACATAATTCATCCTCTGATAAGGTTTCAGGTTGTCAACTACTCAGTTTACGAGAAAGTAGATTTTACCTGGTAAAATTGCCCATAACAATTTAAGGTGTTTCTTACAATTTTAACTATTAGTAGCAGAACTTTGACATCTATAGATATATGTTAGTATTATACATGTTTTGAATGTGCGAAACGCCCCCAGAACGCACCAGAGACCATATAGAAATCAAAATTTTCCCAGGGGAGCATGCCCCCCCCCTACACACACATACCCTAGTAATAATATGTACACTTATTGGTGAGGGTAGGGGTTAGAGAAAAATTGCCAGGAGATAATCAATCAAAAAATATAAAAGATTATGCAGTTCATGTTATTTAGGAGTCGACCTCTTAAATATTTTTATGGTAGTAATTTACCTGGTTTGGATGTGTAAAATGCACCAGAGACCATTTAACCCTTTACCTGATAGCCTATTTCTAGTATTGTAGATAGGTGACCACTTAAATCAGGTTGAAAGTAAAGCAGAATGTGCCTAAAGGCACATTCTGCTTTACTTTCAGCCTGCTTTAAGCTAAAATCTGCTAGGCTATATAAAATATTTGTAATGGTAATTATTCATGAGTGTATAAACTGGAACTATTTTCTTCAGCGAAGGAATAAATAAAATACGCTAAAAGTCGCTTCTATGGGGGAAAGGGTTAAGAGTAAAATTTTCCCAGGGAGCTTCCCCTGGCACCCCTATAGTAAAGTTGCATACACTTATTGTGTTTAGCTACGCCCCTGGCGTGTGCCCCAATTGTATTTTCCTCTATACAAAAGGGGAGGTCAGGAGAGCAAACATCTTTCTCTGTATTTTGATATGCATTTCAAGCACTCATTCAAAAGTGTAAAAAAGTTTTGAAAATGCATGTTCATGTATGTATAACAAGTACAATAGAAGGTAAAGTCAAGGGAAAGTAAACAGACAAAGGTGTAACATGAATAGAGGATAATGCAATTGCAGTTGGTGATATAAAAGGTGGAGGCAGAAAGTATATTTTGCTTCACTAAAAGTGTGGACACCTTAAATAGTTTAACAGTTTAATTCAAGCAAAGAATATTCTTATACCGGTAGCTCTAATATTTTGTGTTTTGACATATATCTAAAAATGGTTTATGTATTTTATGACATCAAACAGCCCTATGTGCATTGTGAGGGGTATTCATAATATAAAAAAACCTTTCTAAAACGATAGTTTAACTATCATTTTAGAAAGGTTTTTTATATTCTAAATACCCCTCCAAATGCACGTACGGCTTTCCAACGAAAAAAAATTTCCCGGGGGAGCATGCCCCCGGACCCCCCTACCCATAATGCGTAAACTTAAAATTGGTCCAGACACGCCCCTGTCATATGCATACTCTTGGTCCTTCATTCGGATGGCGTCAGTCTTACTTGAGAAAAAATTAAATCTAATTTTCGGTAAAATCACGCTTTTGCAACTTATGTAAGACCTTTGTAGTATTCATAGGACCTATTCAGATAATAATGCGTAAAAATGAATGAGATGAAAAGCGACGCTGTATACTAGCTTATATGTAGATTTCGGGTTTGTTGTCCCCGAGTGCACATGCTCGCCATGGAGGAATTATATAGGTATAATTCCTCCATGATAATATGTATATTTTAGTCTGGATGTAAAACTAACCCTAAATTCCTTTTTTTTGAAGTAATATGTTAATAATTCTAATTTTCCTTTCAATAATAATAATGATCACATACGACATAATAATACAGTTACAACTGTGGCCGTTTGATCATGGCCGTTTGACGCGCACTCCTTTCAAATGTCTCTTTACATACAAAATGGATTTTTTTTTTGCCTCCAAGGAAATATTTCCTCCATATAGAACATTCTAACAATGCATGAACACATTTTTAGAAGTTTAGAAGTTTGCTTAAGTTTTTATACGGAAGGAATTCTTTTCTTACGCGAGTTGGTCTAGTCATTTCATTAGCCAGCAACCTTTGTAGGTCATCATTACTTTTTTCGCTTCAAGAAAACCCCTGGTATTTTTACAACCGAAAGATAAGTGTCACGGCTTTATATCAAGACTTTTTTTAAAATATATATATATATATATCGGACGAAAATTATGGATTAAATTCAAGTTTTTGAAACGGGACGTTATATTTATTTCGCGATCGCCTGCTCTCGTTTATCGACTATTTCATTTGGCAATCGTTCTTTAACTCGCCATAAAATTTGTCGATTTCAAAAATAAACACTGGCATTTTCTACAACTGAAAGAAAAATATCTTAGCTGTCCTTTAAGACCATTGTGATGGAAATCGGCCTAAAATTGAGGATTTTATGAAAGGTTTTGTAACAGGGCGTGATATATTTTTGAGCGAGCGCTTGCTCCCTTTTATCGGCAAATTAATTTGGTAACCGCTCTTTAACTCGCCATAAAAATGATCAATGTAAAAATTAGATTATGTTATTTTCACAAGTGAAAGATAAATATCTTAGCCTTCTTTTAAGATCATTATAATGAAAATCGGGTAAAAATTAAGGATTTTATGTAACTTAAACTAACAGTAGGTAACCATTCAACACGATAAAAACGCGATAGCCCGCTATCGGCGTACCGGTGCAGTTGAATTATCGATCGATTAAGCGTTATCGCGCATACAGGTATTGGACGACAACATTTTCGGGAAAATGCAGATTTGTGTATATGATTCTTCTCCAGGTATAATTCCTCCATGTGCTCGCTAAGTGTAAACAGACAGAGTATGACGTAGCACTGGAAAACAGAATTGTCAGGATCAACATAATTGTTGACACTGACACTAATATTAATATTTCGAAACATTGTGAACTGATGACCATAATGGCAAATTTGTTCCTAATTACTAAATTTTCAAAGATAATGCTTTGTCTTCGCATCAACTTATAACAAATTGAATGTTTCCCTATATGTATATCCTTTTATCCTCTATGTGGTACGCTTCGACCAAAAATGGTATGTTTTGAATCGGTATTTAAAGCTTTGACCATAACCCGCTTAACCCATTGCCCAATAAGCTTGTTTCTAGTATCATGATACAGGGATAAAAGAAATGGAATTTGTCACTCGTCCTCAAGTTAAAGTTTTGACCCGTTTGAGATTGACGCTAACAAAAACTATAAAACTGGAATGACATTTAATTTCTATGGCAGCCCAGTTTTGTGACATTTTGGGGTCCGGTAAGCGATATTCGGCCCCCTTTCCCAAGTAAAAAAAAAATACTTTTCCTAACATTTTGTAAAATACCACAGTGCTTAAAGATTTCTTTGCAAATTACATTAAAACTACTGTTTTTACATATTTTACAGATTTTACATCACTCTTGAGGTAGATGGTGAATCTACAACATACCTTGCAGATGCATCTGTGATCATTAGTGGAGATGATGAATTCAGAAGGTAAATTAAGCATTAGATCTTTTCTAAAATGTTGTTATAATGGGTTAAATCAGGGCTCCAGATATCATAAGATGCAGTACTACGGTACCAGGGGTCGTGAGTTCGATCCCACGCCGGACGAGCTGTCTGACTAGGGGATTTTTTTCTGAGTCCCCGATGATGTACAGGAATGTCCTTGAGCAAGACATGTACCGCGAATTGCTCCTCTCCACCCAGGGGTTAACATGGGTACCTGTGAAGGGTCTGAGTCGGTACTGCGGCTGCATTTGACTGTGCCATATGTTAGCAGTGCTCAATATTGTAGGCAAGATGGCTAAATGATCAGGGGAGTAAATGTACAGTCGGTTGAGCGGTCATTCGGACTGAAAGTAGACTATAACTTGGTATATTACTTTTTTAGCTCACCTGAGCCTTCGGCTCAGGATGAGCTATTGTGATACCATTCCGTCCGTCGTCCGTCCACACTTTCAAACAACATCTCCTCAGAAACCACTGACCCGATTTCAACCAAACTTTGTCAGAAGCATCAGTGACAAGGGGGAGCGAAATGTTGTTCAAAGATTTTGGCTAGAGTTATTCCCCTGCTTTGGGACCAGATTTTCTAACATGACCGTATAGACAACTTTTAATGCATAAGAAAATCTTTAAAAATCTTCTTCTCAGAAACCAAAAGGCCCAGACCTTTGATATTTGGTTTGTATCATGACCTAATGATATTCTACCAAGAATGTTCAAATTTTGACCCTGGGGCCAAAAATGGCCCCGCCCCAGGGCTTATCAGTTTTTCTTAGGAAAACCTTTGAAAATCTTCTTCTCTGAAACTGTATGGCCTAGATCATTAATATTTGACATGTACGGTAGCTTTGCCTTATGGTCCTCTACCTAGATTGTTCAAATTATGACCCCCGGGTCAAAATTGGCCCCGCCCCCGGGCTTATCAGTTTTACATAGAGTTATATAGGAAAACCTTTAAAAATCTTCTTCTCTGAAACTGTGAGGCCTAGATCTTTAAAATTTGACATATAGCTTTGCCTAATGGCCCTCTACCAAGATTGTTCAAATTATGACCCCTGGGCCAAAAATGGCCCCGCCCTTGGGCTTATCAGTTTTTCTTCAGAAAACCTTTAAAATTCTTCTTCTCTGAAACTGTATGGCCCATATCATTCATATTTGAAATATAGCTTTGCCTTATAGTCCTCTTCCATGATTGTTCAAATTATGACCCCCGGGTCAAAATTGGCCCCGCCCAGGGGCTTATCAGTTTTACATAGAGTTATATAGGAAAATCTTTAAAAATCTTCTTATCTGAAACTGTAAGGCCCAGATCTTTCAAATTTGACATGTAGCTTTGCCTTATGGTCTTCTACCAAGACTGTTCAGCTTATGACCCCTGGACCAAAAATGGCCCCGCCCTTGGGCTTATCAGTTTTTCATAGGAAAATCTTTAAAAATCTTCTTCTCTGAAACTGTAAGGCCCAGATCATTTATATTTGAAATGTAGCTTTGCCTTATAGTCCTCTACCAAGTTTGTTCAAATTATGACCCCCGGGTCAAAATTGGCCTCGCCCCGGTGCTTATCAGTTTTACATAGACTTATATAGGAAAACCTTTAAATTTCTTCTTCTCTGAAACTGTAAGGCCCAGTTCTTTAATATTTGTCACATAGCGTTGCCTTGTGATCCTCTACCAAGATTGTTCAAATAATGACCCCCGTGCCAAAAATGGCCCCACCCTCGACTTATTAGAAACCTTTAAAAAAACTTCTTCTCTGAAACTGTAAGGCCCAGATCATTTATATTTGACCTGTAACTTTGCATTATGGTCCTCTACCAAGATTGTTAAATTATGACCCTTTGATCAAATTTGGTCCTGCCCCAAGGCTTATCAGTTTTATATAGACTTATATAGGAAAAACCTTTAAAACTCTTTTTATAGCTATATATATCACGATATTGTTTTGCCCAGTCAGCTTAGGTGCAATGTTCTCAGGTGAGCGACTTGTGGGCCATGGCCCTCTTGTTTTTGTCCTGCAGGAGGAGTGGAAAATAATGTGTACTATGATCTATCAAATTGTCGTTTTCCCCCATAAATTAGCTTTGACATGTTTGATTTTTTAGCTCACCTGAGCCAAAGGCTCAAGGTGAGCTATTGGGATAGCCCTGTGTCCGACGTCCGTCGTCGTTAACAATTGCTTCAAATGACATCTCCTCCTATACCGCTGAACAGATTTCAACCAAACTTTACAGAAATGTTCCTTGGGTCAAGCTCTTTCAAATTTGTTCAAAGAATTAAAAACAATGCAGAACTCTGGTTGCCATGGCAACCAAAGTGAAAAAATAATGAAATCTTAAAAATTCTTCTTGTCAAAAACCACAAAGGCCAGAGCTTAGATATTTGGCACATAGCATCACCTACAAGTCCTCTATCAAGTTTGTTCAAATTATGCCCCTGGGGTCAAAATTGGTCCCGCCCCGGGGGTCACTGTTTTACATAGAGTTATATAGTGAAATTTTCAAACGTCTTCTTCTCTGAAACTAATATGGCCAGAGCTTTAATATTTGGCATGGTGACACTTCTAGATGTCCTTTACCGATTTTGTTCAAAAGGTTCCGGTCGTTGCATATCTAGGTCACAGAAGCTAAAAATAGATTTTTTTCAATGAAAACTTAAAAAATCTTCTTGTCTGAAACTACAAGGGCCAGAGCTTAAATATTTGGCACATAGCATTGCCTACAGGTCCTCTATCAAGTTTGTTCAAATTATGCTCCTGGGGTCAAAATTGGCCCCGCCCCGGGGGTCACAGTTTTACATTGAGTTATATAGTGAAAATTTCAAACGTCTTCTTCTCAGACACTAATATGGCCAGAGCTTTGAAATTTGGTATGGTGACACATCTAAATATCATTTACATATTTTGTTCAAATGGTTCCAGTCTGTTGCATATCTAGGTCACACGAGCTAAAAATAGATTTTTTCTATAAAAAAAAAAAAATCTCCGTCAAAAACTACAAGGGCCAGAGCTTAGATATTCGGCTCATAGCATCACCTATAGGTCCATTATCAAGTTTGTTCAAATTATGCCCCTGGGGTCAAAATTGGCCCCGCCCCGGGGGTCACCTTTTTACAATGAGTTATATAGTGAAATTTTCAAACGTCTTCTCCTCTGAAAGTAATATGGCCAGAGCTTTAATATTTGGCATGGTGACACTTCTAGATGTCCTTTACCTATTTTGTTCAAAAGGTTCCGGTCGGTTGCATATCTAGGTCACAGAAGCTTAAAATAGATTTTTTTCAATGAAAACTTAAAAAAAACTTCTTGTCTAAAACCCTAGTACCCTGATCTTAGATATTTGGCACATAGCATCATCTACAGGTCCTCTATCAAGATTGTTCAAATTATGCCCATCGGGTAAAAAATGACCCTGTCCTGGACATAAATCGTTTTCTCCATTTTGTCAGTTATTCTCAGGTGAGCGAATATGCCCCATGGGGCTCTTGTTTTCATAAACCTTTTCTGTCGGTTAATCACGCTCAAATCGGATGTTGACTTATCTAGGACCCAATCGTAACATCTTGGCCAATTCCAAATTCTGTTGGCAAAGCACTCTGAACAGGAGTATAGCAGAAACTTGTGAGGTGTTCCGACTGAGCCAAAAAGACCTAGGCCATTGTTTAAAACACGGACCTTTCTTGCTACCAGCGGATATAGCCGTAATAACGCCTACACTATATCAACAGCCACCATTAATGTATCAAATCTGAAGTAGTTTATATTGCTTATTTGATTTATACAAACTTAAAAAGTCTCTCGATTTCATACTGACCAATTATTAACGTTTTATCACAAGAATAACGTGACCGGAATGGTCCGCCTTGAAGACAGTACCGCCATTTTGCGAAAATTACTTCTGTACGTCTGTATAACTGTAAAAATGTCCGATCTGTAAGAAGTTTTTTGACACAAAAAGGAGTAGTGTTCTGCCATAATACTTTGCATAAATGTTACTCAGGTGTAGTAGATGTGCAAGACACATATTTCAGGTCTCTGTGACCTTGACCTTTGGCCTTGAAATTGGCAGCCAAAATCTTGTACTTTGAACAACTCCTTCAACTTCAACCTGATTCACTTGATATAAATGTTACTTAGGAGTAGTATATGTGCAAGACACAAATTTCAGGTCGTTGTGACCTTGACCTTTTTCCTTGAAATCAGTCTTGAAATTGGCAGGCAAAATCTTGTACTTTGAACTCCTCCTTCACTTTAAACCTGATTCACTTGATACTTGGCATAAATGTTACTCAGGAGTAGTAGATGTGCAAGACACAAATTTCAAATCTCTGTGACATTGACCTTTGCCCTTGAAATTGGTCTTAAAATTGGCAGGCATAATCTTGTACGGCGACTTCCTCCTTCACTTTCAACCGGATTTACTTGATACTTGGCATGAATGTTACTCAGGAGTTGCAGAGTGTCATATACCATTTTGAAATCATTATGACCTGGCTTACACCTTTGACCTTATTGTAAAACCTTATTGAAAACGTCTGCAGAGTGTGACAGAGTGCTGTATAGTGGGGGTATTTTTCACCTTTAGTGATAGCCGTTCTAGTTTTGAAAATAGGTGACCACTTCAAGCAGGCTGAAACTAAGTAGAATGCGCCTTTAGGTACATTCTGCTTTACCTTCAACCTGCTTTAAGCAACGACCTTCTAGTATATAGAAATACATGTACATGTATTTCTTATATTGATACTGTATTCAGGACTTTTTTCTTTATTGGAAGAATAAAGTAAAGGCATTAAAAGGTGTATTTATCTTATTCAACACTGAATAACTGCCATATGAAAATGATGAGTGCTATACTTCTAAAACTTGGCTCAACCTTTATTTTATAGAAACGGGAACTTTGTGACATAGTTTGGATTTTGATCAAGTCTCAAGTTCAGTGGGGCCTGGTCTGGATCCAAGCTGTTTGCAAAAGTTTTTGATATTGGTATTTATTGCTGGAACCAGTAAAGCTAGGTTAACCCCAACCCTCCTAGCTCTGAAACTATCCCGTCTGCTACTGTTCTAAAAATAGACTTTTCTAAATTTCTTTTCAAAACATGGTCAGTGTGTCCCACATTTTGGATTCTAATAAGACACCACATTACCTGGCATCCCATTAGGATCCAAACTGTTTGCATAGGTTACTATGGTTACAAGGTGTGCATTCTAAGAGCTAATCAGGTAAAAATGGTATTGATGAGTTTTGCAAATTGTTATGAGTTGTCTACCGGTAGATGAAAAATGTGTGACAAATTGTACATGCACATACTATGTCAGAGCTCCAGACAAGGGGAATATTTTGAAAACAATTTTTTATGCTTGCTCAAAAATATATGGTGTGACTACTCAGTCTACTCATTCTCGAAGAGACAATTTTATTGAGTAGTCAAAACAAAGTTTAAACGTTAAGGAGGAAATGCTGAAAATATTTAGTTCAGTCACTCTTATCTGGAACCCACTGGTAGGCATGGGAAAGTAAATTTCAGATATATAGAAGACTCTTTCTTTTCAGACACCTTTTAAAAGTGCATATCAAAGTCAAAAGTCAGGGCTCCAGATAAGAAGGAGTAAACTCCAGTTTTTAAACATTTTCTCCTTCATTTCTGCACCAAATCCTATGGTGTGACTAAAAGAGACACTTCTAATGAGTGACACTGTGGGGTTTAATGCAGAAATAAAGATTTATGTGTTTAGAATACTTCCCTTATCTGGAACTCTGAAAAGCTAATTTCACAAATTGCCTTCATTTATTTTTTATAGGAGCAGAAAAGAATGCGCAAAGAACTGGAGGATGAGGGCAAAGCTATGAAATCTCTGGAACACTTGCTGAAGAAGTTCCTCAAAACACAGCATCAGCAACAGACAACAAGTCAAGTTGACATGGAAACAGAAGACAGTCACTCTTGATGGCGTGACGACAGTATATAGGTGTAATAGCTAGACACTTGTTTGTATCTGAGGAAAAAAAAGGAACTGAAGCATTTATTTAAATACCCGAATCACTTTCGTAAGACTGTCATGATAATGGGATGAAGTGTAGTATTTATTACAGTTAAACCTCTGAAAATCGAATGCCTCTGGACTGAGAAAAAAATATCGGATTAGATAGGTTACCGGTACCCGAATCAATGACATTCGTAAGACTGTCGTGATAATGGGATGTGTAGTATTTATTACAGTAAAACCTGAAACTCGAATGCTTCTGGACTGAGAAATAAGATCGGGTTATATAGGTTTCTGGACTGAGGAAGTTTAGCAGCCACTTGGAAGGAGTTAAATCGTCAATTATATGACCTTTTCCTTCACATTAGAGCGCTTTAACCCATTACCCCACAGGTACTTGACACATTGACACATACTTTATTATCTATTAACACCCCCCCCCCCTTAAAAAAAAAAAAAAAATTATAGTAAAAAAAAATATATATATATATATTTTTAAAAAGGGGAGGGGGGGGGGGGTTAATAGATAATAAAGTATGTGTCAAGTACCTGTGCATTACCCCATAGCCTGATTCTATTTTTGAAAATTTGTGAAAATAAAATATTCAGTAATGTGTTGAAATTAAGTTTCAGCTTAAAGCAAGATGAATGTAAAGCATGCTGCTTTACTTACAACTAGCTATACGTGGTCACCTGTTTTCAAAACTACAAAATGTACTGCCATGCTAGCCATTAACATAAACCTATGGCAGAAGACTATTGAAGCATTTGCGTGTTTACACGTTTTATTGATCTTATAATATCTATTACTTTACATGTTTTTTTGGCTGACTCAATACACTAGTTTCATGTAGAATTATTACTTTATTAAAATTTTGAGAAAACATATGATCTTGTTGTTTAGTAATGCCAATATACGTTTTCCCTGTATGAGTTGAAAAAAAGCATGTTTATGCCACGCTACAAAGTAGTGCATGGCATATAGTGTTACCCATATTTGTACATCTGAAGCTTTAAAAAGAGGATTTCACTTTAGCTCTGTTGTTGACGTTGACATGATACATTGCAGGTTAGCTCAGATTTTATCCCTTTGACCTTCACTAGCTTTGTTTTTAGCTCACCTGAGCACTAAGTGCTCATGGTGAGCTATTGTGACCGTGCTGTGTCCGGAGTCGGCGTCCGTCGTCCGTAAACTTTTCCTTGTGAACACTCTAGAGGCCACAATTTTGAGCCAAACTTCATCAAACTTGCTCCAAATGTTGGTCCTGACAAATTCTAGGTCAAGTTTGAAAGTGGGTCATGTGGGATCAATAAATAGGTCATTAGGTCAAATCATAGAAAAACTTGTGAACACTCTAGAGACCACAATTTTAGGTCAAACTTCATCAAACTTGCTCCAAATGTTGTTCTTGACAAAATCTAGGTCAAGTGCGAAAGTGGGTCAAAATGTAGGTCACTAGGTCTAATCATAGCAAACCCTTGTGAACACTTTAGAGACCATAATTGTGGACCAATCTTCAACACACTTGCTTCAAATGTTGTTCTTGATAAAATCTAGGTAAAGTTTAAAAGTGGGTCATGTGGGGTCAAAAGGAAGGTCACTAGGTCAAAGCATAGAAAAACCTTATGAACACTCTAGAGACCACAATTTTGGGTCAAACTTCATCAAACTTGCTCCAAATGTTGTTCTTGACATAATCGAGGTCAAGACCGAAAATGGGTCATTAGGGGTTAAAAAGTAGGTCATAAGGTCAAATCTTAAAAAGAAATTGTGAACACTCTAGAGGCCACACTTTTGGGCAAATCTTCACTAAACTTGCTCCAAATGTTGTTCTTGACAAACTCTAGGTCAAGTTTGAAAGTGGGTCATGTGAGGTCAAAAGGTAGGTCACTAGGTCAAATCATAGCCAAACCTTGTGAACATTCTAGATGCCACAGTGTTTACACTATAGCGTCTAGAATCAGTGAAAATATGACAAACTATTTATATATGACTTCAAGTCCTCAGATGATTTGGGTTATGGGCGAAATCCAAATATAAAACTATTTAGTTCATTTTACTCAGGGGAGGGATAAAGGGTCATCATGACCCTCTTGTTCTTTTAACCATTTCACTGACATGACTTCATCCATTGTTAGTTTTTTTATTTCTCTAATTTAGTACTTATGATTAGGATACAAACTGTTTGCAAATAAACATAACTTTTGGTAAGGCAAAGAAGCGTTTAATATTATGGACCAAGTATTGCAGTTGCGATTCAGATAGACATCTTCGTGATTTTAGTTACATGAATGACCCCATTGGCCCAGTGGTTTTAAAGTCATTGTGACGATCACTCATCTCTGAATTCCAATTTCCATGAGAGTAAGCCTTCCAGCTGACTTGCAAAAGAGTGGAGGTTCTACCCAATTGTTGATTTGTACCCATAAGTGTATAAAGGACATCTTAGGTCTTCCTCCACCTGTATTTAGCTGGATGTTTCGATATGACTGAAATAGAAGCGACTTTGAATTCTAGGTTTTCGAGTTTTTATCACTTTTGGACTGCTGGTAAATTCCGCAACTTTACAGACAAACGCCACATCAGTACTATCAGTACTTTGATTTCAATAGCTTTTACTAACCAAACTGTCAAATATAAAGTGCGGGCCTCACATGAGACGCTTCAATGGTTCACAGTGATACAGGTTTGCATGAAAATCATGCTTTTCGCAAGGGAACTGCCTGTACATGTATAGGGATTATCACCGAAAGTAGGTCAGGAAATGTCTTTAAGTCCCGGTCTCCCCTATAGCAAACAGAAGGCTATTGTTCGATTTTTCTGACCTGTCAGAGTTATTTTTAGAACACAATAGTTCATAATGGTAAATAGATAACAGGGTAACATCGGATCTATATAGTCGTGCACTTTCCAACTTGAGATAAGCAAAATCTTCAAAACGCTATTAGTATTGAAAAACATATTGCTCTAAACCAAGACAAATTAGAACAATATGAATTAAAATGGAGACATTTTTATTAGCTTATACAAGTATCCGAAATGCTTAACTAAACATGTTTTTTTTTCTTAATGTATTACTGACAAAAAATCCCATTTCTTTTCTTTTCTTTCCTTTTACTCACCTATTCTTTTTACTTTTTTCTATTATTTTCATAATCACTACCATTTTCTCATCTATACCCTCCAAAAAACTATGACCGTCAGAATATGTCGATACTTTTTAATCGACAATTTCTTCAAATGCAATTTTCATGTTTATTGTTCGTTATTCGGTAATATATTGTTATCATAAAACTGATTCATGAAGATGCCATGTCTTGACGATATATTGTATGTTCTGTATAACTGATGTATAGCATGATTATTGTATTTGTTATGCATTGTATTTTTGACGGAAATAAAATTAATTACAAAAAAAAAGCATGATCCTCGTGCTGCACGAGACAGCTGCGCTAATTGTAATGATATGTTATTCATTCTCAATAACAGTGTTTATGCTAAAAATTATTCTGTCCATTGCAAATAGGTTGGAGGCAATATCAGACGCCGGGTAACCCGGCTTCTGATCAGGCTCCAACTTGTTGCCATCCAGATTTAAAAAAAAATTCTCTACAGTTTAGTGCATTGCGTTTGCGTTTATTCGGGAAATGATAATATCTTCTCTACTGTACATCACACACAATAAATACAGCGTTCCGTATCCCTGGCTGACCGTACGGAAATCAACGAGAAGCCTGTTTACCTGTGTTTTCGCCACCCTTAGCTATATTTTTCGCGCATGCGCTTTCTGATGTAACATTTCTTACTTTTTCACGGATCTAATTCTGGACTGAACTTTCAATAACACGAATATATACAAGTAAAACTTGTGAAATAAATACAAATGTAAATTACTGTACCATTTTTGAACGAGGTCATTGCTCTGGATCACCGGGATGCTTTCTTGTCAATTCGCCACCTCTGATTGGTCGTTCGATAATTAGGTCAATGTATAGGCTCTGGCAGTATGTTATAGTTTGTTTCATGAAATTTGAACATTGTTTAATGATTTTGAAATATTTAATTTTTTAAAAGTAAATAATATCTTTTACAACTTTACAATAAAAAGTAACAACGGGCATATAGAGTTAAAATTACCAACATGTCCTTTGATTTGAAACTTTTTATGAATTATTGTTATTTTACCCGATTCTTTCGCATTTTCTGCGCTTGAAATCTTCTGTTGTTAAACTGGCCCAGTATTCGGATATCCTCTGTAGTTTTCGGACATCCTCGGTAGCCTGTTCGTGACGGAATTCCAAGTTTTGCTTAGGTGGCTAATTGACAAGAAGTGGCGAAATGACAAGAAGCAAGGATACGGTGATCATCCCTTTTAAAATTTTAGAATGTTCCAATCTAAAAGTAACTCTGACAGGTCAGTAGAAAAGACTTATAACACTTTATTGAAGCGTTGTTATTGTAGGAAAATAAATTGAATACAGTTGAGATCTGGTTCAAAACTGTTTGACAATGGGAGGCTCAGGGCTGCCATAAGTTGATAAAGAAAATCCTAAGATTTCAAAAATTTCATGCCCGATTTTCCGAATTATACCTTTAACCCATAGTATTTTTCTAGTTTTTAAGACACGTGATGCTCAAAGCAGGTTGAAATTAAAGCAGAATGCGCCTTAAGGCGCATTCTTCTTTACTTTCAGCCTGTTTTAAGCTTCCATCTGTTGGAATAAAAATCCGAAGATTTCGGAAAAATCCGGAGAAATGGCAGCCCTGGAGGCTGTTTTATGACAAATTCACCATTCGGTTTAGATCTACTATTTATTTTATTGTAACAATAAGCGCATATTGGTCTTTAGGCAAATTCACCAAGACCAGGGAGAAAGGACAAATGTGTCCTTTCTCCATGCCAAGACCCGCACACGCTATATACCCGACAGTACTGAGGCCATTTCTGTCAAGCACGTTTCGCTGCCGATATGTCAAAAAGGTCTATCAGACGCCGTATATGATCACCAAAACTGTTTGCAAGATTTAGGCCTACCTCAGGCATTAAATTATCTTATCTTATCTTATTTGGTATAGGTTAGTGTCTATTAGTCGATTTTAAAAAAAAATACAAGTCAAGCGAGGGGTACCCGAGCGACTTTTAATATTTTGTTAAAATCATCCTCTAAAAAATTTCAAAAATACTCAACTCTCATTGGTCAAAAAATAATTTCAACCACTAAAATGGATTTTTTTCGGCGGAGCTGACTGTTTTCTATTTAGACACACTTAATTTATATTTGGCCACACATTTCAACCAATAATATTTTATCAGAAATTTAGAATTAAGAGCACCTGTTGAAACTGAATAGTCTGATTGGATAGTAGCCAGGGCTCCAGATAAGGGAATTGTTTCAAAACTTAAAATCTTTATTTGTGCATTAAACCCTGTGGTGTCACTATACATATGAATTGTCTCTTCGAGACAATCAAAATGAGTGGTAATACCATAGGGTTTGGTGCTAAAAGAGGTGGAAAAATGTGATTTGTTTAGTTTACTCACTCTTATCTGGAGCCCTGTAGGCTGGTTTATGTCCCATTACAGTTTTACATGCTGTGGACTCTGGGTGTAAAATTAAGAGATACAGGCTGGCTTTTACTACACACTGGGCTGATGAAATAGGCCACAGAAGTTAATTATGCTTCTATTTTAAGATATGATGATTGTTGTATCTGTACATTTGTGTATGCTAGAAGCGCCCTATACATTTGTGTTTCAAAAAACTCTATGAATGGAACAATAGATTAATGTGAGGATCTCCTACCAGTAGCTAGGATATGAGTTAAATTATTGTTTTGTTTTGCATTTCTGTACATGATAGTTTTGCATTTTAAATAAAAGTTACTGTTTCAATTGAATACTTGTATTTTTTGCTTTTCAATCCAAGATATTACAATTCTTTGAAAACCTCAATTTAATTCAATTTTGCACACCCATCTATATAGCCTTAGTTCAACCACACATTCCGCCGAATATCTTTTTTAAAGATATTTCTTGTTTATATCCGATAACGATTTAAAGGTAAAATCCATTCGTGTAAAACTCTTTACGCTGCCATAAAAGCAAGGGAGATAACTTAGTGAGAAAAAACTTGTTGAACAACATCAAAAATGGTGAGTATTTTGTTTGCGTCTGGTGTTGCCTTATTTGACTTAAATGTTGTAATTTGAGAGAGAATATTTATGAATTTTCTTTTCTCTTTTTTTCAGGCGAAGCATTTCAGTCAACGAGACATAGACCGTAAGTAAATAAACGAAACTCAAATCGTTTGGCACGTTGGGTTTTTAATGACAGAACTTGCCACACCCATTTTAAGATTACTCAGTTGTTTATTAACGTAACAATCGAACTTGTACAGCACAGATACGAAAGGGTAAAATTATGCTGTACCTTAGAAGGATAAACAAATAAAGAGTTCTAATGACATGTTTGCCCAATCATGCCAATATCCAAGTACTTGAAGTAGTTTCGTCCCTGACCGTGTCGAGCGAAAGACATTTCGCACCACGTCCTTTGGCCTTGGGTGTATTGGGCATCTACATATACAGGTTACGTTAAGCTGCCACACCTGACTTGAGAAAAATTCATACTTAAACTGACACTCTGAAAGGCAGCTGTGATTTATTTAAAAGAAAATAACTGATTTTTGGCATTCAAGCGAAATAAGCTGCAGAAAATTGTATGCAAATACCATGAATCGCACCAAATTTGCAGATAACTTTCTGTCAACAAATTGACAGTTTGGGGCGAAATTGCCATTTTGCCATTTGGAAATGGTGTAATTTTAAAAGTAGGATAAATATATCGATTTTTTTTTTGTCATAAAGAAATGCAGACAGCTGCTGTTTATAAGGTATATATAAATTTTCTTGCAATTTATCTCATTCACAATGGAGATTTTTAGTCGGTAATCATGGTTTCCACTAATAGGAAGGCATACATCGGTTAAGAATTTTTTTTTGAAAATCCGCCAAATGTTTGCTGTTTGAGTTCCAAAGATTAATTCGCTAATCAAAAATGCATATGCCCCACATCCTCTTCGAATCTTATCCACAAGTCCCGCCCTCTCGAAATATAGCATAAATTTACACAAAATTGAACGTCATTTTTCAATGGATTTTAATTGGGCAAATGTAAAATATATTATCATAACTGACAATCGTTGAATATAGTAAAAAGTATTACCCTGACCAGTGTTAACCCTTAGCCTGCCACTCACGACTATAGCTCCATATGCAAACAGCTTGGATCCGGATGAGACGCCGAGTAACTCGGCGTCTCATCCGGATCCAAGCTGTTTGACACTCGGACAACATTTTCAGCAATTTTGAGCAACTTTGAAGCACTTTGAAACTTGAAGCAGACGAGAAATATAGTAGACGACAATTTATTTGGCGGGCTAAGGGTTAATAATTCAGTTTTCTGGTTTACTGTCTAATTGCTTTAAACTGTCACCTACATGTATCTTTTATATTTTATCAATAAGCCTTTGTTTTAGTGAGCATAATAAAGAGGTTTCATTACCCCATAAAAAAAGCCTGTTTCTAGTTTTGAAAATAGATTAACACTTAAAGCATTCTGCTTTACTTTCAGCCTGCTTTAAGCTATAGTGACCATCTGCTAGGAACAGAAACTATTTCTATTGGTACATGTTTACAACTGTATGAATTGCAGGGTTTTCCCTTGCATTTTGTAATTGAGAGTCCTAAGGACCCTCAAACCTTTCACTTTGAGAGTCCCTCAGCACATTTGGGGGTCCCAAATTAATATTATGTGTATAAAATGCCTTACAATGTTGACAAATAACTTGTTAAACCTTTGTAAACACTAAAACAGTGCATATTCATGATCTCTGTTGACCTGAGCATACCCCACATCAGCACCCAGGATTTACATATCTGATGAATTGTGGGTTTGGAGTAAAATGTGGTCAAAGATTTAAGGGTCCTTGGGACTCCTGGGGTTGGACAAATAGGAGTCCCAGGTGACAGAATTGAGTCCAAGATGCAGGAAACCTGCGTCCGGGAAAACCCTGGAATTGTAACTATATTCATCAGTGGCAGAAAAAAATCGAGGCATATTTATGGGGTAAAGGGTTAATGAGGTTTTATGTCTTTTCAGTGTTTAAAGAATGCTTCTTCTTTATTGCACAACGTGGGTTCACGCAGAATGAACAAGAGCTAGAGGTGATTATGAGATCATTGTCTTACAGTCCGACATCTGAGGAGGTCCACAGCTATTACCAGAAGTTCCTTAAAGGTAGGTAGATCCCATGTATCAGTACTTTACACTGGTTTTGTAAAAGAACCAGGGGAGGCTTAACCCATTACCCAGGGCTCCAGATAAGAGGGAGTAAACCAAACAAATTGAACATTTTCTCACTTATTTCAACACCCAATCCTATGGTGTAGCTACTTATTAGAATTGTCTTGAAGAGATGATTCTAATCAGGGGCGTAGCTAGACCAAGTAGGAAGTGTACGCACTCCTATACTAGGGGGGTCCGGGGGCATGCTCCCCCGGGGAAAATTTTATTCCTAGATTGTCTCAGGTGCGTTCTGACGGCGTTTCCCGCATTCAAAACAGGTGATAAAATAACATAAATCTGTGCAAAAATTTGAATAAATAAAACAAATACGACATTGACGACAAAATCATCAGGAATGTATATAGATCTAATGCACGCTCCTGAAATCATGGATGTTAATTTTAAAAAGACAATCAGTAACATTCAGATCTGCAACAGAACCATTTGCATTTACGATCCGTTTTGATAACATGATAAAGCAGGCCCGTAGGAAGCAAACTGTGATTTGAGGAGGCACACGCCGACGTCAGGGGCAAGCTATTTCAATTGGCGAACGCACTCTTACTGGGAATGCGGAAGGCTCCTCCGGAGAAAAAAAAATCCTAGATGGGCTTTGGTGCGTTCTAAGGGCATTTCGAGCAATCAAAACGGGTTAAACAGAAAAATACCAACATCATTTTTAATCTCTATGTAAAATTCGACTCCCAATATAATTTTACCCCCTCTGATTAGTTGAAACACACTTACTCTAGAGGGGTCCGGGGGCATGCTCCCCGAGAAATTTTTAATTCTAGATGATCTCTGGTGCGTTCTGACGGTGTTTCCCGCATTCAAAGACTATGTAAAAATTTGACTCAGAATAACAAATTATTGATTCTAGGATAATGGTTTTTGTTCTGATAGCTTGTCTTCCAGCCTTTTATCTCTACCCCCTACCCCCTACGATTTTTACTGCATTTTTGGACTTTTAAATTTTTCTATTTTTGAGGACAATGTGTACGCAGTTGCGTTTTTTGCGTACAGGTAGCTACGCGCCTGCTAATGAGTAGTAACACCATAGGGTTTTATACAGATATAAAAGATTTTAGTATTTGAAATACCCCCCTTATCTGGAGCTCTGATTACCCCATAGCCTGTTTCAAATTTTGACGACAGATGACCACTTAAAGTAGGATGAAAGTATAGCAGAATGCGCCTTAAGGCGCATTCTGCTTTACTTTCAGCCTGCTTTAAGTTATCATCTGCAAGGATAAAGAATTTTTTCTAAAATTACACAATCAAAACTTAATGAATTGGAACTATTTTCTTTTGTGGAGGAAAAAATTAGAGGCATAGAAAGGCATACTTATGGGATAAAGGGTTAAAGCAGTCTTGAAGTAAAGCAGTTACTTTCAACCAGATTTTAGTACTTGAGAAACAGACTATGTGGTAATGGCCGTAATTGAACCCTGAGAAGTTTGTTGATTGTTTTCAGTATTTAGCATTAATTTATTATTGGTGTTTTCTTCTGACCTGTCCAAGTTATTTTTAGATTGGAACATTTTAAAACTTTAAAAGGGATGAGTTTTCTCTACATCCAGTTAGAGATACGGATACCGGTAGCTGTAATTTTTGTGCGTAATGTACATTAGAGGATACATTATTCTTTCCCCTTTAAAGGAAAACGGACAGCTCCGGTTAAGTCGGTCTTATATTGTAGCCTTTGTCTTACAAACAACATATGTCCAAAGCCCATTGTCGTTAGGATGCATATCAGCGTAAAAAATAGATAATAAACTAGCCAGGTAAGTCTTCACTAATTATATAGGAGGCCGCCATCTTTGCATATTCGCAAGCGGAACTATTCGGTCTTTATCCTATTTGTGACGTCATACCTCCTCATGCATGTTGTCGGGTACTTTGGATGTACAGGGTACATACAGTTTTAAGTAATTATTTCTCTGATAAAAGGCTTTGAAACTCTTAGTGATTTTCGAATAAATACCAGCTAAACTGTAGATAAAAGTACAATTAAACTTAATAGTAGATGAGAAACTTATCAAAACTTTTTTCCACGTTTTGTTTTAACACGAAATGAATTTTACAACTAAACACACATGCAAACAATTCAGGCATTTATGTGTATCACAATGGCATGCTGCATCCAGATTGAAATTATTCAATCCCTCGAGATAATTGCTGTCCTTACCATCGGGAAAAAATCCCACTAATCCGATTAGTGACACTAGACTTATCAACCAGACCTATAAAGCCATAAACCACCCGTCGTGGCAGACTTGCACTTTCGCCGACACGTGGCCCGCCGCTACCGGAAATGTATGATAACGACTGCAGTCTTTACTTACCGCGCGAACGGTCGGGACATTTGATGTCTTGATCACTTTGTTAATGACCCGTGTCAATATATAGAGAGAGTATTCAGTAGAAAATTAAAATCATTTAACCGCGATACGTAATGTAAAACTATGGTCAGTTTCGGACATTTCAAATTAGTTTTGTAAATTTAAATGTTTTTATTAAAAACCAATCGAACTACCAGGAACGTTCAACTTACATTGGTATTTGCATAAACACCAACTGTACATGAAACATGTATATTTAGTATTAACTTGATCAGTTAAACCCTATTAATTTCACAAACTGTCTTTCTTCTTTATTGTATATAAACATGTATACCGACAGGGGAGAAATGATGTCACACAGGTAAACAAAATGGCGGCCTCCATGAAAGTTCGTTATCCAAACTAAAACATGCTATAAATTCATTATTTTGAAAGTTTTTTAGGATTTTTTTTCAATTTTGGCATTTTTAATGCAATGTACTATTTGCAATGGAAATAATAGTTTTAGTATATAAATGAGTTTATTGGGAAAGAATAAAATATCAGTAAAGTTAGCGCAGCGGTCTCGTGCTGCACGAGGATTATACTTATCTCAAGGAGGAAAGTGTACGATTACAAGTCATGTCTGATGTTACCTTGCTTACCTATTTACCATTATTAATTATTCTGTTTTCTTAAAATAACTTGGACAGGTCAGAAAAATCAGACAATACACTAATGAAAACAAAGGGAAACAACTCGTACTCAACTCTTCAATGTATTGTTTCCAGTTAGTGTTCTTTTCAATGCAACGTTTGTCCAGTGGTTATGGGTTAGACCCTCCAATATTCGTTTAAATGTAGGAAAAGAATGTTTTGGGGCACTTCAGGTCAGAAAATTCAAACAGGGACTTTGCAAGCCTAGTCGCTGCATGAACTTTCCTATCCTACATAAACTCATGATGGATTCTTGTACTCTTAGGATCATGTCCACTTGAAATTGATGTACGTAAACAAATTTAATTCAAGATCCATGATCCCCTTCTGAGATGTCTGCAAGGGAATAATAAGCAATACACGTGTCAGCTACTTTGTTTTCTATTTCACAGATGGGAAAATTGACACTATAGAGTTTAAAAAAGATATAAAGATTTTAGTTTTCAGCATCAAATCCTATTGTGTTACTACTCATTAGGATCGTCTCTTTGAGACGATTTTAATGAGTAGTGACACCATAAGGTTTAAAACAGAAATAAGGATTTTAGGTTTTGAAATACTCTCCTTACCATATCTGGAGCCCTTTTTAAGCTACTTTGTTTTACTGAATTGATTATTACTTTCAATCCTTATAAGACCTCACTCTTTTGATATATATGTATTCTTTATTTTATGTATATATATTATTTGATGCTTTTGCTGTTCATGTAATTTGTGAACCAAAGCTGAAATAAGATTGAGTCGAGTTGAGTTTTCTATTCCACAGATGGGAAGATTGACTTTGCTTCATTCCTAGAAGTCATGCATGAGCATAACATGAAAGAGAATAGCATGCAGGAGTTAGAAAAAGCCTTTATTGCTCATGACAGAAATAGAACAAATCCAACATTTTCTCACTTATTTCAGCACCAAATCCTATAGTGTTACTACTCATTACAATCGTCTCTTTGAGACGATTCTAACGAGTAGTGACACCATAAGGTTTAAAACAGAAATAAAGATTTTAGTTAAAAACTGTTTTAAGCACCAAATCCTATGGTGTTACTATTCATTACAATCGTCTCTTTGAGACGATTCTAATGAGTAGTGACACCATGAGGTTTAAAACAGGAAAAAGGATTTTAGGTTTTGAAATACTCCCCTTATCTGGAGCACTGTTCAAGCTACTTTGTTTTCTATTCCACAGATGGGAAGATTGACTTTGCTTCATTCCTAGAAGTCATGCACGAGCATAATATGAAGGAGAATAGCATGCAGGAGGTAGAGAAAGCCTTTATAGCTCACGACAGAGACAGAAAAGGCTATGTTCCATCCAACGAGGTTAAGGGCATTCTGCTTAAACTTGGGGAAAGACTATCTCGACGAGAAGGTAAAATGAAGATAAACGCTTGGCTGCTTAAATCTTTGAACCCTAGTCAGGCATACATGCATCCTTTGTAAGCAGTGTACCTGTGGAGAATATACTTGTCCTTTGCAAATAGTGTAGACCCTGATCAGAGGGCTCCATAAGGAGCCCTCTGATCAGGGTCTACACTGTTTGTGATATTGTAATATAATTGGCAAAAAACAACCCTGAATATTAAAAAATTAACTATACTAAATTGGATAACTGGAATTGTCTGTTGAAGTTTCAGGGAGGAAACGGGTAACTGATTACCCCATAGCCTGATTATTGTTTTGAAAACAGGTGACCACTTAAAGCAGGTTGAAAGTAGTAGAATGTGCCTTAAGGCACATTCTGCTTTACTTCCACCCTGATTTAAGCTACCATCTGCTAGGATGTAGAAAATACATCTTATGTTGCATACTTATGACTGTATAAAGTGGAACCATTTTTCCTGTTCTGGAAAAAAATAAAGGCATAAAGAATGTATTTATGGGGTAATGGGTTAATGCTTTCTAGAAACACTTCTTGATGCCTGTACATTTGGCTGCTTAACCCATTATCCCATAAATAACCATTTTTTATGCCTTTAATTTATTCCTCCACATAAGAAATTGGTTCCAATTTATACAGTCATGAACATGAACCATAAGAAATATTAACTGTATTCTAGCATATTGTAGCTTAAAACAGGCTGAAAGTAAAGCAGAATGTGCCTTAAGACTCATTCTGCATTACTTTCAACCTGCTTTAAGTGGTCACCTATCGTCAAAAATAGAAACAGGGCTATGGGGTAATGGGTTATTTTATTGAACCTCACAAATAGTATACTTGTGAAAAACTTGTCTTATACAAACAGTATAAACCCAGATCAGAGGGCTCCTGTGTGAGCTGTTTGAACAGGGTCTGCACTGTTTGTCATTTTGCAAAATTATTAAAAAAACACCCCTAAAAAGTCTTTAACCCTACACCTAGTCCAATAAAATGTTGGCAATAAAGCATGCAAAGCCTGCTAAACATGTAAAAAAAATGTCTAGGCAAAGAATCAGTGAAACGTCTCATGGGATGCCTGTCTCGTATGTTTGATGTTTTGGTTTGAAAAACACCTGGGGCCCGTTTCATAAAACTTCGTACGACAAATGTTGTCGTAAGTCAGTTTATAAAAGTCTCAATTATGATTTATTTCTCCATCTAATCCTGTCTTGTGACATCTTTTTGGAATCGTCTTGAAAAGAGGATTCCAAAAAGATGTTACAAGACAGGATAAGATAGAAAAATAAGAAATTAAATATATTTTAAAGCTTTGAATTACAACCATTTTTGTCGTACGAAGTTTTATGAAACAGGCCCCAGAATGTCAAGGCCTTCTCTAGACAAAATGCGATGGCTATATGGCTATGCCACAGGTTTCGTTCTTTTACAGTTACTTTCACACCTAGTGAGAACAATGGGGTGAGAATCATTTAATGGACTAGGGTAGTGTCTTTAAAAGTATCAGGGGTAAACTGAGTTAATCATTTCTATGGGAGCTTTTTATCACCTGTGCATATTCCTCATAGGACGGACTTTCCAGGTTTCCTGTTAACCCTGTAACCCTGTTTTACCCCGTAACCAGTTTCTAGTTTTAAAGACAGGTAACCACTTAAAGCAAGTTGAAAGTAATGCAAATTCCCCTTAACCCATTCCCCAATGTATATGCCTTTTTATACCTTTAATTGATTCCTCCACTGAAGAAAATAGTTCCAAATTATACCTTCATAAATATTTAACACAAGAAAAAGTTTCTATTTCCTAGCTGATGCTAGCTTAAAGCAGGCTGAAAGTAATGTAGAATGTGCCTAAAGGCACATTCTGCATTACTTTCAATTAAGGCACATTCTGCATTACTTTCAACCTGCTTTAAGTGATCACCTATCTTCAAAACTAGAAATAGGCTGAGGGGTAATGGGTTAAGGTGCATTCTGCTTTACTTTCAGTCTGCTTTAAGCTATCATCTATTTCTTGTTGTACATATTCATGACTTGATAAATTTGAACCGTTTCCTTGAGTGGAGAAATAAATTAAAGGCGCATTTTTGGAGTAATGGGTTAAAAAACTTTTGTTGTATTCTGAGAAGTGGATGCTTTAACCTTTTCCCCCCACACATGTGCCTTTAATTTATTCCTCCACTGAAGAAAACAGTTCAAATTTATACAATCATGAATATGCACTGTGAGAAATGCTTTCTGTATCCTATCAGATGGTAGGTTATAACAAACTGAGCATAAAGCAGAATGCCCCTAAAGGTGCATTCTGCTTTACTTTCATACTGCCTTAAGTGGTCACCTATCTACAAAACTACACATTGATGATAGCAGTTATGCCGTGCTTAGTGTACCTGATATGGAATATACACAGTTCATAAAATTTTCATATTGGACGAGGCGAAGACCGCATAACTAATTTATCTTACAGACTAACCTTTATTTGAATGCATCATACATGTATTCCTATTCAGGGCTGCCATAAGTTGATAATAAAAATCCTGAGATTTCAAATTTTCAATTTTTCAGATGAAATTTTACTAACCGTACCATTACCCCATAGTATTTTTCTTCTTTTGAAGACACATGACTTCTTAAAACAGGTTGAAAGTAAAGCAGACTGCGCCTTAAGGTGAATTCTGCTTTACTTTCAGCCTGTTTTAAGCTACGATCTGCTAAGATAAAAATCCGAATACTTAGGAAAAATCCGGAGAAATGGCAGCCCTGCTTATTCATTTTTGCAGCCTGAGTAACATTGAGAATATAACATGACATTATGCAACATCATTTACCACCTTTATATGTCACATCTATCCGTCATAGCCTGGTACTCATTGTTCATGTGACCTCGGTTGACCAATGGAATGACTAGAATTTATTCGGAGGTAAGATAATGGATTTTAGGGTTAATTGTTTCTCTATTGTATTTCAGTTGATGATTTGTTCCGTGACGGAGGAGTGGCGGGCGGTCAGATAAGATATAAGGAGTTTATAGACAATGTGTGTGTTCCCAATCCTGACTACTGAATGGTCATGGCTAAAACATAGACCTGTTGGTCATGACTAAAACATAGACCTGTGACTGTAGGGAAATATCAACTTCAGCTGTGTAGTCATATCTATAGACAGTATAGTAACAGGGCTGTCATTTCTCCTGATGTAGCTCAAAGCAGGCTGAAAGTAAAGCAGAATGCACCTTAAGGTGCATTCTGCTTTACTTTCAACCTGCTTTAGGTAATCTCTAGGTAATCTCAGATGAAAAATAGACAATTTGGAAATCTTAGGATTTTTCAAAATCAACTTATGGCAGCCCTAAAGTAGGGCTCAAGATAAGAGTAAACCAAACAAATCCAACATTTTCTTCTTCATGTCAGCACCAAATCCTAATATTGTCTCACTACTCATTAGAATTGTCTCGAAGAAACAATTCTAGTGAGTAGTGACACCATAGAGTTTAATGCATAAATAAAGAATATAGTTTTTGAAAAATTCCCCTTATCTGGAGCTCTGTTCATAGTCTACCTTGATTTAACCCATTACTCCATAGCCTGTTCCTAGATTTGAAGACAAGTGTCCACTTAAAAACAGGCTGAAAGAAAAGCATTATATATATGCGCCTTAAAGCACATTCTGCTTTACTTTCAGCCTGCTTTCTGCTAGAATATAGAAAACTAGCCTGTTTCTAGGGATGGAGAAAGGTGACCACTTAAAGCTGGTTGAAAATAAAGCTGAATGGACCTTAAGGCGCATTCTGCATTACTTTTAGCATCCTTTAAGCTAACATCTGCTAGAATGAAGAAAATATATTCTTATGCTGCAAATTCATGAATGTATAAATTACAACTATTTTCTTCAGTGGAGCAATGAATTAAAGGTGTAAAAAGATGTACAGTAAAACCTCGCTATTACGACCACTAAATTATGTTAACTTTTAGGGTGTTTACGGTAGGTGACCGCTGAAAGCGAGGTGACAGTGAAACAGAAAGCTCCTTTAGGAGCTTTCTGTTTCACTGTCACCTTGCTTTAAGCTGCCACCTCTCTATTATACAATCAATTAGCCTTCATTTTAGTGGTCGTAATAGCGAGGTTTCACTGTATTAATGGGGTAATTGGTTAAGTGGACACATTGCTTATGTCATTGTTGTGTGTTCAAAAGACATTTGAAATTACTATGCAAATATTTGTCACAAATGCTTTTAAGAAGGCAATCTTTTTCATTATTTCTTTTAACCCGTGATTACCCCATTAATATGTCTTTTAATTATTTTTCCACAGAAGAGTATAGTTCCAATTTATGCAGTCATGAATATATACCGAAAGAAATAGTTTCTTTGTCCTAGCAAATTGTAACTTAATGTAGGCTTGAAAGTAAAGCAGAATGTGTCTTAAGGCCCATTTTGCTTTATTTTCAACCTGCTTTAAATGGTCACTGGTCTTCAAAACTAGAAATAGGCTATGGGGTAATGGGTTAAACTGTTCAGATTGCACTGTTGTTAAGAATGAAACATTATTTAACAGTAAACCAAGCACGACTTTCATCTGCTGTTTTAACATTACTTAACTGACATTCCAAATACAGTGCTCCCTCCCTACAACGGCCCTCCCAACAACGACTACCTCCTTACAACAATGATTGCCGCTGTTCCCCAAACAAGACATTTATGTATAACACTTTAACTGTTGCAATATTGTCTGCCTTAAATTGATGTCTGCTCTTTTCTCTAAAAGTTACTCACTCACTCACTTTCACTATCCGGTTTATTTGTTGATCAGGCCACAATTAATCCTCTGCCTTACGTATGGACAATTTGACAGAAGAAATAAAGTGATGGGTTACAAACAGCTTGAATCCAGATCAGATGCTGCGTTACGCAGCATCTGATCTGGATTCAAGCTGTTTGTTAATGTAAGTCAAGTCTTAATTTTCCCTCCTTATAACAACCCCTTCAAACAATGTACACAATCTTTGTCACCCATTGGTTGTCATTGTACAGTACTGAACCTTATTAAATTAAATTGATAATCGCAAGCGAATTGCCATCGAATCGGGCGCTTCAAAACACAAATCCTACGCTAGAATATTTTTACGCGAATTTTCCGAAGCGGTTGTGACAAAAATGGAATCGAAACAATTAACTGAGGCATATTTGCGAACATTTGTGAGATACACCATTCAAAAAAACTTACCGGAGGGTAAAGTTACTATTTTGAATCCCAAGCGAATTGCAAACTTTTTTAATTTTATAAGGTTCAGTATTGTACAAAGGGAGCACTGTAGACTCATCCATTTTTCTCTAATAAGTTTGGGTATATGTTATCAGTAGAGCATTACTCTACATTCAGGGATCAGCCACTCTTTGTCAATCTATAGTAATTATCTAACCATACTCCAGCATGGTTTGGTACAGACCAATCTGTTGAAGAGGGCTGCCAATCTCTTAACCCTTTTCCCCATTGAAGCGCCTTTTAGCAAATATGATTTATTCATCCGTTAAAGAAAATAGTTCTAGTTTTATCAGCCATCAATATATAGTATTGGGAATATTTTCTATATTTTAGCACACGGAAGCCTAACGCTGGCTGAAAGTAAAGCAGAATGCGCCTTAAGGCGCATTCTGCTTTACTTTCAACCTGCTTTAAGTGGTCAACTATCTTCAATACTAGAAATAGGATATCAGGTAAAGGGTTAACCTCGAATGTTGATATGGTCTGACATTATCCTAATCTTATTATCAGGTTCTACCTTAATCACTGTTTTGAAAAATTATTTATATATATATATATATTATTTTTGGCATACAATTTATATACACATAGATGTACATTTATTAAAATGTTTTATAACATATGGTGTGGTTTGTTTAAATTATTTGCCCCTGAAACTTTGAATGGACAGTAACTGTTCTAGTTTCCAATTTCAATGTCTGGTTCATTTTCATGCCCCGCGACGATAAATGGTTTGGGTTGGGGCATACTGTTTTACCCGTTTCTGTCCATATGTTCGTCCGTCCGTCCCCAAATAGGGTACATATTCTATGTTTGGTTACATAGTTATCTACCCTTGATGTACTCATATAGTCTATAACTTAAAGACTGCCAGTGGACGTATTATGTACCGTAGTGATGCTCTCGTTATATAGGGCGTGTACGATTATCAGTTCCAGAACTGTTTGGAACGATTCCATGGAATTAGTAAATCAAATAGAAACGGAATTGAACCCTTGCAAATATGGTAGTCTGGTTCCCTACTTATTACAACTTTGCTGTCGAAACGTTCGTAAATTGTGCCGGGAACCATGATGATACGTCACAATTCTGCTCACACCACCTATTTGAATAGAACTGATGGAACAGTTCTAGAATTGAATTCCGGACAATTCGATTTCGATTCCGTCAATCCCGCAGATTCCGGACTGATAATCGAACACGCCCATGGTTTTAGTTCACCTGAGCCAAAGGCTCAATGTGAACTATTGGGATGGCCCACAGGGCCCCGACACGATTAATTTTTAGGGGAAAAAATTGTCAGAAAGTATATATAGAGACAAGGGATACAACTGATTTTCAGTATATTCTCACCCCATCTAGACAAAACCGGGCATATCATAAATAAATTTTGATGAAACGACACCTTTTTTGCATTTCTGTCTAGCTAATATGATACCCTTCCATAAAAACATAACATAAAACCAACTGTAAGCATACAATTTTAACAGTAACTGCGTCCACTCATTGAAATCACCGATTTTCGGAAAACGGGACAGGTGTTCGTTCATAGCCAACACAGCATTAGACACCTCTGTACGCTTGTTTAGGCGGTATTTTCGAGCATTACAGTAATACAGTTCCATAGATATCAATTTTGACACATATAAAAGCTGATTTGTACTCAAATCATTGCCATACCATCAACAAATTAGCATGTTTTCATCGGCAGTAAAGTTATTCTTGTACATGTAAGCTTTTTTGGTACGGCAATGATTTAAGAAGAAATCAGCTTTGATCGGTGTCAAAAATGTATATCTATGCAACTGCATGACTGTCATGTTCGATATTACCGCCTAAACAAGCGTGCAGTAGTGGCCAATGACTGTAATGCTCGAAAATACCGCCTAAACAAGCGTACAGTAGTGGCCAATGCTGTGTTAGCTATGAACGAACACCTGTCCCGTTTTCCGAAAATCGATGATTTCAGTGAGTGGACGCAGTTACTGTTAAAATTGCATGCTTACAGTTGTTTTTATGTTATGTTTTTATGGAAGGGTATCATATTAGCTAGACAGAAATGCAAAAAGGGTGTCGTTTCATCAATATTTATTCATGATATGCCCGGTTTTGTCGAGGTGGGGTGAGAATATACTGAAAATCAGTTGTATCCCTTGTCTCTATATATACTTTCTGACGATTTTTTTCTCTCAAAAAGCAATCGTGTCGCGGCCCTGTGGGATGGCCCTGTGTCCAGTGTCCACGCGTCGTCCGTCGTGGTTACAGTGGAGAATCTGTTATTCTTTCCCGTTTAAACGCAAACGTACGCAAACGCAAAGCACTAAAACGTAGAAAAGTACAACTTTTGGACAATTCTGATATTTCATGTTTATCTTGGTGGCAAACAGTTTGGAGCCTGATCAGACGCCGGGTGACCCGGCGTCTGGTCTGGCTCCAAACTGTTTGCACTGCAAATAATAGTTTTAGCGTAAACGCGTTTATTGGGAAAGAATAACAGATTCTCCACTGTAACAATTTCTTCAAATGACATCAACTCCTATACCGCTGAACAGATTGCAACCAAACTTTGCATGAATGTTCTTTGGATCAAGCTTTTTCAAAATGGCTCAGTGCGGAACTGTGGTTACCATGTCAACCAAGTAAAAAAATAAGAAAACCTTAAAAAAGATTATTGTCAAAAACTACAAGGGTTAGAACTTGGGTATTTGACAAATACCATCACCTGCAGGTCCGCTATCAAGTTTGTACAAATTATGCACCTTTGGCAAAATTTGGCATCACCCCGGGGGGTCTCAGTTTTACATAGAGTCTTCTTGTCTGAAACCCTATTACCCAGTGCTTTGTCATATAGCATCATCGATAGGTCTTTTATAAAGTATGCTCAAATTATGATCCTTGGGTCAAAGTTGGTCCAGCCCCGGGGGTCAACGTTTTAAACAGAGAGTTATAGCGTGAAAATTTCAAACATCTTCTCCTCTGAAACTAATATGGCAAGAGTTTTGATATTTGTTTTTGGTGACGCTTCTAGATGCAGGGCTGCCTTTAGTTGATACAAGAAATATCTTTAAAAAAGATATTCCGTCGCAGGTTAAAGTTTTTTTGTGGGGTACAGTATTCACTTAACCCGATACTATACACTTTTTCTGACTTAACATCTTTCCCACATGCTAAATTTAGAGATTATCCACGCTAAATTTAGAAATGATGACATAGTAACACAGCAATAATTTAGACTGCATCTCATTGTTTTGCAAGGTTTAAACTCGCGAGATGGATGTGAAAAAATAACAGAACGCCAGTCTAGGCCATTGGCCGATAAGAGTACTGCATCATTGACCAGGATTTCTGATCATTCCTGATTGGTTAAATTGTTTCATTCAGTTGCGGTCTAAAGATAAAACAGACCCGTCTGCGACGGGAAAAAAAATAATCCAAAGATTTCAAATTTTTCAATTTTTCAAACAAGCGCGATTTTCCGAATTATACCTTTAACCCATAGTCTGTTTCTACTTTTTAAGACACGTGATGCTTAAAGCAGGTTAAAGGAAAAGAAGAATGCGCCTTAAGGCGCATTCTGCTTTACTTTCAGCCTGCTTAAAAGCTTCCATCTTTTGGAATAAAAATCCGAAGACTTCGGAAAAATCTGAAGAAATGGCAGCCCTGTAGATGTCTTTTACCAGTATTGAATAGATGGTTCCTGTCAGTAAACAAACTTGAATTTGACACCTGATTTCAAAACAATTTTTCAATTTAGCATTAAACTGTGCGTGGTTGCTAAGGTAGTCAAATATTATTTTAATTAAATAAAGAATACATGTACGAAAATGCTTAATTGCAAACCTGATAATTAATTTAAAGTACAATGGTTGTAATAAGTTGGTGTACTTCGCATCCAAAAGTTCAAATTGGACACAGATATTCAATATTATGCTCTATGCAACATACATTGTAAGTGGTTGCTAAGGTAACCGATTGTTCTTTTTAAGTCAAAAAGTCTGTTAGTGAACTTAATAAGTACATTGGTTCTATTAGAATGCGATATATTGTCTTTACAAAATCGCCTTTAAAAAATCTCGAAGTTGACTCATAACTTCAATATGATGGTCCCAGGGCTGCCATAAGTTGATATAAAAAATCCTAAGATTTCCAAATTTGCATTTTTCAAGTGCGATTTTACGAACCGTACCTTTACCCCATCGCCTGTTTCTAGTTTTTTGACACGTGGCTGCTTAAAGCAGACTGGAAGTAAAGCAGAATGCGCCTTAAGGCGCATTCTGCTTTACTTTCAGCCTGCTTGAAGCTATCATGTACTAGAAAAAAATTCCGAAGATTTAGGAAAAATCTGGAGAAATGGCAGCCCTGTGGTCCTATATAACATATATTGTGAGTGGTTGTTAAGGTAATCGATTGTTCTTTTTTATGTCAAAAATGAGTTTTGTATGACAATTTTAACTTTCACATCTGATAATGACACTTAAATACATTACATGACCAAGCTTGGGTGGTAACACCTATCACCGTAGAAAGTTTGAGTCAAAGCATGGAGCCCATGCACTTACTCGGCTAGCGTCTAAGCAAAGACTTATTCAGGCATCTCTTGTGAGGCCCGCACCTAATATGTGATAGCTTGGTTAGTAAAACCCATTGAAACCCCTATTGAGGTCTATTATGTAAGCCGTTATTATCTCAATTTTCTCATGCTCTATACGGTATACCTGTATTTTGACACCTAGTGAGAACAATGGAGGGGGAATCAATGAATGGACTGGCTTAAAGACTTTTCCTCAGTCCATTGAGGGACCACCAGCCCATTGTTCTGGAGGTGTCAGTATAACTGTCAAATCATGTGCAAATCACGTGCAGCACAATCTCAGTTTACCTGGTGAGGTCCAGATTATATACTCATGCTCTAGTGATTTTCAATGGTTATTTCTAACCCAACTATCAAATATAAAGGTAGAGTCTCACACGAGAAGCTTCAATGGTTCTTTGCTAACGGTATGTCCACAAGACCCATGCTCTTTGCAAGGAAATTGTCTGGCAAGGTGTTATGACCAAAAGGTCGTCAGGAGATGTCTTTAATGTCTTTAAGTAACATTGTTCTAAATGGTTGCTGTACTTAAACTCAACACACCTGGAAATCGACACACATTTTCAATACAATGCTGTTTTAACCATTTCACTCTCAATGACGCTTGAAAGCGCGTTTGCAAAAAGTTTGGATCCTGATCAGACGCCGCGTAACGCGGCGTCTGATCAGGATCCAAACTGTTTGATATTCTTATCGATGTTTATTAATTCATACAGTCAATCTATCCAGCAAGTGGGTCCAGGTCAGATTTAGTGCCATACCGATATGTCTCGGGCTACTGGTCTATCTATGATCTGGATCCTCTAGCTATGCAAAAATGTGAACCTGTCATCTTTTAAATTGTATTCTTTTTATATATTTTTAACTATGATTAAACTTATGATCTCACCTTATAGAAAGCTTTTATAGGAGTCTCTTATAGAAGTCCCTTAACTATTTTAATGCATATTTTATTACAGATTGTTTGTTTAAATTGTTATTGGATAATCTTGTTATGTCGGACAATAGCTTAAAGCTAGTGTTAGTATGTTTGACTGAAACCGACTATAAATAAAGATTATCTTATCTTATCTTACCTTGAAACGTGTCTTGCAGGCAACAATAATAGAGCAGACGACAATAAAGCGGTGAATGGGGTAGGCAGATCCCGAATAATTTGATCATGATAGGGATCAGCAGGTTTAAGAGTTGATGAGAAACTTGGTACAATTAAATGCGTTATCAAAAATCCAAATTATGCCACTTAACCCTTTCCCCAATAGAAGCGCTTTAAGTGGTCACCTATCTTCAATACAATAAAAAGTTTATGAGATAAAGGGTTAAGTCCAAATTTTATAGCCTACTGCTCCGTGACGGTACAAATCAAAGTCATAAAACCAGATGAATAGCAAGTATCAGATAAATAATGAGAAATACGAAGACAAAATTATGTGACTGAATCCTCTCTGTGGGTAACTAATAAAGGTGCGTACTCGTATCATTGCCAAAATTAATCAATTTACACATTAACATATATTGAAAAAAGATTAAATTAAGGTACTTGGCAGCCAGGTGCGCTTAGTTTCCATACAAGGTGTAATGAAACTTTTCATGAAGAATGATAATAGCCTAAGACACAATGTGTGAAAATGTAGGCAAAATTTATCGTGTGGTTTGTCTTTAATGTCTCTTTTTCTGACAAAACCCTGACATTTTGATGATTTTATTTTTCTCAAAAATAGATAAAGCCAATGACTATACATATCGCCCAATAAGTAGTCCACAACATTCATTACAAGAAAAGCTAAAAACATTTTGAATAAAGGTGTTCAGAAAGATGTTATCAGCTATTTAAATTTTGCAAAATGCTAAAAAATTGAATTACAAAAAACTGACTCATTCAATGTATATTTGTTTTCATTTTATTCAAATATATGGTTGATGAAATAGTTAGTCTGAAATTTTTTGAAAATATTACAGTCAGGATTTGTTGTAATAACATATTTTCTTATTAAAATGTGGGATATTTGAAGTTGAGATACATGTCGTTACCTACCTTAAAATTAAAACACTGTCATTAAAATGCATTGTTATTTATTCATGGACTTGCATACAAGCTTAATTATATTGTTTAAACATAATAATAAAGGGCAATATCGATCTTGAAAAGGTTGACGTATTGATAAGCTTCAATGTGTGGCTTTATAGTTCGATCAAATCGTATACATATATACCGGTTTTATTGACTTGTAAGTCATTTAACTAAAACGTACATGTAAGTGGACATATAGTTGGACCGTATATAACATCACTAACTCTAATCAACGAAGACTAACCATAATATGTCCATTGATCACTGCGTTATGGATTGACAAGTCAATAAATCGGACACTTAAACAAATATTTGGATCGAATGGGTCTCGAACCTATGGCCTTTGAATTGCTAGCCAATCACTCTACTGACTGCGCTATGAAGGATTATACTAAATCGTATCAACATTTCCTTTATATAAATGTTCTAGTATAAGCACGTACGGAAAAAGTTTATGTCGTCAAGACGCATATCCGCTTGCCCGCAAGACCAAACTACCGTAATCGAAAGGCCTTAATCACTTCTCTTCAAGTCGATCATAAACTTAAAACATGAAGTTTGCTTTTTTTTCCTCAATTTGACTACGATAATGTTCACATAAGCTATTCACATAGAAACCTGAATATATTTTATTATACAGTCGAGCTTCGACATCTCGAACCCGCTTAACTACCCGATAGTTCGACACATTAACTGCATTATTTTATGTTCGGTTAAGTCGACATACCAATATTTCATATTAAAAAATTGGCTAAGCCACGTTTTAACTTTGAACTATGGGTATGTTCGATTTAACCGAGTTCGAGATATCGAAGTTCGACTGTGAGTGTATGTATTTATGCAAAAATATGAATTATTTGAAGAAGGAGAATGTTGGAAAAAAAAAACGGTCAAAAATGTTGATGATTCGAACTCGCTTTAGTCGAACATATAGGATCTGTCATGAGTCGATGTTTAAGACAAGCTGATCTGAAACGAGTCTAGAATTGAACTGTAATTAAGCGAGCCTTGGCGAGCTTAATAACTTTTCTATTCTAGACGAGTTTGAGATAAACTTGTCTTAAACATCGTCGAGTGACAGATTCTTTTTTCTCACATTACCAACGATTTAAGCTTTTTTTAAGCAATATGCATTTTTAGCTCACCTGAGCCAAGGCTCAAGGTGAGCTATTGGGATGGCCCTGTGTCCGTCGTCCGTCGTCGTGCGTCGTCCGTCGTGCGTCGTGCGTCGTCGTTAACAATTGCTTCAAATGACATCTTCTCCTAAACGGCTGAACAGATTTCAACCAAACTTTACAGAAATGTTCCTTGGGTCAAGCTCTTTCAAATTTGTTCAAAGAATTGAAAACAATATAGAACTCTGGTTGCTATGGCAACCAAAGTGAAAAAATAAGGAAATCTTAAAAAATCTTCTTGTCTGAAACTACAAGGACCAGAGCTTAGATATTTGGCACATAACATTATATACAGGTCCTCTATCAAGTTTGTTCAAATTATGCCCCTGGGGTCAAAATTGGCCCCTCCCCGGGGGTCACAGTTTTACATAGAGTTATATAGTGAAAATTTCAAACGTCTTCTCCACTGAAACTAATATGACCAGAGCTTTGATATTTGGCATGGTGACACTTCTAAATGTCCTTTACCTAGTTTGTTCAAATGGTTCTGGTCGGTTAAATATCTAGGTCATAATTCACATTCAAAATATGTATAGCAGACAGCAATTCAGCATTATAAGAGTTAGACCCTAGTCAAATTTTCTACTGGCAGAGTTACATAACTGAACTCAGGTCAGCTGGTCAGCTGATGAGGTTCACTGTAAACAGCAGCATATGGTGTTGTCTGCTATATTTTTATGCCCTGCAGTTGGGGGCAAATTGTTTTTGTCTCTCTGCTTTTTTGTCTGTTTGTCCATTTGTTTGTCTGTCAGTCCACAACTTTAATCTTAGCCATAACTTTGTTAAAGTTAGAAACTTTATAACTTGGGTCATGTCCTGCAAAGGTCAATGTCATTTTTGAGATATTTCCCGGTGTCATATTTTCTTGTCTTTGAGATAACTCCAGTTCTACTGATGTTAACCCATTACCCCATACATATGCCTTTTTACGTCTTTAATTTATTCCTCCTCTAAAGAAAATAATTCCACTTTATACAGTCATAAACATGTAAGATATAAGAAATAGTATCTATATCTTAGTAGATGATAACTTAAAGCAGGTTGAAAGTAAAGCAGAGTGCGCAATAAATAATCATATGGAAATACATGTAGCTTGATAAGAAGAAGTGTCATGGATAAGGGCCATAACTCTGCCAACAATATTTTTTTAAGTTATTCCAATTTGTCATGGTTTTTTTTGTCTGCAAGATAATTCCATTTACAGCTATATTAAAATGTTGTCTTGCCTATTAAGCTAAGGCACAATGACCTCAGGTGAGCGAATTAAGGGCCATGACCCTCTTGTTTGGAACCCCGGTGATGTCAAAACACCGTTATAAATAGTGACGTTATAGTGACGTCCTCAAAGTGATCTTACACATGTTGGAGATAAGAATATTCGTCATCTTTGTTCGCTATAGAAAACAGGGGTAGTTATGTGAGAAATACTCGTATTTCAAAGTTAGAATGGTTAAGTCACGTTTCAACTTTGACAAATGGTTAATTAACAGGACTCCAGATAAGAGCTGTATTTAAAAAACTAAAACCTTTATTTCCACTTTAAACCCTATGGTGTCACTACTCATTAGAGTCGTCTCGAAGAGACAATTCTAATGAGTAGTAACACTATAGGGTTTGGTGCTGTGTGAGTGAGAGAATGTTGGATTTGTTCGGAATACTACCTCTTATCTGGAGCCCTGAATAAAAAGTTATCACTTAACCCTTAGCCTGCCACTCACGATTATAGCTCCATATGCAAACAGCTTCGGCGTCTCATCCGGATCCAAGCTGTTTGACACTCGGACAACATTCTCAAGCGGCTTCAAACAACGACCACTTCCTTACAACGACCCTTTCCGCAGTTCCCTAAACGGAACAACTATGTCTAACGCTTTTACTGCTGCAATATATTATGATTAAAATTTTCGTCTGCTGGTTTTTTCTCTCAAATTTACATATAATTGGAGATTTTAATAGGATAGATATAATGACGAATGACAAACAACTTGAATACAGATCAGACGTCGCGTTACGCGGCGTCTGATCTGGATTCAAGCTGTTTTCAAATGTAAGCCAAGTCTTAATTTCCCCTCTCTATAACGGCTCCATCCGAACAATGATCACCATCTGTGTCTCCCATTGGGTGTCGTTGTAGAGAGGGAGCACTGTATGCATACAATTATTCGACAGAGGAGCATTTCAAATACAGTAAAACCTCTCTATTACGACCACTAAATTATGTTAATTATTAGGGTATTTACGATAGGTGACCGCTTAAAGCAAGGTGACAGTGAAACAGAAAGCTCCTATAGGAGCTTTCTGTTTCACTGTCACCTTGCTTTAAGCTGTCACCGGTCTATTATACACTCAATTAGCCTTCGTTCTAGTGGTCGTAATAGCGAGGTTTTACTGTATGTCATACAAACAAGTGTGACTGGTACGCAACAGTCAGTATTAACATTTACATTCATTAAAATAAATCATTATAGAGGTACAATAAAACACACTTTATTCTTTTACGTTAAAACAATATGAAGCGCAAACGCATTGATTGTAAATGAAAAACTGACAGCCGTTTGAAAATACTGGAAATTTAGTTTTGTTTTAGTAGCAAACAGTTTGAAGCATTCTCAGACCAAGGGTTAACCGGCGTCGGATCTGGCTACAATGGGGTATGACTGTACTAGCAAAGTTGCGTGTATTTAGCTCACCTGAGATGAGCTATTGTGATCCCATTCCGTCCGTCGCCCGGTGTCTGGCGTCAGTCGTACGTTCACATTTTCAAAACAACATCTTCTCTGAAACCACTGACCCAATTTCAACCAAACTTTGCCCGAAGCATCAGTAACAAGAGGAAACGAAATATTGTTCAAATTTTCTGGCTAGAGTTATCCCCCTTGCTTAGGGGCCAGGTTTTCTAACATGACCAAATAGACAACGTTTAATACATATGAAAAGCTTTAATATTTGACAAAAACTTTATATATATATATAGGTAAACCTTTAAAAAGCTTCTTCTCTGAAACTGTAAATCCCGATCTTTAATAGTTGACAAAAAGCTTTGCATTGTGATCCTCTACAAAGACTGTTCATATTATGAGCCCCGGGCAAAATATTACCCCGATCTGCATGGGTCTGATCAGATTTTCATAGAAAAACCTTTAAAAATCTTCTCCTCTGACACTGTAAGGCCCAGATCCTTTATAATTGACATGTAGCTTTGCCTTGTAAGTCTCTACCAAGTGTGTTCAAATTATGACCCCGGGACAAAATTGGCCCCGCGCGTGGCTTATCAGGGTCTTTTATTTTTAGTAGGAAAACCTTGAAAAAGTTTCTTCTCTTAAACCATAAGGCCCAGATTATCAATATTTTACATATAGCTTTGCATTGTGATCCTACAAAGATTGTTCAAATTATGAGCCCTATAGGTCATAGCTATATCAAAATGTTGTCTTGTCCAGTCAGCTTCTATGGTACAATGTCCTCGGGTGAGCGAAATGTGGGCCTCTGGTACTCTTGTTTAATGAATAACTTTTTTAATCAACTGCACTACAGTACAACTTCTCTATTACCATAATTAAAAAGGAAGACTAATTGATTGGATAAAGGACAGGTGACAGCTTAAAGCAAGGTGACAGTAATACAGAAAGCTCCTGTAGGAACTTTCTGTTTTACTTTCACCTTGCTTTCAGCAGTCACCTGTCGTGAACACCTTATAATAAACACAAGTTAGTTGTCGTAATAGAGGGGTTCTACTGTATTTCTTATATAGTGTTCAATTTAGACAGCTGTAACAGCAGTGAGATACTTCACGTGGAACTATAGTTTGAACCGCTAGTCAAGCAAAGGTGAAACCGGCGCAAGCGCATTAAGGTCGGCAAAAGAACACCGTTTGTCGAACCAATGGAAATTTAGAATGGGGCATCTGCGTGAATTTGCTCAGTATATATTCTTCTGAAATAAAACGAAGACGGCTTATGCGGGACTATAAACCTTATATAGCAGCAACAAAAACTTCAGTCATTAACTGGTTCTGAAAGGCACGTGCTACATATTTAAATATGGAACCAGTAGCGATCGTACTATTCTTCGTGTTTGCCTGCTCTATCCAGGGACTGCCGAACGATTCACCTGGTACAGTAGAGTGTCCAAGATTTGTGCATGAATACAAACTACTTGCGAGACTCATTAAGATGGAGAATAACCTGATGTCTTTGAACCAAGACATGGCCGAACTTCAACAGAAACCGATAACACCAATCGTCGCCGTTGCCGCTGGATTCAATGATGTGAAATACGTGTCGAACGGAGAGGTCGTCAAATATGAGAGAAGTTTACTGAATCTTGGAAACGCGTACGATGATTTCAATGGAGTTTTCACAGCGCCTGTTTCTGGAGTCTATTTAATCGTCCCCAGCACAATAACGTACTCGGGTGAATGGATGAAAATAAGACTGATTGTTAATGGGTTTCAGATTGGGTTGATCATGGTTGGAGATACTACCTGGGGAGACGGTAACACCTTTGTATCGACATATCATCTTGCGAAAGGGGACCAGCTATGGGTGGAGAAAGACAGCGGTAATACAAATACCTTTTATGAGTCTATATACGCATGGAATTTCCTTACTGTGAGTCTAATAGGTGTGACGTAGTGATGCAGCGCCCCTCTCTACAACGAAACCTAATGGGCGACACAAAATGAGTGCGTTGTTCGGAGGAAGTCGTTATATGGAGGGAAATTGGCCTACATATGCAAACAGCTTGAATCCAGATCAGACGCCGCGTAACGCGGCGTCTGATCTGGATTAAAGCTGTTTGTCACTCGTCATTAACTTTTTTCTGTCAAAATGTCTATTATGAAACTTTGAGAAAACAGCAGACGACAATAATTTTAAGCAGACAATATAGCAGACGTGAAAAGGTTCGACATAATTTTTTTTGTTAGGAAACAACGGCAATGGTCGTTGTAAGGAAAGAGTCGTTGTAGGGAGGGAACACTGTAGTGCAAGAATTAGCGATAGTGGACAATTTACAGAACACATGTATGAGTGATGTGCCGGTCAGACACATGTTTGATATTCTTGTATTTGACTCAGCATACCTTATTCGAAAATGTTTAATTTACGCAAGTTTTACATTTACAACAATCCATAATTAAAGGGGCAATATGAAAAGTAATATTTAGCCCTACTGATTACTTTATTCATCATTTTTCACACTTCATAGTTCAAACCAATCAGAAGCCCCTCTTTCTACCACGTGACGGTACAAGAGAAACCAGTAGTGTACTGAATTGTAAAGAGGCTATATTTTTATCATATCGGGACTCGAATCCAGAACATCCATACATTTTGGTATTGTACTGGACAACTCTTCCGACAATCTGTAAAGAGTTACTTCCCTTGGCATCTGCTTGCTCCCTCTCTCCAACGACACCCAATGGGAGACACATATTGAGAGCCTTGTTCTGAGGGAGTCGTTATAGAGAGGGAAAGTTAAGTCTTGGCTTACACTTGCAAACAGCTTGTATCCAGATCAGACGCCGCGTAACGCGGAAAGGGTCGTTGTAAGGAGAGAGTCGTTGTAGGGAGGGAACACTGTAGTGCAAGAATTAGCGATAGTGGACAATTTACAGAACACATGTATGAGTGATGTGCCTGTCAGACACATGTTTGATATTCTTGTATTTGACTCAGCATACCTTATTCGAAAATGTTTAATTTACGCAAGTTTTACATTTACGACAATCCACTGGACTCGAATCCAGATTGGTATTGTACTGGACAACTCTTCCGACAATCTGTAAAGAGTACCTTCCCTTGGCATTTCACCTTCGTCTGCTACAGTGCTCCCTCTCTCCAACGACACCCAATGGGAGACACATATTGAGAGCCTTGTTCTGAGGGAGTCATTATAGAGAGGGAAAGTTTAAGTCTTGGCTTACACTTGCAAACAGCTTGAATCCAGATCAGACGCCGCCAACGCGGAAAGGGTCGTTGACTGTTACAAGACAGAAACATTGAGAAATTGAGAAATTACAGCAACATGACTGGTTAAAAGTACAATGGTCTTTAATAGTCTTTACGGGCTATAGGAATAATGTAAAAAAATTCAAAAACGTAACGTATGAATGATGGACGTCACGTCACGTCATTTAACCGCAAGAGGAGCGAGAGGAGCGGGATAGGGAAGAGCGTTGTAAACGTCACAGGTATACCACATTGCATTTGTTCTATTTTAATAGTGACCAAAACGCGTGTCATGTTAGAATTAAGAAATAATAAATTTATACCAGTGTTTTATCGTGGCAATAAAACACGGGTAGGCGTACATATGCGTAGTAATTGAATCACGAGGCCGAGGGCGATTGATTTAATCACCAGCATCTCAACGACTACCCGTGTTTTATTGCACGATAAATAGATCTACTAGACTAAGTATTAATTTAATATGTCGATTCTTACACTTCAATATAACTAGGTTAACCACAATTTGCACAGAAGCAACGACGCTATCTTTCTTGGCGTACGTATTTTCGAAGTCATATGGCGTCACGTTAAGACGTTATGTATGTAGCGCGGTTGTGTTCTGAGCATGGATTGCACACGATTTTAACTGCTAGGTATTACCACCCAAGCTAGGTCAAGTAATGTCTTTAAATAATGTTGAACCGATGTAAAATCATAAGAAATCCAAATCCAAATACAAACACAGCCTGCATAAAACTGAAACCACAAGCCTGCAGTACTCCAGTACTTTGATTTACTTTAATAGTGTGTACTTTAAGTTGATCTAGCAAAATTTAGTGCTAAAAAAACCAAACTTAGACAAAATGAAAAAATAAATATATGTACCTTTTTAGTCGTAATAGGGGTTGTTTTTATACATGTACATCTGGATCAACCGGCCCGTCTTACGAAACGATAAAACGGTCGTAAGTCAAAACTTTGGGCTTTAAAAAACACACCAAATTTCCAACATCTGATTTCAAAGAGATGTAGATCTAACAAGATATCATTTATGGTTAGACGAAGAAATAAATAATAATTGAGACTTTTATAATCTGACCTACGACAATTTCAGGGCTGCCATTTCTCTGGATTTTTCCTAAATCTCCGGATTTTTCCCCAGTATATGGTAGCTTAAAGCAGACTGAAAGTAAAGCAGAATGCGCCCTACGGCACATTCTGCTTTACTTAGTCTGCTTTAAGTAGTCGCATGTCAACAAAACAAGAAAAAGGATATGGGGTAAAGGTAAGATTCGTAAAATCGCACTTGAAAAATGCAAATTTGGAAATCTTAGGATTTTTCATGTCAACTTATGGCAGCCCTGACAACCTGCTTTAAGCATCACGTATCTAAAAAACTAAAAACAGACTATGGGTAAAAGGTATAATCCGGAAGATCGCGCTTGAAAAAATTAACATTTTGAAATCCTTTTTTTATCAATTTATGGCAGCCCTGTAATTTGTCGTAATAGGGCGTTTCGTACTAGAAGGGCCCCTAGCAATTGCATGTGCTTTTAAACCTTTCAACCCTACATCCCGCTGTAGAAATTACTGATTGCATATACAAACAGTGTAGACCCAGATAAGAGAGCTCCTATAGGGGTTTGTACTGTTTGATATTTTCATTCGTGTTAATTGTTGCCATATCAAAAAATTCAGCAGTAGACTGGTTCAAAATGTCTACAGATCTACTACAAGAGTTCAAAAGAATAATAAGTACCCACAAGAGATATTTATGGTTGAAAGGGTTAAAATTAACTAAACTAGGACTAAAGGTTCATCTCATGTAGCCTGTTACAAAGTGCATTCAATTTCTGCCACTAATAGGACTACATGTATGCCCAGATTTTTTGCGCGTGTGTATATTAAAGGGAGGTAATTGCATTAAATTACAAAACTCATATTATTTTATCAATTTTGTTTTAGTTTGTTGTTTTATCTGTATTTTTAAATTCTGAAATAACTTAAATAATAAATAGACGTAATTTTAAAGTTTATGTAAGGATTAATTACAACATTTAGATGTACGAAATAATTTTACAAATATTTTGGATACGTTTAAATAAGGCATTTTTTCTTAGCGGAAGTTTGATTGACAAGACGATTACTATTACTATTATACTGACTTATGTCCCCCGTAATAGTTAATTTTGGACTCTTCAATGTGAAGGGGGAAATACAACTCAACCTAATTTTATTGGCTATCGGTAATAACATATAAGTGCCATATACACAAGCATATTTATAAATCCACGCTTTCACTACATAAAGACATTATATTACTTGACCTAGCTAGATTAGTCCAGGGCTGCCATTTCTCCGGATTTTTCCTAAATCTTCGGATTTTTTTTCTAGTACAAGGTAGCTTAAAGCACGCTGAAAGTAAAGCAGAATGCGCCATAAAGGGACTCGCAACCGGATGGTGTACTTGTCAAATTAAAATAAAATACTCAAATAAAAGCAAATTTGTGGCATTATTTGGCTTCTGACATTAAACATATACATGATCAGTCCAAAAAAAGTCTCAAGAATCGTCATCGAATCTTATTTTTGTTAGATATTTTCCATCGTTTTTCTATAGCGTTAGTTGTTGTTGTTGCTTCTCTACACGGACTCAGACATAAACCCGAGCCGAATAAAGTACCATCAATCGCTACCAGTGAAGTACGTTAATTCGCTACTTAATATACAGAGAGCGCTGGTAGCCGAGTGGATAAAGGCGTTTCCTCATGTTTCATGTTTGTCTCCGCATGGAGGGTCACGGGTTCGAATCCCACCAGAGCTTCTTCTTTTTTTTTTTGGAAATGCATTTTTTAATAGAATTTATATCCTAAACTAAATCTTACCCATTTATATAAGCATTTGACATATATTTACAAATTACTATTTTTAATGCTAAATCCGGTTGCGAGCCTCTTTAAGGCGCATTCAGCTTTACTTCCAGCCTGCGTTAAGAAGTCACATGCCAACAAAACTAGAAAAAGGCTATGGGGTAAAGGTACGATTCGTAAAATCGCACTTGAAAAATGCAAATTTGGAAATCTTAGGATTTTTCATGTCAACTTATGGCAGCCCTGGATTACCGAAAGTTTGAGTAGATCAAATCAAACAATTAGTTCATGCATCAGACAGTGTAGATCCCTAATCAGGTGCCATATCTTTGACATCATGGCCTAAGATCAGGGGAGTATTTCAATATTTGAAATCTTTATGATCTTTATGACACTATGATGTCATTTCCCTTTAGAATCGTCTCTTTGAGACAATTCAAATGAGTACAGGACCCCAGATAAGGGGAGTATATTTCAAAAAATAAAATATTTATTTCTGCATTAAAGCCTATGGTGTCACTCATTAGAATCGTCTCGAAGGATTCAATACTGATATAAGTGAGAAATAATTGAAATCATATTATCTGCACTTAACCCTATGTTATGATTACTCATTAGAACCGTCTCAAAGGGACGATTCTAATGAGTAGTTACACCATAGAGCATGCACTACTGTGATAGCGGCTATGCAAAGAATCAGTCAGGCTTCTAATATAAGGTCCGCACCTTATATTTGATAGATTGGTTAGTAAAACCCATTGAAATTCCCTTGAGATCTAGTATGTGAGGGCCTATACAAAACTTCAGTTGGCTGAGTCGTTGCTTGCACAATTTTCTCATACTTCTCAATTACTTTCACGCCTAGTGAGAACAATGGGGGTGTCAATGAATGGACTAGGGTAATGTCTTTAAAGACACTTTCTCAGTCCTCAGCCCCCCCCCCCCCCTTCCCATTGTTCTCGATAGGCGCAAAAGTTACTGTAAAGCGTGCACAACCAATGTCACCACCTCAGGTTGTCCAGAGAGGCCCTAATACATACTCACAATAAAGGGTTTTTTCAATACGTTTTACTAACCAAACTATCAAATATAAGGCGTGGGACTCAAATGAGACGCTTCAATGTTCACAGTAATACAGGCTTATGCATGAAACAGTCAGGTAGGCCTATGCATGAAAAGCATGATCCTTTCAAGGGAACTGCCTGTTTAGGCCAGGAAATGTCTTTAAGTCGACTTTGCAAACAGTTTTGATCCAATGTCCGCTTTCTGATAAAAGAAACATAAAGTCATTTTGAGATTAATAAAAAAAATAAAAATAAAGCACCCAATATGGGATTTGAACTCGAGACTTCTGTGTGAAAGTCTAACAGCATAACCACTACACCACAATATTTTATACCAATATATTTGTGGTGTATTTATCGTTCTATTTCTTTGTTTAACACAAGCGAAAAGAGCAAACAAAAAGCCACAGGAAGAAATAAAGCGACAATAAGTAAGAAAAAAAAGCCTCAAGAAGAAATAAAAAGCGACAGAAAGCAACATAAAGCGACAAAAAGAATTAAATAACGACAAGACGAAACCAAAACCCTCAAGATAAAATAAAAGCAACAAGAAGACATTAAAAGCCACAAGAAGAAAAAAAGCACAAAGACTAAAATAAAACGACAAAAAGAATTTAAAGCGAAAGAAGAAAACAAAAAAAACCTAGAAGAATTCAATAGCCACAAGTAGAAACAAATAGCAATAACACGAAATATAAAGCGACAGGGAGCTTTGAAAAGGGTAGTGTGTAGGGAAACAGAGAGAGAGACAGATAGAGAAGGAGAAAGGTAGAGTGCGATATTAACCCTTTCCCCCATAGAAGCGACTTTTAGCGTGTTTAATTTATTCCTCCGCTGAAGAAAATAGTTCCAGTTTATACCCGCATGAACAATAACCATTAAAAATATTTTATATAGCCTAGCAGATTTTAGCTTAAAGCAGGCTTAAAGTAAAGCAGAATGTGCCTTAAGGCACATTCTGCTTTACTTTCAACCTGCTTTAAGTGGTCACCTGTTTTCCAAACTAGAATCAAGCTATGAGGTAAAGGGTTAAGAGAGACAGAGAGAGAATGAGAGAGGTAGAGATATATAAAGAGAGACATAGAGAGAGAGAATGAGAAATGTAGAGAGAGAGACAAAGAGAGAGATGAGATAGAAAGAGGGAAACAGAGAGAGAAGGGGAAAGATAGAGAGAGAGAGAGACAAAGAGAGAGAGATAGGCAGAGAGAGACAAAGAGAGACAGAGACAAAATGAGACAGAGACACATGTATAGAAAGAGTGTGAGATAGAGAGACACAGTTCTAACAGAAGGAGAATAATGATGGGGTGGTCATGAAAGGGAAATAGAGAAGCTCTTTCAGGGTGTCCTGCTGTAGAGTGTCTTGTGTATTGTGCGATTTTTCTGACCTGTCAGAGTTATTTTTAGAACAGAATAGTTCATAATGGTAAATAGATAACAGGGTAACATCGGATCTATATAGTCGTACACTAGCATGATCCTCGTGCAGCACGAGACACCTGCGCTAATTTTACAGATATGTTATTCATTCTCAATAAACATGTTTATGCTAAAAACTATTATTTCCATTGCAAACAGGTTGGAGCAAGATCAGACGCCGGGTAACCCGACCTCTGATCAGGCTCCAACACGTATGCTACTCAGATAAAACATATAGTTAAATCTAAAAGTTTCTAAAAAGTAATTTTTCACAGTTTAGTGCATTGCGTTTGCTTTTAACCCTTTACCTGATAGAAGCGCCTTTGAGCGCATTTTAATCTATCCCTCCGCCAAAGAAAATAGTTCAAGATTATACATGCATGAACATGTACAATTAGAAATATTACTTATATACTAGCAAATACTGACTTAAAGCAGATTGAAAGTAAAGCAGAATGCGCTTTAACAGTAGTAAACCCGCCCTGTGACGTCACGTTCCCGTGGATGTCACAGTCTGATGAAGGTGCTCCAATGGAGAACCGAAACTGTCACAAAGGTAAAAACTATTTGGATAAGTCACAAGAACTTCATAAATTGAATAGAGTTTTGTCAATTTATAGCACAATGTAAGAAAAATATTCGATTTTTAACCTGAGAAAATCAAATTTCCGTTACTGTCTCCGTCTTCAAATCTAGTTTTGTAAAGCATTTTCTGATAATAAAATGATTTTAATCACATGGTAACCATCTAAATCAAGGTTAACTTTTTGCATTTATATGTGTAGTTACTTTGTTTCAAGCCTAACATACCAAGAAACCTGAGATTGTAACAATACCATTGAAGAAGTAGTTGTCCCCGGACTTTGAAGTTTTTCAAAAATCTCCGTTATCGCATATTTGTGTATGTTCAAATAATAGAAATAGCTTTGCTACATCTGCCAATTTATATTTATTTGGAAGTATATGAACGTGTTATACCATCTTAGTGATATATTCATTGACTGCTTTTCAATGTTGTCGATCTATAACTGCCGAAGGTAAAGTGTGGTAATTTTGTTATACAAACCTAAAAGTCCGTTACCGTTCTTTACGCACATACTGTTTGGATATTGGGTATTCTAGTTATTAAACAAAATGTAAAGAACACTAATGATTAAAGCAAGCAGCCTTTACCAATTATCAACTTCTTTTCAAATTGCTAAAGTTGGTATTTATGACAAAAATTAAATTTCCGTGATCAAAATTTCCGTGATCAAAATTCTAAATTCAGAAATACAGGGATATAACCTTGTATTTGATTGCATGACGACATTGTATGATGTCATTGCATGACGTAATTATACTGTGAATAGACTGCCATGATAATAAGAGTTTAATTGACCAGCTTGATTAACAGAGAAGACACGAAGGTAAGTGATCATTTATATAAAAACTCATTTATGTTAAGACATTCATAAAAATGTCATCGGAATTCACTCTTTCTTTTCTAAATACCCCAATTATTTAAATAAAACTAATGGTGATAACACATTTCAAACAGTGATCTTGTTGACAGCAATATATTGGAGGTAAAATTTCCGTTACTGGGCGGTAACGGAAATTTTTATTTCATAATCATTGACAAATGGGATGCATTCCTTTGCATTTCTCATTAATGAAGCAGAATATAACTTTTTATTCTACTTTATGCTAAATTGCAGACACATTGACGCAAAAATAAACTGGGTTCATAAATAAGAGGGTTCAACATTGCCATTGCCTTTCTTGGCAGTTACATAGGCCATTTATGTTTTGTTGAAAGATGGTTACATTGCAACATAACATTACTAAAGTTTCTTTCGACATTATTTCAATAAACAAATATAAAAAGAGTGTAAGGTGACACAGTTGTGTATCAAAAAATAGACCAGTTTGACACACAGGCCATGTTCCATGTTAGTAACGGAAATTTGATTTTTGGTAACGGAAATTTATTCTTTCCAGAGACAAAATGGTGCCAAAAACAAGGGCAAAAATCCAAAAAGCATATCTGTTTAAACATATTAGTTTGTTTCTAAAATAAAAATGTATGTCATCATTGATTTATAACAGTTTAAGTGTTTGATTGAAATGTCCGTTACCGACCCTGCTATTTTTTCTTCTTTGCTTTGTTTATGACCCATTGTAAATATCGACTCAAAAATTCAAACAACATGCACAAGACATTTAGAATTTTAGATTAAAGTGACAAAATATTATTAAAGTAAACAATCATTAGATTTAGAATTTCTGAAATACTAAAATATGTTTAATTGTCTACAAAAAATACACCCCAAAAATAAAACACACCTAGTTCCATGTGATAATCCAGTAAATAGATGGATATTTCATGCTGTTACATCTAATTTTGGATACAGATAAACATGTTGAACAAAAAATAAGTATTATTTTTTGCATTTGGTCTACAGCACATAAAATTATGCCGTTTTAGCAATATTTTGTATACATGCACATAACGGATATATGATTTTCTTTCCATAATCCCTGGCTAGTGTCGATAGATAATCATTCGTTACATCAAAACCATAAAAGATATGTATTCAAAATTTTAGATACAAATTCCTGAGATAACTCTTTAAGGTAAAATCAATAGGACATGTGTATACGCTGAAGTTGAATTTTTGACATCTATATAGCTGCTGTGTTCCTTCTTATTGAGAAACAGTGATAACACTAAAGTGCAGATAAGGACAATTTTTTGACAATTCTGACTTTTCATTGTTATCTGAGTGGCAAACAGTTAGGAGCCTGATCAGACGCCGTGTTTACCCGGCGTCTGATTAGGCTCCAAACTGTTTGCACTGGAAATAGTACTTTTAGCGTAAAAGCGTTTACTGGGAAAGAACAGCGTTTTCTCCACTGTAAGAGCTAAAAAGGAAGGCGGTCTTGTGGTTTTAATCCAAACAGGCTGCTTTGGAACAAATGAGATAAGCCGAAATCATCTTCCTGTAATTATTATCATGTCATCTCATCATGCATCCCTCATAATTTATGGGCGCTTGTCTCGCAGATCCTGGCAAATCTAGCTCTTCGTTGGCAGACAAAGCAATTTTACCACCCGCACAATAGTTATGATCCACTAAAACATGTTTTTCTGTTATTTGCGCACCGGCCACTCGTCGATTTGCAAACTTTTCCACTCAGGGCTCGATTTCTCACAGGGCCCCGACACGATTGCTTTTTGAGAAAAAATCCGTCAGAAGTATATCGATTTTTTTCTCTAAAAATAGCAATCGTGTCGGGGCCCGTGTGCGCAGTCAAGCGTTACCCAGCGAGGACCTTAACTACAAAATGTTTTCAATATATTATATTACCGTGTCACTTGCTTTAAATATATTTGTCAACAAAGGTTGCTGCATGTAACCATGCCTGAGATGAAAATAAAGTTTTGTTCTGTTCTGTTCTTCAACAACACCATTGTAGTAGGAGACAAACAATGTGTGCTTTGTTCGGAGGGAGTCGATATAGGGAGGGAAATTGGCTTTTAAACATCTGAAAACAGCTTGAATCCAGATCAGTAGTCGCGTACGTTAACGCTGCGTCTGATCTGGATTCAAGCTGATTATCACTCGTCATTATGCCCATTTTGTAATTTTGAGAAAAACAGCAGACGACAATTTTAAGCAGACGACATTGCATCCCTGAATAGGTTGGACATAAGGAACTGAGACAACGGTCGTTTCTAAGGAGGGCGTCGTTGTTGTGATAGCCGTTGTAGGGAGGGAACACTGTATAGTATATTGAGTGGCAAAGGATTTGGATCCTGATTAGACGCCGCGTCACATGACGTCTGATCAGGATTAAGACATTGAAAAGCAGGGCTGCCATTTCTCCCGATTTTTCCTAAATCTTCGCCGATTTTATCCTAGCAGATGGTAGCTTAAAACAGGTTGAAAGTAAAGCAGAATGCGCCTTATGGCACATTCTGCTTGACCTTCAACCTGTTTTAAGCAGTCATGTGTCTTAAAGGGACTCGCAACCGGATAGTGTACTTGTCAAAATAAAATAAAATACTCAAATAAAAGCAAATTTGTGGCATTATTTGGCTTCTGACATTAAAAAAATATGATCAGTCCAAAAAAAGTCTCAAGAATCGTCATCGAATCTTAGATTTTTAGATATTTTCCATCGTTTTTCTATACCGACTAGTAGACGGTATAGTTGTTGTTGTTGCTTCTCTACACAGGCTCAGACATAAACACGAGCCGAATTACGAAGTTGTATGCACTTTCGATTGCTACACATTGAAATACGTTAAATCGATCCGAGATAAACGGATAGTTCCGTGGTCCATTGGTTTAAGCGGTTTCCCCTATTTTGCCTTCTGTCCGCCAATGCCGGGCCCCGGGTTCGAATCCCACCAGAGACCAATATTTTTTTTTATTGAAATACATTTTTTTAAACAGAATTTCTTATCCTACACTAATTCTTTACCATTTATATAAGCGTTTGACACATATTTACAAATTACTATTTTTAATGCACCATCTGGTTGCGAGTCGCTTTAAAAGCAAGAAACAGACTATTGGGTAAAGGTACGATTAGTAAAATTGCGTCTGAAAAAAGGAAAAATTGAAATCTTAGGATTTTTATGATCAACTTATGGCAGCCCTGGAAAAGGTTAATAACTGTATGCTAAATAGCTTTATAGAGGATTGTAAACGGCTGGCCTGGATTTTCACTGTTTTAAATGCAGGGCTGCCATTTCTCCGGATTTTTCCTAAATCTTCGGATTTTTTTTCTACATGATAGCTTAAAGCAGGCTGAAAGTAAAGCAGAATGCGCCTTAAGGCGCATTCTGCATTACTTCCAGCCTACTTTAAGTGGTCATTTGCCAACAAAATTAGAAATAGCCAAGTTATGGTTTATGGGATTATGGGGTAAAGTAATTTAGTAAAGGTACGATTCTTAAAAATCGCACTTGAAAAATACAAATTTGGAAATCTTAGGATTTTTCATGTCAACTTATGGCAGCCCTGTAAGTGCAATAAGGCAGGTTTTCTCATGACATTGTTAAAATATATATACCAGTGTTTTCTTGTGACATGGCCTATTTATTTTTAGATTGGAACATTCTAAAACCGAAAATGGGATGATCATTAAAATTTATGGTCGGTGATTTCAGATGAACAGTAGTGAAGACATTTGTCTCTCCTGTTGCAAAAGAAATGCACTTACAGTGGAGAATGTGTTATTCTTTCCCAATAAACGCGTTTACGCTAAAACTATTATTTGCAGTGCAAACAGTTTGAAGCCAGATTAGACGCCGGGTAACCCGGCGTCTGATCAGGCTCCAAACTGTTTGCCACCAAGATAAAGATGAATTATCAGAATTGTCCAAAAGTTGTACTTTTCTACGTTTTAGTGCTTTGCGTTTGCGTACGTTTGCGTTTAAACGGGAAAGAATAACAGATTCTCCACTGTAGCTGTAGAAAATTACAACTTTAAGAAATGTCTGTGTTTTAATCTGAGTGGCAAACAGGTTGGCGCCTGATCAGACGCCGGTTATATCTATATGCATACATATGAATGCGTCAATTGGAAAATAATAAAATATCAGTAAAGTTAGCGCAGCGGTCTCGTGCTACATGAGGATTATACTTATCTCAAGAAGGAACGTGTACGTATATTGTTTGGTTTGATTTGTTTGTTGACGTCCGTTTCTGCCATCTAGATGGACTATTTGGACGCCCCAGAGATTCCCCATAGACTCCCATGTGAATGTTACAGTGGAGAATCTGTTATTCTTTCCCAATAAACGCGTTTACGCTAAAACTATTATTTGCAGTGCAAACAGTTTGGAGCCAGATCAGACGCCGGGTAACCCGGCGTCTGATCAGGCTCCAAACTATTTGCCACCAAGATAAACAAGAATTATCAGAATTGTCCAAAAGTTGTTCTTTTCTACGTTTTAGTGCTTTGCGTTTGCGTACGTTTGCGTTTAAACGGGAAAGAATAACAGATTCTCCACCGTAGCTTTCATCGCATGTCTGTAGACTTGAACACTTACAATTTCTGTGACTTTATTTAGTTTCCTTTTGAAAGGGCACTATTGTGTGGGAGAATAAGTTTTTAAATTAAAAAAAAATCTTCAATTCTAGTTATTTGTCCTATTTGTTACCATGGCAATCAATTTAGTGGAATGAGTCAACTTTTTTTTAATTTATACTCTAAAGTTGTCTAGCAACAGAAGTTTTGGCCGAACAACAAAAAATAGATCTATAATTAAAAAGTTAACACCCCAACTTTTAAACTGGCCTACACATTGTTGTAATTTGTGTTTCACCAGTAATGTAAGATATCCCGGTACAACCATTATTCGAACACCTAAGCATCTTCGAGTCAATTACAAATTTCTATGTGAATAAAAGTTATTTTTTACATAGATACTGGATATACTGGTCATTTTCAACTTATAATACTGGTAAGTTATTGCAACTCAAATCGGTTCTCTAACAATGTAAACAAAGCATAGTGGTCCGCTTACCTCATTCTCAGTGGGATGCCAACCTAAATTCGAACAGCAGGTTTGACACCACGAAATGTTTACTATATGCAGTCCAGGGTAAGTGTTTGTTCTTAAAATGTCAGACAAAACATAAAACAGGAGTCTGTAACCTCATAAAAAGTAAAAGTCAACTTGTTTTACATGTTATTTACAGTAGTTTAGACATAAAGTATCAATTGTTAATGGCCACAGACGGGGCGGCATTCGAATGGGTCTCCTTCTTGCTGTGAAATGCATCTAAAACATATGTAGCATAGTCCGATGTTTTAATCCACTTCGCGTTGTGTTAAAACCAGGTTCATGGATCTGTTTTATAACAAGGCAAACGTTTCTGTCTATAGCTTTATTTCCTTAAGTGTTCCCAGGCACGTCTCTATAAACCAGCATATATAACTTCACCCCCACATCTCTCCAAGACCTGTACTTAACGTATCCCTACATCTTGCCAGTTCCAATTCAACCTCAATTCTCTCTAACAGAGCGCGCACGCTCGTTATATACAGTCTGTAGGAACTCGAATGAATAACGCCAGAGCTACGTAACACATTCCAGCCACGTCCTAGCAACGTAACCAGACGTTGTCTTACGGTCTCTTGCTCCCTAATATGGAAATCTATCCGAGCCTATCGCCATATATATAATTAAGCAAAGCGATTGACGTAACATCCGTTGTTATGCAATTTGCATAACGGAAGCGTGGGATGACATGAAGTTGCCTTTTGCGGGATAAGGGCGGTTACAAAATTTTTTAAAGTCTTACAAATCAGTGACGTAGTTTGACCTTTCGTAATGCCCCGCATATTCTAGAAGGCGTGACGTAGATTGAGTAATATTAAAATATAGTAACATAATGCTAAAAATAACCACTGAACAGATAAGATGTTTCTCCAGCATTTTCTGTCTGCTGCTATAAGGTAACTACGTTACACATAGAAGAAATTTCTTAAAGTTGTTTCAAGAACATATTTTTCTATAAAAAAAAAACTAGTGTACTGGAACCTGTAAGATAAACAAATATTTTGTTTTATTCCCTGTTACTTCTTATATGAAACACAATTAGGAATAATAATAAAAAAGTGAAAAAAGTGAAAAAGTGATAAGGACCCTTAGTTTGAGATTTGATCAAATTTAGTGGTCTGAACCCTCAATATAATTTATCTGGATCATTAGAGAATGAGGTAAATGTAAAAGTTTTGCAGCCGATACACCACTGGTCATTTTTGTTGACAGAAAATGTAGTTTGTGGCATAATTATGCATGGGAAATTTGGGGTTAGATATAAATGCATTATTTATACTCAGAGAAGTTCAACAAATGCAGGCCCCTTTTACCTGTTTACTGATCTTTTTGCCGAGTTTGTGTTCTTGACGTTTCTACCGGTGTTACTGTCAAAATGCCACGCGCGGTTATGCAAATTGGTTTGTAACCATAGATGTCACGCGAAAAGATTCAGGTGTTCGATTTTTGGTTGTGTTCGAATAACGGTTGTAAAGGATATGTGTGGAAAATATACCAACATTTCGTAGGGTGGCGAATAATTGACTGACTGAACAAATTCATGATTAGATCTATATAAATAAGAGGAATGAACAAAATGCGTACATGTATAGATAATTTATAAATTAGTTAAAGGGAGGTAATTGCATAATACAAAATTCAAGCTTTATCGTTAACAGGTAGTTTGATAATGTTTCTGAATGCTTTAATTAACCAATGACTTATATATTTAATAAAAACAAACTTTTATTCAACTATTGTATAATGTACATCAAAAAAAAAATATATATATGATATTATGAAATGCCCTTTTGTTAATATTTTTTATATCTTCTTAATGCCATTTTTCATCAAAATCTGTTACCGACAGATTGATTCCAGTTACATAAGGGTGATTTATACCCCGCTAACTAGAACTAAATTAATTTTGGAGTCCTCCAATTTGAGGATATAAATATGAAATCATAGCTGTAATTTAAAAATGTTTTCTTCTGACCTGTCCGAGTTATTTTTAGAGTTGAACATACTCAAACTTTAAAAGGGATGAGATTTCTCTACAGCTAGTTAGAGATAGGATAGCTGTATTTTTGTGCGTAAAGTACAGTAGGTTAGCTTAAACATGTTTATTTCCAAATTGTTTTACAGGAAAAGGGGTTGGGCCACAGGTACTTGACACATACTTTATTATCTATCAATAACAAAGACCCCTTCTTTTAAGAAAGCACCTGTGATGTGCCGATTTATAGTGGAACTCGACGATTACATTGCGAAAGTGGCTAGATCTACGTGAAGATCGACTGCAGATTGTTGACAATAAAATATACTCAGCAAAAATAGAAACTTTACATGGGATTCTAATGCGTATAATTCTGTGTACAAACACACTTTTGCAGAAAGCTTATTGCTATTCAAAACTTTGGATCAATGTCTGCAAGTTCTCGACAAAAGTGATGAAAAAAATCCAAATGTCGCCTCGTAATTTGACGTCAAAATGCATAGGGGTCGATTTCAAAATTATCAGAGATGTCAAGGTGTACATTTTAAGTGACTTTTAGCATAAAGTCACTTCAGTAGCGTGCCTGCCCACCGTCACGCTTAAAATACAAGCAACACTCCGTCTCGGATCTACCGTCTAATATAATTAATGACGTTATCATGGCTGGGATCGTAATCGAGCATGTCTGGGGTCGTTGGTCGTGTCAATCTGGTAAGTGTTCCATCTCGACGCCAAGTTTACCCCATACTTGCTCTACTGGTTTTAGATCCGGTGGTACCGAAGATCAGGACATGACGTTAACGTGATTCTGGGCGTTTTGCGCGCGGTTAAGATCTGCCCTTGCAGAATACGGTCCACGGGTATACGGACAGGACCGTGACATTGCCTCAGACGATTCCTTATTGTCTCGGCAGCGATCCCAAACCGCCGAGCAGTAACCTTTGCTGGGATGGAAGGGTTACGTCGGTACGTTAATGTAAGAGTGCGGTCGTCTCTACGTGACGTCAACTATCTCGGACGACCCTGGACTTACCCGTAACTCTGTAACGAGTAGTCAGGATATGAATTGTCTACGGTGTGCATCCAATATGACGCGCAACATCAGTAAATGGAGGGTAACGCGCCCGCCGTAAGCATGCCAAATGCCCGAATTTCTGTTATTTTCAGAAAGCCGTGTTTTATTCAGAAATCAAATACAGTTGCGTCCTTCTTTGTTTATATAGGAGTGTGCGCGAGCTGTGTAAGAAATGTAGCGCCGTTGTGTCGGTGCAAATTGTGGTTAACTTGGTTAAATTGAAGTGTTAGAAATGAAATTATAAATTAATATCAGTGTTTTATCGTGCAATAAAACACGAATAGTCGTTAAGAACACGCTACACGTTTTCGTGTTCGCTCAAGCGTGTGTAGAGTAGGGACCTAAGGATGCGTTACAAATTGATTGAAAGTGTTCATGCGTGCAGAATAAGAATGTTTACAAACGAAATGTTGTAATCAGTGCTTATATATCTGTATGCTTCAGTAATCAGTCCTTATATAGATATGTATGCTTCAGTAACATATACATTGAGGGATATGGACTCCTGGGCATTAATGGAACGTACCTGTTAGAATTTTGAATCAGAAACGCATATTGTGTGTACATTGCTCTTGTTTAACTAACATGGATACCTTTGCAACTTCGGAGGTGAGTAAACCGTGTTTTCTTTTCACTGTCATACAGCCACTTTGAAAACTTCGTATTATTGATCCACCCGCCAAATTTAGCCGTCTAGTTTTACACTTTCGGTGGATAAAATCTCGTCTGCTAAAATTTGTCGTCTGTAATCATATACAGTAAAACCTCGCTATTACGACCACTAAAACGAAGGCTAATTGAGTGTATAATAGACAGGTGATAGCTTAAAGCAAGGTTACAGTGAAACAGAAAGCTCCTATAGGAGCTTTCTGTTTCACTGTCACCTTGCTTTAAGCGGTCACCTATTGTGAACACCCTAATAATTAACATAATTTAGTGGTCGTAATAGCGAGGTTTTACTGTACATTTTATTTTCTAATTTTGAAGTTATGACGAAAGAAACATTGATTATAAGAGGGTCCGGATCAGGAGTCATGTAACCGCATAGTCGACTTAACTCACCTATATATGCATGCGATGAATGGGGTAATGTCGACCTAGTTTATGTTAAAAAATAGCTGTCAAGACTTCAGGGCTACCATAAGTTGACATGAAAAATCCTAAGGTTTCCAAATTTGCAATTTTTCAAGTGCGATCTTACGAATCGTACCTTTACCCCATAGTCTTTTTTCTTGTTTTGTTGACATGCAACTACTTAAAGCAGGCTGTAAGTAAATGCGCCTTAGGCCTGCTTTAAGCTACCATGAACTGGGGAAAAATCCGGAGATTTAGGAAAAATCTGGGGAAAGGGCAGCCCTGAGACTTGCTGTTATTTCACACCGCAGGCTTGTACGTATTTATTCTGTATATAGCTATACTTATTCGTATCATATATTGTTGTCACGTCCCGACGAAGGAGTGAACTCGAGGCTAAGGTGTTGCTTTTGCCGTCGTCGAATTCGTCGTCGTCGTCGTCAAACATTTTGATTAAGTGCCACCGCTAAGACAATTTCGAAGTAGACGATATTTGGAGTAGTGGAGGGGTAAACGAAACCCATGTAAATATTCATATGACATATAATTATCATTCGTCTGCTCATCGCGACTTTACTGACTGGTTTAAGTTTGCAAACAGTTTTGATCCAGATCATGCACCGCGTCACGCGGCGTATGATCTGGATCATAACTGTTTGTCCCTAGTCTTAAAGACTTTTCCTCAGAGTCCATTGATGGACTACCCCCTCCCATTGTCTCGATAGTGTGAGAATTTAACTGTCAAAGCATGCATCACACGCTATACCGATCTCAGTTTACCTGGTGAGGCCCAGATTATACTCATGCTCTAGAGATTTTCAATTATTTATTACTAACCAAAAACAAACAAACTATCAAATATAAAGGTCTGGTCTCACATGAGAAGCTCCAACGGTTCTTTTCTACCTACATGTCCACAAGACTCATACTTTTTGCAAGGAAATTGTCTGGCAAGGCTTTATGATCGAAAGGTCGTCAGGAGATGTCTTTAAGAATTTTAATTCAACAAATTTTGCATACGACATTTTCAAAGCAGACGATAACACAGTAGACTAATGGTTAAAATCGTGGTCACGGTGACTTGTCGCTAAATACCAGTCTTAGTGTATTCGTGGGAAAACGGCCCAGATCCAAAATGACCCACTTTTGGAAGTTCAATAACCGCTTAAAGAGGCTCGCAACCAGATTTAGCAGTAAAATAGGTAATTTTAAAATATACGTCAATCGCTTATATAAACGGGTAAGAATTAGTTTAGGATATATATAGGATTTGTCATGAGTCGATGCTTAAGACAAGGAGAAATGCATTTTTAAACAGAATTTCTTTTCTCACATAACTACCCCTGTTTTCTATAGCGATCAACGATTACGAATATCCTTATCTCCAACATGTGTAAGATCACTTTGATGACGTCACTATAACGTCAATATAACGGCGTTTTGACGTCACCGGGGTTCCAAAAAATGCATATTGCTTTAAGAAAAGCTCAAATCGTTGGAAATGTGAGAACAAGAATCTGTCACTCGTCGATATTTAAGACAAGTTGATCTCAAACTCGTCTAGAATAGAAAAGTTATTAAGCTCGCCAAGGTTCGCTTCATAACATTTCAATTCTAGACTCGTTTGAGATCAGCTTGTCTTAAGCATCGACTCATGACAGATCCTATATTTCTGTTTAAAAATGCATTTCAATAAAAAAAAATATTGAGCTCAGGTGGGACTCGCACTCGGGACCCGCTATGCGGGGACAGACAGGAAAAATAAGGAAACCCCCTAGCCATTCGACCACGGGTTATTTTTATCATAGGGATCGATTTAACGTACTTCAGTGTGTAGCGATGGAGAGTATATAATACGGCTCAGGTTTATGTCTGAGCCCGTGATCAACCTCTGTTGCGTCTTTCGACGCAACGGATAAAGCGATGGAAAATATCTAAAGAATGAAGATTTGAAGACTTTTCTGAAGGATGTTTTTGGACTGATAATATTTTTCTAATGCCGGATGCACGATAATGCTACACATTTGGTTTTATTTGAGTATTTTCTTTTATTTTGTGCAAATACACCATCTGGTTGCGAGTCGCTTTAAAATATGGACAAAGTTTGCGTGAAATATAAAGCGTACACTAAAGTAAGAATGATCTATAACATTTATGAAAGCGGAAAAGGAAATAACAAGTTTATTTATTAATTTTAATCAAGATCTACATGCATGCATGTATACAGAAAAACGAGCTGAGATATTGGTTTCTTCGTTTCACAAACTCACATGCTCCCTAACTAGGTCACTGTTGTTTATGTGTAGAATTCCGTGATTTATTAGCATTTTGTACAGAGTTTGGATCCAGACCTGACATCGGCTAACCCGACGTAAAATAAGGAACCCAAAATCACATCCTTTCCACACAAAATGCACATAAAGGACCACGTTCACTATGGGGTGAAAACGGCCTCATTTCAGATATCACCAAAAATATCACAGTTGGGTGTTGTAGGTGGATAATGAAAGAAAACAACCTTTTTGCTAGAAAATAAAGACAATGTTGCCATAGCAACCATTTTCATATGCTCATCTGAAATTACGTTTTTCATCAATTATTGAGCATAATTATCACTGGAACATTATTTTGGCAACTTTAAAATAAAAAGATATGATATAGCATTAGCCAAGTTGAAAACCACAAAATTCACGGAAAATATACAGATACAGTTACCCTAGCAACCAGCAAAATTTACTCTAGAAAAACTGTCTCTCTATATATTTATTTAAATAAGTCTTGTTGTAATTTGATTTTACAGTGACACAGATACGACAGGAATTGTATGAAACATTGCAAATCCATGGCAGATTATCCAAATAATAAGTTTTATTTATGCTTTTCGGTGGATTACCACGAAATAGCAGTGGATTATCACCAATCGCTTTTATTATGAATTTTCCCCGTAGGGCTCCCCAAGAATCGTAGTCAATCGTGTCTTATCGTTAAATTCCGACAGTCCGATTTGTCGCGAACTACTCACCGGAAGAATACGAATCCAAACTCGGGAGCAACGAAGTAATTCGGATGACGTCAAATCAATAAATAAGTGACGTCATCGTACGGGAAACTGTTTCGAAAATGTGTTCGATATAAAGTTGGGGCTCAACACGGGTAAATCATTTACTTTCGCTTTCTCAATTGTCGAACAATTTTGTTTAAAAAGTGGCTTAAAAGCATAAATAAATAGAATAATTGTATTTTTTCAGTATAAGATCGAATTTAATCCATTTCGTGAACATCAGACTGTTATATTTTCACTCGTGGCTTCGCCACTCGTGAAAATATAACGTCTGATGTTCACTCAATGGATTAAATTTCTATCTTATACTGAAAAAAATTATCCTCTATACATTTGTTGCACATTCTAATGCAACGACACTCGTGAAAATATAACGTCTGATGTTCACTCAATGGATTAAATTTCTATCTTATACTGAGAATTTTTTTTATCCTCTATACATTTGTTGCACATTCTAATGCAACGACATAAACATCATTTAACCGTCGACAATTTCTTTTAAATACTACAGTCTTTCCTCTCTACAACGACATCCAATAGGAGACACACATTGTGTGCGTTGTTTAGAGGGAGGCGTTACAGGGAGGGAACTTGGCTTACAGCAGTGTCTGATCAGGGTTCAAGCTGTTTGTCACTCGTCATTATGTTTATTTCTGTCAAAATGTCATATATGTAAAAAAAAAAACCAGCAGGCAACACTTTTAAGTAGACGATAATGCATCAGTGCAAGCATTTGGAATAATTTTCTTGGGAACAACGGCAAATGTCGTTGAAACGAGGTCATCATTGTTCGGAGGGTCGTTGTAGGGAGGGAGCTCTGCTATGTGAAACCACACTAAATCTGCTTATATTTTAAAACGAATCTACAATACATTCATTTTTAACACTGTATGCCAGTATGGTAGGTAATGGCACCGTATTAACGTTTAACTCTTTGAACCCTAATCCCGCATATAGGCGTCTTTTAAAACAGTGTACATGTGAATAGTACTCTTGTCCTGTGCAAACAGTGAAGGCCCAGATCAGAGGGCTCTGAAAGGAGCCCTCTGATCAGGGTCTTCACTGTTTGTCAGTAATGCCAAAATTGACAAAAACAACTCTTAAAAGCCAGAAATGGACTAGACAAAAATCGAAACTGGAATTGTTCATTTAAAGTTTCAGGGAGGAAAGAGTTAAAGACACTCAAATAAACTGAAACAGTGGCGAGGACGTTATTCTTTCCCAATTAACCCAGCGTCTGATCAGGCTCCAAGCTGTTTGCAACTTAGAAAAACATGTATTGTCAGAATCGTAAAAAATTGTAATTTTCTATACAGTAAAACCTCGCTATTACGACCACTAAAACGAATGCTAATTGATTGTATAATAGAGAGGTGACAGCTTAAAGCAAGGTGACAGTGAAACAGAAAGCTCCTAATGGAGCTTTCTGTTTCACTGTCACCTTGCTTTAAGCGGTCACCTACCGTAAACTACCTAATAATAAACATAATTTAGTGGTCGTAATAGAGAGGTTTTACTGTATCTTATTGCGATGCTTTTGCATTTTGTTTGCGTAGATACGGGAAAGAATAGCGTCTTCTCCACTGTATATGCACATGCTATTTATTCTCTGAAAACTTCAAATTAAAATTGTTTAACGTGCAAACCGAGAGACCAGCAACAACAAACCCCGTCGATGCAAAGCTTAAGCTCACATCAAGAGATGTTTGTTACGCTATTTAATTGACTCACTTCCCAACATACAACGGTTTGGGAAGCCTCATTTGTATATACCAAGGTACCACGTACGTTACATAACTCTCCCCTCCGAGAAGTTTCGTCCCGAGACTTGGACCCTGGGAGAACCGTAGGTAAGGCAACTTCGGTCTGGTAGTTGTCATTATTCCACCGCTGCCACCATTTGTAACGTGCAAACCGAAAGACCAGCAACAACAAACCCCGTCGATGCAAAGCTTAAGCTCACATCAAGAGATGTTTGTTGCGCTATATAATTGACTCACTTCCCAACATAAGACCTACTTTATAAAAGGACAAAAATTGCCCCCTTCCTACAACGGCTCTCCGAACAACGGCTCCCTCCTTACAACAACACTTTCCACTGTTCCCAAGACAATTTGCTGCAGTATCACCTGCTTAGAAATTATTGTCAGCTTTGTTTTTTCTAACATAATGGACATTTTGACGAATAAAGAACATAATGACGAGTGAAAAGCAGATTGAATCCAGACTAGACGCCGCGATTTTGGACGTTTGCGTATTTATCCCTTCCACTCTCATTAACGTCATAAAGCGCATTTGCGTAACGCGGCGTCTGATCTGGATACAAACTGTTTGCTTGTGTTAAGTGTTATAAATCTTGGATGCGAATGGCCAATTTGAAACTGGAATAGTCCATCGAAACTTTTAAGATACCTTTCAGTTAAAAGGAGAGTAAATATACATATGTTGCTATGGTAACTCTTTATCTTTATGTTACAGAAACCCAGCATAAAGTTCGGAAAGACTGTCGGAGTTAGCCGGGTTGTTGTTGTTGTTCTCATCTGCCTCGTCCTTGCATTGAGTGTTGCCGTCATAGTTCTAGGAGTTAAACTTCATGAGGCAAACAAAGACGACAACGGTGCAAATAAACCAGGCAACGAAACAGAGAAAAGTGACGGCTTCACAACTGAAGCCCCTCAAACGGAAAAGATATGTCCTCAGAGCAAGAATACGATAAATCTGGAGACTCCGTCGATCATACCGCCATTTCTCGATCTAACTAAGGAAGAAATTAAAAAAGTGAAGACCTATCTTTATGGACTAGCCGATTTAAACCTCGTGCGACCTGACCAACTTTCAGTAGGCGCAAGTTACATATTCACCGTGGAGCTACATATCCCGGACAAGGAAAAGGTTCTCAATTATCTCGACAGAAGCATAGGAGGTCAGCCAAGAAGAGAAGCAAAGGTGATCATTTTCCGCGGAGATTTACCGGAACCGGTTATAGAGGAGTATGTTGTTGGTCCTGTGCAGCATCCGAGTTATAAGAAAGATAAGGTCACTCGTCCATTCAGATACCGACCGTTTAATACGCCCGAATATTTTGCCATACTGATGTTGTTGTATGAAAAGGTTCACATTACTGTTGGGCATATTCTTAAAGAGAGTTATGGAGGATCTCTTTTAAACTGTGGTAAAAGATGCCTGACTATTTCGGTATGTTCTTATGTGTCTGGGGCATCGATCGGAGAACCTTTGTCAAGAAAGCAATGGTGTAGGTTGGCTCAACAAGTGGAATTTCATACATTACAAAACCTGGATTTTATTATTTTGATGGATGTTACTAGCAAGAACCCTGACCAATATACCATCGAAAAGGTTGTGTATGCCAATCAAGTGTTCAACTCTTTAGAATCGTTATCGACTGGCTACGCAATGGGTGCTGTCACAAAAACCAAGATTCCGTTTCCCTTAGACTATGAGGAGCTTTTCTCTACCATGAACAGAAGGGGAAATCTTTTCCCCGACGAGCCTCTATCACCCCCTGAAGAGTTTGAGCCAAGTGGTCGTCGGTATTCTATAAATGGTCGCCACATTTCTTACATGGAATGGGAGTTTGACGTGAGAATGTCCACTATATCCGGGCCGCAGCTCTGGGACATTCGATGGCATGGCCGCAGGATAGTCTATGAGCTCAGTCTTCAAGAGATCGGTGTGTTTTACTCGGCGCACACTCCCTCCCATAGGTTTGCAGATGTCGCGGACAGCGTTGCTATGATTGGCGCCCGACCTCGTAGTCTTGTTCCTGGCATGGACTGTCCCAAACACGCCACGTTTCTAAATTCCATACACTCACTGGAATATTTTGATGAACCCATTACAAACCCATCTGCATTTTGTGTATTCGAGCATAACACTGGTATGCCATTACGGCGTCATTTAAATTCTGGCCCTTTTGACAAACAATTTTACGAAGGAATGGTTGATATAGTTTTAACTGTACGCACAATAGCGACTATTTCAAATTATGATTACATATTTGATTTCATCTTCCATCAGAACGGTGTAGTAGAGGTCAAGGCTGTATCGACAGGATATATGATAACGTCATTCCGACATCCGGCGGAAGACGACTACGGCTTCCGGTTGAAAGATCATCTCACTGGAAATATACACTATCACTTGTTCCATTTTAAAGTTGACATGGATATAAACGGAAGAGAAAACAGGTTTGAAGTTTTAGAAGTGACACCAGTGGAGGTTGATAACTCACAATGGTCAAAAGAACAAAATGCCGTCTACGCTCAAACTAAAATAACGAAAAAAGAAATCCTGACAGAAAAGGCGGCAGCACTCAAGTACAACTTTGACGTGCCGAATTATTTGACATTTTACAACAAAGACAATAAAACAGATTTTGGACTACCAAGAGCATACAGGCTGTTTGTGAAGGGTATCTCCAAACAGGTGAGTACGAGGGTAATTAAGAAAATGTTGATACTGGATCAATAATTTCCTTATGGTAAGTGCAAAATTCATGTGTGATATATCATTTTAAAGAACTTTTTTTTTATTCAAGAATATTACAATCACATATGTATATACACTCATCTTCAGATCAATTTCATATACACAAAATATATATATATTGTTGTTCAAGAATGTCACATCCTCATGTGTACATAATGTTTGTACATTTATATCAATATACATGTATATATTTTTTTTTTTCGTTGAAACTTTGAATGCTGATCAATGTTTGTGTTTGATATATTCAAGAAAGTGGTATTTTCCAAATCTAAAGCGCTGGTGGAAAATTCATACACACTGTCTTCAGCATTCAGAGAATCAACGACAATATATTCCATCTAATAAAAGAGTGTACACCTTTTATATTGCAATATTCAAGAGTTGTTATGAAATTTTGAAGAAAAAGAGAGAATAAGAAAAAAATATGGAAGAGAAAAAGTATATAGATTTTTTTTTATTCTTGTAAAAATATGCTATATGACTATATGTAGTTAGATAGAAAAAGCTTTACTAGAGAAATCAAGTATCATTACTTTTTTTATCAAACATCGTAACAGATGGAACTTTATTCATTCCCGGTAAAAGGCAAACGATGCGCAATTATATGTACAAAGGACAATTTTTCTACATTTCTGACTTTTCGTGTTAATCTGAGTGGAAAACAGTTTGGAGCATGCTCTGGACATTTCTGACTTATCGTGTTAATCTGAGTGGCAAACAGTTTGAAGCATGTTCAGGGCATTTCTGACTATACGTGTTAATCTGAGTGGCAGACAGTTTGGAGCCTGATCAGACGCCGGGTAGTATTGTTGTCTGCAAGACACGTTTTAAAGTTAAATTGCAGGTTGTATGACTTAACAAATATCGAAACTCTTGAGTGTCAAACAGTTTGGGCCCTGATCAGACGCCGCTTTACACCGCGTCTGACCAGGACCCAAACTGTTTGCAAACGCGATTTAAAGCGTCATTGAGAATGAAACGGTCAAAGCATGTTACCGCATCATGCGTCAATTTGTTATACAGATGTATCCAGAAAACAGGGGCCAGGAAGCTTCATTCCCCTGGGCCAGGTACCAGGTGGCTGTTACGAAGTACAAGGAGACGGAGAGGAGAAGCAGTTCCTTGTATGCCATCTTGGATGCCCTGGACCCTGTAGTCAACTTCCAGAGCTTCATAGATGATGACGAGATCATCTCAGATCAGGTACTTTTAAGGAATAATTCGATTATGTATTGTATTCATGGAGGTATGAACAAAAACCTGGTCACACTGTAAGTGTGACCAGGTTTGTTTTCATACCTCCAAGAATACAATAAATGTTCCGAATTATTCCTTATAACTTGATACCACTACTGAATTTAAGAATGTAGTTAGATAGAGAATCTGACACGGGTGTTCATTATTTAACACTTTTAAAACGTAGATTGTAATCCCTCCGCCATATATCTTTTCCGCCTAAACGCGACGTTGTTTTGTAGTAACGTTGTCGTCAATGACGTTATTTGGCGTCCTGCTTCAGCGCTTGTGGAGAGCAGTTAGATTCAGAGAAAGTAGTCCCGACAAGGCGTGCCCTGAATTGGTTTTTTCATGGGGTTATGAAAACAAAATTACAGCCAAACACAGCTAACCAAAAGTGTTGAAAACAATCAATATTATTTTTTTTCCCAAGAAACCCAGATAGATCTAGTAGAGAATGCGTCATTCTTACCCATTAAACACGTAAAACCTTACGATGGGTTTCTCCGAAACTCGTAGACTTTCGCTTAAACTGATTTGCACCCTAGGGATTCTTCCATACTTTGTCCATTTTATCATACGATTATTATTGTCCATTTTATCATACGTTTATTATTAATCACCTCGCTTTAAGTTAGATCTACAATGTTAATTTCCCATAGACCTAAAGTTAACAGTTTGCATGTCTCTTGCATCTATCCAAAACTATACTGTCACTCTTTATGATATTCTTTTTGTGACGTCACTAAATGATTTTTTTCCTCCACTCTTAAAAGTACTGTCAGCTATATGATATGATTTTCGCTAAGGGAACGAAATAGAACATTTAAAAGAGTGGTAACTCCTATTCAACTTTTGACATTTTCTGTACAAGTTGCTTCTCTTTGTCCAATCCTTACAAGAGTCCACTTGATAAACGATTTGCCACCATTTCGGAAGAGGATATTTGCCAACTAGACAATGAAAAGACGCTGTATTTTCAATCTTCTTGTCATAACGTTCTTCTTTCTTTATAAACAATGTGACGTCGTGCCCGGCGACGTCAGTTCCCGCGTTACGTACATGTCCGCGCTAAATTGGTATTCACAACACATTTTATTAAATACGAATAGGACGATTCGAAAGCCAGGGTTGATAAGCTCGGTGTAATAAAATAAATATTAGATGTCAGTTTGCGTGACATTCAAATAATAGTCAACCCTCGAATACAAGACTGTCACCCTCGACTACGCCTTGGGGTGACATTCTGTTTCTCGGGTTGGCAATTTGAATGCCACGCAAACTTCCATCTATTTTTATATATTATTACACCTTGCTTTGAGTTACAATGTTAATTTCCCATTGATTAAGATTTAACATTTTGTATGTCTTTTACATCTATCCAAAAATGTACTGTCACTCTTTATGATATTCTTTTTGTGACGTCCCTCTATATGATATTATTTGTCTCTGTTCTTAAAAATACTGTCAGCTTTATGATAATTGAGCCGCACTCTGACAAAAATGGTCTTATTGACATCGACGAAATGACGTCGAAAATGCGATTTTTTTACTTCATCCAAATCGAAAAACACATGTTTGCCGCATGATGTAAACATTGTTTACAAGCGGTTTTTTATGAATCTTAGCCAGTTATTCTGACATTTAGGATTTAAGATTATGTTTTTAATGAATCGTAAGATCCTCATGGACTACAGTGGATGGTGAATTAGAGGCGAGTTGGTGTTTCTTTTTCATTTGAATTGAAATTGTATGCTTGTGCAAGCGACAACAGAATTTTTGTACATGTCCGACTGTCGAGAGCGTACTGAAGAGTCTGTAGATCTACTACATGTATATACCTGGTAAATTCAATTCATCGTTGTTACCGCAATGGTCTTACAACATATTTCAAGACAGATATTAGAGTAGATTATGTTATGTTGCTATAATAAACGGGGAAAAGTAACGTTTTCGCCACAGTACATGCCGTTAATTATTGATAACGTCAAAATGACGTTTTTGACGTCGTTGATTGTTTTCTCAAGAATACATGGTGTTATTAAAAGTTCAATATCTTGAAAACCGTTTTGAATTTGTATTAAAACTTTGACAGGCCATCCAAAACAATGTGTTGATTGTAAAAAGGCAAAAAAACAGAAATCGAAAATTTTATCATTAAGACCGGTTTTGTCAGAGCGCGGCTCATATTATTTTTGAGACGTCACTCTTTATGATTAATAGAATCAAGCACGGCTTTTGGTAAAGACGGGGAATTCTATACCCGAGGTTTGTCTGTTCCCAGTCGGAAACGAGCTTTAGCGAGTTTCCGACAGGAACAGACAAACCGAAGTTTTCGGAAGAAAACATGTCCCATTTTAGATCACGACTCAGAAATACAAACGTTTTTATTGAATCCAAGCGATTTTGAATAGTAAAAGTTATCAAAACGTCCATTTCTTCCTTTATGCGTTCTACTTCTAAGCCATAACAACAACCGACGTCAACGACGTCATATAAGAACGTGACTTTACGCGTATACTCGATCATGTGAAACAATCAACAACAACAACATAAATTATGGTTTAAACATCGGATCATTGAATTGTCGAAAGCCACAGACAACTGTGGAGTCTACTGTAAAATTATCGGTTTCATTTCTCTCTATAAACGTAGTTTGTGGTCCATTTAAGTTTTAGGGAATTTCTGTAGGAGTAACGTCCCTTTCCCTTACTTTTAGCCATTCGGGCGGAAGGATACCGTACCAGACAAGGTTTGCCGCACTGCTATTTATAGTAACAAAATGTGGTCTAGCACCCCTGAAAGCGAGAAATTATTTTCTCAACTCTTGAGTTGAGTTGATATAAACAATATGACGTCGTTTCTTGATGTCGTTTCGCGCGTTACGTGCATGGCGACTCTACATTGGTATTCACAACATATTTATAAAATACGAACGAGACGATTTTACAGCCAGGGTTGATAAGTTAAGCTTCGCCTCGATGTGACATTCTGTTTCTCGGGTTGACATTTTAAATGTCACCCAAACTGCCATCTAATATTTATATAATATTATACTTTAATCATTAGGACCAGATAATATATAGAAGATAATCGATATGAAAAATATACCACTAGAATGGGTTGTTATCTTGTTAAAAAACGATTCCATAGGATGAGGTTTTTTAACCAGATAACAACCAATCGAGTAATACATGTATATATTTTCATATCCATCCAAGTGAATTGATTATTCTTCTTATTATAAACATTTGAATGGCTTTTTACAGAGAAAACACACACATTTAATTGTATACGCACGACGTCACAAAAGATAGTGTAACGTGATGTCACCAAAAATGATATCGTCACTGCAAATGTGCTATCATCACTAATGTGGATATTAACTGTGACGCATATGATTTTGTTCTTACTGAGAAATATCTATAAATCATCGATAGGTATATAATAAAATGTAATATCATACTTTTATTATTAGGACCAGGTAGCGTGGGTATCTCTGGGCATACACCATATCCCCCACATGGAAGATTTACCTGTTACCCCGACAACCGGAATGGCTCTAGAGTTCTTCCTCCTACCCTACAACTACTTTGACGAAGACCCGGCCATGGGCTCTAGTGACGCTGTCAGAATAGAGCGTAGTAAAGACATGCAAAGTATCAATGTTAATCGTTACGGACGGGAGGACGTGAGTTGTAAGCCAAGACAGCCGACGTATTTCGATACGTATAGTACTTATGATGAGACATTACGCAAAGACACTAAAGTTTTGTTTGACGATCCTATTGCCAATCCTATTACTGGTTGACATTTAACCTTATTCCCATAAATACGCTTTCGTACTGTTTGTCATTTTGAAATACATGGTTAAAATCACCACTATAAATAGTCAACAATGGACTAGACATACATGTATTTTAAAATTGGAATTGTCCATTGAAAGTTTCAAGGGTGAATGAGTTAAGAACTATTGATATAAGTATCAAACAGTGTGTATCCTGGTGTGGCGTGACAGTTTGAATCCTGATCAGACGCGGCGTTTGATCAGGTTTCAAACTGTTTGCAAACATTAGTGTTGTCAGCCTTGACAGTGATGTTGTTAAGGCATTGATGTATGTTTATTTTCATTGTCATATCATTTAACTGATTGCACAGGTACTTGACACATACATCTAGATCTATTAACACAACACCCCTTTTAAAAAATTTTTTTTTACTCTACTTCTATTATAGATACAAGGTAAACAGCGCAATTCGACACCTAGTCTTTACTATCGACTTAAACTGATGCTAATATAGACTCGATCGCCGATATTCTCTTGTGGTACCCTCGGGAAATGATTAATTTATCAATATCTACTTTTTATTTCATCAAATTCCGTCAAATAACGCCACAGTACGTGAATTATGACGAAAATGTGCATCAAAAAGTTTTATGTCGTTTGGCCCGTCCAGTTTTCGTAAGCAACAGGCATACATGTATGTAGGTGATATGTTAGATGTTCACAGTAAACGGCCTATGCGAATGGAACTTTCACCAAATGTTATCGAGTCTATATTAGCATCAGTTTAAGCCGATAGTTAAGACTAGGTGTCGAATTGCGTTGTATACCTTGTATCTATAATAGAAGTATAGTAAAAAAAAAAAAGGGGGGGGGGGGTGTTGTGTTAATAGATCTAGATGTATGTGTCAAGTACCTGTGATTGTACTTGATTGTTTATGATTGTTTAATTTGACTTGATCAATGCGTGTACATAGAATAAATGAATTTAGACATGAACTGATTTATCGGCGTTTAACCCCTTCACTGCCTTACCCCGAGTACGATGGTTATTTGCAAACGCGACGTCTGAGCAGGATCAAAACTGTTTGACACTCGTTTCAATATTTCTTAAGTTAAAATACCTCAAACCTGTTTGTTAGAAATAGAACCAGACGACAATTGTTTGAATTTGATGACGTCCCGGCAGTGAAGTGGTTAAGTGATATAAACGACATGAAATGATCGGCAAATTCTATGAATCGCTCTAGCGATTTATGGTTAATTTACCGATCATTTTCTGTCGTTTATTTGCGCTAGCGATTAATGGTTAATTTACCGATAATTTTCTGTTGTTTATTTTCGCTTAAACGCTGAAAGAAATCAGTTCATTTCTTATATTAACATTCTAGTTATTATTATTATACCCGATTTATATAGCGCTCTTTTTACACAGGAGTTGTGCGTTCAAAAGCGCTTGCTGTAATTTCTAATATTAAATGAATATTTTATTAGTATGCATTGTTTAATCCATATTAGAGGTCGTTAACACGAATAATGTGTATCCTGAATTGAACTGTCTTAACCGAGTTTCTGAAGCAACGCAACAAAATGACTTGCGGAGAGCAGACCAATAAGTCCCGCCTTCTGCGGAAAGGTATCAACAAGTCCCGCCCCTAGAGAAATTGCGTTTATGCAAATCAAACGTCATTTTGTTCAAAAGGTTTCAATGGGGCAAATGTAAATATTTAATTTAATCTGTCTTCAACTGCAGCTAAACTTATATTACAGTACTCCCTCTGTATGTACAACAACACCGTTAGGCAGAATAGTGGACACTCAGGTGGCTCACTTGCTCTCATTTTCGCGCATTAAAATAAGAAGGGCACTTTTACATAACTTGTAATAACTTTTTTTTCTGGACAGATATCGTTCCTGTGCAAACGGTCCGTGTGAGCTTAATCATTTTCCTTTATGATGAAATTGTTTTGAAAAAATATTTTAATAAGATTTTGGTCCTTTTTTAAGTTGAAAAAGACACCTCTTAATCACATTAACATGGAGTAAAATGCTGAAAATAAGCCTCGACACGGTTAATATAACACGACCTTGTGCATTTATACAAATCGATATCAATTCTGTGCAAACGGGCTCGTATAATTGAATATTTGTTCTTTCTTTTGATATAAATTTAAGAATTGTAATTTAATGTTAATTTGGTCCTTTTTCAAATTGAAAATAAAATTCACATGTTCAAAAAGTCGTCGGGAGTTTCCGTAAATACCGAGCGGTAAGAGCCGAACATGGACGGGCTCGCAAGCTATCGTAGGGCAGTTTATCGATAATCTAGCCTATGTCCACTATTAGGCATTACCGGCCTACGGTGATATACACTTAAAGACATATTTGCGCAATTGAAATTTAAATAAGAATGTCTATATACTTTGTTAACATATAAACTTAACTATTCTAAGAAATAAAATAAAAAGTATGTATTGGGTTGCCGACCTAAATTTTTGTAAATATGACCCATGATTTATTTGTGGACGCCGCTGAAAAATAATTTTCAAAACTGCTGTTGATCACCTTTATGTTTCTTTCTTTGTTAATTTGGTGATATTTAATGTTAATTAAGTTGTATTTCATAAAATTGATATAAATAAAGTATGTGAAATTGATTTTACTGGTAACATGAAACAATGACATTGAAAATCTGGGAAGCAAAATTTACACCGACACTCTCTTTTTATAGAAATTTTTCCATTTTCAAAATAAAAATCTCATAAAAATTACTAAATTTTCATAATAACAAATAATATTTTATTCCAACTTAGCATGAATGATGATTACACTAATACCCACCAGAAAATGTAAAGAAACCTAGAAGTCACCATGCTTATTTATGAAATATGGTCAAAATCCTAACTCTACCCCCTAGATTTTATGCTGCAAAAATACTTCCAACACTAGCCAAATTAGGTCTCTGTTGCCCTAAAAAAGAGAAATATGCACCTAATACTTGCTTAAAATAGTAAATATATGAATGTTTGTTAATAAAAAAGCCCTTATTAAATTATTAGTTACTTCAAGAATGTACAGTGCTGCTGATAAAACAAAAGCATGTTTTCTACAAGAAATGCCACTCTAAACAGTTTTCTCAAATCTTGAAACAGTGCCTGTACGGAAAGGACTGTATTTCACATAATTTACCAGTCAGAACGTTTTAAGAACCATTTTTGTGTTTATAAATGCATTGCAAACCAGAAAATATATAGTAATCAAGTTATTTAAGAAATTCATTTTTCAACAATTTTGCATTGTGCAAATATGTCTTTAACGAATCTTCTAACTGTGCAGCTTTCTTTTCGCTGTATATCTTTTATTAATAAGAATTTCTACAAAAAATTTTGCGTGTTGGCTATTGACGACATTAGTCTGTCAAATCGTTATCAAATTTAAAAAATTGTGTTGGAAGACCCAGTGAACCATGAAACGACAAAATACTCAATCTGCACGAGAAAATCGTGAACTGGTTGGAAATTGTTTCGAAACTTTTCTCGTACATTCACTATCAAGCCGCACATTCGGAAAACATGTTGTTGGACGAAAATATTGATCAAGGGACGTTGAATAACCGTTCAACTATGCGTAACGTCGATATGACGTCGACGTCAGGCTGTTATAAACGATGCTGGACATTGGCGTTACCGAATAAACACTGTTTGTTTGGCTAAATTGACAATAAATACTGTTTTAATGACTTTTTGTTTCACTCACCGTCGGACGCGGTGGAGAAGTAACGCGCTCGACTACGAAACCAGGGGTCGTGCATTCGATCCCCTGCCCGACCAATTCCTTCAGATAATACTTTCTAAAAACCGAAGCCCAATGTAGTAACTGTTCTTTACACTGGGTATCTGAAATAACCAGAGAATACGAGTAGGGAATCGCACCTGAGTTTTCTGTATACGTCCCCTCACTCTTTTTGAGAAACCAACTTTTTTTACTCACTCATATTTTTCGTTCAAATTTATATATTTTTTGTTTTTTATAAATAAAGTAAATATATACCCATCAGAAATATGTTTTCTTGATTTCTGCAAATTTTTAACACTATCTGGCCATTAGCGCCGGAGATATTATACAATATATAAGTGCACAGTTAGAAGATTCGTTAAGTAGATGAAGACGTTCGACGACAACATTTATCGAGATTTATAACAGGGGCTTCTCAAAATTACTTATAACATAGATCATCATCACTAAACCCCATCAGTTTGGATCCAAGCAAACGAACCTGTAAATCGGCATCATCGCACATTCATATGATAATGATTTCACATGTTCTAAGTTAAGTTATATATTTTATAAACACTGCGTTGTAAATCAGGTCATAACGTTATAAAAAAAAGCATGTGCAATCAATATCTTTCTTGATATTGTGGGGTTGTGAGGGATTACTTGTTTCAATAGAATGGCGTATACAGTAGAACCTCTATAAACTGGTAAAAACCTATTCATTATATTCATGTTAAGAGACATGTGACTGTTTAACTCAGGACAACGACAACATAAAAAGCTCCCACGTGAGATTTTTGTTATGGTATTGGCATGCATTTAGCAGCCAATTGTAATGAAAACCAAGCAGAAATAATTGTCTGTCAAGTGTAGCGAAACTCTACTCTACATATGACTAACTTGTGTGCACGATTAAATTGAGCGCTAAGGCGACTCCAAATAAACTTACACCGCCTCATTGCTTGTCCTGCGTAACCTCGCGTTATTTCCATTATATTTACATTCACCCTATAAAGTCTTTATGTAATCCTATTAAAAATATGCGGTACATCTGCCGATGAACCTACACTTCGAAACTGGTTTTAGCCAGTTCGGATTTCGCCCGTGCTATTCGTGGACTTCTTCAAATAGACTACATCGGGCACTTAACACTAAGCTCCCATTGGTCGACGGTCATATGACACTAGCGGAGTGATATAGACCCATAGGTCGTTGCCATCGCGTTGCTATGTGTGTAAATGGGTTAAGAAAACAACCGCGACCTGTATTTTTAGAATGTGCCTTGGCAATAGATATTCAAGTTGCACTGTTATTTGTTTGCCTTGTAAGTCTTTTCCATTCACAGAGAGAAAGTTTACTGGAAAAAATCCTGAATTTTTAATACAGTTAGAGTACATGTAGTTGGGACTACTTTCTCACCGTATTTAGAAACTGGAATGGCTATTACATCGACATTACATCTATCAAACCTCTTTGACCGGTATATGATAAATTCTTATACAGAAAAACAAATCTGGCCAATAAACACATTAAATTGACAAGACAGAAAATATAAATATAAGGAATAAACAACATCTCTTTGCCGTTCATGACGGTACGTATGACTACATTAGCTTCGGGGGGTAAATTTAACGTTTACGAAATTTACCCCCTGCGAAGCTAATGTAGTCATACCGTCATGAACGTCAAAAATATGTTGTTTATTCCTATAATAAACGCGCAGCATTGCAACGGAATAAAATGTGTTGTAAAGTTCACACTTGAAGAAAACGTGTTGATATTGAGAAACTATCATGCAGTAACATGCAACATCATGGAAGGACGCCCATTTGATGTGTAAGAAAATCTGGACCCTTTACGGAGGCCGCAAGATGTCATTAGTTCCTGTTTATGTATGCGCGTGCGTAAACGACGCGAAACGTATTAACTCCGTCTACTAGACGGAGCAGAAAAGGCGATGGAAACCATTTTACATGTACATATATAATAAAATATATTCGGTGACCTTTCTTTAGAGTTGAGTGGTCATGTTTTAACTCATTCACCCCTGAAACTTTAAGTAGACAATTCCAGTTTCGAATTAAATTTAGTCCATTTTTGAAGAATTATGGTAGATTTTAACAATATTTTACAAAATGACAAACAGTGTTTACCCTGATCAGAGAGTGACCAGGGTCTACACTGTTTGCATATATAGGACAAGTGTACTCCTGACAGGTATATGATTTGTTAATGACGAGATACTCGTCGTTAGGGTTCAATGTGTTAATGCAAGATGCACGGTAATGCCACATACTTGCTTTTGAGTATTTTATATGCCATCTGGTTTTCAGTCTCTGTTACTCTTTCGGTGTCAAATCATTTTGCCTGTAACATTTGTTTTCTGCTTCGAAATGAATAATTTATAGATATCGTTGATCAGACATGATAAGTATGTCAATCAGTTTGGATCTTGAATAGACGCCGAGTTGCTTGGCCTAGCTCTCATCTCTGGACCCAAATGACCAATTTGCCTTTCGCGCTGATTGAGTTAACCGTTTGAACTCCACTGCCCTTAAGGAGTTTATTGCAAAAAGTGTAGATCCAAATCAGGGGGCTCCTATAGTTCTGCATTTTTCTGCTATATTTTCGAATGCTAAACCTCGAATTTGGTGGAAACAGAAATCATTATTTTGGAGAAAAAACACTAGAGATGTTATTCACAATGGATATGTCCTTCATCGACAATTCAATTGTACATTCTGAGACAAAACTATTTACTCTGCCAAATACGACTTTCTGACACCATCAAACTGCTTGGATCCAGATGGCACATCGAGTATCTCGTCGTCTCGTCTGGATATATGTTGTTTGATATTCAGACAAGAGTTTCACAAATTTTAAGCCGTTTTGGTCAATTTTGAGATTAAAACGGACAATTTATCAAGCAGGATAGGATAAGTTCGTGCACGACCACGTCGCCCAGACCACAGGGGTGCAATAGCTGCCGAGTTGTCCCGTGACTCTGATGGTGAAGAGCCCCCACCACATAGACGACGATTGGCAGATTTAATACGTGAAAATCACGAATGCAATAACGACTTCATTAGAAACACGGCGTCCCGTTTTCATAACGTTAATTTTGGAAGTGACTTCGAATTAGTCATAAAAATTTTAAACTGTAAGTGCCACATTGACAATACTACAGTTTATTCCACTCCCTTAAAATAACCATAGATGTTTGCATGTTTGGCCTATAATAGTCCAAATTGAACGTACGCCTTTTGAGTATCTCCCTGCATGGTATTGGTCAAAATTTGAGTGTCGTCGAACGTCCGTAGGCCGGTAATGCCTAGTCTGCCTAACGCAAGAGAGTGTGTGTCTTTCGTATTCTGTGTCGTTCGGTGGGAGTTGTTATGGAAGGAAACATTAATACCCAAAGAATACAGTTGCAAACAGTTTGAAACCAGATCAGATCGCGGCGGCGTCTGATCTGGATTCATGCTGTTTGTCACTCTTAATGTCCACTTATATGTAACTTTGGGAGAAAAAGCACACGAAAGTTTTAAGCAGACGATATTGCAGCATTTAAAGCGTTAGTCATAATTGTCCTGTTTGGGGAACTGTGACAAATGACGTTGTAAGGAGGGAGACGTTGTTGGGAGGGTCGTTGTAGAGAGGGAGCGCAGTAGTTATTGACAAAGATTACATTTGTCCTTTATGCAAACAGTGTAGACCATTATAAGAAGGCTCATGCAGGAGCGCTCTTGTCACGGCCAGGGTTTAAGGTTATAAAGAGTTTGAGTTGAGTCTTAATTCGTTCTTAATCATTTGATTGGTCATGATTTAAGCAAAAACGTTTATATCATTTTGGCCTGTACTGTTCGTTATTTAAGAAATACATGTAATACATTCATACCAGTGTTTTATCGTGCAATAAAACATTGGTAGGAGTTGAGATGCGTAGTAATTAAATCACGAGGCCGAAGGCCGAGTGATTTAATTACCATCATCTCAACTCCTAACCGTGATTTTTTGCCACGGTAAAACACTAGTATAAATTTCTTATTTCTTAAATATATTTAAGAAAACACCCCCTAAATAGTCAAAAAATGGACCAGACTTCTTTTAATTTTACATTTTAAGTAGTAACAAGAGTGAATGGGCTAACCCCTTCACTGCCTTACCCCGAGTACAATAGTTATTTGTAAACAGTTTGGATCCTGATCAGACGCCGCGTACCGCGGCGTCCGATCAGGACCCAAACTGTTTTACACTCATTTCAATATTTTTTAAATCAAAATACCTAAAAATTAAATTTGAGAAATAAAAGCAGACGACAATTGTTTAAAATTGATGACGTCACGGGACTGAAGGGGTTAAGCGATCGCTAAGAGGCAGAGTTTTCTTCGAGATAAGGCACTGCTTAGTTAAGGCTACCATAAACTGGTATTAAAAATCCTAGGATTTCCAAAATTCCATTTTAAGGAACCGTATACCTTTGAAGATGTGCTACAATTCTCCTTCTCTGGAACAACACCCCATGGGCGACAATTTCAAAGATTTGTGCGGTTTTCGGAAGGTGTTGTTATAGGGAGGGAAAAGTAAGACTTGCTCTACATTTGCAAACAGGATCAATAGAAATAATAGTTTAAGCGTCAACGCATTAATTTGGAACGTCTTCTCCATGAGTGTACGTTCAACTTCATACAGTGGAGAATCTGTTATTCTGACGTCATTCGTGACGTCATACAGTGGAGAATCTGTTATTCTTTCCCGTTTAAACGCAAACGTACGCAAACGCAAAGCACTAAAACGTAGAAAATAACAACTTTTGGACAATTCTGATAATTCTTGTTTATCTTGGTGGCAAACAGTTTGGAGCCTGATCAGACGCCGGGTTACCCGGCGTCTGATCTGGCTCCAAACTGTTTGCACTGCAAATAATAGTTTTAGGGTAAACGCGTTTATTGGGAAAGAATAACAGATTATCCACTGTAAATGGGGATCAGGCTTTAATTAAGGGTCATCAAGCACTTAGTTACATTTATTCCGTATAAGTTTGGAAAATCAATAAAACTACAACAACAAACACAAACAAAAAGAGTCGTCAACATGGATGGTACCACATTGACCGTAAGTATTTGGACAGACATGCCTGGGAAAACAGTGTAGATCCTGACCAGACTGATCCTGACGGAGCAGTATGATCAGAGTTTATATGTTTGCCGACAAGTTTGCACTTGTTGGACAAATTACAGTAGATCTACTGTAGATCTATACTCAGCAAAAATAGAAACGTCCCACGTTTTGAACGGACATATCTCTGACGTTATTTAAGTTGTACATCAAGTGAATGTACTTGTGGGATACTGGTTAGTTGGAGTTATACATGTGTAAAGATTTCACAAAATAACACAGATAAAAACCGTTAACGTAACGGAATCATGATTTGCACGTTTTGCACGTGCACGGTACACGCGTTTCAATGAAGTAATTCTGTCACCGTCGTACAATACGCACGACACAAGCTAATAAACAAATTGAAAAACACCATATGAATTCAATCCTTGCATCATGACACGCTCGTCTGAAGTTGAAAGAAAGCAGGCAATAACGGTCATTGACGTCGCTTGCTGGTTCAGCTGCTGTCGAAAGACCAAACAGAGGCTTGCGACCCGGTACCATCAAGCTGGGACTGTTCACAATCGTTTTCGCCTTGGTCACCCCGTTTTTCCTCCGTCAGAACTTACCACTACGGCACGTTAACGCACTTACGTCTACGTCATTTTCCAGCCACCAGAACGGCTAGTGAACACGGTGAGTCATCACAGACCTTTGTAATCGCGTACAATCTAATGCTAAACCAAGTTGAGCTAAACCAATCAGAGCATGACGCCCATATTCCGATCTAATTTGGACGACACGTCACTATGCTAAGTTATCTGTCGTCACGATTTGAGGCAAACTGACGAATCTCGATTCACACTTAGCATGGTAGGCTAAGCACATTGATTAGGCCTACATTTAAGATTTACGCCGTAGAAATGGAGAATATTGGTGCAAACGGTGGCCGTACACGATATTAATCTTACTGACTTTTTTATGAGAATTCAGTAGATCAACTAGATCTAAACATCTTTTAAAAAAACAAACATTTATTCAGATTTTTTTATTTTGACCCCGTTCCAACTTCTTCATTACATCACTCGAAAAGTTTTTATCTCAGCAATATGAGGTCAACTGATATGGATTCAAAATTGAATAAACTTCATTTTTGTATAGGTTTTACTACCACCAACCTTATAAAATGGCATAAAAACCGAAGGCTAAGGGGGGTTAGACCTTAAAGTCTAAAATGAAGATTTCAAATACACTTCAGAGCTCACCATTTCAGTTCTAATTTCCATTTTTCTCCCCGGGGGAGAACCCCCGGACCCCCCTCCAGCATTGATCAATTTCAAGTTTTAGAAAACCAATAACTTAGTAACTACAAAGATGGCAGCTCAAACCTACGGTGCTACATGTAATCTGCTACATGTACCTCTCGTGCGTCTAAACATTGAGTCAAATAGTTATATAATGTTATGTCTTATATAACGAACCTTTGAAGAAAATTGTATGGATCACATAGTTCGTATTCAGTGCCCAAAATCCCCCACCAACAATTTTTCATAGTTCATATACATATGGATCGTACGTACAATGTATACCTAAATCGTCTAAAAGTCGAAAGTTCTTGGAAATATATAGGTTAGTCACATTGATCGTATTCAGTGTCCAAAATCCCTACAAACACACTTCAGAACTCACCATTTCAGTTCTTATTTCGATTTTTTCTCCCGGGGGATGACCTCCGGACCCCACTTTCATCGGTCAAGTTCAAGTTTCAGAAAATAAAGAACTTAGTTACTAGAAAGTTGGCAGCCTGAAAAACTTCTACAGTGTTTCGTGTACTTCTCGCGAGTCTTAAAGTCAAATAGTTCTAGCAGTGGAAAAATTAGTCACAAAATAAGGTTGTGTCTAATAAAACAGACCCTTCAAAGCAATTGTATGGTTCACGCTGATCGTATTCAGTGTCCCTATTCCCTCCAACAACACTTCAGAGCTCACCATTTCAGTTCTTGTTTCCATTTTTCTCCCCGGGGGAGGACCCCCGGACCCCCACTTGCATTTTTCAAGTTCGAGTTTTGGAAACTCAGGATCTTAACAACTCGTATTTAAATCAGCATCATGAAAAAATATACGGTGCTTCATGCACCTCTCGTGCGCCAAAGTCAAATTATTATAGCGGAAAAAGTGTTAATCACTAAAATTATTGTTATGTTATAACGGAGCTTTGAACACAATTGTATGGTTCACGTTGATCGTATTCAGTGCTCCAGATCCCTCTAAACACACTTCAGAGCTCACCATTTAAGTTCTTATTTCCATTTTTCTCCCGGGGGAGGACCCCCGAACCCCCACTTGCATTTTTCAAGTTCGAGTTTCGGAAACTCAGGATCTCGACAACTACAAATTTAAGTCGACATCATAAAAGACTACAGTGCTTCTTGTATATACCACTCGTGCGGCTAAAGGTCAAATTAGTTTAGCAGAAAAAAACGCTAATCACAAAATTTAATCACAGAATTATACATTTTATAATTCCGTGATTTAATTATAGGCTATGTTGGACACATTTGTATAGTTCTCATAGATCGTATTCAGTGCTCCAAATCCCTCTAAACACACTTCAGAGCTCACCATTTTACTTCTAATTTACTTTTTTTCTCCCGGGGGAGGCCCCCCGGACCCCCACCAGCAGGAGGGGGTACCCCCCTCCCGCACCCTCCCCCTGATGTGCGTAATGGCTTCGCCGCTGACTTTCAAAAAAAATCCCCTGTAATAGGGTGGGACGTCTATTTTTGCTCAGTATATATGAAATGCACTTTCCCCAACTTTTTCGTGAGAATTCTACCCCTTCACCGTTTGGAACTCACTTTGTCGTCTGCTTCAATGTTGTTGTCTGCAATGTCGTTTCGAAGTTAAAAGGCAGTGTGACTGAATAAATTTCTAAACGAGTGTCAACCAGTTTGAATGCTGATCAGACGCCGTGTTACGTCTGATCAGGCTCCAAACTGTTTGCAAACGCGCTTTTTAAAAGCGTCATTAAAAGAGCGAACGGGTTAGCGAAAGGGTTATTGAAATATATGTGTAAGTTGAAAGAAATAAGAATGCGTCTCATAGATCTAGAAAACATGATTATTAGAGCGCGCGCATATTTAAAGGGAGGTAATTTGCAAGACACAAAATTCAAGATTTAACGTTAACATTAGCTTTATAATGTTTTTGAATGCTCTAATTAACCAATGCTTTATATATTTAATCATAATATTTATAATAAATATTCTTTATGTATATAAACAAAAATCTATATATATAAAAACGCCTTTTTATTTAATATTTTGTATATGTTTAATTAATTATTTTTCATCAATTACGCTAACGGACAAGGTGTTTCCAGTTAGATATTGGTGATTTATTACCCCTAACTAGAACTAAAACTAATTTTGATGTCCTCTTACTCGAGGATAACGAAGTAGATCTGCATGTACCATCAAGAAACACTTTACCCATTATCCCTTAAGGGTGTAGATCCATCAATGTCATGAATTTAAGAAATTTTCAAAGTATATGAAAACACTTTTTGATGGTTTTGTATTGAAGAGCTATTTAAGATGAATGAAAAAATAGAAAAAGTGTACATTTTGGTGAACAACAGTTGGCTCCATGGCCATGTAAAATTTACCCCACCCACTTTCTCTTATTTTGTCCTTTGCCAACAGCCCGCTTCAAAAAAATCCATTTTAAATGAAAACAAATATGATAAATTGGTTTTGTGTTATTTATTTCCTATCTATGGTAGTATTTCTTCATACAAAAACTAATTTAAGAGAAAACAGGCACCAAATGTGAAATTTATAAAGCTCTAAATATCATCGATATGGTACTTTTTTGTAAATTTTTACTTTAATAACTCAAATTTTCAACACTGACCTTTCAATTTCTTTTCATATTTTGAACTGCCTTAGCATTGGCTTTCATTTTGTAGAATATAAGAAAAAGTTTAATACTAGAACTATTTAATTTTCGAACTTTTTTAAAAAAAATTCATAAAATAAAAAATATAATAAAATCATGCCCTATAAAAAGCATATTTTTGATATTCGAGGGTCCATATTGTTCAAACCTAGTGCCTGCTTTGTCTAAATTTGGTTTCTTTATGTGAAAATACCACCATAGACATGAAATAAATAATGAAAACTCAAATTACCATGTTTGTTTTGTTTTGAAATAGATTTTACTGAAGCTTGTACTCTGAATGGGTAAAATTTGAGAGAAAAAGTCAAAATTTGACAAACCTTTTTCAAATCGCTGTAGCTAAAAAAAAAGGACACCGCCATATATTTTTTTCTCCATTTTTTCATTCATCATAAATAGCTCTTCCAAAAATACAATGATAGAAAAAAAGTTTGATACTGATAAAAAATCGCTTATGGGTTGGATACACCTTTAAATACGCCTTTATACTTTTACGTCTTGAATTTATTCTTCCATTAAATACTTTTCCTCAGTCCATTCAGGGAACCCCCCCCCCCCCCCCCCAATTGTCTCGATAGTGTGAGAATTTAACTGGCAAAAGCATGCATCACAACCAGTTTACCTTGTGAAGCCCAGATTATACTCATGCTCTAGTGATTTTCAATGGTTATTTCTAACTAAACTATCAAATATAAAGGTAGAGTCTCACGGGAGAAGCTTCAATGGTTCTTTGGCCATACGATCCATAATATTTGCAAGGAAATTGTCTAGCAAGGTGTTACATGATCGAAAGGTCATCTAGGGATGTCTTTAAAGGAAATAGTTCCAATTTATACAGTTACAATGGAGAACCGTAAGAAATATTTTCAATATTCTAGCAGATAATAGCTTAAAGCAGACTAAAAGTAAAGCAGAACGCGCCTTACGGCGCATTATGCTTTACTTTCAACCTGCTTTAAGTAGTCAGCTGTCTTTAAAACTAGAAACAGGCTATGGGGTAATGGGTTAAACTTTCTTATCAAGAAAGCGCTTGTGAATTCGTGGTCCTCGGCGATTACATTGCGAGATTGGCTAGATCTACACGATGATCGACTGCAGATGTGTTGACGATAAAATCAGGGCTGCCATAACTTGACATGAAAAATCCTAAGATTTCCAAATTCGCATTTTTCAAGTGATTTTACGAATAGTACCCCATCGTCTGTTTCTAGTTTTGTTGACACTTGCCTACTTTTAAAGCAGGCTGGAAGTAAAGCAGAATGCGCCTTAAGGCGCATTCTGCTTTACTTTCAGTCTGCTTTAAGTTACCATGTATCCTCTTCACTCGGTTCTCCGGAACCCTAAGCGAAAAAGGATTAAAAAGGTAATCAATTCAAATAGAAACTGGGAGGTACATTGAACGAATATAGAGAAAAAATAGTTTTCTAACTGAAAATAACATTTAAAGTAATCAAACAACTTCATTGTTTAAACAAATACCAGTTATTCAAACTAACCTTCGGCTGTAAATGCAGCGCCACGAATTCTTACTAGGCCGGAAGTTTGACATCATCATCCGGGTAGCAAAGGCGCTTGTACACAACCGGGTCAAATTTATACTGCATATTCCAGACACTCTCTACACGTAATAAACATTTAACCATGAATCGATAGCGCAAATAAACGACAGAAAATGATCGGTAAATTAACCATAAATCGCTAGAGCGATTCATGGAATTTGCCGATCAATTCCAGTCGTTTATATCACTTAAGGGTGTATCAATGTCATGAATTTGGGAAATTTTCAAAGTATATGAAAACACTCTAGGATGGTTTTGTATTGAAGAGCTATTTAAGATGAATGAAAAAATAGAAAAAGTGTACATTTTGGTGAACAACATTTGGCTCTACGGTCATGTGAAATTTACCCCACCCACTTCTTCTTATTTTGTCCTTTTCAAACAGCCCGCTTCAATAAAATCCATTTCAAATGAAAACAAATATGATCATTTTGTTTTGTATTATTTATTTCCTATCTATGGTAGTATTTCTTCATACAAAAAATAATTTAAGAGAAAACAGGCACCAAATGTGAAATTTATAAAGCTCTAAATATCATGGATATTCCTTTTTTGTAAATTTTGTAAGGGGAGATAAGTCTTTTTTCTTTAATAACTCAAACTTTTCAACACTGACCTTTCAATTTCTTTTCATATTTTCAAATGCCTTAGCATGGGCTCTCATCTGGTAGAATATAAGAAAAAAGTTTAATACTAGAACTTTTTCATTTTCAAACTTTTTTACTTCTTTTCATAAAATAAAAAATCTAATAAAATCATGCACTATAAAAAGCATATTTTTGATATTCAAGGATCCATATTGTTCAAACCTGGTGCCTGCTTTGTCTAAATTTGGTTTCTATATATGAAAATACCACCATAGACATGAAATAAATAATGAAAACCCAAATTACCATGTTTGTTTTGTTTTTGAAATAGATTTTACTGAAGCTTGTACTCTGAATGGGTAAAATTTGAAGAAAAAAAGTCCAAATTTGACATATCTTTTTCAAATCGCTGTAGCTCAAAAAAAAAGGACGCCACCATATATTTTTTTTTTTCATTTTTTCATTCATCATAAACAGCTCTTCCATAAAAACAATGCTAGAAAAAAAAGGTTGATACTTTGAAAAATTCGCTAATGACTTTAATACACCCTTAAACGTCGAAAAAATCAGTTCATTTATTCTATGTACACGCATTGATCAAGTCAAATTAACATTCATAAACAATCAAGTACAATCAGTTAAATCATATGACAAGGACAAAAACCCACATGTATCAATGCCTTTACACCATCACTGCCAAGTCTGACAACAATATTTGCAAACAGTTTGAAACCTGACCAAAGGCCGCACCGGGGTACAAACATTTCTTAACTCATTCACCCCTGAAATTTTCAATGGAGTTTTCAAATTTTATAATATGTCTAGTCTCCATTGTTGACTATTTATTAGTGATTTTAAGGTTCAAGTAAAGTGTTTTTTGGTGCATTTTTGAAAGGTGATATTTTGGTCATTTCTGGAGCAATGTTGCATAATTTCATATCAAAATGTTCGTATTGAAATGAACAAACTTGTGAGATAGCTTACAATTGGAAAGGAAAACTGTGTATTTTGATTTTGAACAATATGTTTGGATTTGCACCAAAATGTGAAGCAAATTTTCTGTATTGAAATTCAACAAACCCTTCCGCTATATTAAAGAATATGCTTTACATGAGGTAGTAGGACGAAATCCCTGACGAAATCCGCTCAAATAACGACAGAAGAGGTCATGGAATATTTGACAATTTTCAAGGACAACACTATTTTGCCATGCTGGACTATTTATTTTTTTCCAAAGAATGGTAGGCAAAACGAGCCTCTGTCAAACATTGTTTACATGTATACATATGCAGACTGAATTGTTTTCCACCCCTTTTTATCAATTTGATTAACTGAATTATACCTCGCGAATAACTTGAGAATCATTGTTGGACTCTGGGGAAGGAGTTGCTCCTGTATAAGCCATCCTCTTTCCAGATTTTGTCTATAACTGTATCTAAATACACGTTGCAAGATTTTTACATGGTTATAATTATTTCATTGCGAATAACGATTATCCCAGTGATGAGCTCAGTAAAGAAATCGATGGCCATCGTTTGCGAGTTGGCTACCGGTCTGGGATACAGTGGAAAAACGTAATTATTTCGTTCAAACGCAAACGCATTGCAATGAAATACAACCTTTATACAATTCCAACAACCAGTTTTAATCGAGTGGCAAACAGTTTGGAACTTGATTAGACACCGGGTTACCCGGCGTCTGATCTGACTCCAAACTGTTTGCAATGAAAATAATAGTTTAAGAGTAATTGTGGTTATTTGGAAAGAAATCGTCTCTCTATTGTACTCTGCACGCTGCACACGGGACACAAACTGCGAACCTACACAGAGAACAGTAATTGAACACGCTACATTTCTCGTTATCCGTCTAAGCTAGAAACACGTGTTCTTCACTTTGCTCGTGCACAGGAACATGTGTGTCCCTGTATACAGGGTTTACACTGATTAACTACACTGGATCAGCGACAATCGGCACTTCTCAGCGATGAGTCTCGGTTCACTGTAAGCCACGCAGAAAACGCGTTTATCGCTGTAGAAATTAACGACTTCGGGAGAGAGACGTGACGCATTGGGTGGGGGCATCGCTATGGTCCGGGTTGGGATAATGGGAACTCTGAAAATTGACTTGTTTATTATTCCAGGAAATGCCAATGCTCAGCGTTACTTCAATGTTTTAAATAGCACAGTGATACAGTTCATGCAAAATGACGGACATGGTATTTTCCAGCGTGACAATATTAAGCCTCACACGGCGCGTATCACCAATTCCTTGCCTAAAGTTACGTTAACGTCTTGCCTTGACCTGCTTTATCGTCGGATAGCAGCCCCATAGAACACATATCGGAGTAATTGGGTAAAAGGGCCAGGTTAAATCATCAAATTTATACCATAATGGCCTCCAAAGTGCACGTTTGTTAGAATGGCAACGTAGTTGAAGTGTTGCGTATTAAATCAATGAGGGGATGTATTCTGCAATGCATTCGTAAATGGAGGTCACAGTGGTTACTGATGATTTTTATAACATTACTTTAAGTGCGCAGTCAGTAAGTATTTGTCTCCAAATGCTGTGTGGTCATTCTAATTTTATTTAATCATTCATTAACCCTTTACCTGATAGCCTATTTCTAGAATTGAAATAGGTTACTACTTAAAGCAGGTTGAAGTAAAGCAGAATGCGCTTAAGGCGCATTCTGCTTTACTTTCAGCCTGCTTTAAGCTATCATGTGCTATAATATAGAAAATATTCCCTATAATACATATTAATTACTGATTAAATTGGAACTATTTTCTTCAGCGGATGAATAAATCATATCCGCTAAAAGTCGCTTCTATTGGGTAAAGGGTTAAAGATATGCAATACATGGGGCCCGTTTCATAAAACCTCTTACGACAAATGTTGTCGTAAGTCAGATTATAAAAGTATCAATTATTATTTATTTCTCCATCTAATCCTGTCTTGTGACATCTTTTTTGGAATCGTCTTGAAAAGACGATTCCAAAAAGATGTCACAAGACAGGATTAGATAGAGAAATTACAAATTAAATGTATTTGAAAGTTTTGACTTACGACAACATTTGTCGTAAGAAGTTTTATGAAACGGGCCCCTGATTCTCATCCACTATATTACACAGACACATGAATATGAATTGAAGCTTCGATTATAAAAATAACTAACCGGCATATAAATTTATCAACAAAATAAATTATATTTTATTGAATTCTATGTAAATTGAAGTGAGATGCGGTTGTTTATAATTCTCTGTGAAAAACGTTGTACATAAGCTCAATAATGTTTTCTATTTTGAATAAGATTGTTAAGGTAAAAAAAAAGTCTGTATGTACATGTATATGCTCCTTCTCTTAAATAATTCAAAAACTCTGAATCATGACACCACGCCTTCGTTGATGAGTCAGACCAAGCAATTTTAAAAATCAATCTTTCGGTACATGTAAGGTCTGACAATCCAGGAGTACGCTTAGTGGCAGGCTTATATAAGTTTTCAACACATTCAATGTCTAAGGAATGGATATCCTAACACATGATAATGGTGTTTCCATATTGACCTGACGAGTGCTTTGTACAAAATTATGAAATAGCTTTTCGCAATGTAATCATACATTCTGATTATTAAGGATAATACACTGTTGGATTTGTTATCTTTTTCAGCTATATGACTACTTACTTTTTAGTCCTGTTAAAATATTACCCCTAAATCCCCCTTTTCACTAGCAGACTCAATGTCCGCAAAGTTCAAAGTATACTGGTAATATTGGTTGTCTCTTCCAAAGTGTATGGTTCTGTATTTTTAACATTAAAACGCAACAGCCACTTTGACTATGTGTGAGGTATCTAAGTCGTGCTCGATAATATCAATTTTAATGTCTTTGTTGTATAGTTTGGTACCATAAGCGAAGAATTTCACAATACTACGTATACCTTTAGGGGGAGGGGTCATCTATTATAAACATATGAATAGTATGGGTCCCAGGACTCTTCCCTGGGGTACCCAGAATACCAGGGTCCTTTCACAGATGCATATTGCCTACGTCCAGTAAAAAGTCACGCTTCCACGACAAAACTGGCCCTCTGATACCAAATACTGATACTTTGCGAAGAAAACGTTAATGTACTATGCTCTCAAAAGTTTTCACAAAATCTAATTATACAATATATTTTCCCAAATTCTATCACCCTCAATGTAGTGTGACTAATCATCTATGTATTCAATTAACTGTAAAAACGCAGGATCGTCTAGAACGAAAACCAAATTGAGCATCAGATAAACTGATTTATGATTGTTTCTGACTAAATTTTCAAATATCTGTGCCCTTATGATTGTTTTTAAATACTTACAACTACTGAAGTAAGGCTATCAGGGTGGTAGTTGCATAATTATACTCATTAACTATTACAATATTTTAATGTGTGTGTATGTGTGAAATGCAGAAGCAGAATATAGTGAAAAAATAGTAAGGACAAAAAAGAATTGTGTGTCTCTGCCCAACGAAATCGTCGGTTGTGTCCCTACTAGGACACCATAGAAAGCCTCGTCAAATCCGTGCAATAGTATATACATGAGTATCTGCCCCTGTACCCGGCAAAAGCTTGAATAGTTTCACAGCAATCGGAGCTTTATATAATAGAGATCGCAATGCAAAGTGAAATATTAATCAACATTACAATAGCCGGAAAGATGTGGAATACTTGAATGGGTGTAAAAAGTTGATTTAAAGGTTTCCTGAAACAAAGGTCAGCTGTACAGGGACGGAACTACTTTCGCAGCAAGTAATCCGCTGAAGAACCGTGACATTCGGAGGAATTTATGATCGAAAGTAATGCGCAATGCACTTATTTTATTGTTTATGTATCAGACAACAATAGTGTACTGAAATAAAAATTGAAAATATGGATATTAAAAAAATGAGAAAATGCGGATTAATCGGAAAAGTCAATGTGTTAGATAAATAGCAACTTTCGGTGACCTTGATATAATTGAACGGATATATTGTCTAACTGCAGTGATTCGGATAAGTGACATTCCATCAATCATATTGCTTGTTCTTTTCTCTGTCTGCACGTATATAACAATTGTCAAAAGGTTTTGTAGATTTGAAGTAACTGGACTTTAAATGTTGGAAAACTTGTACAAATTTGTAAATGCAAATGGCTGCTCTTGAATCAAGCATGGGGTATTCTGAGGGCATATTACAAGCGGTTTTTCTGACTTTTGTAAGACATTCTGTGTATGAGTACCCAGTATGTAAGGGGTTCTTTGTATGTATTCTACCAGATTTCCGAAAATACGTGCCATTAATAGTAGAGGGCATCTAACGTCAAAAATCGAAATAAAGGAAAAAAAATGCACAGAATTGATTTTTGTGTTTTCATATGCTCCAATATGTACCGAATGACAAAAAAAAGTCTAGGAAAATCAAACGATGCGAAATATGATTTTTGGGGTGAAATGGCTAAAATAATAGGTGAAAGCACGAATTTTTGGGATTTCCAAACTGCGATCGTAGAAATCAATATAAAAGCTTGAAATCTACAGGCTAGACAACTATTAATGTCAGCTGTGGAATGGTACTTGTTAAGATAAATAAAATTTTCAAAAAACTGATTTTTGGGGTGAAATTGTCAAAATATTAAACCAAAATCACAAATTTGAGGATTTCAAACAGACCCCGACATCTCATAGCAAATAAAGGAAATGGTGCACAGAGTTGATTTATATGTTATTATTTACCTAAATATGTACCAAATAACAGACAAAAAGTCTAGGAAAATCAAACGATGCGAAATATGGTTTTGGGGTAAAATGGTTGAAATAATAACTGAAATCGCTAATTTTTGGGATTTCCCTTCTGTGCTCGAGGCTTTCGATATAAAATCTCGAAATCTACAGGCTAGACAAATATTCATGTCAGCTGTGGAATGGTACTTGTTAAGATAAATAAAAATTTCAAAAAAATGATTTTGGGGTGAAATTGTCAAAATATTAAACCAAAATCACAAATTTTGAGGATTTTAAACAGACCCTGACATCTAAAAGCAAGTAAAGAAAATGGTGCACAGAGTTGATTTATACGTTATTATCTGCTTAAATATGTACCAAATAACAGACAAAAAGTCTAGGAAAATCAAACAATGCAAACTATGTTTTTGGGTAAAATGGTTGAAATAATAACTGAAATCGCTAATTTTTGGGATTTCCCTTCTGTGATGGAGAATATCGATATAAAAGCTCGAAATCTACAGGCTATACAAATAATCGTGTAAACTGTGGATTGGTACTTGTTAAGATAAATAAAATTGTCAAAAAGCTGATTTTTAGGGTGAAATTGTCAAAATATCAAACAAAAAACACAAATTTTGAGGATTTCAAACAGACCCTGACATCTAAAAGCAAATAAAGGAAAAGGTGCACAGAGTTGATTTATATGTTATTATTTGTTTAAATATGTACCAAATAACAGACAAAAAGTCTAGGAAAATTAAACGATGCAAAATATGATTTTGGGTAAAATGGTTTAAATAATAACTAAAATCACTAATTTTTGGGATTTCCCTTCTGTGATCAAGGATAGCAATATAAAATCTCGAAATCTACAGGCTGCACAAATATTCATGTCTACAGTTGAATGGCCCTAGTTAAGATAAATACAACTTTAAAAAAAAAATTGGGGGTAAAATCGTAAAATTATTTAACCAAAATTTCATATTTTGGGGATTTTTGACAGATTTTGAGATTGAAATCAAACTAATGGAAAAGATGCACATAATTGATTTATCAGTAATGATATGTTTCAATATGTACCAAATAACAGACAAATAATGTAGGAAAATCAAAGAATCCGAAATATGATTTTTGGGTAAAATGGTTGAAATATTAACTGAAAAGCTAATTTTTGGGATTTCCTTTCTGTGACCATGGATATCACTATAAAAGTTCCAAATATCCAGGCTAGACACATATTCATTTCTACTTTAGAATGGTCCGTGTTAGGATAAATAAAGGTTTCAAAAAACTGTTTTTTGGGGTAAAATTATCAAAATATTAAACCAAAATCACCAATACTTGTTTGTAAAACAATCTAGGAAAATCCAACAAAGCCAAATATAAATTTTGGGGTATACTGATTAAAACAATTAATGTAAATGCATGTTTTTGGAAATTCCACACTATGGCCTTAGACAGGAATTATAGCAGCTACAAATGTACAGGTAATATACATATTACTGTGCACTGTAGCCTTGTACTATTAAGGATGAATTAAGCTTTAAAATGAAAACCCTTATCTTTTCACTTCACTACGGTGACCTTAGATATGAAACCAAACGTTCAAAGTCTATAACTTACACACATACACCATTTTAATGTAGCTTAGTTAAAGTAAAGACAAATCAACCGGTAAAACATTTAAACAGACACATGTTTTTAATGTGTTGTGACTTTAAATATGATTAAAAAAGCTCCAAATCCATTTAAAAGGCAACAGGCACCATGAAATAAAGCCTATAGCACTAGTACAAATAAATTATGATTTCTAAAATTAATAAATTTTGGTGATAAGATATAAGTTAAACGAAAACAGTTTTCACTGAGGATTTTTACAGTGGCATTGGATGTGACCATCAAGGCACTACAGTGTATTTGTTAGCATAGTTATATAAGTTTCAATGAAGTAATATACATGTATAACTTATAATAGTTAAACAAAAAGACAATATCTTCAGTATATTGTTACAGCAATATAACATGAATGTAAAACTTAAAAATATAGTTAAGACAAATATATAAATGGAAACTTTTTATAAGTAAGGATAACTACCATTTTGAATTTCATTACTATAGTCAAACAACTAGGTATGACGTGTCAAAGGGTGGCCGAGTCCATTTATAAGGGAGATCAGCATTTCAGATGTTCCCGTGTCAAGTTTTAAAGGAAAAGGTTTGGTTATCGGTACAAATAAACGAATTAGTTATTGGAAACATAACGTAATGGATAAGACGTAGGTAGAAGTATATGATCGGATAACATTTTATCAAGCACTGGTTCGAATCTCGCAGCAACCTATGATATTGTTTTGCCAAAACAATATTAAAGATTATATAATTACATTGCATTAAGGTAATTCAGAAAGCCTCATGAAGAAAGTGACTAAAACTTATATTGATATTCATATTTTATCATTGATTTGTTTTTTGAAAGTATGGCTGATATAGGGCTAGAAATCCATGCACCCCTGTCATAAATTTGACGAACATGTGTATAAATGGTTAGTATAATCACACAGTATGAAATTAGATAATTCATTTTAGATTAAAAAAAGTTTGAGGTCGACGCGGGATTCGAACCTACACTTATTAAAATAATTCTATCGCAATACACTCTGTGTACCTATATTTACCTACTGCTCTAAGTGCTAACAATAATATCGCCTTCATTTGTATCTAATATTTATACTAATTTTGATTGTATGAAAATGGTCGGAGAACATGCGGAATGCTGTTCTCCTTAAAAATGGACTCTGCTGACCGTTGACACGTCAAGTCCAGTTGTTTGACTATATGACTGTGGATATGACCAGTAAAGCTTCAAATGCACAAATAAGTTATATATTCTCTAGTTGTATGCGGAACAAGAATATATATCATTTGAGGACCCAAATCAGAGTGAGTATAGCCTACAGTACAAAGTATAATGTGTCTTACCTGTAAATTTGAAGCTTTTACATTTATATCTTAAACTTTTTTAACCAGTTTACCCCGAAAAGTCATATTTGGCTTTGTTGGAGTTTCCTTTATTTTGCTGTTATTTAATACATATTGAAACATACCAAAACATATAAATCAATTCTCAATACTTTTCCCTTTATTTGCTTATAAGGCTTTATTTGGAATTTTCAGGTCAGGAGATCTCTGCTAAAATCTCGAAAATTGGTGTTTTTTTGTTTAATTATTATAACAACTTTACTGCATAAATCAGTTTTTTGACAGTTTATTCATCTTTATCAGTACCATTCCACAGCGCAATTGAATATTTGTTTAACCTGTAGATTTGGAGCTTTTGTTTTAATAGCCACCATCACAGTAGTAAAATCCCCCAAAAGCTCGTTTACATTTTATTTTTCAACGATTTTACCCCAAAACACCATATTTGGTATTGTATGATTTTCCTAGATGATTTTTCTATTAGTTTGTACATAATAAAGCATATGATAACACATAAATCACTTTTGATTTTGATGGCAGGGATTGTCTACGAAAATCCCCAAAATTGGTGATTTTGGTTTAATATTTTGACAATTTAACCCAAAAAGCCAGTTTTTTGAAAGTTTTATTTATCCTTACTAGTACCATTACACAGTAAAAATGATTTTTTGTCTAACCTGCATATTTGGTGTATTTATTTTGATATCCACGTTCACAGTAGGGAAATCCCCAAAAATCGTGTTTTCATTTATTATTTCAACAATTTTACCCCTAAATTCATTTTTCAAAGTTTAAGCTATCCTTAATAGTACTATTTCACAATAGAGATGTATAAGTATCTAGCCTGTAAATCTGGAGCTTTTATAATGATAACCAACGACACAGTACTGAAATCCCTAAAATTGGCGTTTTCATTTATTATTTCAACAATTTTGCCTCAAAAAACATATTTCGCATAGTTTGATTTTCCTAGATTTTTCTTCGGTTATTTGGTACATGCTCTACCATATGAAAACACAAAAACTATTTCTGTGCATCTTTTCCTTTATTTTGATGTTTGACACCAGGGAAGCTCTACTAAAATCTCCAAAAATTGGGGTTTTGTTTAATATTTTCATGATTTTCACCCAAAAAGAACCATTTTTTGAAAGTTTTATATATCCTAATTAGTACTATGCCACAGTGGATATAACTGCCAGTCTAATTTGTAGATTTGAAGCCTTTATGTTAATACCTAGGGTCACAGTATGGAAATTCCAAAAATTATCATTTTCGTTTATCAATTCAACCATTTTACCCCAAAAAATCATATTTCGCATCGTTTGATTTTCGTAGACTTTTTTTCTGTCATTCGGTACATATTGGAGCATATGAAAACACAAAAATCATTTCTGTGCATTTTTTTTCCCCAAAATTTTTAAATGCCCTCTACTATAAGTGATTTGATATATTCTACTGAAGAGGTTATTTTCATTCCATGTTCGTTACTTTTTGATCTTCTGACAACACAAGTACACTTAAATTAATAAAATTTTAGGCATGCTCCATTTCATTGACTAATTATTTATACTGTGTGAAAATAGTTTTAGCCAATGTGGTATAGTTATTGAGTATTGCAACTTTTCAAATTTGAGTATTTTTTTCTCGTACAGGGTCTTTACATGAACCTTAACAATATCTTTCAAAATGACAAACAGTAACACAGGCGTATTTATGGGAATAAGGTTAAAATGTCAACAAATAGGATTGTCAATAGGATCGTCAAACAAAACTTTAGTGTCTTTGCGCAATGTCTCATCGTATGTACTATAAGTATCTAAATACGTCGGCTGTCTTGGCTTACAACTCACGTCCTCCTCTCGTCCGTAACGATTAACAGTGATACTTTGCATATCTTTACTACGGTCCATTCTGACAGCGTCACTAGAGCCCATGGCCGGGTCTTCGTCAAAGTAGTTGTAGGGTAGGAGGAAGAACTCTAGAGCCATTCCGGTTGTCGGGGTTACAGGTAAATCTTCCATGTGGGGGATGTGGTGTATGCCCAGAGATACCCATGCAACCTGGTCCTAATAATAATTATTATAATAATAAAGATAATGATAAGGACTTTATTTAACGAGAGAGCTCATTTGGTAAAGACCAATCTTCCATGAGACCCTCAACATAAATACAAGTACATAAAACAAAAGGCATTTCGTACAAAACAAATAATTAACAACAATATAACAATACTAAAAGTATGATATTATATAAATATTTGATGGCAGTTTGCATGACATTCAAATTGTCAACCCGAGAAACAGCATGTCACCCCGAGGCGTAGCCGAGGGTGACATTCTTGTGTTCGAGGGTTGACAATTTGATTGTCACGCAAACTGACATCTAATATTTATTTTATTACACCGAGCTTATCAACCCTGGCTTTGGAATCGTTTTATTCGTCTTTTATAAAACGTGCTGTGAATACCAATTTAGCGCGGACATGTACATAACGCGGGAAATGACGTCGCCGTCTTACGACGTCACATTGTTTATAATTATATTACAAGAAACAAAGAAGAACGTTATGATACGTAAATTGAAGAAACAGCGTCTTTAATTTGTCTAGGTGGCAAATGTCCTCTTCCGAAATGGTGGCAAATCGTTAAGGAATGGACAAAAGGAAGCAACTTGTACAGAAAATGCCAAAAGTTGATTAGAAGTTACCACTCTTTAAAACGTTCCAATGTATCCAATAGCGAAAGTCATGTCAATGCTGACAGTACGTTTTCGGACGGAGTAAAAAAGTAATGTCTTTTAGAGTGACGTCACAAAAAAAATATCATAAAGAGTGACAGTATATTTTGAATAGATGTAAAAGACATGCAAAATGTTAACTGTAGGTCTATGGGAATTTAACAAAGTAACTCAAAGCGAGGTGTAATAATACATTTTATCATATACCTATCGATGATTTATAGAAAGTTCTCAGTTAGATAAAATTTCATATGAGTCACAGTTGATATCCTCATTAGCAATGATATCACTTTTGCAGTGACGATATTATTTTTGGTGACGTCACGTCACTCTATCTTTTGTGACGTCGCGCGTATACAATTAATTTTGTGTATTTTTTTCTGTAAACAAACGTCATTAAAATGTTTAATATAAGTAGAATAATCAATTCGCTTGGATGATTATGAAAGTTATATTACTCGAATGGGTTGTTATCTGGTTAAACAAACTTCGTCCTACGGACTCGCTTTTTAACCAGATAACAACCCATTCTCGTGATATATTTTTCCATATCAATCCAAAGGAATAATACCTGTTCACCGTATAGCAACGACTCCGGAAATAGGTACCAGACGAAGCGAGGAAATCAATATAGATAAACACGTATGAAAAATCGCTGCTCATTTGAATTTCCAAATAGTTTGACATCACTGGAAAAGCACGTATGGATCCACGAATATTTTTGTATTTCACTCATAGTTTAAACTGATGCATATATCACAAGATCGTCGCATTTCAACTGTAAAATGCCTCCCTGGTACCGAGGAAAAATCAACATTTCTTCATGTTAGGATCTCATTCACGGAGAAAACGTATAACTACGTTTACGGGGTTGCTGCCGGTTACAAATATATGATCATTCCATTTCATGTACCAAATATTGTAATTTTACGTACACTGTGTGAGAATGTATCCAAAATTAAAAATGTAGGAGTGTGTACGGCGTATAGCCGATATGGTAAAATCTAATGGACGGCGAATAGCTTCATCATACATCGTTAATAAGACCTTAAAAGTAGAGTTTTTACAACAAAATCTAAAGTACAAGAGTATGCTATGTAAACTTGACATGTTATCTAAACATTTAAGAGAAATACTTAAGTCTGAACTGCAAGATATACAATTATCATACAAATTAAAAAATAAACTCGGTACCAGGAGGCGGTCCATCTTTGTTGAACCCCCCGGGGTCATTAAATATTTCATTGTTTTATCATTTCAGGCAGATATATATTTATTTAACTGGTGTTGGAAAGGCTTCACCAATTCTGCGAGATCATCACAATTTATTGTAAAATCACGGATGTGAAGAATTAAAAGTCCAGAAGTACAATGTGAATAAACAAAATTACGAATTAAGTACGATAAGTTTTAACTTCAAGTTTTAAGATCACCCCGGATATGTGTCACAAACAAGGCCGGGTGATTACAACTGACAATAACCATCAGAAATTATATGCCATCAAAGCAGACAAAGATATATCTAATCCGCATCACGTTGGTTTGCACCTAAGGTCGTCCGCATAGTTTGACAGTGTAGTCGGTCCTTTTCTCATGCCTGCTCGTTATATAAACCAAAATGTTGAAATGAGAGTGTGCCCCTTTTGTCAGAATACTGTGCAGGATGAGATGCATGCGCTTTAAATCTAGAATTATCTTCCGACTTTCCATTGCTCATGGCCTTGCTACTACGATAAACAACATCCTTCACCTCTTAAATTGCATTGTGGTTGTGTTGACTGGTTGAACTGTCTTTGCATTGATTTTCATTAGTTTAGTCTTGTTGGTATAAATGTTCAGTCATTTTGTCCCCGAGAGAGTCCAGGTTGTCTGTCTTGGTTTGGATAAATTGATGATATTTAGCACCAGAAGCCGTAAATTTATTTGCATATTATGAAAATCTGATTAGAAAGGAATGTAAAAAACGACATTAAATCTTAAATAGTAGATGTATATTGGGTTTTTTAAACGAATGTCTACAAAACAGAATTGGCTACGAAATAAAACATTCTAAGGTTTTCTTAGAAGTTAACCAGTTCCCTGTTCAATTCATAAAAAAACACTTATTTGTTCCCTGTTTTATATTAATAGAAAACTTAACACATTGTGAATATTTGATAAGTAGACTTTATAAATATGAAACCGTATGGTTTTACTAACATCTTGAATTATTTTCAAGAAAACATCCTATCACTACGTATCCTGTCTGGATCCTTAACAAACCCAACATATAATCATTGACAAATTTATGTCCCCCGCTTTCAGCAACTCTGCCTGTAGGTTTGCTATCCAAAATGCCTTTTCACTCTTTAGTTTCTTGGTGGCTTGTCTGATCTCCTGATCTCCTACTGGTGAATTCATGCTGATGTCCAGTGGCACTTCTTCTGGTGTAAGCTCGGCCTAAGTGACAGGGTACTTCATATCAAGTACACTATCGAAATACTCTTACCAGCACATTGAGCAGCTTTTTGTCATCGTTGGAGATAATTTCACTCTGTTGGTTTGAAGCTGGTGTATCTGTGGAATCGAATCATCCTGTCCGTGCCTTAGTGGTTTTTACAATATACTTTCAGCTGCTTCTTCAGTTTATGTGGCCAGATAGTCTGTGTTGTTCTTTTTCATGCCTTTGCATGTCTCTTTGCACCTTTGTCAAGTGCTACGTGGGTGTAATTTAACTATTTCTTCACGCGTTACTTAGTATATTTAGTTTGTAGAATAGCCCCTTTCTTACGTCTTTTTCCACATCTATTCTTACATCAACTTTTCCTTCCTAATTTTGTCCAGTCCAAGAAATCCGATGCTTGAAGTTACCAATTTCCATTTCCAGATTGTCATTTACTAAGTTCATCGTGTTCTGAAATTCTGCTTGGAAGCTTCTTCTCACCAAATGATCCGTAAACTTTTGCAACATCTAGTCGTGAGTGTTCTTGTTCTCCTCGTTTAGTTTTCTCAACGTGAGTTTCAGGTTGGCTATTACAAAAGTATGGTTATTTAACTCATGTCAGCTCTTCCAATTACCCTTACATCTTGCAACTGCCTCGCCATCTTCCCTTGGTGATGATGGTGGTCAAACTGAGATTTCCAAGTCAATTTGTAAATTTCTTTGTGTCCCAATTACAAGATTGTTTTCAGTTCACTGTTCTACCAGTCACATTGTTATTTCGAATTCAAAGTTCATATAAGCGGTTTATAAGCGAGCAATTACACAGATGCGGATCTTGGATTATAAACGTATATTGTATCACGCAGCAATGGAACTCCGACCTTATACTTTACCATTCAGGACGTACGTCGTACATTTCGTGTCCAAATTCATGTTATTATATAGAGCTATTCGCCATACACTACTCGAGCTATTCACCGTACAGTCATCAAAACATAAAGACCTATTCGCCGTACACCGGCACCTTTCTTCCTTTATCAATTTCAAAGCCATGTTCGCTCATACGCTGTATTCACCGCTTGTACAGACGTTATATATGTAATATGATGTCAATAAATGCTTGAAAGTGTGTACAAGAAGATAAGAAATGTGCTTTAGAGAACGTTTTTGTCTTACTCGCTGCTGTTTTTGTTGTACCAACCCGAGAATTATGCAGTCAAAAAGGTATCTACACATAATTTAGGTAGAATCAGGAAGAGCCTACTAATTGTTGTATCTTCCTATCAGTAAACTAAAAGAAAAACAATTCTAGATTCTTCCAATTTACCACATATATTGAACTTTATTAACACGCCCCTGTATAAACAACCGTCTATTTATCGATTTGCTGGTACCTATTTCCGGAGTCGTTGCTATACGGTGCTGTTCCTAATAATCAAAGTATAATATTTCATTATATTACCTGGTCCTAATAATAAAAGTATGATATTACAAGGTTTATATTACCTAGTCCTAATAATAAACGTACGGTATTTCTTTATATTTATACCTGGTCCTAATAATTAAAGTATAAGGTTACAGTCCAAATAATAAAAATATGATATAATCATATAACATGATATTATGTGGTCCTAATAAACCTGGTCCTTATGATAAAAGTATGATAAAAATGGACAAAGTATGGAAGAATCCGCTGGGCGCAAATGGGTTCAAGCGAAAGTCTACGAATTTTAGAGACACACATCTGAAGTTTTTGCACATTTAATGGGTAAGAATGACGCATGGGTTTCTTGGGAAATAATTAATTATTGTTTGTTTTCATCACTTTTTGGTTAGCTGTGATTGGTTGTTATTTTGTTTTCATAACCCCATGAAAAAAATTCAGGCCACGCCTTGTCGGTGCTTCTTTCTCTTAGTCCACAAGCGCTGCAATGAGCAGGATGCCAAATGACGTTATTGACGACGACATTACTACAAAACAGCGTCGAGTTTTGGCGGAAAATAAATATGGGGGAGGGACTACAACCTACGTTTTAAAGTGTTAAATAATGAATACTCATGCCAGATTCACTATTCAACTACTTTCTTAAATTCATCAGTGATATTAAGTTATAAGGAATAATTCCGAACATTTATTGTATTCATGGAGGTATGAAGAAAAACACCTGGTCACAATTTTGTATGAAACCGCTTTGCGGTTTCATACGGTGTGACCAGGTGGGTTTTTTCATACCTCCATGAATACAATAAATATTCGAATTATTCCTTAACCCATTTATGCCCAACATCCCATAAAAGGGACATAGGCAAACAGTGTGTGCGGCGTCTGATCAGAGTCTACACTGTTCGCTATTAGGACTTTCAATATAAAACAAAATGAAAATGAAAATTTTGACCAGGCATCCCTTTCATAAAAAATGGACTTATCCAATATATGAACATGGAAGAATCCACTGGATATAAACGTGTTAAAAGTACCTGATCTGAGATGACCTCGTCATCATCTATGAAGCTCTGGAAGTTGATTACAGGGTCCAGGCCATCCCAGATAGCATACAAGGAACTGCTCCTCCTCTCCGTCTCGTTGTACTTCGTAACAGCTACCTGGTACCTGGCCCAGGAGAATGAAGCTTCCTGGCCCCTGTTTTCTGGATACATCTGAATAAAAATTGACACATTGTGCGGTAACAGGCTTTGACCGTTTCATTCTCAATGACGCTTTAAATCGCGTTTGCAAACAGTTTGGGTCCTGATCAGACGCCGCTTCACGCGGCGACTGATCAGGGCCAAAACTGTTTGACACTCGAGATTATCGATATTTGTTATGTCATACAACCTTCAATCTAACTTTGAAACGTGTCTTGCAGACAACAATACAGCAGCAGATGACAATAAAACGGTGAGGGGGTAAATTTATCTCGAATGATTTGATCATGAAAGGGTAAAATCTTTACCCCATAGCTTGATTTATTTATTGATTGGGTTTTTACGGCACCGCGACACATAAAATGGCTATATTGCGCCGTTGTGTATGCATGTACCGGTATGTGAATGTATGAGTGTCAGTTTGTGGTGGAGCCTTACCACTCTGCCAGTTCGGTCAGTGGGTGTATTCTATCCCCCTCCCGCCGCTATTATTCAACTGCGTGTTTCTAGTATTCAAAACAGCTTACCACTTAAAGCAGGTTAAAAGTAAAGTAGACTACGCCATAGGAACCATTGACAAATTTGAGAACAATTTCAGGCTCAACTCAACCCCTTTATAATCTTGGACCCCGGGCTCACTTACCTTGGTAGAGGACCTATGGCGTTAAGACTCTATTCAACTACAAGAAAATTGCGTTTTCTTCTTAACTTATCCATTCCTGAAACCCTGAGGTACTATTCCACTTTCCTATTATGTCTAGTCCATTGTTCACTATTTAGGGTTGATTTTAACAATAAATTCCAAAATGAAAAACAGTGCAGACCCCGATCAGAGAGCCTCAGATAAGCTCTCTGATGTGGGTCCATACTACTTGCAAAGGACACGAATATACTCTTTATAGACAAACTGTTTGTTTTGACGAGTATACTCACCGCTAGGATTCACTAATTATCGGGGGCCCGTTTTACTAAACAACTTACGCAATATTTTGCGTAAGTCAAAATCGTTTAACTCTTATTTTTCGATCATAAACGTTTGCAAACAGCAAATAGCTAAATCAGAGGACGCGCTAAAAGCGCGTCCTCTGATCTGGCTATTTGCTGTTTGTAGCAAGTGATAATAAAAAATGTAAATTAAAATTTAAAATTTTGACTTACGCAAAACGTTTGCGTAAGTAGTTTAGTAAAACGGGCCCCTGAAGCACCACCCATGTCTAGCATTGTTTCGCAAACTTTAAAACAACTGTTTTGACAAAATGAACCAAGCTGAAGTACAATGAAACCCCTCTAAACCGGACTTGTGTGGGGACAACAAAAACATCCGTTTAAGAGGGGTTTCCGGTTTAGAGAGGTTTTAAACCATAGCTTGTTTCTAGTATGAAAGGTAGCTGACTACTTAAAGCAGGTTGAAAGTAAAGCAGAATGCGCCATAAAGCGCATTCTGCTTTACTTGCAACCTGTTTTAAGCTATAATCTGCTAGATTAGAAAAATATTTCTGATGATATATGTTCATGAACATGTATTTTCTTCAGTGAATGAATAAATCAAAACCGTAAAATAGGTGGGAAACGGGACAAACGTTTTCGTCCGGTTTAGAGAGAATTCCGGTATTTAGAGGTTCCGGTTTAGAGGGGTTTCACTGTAATTACTTGAGAAGTTAATAAGAAATTATATGAAACGTACAGAGGAGAAAACGTTATTCTTTCTCAATGAACGCGTTTACTTTCCATAAAAATATTATTTCCGATGCAAACAGTTTGGGGCCTGATCAGTGCAAACAGTTTGGAGCCAAACTGTTTGCCACACAGATTAACAAGAATAGGTGAAATGTTGAAAAATTGTCCTTTGTACATTTTATCGTGCATAGTTTGCGTTTAACCCATTACCCCCATACATACGCCTTTTTAGGCCTTTAATTTATTTAGCCACTGAAGAAAAAAGTTTCACTTTATAGCAGAAATAATATGTACAGTAAGAAATATCTTATATATCCTAGTAGTATGTTGCTTAAAGCAGGTTGAAAGTAAAGCAGAATGCGCATTAGGGCACATTCTGTTTTACTTTCAACCTGCTTTAAGTGGTTAATTATCTCCAATTCTAGAAACAGGCTATGGGATAATGGGTTAAGCGGGAAAAAATAATCGTCCTATCCAGTGTACACTCAGTGCAAAAAGAAACGCACATTTTTCACTACACTATTTGTATGTAGAAGGAACGTATTTGTGAATTAATCTTTTCATTAACCCTTAGCCTGCCAATCACGACTATAGCTCCATATGCAAACAGCTTGGATCCGGATGAGACGCCGAGTAACTCGGCGTCTCATCCGGATCCAAGCTGTTTGACACCCGGACAACATTTTCAGCAATTTTGAGCAACTTTGAAGCACTTTGAAACTTGAAGCAGACGAGAAATATAGCAGACGACAATTTATTTGGCGGGCTAAGGGTTAAGGTCAGTAGTTCTGTCTCGGGTTGAAATGTTGAAAAACACAACCTGCACAAATCGGTGCGATGATTAAAACAGGCTGTAGTTTTCTGTCGCTGCCAAATTAGTCGTGCGACGTTTAACCCTTCACCGTTTCATTGTCGCTTGCTTTAAATTTGTTATTTGTAAGATCGTTTCAAGGTAATATCCAATGTAATATGAATTAAAGCATATAGGTACGAGAGTCAAACAGTTTGGATCCTGATCAGACACCTTACGCGGCGTCTGATCAGGATTCAAACTGTTTGCAAATGCGCTTTTTGGCGTTATTAAGAGTGAAAGGGTTAAAAAGCAGCACACTGGTTATGAGATTTTTTGTTTCTGAACTTGTTACAGAATTAAATCAATCTTGAGATATGGTATTAGTATTCTTAATCTGCGCATGAGCACAATGTGCTTTTCTTTTTTCACTGAGTGTATCAGAGCACCAGATAAGGGTAGTTTTTCAAAAACTAAAATCTTTATTTCTGAATTAAACCCTATGGTGTCACTACTCATTAGAATCGTCTCTTCGAGACGATTCTAATGAGTAGTAACACCATAGGATTTGGTGCTAAAAAGAGGGAGAAAATGTTGGATTTGTTGAAAAAACTACCTCTTATCTGGAGCCCTGGTGTATGTTTTCTTTTACCCACCTGTTTTGAGATACCCTTCACAAACAGCCTGTATGCTCTTGGTAGTCCAAAATCTGTTTTATAATCATTGTTGTAAAATGTCAAATAATTCGGCACGTCAAAGTTGTACTTGAGTGCTGCCGCCTTTTCCGTCAGGATTTCTTTTTTCGTTATTTTAGTTTGAGCGTAAACGGCATTTTGTTCTTTTGACCATTGAGAATTATCAACTTCCACTGGGGTCACTTCTAAAACTTCAAATCTATTTTCTCTTCCGTTTATATCCATGTCAACTTTAAAATGGAACATGTGATGGTGTATATTTCCAGTGAGATGATCTTTCAACCGGAAGCCGTAGTCGTCTTCCGCCGGATGTCGGAATGACGTCATCATATATCCTGTCGATACAGCCTTGACCTCTACTGCACCGTTCTGGTGGAAGATGAAATCAAAAATGTAATCATAATTTGAAATTGTCGCTATTGTGCGTACAGTCAAAACTGTATCAACCATTCCTTCGTAAAATTGTTTGTCAAATGGGCCAGAATTTAAATGACGCCGTAATGGTAAACCAGTGTTATGCTCGAATACACAAAATGCAGCTGGGTTCGTAATGGGTTCATCAGAATATTCCATTGAGTGTATGGCATTTAGAAACGTGGCGTGTTTGGGACAGTCCACGCCAGGAACAAGACTTCGAGGCCGGGCGCCAATCATAACAACACTGTCCGCGACATCTAAAAATCTGTTGGCGGGATTGTGCGCTGAGTAAAACACACCGATCTCTTGAAGACTTAACTCATAGACTATCCTGCGGCCATGCCATCGAATGTCCCAGAGCTGCGGCCCGGATATAGTGGACATTCTCACGTCAAACTCCCATTCCATGTAAGAAATGTGGCGACCATTTATAGAATACCGACGACCACTTGGCTCAAACTCTTCAGGGGGTGATAGAGGCTCGTCGGGGAAAAGATTTCCTCTTCTGTTCATGGTAGAGAAAAGCTCCTCATAGTCTAAGGGAAACGGAATCTTGGTTTTTGTGACAGCACCCATTGCGTAGCCAGTCGATAACGATTCTAAAGAGTTGAATACTTGATTGCCATACACAACCTTTTCGATGGTATATTGGTCAGGGTTGTTGCTAGTAACATCCAACAAAATAATAAAATCCAGGTTTTGTAATGTATGAAATTCTACTTTTTGAGCCAACCAACACCATTTCTTTCTTGCCAAAGGTTCTCCAATAGATGCCCCGGATACATCAGAGCATATCGAAATAATCAGGCATCTTTTACCACAGTTTAACAGAGACCCTCCATAACTTTCTTTCAGAATATGTCCAACGCTATTTTGCACCTTTTCATACAATATATATTGTATGGCAAAATATTCGGGCGCAGTAAACGGTCGGTATCGGAATGGACGAGTGACCTTATCTTTCTTATAGCTCGGATGCGGCACTGGACCAACAATGTACTCCTCTATAACCGGTTCCGGTAAATCTCCGCGGAAAATGATCACCTTTGCTTCTCTTCTTGGCTGACCTCCTATGCTTCTGTCAAGATAATTGAGAGCCTTTTCCTTGTCCGGGATATGTAGCTCCACGGTGTAGATGTAACTTGCGCCTACTGAAAGTTGGTCTGGTCGTACGAGGTTTAAATCGGCCATTCCATAAATAAAGGTCTTCACCATTATAATTTCTTCCTTAGTTAGATCGAGAAATGGCGGTATGATAGACGGAGTGTCCAGATTTATCGTACTCTTGCTCCGAGAACATATCTTTTCCGTTTGAGGGGCTTCAGTTGTGACGCCGTCATTTTTCTCTGTTTCGTTGGCTTTTTGATTTTCTACGTTGCCTGGTTTATTTGTATCGTTGTCGTCTTTGTTTGCCTCATGGAGTTTAACTCCTAGGACTATGACGGCAACACTCAATGCAAGGACGAGGCAGACGAGAACAATTACTACCACACGGCTAACTCCGACAGTTTTCCCGAACTTTATGCTGGGTTTCTATAACATAAAGATAAAGAGTTACCATAGCAACATATTTATATTACTCTCCTTTTAACTGAAAGTTATCTTGAAAATTTCGATGACATTGAACAATTCCAGTTTCAAATTAACCATTCGCTGCCAAGATTTATAACAACTAACACATGTAAACAGAGATGATCCTGATCAGTCGCCGCGATACGCAAATGGGCTTTATTACGTTATTGAGAGTGAAAGGGATACATACGCAAACGGCCCAAATCGTATTGTCGGCTTATTATAAAGTGTCAATATTGTTCATTTTTACTGGCTTGTTATAAAGAAATTTCAATAGGGTTAGATATCAAAACATGTTAAATATTTATTTTGCAGAAAAAAAAAGAAAAAAGTTGACAGTTTGTATTAGATCTATAGTTAACGCCAAAAACTGCTTCAGAAGTTGATTAGGATAGTAGAACTCACATTATTGGGTAGAATAAGTACTGTGCTCCCTTTCAACATTGATAACCAATGGCAGACTAGGAGTGTGTATGTTGTTCGGTGGGAGTCGTTATAGGGAGGGAAATTGGCTTACATTTGCAAACAGCTTGAATCCAGATCAGACGCCGCGTCACGCGGCGTCTGATCTGGATTCAATCTGTTTTTCACTCAGCATTATGTTTATTTTTGGGGTTGTTTTTTTGGCTCCAAACAGTTTGCAATGGAAATAATAGTTTTAACGCGTTTATTGGGAAGGGTAGACGTAACGTCTTTTCCACTTTATTAGAGTGTCTTTAAACGTTAATACGGTGTCCTTACCTATACCATATACATGTATTATTAAAAATGATTTGATCGTACAGCGTTCCCTCTCTACAACGACACCTAATGGGAGACACTGATTGTGTGTGTTGTTCGGAGGGAGTCGTTCCAGGGAGGGGAGTTTATGTGTTGAATTACATTTGCAAACAGCTAGAATCCAGATCTGACGCCGCGTTACGCGGCGTCTGATCTGTATTCAAACCGTTTGTCAGTCGTCATTATATTCATGCTATAAAAATATCCACTTATACATGTAACTTTGAGAGAAAAACAGCAGACGATAATTTTAAGCAGACGATATTGCAGCAGTAAAAGCGATATACATAATTGTCTTGTTCTGAGAACTGCTGCAAGGGTCGTTGTAAGGAGGGAGTCGTTGTTGAGACGGTCGTTGTAGGGAGTGATCACTGTACATTCTTGATAGTGTGTGTGCCGTTGCATTAGAATGTGCAACAAATGTAACTTATTATTTGGATAATGTGCCATGGATTTGCAATGTTTCATACAACTCCTGTCGTATCTGTGTCACTGTAAAATCAAATTACAACAATACTTATTTAAATAAATATATAGAGACAGTTTTTCTAGAGTAAATTTTGCTGGTTGCTATGGTAACTGTATCTTTATTTGTCCGTGAATATTGTGGTTTTCAACTTGGCTAATGCTATATCATATCTTTGTATTTTAAAGTTGCCAAAATAATGTTCCAGTTATAATTATTCTCAATAATTGATGAAAAATGTAATTTCAGATGAGCATATAAAAATGGTTGCTATGGCAACATGGTCTTTATTATCGCGCAAAAGTGTTGTTTTCTTTCAATATCCACCTACAGTATCGAACTGTGATATTTTTGGTGAAATCTGAAATGGGGCCGACTTCACCCCTTAGTGAACGTGGTCCTTTATGTGCATCTTGTGTGAAAATGAGGTGCTTTGGGTTCCTTAATTTACGCCGGGTTAGACGATCTGGACCCAAACTCTGTACAAAATGCTAATAAATCACGGAATTTTACACATAAATAACAGTGACCTAGTTAGGAACCACGTGAGTTTGTGAAACGAATATACCAACATCTCACCTCGTTCTTCTGTATACATGTAGATCTATATTAAAAATAATAAAATCATTAATGAACTTGTTATTTCATATTCCGATGTCAAAATTTTTATAGATTCATTCTTAGTTTCGTGTACACTTTATATGTCACGCACACTTTACTCATATTTTTAAGCGGTTATTCAACTTCCTAAAGTGGGTCGTTTTCGATCTGGGCTGTTTTGACACGAATACACTAACACTATACGTAGTATTTAGCGACAAGTCACCGTGACCACTCTGTGTTATCGTCTGCTTTGGCGTTGTCGTCTGCAATATTTGTTCAATTAAGACCCTAAAGACTAGTGTCAAACAGTTTTGATCCAGATCATACGCCGCGTGACGCGGCGCATGATCTGGATCAAAACTGTTTGCGAACTTAAACCAATCAGTAAAGTCGCGATGAGCAGACGAAGGGATAGTTATTATATGTATATGAATGTTTACATAGGTTTCGTTTACTTCGTGTACTTCGAAATTGTCTTAGCAGTGACACTTAATCAAAATGTTTGACCGACGAATTCGACGACGACGACGGCAAAAAGCAACACCTGAGCCTCGCTGTCACTATTTCGTCGGGACGTGACAACAATATCACCGTGTAGAACGCCACCTGCGGGGATACTGTAATGTGGCGTACGCGGGGTCTGTAGCTGTATAGGAAAAAACGAAAGTCGGTGAGTGAAAACGAATATTTTGTCTTTTAAAGAACTGCTAGATGTAAATTCTATATCGCACGGAACACAGCAATCATTTATCAATTGCCAGCTAATCAATTTTATAACACAGAATGTCCTGATGTTTCAAACACTTCAACACAAAGTTCGTGGTCACAGCGCTCAGACACAATCAGCCTTAGTTTTGACGTTTTTTCTTTGCTTTTAAAGAGCTGTTCTAAATGTTTGATACGTAATGAAAGATTGCGATGCTATACGATACATTCAGGCTGATTTCATGAAAAAGTTAAGCCCAATTAAGCTAATTATTGCCAGAAAAGCGATGTGTCGCACGGGGGGTCAATTCATGTGACGCACAGGGGTGAGGTGTATGTTGTAGGCAAGAGTGCCATACTGCCTAAAAGTCTATCTCTATCTATATTCTTCGCATTCGAGGGGCAGTTTACATAGTTTTACGTGTAGCAAAGTCCGTATACGCAGTTTACAGTTGTTTAAAATAACACTGTATAAAATTCAATATCGATCGCATTTGGTGTCTCGAAAACAGCAATATGTTTTCAAACTTGATACGCTAAATCACAAGCCACCAAATTCGCTTATCAAAGTCTTATTTAGCATGATAATTAAGTAAGTACCAATCTGAGTTCAAACAGTAGTTAAACTAAACATATATCTGCTATATGTAAGAGTAGCACATCGCAATAAATCCACAAACACCAGCGCAAAGTAGGTTTCGTTCCTCATTATGAACACAACCATTCTTAAGTTCTTTAAATAAAATTATAAAGTTTATCGATACACTTAATACGTGTACATGCCGAATCGGCAGAGTGGTAAGACCCAGTCAAAAAGTGACAATAATACATTCACACACGCATGCACACCGGCGCTACATATAGGCCTAACCAGAATTCTCATAATTCCGTTGCATTTAACCCAAATAAACAAACAATCCAAATGCACAATTTAATTACAGTTTATAAAACTACATTCAGGGTTTTGGATATTAATAGCGGGATATTTAAACATATTTGTAATGACGCACCTGTCATAATCAGTTAACTAAGAATGCACAATTGCTCAAGATTATTGCACTACCCATTCAGCATTGGACAACGCGCAACGACAGACCACTACGAAACTGTACTTGTCAAGTTAGGATTAAGACTTTCAGACTTCAAAACGTATTCCGTATATGGTTCATATTTAAGGTCAGAGGGTATTTGTGATGTTAAAAAGTCAAGTTTAGTGTCGCTCATATATATGAAGGCATACTTTTACCATAAATTCTATAATTATACAAATGTAAAACAAAACTGTATCAATTCTCTATGGCTGTCTGATACATGCATGCATGCAGTTAGGTTTAGAAATTCACGTATCAAACATGATCGGAACTTATACAGTTGTACAATCAGATCCGCTGATTCATACCTGTGCATGTTATTTGGACGATTGAAAAAATTACCACAGAGTGACAAATCCACCGTTCTTCAAACTGTAATTAAACTGTGCATTTGGCTTGTTTGTTTATTTGGGTTAATTACTCAGAAATGAAGTATGGACATATAATGGGGAATTAATTGATACGGTTAATGACTTTAATTATCTAGGCACAGTTTTTAGTTATATCGGTAGATTCTCGAAAAATCAAGAACACTTAATTGGGAAATCTTTAAAAGGTTTAAATGTATTATTGTATAATTGTAAGAAAGTGAAGTTAAAGCCAAAAATGTTATGTCAGTTGTTTGACTCTTTCGTTGGATCTATAGTAAGTTATAGCTCAGAGATATAGGGGTTTGGTAAGTCAAAAGAAATAGAGAGAATACATTTGAAATTTTGCAAAAGATTATTAGGGGTGAGGTTAAACACAAGTTCTAATGCTGTGCATGGTGAATTGGGTCGGTATCCTTTATATAGTTTACGGTATGTCCGTGTTATAAAGTATTGGTTAAAACTAGTGAATAATAATGATAACATTTTAATTAAAGCATTATATATATCAGCAAGGACTAGATGATTGTAAAAAAGGGCACAATAATTGGGTTGCAAGTGTTAAGAATCTTCTGAACAATTATGGATTTGGGTTTGTCTTTTATAATACCAATCAGGTACATATAAAGACATTTCCATATTTTTTAAACAAAGGATTATTGATAGTTTTGTCCAGCAGTGGCATGTTTCAGTTGAGTACAGTCCTGTTCTAGATACTTATAAATATTTGAAAAACAATATTGAATATGAAAATTATTTAGATATTTTACCTTATTCGCTAAGATGCATATTTTCTAGAATAAGATTGGTCATCACATTCTCTCAGAATTCAACGGGCAGATTTGCACGTAATCGACTAGCTCGCAATGAGAGAATTTGTTTATGCTGTAATTTTGGAGATATTGAAGACGAGTACCATTTTATATGCATCTGCTCTCGTTTTGTAGATTTAAGAGTAAAATATCTGAAGAATTATTACTTTAGAAGACCATCAACGTTTAAATTTATTGAATTATTGAAATCATCCAACACATATGTTTTGTACAATTTAAGCTTATATATACGAGAGGCTATTCGAATAAGACATTTTCGTTTAACGAAATTAACTGATGTATTCATCGTCAACGGAACAACAGTTACTTTCTCATGTGTCACGTGATGATATTTATTGTATGAATATTTCTATGTGAATAAGATTATGTACTTTGTACAAATCTGAATAAAATATGTTCTGTTCTGTTCTGTTAAATGCAACGCAATTATAAGCACTCTGGTTAAACCTATATGTAGCGCCGGTGTGCATGCGTGTGTGAATGTATTATTGTCACTTTTTCACTTGGTCTTACCACTCTGCCAATTTGGCATGTACATGTATTAAGTGTATCGATAAACTTGATAATTTTATTTAAAGAACTTCAGAATTGTTGTGTTCTTAATGAGAAACAAACCCTATCTTGCGCTGGTGTTTGTTCATTTATTGCGATGTGCTACTCTTACATATAGCAGATATATGTTTAATTTTAACTACTGTTTGAACTCAGATATGTACTTACTTAATTATTATGCTATATAAGACTTTGATATGCGAATTTGGTGACTTGCGATTTAGCGTTTGTCAGTATCAAGTTTGAAAACATATTGCTGTTTTCGAGGCACCAAATACGATCGACATTGAATTTTATACAGTGTTAAACAAATGTAAACTGCGTATACGGACTTTGTTACACGTAAAACTATATGAACTGTCCCTCGAATGCGAAGAATATAGATAGAGATGGACTTTTAGGCAGTATGGCACTCTTGCCTAAAGCATACACCTCACCCCCGTGCGACACATGAAATGACCCCCCGTGCGACACATCGCTTTTCTGGCAATAATTAGCCTAATTGGGCTTAACTTTTTCATGAAATCAGCCTGAATGTATCGTATAGCATCGCAATCTTTCATTACGTATCAAATATTTGACAACAGCTCTTTGAAAGCAAAGAAAAACGCCAAAACTAAGGCTGATTGTGTCTGAGCGCTGTGACCACGAAGTTTGTGTTGAAGTGTTTGAAACATCAGGACACTCTGTGTTATAAAATTGATTAGCTGGCAATTGATAAATGATTGCTGTGTTCCGTGCGATATAGTATTTACATCTAGTAGTTCTTTAAAAGACAAAATATTCGTTTTTACTCACCGACTTTCGTTTTTCCCTATACAGTTACAGACCCCGCGTACGCCACATTACAGTACCCCCGCAAGTGGCGTTCTACACGGTGAATATATGATACCAAACAGTATAGCTATATACAGAATAAATACGTACAAGCCTTTGGTATTAAATTACAGCAAGGTTTGACAGCTATTTTTAACACAAACTAGGTCGACACTAGCCCTTCACAACTATAGGTGAGTTAGTCGACTGTGTGGTTACACGGCTTCTGATCAGGAACCTAACTGTTTATCAATGCTTCTTTCGTCATAACTTCAAAATTTGAAAATAAAATGCATAAGATTACAGACGACCAATTTAAGCACACGAGATTTTATCTCCCGAAAGGGTTTAAATAGACCAATGAATTATGCCGGTGGAAAGGATCAATAATACCATGTTTTTTTCTTCAATATTGGCTGACAGTGAAAAGAAAACACGGTGTACAGTGGTCCCTATCTACAACGGCCAGCCAAACAAAGACCCCCTCCTTACAACGATCCTTGTCGCAGTTCCCTTCACACAACATTTATGTTTGACGCTTTTATTGCTGCAATGTCGTCTGCTTAAAATTGGCGTTTGCAGTTTTTCTCGATGTTACATATAATTCACTCACCATTAGATAGAATCAATATAATTATGAGTGACAAACATCTTGAATTCAGATCAGACGCCGCGTTACGCGGCGTCTGATCTGGATTCAAGCTGTTTGCAAATGTAAGTCAAGTCTTTATTTTCCCTCCCTACAACGACCCCTCCGAACAACACACAATCTGTGTCTCCCATCGGGTGTCGTTGTAGAGAAGGGTCGCTGTACTCACCTCCGAAGTTGCAAAGCTATCCATGTTAGTCAAACATGAGCATTGTATACACACAATATGCGTTATTGATTCTTAATGCTATCAGGTATGTTCCACTAATTTCCATGTGTCCATATCCCTTAGTACATATGTTACTGAAGCATACATATCTATATAAGGACTGAATACTGAAGCATACAGATAATATAAGCACTGATTACAGTATTTGGTTTGTAAACATTCTTATTCTGCACGCATGAACACTTTCAAACAATTTGTAACGCATCTTAAAGGGACTCGCAACCGGATGGTGTACTTGTCAAAATAAAATAAAATACTCAAATAAAAGCAAATTTGTGGCATTATTTGGCTTCTGACTTAAAAAAAAAAATAGGATCAGTCCAAAAAAAGTCTCAAGAATCGTCACCGAATCTTAGATTTTTAGATATTTTCCATTGTTTTTCTATACCGACTAGTAGACGGTATAGTTGTTGTTGTTGCTTCTCTACACGGGCTCAGACATAAACACGAGCCGAATTACGAAGTTGTATGCACTTTCGATCGCAACACATTGAAATACGTTAAATCGATCCGAGATAATCGGATAGTTCCGTAGTCCATTGGTCTAAGCGGTTTCCCCTATTTTGCCTTCTGTCCGCCAATGCCGGGCCCCGGGTTCGAATCCCACCAGAGACCAATATTTTTTTTATTGAAATACATTTTTTTAAACAGAATTTCTTATCCTGAACTAATTCTTTACCATTTATATAAGCGTTTGACACATATTTACAAATTACTATTTTTAATGCACCATCTGGTTGCGAGTCGCTTTAAGGCCCCTACTCTGCAAACGCTTGAGCGAACAGGAAAAGGTGTAGCGTGTTCAGTTACCACTGTTTGTTGTTTGGGTTAGCAATTTGCCCCGTGTGCAGCGTACAGAGTACAGTAGTGAAAATGTTTTCTTTCCAAATAACCGCGTTTACGCTTAAACAATTATTTTCATTCCAAACAGTTTGGAGCCAGATAAGACGCCGGGTGGCCCGGCGTCTGACCAGGCTCCAAACTGTTTGCCACTCAGTATAAAACTGGTAGTCAGAATTGTCAAAACGTTGTCATTTTCTACATTTCATTGAAATGCGTTTGCGTTTGAACGAAAGCAAAACGTTTTCTCATCTGCATGTATTTCAGGTCGGTAGACAACTCGCAATCGATGGCCATCGACGGCCATCGATTTCCTTACTGAACTCATGGCAGCATAGCACCTGTACTTTGCGAGCTCATACACCTCTGAATATGTTAACCCTTTCATGATCAAATTTATCGTGAGGTGTTTACCCATTGACCGCCATATTGTCGTCTGCTTCAATATTGTTGTCTTGAATATCGTTTAAAATTTTAATTTAAGGCAGTATGACTGACGTCATTTCAAAACAAGTGACATGATCAGGATCAAAACTGTTTGCAAATGCGCTTTATGGCGTCATTGAGAGTGAAATGGTAAATGGAATCTTCGCATTTCAACCTAACCCATTTGCACCCAATGGATTCTTCCAAACTAACTTATATATTGCATTAGTCCATTTTTACCTAAGGCGTGCCTGTTCAAAACTTTCATTTTCGTTTTGCTTTATATTGAAATTTCTATCAGCAAAACGTGTAGACTCTGTTTTCAATATGGTCCACAAACAACATTAAAATATAAACAACCGGTATTTTTAACCCTTTCACTGCCTTACCCCGAGTACACAAGTAATTTGAAAACAGTTTGGATCCTGATCAGACGCCGCGTAACGCGGCGTCCGATCAGGATACAAACTGTTTTACACTCATTTCAATATTTCATAAGTGAAACTAACTAAATATTTAATTTTAGAAATAAAAGCAGTCGACAATTTTTTAAAATTGATGACGTCATGGCAGTGAAGGGGTTAAACCTTTGCAAACAGATTGGACCCCGAAATGACAGGAGCTCTTAACATGGTCTTCTTTGAGAATTTTAAAGATTAAGCCGAAAATACATTGTCTAAGTGTCATTGTGAGAAATTTCGTACACTGGGTTTTAAAAGAGTCTAGAGCATTTTGGAATATTTAGGGTTAATTTTAACATATTTCAAAATGGAAAACATGGATCATTACCCTGATCAGAGGGCTCTTTTAGGAGAACAGTACTGTTTCCATAGTAATTCAAGGGCTGCCATAAGTTGATTTTGAAAAATCCTAAGATCTCCAAATTTTCTTTTTTTTCAAGCGCGATTACTTAAGGTACTTCGCAGGTGCGCTTAATTTCCATACAATGTGTATGAAACTTTTCATGAAGAATGATAATAGCCTAAGAAACAATGTGTGAAAATATAGGCAAAATCTATCGTGTGGTTTGTCATTAAGGTCTCTTTTTCTGACAAAAACCTGGAATTTTGATGATTTTATTTGTCTCAAAAATAAATAAAGCTAATGACTACAAGTCTCGCCCAATAAGTAGTCCACAACATTCATTACAAGAAAAGCTAAAATCATTTTGAATAAAGGTATTCAGATGTTATCAGCTATTTAAATTTTGCATAATGGTAAAAAATTGAATTACAAAAAAAACTGACTCATTCAATGAACATTTGTTTTCATTTTATTCAAATATATGTTTGATGAAATAGTAAGTCTGAAAAAATTAGAAAATATTACAGTCAGGATTTGTTGTAATAAAATGTGTGATATTTGAAGTTGAGATACAGTTACCTTCCGTAAAATTAGAATTCTGTCATTAAAATGCATTTTTATTCATTCATGGACTTGCATACAAGGTTAATTATATTATTTAAACATAATAATAATGGGCAATATCGATCTTGAAAAGGTTGACGTATTGATAAGCTTCAATATGTGGCTTTATAGTTCGATCAAATCGTATACATGTATACCGATTTTATTGACTTGTAAGTCATTAAACTAAAACGTACATGTAAGTGGAAATATGATTGGACCGTATATAACATCACTTATTCTAATCAACGAAGACAAAACATAACATGCCCCTTGATCACTGCGTTATGGATTGAGAAGTCAATATATCGGACACTTAAAAAAATATTTGGATCGCATGGGTCTCGAACTTATGGCCTTTCAATTGCTAGTCAATCACTGTACTGACTGCGCTATGAAGGATTATACTAATTCGTATCAACACGTCCTTTATATAAATTTTCTAGTATAAGCACCCTACGGAAAAAGTCTGTGTCGTCCAGACGCATATCCTCTCGCCCACAAGACCGACTTCCGTGAGCGAAAGGCCTTAAAGCAGGTTGAAAGTATAGCAGAATGTGCATTAGGGCACACTCTACCTTACTCTCCGCTTGCTTTAAGCGACCATCTACTAGGATAAAAATACGAAGATTTCGGAAAAATCCGGAGAAATGACAGCCCTGCTTCTGAGAGGTACAGTATGTTTCCATGTACAACCACTTTATTCATTTGTTTTACAGTGCTCCCTCTCTACAACAGCCCCCTCAACAACGACTCCCTCTTTACAACGACCATTGCCAACGTTCCGCCAACAAGACAAAAATATGTTCAATGTTTTCATGGCTGCAATGCCGTCTCCTTAAATTTGTCGTCTGCTGTTTTTCTCAAAGTTACATAATGGGCATATTTATAGAAAAAGCTTAATGGCGAGTGACAAACAGCTTGAAGCCAGATCAGACGCCGCGTTACGCGGCGTCTGATCTGGATTCAAGCTGTTTGCAAATGTTTACCAAGTCTTAATTTCTCTTCCTATAACAATTTCCTACGAACAACACACGCAATCTTTGTCTTCCATTTGGTGTTGTTGTAGTGAGGCAGCACTGTATATACAGTGGTAAATACGCTATTCCTACCCATTTACGCGTTAATCTATGCGTAAGAAACGCCTAGTGAACGGTGAACGAACGGTTAACGCCTAACGACTTTAACGTGTTTAAACGCATTAATAAACGATTATACCAGAGATGTTGCGATTGGTGCGTCAGCTTATCGTGTCACGCGGAGATTTCGGATCTTATTGACTTCGGATATACTCTATGAATCCAACATTTTTGCAGCTTGATCTGGATTAAAACTGTTTGCAATGGTCATGGTGTTAAGTGTTAAAAGGGTTGCTACAAAGTCATCAACAAACCTTGTGCTTTGTTTTGTTTTTTATTTATATCTTTTATTGTTTATTTTTGTGATTTGAATCAAAAATACCATGCGGGTACAGTAGTCAAAACGCATGTTCAAGTAAGCTTTAAATTCCCTGTGGAGAACAGTATCCAAATATGCATTTCATAAGTTATCGGCTGAAGAAGTATTTCATGCCGTGATTGTAAATTCCTTATCGTCATGCTAAGTGCGACTCCTCTGCTTAACCTTTAGCAATATTTCTGGAATTTTAAAAGCGTAAAGAAACGCGAAAAGAAACGGCTAGGAAACGGATAATAAACGCGTAAGAAACGCGTAAAGTGGGTAGAAATATCGTATTTACCACTGTACCAATTGCACGTGGATATTGGTGAACGCATAAATTGTGTGGGTTTTTTCAAGTTGAAAGTATCGGACAATTACGAAATTCAAAAACTGTCCTCTTACATTTGATATAGGTCGATTTTATTCAACTGGCAGGGCGGAGCTAACCTTGGAAAAGATAAACTAATTTACTTTTGATTTTAGAGTTTACTGCTTTATTTTACAAAAAATATATAAAAAAGTAGCTGAAGCCGACGTTTACAAAACTGTACCAAGAATAGAACCCACAACCCTAGCACTACGAGTCAATGACAGTATCCATTAAGCTATTGCGACACAGTGGATTTTCATTATCCACTGAAGTATATTTCGTGAAGTTTTCATTGATCTATAAATAAAGTGTACGGAAACTTCCGATGGTACCAACGAAAGTTGACGGAAAGTGATGACTGCCAGGTCAAACCTTATGGACAATACCTTCTAGATGGTATGATGTGGATAATTTACTACCAATGGTGAGTTCAGTAAAGAAATCGATGGCCGTCGAAGGTCATCGATTGAGAGTTAACTACCGGTCTGAAATACAGTGGAGAAAACGTCATTCAATGAAATATAGAAAATGACAACTTTTAGACAATTCTGACTACCAGTTTTAGTCTGAGTGGCAAAAAGTTTGGAGCCTGATCAGACGACGGGTTACCCAAACTGTTTCCATTGAAAATAATAGTTTAAGCGTAAACGGGGTTATTTGGAAATAAAATGTTGTCTCTACTGTACGCTGCAGGGCTGCCATTTCTCCGGAATTTTCCTAAAACTTCGGATTTTTCCCCAGTTTATAGTTGCTTAAAGCAGGCTGAAAGTAAAGCAGAATGCGCCTGAAGGCGCATTCTGCTTTACTTACAGCCTCCTTTCAGTAGTCGGATGTCAACAAAACTAGAAACGAGCTATTGGGTAAAGGTACGATTCGTAAAATCGCACTTGAAAAATGCAAATTTGGAAATCTTAGGATTTTTCATGTCAACTTATGGCAGCTCTGACTCTGCACTCTCCACAAATGCTAACCTAAACAGCAAACAGTGGTAATTGAACACGCTACTGGTGTTTTCTTTAACGTATTTAGTTCAGTCAATTAGTTCATACTTATATATTGGATTACGAGGGTTGTTCAAATAGTTTTGATACTTGATCAATAACTTCAATATAATAAAAGCAAAATCCAATATCATTTTAAAGAGCAATCATTCACCTACATGATGGTATAATGCACGATAAGATCACATAATTCGATAAGTCACAACATGAACCTAAATGACCCCTACTTGAGGAGACTGGCACATAACCTTTTTCAGACATTATTTTTTGACGTTATAACTTCTTAAAGAGTTCAATTTCAAATTTAGTTTTTAAATATATCAGTTTATATCTGAATTTTAATGTAAACAAAAATCTACTTCAATTGAAAGGGTTAACTGTCTAAAATCTCACTTTTTCAAAAATAACATTTCTTATTTTGTTTGTGACGAAAGTGGACATGTTTTTTTCGAACGCTCTGACTTTGTTCTAGATCATTATATCTACATTTTGATTTTAAAACATGAAACCCAACTCCAATGGCTTCAGTTCTAGCCTAGTTTGATCATAAAAAAAGAGTTTGTGATTTCCCTAACTTCTTTTATACATAACAGTAGCTCAATTTTTTATTATATTTTCAGTTCGTGTTTAGAATTAGCTCTATTCTTGATGTTTTATATAATAATAATAATAAAAACTGTTTAGTGTTTGCATAATTGTCTAATTCTACATGACAGAAAATTTCATAAACTTATTCAAATTAATAATGCCGTATTATAATTATAGTATCAAATTGTATTCAGAAAATTAACTAAAAAATACACAAAAAAAGGTCCAGTATCCTGGAGGAGTTGTCATTTAGGTTCTTGTTGGGGCTGATCACGTAATGCGAGCTTATCGTGCATTATATCACCGTATTGGCAAAGAATTGTTCTTTAAAATGATATATTACACATGCATGTTGCCCTTATAATGAAGTTATTGATGCAGTATCAAAACTTTTTTAACTACCCTCGTAGTTCATTTTTAGTTCACCTGAGCCAAAGGCTCAAGGTGAGCTATTGGGATGGCCCTCTGTCCGACGTCCGACATCTCCCCCTATACCGCTTGACAGAATTCAACCAAACTTTACAGAAATATTCCTTGGGTCAAGCTCTTTCAAATTTGTTCAAAGAATTAAAAACAATGCAGAACTCTGGTTGCCATGGCAACCAAAGTTAAAAAATAAGGCCTTCTTAAAAATTCTTCTTGTCAAAAACTGAAAATGCCAAGGCTTAGATATTTGGCACATAGCATTATCTACAGGTCCTCTATCAAGTTTGTTCAAATTATGCCCCTGGGGTCAAAATTGACCCCACCCCGGGGGTCACAGTTTTACATAGAGTTATATAGTGAAATTTTCAAACATCTTCTTCTCTGAAACCAATGTGGCCAGAGCTTTGATATTTGGCATGGTGACACTTCTAGATGTTCTTTACTAAAATTGTTCAAATGGGTCTGGTCGGTTGCATAACTAGGTCAAAGGAGCTAAAAATAGATTTTTTCAATGAAAACTTAAAAAATCTTCTTGTCTGTAACTACAAGGGCCAGAGCTTAGATATTTGGCACATAGAATCGCCTACAGGTCCTTTATCAAGTTGGATCAAATTATGCCCCATGGGTCAACATTGGTCCCGCCCCGGGGGTCACAGTTTAACATAGAGTTATATAGTGAAATTTTCAAACGTTTTCTTCTCTGAAACTAATATGGTCAGAGCTTTGATATTTGGCATAGTGACACTTCTAGATGTCCTATACCAAAATTGTACAAATGGTTCTGGTCGGTTGCATAACTAGGTCACAGGAGCTAAAAATATATTTTTTTAATGAAAACTTAAAAAATCTTCTTGTCTAAAATTACAAGGACCAGAGATTAGATATTTGGCACATAGCATCGCCTACATGTCCTTTATCAAGTTTGTTCAAATTATGCCCCTGGTATCAAAATTGGCCCTGCCCCGGGGGTCACAATTTTACATAGAGTTATATAGAGAAAATTTCAAACGTCTTCTTCTCTGACTCTAATATGGCCAGAGCTTTTATATTCTGTATGGTGACACTTTTAAATATACTTAACATATTTTGTTCAAATTGTTCCGGTCTGTTGCATATCTAGGTCAGTCCTGGACATAAATCAATATCTCCATTTTTTGAGCTATTCTCAGGTGAGCGAATTATGCCCCATGGGGCTCTTGTTTTAGCTCACCTGGCACGAAGTGCCAAGCTGAGCTTTTAGGATTGCTGGATGTCCGTCGTGTCGTCCATCCATGGAATTATACATGAGTGTATAATTCCGAAGTCCGTCCGCCTGTCTGTCTGTTCACAATTGGTTCATTATTATAACACTCTAGCAGCCACAAATTTCATTCCATCTTCATGAAACTTAATGACAATGTTTGTCTTGAAGAAATCTAGGTCAAGTTCGAATGCGATTTATGTTTTGTCAAAAACTAGGTCACTATGTCAAATCATAGTAAAATCTTGTTAACACTCTAGAGGCTACAAATCTTATTGGATCTTAATGAAACTTGATCAAAATGTTTTCCTCATTGATATCAAGGTCAGTTCCGAATATAGGTCATGCCTGGTCAAAAACTAGGTCATGAGGTAAAATCATAGAAAAACATTGTTAACACTATATGCTACAAATCTCATTGGATTTTAATGCATCTTAGTCAGAATGTTTGCTTGATTGATATCTAGGTCAAGTTCGAATATGGGTCATGTCTGGTTAAAAACTAGGTCACTAGGTCAAATCAAAGGAAAACATTGTTAACACTCTGAAGGCTACAAATCTCATCTTATCTTCATGAAACTTAATTTGGTCAAAATGTTTTCCTCATTGATATCTAGGTCAAGTTCGAATATTGGTAATGTCCGGTCAAAAACTAGGTCACTAGGTGACTAGGTCAAAGCATAGAAAAACCATGATGTTGACACTCTAGAGGCCTCAAATCTCATTGGATTTTATTGGTCAGAATGTTTACCTTATTTATATCTAGGTCAAGCTCGAATATGGGTTACGTCGGATCAAAATCTAGGTCACTAGGTCAAATTAAAGAAAAACATTGTTAACCCTCTAGAGGCTACAAATCTCATTAGATCTGAATGATGTATTGCCAGAATGTTTGCCTACATCAAATCTAGGTCAAAATCAAAAGTGGATTGTGTCTGGTCAGAAACTAGGTCAAATCAATGAAAAATCTTGTTAACACTCTAAAGGTTGATTGTGGATCATGTCCAGTTTTTATCTAAGTAACTATAGGTCATGTTTTACAGGGTGTACCAGGTGAGCGATTGAGGGCCATGGTGGCCCTTGTTTAGCATATTTGAGTACATCAATGGCAGATAACTCTATAATGAAAAATTGAATGAACCTCAAACTCGACTCAGGTTCAGATCTTTATGCATATAACTTTTGTGTGAAGTTCCATTATTATCCCTACAATAGTTTTCCGAGAAAACTCCGGACAAACAAAATGTTGACGAACGAACAAACCGACACATAAACCATAAAAGCCACATAAACCCAACATGGTCTAACGGAATGAACAGCTCTATTGTTTTCTTTGTGTTATGTGACCTAGTCCCATGAACCAAAAACGTTAGGGCGAACGGACAGGGCCACACCAATATACCACCAGAGGTGGGCGTATAAAATTTATTTATTATGAAACAGGCCCCTGATGGGTATTTGTATACAGTTTGGATTCAGATCAGATGATAAGTAACTCAACATCTGATCAGGATTCAATCTGTTTGACACAAGTCTATTGGTTTATTTGATTGTAATATGCTTATCCCGTAACCCATAGCCTGTTTCTGTATTTAAAAATGGGTGACCCCTTAACCCATTACAGTGGAGAATCTGTTATTCTTACGTCATTGGTGACGTCATACAGTGGAGAATCTGTTATTCTTTCCCGTTTAAACGCAAACGTACGCAAACGCAAAGCCTAAAACGTAGAAAAGAACAACTTTTGGACAAATCTGATAATTCTTGTTTATCTTGGTGGCAAACAGTTTGGAGCCTGATCAGACGCCGGGTTACCCGGCGTCTGATCTGGCTCCAAACTTCTTGCACTGCAAATAATAGTTTTAGCGTAAACGCGTTTATTGGGAAAGAATAACAGATTCTCCACTGTACCCCATAAATATGCATTTTAAGCCTTTTATTTATTCCTTCACTCAAGAAATTAGACCCAATTATACAGTCATTAATATGTACCATAAGAAATAATTTCTATATCCTAGCAGATAATAGCTTAAATCAGACTGAAAGTAAAGCATTAAGGTGCATTCTGCTTAACTTTCAACCTGCTTTAAATTGTCAACTTTCTTCAACACTAGAAACAGACTATGGGGTAATGGGTTAAACAGGCTAATAGTTGAGCAGAATGCTCCTTAAAGAGCACTCTGCTTTACTTTCAGCCTGCTTTAAGCTCTAATCTAGAAATACACTACTTATAATGCCTTTATACTTTATGTTCAGGATTTTGCTTATCCTTACTCCAAATACCAGTGCTTCAGATAATGGGAAAAAAATCTTAATTTCTGTATTAGACCCTATGGTGTCACTACTCTTTAAAATCGTCCCTTGGGACGATTTTAACGAGTAGTAACACCATAGGATTTGGTGCTGGTATGAGTGATATTTTGTGGGATTTGTTTAGTTTACTCCCTCTTATCTGGAGCCCTGGGTCCAAGGTTATAAAGCGTTTTAGTTGAGTTTGAGTCTGAGTGTGTTTCCAAGCATTTGGTTGGTCAGAAGCTTGGGAACAAGTTAGGCTCAACACAAAAGCTTTATAACCTTGGAGCCTGAAGAGACTGTTGATGGTCTTTTGAAACATTTTGAATGGGGATTGCCTTTTCCAGTTTCAAATACTGTCTGAAGCCTGAAGCAGAACCGTCTCAAACATTTCTCACATATTTAGTATTTAAAGAGGCTCGCAACCGGATTTAGCATTAAAAATGGTAATTTGTAAATATATGTCAAATGATTGTATAAATGGGTAAGATTTAGTTTAGGATAATAAATTCTGTTAAAAAATACATTTTCAAAAACAAAAAGAGCTCTGGTGGGATTCGAACCCGTGACCCTCAATTGCGGAGACAAACAAGAAAAATGAGGACACGCCTTTACCGCCTCGATCACGGACGCTCTCTATATATATGGTAGCGAATTAACGTAGTCAAAACCGTCAGCTGACGCTATTGAAAAACGATGGAATATATCTAAAAAAAACTAAGATTCGGTGACGATTCTTGAGACTTTTTTTGGACTGATCATATTTTTTTAATGTCAGAAGCCAAATTATGTCACAAATTTGCTTTTATTTGAGTATTTTATTCTATTTTGACAAGTACACCATCCGGTTGCGAGTCCCTTTAAAGCCGATTTCCTTCATGATTTATAGATCATGCCCTGGGCTTTCACATGTACAATGTATCAGTCATTTCAAATTCTAAGCCTTCCGCAAAAAGTTCGATTCATACTAAAACAGATGGCTGCTTAAAGGCAAGACAAAAGTAATAGAGAAAGCTCCTGAAGGAAATTTACTTTCAACATGCTTTTAAGTTTAAACTACAGTGGAGAATCTGTTATTCTTTCCCGTTTAAACGCAAACGTACACAAACGCAACTCACTAAAACGTAGAAAAGAACAACTTTTGGACAATTCTGATAATTCTTGTTTATCTTGGTGGCAAACAGTTTGGAGCCGGATCAGACGCCGGGTTACCCGGCGTCTGATCTGGCTCCAAACTGTTTGCAATGGAAAAAATAGTTTTAGCGTAAACGCGTTTATTGGGAAAGAATAACAGATTATCCACTGTACCACTATTATCCCTCATAATCATTGAATGACTTTATGCAACTTGACTTTTTAGCTCACCTGGGCTAGCTCAGGGTGAGCTTTTGCAGTCCTTGATTGTCCGGCGTCCTTCGTCTGTCGTCAACAGTTTTAGTGTTAACACTCTAGAGGCCACAATTTTTATCCAATCTTACTTTAACATGCTCAGATTGTATATGATCATAAATATTCGGATTAGTTTGATTATGGTTGGAATCTGACCAATAGGTCAAGAGTTATTAATATTTGAATTGCTGAAAATGCCATATTTAACAATGTTAGAAGCCACAATTTTTATTCAATCTTTCTCAAATTTGCTCAGAGTGTATAAGACTATAAGGTCATTGGTGAGTTTGAAAATGGTTCAATATGACTATTAGAATTCTAATGAGTTCGATTATGGTTGAAATCGGATCAATAGGCCAAGAGTTATCTACCTTTGGATTGCTGAAAATGCCATATTTAACAGTTTTTACACTCTAGAGGCCACACTTTTTATCCAATCTTTCTCAAACTTGCTCAGATTGTATGTAACCATAAGAGTTAAGAAGAGTTCGATTGAACTTACCCTAATAGGTTTGAACTTGAATTGCTGACAATGTCATAATTAACAGTGTTTACACTCTAGAGGCTACCCTTTTTATCCAAATTTTCTTAAACTTGCCCAGATTGTATAAGACTATAAGGTCATTGATGAGTTTGAAAATGGTTGAAATCAGACTACTTTGTCAAGAGTTATCTGACCTTGATGTGTTGAAAATGCCAGTGTTACAGTTTTCAATGGATTTTGATTTTTCTTGCACACAATGTTAATAGTCATACGTTCTTGAAGAAGTGAAATTATTGTTGAAATCTGATTATGGTGGCAAGAGTTATCTGCCCTGATATACTTTGAAATGCTAGAAAAGGCTTTATTTCAATATTGTTTACGTTCTAGTTATCTGCCCTTGATGAACTCTACTTATATTAGAATAGTTTGTATTCCAATATTGTTTACACACTATATTTAGTCTACAAATTTGAATTGATTTAGATTCATATGGGTGAGAGCTATCAGGCTTCTTAACAATAGGTGAGCGATATCAGGGTCTTCATGTCCTCTTTTAAGTTCACCTGGCACGCAGTACCAAGGTTAGCTGTTGTGATTGCCTTTTGTCCGTCGTGGTGTGTCTTCAACTTTCTATCTAACCTGAGCTTAAGGCTCAAGGTGAAGTATTGTAATGGCCCCGTGTCGTCGTCCATCGTCGAATTGCTTCAAATGACATCTCCTCTTTTATCGCTTGGCAGATTTCAACCAAATATATTTTACACGAATGTTCCTTGAGTCAAGCTCTTTCAAATTTGTTCAAAGAATTATAACCAAGGCAGAAACTATGGTTGTCATGGCAACTGAAGTGAAAATATAAGGAAATCTTAAAATGTCTTATTGTCAAGAACTACAAGCTTAGATATCTGGCACATAGCATCATCTACAGGTACTCTATCAAGTAAGTGAAGTTTGTTGAAATTATGCGCCTGTGGTCAAATTTGCCCCGCCCGGGGCTCACAGCGTTACAAAGAGTTGATTTACTGAATTTTTCAAACATATTCTGCTCTAAAACTAATGTGGCCAGAGCTTTGATAGTTGGCATGGTAAGACTTCTAGATATCCGTTACCAATATTGTTGAAATTGATCTGGTCTGTTACATACCTAGTTCACAGGAGCTAAAAACTGATTTTTAAGTGAACACTTTGAAAAATCTTCTTGTCTGAAACTCTAGTAAACAGAGCTGAGATATTTTGTACTTAGTCTTTTCTAAAGCTTATTTAAAGTATCATTTTCTTCAAAACACAGCACTAAAATTTCACTTACATTGACGGTTTCGTCTCTCACTGGAGACATCATCAGAAGTGGCAAACTGCATGCTTTCGTCATGCTCGACGATTTTCGCCACTTTCCGTGGATGTGGCGAAAACCTGGTCGTAAACCCTCGAGAGCTGGTAGGCCCGATGGGTGGTTATGGAAGGTTTTATATGACATAAATGAAAGCTTAATACAAACCTTTTTAGATTTACAAAAAATGTTAATCTGAGTTGACTCGATGCCGCTATACCGAAATTTAAAAAAAAATCTATATACCGGTCTTCTATCTAATATTATAATAATAGATAGCAGACCGGTAGATACCTATAGTCAACCCATATAGATTATTTTTTTTTGATTTTGTTTTTAATTTCACTCCAATAACATAGACATTGCTAATCGGCTTGGAAAAAATCAATTTAGATATAGATCTAGAATCTAGACCTAATTGATATTATACTTATTGATAGCAGACCGGTATAGCGGCATCGAGTCAACTCAGATTAACATTTTTTGTAAAAATTGTAATTCCATTCCAATACATTAGACATTGCCACTGGCACCAGAGTCATGTACTTATAATATATATCGGTAGAGGTATAGATAAAGTAAACACATACACATAAAAAGTCCATGACTCTGGTGCCAGTGGGCCAGAGCCTTGATATTTGGCATGGTGACACTTCTAGGTGTCCTATACCAAAATTGTTCAGTTGGTTCTGGTCGGTTGCATAACTAGGTCACATGAGCTAAAAATACATTTTTTTCTATGAAACCTTAAGAAATCTTCTTCTCTCAAACTACAAGGGCCAGAGCTAAGATATTTGGCACATAGCATCGCCTACATGTCCTCTATCAAGTTTGTTCAAATTATGCCCCTGGGGTCAAAATTTGCCCCATCCCGGGGGTCACAGTTTTACATAGAGTTATATAGTGAAATTTTCAAACTTCTTCTTCTCTGAAACTAATATGGCCAGAGCCTTGATATTTGGCATGGTGACACTTCTAGATGTCCTATACCAAAATTGTTCAAATGGTTCTGGTCGGTTGCATAACTAGGTCACATGAGCTAAAAATAGATTTTTTTCAATGAAAACTTAACAAATCTTCTTCTTTAATACTACAAGGGCCATAGCTTAGATATTAGACACATAGCATCACATACAGGTCCTCTATCAAGTTTGTTCAAATTATGCCCCTGGGGTCAAAATTGGCCCCGCTCCGGGGGTCACAGTTTTACATAGAGTTATATAGTGAAATTTTCAAAACGTCTTCTTCTCTGAAACTAATATGGCCAGAGCTTTGATATTCAGCATGGTTACACTTCTAGATATCCTTTACCTATTTTGTTCAACTGGTTTCAGTCTGTTGCATATGTAGGTCACAGGAGCTAAAAATAGAATTTTATTTCAATGGAAACTTACAAAAATCTTCTTGTCTAAAACCCTACTACCCTGATCTTAGATATTTGGCACATATCATCATCTACAGATCCTCTTACAAGATTGTTCAAATTATGCCCCTCGGATAAAAAATGACCCCTTCCTGGACATAAATAATTATCTCCATTTTGTCAGTTATTCTCAGGTGAGCGAAGTATGCCCCATGGGGCTCTTGTTTATCTAAGAAGTGCCCGGTCTAAATTTTCATTGGATTTAATTTGATTTGTTATGATTTTTACGTCGCATTTAACCCTTTACCTGATAGCCTATTTATGGTACTTAAGATAGATGACTACTTAAAGCAGGTTGAAAGTAAAGCAGAATGCGCCTTAGGGCGCATTCTGCTTTACTTTCAGCCTGCCTTAAGCTATCATGTGCTATAATATAGAAAATATTCCCTATAATACATATTCATTACTGATTAAATTGGAACTATTTTCTTCAGCGGATGAATAAATCATATCCGCTAAAAGGCGCTTCTATTGGGTAAAGGGTTAACAGTATTTCAGTCATATCGCGACTTCCAGCTATTAATAATAATAATACGTTATATTGGAGTTGAAAGGGTGATATTAGGATAATTAGAGTTACAGCGTGTAATATTGAATTACTAAAGGTTGGTATTGGATACTTGATATAGTTTAGCTTGGACAGAGGAATATACAACACTCTATAGAACTTGGAAATACCATTGGCATGGCATAGGTATGTAAACAAACTGTCAGCATATTCTATAAGTGTTTTCTTCTGACCTGTCAGGGTTATTTTTAGATTGGAACCTTCTTAAATTTTAAAAGGGATGTTCACCGTACTCGTTGATTTCCGTACAGTCCGCCAGGGATACGGAAAGCTGTATTTTTGTGCGTAATGTACAGTAGAGAAGATATTATTTCCCGAATAAACACAAACACAATGCACTAAACTGTAGACAATTGATTTTATCTTTTAAATCTGGGTGGCAAACAGGTTGGAGCCTGATCAGACGCCGGGTTACCCGGCGTCTGATCTGGCTCCAACCTGTTTGCAATGGAATTAATAGTTATAGTATATAAATGCCTTTATCAGGAAATAATAAAATATCAGCAAAAAAAATAGCGCAGCTGTCTCGTGCTGCAAGAGGATCATGCTTGTCTCAAGTTGGAAAGTATACGACTATATAGATCCGATGTTACCCTGTTATCTATTTTCCATTATTAACTATTCTGTTCTAAAAATAACTCTGACAGGTCAGAAAAATCGGACAATACCATTGACATTATCGCAACTGGTTCCCTACATCACCGTATAGGTATTGGGTACCAGAAGCTAAGCGCAGATCGAAAGTTGCATAAACAAGAAATATCTTTAAAAAAGATATTCGGCGGAATGTGTGGTTGAACTAAGGCTATATAGATGGGTGTGCAAAATTGAATGAAATTGAGATTTTCAAAGAATTGAAATATCTTGGATTGAAAAGCAAAAAATACAAGTATTCAATTGAAACAGTAACTTCTATTTAAAATGCAAAACTATCATGTACAGAAATGCAAAACAAAACAATAATTTAACTCATATCCTAGCTACTGGTAGGAGATCCTCACATTAATCTATTGTTCTATATGTCAAACTTCATTCATAGAGTTTCTTGAAACAAACTATAGCATAAACAAATGTACAGATACAACAATCTACTGTACTTCACTCTTGTAAATAATGATGAAACAACACAATTGTGTTTAACTCACTTGAGGCTATTCATATATAAAATATTGCTTTTAATGTATGGCAAATGTGTACAAATAGTTAACAATTAAAACAAATTGGTTGTAAACAATTACGAAACACCTAGCTTCCTCTGTATATCTATAAATAGATTTCAGATCATATCAGTGGAAACTTCTGTGGCCTATTCATCAGCCCAGTGTAGTAAAAGCCAGCCTGTATCTCTAAATTTTACATCCACAGTCCACATCATGTAAAACTGTAATGGGACATAAACCAGCCTACAGGGCTCCAGATAAGAGGGAGTAAACTAAACAAATCAGATTTTTTTCACCTCTTTTAGCACCAAACCCTATGGTATTACCACTCATTTTGATTGTCTCGAAAAGACAATTCATATGTATAGTGACACCACAGGGTTTAATGCACAAATAAAGATTTTAAGTTTTGAAACAATTCCATTATCTGGAGCCCTGGCTACTATCCAATCAGACTATGCAGTTTCAACAGGTGCTCTTAATTCTAAATTTCTGATCAAATATTATTGGTTGAAATGTGTGGCCAAATATAAAGTGTGTCTAAATAGAAAACAGTCAGCTCCGCCGAAAAATAGTAGGGCGATTGTAAATGCGGAACTTTATGGCAGAGCGTGTTCCGACATATTGCGCAGTCTGAACGGGGGATACAAATTCACTTTCCTCTTGCAGGAAAATGAGTGTTTTATGAGATATTGGAATGAGTGTAAAACAGTGTGTATCCTGAACAGACGCCGCGTTACGCGGTGTCTGATCAGGATCCAAACTGTTTTCAAATTACTATTGTACTCGGGGTAAGGCAGTGAAGGGGTTAAGTATTTATTTTTGTTTCCCCACTGAAGAAATTAGTCCCGAATTACAAGTCATGAATATGAACCACAAGAAATAATTTTATATTCTAGCAGATAGTATCTTAACTCTTTGCTCCCTAAAACTTTAAATGGACAATTCCAGTTTCCATTTTAGTCTAGTTCATTTCTGACTTTTAAGGGTTGTTTTGTCAATGTTTGGCATTTTGACAAACAGTGAAGACCCTGATCAGAGGGCTCCTTTCGGAGCCCTCTGATCTGGGTCTACACTGTTTGCATAGGACAAGTGTACTATTCACATGTACACTGTTTGAAAAAGACGCCTATATGCGGGACTAGGGTTCAAAGGGTTAAAGGAAAACGGACAGCTGATTAAAACTTGGTTTTCAAACAAAAATTAAGTCATAAAACCTTAAATCTATCTTTGAAACGTGTATAACAGACACCAATACTTTAAGCAGACGACAATAAGCGGTGAGGGGGTAAAAATATCCTGAATTATTTTATCATGAAAGGAAGGGGTAATGTGGGTGGAGTTTTTGATAACAACAACAATAATAATAACTTTTATAACATAATGTAACAGACGGCGTGAGCGTTGAATAACACCCTTTAAATGTCATATATAACTAGTTAAATAACGATGCAAATGAGGTACGCCACGACGTCGTTACTTGTGACGTCATTAAAAGGCGTTCTATGCGTTCTATTTCCAACGTCTTCTCTCCATCATGTAGATTTAATTTATAGATTGTTGGTGTAATTAATCAATAATAGATCTACATGAAAGTGCTTATTAATACATATAATAACATAAACATTATGCTAGTGAACGGGGTTAATTTTTTTCCTGTATAGATCTACTTATATCGCGCTTAGCATTCACTTGACCTCAAAGACTGCGATAAATAACTTTTCTAGGTTATGTTATAAAAAGAATATAACATTTTCGTGTTAATGATTTGTTGGATTTATCAAACTCGTCGTTTTAGAAAACGATAAAAACTTGGCAAAGTCTCGTTTTTATCGTTTTCTTAAAGAGGCTCGCAACCGGATTTAGCATTAAAAATAGTAATTTGTAAATATATGTCAAATGCTTATATAAATGGGTAAGATTTAGTTTAGGATAATAAATTCTGTTAAAAAATCCATTTAAAAAAAAAAAAAAAAAGAAGCCCTGGTGGGATTCGAACCCGTGACCCTCCATGCGGAGAGAAACGTGAAAAAATGAGGAAGCTCCTATACTACCTCGGCTACCAGCGCTCTCTATATCTATGGTAGCGAATTAACGTACTTCACTGGTAGCGATCGATAGTACTTTTACTACTTTATTCGTCTCGGGTTTATGTCTGAGCCCGTGTAAAGAAGCAACAACAACAACTATACCGTTAGCTAACGCTATAGAAAAACGATGGAAAAAATCTTAAAAAACTAAGATTCGGTGCCGATTCTTGAGACTTTTTTTGGACTGATCATATTTTTTTAATGTCAGAAGCCAAGTAATGCCACAAATTTGCTTTTATTTGAGTATTTTATTTTATTTTGACAAGTACACCATCCGGTTGCGAGTCCCTTTAAAGACTCGTTTAATAAATCCAATAAATTATTAACACTCGTGTCAGTAATATCCTATATTTATTTCTCAGATCATTATTATGACAAATGAGAAACCGTGAAGATATAAAGATGATTTTTCCCCTGTCCAATATCGGATATCAAAAAAGGTTTTTAAAAAGGGAATTTATAAGTGTTATTTAATTACTTAATCGATTCCAACCTGGACAAACTAAAAGACCTCCCGAATTATTAATAAGCACTTATAGTCAAAACATGTATATCGCCTGTACGTAAACCCCCTAGAGACATGTTTTCGTAATTCTCAGGGCTGCCATTTCTCCGGATTTTTCCTACATCTCCGGATTTTTAGATGGTAGCTTAAAGCAGGCTGAAAGTAAAGCAGAATGCGCCCTAAGGCGCATTCTGCTTTACTTACAGTCTGCTTTAAGAAGTCGCATGTCACCAAAACAAGAATAAGGCTATGGGGTAATGGTACGATTCGTAAAATCGCACTTCAAAAACAAGAAACAGACTATATTAGGATAAAGGTATGATTATAGTAAAATTGCGTCTGAAAAATTGAAAATTTAAAACTTGAGGCTTTTTATGATCAACTTATGGCAGCCCTGCAAACAACTGACTTAAACTTCGGAAACAGTTTTAGTTTAAGCATATTTTATTTCCAATATTTTACAGGAAAGGCGATTGAGCGACAAGTTCTGCCAACGTAGAGTCAGTCCTTTCCCTACAGTTTCACAAAAATACAAATACTATTGGAGAGAGGGGGAGAGGGAGGGAGAAAGAGAAAGAAAGTAAATGAGCGAGATAGAAAGAGAGAGAACAATTAAGAAGGAAACAGTTAAAGCACGGTAAATATAAAGCCAATAAATTCAATAGAATATTTTCTCTATTACATGTATATGATTTATTATGTTTAACCTAACTTTGAAGCTGAAGATTGTATACGTTTATTCTGAGGACTTATGGTACAGTGAACCCCCTCTTAACCGGGCATGTGTGGGGTCAACATTTTTGTTTTCGATTAAGAGTGGTTTCCAGTTTAGAGTAGTTTTAACCTATCACCAAATAACTTGTTTCAAGTATGGAATATAGCCGACAACATAAAGCAGGTTGAAAGTACAGCTTAATGCGCCTTCAGGCGCATTCTGCTTTACTTTCAACCTGCTTTAAGCTACATTGGCTAGGATATACATGTAGGATAGTAACTTCTATATTGATTCATACTCATAAGTGTAAACAGTTTGGAGTCAGGTCAGACGCCGGGTTACCCAGCGTCAGATCAGGCTCCCAACTGTTTACCACTCAGATTAAAATGAATAGTCAGAATTGTTGGAACATTTGGATTTCTGAGTTTAATTGCCATGCGTTTGCGTTTCGATTACGTTTAAATGGTAAATAATGACGTTTTCTTCACTGGTCACTATGTATATTTTCTTTTTTCAACACCTTCCAAGATGAAGAAGACACATTACATAGGCTTCATCGGTTTGGTTACGCTGGTATTATACTGCTTGGCGATTTCTATTGACTCTATCCGTGAGTATATGAAGTGAAACCCCCTCTAAACCGGACATGTGTGGGGTCAACAAACATGTCCGGTTCAGAGGGGTGTCCAGTAAAGAGGGGGTTAACCCATTACCAATTAGCTTGTTTCTAGTATGGAATTTAGCTGACCACTTAAAGCAGTTTAAAAGAAAAACAGAACCTAATTTAAAATATCATCTGGTAGAATGTATAAACTATTTGCTTCAGTATAAGAATAAAAAAACCAAAGATGTATATAACTATTGCCATTAGATCCGATTGATAATTTGCAAAACATTGAAATATTTTAACAAAGGTAATCTATAATTTCAAGATTTTGCTTCATTAACTCTTTCGGCGCTGGAGTCTCATTCATTTAATAAATACGAAAGACTCAAGCAGGAAACGCAACACAAACAATGCACCCACCTCTCAAGCAGAATATACACACACAGTCATACCATAACAAACACACACTCATACACAAACACACGCGCGCACACACACGCGCAATACCATTCCTTCATCTACACACTAAATAGAAAACAACAAGAAAGACAAACATAAAGCAAAGTGAATATAGGAGCCCGCCTTGGTACGGTCAGTAGCAATTAATACTTTGCAAACATTTCAATTTTGATCAGGATCAAAACTGTTTGACACTCGTTTCGATATTTCATATGTTATACTCTCTTCAATCTTTTATTTCTAGGGTACATGCTTCTACAAGACATTAAAGAATATCGCCCATTGCCTTCGCGCAAATGGTACATGAACAGCAGCAGAAGTTCAAACGGTAAAACAGTAAAATCCGTCTAAACCGGACATGTGTGGGAATAACATAAATATCCGGTTAAGAGGGTTTCCCGTTAAGAGGGGTTTTAACTTTTAACCAATTACCCTATGGCTTTTTACATTTATGGAAGATAGCTGACAACTTTAAAGCAGGTCGAAAGTAAAGCAGAATGCGCCTTAAGGCGCATTCTGCTTTACCTTCAACCTGCCTTAAGCTAGCATCTACTAGAATATAGAAATTATTTCTGATGATACATATTTATGTAAAGGTTTTTTTCAGTGTTGGAATAAATCAAAGGCGTTTTTATGGTGTAGTTTAGGATTTTATTGCTTTTGTTTTTCACGACTTTACACATAGACAACCACTTTACCTTTTTACCCCAAAGTCTGTTTAAAGCAGTTTTGAAAAGATGTGACCGCGTAAGTCAGTTTGAAATTATAGCAGAAAGCGCCTTTACTTGCATCCTGCTTTAAGTTGTCATCTGCCTGAATATAGCCATTGTTGTATAGTACGTATTCCTAACGACATAAACTGGAAATTGTTTCTGTAGCAGAGGTTTAAGGCGAATCTACGATTCTCGATATGATAAGCATGTATATGAGGTATACAATAATTTAACCGAGAGTGCGTTTCCTAAACAACGTCTGATATGGAAATCCACTTCCATGTGCGAGGATAGTTTTGGCTTGTAGAGGGTCGCAGAATGACCTTGACCTCAGCTATAGAAAATGTTTTGCGACATGTTTGCGTTTACAATCCATTCGCATACTTTTGTGAGACATATCATTTGGTTGTAGTTCAGGAAAGACCCACAGTGTTTATATTAGGTTTCCACAGGACCGGGTCGTCCTTTACCGGTTCCGTACTCGCCAAATATCCAGGAGCCTTCTACTTGTTCGAGCCTCTCCATGGCATTAACTATATGTACGGGAATGGAAGGTATAAATACGCCACCTTCTTCAATGGAACCAGAAAGTATGTATATATATAGGATCTGTCATGAGTTGATATGTGAGACAAGCTGATCTCAACCGAGTCTAGAAATTGAAATGCGATCAAGCGAGCCTTTGCGAGCTTAATAACTTTTCTATTCTTGACGAGGTTGAGATCAGCTTGTCTCACACATCGACGAGTGGCAGATTCTTTTTCTCACATAACCAACGCTTTTAAAATATTTTAATGCAATATGCCTTTTATAGAATCCCAGTGACGTTATCACGCCTGTATAAACATTACAATGACGTTAGATAGTGACGTCATCAAATTGATTTCACGCATGTTGGAGACAAGGGTATTCACGATCGTTGTTCGCTATTGAAAACAGTGGTAGTTATGTGAGAAATTACCCTCTACAGTGGCTATGTTTATGAAGCATTTGAATTTAGTTTTGAAGGTTGTTCTAAAGTTTTTGGTTGGTCAGATTTGAGCATTCTGCTAAAGTTTGACCAATTAAAATCTTCAGAACGACCTAAGACTCAACTCAAATAATGGCGTCTGATATGGCTAGTGACTGTTTGCAATGAAAAAGGCCCATCTATTCATTCGCATCCAACTCTATTAAAAAAGAACTAACTCACCATCTGTGCACTGTGCCTCTTCCCTACAACGTTTCCCTCCTTGCAACAATGTTTGCCACTGTTCCCCAAACAACGCTTTCCCTACTGTAGTGTTGACCTCTGCTGTGTTTTTTCAAAGTCACGTATATTTTTTAACATTTTGACAGAAGAAAAATAAAGACGGGTGCCAAACAGTTTGCAACAAGATCAGAGACGCTACGTTACACGGCGTCTAATCTCGGTTCAAAATGTTTGCAGCGGTAAGCCAAGTCATGTTCGGCACTCTCAAGGTTGTTCGTTTTCCCTCCCTATAACAACTCCACCTGAACAACACACACAATCTGTCTCCCATTGGGTGCTGTTGTAGAGTTGGAGGAATCTCAAAGAAAATGTGGCAGTAGACGGGTTTAAAGGGCATGCAATATATAAGAACTAACCCAACTGTTTATGTAAGTGAATCTGTCATTATAACGTAAAACACATCCCATCTGTGTGTTCAAGTAGCTCTTTAACCCTTTCACTGCCAAATTTTTCGTGAGATTTTTAATCCTTCACCATTTCATTGTCGTCTGCCTCAATTTTGATGTCTGCAATGTCCACTCAATTTTTTTTTAAAATAAGGCAGTATGACGCGTTACGCTTCTGTTTACATAAGTGAAATTGTAATAATTAATGCAGAAAGAACTAAACCTTCTGTTTACAAAATTGAATTTGTAATAATTCATGCAAAAAGAAATAAACCTTTTGTTTACATAAGTGAATTTGTAATAATGCATGCAAAAAGAACTAAACCTTCTGTTTACATAAGTGAATCTGTAATAATTCATGCAGAAAGAACTAAACATTCTGTTTACATTAGTGAATTTGTAATAATTCATGCAGAAAGAACTAAACCTTCTGTTTACATAAGTGAATTTGTAATAATTCATGCAGAAAGAACTAAACCTTCTGTTTACAAAAGTGAATTTGTAATAATTCATGCAGAAAGAACTAAAGCTTCTGTTTACAAAAGTGAATTTGTAATAATGCATGCAAAAAGAACTAAACCTTTTGTTTACATAAGTGAATTTGTAACAATTCATGCAGAAAGAACTAAACCTTCTGTTTACAAAAGTGAATTTGTAATAATTCATGCAGAAAGAACTAAACCTTTTGTTTACATAAGTGAATTTGTAATAATTCATGCACAAAGAACTAAACCTTCTGTTTACATAAGTGAATTTGTAATAATTCATGCAGAAAGAACTAAACTGTCTGTTTACAAAAGTGAATTTGTAATAATTCATGCAAAAAGAACTAAACCTTCTGTTTACATAAGTGAATTTGTAATAATTCATGCAGAAAGAACTAAACCTTTTGTTTACATAAGTGAATTTGTAATACAGTGATGCTCACTTATAACGAAATTCAGGGGACCTTGCAAATTATTTCGTCTTATCCAAACTTCGTCTTATCCAAACAACGAAATTTCTTTGTAAATAGTTTGCATATAAAGGAATTTTTACTTATCATACTTTTAGTACAGAATTGATTAGAAGGAAAGAAAGATAAAAAGGCATAGAAATTAAATCTGAAATATTTTCTTTTTAATTTTACCAAATATAATGAATGATAACAATATTAGATTGGCTATGACATAAGAAATGCCATTTTTCTTCTTGAAAATTTAACCTGTTACCTTTTTTGTATAGATAGAAAACTAAACCTATTATGAATATTTAATAAGTAAACCTTATTAACATAAAAAGTTTTTTTAATATAGATCTACTATGTTGATATAGCATCAGTGGCTGTTATCTTTTTGCAGAATATGGGTGCCAAACAGCAAGAAGTCCGATCAGACACCCAGTTATTAAGCATCTGATCTGGATCCAAACAAATAAGGTGCCCAGTTATCTAATTAGTTCCAGTTGTTTGAATATCTTATCAATAGCATATATACAAAACATGTTAGTTGGGTAATGTTTTGTTATCAGAGGTGATGAGCAGCTAAGCAATTAAGTACTGTCACCTTTGTAAGCCACTTGTCATACTGTGATAATGACAGGCATGTTGTATTAACATAACTATTTTACAGGTAGGGACCTAAAAATCTTGTTGTCTTATCCAGTTGTTCATTATATCCAGTGATTCCAGTTCATCTTAAGCAAGCAGGAGTCCATTGCAATAAAGAAGGAGGCAGTCGGGGAATTATTTTTATTTCGTATTAAGCAGTTTTTTCATCTTATCCAAGTTCGTTATAAGTGAGCATCACTGTAATTCATGCACAAAGAACTAAACCTTCTGTTTACATAAGTGAATGGGTAATAATTTAGGCAGAAAGAACTAAACCTTCTGTTTACATAAGTGAATTTGTATTAATTCATACAGAAAGAACTAAACCTTTTGTTTACATAAGTGAATCTGTAATGGTTAATACAAAAAGAACCAAAAATTCTGTTCAAGTGAATTTTTGATAATTCATGCAAAAAGAACCAAACTTCTGTTTACATAAGTGAATCTGTAATCATTCGTGCAGAAAGAACTAAACCCTCCGTTTACATAAGTGAATTTGAATTAATTCATGCAGAAAGAACTAAACCTTCTGTTTACATAAGTGAATCTGTAATGGTTAATGCAAAAAGAACCAAACTTCTGTTTACATATGTGAATTTGTAATAATTCATGCAAGAAGAACCAAACTTCTGTTTACATAAGTGAATTTGTAATAATTCATGCAAAAAGAACTACACCTTCTGTTTACATAAGTGAATTTGTATTAATTCATGCAGAAAGAACTAAACCTTCTGTTTACATAAGTGAATTTGTATTAATTCATGCAGAAAGAACCAAACCTTTTGTTTACATAAGTGAATATATAATGGTTAATGCAAAAAGAACCAAAAATTCTGTTCAAGTGAATTTTTGATAATTCATGCAAAATGAACCAAACTTCTGTTTACATAAGTGAATTTGTATTAATTCATGCAAATAGAACTAAACCTTCTGTTTACATAAGTGAATTTGTATTAATTCATGCACAAAGAACTAAACCTTCTGTTTACATAAGTGAATATGTAATGGTTAATGCAAAAAGAACCAAACCTTCTGTTTACATAAACGAATCTGTAATAGGTAATGCAAAAAGAACTAATACATCTGTTTATTCAAGTAGTTCTACAATTACAGATACAAAACTAGCTACCCAACCTGCTTATGGTAGGTGGATTTGTAATAATTCATGCAAAAAGAACCATGTTTACATATTAATAGAATCTGTAGTAGTTAATGCAAAAAGAACTAAATCTCTGTTTACATAAGTGAATCTGTAATGGTTAATGCAAAAAGAACCAAACCTTCTGTTTACATAAATGAATCTGTAAAACAGTTAATGCAAAAAGAACTTATCCATCTGTTTATTAAAGTGTTTCTACAATTACAGATACAAAACTAGCTACCCAACCAGCTTATGTTATGGATTTGTAATAATTCATGGAGAAAAGGAACCAAGCCTTCTGTTTATATACATAAGTGAATTTGTAATAGTATATTCAAGTGGTTCTATAATACTCATGAACAAAATAACTGTTCAGTATAATAGTATTTATGCACGTGAATCTTAATGTTATACTATATTTCTTAACTAATGCAACAACATTATATTGCAGGATAATCACTGAATCGTATCTAAAAGTTTTGGCAAGAGAAGAGCTACATGCCTGGGCCACTTGTGATCCAGAAAGGCTTCCGTATGAGAGGTTTTTTGGTAGTTGGCATGCATCTCACAGTGATTCTTTGAAGTCATTTGCGCCCTGTGTTCGTAAGAAAACGATGGACAGTGCGTCGGGTTGCTTTCGTAAAGTTCAGGATAAGTGTTTAGCGGCATCGGTGCGTGTCATAAAATTTATTCGAGTGAGAATGCCACGGGTTTCAGAATTACTAGAGCTCTATCCTCATTTAAAATGTATTCACCTGGTTAGAGACCCACGCGGAAATGCATTGTTACAAGAACATAAAGTCCCGGGTACTCCTAAAGATATTGCCACTGTCTATTGCAAAACACTGGAAGAGGAATTAAAGGTAAAGGCTCGGATATTTGAAAAATATCCCGATAGAATTTATACTCTCAGGTACGAAAATCTGGCCATCGACCCTCTGGAATACACTGAAGAAATGCTGCAGTTTATAAACAACAGATTACATTTAACAAATAGTATGGAGAGATATATTAGACAAATTGCAATGTCTGATATGAACAAGAAATGTAAATATTGTGTTGATAGAGGTAATGGTACCAAGCTGGCATCAACGTGGAGGACAACTATAAGTGAAATGTCATATAAAGCTGTGACCCAAGTGTGTGGAGATATTTTAGACACACTAGGGTACAACCGGTTTCACCGTATTGATGATGTGCGTAACTTGAGTATACCGACGTTAGTAAAAGACATCTCCTGATGACCTTTCGATCATAACGCCTTGCCAGACAATTTCCTTGCAAAAAGCATGGGTCTTATGGACATGTCGGTAGCAAAGAACCATTCAAGCTTCTCTAGAGAGACCCGACCTTTAAATTTGATAGTTTGGTTAGAAATAACCATTGAAAATCACTAGAGCATTACTATAATCTGGACCTCACCAGGTAAAATGAGATTGGTATAACATGTGTTGCATGCTTTGACAGTTAAATTCACACATATCGAGACAATGGGGGGTAGTCCATCAATGGACTGAGGAAATGTCTTTAAACCTTTTGGCGCAAAATTAATCGTGTGATTTTACCCATTCACCGGGGGGGGGGGGGGTCGTCTGCTTCAATATTGTCGTCTGTAAGAACGTTTGAAAGTATTATTTAACCCTTAGCCCGCCAAATAAATTGTCGTCTGCTATATTTCTCGTCTGCTTCAAGTTTCAAAGTGCTTCAAAGTTGCTCAAAATTACTGAAAATGTTGTCCAAGTGTCAAACAGCTTGGATCCGGATGAGACGCCGAGTTACTCGGCGTCTCATCCGGATCCAAGCTGTTTGCATATGGAGCTATAGTCGTGAGTGGCAGGCTAAGGGTTAAGGTAGAATTACTTAAGAAACATCGATTCGAGTGTCAAACAGTGTGTATCCTAATCAGAATATGACGCGGTGGTTGTCCTTGATCTATTCTGTTTGACACCAACAATCACCTAAAGCATTGTATTTAGAAGTATTATCTACCGTATTTGGCAGTGTAGACAAACTCAGATACAGAGCCTGTGATGACAACGGTGTTTGGTCTGTCCGGCGTTGCAATGCAATAAGGCATGTCTTGTCATAGCACGGCTCATATTCATGTTAAGATTCATTTTTTACTAGCCAGTCAGATAATATGTTACTCCGAAGGTGTTGTACATGATTTCATTTCTAGAATGGGTATTTAGTGATTTCTACCTGAATATTACACAAATCGCGATATATTGCTTTGTTTGGTATCATATTTCATCAATAATATTATTTCATTAATAATATTATGGGATAATTCTATTGATAAATTCATACTTAACATTGCGTTGTCAATTGTAGAAGTATATATGTTTTTTGTTTAGCTTATCGATATTTGGGGATTTTACCTTATACATTATTCGTACATGTATGAGGATGTATTTTTCTCACCTCTCGGGCAGAGGTATCCCGAAATCACAGCTGTTTGTTGCTATTGGATATGGAATGTATGATACGTGAAAAAAGTAGGTCTTTATAATTCCTTTAATTTATTCGTTTTAGATGGATTTTTAAGCGAGAAAAATAATCAAGCACGGCTAAAGCTCGTTTCCGACTGGGAACAGACCAACCTCGGGTATAGAATCCCCCGTCTTTACCAAAAAGCCGTGCTAGATTCTATTAATCTGTCCGGACAGACAAGCCGAACTATCTTATGATTGGTTGCTATTGCCGTTGTTATGACGTCGTCATGCATGCATTAGCGCATTAAAATACAACTCGCCACTGTATAGCAAGTTAAACGCATTTTTAGGGTTGACGAGGTGAGAAAATAAATCTAACCCCACAGTTGAGTGTCAGATGAATATCCCACCCTCGTTTGAAGATATTTTTGGAACACTCGGCAAAGCCTCGTGTCCCAAAAATATCTTCAAAGCTCGGGTGGGATATTCTTATCTGACACTCACGGTGGTGTTAGATTCACTATATCTGTTTAGCAGTTATCATTGTCTGTAATACGGATTTGTTCGTTGTATAATAATCATTTTTATTATATACCTACCAATGTTCTGCCCGAAATATTTCCGTATTTTATCGAACAAATACACCTTGACGGATTGAAAATTCCGTATTACCCATGTACCTTGTGTAATGGGAAAAGAACGTTTACTGTGTAGTCGGAAGTTCGGAACTACTTTACACACTACAGGGGCATAGAAAATAGCTCGAAACATTACTAACTTTTTTCATTTTATTATTATTATATGAGGTATATAATAAAAGGAACATTACTATACTTTGCATATCTTATGCACCGGATCACTCTCGTTGTGTGTGTAAGGGCTATATCCAACTCGACCTTCGGTCTCGTTGCATATAGCCTTTACACACACAACTCGAGTGATCCGGTGCATAAGATATGCAAAGTATAGTAATATTCCGTTTATATATTGTAGTTTTAATTTGTTTCTCCATTTGTTATATTGTACAATTCTTTTAAGATTTCTAACTTATAAAGATATTTTATTCTATAATAGTACATATCGCTAATTAATATGTTTAATTCCGTTTTAGAACCGCAGTTTTCTACATTTGTGGTATTGTTTTGAAATAATATATTTTATTTTCTTATACAATTCTGTTAGTTATGTTTGTGTTATCATTTATTTGTATCTGTGCAGTCATTGTTTCCTTTAAGAATGCACTTTGTTTCAACATTTCTGACAATATAGTTTCATTTAATGGATTCACTTTCAAAAATAAGTTTTCCGTCATAACTACTGGATGTTCAAAATCGTTGTTTCCATAGTCCGTTATTTTGATATTCGATAATCCTTTTTACCAAACTACAGTTAAAAGCGGTGACAAAAAGGTTTAGATCTGTAATTTTCAGTCCTCCATCCCTGAGATCTTGCTTAACCATTTACCTTATAGAAGCGCCTTTTGGCACGTTTGATGCAACAGAAATATTTTCTATATCATGAGAACTTGTAGCTTTAAGCAGGTGGAAAGTAAAGCAGAATGTGCCTTATGGCACATTCTGCTTTACTTTCAACCTGCTTTAAGTGATCACCTGTTATCAAAACAAGTAAAAGTCTATGGGGCAATGGGTTTATTGTTTGCCGGTGTAACGAAGTATTTTGACCCCCATCGAAAAGTGACCCCCCGGTCAAAATTCGACGTCGTAGAATTACCCCCTGTCGTCGAAAAAGGACCCCCCATCGTCGAATATTGACCCCCTTCTGTCGAAAAATGACCCCCTTTATACTTACCTTTATATTTGGTGTAAAGTTAGTTTTGCAAGTGCTAAATGTGTATTTATACCCCAAAGCTCAATTTTGGGCGTATGTAGTGACAAAATTGCGCGTGTCTGAAAGTGATTCCGTCTTCACATGTACCTTTTTTTTAGAATATATTTTCTTTATTACATCAACAAGATTTACCAAAGTTCGAGTGTGAGTACAGTTTGCCATGGCAAAGTGGCCTATAACATAGCCTGTAAATCTTTCACTTTTCAGGTCACTGTGACCCTGACCTTTTACATTATTTTTCGATCAACAACTTATATGGAATTTATTTGGTACCACGGCGCTCATACATGTACGTTCTATTGGTTTAGAAGGATACCAGTCCTGTCTGTTGGCAAGTCAATACGTTAGTGCCCAAAGTTGGGAGATTTTGAGGGGGCTCCGTGACAAAAGCTTTGGAATTTTCTTAATGCATTTCTTTTTAAACATGACTAGAGGTTTACGTTTATTTTTTTCGAAAACACAACAGTACTGTTAAAAAGTATCTCAGTTTGGCCAACAAACTTTGATCTAATCTGTGCTTTGGTTGCGGGTTTCGTTTCAACTGTTCTAGTCTCAAGACACTGACTCGAGCTTGATCTCAGTCGTTAAATCTGAAGTAAAGTTGGTATCAAAACAACTGTAAAACCTTTATTAAGCTGCACTTGCAGGTATAGTTTGGTCATCTTTTTATTACCATTACTTGTGTTTTAGTGTTCTCCGGCTTTACTTTTTAATAAGGTAGTGTCACTTCGAATGATGTAAGTATGATAGTATTGTTTACGTGTAAGACTCTTTACCTTGCATAACTTAGCAACTGCGAAATATACTATTGTCGTATTTAGCAAGTGACCAATATTGTGAGTATCGTGATATCTGTTGCCTCAGTTTGACCTTGAATTCTGTAGTGACCAAAAGCTCAAGATAATAAAGAGTTTGAGTTGAGTCTGAGATCGTTGTCAGGTATTTGATTGGTCAGATTAGCGCAAAGGCCCATACTCAACTCAAACTCTTTGTAACCTTGGGCCCTGAAGTACCTATCAAATTGTCATCATTCAAATAAAGCCACTACAAGCGGGTTATGTTGTGTTTTGCCAACTCTTGCTGATATGATTTAACAGTTTATCATGTTTATGTGTATATTTAACACCATCTGCAAACAACTTATATCCAGATCGGACGCTGCGCAACGTTGCCTCATTACCCTTGTCATCAATCAGTGTCGTTGAATAACTCCGGTCATTATTCGATGACGTAGAATGACCCCCGGTCTTTATTTGATGTCGTAGAATGACTCCCCGGTCATAACTCGGTGTCGTAGAATGACCCCCGGTCTTTATTCGATGTCGTAGAATGACTCCCCGGTCATTATTCGATGTCGTAGAATGACCCCCTGATATTATTCTATTTCATACAATGACACGCCCTGTCCTGGTATGGTAATTACCGTATTTGATGTCAAACAAAGGCCGCTTCGCATTATTGAATGTCGCGAGCAGCACCCTGAGGATTAATTCATGTCAGATTGCTAATTACTTTTAAAAATCTTTGGATGGTTCTATGTTGTACAATATACTGTCAATAATTTAATCAATATTTTCATAGACACATGTTGCGACACATTGTAAGAAGACGAATGTCATTGGAATCGATGTAGATATTATATATACGAGGTACATGTAGAAGGGGGATAAATAGTTTTACTTGTTCACGTTTATTGATATCGAGTACCACTGATATACTTTAAACTACGTTCAATAAGTGGTCATATATCTTCAAGAATAGAAACAGGCTATGGAGTAAAGGGTTAGTATTCATGTTTGACTTTATGCATCTAACAGACAATGCATTTGAAACTGTAATGGTGTTATATGCAGCAGTGACATTTATACATTTTGTCTTGGTACAGTTGAACCCCTCTATAGCAGTAATTCAATCAAGAAGTGTACAGACAAAAAGGCTTTGACTTTACAAACTGTATACTTGCATACATGTATTCTTTAAGTTTGCATCTTTGATTATGTAGTTGACAAATAACGTGTAAATGATAACCTATCAGTTATATATGATATGCTTATTAGTCTTTTTTAGTAATGTTTTGGACTGTAATGTACGATGTAATGCATTACTTTGCCAATGTTGTTGTAATTTAATGCATTACAAAATTTTATGTAAACGTTGCGTAATGGTAATTGTAATATAATGCACTCTTTAGCAATGTGATTGTAAACTTGTAAAGTAATTTACAACTTTCTCAAGTAATTCACACCCTGCCTGCCCCCGCCCCACCGACCTACATACTCCATGGCTGAATTACACCCTTAACTTATTTATAAATAAGCTGTTCACGAATTATACCTCAGACCCGCAACCAGCTTGTATCAAAGAGATCGGGTAATCCCTACCATCAGCATCCAACATATAAGCACCAGGTTACATGTAACGGTATCCGTCGGGAACAGAATTTAGTATACTGTACGTTCCCATGGCGTGCTTATCATGTCTGAATATTAACTTGTTTATTATCTAAATGTTATGTATCTTTTAACTCATTCACACCTGAAAATGTAAGTGAACAATTCAAGTTTTCTAGTTATGTAAGTCAATATTCGACTAGCTAGAGTTGTTAGTAATATAGCTTATTACTCCCCTCCCCCACCTAAAAATATTTTTTATATTTTCCCTATACTAGTATCCCCCCTCGAGGAATAAAGGTAAAATTTTAAAAAGGCCGGATGTTCAAGAACATCCAGAAAACTATTTGACAAGAGAGAAAATGCAAAAAAAAAAAAAAAAAAAATTTTCTTACCCTAGCTGGTCACCTCGAGAAATAGTAAAAAGTCCGACATTGTACTATGTAAACACACACCTCACCCGCTGGTTGAGTGAAAAATCAATAAGCTCTAACAGGTAAATAACACAACGGACTATCTACCCACTTATCAGTGGCCATGAAGTGTGTATTTTCAAAAGAAAACAGTATCGATTACAAATATAGACAGCGGTGAGCTAGTCTGTTTACATGTTGCCTAGGACGTTGTCATAATATATTCATTAGTTACCTGTAAACATATAGCAGACTGCGACAATTGTCTACTTTATTATATGACTATAACTATTTTTACCAAGTGGATTTACCCATCAGCGAAGTCCTAAGCAAAAAAGCTGCAATTAAAGAAATGTTAAGCATTGAAGAATATGCAGAATTCTGGAAACAACGCTGTGACATTCCATTTGTAGCAAATTCATCACAGAGTTAAGCTGAATTATCTCCGACAGAGCCGTGTCAAATGTCAATTGGGGACTAGTAGAGAGGCACCTTGCAGTCAACAGATCGATACACCGCAGACGACGTCTACAGACCGCTTCAAGGATTTTCAATAAAATTCAATGTGTGTATTGTACGGGGTTTAACATAGCTCACCAGCATTGATCTGAGATTATTGATCTAACGAGTGAACCAGTGTGGTTATATTAGAACTAGGCCGCGATCCTCCATGATCGCGGCCTAGTTAACTATTTATAGTAACAATTCTAGTGAGAAGTGTTTATATGTACAATCTAGGGCACGATCCTTCATGATCGTGTTCTATATAACTAACGGTCACTTGCTGAATTATGTTTAATTTAGTTTCAGAATTTACTAATCTAATTCATTGTGATGTTCCTGTTAGTTTTCTTACTCAAAATAGTAAAATAATAAAAGAAATTTGTAAAGAATTAAAATGGTAAAAATAAACTTTAAAATGTATATTTGTGTTGTTCATTTATTTTTATTGGGTATAAAGTCTAAAACTCAGTAATCAGTAACTCTTGATCATAAAAACTACCTTTAATTTCTTCCCCGTTTAAATCCTTTATTTTATAAGTAATAGGATCTGTATTTAAAACTTCTTCAATAACAAATATTTCTGTTCTCCAACGAGTAGTATAACCCTTTTCAAATGTTCCTTTCTTTTTTGAAATCCTTACTCTATCTCCGACTTTAAATTTAGGTTTTTTAGTGTCCTCTTCTTTTTCTGGATATAAATTTTCATACACTGTTGCTTCATTTTCTAATTTCCTCGCTTCAACAGGCGTCATTTTAATTGAAGAATGTACTGTATTATTATAATCATTAACCAATTCATCTAATACATCATAATATTTAGTAGTTTCATGAGCAGTAAAATATTTAAACATACGTTGTTTCATTGTTCCTATCCAACGTTCTACTACACTAGATTTTTCTTCATTCTCAGTTGAATATAACTTTATGTTATTATCTTTTAACAATTCTTTTACTTGAGAGTTATAAAATTCTCTCCCCTTGTCGGCCCAAATAAATCTCGGCTTTCTTTCTTTAAATAATGTTTTAAAGGCTTCACTTACTGTTACTCCTGTTTTATTTTTTAAAGGAATTAACCAACCATATTTACTAAAAACATCTATAACTGCTAATAAATATTTATAGTGTTTATTTTGTTTTGAATACTGTTGCATATCTGCCAAATCAACTGCCCATGTTTGATCTATTGAATTAACATAAACACGTCTTTTAGGAAATTTTTTTATAACTCTGTGATGTAATTCATCTGCTAATTTATTTGTTAAAAGGGAACCGTCCGACTTGCTCTCTAGACTGCTTATAAATCTATTCTTTTTAGATCCACACTCAGAACATTTAGCTTTTAACATTTGTCTATTATTAGCTGTTGTTACTTGCTCTACTGAATCATTTTCAGTATGTTTTTTACAACGTAAACAATATATTTTTTGTTGCTCCATTTTTTAATATTTAAAATTGAGTTCTTTAAAAATGAGCGAAGGTAAAACTTGTACAAAATGTAAGGAATATAAGGTACTAAGTGAGTATCACAAAGCAAAAGATAGAAGGATGGGAGTTAAATCTGCATGTAAAGACTGTGAAAGACCAGTAAAACAAAAACATTATAAAAATAATAAAGAAAAATATAAACAATCTTATCAAGAGTTTATGTTAAGAAATCTTGATTATCATAAAAATTATAAAATTAAAAATACCTAATCAAAAATATTCTCTTATAAAATGAGATCCAAAAACTCTAAAAATAATAAAAACTATATTAAAGAAGTTATTAACAAAAGTGGCATTAATATAAATAATTATTTTAAAAAGATTAAACCAGATGTTAAAAGATTAGTTTTATCATTTCCTAATGTTAAATTTAATTTAATAATGAAAACTATTTATTCAAAACCTTTAGCCATGAATGAAAAAATAGAGAGACATTATAATAGTGGGTTTATAAAACTTCGAGCACAAAACGAATTTAATGAAGTTTATAATTCTATTATTGAAAAGTATAAAGTATGGGAAGAAGAACATCAGGGAAAAGAATCTGGTTTAATATTTAATGAAATAGAAAATACAGAAGTTAAAGTTGTTAGAGTAAAAAGTTTAAATGGTTCTTCTTATTTTGATCTAGGAATAAAATTCAATAGTCTATTAAATATTAAAAACAATGATACCCAATGTTTTGCCTATAGTGTAATTGCTGGAATGCTATATAAATTAAAAGAGAATCCTGATGATAATCCTAATTTTTCAGATACATTTTCAAAAATGAATAAAAACCCCGCAAGAGCATCAAGTTACAAACCTTATTTAGACATTATTAATATGAAAAATATTAAATCTCCAGTAAGTATAAATTCGATTGAAACATTTGAAAAACAAAATGAAAATATAACTATCAATGTATTTGGAATTGAAAAGAACCTTTTAGATACTGAAGAAGTTGATTTTTCTAAATCATTACAAGAAAACAATCTACGTAATATATATCCATTATATAGAAGTAAATTTAAAGATAGAAAATATCTTATAGATTTATTATATGTCACTCTAAACGATAAAAAACATTATTGCTTAATTAAAATTTTTAATGCTTATCTTAATCATAATCATAATAAAAGATATCATTGTAGAAATTGTATTGCTGCTTCATATACTACTGAAAAAGCTTTAGAAAAACACATGAAAGAATGTACAACAAATGAACCATTAAAATTTATTATGCCAAATAAAGGAAGTAAGTGTAAATTTGAAAATCCTCATTTTAAATTAAAACTGCCATTTGTTGGATATGCAGACTTTGAATCAATTAATATAAAATTAAATTATATGGATCCTGATCTCCGGAAACAAATAAATAAATTAAGAATTAAATATAAATCACATAATGTTAATTCTAAAATAAAATATATGATTATCAATAAAATAATGAAAGAAGAAGAAATATCTAAAAAAAGATCTAAAATAATTTATCATAATTATGTTAATAATAAATTATCTGATGAAAGAACTAAAATATATTTAGATAAAATCAAAGAAAAATACATTACAAAATATTTTAATAAATTAATAGATAACATTTTTGATAAATGGATTGAAGATGGAAAACATATTGAAGTAAGTGATTATGAAATAAATAAATATTGTGAAAATAATGAAAAAAAGATTAATAGACTTAGTGAAAGAATAAAAGAAAAGATAAAAAGAGAAAGTATTAAACTATCTTTTAAAGATAATACAATAAATTTACAACAACAAAAAGTAGTTTCATATAATTTACAATTAGTTTCTCAATATCCGGATATTATACCAAATAAAAATATTAACTATGCACCTAGTGAAAATGCTGAAAAAGATTTTATTGAAACATGTTTAAATTATAATGATAAAATTAAATGGGCTTATTTTCGTGCAGAAAAGAATTTTAAAATATCAAAAACGAAAAAAGAAGAACTATATAATACTTCTGATTGTTGTTATTTGTGTAAACAGAAATTAGAAAGAGAGGAAAAAGTAATTGAACATTCCCATTTATCAGGTCAATTCAGAGGAATTTCCTGCTCTAGTTGTAATAGAAAAGAATCTAGAGATGGAAAACAATTTCCGATCTTTTTTCATAATGGAAGTGGATATGATTTTCATTTTATAACAGAAGAATTATTAAAACATGAAACAGAATATAAAAAAGTAAAGGTATTACCAAAGGATAGTGAAAATTATATATCAATAACATTTGGGGATCGATATTTTAAGTTAGTTTTTAAAGATAGCTATAGATTTTTACTGAGTAGCATAGATAATTTATCTAAAACATTAAAAGATGATCAATATAAAATACTTAAAAGAGAATTATCTGATGATGTTTTATTTGAAGATTTAAAATATAATGATGAAGGAAGAAGTTTTAAAGGAGTATTTCCTTATGATTTCTTTGATTCTTTTGAAAAATTAAAATTAGAAGAATTCCCCGATAAAAAAGAATTTTATTCAATATTATACCAAAAGGATATATCTGAAAAAGAATATGAACATGGGAAAAAGATATTCAACAGATACTGTAAAACATTCAAAGATTATTTAATGCTTTATCAAAAACTAGATGTGTTAATATTAACAGATGTATTTGAAAATTTTAGAGATCTCTGTTTAAAATCATATGAAATCGATCCAGCTTATTGTTATTCTGCACCGGGATTAACATGGAATGCAGGATTAAAGTATACAGGAATTGAATTAGATTTGTTAACTGATACAGATATGAGAATGATGTTTCAAAAAGGAATACGAGGTGGATTTTCTGGCGTATTAGGAAATCGTTTTGTTAAAGCAAATAATAAATATACAGTTAAAGATATCGGAGACTCACGTAATAAAATAAAAAACTCAAATTATTTATGGTATACAGATGCTAATAACTTATATGGTTGTGGAATGTCAGAGAAACTTCCTTATAAAAACTTTAAATGGGAAGAAGATATAAAACAAGATATAAACTATTATTTGGACAAATGTAATGAAGATGATGGAATGGTTTTTAAAGTAGATTTAGAATATGATAATTTAACAAAATTCAAATTAAGAAAATTCCCGCCTATGCCTGTTTCAAGAAAGATAAATAAAAAAGAAATATCAGATTATTCAAGAGATTTATTAAAACGAAATAATATGAAATTAGGAAATGTTGAAAAATTAATATTAGATCTTCATGATAAAAAAGAGTATATTGTACATTATGATATTCTCAAATATTGCCTTTCTCTTGGAATAAAAGTAACAAAAATTCATAGCATAATATCCTTTAATCATAAACCATGGTTAAAAGATTATATTGATTTCAATACAAAAATGAGAGCAAAAGCAACAAATGATTTTGAAAAAGATTTCTGGAAGTTAATGAATAATTCTTTTTATGGAAAGACTTTAGAAAATATTTCTAATAGATGTATAGTAGAATTAATAAATAAACCCGAAGATTTAAAACGATTAGCTTCAAAAGATAATTTAAAAGATATTATAGATTTCAATAATGATTTTAAAGCGGTATTATTAAATTATAAATCAATGTACTTTAATAAACCAATTTATTTAGGAATGTGTGTTTTAGATTATTCAAAATTAGTAATGTATAAATTTTATTATGATATTATTGAAAAATACTTTCCAAATAATGAGGTTTTATACAGTGATACCGACAGTATGGTATTAAATATATTCACAGAAGATCTATATTCTGATTTAGAAAAAATAAAAGATCATTTAGATACCTCTAACTATCCAAACGAAGATCCATTGTTTTCAAATATAAATAAAAAAGTAATCGGAAAGTTCAAAGATGAACTAGGTGGAAATGTAATGTCAAAATTTATTGCAATAAAAAGTAAAATGTATGGATATGAATATTTAGAAGACTCAAATATTAAATTCAAATGTTTAGCAAAAGGTGTTAATAAAACAACTAAAAAAGAATTTAATTCTGAGTCATATGAAGATTGTTTATTTAATAGAAGAATAATTCATAAAACAATGTTTAATTTAGTACATAAGAAACATAATATATTTTTAAATCAAATGAATAAAATAGGGTTATCTCCTTTTGACGATAAAAGATATATATGTGACAATGGAATAGATACACAACCTTATGGTATTGAATCTTTATACTTTACTTAATTTATTTTTGTCTTTATACTTTATATAATAAACTTCCATGCAACAAACCCTGTTAATACCATGCCACCAACAATAAATGCAATCTCCCTATTCTTCTGATCTTCTGATGGAGTATAGAAATCACTTAATGTAGGTTTCGGAGGTAAAGCTGGTAATAGTTTACCAGTAATATAAAAATAATTCTTCATTGCTGTATCGGCATCATCAAATTCATTCACAGCATGGTGTTCCTTTTTCAGTTGCTTATTAATAAAATCCAACCTCTCTGTTCTTTTTTCATTCCATTCTGTTTGTGCTGCTTCTAATTGTTCCATTGCCATATCATGTCTTTTTCTCTCTTCATCGCTATTTCTACCCATATGTGAAAATAAATAATTACTACCCGAAAAAGCTAATGCATTCACTGCTGCCCCTCCAATCATCATTACTACTGCACTTGCCATTTTTAAAGAAAATAAAATTACTTCATAATATCAGCGGGTATAATACCTTGTTTAACCAACATATCTTTTGTTGCCATTGCAAGTAATATATCAATAGATAACATGCCAATATCTACCATATTAAAATCTACTTTTGGTGGTGGTCTTTTCAATAGTTTTCTACCTAATTCTGAATACCCAATTGTTAATACAGTTTCCACTCCAGCATGATATAACATGTTTGCTATTTGTTTTCCGTCTATTTGTGTTGTCATTTTTATATATTAAATTTAATTAAATTCAAATGGATCAATTTCTTTCTTTTGTATTCCCATAGGGGCCTCCGGAATCACAGGTTCCTGTTTTATCACTGGTTCAACTTGTTTAGAATTATATATATATAATCCCAATCCAACAACTCCAATTAGACATAAAGGGATATAATTTTTATATATATCTATTTTAACTTCATCATTATCTTTTGTTATAGATTTAACTTCATCTTTTGTCATAGGCGCGCTATCGCTCACATCTTTTGTTATAGCTTTTAATTGTGTGTTTTCTTTCTTTATTTCTTCCGTTTCTTTTCTTTTTAATTCAGCTTTCATTTTTTTTGCTTCTGCACCCTTTTTACCTGCAGCTACTCTTTTCGGGTTTTTCTGTTTTTTTGTTTCTTCATTCATCTTTTTTTATTGTAATATTTTCACTTTTCTCTTCTTGATTAAAATTAATATGTTTTGCTGTTGTTAGCATAGCAGTAAAAGGAGCCAGATACATTCCATAATTATAATACAATTCACAACATGAACTAGTCAAAGCATGATTTATAAATGGATCTTCTTCTAAATCTTGTATTAGTTTTGGAGGATTAACAACATTAAAATATTTAGATACACCCATAACATATAAATTAATAAAAGAGTTTCCTAATGTCTTAGTCACACTTGCTCCTAATCTAGCTTCATATCTACAGTATAGTTTGTTTATTTGTTCTTGTGTCATTGTATCAATTTCTGACATTTGTAAGTCTTTTCCAAGATATTGTTTACTTCCACCACCAGCAACAATAGCTGATAATCTTTCACGTTTTGTTTCTTCGTGTTCATTATTTTGATCGATTTTAGTAAGTAAGACTTCAGCATCCATTTTTAAATATTTATTTTTTATTTTCAAATATTTATTTTTTATTTTAAAAAAATTAAATATCACATATCCCACTATTGATAAGACTGCAGTGTTTGTTATCAAAAATGTTATCTGACAGATAATTGTTAGCATTGGCTTTTTTATTGCTTATTTTTTAAGCATTACTTAAGCATACGCTTATTTTTTGCTATATTACTTAAGCATAGCTAAAGCATTACTTAAGCATACGCTTATTTTTTGCTATATTACTTAAGCATAGCTAAAGCATTACTTAAGCATTGCTTAAGCATAACTAAAGCATTACTTAAGCATCCGCTTATTTTTTGTTAAATTACTTAAGCATTACTTAAGCAACCACCCAATAATCAGCAGGTTGGTCAGTTTTTAAAATTAATTTACGATGCTTCTTTTTTTTTAGTTCTTCCTTTATTCTTTGTCGTTCTTCCAATGTGGGAATAACATCATTCTCTCTCAAACAATTTTCAAAACTATCTCTGTCCTTAGTGTAGAACATACACAACCATTTTGTTTGTTCTCTTAAATCTTTCAAAACTGAATTATATCTTTGTGATATAACCCATACTGATTGTTCTGCATGTCTGCCTGAAAATGCAAGTTCAGACAGCATATCTTTTTTCTTTGTTAGTTCTTTTGTTGCACTACAATCATCAATGATGTACAGAGTTGGATAACCAGCATATTTATTGAAAAACATTCTTAATAGTTCTTGTAATTTCTCTTCTCCTTTGACTATTGGATTTACGATTATAATATTCTTTGTTTTAGGGTTTTTAACGTCACCAATCCACTCACGATTTTTATATGTCTTGTTCCATTGAATAGTTGGACAAAGTATAACAATATATTTAAATACACCTCTATATTTACCTTCAAGTAAGTCTAAAACAAATTCGGTCTTTCCACAACCAGTTTGACCACAAATAATTGCACAGTGCGGGTATTTAGGTAATTCCATTTTTTAAGTGATTAATAATTGACTTCTTTAAATCTACCATCTTCAAAATTAATTTGTGCATCTTGTATAACAAACAGATAAACATTTAGTGGCTCATCTGCTTCTTCTTCTTTCGTTATTTGTATTGTGATACCTTCTGATGCATTTTCAATTCTTCTTCCAGAACCGTGTAGTGAGTTATCATCCGTTGAACGTAAATCTAACCACAATGCATAGTTGTCAGTCAGATACCTTTCTAAGGTTGTACTAGTGAAGTATAAATCTTTTGCAATCTTATCTATTTCCTTATTTCTCTTTGATGTTAAACCAAAGAATTTGTTAATCTCATCCCATTGTTGATATGCTTTCATTCCTTGACTGTAAAGTTGATTTGGGACTCCTTCTATTGTCATCTCTACTTTTTCTATTTTAGGATTGTAATAAGTATCAGGTGATGTTCTATCTGGGTCTTCAAACAACATTAGAATACCTTTCATACTTCTAGCTGGAACATTTAGATTAATATTCCAAAGTGTATCAGATTTGTTTTTAGTTATTTTTCTGTGTCTAAGTATTCTGTCATATAAAATAACCATTTTACCACTGACTTGCTGTCTTATTTGTCTTGCTAATTCAATATCAGAAACGGTGTCAAATTCCAAACAAATATTCTTAATGATGTATGAAGCTGATGTGTCAGTTGATTTAATTACTTTGTTATAATCATTGAACGTAAGTTCATATTCAAGTCTATCACCTATTCCCGCTTGATAAAATGGCATATGGGTTTCTAATAGCTCAAAATCAAGTGGGATACAAAATCTGTTTTTATATGCTTTAGCTATTGCTTTATCTTCTTTATCATTACTTGCATCTCCGGCTCCAATTCTATGTTTTAACATATTACCTTTCCCAATACCTTGATAAGCCATATTAGCAAGTTCAGAGGGAGACTTCCATAAATCAATATAGCAATGATATATGTCACTATCATCAATTGACATCACTTCATTACCTGATATTCTTATTGTTGTTTTTTTTATTATAGATCTTCCAATATTTGGATATATTGTTGCATTAGCATCTGTGCTTTTTAAATCAATTTCAAATGCTAATCTGACTGTTCCAGGAACAATAACATCATTACTACTTAGATTAGGAAATCTCACTAACAATTGTTGATTTTGGTCAATAGTTGAAGGATTATTGGTTATTACAACACTCTGACGAATTCCTCTCACACCACGTGGTTCTCTTATTTTTCTGTAAGGGTTTAATTTTTCTCCAAAAGCTGACATTTTTAAAGGATATTTTTAACATTAAAAAATGGCTGAATTATTTGATTTTGATAATCCTGTGTATGATGATAGAGATTATGATGATGATTATGATGATGATGATGTTGAATTGCCATCCGTTTCAAATGATCCAATAGGCGATATTTTGAATAGAAGTGATCATATACAACATTTAAGAGGAGAAGTAAGGGAGACCGAACTTGAAGAAAAGAAAGAGAAACTTGTTAATACATTTTATGATTTAGTTCAGAAGCGATATAAAATTAGACCCATTGAAATTGATTTAAAACAATTTAAAATATCAGAAGATGGAAAAACAGTATATTGGGTTATTGATGATAAAGAAATTAATATAATGTCAACAAGTGGTAGTGGTAATTTTCGTTCTCTTGAATCTTTGATTAAAGATTATAATACATTGTCTGGTGAAGGGGGTGGAACAAAAGCAATAAGAAAGTATTTAAATTTACCTGAATATTCTAGTAAGAAAAAATTACCAACAGCACAGGCTGCTGCAAGTTTACGGAATACAGAAAATAATACCCTACCCGATAATGTTGATAATATAGAAATGACTGATTTACCGAGAGCAGCTGAAAGTGTTGAAACTGCAGTGAAAGAAGTAATAGAAACAACATTTACCGAGGGAATACAAACAGATATGACAAAGAGAGAAATGGATGGTATCATCAAAGCAATGACTAGTGTAAAAGAAGAGATTGCAAATGAATTAGCTAAACTTACTGAAACAAATAAGGACTTAGCAAAAGAAAAAGGTAAATTAGAACAAGCCAAAGAAGATAATGATGAATTTCAAATAGAGAGGATAAGTAGTCGAATAAGAGATTTGGAGTCTGAGAGAAGTGCAAGACTGGAAGTAATTAATGTTAATAGAGATAAAATACGTAGTCAGGTGAATAGAATCAAGGAAACAATACATAAAGTATTAAACGAAGACACTACATTAAGAGAGAGAATTAGAACGTTATTCAGAGAACAGGGAATTACAATTGTTAGTATTTTAACTGCTTTTGGGATGATTATAGGTGTTATTGTTGAGGCTTTTATTCCTACTACTACTAGTGGTGGAACACCAGCAAAACCTCCAACTCCAAAAGGCGATGTAAAAGATTGGATAAAAAAACAATTATCAAATCTTGGTAAACTATTAGCTAATCTTGCAGTAAAAGCAGCAGCAGCATTGCCTGGAATTATTGGAGCTATTGTTTCTTGGTTGTTGTCTTCTGCAGGTAAAGTTGTCAGTTGGTTTGGAGATCATTTATGGGCATTGGTTGTTCTTGTTGCTGGTTTATTATATGCTACTGCAAGAGAGTATATTAGTAAATCTCATAGATAGTGAGCGCAACAATACCCATTACTATACTTCCTACTATTAATGCTGTTTTATTATCTTCGTGTTGAATTGCTTCTTTTTTTCCTTGTGATATTACATGTACCGGTGATTTTGTTACTGATTTTGGTTTAACAGGTTCTGGTAGAGATTTCTTTGTTGGTGTTCCTTTTACTTCTACATTTTGTTTTGGTGGAGTGGGTTGGTTATTCACACCATTATTTAAACCAAGCTCTTGATCATCAGCGGCTACTACAATCTTATTGTTATAATCTTGGATTGTTCCTATTCGTAATTCCATATTACTCGGAGACATGTACAACTCAATTCCGTAAACATAGTCAACTTTACTTCGAGCATATTTTAGTGTGTTTTGATATCTCGTAATTTGACTCGGTATATCTACAGGACTATTAATAGCATCCTCAACGTTTGCAAGGAATTGTTTTTGAGCATCAAAAGCGGTTCCTGTTCCGAGTATGTCTGTTCTAGTTTGAGATTGAGAACCTAGGATAGCCCAGCAAAAGGTTCTTATAGATTCGTTTATTCTTTCAACACCTGCTCTTGTAAACCCTTTTGACTTATCAAGAATAAATGTGGTCCATACATCTTTAGCATCATCTTCTTGTTGAAGATAATCAATGTGGACTTTTTTAGGCGGAAGATATTCACATGATGAAATACCACAACGTCTACCGCCTGACACTTCAGGTCCAAATGTCATTTTTGATAAATCTAAATCAGTTGCTGTACTACTAGCAATGTGTTGGGATGATCTATCATGTCTAAAATCTGTTCGTTTCCAAGCAGTATGACTGGTTGTGTATATTACTCCAAGACCATCACCACTTGGATACATTTTTTGTCTCCAGTCTGCATTGGGATCTACATTAAACTCTTTGCATATTCTTTCATAAGAACCACGGTCATAACTATTGTTAAAAGCATTCCAGCTTGTATCTTGTGGTAGAGCAATACTTAATTCAAATAGTATTCGTCTTGTTTGGTAGTAAACATGGAATAAGAATAGTGATCCAGTTAATCCACCTGCTTTTAAATGATTATTGTCGTCTATACCACAACCTGTAGTTGCACACCATATTGCAAAGTTTAGTTGATTTTGCCAGAATGGTAACCAGTCTGTATTCCAGTTGTTTACTATTTTTTCTGATGCTACTTTTGGTAATAGGTATTTTTCAAATATGTTGGGAAACGTTGCAGGGAAATAGTCATCTTTGTTAACATAAATTGTTTGTTTTATAAGTTCAATACTCTTTTTAGTATATGAAGCAAAATGTTTATATTTTGCATTAGGATTGTATTTGAATTCTTGTGGAATCATTTTTTTATATTAAAAATGTACCATACAATTTCTGATATTGATAAAACAATAAACTTGCAACAATATATAAATAACAAATGCGGTACTAAGAGAATTGGTTTGAAGAGTTTTACTTATACTATAGGTTGGTATAATTTAGTTGATCAATATATCCAAAAGATTAAAGAGAGTCCTAATAAGATTACAAATGGTTATTATAGTTTTCAACAAATAGAAGATATATTTGAAAGTAATAATATTACATTATCTATAAATGAAACAAATGGCATTGCTTCTTTATTTACTCAACAAGAAATTAAGATAAGTAGAGGTTTAAAACAAATATTAGGATTTGGAAAAAAGAAAAAATTTGCTGAAAATAAAACACACTATGGTGAAAGAACAATAGATTTTGCACCTTATAAACAACTATATGTTCATCTTGAGCAGATAAATACTGCTTACAATTTCTTTAATGGAGCTCCTAGTAATATTCTTAGTGTTGTTCCTGTTGAGAATAAATCGTTTGGAGATATTGTTCATATACATTTTAGTAATCCAGAATACAAACAATTATCACATGGTGATATTTCAGAACTAAGTATAAACGTTTGTGATGAAAACGGTCAGAAAATAAATAACAATGGATTACCAATTAATTGTGTGTTAGAAATAATATAATTATTATATAAAAATGAGTATATTTGGCGTTAAAAAACAGAAGCCCAGTGAAGACATTGAAACTTTAACAGTGGATGTTAGGAATTTACACAATAGAGTAAAACCTGTCACGCAGAAAATAACAGAATTTCAACAGGAAGTTCATAATTTAAACAGTAGAGTGAAACCAGTAACAGATTTAGAGGATAGAATAACAAAATTTCAACAGGAAGTTCATAATAATAGAAACGCGATGTTAACTCAAATAGATAATCAAACTGAGAGGTATAACGGACTTCAGAAGAAATTTAAAGAATTTTCAATAGAAAACCGTATATATCGCAATAAGGTTGATAATATAAAAGATGCGCCATCGATTATTTCAATATTTGCAGAAAGTAAAGGACCCATTATGAAAGGAGAAGTGCTTTCTTTTGGAAATGGTGGTAGAGAAAACGGTATTGGTTATGTTATAACCAGACGAGGGCAGATACTAGAAATGGGATTATCTTGCAAAAGAATAGGGGGAGAAATGACTGTAGGTATTAATGTAAATGAATATGTACTACCATTTTGTGAAACGACTGTTGACACGAGCACAAGCAATCATGAAACATTTCAATCACCTTTTATTGTTGAAGCAGGAAGTGTGATTAATTTTGTGTGTAAAACAGCAAATGCAACATCAGAGAATACAGTTGCATCATTATTAATTGAATTGTTTTAATTTGATTTCAAAAAATATCTTTAAAAATGAAGCAACCAACAGCGCCGGATTTATACCCTGAATTACCAGAAGATGCACAAAATTATAGATTACAGAAAATATCAGAGATAGAAAAAACATTAATTAATGAGAGAGATAATCGCAAATCATTATATAAAAAATATAAACGGGGAATAAATTTTTCAGATAGTATTGATACTTTATTAATTTCAGGAAGTGTTGTTTTAGCAGGAATAAGTCTAATTATTCCTATTATGTTGCCATTACAAATAGTAGCTGTTTCATGTGGTGGTATAGGAATGGGTGTTAAACTTATTAGAAGAAAGTTTTCAACAAAATCAAAAAAACATTATGAAATAAAAACAATAGCAAATAGTAAACTTAATACAATAAAAGATTTAATTTCTAAGTCTTTAACAGACGGTAAAATAACTGAAGATGAATTTAAACTTATATTAGATGAACATGAAAAATATAATGAAATGAAAAATAATTTACACACAAAACATGATAATATTAATGATATTGAAAGAAAAAAACTTATTGAAGAAGGTAAAGCCCAGGCTTTATCAGAAATAAAAAAAAAAATAGAAAAAGATGTTTAATTTTATTTAATAAAACTATTATAGTAAATGATCCACCGCCGAAATATGATGGTTAAATTTTGTTAAAAAAAATGAGTATATTTGGGTATAAAAGAAATGAAAAATACAATGATAATGGTTTAGAAAAATACATTGATGATAGATTAAAAAATGAAAGAAATAAAATTATAAAATACACTGATAATGTTTTTAAATCAAAAAAGAATTATTATACAATATGGGCAGAAGCAGCTAATTTAGATGATTTTGGAATGTTTTTTTCATTTGGAGCTGCTGCTGGAAGTTCTAGTAATGTTGGTTATACTATAATTAAAAAATCAAAAGTTGTTGGCATTAGTATATCTTGTACTCCTTCTCCAAATAGAGGTAGAGTACAAGTATGGGGGCTTGTTAACGACCATCCAACGTGTAGTATTACTTTATTAGAGGATGAGACTGAAACTAATAATTGTGTTACAAATATAAAAGAAATTGAACCAAACTCAGTTATTACTTTTATGTGTGCAACTGATAATGTAGGGAAGACACATGCAGTTGTTTCATTAATGTTAGAAGTTATTGAGGAACCAGATATAGCACTATATGAAAATTTAATATTTGATAAAAGTGATTTAAACAAATTTTCTGGAAATATTTCCGACCAGATAGAAAAACTTTGGGAGAAAATTATTGAATTAGATTCTAAACCTTGGGGAAAACTTTTTGAATTGGATGCTAAAATGAAAAGTGTTTTAAAGGATAACCATATTATTTCACTTGTTGCAGAATCTAAAGGTCCATTGACTAAGAATTATGTTATATCATTTGATAAATTAGGAAGAGAAACTGGAGGAGGTTATGTTATGATTAAATCAGGTATAATTATAGGGGCAAGAATATCAGCTATAGTTAAAACTGGTGAAGTTAAAGTTGGCGTTTATAAAGATGGACAAGTTACTGGAGATGAAATATATAATATTAGTGTTAAATCTACTACTAATAATATTTTTTGGGATCCAGTAAAACATTATAAACTAGATAAAAGTAAACTAATTCCAGCAGGTTCAGTTATTGATATTGTTTCTTTATCATATAATGCTACAGTAGAAAAAGTAACCGTTGGATTATTAATAGAATTATATGATTAATTACTCCCTAAATTACGCTTTATTTTTAAAATAAATGATTTCGTTATTTTCTCTCTTGTCAAATAGAACATACGGCCTTTTTAAAATTTTACCTTTATTCCTCGAGGGGGGATACTAGTATAGGGAAAATGTAAAAAATATTTTTAGGTGGGGGAGGGGAGTAATAAGCTATATTACTGTTGTTTTATACAATACATTTCAAAACTGACACATATCAGAGGGCTCCTCTGGGTAAAGTCTGACTTGGGTCTACTCTGTTTACAAAGGACAAGTGTACTATTAACATGAACACTGTTTGTAAATATCTAATATACTCGTCTCTAGGGTCCAATTGGTTAAACTGTGTCGCTTAATTGCTGGAGAGGGTAGGGGTCACTATTCGATGGGGGTCGATAAATTTCAGGAGGGGTCAAAATACTTCATGAGGGGAGTCATAGTACTATGACCGGGGGGTCAAATTTCGACGTCGAATTATGACCGGGGGGTCATTGTACGATATCGAAAAATGACCGGGGGTCATTCCACGTCGTCGAATTATGACCGGGGGGTCTTTTTTCGATGGGGGTCAAAATACTTCGTTACACCGGCTTATTTTTTCAGAACTTGAGTCCCAAAGAAAATCATACATTGTTTTTGTTAGTTTTTTATCATTTCTGTTGGGTTTTTTAAGGGTACTAAGAGCCTATATTAGTTTTGGGCGTGCAGAAGTTTTGATTACTGTGATTTTTCCAAAGAGTGTTAGTTCTCTGTGTTTTCAACTGTTTAATATTACATTATATATTTACTCCTCAATCGTTTCTAAAATCGTTTCTGTTACTAGATTTGATTTGTTTGAGTGCAAAACTATGCCAAGTGCTTCTATTCTGTCAAAGGTCCAAGTAATTTTTCTGTGTTGAAAGTATTCGGTATTTTACGTTTTGTTGCAACTACAGTTAAGACTCGATTCTACGAACTCGCGTTAATTCTAACATACCCATATTTCAAAGTTAAAACGTGGCTTAGCCACGTTTTAACTTTAAAATACAGGTATGTTCGACTTAAACGAGATCGACTTATCAAAATTACACTTACGAAACACTGAACAGATCGATTTAAGGGTGTATCAATGTCATAAGCGATTTTTTAAAGTACATGTATTAAACTTTTTTTCTATCATTGATTTTTTGGAAGAGCTGTTTATGATAAATAAAAAAAATGGTTAAAAAATGATACGGTGGTGTCCTTATATTTGAGCTACAGCGATTTGAAAAAGGTATGTCAAATATGGACTTTTTCCCCCAAATTTTACACATTCAGAGTACACGCTTCAGTAAAATCGATTTCAAAACAAAACAAATATGGTAATTTGGGTTTTCATTATTTATTTCATGTCTATGGTGGTATTTTCATATATAGAAACCAAATTTAGACAAAGCAGGCACTAGGTTTGAACAATATGGATCCTCGAATCTCAAAAATATGCTTTTTATAGGGCATGATTTTATAAGATTTTTTTTATTTTATGAAAAAAAAAAGTAAAAAAGTTTGAAAATGAAATAGTTCTAGTATTAAACTTTTTCTTATATTCTACAAAATGAAAGCCAATGCTAAGGCAGTTCAAAATATGAAAAGAAATGGAAAGGTCAGTGTTGAAAATTTTGAGTTATTAAAGTAAAATGAGTTATCTCCCCTTACAAAATTTACAAAAAAGTACCATATCGATGATATTTAGGGCTCTATAAATTTCACATTTGGTGCCTGTTTTTTCTAAAATTAGTTTTTGTATGAAGAAATACTACCATAGATAGGAAATAAATAACACAAAACCAAATTATAATACTTGTTTTCATTTAAAATGGATTTTATTGAAGCGGGCTGTTTGAAAAGGACAAAATAAGAGAAAGTGGGTGGGGTAAATTTTACATGGCCGTAGAGCCAACTGTTATTTACCAAAGTGTACACTTTTTCTATTTTTTCATTCATCTTAAATAGCTCTTCAATACAAAACCACCATAGAGTGTTTTCATATACTTTGAAAATTTCCCAAATTCATGACATTGATACACCCTTAACCCTTTGAACCCTAGTCCCGCATATAGGCGGTCTTTTCAAACAGTATACATGTTAGAAGTACACTTGTCCTGTGCAAACAGTGAAGACCCAGATCAGAGGGCTCCGAAAGGAGTCCTCTGATCAGGGTTTTCACTGTTTGTCATAATGCCAATTATTGACAAAAACAACCCTTAAAAGTCAGAAATGGACTAGACTAAAATGGAAACTGGAATTGTCCATTTAAAGTTTCAGGGAGGAAAGAGTTAAGCGATTTCTTAGTATCGAGTTTCAACTGTATTAGCAACAAGAAGCATTTTGTACAATTAAAACTGACACAAGAGATGTAGCTGAAGTTATAGATCTAGCGAGTATATAACTTTTTCAAATACTCTTTTATCCATCAGTAATAAATGTTGCATCGTCCGCGAGCAAGGTTCTTTTTTATTCCTGACCTGCTATTATTTGGCTTTTAATATTTTCATTGTTTTCTTTAATGCATTCGATAAAATGTCATCGTACATGTATATTACAAAAAGGAATTGACAGAATAAATCCACAAGAACTCCTAGTGAACATTGTCATCAAAGTCCTCAAAGTCCTCTGCACTCATAAACAGCTGACGAGCCAACACTGTCAGTGGTACATCGTCATCGCCAGCCTCCTGTAAAGCCTCTATCTAATCCTGTCTTGTGACATCTTTTTTGGAATCGTCTTTTCAAGACGATTCCAAAAAGATGTCACAAGACAGGATTAGATGGAGAAATAAATAACTATTGAGACTTTTATAATCTGACTTACGGCCATTTTTGTCGTACGAAGTTTATGAAACGGGCCCCATGATCTGAAGCTGCAGTGTGGCAGAATAAATCCACAAGAGATTTGTCCAACTTATCTGAGTGGTACTCCGTGTGAACATTCTCATCAATGTACTCAAAGTCCTCTGCACTCATAAACAGCTGACGAGCCAACACTGCCAATGGCATATCGTCATCGCCAGCCTCCTGTAAAGTCTTTCACACAGGTTAAACACCAAGGGCCCGTTTCATAAAACTTCGTACGACACATGTTGCCGTAAGTCGGATTATAAAAGTCTATTTTTTATTTATTTATTTCACTATCTAATCCTGTCTTGTGACATTTATTTGGAATCGTCTTTTCAAGACGATTCCAAAAAGATGTCACAAGACATGATTAGATGGAGAAATAAATAACTATTGAGACTTTTATAATCTGACTTACGACCATTTTTGTCGTACGAAGTTTATGAAACGAGTCCCAGGATCTGAAGCTGCAGTGTGGCAGAATAAATCCACAAGAGATTTGTCTCACTTATCTGAGTGGAACTCATTGTGTGAACATTGTCATCAATGTACTCAAAGTCCTCTTCACTCATAAACAGCTGACGAGCCAACACTGCCAGTGGTAAAGCCTCAGTCTTATCCTGTCTTGTGACATCTTTTTGGAATTGTATTTTCAAGACGATTCCAAAGAGATGTCACAAGACATGATTAGATGGAGAAATAGATAATTATTGATTATTTTTTAATCTGAATTACGACAATATTTTTCGTACATTATCTTATAAAACGGGCCCCATGATCTGAAGCTGCAGTGTGGCAGAATGAATCCACAAGAGATTTGTCCCACTTATCTGAGTGGAACTCCGAGTGAACATTCTCATCAATGTACTCAAAGTCCTCTTCACTCATAAACAGCTGACGAGCCAACACTGTCAGTGGTAAAGCCTCAGTCTTATCCTGTCTTGTGACATCGTTTTGGAATTGTATTTTCAAGACATTTCCAAAGAGATGTCACAAGACATTATTAGATGGAGAAATAGATAATTATTGATAATTTTGGAATCTGAAATTCTACGACAATATTTTTCGTACATTATCTTATAAAACGGGCCCCATGATCTGAAGCTGCAGTGTGGCAGAATGAATCCACAAGAGATTTGTCCCACTTATCTGAGTGGAACTCCGAGTGAACATTCTCATCAATGTACTCAAAGTCCTCTTCACTCATAAACAGCTGACGAGCCAACACTGTCAGTGGTAAAGCCTCAGTCTTATCCTGTCTTGTGACATCCTTTTGGAATTGTATTTTCAAGACATTTCCAAAGAGATGTCACAAGACATGATTAGATGGAGAAATAGATAATTATTGATAATTTTGGAATCTGAAATTCTACGACAATAATTTTCGTACATTATCTTATAAAACGGGCCCCATGACCTGAAGCTGCAGTGTGGCAGAATGAATCCACAAGAGATTTGTCCCACTTCTCTGAGTGGAACTACGAGTGAACATTCTCATCAATGTACTCAAAGTCCTCTGCACTCATAAACAGCTGACGAGCCAACACTGTCAGTGGTACATCGTCATCGCCAGCCTCCTGTAAAGTATTTCCTACAGGTTATATACCAAGGACCCGTTTCATAAAACTTCGTACGACTAAAACGATCGTAAATCAAAACTTTAAAACAAAATCTGACTTACGGCCATCTAATCATCATGTCGTCTTGTGGTATCTCTTTGGAATCGTCTTTTCAAGACGATTCCAAAGAGTTGTCCCAAGACAGGATTAGATGGAGAAATAAATAATAAATGAAACTTTTATAACCTGACTTACGACAATATTTTTCGTAAGAAGTTTATGAAACTGGTCCCATGACCTGAAGCTATAGTGTGGCAGAATGAATCCACAAGAGATTTGTCCCACTTCTCTGAGTGGAACTACGAGTGAACATTCTCATCAATGTACTCAAAGTCCTCTGTACTCATAAACAGCTGACGAGCTAACACAGCCAGTGGTACATCGCCATCGCCAGCCTGATATTTCTTTGGAATTGTCTTTTCAAGACGATTCCAAAACGATGCCGCAAGACATGATTAGGTGGAGAAATAAATAATAATTGAGACTTTTATAACCTGACTTATGGCCAATTTTGTCGTACGACGTTTATGAAACGGGCCCCTGGATCTGAAGCTGCAGTGTGGCAGAATGAATCCACAAGAGAGTTGCCCCACTTATGTTTCCGGTAACCAGATCTATCCTTAACTCCTTTTTCATTATTCAAAAACTGTATTCAGGGCTGCCATTTCTCCGGATTTTTCCTAAATCTCCGGATTTTTTCCCAGTTCATGGTAGCTTAAAGCAGGCTGAAAATAAAGCAGAATGCGCCGTAAGGCGCATTCTGCTTTACTTACAGCCTGCTTTAAGTAGTCGCATGTCAACAAAACAAGAAAAATGCTATGGGGGTAGAGGTATGACTCCTAAAATCGCACTTGAAAAATGCAAATTAGGAAATCTTAGGACTTTTCATGTCAACTTATGGCAGCCCTGTGTATTGGCGAATGTCCGTCATTTTGCGGCGCGTGTGACAGTCGTGTTTCTCAGGAGGGTGTAATAGATGCTATTTTCACCTTAATTGATTAAACTGCTAATTTATATACGTTTAAGTATTTTAAAAAAAATGATTGTGTAATAAATTTTAGTGAAATTTGCTCTAAATCTGTCATAAAGTACAATCTTTGCTAGTTAATTAACCATTGACACATTCAACACGCAGACAACACACTTCATGGACACATTAGACATGCATTATCCACAATACATTATAAGGGTTAATGTATCGCCCAGGCATACAAAATATATTCATCTATTTTCATATATGAATATAACTATATAAAATACTCCATCAGAAAGTTAAATATAATATTGTATGTGTTTAAGAAGAAAAATGTTTTCTGACAGCCGTCCCTAATTCTTTTTGGCATGTAATAGGAAGGGGTGTTTCAATGGGTTTTACTAACCAAACTATCAAATTTATGATGCGGGCCTCACGCGAGACGCCTGAATTCACAGTAAGTGCATGCTCTCCATGCTTTGACTTAAACTTTTTACGGGGGTAAGTGTTACCACCCAAGCTAGATCAAGTAATGTCTTTAAGAATGTTAAAACTTAGCAGGAAAAACTGAAAACATGATAAAAATCACCATTGCTGGACTAAAAGACGAAAATAAAAGTACATTGTAAGTACGCTCATTGGGTTTGGAGGCCTTTGACTTAATGTTTCTCCTATGGTTTTCTGAAGTAGTAATGCGGTCAACATGTGAATTTCACGACAAGCTGCCCGAGATGTCGACACCCAGATAACAAGCACTACTGACTGTCTCCATAGTAATGGTCGTATCTAGGATTGAGTCGACCCCTGAATGCCATATTTACATTGATACTAGTATCACCATAAACATCTTTATAAGTATCATCGGCATTATTTACATTATTTATAATAATTATTATCAGTGAAGTAAAAGTAGTAGTTGCTGTTGTTGTTGATATGATTTATATTAACCCTTTACCTGATAGAAGCGCCTTTTAGCGCATTCAGTTTATTCCTACGCTGAAGAAAGTAGTTCAAAGTTATACATTAATAAAAATGTATTATGATGAATATACGTAGGTAAGGTATACTATTAGAGATTAGTTGTCACTTAAAGAGTTGAGCTGTTTTAGTTTTATAAACGTTCAAATATTTTTTTATTTTTTTTACTAAACATTAACTATGATTGTTTGCGATTTAATTAAAGATCATACAATCAATTTTAAATATCAATTTTACATTATAAGTTTCATAATATGGAAAGTGTAGATTCAAGTATACATAAGGAATCTTACTAGTTACTACCGATGCAAAATTTTATTAAAGGGGGGTAATCAATGCACGTATATACTTGTACATTACTTGAGAGTACACAGAACTGTTTTGATCCTAATTAGAAGTGCGGTATACTATAAGAAATAGTACAGCCCACTTCGGGCCTCCTTGCATTATAGTGACCTCCCAGTCAGCCCCAAAATAGTTTACGGCCCTCAGCCTTCGGCTTCGGGCCGTAAACTATTTTGGGGCTGACTGGTCGGTCACTATAATGCAAGAAGGCCCTCAGCGGGCTGTACTATTTCTTATTTAGATCTAGTCTTATATTTATCATAGATACATTTCAATTCAAAATAGATCTACAGTTCACCTATTATTTACAAGTAGATCTAGATCTACTCGGACATGGCTAATATTTGCCAAAAGTAACGGTAACACTTCCTTAAGCAGTTATTTCAAATTTCATTACGCAATCATCACTACGTCATCATATGACGTCAACCGTGCTCATCGGTCACTATTAGCGGGCACTATCGTAAAATAGTGACCGGTAGCTCGTACAAAGATAAAGAAGGAGCGTACGCAGGTAAGGTATATAATTTCACACCTACATAGATTAAACCAATCGAAAGCCCCTCTTTCTACCAAGTGACGGTACAAGAGAAACCTATATTGTACCGGAAACGTAAAAAAGCTATCCCAGAAGGCCACATTTTTCTCATATTGGACTCGGATCCAGAAAATCCATATCATTTTCATATTGGACTGGACAACTCTTCCGACACTGTCAAGAGTTACTTCCCTTGGTATTTCACCATTGTCTGATACAGTGTTCCATCTCTACAACGACACCCAATTGGAGACACATATTGTGTGTGTTGCTCGGAGCGAGACGTTATATAGTCTGGTTCCCTGCCTAATATAACTCGATTATCACGTAGTGCGATTCCAACCACGTAGTGCTAGGGACAGGTAAACCAGTCTAGACGTTATAGGGAGGGGAAAATAAGATTTGTCTTACATTTGCAATATCTATCTAATTTAATGACGTAACGATAAACAAAATGCTGTAGACGTTTTGGCGCGTTAACGTTCTTGTTATAAACGTCATATACAGTAAATAACGTTTTTGACGTTTTAAGTTTTTTTCCAAGTTATGAATATAATTTTTGATTATCCGAATGTAATTCAAAATGCATATAGATAATGTATGCCTTATTGGACTGAAATTCTAAACATGAGTAAGTTTTATAATGATAACAAACAAAATAAAAAATATAAAAATGCTTTTGAGGAATAAAAATATCTGTTTCTTCACTATTACAGGGAGGTAGTTCATAAAGTTCGTTATAAAACTGCCCTTTGTTAGACTTCGTACACCTTTAATGTGTTTAAAAAGAGTATCTTGATGGAGTAAATGATTAAAAATTAGATCAAGAGCAGAAAAGTATGCAAAATGATACGTGTAGACGATAATAGATTTGAAATAGATCTACTGGTTGTAAGGGGAGGACCGGTGTAGGGAAGGAACACAGTAATTTGTTTTTGGAAATTTCGAAGTCAAAGGCTAGGCTAGAATGAATAGGAAAAAATGCATGTGGTTTCTTTTGTCATTTTATAATTTTATAGATTTGAAATAGATCTACTGGTTGTAAGGGGAGGGCCGGTGTAGGGAAGGAACACAGTAATTTGTTTTTGGAAATTTCGAAGTCAAAAGGCTAGGCTAGAATGAATAGGAAAAAATGCATGTGGTTTCTTTTGTCATTTTATAACTTTATGGTGTGAAATAAAGAGGTAATTTAACAGTGTGGAGTACAATACTGAATTCAATTGGACTCGAACACAGCAGTCATAATCCATATTGGATGGTTATGACTGCTATGTACTCGTCCAATAGAATTCAGTATTGTACTCAACACTGTTAAATAACCTCATAGTATTAAACATTTAATCGTACCGAATCAGAACTAATTTCTGCCTGTCCCAAACAAGTATCTTCTGCTATTTGTAAACGTCGATTGGTCCGTGAATTATGAGCGTTTAGTCTGCCCGATCACCACCAACGTGTGCCGAGTTTGCACAAATTGGCTGAATATGTGCATTAAATACAGTTAAAATGTAACTCGTTTTCACTGGGTTGATCGCAAATGACTACATGTATTATGAATATCTGAGTGTTGGTTAAATGATCTTCAGATTGCACATTTAGTCGATTTATGGCAGCATTACTGTACTGCGTCTTGAAATGCATACGTACTGTTTATTGCAGAGGCTAGTGATTATTTACTGTACTGCTTCTTGTTATTAATAAATGACCGTTCTTCGTCTATTTTCAGGTCTACCATGGATTACAAGTGTACTTTCTGCGTGGATTCATTCCAAACATTAAGAGGGATACTTGAACACATCACAGAAATTCACCCCAGTGAAGAAATAAAATTTTGTATTGTTAATAAGAACAAAATAAAGACAACAAATTTTAAAATAATCCCTGATTTATGTCGTGAACAAGGATGTGTTAGTACTGTTAACCATATTTCAAATAATATCAAATTTATTTCAATCAGCCTGAGCGATACTTGAAAAGTGCGCTCTGAAATATACATGCTTCCAACACAACGCAATTACCTCGCGCAATCAAGAGGAATTTCGGTCAATACCTAAAACCATGTCTTGCTTGAATACAAATAAAACAGAAAATCTCAAATTTGTGAGAACAAATATACTATGAATGTCTCTTTGAAAGGTTGATCTTTCAGAAAATGTTCACTTTTATAAAATCAGACCATTCAATGTTTGCAAACAGTTAGCAAATATTAACCAAGTCGCGCTTAGCATTATATTAGTGTTGGCGCAGGCTGACAATAAGAAGGAAACCTTCGAAATGAAGAATTTAACATTTTCTTTTTGTTTTAAGCTGTTACTTATATTAAAAAAGAAACGAATCTATGGAAAAAAGTCGTTCAAAAAAAATTCGCACGCTGCGTGGTTTGAACCTGCTACCCACGACGTGCTAGTCCGACTCGTTCAACACTGAGCCACGGAGACTTCGATGAACTATGGCTCGTCAGTTTGATATAAAATGTGTTAAGAAGAAACAATAAACCACAAGAAGAAATATAAAGCCACGAGAAGGGAAAATAAGCCACAAGAAGAAAAAAAAGCGACAAGAAAAAACAACAAAAACGAAAAGCCACATAAAGAATAACAAGAGCCGCATGCGGCCCTAAGTCGCTCACCTGTTACCCATGTTTACGGTCATGGTAAACTAATGGACCAGTAATAATAAAATTCCACTATAACCCATCACCGGTAAATTAACCCCCACCCACAGGCAGCCATGTTGTTTGAGTTAGGAAGATTCTTTGAAGAAAACTGGCAAAGGGTCACCCATCATTACTTTTTTTTTAAATATTCTTAAATCAGACAATAGTTTCAGAGAAAAAGATTTTTGAAAAAAATTCTATACAGAAATATAAGGAAAACTTGCCCCACCCACTGGCGGCCATGATTTTTAAGATATCAAAATTATTTTAAGAAATCTGGTAGAGAGTCACCCATGGATCATTTGTGTAAAATTATTTTCAATTTGGACCATCAGTTTCACAGAAGAAGATTTTAAAGTTTTAACTATACAGTATCATAAGGAAAACATGCCCCACCCATTGGCGGCCATGTTTTTTAAGATATCAAAATTATTTTAAGAAATCTGGTAGAGGGTCATCCATGGATCATTTGTGTAAAATTATTTTCAATTTGGACCAGCAGTTTCACAGAAGTAGATTTTTAATTTTTTACTATACAGTATCATAAGGAAAGCGTGCCCCACCCACTGGCGGCCATGTTTTTTAAGATATCAAAATTATTTTAAGAAATCTGGTAGAGGGTCACCCATGGATCATTTTTGTGAAATTATTTTCAAATTGGATCAGTGGTTTCAGACAAGAAGATTTTTAAAATTTTCACTATATAGCCATATAAGAAAAATCTGCCCCACCCACTGGCGGCCATGTTTTTTAAGATAGGAACATTATTTTAAGAAATCTTATAGATAGTCCGGCAGAGAAATGAGGATTTGGAGGTCCACCTAGAAATGGCGTCCTAAGTTTTTTTCTTGATTGATATTGACAGTTCAAAGCATTGTCATTCAGAATTGACCGGGTGCCACCTTGGCACCCTTGAGCATTTTGATATATTTCTGGTTTACCCCACCCACCATTTTTTACTCATTTCCACGAAATTGTGCCTTTTATGCTATACCCCGGGATCGAATACCGGGTAAATTCCTTGAATGTTTAAGTATTATATCAATGAAACTTAACCCATAGATACGCTTTAAGGTGAGTAGCATGTTGCATTGCAGTTTGATAACCTTGACCTTTGCCCTTGACCTCTGTGACATTCGTAAATTGTTTTGCGTTTTATAGGTCAATTTTGGACTAAGTACTTCAATTACGTTCACATAACTTCACGTGTATTTGCACTTTAACGAGTAAAACTAGTTACAATAGTAAATTACTAACATTGACCTTTAACCTTGACCTATGTGGCCTAGATATTGTTTTCTTTTTGGTCAGTGTTGGACTAAGTACCAGCAGCTAGGGTCACGTAACTGCACATGCTTTTGTGCGTCAAAATATTTAATTCTTAGCATATAGGCTTGGTGGTTTACACTTACTCAACAACTTAGTTACTGATGATGGTTGTTTAATGGCAGACAGTGGCTTATAGGCCTTTATATCTGTTGATGCCTTGAAAGAGTGTAGTATATAGTGAAATGCTGCCTTAAAGTTCCGATTCAGGTCATGTTTACTAACAATGGCAGATGTTGCATGGCTTAGCTGAAAGAAAGGGAGGCTCTCCGAAGAGCAGTGCTCAGAATATTTTTGAAAACTAAGATTTGATGAGGCATGGACGAGGTATATAAAAGTGAATATGTCATAATGTTCATTGAAATCCCCTTTATGTGCCATGGGCATGTGGCTGATTGGATAATTAAGATTATGATAAAGCAGAAATACTCATAGGCTTTAGAATTCACATGTACAATCAGTTGCAATCAAACTTGATATCATGGTGGGCTCACAGGGTGATCCGGAAACTGATTTTGAAGGGCACAAGGGAGACGGAAAATAAAAAACAACGCAAAGGACACGGAATGCATGGTAAGACAAGAGGACCATGATGGCCATTAAATCTCTTATCTGAATTGAATCGGATAGTTTTAAGTTTCATCAATAATCAAATTCTTCCTAAAACTGAAAGACTTACTTAACTTGTGAGCGTTTGGAAAAATGTATATTCAAATTTGTAGACACTAGAGTGCAAACGCTGTTAAAGTCTTGCCTTTTCGAGCCTATCTGAGTGCATCAAGAATGGACAACTCTAGAAAAAGGGATTCTATTGCACCCAAACTTCAACTTATGAAAGAACTTACAGTAATATGCACTGTGAGCAAGTCAGTTAAAAGTGCATTTAAAAACCTGTAGTTGCTAGATTGATAAAGAATTGATAAAAATAGCGTTTTCAACAGTGTTACTGAAGAAATGGAATCAGATGATGTGCATAACAGCTAGAAACCAGGCATGGGACTGCTAATAGAATTGGACAAACAAGATATCAGAGAAGAAATCACCGTGACCAAAAGAATATGATGGTAGGTCAAATCATGTGAAATCTACTCAATAATCTTGGAAGTCTTCAAGCTAGCAACCATGAGGTTGATATCGGAGATGTTCTGTCCCATGGATTGACACCTGTTCCAACAACACTGTTTGGTGATCATGATGATATGACAGTTGCAAAATTTGATAAAACAAACATCGGACCAGTAGACAGTCACCATAGACGAATCGATATTATTAAGGTTTTATGACATACCCAACAAAAGGCTCAGTGTAGAACTACACCGCCAACATTTAAGTTGGAGGAGAACAACGTTGACTATATAAACAGCACTAACATTTCCATAAGTGTACGAGAGCAACAGGTTAAAATCGATTACTATCAGTTGCATGCTAACAGCATATTACCAAAAACAGTTTATCTTACAGTCACTGAAAAACAGTTAATGAAGCTGATAATCTCTTACATTCTAGATGCTGAGACTTTTCAGATTGAGCACACACAAATTAACAAGCTAGAGATATTAGGTAAAAATGAAACACAAACTTAAACAAGCCGATGTATTATGTCAGAAAGAAAACATTTGAAAGCAACATATGAAGAGATAGACAACATAATTGTGTAGCAGGTATTTTCATGCATAAAAAAGTATTCGAATCCTAAGCTGTCAGTCATATTATAAAACATGAAGTGCGAATAAAATGTTAATCAAATCTATTATTGACATTGCATGTGGCAAACATTTGGACATTGTTTAGGAGATTCTTCCTGCACATACCCTCTCGGGATGTAACACAGTTGCAGACAGCTTTGGAATTGGAACGTGAACTGCTGCAAGGAAATAACTGTGGTCCAGCTGTGTGTTTTAACTTATCGGTTGACTTGATTTTTCTGTTGAAACTTACATTTCACAAGCGATAGTATTTCCTCGAGTTCATATCTGAAACACGCGTTCAAGTATAGACCACACAGCTTAGCGATGAAACATCAGCAAATCTCTGCTACCTTGATTTAGGCTTTTATTAGAGGAAACAATCTACCTGAAATTGACCCAACGGGGTTTGGCTTGAGGAAGGAAAAACAGATAACATCTTCACAGCCAGCGACTTGGACCGAAAACCTTGTCATAGCGCTATAGTTACTTTGTAAACAAAGCAATGTGTGACTGTCAAGGTACGCTCGTAGCATGCCCTGTAGAACGTAACAATTGATATGTAAAAGCATGCATGGAAGAGTTGGGTTTTAGGGTACTGCAACACATAAAAGATCATATAGCGCCGATAAAGATGAGAGATGATGAGATGAGAAAGATGAGTTTGACTAGTCTCATTCGTTGCGAATCAGCGCATGGGAGCAAAATCACCGACCTGCCTTCCTTTTAGTTCTTGACAGCGGGCATTATATCTCGGTCTAATACACAGAAATATTCCATTGACAATTAAGCCCCAGAACCACTCTCTTGGGTTAAATGTAAAAGTGCTCTTGTGAACAAATACCAGGTGCTAAAAAAGAACCAGTCAAGAAACAACTGTTTATTTTGACTTTTGAACATTTTAAATATTTTAAGCATTTCTATCGCAAGGTTGGCCGCTTTCTTGATTACGAAAATGCTCGATGGTGAAAAGATGTCCCCCAAAGTATTTCAATAATGAGTTTCATTCTGTCAATAATAAGTATCATTCTGGTAAGGTCAAATCATTTAAAAATAAGAAACCCTTTGGTCGCCATCTCGAATATATGGAAATGCTCAAGGGTGACAAAATGTCATCCACGTACAGTTCCAGAACAAGTACCATGTTTTCAATAATAAGCATCACCGTCTTAAATATACGGAGATACTCAAGGATGAAAAGATGTCACCCATTACATTTCATCAATTAGTATCATAATTCTAATAGTAAGTATAATTACGTTGATATCGAGTCAGTTATGAATATAAAATGTATGATTGTTGATATTTCGACTTTATTTGCTAAACACAATTTTTGTCACTATTTTGGCCGCCATCTTAAATATCCGGAAACGCTCAATGATAAAAAACTGTCACCCGTAACATTTCAATAATTAGTTTGATTATTTCAATAACGAATATCATAATGATGGTATCAAAATAATTAATAAGAAGAAATTATGAATGCTGATTTGTTGACCATTTTGTTTTAAAGCATTTAAGTAGCCATTTTAGCCGCGGCTATTTTGAATATACAGATATGCTCAAAGGTGACAAGATGTCATCCGTAACAGTTCAATAATATGTATCATCATCTCAGTAAAAACTTTCACGATGGTGGAGTGAAATAAATTTAGAAAACCAAACTATGAATGCTGAAGTTTAGAGTAGATTTTAAAGCATATGGATAGCCATTTAAGCCGCCATTTTGAATAAACGGAAACGCTGAAGGGTGACAAGATGTCACCCGTAACATTTTTTAAAACATAAATTGTCCATGTAAATAATAACTCTCATTATGATGAGGTCAAATCAGTTTAAAAAGAGAAACAATGAATGCTGCTTTTTGGACTACTGTTTAAAAGCAAATTCGGTAGCCAATTGGGCCGCCATCTTGAATATACAGAAATGCTCAAGGGTGACAGGATGTCATCCGTAACAGTTCAATAATATGTATCCTCAGTTCAGTAATATCTATCATTATGATGGGGTCAAATCAGTAAAGAAAACCAAACCATGAATGCTGAAGTTTAGAGTAGTTTGTTTCAACCCATTTAGGTAGCCTTTTTAGCCGCCATTTTGAATATACTGAAATGCCCAAGAGTGACAAGATGTCACCCGTAATATTTTGAAAGCATTAAACGTCTTTTGAATTATAACTATCATTATGGTGAGGTCAAATCAATTTAGAAAAAGGTAAAACGAATGCTGATTTGTGTGCTATTTTGTTTAAAAGCCTTTCGGCAGCCATTTTGGCCGCCATCTTGAATACACGAAAATGCTCAAGGGTGACAAAGTGGCACCCGGTGGTTTTTCAATAAGTAACATATGCTGAAGTAGAATCCGTCGAGAAAAAAACTAAGGACGGCATTTCCAGGTCAAGTCAGCCCTCTGCCGGACTAAGAGGGTCACCAATGGCACATTTGGGTAAAATTATTTCCAATTCAGACCAGTAGTTATTAACAAGAAGATTTTTTTTAAAAATTCAATTGGTTGCCATGACAACCACAATTTCAATTGGATGACCTATATTTCAAGAAATCTGAGAGAGTACCCTACAAGGAACAATCCTATGAAGTTTTAATGAAATTGACCCAGTAGTTTCCAAGAAGAAGATCTTTACAGAAAAAGTTGACGACACACGACGGACGACGACGACGGACACAGGGCGATCACAATAGTTCACATTGGCACTTCGTGCCAGGTGAGCTAAAAAAACACAAGAAAAACAAAAAGCCACAAGAAAGGAAATAAGCCACAAGAATAAATAAAAAGCGACAAGAAAAACAAAAAGCTACAAGAAGAATAAAAAAGCCACAAGAGGGAAATGAGCCACAATAAAAATATAAAGCGACAAGAAAAGCAAAAAGCCACACGAAGGGAAATAAGCCTCAAGAAAAACAAAAAGCCACAAGAAGGAAAATCAGCCACAAGAAGAAAAAAGCAACAAGAAGTCACAAGAAGAATAAAAAGCGACAAGAAAAGTAATGAGCAACAAGATGGGTAATAAACCACAAGAAGAATATAAAGCGACAAGAAAAGAAATCAGCCACAAGAAGGGAAATAAGCCACATGAGGAATAAAAAGCGACAAGAAAATCAAATAGCCACAAGAAGGGAAATAAGCCACAAGAAGAATAAAAAGCGACAAGAAAAACAATCAGCCACAAGGAGGAAAATAAGCCTTTATTGGTGCGATTTCAACCATAGTAAAATTCATCCGAGACCTTATGGTAATCTGAGCAAGTTTAAAATAGATTGGATAACATTTGTGACCTCTAGACTGTAAACACTAAAATTGTTGAGGACGGACGACGCACAACAAACGACGGACATTCAAGTATTACCGAATCTATAGTTGAGTAATAAATGATCACTTATTGTACTAAAATTTGCGTAATTACAGAATAATGTTCCACAATTATAACAAACTAATGAGCCGAAGTTCAACGAAGTCGCCGTGGCTCAGTAGGGGACGAGTCGGACTAGCATGCCGTGGGTTCAAGTTCAAAACACACAGTGTGCAAATTTATTTTCATGTATTTTCATACATTCGTTTCTTTGATACTGTTTAAAGCATGCTGAAAGAATTAATTCATGAATAAAAATCGTTTAAAGACCTATAGATACGTTTAGTGGAGGCTTTTGAGCCGACGTTTCTGTTTGAGTGTCTTCTTGAAATTGGGTCAACTTCGGGGTGGGGTAACGTCATTACAAACGACTGAGACTACTGTTTAAGACATTGTTACCTACCGTTTTCATCGCAAAAAACGTGGGAAAGATCGATATTTATTCAAAATCTATATTTGAGTAATAAATGATCACTTTATGCACCAAAACTAGCGTAATTACATAATTCGTTCCACAATTATAACTTACTAACGAACCGAATATCAACGAAGTCGCCTTGGCTCAATAAGGAACGAGTCGGACTAGCATGTCGTGGGTAGGAGGTTCGAACCACACAGAGTACGAATTTTTTTCTTAACGCCTCTTTTTAAATAATAAAGGTTATTTTAATGTATTCCTTTCCTTAAATACAAATAACTTGCTGGTCCCTTCCATTGCCAAATTGTTCGTGATATTTTACTCCTTCGTCGTTTCATTGTCGTCTGCATCAATTTTGTTATCCGCAATATCGTTTCAAGATTAGTTAACGCAGTATGACTGACACAATTTCTTTACGAGTGCCAAACAGTTTGGATCCTAAACGTTTGGATCCTGATTAGACGCCGCATTTAAGCGCCATTGAGAGTGAGAAGGTTATTAAAGCATGCTGAAAGTAAAGTAAAAGTCTCCAATTAAAAGGTTTCCTTCTTAAGGCCTTTCGCATACGGAAGTCGGTCTTGCTAGAAAATTTATATTAAGGAAATGTTGTTACGATAGTATAATCCTTCATAGCGCAGTCAGTTGAGTGATTGACTAGCCATTCAAAGGTCATAGGTTTTTTAAGTGTCCGATTTATTGACTTGTCAATCCATAACGCAGTGATCAATGGACATGTTATGTTTAGTCTTCGTTGATTAGAATTAGTGATGTTATATACGGTCAAATTATATGTCCACTTACATGCACGTTTTAGTTTAATGACTTACAAATCAATAAAATCGGTATACATGTATACGATTTGATCGAACTATAAGCCACACATTGAAGCTTATCAATACGTCAACCTTTTCAATATCGATAGTGTCCATTATCATTATGTTTAAACAATATGATTAACCTTGTATGCAAGTCCTTGGATAAATAATAATGCATTTTAATGACAGAGTTTTAATTTTAAGGTAGGTATCTCAACTTCAAATATCACACCTTTTGATAAGAAAATCTGTTATTACAACAAATCCTGACTGTAATATTTTCTAATTTTTTCTGACCAACTATTTCATCAACCATATATTTTAATAAAATGAAGAAAAAAAATACATTGAATGAGTCAGTTTTTTTAAATTCAATTTTTTAGCATTTTGCAAAATTTAAATAGCTGATAACATCTTTCTGGACACCTTTATTCAAAATGTTTTAAGCTTTTCTTGTAATGAATGTTGTGGACTACTTATTGGGCGAGGTTTATAGTCTTAAGCTTTATTTATTTTTGAGAAAAATAAAATCATCAAAATTCCAGGTGGTTTTTTTTAGAAAAAGAGACCTTAAAGACAAACCACACGATAAATTTTGCCAATATTTCCACACATTGTTTCTTAGGCTATAATCATTCTTCATAAAAAGTTTCATAACACCTTGTATGAAAACTAAGCGCACCTGCGAAGTACCTTAATGTCATCCTGTTTTAAGTCTTAAATGCGTGGAGGGTATCTATTGGGCTATTTCATGGCAGATGTTCTAGTGTAGTTATACGACTCCGTGTGTATCACCATTTTGAATTTTTACTGTTTTTGGATGTTTGCAAATTTACAATTTTTCTTGTATAACGGAATATGTATTTCTAAAGAAATATTGTACAATATTAGCTTTAGCATAGTTGCTACACTACTTCTTTTTGAAGCAGGCGACATAGAAAAAAAACCGGGTCCTAACATATCTGACAACGCATCACTTTTATCTGTTCTGCATTGTAATATAAGGAGTATACGGAACAAACTGGACTATATCAGAGATCACTTTATTGATTTTAATATACTGTGTTTCACAGAAACTCATTTAGATAACTCTGTGTCAAATGATTCATTGTTTTTATCTAACTCTTTTGACGTACCATACAGAAAAGACAGAACAAACCATGGCGGTGGAATTCTTGTATACTTGAACAAAGACCTAGTGCACTCAAGGGTTTCTGATCTCGAGATATTCTGTGCAGAATCAATTTGGGTACAGGTTATTTTAAAAAATGAGCGTTACCTATTTGGTGTCTTTTATAGCCCTAAAACTGCTGATAGTGTCTTTTTCAATAATCTGAACCTGAACCTCGAAGCGGCCTTTGAAATTTCAAAGAATATAATTTTGCTAGGGGATCTTAATGAGGACTTGTTAAATCCATCCTTTCACAATTTAAAAGATGTCATGTTACTTAATTCACTGCATAATGTTATTAATGTTCCAACCCGTCAAAATGCTATCCTTGATCCTATAATAACACCAACAGACACAGACAATTCAGATGCAGGCATTCTTCAAGTACCCAGTGACATAATTGATCACAGTGCTACATATATCATCCTACCATTTTCTTACCATGTTCAACCTTGTTTTGAAAGAACTGTGTGGCTGCATAACAGAGCAAATTTTGAATTGTTAAATAAAAAATTAAACGATAATAACTGGGATATATTATATGATGGGTCAATACATGAGGCTTGCAATGTTTTTACAGAACTTTTTATGTCTTTTATTAAACAATGTATTCCTTCTAAACAAGTATGTGTCTGGCCTGATGATCAACCATGGTATGATTCGGAAATAAGAAAAATGTCTAGAAAGAGAGATCGAATAAAACGAACAGCAAAATCTTCTAAAAAACAAACAGATTGGATAAAATATAAACAATTAAGAAATAAAGTTAACAATTTAAAGAAACACGCGAAAGAAAATTTTTATAACACTTTAGAAACAAATTTGACAGAATTACACTGCAATGACAAACGGGGTTTCTGGAAAATAATAAGACATTTTGTTTAAAATAACTCTTCTTCAGCTTGCTTTCCCCCAATTCGTGAAACATTACCTAACGGACAGGAATTTTGGTTTACAACAAATGAAGAAAAAGCAGAATGTTTAAATAAGTATTTTACGTCAATCTCAAATGTTGATGATACTAATATAACTCTTCCCTTATTGCATGAAAACACTTCTAATAGACTTTCATTATTTAACATTAGCCAAAATGAGATAGAAGATATTATTTTAAACTTAAATGTGAACAAAGCTAGTGGACCTGACAGCATAAGTCATAAACTATTAAAAAATTGTTCTAAATCCATATCAGTTCCACTAACTATATGATTTAACAGATCTATACAGGAAGGCATTTTTCCAGATGCTTGGAAAATTGCGCAAGTTACTCCAATTTTTAAAAAAGGGGACAAATCAACACCTTCGAATTATAGACCTGTATCACTATTAAGCTGTGGTGGAAAAATCCTAGAAAGAATTGTTTTTAAACATATGTATAATTTTCTCTTAGCAATGATTTGCTTTATAAATACCAGTCAGGGTTTTTACCAAATCACTCTACTACATATCAACTTATTGATATATATCACCATATCTGTCAAAGCTTTGAGCATAATCAATCTTCTTGTATGGTTTTTTGTGATATCTCAAAGGCCTTTGACAGAGTATGGCATAAGGGTTTACTTTTTTAATTAAGTGAAAATGGTAAAAATCTTAACTTAATGAACTGGTTTACAAGCTATTTAAATAATAGACATCAAAAAGTTACAATACAATCTGCTGAATATAAACTGATGCCAGTCAATGCCGGTGTTCCTCAAGATTCCGTTTTAGGGCCTTTACTTTTTCTCATTTACGTAAATGACATAACTGATTCACTACTTAGTTTAACAAGGCTATATGCCGACGATAGCTCTCTTTATTATTCTGCAAGTACATTAGATGATATTGAAGGCATACTCAACCATGACTTAAATAACATCTCAGTAAGGGCAAAACAGTGGCTAGTTAACTTTAACCCAAATAAAACAGAAGCTATTCTATTTACACTCAAAAGGCAATCTCCTTTACCTAAACTGCTCTTTGATAACACCGAAATAAATTTTGTCGACCACCATAAACATTTAGGGGTGACATTCAGTAAAAATGGTCATTGGGCTAATCACATTGACAATATTATAGAGTCAGCCTCTAAAGTTGTTAATATTATGCGTAAAGTACAATTTATACTTTCAAGGTCTGCTCTGAATCAAATATACTTGTCATACGGTATGTACGGCCAATTTTTGAATATTCGTCAATTGTATGGGATGTCTGCCCTGAGGTATATACTAATACGTTGGACAAAATGCAAAATGAAGCTGCACGTATCGTCACAGGGCTAACGAGATCAGTTTCCCATGAGAGGCTGTACATAGAATGTGGCTGGGAGTCTTTGTTCAAGAGACGATAAAACCAAAAACTGTTTTTATGCACAAGGTATCACATGACACTGTCTCACAGTACATAAGAGATATTATTCCTCCATTAGTTGGTGAAAGGTCAAACTATCCTTTGAGAAACCGAGAAAATTTTGAAGTGCTACCTGCTAGAACGTCCATTTATCAGAAATCTTGTATTCCTTCTTCTGTAGTGCTCTGGAACTCTCTGGGCTCTGATCTTAGGCAAATCCCTAATGTTTCTTCTTTTAAAAATAATATAGCATCTAGATCGAAGCCAGAGAGAGTTCCGGGGTACTACCTGGTCGGAAATGCAAGATTAAGAAACAGTTGTAGTAATTTGAATGAACACCTTTTTCTAAATCAATTAAAACTAGATCCTAATTGTTCTTGTGAAAATGTAATTGAAAATGTTGATCATTTCTTTTTTAAATGCCCCAATTATATAAACTTACGACATACCTTATTTCAGACCACAAGATTTTGCCATCCGATTAATAGTAACATTCTTCTTTATGGAAGTAATCACCTCACTTTTGAACAAAACTGTTTGATATTTGGTGCTGTACAAACATTCATTAAAGAAACCAAACGCTTCAGTACTTGATTCTTTTTTGTTTTTTCTTTCTCTGTTTTGGTTTGTTTCTAAAATTGAAAGATGATGCGTCTGTCCTTATGTTCTCTTATAACTATGATCACAGTTATCTTTTGTTTAGCTTAGATATGCAATGTAAAACATTATGGAACGATTCGAGGGTCTAAGATGGACATATCTTAAAAATGGTCATACCAGAATGTAGTTAGCCATCCCATCTTAGATTCTCGGCTAGTTCCTCATTTATGATTACATGTATATGTTTATTATATAAGTAGTTAAGCCTCTGTTCAGCAGTGTAGAACCTTATCTATATGAAAAATGAAGAGGGGTGAAAGTAATACAGAAAGCCCGTTGGAGCTATCTGTATTACTTTTACCTTACTTAAGTTAATCTGAATCTATTTACCAAGACTACGTTTCAGTTCTTAGTTTTAAAGGCCGTTTTAACAGGAGTTTTACTGTATAGCCAATTTAGCCATATCTCTCGTTTTGATAGTGATACACTGGTGAATTAGTTGATCTTTCTTTTGGTCGTTTTATATTTTTTATTCACTTACTTTACTGTTTCTTCTCATCAAATTATGCGGAGACACCTGAAAACAAGCAACTCAACTTTCTCTCTCTTTCTTTCTCTTTCTCCCATTCTCTATCTCGATATATCTCTCTCTCTCTCTCTCCAATAGTATATGTATTTTTGTGAAACTGTAGGGGAAGGGCCGACTCTAAGTTGGCAGAACTTGTGGCCCAACCCCTTTTCCTGTAAAACTAAAATATGTTTAAACTAAAACATAAAGACTTATGCTAAGCGTGACTTGTTTAAATTTGCGAATAGTTTGCACACAATATAGATCCAGGTCAGGATCGCGGCGTATGATCAGGGTCCAAACTGTTTGCAAACGCGCTTTTAAGCGTCATTGAGAGCGGAAGGGTTAAAGTATGCTGAAAGTAAAGTAAACGATTATTTCCTTAACTTTAAGAAATTTCTTATATAAGAAATTTCTTAAGTGGCTACTGGAATACGACTTAAGGTTAAGGAAATTATTTTCTAACGTAAGATTATTTTATAAGAAATTTCTTATCTTTAAGGAAAAACTTAAGATGCTACTGGAATACGGCCCCAGGATCCAACTGTTTGACACTCGTATCGAATGTGTTAAGTCATAATACATTGTATCTTTCTTTGAAACGATTTTGCAAACAACAAAATTGAAGCAAACGACAATGGGGTAAAATATCACGATAAATTCGGAAGCGAAAGAGTTAATAAGTGTATTTCGAACCTGTTTTGAGATAATAATCATTGTTTATTTATGTACCTTAAGCCTTTGAACCCTAGTCCCGCATATAGGCGTCCTTTTCAAACAGTGTACATGTGAATAGTACACTTGTTCTATGCAAACAGTGAAGACCCAGATCAGAGGGCTCCGAAAGGAGCCCTCTGATCTGGGTCTTCACTGTTTGTCATAATACAAAACATTGACAAAAACAACCCTTTAAAGTCAGAAATGGACTAGACTTAAATGGAAACTGGAATTGTCCATTTAGTTTCAGGGAGCAAAGAGTTAAGTTAGCTTGTTGTTCTTTTTGTCTGTCAAAATTTCAATTCCATTTTATTGCAGATCTTAAAGACAGCCAAAGACATTTTTTTAGAATATTATGATTGCCTAGATTAATGGAAGCGGTATGTAATTCAAGCTATCATGTACGGAGTTATACACATATGTGGTGTATAACTCTGTGTATCATGTCTATACAATAAATGTGGTAAGTATCTTTATAGATGTATATACGTATACATGTGCAATAGTTCAAAGGACGTTGAATGTTTATTTCACCGGACATAGTCTTTTATAATTTATAAATGTTATGGTTACTTTGTATACTATAATGAATTTTATGTTTTCTTTATATTTGTTGTAACCATGATGAGACTCAAATAAAGATTCAGGGCTGCCATTTCTCCGGATTTTTCCTAAGTATTCGGATCTTTATCCTAGCAGATCGTAGCTGAAAACAGGCTGAAAGTAAAGCAGAATGCGCCTCAATGCGCATTCTGCTTTACTTTCAACCTGTTTAAAGCAGGCACGTGTCTTCAAAACAAGAAACAGACTATGGGGTTATGGTACGATTAGTAAAATTGCATCTGAAAAATTGAAAATTTGAAATCTTAGGATTTTTATTATCAACTTATGGCAGCCCTGAACCATGATGCGACTCAAATAAAGATTCTTACACACCTTGCACACATACCTATATAAACAAAGAAGGTACAGTCGAACTTCGATATCTCGAACTCGGTTAAGTCGAACAGATCCGTATTTCAAAGTTAAAACTTGACTTAGCCACGTTTGAACTTTGAAATACAGGTATGTTCGACATAACCGAGCATAAAATAATGAAGTTCATGTGTCGACATATCGGATAGTTCGAGTTAAGCGAGTTCGAGATATCAAAGTTAGACTGTACGCATCTGTGTTAAAACTCTCCACAAAAGGTTCTTGAAGACCCTGATATCGCTCACCTGTTGTAATGAAGCCTGGTAGCTTTACCTTCGAGTTATACCCGTTTTAATCTAAATCCATTCAATTTTGTAGTAAAGCATGTAAACAATTTTGGAATACCTCATATTTCTAGTATAGTAGAGTACATTAAGGGCAGATAACTAGTCTATATACTTTGTGGGCAAGTATAATCAAAATCCATTGAAAACTGTAGTTGAAAGAATGTAAATGCTGTAAGATATGGCATTTTCAGCAATTCAAGGGCAGATAACTCTTGACCTATTCGTTCGATTCCAACCATAATTGAACTCATCTGAACTCTTGTAGTCATTTACAACGCGAGCAAGTTTGAGAAGGATTGGATAAAAATGGTGGCCTCTAGAGTGTAAACACCCTTAAATATGGCATTTGCAGCAATTCAAAGGTAGACAACTCTTGACCTATCAATTTGATTTCAACCATAATTATACTCATTTGAACTCTTACTAGCAGTCATATACAATTTGAGCAAGTATGAGAAAGATTGGAGAAAAATTGTAGCCTCTAGTGTGTAAACACTGTTAAATGTAGCATTTTCAGCAATTCAAAGGTAGATAACACTTGATCTATTAGTCCCATTTCAACATTAAACTAATCATCCGAACTCTTATGGTAATGAACAATCTGACCATGTTTAAGAAAGATTGGATAAATAGTGTGGCCGCTAGAGTGTAAACACTACAATTGTTCATGAAAAACGATGGAGGACGCACGACGGACATTCAAGGATTGCAAATGCTCTCCCTGAGCTAGCTCAGGTGAGCTTATAAACAAGGGCCACTATGGCCCTAAATCGCTCACCTGGTACACATTGGCAAACTTGACCTATAGTGACCTAGATTATGACTAGACATGTATACCCACAATCAACCTCTAGAGTGTAAACAAGATTTTCCAATGATTTGACCTAGTGACCTAGTTTTTGACCGGACATGACCCATATTCAAACTCGACCTAGATATCAATGCGACAAACATTCTGACCAAATTTCACCAAGATCCAATGAGATTTGAAGCCTCTAGAGTGTTAACAAGGTTTTTCTATGATTTGACCTAGTGACCTAGTTTTTGACCGGACATGACCCACATTCGAACTTGACCTAGATATCAATGAGACAAACATTCTGACCAAGTTTCATCAAGATCCAATGAGATTTGTAGCCTCAAGAGTGTTCACAAGGTTTTTCTATGATTTGACCTAGTGACCTAGTTTTTGACAAGACATGACCCACATTCAACCTTGACCTAGATATCAATGAAACAAACATTCTGATAAAGTTTCATCAAGATCCAATGAGATTTGTAGCCTCTAGAGTGTTCACAAGGTTTTTCTATGATTTGACCTAGTGACCTAGTTTTTGACCGGACATGACCTACATTCGAACTTGACCTAGATATCAATGAGGCAAACATTCTGACCAAGTTTCATTAAGATCCAATGAGATTTGTAGCCTCTAGAGTGTTCACAAGGTTTTTCTATGATTTGACCTAGTGACCTAGTTTTTGACCCGACATGACCCACATTCGAACTTGGCCTAGATTTCATCAAGACAAACATTGTCATCAAGTTTCATGAAGATCGGATGAAATTTGTAGCCGCTAGAGTGTTCACAACCAATTGTGGACGGACGGACAGACAGACGACGGACATCCAGCGATCCTAAAAGCTCACCTTGGCACTTTGTGCCAGGTGAGCTAAAAACCAATGTGCTGTAACGGCTGAATGTGACGTTTTATTGCCTCGAAAATGCTTTCGCCTTAAAATGTAGCGATGTAGCATTGGTGCAAATTGTGGTTAAATTAAAGTGTTAGAATCTAAATAATAAATTAATACCAGTGTTTTTTAGCAATAAAACACGGGAAGTCGTTGAGATGTTGTTATTTAAATCACTTGGCATTCAGCCTTGTGATTTAATTACTACGCATCTCAAGACCTACCTGTGTTTTATTTCTAAAATAAAGAATGAATTGCATGTGAACTAGTAATAGACGAACGGTGCTGCTCTACTGGATGACAAACAACAAACAAATAATCAGATGAAGTATTTTATTATTTTTTAGCAGCGAACGTTTTATAATTTCATACAGAAATGGATACTAATGAATACACAATGACAGTAGCTTGCACCAAATTACGTAACCCTCTGAACAAAATGAAGTCTGCTCAGAAATGATAGTCTGTAAAAATTGAGAAAATATACTCTATCTTGCATTAACTCTTTCACTACTAACGGTGCCAAAAGGAGACTTATCAAACAGGTTGAATCCTGATCAGACGCCGCGTATCGCGGCGTCTGATCAGGATCCAAACTGTTTGACACTTGTATTGTCATTTCTTCATTCTTCAGTCAAAACAGCCCTAAAGCTGACATTAAAAATATTGCAGACGACAAAACCAATGCAGACGATATTTTGGCTGTAAGAGAGTTAAAGCAGACGATAAACTTGCAGGGCTGCCATAAGTTGACATGAAAAATCCTAAGATTTCCAAACATGCAGTTTTTAAGTGCGAATTAACGAATCGTACCTTTACCCATTAGCCTTTTTCTTGTTTTGTTGACATGCAACTACTTAAAGCAGGCTGTAAGTAAAGCAGAATGCGCCTTAGGGCGCATTCTGCTTTACTTTCAGCCTGCTTTAAGCTACTATATACTAGGGGAAAATCCGGAGATTTAGGAAAAATCCGGAGAAATGGCAGCCCTGAACTTGGCAGGGAAAGAGTTAACCCCTTCACTGCTATGACATCATCAAGTTTAAACAATTATCATCTGATTTGGTTTCTCAAACTAAAATTTGAGATATTTTGACTACGAAAAATTGAAATGAGTGTCAAACATTTTGGATCCTGGTCAGATGCCGCATTTGATCAGGATCCAAAGTGTTTGAAAATAACATTTGTGCTTGGGGTTAGGCGATGAAGGATTTTAAAAGTGATTCCCTTTATAACAAAGCAGAACCTGGGGTCCCTCTTAGGAAACTTCATTAGTCAAAACTTTAAAATACATCTAAATCCTTATTTCTCCATCTAATCCTGTCTTATGACATCTCTCTGGAATCGTCTTTTCAAGACGATTCCAAAAAAGATGTCATAAGACATGATTAGATGGAGAAGTAAATAATAATTGAGAATTTTATAATCTGTCTTGGGATAATATTTGTTAGAGGGCGTTCAACACACGGCGGAGATGTTATTCTTTCCCATGATCAACTTTATGCTAAAACATTATTTTAACTGCAAACAGTTTAGGGCCAGATCAGATCAGGAACGTATATATAGATACATTCCTGATCTGGGGCCTGTTTTACTAAACTACTTACGCAAAAATTTTGCGTAAGTCAAAATTTAAAATTTTAATTTGTATTTTTTATTATCACTTGCTACAAACAGCAAATAGCCAGATCAGAGGACGCGCCCTCTGATCTGGCTATTTGCTGTTTGCAAACGTTTATGATGGAAAAATAAGAGTAAAACGATTTTGACATACGCAACAATTTTGCGTAAGTAGTTTAGTAAAACGGGCCCCAGATGCAAGACTACCAGTGGAAACCCACCCGATATTTTGTCTGGAAGTCCATTTGCCACTATTTGCAATATTATTTCTCTGGTTCAAAGTTCAATATGTTACAAAAGTCTATATTTAGCAACAGGTATCAATTTACAATTACATGTATTCTATATAAAGTAACAGATGCCATATGACAATATTCTATATATAGTAACAGATGTCATTTTAGATAACTGGTTATATAGACTGGTTAACTATGAGTCACTATAAAATACAGCAGGAAAACAAGACTGTTCAATAAGCGTTTTTATTTCACACCTTCATAGATTAAACCATATACTTAAAGCAGGCTGTAAGTAAAGCAGAATGCGCCTTAGGGCGCATTCTGCTTTACTTTCAGCCTGCTTTAAGCTACTATATACTAGGGGAAAATCCGGAGATTTAGGAAAAATCCGGAGAAATGGCAGCCCTGAACTTGGCAAGGAAAGAGTTAACCCCTTCATAGATTAAACCATATACTTAAAGCAGGCTGTAAGTAAAGCAGAATGCGCCTTAGGGCGCATTCTGCTTTACTTTCAGTCTGCTTTAAGCTACTATATACTAGGGGAAAATCCGGAGATTTAGGAAAAATCCGGAGAAATGGCAGCCCTGAACTTGGCAAGGAAAGAGTTAACCCCTTCACTGCCATGACATCATCAAGTTTAAACAATTAAACCAATCAGAAGTCCCTCTTTCTACCACGTGACGGTACAAGAGGAACCAGTATTGTACTGAATTGTAAAATAGCAATCCAAAAAGGCCATAGTTTTCTCATATCAGGACTCGAATCCAGAAAATCCATATCATTTTCATATTGTACTGGACAACTCTTCCGACACTATGTTAAGAGTTACTTCCCTTGGCATTACACGTTTGTCTGCTACAGTGCTCCCTCTCTACAACGACACCCAATGGGAGGCACATATTGTGTGTTGCTCGCAGGGAGGCGTTATAGGGAGGGAAAAATAAGACTTGGCTTACATTTACAAACAGTTTGAATCCAGATCAGACGCCGCGTAACACGGTGTCTGATCTGAATTCAAGCTATTTGTCACTCCTCATTTTATTTATTCTATCAAAGCGTCAACTTATATGTAACTTTAAGAAAAACAGCAGAAGACAAATCTAAGCAGATGGTATTGCAGCCATGTAAAGTGTTAGACATAATTGTCCTGTTTAGGGAACTGCTACAAAGGGTCTTTGTAACGGGGAGGGCCGTTGTAGGAAGGGAACAGTGTTTTATGTTTTTTGAAATTGCGAAGTAAAAGGCTATAAGGAATAGGGAAAAAATTCATGTGGTTTCTTTTGTCATTTTACAATTTTATGGTGTGAAATTAAAGAGGTTATTTAACAGTGTTGAGTACAATACTGAATTCAATTGGACTCAAAACACATCGGTCATAATCCATATTGGACTCGGCTGACGCCTCGTCAAATTATGGATTATGACTGCTGTGTACTCATCCAATAGAATTCAGTATTGTACTAACACTGGTCACATCCTTGCCAATATATTCTGAATTATTTCAAAATCAAAACTAGGTAAATGTCAAAGAGGCCAAATAAAGGTTGGGTGATACAGGTGGACTGGGAATAGTCAAAGGCAACAACTGTATAAGTATCAAGGCTTTCTAGTATTAACCCTTTCATGATAAAATTATTTCAGAGTTTTACCCCTTCATCGCTTTATTGTCGTCTGCTTAATTATTGTTGTCTGCAAGACACGTTTCAAAGTTAGATTTAATGCTGTATGACTTAATAATTATTGATACAAGTGTCAAACAGTTTAGGTCCTGATCAGACGCCGCGTAATGCGGCGTCTGATCAGGACCCAAACTGTTTGCTAATGCGCTTTATGGCATCATTGAGAGTGAAAGAGATAAGTAGTATTGCTGCTAGAACGTTCAGACAGACAGGACAATCACTATATGCCACAAGTATCTATAGATGCCGTGTGGGCATAAACAACTTCATCACATAATTTGCGGTCTGGGAGTTGCATAAAGAGATTGTATAAATATCGTAATCCACTAGTGGAATATCGTTTTTGGGCTCCGGCCTAACTTGTTCGTCCATAAGCGCTGCATGTAGCGGGGTGCCAAATGACGTCGTTTACTATGACGTTAACATAAACAACGTAACGTTTGGCGGAAAATCTATATAGCGTAGGGAACTACGGCTTCAAATCAATTTAATAGGTGCTTGAACTTGTAATGTGATAAATAGAATATCACATTCGTGTTCATTATTTATCATTTTTAATAAACTCGTTGACTAAAATGAATATGACGCTCGCCAAGGCTCGCATCATATTATTTTAGTCAACTCGTTTATTAAAAATGATAAATAATGAACACTCATACAATATCTTCTATTTACTCAGCAACAATCATGAAGAAACATTGGGTTCTAGAACAGCAAGCTACTTTTAAAAGCAGAACAAAGTAAAGCAAAATGATGCTTTAAACCCTTAGCCTGCCACTCACGACTATAGCTCCATATGGAAACAGCTTGGATCCGGATGAGACGCCGAGTAACTCGGCGTCTCATCCAGATCCAAGCTGTTTGACACTCGGAAAACATTTTCAGCAATTTTGAGCAACTTTGAAGCAATTTGAAACTTGAAGCAGACGAGAAATATAGCAGACGACAATTTATTTGGCGGGCTAAGGGTTAAACCCAGCACAGCACAGCCTGTCTGAACATAGGAGATCACTTAACCCATTCCTCCCTGAAACCTCAAATGGACAATTCTAGTTTTCAATTTAGTCTAGTCCATTTTTTTACTTTTTAGGGTTGATTTTTACCATATATGTCAAAATGACAAACAGGTAGACCCTGATCAGGGGGCTCCTTAAGGATTCCTCTGATCAGGGTCTACAATGTTTGCAGGGGACAAGTGGACTCCTCACAGGTACAATGTTTGCAAATGCATGACTAGGGTTCAAAGGGCCTTAAGGGTGCATTCTGCTTTACTTTCAACCTGCTTTAAGCTATTATATGCTAGGATAAAGAATCTATTTTTACTGGTGCCTATTCATGATTGCTTTAATTTGAAGTTTTACCTTCATTGGAAGGGAAAAAAGACGTAAAAAGGCATATTTAAAAGGTGAATTATGGGATAATAGGTTAAACAGTCATCTATCTTTCCAGAAACCCCTGTATCCCATATGACACCTATACATAACAACTTAGTGAGCTTGTAACTAATAACAGGGCTCTAGATAAGAGGAAGTGAAATATACAATTACAACATTTTCTCACTCATTTCAGCACCAAATCCTATGGTGTTACTACTCATTAGAATCGTCTCAAAGAGACGATTCTAATGAGTAGTGACACCATAGGGTTTAATGCAAAAATTAAGATTTTAGTTTTTGAAATACTCCCCTTATCTGGAGCCTTGTAATAAATTGCCTATTTACAACTAGTTTACAAAAGTTTAACACTGTACACAGTCTACAAACAAAGCCACAAGGCTTCATTTTTACTTCAGTGGAGAAGACGTTATTCTTTCCCAATAAACACATTTTCGCTAAAACTATTATTTCCATTGCAAACTGTTTGGAGCCAGATCAAACGCCGGGTAACCTGACCTCTGCTCAGGCTCCAAATTGTTTGCCACTCAAGTTAACATGAACAGTAAATATTGTCGAAAAGTTGTCTTTTTATACATTTTATTGCGATGTGTTTGTTTCTACATCTTATTAATTGGAGTTGTGTTTTGTTTGGGTTTAACCTATTACCTCATAGCCTGATCTAGTTTGAAAGACAGGTGACTACTTAAAGTAAAACAGAAATGAGCCATAAAGCACATTCTGTTTTACTTTCAGCCTGCTTTAATCTACCATTTACTAGAATATAGGAAATATTTCTTGAGGTTCATAGTCATGACTGTATAAAGTTGATCGATTTTCTTTAAATGGTAATTGAGTAAATTCAAAGCGTAAATAAGGAGTATTCTGTTTTACTTTCAGCCTGCTTTAATCTGCTATCTACTAGAATTAGGAAATATTTCTTGTGGCGCATAAGTTGATCTATTTTCTATAGTAATTGAGTAGATTCAAAGCGTAAAAAAGGGAGTATTTATGGGGTAATTGGTTAAATTGGTAAGATTAAGCCATTAACGCAAAGCCTGTTTCTAGTTAAAAATTATCACTTAAAGTAGGTTGAAATTAAAGCAGAATGCGCCTACAGGCTTCAGCTTTACTTTCAGCCTGCTTTAAGCTACACTCTGCTAGGATATGCAAACAAAATTTTCAAGCAGTATATAAAAGACTGTAGAAATTGAAACTCTTTTCTTAAGTGGAGGAATAAATTAAAGGCGTAAAAGGGCATATTTATGGGGTAATGGGTTAACATATCCATCGTAACAGGCATTTAAGGGATTTTTCATAAAAACATAACAGCTTAGAGTTAAATGAAAACAGTTTATCTTCACCGTAATATCTACAAGGCATGTCTAACAACGATCAACATATTATCAAGTTTGCTATAAACTTAGTAATATCAGGGCTCCAGATAAGAGGGGGTATTACTGAACAAAAAAATTTGTTCACTCATTTCAGCACAAAATCCTATATTGTTACTACTCATTAGAATCGTCTCTTCGAGACGATTCTAATGGTTAGTGACACTATAGGGTTTAATTCAGAAATAAAGATTTCTTTTATCAGCACAAAATCCTATGGTGTTTCTACTCATTAGAGTTCTCTATTTGAGACGATTCTAATGAGTAGTGACACCATAGGGTTTAATGAAGAAATAAAGATTTTAATTTTTTTGGAAATACTCTAGATAATATGGGGTAAACTAAACAAATAATTTTCTCACTCATTCCAGCACAAAATCCTGATGTTACTTCTCATTAGAATTCTCTTTTCCAGACGATTCTAATGAGTAGTGACACCATAGGGTTTAATGCAGAAATAAAGATTTTAATTTTTTTGGAAATACTCCCCTTATCTGGAGCTCTGGTTAGTATACATTTATACATTAACAAGTTTGCATTAAACTTGATACACATATAAATTTATATAAAAGTAAACAAGTTTATATATAAAGATGTTTGCTGTAAACTTGGAATACATTTACATGTAAAGAAGTTTGTTTCTAAAATTGGAATACATTTAAATGTAAACAGGCTCGCTTTAAAACTATGTAAGCATTTCTATATACATGTAAACATTTTACAAGTTTACTTTAAACTTGGTATACATTATTATGTAATTTTTGCTTTAAATTTGAATTTAAATACAAACAAATTTACTTTAAACTTGGTATACATTTAAATGTAAACTGGTTTGTTTTAAACTAGGTAAACAGTATACAGTTATTTCATGTGTGTTTGGGGAACAGTCAAAACTATTGGTCCGAGGTATCAGGGAAGACTTTCGAACTGTTGCCCGAGGCTGAAAGGCCGAGGGCAACAGTTCGAAATGTCTTCCCTGATACCGAGGGACAATAGTTTTGACTGTTCCCCTAACACACATGAAATAACTGTTTTATTACCTAATACTTTATATAGGGCTAACTAGATTTTCAAAAAAAATTAGTCTGAGCCAAAGTACACATGAAATAAGATTTATTATTTCCAGTCATCAAAAATTCTTGGATTCATTTCAGTCGAACAGTGGCTATGCCACCTTTTAAGCTTGAAATACGGATATTTTCGACAGAAGCGGTTTATAAAGAAGCGGGTTTATGGCATTTAGGCCTATCTGTAGAAATGCAGGTAAATTCTACTTATGGGAGTTCCAGATATCGAGGTTTAACTGTATAAATTTGTGTACTCTAGCGCGAGTTTTCAGTGACATGATGTCAATTTCCAGTGTCAACTTTTAGGGTCAATTGAGTAAAACTTTGTCAGATTATGTATGTTTTCTTTCTTATATTGGATCTAGACTGGAAATAAATTCGTTACACGGCATTCCGGCAGGGTGTCGAAATACCGTGTAACTAATAATATACATTTTGAGTTTTTGACAGACGTCTGATGACTGATCAGCATCGTCTTGTAAGCGCTTGCATGTTTACATCCGCACATAACTGTTTCATTACAGTACGGCAATTCCAGGTACGGGGAAACTTCTCAATGACACTGAACTTCTACGCATCTTTTTCGCGCATGGAAACAGTTCGTCCTAGAGGGCAATAGTTGAAACTATTTCCCCCGGATTAGGCAATGTCAGAACACCACAGTAAAACAGTCAAAAATAACGAATTACAAGTTATATAGAGCATTAGGTAATAATTATAAATATAAACCAGTTTGTATTAAACTTGAAACACATTTTAATGTAAACAAGTTTTAATCCAAGTGAACATTTTATATATAAACAAGTTTGCTTTAAACATGGTTTTAATGTTTTCTTCTGACATGGCCAAATGATTTTCACGGTTGGAACATTCTAAAACTGGATAGTTGTACATGTTTTTAAAGTACAATAGAGAAAGAGTAATTCTCTCCTGTTATTTTGCAAAGCACTAAACTGTAAGAAATTGCATCTTTTTGAATTTTTTGACTATCTATTTAAGCTGAATGGCAAACAGATTGGAGCCTGATCAGATGCCGGGTTCCCTGGCTTCTGATCTGGCTCCAACCTGTTTGCAATCGAAATTATATTTTTAGCATAAACAAGTTTATTGGAAAAGAATGATGTATCAGTTAAGTTAGCACAGCTGTCTCGTGCTGCACGAGGATCAAGTAGGAATATATATCCCATGTTAGCTTGCATATCTACTATTCTGTTCTAAAAATAACTCGACCAGGTCAGAAAAATCTGATAATATGCACTTTTATTATATACCTATCTATAAATACAAGCAGATACAGGCCCAACAATCATTTCCCATATCAGATGGTTTGTATCTTGACGGGACTTGCATATACATTGTATATGCTACAAATACAAGATCTATTTATTTTAAACAGTCTGGTGGTGATGTTTCTGAATTCCTGGTTTCAATGCTATTTAAGAAATAATAAATTCATACCAGTGTTTTATCGTGCAATCGAACACTGGTAGGAGTTGAGATGCGTAGTAATTTAATCACGAGGCCTTTAGGCCGAGTGGTTTAATTACAAGCATCTCAACGACTACCTGTGTTTGATTGTTAGATAAAACAATGGTATTAATTTATTATTTCGATTCTAACACATAATTTAACCTTAATTTGAACCAAAGCAATGGCACTACATTTCTTGGCGTTCGCATTTTCGAAGCCATATGACGTCACGTTAGAAAGATTTAGCGCGTGACGTCGTCTATTGAAAATTCAAACACTGAAACGTTCGTTCTTTGTTTATATAGAGGCGTACGCGAAGTGTGTTAGAATAGTGCTTTCCTCCAAAGCTTAAAACTATTTAATTCACACTCTGAAAGGCTTAACCCATTACCCCATAGCCTGTTTCAAGTACTGAAGACAGGTGACCACTTAAAGCAGGCTAAAAGTAAAGCAGAATGTGCCTTTACTTTTAGCCTGGTTTAAGCTATTATCTACCAAGATTTATAAAATATATCTTATGGACCAGATGTTTTAACTTTTTTCTTTGTTGGAAGGAAAATTAAAGGCCTAAAAAGGCGTATGTATGGGATTACGGGTTAAATAAGCATTACTTGCCAAAAACACTTTTCAATCGAGCTGATTAAACAAAAAGGCGGTTCTCATCAATTTTTTTTAGTTTGTATTAATACGCAGCAGCAATTTAACATATATGCATATAATTGGTTATTCGGTTGAACAATATATAGTTCTGTTTTAACCCTTAGCCTGCCACTCAGGACTATAGCTCCATATGCAAACAGCTTGGATCTGGATGAGACGCCGAGTAACTCGGCGTCTCATCCGGATCCAAGCTGTTTGACACTCTGACAACATTTTCAGCAATTTTGAGCAACTTTGAAGCACTTTGAAACTTGAAGCAGACGAGAAATATAGCAGACGACAATTTATTTGGTGGGCTAAGGGTTAAGCTTGTTTGATTTATCTGTTTTCAAAAAAATAAAGTAAAATAAGGACATTATATAATTAAAGTTTAGGTATATAATAAAAGGACTATCACCAGTGTATGATCCGGGGTCTTGTATCAGATTAGATTGGTTGTGTTTTCCAGTAGCTTGTTCAGTTACAGTGGTAAATACGCTATTCCTACCCATTTACGCGTTAATCTATGCGTAAGAAACTCATAGTGTAAGGTTAACGCCCAACGATTTAAACGCGTTAATAAACGATTATACCAGAGTTGCGATTGGTGTGTCAGTTTTTCTTTTCATGCGAATAATTTAAACGCGTAAAGAAACGGCTAGGAAACACTTTTAATGAAACGGATAATAAACGCGTAAGAAACGGGTAAAGTGGGTAGGAATAGCGTATTTACCACTGTACCACTGTTTGTGGTTTAGAATAGCAGTTTGTGCCTTGTGTGCAGAGTACAGTAGAAAACAAGTATTCTTTTCCAATAAACGTGTTAAATAAAAATAGTATTTCCATTGCAAACAATTTGGAGCCAGATGCAAAGATTTCGGGTAACCCGACATCTTATCAGGCTCCAAACTATTTGCCACTCAAATTTTAACTTGAAGTCAGAATTGTCAAAAGGTTGCCATTTTCATTATTTCATTGCAATCCATTTGCGTTTGTACGGAAGAATAACGTTTTCTCCACTGTATTTCAGACCGGTAGCCAACTCGCAATCGATGGCCAACGATTTAATTACTGAACTCATGGCATCACACTTGAGGCTTCACCTCTTATGTGATCTGCTAAAATACACAACCATAACGAAATGATACAAGATCATGGGGCCCGTTTCATAATACTTTGTACAACAAATGTTGTCCTGAGTCGGATTATAAAAGTTTTCAATTATTCTTTATTTCTCCATCTAATCCTGTCTTGTGACATCTCTTTGAAATCGTCTTGAAAAGACAATTCCAAAGAGATGTCACAAGACAGGATTAGACAGAGAAATCAGAAATAAAATGTATTTTAAGATTTTGACTTACAACCGTTTTTGTCGTACATAGTTTTATGAAACGGGCCCAAGATCATACTGTGGTGATGTTCTGTTTATATATAAGCAAGTTTGCTTCAAAATTGGTACACGTTTATACATAAACAAGTTTACTTAAAACTTGGGATACATAAATATGTAAATAAGTTTGCTATAAACTTAGTAACAAATTTGCTTTAAACTTTGTATACAATATCATGTAAACAAGCTTACTTTAAAATTGGTACATGTTTAATTGTTAACAAGTTTGCCTGGTATATAGAGGATACAGTCTAACTTGAATATCTCAAACTCGCTTTACTCGAACTATCCAATAGTTCAGCATATGAACTGCATTATTTCATGCTCAATTAGGTCGAACATACCCATATTTCAAAGTTAAAAACGTGGCCAAACCATGTTTTAACTTTGAAATACGGGTATGTTCGATTTAACCGAGTTCGAGATATCAAAGTTCGACTGTAATCAATTTCTTTGGATTGATATGAAAAAATATATCAATAGAAGTGGTTGTTATCTGGTTAAAAAACGAGTCTGCAGGACTCGCTTTTTTACCAGATAACAACCCATTCTCGTGATATATTTTTCATATCCATCCAAAGGAATTGATTATTCTATTTATTATATACATTTTAATAACATTTTTACAGAGAAAATACTCAAAATTTAATTGTTTACGCACCACGTCACAAAAAATATTGTGATGTGACGTCACAAAAATGATATCGTCACTGCAAAAGTGATGACATCAACTGTGACGCAAATGAATTTTATCTAACTGAGAAATCTCTATAAATCATTGATAGGTATATAATAAAGATTTATATTTGACAGTTAAACTTGTGTTCAGTTCAGCACCCATAAGGAAGAATGGTGATCATTTATTAACTCTTTCAACACCATGGAACGGTATAAAATATATTCATATCATTTGAAAACAGTGTAGACCCAGATCAGAAGGTTCCTTTATCAAACCATATGTTATGATTACTCACTAGAATTGTCTAGAAGAGACAATTCTAATAGGTGGTTACAATATAAGGTTTTGTACTGACATAAAGAAAATGTTTGAAAACTTAAGTTAACACACTCTTAACCCATTACTCCATAGCCTGTTTCAAGTATTGATGATAGTTAACCACTTAAAGCAGGTTGAAAGTAAATGCTTTACTTTCAGCCTGCTTTAAGCTATCATCTGCTAGAATATAGAAAATATTTCTTGAGATACTTTACTTTCAGCCTGCTTTAAGCTACTATCCAATAGAATATAGAAAATATTTCTTGAGATACTTTACTTTCAGCCTGCTGTAAGCTACCATCTGCTAGAATATATCTAAATATTTCTAAAGATACATATTCATATTTAATTGGGACTATTTTCTAGAGTGGAGTAATAAATCAAAGGCGTAAAAGGGCGTTTTTATGGGGTAATGGGTTAACACACTCTTAACTCTTATCTTGGACTATGGTCACTCAAGAAACTGGGGCCGATTTCATAAAACTTTGTACGACAAAAACGATCATAAGTCAAAACTTAAAGTACATTAATTTTAATTTCTGATTTCTCTATCCAGTTCTGTCTTGTGACATCTCTTTAGAATCGTCTTTTCAAAGAGATGTCACAAGACAAGATTAGATGAAAAAATAAAATGATAATTGAGACTTTTATAATCTGTCTTACAATAGCATTTGTCGTATGAAGTTTTATGAAACGGGTCCCTGATCTGCAAGTACCCACAACATTTGGTGTATAGTAGACATCAAGGTTTTAGGTTTTGAAGCACTTTCCTTACTAGGGGCCCATCTTACGAAAGGTAGACGACAAATGTTGTTGTAAGTCAAGATTTTTCAATGTCTTCCTCAATCCTGTCTTGTAACATGTCACAAGACAAGATAAGATGGAGAAATTATGTATATTTCAAAAGTTTTGACTTACTACTGTTTTTGTCGTACGACGTTTCATAAGACGGGCCCCTGAATCTCAAATACTGAATTAACAATGTCTTCAACAAGCACACAAATTATGGGTCCTCTAAAATCTTTAACCCCATAGATATGCCTTTATACGCCTTAAATTTATTCCTCCATGGAAGAAAATGGTTCGACTTTATATGAATATGCAAAATAAGAAATAGTTCAAATAGGTGGTAGCTTAAGGTAGGCTGAAAGTCAAGCAGAATGCCTTAAGGCACATTCTGCTTTACTTTCAACCTGCTTTAAGTGGTCACCCTTCTTCAATACTAGAAACAGGATATGGGGTAAGAGGTTTATATGCTTTATCTAGGGCTCTATATACAGTGGAGAATCTGTTATTCTTTCCCGTTTAAACGCAAACGTACGCAAACGCAAAGCACTAAAACGTAGAAAAGAACAACTTTTGGACAATTCTGATAATTCTTGTTTATCTTGGTGGCAAACAGTTTGGAGCCTGATCAGATGCCGGGTTACCCGGCGTCTGATCTGGCTCCAAACTGTTTGCACTGCAAATAATAGTTTTAGCGTAAACGCGTTTTTTGGGAAAGAATAACAGATTCTCCACTGTAAGAGGGAGAAAACATAGAATTTTCAACACAAAGTTGTTTATGTCTGCACCAAACCCTATGGTAAGACTACCCTTTTTAGTCATCTCAAAGAGACCATTTTAATTAGTGGTCACATTATAGGTTTTGGTGTAAAAATAAGGATTTTAAATGTGGAAATACTCCCCTCAACCAGAGCACTGCTCATTCTACAGTTGACTACAAATCAAACTACAGTTGAACTTCGACATCTCAACTCGGTAAAATCGAACATACCCGTATTTGAAATATGGGTATGTTCAACTTAACCAAGCATGAAATATTGCAGTTAATGTGTCAAACTATCGGATAGTTCGAATTAAGCGAGTTTGAGATATAGAAGTTTGACTGTATCATGTAACAAGAAATAACATAACCCATTAGCCCAATATATGCACATTTTTATGCTTTTAATTTATTCCCCCTCTGAAGAAAACAGTTCTAATTTAAACAGTCACGAACATGTATCATAAGAAATATTTTCTACATTCTAGCAGATGGTAGCTGAAAGCCGTCTGAAAGTGAAGCAGATGCACCTTAAGGTGTATTCGGCTTTACTTTCAATTTGCTTATGATACATGACTGTATAAAATGGAACTATTTTCAATGGAGGGATAAATTAAAGGCATTAAAAGGTGTATCTATGGCGTATAGGGTTGAAGACCAACAATTGGGTTTTATTTTGAGAGTTGCTTAAGCAAGGTTTTAAGGTGTAAATCGACTGCACCAATATTAAACAGTACATAAGACTGTACTGGGTGGTAATAGGGACAGATTAACGGGAGGATTCATTCTCCCTTATTTTGATTCACATCCATAATTTCTACAATGAAATAACATTCTCACTGCCAAGCATACATTACATTCAAACTCTTCACTATTCCACATGCATGCTGCGAAGTGCTCAACACTAACATTTTGCAGATTTGTCAAACTTTTCTCAATCAATTTGGCATCAAATCCTATGGTGTTAATACTCATTAGAATCCTCTCTTCGAGACGATTCTAATGAGTAGTGACACCATAGGGTTTAACGCAGAAATAAAGATTTCAGTTTTTGAAATACTTCCCTTATAGGGAGCCCTGTTTTGTACTAGTTTTCTGAATTTTGTAAATAAAGTGTTGCTCCTATGTCCCTCCCATTTCTATAAAACTCAGTAGGGACACAATAAAATCAATTAAAAAAGAGAACGGAACAAGTTCTACCCAGAATATATTCCCCCAAAAATGAATCAAACATGCTTTTCTTAGAAAATAAAACGTAGCATAATGCAAGAAATGTTAACCTGGTGTATCAACACTCTTTTACAACGTATCAAATGAAGATTCAATGATGGTGTTCAAAACAAGTGGCAACTTAAAGCAAGATAAAAGTAAAGCGGACAACGGTATAACTCAAATATTTGCAAAAGATTTTAGCAGTTTCTGATAGAATATTGACTTTGCTGCAAACAGTTTTGATCTCAGGTGAGGCCCCACAATGTGGGGCCTGATCTGAGATCAAAACTGTTTGCCTAGTGGTACACCTAAAAGTGTATCCTGCATAAAATGGGTTAACGCATTTGTGCCCACGATCCCATATCCACATAGGCAAACAGTGTAGACTCTGATCAGATGCCGCATTATGCGGCGTCTGATCAGAGTCTACACTGTTTGCTGATAGGAATTTCAGTATAAAACAAAATGAAAACGAAAATTTTGACCAGGCATCCCTTTGATAAAAAATTGTCTAATCCAATATATAAACATGGAAGAATCCGCTTGGTATAAATGGGTTAAACCCGAGCCCTAACCCCCTTCATAATAAACACTGCTCTTTCTACTTGAGCAACCATAAGCAGCCATCCATGTCATTTATACTACAACACATTTCCTACATGTAATTTAAATAAGTCTATATTATGTACAATATACAAAATAAACATATGACATATTGCTGCAATGATCCATTCTTTCAACCAATCAAAAGTCTCCTATTAATCTATTGTGCTTTGAACCGACCAATGAAATTTGTCCTTTCTTCCGGAAGTCGGAGATCCGCCCCCATTACAGTGGTCATCAGGGCTGCCATAAGTTGACATGAAAAATCCTAAGATTTCCAAATTTGCATTTTTCAAGTGCGATTTTACGAATCGTACCTTTACCCCATAGCCTTTTTCTTCTTTTGTTGACATAAGACTACTTAAAGCAGGCTGTAAGTAAAGCAGAATGCGCCTTAGGGCGCATTCTGCTTTACTTTCAGCCTGCTTTAAGCTACAATGTACTGGGAAAAAATCCGGAGATTTAGGAAAAATCCGGAGAAATGGCAGCCCTGTGTCATTAGAGCACTATTTTTACTGGTCAACCCAATGTCCTGTATGCATCCAATCAAGAACACCTATTATTTGTGATTGACCAATCAGAATCATGATGATGAAGAATCTGATCAATCTGACAACAGCTGAGATTATAAAATTGTCCAATCAGAGAATGGTACACCTCCATCCTGATTTCTTCCCTGGATTTGGATTGGCTTTCAATTGTTTGCCACCAGCATGACTGACTGGGGGATCCTGAAAGTACAAAGTCACAACATGTTTACACCGTTTACTGTATAAGTGGTAATGTTTGCGAAGTGGAAATGTTTGCAAATTTAGAGAATAATACGCAAACAATTCCACTAGTGATATTATCAACAACCATAGTGCATGATTTTACCTCAGCACCGTATCAATGATTTTCCCTTGAGCCGTTTCAGATTTATTTATTTAACCAATTTAATGTGTCACAACAACTATATTGCCTACAAACTATACTTTAATATATATACAGGTTCAAACTGAATTAAGTACAAAAATTGTCTGATGAAACAGTGCTTGTGAAACACTTAAATAACTGCCGAGTCCTATAGCAACTCTCAAACCAAGCATCGTCAGTGTGATTACACGTGGCAGCCTTGACAATATATTCAATATATTGTCAAGGCTGCCACCAGGGGCATAAGATATTTAGATAGAGCATTTATTAGAGCAGGTGTGTTAAAATATGAGTGACCTAATTTGGACTTAAAATAGATTCAGAATCATTCTAAAAAAAAAAAAAATCCAAATTAGGTCACAGTCAAGGCTAAATTGAGGTTGGGTACTATGGGTGAATTGGTATTGGTCTAAGACAACATCTGTATATGTATAAAAGCATTGTAGTCTATAGTGTTGACAACAAATGAAACGGTAAAATGTAGTTAACCAAGGAATAGCCCATCTAAAATATTCTAAGTCCAAATTAGGACAAGGTGAAGATCAAAATCAAGGTTAGGTGATATTGGTGAATTTGGAATTGTCCATGGCAACAACTGGTTAAGTATCTAAGCATTTGAGTAAGTAGTATTGCTGTTAGATAAACGGTAAAATCTAGTTAACCTGCTACAAGACGATGGACAATAACTATATGCCTCCGCATCTGGAGATGCTGAGGGCATACAAGAGCCGCATGCGGCCCTAAATCGCTCACCTGGTACCCATGGTTACGGTCATGGTAATGAACCAGTAATGGTAAAGTTTTCCTCTAAGCCATCATTGGTAAATTCATCCCCACCCTCTGGCGGCCATGTTTGAGCTAGGAAGATTATTTGAAGAAAACTGGCAAAGGGTCACCCATGAATCATTATTTGTGTAAAAATATTCTTTTAATCAGACCAATAGTTTCAGAGAAAAAGATTTTTAAAGATTTTCTATACAGAAATATAAGGAAAATTTGCCCCCACCCACTGGCAGCCATGATTTTAAAGATAACAAAATGATTTTAAGAAATCTGGTAGAGAGTCATGAATGGATCATTTGTGTAAAATTATTTTCAATTTGGACCAGTAGTTTCACAGAAGAAGATTTTTAAAGTTTTTACTATACTGTAACATAAGGAAAATGTGCCCCACCCACTGGCGGCCATTTGTTTTTAGATACCAAAATTATTTTAAGAAATCTGGTAGAGGGTCACCCATGGATCATTTATGTAAAATTACTTTCAAATCGGACCAGCGGTTTCAGACAAGAAGATTTTTAAAGTTTTCACTATATAGCCATATAAGGAAAATCTGTCCCACCCACTAGCGGCCATGATTTTTAAGATAGGAAAATTATTTTAAGAAATCTGATAGAGGGTCATCAATGGCACATTTGGATAAAATTATTTTTTTAATTCGGACAAGTAGTTTTTGACAAGATGATTTTTAAAAAAAACTCAATTGGTTGCCATGGCAACCACAATTTCAATTGGATGACCTATATTTGAAGAAATCTGAAAGAGTACCCTACAAGGAACAATCCTATGAAGTTTTGAAGAAATTGGCCCAGTGGTTTCCAAGAAGAAGATCTTTCAAGAAAAAGTTTGACGACGGACGGACGGACATTTGTTGGGTATATTTTTTGTTTAAAAGTACCCAACAGTACACTAAAATACCCAACAATAACAATAGGGCAATCACGGAATGTATGGAATCTATTGTTCTCCCTACCCAACAAAGGACCTTTCATGCGCTCGGACTGACGGACGGAAGGACTGACGGACGACGACGAACACAGGGCGATCACAATAGCTCACCTTGGCACTTCGTGCCAGGTGAGCTAAAAAAAGATTACATTTTCTTTATTTTATCACATTGTGTTTGCGTTTTGTTTGCGTTAAAGGTGAAAGAATAAAGTCTTCTCCACGGCAAGTATTGAGGATCAGTGATGAGATCAGTAAAGAAATCGGTGGCCGTCGATGGCCATCAATTGCGAGTTGGCTACCGGTCTGAAATACAGTGGAGAAAAAGCAATTTTTTCGTTCAAAACAACATTTTGACAATTCAGACTACCAGTTTTAATCTGAGTGGCAAACAGTTTGGAGCCTGATCAGACGCCGGGTTACCCGGCGTCTGATCTGGCTCCCAACTGTTTGCCATGAAAATGATAGTTGAAGCGTAACAGGGGTTATTTGGAAAGAAAACCTTTTCTCTACTGTATACTGCACACTGCACACGGGGCACAAACTGCTAACCTAAACAGCAAACAATGGTAATAGAACTCGCTACAGCTGTGAACCTACCACTTTCCTGTCCATTTTAGCTTTGATATCTCTGGCTAGGGTAAAGAAGGCCTCTTCAACATTTATGCTTGCTTTTGCACTGGTCTCCATAAACTTTATTCCATGTTCTATGGCCAGCTGAAATCATAAAGGGAGGAAATTTTCATAAAAACATAAAGGGAGGTAATTTTCAAACTATTTGTCCTCACAAAATGAAGTAATGTCAGGGTTCCAGATAAGAGGAAGTAAACTGGAGAAATACAACATTTTCTCACTCATTTCAGCACCAAATCCTATGGTGTCACTACTCATTAGAATCGTCTCTTCAAGACCATTCTAATGAGTAGTGACACCATAGGGTTTAATGCAGAAACAAAGATTTTACTTTTTGAAATACTCCCCTTATCTGGAGCCCTGATACAAAGGGAGATTATAAGAATCCACCATGAGTGTTGATGTAGGATAGGAATTTTCTCCCCCGAGAGGGAGAAACTTCCTATCCTACATCAACAAAACAAATGGTGGATTTTTTTTCTCCCATTTAAATCATTAAAACATGATATAAATAACGAAATAATTGCAATTTCTGTGCACTTTTTCCACCAAAACATGGCGTTGTTTATAGTAACGTCGTCAGAAATGACGCCATTTAGTAACCCGCGTCATGCAGCGCTTGTGGTAAAGCTAGGCAATCAATAAAAGACGTCACGTGGTAATAATAATCTCTTGCATGATAAAACTAAGAGTAAGACAGTTAAACTGGACAAGTAGTGGAATTCTCAAGACTGTAATATCCTATGTGTAATAAATTCAATACAAGATCCAGGGGCCTATTTCATAAAACTTTGTATAACAAATGCTGTTGTAAGTCAGATTATAAATGTCTCAATTATTATTTATTTCTCCATCTAATCCTGTCTTGTGACATCTCTTTGGAATCGTCTTTTCAAGACAATTCAAAAGAGATGTCACAAGACAGGATTAGATAGAGAAATGAGAAATTGAATGTATTTTAAAGTTTTGACTTACAACTGTTTCTGTAACACAGAGTTTTATAAAAACAGGCCCCAATGCTCTAGATAAAGGAGAGGCTGCACAAATCCAACATTTACTCCCATTTTAGCACAAAAATCCTATGGTGTTAAAGCTCATTAGAATCGTCTCGAAGAGATTCTAATGAGTAGTGACACCATAGGCTTTAATACAGGAATCAATGATTCAGTTTTTTTTTTATCCTTTACCCCATAGTCTGTTTCTACTTTTGAAGATAGGTGACCACTTAAAGCAGGTTGAAAGCAAAGCAGAATGCGCCTTAATGCGCATTCTGCTTTACTTTCAGTCTGCTTTAAGTTACCATCAGCTATGACATAGTAAAAATCTTTTATGGTACATGTTCATAACTGTATAAATTGGAATTATTTTCATCAGTGGAGGAATAATATGAATGCGCAAAAAGGCACTTCTATTGGGAAATGGGTTCAATACTCCTCTTATCTGGAGCCGTAATAACACACTTACCTGCTCTCCTCGTTCCTTGCTGACCTGCCGTCGATCATTCATATCACATTTGTTTCCCAGAATCATCTTCTCCACGTCCCGTGACGCATGCTGGGAAAATAGAGTTAAACAAACCATGAATATCATTCATCTTCAGTGTATAACCCATTATCTACATAGCCTGTCTTTTGACAGAAAAAACATAATGACGAGTGACAAATAGAGAATATTTGGTGACTAGCTTTGAATGAGAAATGTTATCTGGCAAGGCGGATGAATATATCAGGTGAGCCGCAGGCGAACCTGATATTTTCAGAAGCCGAGCCAGATAACATTTCTCATTCAAAGATAGGAACCAAATATTCTATTTATCCGTGTCACAATAGTAAAATAAATAGAGAATGCTTTTTTTAAAGCTAGAGTCATTTTTGGTCCAGATAAGATTCTCACTAAAGAACTGTTATTCTAGGAAAGCGCGCTATTATATAGATGACGTCAGTGACATCACATCCTAGTTACGTTGAAAAGAAATAAAAGAACCTTTAAAAATCTAGTGTTTTTCACTCAGGAAATCTAAAAGGTGGACACTTATAGAAGTATGTGGCGCGTACTCTATAACGCTTTGATTGCATCGAATAGTTCGAATAAACATCGTTACACGTCGGGATTCTGTTGAAAGAGTTTTAGAATACCTTTCCTAACAGCGGGAAAAATAAGCGTCTCGGTGAAAAAAGTAGTTCCGGCTACAGGTCATGTGACCACTTGACATAATAACATCGGTCATGTGACCACATAGCATAATAAAGCAAAGTTTATCTGTCACCCCTTTATCCGTCAGAAAAACAGGCACGTGACAGGATAAACAGCTTTACCCGGCGTCTGATCTGGATTCAAGCCGTTTGCAAATATAAGCCAATTTCCCTCCCTATAACAACTCCCTCCGAACAAGACACATAATCTTTGTAACCCATTGGGTGTCTTTGTAGAGAGGGAGAACTGTATCCTGATGAATAAGAGACTTACAGCCTGTTAGAGAGCTGGGGCCCGTTTTACTAAACTACTTACGCAAAATTTTTGCGCAAGTCAAAATTTTAAATTTTAGTTTATATATTTTATTATCACTTGCTACAAACAGCAAATAGCCAGATCAGAGGACGCGCTTTTAGCGCGTCCTCTGATCTGGCTATTTGCTGTTTGCAAACGTTTATGATCGAATAAGAGTTTTAAAAACGATTTAGACTTACGCAAAAATTTTGTGCAAGTTTTTTTTTTTTTGCGTAAGTTGTTTAGTAAAACGGGCCCCTGAGATAATTAACCCTTTACTCTATTGCCTGTTTCTAGTCTTGATAACAAGTATCCACAAATCCAACATTTTCTCGCTCATTTCAGCAACAAAATCCTATGGTGTTACTATGGTGACAGCATAGAGTTTAATCGAGAAATAAGATTTTAGTTTTTGAAATACTTTAAGCTAGAATTTGTTAAGATATAGAAACTATTTCTTATGGTACATATTCATTACTGTATTAACTGGAACTACATTTTCTCACATAACTACCCCTGTTTTCTATAGCGAACAACGTTGACGAATATCCTTATCTCCAACATGTGTAAGATCACTTTGATGACGTCACTATAACGTCAATATTTATAGCGGCGTTTTGACGTCACCGGTTTCCAAAAAAATGCATACTGCTTTAAAATAGCTTTAATCGTTGGTAATGTGAGAAAAAGAATCTGTCACTCGTCGATATTTAAGACAAGCTGATCTCAAACTCGTCTAGAATAGAAAAGTTATTAAGCTCGCCAAGGCTCGCTTAATAACGTTTCAATTCTAGACTCGTTTGAGATCAGCTTGTCTTAAACATTGACTCATGACAGATCCTATATTTTTTCTGTGGGGTAATAAACTAAAGGTGTAAAAAGACGTATATATGGGGTAATGGGTTAAGCAGTAATCTGTTTCTTTCAGAGTGGTCACTGTATACATGGGCACGCCACAGTGTAAAAGATGTTTTTCTCTCCAAATAACCATGTTTATGCTAAAACTTTATTTCCAGTTGCAAACAGTTTGGAGCCAGATCAGATGCAAAGTAACCAGGTTTCTGATCTGGCTCCAAACTGTTTGCCACTCGGACTAAAATAAATTGTGAAAAATTTCATAAAGTTTTTCCAGTCTTTACCATAATTTTTTCAAACCACTTGACCGAAAATATCAAAAACTGCTTTTTTAATGACAAAACGTGCTTCATTAACAGAAATACGGTTAGCCAAATTCTGAGGCAGATATCGCTTGCCCAACTAAGAAATCACTTGCCCTGGGCTTTGGGCAAAAGGGTTAAGGAGAAGACTGAAAATGTTCTACATTTAAGTGCATTCATGTGCGCTTCATTTGCATTAAAATGGGAAAGAATAATGTCTTCTCCACTGTATACAAACGGAATATTACTATACTTTGCATATCTCATGCACCGGATCACTCGAGTTGTGTGTGTAAAGGCTATATCCAACGAGACCGAAGGTCGAGTTGGATATAGCCTTTACACACACAACGAGAGTGATCCGGTGCATAAGATATGCAAAGTATAGTAATGTTCCTTTTATTATATACCTCTTATAATAAAAATAAAATGAAAAACGATAGAAATGTTTCGAGCGTTACTATAAATAAACGGGATTTCCCATACGTCACACTTCGGGGAATGGCGCGTGAAAGTAAATACTCGCTATTACGACCACTAAAGCGAATGCTAATTGATTAAATAATAGAGAGGTGACAGCTTAAAGCAAGGTGACAGTGAAACAGAAAGCTCCTAAAGGAGCTTTCTGTTTCACTGTCACCTTGCTTTAAGCGGTCACCTACCGTAAACACCCTTATACTTAACATAATTAAGTGGTCGTAATAGAGAGGTTTTACTGTAGTTCCGAACTTCCGACTACACAGTAAACGTTCTTTTCCCATTACACAAGGTACATGGGTAATACGGAATTTTCAATCCGTCAAGGTGTATTTGTTCGATAAAATACAGAAATATTTCGGGCAGAACATTGGTAGGTATATAATAAAATAAATTATATATCAACTCTTACCTCTTCTATATTTCTGATCCAGTTTCTAATATTGTCGAAGGACTTTTCATTTGTAATGTCATATACTAACATAATACCCTGAAAGGATAAAGCAAGACATACAGAGAAACATTAAATATATAGAGGATCTTGTATTCGTGCTCATTATTTATCATTTTTAATAAACTCCTTGACTAAAATAATATGATGCGAGCCTTGGCGAGCGTCATATTCATTTTAGTCAAGGAGTTTATTAAAAATGATAAATAATGAGCACGAATGTGAGATTCTATTTATCACATATCAAGTTTAAGCACCTGTTAAATTGATTGAAGCCGTAGTTTGTAGATGATATAGAATTTCCGCCAAAACGTTGCGTTGTTTACGTTAACGTCATAGTAAATGACCTCATCTGGCGTCCAGCTACATGCAGCGCTTGTGGACGAACAAGTTGGGCCGGAGCCCAAAAAACGATATTCCACTAGTGGATTACGATATTTATACAACCGCTTTATGCAACTCCCAGACCGCAAATTATGTGATAAAATATATTTTACAGGGCAGATAATACAACAAAACATATACAGTAAAATCCCTTTATCATGACTCCTCAAACATTTTTAATGAAATTTGTCAGCTTAAAGCAAGATGAAAGTAAAGCAGAAAATTCAATAGGGAACTTTCTGCTTTACTTTTGCCTAACTTAAAGCAGGAACTTTCTTAACTCTTTCCTCCCTGAAACTTTAAATGGACAATTCCAGTTTCCATTTACGTCTAGTCCATTTCTGACTTTTAAGGGTTGTTTTTGACAATGTTTGGCATTATGACAAACAGTGAAGACCCTGATCAGAGGGCTCCTTTCGGAGCCCTCTGATCTGGGTCTTCACTGTTTGCACAGGACAAGTGTACTATACACATGTACACTGTTTGAAAAGGACGCCTATATGCGGGACTAGGGTTCAAAGGGTTAAACACTGACACATGGACATCATTTATTGATTGTGATAGGTCTTACTGACTGCATTTATGCAAAAATCAAAAACTTCACATTCCAATCAACCATCTGACTGGGGCTTCATAAAGCTGGATTAAAGTAAAGCAAAAAGCTCCTAAAGAAGCTTTCTGTTTTGCTTTCATCCTGCTAGCAGCAAATTTAGCGCTGTTTCAATGTATAGCAATTGTTTTGCCAAATAAGTATTATTTGTCCTAAAATAATTAAATAAACTGGTCGACTGTTTGACTGATTGATTGATTATAAAGTTCTGATAATTGGAACACCACTTACCATAGCCCCTCTGTAGTATGCAGTGGTGATTGTTCTGAATCTCTCCTGCCCGGCTGTGTCCCTGAAAAACAATACAAAACAAAGTCAGTATCTAAAGTGGAGATCTCTAGATGACAGTTTAATGCTGGATGAGAGGAGTATTTCAAAAATCAAAATTATTATTTCTGCATTTAACCAGGGCTCCAGATAAGAGGGAGTAAACTGAACAAATCCAACATTTTCTCACTCATTTCAGCATAGAATCCTATGGTGTGATTACTCATTAGAATCGTCTCTTTGAGACGATTCTAAAGAGTAGTCACACGGTTACCATATGGTTCAATGCAGAAATAAAGGTTTTAGTTTTTGAAAGACTCCCCTTATCTTGAGCTTTGAGAATACTAGCAGAACTCTACTGTAACCCCACAGAGGGTAGGTGTATACTATGGCTGCTTCAAGTAAAGCAAAAGATCTCCCTTAAGCCTGTCTCACACAGAACACACGGCTTATACGGTTGGCCACCCGTGTAAACCGTACATACAACCGAACCAACCGTGGCCTTATCCGAGTTACACTCGGGCCATTCGAGTGTATCCGTGAAAGCCGTGTATGATTTTTAAAACTTTTAAAAAACTGGCACGGGTGCCATGTCCGTGTATGATCGTATTAGCGATCGTACAAGACCGTGAGAGACCGTGTGAGACAGTACGAGACCGTATACACAACTGCACATGAATTCCACTTAACACGAGTGAGCTCAACCGTGTCAATATCGTATATAAATCGTATGGAGCAAAAGTCGGTGGGACCGTATGTAAACCCTGTAAATGTCCAATTAATCCAGTAAAAGTCGTGTTTAATCGTACTAGGCCGTAACAGACCGTATTAGACACCGTACAACAATCGTATGAAAATCGTTTTGCAAACCGTGTTCAAACCGTGACAAACCTTGCTTGACCGAGTATATCCGTGCTTTGTTGGTACATACTCGTGCTACATTCGTACCAGTCAACCCGTGTATAACCGAGTATACCGTATTGGAACCGTGTGCCCAACCGTGTTCTGTGTGAGACAGGCTTTAGAGAGATGCCTGTTTCATTTTCAGTCTGTATTAACCCATTATCGCATAACACCTTTTTGTGCCTTTTTATTTCTCCACTTAATAAAATACATGTAGTTCCAATTTATATTCATAAATATGTATAATAAGAAATGTTTTCTATATTCTAGCAGATGATAGCTTAAAGCAGGCTAAAATGGAAAGCATAATGCGCCTTAAGGCGCATTCTGCTTTACTTTCAACCTGCTTTAAGTGGTCATCTGTCTTCAAAACAAGAAACATGCTATGGGGTAATAGGTTAAGCAGCCACCTGAAGTTTCCTACAGACCTTTGTCAAACTGCGAAAAAGCCTTAAACATGATTTCTCACTTATTTCAGCACCAAATCCTATGCTGTTACTACACATTAGAATCGTCTCGGAGAGAGGATTCTAATGCCTAGTGACACCATAAGGTTACAGGCAGAAATAAGGAGTTTAGTTGTTGAAACACTCCCCTTATCTGGAGCCCTGATAAGGCACTTATTAGGAACCCATCAAGTTGTGAAAAGGCATATCTTAGTGTCAAAAATTGTGTTCAACACAGTTGTCCTCATTACTTAACCCATTACCCCATAGCCTGTTTCAAGTTTTGAAAATAAGTTACCACTTAAAGCAGGTTGAATTTAAAGCAGAATGTGCCTTAACCGCCTTTTAGCGGATATGATTTATTCATCCGCTGAAGAAAATAGTTCCAATTTAATCAGTAATGAATATATATTTATAGGGAATATTTCCTATATTATAGCACATGATAGCTTAAAGCAGGCTGAAAGTAAAGCAGAATGCGCCCTAAGGGCTAAGGCGCATTCTGCTTTACTTTCAACCTGCTTTAAGTAGTCACCTATCTTAAGTACTATAAATAGGCTATCAGGTAAAGGGTTAAGGCAGTGCACATTCTGCTTTACTTTCAGGCTGCTTTAAGCTACCATCTGCTAGAAGATGGAAAATAGTTCTTATAAAACATATTTATGATTGTATAAAGTGGAACTATTTTCATCAGTGGAGGCAGGGTTCGAATTTAAGCTCGCATACTCGCAAAATGCGAGTGGAATTTGTAAATTGCGAGTGATTTTTAAACAAACTCGCAAAAAAATGCGAGTACGGTTTTTCGGACAGCTAAACACAGTATAGCGTCTGTAAGGCTATGCTCGGTTTATTCCGTAGCATTTCGAGTGGCGGAAATGGACCAGAAGACAAGCGAATACTTTTCGTAAGCCAATCATAGCTTCTCGGGCAGTTTCAACCTCTTTTTTGTCTGTAAGAATGACGTAATGACGGACTTTCCCAATTCTCATTGGCTCATGAAACGCGCACTTTGCTACTTCGGAGTTCCGATGTGTAAACAATTCTTATCACAGAGTCCGAGTCTCAACAACCGAAACCGTTCTCCAAAGACGAGGCCATTTAAAAGACTCGCACGAGTACAAGTATACTTCTAATTCTACTGTGACATACTGTTTATTAACCACAGCCCTGAAATATACGACCAGTGAAAAAACGTTTGTATCGTAGACGGATTGGCAATCTAAACCTGACCTAATTTTCGAGTAATGAAATCGTGTGCGGTCTGCCTAGTGCATACAGCATGCATTCTCCCCAATATTATAAAATGTAAGAAAAATACTCCTTTGGTATGTACACATAGATATGAAAATCAAGATCTTATCCCTAATGTCAGCTGTAACCACAAATGTACAACTATGAAATACACGAAGTGTAGGTAGATCGTTACTGATCGTATCTGATTACTACACGTCTGTGTCGGGTTAAAAGTTCAAACATATATGTTCAGAATGACAGTTTAACTTTCGCGAGTAGTTTTTGCATTTTGCGAGTAAGTTCAAAAGTCACTCGCAAAAAAATGCAAGTGTAATTTTTAGCTAATTTCTAACCCTGTGGAGGAATAAATTAGAGGCATAAAAAGGGGTATTTATGGGGTAATGGGTTTTTTCAAAGCTATTTCTCATATAAAATAGGCCAACATAGTTTTATCTATATAATCTATAGTCTACTCTGATTTTCACTTCCTGTATTTTTTTCTAGACTTCATCATGCAGCAGTTGGTATCTCTCCACAAATATTACAATCAGGATGTATCATTTAACCTTTACCCCGTAGCCTGTTTCTTGTTTTGAAAATAGGTGACTACTTAAAGCAGGTTGAAAGTAAAGCAGAATGTGCCTTAATGCACATTCTGCTTTACTTTCAGACTGCTTTAAGCTACAGTGCTCCCTCCTTACAACGACCCTTGCCACAGTTCCCTAAACCCCATAACGCTTTTCACTGCTGCAATATCGTCTGCTTAACATTGCCGTCTACTGTTTTTTCTTAAACTTACATATAACTGAAAGAATATATTTATTGATGAGTGACAAACAGTTTGAATCCAGATCAGACGCCTAACACGGCATCTAATCTGGATAAGTAAAGCAGAATGCACATGAAGGCGCATTCTGCTTTACTTTCAGACTGCTTTAAGCTACCATCTGCTAGAAAAAAGAAAGTATTCCTTATGATTCACATACATGACTATATAAATGGGAACTATTTTCTTCAGTGGAGGAATAAACTAAATGTGCTAAAAAGTGTTTCCATGGGGGAAAGGGTAAAATAAACCCTTATCACTCTGATTTCTCCAATAGATTCATCCGTTTTCTTACAGTGGAGAATCTGTTATTCTTTCCCGATAAAAGCGTTTACGCGAAAACTATTTCTTCTTTTACAAACAGTTTGGAGCCAGATCAGACGCCGGCGTCTGATCAGGCTCCAAACTGTTTGCCACCAAGATAAACATGAAATATCAGAATTGTCCCTAAGTTGTTCTTTTATACGTTTTAGTGCTTTGCGTTTGCGTTTAAACGGGAAAGAATAACAGATTCTCCACTGTATAAATAACAAGCTTACATTGACACTTGACTCTTGAGAGGTCTATCTTCAAAAATAGAAACAAGCTATGAGGTTATCCTATTACCACATAAATATGCCTTTTTACGCCTTTTAATTTATTCTTCCACTTAAAAAAATAGTTAAAATTTTATACAATGATGAATGTGTATCATAAGAAATATTTTCTATACCCCAGCAGATTGTAGTGTAAAGCAGGCTGAAAGTAAAGAAGAATGCGCTTTAAAGCGCATTCTGCTTTACTTTCAACCTGCTATAAGTGGTCACTTATCTATAATATATGTACTAGAAAATTTCTACGGGATTATCATTATGAGTAAGAGCAGGCTGAAAGTAAAGCTCCTAAACCTATTACTCCATAGCCTGTTTCTAGTTTTGAAAACATGTTACCATTTAAAGCAGGTTGAAAGTCAAGTAAGAATGCTCCTAAACCCATTAATTACCCAATAGCCTGTTTTAGTTTTTGAAGACATTTTTACCATTTAAAGCAGGTTGAAGGTAAAGCAGAATGCACCCTATCAGTGTGACCCACAAACAAATTTTCATAGATAAACAGACAATATGAACTGTCCTATGACTAGAATATAATAACCATAGATTCTCTAGATGAATATACAGTGCTCCCTCTCTTCAACGACATCCTATGGGAGACACAGAATTGGCCTTCATTTGCAAACAGCTTGAATCCAGATCAGACGCCGCATTACGCGGTGTCTGATCTGGATTCAAGCTGTTTGTCACTCGTCATTATATTTATTCTATCAAAATCTCCACTTATATGTAACTTTAAGGAAAATCAGCAGACGACAATATTCACATACTATATTGCAGCAGTAAAAGCGTTAAGACATAATTGTCCTGTTTAGGGAACAGCGGCAAGTGTTGTTGTAAGGAGGGAGTCGTTGTCCGAAGGGCCGTTGTAGAGAGGGAGCGCTGTACATACATAAGACTGTCTACTATGAATACCTCTCATCAGTACTATAACAGTGTCATATATTATAAGGAAAATTTCCCATAGAAATGTGTAGACTCACGTCTGACACAGATTATATAAGAAAACAGTACAGACCCAGATCACACAGCTCTTGAAAAGAGCTGTTTGATCAGGGTCTTCACAGGTTTTTAAAAACTTCAACTTTACGTTTACAGCAGAAGGGTTAATATAATATTTTCTTTATCCTATCAGATTGAAAGGTCCATTCTACTTTACTTTCAATCTGCTTTAAGTGGTCACTTATCTTTAATACTAGAAGCAGGCTATGGGATAAAGGAGGAAGAAATCATGATAGTGATTTTTTAGCTAATGACATATTTAAGTTAAGAGGATAATGTTTTCCCCTTTATCCAAGTTAACTTCCTGTTTTAAGATAACACAAACAATAAACAGCCACTGGTCCCCTTTGAGAGTCATATGAGAGATGATGTTTATATTGTAATCATGTGTAGTATACCCTCCCAACAGCATAACCCATCACACCATAGCCTATTTCTAGTTTTGAAGATGGGTGACCATGCACTTAAAGCAGGTTGGAAGTAAAGCAGATGTGCCTTAGGCACATTCTGCTTTACTTTCAGCCTACTTTAAGCTATCATCTACTTGGATAAAGAATTTTTTGCTAATAGTACACAATCATAACTTAAATAAATTGGAACTATTTTCTTCAATGGAGGAATAAATTTGAGGCGTAAAAGGGCGTATTTATGGGGTAATGGGTTAAGCTATCTGTTAGGATATAGAAGATATTTCTTATATTGCATATTCATGACTGTTTCAGGGCTCCAGATAAGAGTAGTTTTTCAAAATCTAAAATCTTTATTTCTACATTAAACCTTATGGTGTCACTACTCATCAGAATCGTCTCTTCGAGACGATTCTAATGAGTAGTAACACCATAAGGTTTGGTGCTGAAATGAGTGAGAAAATGTTGAATTTGTTCAGAAAACTACCCCTTATCTGGAGCCCTGCTGTTTAAAGTCAAACTATTTTGTTTAGTAAAGGAATAATTTGAAGAGCGTAAAAGGCCTATTTATGGGGTATGGGTTAAACTTACAAGTAACAAACATTATGTTTATATATACATATCGTCACATATTCATGTAAAATCATGAACTGAGTGTAATAAATAGAGGATCTTACTGAAGTGCTCATGTTGACAAAAATAATATGAATGTATACTGTTCACAAAAAGTAGGGGATATTATGCGTAATATTGTTATTGCGAGAAATTTAGAAAATCGTTACCTATTGATGTTTATTGAATTTAAAGTATTTATTCACACATTTTAATCGAAAATTTAACTTGTTCATAACGGCTTTAGGCACTTTAAACAGCGTCCAGTCCTTACGTTAACGTCATCATTTTCACACGGCCGTGATAACGTGTTGGACCATCTCTACTGATGCAACAAGGTATGAAACGATGCAAAATACTTTCAATAAGACGACTGTTGGTGTTCTGAGGGATTATGTCCGACTCTTCCTGCCGCGTCTCATTATTCCAATTGCAAATCTTATTGTGAATCTGCGTTTGACATCTACACAACACAATATTCTGAAATATTTGCTTAACTAAGGTCACAATTACCACTTGCTAACTTTCACTTGCTACCCCTCATGACTTAAAGTTGTACTTGCAGCACAATTTTGCACGATATTTCTAAATTTTAGGGACCATGCTATCTATACATGACGAATCGTTGTAACATATACATAAAAATGGTCAATAAAAAAGTATGTTTCCCATACCGTATCAAAATACCATAATATCCCCTACTTTTTGTGAACAGTATATTAAATACTGAGCTGGATCCAAGATGTACGAGGACACGATTTTTGTCTCACTCACTTATTATTTTGCAGAATGTGCATGCATCCCAAGATCTTCTGATTTCCAGATTTATATATAAATTTTGCTTTCACCCTTTCTTCAAAAGGTCACTTAATCAAAGTTGGTTCTTACCATATTTGCAGCTTTATTTTTTTGCCGTCTAACTCTATCGTCCGTATCTTGAAATCAATTCCTGAAAAATAAAAGATGAACAGTTATTGGCTACTGGTATACGACAGCAGGCTTTCAGATAAGAGGGAGTCAACTGACAAGTCCAACGTTTTCTCATTCACCAATTTCAGCACCAAATCCTATGGTGTGACTAAGTTGTAAGTCAGATTCTAAAAATATCAATAATTATTTATTTCTCCATCTAATCCTGTCTTGTGACATCTCTTTTGGAATCGTCTTGTAAAGAGGATTCCAAAAAGATGTCCCAAGACAGGATTAGATGGAGAAATTATTTGTATTTTAAAGTTTTGACTTACGATGTTTTTATATACAGTAAAACCTCACTATTACGACCACTAAATTATGTTAATTATTAGGTGTTTACGATAGGTAACCGCTTAAAGCAAGGTGACAGTGAAACAGAAAGCTCCTATGGGAGCTTTCTGTTTCACTGTCACCTTGCTTTAAGCTGCCACCTCTCTATTATACAATCAATTAGCCTTCGTTTTAGTGGTCGTAATAGCGAGGTTTTACTGTATCATACAAAGTTTTATGAATAGCTAGCTAGCTGGGCCCAAGATATTATACATGTTACCAGGGCTCAAGATATGTAGATGTTTCAAAATCTTAAATCTTTATTTCTGTGTTAAACCATATGGTGTCACTACTCATTAGAATAGTCTTTTCGAGACGATTCTAATGAGTAGTAGCACCATAGGATTTGGGGATGAGATGAGTTTACTCCCTCTTATCTGGAGCCCTGTTATTATACCTGTATGTTACCCACCTATAGTATTAACAAATATATGACTAAAGCTGTTGTCACAGTATCGAAACAGTACACACGACTTCCCCACCGAGTAATCACCCATCAGCAATAGTTTAAAGATCATAATTATATCGAAAACTCATCATATAAAGTTTATAAACATCTGTCCATGTCATGCAGAGCTCCAGATAAGGGGAGTTTTTCACACAAAAACTAAAATCTTTATTTCTGAATTAAACCTATGGTGTCACTACTCATTAGAATCGTCTCTTTGAGACGATTCTAATGAGTAGTAACACCATAGGTTTTGGTGATGAAATGACTTTCTCCCTCTTATCTGGAGCCCTGATATTAGTTTATCATACATGTTACTACCCACCTATAGTATTAACAAATATATGACTAAAGCTGTTATCAGAGTATCGAAAAAGCACACACGTCTTTCCCACCGAGGAATCACCGATCAGCAGTAGTTTTATAATCATATATCGAAAACTCATCGTAGATGATTTCACAGATCTCTCACATGATACACAACGGTGATAAAAACTGTCAAGTTATGAATTTGTATAATTGTTCATAGACACTGTATCGTCAACACAATGTTATAATACATTAGTATAACCGTCTTTCCATGTCATGTCAGACTCTGAACATCTTTCTGTTTCTCTATGTAACAAATTGGTTCATCACTATCACTATTTAATTTATGGCACTAGATTGACGTCAGATTTCCAATGTCAACAAAAAGTTCAAATTTCTATACTGAATATTCCAGACAGAACACGAGACAAAATACATTGTAATTTATTATTATATAATTATCACATAAAACCGACTCTGGGAGTGTTATAAAGCCATTCAATAAACTATAGTGAAATATCAATATTTGGGCTCTGGCCCTACCTGTTCGTCTACGAGCGCTGCATGGCACTGGGCGCCAAATGACGTCATTTGCCATGGCGTTACTGTAAACAACGTCAAGTTTTGGCGGAAAATACATATGGCGGAGAGACAAAAAACTACGGATTCAGTTCACTTAAAAGGGTTTTAAAGTGTTTATGTGATAAATAGGATCTAACATTCGTGCTCATTATTTCTCATTCTTAATAAACTCGTTGACTAAAACAAATATAACGCTCGCCAAGGCTTGCGTCATATTGTTTTAGTCAACTCGTTTATTAAAAATGATAATTAATGAGCACTCATGTAAGATACTCTATATATGAATGAGACATAACTGTCAGGGTGCTTGTATATATATTCAGGATATTGTTAACCCAAGCACTGGAATATTACCGAGGCTTAACCCTTTGAACCCTAGTCCTGCATAAAGGCATCCTTTTTAAACAGTGTACATGTGAATAGTACACTTGTCTTATGCCAACAATGAAGACCCAGATCAGAGGGCTCCTAAAGGAGCCATCTGATCAGGGTATTCACTGTTTGTAATTATGTCAAACATTGACAAAAACAACCCTTAAAAGTCAGAAATGAACTAGACTATAATAAAAACTGGAATTGTCCATTTAAAGTTTCAGGGAGGAAAGAGTTAAGTTCAAGGTTTTGTTACTGGCAACCCTTACAGCCATGTGTTATTTGTTTTATTGGAAATCAAAATATATGCTCAGGGCCCACAGACCTGGATAACACATATATTATACTGCAAAAAGATCAACCAGTGCATTATAATAATATTCTGAAAACATTTACTTAGGCTCTAGATAAGAGGGGGTAAACTAAACAAATCCACAATTTCTCACTATTTCAGCACCAAATCCTATGGTGTAAATGTTTTTATTCAGTATAGAAATTTGAACTTTAATTATCTTATCTCGGGTAATATTCCAGTTATCTAGTTGACAATATATACTAACACCCTGACACTAGTGTCAGCCATGTGTTATTTATATAATATAATACTCTGCTGTAAACAAAATTAGCTTAAAACAGGATTAAATTAAAGCAAAAAGCTCCTTTGGGAGCTTCCTTCTTTAATTTCATTTTGTACTAAGCTCCTACCTTCCCATAACCCCAAAACAAACCCTACTTCCAAGTTCCAAGTGATCTTAATGCATTACTCCATAAATATGCATTTTTACTTTCCTCCACTAAAGTAAGTCCACTTTACACAGTATACCTATATCTTAAATTAACCCTTTACCCCATATCCTGTTTCTAGATTTGAATATATGTGGCCAACTTACAGCAGGTTGAAAGTAAAGCAGAATGTGCCCTACGGCACATTCTGCTTTTCTTTCAGCCTGCTTTAAGCTTCCATCTGCTATAATATAGCAAATAGTTCCTATGAATGCTATGATACATGTTCATGACTGTACAAAATGGAACTATTTTCCTCAGCGGAGGAATAAACTAAATGCTCCGAAATACCCCTAAAAGAAACCATCTCAGTTATTGTTATTCCTCACTAACCAGCCACCTGTATTTAAAAACTGCTTTCAGTGCTTTTTTTTAATTTAAGTCACTATACACTGACTTTACTTAGTACTATATTCACAGACTATAATCAACACTAACTTCCGAACTGAAAATGACTTTTCTGACTTAACCTCCATCACTATTATAAAATATCCATAAATATAACCCTCTTTTATCAGGGTAATAATTTAGTATATAACCTACAGTAGCACCTGTATTAACCAGTCATTGGTTGAAAAGGAACGGCGATGACTTAAGACAGGTGACAGCTTAACGCAGGACTAAAGTAAAGCAGAAAGCTCCTATAGGAGCTTTCTGCTTTACTTTCGTCCTGAATTAAGCTGCAACCAGTGTTTATAACAAATATTTTCCCCTTTTTACAGGGAGCCCGCTTAACACAATGATGACTATTTTATCATTAGTAAACCCTTTAGATACTGAAGATGGATAATAAAAAAAATTATAAACAGTTTGGATCAAGATCAGGAATCCACATAATGCAGAACTTGATCAGGTTCCACAATCTTTGTCACACTGATATTTCGACAGATGAAAGATTTTTTAATTCGGAAATGGTGCAGCAGAAATGAAGCCGTAAGACTTTTAGAGCAGATGACATCATTTTAGTAGCTAAAGGGTTATAAACCCTGATAACGACTTGAAATCAAATGTATAATGATCTACAATATCCTACAGTAAATCTTGTATTAACGCATTAATTACCCTATAGCCAGCTTCTTGTTTTGAAGACAGGTGACCAATAAAATAATGTAGTAGGAAGAAAGTAAAGCAGAATCTGCTAATGACTAACCAAACTAGCTCAACAAGTGCTAACATTGATTAGGAGGCGAAATACATAATAATGATATATCTCCGAAAACTGTACAAAGTAAAAATACGGCTAAAATTTAATGCGGCTCATAGTCGGTAAAAACTTATCAATACAGTAAAACTTCTCTCTCACAAAAACTAACGAGAGCACAGCATGCTGGTGCCAACGCTCGTCTGTTTTGTTATTCTTATAGATTAAGAAGGAACAATGAGATATTCTTATTACCTTTGTCTGTCTTGACTATTTGTCTGTCTGTCTACTGTGGGGCTCTAAATGATCTTGACCTTTGTCTGACTTCACCCAATTTGTACTGAGCTCAATAGCTGCTTGCGCTGAGTACACATGCCAAATATAAAGTCTCTATCACATTCAGTTCCAAAGTTATGGCCAATGTAATATTCATCCAATTTGACCTCTAACTGATATTGACCTTTGTCTGCCATGACCAAAGTTGAACTGAGCTCAAGAGCTTGTTGTGTTGAGAAGACACACCATAATTATATGAAGTACCTGTCACATGTTGCTTCATAGTTATGGGAAATATTAAATTAATGCTATTTGACCTCTTTTTTTTTTAAATATGACCTTGCCCTTTGTCTATCATGACCTTAGTTGAATTGAGCTCAAGAGCTTCTTAAGTTGAAAACACATAAATTATATGCCAAATATAAAGTCTCTATCACATGCAGTTCCCAAGTTATGGCCAATATAAAACCTATCCTTTTTTTAGTATTTTACCTCTGAATGACCTTTAAATGACCATGACCGTTGTTGGACTCAGGACATTGGCCAAATTTTACTAAGCTCAATATCTGTTTGTGGTGAGTACACATACCAAATATTAAGTCTGTATCACAATCATGTAGTAATAAAGTTATGGCCAACGATAAGATTTCGGATGACGACACAGATTAATGATGACGACGCAGACACCGGAGTGATGACAATAACTTGTAGTTTCTTCGAAACAGACGAGCTAAAAATGAAGGCTAATTAAATGTATAGAAGCCTAGTGACAGTTTTAACCCATTACCCCATAGCCTGTTTCTAGTATTGAAGATATGTGACCACTTAACCCATTACCCCATAAATACGCCTTTTTACGCCTTTCATTGATTCCTCTACTGAAGAAAATGGTTCCAATTTATACAGTTATGAATATGTATAATAAGAAATAGTTGCTATATGCTAGCATATTGAAGCTTAAAGCAGGCTGAAAGTAAAGCAGAATGTGCCTTAAGGCACATTCTGCTTTACTTTCAACCTGCTTTAAGTGGTCACCTATTTTCTAAACTTAAATCAGGCTATGGGGTAATGGGTTAAAGCAGATTGAAAGTAAAGCAGAATGCGCCTTGAGGTGCATTCTGCATACCCTCAGCCTGCTTTAAGCTATCATCTGCTAGAATAAAGCACATATTTCTTAGAATACATGTTCAAAGCTGTATACATCTGATCTCTTTACTTCACAGGAAGAATAAATGACAGGTGTAACAAGAGGGCCTGAAGGCCCTGATATCGCTCACCTGGTGTACTGAAGCTTGATAGCTTAACCTTTCTATTTCACCGGTTTTAATATAAATCCATTCAAATTTGTAGTATAGCATGTGAACAATTTTTGAATACAACCTCATAATTCTAGTACAGTAGAGTACATCAAGGGCAGAAAACAATACTGAAATGAAGTCTTTTCTAGCATTTCAAAGTATATCAAGGGCAGATAACTATTGCCACAATAATTAGATTTCAACAATAATTGCACTCCTTTGAGAACTTATAGCTATATTCTTTGTCTGCAAGTATAATCAAAATCCATTCATAACTGTAGTTGCAACAGTATAAACGCTGTTAGATATGGCATTTTCAGCAATTCAAGGGCAGACAACTCTTGACCTATTTGTCCGATTTCAACCATAATCATGGTACTCTTATGGTCATATATGATCTGAGCAAGTTTGAGATAGATTGGATAAAAATTGTGGCCCCTAGAGTGTAAACACTGTTAAATATGGCATTTTCAGCAATTCAAAGGTAGATTACTCTCAACCTATTGGTCTGATTTCAACCATAATCAAACTCATCTGAACTCTTATGGTCATTTACAATCTGAGCAAGTTTCAGATAGATTGGATAAAAATTGTGGCCTCTAGAGTGTAAACACCCTTAAATATGACATTTTCAGCAATTCAAAGGTAGATAACTCTAGACCTATTAGTCTGATTTCAACCAAAATCGAACGCATCTGAACTCTAATAGTCATATACAATCTGAGCAAGTTTAAGAAAGAATGGAGAAAAGTTGTGGCCTCTAGAGTGTAAACAGCCTTAAATATGGCATTTTCAGCAATTCAAAGGTAGATAACTCTTGATCTATTGCTCCGATTTCAACCATAATTGAACTCGTCCAAACTCTTATGGTAATATACAATCTGGGCAAGTTTGAGAAACATTGGATAAATAATGTGGCCTCTAGAGTGTAAACACTGTTAAATATGGCATTTTCAGCAATTCAAAGGTCAATAATTCTTGACCTATTGGTCTGATTTCAACCATAAATGAACTCATCCGAACTTTTATAATAATATACAATCTGAGCAAGTTTGAGGAAGATTCCATAAATATTGTGGTCTCTAGAGTGTAAACACTAAAATTGTTGACGCCGGACGACGCACGACGGACGACGGACATTCAAGTATTGCAATAGCTCACCCTGAGGGGTTATGGGTTAAGCAAGGTGACCTGTTGTAAACACCTTAATTATTAACAAAACTGAGAATAGTGGTCGTAATAAAGAGGTTTTACGGTAGTTATATAGAGTGATCGCTTAATAGAAGATTGACCGTACAGAGCTAAAAGCTTATTGCTGATAAGCTGAGAACAATGGAATGTAAAAGTTCAATTATTACAGTTCAACAATAAGCCCTATCTCCCATAATTACTTATTAGTAATCAATAATGACGCATATTTAACGCATTGAAGGCTAATTATAACTTTTTTTCTCTTCTGCAAACGATTATACAGTCAGAGCCCAAGATAAGAGGGAGTTAACTGAACAATTTTAACATTATCTCACTCATTTCAGCACCAAAACCTATGGTGTTACTACTCATTCCAGACGATTCTAACGAGTAGTGACACCATAGGGTTTAAAGCAGAAATAAAGATTTTAATTTTTGAAATACTCCCCTTATCTGGAGCTCTGAATTATAGTGCTCCCTCCCTACAACGGCCCTCTCTACAAACGACACCATCCTTACAACGACCTTTGTGGAAGTTCCCTAAACAGGGTAAATATGTCTAACACAAGTACTGATGCAATATCGTCTGCTTTAAAATTGTTGTTGCTGTCTGCTGTTTTTCTCTTAACCCTTTCCCCAATAGAAGCACCTTTTAGCGGCTATGATTTATTCATCCGCTGAAGAAAATAGTTCCAATTTAATCAGTAATGAATATGTAATTTAGGGAATATTTTCTATATTATAGTACATGATAGCTTAAAGCAGGCTGAAAGTAAAGCAGAATGCGCCCTAAGGCGCATTCTGCTTTACTTTCAACCTGCTTTAAGTAGTCACCTATCTTAAGTACTAGAAATAGGCTATCAGGTAAAGAGTTAAAGTTACATAATAAGTGAAGATTTTAATAGAAACAATATCATTGACGAGTGACAAACAGCTTGAATCCAGTGCCTGATGCACCTTAAGTGATTTTAGATTTACTTTCAGCATGCTTTAAGCTACTATCTTCTAGGGTGTAGAAACTTTTTCTTATGGGGCATATTCATGACTGTATAAAATAGGACTCTTTTTCAGTGGAGGATTAAATTAAAAGCGTAATAAGGCATATTTATGGAGTATTATTATTGGGAGTAGTGGGGTTTTTCTTTGAATGTTAATTAATTTTTCCTCTGCAATCAATAAATTATAATAACAGTCTGCTACTACATTTGTATTTGAATCCCATCATGAATATGCACAATAAGAAAAAAATGCTTTATCCTTGTAGTCTGTAGATGATAGCTTAAAGCAGGTTGAAAGTGAAGCAGAACGCATTAAGGTGCTCTGCTTTACTTTCAACCTGCATTAAGTGGTTACATGTCTTCAAAACTAGAAACAGGCTATGAGGAAATGGGTTAAGAGCTATTTGCTCTACTTTCATCTTGCTTTAAGCTGTCACCTGTACTCGAAAGAATCACTTTACCCTTTGACCCATAGTCTGTTTCTAGTATTGAAGACAAATGGCTACTTAAAGCAGAGTGAAAGTAAAGCAGAATGCACATTTCAGACTGCTTTTGACCTAAGTCATTATCAGCTAGACTATAGAAAATATTTCTTATGATACATATCCATGACTCCATAAATAAACTATTTTCTTTAGTAGAGGAAAAAATAAAATGCGTTAAAATGAATATCTATGGAGTAATGGTTTAAAATGGAATTTCTATAAAATGTCTTGTCGAAATCATAGGGTCTCAAACAAATTGGATCATAGTGAGATGCAAGTTACCTTAACCCATTACCCCATAAATACACCTTTTTACACCTTTCATTTATTCCTCCACTGAAGAAATAAGTTCAAATCTGTAGTCATGAACATATTCTATAAGAAATATTTTCATTTTTATAGCAGATGGTAGCTTAAAGCAGGCTGAAAGTAAAGCAGAATGCCCCTTAAGGCGCCACATGCTTTGCTCTCAACCTGCTTTTAAGTTTAAGTGGTCATCCGTCTTCAAAACTAGAATCAGGTTATGGGGTAATTCGATTAACCCTTTACCCAATACAGTAAAACCTCGCTATTACAACCACTAAAATGAAAGCTAACTGACTGCATAATTATTAATTATAGACAGGTGACAGCTTAAAGCAAGAAGACAGCAGACAGTGAAACAAAAGGCTCACCTTGCTTTAAGCGGTCACCAATCGTAAACACCCTAATAATTAACATAATTAAGTGGTCTTAATAGAGAGGTTTAACTGTAGTATGTTTATGAATTTGAAGATGAGTGGCCACTTAAAGCAGAATGCACTTCTGCTTTACTTTTAACCTGCTTTAAGTTGTCACCTGTCTTTTACACTAGAAACAGGATATGGGGTAATAGTTTAACTCTTTCCTCCCTGAAACTTCAAATGGACAATTCCAGTTTCCATTTTAGTCTAGTCCATTTCTGACTTTTAAGGGTTGTTTTTGTCAATGTTTGGTATATTGACAAACAGTGAAGACCCTGATCAGAGGGCTCCTTTCGGAGCCCTCTGATCTGGGTATTCACTGTGTACTATTCACATGTACACTGTTTGAAAAGAACGCCTATATGCGGGACTAGGGTTCAACTTCAAAGGGTTAAAGCAGAATGTGCATTCTGCTTTACTTTCAACCTGCTTTAAGTTGTCACCTGTCTTTTAAACTAGAAACAGGATATGGGGTAATAGTTTAAGGAGTATTCTGCTTTACTTTCAACCTGCTGTAAGTGGTTACCTGTCTTCAAAACTTCAGAAACAGGCTATGAGTTAGACACTGAAAACTAGATATGTAAAGTGGGTACAGTATGTTGTCAGGTTAATGTTACTTATCAAAAATAGAAGTTATTTGTATCCAGAGCACCAGATAAGGGTAGTTTTTCAAAAACTAAAATCTTTATTTCAGAATTAAACCCTATGGTGTCACTACTCATTAGAATTGTCTCAAAGAGACGATTCTAATGAGTAGTAACACCATAGGATTTGGTGCTGAATAAGTGAGAAAATGTTTGATTTGTTGAAATAACTACCTCTTATCTGGAGCCCTGTACAGTATCCCTGTTATATAAAACAATAACCACTGTGCAATCAAAGCTGTCATAACACACAACCCCTCCCACCAGCTAATCTTTTTCAGGGCTCCAGATAAGAGAGAGAAACAGAACAAATCCAACATTTTCTCGCTTATTTCAGCACCAAAACCTATGGTGTAATACTCATTAGAATCGTCTCTTCGAGACAATTCTAAACCATAGGGTTTAATGCAGAAAAAAAGATTTTAGTTTTTGAATAAATCTGGAGCTCTGCTTGTTTCTATATAGCCTTTTTTTTTTTTTTAACTCTTTCCTCCCTGAAACTTTAAATGGACAATTCCAGTTTCCATTTTAGTCTAGTCCATTTCTAACTTTGGGTTGTTTTTGTCAATGTTTGGCCTTATGACAAACAGTGAAGACCCTGATCAGAGGGTTCCTTTCTGAGCCCTCTGATCTGGGTCTTCACTGTTTGCATAAGACAAGTGTACTATTTACATGTACACTGTTTGAAAAGGACGCCTATATGCAGGACTAAGATTCAGTTAATGGTTTCGTTTCGGAGACTTTGAACAGGGGAACTTCACAGTAAAAATACACTTTTGAGGGAAAATACCTACACCTAATTCAACAACTTTAAAGCAAAACAAGGGTTTTTAAGCTTTTTTTTTACCAAATTTTTTGGGGAAAACTGCATAAATTTTTGTTTGGTGAATGCCTGAATAGGGCCCAATATTGGCCCCCAAACTAGATTAAATAAGGACTGCTCTTTCTGACACTACACTCATATAATCACATTGAGGCTTGAATACAAGATGCAAGATTGTGTCATGTATTATTCATGTAAAATCATGAACTGAGCATTACTGTTAATATAGGAATTTGAATTGAATTTAAATTGAAACTGATCGTGTCTCCTGAAGGTCCCATGACCTCTAAATGACCTTGACCTTCGTCTGAAATTGCACAGTTTGAACTGGGCAAAAGGGCGTCTGGAGTGGAACACACATGCCAAATATGAAGTCTCTATCCCAAGTACTAGTTCTAAAATTATGGCTAAGCTTAACCCTTTGAACCCTAGTCCCGCATATAGGCGTCCTTTTTAAACAGTGTACATGTGAATGTACACTTGTCCTGTGCAAACAGTGAAGACCCAGATCAGAGGGCTCCGAAAGGAGCCCTCTGATCAGGGTCTTCACTGTTTGCCATTATGCCAAACATTGACAAAAACAACCCTTAATAGTCGGAAATGGACTAGACTAAAATGGAAACTAGAACTGTCCATTTAAAGTTTCAGGGAGGAAAGAGTTAACCAAAGTACCAAACTATGTAGTATGTGGAACTATTTTCTTCAGTGCAGGAATGCATTGAACGCGTAAAAAGGTTTATGATCTACGGAGTACTCATTGGGTTACAAGACGATGGGTTGATTTCAAAGTTACAGCTGACAACATATTCAGCAGACACAGATTTTGACTACATACAATGTACATGTATTGAGGTCAGTTATAAACATGTGGTTTTTATGCGAACACATGCTTTGGCGTCTGTCAACGTGCGAGACTTCTGAAACTTCAGCGATCAACTCTATACACTACATGTACCTCCCACACTCATGTGCACATCACTTTTAACCAATTACCGGAGTTTACCCCAGGGCTTTTTTTTCCCGTTCTATATCAGGGGCCGATAACACTCTTCTCAATTGCAAAAAGCCTCTTTTTTCCCAATTTAGGTGAAAGAAATTTCCCAAAAATACAATGCCTTATTATGATTCTCACGAAAAATAATTAAATAATTAAAGCAACTTTCTATTTTCTGTATCTATGTAGACTTTCATTTAGTTTTTAATAGTCTTGAAAGCCAGTTTACTTACCAAATTTGGCAAAAAATTGCATTTAAATTTCCCAAAATGAAAGGCTAAGGCCTTTTCCCATTTTTTGGAAAAAAGGCCCTGCACCCCATAGCCATTACCTTGTTTGGAAGAAAGGTGACTACTTAAAGCAGGTTGTAAGTAAAGCAGAATGCGCCTTACGGCACATTCTGCTTTACTTTCAGCCTGCTTTAAGCTATCATATGCTAGGATTTAGAAAAATATTTCTTATGATTCAGTTTCATGACTATAAATTGGAACTATTTTCTTCATTGGATGAATAAATGAAATGCGCTAAAGGGTGCTTCTATGGGGGAAGGGTTAACTCACTGATAATATATAAAGTGTTGCAGTGTTTAACAAATTACCCCATATAATATACACCGCTTAATTCCCCCCATGTAGTGTATACTATAGTGCACAGGTACTTGACACATACTTTATTATCTATGAACCCCCCCCCCCCCCCCCTTTAAAAAAAATTTTTTTTTTTTTTACTATACTTCTATTATAGATACAAGGTAAACAGCGCAATTCAACACCTAGTCTTTACTATCGACTTAAACTGATGCTAAAATAGACTCAATCGCCGATATTCTCTTGTGGTACCCTCGGGAAATGATTAATTTATCAATATCTAATTTTTATTTCATCAAATTCCGTCAAATAACGCCACAGTATGTGAGTTATAACGAAAATGTGCATCAAAAAGTTTTATGTCGTTCTCACGGTACAGGTTTTATTGCCCAAAATAAGGGGTAATCTAGTCTGTTTGCACATTTAACAGCCTTTACGGCTGGAACTTTCACCTAATTTCATTAGAGCAAATGCGTTTGTGTCGGAACATGACCCTCTTCACTATCAGCTATATGAAATATACATGTAATTTGGCACGAAATTGACAAGTGAAAGACTCATTTCATTGTGAATGCCATTTTGAATACCGGAATGAATCGAATGAACGGAGCGATCTCATTGGTCAAAATTAAACAGGTAAAGTTTCTTTTAATTTTGCATTCTATGTAAATTATATAAAACTGATAATATTTCATTTAAAGATGATTTATAATATTTGGTGAAAGTTCCAGTGGCATAGGCCGTTTATTGTGGACAAATAACAGATCACCCCTACATGTACATTCGTTGCCATGTACCGTGAAAACGACATAAAACTTTTTGATGCACATTTTCGTTATAATTCATGTACTGTGGCGTTATTTGACGGAATTTGATGAAATAAAAATTAAATACATGTATTGATAAATTAATCATTTCCCGAGGGTACCACAAGAGAATATCGGCAATCGAGTCTATTTTAGCATCAGCTTAAGTCGACAGTAAAGACTAGGTGTTGAATTGTTGTTTTTTTTTAAAAAAGGGGGGGGGGGGGGGGTTAATAGATAATAAAGTATGTGTTAACCCTTTCCCACATAGCATGTTTCTAGTATTGAATATAGATGTCCACTTAAAGCAGGTTGAAAGTAAAGCAGAATGCGCCTTAAGGCGCATTCTGCTTTACTTTCAGCCTGCTTTAAGCTAATATCTGCTAGAATGTAGAAACTATTTCTTATTACACATATTCATGACTGTATAAATTGGAACTATTTTCTTCAGTGGAAGAATAAATCAAATGTGCTAAAAGGCGCTTCTATGAGGGAAAGGGTTATAGTGCTATAGTGTGTGTTTATATATACAGATGTATACATGTATGTATTTAAGGAAATGGCTGAAATAAGTCTTATTCTGTTTGCTTGATATAGTGTGTTTAGGGTTTTTGTTTTCAAATTCAGCACCAATATTTAAGTTACATCTCAACTTAAGTTTACTACAACACCTGCTGATCTCCCAGTACAGTTGCTGATTGCAGCTTGCATTAACTAGTATTCCAAAAAAAAAATCCATTATTTTGCAACAAAGTATTACATTGTAAAGTCTTACAGGTTGTAAAAGCCCAAAAATGATAAATAGCTGAAACATATTAATTCACTTATTTTATACATAATTACATAAAAAATATATCCAGAAACTTGGATGTAGAAAGTATGAATGCCTAGACCTGTGGAAAAAGTTTAGACTCAGTGTTCAACTATCAGAGTGCTCCTGGGTTATAGTCCTCTGATCAGTGTCAGACAGTACCATTTATAAGATTGTAAATTCTTTGGAAAAAACTACTCTTGGCAGAAATCACAAACTAGTCTCTTGGCCAAAATGGAAAAGTCTTTAAAACAAGAGGGCCTGAAGGCCCTGATATCGCTCACCTGTTATAATGAAGTCGGATAGCTTTACCTTTGAATTTCACTTGTTTTATTCTAAATCCATTCAAACTTGTATAGCATGTCAACAACATTGGAATACGACCTACCCTAGCAGAGTAGAGTATATCAAGGGCAGATAACTAGCCTAAATAGTACTAAAATGAAGCCTTTTCTAACATTTCAAAGTATATCAAGGGCAGATAAATCTTGTCACAACGACCAGATTTCAACAATAATTGCACTGCCGCAAGAACTTTAACCCTTTGAACCCTAGTCCCGCATATAGGCGTCCTTTTCAAACAGTGTATGTGTGAAAAGTACACTTGTCCTATGCAAACAGTGAAGACCAAGATCAGAGGGCTCCGAAAGGAGCCCTCTGATCAGGGTCTTCACTGTTTGTCATAATGCCAAACATTGACAAAATCAACCCTTAAAAGTCAGAAATGGACTAGATTAAAATGGAAACTGGAATTGTCCATTTAAAGTTTCAGGGAGGAAAGAGTTAAGCTATATACATTATGTGCAAGTATAATTAAAATCCATTGAAAACTGTAGTTGCAAGAGTGTTAAATAAAGTGTAAAGATATTACATTTTCAGCAATTCAAGGGCAGATAACTCTTGACATATTTGTCCGAACCATAACCAAACTCATGTGAACTATTATGGTCATGTACAATCTAGGCAAGTTAAAGAAAGATTGGATTAAAATTGTGGCCTCTAGAGTGTAAACACTGTTAAATATGACATTTTCAGCAATTCAAAGGTAGATGACTCTTGATCTTTTGGTTCGATTTCAACCATAATTGAACTCATCCGAATTCTTATGGTAATAAACAATGGTAATAAACAATCTGAGCAAGTTTGAGAAAGTTTGGATACAAATTGTGGCCTCTAGAGTGTAAACACTGTTAAATATGGCATTTTCAGAAATTCAAAGGTAGATAACTCTTGACATATTGGTCATATTTCAACCATAATCATACTCATTTGAACTCTTACAAATAAATGGTAATATACAATCTGAGCAAGTTACAGAACGATTGGATTAAAATTGTGGTCTCTAGAGTGTGAACACTTAAATTGTTGACGACTAACAACAGACATTCAAGGATTGCAAAAGCTCACCCTGAGTAGCTCAGGTGAGCTAAAAAAGTGAAATGTACACACGTTTTCATTTTACTCCGTCATACACACTACTGTCACACTCAATCAGAGCATACACACAAATACTAGAAATGCTCACTTGTTTTAAAATACCGGTAATTTCTGAAACAAGAATGCAGAAACAAGTATGGTAGGGCCTAGTGCTGCAAACAGTACATCTAGAACAGGTAGTCTCTGATCAGGGTAGAACAGTTCAACTGTTTGTCTTATTTCTTTTTTATGGAAAAACAACCATAAAAGTCTCATAAACTTAATCAAAGAATTTATTTGAAAAGGTTAAACATTTACCTTGCAACACACCAGCTTTTTTTTTCACCCAATTGGGAGCGGGTCCGGTACCCCTCAGATTGGGATTTGTTTTGTCAGATTGGGAATTTTTCTTGTCGCGAAAACTTCAAATTGGGAAAAAAACGAGTCGTGAAATGATGACAAAAAAGAAATTGGGAAGTTTATTTCATAATATATTGTAGGCCTACCGTATATTGATCTAACTTATCAAGTAGTAATTATGCAGTTCATATCAACAGGCAATGCTAACACTAGTAACAGAAATTCTCATTATTTCACTGAAAATACTATTTTTACCATATTGCCAGGTCCCTTCTTTGAATTGGAAACGGGTCCTGTTCCAATTGGGAACGGGTCCTGTTCCAATTGGGAACGGGTCCTTTCCCGGGTACCGTCCAAAGAAGGAAAAAAAACGCTGCACACAGTCGAACATACACATCAACACCTACCCTCACTAAGAAATAATATAATTAAGCACAATGTGAATTGAATGTATCATGTATCTTATTCCTCATAATCATTTGAGATAAGTTTTATGTCTTTAAATACTATTCCCTTGTCAGAGCACCAGATAAGGGTAGTTTTTCAAAAACTAAAATCTTTATTTCTGAATAAAACCCTATGGTGTCACTACTCATTAGAATCGTCTCTTCGAGACGATTCTAATGAGTAGTAACACCATAGGATTTGGTGCTAAAATAGTGAGAAAATGGAGGATTTGTTGAAAAAACTACCTCTTATCTGGAGCCCTGCTTTAAATACTATTCCCTTGTGGTTAAAGAGCAAAGAAAATTTCACTGCATCACAGCATGTGGATGACTATAAAGGATATTCATTTTTACTTTAACTCTTTCCTCCCTGAAACTTTAAATGGACAATTCCAGTTTCCCATTTTAGTCTAGTCGATATCTGACTTTTAAGGTTGTTTTTGGCAATGTTTCGCATTTTGGCAAACAGTGAAGACCCTGATCAGAGGGCTCCTAGGAGCCCTCTAATCAGGGTCTTCACTGTTTGCATAGGACAAGTGTACTACTCACATGTACATTGTTTGAAAAGAACGCCTATATGCGGGACTAGGGTTGAAAGGGTTAAGCCTGCTCTAAGCAATCATCTAATCATAAAAACAGAAACAAATTTTAACTCTGGGAAGAGTTAATTAGACTTGACCTAGAGTATGACTGTCATGAGAGAAATCAATCAGAGTCTACTTAAATATTTGTTGTCACGATTATTTTCTGTTTCAATTTTCAATTTTTTCATCTTCAAGTATTCAATTTCAATTTCTATTTACCAAAAATACTAGAAAGCTATTTTCAGAGATTCCTCGTTTCCCACGTGTATGTGTTGCTTATGTTCTTCTCTTGTAACTTATTTCCCTAAACTCCCACGAAAAACTTCTTTCGCATCGCTAGCCATTGCATACGAATAAGTGCTAATTTTAAACGTCGTAATTTAAGCTCATTTCCTGTCTTTCTAAATGGAAGTTTATAACCTCTCAGAGTTCCCATTCACGCACAGATGTACGTGATTCACGTATAATTTTAAACGAGAGCACCGCAAACGGGTGCTGGACGCTCGACTTTCATATACTTGAGATGGCTACATTTTCCAAACTTAAAGAATGTGTATGGGTGTTTAATGCCCTATTGATCATAGAAATTTGTAAGCAACAACAACTTTAACATACTTGGACAGCCTGCATTCCATTTAAAGTAAACTATAAGTCAAAACAAGGACAATATCTTTATATCTATAAACAAGAATTCTAATATATTGGAAGTTTGAAATTAATAACTTTCTACAGTTACTGAATAATTTCATATACAAATTCTTAGTCAAACGAGGGCAGTAACTCTGCAATGACAAATCCCATGGTTATCTGCCTTGTTGAAATGTGATGCCCTTTTGAAACTGAACAAGTATTCAAATTTCAAGTTAATACCTATGGTAGTTATTGAGAAATCTAATTAAATTCTAAAAAGTCAATACCAAAGGGCAATAACTCTGGAATAACAAAACCCAGGGTTACCTGCCCTCTTGTAATGAGTTGTCCTTTTGATACTTTACAAGTATTTAAAGTTTCAAGTAAATACCTATGGTAGTTATTGAGAAAATTCAATTGACAAGTTTTATGCAAATAAAAACAAGGGCAATAACTCTGGAATGGCACATCCTCGGTCACCTTTCTTGTTTGAATGAGTTGCCCTTTTGATATAACACAATTACTTAAAATTTCAAGTTTATACCTTTGACAGTTATTAAGATATTTCAATTTACAAGTTTTAAGTAAATAAAACGGGCAATTACTCTGGAATTACAAATCACAAAGTAACCAACCTTGTTGTTATGAGTTGCCCTTTTGATACTAAACAAGTATTCAAAGTTACAAGTTAATATCTTTCATAGTCATTTAGATATGTTAATTTATAAATTTTACGTAAATAAAACAAGGGCAATAACTCTTAAATGACAAATCCCAGGGTTACCTGCCTTGTTGTTATGAGTTGCCCTTTTGATACTGAACAACTATTCCAAGTTTCAAAAGGATACCTTTGATAGTTATTGAGATATGTTAATTTATAATTTTTAAGTAAATAAAACAAGGGCAATAACTCTTAAATGACAAATCCCAGGGTTACCTGCCTTGGTGTTATGAGTTGCCCTTTTGATACTGAACAACTATTCCAAGTTTCAAATGGATATCTTTGATAGTTATTGAGATATGTTAATTTATAATTTTTAAGTAAATAAAACAAGGGCAATAACTCTGAAATGACAAATCCCAGGGTTACCTGCCTTGTTGTTATGAGTTGCCCTTTTGATACTGAACAAGTATTCCAAGTTTCAAATGGATATCTTTGATAGTTATTGAGAAATGGACTCTTACAAAAACCTTAAGCAAAAAACTTAACCGACGCAGAGGCTGACGCAGACGACAGGGTGACGACAATAGCTCGACTTTTCGAAAAAGTCGAGCTAAAAATCACGCATAACATCAATGCCCTGAACGTGCATGCACGCACAGACTTATGTTGCAGATAATGCCGAAATCGGATGTAAGAAGACCATTTTTAGTAACAAACTACAAAATACAAGTTAAACGTCAAAGTCTGACGAGTCAATTTGGATTTGTTTTCATTTTCCTTATAGTCTCTGTCAGGCGCTTGACAATTCTTATCATTCTTAATACGTATAGCGCCTGGTTCACCCGCATCTTGAATCCGATGATTTAGCGGTTTAAAATAGATTGTGGGATTTTCCATCTCTGTGCCTAATAATTAAAGTCGCTATTTTTTCTATCAATTTATGTTTTTCTAAGTAAAATAGGTATACAATAGACAACGCACAATCTCAGACATGTTGTGTAGACTGTATTTTATTAATCCGACGTTTCGGTCATACAATGACCATCATCAGGGAATACATAAAAGTACAAATTATCAACCCTAAGGTGCACATTTTTAGGTACTAAGTGTTATGTGACATAGTTCTAAATTTATGTTTTTATAAGAATTCAATATTTATTTAGATGAAGACGTGTTTGAAAAATGCTGACAAATGATAAAACAAGAGCCCCATGGGGCATATGTCGCTCACCTGAGAATAGCTGTACATCAAAATGGAGATAATGATTTAAGTCCAGGACGGGGTCATTTTTTACCTGAGGGGCATAATTTGAACAATCTTGATAGAGGACCTGTAGATGATGCTATGTTCCAAATATCTAAGATCAGGGTACTAGGGTTCTAGACAAGAAGATTTTTTTTAAGTTTCCATTGAAAAAATCTATTTTTAGCTCCTGTGACCTACATATGCAACAGACTGGAACCATTTGAACAAAATAGATAAAGGACATCTAGAAGTAACACCATGCCGAATATCAAAGCTCTGGCTATGTTAGCTTCAGAAAAGAAGACGTATGAAAACTGTGACCCCCGGAGTGGGGCTAATTTTGACCCCAGGGGCATAATTTGTACAAACTTGATAGAGGACCTGTAGATGATATGCAATCGACCAGAACCATTTGAACCTTATTGGTATAGGACATCTAAAAGTGTCACCAAGCCAGATATCAAAGCTCTGGCCATATTAGTTTCAGAGGAGAAGACATTTGAAAATTTCACTATATAACTCTATGTTAAACTGTGACCCCCTGGGCGGGGCCAATTTTGACCCCAGGGGCATAGTTTCTAGTTTGATAGAGGACCTGTAGATGATGCTATGTGACAAATGTCTAAGATCTGGCCCTTGTAGTTTCAGACAAGAAGATTTTTTAAGATTTCCTTATTTTTTCACTTGGTTGCCATGGCAACCAGAGTTCTACATTGTTTTTCCCGTCGCAGACGGGTCTGTTTTGTATTTTGACCGCAACTCTATGAAACAATTTAACCAATCAGGAATGATCAGAAATCCTGGTCAATGATCACGTGCTTGAAATACAGTACTCTTATCGGCCAATGGCCTAGACTGGCGTTCTGTTATTTTTTCACATCAATCTTGCGAGTGTAAACCTGGCAAAACATTGAGATGCAGTCTATGTCATCATTTCTAAATTTAGCGTGGATAAGCTCTAAATTTAGCATGTGGGAAAGTCTGTTTACGAAAGATGTTAAGTCAGAATCGGTGTATACACTTGTCTCTGAATACTGTACAGTGGAGAATGTGTTATCCTGTTTACGCTAAAACTATTATTTGCAGTCCAAACAATTTGGAGCCTGATCAGACGCCGGGTAACCCGGCGTCTGATCAGGCTCCAAACTCTTTGCCACCAAGATAAACATGAAATATCAGAATTGTCCAAAAGTTGTTCTTTTCTACATTTTAGTGTTTTGCGTTTGCGTACGATTGCGTTTAAACGGGAAAGAATAACAGATTCTCCACTGTACCCCACACAAAACTTTAACCTGCGACGGAATATCTTTTTTAAAGATATTTCTTGTTAATTCTTTGAACAATTTTGAAAGAACTTGACCCAAGGAACATTCGTGTAAAGTTTGGTTGAAATCTTTTCAGCGGTATATGAGGAGATGTCATTTGAAGCAATTGTTAAAGACAACAATGACTGTATAAAGTGAAATATTTTCTTCTGTGGAAGAATAAATTAAAGACATAAAAAAGAATATGTATGGGTTAATAGGTTAATAAATATCATTATTTACATTTTCTAAATATAAGAAACTATATGTAAATGAGTGGCAAATAGTTTGGATCCAGATTAGAAGCAGCATTATGTGGCATCTGACCTGGATCCATACTGTTTATGGCCAAGAATTAATTGTGGACTGATAGACAGAAAGATAAACAAACAAACAAAACACAAACAAACAAACAGACAGACCAAAAGTAATATGCCTCGAACTAAGTTGTGCTTGAGCATAAAATAGCAGACATCACTTTCATTTCTGTTATGTATCTCAGTGACCTGAGTTCAGAGCTAGCTATGGGTCAGTTATGCAATTGGAGACGGTCTCAGAGAGAAATGACTATTATTATGCTGAACTGTTGTCTGCTCCAAATGTTTGTATGTGAAATATGTAAAAAATAATAACTTATATTTTCTAAATATAAGAAAATATGTAAATGAGTGGCAAATAGTTTAGATCCAGATTAGATGCAGCATTATGTGGCATCTGACCTGGATCCAAACTGTTTGCAAAAATGTTGCATTTAGTATAAGGGTAGCTTCTTAGCCTGGAAGATACAATGCGTCTGTATAAAACGGATCATTAGAGAGTTTTTACTGTCAGACCTGCATCAAAAAGCACTGATATGGCCAGGGTTGAGTCAAATTTGATCCTAGGGTTTTGATTTTTTACAATTTTGAAAGTGATTTAGTAGAAGATACTATTCATGCAATATCTAAGGTGTGGGAACAGTGGTTTTTTACAAAAAACTTGTTTAAAGTTTTTCACTTTTTTTAATAAATTTCAATAAGTAGTCCACTTTAAAGTTTCATTTTAACAATTTCTGTAGAGAAGCATCCAAGGAACACCGTGAGCAAATTAGTTTTTTCCTCAGACTCGCGGTTTCAGAGGAGTTGTCGCTTGAAGTAAATTTGAACGGACGGACAGACGGACGACGGACGGCGGGCGATCACAACAGCTCACCTTGAGCCTTCGGCTCAGGTGAGCTAAAAAAAGTCTGGTCATAGGTCTTTTTCTGGTCACTTTCGATTTCAAAACAGTGACACCATTTTTTATGCGAAATCCGACAACACAGTCGAAAAACTGGACGGGTTATCAGATGTATTTTCTCCCGTCTATTAACAATGTTGGGGAAAATGCCTGATTTATGAGACGCAGTCTTAGCATAGGCCTACGCATTCTTGTAGTCTGCAAATATGTCGGCTAAGTCTCAATTGACGGCCTGGTTAAGAAATAATGTAAGAGATATGTACAGTACACATTGAAACAAATGAAATAAAAATTTAACGACGGAACCACAAATTTCCAAAGATCATTCCTGGTGCGTATCCATTGTTTGAATAACGGATTGCTACTTTGTAATAGCTGCAGTACTGTACCTCTAGACCACGGTCTAAATCCCCAATACAGTTACGGTATCGCAACTAACTTTGTAAAAGAAGAAACAGAAAAACGTTTCATATGCACCCTCTGAAATTTGTCTGCACCCCCAAAAATAAGCCCTAGAGGGTACATGCACCCTCAAAATTTAAAGCCTGTGGGAACCCTGCCTCTAATCTAATTGGATGTTTTCAAAATGACTCTGGGAATTACCTATTTGATAACCAATTAAACAAGTGAAGACATACATTGTCAAAGTTTGAAGCATGCTGTGCATTTGGATTTCATTTCGGAAGTTTGGAATACTGTTTGTGTCTGTTACGTGATTATTAATACGAGTTTGTGAGGAAATCAATTCTAAAAGGCAATTTATATCCCATCTAAAATATTTGTTTGTTCAGTAATTTTGGAGAATTTCCTAATTTAATAGGCCCCGTATCAACATATTTTTCCGAAGCGACAAGCGCTTTCACGTCTCAATATTCGCGGCAAATTTTCAGTCCGCCGTTATTCATCTTCTGAATATTTAAATTCGGGAAAAGGAATGTCAGAGATTCCCGTTTCAGCTAGTAATCTTTATTCTTTCAGCGTTGTTTGTAGCTTGTTTTCCGAAAATCATTCAATTCACTGTTTGTTAAGTTAGCCATGTTGTAGAATCTAAACTCGCATCAATACCAGAACTAGCAGTTTTAGAAACGACAATCAAAAGTTAATCTCGCTCAAAATGGAACAGGTCCCTGTCAATCACCATTTTACTTTAGATTAGAAAATTCGGCTCGTGATTGGTTGATGAAGGTAAGCACATGCCAGACAAGTGTGACAGCGTTTGGCATATGAAACAATTACTCGAATACACAACACAGAGCCCTGATTAAGGCTAGACGCTCTACAGATTAAGGCATGTCTGCCAGATCTAAGCATGTCGCGAAGAGACCGCCGGGAAGGAAGGCATGTGGGAAGGAAGGCATAGTGGGAAATCCCTGCGCGATACAGTTAGATATCGCAACTACTCTGTTACAGAAAGAATGGTGAAAAAATGAAAGTGAACATGAGCTCAAGTTAATTTATTTGTCAGGGTCAGCATTTCGGTACGCTGTGTTGACTACTCGACTAAACTGAATGTGGGATTGCAAACTAATTGGCAATATAGTCAAAGTTATTACCAAAATTACACATCCACACTTCGAATAAATTGCGTGTTGGCAAAATATGACAAAACTTTTCTACCCCACCCACTCGAAATTTCGGCAATATTTGGAGGGCTAATTCTTACCTATCGTTGATATAAATGTGGCGTTGAAAGCGTCTTCTGAAAATCGAAATAAAACACAAGTTTTCCCAACTCCACTGTCACCGATCAAGAGAAGTTTAAACAAGTAGTCGTATGTTTTTGCCATCGCTACTTTCATACACTAAACAGGAAACTCCCTTGAGTGACGTCATTAAAGTTACTTTTGGTGGTCGCGAAATATTTACATGTCGTAAAAAATACACCTTGATTCATCTGCACATGATGATGTGGCGAAAGACACGCTTACATCTTTTTACCTCAAATTCTGTATTCAGTAACAAAGTGTAATAAACTATGCATATTTGCAAGTGTCTACTGTCCGGTAATCAATGTTATGTTATGTTTCAATGCGTGCTCGTGAATTCCTTGCAATCAATACATCTGTCTTCTTCTAGTTGGCAGATGCGTCGGTGGTGTAAAGGTTAGCATGGTTGCCTTCCAAGCAGTCGATCCGGGTTCGATTCCCGGCCGACGCACATATTTTTTTTCATTATTTCTTTTAAATCACCATCGTATCATCTCCTGAAGGCATATTGTGAGGAACCCACGAGCTATATAAACACTGTACTCTTTTACTTTTTAACTGTAAACTATGGAATTCTTATCTTTTAACTTTGCACAGGGGCGTGTCTGGGCTTACGCACGTGCGTAAAGTTAATTGACAAAGTCGAAAATTTAAAAACGCTAAAATTGCAATAAAAATCACCACCTTACCCGGGTGAGGCATAAATAATATTTTTAAAAGTGTCTTTAGTCTACTTCAAATTATACACAACGCATAATTCACCCTCTGATAAGGTTTCAGGTTGTCCTCTACTCAGTTTACGAGAATGTAGATTTTACCTGGTAAAATTGCCCATAACAATTTAAGGTGTTTCGTACAATTCTAAGTATTAGTGGCAGAATTTTGACATAGATTTATGTTAGTATTGTACCTGTTTTGAATGTGCGAAACGCCCCCAGAACGCAACAGAGACTATCTAGAAATCAAAATTTCCCCAGAGGAACATGCCCCTAGTAAGAGTATGTTCACTTACAGTTTATACATATTTTATTTTCCAAATTTTTACATTGTATGTACACTTATTGGTGAGGGTAGAGGTTAGAGAAAAATGACCAGAAAATAATCTATCAGAAAAAAAAAAAAAAAAAAGATTATGCAGTTCATGTTATTTAGGAGTCGAATTCTTGCATAAATGTATGGTAGTAATTTACCTGGTTTGGATGTGAAAAACGCATCAGAGTCCATTTAGGAATAAAATTGTCCAAAGTTGCATAATTATACTAATTTTGTTTAGCTACGCCCCTGACGTGTGCCCCAATCGTATTTTCCTCCATACAAAAGGGGAGGTCAGGAGAGCAAACAACTTTCTCTGTATTTTGATATGCATTTCAAGCACTCGTTCAAAAGTGTAAATAAGTTTTGAAAATGCATGTGCATGTATGTAAAACAAGTACAATAGAAGGTAAAATTAAGGGAAAGTAAACAGACAAAAGTGAAATATTAATAGAGGCTAATGCAATTGCAGTTGGTAATATAAAAGGTGGAGGCAGGAATACGTTCCTTGTCGAGGGGAGGAGGGGGCTAACACATGTCAGAACCGTACGGACATAGTTGGTTAGACAGCGAAATTTGATTTTAGTCAGCGAAAAGTCAGGGAATTTTGCTTCACTAAAATTGTGGACACCCTGTTAATTAAATAGTTTAACAGTTTAATTCAAACAAAGAATGTTCTTATAGCTCTAATATTTTGTGTTTTGGTAAGTAACTAAAAATGAATTATGTATTGTATTACATCAAACAGCCGTATGTGCATTGTGAGGGGTATTTAGAATATAAAAAAAACTTTCTAAAACGATAGTTTAACTATCATTTTAGAAAGGTTTTTTATATTCTAAATACCCCTCAAATTTCACGTACGGCTTTCCAGCGAAAAACATTCCCGGGGGAGCATGCCCCCCGGACCCCCTAGCAATGGTGCGTAAACTCAAAATTGGTCCAGACACGCCCCTGGTGACAGTATATGGCACTAACAGGTTATTTTGTCGCGTTAAGATAACTATCAGGTTTTAACGAAATAAATTCACTTTCCACTTACTAGATAATTATGTCAGATTTTTAACTGGAATTTTTTCAGAAAAGCTAAGTGGTAACTGGTGTCAGAACCATGCCACCATACATTAGGTTTCATGCCTTACATTATATTTTCATATTACTTTATTGCCCCTTTTGAGCGACCAGGCAACTCTAGCGTAGTTGAATATGTGGCGGTTCACTGTTGTACGAAAGTAATACAGAGGCATGAGAGGGCTCCTGTAGAAACTTCCTGTGTTGCTTTTGTTTTCCAGTGGGAAGTCATGTGATTCTGAGATTATATACCATCCGAAATTGACGGTCGCTGTTGAGGAGTAATACTGTACAAACTTTTAATTGTATGTGGTTAGGATACGTCCAGCCTCAGGTTATACAAAGAATTACGAGTTATATTGGTATTTTATATCCAGATATGGGTAAGATGGACAAAAGAGTCTATACCAGGAAATTGTCATGTATATCATATTAACAATCCGTTGTATCATGTAACAAAAAACATGTTTAAATGTTTGCTTACTTAATAAAATGTTTATAGGAATAAACATCTTTTGCCGTTCATGACGGTATGAACACATAAGTTTCGTAAACGCCCTTCGGGCTTTTACGATAAACTTACCCTGCGAAGCTAATGTGTTCATAGAACTTCATACCGCGTGAACGGCAAAGAGATGTTGTTTATTCCTTATATTTATATTTTTATTTTCTGTCTTGTCCGTTTAATGTGTATTTTACCAGATTTATTTCCATGTATATGAATATATCATATACCGGCCAAATAGGTTTGATAGATGTAATCCTGGATGTAACAGCCATTCGATCTCTATAATATGCGGTATGAAAAGTAGTCAAAAATACATTTTTCGGAGTTGATCTTTTACCCAGTAAACTGTCGCTGTGTGCTAAACGAACACTTATAAGACATTTAAAATTAACAATGTAACTTAAATATCTATTATTAAAGCATATTTTAAAAAGTAGGCCGCGCATGTATATTTCAGTCTGATTACACGCCATAGCAACCATTAGCTGGTCGCTAGGTCGGTATCTGTCCGGCGGAGACTCCGCCCTCTTTCTAACTGGCTGGAACCAGTTTCAATGTGTAGGTTCATCGAGGGATGACCTGCATATCTTTAATACGATTACATAAAAGACTTTACAGGGTGAATGTAAATATTGAATCTTGAATCTTGTAATGTTTAAATGACAGTTCGTTATATTTTTTTACTTGAGCCCTATTGTCTCACTGTATGAACCTTGGCATGCTGCTAGTTTGGACAGATAATTATGTAACAGGATCTATCTTCATTTCAATCATTATATACAATCATATCAATTATATCTACATATAGGTAAACAACGAGCAGTCAACCGTGAATATACTTTACAGTTTGGCACTTTCCACGATTTAGGGGTGTTTGTGTTGCTGCAGACCATCTAGCTAAGCTGTCGATATGCTGACAGAATGCTGACTCCCCCCCGAAAAGTGGACTGCGCTAAATATTATGGTTCACTGCTCGTTGTTTTACTTATACCAAAGGAGAGAAAAGTTGTGATTAAAGTACTTGATGATGATTGAGTTACCTCCCTTGATACATGAGAGTTTCATAAACTGTAAGCTATGCAGGGCAATTTTTTGGTAGATATTGGGGTTTGGGGTCTGCGCTGCTTGCCACTTTGCTGCATATAAACGTACACCATTTACAAGCAGTGCAACGAACTGTGACTCTTTTGTTTATTCAAGCGATGTAGACCCTGGTTTCGGGGCTCCCAAGCCCTCAGTTCAGGGTATGCATTGTTTGTCCCTGTTGAAATCTGTGAATTGCGTTCCTTTAACCGGTGTGACAGTGTCGCAGTGTAGTGCAGTGGTGAAGAGATCATCTTTCCTTTGCAAAGGATCTATAATGATGTGGGATTAAAAATGGTTTGGTTATTGAAAGTGTCCTTTGAAACCTCTGCAGTCAGAGTCGAGTTTCCAAGACTTTGACTCAATCGTCAACTGCTCAAGAAAACAACACTCAACATCTGATGTTAGCAATAAGACAATAACCATCAATTAGTCAAAAACCGATTCATTTGAGAAATGTGTTAAACGAAACAATGAAAACGATTTGAAAATGTTTAACTTACAGTGAATAAATACTAAAGAAAACATGATAATTTACTTTCACTTTCTGTTGTGTATAAATAATTTCCTGACCGGGAAATGGGCACGCTGCTTTGAAATGCGGCGGCAATGATGGTTGTCGATTCGACGGCTTTTGAAAATGCTTCTTTGAGATTGTTTGGTAAAATTCAAAGACTATAATCATGTATAGATAATCTCCAAACATTTCTGAAATACTATTCAAGTGTTTAAAGAGACTCGCAACCAGATTTAGCATTTAAAATAGTAATTTGTAAATATATGTCAACCGCTTATATAAACGGGTTAGAATTAGTTTAGGATAAGAAATTCTGTTTAAAAAATGCATTTCAAATTTTCAATAAAAAAATATTATTGTATGATGGAATTCTAACCCGGGACCCTGCATGTTAGGGCAGTAAGCAAAATAAGACAACCACTTGAACCACTCGACCAGCCGGACTATTTATATATCTTGGATAGATTTAACGTACTTGACTGTGTAGCGATGGAGAGTACATAATTCGGTCCGGGTTTATGTCCGACCCGTGATCAATTTCTGTTGCGTATTTCGATGTTATAGAATTAATATAGGATAAAGCGATGGAAAATATCTAAAAAATTAAGATTTGAAAACTTTTCTTGAGGACGTTTTTAGACTGATCATATTTTTCTAATGCCAGATGCAGCTTTGCCTTGTGGTCCTCTACCACGATTGTTCAAATTATGATCCCCTGTCAAAAATGACCCTGTCAGTTTATATAGACTTGTATATGGAGAAAAAAAACTTTAAAAATCTTCTCTGAAACCTTTTATATTTGACATGAAGTTTGCATTATTGCCCTCTACCATGATTTTCAAATCATGACCCCCTGTCAAAAATGGTCCCGCCCCGGGGCTCATCAGTTATATCACAGACTTGTATATTGAAAAATCTTTAAAAATATTTTCTGAGACATGTAGCTATAATTTATAGTCCTCTACCAAGATTGTTCAAATCATTAACCCCGGGTCAAAAATGGCCCCACCCCTGGGCTTATCAGTTTTACATATATAGACTTATATATAGACTTATTTAAAAAAAAAAATAGACTTCTACCGGAAATCCTTTAAAAATATACTCTGAAACCACTTGCCAGAATCAGTCCTCCGTGCCAGAATTCAATAATATTTTGAATGAATATTATTTAGGTGGCCCTTTATTAGGACTATTCATATCGTTTCCATATTTTACCTTTTGCTATTGTTTTGTTTGTTTGTTTGTTTTGTTTGTTTACGTCCGTTTCGGACATCAATGGGCTAATTGGACGCCCCAGAGAGAGGGGAGCGGATACAGAGAACTCGGGCGTGATGCCCTACTTTTATTATAGACCGAGTTCTCTGGTGCTTTAAGATGCCCAGTATAAAACACTGATACAGTGGAGAATGTGTTATTCTTTCCCAATAAACGCGTTTACGATAAAACTATTATTTGCAGTGCAAACAGTTTGGAGCCAGATCAGACGTCGGGTAACCCGGCGTCTGATCAGGTTCCAAACTGTTTGCCACCAAGATAAACATGAAATATCAGAATTGTCCAAAAGTTGTTCTTTTCTACGTTTTAGTGTTTTGCGTTTGCGTACGTTTGCGTTTAAACGGGAAAGAATAACACATTCCCCACTGTACATCAGACCTCGGTTTATAAAGTCTCATCCGAAGGGGCCGGCGGGGGCTCGATCTCACTTTAGTACTTTAATAAATTAATGACAAACGGATTCTGGGTTACTTCGACATACAACAGTCCACATACACTCAGTGCAAAAAGAAACGCACATCGTGCTCAGGCGCAGATTAAGAAACTTTTTTTTGAAGAAAATTAGAATAGAAAGACCATATCTCAAGATTTATTTAATTCTGAAACAAGTTCAGATAAAAAATCTCAAAAAACATTGTGCTGCCTTAAAACCATTTCCCTCTTAATGACGCCAAAAAGCGTTTGCAAACAGTTTTGATCCTGATCAGACGCCGCGGATCAAAACTGTCTGACACTCATATCGATTTGCTTTAAGTCATTCTACATTGAATTTTACTTTGAAACGATCTTGCAAACAACAAAATTGAAGCAGACGACAATGAAACGGTGAAGGGGTAAAAACCTCAAGATTAATTTGGCAGCGAAAGAATTAACTACAGCTTGTTTAAAACATCGCACCGATTAGTACAGGTTCTGATGTTACTAATTCAATAATGATTTATCAGCAATTCACAAATACGTTTCTTCTACATAAAAATAAATTTTGATAAAAAAATGTGCGTTTCATTTTGTGCTGAGTGTACATGCAACGACAATGCCCCAGAGTGGGCCCTGTACAACAGTAGGGAAGAAGAAAATAATGACACAGTTCAGTTTGCAATGAGTAGCCTATAAGTTATTAAACACAATAGTTCTTCAGGTGAGCGATTTAGGGCCGCATGCGGCTCTTGTTTGTAAATTGAGGTTAAGTTGAATATGAGTGACAAACAGTTTGGATCAAGATCAGACGCCGCGTTACGCATCGTCTGATCTGGATCCAAAAATGCTTGCAAATGTTAGTCGAATAATTTGGATTCCCGGGCGTACTCGGACGTATAGGCAGTTTCGCGCCTGACGTATTCATTGACAGTGAAGTATCTATAACTATCACAGTGTATAAACGAACTGTACAATGACTAGATTTTGCGACTAGACTGTAAGGAGTCAATCGATTCAGTGCGACACGCGGACATGTTTTCATCTGTTTTCCTTGTTTTCTAAGTAGATCACTAAGAAAAGCAAACGTACATTATATTGTGCATTGATTTAAGATATTTACCTGACTGTCATTGTTCCGTTATCAAGCTTTCCAAACAAAATATTTCCATTACATCAATAAATACCTGGCAATGTTTACACGAGGCCGTGTTTACAAACGTGTCATATATGCAGTATATACACATCCTGACATCTAATCGGGCGTTAAAACTTGAGAAAATTATGTATTCTTATTTAGATAGCAGTACAACCACAATAGCTGTGAGATTTAATAAAATATCCACGTTCAAAGTACTGCACTGATGAAACTGAAACTGTATTGTTTATTGAATCAGACTACACGGTGATCTGAATGATTATAGCGACTATACTGTATCAATTATAGCGATCTTACGGTAACGATTTCAGACGTCCAAAACGCCCTTTTGTTAGTTTAACAAAGTTTAAATCAATCTCTTTTCAACCCTTTACCTTACAATGCCTCCTTTTGACAATGTGCACAAAATGTAGACCGCAAAGAGAGCTGCTCCTAGCAATATTACGGCACTGGTTTGCAACTGGCGATCAAACCCGCTACCTTCCAACTCCCAAGCTGATGCTGACATTTTGTTTATGTATGCACATATATAATTAAGTCCTTGATTAAGTTAATATAAAGTTTAGCTTTTCCTCCCTGAAACCTGAAATGGACAATTCTAGTTTTCATTGTATTCTGGTCCTTTGAGTGAGTTTTTATTGTGTTGGTAATGTCCGAAATCGATAAAATTTTAATCTTAGGTTTTGGTCTTCGTGAATGTCGACACAATGTTGTATGACTTGGCCGAATACATCTGTGCTGAAAGTACAGTCACTGTGTATACCCGTACACAGGATATTGGTACCAGCGAGTCGAGAGTTTTTAGCAGATCGCTCTGCAGTGCAGGTATGTTTTCATGATTTTCTAGAACTATATGTCTATGATCAATATGTAGAATAATACTATATTAAAGCGAGATGTTTCTGGAACATGCTGATGTCATAACATTTCAGTTTTACGGAGAGAACCTCTCGTAAGACGTATAAACAAGTTGCCTGGTACCGGTAAATAACAACTGTTGCTGATATAATATCATTGTAATTTGTTTTTAATAATTGTATAAGAGATCTATTCATGTTATACGAGTAATTTATGCTATCTTGATTGACATTATGAAACTTTTACTATTGTTTTTGACGTATGTGCTTTAAAAACCCGAAATGAAATTTGGTTAGTGTACGGCAACTTGCTACGCTAGTGAACGGCCTATTGCTAAAGCCTTTCAATCCAGTGTACGGCAACTTGCTTGAATCTACATCGAAATCGACGGCTGTTTGATTTGTACAAGTATATATTCTGTACATTGTCATTTATTTTTTACAGATTATGGACCAGTACAAATGTTCGTACTGTAAGGAACAACTACCCACGTTCCGGGAGGTAATTTCCCACTTGACAGAGATGCATGGCTATCAGGAATTAAAATACCTTCGCCAGCGTTGTTTGTTATTTTTTCCGAAAAAGTGTGCAACTTCAATATTATACCTGGACAATTTAGAGGGGAGGGGAGGGGAGGGTTATGTCTATAATAGACGAAACGCAACAAAATAATCTATCTAAGCGATACTTTACACCCAAAGACTCTCCATTGAAGAAAAAAATGTGCAAGTTTGCATATAATGAAGAACATGAGCATGTTTGTTGAAAGACTCCGAATTGCCTGTTGTAGAGGAATTTCGGGAGTATAAAGAAGTATAAAGGGAGTATAAAGAATTACTATCCCTGATCCGAAGCGTAATCGACGAAATGAAACAGACTGGCAAACTTGATTATATAGCATTCAATCGGCTGGTCTTTGAAGGCAAATTTCCCATTAAAAATATAACATATTTGCTTTTCACAGATGATGTTCGCTGGTTCGACTTAGAAAAGTCGACTTCCTTTATGAGATACTCTGGTGAAGTTAAACTGTTTTGGCGCTTACTGTTATTGTTCATTATTACAGGCGTGCTGTCCGCACAGAGCAACATGTGTGCCAACTATCAATTTTAACTCTGTTATTCGAATAAACGTAACCATAAGTGCTCATTGGATAACATTTGCAAACTGTTTGGAACAAGACAAGACGCCGCTTTAAGTCCTTTGATGCACCCTGTTGTTCTCAATAGGCGTCAAAATACAGGTAACGCAGGAGTACAGTGTGCTTAGCAGATGTCACTAATCTCAAGTTGTCTAGAGAGGCCCTGACATACTCACACCTAAGAGTTATTCCAATGTTTTTTTAACCAAACTAACAAATTGAAGGAACGGACCTCACATGAAACGCTTCAATGATTTTATCCCTAGAACAGTTAACACTAACTGCACAAATTCCACATGGTTGCATGCTTTTAAACCTGTTTTTGGTGTTACCACTGAAAGTATGTCAGGAAATGTCTTTAACGCGACTTCTGATCTACATTCAAACTGGTTTTGGCACTCACATTGAAAAAAGGGATTTAGTGTCTCTTTGCACACGACATTATTGAATCAGACAACAATTTAGCAAGATAAGGAATAACAAGCAAGTGTAACACGACCGCGGCAGTTTTTATAGAAAAGGACTCTGGATTAAAGACATTTCATCAGTCCATTGATGGACTCCCCCATTGTTCTCACTCTGTGTGAAAATACAGGTAACACAGTAGTAAAGTGTGCAAAGTCAATGTCAGTAATCTCAAGTTGTCTAGAGAGCCCCTCACATACCCCTCAAGGGGTTTTTCAATGGGTTTTACTAATCAAACTAACAAACTTAAAGTACGGCCCTCACATGAAACGCTTGATGAGTATAATTATCCCTGGACAAGATAGCAGTAAGGACAAAACTCGCATATGACTGCATGATTTTATACCTGGTTTGGTGTCACCACCGGAAAAAGATCAGGAAATGTCTTTAAATTGAATACCGCACACTTTAAAGCGGGCAGCTTATTCTGATTGCACTGTGGTAAATGATACCGCATTAACCAGTAAACATACTGCACGATATGTTCGTGCAAAATGGAAAAACACAGATGGAAATTATAGTTGTGTACGTGTATTTCAATATTTCATTATTGACTCTGTGTGTGTTAAGTTTTTTAATAGAAATCTTCGATTAAGATATAGTCCGATACAGTTACTCGTTCGCTTCAAAAGTATTCTGTTACGTGAACAGCTATTAGAATATGTTAAACGTACATTCATCGTTTCAATTTCATTTTATTAGGTGTTCCTGCTCTATATCAAGTTTATCTATTTTAAGTAAATAAACAATGAAAAGTATAAAATTTATAAATAGGAAGACTGTTCTCGGTACACGGCTACCTTTGGTTGAACGTAACACCATGAGGACGAACTGGGACAGGGCAAAACGTTTTAAGGGCCAAATATCTGGTAGCAAACCCCCGTACAGTGACACATCAGTATGCCGTACAGTAATATTTCATTCACAACCAAGATGCCGTACACTTGACACAAATTTCTTTTAATTCTATTCTTAAAATCACGACCCAACAGTGTGGTTTTAGTGAGTTACATGAATTATTATGAAATAGACTAAGTGTTTCATGTAAATATTGTAGTCAGGAGCGTTTGAAACAGTTGATATCGTAATTTTTCGTCAGCAATCGTTGTTATTTACCGGTACTAGGCAGCATAATTATATATTTAACGAGAGTTTCTGTGATTAAAACAGAACTGTTTTGACATCAGCATATCACAGAAACATCACGCTTTAATACTGTATTATATATATGTTGATCATAGACATTTTATGCTATAAAACCATGAAAAACATACACGCACTGCAGAGCGACCGGCTAATTCTCTCGACTCGCTGGTACCAATATCCTGTGTACGGGTATACACAGTGGCAGTAGATACTCTGGAAATTATCAATTGAACCTGAAACATAAATTGATAAATGTTAGGCTGAAATCAGGGCTACCATAAGTTGCTAAAACATCCTAAGATTTCTAAATTTTCAAGCGCGGTTTTAGGAAACGTACCATTAACCCTTTCGCTGCAAAGCTCTACAAATAGTTCATATCCAGATCAGACACATAACGCGCCGTCTGATCTAGATCTAAACTGTTTGACACTCATATCAATGTTTTCAACGCAAACTACGCTTAAGGTCCAAATTTTAAAAGTAAGAGCAGAAATCCGAAGATTTGGGGGAAAATCAGTATATCCGAATAATAACAATACAGTATGTAGAATTAGTGAAATCATATTAAGCGAGTCGCAATATGTCATACACATTTCCGAAAATATGGTCGAAAATGGTAATTTGCATGAACACACTATAAGTCGTAGTAGATGTTGCACGTACATATATGTATCACTCTGATACAGCTTTTATTTAAGAAACTATAACAATACACCAAGCAGGCTTTTCGAAATCGTGTATAGCTAGTTGCTATATGTCATACAAATTTCAGGGGAATCTTGTCGCTATATGTCATACAGTCACATTGTTGGGTAGTCGCTTTAAATGATAGCAGATGATTGCAATAAATGATACAGTCTACATGTAGAAGTTTGCCTAAATTTATAATCAAATGGCGATTTACGATAAACAAAAAGTGGTTGCTTTGTTTAGCGGTCTATTTAGATAACATACAGTACCGTATTGTAATATAAGCGATTAAAACAAAGGGCATTTTCAAAGAACTGTTGCCAAATTTGAGAGGGAAATCGACACTATGTGTTGATTTTCAATCAGATCACAATTTCCTCTCTACCTACACCCTTACAAGTGTACTACGATACAAAATAAATGTATAACTGTAATTATTACTTACGTTCGCTCGCATGGGTTCGAAGAAGATATCCAAAATAAACAGGTTTATGTTCCGACCTCTGCACAAATGTCAACATTCGTTGTTAAAGCTAGTCACTTTACCCGGTCATCGTACAGTTCGTTTATACACTGTGAATATATATAGTTCTGGATGTGTTTTCTTGGATAACAATTAATGCGTTTATAAATAGGCCTACGTTAAAACAATTGTTTCGATGATCGAGATAGAATTCTCAGGGCTACCATAAGTTGACATAAAAAATCCTAAGATTTGCAAATTTTCATTTTTCAAGTGCGAATTTGCGTAACTTTAACCCATAGCCTGTTTCTAGTTTTGCTGACACGTGACTACTTAAAGCAGGCTGGAAGTATCTAAAGCAGAACTTGATGCGCCTTATGGCGCATTCTGCTTTACTTTCAAGCTACCATGTTCTAGAATTTCTTTTTGAAGATTTAGGTAAACTCCGGATAAATGGCAGCCCTGAATTCTATTGCAAACAATTTGAAGCCAACTCGGATGTCGGGTGGCCTAGCTCAGAGGCCGGGTAGCCCGGTATAAATCTAATCAGGCTCTAAGCTGTGTTATTAATTTAGATTAGATGTTATTCAATATAATCTTTCTGTTTAGAACTTCCAATTAAAAGTGATAATTTGATAGTAGTTACCCGTTAGAGTTTTAAACAAGAGGGCCTGAAGGCCCTGATATCGCTCACCTTTTATAATGAAGCCTGATAGCTTTATCTTTGAATTTCACCTGTTTTATTCTAAATCCATTCAAATTTGTAGTATAGCCTGTACACAACATTGCAATATGACCCATTCTAGTATGTATAGTAGAGTACATCAAAGGCAGATAACTAGAGCCTAAATAATACTGAAATGAAGCCTTTTCTAGCATTTCAAAGTAAATCAAGGGCAGATAACTCTTGCCACAATGATCAGATTTCAACAATAATTGCACTCCCTCGAGAACTTATGGCTATAAACATTGTGTGCAATTATAATTAAAATCCATTGAAAAGTGTGGCCTCTAGAGTGCAAACACAGTTAAATATGGCATTTTCAGCAATTCAAAGGTAGATAACCCTTGACCTATAAATCCGATTCCAACCATAACCTAACTCATTCGAATTCTTATGGTTATATACAATCTGAGCAAGTTTAAGAAAGATTGGATTAAAAGTGTGGCCTCTAGAGTGTAAACACCCTTAAATATGGCATTTTCAGCAATTCAAAGGTAAATAACTCTTGACCTACAGGTCCGATTGCAACCCTAATCAAATTCATCTGAACTCTTATAGTCATATACCATCTGATGAAGTTTAATAAAGATTGGATTAAAATTGTGGCCTCTAGAGTGTAAACAACCTTAATTAAATATGGCATTTCTAGCCATTTAAAGGTAGATAACTCTTGACCTATCAATCCAATTCCAACCATAATTGAACTTATCCGAACACTTGCGGTTATATACAATCTGAGCAAGATTGGGAAAGATTGAATTTAAATTATGGCCTCTAGAGTGTAAACACTGTTAAATATTGCATTTTCAGCAATTCAAAGATGGATAACTCTTGACCTATATCAACCATAATCGAACTCATCCGAACTCTTATGGTAATATTTATACAATCTGAGTAAGTTACAGAAAGATTGGATAAAAATTGTGGCCTCTAGAGTGTAAACACCAAAATTGTTGACGACGGACGACGAACAACGGACATTCAAGGATTGCAAAAGCTCACCCTGAGCTAGCTCAGGTGAGCTAAAAACACACACCCAAAAAACAAACATTTTATTTGCGTTCCGTATAGCGGTTTAGTTTCTTTTAAATCGTTTCTATAAACTTTTATTTGTATTTATTTCAGAAAAGAATGTACGTCGAGCTGATTAAGATATGTAGATCTATAAATACGAGGCCTAGAAATGATATCTGACAACTCCATGGACTTTGTCCCAGATCCGCACATGCATCCCCCCCCCCCCCCTTTTTCGTTTGTCCGTCGCGGAAATTAGATTCCTGCAAATACTTGTAAATACCTAATGAACTATCTTAATTATGAATTATATACAAACTGTCAAGAGCTTTTTTCAAGCATCTCTGACGTTTGTTTGAAAACAAAGTTGTTTTATCTGCATATTCATCCAATTTGCATGCGTCTTTTGGTGCGGAGACTTTCGGCATCTTTTTTTCGAAAATAAAAAATGAAATTCATTCAGCAAATTCACCGGCTCATTATATATGCACAGACCCTGATTCAAATCGAGGTTCCAAACGGGAAAACACATCCCATCTCTGAAGCTGGTTCCCAGTGAGCAATGAGTCTCCGTTTGGTTGAACAGGATAAGACAGGGGAACAGTCCAAGGCAGTTCTCCTTAATGAGGCTGTTACCTCGCCTTAATCAGCATTAAAATTTGCCATTTGCATTGTTTCTGTCTACTTTTATGATTACCTAAAATATTAAAATGAGAAGAATGGTTTTATTATTTTCAAAAATGTAATATTAAGTGGATATTTGTTTGTCATTTGCTGATTCACAATGAGATAATTTATTTATCGTTCGCTGTTACAGTATTTGTACATCCCCTTTTTTACCACACCCTGTTTATGAAGCAGGTTATTTTGAGGCTGGATTCCCATTAGGCTCTTGCATTTTTGGATGTTTACTGCAAAACAGATCAAGCTCAGGACGCCAGTCTTTCTTTACGTTTGAAGAAGGGTTATTTCCGGGGCCCAAGACGCCGGTAATATATCACAAGGCTGGGGCTTAAGCCCGTCTTTTAGGCCTGACTCACAACTCGTGAGCTCGGGTCCGACCATCCAAGATGGCGTGTTGTCTCAGTGTTGAGCAGCAAGAACAGAAGCGAATCAATCAAGAAATCGAGAGACAGCTGCGAAAAGACAAAAGAGATGCTAGAAGGGAACTTAAACTGTTATTGTTAGGTAGGTTTCTTTTTTCGAAATTGGCCAGATTTACTGAAAAAGAAGCGCATAATTCTGCTTATATTCCAATGCAAGCTGCACAGTCAGCCATCTTGAATATTATTAATTATCCGTTAAGAAAATTTTCAGCAGAAATATCACCCAGAAATCTCATTTTATTGCATACCACATGTATTGCAATTGTTACCGAGCTGTTTTATTTATCGAATAAGCGTATTCTTGAGTGTCATCGTCTGAAATACTCCCTGCAAGTCTGTTTAGAATTTCGCCCATTTATTTATATTGTCTGTCATTCCTATTTTAGGACTTGGAACAGTTGGGTGTCATCAATCGGAACTAAATAATCACAGTTCTAGGCTAAGGGAGTAGTTCTAAAACTAAAGTACCTTTATGCTTGCACCACACACACACTACTAGTTAGATTATCTGTATTTAGATGAATTATAAGGAGTAGTCCATGGGGTTTGGTGCAGACAAAAAAGAGAAACTGGTTGAAACAAAAGGTTAAATCTCTCCAATCTGGAGCTATAATTATAATGTCATACAAGAATGTGGTGAAAACAGTATGCAAGGCAAATGGCTGCATTTTTAGCGGTCCCCATTTTTAGTGATTTTGTCGTTTTACTTAATCTAGATAAATAAACACATTGAATTGAAGATCTTAGTCTGTTTGTTGAAGGCAACACTTTCTGCCATCATTGTTGTATTTGCCCCAATATAATGAATATAAACCTCACCTTTTCGCTTGTCTGCTCTCCATGGTGGCTAGCAGGATTGCTGAAGCACTAGCTGCTACCCGGCTCCTCTTGCATCCTGTTTGCGCAGGCTCCCAATCACCAGATCTTCTTCTTCCGAAATTAGGTCAGGAGTCTTTAGACTGTAATAGTTGACCTCAGAATGGGGTAAAAATGGGAAAGTCGAATCAAGGCTATCAGCCACACTCCTCGCCACCTTATTTAAAATGATATGGTCACAAGCTGCCTCCTGGTCCTTGTTATTCAGTACCTGGATAAACAGCCCTCTTACCCTTCTAGAACCCTCAGGGTTATAGATAAGGCGCGTATTTGCGTAAATACGCAATTAAATACAGTAGAAAAGCAATTACTTTCAAATCCATGCGTACTGAAAATCAATTATTGAAAGGGTTTACGCAAAAGAATTCAAGCATGCGCGTATCGTACGCAATTAGTGGCATTTCTTGAGTGTAATGACGGGATGTTTACTACGACACCGGGTGAATATTTTACCGATACACCGGTTAGACTGTTTATTTATTTCCAAGTAATAGCCTATAGGATTTATGCAGCGCCGCTTTTCGTTAGCCTCGTTTAATTAGTAAACCAGTCACATCGTCTGCTAGAATTTCTTTTGTCAAAATGGCATCGCGCGGACGGAAAAAGCAAACCGCGCAAAAAACCCCACATTATTCCATTAGTAATGATTACGTTCAGCCTTCCGCGAACGAACCAGAAATAATTTGTAACGGTGTCGTGAATGAAATTTTGAATGATGCGTGTAACAGCCGGGAAAAAAAGAGGTTGTTACGACAGTGCTAAAGTTAGCAAAGTTAACGGTAAAGGAATCCTGGAATGGCTTTTAAAGTTTCCGTGGCTGAAAATTAATGAATCCTACACAAACATGAGCTGTTTTATTTGTGTTGAAATGAGATCGAAACTGAAATTATCGAGTGTGGGCAAATGAGTGTACAGTAGTGAGTACATCAAACATTCAGCTTGTGTTTTGTATTAAATGAAAAAAAAATAGAGTAAAAAAGCAATTCATATCAAATTGATGGAGTAACGTTTGTTTGATACTCAATTGAAATTCAGAAAACCCAATTCTTAGAAAATAGAGGGAGTAAATACCCAATTAATGCAAAACCTTATCTATAACCCTGAACCCTTCTGCTGCCCCTCAGGCCAGTAGCTTCTGCCAAGGCATCCAACTTCCAAGAACCCTCTCAGTTACGGATCTCTTAGATAGGACTCTAAAGGCAACATTCATGAGTCAATCTCTTGGAAAAGTGAAACAGAAAAATATTCGCCTGAGGTTAGACTCGAACCTATAACCACCTCATAACTAGTCGAGCACTCTACCAACATAGCTATCATGGAGGTCTATAGATATCCACCTCTACTGCCGCTACACTCCTCCCCTTCACTTTTTACATCTCGTCAAGCTCTCATGAAGATAAATGACTCCTGTTGCATTGGCAGTCAAACACTTCTGACACCATTAAAGTGAAACGGGAAAATGTACGTCCAAGGTGGGACACGAACCCGCGACCACCTCATCACTAGTCCGGCCCTCTACCAACTGAGCTTTTCGGGCGGTCTTGTATCAACCTCTACAGCCACTACACTGCCAGGGTTCCCACAGGCTTTAAATTTTGAGGGTGCATGTACCCTCTAGGGCTTATTTTTGGGGGTGCAGACAAATTTCAGAGGGTGCATATGAAACGTTTTTCTGTTTCTTCTATTACAAAGTTAGTTGCGATACCGTAAGTCGTTACTGTATTGCGGATTTAGACCATGGTCAGTACTGCATCTATTGCAAAGTAGCAATCCGTTATTCAAACAATGGATACGCACCAGGGATGATCTTTGGAAATTTGTGGTTCCATCGCAGCGGCATCGCTAAATTTTTATTTCATTTGTTTCCATGTGTATTCTCACATTATTTCTTAACCAGGCCGTCAATTGAGACTTAGCCGACATATTTGCAGACTACACACGAATGCGTAGGCCTATGCTAAGACTGTGTCTCATTAAATCAAGCATTTCACCAACATTGTTAATAGACGCAGTGTTGTGCCTAGGTCCAAAATTTTGGGGGACACTGTGGCGCGCTGTCAAAATTTTTGGGGGACATTTGAAATTTTTGGGGGTCACACTAAAATAGCCTTTAAAAATATGATAGGCTTTCCTTTAAAATAGAATTAGTGTTTACGATATTGAACATGTTTACTGCGTCTAGTAGATTTTCGGTAATCCGGTAAGGCTTTTACACGACGGGAAAACTGATTTTCGTCTATTTTTAAATAACTTGTAATGATTGTTTTGGTACATACAAAGTTGGAAGAGTTTGATCAGCACGTTGTTTAGATGGGGGTTTCATTCATCAGGTGTCACGCTTCGCGTTTCGTCTGCTCTTTCCTCTCCAATCCGATGAGAAGTGAAGTCAAGTCATGCGTAAATTTGACTGGTTATCGGGTTTTACCATAGCAATTTAACTGCATTGGCATATAAACCGTGCACAGTCTACCTTTTATTAATAAAGGATAGTAAATCGGCGGAAAGGATAGTTGTAATTGTAAGACTGGTTATCGGGTTTTACGTAGCCATTTAACTGCATTGGTATACACACGCGCGCAGTCTACCTTTATTAATGAAGGATAGTAAATCGGCGGATAGAGCAAAGGTACGGAAGACGAAAATTGCGCCCGTACGCCCGCACCGTTACGAATTTTAAGGGTCCAAGTAAAAAATATTGCGGGAATCCCGCAATGCCGCGCTCTAGGTGCAACACTGTAGACGGGATAAAATACATCTGAAAACCCGTCCAGTTTTTCGACTGTGTTGTCCGATTTCGCATAAAAAAATGGTGTCACTGTTTTGAAATCGAAAGTGATCATAAATAAACCTATGATCGGACTTTTTTTTTTAAATCATTTGTCAGCATTTTTCAAACACTTCTTCCTCTTAGTCTAAATAAGTATTGAATTCTTATAAAAACAAAAATTGATAGAAAAAATAGCGACTTTATTAGGCACAGAGACGGGAAATCCCACAATCTATTTTAAACAGCTAAATCATCGGATTCGTAATGTGGGTGAACCAGGCGCTTTACGTATAATAAACTGTATTAAGAATGATAAGAGTTGTCAAGCGTCTGACAGACGCTATAAGGAAACTGAAAACAAATCCTAATTGAATCGTCGGAGTTTGACTTTTAACTTGTATTTTGTAGTTTGTTAATAAAACTGGCCTTCTTACATCCGATTTCGGCATTATCTGCAACATAAGTCTGTGCGTGCATGCACGTTCAGGGCATTGATTTTATGCGTGATTTTTTAAAATTATACGTGAATCACGTACATCTGTGCATGAATGGGAACTCTGACTGCATATATTTTTGCTATGATTTTGACAGGTGCTGTAAAATAAACTATTTGAGAAGGGGGTAACCTATTTTGCACTGGTTAACATATAATAAATAGATTCTACAGTAATGGCTGTCTATGGCTTTACTTTGCATGTTAATAAATAATAAATCACTGAAAAAAGGTTAAAGCAAGATGCAGGGTTTTCCTTCGTCTCGGACCCGTTTCTGTCACCAGGGAGGCATATTTGTGCGGGAGACACAAAAAAACCTCAGCCACATTTTAATTCAGACCAGCGTTGCTACTAATTATCTTAACTGATCATGTTCTGGAGAAAAAACCCTTGTCGCAATTGAAAACGTTTATGTAATGTGAGCGCCTAGACGATAACGAGCACATGCAGTTGACAAAATGTCGAAGCAAACAAATATTTCTTATAATGCTGTCCGATTAATCGACTGAGTCTACAGCGAATCATTTATCTGCAGAAATCGATTAATTGACTTATAAGTGAAACTGGTTTATTTAATTAAACGCCTGTTTTTACAGCTGTGTGTATTCAATGGCGTTTTACAAAACATGAAATACAGTAAACATTTATATAAAAAATATGGTATTTAAACTAGTTTAACATTTCATTGATCATATAAATTAAAAACAAGTTATATACATTAATTCTAAGAAATGGTACTTTAAGACTGGTTTAATATCTCGTCAATCATGTGATTAGAAATCAGTAAAATACATTAATTCTAAAAATGGTACTTAGTTTAAAACGAAAAAGGACGATCAGGATTTCTTGAATTTCTGATTGGGGCTGTACGGCACTGCGATACAAAACAGGTCATTTAGCGAAGATGATGATATACGGCATTGCGACACAAAACAGGTCATATAGTGCCGATGAATGATGAGGAATGGTGATACCAAACGATGATGATTTGAGGTTAATGACTTTGGGAGGGTTAAACTGGAGGGCTCCAAAAGGAGTCTGCACAGTTTGTCGTACTGCATTTAATTATAAAACAAAACTTATTTAAAGGCAGTATGTAAGCCAAAATAATGCATTTTCTAAACCTGAAAATTCAGGCACATACGTAATCTAAACATATAAAAAGAAGTAATCCGCGATGATTATGGAGGCAATAAATCTGACAAACACATGAATTTGGTGGGAAAAAAGTCGACTTTAAATCGGTTTGTTGACATCCGATCAACGAGATAACGACAGAGATTTTCTGAGTTCGTTCGGCTTGCACCCGGTAAAGATGTTTTCATAGCTCATTATTAGCGTTTTCTTCTGACTTGACAGAGTTATTTTTAGATTGGAACATTCTAAAACTTTAAAAGGGATGAGTATTCCCTACATCCAGCAAGAAACATTGATAGCTGTATTTATTTTGTGCAGTATACAGTAGAGAATACATTTTTCTTTCCCGTTTAAACGCAAACGCAATGCACTAAACTGTGGAAATTTACTTTTAGAAGTTTTAACTATTATTTTTTAATCTGAGTAGCAAATAGGTTGGAGCCTGATCAAACGCAGGGTTACCCGGCATCTGACCTGGCTCCAATCTGTTTGCAATGGAAATAATAGTTTTGTATACAAATGCGCTTATTGGGAAAGAATAAAATATCAGTTAAGTTAGCGCAGTGGTCTCAGGCTGCACGGGAACCATACTTATCTCAAGTAGGAAAGTGTACGATGATGTAGTCGATGTTACCTTGCTTACAGTGGAGAAAATGTTATTCTCTCCCAATAAACGCGTTTACGCTAAAACCATGATTTCAATTGCAAACAGTTTGGAGCAGATCAGACGCCAAACTGTTTGTCGCTCAGACTAACATGAATGGTCAGAATTGTCTAAAGGGTCACCGTTGTCCATTTATGCGTATTATTGCGATGCATTTGCGTTTAAAGGGGAAAGAATCACGTTTTCTCCATTGTTACCTTAATGGTTATGAAATATTCTGTTCTAAAAATAACCCAGACAAGTCAGGAAAATCTGATCGATCTCGTGACTCTTATTCGACCTTGCGGAAATTCTCGAAAGCCGACACGAAGATTTGTTATGTAAACAAAAAGCTTATTTTTCAAACCATCTCGATAAGAAATCGGCACATTTATGTATGGTTCTTAAAGAAGGGGGGGGGGGGGGGGGGGGGGGCATGTTTCAGGCACCTCGCAACCGATTTCGCTTAGTTTTAATACATAGAAAATGTTCTTATATAAGAAATTGCACGACTTAAACATAAATTTGGGCGGTATTCTGGCTTAAGTTTAAACACATGTAGTCAAAAAAGGACTAGACTTAACCCATTACCCCATAAATACGCCTTTGTACATCTTTAATTTATACCTCCACTGAGGAAAAGAGTTTCAATTTATACAGTTATGAATATGTATGATAAGGACTATTTTCTATATTCTAGCAGATTGTAGTTGAAAGTAGGCTGGAAGTAAAACAGAATGCAGAATGCTTTACTTTCAACCTGCTTTAGGTGTTCATCTATTTACAAAATTAGAATCAGGCTATGGGGTAATGGGTTAACTGGAAACTTTAATTGTCCAACTGAAGTTTCAGGAGTTCTTTTTCTGTATTTACAGGCACCGGAGAGAGTGGAAAGAGCACCTTTATCAAACAAATGAGAATTATTCATGGCACTGGCTATTCTGACGATGACAAACGAAGCTTCATCAAGATCGTCTATCAGAACATCTTCATGGCGATGAATGCGATGATCCGTGCCATGGACACGCTCAAGATTAGCTATAAAGACCCGTCAAATGAGGTAAATTAGTAGACTTGTATCAGCCCCATTGGGCCCAAAAATGCTTTTTACGCCTTTAATTTATTCCCCTTAACACTGGAACGTCATGTTCAAACTGAGGTCCGATGTATCAGTGCTTTACAAGAGAACCAGAGGCCTTTAACGCAAAAGTGTAGGGCATCACCTGATACCTCTCTATCTGCTTCCGTCTATCTATGACCTCCAATTAGTCTAAAGCTGGCAGAAATGGACGTAAACCAACATTAACATGTACTGTGATAAGTAGTTGTACTGTAAAAACTAGTCCCTATTTCCAAACAGATGGGTGCTTTAAGCAGGCTGGACGTTAGCTATTTATCTGTCTCTAATTTGGCCTAATTACTTCCCTTTCATATAGACGGGAATTATGGATTATTTCCGTAGTTTTCTACATATGAATTCGAATTTTTACCAAGAAACAGACAATTTTCTTAATAAAGTTTATGTAATTTCCTTGTCTTTCATATACTGTTTCTATGGTAAACATATAGGAGTTTTCACTGTAAACAAGTAATTTTTCAAACCGAAAGTACACAATTTATACACTGCGCCATTCTGTCAAAGCGAGTAAATCGCATTGCCACCATGAAACTGTACACACTTAACTCGATATCAAATTTATTATCAGTTGGAACGATTTAAAGGGTAAAGAAACAAAGATATGTGCAGTCTAGTATAGGAATAGTTTTTGAATTGATTTGCGTTGCTATGTTGTTACCACATTCAGATGACTGCAGGGCTCCAGATAAGAGGGAGTAAAAGGGAACAAATCCACCATTTTCTCACTTATTTCGGCACCAAATCCTATGGTGTTACTACTCATTAGAATCGTCTCAAAGAGACGATTCTAATGAGTAGTGACATCATAGGGTTTAAAGAAGAAATAAAGATTTTAATTTTTGAAATACCCCCCTTATCTGGAGCTCTGTGACTGATAGTGTAGCAAAGTGCATGCGCTCGCACTGACTTCAGCTGTGTTTAAATATTGCAAGCACGTACAGAATACTGATAGAGGAAACGATTATGCCATCAGTGCTCAAAAAATTGGATAGCCCGACGCCCGGGGCTCCTATATTTTCAATTGGGGCCTGTCATAAATTATGGTGATCATGCCCGCCGGGCCTGTCTAATTATGTAACTAAACATATGCACTGCAGGGATTTCCCCAGGCCGTTTTCGCCTGTCGCGGGCGACATGTCTTCCTTCCCGGCGGTCTCTTCGCGACATGCTTTGATCTGGCCGACATGTCTTAATCCGTAGAGCGACTAGCCTTAATCAGGGCTCTGTTTTGTGTATTCCAGTAATTATTTCATATGCCAAACGCCGTCACGCGTGTCGGGCGTGTGCTTAGCTTCATCAACCAATCAGGAGCCGAATTTCCTTATCTAAACGGTGATTGACAGGGACTCGTTCCATTTTGCGGGAGATTAACTTTTGATTGACGTTTCTGGTTTTGATGCGAGTAGATTCTACAACATGCCGAACATGGCTTACTTTACAAACAGCGACTTGAATGATTTTTGGAAAACAAGCTACGAACAACGCTGAAAGAAAAATAAATACCAGCCGAAACCGGAATCTCGGACATTCCTTTTCCCGAATTTAACAGTCAAAAGATGATTAACGGTGGACTGAAAATTCGCCGCGAATAACGAGACGTGAAATCGTGTGTCGCCTCGAAAAAATATCCTCGATACGGGGCCTGTTAAATAAGGAAATTCTCCGCAAATATACTGAACAAACGAATGTTTTAAATGAATATAAATTACCTTTTAGAATTGATTTCCTCACAACTCCGTATTAATAATCACGTAACAGACGCAAACAGTATTCCAAACTTCCGAAATGAAATCCAAATGCGCGGCATGCTTCCTAGCGTCATTTTTTGAAAACATCCAATTAGATTAGTCGTTATAAACTTCCATTTAGAATATGACAGGAAATTAACATAAATTGCGATGTTTAAAATTAGCACTTATTCGTAGGCAATGGCTAGCTATCGCGGAAGACGTTTTTCATGGGAGTTTCGGGAAATAAGTTACAAGTCTTGAAGAGAAGAACAAAAGCAACACATACACGCGGGAAACGATGAATCTCTTAAAATAGCTTTCTGGTATTTTTGGTAAATAGAAATTGAAATTGAATACTTGGGAGATTAAATATTGAAACAGAAAACAATCGTGACAACACATATTCAAGTAGACTTGGTTTTATCTCATGACAAAGTCAAACAGTCTAATTAATTCTTCACAGAGTTAAAAATTTGTTTTCTGTTTTTATGATGGATGGATGTTAAGAGCAGGCTTAAAGTAAACATGAACCCACCATTTGACATCCACTTGCCGGGATGCAGAGAAATTTTCTATGCTCTTAACCCACAGGTTCTTGACACATAATTTTTTTTATATTTTTTACGAGACCTCCATTATATTATCGTAGATCTAGATCTATCTTCGATAGGGTACAAAAACAATTTCTTTTCTTTAACCTCAAGAAAAAAAATTCCTATCTTAAAAAACATGGCCGCTAGTGGGTGGGGCAGATTTTCTTCATATGGCTATATAGTGAAAACTTAAAAAATCTTCTTGTCAAAAACTACTGGTCCAATTTGAAAGTAATTTTATACAAATGATCCATGGGTGACCCTCTACCAGATTTCTTAAAAATACTTTGATATCTAAAAAAAACATGGCCGCCAGTGGGTGGGGCAAGTTTTCCTTATGTTACTGTTTACTAAAAACTTTAAAAATCTTCTTCTCTGAAACTACAGGTCCAAATTAAAAATAATTTTACAGAAATAGTCAATTGATGATCCTCTAGCAGATTTCTTAAAATCATTTTGTTATCTTAAAAAACATGGCCGCCAGTGGGTGGGGCAAGTTTTCCTTATGTTACTGTTTACTAAAAACTTTAAAAATCTTCTTCTCTGAAACTATTGGTCCAAATTAAAAATAATTTTACACAAATGGTCAATTGATGATCCTCTACTAGATTTCTTAAAATCATTTTGTTATCTTAAATAACATGGCCACCAATGGGTGGGGCAAGTTTTCCTTATGGTACTGTTTACTAAAAACTTTAAAAATCTTCTTCTCTGAAACTACTGGTCCAAATTAAAAAATAATTTTACACAAATGGTCAATTGATGATTCTCTACCAGATTTCTTAAAATCTTTTTGTTATTTAAAAAAAAAACCTGGCCACCAGTGGGAGGGGCAAGTTTTCCTATTATTTCTGTATGGAAAAAATTTCAATTTTTTTTTCTCTGAAACTGTTGTTCTGATTCAAGAAGTATTGTACACAAATGATGATTCATGGGTGACCATTTGTCAGTTTTCTTCCAATAATCTTCCTAGCTCAAACAACATGGCCACCAGTGGATGGGGTGAATAAGTGAAAACTTAATGCCAAAAATGCACTATTTCATTAATTAAAGAGCAAAAAAAATCGCCGCAGCGAGGGAGGGGGAGCCCTCCCGCACCCTCCCCCTATGCCCCAAATTCAACATGCCTTCAGAAATTCCTGGGGAAATCCCTGCACTGTTCTGTTCAGTAGCCTGGTGATTGCAGGATGTTGGCTTTACAAGCCGCGAAGCGTGTTATCTATTAAGCACTCAGTTTTACTAGTGATAATTACACAATCAGTGACCAATCAAGCGTGTTAGCATGTTTGCCTCTAATCAGGGTTGACTTTTACCATAAGATAAGCGCTTACGGTCACGCCTCATGATCAATGTCTAGAGTCTGTTTCATTGAAAATCTTACAGGTGTGTAAACAAAAGGATTTACGATTTTTCTGAAATTTCTCTTGAAATTACTGTATAAAGGTTTCACTCACCTAAAATAACAATCATATATCCTCCAATGCATTAAATTTTCACTGTAAGTCAAATCATAACACTTTCCATCACTCAAAAAAAGTTTAGAAACAAACTTCCAAATGTCCACCATTTTGTCAAATTTGTGCAAAATGGCGTCCTTCACATTGAATAAGCATATGAAAGAAGAGATTAATTAAAGTAAGATTTTTATGTAAAATTGGTACAAAAGCAGTGTAGGGATGAGTTAAATGATTAATTAAAATAAAATAATGGATTATGATAATTGTTACTAAAAATAGAATCTGGAAATCCCATAAATGGAAATCCCATAAGAACCACTTAACAGTTAGAATCACTTTCACTGACTACAGAACTTAAAAGGAAAATGAGGCTGTCTTAGATCATATACAAAAAAATCGGGCAAGTTCATTTGGGACAGGGCTTGTCAATTTTATAAGCCTACTTGCCCTGGGCTTGTCAGTCAAAATTATTTTCTTGGAGCACTGGCCATAACTTCACACATATAAGGGAATTTTAAGAATTATTTCTATTCATCCACTGAAGAAAATGAATATATACGTATATACTATAAGAAGTATTATCTATATCCTAACAGACCATAGCTTAAAGCAGGTTGAAAGTAAAAAAGAATGTTCCCTATCCCTTTCCCTCATAGAAGCATCTGTTAGCGCATTTAATTTATTCCTCCATGGAAAAAAATAGTTCTAATAAATAGTTATACACGTACCATAAGAATTATTTATTACATCCTAGCAGATGGTAGCTGCTTAAAGCAGGTTGAAAGTTTAGCAGAATGTGCCTAAGGCGCATTATGCTAATGTTTACTTTCAACCTGCTTTAAGTAGTGACCTGTCTTTTAAAATTAGAAACAGGCTATGGGGTAATGGGTTAAGACACATTCTGTTTTACGTCGACCTGTAAACAAATCACTCATTTTCTCACTCATTTCTGCACCAAATCCTATGGTGTTACTACTCATTAGAATTGTCTGGAAGAGGATTTAATGCAGAAATAAAGATTTTATTTTTTTTGAAAAATTCCTCTTATCTGGAGCCCTGTTAGTAATATTGCATGGAAAACAGTACATTTGAGTGTACAACTTGTAACAAGACTCATCAAAGAAGTATAAAGTACTTCATCTTTGAGTGTGTTTTATGTTGGACATAGGGCACATAGAATGTTACCCTTCTAGAGCTGAAACTGGATGTATTATCCATCCTTAACAAACAGTGTTGGCCCAGAGCTCCTCAAGTATCACTCTGTTTTGGAGTCTGCACTGTTTGTTTTAAATATTTTGGGGACAAATCTCTCATGAGTGATGTCTTTGAAAAAGGGCAAGTCTGGTTGAAAGTTCCGCATGATAAAGGGCCAAGTGGGTTTAGTATTTTATGTACAGTGAAACCTGTTAACCGTTTACTGCTAAGATAGGCGTAATTTATTCCTCCACTCAAGAAAATAGTTTCACTTTATACAGTGATGAACATGTATCGTACAAATTCTGCTTTACTTTCAACCGGCTTTGAATGCTAACTTGTCTTCAATACTAGAGACAGGCTATGGGGGTAATGGGTTAAAACTTAAAACTGGACTTGTGAAGGGATTGTATTGTGTATTGTGACTTTTCTTTGAAGAACAGGGTTAAGCAGTGCTGAAATGGTTAATTAAATCAAACTCCCAAGTACAAATTCTCAGTTTATCCAGATCAATAGCTTAACTCCGTCTGAAAATAGTCATCTGCTGAAAATGGTGTCGGCCGAAAATATTTATGGAAACCGAATCCAAATGACAAACAGTGAAGATCTAATGCATTGAGGACCTCCATTTTGTAAGGTCTGATATCTATCCAAAAGGTCCTTACTTGTCATTCGGTTTTCTTGGCTTTCCAGTATTAAAATGGTCTGATCATGGTGTACAGATACGCCCATTTTGTATTTCATAATTCTTGTATATGTTTTTACCCTTTACTACATAGCCTGTTTCAACTATTTAACCCTTTACCCCATAGAAGCGACTTTTAGCGTATTTAGTTTATTCCTCCGCTGAAGAAAATAGTTCCAATTTAATCAGTCATGATTATATAGTATAGGGAAAATTTTCAATATTCTAACACATGGAAGCTTAAAGCAGGCTGGAAGTAAAGCAGAATGCGCCTTAGGGCGCATTCTGCTTTACTTTCAACCTGCTTTAAGTAGTCACCTATTTTCAATACTAGAAATAGGCTATCAGGTAAAGGGTTAATAGGAGTGACCACTTAAAGATGGTTGAAATAATTTCCATATTACCAAAAAGACCTGCGGACAGTTCTAAAGTCTAGCGAAGATCTCAGAATGATGTTAAGTTTCCTTGAGCTAAAAATTCTATAAAATTAAAAAAAGTTTAAAACAATTTTAGATGATGGGTATGAAGCAGACAATGCTCAGAGCAAGATAAGGGGGGTACAGTGCTCTCTCCCTACAAGGGCCTTCCCAACAATGACTCCCTCCTTACAACGACCCTTGCTGCAGTTCCCTAATTAGGACAATACTTTAACTGCTGCAATATGGTCTCCTTAAAATTGTTGTCTGCTGTTGTTCTCAAAGTTACTTACAAGTGGACATTTTGATATATAATAAAAATAATGATGAGTGACAAACAGCTTGAATCCAGATCAGGCGCCACATTATGTGGCGTCTGATCTGGATTCTAGCTGTTTTGCACATGTAAGTCAAGTCTGAATTTTCCCTCCCTATAACGACTCCTCCAAACAACACACACAATTCCTGAGACAGGAATCGGGTGTCCTTGTAGAGAGGGAACACTATCATGACTCCCTCCAAACAATACACCAATGTCGTGTCTCTCATTGGGTGTCGTTGTAGAGAGGGAACACTGTATGTCAAAAACTAAAATCTTTATTCCTGCATTACTAATCATTTGAATTGCCTCAAACAGACGATACTTATGAGTAGTAACACCATAGCACTGGTGCTGAAATAAGTACAAACTATTTGATTTATTCAGTTTACGCCCTCTTATCTTGAGCCCTGCATGCTGAATTGTCATCTGCTTCAGAAACAGTTTTTAACCCTTAGCCCGCCAAATAAATTGTCGTCTGCTATATTTCTCGTCTGCTTCAAGTTTCAAAGTGCTTCAAAGTTGCTCAAAATTGCTGAAAATGTTGTCCGAGTGTCAAACAGCTTGGATCCGGATGAGACGCCGAGTTACTCGGCGTCTCATCCGGATCCAAGCTGTTTGCATATGGAGCTAGTCGTGACTGGCAGGCTAAGGGTTAAACTCAGGGCTCCACAGATATGAGGAAGTAACCTGAACAAATTTAACATTTTCTCACTCATGTTGGCACCAGATCCTATGGTGCCTTAAAGAGCCGATTCTAATGAGTAGTCAGTAATCACCATAGGGTTTTAATGCAGGAATAAAGATCATAGTTTCTGACATTTATACTCTCCTTATCTTGAGGTCTGGACTGTACTGTACTTCTAATTAGCCATAATAACGGATAACATTTTAAACTTCTTAGCCTTTATCTGCTATCCTGACAGGTATCAGAAAGTTCTCGATTTCATGAAATCATAGGGTTTAATGCAGAAATAAGGTTTTTAATTTTTGAAATACTCCCCTTATCTTGAGCCCTGAATACAGCATTTTCTCATTTATTTAAACTTCAAATCCTATGTTGTAACTACTCATAGTCATTAGAATCGTCACTCATTAGAATCGTCTCGAAGAGACGATTCTAATGAGTTGTAACACTAGGGTTTTATGCAGAGAAAAGATTTAAAGTTTTCAAAATACTCCCCTTATCTTGAGCTCTGCTCTGTGTATTACATGTATGTTCAGGGCTTCCTAGGTTGGGGCTTTTTTCCATGGTATAGAAATTATTATAGAGGCGTAAAAAAGGTATATTTATTATAATATTGAGTAACAGGTCAAAAAAGGACATCTGATTAATTTTCAGTACACATAGGCTCATGGATATCTGATTGCTGAAACTCGACACACATGCGTTTTCAAGTTGATTAGAAAAGCCTGTGTAAAATGATGGGATATTGTGTAACAAAACCGTTTCCATGACAACAGGGGATAAGGCACACCAGTCAATTGGCTTTCTGCTGTAGCAGATCATGTGACAGCTTAGTCAGGCCATGAGTTTTTAGGTTTTTCCAATAATTTGTTCACTAACAAACAAAAAAAAAATCTTTAAAAAATCATAACATTATTGACTTGTGCTGGTGCTTATGTATTGAAAGGTTGGAAACACAGTAGAACCTCTACAGCTGCAGCTCAATTAAACCATTAATGATTACCCCATAGACTATTTCTAGTATTATATATAGTTGACAACTTAAAGCAGGTTGAAAGTAAAGCAGAGTGTGCCTTAGGGCACATTCTGCTTTACTTTCATCCTTCTTTAAGCTAACATCTACTAGTATTTAGAAAATATTTCTTATGGTATATATTAATGAAGGTATAACTTGGAAATATTTTCTTCAGTGGAGGAATAAATAAAAGCGTAAAAAGGCATATTTATAGGGTTATGGGTTAAGTCAAAAGGCATGAGTACTAATATTCAGTTGAAGTTTGATAACTCAAAACTTAACCCATTACCTCATAGCAGGGCTTCAGATAAGGGGAGTATTTCAAAAAGTAAAATCTTTATTTCTGCAGACCCATAAGGTATGTTTATGGATTTTAGCTTTTGAAATACACAAATTATCAGAAGATAGTTTTGGTTTGTCTGTAACAAGTTACAAGCGTTTCTGCCATTTATGGGCAAATTGGAGTTCCCACTAAGAGAGAGGATACAAAAAAAACGGGGCAATGCCCTGCTCTGGTACTTTCAGATGACCAGTATAAAGCACTGATACGTCAGACTTCAGTTTTCATAGTCTCGTCTGAAGGACTTGGTTTGGTCTGGATCGAACTCACGATCCCTGGTATCATTATCGAGTGTGTTAACCCTCAACCACATCCAACTATATATTTATTGAATTCCTAGATAAAGGGAATTTTTTCAAAATCTAAAATCTTTATTTCTGCTTTAAATCTATGGTGTACCTACTCATTGCAATCGTCTCTGAGACAATTCTAATGAGTAGTAACACCATAGGATTTAGTGGTGAAATGAGTGAGAAAATGTTGGATTTGATCCTTTTCTGGAGCCCTGGGGCCTGTTTCATAAAACTTCGTATGACAAAACAGTTGTAAGTCAAAACTTCAAAATACATTTAATTTCATGATTTCTCTATCTAATCCTGTCTTGTCAAGACGATTCCAAAGAGATGTCACAAGACGGGCTTAAATGGAGAAATAATAATTGAGACTTTATAATCAGACTTAAGTGACTTCCGACAACATTTGTCGTACAAAGTTTTGTGAAACGGGCCCCTTGTTACTTTTATTGATGATGTCTGAATTACACATTATTTGGTTTGTTTTTGTGCCGTTTTTTGATGCAGGAAAATGCAAGCATGATAAGGCAGATTGACCATGAGACCGTGACGACGTTTGAACAACAATTTGTCGATGCCATCAAGTGTTTATGGGCAGACAGTGGAATACTGGAATGTTATGACAGGAGACGAGAGTACCAGCTCACGGACTCGGCCAAATAGTGAGTATACAGCAGAGCTCCAGATAAGGGGGGTATTTCAAAAACTAAAATCTTCATTTCTGATTTAAACCTTATGGTGTCGCTACTCATTAGAATTGTCTCGTAGAGACAATTCTAATGAGTAGTAACACCATAGGATTTGGTGCTGAAATATGTAAGAAAATGAGTGATTTGTTTACTCCCTCTTCCTGTTTAAACGCAAACAAATAAGACATATATTTACATTAAAATTTGGAATATAACAATGCTTTGACAATTCTGACTATGTTTTCATCTCAGTGGCAAACAGTTTTGAGCCTGATCAGACGCCAGGTTACCCGGTGTCTGATCTGGCTCCAAACTGTTTGCAATGGAAATAATAGTTTTAGCATAAACAGGTTTATTGGGAAAGAATAACGTTTTTGCCACTGTTCTTATGTCAAGGCTAAATAAATTCTTAATGGCCCACATATAGTGATTGTCCTGTGTGTCTGTCCTTGTGTACGAGGCTCACCAGATTTTACAATTTCTTCTAGCATTAACACTGCTGACTCGAATACTTGACACTCGATGCTTGTACAGTTTTTGCCTAATGGACAATTCTCAATCCACTAATATCAACCAACCACTATTTGACCTTTGACCTAAATTGGATTTTAAAAGGGCTATTTCCATGTAAAAGATTTTTAAAGTTTCGTCCAGCATCAACATTACTTTCTATAATGTGTTGATACTTATACACTTTGAGATGATTCTAATGAGTAGTGACACCATAGGGTTTAAAACAAAAATAAAGATTTTTCTTATGTGAAATCCTACTTACTACTTACATCATGCATCAAAGAACAGTTAGGGGCCTCCGTGCCCTAGTGGGATAGTCAATGTGACTTACATGGTGACATCTCTAACCTCCTCACAGCTGTGAGTTTGAATCCCAGTCTGGTCATTAGGATTTTTCATGTGGGGAAGCCTTCCAGCTGGCTTGCAGAAAGTCTGTGTTTCTACCCAGTTGCCTATTTGTGTTTGAAACAGTGTGTAAAGGGCTTCTGGGGTTTTCCTCCCCCTGTAATTAGCTGGGCATCGCGATATGACTGAAAGGTAGCTAGTCTTAACGGCCCATTTCATTAACGTACCATTGCCTTAATGTACCATTGTCAGTCTTAACGTACCATTTTAAAAAACCTATATTACAACCATAATAGACCATTTTTAATTGATGAAAAATGTAAAATAGTTCTTTATATATGTTACTTGGATGAAATAAAATTTTTTTTTAAATACAATGTTCTTATGCGAGTATTATCTGCAATTGTGTGTGTTGATAAGGCAGTGTTGTTTTATCCACTTTTAGCATCGCATTAATCTTCGTAGAATTAATTGCTTCTTGAACATTTTTTAACCACAAATATCATAAATCAATCAAATTAGATTGGGGATAATTATAAACCATTTCTTTATTTTAAAAAAAAAGTAAAATAAAACTGTTTTCTATGATTTTATATAGTGGTGCATTCAGTCTAGATTATTTGGAGCTGAACATTAACCTTTCACTTTTAACACTCCACAGCTACCTGGATGATGTAGACAGAATAACCCAGCCGGACTATCTGCCCTCCCTCCAGGATATACTGAGAGTAAGATCACCCACCACCGGCATCATAGAGTATCCCTTTGATCTGGATAGTATAATATTTAGGTAAGTCTATTTCCCCTTATTCAAGGTTTGACCCATACTTATTTTGGAGGATAAGAAACAGTTACCTTCATATAGAAACAATTTGATCGGTTTGATAAATAGAGCATCTGACAATGAAACAGAAAGTTGTGAGTTAGATACTTTGCTCCATAGCCTGTTTCTAGTGCGAAGGAGGTTGAATGTAAAGTAGAATGTTATCATCTGCATCCCTATTCCCTAGGATATAGTAAATATTCTCTTATAGCAGAGCTGTTGATAAGCTGCGTATTTACGCAAAAAAAATTGACCAGAAAGCATTTTTAGCTCACCTGAGCTAGCTCAGGGTGAGCTTTTGCAATCCTTGAATGTCCGTCGTTCGTCGTGCGTCGTCAACAATTTCAGTGTTTACACTCTAGAGACCACAATATTAATCCAATCTTTCTCCAACTTTCTCAGATGGTATATTGCCATAAGAGTTCAGATGAGTTCGATTATGGTTAAAATCGGACAAATAGGTCATGAGTTATCTACCTTTGAATTGCTGAAAATGCCATATTTTACAGTGTTTACACTCTAGAGGCCACAATATTTATCCAATCTTTCTAAAACTTGCCCAGATTATATATGACCATAAGAGTTCGGATGAGTTCGATTTTGGTTGAAATCTGACCAAAAGATAAAAAGTTATCTACCTTTGAACTGCTGAAAATCCCATATTTATTATTTAACAGTGTTTACATTCTAGACAGGGTTATAGATAAGGCGCGTATTTGCGTAAATACGCAATTAAATACAATAGAAAAGCAATTACTTTCAAATCCATGCGTACTGAAAATCAATTATTAAAAGGGTTTACGCAAAAGAATTCAAGCAGGCGTGTACCGTACGCAAGTAGTCCCATTTCTCAAATGTAATGACGGGATGTTTACTACGACACCGGGTGAATATTGTACTGATACACCGGTTAGACTGATTATTTATTTCCAAGTAATAGCCTATAGGATTTATGCAGCGCCGTTTTCGTTAGCCTCGTTTAATTAGTAAACCAGTCACATCGTCTGCCAGAATTTCTTCTGTCAAAATGGCATCGCGCGGCCGGAAAAAGCGAACCGCGCAACAAAAAACCCCACATTATTCAATTACTTTCAGCCTTCCGCAAACGAACCAGAAATAATTTGTAACAATGTCGTGAATGAAATTTGGAATGATGCGTGTTACAGCCAAAAAAGAGGTTGTTACGACAGTGTTAAAGTTAGCAAAGGAGCCCATATCCGGCTGAACAACTTTATGGACTAAAGGAATCCTGGAATGGCTTTTAAAGTTTCCGTGGCTGAAAATTAATGAATCTACACAAACATGAGCTGTTGCATTTGTGTTGAAATGAGATCGAAACTGAAATTATTGAGTGTGGGCAAACGAGGGTACAGTACATCAAACATTCAGCTTGTGTTTTGTATCAAATGAAGAAAAAAAATAGAGTAAAAAAGCAATTTATATCAAATTGATGGAGTAACGGTTTTTTGGATACTCAATTGAAATTCAGAAAACCGAATTCTTAGAAAATAGAGGGAGTAAATACCCAATTAATGCAAAACCTTATCCAATCTTTCTCAAACTTACTCAGATTGTATATTACCATAAGACTTCGGATGAGTTCAATTATGGTTGTAATCAGATCAATAGGTTGAGAGTTATCTACCTTTGAATTGCTGAAAATGATATACTTAAGTGTTTACGCTCTAGAGGCCACAATATTTATCCAAGCTCTCTCAAACTTGCTCAGATTGTATATGACCATAAGAGTGCGAAAAAGGGTGATTATGGTTGAAATTGGCAAATAGATCAAGAGTTATCTACCTTTGAATTGCTGAAAATACCATATTTTACAGCATTTACACTCTTACAACTACAGTTTTCAATGGATTTTGATTATACTTGTACACAAAGTATATAGCTATACGTTCTCGAAGGAGTGCAACTATTGTTGAAATCTAATCATTGTGGCAATAGTTACCTGCCCTTGATGTACTTTGAAATGCTAGAAAAAGGCTTCATTTCAGTATTGTTTAGGCTCTAGTTATCTGCCTTTGATGTACTCTCTTATACTAGAGTAGGTCGACAAATTTGAATGGGTGAAATTCAAAGGTAAAGCTATCAGGCTTCATTACAAATGGTGAGCGATATCAGGGCCTTCAGGCCCTCTTGTTTATAATCTGTCAGCGTAATACAAAGCAACTAAAATCAGTCAAAGCAAATCCTTTAAAGTTCAGTGCGTAATGAAAAGCAAACGTTCGTATGCCGTTACTTTACTTTCTTTCTTGTAAATAGACAGCCTATCAATTACGTCATCGGTCAGTGCGCGTTATTGTTAGACTGGTATAAAATCATATTCTTCGCAGCGTTCCGTGCTGCATATAAGAACATAGGCAGTCCATTTCGCTCATTTTGGCTCTTGTGATGATTGTGAACCAGTCTTACATAAAAATTCTGTTTCCGCTTTCGGTTTTCAAGATGCCGCGAGTTTGGCAAAAACAAACACATTAATTGGCTACATCTCTCAAGTCCAGTGGTGAAAAATAGTAAGAAAAGTTGTCGTTCTCTCGTTGACTATCTTTTGAAAGACATTCTCTTTCGTAGCAAAACGGATGTGAACAGTAAAGCAAATTTTAGACCGGGTTTGCACTCTCAGTAATACTCAAAAGAAACGTGAACCTTGTCGAATGAAAAAAAAATTTGGAAGATCCAATTCTGTGTCTAGCAGTAGTTTAATCTTCATAGTTTAAGCTGGGAATTGCTAAAGAAGATTGAAAGTTAAGCAGAAAGCTACCAAAGCTTTTCTTTTTAACTGTCTAAACAATTAGACAATCTATGAGGGAAAGAGTTCAGAAAATCACCATGAGTTGCTTTTTACGCAATTAACCAAATATCCGTGGGGTAAAAAAAAAATTGTTACTTAATAAAAAAACAATTACCGTAAAACTAGTGGGGTAAATACCCTATTCTAAGAAAAACTTATCTACAGCTCTGTTATAGGGCATATTCATTACTGTGTGAAATGGAACTATTTTCTTCAATGGAGGAATGAATTATAGGTGTTAAACAGTGTATTTGTGGGGTAATGGTTTAATGCGAAACTGAGGCAAACAGCTTGTATGAAAGAAAAATAAAGTGACAATTTTGTTTCGAGTAAAATTGTGTTGGATTAATCCAGCTAAATATTTAATATATTCCTACACTGAAGGGAATAGATCCTGCACAGTTATTGATATGCAGCATAAGAACAGGGCTCCAGAAAAGAGAGAGTAAACTACACTAATCCAGCCTTTTCTCACTTATTTGATCAGCAAATCCTATGGTGTTACTACTCATTAGAATCGTCTCGAAGAGACGATTCTAATGAGTAGTGACACCATAGGGTTTAAAGCAGAAATAAAGATTTTATTTTTTGAAATACTCCCCTTATCTGGAGCTCTGATAAGAATCCATATTCTAGCATACAGAAGCTTTAAGGCCTTTGGCTACCGGAAGTCGGTCTTGCGGGCGAGCGGATATGCGTCTTGACGGCACAGACTGTTTTCGTACGTGTTTATACTAGACAATTTATATAAAGGAAATGTTGATACGAATTAGTATAATCCTTCATAGCGCAGTTAGCATAGTGGTTGACTAGCAATCAAAAGGTCATAGGTTCGAGACCCATCCGATCCAAAATATTTTTTTTAGTGTCCGATTTATTGACTTGTCAATCCATAACGCAGTAATCAAGAGACATGTTATGTTTAGTCTTCGTTGATTAGAACTAGTGATGTTTACGGTCCAAGTATATGTCCACTTACCTGTACGTTTTAGTTTAATGACTTACAAGTCAATTAAATCGGTATACATGTAAACGATTTGATCGAACTATAAAGCCACACATTGAAGCTTATCAATACGCTAACCTTTTCAAGATCGATATTGCCCATTATAATTATGTTAAAACAATATAATAAACCTTGTATGCAAGTCCATGAATAAAAAATAATGCATTTTAATGACAAAGTTTTAATTCTAAGGTAGGTAACTGTATCTAAACAACAAATTTCCCACATTTTAATAAGAAAATATGTTATTACAACAAATCCTGACTGTAATATTTTCTAATTTTTTCAGACTGACTAGTTCATCAACCATATATTTGAATAAAATGAAAACAAATATACATTGAATGAGTCAGTTTTTTGTAATTCAATTTTTTAGCATTTTGCAAAATTTAAATAGCTGATAACATCTTTCTGAACACCTTTATTCAAAATGTTTTTAGCTTTTCTTGTAATGAATGTTGTGGACTACTTATTGGGTGAGAATTATAGTCATTAGCTTTATTCATTTTTAAGAAAAATAAAATCATCAAAATTCTAGGTTTTTGTCAGAAAAAAGACCTTAAAGACAAACCACACGATAAATTTTGCCTATATTTACACACATTGTTTCTTAGGCTATTATCATTCTTCATGAAAAGTTTCATAACAATCGTATGGAAACTACGCGCATATGCGAAGTACCTTAAATAGGTCAAAAATTGAGCAGAATGTGCCTTAAGGTGCTTTACTTTCAAACTGCACTAAGTGGTCACATGTTTTCGAAACTAGAACAAAGGCTATGGTTTAATGGGTTAAATCAATAGGGCTGCCATAAGTTAATAACCAAAAATCCTAAGATTACCAAATTTTCTATTTTATTAAACGTGATTACTTAAAACTGGTTGAAAGTAAAGCGGAATGTGGCTTTAGGCACATTCTGCTTTACTTTCAGCCTGTTTTATGTTACAATTTGCTAGGATTAAAATCCGAAGAATTCAGAAAAATCCGGAGAAATGGCAGCCCTGAATCAAATGTTGTTAACAAGAATGTTGACAGTACTTGCTGATTTCAGGAAGAGAATTTTCAATTTGATCATGTTTGATTTCAGGATGGTAGATGTCGGAGGTCAGAGGTCGGAGAGACGCAAGTGGATACACTGTTTTGAAAATGTTACGTCCATTATGTTTTTAGTCGCCTTAAGTGAATACGATCAGGTCCTGGTAGAGTCTGATAATGAAGTAAGTACATGCTTTCATTTAACAATATCAGTATTAACCCTTTGCCTGCTGGTCGCGACTTTATTGATTTTTGCAAACAGTTTAGATCCAGATCAGACACCGCGTAACGCGGTGTCTGATCTGGATCCAAACTGTTTGGCACTCTTCTTTAGGTTTCTTTACTTAAAAAATGTAAAAATCTTAATTCAACAAACTTTGCAGACGACAATTTCGAAGCAGACGACATCACCGCAGGATAAGGGTTAATACAGGGCACCAGTTAAGAGGGAGTAAACTGAACAAATCTAACATTTTCTCACTCAGTTCAGCACTAAATCCTATGGTGTAACTACTCATTAGAATCATCTTGAGGAGATGATTCTAATAAGTTGTGACACCATAGGGTTTAATGCAGAAATAAACATTTTAGTTTTTGAAATACTCCCCCCATCTGGAGCCCTGGTATTAAACCCATTACTACATAAATACCAGGGCTCCAGATAAGCCGGATGAAACTGAACAAATCCAACATTTTCTCACGTGTTTCAGCACCAGAACAGAACAGAAATTTTATTTCTCGAATTCTACATAACAGAATATATGAGGTACAACAAAAGAGTATAAGTAATTACTGTCACCAAACCCTATGATGTTACTACTCAAAAGAATCGTTTCAAAGGGTTTAATACAGAGATAAAGATTTTATATTTTGAAATACTCCCCTTATCTGGAGCCCTGAAGTTATAGTCACGGCGACTGACAATCACTAAGCTTCTCACTGTTGTGGGTTCCATTCCCGGTCATGGATCTAAGGAATTTTGAATCGGGGAAGCCTTCCAGCTTGCTTGCGGAAGGTAGGTGGTTCTACCCCAGTTGCTGATTTGTGCCTGAAACAGTGCATATGGGACTTATAAACTGTGGTCTTAATTCACCTGTTATCAGCTTGACGTTGCAATATGTCTGAAATACTCTTATAGAGACGTAAATCTCCAAATCCCTAAACACAGCTTTTTACGCCTTTAATTTATTTCCTCACTGACCACTTGAAGCAAGTTTAAAGTAAAACAGAATGTGCCTTCTTTATTTTCAGCCTGCTTTAAGCTACCATCTGCTAGAATGTAGAAAATAGTTTTTATGGTATACAGAGTTCCCATTCACGCACAGATGTACGTGATTCACGTATTATTTAAAAAAATCACGCATAAAATCAATGCCCTGAACGTGCATGCACGCACGCACAGAATTATGTTGCAGATAATGCCGAAATCGGATGTAAGAAGACCATTTTTAGCTCGTCTGTACGAAGTACATGACGAGCTATTGCAATACCTCCGGTGTAGTCGTAGTCGCGTCGTCGTGAACGGCGTAAACAATTTTAAGAAAATGTCTATAACTTCTATGTCCCTTGAGGTATTGCTTTCATAGTTGGTATGCAGGGATTTCCCCAGGCTGTTTTCGCCTGTCGCGGGCGACATGCCTTCCTTCCCGGCGGTCTCTTCGCGACATGCTTTGATCTGGCCGACATGTCTTAATCTGTAGAGCGACTAGCCTTAATGAGGGCTCCGTGTTGTGTATTCCAGTAGTTATTTCATATGCCAAACGCCGTCACGCGTGTCGGGCGTGTGCTTAGCTTCATCGACCAATCAGGAGCCGAATTTCCAAACGGTGATTGACAGGGACTCGTTCCATTTTGAGGGAGATTAACTTTTGATTGACGTTTCTAAAACCGCTAGTTCTGGTTTTGATGCGAGTAGATTCTACAACATGCCGAACATGGCTTACTTTACAAACAGCGACTTTAATGATTTTCGGAAAACAAGCTACGAACAACGCTGAAAGAAAAATAAATACTAGCCGAAACCGGAATCTCGGACATTACTTTTCCAGAATTTAACGTTCAAAAGATGATTAACGGTGGACTGAAAATTCGCCGCGAATAATGAGACGTGAAATCGTGCGTCGCCTCGGAAAAATATCCTCGATACGGGGCCTGTTAAATAAGGAAATTCTCCGCAAATACTGAACAAACGAATGTTTTAAATGAATATAAATTACCTTTTAGAATTGATTTCCTCACAACTCCGTATTAATAATCACGTAACAGACGCAAACAGTATTCCAAACTTCCGAAATGAAATCCAAATGCGCGGCATGCTTCCTAGCGTCATTTTTAGCTCACCTGAGCCGAAGGCTCAAGGTGAGCTATTGTGACCGCTCATTGTCCGTAGTACGTCTGTCCGTCTGTCCGTTCACTTTTACTTCAAACGACATCTCCTCTGAACCCGGGGATTGTAGGGCGGATTCAAACTGCTCATGATGTTCCTTGGATGCTTCTCTACAGAAATTGTTAAAATGAAACTTTCAAGTGGACTACTTATTGTAATTTATTTAAAAAAGTGAAAAACTTTAAACAATCTTCTTGTAAAAAACTGCTAGGCCCACAGCTTTGATATTTGTTTTTTAGTATCTCCTGGTGATTCTCTCTCAAAATTGTTAATATCAAAACTAAAACTGACCATAGGGATTCACCATAGGGATTTTTTCATTGCAGCTTTATGCAGGATTCATTGCCGCTTTATTCAGGTTATACTGTTTTACTGAAGGTTTAAGCAGGGTTTCAAGCACCCTTATACTAAATCACCTATATTTGCAAACAGTTTGGATCCAGGTCAGATGCCACATAATGCAGCATCTAATCTGGATCTAAACTATTTGCCACTCATTTACATATTTTCTTATATTTAGAAAATATAAGTTATTATTTTTTACATATTTCACATACAAACATTTGGAGCAGACAACAGTTCAGCATGATAATAGTCAGTTCTCCCTGAGACGGTCTCTTATTGCATAACTGACCCAAAGCTAGCTCTGAACTCAGGTCACTGAGATACATAGCAGAAATTATGATGTCTGCTATTTTGTGCTCAAGCACAACTTAGTTCAAGGCATATTACTTTTGGTATGTCTGTTTGTTTGTTTGTTTATCTTTCTGTCTATCAGTCCACAATTAATTCTTGGCCATAAACAGTATGGATCCAGGTCAGATGCCACATAATGCTGCATCTAATCTGGATCCAAATTTGCCACTCATTTACATATAGTTTCCTATATTTAGAAAATGTAAATAATGATATTTATTAACCTATTAACGCATACATATTCCTTTTTATGTCTTTAATTTATTCTTCCACAGAAGAAAATAATTTCACTTTATACAGTCATTGTTGTCTTTAACAATTGCTTCAAATGACATCTCCTCATATATTGCTGAAAAGATTTCAACAATGTTTCTTCGGGTCAAGTTGTTTCAAAATTGTTCAAAGAATTAAAAACAATGTAGAACTCTGGTTGCCATGGCAACCAAGTGAAAAAATAAGGAAATCTTAAAAAATCTTCTTGTCTGAAACTACAAGGGCCAGATCTTAGACATTTGTCACATAGCATCATCTACAGGTCCTCTATCAAGTTTGTACAAACTATGCCCCTGGGGTCAAAATTGGCCCCGCCCCGGGGGTCACAGTTTTACATAGAGTTATATAGTGAAATTTTCCAACGTCTTCTCCTCTGAAAATAATATGGCCAGAGCTTTGATATCTGGCATGGTGACACTTTTAGATGTCCTATACCAATAAGGTTCAAATGGTTCTGGTCGATTGCATATCATCTACAGGTCCTCTATCAAGTTTGTACAAATTATGCCCCTGGGGTCAAAATTAGCCCGACCCGGGGGTCACAGTTTTCAAACGTCTTCTTTTCTGAAGCTAATATAGCTAGAGCTTTGATATTCGGCATGGTGTTACTTCTAGATGTCCTTTATCTATTTTGTTCAAATGGTTCCAGTCTGTTGCATATGTAGGTCACAGGAGCTAAAAACAGATTTTTTCAATGGAAACTTAAAAAAAATCTTCATGTCTAGAACCCTAGTACCCTGATCTTAGATATTTGGAACATAGCATCATCTACAGGTCCTCTATTAAGATTGTTCAAATTATGCCCCTCGGGTAAAAAATGACCCCGTCCTGGACATAAATCATTATCTCCATTTTGATGTACAGCTATTCTCAGGTGAGCGACATATGCCCCATGGGGCTCTTGTTTGAAAACATCCAATTAGATTAGACGTTGTAAACTTCCATTTAGAATGACAGGAAATTAACATAAATTGCGATGTTTAAAATTAGCTCTTATTCGTAGGCAATGGCTAGCTATCGACGCGGAAGACGTTTTTCGTGGGAGTTTCGGAAAATAAGTTACAAGAGAAGAACAAAAGCAACACATACACGCGGGAAACGATGAATCTCTTAAAAAAGCTTTCTGGTATTTTTGGTAAATAGAAATTGAAATTGAATACTTGGGAGATTAGATATTGAAACAAGACAATCGTGACAACACATATTCAAGTAGACTTGGTTTTATCTCATGACAAAGTCAAACAGTCCAATTAATTCTTCACAGAGTTAAAAATTTGTTTTCTGTTTTTATGATGGATGGATGTTAAAGCGACTCGCAACCAGATGGTGCATTAAAAATAGTAATTTGTAAATATGTGTCAAACGCTTATATAAATGGTAAAGAATTAGTTTAGGATAAGAAATTCTGTTTAAAAAAATGTATTTCAATAAAAAAAAATATTGGTCTCTGGTGGGATTCGAACCCGGGGCCCGGCATTGGCGGACAGAAGGCAAAATAGGGGAAACCGCTTAGACCAATGGACCACGGAACTATCCGTTTATCTCGGATCGATTTAACGTATTTCAATGTGTAGCGATCGAAAGTGCATACAACTTCGTAATTCGGCTCGTGTTTTATGTCTGAGCCCGTGTAGAGAAGCAACAACAACAACTATACCGTCTACTAGTCGGTATAGAAAAACGATGGAAAATATCTAAAAATCTAAGATTCGGTGACGATTCTTGAGACTTTTTTTGGACTGATCATATTTTTTTAATGTCAGAAGCCAAATAATGCCACAAATTTGCTTTTATTTGAGTATTTTATTTTATTTTGACAAGTACACCATCTGGTTGCGAGTCCCTTTAAGAGCAGGCTTCAAGTAGACATGAATCCACCATTTGACATCCTCTTGCCGGGATGCAGTGAATTTTTCTGTGCTCTTAAACCACAGGTTCTTGACACATAAAAAAAAAAATATATTTTTTACGAGACCTCCATTATATTACCGTAGATCTAGATCTATCTTCGATAGAGTACAAAAACAATTTCGTTTCTTTAACCTCAAGAAAAAACATTCCTATCTTAAAAAACATGGCCGCTAGTGGGTGGGGCAGATTTTCTTCATATGGCTATATAGTGAAAACTTTAAAAATCTTCTTGTCAAAAACTACTGGTCCGATTTGAAAGTAATTTTATGCAAATGATCCATGGGTGATCCTCTACCAGATTTCTTAACATTATTTTGATATCTAAAAAAAAACATGGCCGCCAGTGGGTGGGGCAAGTTTTCCTTTTGTTACTGTATACTTAAAACTTTAAAAATCTTCTTCTCTGAAACTACTGGGCCAAATTAAAAATAATTTTACAGAAATGGTCAATTGATGATCCTCTACAAGATTTCCTAAAATCATGTTGTTATCTTTAAAAACATGGCCGCCAGTGGGTGGGGCAAGTTTTCCTTATGTTACTGTTTACTAAAAACTTTAAAAATCTTCTTCTCTGAAACTACTGGTCCAAATTAAAAATAATTTTACACAAATGGTCAATTGATGATCCTCTACAAGATTATTTAAAATCATTTTATCTTAAATAACATGGCCACCAGTGGGTGGAGCAAGTATTCCTTATGTTACTGTTTACTAAAAACTTTAAAAATCTTCTTCTCTGAAACTACTGGTCCAAATTAAAAAATAATTTTACACAAATGGTCAATTGATGATCCTCTACCAGATTTCTTAAAATCTTTTTGTTATTTAAAAAAAAAACATGGGCACCAGTGGGAGGGGCAAGTTTTCCTTTAATTTCTGTATGGAAAAAATTAAAAAAAAAAATTCTCTGAAACTGTTGTTCTGATTTAAGAAGTATTGTACTCAAATGATGATTCATGGGTGACCATTTGCCAGTTTTCTTCCAATAATCTTCCTAGCTCAAACAACATGGCCACCAGTGGGTGGGGGTGAATAAGTGAAAACTTAAAGCCAAAAATGCACTATTTCATTGATTAAAGAGCAAAAAATTTCGCCGCAGCGCGGGACGGAGAGCCCTCCCGCACCCTCCCCCTATGCCCCAAATCCAACATGCCTTCAGAAATTCCTGGTGAAATCCCTGGTATGTGTGTGTATATGGACAAGACCTTTCCATGCACAGAAACATTTGGACCCCTTGACCTTGAACTTAGGGCCCACGTTTAGGTTTCGAAATCTGTGTTTAGGTTTCGAAAAATGCCTATAACTTCTATGTCCCTTGAGGTATTGCTTTCATAGATGGTATGTGTGTGTATATGGACTAGACCTTTCCATGCACAGAAACATTTGGACCCCTGTGACCTTGACCTTGAACTTAGGGCCCGCGTTTAGGTTTCGAAATCTGTGTTTAGGTTTCGAAAAATGCCTATAACTTCTATGTCCCTTGAGGTATTGCTTTCATAGTTGGTATGTGTGTGTATATGGACAAGACCTTTCCATGCACAGAAAAATTTGGACCCCTGTGACCTTGACGTTTCAAAATCTGTGGTTTAGGTTTCGAAAAATGCCTATAACTTCTATGTCCCTTGAGGTATTGCTTTCATAGTTGGTATGTGTGTGTATATGGACAAGACCTTTCCATGCAGACAAATTTGGACACCTGTGACCTTGACCTTGAACTTAGGGCCTGCGTTAAGGTTTCGAAATCTGTGTTTAGGTTTCAAAAAATGCCTATAACTACTATGTCCCTTGAGGTATTGCTTTCATAGTTGGTATGTGTGTGTATATGGACAAGACCTTTCCATGCACAGAAACATTTGGACCCCTGTGACCTTGACCTTGAACTTATGGCCCGCGTTTAGGTTTCGAAATCTGTGTTTAGGTTTCGAAAAATGCCTATAACTTCTATGTCCCTTGAGGTATTGCTTTCATAATTGGTATGTGTGTGTGTATATGGACAAGACCTTTTCATGCACAGAAACATTTGGACCCCTGTGACCTTGACCTTGAACTTAGGGCCCGCGTTTAGGTTTCGAAAAATGCCTATAACTTCTATGTCCTTGAGGTATTGCTTTCATAGTTGGTATGTGTGTGTATATGGACAAGACCTTTCCATGCACATAAATTTTTTGACCCCTGTGACCTTGACCTTGAACTTAAGGCCTGCGTTTAGGTTTCGAAATCTTTGTTTAGGTTTCGAAAAATGCCTATTACTTCTATGTCCCTTGAGGTATTGCTTTCATAGTTGGTATGTGTGTGTATATGGACAAGACCTTTCCATGCAGACAAATTTGGACACCTGTGACCTTGACCTTGAACTTAGGGCCTGCGTTAAGGTTTCGAAATCTGTGTTTAGGTTTCAAAAAATGCCTATAACTACTATGTCCCTTGAGGTATTGCTTTCATAGTTGGTATGTGTGTGTATATGGACAAGACCTTTCCATGCACAGAAACATTTGGACCCCTGTGACCTTGACCTTGAACTTATGGCCCGCGTTTAGGTTTCGAAATCTGTGTTTAGGTTTCGAAAAATGCCTATAACTTCTATGTCCCTTGAGGTATTGCTTTCATAATTGGTATGTGTGTGTGTATATGGACAAGACCTTTTCATGCACAGAAACATTTGGACCCCTGTGACCTTGACCTTGAACTTAGGGCCCGCGTTTAGGTTTCGAAAAATGCCTATAACTTCTATGTCCTTGAGGTATTGCTTTCATAGTTGGTATGTGTGTGTATATGGACAAGACCTTTCCATGCACATAAATTTTTTGACCCCTGTGACCTTGACCTTGAACTTAAGGCCTGCGTTTAGGTTTCGAAATCTTTGTTTAGGTTTCGAAAAATGCCTATTACTTCTATGTCCCTTGAGGTATTGCTTTCATAGTTGGTATGTGTGTGTATATGGACAAGACCTTTCCATGCACAGAAACATTTGGACCCCTGTGACCTTGATCTTGAACTTGAGGCCTGCGTTTAGGTTTCGAAATCTGTGTTTAGGTTTCGAAAAATTCCTATAACTTCTATGTCCCTTGAGGTATTGCTTTCATAGTTGGTATGTGTGTGTATATGGACAAGACCTTTCCATGCACAGAAAAATTTGGACCCCTGTGACCTTGACCTTGAACTTAGGGCCCGCGTTTAGGTTTCAAAATCTGTGTTTAGGTTTCGAAAAATGCCTATAACTTCTATGTCCCTTGAGGGTTGCTTTCATAGTTGGTATGTGTGTGTATGTGTATATGGACAAGACCTTTCCATGCACAGAAAAATTTGGACCCCTGTTACCTTGACCTTGAACTTAGATCCAGGGTTAAGGTTTCGAAATCTGTGTTTAGGTTTCAAAAAATGCTTATATTTCCTATGTCCCCTGAGGTGTAACTTCATACATGTATTTGATTTTCATGTGTATATGGACAAGACCTTTCCATGCAGGCAAAAAGGTTGAACTCGGTGACCTTGAGTGTGCTTTTAAGTTATTAACAAACTACAAAATACAAGTTAAACGTCAAAGTCCGGCGAGTCAATTTGGATTTGTTTTCATTTTCCTTATAGTGTCTGTCAGGCGCTTGACAATTCTTATCATTCTTAATACGTAAAGCGCCTGGTTCACCCGCATCGCGAATCCGATGATTTAGCAGTTTAAAATAGATTGTGGGATTTCCCGTCACTGTGCCTAATAAAGTCGCTATTTTTTTTGAACATTTTTTTTTTTATAAGAATTCAATACTTATTTAGAGGAAGACGTGTTTGAAAAATGCTGACAAATGATTAAAAAAAAGTCCGGTCATAGGTCTATTTCTGGTCACTTTCTATTTCAAAACAGTGACGCCATTTTTTATGCGAAATCCGACAACACAGTCGAAAAACTGGACGGGTTATCAGATGTATTTTATCCCGTCTATTAACAATGTTGGGGAAAATGCCTGATTTAATGAGACACAGTCTTAGCATAGGCCTACGCATTCGTGTAGTCTGCAAATATGTCCGCTAAGGTTAAGAAATAATGTGAGAGATATGTACAGTACACAATGAAACAAATGAAATAAAGATTTATTGGCGGAACTACAAATTTCCAAAGATCATTCCTGGTGCGTATCCATTGTTTGAATAATGGATTGCTACTTTGTAATAGCTGCAGTACTGCACCTCTAGACCACGGTCTAAATCCGCAATACAGTTACGGTATCGCAACTAACTTTGTAATAGAAGAAACAGAAAAACGTTTCATATGCACCCTCTGAAATTTGTCTGCACCCCCAAAAATTAGCCCTAGAGGGTACATGCACCCTCAAAATTGAAAGTCTGTGGGAACCCTGGTATGAATTTGTGACTGTATATAGTGGAAATATTTCCTTCATTGAAGGCATAAGTTAACCCATTACCCCATAGCTTGTTTCTAATTTTGAAGACAGGTTCCCACTTAAAGCAGGTTGAAAGTAAAGCATTATGCGCCTTAATGCGCATTCTACTTTACTTTCAGCCTGCTTTAACCCGTTTTCTGCTAGGATATAGAAAATATTTCTTATGATACATATTCAGGACTGTATAAAAGGGACCTATTTTCTTCAGTGGAGGAATAAATTTTAGGCGTAAAAAGGTGTATTTATGGGGTAATGGGTTAAAGGTGTATTTATAGAGTGATGTGCTCCTTCTTATCTGGAGCCCTGTCTTTGTGAGTTAATGAATGTTATTTCTCTTTCACAGAACCGCATGGAGGAATCCAAGGCATTGTTCCGCACAATTATTACATATCCGTGGTTTCAAAATTCTTCAGTTATTCTATTCCTCAACAAGAAAGACCTATTAGAGGAGAAAATTATGCATTCACATCTCGTAGATTACTTCCCAGAATTTGATGGTAAGTGCCAAGATTGATTTTATTTCATTCTTTAAAAAAAATTTTATTTAGTTTACCTGATAGCCTCTTTCTAGTATTCAAGATAAGTGACTACTTAAAGCAGGTTGAAAGTAAAGCAGAATGTGCCATAAGCCGCATTCTGCTTTACTTTCAGCCTGCTTTAAGCTTCCATGTGCTAGAATATTGAAAATTTTCCCTATACTATATAATCATGACTGATTAAATTGGAACTTTTTTCTTCAGCAGAGGAATTAATTATATTTTAAAAGTTCTTATATTAAAGCAGAAGTAGACAGCAATGGTTGCAGTCAATGTTACTTTATACATACATCATAGTGTTCAAAGAAATGAGGCCACTTATTGAAGGTCTCTTAAACCATTACTCATAGTCAGTTTCTAGTTTTCAAGACAGGTGATCACTTAAAGCAGGTTGAAAGTAAAGCAGAATGTGCCTTAATGCGCATTCTACTTTACTTTCAGCCTGCTTTAAGCTAGCCTTTACAAGGATATATAAAATCCTACAGTTCATACTTATGACTGCTTAAAGTGGATTTATTTGCTCCAATGGAGGAATCAATTAAAGGCTTAAAACTTTAAAAGGCATAACCCCATAACCCAGTTTTGAAAGCAGGTGACTACTAAAAGCAGGTTGTAAGTAAAGCAGAATGTGATTAATGAGCATTCTGCTTTACTTTCAGCCTACTTTAAGCTACCATCTATTTTCAAAACTAGAAACAGGCTATGGGGTTATTGGTTAAATATTGAGTAGATATTGCCCAATTACCACATGGCCTGTTTATGTTGATACTCATTAGAATCGCCTCTTCGAGACGATTCTAATGAGTAGTCACTATCTTCATAGGGTTTAAAGCAGAAATTAAGATTATAGTTTTCGAAATACTCCCCTTATTTGGAGCCTTGATTAGATTTCCTAATAAGTCATTTTCCTCATTTCAGGTCCAAAAAAAGATGCGCAGGCAGCGCGGGAATTTATATTACGTATGTTCGTCGATCTAAACCCGGATCCAGATAAAATAATTTACTCACATTTTACTTGTGCAACAGGTAAGGAAAATATATATATTTTTTTTTTCAACCTTTGCAAACAGTTTTGATCCAGATTTGAGGCCGGTTTCATAAAACTTTGTTTAACAAAAATGGTCGTAAGTCAAAACTTTAAAATACATTTAAATTATGGTTTCTCCATCTAATTCTGTCTTGTGACAACTCTTTGGAATCTTCTTTTCAAGACAATTCCAAAGAGATACCGTATAGCTGGTATTTTCTGCTGCCATAATATTTTGCGATTTTATGAAAAAGCAGGGTGAATTATATTTAACTGTTTTTATTTCTGCGCTTCTTTGAAAGCAGCATAATAAAATTCTGCGGATTCGGTTCTAAAAATAGTTATCTAAGCTAATTTACCTACACACTTGACTGTTGTTGTTTACATGTACGTAAGCTTCACTGTACTTTCGATATGGGCTAAAACCTTATCCTAAATTCGTCTTTTCATGTATAGAGTATCAGTAGCCGTTATGTATATCTACGATAATTTGAACTTGGGCTTAAATGTGAAACAAATACGATAAATATCTGAACAAATATGTTTATTAACAGGAATTACATCTAATTATCATAACAAATAAATATATGGCAAAGATTTCATTTACCTGTCATGACCTGACCCGACAACACTAACAGTAGCAAACAGCTTAGACTGATAATTAATTTAATTATACATACCATCTTTAAAGGGGCTTTTGTTGTATTTGGAGTACCTTGGACTTATTCGCTTAAAATCTACTTTGTCGTAGTAAACATCGGTACATTTTAATAAGTTTTGTTAGGGTTTTTCCAGGGCCTGATATAAGGAAATTTGATAGAAACTAAATAACAACACAAATTTAATGCTCTAAGTTGCAGAGTGAGTATGTTCTGTGGTTATTATAATGGTGTCTGAAAGGCAACAAATGTTCAAGTAAGTGCAAAGACCAATCACTTATCGAAGAAGCTTACTGAAGGATTATCAATTATTTTTACGTGATAAAATAGTATGGTAATTCTATTCTGCCGATTTTTTTCTGCGATCGGACGTTTTAACCGCAGAATGGCAGAAATTTCTACCCCGCAGAAAATACCAGCTATACAGTGTTCATTCTGGGATGCGCCCTTGCGGGATTCCCGCATAAAAATCACAAATGGCGCAAAGAGAATTTTGTATGTGGGCCATATCGGCGCACAGAAATCCGTAATCCCGCAACGAAATCTTACTTGAAGGGCCAAAGATTTGTCTAGTTTCACTTTCGTGTCCAAATTTCCGTGAAGACAACAGCAAATACTAGACCCAATTTCATTGGTTTATTAATATAATCAAGCTTCCCGGTAATGGTGCTCAATCGAGATCTCTCTTCGACATTCGTTTGATATGTACATGTCCACAGGTACTTGACACATACTTTATTATCTATTAACACCCCCCCCCCCCCCCCTTAAAAAAAAATTTTTTTTTTTTTTACTATACTTCAATTATAGATACAAGGTAAACAGCGCAATTCAACACCTAGTCTTTACTATCCACTTATACTGATGCTAAAATAGACTCGATCACCGATATTCTCTTGTGGTATCCTCGGGAAAGGATTAATTTATCAATATCTACTTTTTATTTCATCAAATTCCGTCAAATAACGCCACAGTACGTGAATTATAACGAAAATAAGCATAAAAAAGTTTTCGATTTTTTTTTTAAAAAGGGGGGGGGGGGATTAATAGATAATAAAGTATGTGTCAAGTACCTGTGTACATGTCCGAGTAGCTGCGATTGCATGTTGCTTAGTTACAGCCTCCGGTGATAAGTATTGATAACTTTGATTGGTTGTTGATATATTGCGGCCGGTTTCCAGTCTGCGATTGAATCACATGTCAGTGTTGTTTTGAAAAGCAAAGTATGTCGAAACGAACCAAACATGTATGCGAGGGTGAAACTCTAAATTGCATTTCTTTATTACACAGCCGAAAACAAATTATAATGTCCCAACACAGATCGAGAATGCGTCTGAACGACTCGCACCCCGACTAAATCAAACTCGAAAAAATGGCCGACGATCACAAAGCCTAGTTAAATTCAAATGGCTACGCGACAACAGTGGTGAAAAATAATGAATTTGTGAACTATGCAAAGAGAACACTCGGCTAACCATTTTTGTTAACGGCTGTGTAAATTTTAGGACAAACACTTTGATAACACATGCTTAGAGTAGCGATCGCTAGTTCTGTATTAAAAGTCAGCAAAGAAAAAGCCATTATCAATTGCATGAAGACAGCTCACTATTTGGGTACAACAGACCTCCCACTTAGCAAGTATTGATTTCTTGTGTCAGGAATACACCTGATATTCATGAAATAGACAGTGTATACTGCATGGTCATCACTATAAGAGACAACAATAGGTAGGAAAGTGTATTTTTATTTCCACATTGGTTTATTTCAGTTCTTGATACATGTTACAGTTTCTGTTCTGCATGTTTTTTCAGTAATCTAGGTGTTTTAAGCTCGGCCCACCAAAAATGCCAAATGGCCCACTTCTCTGATGACTGGTGGGCCAATGGCCCACCAGTCATCCAATCCAGAATGATCACTGGCTATACGGTATCACAAGACAGGATTAGATGGAGAAATGAATCATTGAGACTTATATAATCTGACTTATGGCAACTTTCATTGTACGAAGTTTTATGAAACGGGCCCCAGGCCCTACATAAAGTGGGTCCAGATCTTGATTGAAACTGTTTGTCTCTTGGACCTATGTTTCTATAGAAAATAATAAAGATTACACCAGAGAAATTAAAAAAGCCCGAAGATCAGGGAAATGGCAGTGCTGCAAGTGTGCTCCACACAAGCACAACTGTATGATGCATGTAAAAGGTTACTACAAGGTCTATTTTAACGCTTTCACACAAAGTAACTCTTGTGGGTTATAAGGTTTCCTTGTGGATCTTTAAGTCACCAAAAAATGAACCTGTCTACGTGGAATTTTGGATAGTTTTATAAAATTGTGCTAAATTAGCAATATCAGTGTAGACTATGATCAGAGGACTCCCCTCTGATCTGGATCTACACTGTTTGCAAATTTAACGAGCACATTTTAAACAGGTCCACTGTGTTGAAAGGAAAAAGACATGTTCTCACAATTTTATTTCTGTAATTGCAGACACGGAAAATATTCGCTTTGTATTTGCCGCTGTGAAGGACACGATATTACAACTAAACCTGAAGGAGTACAATCTAGTGTGAACGTTTCGCTACTTCAATATGGTGACCGGACAAAGTCACCCAGCTGTAAAGTGACCTTGGAATTTTACCCATTTAACTGTATTGGAAAATTATTGTAAGTTGTCGTGGATCGCTTGCCAGCAGTTCAATGTATCTTCATCTGTCGTCTGTTGCCCGATTGGACAGATAGCGGTCCCACGCTGGACATGATTCGCCCACGGCTGAGTGGAGAGTGGTTCAACCCTATGTTTTGCATTGCATATCAACTGAGCGCCGCATGAATTTCTAGCCATCATCGTCCTCGGAAAGTGGGCACCAGAGTAAACTCCCCTTTAAAAACAGAGAGAGTCTGCAGTCTGTGAAATAAGCAGTTTGTCCGAGACGTCTAAAATGTAACTGATATGGCTGTCGGATTGACAATCACCATGTCAAAACAAAGGAAAACTTTTCCCACATCTTTAACGCAGGTAGTCTTAAAACAGACTCAAAGTAGAGCAGAATGTTCCAAAAGAACCTTTCTGCTATGCTTTAATCCTGCTTTAACTCTTTGCATGCTGGGTAAGTTTTGGTGTGCAACAATTGGCTTCTGCGACCGTTCTGAAAAATAGAATGTTCAAATTTCATTTCATAACAGTCAGAGTGCCTCAGAGCACCAGATAAGGGTAGTTTTTCAAAAACTAAAATCTTTATTTCTGAATTAAACCCTATGGTGTCACTACTCATTAGAATCGTCCCTTCGAGACGATTCTAATGAGTAGTAACACCATAGGATTTGGTGATAGAAATAGTGAGAAAATGTGGGATTTGTTGAAAAAACTACCTCTTATCTGGAGCCCTGGAGTGTCAAACAGTTTGGATCCTGATAAGATGGGGTGTTAGACAGTGTCTCGTGAGAATCCAAACTGTTTGTAATGGTTGCCATGGTTTCACCTCTAGCATGTTTAGAGTTACGGAACTCTCTGTCCTACAGGGCTCCAGATAAGGGGTAGTTTTCTGAACAAATTCAACATTTTCTCACTCATTTCAGCACCAAACCTTATGGTGTCACTACTCATTAGAATCGTCTCGAAGAGACGATTCTGATGAGTAGTGACACCATAAGGTTTAATGCAGAAATAAAGGTTTTAGATTTTGAAAAACTACTCTTATCTGGAGCCCTGGTCCTAACTACTGAAAGTGATTATGACATGAGGAATAGTTACTTTTACCTGACAAAATTGAGCAACCTAACATGACACACCATCAGGACAACCAGTTATGGCCGTGGATAACCAGGTGAAAGAAAACAGTTGTCCAACGACGGCCAAACACTAAAAGGCTTATTTTGCAGACTGGAGAAGAATCCTCTCAGTTTCAATACTACAGCAATTTTTTCATCACATACTAGCAAAAACCATGGATAATGGAGTTGCAAAAAGAGAAATTAAAAATCAAAATGCCATGCCTTAGATGTGGAAAAGTCTGTTTAATGTGTGTAAAGGAATGCATTTGAAAGATTTATTAACTTTTACAGAGTGCAAATAGTGATTGTTTTCAATTGAAAAAAATCAAACTGTTTAGTTCTCAATTTAGATGCTGAATAACATGGCATCTAATTGGGTCTCAAAATGATTCTGTCGTAGATGACATTTCTTGATTTATCCAATGGGATGAGCTTTAGATTTTCAGCAGATAACATCTTCAAAACAGACGACATTTACACAGCGTTCAAAGGGTTATAGTGGAGGATACTCTTAGAGCAATTCAGCTCTTGTTTCAGGGCTCCAGATAAGAGGGAGTTAACTAAACAAATCCAACATTTTCTCCCTTAATTCAGCACTAAATCCTATGATGTAACTACTCATTAGAATCGTCTCTTTAAGACGATTCTAATGAGTAGTTACACCATAGGATTTAATGCAGAAATAAATTTTTTAGTACAAACCCTATGGCGTGACTATTCATTAGAATTGTCCTTGAGAGATGACTGTAATGACTAGGCACACTTTGAGGTTTTGTGCTGACATATAGACGAAAATGTTCGAAATATTTTGTTCCCTCCTTCGAATCACGAGCCCGGCGCCTTTTGTTTGTGGTAACATAACGGGGATCTCTGGTACGCACTGCGGTGGAAAGTCCAAACTTCAGAGATTTTCCATCACTCGTCATGGGAAGAAGACAAAATGGAAGGGAGGACGAGTTAGACCAAAATTGTGCAAAAGGGTGGATTTTAGGTGCCGTCGTTGTCGCCATAGTTACAACAACTTTGTAATCATTGTGGTGTAGATAAGCTTCTCTGACATCCAGATTTGAGATGTTAACGACAGATTTTTAAGAAAAAATACAAAACATGATTTATAAAACCTGTTTCTAGGTCTAGGCTATTTATAGAATCTGGTGTTTGTATATTCGTTGCTTGTGAATGTCGCATTGCGGCACTTTGTTTCTGTTTACTGGGTCAGTGTTATAAATCATAGCTCTGGATAACAGGGAGTATTTCAAATACTTAAATCCTTATGTTTCCTCTAAACCTTATGCTGTGACTGCTCATTAAAATTGTCTCAAAGAGACGATTCTATTAAGTAGTGACAGCATACGGTTTGGTGGAGGCATAATGGAGAAAATGTTGGACAATTTTAGTGGACTCCCCGATTATCTGGAGCCCTGTATAAATATGGCGTACTTGGTATTTAGTTCTCTATGCTCCGTATCTCTTTCTGTACTGGAGGACTTCAAAGGTTAAAGACATCAAAGATTTGTAGGATTGTTGAGTTGTACTGAAACTGTCATGTCAAGTATTTTAGGTACTGTCAGCTTGTACGTGACAAGTTTGAGTTATATTTTAGATCTATACCACTGTGTTTCATTAGCCCTTTCCCCCACCCACCTAGCTTGTCTTCACTGTTTACAACATGTGGTTGGTTGAAGAAGGCTGTTTAAGCTTTGTGCTTTACTTTAATAGCCTGTTTTAAAGAGCTACTTGTCAGTATGCAGTAAACATTTCCTTTGGTTCCTCGTCAGGACATTAACAGCAAGTTCTGCGAGTATTGGCCTCTAGTAAGGGGGCGAAATGTGCCTCCATGGGGGAAAGGGTTAACAGACGTTTTCAAAGTCCTCTCTTAGAGAGGTTGATATGTTTATTCCATGCACAAAATCTACCGTATAGCTACATTTAAGAATATGCTTGTTATTATTATCAAGGGTTTTTGTACACAATATTATTCAGCACAATACTTTTTTAATCTAAAAAGAAGAAACATTCTTTGTTCAATAGATGATTTAATCTCATATTACAAGGGGGGTAAAACTGAAGTAATCCGTCTTGGCTGTTCCATGACTTGTATCTTATGTATATTAATTTGTCAACCGAAACTTTCACTGCGCTGTATGTTAACGTTTACAGTACTGTGTAAGTATTGGTTGACAGGCCTTCTGGGTATCACTTCATATGATTTCTCCATGAATTTTGTAATTGGCGTTAAAGTTTAGAAATGGAAACAATTTCGGATTGAATTGCTGAATTTTCTAAATTTAATCTTGGATTAAGTGACTACGCAATAAAAGACCAATCGGAGGTCACAAATAGAGGCGATTGCTTAACACAGGATATTAATGATGCAGAAAGCTCCTTTGAATTGAGCTTTCTGCATTAGTTTTTATCTGGCATTAAGCACCCACCCACCTCTCTTTAAAGAGCACCATGCTATTTCAATAAGTGGTTGCTTAATACAAGACATGACTATATATGAATAAACTTAATTCTTAGATTAACCTGATGAATAAACTGTCAGTATGTATTTATTGATTACACCTGCCCTGCCCATTTCTGAAAATTCATACATAAATATAAAACTCGCTATGAATATTTATCATGGGAACTATTACATTGGCTGATTAAATAAGGAAGACTCCCCAGGAACGAGTGCAGACAAGTTCTATATGAAAACAGTGCAGACTCTGATCAGACTGCTCCTTCAGGAACTATTGACCAGGGAATGCACTGTTTTCCAGGCATCAATACGCACTATATGCGGGAGAACGTTTTTGGTGTAAATTGGGTATATAGGAAGTTAATTACAGTCGAAACTCGATATTTCAAACTCGCTAAAATCAAATTTACAATTTATTTTGGATCTCGCTGAAGTAGAACATACCCATATTTCAAAGTTAAAATGTGGCTAAGCCACGATTTTACTTTGAGATATGGGTATGTTCCAGCTAACCAGAGGTGGAATCATCAAGTTTCGACTACAGTTTTAGGTTAAACTCTGTGAGCCAAAGGTTATAACTATGAGGTAAAGAAAACATTGCCTGCTTTTGTTACTGCTCTATTAAGTATCAACAAATTGTTCTCTTGTTAAGAATTTCTCTGTTTTTTCCTCAGATCTGTGTTAATAGGCATAATATGATCACATGGATATGTTTCTTTTATGCTTTTAGAATCTGGTCTCGGTATGTTTCAGGGCTCCAGATAGGGGGAGTTTTTCCAAAGCTAAAATCTTTATTTCTGCTCTAAACCCTATGGTGTTGTTACTATTTAGAATCGTCTCGAAGAGGTGATTCTAATGAGTAGTAACACCATATGATTTGGTGCTGTATGAGTGATAAAATGTTAGATTTGTTCAGAATACTCACTCTTATCTGGAGTCCTGTATGTTTTTATTGGCCAGATACATTCTTGCCTTCAAATATTGATCTAGTACAAGAAATAAATGATGAATTTTTGCCCTTTTTCTGGTTTTGCAGAAACTACCCAGGTTCATTGTTTAAATACCCTGATCAGTTAAAAAGGTGTTCCTCAATGATATAAGACATATTGCTGCATAATGGAAAACAGTAGTAAATAATGTAGAAAGCTTTTAAAGGAGCTTTCTGCATTTATCTTGTTCATTAGTAAACAGCAGCATGTCTTTAGCGAATCTCCATGCTTTTCTAACAGAAATTCACATGACACTGTGCAGAAGTATACTGTGATTAAATGCCCCAGATCACATGTTACAACAGAACATCACATGACATTGTCATGTGACAAAATGTGATCCCTTGACGTTGGTCATGTGATAAAATGTCATCAAATGACATTGATCATGTGACACATTGTCACTAAGAGTTATCAGCTGAAATTTTGCATGGTGTTTAAATGACATAAGTGCATAATAAGTTACATTTCTGAGTAATGCAAAAACCTACCTGACCATGGATCACATGACATTTGTTGGTCACATGACAGTTATAAGAAATGGTGAACACTGGTTTAAAATAGAATGCTCACATAAGTTTTGTGTTTAACCGATTACCCCATAGCCATTTTCTAGTTTTGAAAATAGGTGACCACTTAAAGCAGGTTGAAAGTAAAGCAGAATGCGCCTTAGGGCGCATTCTGCTTTACTTTCAGCCTGCTTTAAGCTACCAGCTGCTAGAATATATTAATTATTTCTAATATTAAATATTCACAACTGTATAAATTGGAACTACTTTCTTCAGTGGAGGAATAAATTAAAGGTGTCAAAAGGCGTATTTATGAGGTAATGGGTTAAAGCAAACAAATCTTTTTACAGGTTCAGGGAGTTTAACTCTGAAGAAAAGTTTTAGTTTTCTGCCAAAGGGAAAAAGGGAGAAAGTAGGGGATATATACATTGTATTTCGGAAATAATTCCAATAATTGCTGTATAATGATTTGCAGTGACCTTTTCCATCCGTGTACAAGAATATTTCAGTGTTTTTACAAGTCAGCCTCGTATTATTTTCCATGAAACTAGCGTGTATTGATGGATTTTTTCTATGAGGCTCAAAATATTCTATACAGTCTACCCAGCGTTCAGTCACCATTCAACAGGTAGTCTTTTTAACCCATTATTCCCTGAAACTTCCATTGGACAATTCCTGTTTGCAATAAAGGCTGGCCCATTTTAGACTATAAAGGGATGTTTTTATAACGTTTTTAAAAATGACAAACAGTGAAGTTCCTGATCAGAGGGTTCCTGTAGGAGCCCTCTGATCAGGGACTTCACTGTTTGCAAAGGACAAGTGTACTCTTCACATGTTCATTTTTGGTAAAGGATGCGTATAGGCGTCACTAGGGCTCAATGCTTTAAAGACAGGTGGCAGCTTGATGTTAAATGAAAGTAAGGCAGAGAAATGGTGATCTTCAAAGGCAAGTTGCTGCGTAATGCATGTCAAATGTATGTATTAAGCTCCAAAGGAACCTTTCTGCATCATTTTTGTCCTGCATTAAGCTTTAGCCTGTCTCAAAAAACAACATTTAGGATGTTGGAAGGGAGGTTGTGTTTTACTTTCATTCTGTATTAAGCAGCAAAGAGTCTTTTAATAATCTCCAGGCATCTCCATTGAAAGGTGACTCAACGCTGGCATGACGGTATATATATATAAATATATACATATAATCCTCTTCGTTATTATATATTAGACAAAAAGTGAACAAACGTGTATAATGTTGTGTCGTGAATGACTTGTAGTAAGTGAAGCGAATGAGATTTTAACAAAAAAACAAGCATGTACGTGAGTAAATAAAATTTTGGTGTATGTTTTGCATGTGATGTGCTTGGAATTTTTTTTTAAGATTTTTTTTTTGTGATATATTTGTAAGAAGAAGTGATCATGTACACACAAAGTAAACAGAAAAAACTTTTTTGTTTGTTGCGTGGAGATCTTGGATGTAATTTTTTGCATATGACCAGGGCTCCGAATAAGTGGAATATTTCCAAAGTTAAAAACCTTACGTCTGCATGAAACCCTATAGTGTGACTACTCGTTAGAATTGTGTCAAAGAGATGATCCTAATGAGAAGTCACATTATAGGGTTTGTGCAGACATTAACCCATTACTCCATAAATACGCATTTTTACGCATTTCTTTATAGTTTCCACTTGATACAGTTATAGATATGTATCATAAGAAATATTTTCTAAATTCTAGCAGATGGTAGCTTAAAGCAGGCTGAAAGTAAAGCAGAAGGGCCTTAAGGCGCATTCTGCTTAACTTTCAATCTGCTTTAAGTAGTAACTTCTCTTCAAAACTAGAAACAGGCTATGGGGTAATGGGTTAAGGATAATTGTTGGAAATATTTAGTGTTACTTCTTCTTATCTGGAGCCCCTGTATAATGATATACCAAGTGGACTTTGGGGGTATCTGTGTAGACCTTTTTGAAGGTAAAATTGTACATGTGTCATGAATTTTTATATGTTCTGGTTATTTTGTAATAACTGTTTATCGCTGGCTGAGGAACATCTGACAATGCTTTAGTATTAGAGAGATGTTGACAATTCAAAGAAATAGTAAATCAAAATTAGCTGTAACTTTTCTTCATTGATATATTGATAGGTTTTGTTGATGGGCTTTTAATGATACCTGATGGCTTAATGCATGGCATTAAGGAGCTTTCTGCATTACTTGTGTCCGACATGAAGCAGTCACCTGCCTTTAAAGGTGCACATTCTGTCATCTTGCATTTCAAGAGATACAGTCAATCATTGGCCATGAAAATCTCTTGAATATGTGTAGTATAAGGATATATTGAGTAGTCGCATGTTTACAAGATTTAAGGACATTTTCCAATACTAAAATATTGTACCTCCTTAACACTGTTACACAGGGCTCTAGATAGGACAGAGTAAACTGAATAAATCCAACATTTTCTCACTCATTTAACCACCAAATCCTATGGTGTTACTACTCATTAGAATCGGCTCGAAGAGACGATTCTAATGAGCAGTGACTCTATAGGGTTTAATGCAGAAATAAAGATTTTATTGTTTTGAAATACTCCTCTAATCTGGAGCCCTGTGTTGTAGGTACTTGTTAGAAGATACAATTCAAATGAGTTGTCACAACACAAGGTTTGTTGCGACATAATGTAGGAAATTTTTAATACCCATTATAGGTTTTACATAACTATGTAAGATATTGATCAGGTGTACCTTGGTTAGTGTAAATGGACTTACATGATGTCATTGCTTGTGTGCAATATCAGATCCTTTAAGAGAAAAGTTGCAGCAGGGGCTGTAGTGGTAGACAAAACATGTTTACTGATACCTTGGTGTTTTACCTCTTCACCCAAGCCCTCTGGCCAGTATGTTTTATTTTGTAGCCTACCTATTTGAAAAATAGAGGGTGCTTATGTTGAAATGCCTCGCATACTATTTAATCTGAGTGGCAAACAGTTTGGAGCCTTATCAGACACTGGGTTACCCGGCCTCTGATCTGGCTCCATACTGCTTGCAAATGGAAATAATTGCTAAAGCATAAACCCGTTTATTGGGAGAGAATAACGTCGTCTCCACTGTAGCATCAGATAAAGGTAGGTTGTCAAACTCAACAAAGAAGTTGTCTGAAATACTAAAAGAAAAAATGTGAAGACCCTGATCAGAGGATTCAGAGGGTATACACTATTTGCAAATATATAGGTACATATATAAATTTACTGATTTTCAGCAAAGACATGGTGTAAGAGGATTTCTGGGGTATATATGGCCAGAGGATTAAAATATAGGGTGAACATTTAAGTAACTTTCAAATGGTAAATGTTTTTTGTCCTATCACTATAGCCTTATGTATTACTCTAAACATGTGTAGGTCTTGACCCTTGTAGTTTTCAGTTTAAATAATAACAGGAAATTTAACGAATAAGGTTAGACTTTTTAATAAGATATTTTTCACAAATTAGCACTGTGGCTGACTTGGTGGGAGTTAAGTTTTAACCCATTACCCCATAGCCTGTTTCTAGTATTGAAAATAGGTGACCACTTAAAGCAGGTTGAAAGTAGAGCAGAATGTGCCTTAAGGCACAGATTACCCCATAGCCTGTTTCTAGTATTGAAAATAGGTGACCACTTAAAGCAGGTTGAAAGTAGAGCAGAATGTGCCTTAAGGCACAGATTACCCCATAGCCTGTTTCTAGTATTGAAAATAGGTGACCACTTAAAGCAGGTTGAAAGTAGAGCAGAATGTGCCTTAAGGCACATTCTGCTTTACTTTCAGCCTGCTTTAAGCTACAATCTTCTAGGGTGTAGAAAATATTTCTTCTGGCACATATTTATTCGTGCATGAAGTGGAACTATTCTCTTCTGGGGAGAAATAAATTGAAGGCGTAAAAAGGTGTATCGGATAAACAGTTTGTTCACGCTACAGTTTTATTTTGAGAATTTCATGGGATATTTTTAACTGTCAAATGATAGCCTACTATTGAGTAAGGTTCAAATACAAGTAACATGGGGCTCAAGAGAAGCTTTTGCTCCTACATGTCTCACAAACACCTATGATGTGACTACTCGTTAGAAACGTCTCTCCAGGGCTCCAGATAAAGGAAGTTTTTCCAAAACCAAAATCTTTATTTCTGCATTAAACACTGTGGTGTCACTACTCATTAGAATTAGTAACACCATAGAATTTGGTGCTTTAAGGAGTGAGAAAATGTTGGAATTTGCTAGTTTACTCCCTCTTATCTGGAGCCCTGTCTCGCAGACAACTTTATTGAGTAGTCGCAGCATAGTGGTTTGTTGATACAAGGGGAGGTTGGAATTCTCACATTATCTGGAGCTTTGCGCATAATATTTTCAAGGCTTTTAAAAAAACAAGTTGAACTGAAAATTGCAAAGGGCCAGAAAACTACAGAATTGTGCAAATGCTTATATAATGTCTGCCTGGTGTTATTTTTACAATGATTATGGTTGAGTTTTTCAATTTTTTAAGTCCATTCATGTAAACCCCTCCCCTCGTCCCCCATAGGTGGCCGTCGGCCATTGTATTTCTCATAATGCTTGGTTCATATTTTTGAGAAGTGTATTGTTTCATTGTACTACCATAACCAGCCCAAACAGCTTTCCAGGCGTGTTGTTGTATTTTCTTTTTCTTTGAAAACTGGGAAGATTATCGTTTTTATGTTGCTTTATCCCTTTCTACCACAGAAAAGACGAACAACGCCTCTACCTACATCATAGTGGTGAATACATGTGACATTTAACCCATTACCCCATAGCCTGTTTCTAGTTTTGAAAATAGGTGACCACTTAAAGCAGACTGAAAGTAAAGCACAATGCGCCTTAAGGCGCATTTTGCTTTACTTCCAACCTGCTTTAAGCTACCACTTGCTGTAATAAAGAGAATAGTTCTATCATACATATTCATAATTGTATAAATTGGAACTATTTTCCTTAGTGGAGATATTGATTTAAGGCGTAAAAAGTCGTATTTATAGGGTAATGGGTTAAAACAAGGTAACAGTAAGGCAAAGAAGTTCCATAGGAGAATTCTGCTTTACTATCATCTTGTTTTAAGCAGTCACCTGCTTTCAAACTTGTTTTATAAAGATGAATGGCCCTTTTGGCTTTGGAGGAAATGGTTATCGCTTTTCTGGTTATAAATATGGTTGTTGGAAATTTGTTTATTTGCAATGGAGCTGTTCTGTTTATGGAACCTGCTGGTCCCAGAACCTGGAAATCTATCCTGCCCTTTTCTGCAGGACATAGTCCCCTAGTCCCCTTGCCCCTTTCATGAATAGCAATCAGTCCCCTAATCTCACCATCAGTTCATCTATTGAGCCATATTTTGTTGTCATCCATACTTATTTTATCTCTCTACTCTAAACAATAAAGATAACACCTTTTTCCTGCTAAATATTCATATATAAAAAACTTCACCCACTCTGAACATCTATCATCTGAATGTTTATTGCATTGGCTACCAAAATAAAGGAACATTTCCTTTATGGCAAAGCTTTCAGACTCAATGTTCAGCAAATCTTATAAAGCATAACTTTACTATTTCAGATGAAATTTAAAGAATCTCAGCAAGTTTTTCCTTGCATTCCAAACAAATTGCTTATACAAACACATCGTACATTTGAGTTTTAACTGTAGGAAAAAATGTCTGGTGTCGGTACGAGACTACGTTGTGACTAGTTGAAATCATGGTAAAGAGATTAAAATTGAGTAGTCACAACTGAAGGTTTGGTTTAGCTGACTCTTTCCAGGGTTCCAGATAAGTGGGAGTAAACTGAACAACTCAAATGTTTTCTCACTCAAATCAGCACCAAATCCTATGGTGTAAATACTCATTAGGATTGTCTCGGAGTAGTAACAGCACAGGGTTTAATGCAGGAATTTTAGATTTAGTTTAAACATATTTTATTTCAAACAGTACATATTTTATAATCATACATAAATATACTTTATGATGAGAACGAAAGCAATGTTTGCTTATTAAGTTCTTCTTTTAGATTTTGAAAAACCACCCCTATCTGGAGCTCTGTATTTATTCTCTGAAGACCTGTTCTTAGCCTATGATACAGACCTTTCTTGTTGGTTAGAGTAGAGTGAAGATTGTTCTTTGCCTTTCTCATTAGATATTTGGAAATATGTATAGCAATGAGCTGAGGATAAAACGATAAAACACTTTCAATACCACCACAAACCTGACTCATTAGATTTGCAAACAGTGTAGACCCAGATCAGGGTGCTCCTACAGGAGCACTCTGATCATGGTCTACACTGTGTGCTAATTAAGAGCAGTTTATTAAACTACCCAGAATGGTGCACATTTTGTTAATTGAAAATATCGACAAGGGAAATTAATAATCCACAATAATTACTTAGTGTTGAAAGTGTTAAAACCATATATAAACTTTTATTAGCTCTAGTACTAGTGGTAACTGGAAAGAAGTTCCTTAGTTTCGGTCCAAGATTATAAAGAGTATGAGTTGAGTCTGAACTCGTTCTCAATCATTACGATTGGTCAGATTTGAGCTCTCTTTCAAATCTGACCAATCAAATACTTAAGAATGATTTCAGTCTCGGCTAAGAATGATTTCAGACTCGGCTGAAACTATTTATAAACTTGGGGCATGCATAGTTGTGTTTTATCTTTTTTTTGTTAGATAGCTAACAGGGCATGAATACTTTCAGAAATATACCTAGTCACTTTGAGGTCAATCATGAGAGCTCGTTTTGTGAACAGTTCAGCTCTGGTATTTACTTTCATCATTTTTATTTTTGTCTATGTATGTCTTACTCATAGAATGAAATCATTGCTTTACATATACCATCCAATCCAATCAAATTGTAATGAGCCACACCCTGTATTTTCCTGTGCTTCTATTGGCTTTTCATTCTGTCAGTCATGCAGTATGCCGTGGCCTCATTTTTAAGCCACATCCTCACCAATACTTATCTTGCCTTTTTTAGACCCCGCCCCCCTTGTCCAGAATTTTTCCCCACTTTTGTTTCTGTATAAAGTCAGATTCAGTCAAACAATCATGTACAGTGGAGAAAACGTTATTCTTTCTCAATAAACGTGTTTACGCTAAAACTATTATTTGCAGTGCAAACAGTTTGGAGCCAGATCAGACGCCGGGTAACCCGGCGTCTGATCAGGCTCCAAACTGTTTGCCACCAAGATCAACAAGAATTATCAGAATTGTCCAAAAGTTGTTCTTTTCTACGTTTTAGTGCTTTGCGTTTGCGTACGTTTGCGTTTAAACGGGAAAGAATAACAGATTCTCCACTGTATACAGGCCCATGCATTATGTAGAGAGAAAAAGAATGTGTTCAACACCACTACTTCTGTTCTGGCGTTCTTGTGCAAAACTTTGTATGTGACTGGTAGAGTGGTCCTCCCATAGGTTTGGCTGGAGATATCTCATAAATATTCATCCATAATTTTCTTAGTCAAGTAGAAACCATCATCATTCTTTGAAGGCGTGTCAGTCTCCGCCCTCATTTGCATCAGCTCTCTAGCCCCGCCTACCAACATGTAATGGACAAATTTTGCTGGGTATTTTGTAACGATCATGATTTCAAGCTTGTTGGCTTTTGGAATTGTGAGTTATTCAATGTAGATGAATTGTTTTTCAAGGTCTTTGAAACTTGTAAAATTTCCAGTGCTTCTTTGGTTGACTGAAATGGGTCTTTCTGATACGAGGAGGAAAAGCATAAAACTGTAAAGAAACTGTTCAATCATGCGATAATTCTTTAAAACAAAATTGTTGAAAGTTGCTCTCCTTCCAACATAAGCGAAACAGGTTTGAATGTATTTGCGAGTATTTATTACGCTAACACCTTCATATAAGATTGCAAGTTCCGTGTCTTTTGAATGCCTGCTGTGAAAGAGGTCAACAGTTTATACATTTTAACACAACTTAATCTGTTAACCCTTTACCCCTACAGCTTGTTTCTAGTATTGGAAACGGGTGACCACTTGAAGCAGGTTGAAAGTAAAGCAGAATGCACCTGAAGGTATATTCTGCTTTACTTTGGACCTGCTTTAAGTGGTCACCTATCTTCTGTACTAAAAGCCAGGCTATGGGGTAATGGGTTAACCTTTCCCTCCACAGAACCACCACACTTAAATATACATTGATGGTGTCAAGTATAGATGGCAGCTTAAAGCAAAATGAAAGTAAAGCAGAAAGTTCCTATAACAGCTTTCTGCTTTACTTTCATCTCATTTGAACGAATCAGCTGGTTAAATCACTGTTTTGGATAGATTATTCTGTACTTTCTACTGTACAGGAAATAGCTCTATTACTCCGTACTGCTATCTAACAGATGGAAAGGAAATCAAACTATTATTTCTTTTGAAGTTCAATTTGCCTGTAGGATATTTCTAAAAATCAAAAGATTTTTTTATTACTGTTTGTAAACCAAGTCAATCTGTATCTCTAAGAGTAAATGATCATTTTAAGGTATTTGTGATAATGCCTGATACAATATTTGTATGACGAGTTTAATGTAGTAAGGAAGCATTTAATGGAGAGCAACTATCTCAAATCTGTTCATTTTGCCTTTAAATTGATAGTATGTATGAAAATACTAAGCCAGTGTTAAGTGTCCTATTCAGCTATTAACCCTTTACCTGATAGCCTATTTCTAGTATTCAAGATAGGTGACCACTTAAAGCAGGTTGAAAGTAAAGCAGAATGCGCCCTAAGGCGCATTCTGCTTTACTTTCAGCCTGCTTTAAGCTTCCATGTGCTAGAATATTGAAAATTTTCCCTATACTATATAATCATGACTGATTAAATTGGAACTATTTTCTTCAGCGGAGGAATAAATTAAATACGCTAAAAGTCGCTTCTATGGGGGAAAGGGTTAAAGTGGGACAAATGTATTGTAGAAAGGTCTATTCAAAGCTTTCTGCAATACTTTAGTTCTGCATTAAGCTGCTTCCTGTCTGTATAGCACCAGAGCATTTGTATTTAACCCATCACCCTATAGACTGTTTCTCATTTATAAAATAGGTGACTGCTTAAAGCGTGTTGAAAGTAAAGCAGAAAGCGCCTTCAGGCGCATTCTGCTTTACTTTCAGCCTGCTTTAATCTGCCCTCTGCTGGTATATAGCAAGTATTTCTTGTTATACATATTCATAACTGTATGAATTGGAGTTATTTTCTATAATGAAGGAATAAATTAAAGGTGTAAAAAGGCATATTTATGGGGTCATGGGTTAAAGGGTTGCTTTGAACAGGTACAGCTGTGGAAAGCACGTTTTGATAAACATCTATTTATTATTCTTAAAAAATGATTTTTTTTTAAAAATAGAAACAAATCCTACTTTGTATCAGAACGACCTCATTATCGGACCAGCCAATCATCACATCCTTTAGACCCCATTCTGTCATTTCATTGGTTGACTGAAAGTGTTGCGAAAGGGTTGTAATGGCCGCAGGTCACAGCTTTACAATGGCCCGACCTGGCATAACTACTAAAGGAAGTGCTTCAGATTCGTTTTCATTTTTATTATGTAACTTTGTAAAATGTTTAAAATGCCTAAGTTATATTTGTATAGACTTTTATCATTAAAATATGTTGATAAAGTGAGCTTTGTGTTGAGTAGTGTTTTTAGCTCACCTGAGCCAAAGGCTCAAGGTGATCTGTTGTGATCGCCCGCCGTCCGTCCGTCCGTTCAAATTTACTTCAAGCGACATCTCCTCTGAAACCGAGAGTTTGAGGGAAAAACTAAATAGCTGACGGTGTTCCTTGGATGCTTCTCTACAGAAATTGTTAAAATGAAATTCAAATGTGGACTACTTATTGAAAAAAAGTGAAAAACTTTAAACAAGTTTTTAGCTCACCTGAGCCAAAGGCTCAATGTGAGCTATTGGGATGGCCCTGTGTCCGTCGTCGTGCGTATGTGCGTCGTCGTTAACAATTGCTTCAAATGACATCTCCTCCTATACCCCTTGACAGAATTCAATCAAACTTTACAGAAATGTTCCTTGGGTCAAGTTCTTTCAAATTTGTTCAAAGAATTAAAAACAATGCAGAACTCTGGTTGCCATGGCAACCAAAGTGAAAAAATAAGGAAATCTTAAAAAATCTTCTTGTCTGAAACTACAAGGGCCAGAGCTTAGATATTTGGCACATAGCATTATCTACAGGTCCTCTATCAAGTTTGTACAAACTATGCCCCTGGGGTCAAAATTGGCCCTGCCCCGGGGGGTCAAAGTTTTACATAGAGTTATATAGTGAAATTTTCAAACGTCTGCTCCTCTGAAACTAATATGGCCAGAGCTTTGATATTTGGCATGGTGACACTTCTAGATGTCTTATACCAATAATGTTCAAATGGTTCTGGTCGATTGCATATCATCTACAGGTCCTCTATCAAGTTTGTACAAATTATGCCCCTGGGGTCAAAATCGGCCCCACCCCGGGTGTCACAGTTTTCAAACGTCTTCTTTTCTGAAGCTAATATGGCCAGAGCTTTGATATTCGGCATGGTGTTACTTCTAGATGTCCTTTATTTATTTTGTTCAAATGGTTCCAGTCTGTTGCATATGTAGGTCACAGGAGCTAAAAATAGATTTTTTCAATGGAAACTTAAAAAAATCTTCTTGTCTAGAACCCTAGTACCCTGATCTTAGATATTTGGAACATGGCATCATCTACAGGTCCTCTATCAAGATTGATCAAATTAAGCCCCTCGGGTAAAAAATGACCCCGTCCTGGACATAAATCATTATCTCCATTTTGATGTACAGCTATTCTCAGGTGAGCGAAATATGCCCCATGGGGCTCTTGTTTGGCCATACCACATTGATTTTGTTCTGTTATAACGGTCTTGCCATAAGGATATTATACATGTAATCAGCCCAATTTCAATAGACTACACAAATGTTGATTTTGACCCAAAGAACCCTTGTGATGGAATAAGGCATTCAAAAGCTGTGTACAGGTGAAGAATACATTTTCCTATGCCAACTCTGTAGATCCAGATCTGAAGGCTCCTACAGGATTATTTTGCAGTAAATACATCATACAGTGCTCTCTCTCCACAATAACACTAAATGGGAGACACAGATTATGTGCGTTGTTCGGATGGAATTGTTTTAGGGAGGGAAATTATCTTACATTTGCAAACAGCTTGAATTCGGCGCATAATGCGGCGTCTGATCTGGATTTAACCCATTCCCTCATAAAGACGCCTTTTTACGCCTTTCTATTTATTCCTCTACTGGAGAAAACAGTTCCAAATTATACAGTGATGAATCTCTATCATAAGAAATATTTCCGAATTCTAGCAGATGATGGCTTAAAGCAGGCTGAAAGTAAAGCAGAATGTGCCTGAGGCACATTCTGCTTTACTTTCAACCTGCTTTAAGTGACCACCTGTTTTCAAAACTAGAAACAGGCTATGGGGTAATGGGTTAAGCTGTTTTTCATGCTTCATCAACTTCTGATGCAGGATACGAGTGGTTGCTTAACACGATACGTATTAATGCTTGTTGCAAGTCATTTCATAGTACTCAAAATACATACCTCTCTATTTCGAACAGTATGGAAACGAAGGTTAATTGCTTGTGAAAGAGGTCAACTGTTTATACATACACATCTATAAACAGGTGTTTAATAGACATGTGACAGCTTAAAGGAAGGTGCCAGTGAAACAGAAAGCTCCAAAAGCCTTAAAAGGAGCTTTCTGTTTCACTGGCACCTTGCTTTATGCAAGCAGTCACATGCCTTAAAGAGGCTCGCAACCGGATCAAATAGTAATTTGTAAATATATGTCAAATGCTTATATAAATGGGTAAAATTTAGTTTAGGATAATAAATTCTGTTAAAAAATGCATTTCCAAAAAAAAAGAAAGAAGAGGCTCTGGTGGGATTCGAACCCGTGACCATCCATGCGAAGACAAAAATGAAAAAATGAGGCATCGCCTTTACGCCCTCGGCTACGGACGCTCTCTATATATATGGTAGCGAATTAACGTACTTCAATGATAGCTATTAATAGAACATTATTCAGCTCGGTTTATGTCTGACCCCGTGTAGAGAAGCAACAACAACAACTATACCGTTAGCTAACGCTATGGAAAAACGATGGAAAACATCTAAAAAACTAAGATTCGGTGACGATTCTTGAGACGTTTTTTGGACTGATCATATTTTTTTAATGTCAAAAGCCACAGGTACTTGAAACATACTTTATTATCTATTAACACCCCCCCCCCCCCCCCCCCCCCCCCCCCCCCTTAAAAAAAAAAAAAAATTTTTTTTTTTACTATACTTCTATTATAGATACAAGGTAAACAGCGCAATTCGACACCTAGTCTTTACTATCCACTTAAACTGATGCTAAAATAGACTCGATCGCCGATATTCTCTTGTGGTATCCTCGGGAAAGGATTAATTTATCAATATCTACTTTTTATTTCATCAAATTCCGTCAAATAACGCCACAGTACGTGAATTATAACGAAAATTTGCTTCAAAAAGTTTTATGTCGTTTTCTTGGTACATAGCAGCGAATGTACATGTAGGGGTGATCTGTTATTTGTCCACAATAAACGGCCTATGCCACTGGAACTTTCACCAAATATTATAAATCATCTTTAAATGAAATATTATCCGTTTTATATAATTTACATAGAATGCAAAATTAAAAGAAACTTTACCTGTTTAATTTTGACCAATGAGATCTCTCCGTTCATTCGATTCATTCCGGTATTCAAAATGGCATTGAAAATGAAATGAGTCTTTCACTTGTCAATTTCGTGCCAAATTACATGTATATTTCATATAGCTGATAGTGAAGAGGGTCATGTTCCGACACAAACGCATTTGCTCTAATGAAATTAGGTGAAAGTTCCAGCCGTAAAGGCCGTTAAATGTGCAAACAGACTAGATTACCCCTTATTTTGGGCAATAAATTATGTACCAAGAGAACGACATAAAACTTTTTGAAGCAAATTTTCGTTATAATTCACGTACTGTGGCGTTATTTGACGGAATTTGATGAAATAAAAAGTAGATATTGATAAATTAATCCTTTCCCGAGGATACCACAAGAGAATATCGGCGATCGAGTCTATTTTAGCATCAGTTTAAGTGGATAGTAAAGACTAGGTGTCGAATTGCGCTGTTTACCTTGTGTCTATAATAGAAGTATAGTAAAAAAAAAAAAAAAAATTTTTTTTTTAAGGGGGGGGGGGGGGGTTAATAGATAATAAAGTATGTGTCAAGTACCTGTGTCAAAAGCCAAACAATGCCACAAATTTGCTTTTATTTGAGTATTTTATTTTATTTTGACAAGAACACCATCCGGTTGCGAGTCCCTTTAAACACCCAATCAAACAATTTTTAGTGGTCGTAGAGGTTTAACTGTATGAATAGCCAAACCTGAAAAGACTATTATTTTTAGGATAGAATAAACAGATAGACTGGCCCCTGTCGTCGACTGCCTATGGTAATAAATACATAAACAGTAACCGATACACTACCGTCCGATAAGTAGAAAAGAGTTACATCCCTTTGCTCCAATTTTTACAGTGGCGGATCTATAACACTTTTATCAGATTTAATCATTTGTTTATGCTAAAAAGGTTTTTATTCTGCTCCTTTTCGTCTGTTTCAGCTAAATAACTTATTCATGTAGTGTAAGTCCTAAATATGCATCATACAAGCAAGCGTAAACGCCATGCACAGGGCTACCGTAAGTTGCTCATAGAAAATCCTAAACTTTCGGAATTTCCAATTTTTTATGCGCGACTTTTAACCCTTTCGCTTCCAGGCTCTATCTCTAACATATGCAAATAATTTTGATCCAGATCAGACACTACGTAAACGCGACGTCTGAGCAGGATGACGGATCCAAACTGTTTGAAACCCATAGCTATAATTCCTTCTTTAAAAAGAATAACATTCACAATTTTAAATAACAGCAGACGAAAATTGTTAAACAGACGATAATATGGCAGGCGACTGTGTTAGACGGGTATTTCCGTTATACTGGCATTGAACAGGTTAACCCATTGCCCCATAAATACGCCTTTTTACGCCTTAAAAAATTATTCCACCACTGAAAAAAATAGTTTAAATGTTTACAATAATGAATATGTATCATAAGAAATATTTCTATATTCTAGCAGATAGTAGCTTAACCCTTTCCCCAATAGAAACGCCTTTTAGCGGATATGATTTATTCATCCGCTGAAGAAAATAGTTCCAATTTGATCAGCAATGAATATGTATTATAGGGAATATTTTCTATATTATAGCACAGGATAGCTTAAAGCAGGCTGAAAGTAAAGCAGAATGCGCCCTGAGGCGCATTCTGCTTTACTTTCAACCTGCTTTAAGAAATCACCTATCTTAAGTACTAGAAATAGGCTATCAGGTAAAGGGTTAAAGCAGGCTAATAGAAAAAAGAATGCTTTACTTTCAACATTCTTTAAGTGGTCACCTATCTTCAATACATGTGCTAGAAAAAGGATATAGGGTAATGGGTTAAAACGCGCTATATCACACAATGATAGCTATGCTGCTCATAAACATACACAAAATATCAGAATAATATTTATTTCAACAAAACTCGAAGATTTCGGGAAAAAATCTGCAAGTCCGGAGAAATGAAGAAAAAATCCGAAGATTTCGAAAAAAAATCCGGAGAAATGTACTAAATATACATCATACAAACGTCACGCAGTCTCTCCCCTTTCTTCCTAGGAAACTTCAAATCGACTGCTCCAGTATCGATTGTAGTCTAATCCACGTTTGGCTGTTTAGGGCTATATATGTATATGTATTGCAATCTAACAAACAGCCCAGTTCCTGATTAGAGAGTTCCTTTTGGGTATACAGCGCGCTCTCTCTCTCTCTCTCTCTCTCTCTCTCTCTCTCTCTCTCTCTACAACAGCACCCAAAGTGTGGGAGACACAGAGTGTGCGTGTTGTTCGGAAGGAGTCGCTATAGGGAGTGAAATTAAGATTGACTTACATTTGCAAACAGCTTTAATCCAGATCAGACGCCACGTAACGCGGCGTCTGATCTGGATTCAAGATGTTTGTCATTCGTCATTATATATATATTTCTTCTTTCAAAATCAACACTTATATGTAACTTAGAGAAGAAAAAACAGCAGACGACAAGTTTGAGCAGACGATATTGCAGTAGTGCAAGCTTTAGACATAATGACCTGTTTAACTCTTTGAACCCTAGTCCCGCATATAGGCGTGCTTTTCAAACAGTGTACATGTGAATAGTACACATGTCCTATAAAAACAGTGAAGACCCTGATCAGAGGGCTCCGAAAGGAGCCCTCTGATCAGGTTCTTCACTGTTTGTCACAATGCCAAACATTGACAAAAACAACCCTTAAAAGTCAGAAATGGACTAGACTAAAATGGAAACTGGAATTTTCCATTTAAAGTTTCAGGGAGGAAAGGGTTAAGGGAACTGCGACAATGGTGTTTGTAAGGAGGGAGTCGTTGTTGGGATGGTCGTTGTAAGGAGGGAGCTCTGTAATCTGTTTGTATAAGACAAGTGTACTCTTCACAGGTTTACTGCTTGCAAAGGATGCGTATTTATAAACGTGGCAAGAGCTCAAATGGTTCACCAAATACATGAGAGATGCAAACGTGAATGACAAAATCTGCCATAACCCTTTCATGATCAAATTTATCGTGAGGTTTTTACCCTTTCCTTGCTATATTGTCGTAATGTCGTTTCAACGTTAGTTTTAAGGCAGTACAATTGACGTAATTTCAAAACAAGTGGCGAACAGTTTTGCAGTGCCTGATGAGGATCAAAACTGTTTGAAAATGCGCTTTATGACGACATTGAGAGTGAAAGGGTTAATGCAAATGCAAACAGTGTAGATTAAGGATAGCCGCCGAGTCAAAGACGTGGCGAATGGTCTTGCTCTTCACTGTTTGACACCCACATGCGTTTAAAGCAGTTTATGTACATAGCTGTTTTGTATGCAGTTTTGGGCAGTGTAGACTAAAATTAGATGCAGAGCCTTGGTTGACAACATTGCTTGTTCTGGACAATGTTGCAGTGCAAAAAGGCTGGTTTTGTCATGGCACGGCTCTTTGTTTTATCGATGATGATTCAAAAAGGGGAATTAAGATGTTATAAACTTATTAACTCATTATCCCCTGAAACTTCCAATGGACAATTCCATAAAGGCTAGTCCAATTTCGATTATTTAGGGTTGTTTTTAATACTATATTACAAAATGACAAACCGTGATGGTTGGATCACGATCAGACGCCGCGTAACACGGCGTCCTATCAGGATCTAAACTGTTTGCAAACGGTTCGCAAATATTACTAAGTCGCGCTTACGCCGCTTAGCATAATATTAGAGTTGACGCAGGCTAGCAATAAGAAGGAAACTTTCTTATTGGAGAATTTTTTCATTTCTTTTCAGCATGCTTTAAGCAGTTACTTGTATTAAAAATGAAACTAATCTATGAAAATAAGTTCTTCAGAAAAAAGAAAAATTGCACCTTGTGTGGATTGAACCTGCTACCCACGACATGCTAGTCCGACTCGTTACCTACAGAGCCACGGCGACTTCGTTGCACTTTGGCTCGTTATTTTTATATAAATGTGTTAAGAAGAAACAATAAGCCACAAGGAGAGACAATAAGCCACAAGAAGAAATATAAAGTCACAAAAAAGAAAAATAAGCCACAAGAAGAAATGAAAGGCGACAAGAAAATCAATAAGCCACAAAAGGGGAAAAATGCCACAAGAAAAATAAAAAGCGACAATAAAAACAATAAGCCACAAGAAGGGAAATTATCCACAATGAGAATAAAAAGCGACAAGAAAAAAAAGCTACAAGAAGAAATATAAAGCGATAAGAAAAATAAAAAGCCACAAGAAGGGAAATAAGCCACAAGAAGAATAAAAAGCGACAATAAAAACAAAAAGCCACAAGAAGGGAAATTAGCCACTATTGACTCGATTTCAACAACAATATAACTCATCCGTGACCGTATCGTTACAAGCAATCTTAGCAAGTTTGAAAATATTGGATAACATTTGTGACCTCTATATAGTGTAGAATCTAAACACTAAAATTGTTGACGACGGCCGACGGACATGCAAGTATGACAAAAGCTCACCCTGAGCTGTGCTCACGTGAGCTAGAGGACTCAGAATACAGTTCTTAGCCCTGTTTGAGCATTGGCTCCGGTCAGAATCATTGATATAAGTTGTGTAGACTACTTAATGTTTTCTTTTCTACAGAAGTTCAAATTGAAGGTTTAAACTTGCTATATTCCATTAAATCCACATGTTTTGTTCATTCGAAACGAAAATTGACATTGACCTTAAAACACGTTCTGCACATGCCCAGAATAGTAGTTACTCAGAATAAAATAAATACTTGTACTTCATGGACCCCTATTCTGAAACATTCTAAGGATTTTTGTTTAGAATCTTCTAACACTAACATTTCCGCTAAGAAAAAAATATTTTCTTACTTTTCCTCTCAGAAATTACTTGTCATTCGCCGTGAATATTGTGATGAATGAAAGTCTTACAGTGGAGAATCTGTTATTCTTTCCCGTTTAAACGCAAACGTACGCAAACGCAAAGCACTAAAACGCAGAAAAGTACAACTTTTGGACAATTCTGATATTTCATGTTTAACTTGGTGGCAAACAGTTTGGAGCCTGATCAGACGCCGGGTTACCCGGCGTCTGATCTGGCTCCAAACTGTTTCCACTGCAAATAATAGTTTTAGCGTAAACGCGTTTATTGGGAAAGAATAACAGATTCTCCTCTGTATGTGTTTTTATTTTCTTTAAGAAAAAGTTCTAGCTGCTGAATATGAGCACAATCGTTTTTCTTCTATGGAAACCATTTCTAAGCAAAAATGCTGTTTTCAGGAAAATGAGTTATAGACTTTTCATTTTCAGTACAAATGTGCCAGTTATTTAGCCACAATGATTCTATGTCGTCTGCCACTTTCTATAAAACAAGAATGAAATACAGTTTATGTATGAGACGCTGATTATTAAAATAATTTAGAATACAAAAGTGGGTAGGGCCTACTTTGTTTTTTGGCTGAGTATATCAGTCCCTTGCACATTTAACCCTTTACCTGATAGCCTTTTATTGAAGATAGGTGACTACTTAAAGCAGGTTGAAAGTAAAGCAGAATGCGCCTTAAGGCGCATTTTGCTTTACTTTCAGTCTGCTTTTTAAGCTATCCTGTGCTAGAATATAGAATATATTCCCTAAAATAGATATTCATGACTGATTAAATTGGAACTATTTTCTTCAGCGGAGGAATAAATCATATACCGTTAGGCAGAATAGTGGACACTGATAGATTATCGATAAACTGTCCTACGCTAGCTTGCGTGCCCGTCAATGTTCGGCTCTTACCGCTCGGTATTTACGGAAACTCCCGACGACTCTTTGAACATATTAATTTTATTTTCAATTTGAAAAAGGACCAAATTAACATTAACTTACAATTCTTGAATTTATATCAAAAGAAAGAACAAATAGTCAAGTATACGAGCCCGTTTGCACAGAATTGATATCGATTTGTATAAATGCACAAGGTCGTGTTATATTATCCGTGTCGAGGCTTATTTTCAGCATTTTACTCTTTGTTTAATGTGATTTAGAGGTGTCTTTTTAAACTTAAAAAAGGACCAAAATCTTATTAAAATATTTTTTCAAAACAAATTCCATCATAAAGGAAAATGTTTAAACTAACACAGGCCGTTTGCACAGGAACGATATCTGTCCAGAAAAAAAAGTCATTACAAGTTATGTAAAAATGCCCTTCTTATTTTAATGCTCGAAAATGAGAGCAAGTGGGCCACCTGCGTGTCCACTATTCTGCGTAACGATTAGACCGCCAAGAGCTGTCTGAACAAGGCATATACAGAACTGTTTTAAACAGCGTCAATATACCCCCAATAACAGAAGGGTTAGGTTTTATTTGATGAAAACTAATGCCAGACGATTCGAATTCTCAGAATTACGTTGTCTGATCAGTATCCACACTATTTCTCCTTTTCATGATCAAATTTATCGTGAGGTTTTTAACCCCTTTACCGCCAAATTTTCGCCTGCGTCAATATTACTGTCTGCAATGTCATTTCAAAGTTAGATTTAAGGCAGTATAACTGACGTTATTTCAAAATCAAGTGGCAAACAGTTTTGATCCTGATCAAATGCCGCGTTACGCGGCGTCTGATCAGGATCAAAACTATTTGCAAATGTGCCTTATGGCGTTATTGAGTGGACGTTATATCAAAACAAGTGGCAAACAGTTTTGATCCTGATCAAACGCCGCGTTACGCGGCGTCTGGTCAGGACCAAAACTGTTTGCAAATGTGCTTTATGGCGTTATTGAGAGTGGAAGGGCTATTCTCAGAATCACGGTGTCTGATCAGTATCCACACCATTTCTCCCTTTCATGATCAAATTTATCGTGAGGTTTTTAACTCCTCCGCCAAATTGTCGTCTGCTTCAATATTACTTTCTACAATATCGTTTCAAAGTTAGAATTAAGGCAGTATATCTGACGTTATTTCAAAACAAGTGGCAGCCAGTTTTGATCGGGATCAAAACTGTTTGCAATTGTGCTTTATGACTTTTTTGAGAGTGGAAGGGCTATTCTCAGAATCACGGTATCTGAGCAGTATCCACACTATTTCTCCTTTTCATGATCAAATTTATCGTGAGGTTTTAAACCCCTTTACCGCCAAATTTTCGCCTGCGTCAATATTACTGTCTGCAATGTCATTTCAAAGTTAGATTTAAGGCAGTATAACTGACGTTATTTCAAAATCAAGTGGCAAACAGTTTTGATCCTGATCAAATGCCGCGTTACGCGGCGTCTGATCAGGATCAAAACTATTTGCAAATGTGCCTTATGGCGTTATTGAGTGGACGTTATATCAAAACAAGTGGCAAACAGTTTTGATCCTGATCAAACGCCGCGTTACGCGGCGTCTGGTCAGGACCAAAACTGTTTGCAAATGTGCTTTATGGCATTATTGAGAGTGGAAGGGCTATTCTCAGAATCACGGTGTCTGATCAGTATCCACACTATTTCTCCCTTTCATGATCAAATTTATCGTGAGGTTTTTAACTCCTCCGCCAAATTTTCGTCTGCGTCAATATTACTGTCTGCAATGTCGTTTCAAAGCTAGAATTAAGGCAGTATAACTGACGTTATTTCAAAACAAGTGCCAAACATGTTTTGATCCTGATCAAACGCCCCGTTACGCGGCGTCTGATCAGCATCAAAACGGTTTGCAAATGTGCTTTATGGCGTTATTGAGAGTAGAAAGGTTGTTCTCAGAATCACGGTAACTGATCAGCATCCACACTATTTCTCCCTTTCATGATCAAATTTATCGTGAGGTTTTTAACTCCTCCGCCAAATTTTCGTCTGCGTCAATATTACTGTCTGCAATGTCGTTTTAAAGCTAGAATTAAGGCAGTGTAACTGACGTTATTTCAAAACAAGTGCCAAACATGTTTTGATCCTGATCAAACGCCGCGTCAGGCGGCATTTGATCAGGATAAAAACTGTTTGCAATTGTGCTTTATGACTTTATTGAGAGCGGAAGTGCTATTCTCAGAATCACGGTATCTGAGCAGTATCCACACTATTTCTCCCTTTCATGATCGAATTTATCGTGAGGTTTTTAACCCCTTTACCGCCAAATTGTCGTCTGCTTCAATATTACTTTCTACAATATCGTTTCAAAGTTAGAATTAAGGCAGTATATCTGACGTTATTTCAAAACAAGTGGCAGCCAGTTTTGATCGGGATCAAAACTGTTTGCAATTGTGCTTTATGACTTTTTTGAGAGAGAGAGGAAGGGCTATTCTCAGAATCACGGTATCTGAGCAGTATCCACACTATTTCTCCTTTTCATGATCGAATTTATCGTGAGGTTTTTAATCCCTTTACCGCCAAATTGTCGTCTGCTTCAATATTACTTTCTACAATATCGTTTCAAAGTTAGAATTAAGGCAGTATATCTGACGTTATTTCAAAACAAGTGACAGCCAGTTTTGATCGGGATCAAAACTGTTTGCAATTGTGCTTTATGACTTTTTTGAGAGTGGAAGGGCTATTCTCAGAATCACGATATCTGATCAGTTTCCACACTATTTCTCCCTTTCATGATAAATTTATCGTGAGGTTTTTACACCCCCCCCCCCCCCCACACACACACACACTTTTTCTGCCAAATTGTCGTCTGCACCAATATTACTGTCTGCAATGCCGTTTCAAAACAAGTGGCAAACAGTGTCAAACAGCGTCAATCAGCTTGTTCTTCAATACAGTGTAATCATAAGGAGTGCAATTGTCCTACTCGGTATACGCACTTCGCGGAGTCTGATCAGGATCTAAACTATATACAAATTACTAGTGTATTATGAGTAATGCAGAGAATGTAGTTAACACGTTGAAACAGCGCCGATTATATCCGTCCTCAAATACAGAGTGCATGTCGTATAAGTGTCATTAGTGATGAACTGTTAAACAGGCCATTATTATAAGCGGCATTCAACTGGAAACAGTAGATTTTGAATTTTTCTCATACAGCCACGTTAGTAAACCACCAAACGAGTATGTCTGTGGAGACGATTTCAATCCTTTGTCTGCTGTATTGCGACTTTGCTGGTTTTTGCAAAAAGTTTGGATCCAGATCAGACGTCACGTAACTCGGCGTCTTCTTGTGATCCAAGCTGCTTGATACTCGTCTTTTGATTTGTTTAATTCAAACAGGTATAAATCTACATTCAACACATTTTACAGACGATAATTTCAAAGCACACGATTTTACAGCAAAATAAGGGTTAAATTTGTTCATTTCATACATGTCATATATATTTGCCACCTACTCTTATCTCCTTAGAAAAGCAGAACGGATACCACATATGTCAATTACATACAGTAAACCCCCTATATTGCGACCAATGAATTATGTCATGCATAACTAGTTGTTTGAGGCAGCTGGCTACTTAACGCAGGGTGAAAGTAGGAACCTTTAGGAGCTTTCTCTTTTGATTTCGTATTGCGTTAAGCTGAAACATGTCATTCATACAAGCCACTGACCTTCCTTTTAGTGGTCGTAATAGAGGAGTTATATGGTATTTATTTACACCAATCAAACAAAGTCTCCGTAGAAAATACAACCCGGAGAGACCATGTACTTTTATAACCAATAAAACCAAATAAATACACGTCAATTTCGTTTGAAATCAACAACAATTCAATACGTTTCATAACTGGAAGACGAAAACAGCCATTTTTTCAAACAGACGTATAGGTAGGGTATTCACTATTCCATTATAAAATACTAAGGGAAGTTTATCCCTACCCTTCAGGCTGACAATTCAACTTCAAGCCTAAAAGGCGCTGCTATGGGGGGAAGGGTTAAAGAGTATAGGACTCAGAATGCGTATGGCAAAGTATCTCTGATGAAATACATACGCAGATCGAGGAGAGGGGTGTATGGGGTCAGGGGGTTGCTCTGATTCACAACATCAGCGAGGGATACAAGGTCTACGTCAACAAAACACGTTTCAGTGGCAATTCTGGGGCCTCCGTGGCCTAGTGGTATAGTCACTGTGACTTACATCACTAAGCTCCTCACCGCTGTGAGTTCGAATCCCAGTAGGGTCGTTCGGATTTTTCATGTGGGGAAGCCTTCCAGCTTGCTTGCAGAAGGTAGGTGGTTCTACCCCAGTTGCTGATTTGTGCCTGAAACAGTGCATATGGGACTTATAAACTGTGGTCTTAATTCACCTGTTATCAGCTTGACGTTGCAATATGTCTGAAATACTCTTATAGAGACGTAAATCTCCAAATCCCTAAACACAGCTTTTTACGCCTTTAATTTATTTCCTCACTGACCACTTGAAGCAAGTTAAAAGTAAAACAGAATGTGCCTTCTTTATTTTCAGCCTGCTTTAAGCTACCATCTGCTAGAATGTAGAAAATAGTTTTTATGGTATACTATGAATTTGTGACTGTATATAGTGGAAATATTTCCTTCATTGAAGGCATAAGTTAACCCATTACCCCATAGCTTGTTTCTAATTTTGAAGACAGGTTCCCACTTAAAGCAGGTTGAAAGTAAAGCATTATGCGCCTAAATGCGCATTCTGCTTTACTTTCAGCCTGCTTTAACCCGTTTTCTGCTAGGATATAGAAAATATTTCTTATGATACATATTCAGGACTGAATAAAAGGGACCTATTTTCTTCAGTGGAGGAATAAATTTTAGGCGTAAAAAGGTGTATTTATGGGGTAATGGGTTAAAGGTGTATTTATAGAGTGATGAGCCCTGTCTTTGTGAGTTACCCTGAGTTAATGAATGTTATTTCTCTTTCACAGAACCGCATGGAGGAATCCAAGGCATTGTTCCGCACAATTATTACATATCCGTGGTTTCAAAATTCTTCAGTTATTCTATTCCTCAACAAGAAAGACCTATTAGAGGAGAAAATTATGCATTCACATCTCGTAGATTACTTCCCAGAATTTGATGGTAAGTGCCAAGATTGATTTTATTTCATTCTTTAAAAAAATTTTTATTTAGTTTACCTGATAGCCTATTTCTAGTATTCAAGATAAGTGACCACTTAAAGCAGGTTGAAAGTAAAGCAGAATGTGCCATAAGCCGCATTCTGCTTTACTTTCAGCCTGCTTTAAGCTTCCATGTGCTAGAATATTGAAAATTTTCCCTATACTATATAATCATGACTGATTAAATTGGAACTTTTTTCTTCAGCAGAGGAATTAATTATATTTTAAAAGTTCTTATATTAAAGCAGAAGTAGACAGCAATGGTTGCAGTCAATGTTACTTTATACATACATCATAGTGTTCAAAGAAATGAGGCCACTTATTGAAGGTCTCTTAAACCATTACTCATAGTCAGTTTCTAGTTTTTAAGACAGGTGATCACTTAAAGCAGGTTGAAAGTAAAGCAGAATGTGCCTTAATGCGCATTCTACTTTACTTTCAGCCTGCTTTAAGCTAGCCTTTACAAGGATATATAAAATCCTACAGTTCATACTTATGACTGCTTAAAGTGGATTTATTTGCTTTAATGGAGGAATCAATTAAAGGCTTAAAACTTTAAAAGGCATAACCCCATAACCCAGTTTTGAAAGCAGGTGACTACTAACAGCAGGTTGTAAGTAAAGCAGAATGTGATTAATGAGCATTCTGCTTTACTTTCAGCCTACTTTAAGCTACCATCTATTTTCAAAACTAGAAACAGGCTATGGGGTTATTGGTTAAATATTGAGTAGATATTGCCCAATTACCACATGGCCTGTTTATGTTGATACTCATTAGAATCGCCTCTTCGAGACGATTCTAATGAGTAGTCACTATCTTCATAGGGTTTAAAGCAGAAATTAAGATTATAGTTTTCGAAATACTCCCCTTATTTGGAGCCTTGATTAGATTTCCTAATAAGTCATTTTCCTCATTTCAGGTCCAAAAAAAGATGCGCAGGCAGCGCGGGAATTTATATTACGTATGTTCGTCGATCTAAACCCGGATCCAGATAAAATAATTTACTCACATTTTACTTGTGCAACAGGTAAGGAAAATATATATATTTTTTTTTTTCAACCTTTGCAAACAGTTTTGATCCAGATTTGGGGCCGGTTTCATAAAACTTTGTTTAACAAAAATGGTCGTAAGTCAAAACTTTAAAATACATTTAAATTATGGTTTCTCCATCTAATTCTGTCTTGTGACATCTCTTTGGAATCGTCTTTTCAAGACAATTCCAAAGAGATACCGTATAGCTGGTATTTTCTGCTGCCATAATATTTTGCGATTTTATGAAAAAGCAGGGTGAATTATATTTAACTGTTTTTATTTCTGCGCTTCTTTGAAAGCAGCATAATAAAATTCTGCGGATTCGGTTCTAAAAATAGTTATCTAAGCTAATTTACCTACACACTTGACTGTTGTTGTTTACATGTACGTAAGCTTCACTGTACTTTCGATATGGGCTAAAACCTTATCCTAAATTCGTCTTTTCATGTATAGAGTATCAGTAGCCGTTATGTATATCTACGATAATTTGAACTTGGGCTTAAATGTGAAACAAATACGATAAATATCTGAACAAATATGTTTATTAACAGGAATTACATCTAATTATCATAACAAATAAATATATGGCAAAGATTTCATTTACCTGTCATGACCTGACCCGACAACACTAACAGTAGCAAACAGCTTAGACTGATAATTAATTTAATTATACATACCCGCTTTAAAGGGGCTTTTGTTGTATTTGGAGTACCTTGGACTTATCTTAAAATCTACTTTGTCGTAGTAAACATCGGTACATTTTAATAAGTTTTGTTAGGGTTTTTCCAGGGTCTGATATAAGGAAATTTGATAGAAACTAAATAACAACACAAATTTAATGCTCTAAGTTGCCGAGTGAGTATGTTCTGTGGTTATTATAATGGTGTCTGAAAGGCAACAAATGTTCGAGTAAGTGCAAAGACCAATCACTTATCGAAGAAGCTTACTGAAGGATTATCAATTATTTTTACGTGATAAAATAGTATGGTAATTCTATTCTGCCGATTTTTTTCTGCGATCGGACGTTTGAACCGCAGAATGGCAGACATTTCTACCCCGCAGAAAATACCAGCTATACGGTATCACAAGACAGGATTAGATGGAGAAATGAATCATTGAGACTTATATAATCTGACTTATGGCAACTTTCATTGTACAAAGTTTTATGAAACGGGCCCCAGGCCCTACATAAAGTGGGTCCAGATCTTGATTGAAACTGTTTGTCTCTTGGACCTATGTTTCTATAGAAAATAATAAAGATTACACCAGAGAAATTAAAAAAGCCCGAAGATCAGGGAAATGGCAGTGCTGCAAGTGTGCTCCACACAAGCACAACTGTATGATGCATGTAAAAGGTTACTACAAGGTCTATTTTAACGCTTTCACACAAAGTAACTCTTGTGGGTTATTAGGTTTCCTTGTGGATCTTTAAGTCACCAAAAAATGAACCTGTCTACGTGGAATTTTGGATAGTTTTATAAAATTTTGCTAAATTGGCAATATCAGTGTAGACTATGATCAGAGGGCTCCCCTCTGATCTGGATCTACACTGTTTGCAAATTTAACGAGCACATTTTAAACAGGTCCATTGTGTTGAAAGGAAAAAGACATGTTCTCACAATTTTATTTCTGTAATTGCAGACACGGAAAATATTCGCTTTGTATTTGCCGCTGTGAAGGACACGATATTACAACTAAACCTGAAGGAGTACAATCTAGTGTGAACGTTTCGCTACTTCAATATGGTGACCGGACAAAGTCACCCAGCTGTAAAGTGACCTTGGAATTTTACCCATTTAACTGTATTGGAAAATTATTGTAAGTTGTCGTGGATCGCTTGCCAGCAGTTCAATGTATCTTCATCTGTCGTCTGTTGCCCGATTGGACAGATAGCGGTCCCACGCTGGACATGATTCGCCCACGGCTGAGTGGAGAGTGGTTCAACCCTATGTTTTGCATTGCATATCAACTGAGCGCCGCATGAATTTCTAGCCATCATCGTCCTCGGAAAGTGGGCACCAGAGTAAACTCCCCTTTAAAAACAGAGAGAGTCTGCAGTCTGTGAAATAAGCAGTTTGTCCGAGACGTCTAAAATGTAACTGATATGGCTGTCGGATTGACAATCACCATGTCAAAACAAAGGAAAACTTTTCCCACATCTTTAACGCAGGTAGTCTTAAAACAGACTCAAAGTAGAGCAGAATGTTCCAAAAGAACCTTTCTGCTATGCTTTAATCCTGCTTTAACTCTTTGCATGCTGGGTAAGTTTTGGTGTGCAACAATTGGCTTCTGCGACCGTTCTGAAAAATAGAATGTTCAAATTTCATTTCATAACAGTCAGAGTGCCTCAGAGCACCAGATAAGGGTAGTTTTTCAAAAACTAAAATCTTTATTTCTGAATTAAACCCTATGGTGTCACTACTCATTAGAATCGTCTCTTCGAGACGATTCTAATGAGTAGTAACACCATAGGATTTGGTGATAGAAATAGTGAGAAAATGTGGGATTTGTTGAAAAAACTACCTCTTATCTGGAGCCCTGGAGTGTCAAACAGTTTGGATCCTGATAAGATGGGGTGTTAGACAGTGTCTCGTGAGAATCCAAACTGTTTGTAATGGTTGCCATGGTTTCACCTCTAGCATGTTTAGAGTTACGGAACTCTCTGTCCTACAGGGCTCCAGATAAGGGATAGTTTTCTGAACAAATTCAACATTTTCTCACTCATTTCAGCACCAAACCTTATGGTGTCAATACTCATTAGAATCGTCTCGAAGAGACGATTCTGATGAGTAGTGACACCATAAGGTTTAATGCAGAAATAAAGGTTTTAGATTTTGAAAAACTACTCTTATCTGGAGCCCTGGTCCTAACTACTGAAAGTGATTATGACATGAGGAATAGTTACTTTTACCTGACAAAATTGAGCAACCTAACATGACACACCATCAGGACAACCAGTTATGGCCGTGGATAACCAGGTGAAAGAAAACAGTTGTCCAACGACGGCCAAACACTAAAAGGCTTATTTTGCAGACTGGAGAAGAATCCTCTCAGTTTCAATACTACAGCAATTTTTTCATCACATACTAGCAAAAACCATGGATAATGGAGTTGCAAAAGAGAAATTAAAAATCAAAATGCCATGCCTTAGATGTGGAAAAGTCTGTTTAATGTGTGTAAAGGAATGCATTTGAAAGATTTATTAACTTTTACAGAGTGCAAATAGTGATTGTTTTCAATTGAAAAAAATCAAACTGTTTAGTTCTCAATTTAGATGCTGAATAACATGGCATCTAATTGGGTCTCAAAATGATTCTGTCGTAGATGACATTTCTTGATTTATCCAATGGGATGAGCTTTAGATTTTCAGCAGATAACATCTTCAAAACAGACGACATTTACACAGCGTTCAAAGGGTTATAGTGGAGGATACTATTAGAGCAATTCAGCTCTTGTTTCAGGGCTCCAGATAAGAGGGAGTTAACTAAACAAATCCAACATTTTCTCGCTTAATTCAGCACTAAATCCTATGATGTAACTACTCATTAGAATCGTCTCTTTAAGACGATTCTAATGAGTAGTTACACCATAGGATTTAATGCAGAAATAAAATTTTTAGTACAAACCCTATGGCGTGACTATTCATTAGAATTGTCCTTGAGAGATGACTGTAATGACTAGTCACACTTTGAGGTTTTGTGCTGACATATAGACGAAAATGTTCGAAATATTTAGTTCCCTCCTTCGAATCACGAGCCCGGCGCCTTTTGTTTGTGATAACATAACGGGGATCTCTGGTACGCACTGCGGTGGAAAGTCCAAACTTCAGAGATTTTCCATCACTCGTCATGGGAAGAAGACAAAATGGAAGGGAGGACGAGTTAGACCAAAATTGTGCAAAAGGGTGGATTTTAGGTGCCGTCGTTGTCGCCATAGTTACAACAACTTTGTAATCATTGTGGTGTAGATAAGCTTCTCTGACATCCAGATTTGAGATGTTAACGACAGATTTTTAAGAAAAAATACAAAACATGATTTATAAAACCTGTTTCTAGGTCTAGGCTATTTATAGAATCTGGTGTTTGTATATTCGTTGCTTGTGAATGTCGCATTGCGGCACTTTGTTTCTGTTTACTGGGTCAGTGTTATAAATCATAGCTCTGGATAACAGGGAGTATTTCAAATACTTAAATCCTTATGTTTCCTCTAAACCTTATGCTGTGACTGCTCATTAAAATTGTCTCAAAGAGACGATTCTATTAAGTAGTGACAGCATACGGTTTGGTGGAGGCATAATGGAGAAAATGTTGGACAATTTTAGTGGACTCCCCGATTATCTGGAGCCCTGTATAAATATGGCGTACTTGGTATTTAGTTCTCTATGCTCCGTATCTCTTTCTGTACTGGAGGACTTCAAAGGTTAAAGACATCAAAGATTTGTAGGATTGTTGAGTTGTACTGAAACTGTCATGTCAAGTATTTTAGGTACTGTCAGCTTGTACGTGACAAGTTTGAGTTATATTTTAGATCTATACCACTGTGTTTCATTAGCCCTTTCCCCCACCCACCTAGCTTGTCTTCACTGTTTACAACATGTGGTTGGTTGAAGAAGGCTGTTTAAGCTTTCTGCTTTACTTTAATAGCCTGTTTTAAAGAGCTACTTGTCAGTATGCAGTAAACATTTCCTTTGGTTCCTCGTCAGGACATTAACAGCAAGTTCTGCGAGTATTGGCCTCTAGTAAGGGGGCGAAATGTGCCTCCATGGGGGAAAGGGTTAACAGACGTTTTCAAAGTCCTCTCTTAGAGAGGTTGATATGTTTATTCCATGCACAAAATCTACCGTATAGCTACATTTAAGAATATGCTTGTTATTATTATCAAGGGTTTTTGTACACAATATTATTCAGCACAATACTTTTTTAATCTAAAAAGAAGAAACATTCTTTGTTCAATAGATGATTTAATCTCATATTACAAGGGGGGTAAAACTGAAGTAATCCGTCTTGGCTGTTCCATGACTTGTATCTTATGTATATTAATTTGTCAACCGAAACTTTCACTGCGCTGTATGTTAACGTTTACAGTACTGTGTAAGTATTGGTTGACAGGCCTTCTGGGTATCACTTCATATGATTTCTCCATGAATTTTGTAATTGGCGTTAAAGTTTAGAAATGGAAACAATTTCGGATTGAATTGCTGAAACAGTAATTTTCTAAATTTAATCTTGGATTAAGTGACTACGCAATAAAAGACCAATCGGAGGTCACAAATAGAGGCGATTGCTTAACACAGGATATTAATGATGCAGAAAGCTCCTTTGAATTGAGCTTTCTGCATTAGTTTTTATCTGGCATTAAGCACCCACCCACCTCTCTTTAAAGAGCACCATGCTATTTCAATAAGTGGTTGCTTAATACAAGCCATGACTGTATATGAATAAACTTAATTCTTAGATTAACCTGATGAATAAACTGTCAGTATGTATTTATTGATTACACCTGCCCTGCCCATTTCTGAAAATTCATACATAAATATAAAACTCGCTATGAATATTTATCATGGGAACTATTACATTGGCTGATTAAATAAGGAAGACTCCCCAGGAACGAGTGCAGACAAGTTCTATATGAAAACAGTGCAGACTCTGATCAGACTGCTCCTTCAGGAACTAGTGACCAGGGAATGCACTGTTTTCCAGGCATCAATACGCACTATATGCGGGAGAACGTTTTTGGTGTAAATTGGGTATATAGGAAGTTAATTACAGTCGAAACTCGATATTTCAAACTCGCTAAAATCAAATTTACAATTTATTTTGGATCTCGCTGAAGTAGAACATACCCATATTTCAAAGTTAAAATGTGGCTAAGCCACGATTTTACTTTGAGATATGGGTATGTTCCAGCTAACCAGAGGTGGAATCATCAAGTTTCGACTACAGTTTTAGGTTAAACCCTGTGAGCCAAAGGTTATAACTATGAGGTAAAGAAAACATTGCCTGCTTTTGTTACTGCTCTATTAAGTATCAACAAATTGTTCTCTTGTTAAGAATTTCTCTGTTTTTTCCTCAGATCTGTGTTAATAGGCATAATATGATCACATGGATATGTTTCTTTTATGCTTTTAGAATCTGGTCTCGGTATTTTCAGGGCTCCAGATAGGGGGAGTTTTTCCAAAGCTAAAATCTTTATTTCTGCTCTAAACCCTATGGTGTTGTTACTATTTAGAATTGTCTCGAAGAGGTGATTCTAATGAGTAGTAACACCATATGATTTGGTGCTGTATGAGTGATAAAATGTTAGATTTGTTCAGAATACTCACTCTTATCTGGAGTCCTGTATGTTTTTATTGGCCAGATACATTCTTGCCTTCAAATATTGATCTAGTACAAGATATAAATGATGAATTTTTGCCCTTTTTCTGGTTTTGCAGAAACTACCCAGGTTCATTGTTTAAATACCCTGATCAGTTAAAAAGGTGTTCCTCAATGATATAAGACATATTGCTGCATAATGGAAAACAGTAGTAAATAATGTAGAAAGCTTTTAAAGGAGCTTTCTGCATTTATCTTGTTCATTAGTAAACAGCAGCATGTCTTTAGCGAATCTCCATGCTTTTCTAACAGAAATTCACATGACACTGTGCAGAAGTATACTGTGATTAAATGCCCCAGATCACATGTTACAACAGAACATCACATGACATTGTCATGTGACAAAATGTGATCCCTTGACGTTGGTCATGTGATAAAATGTCATCAAATGACATTGATCATGTGACAAATTGTCACTAAGAGTTATCAGCTGAAATTTTGCATGGTGTTTAAATGACATAAGTGCATAATAAGTTACATTTCTGAGTAATGCAAAAACCTACCTGACCATGGATCACATGACATTTGTTGGTCACATGACAGTTATAAGAAATGGTGAACACTGGTTTAAAATAGAATGCTCACATAAGTTTTGTGTTTAAAGCAAACAAATCTTTTTACAGGTTCAGGGAGTTTAACTCTGAAGAAAAGTTTTAGTTTTCTGCCAAAGGGAAAAAGGGACAAAGTAGGGCAGGGTTCCAGATAAGGGGAGTATTTCAAAAATTAAAATCTTTATTTTTGGTTTAAACCCTATGGTGTCACTACTCATTAGAATCGTCTCGAAGAGACGATTCTAATGAGTAGTAACACCATAGGATTTGGTGCTGAAATAAGTGAGAAAATGCTGCATTTGTTCAGTTTACTCCCTCTTATCTAGAACCCTGGTAGGGGATATATATTTCGGAAATAATTCCAATAATTGCTGTATAATGATTTGCAGTGACCTTTTCCATCCGTGTACAAGAATATTTCAGTGTTTTTACAAGTCAGCCTCGTATTATTTTCCATGAAACTAGCGTGTATTGATGGATTTTTTCTATGAGGCTCAAAATATTCTATACAGTCTACCCAGCGTTCAGTCACCATTCAACAGGTAGTCTTTTTAACCCATTATTCCCTGAAACTTCCCTTGGACAATTCCTGTTTGCAATAAAGGCTGGCCCATTTTAGACTATAAAGGGATGTTTTTATAACGTTTTTAAAAATGACAAACAGTGAAGTTCCTGATCAGAGGGTTCCTGTAGGAGCCCTCTGATCAGGGACTTCACTGTTTGCAAAGGACAAGTGTACTCTTCACAGGTTCATTTTTGGTAAAGGATGCGTATAGGCGTCACTAGGGCTCAATGCATTAAAGACAGGTGGCAGCTTGATGTTAAATGAAAGTAAGGCAGAAAAATGGTGATCTTCAAAGGCAAGTTGCTGCGTAATGCATGTCAAATGTATGTATTAAGCTCCAAAGGAACCTTTCTGCATCATTTTTGTCCTGCATTAAGCTTTAGCCTGTCTCAAAAAACAACATTTAGGATGTTGGAAGGGAGGTTGTTTTACTTTCATTCTGTATTAAGCAGCAAAGAGTCTTTTAATAATCTCCAGGCATCTCCATTGAAAGGTGACTCAACGCTGGCATGACGGTATATATATATAAATATATACATATAATCCTCTTCGTTATTATATATTAGACAAAAAGTGAACAAACGTGTATAATGTTGTGTCGTGAATGACTTGTAGTAAGTGAAGCGAATGAGATTTTAACAAAAAAACAAGCATGTACGTGAGTAAATAAAATTTTGGTGTATGTTTTGCATGTGATGTGCTTGGAATTTTTTTTTAAGATTTTTTTTTGGTGATATATTTGTAAGAAGAAGTGATCATGTACACACAATGTAAACAGAAAAAACTTTTTTGTTAGTTGCGTGGAGATCTTGGATGTAATTTTTTGCATATGACCAGGGCTCCGAATAAGTGGAATATTTCCAAAGTTAAAAACCTTACGTCTGCATGAAACCCTATAGTGTGACTACTCGTTAGAATTGTGTCAAAGAGATGATCCTAATGAGAAGTCACATTATAGGGTTTGTGCAGACATTAACCCATTACTCCATAAATACGCATTTTTACGCATTTCTTTATAGTTTCCACTTGATACAGTTATAGATATGTATCATAAGAAATATTTTCTAAATTCTAGCAGATGGTAGCTTAAAGCAGGCTGAAAGTAAAGCAGAAGGGCCTTAAGGCGCATTCTGCTTAACTTTCAATCTGCTTTAAGTAGTAACTTCTCTTCAAAACTAGAAACAGGCTATGGGGTAATGGGTTAAGGATAATTGTTGGAAATATTTAGTGTTACTTCTTCTTATCTGGAGCCCCTGTATAATGATATACCAAGTGGACTTTGGGGGTATCTGTGTAGACCTTTTTGAAGGTAAAATTGTACATGTGTCATGAATTTTTATATGTTCTGGTTATTTTGTAATAACTGTTTATCGCTGGCTGAGGAACATCTGACAATGCTTTAGTATTAGAGAGATGTTGACAATTCAAAGAAATAGTAAATCAAAATTAGCTGTAACTTTTCTTCATTGATATATTGATAGGTTTTGTTGATGGGCTTTTAATGATACCTGATGGCTTAATGCATGGCATTAAGGAGCTTTCTGCATTACTTGTGTCCGACATGAAGCAGTCACCTGCCTTTAAAGGTGCACATTCTGTCATCTTGCATTTCAAGAGATACAGTCAATCATTGGCCATGAAAATCTCTTGAATATGTGTAGTATAAGGATATATTGAGTAGTCGCATGTTTACAAGATTTAAGGACATTTTCCAATACTAAAATATTGTACCTCCTTAACACTGTTACACAGGGCTCTAGATAGGACAGAGTAAACTGAATAAATCCAACATTTTCTCACTCATTTAACCACCAAATCCTATGGTGTTACTACTCATTAGAATCGGCTCGAAGAGACGATTCTAATGAGTAGTGACTCTATAGGGTTTAATGCAGAAATAAAGATTTTATTGTTTTAAAATACTCCTCTAATCTGGAGCCCTGTGTTGTAGGTACTTGTTAGAAGATACAATTCAAATGAGTTGTCACAACACAAGGTTTGTTGCGACATAATGTAGGAAATTTTTAATACCCATTATAGGTTTTACATAACTATGTAAGATATTGATCAGGTGTACCTTGGTTAGTGTAAATGGACTTACATGATGTCATTGCTTGTGTGCAATATCAGATCCTTTAAGAGAAAAGTTGCAGCAGGGGCTGTAGTGGTAGACAAAACACGTTTACTGATACCTTGGTGTTTTACCTCTTCACCCAAGCCCTCTGGCCAGTATGTTTTATTTTGTAGCCTACCTATTTGAAAAATAGAGGGTGCTTATGTTGAAATGCCTCGCATGCTATTTAATCTGAGTGGCAAACAGTTTGGAGCCTTTTCAGACACTGGGTTACCCGGCCTCTGATCTGGCTCCATACTGCTTGCAAATGGAAATAATTGCTAAAGCATAAACCCGTTTATTGGGAGAGAATAACGTCGTCTCCACTGTAGCATCAGATAAAGGTAGGTTGTCAAACTCAACAAGGAAGTTGTCGGAAATACTAAAAGAAAAAATGTGAAGACCCTGATCAGAGGATTCAGAGGGTATACACTATTTGCAAATATATAGGTACATATATAAATTTACTGATTTTCAGCAAAGACATGGTGTAAGAGGATTTCTGGGGTATATATGGCCAGAGGATTAAAATATAGGGTGAACATTTAAGTAACTTTCAAATGGTAAATGTTTTTTGTCCTATCACTATAGCCTTATGTATTACTCTAAACATGTGTAGGTCTTGACCCTTGTAGTTTTCAGTTTAAATAATAACAGGAAATTTAACGAATAAGGTTAGACTTTTGAATAAGATATTTTTCACAAATTAGCACTGTGGCTGACTTGGTGGGAGTTAAGTTTTAACCCATTACCCCATAGCCTGTTTCTAGTATTGAAAATAGGTGACCACTTAAAGCAGGTTGAAAGTAGAGCAGAATGTGCCTTAAGGCACAGATTACCCCATAGCCTGTTTCTAGTATTGAAAATAGGTGACCACTTAAAGCAGGTTGAAAGTAGAGCAGAATGTGCCTTAAGGCACAGATTACCCATAGCCTGTTTCTAGTATTGAAAATAGGTGACCACTTAAAGCAGGTTGAAAGTAGAGCAGAATGTGCCTTAAGGCACATTCTGCTTTACTTTCAGCCTGCTTTAAGCTACAATCTTCTAGGGTGTAGAAAATATTTCTTCTGGCACATATTTATTCGTGCATGAAGTGGAACTATTCTCTTCTGGGGAGAAATAAATTGAAGGCGTAAAAAGGTGTATCGGATAAACAGTTTGTTCAAGCTACAGTTTTATTTTGAGAATTTCATGGGATATTTTTAACTGTCAAATGATAGCCTACTATTGAGTAAGGTTCAAATACAAGTAACATGGGGCTTAAGAGAAGCTTTTGCTCCTACATGTCTCACAAACACCTATGATGTGACTACTCGTTAGAAACGTCTCTCCAGGGCTCCAGATAAAGGGAGTTTTTCCAAAACCAAAATCTTTATTTCTGCATTAAACACTGTGGTGTCACTACTCATTAGAATTAGTAACACCATAGAATTTGGTGCTTTAAGGAGTGAGAAAATGTTGGAATTTGCTAGTTTACTCCCTCTTATCTGGAGCCCTGTCTCGCAGACAACTTTATTGAGTAGTCGCAGCATAGTGGTTTGTTGATACAAGGGGAGGTTGGAATTCTCACATTATCTGGAGCTTTGCGCATAATATTTTCAAGGCTTTTAAAGAAACAAGTTGAACTGAAAATTGCAAAGGGCCAGAAAACTACAGAATTGTGCAAATGCTTATATAATGTCTGCCTGGTGTTATTTTTACAATGATTATGGTTGAGTTTTTCAATTTTTTAAGTCCATTCATGTAAACCCCTCCCCTCGTCCCCCATAGGTGGCCGTCGGCCATTGTATTTCTCATAATGCTTGGTTCATATTTTTGAGAAGTGTATTGTTTCATTGTACTACCATAACCAGCCCAAACAGCTTTCCAGGCATGTTGTTGTATTTTCTTTTTCTTTGAAAACTGGGAAGATTATCGTTTTTATGTTGCTTTATCCCTTTCTACCACAGAAAAGACGAACAACGCCTCTACCTACATCATAGTGGTGAATACATGTGACATTTAAAACAAGGTAACAGTAAGGCAAAGAAGTTCCATAGGAGAATTCTGCTTTACTATCATCTTGTTTTAAGCAGTCACCTGCTTTCAAACTTGTTTTATAAAGATGAATGGCCCTTTTGGCTTTGGAGGAAATGGTTATCGCTTTTCTGGTTATAAATATGGTTGTTGGAAATTTGTTTATTTGCAATGGAGCTGTTCTGTTTATGGAACCTGCTGGTCCCAGAACCTGGAAATCTATCCTGCCCTTTTCTGCAGGACATAGTCCCCTAGTCCCCTTGCCCCTTTCATGAATAGCAATCAGTCCCCTAATCCCACCATCAGTTCATCTATTGAGCCATATTTTGTTGTCATCCATACTTATTTTATCTCTCTACTCTAAACAATAAAGATAAAACCTTTTTCCTGCTAAATATTCATATATAAAAAACTTCACCCACTCTGAACATCTATCATCTGAATGTTTATTGCATTGGCTACCAAAATAAAGGAACATTTCCTTTATGGCAAAGCTTTCAGACTCAATGTTCAGCAAATCTTATAAAGCATAACTTTACTATTTCAGATGAAATTTAAAGAATCTCAGCAAGTTTTTCCTTGCATTCCAAACAAATTGCTTATACAAACACATTGTACATTTGAGTTTTAACCCATTACCCCTTAAAAACGCCTTTTTACGCCTCTTACTTATTCCTCCACTGATGAAAAAAGTTCCAGTTTATACAGCAAAGAATATGCACCAAAAGAAATTTTTTCCATATCCTAGAAGATGGTAGCTTAAAGCAGGCTGAAAGTAAAGCAGAATGTGCCTTAAGGCACATTCTGCTTTACTTTCAACCTGCTTTAAGTGGTCACCTGTTTTCGAAGCAAGAAATAGGCTAAGAGGTAATGGGTTAACTGTAGGAAAAAATGTCTGGTGTCGGTACGAGACTACGTTGTGACTAGTTGAAATCATGGTAAAGAGATTAAAATTGAGTAGTCACAACTGAAGGTTTGGTTTAGCTGACTCTTTCCAGGGTTCCAGATAAGTGGGAGTAAACTGAACAACTCAAATGTTTTCTCACTCAAATCAGCACCAAATCCTATGGTGTAAATACTCATTAGAATTGTCTCGGAGTAGTAACAGCACAGGGTTTAATGCAGGAATTTTAGATTTAGTTTAAACATATTTTATTTCAAACAGTACATATTTTATAATCATACATAAATATACTTTATGATGAGAACGAAAGCAATGTTTGCTTATTAAGTTCTTCTTTTAGATTTTGAAAAACCACCCCTATCTGGAGCTCTGTATTTATTCTCTGAAGACCTGTTCTTAGCCTATGATACAGACCTTTCTTGTTGGTTAGAGTAGAGTGAAGATTGTTCTTTGCCTTTCTCATTAGATATTTGGAAATATGTATAGCAATGAGCTGAGGATAAAACACTTTCAATACCACCACAAACCTGACTCATTAGATTTGCAAACAGTGTAGACCCAGATCAGGGTGCTCCTACAGGAGCACTCTAATCATGGTCTACACTGTGTGCTAATTAAGAGCAGTTTATTAAACTACCCAGAATGGTGCACATTTTGTTAATTGAAATTATCGACAAGGGAAATTAATAATCCACAATAATTACTTAGTGTTGAAAGTGTTAAAACCATATATAAACTTTTATTAGCTCTAGTACTAGTGGTAACTGGAAAGAAGTTCCTTAGTTTCGGTCCAAGATTATAAAGAGTATGAGTTGAGTCTGAACTCGTTCTCAATCATTACGATTGGTCAGATTTGAGCTCTCTGTCAAATCTGACCAATCAAATACTTAAGAATGATTTCAGACTCGGCTAAGAATGATTTCAGACTCGGCTGAAACTATTTATAAACTTGGGGCATGCATAGTTGTGTTTTATTTTTATTTTTGTTAGATAGCTAACAGGGCATGAATACTTTCAGAAATATACCTAGTCACTTTGAGGTCAATCATGAGAGCTCGTTTTGTGAACAGTTCAGCTCTGGTATTTACTTTCATCATTTTTATTTTTGTCTATGTATGTCTTACTCATAGAATGAAATCATTGCTTTACATATACCATCCAATCCAATCAAATTGTAATGAGCCACACCCTGTATTTTCCTGTGCTTCTATTGGCTTTTCATTCTGTCAGTCATGCAGTATGCCGTGGCCTCATTTTTAAGCCACATCCTCACCAATACTTATCTTGCCTTTTTTAGACCCCGCCCCCCTTGTCCAGAATTTTTCCCCACTTTTGTTTCTGTATAAAGTCAGATTCAGTCAAACAATCATGTACAGTGGAGAAAACGTTATTCTTTCCCAATAAACGCGTTTACGCTAAAACTATTATTTGCAGTGCAAACAGTTTGGAGCCAGATCAGACGCCGGGTAACCCGGCGTCTGATCAGGCTCCAAACTGTTTGCCACCAAGATCAACAAGAATTATCAGAATTGTCCAAAAGTTGTTCTTTTCTACGTTTTAGTGCTTTACGTTTGCGTACGTTTGCGTTTAAACGGGAAAGAATAACAGATTCTCCACTGTATACAGGCCCATGCATTATGTAGAGAGAAAAAGAATGTGTTCAACACCACTACTTCTGTTCTGGCGTTCTTGTGCAAAACTTTGTATGTGACTGGTAGAGTGGTCCTCCCATAGGTTTGGCTGGAGATATCTCATAAATATTCATCCATAATTTTCTTAGTCAAGTAGAAACCATCATCATTCTTTGAAGGCGTGTCAGTCTCCGCCCTCATTTGCATCAGCTCTCTAGCCCCGCCTACCAACATGTAATGGACAAATTTTGCTGGGTATTTTGTAACGATCATGATTTCAAGCTTGTTGGCTTTTGGAATTGTGAGTTATTCAATGTAGATGAATTGTTTTTCAAGGTCTTTGAAACTTGTAAAATTTCCAGTGCTTCTTTGGTTGACTGAAATGGGTCTTTCTGATACGAGGAGGAAAAGCATAAAACTGTAAAGAAACTGTTCAATCATGCGATAATTCTTTAAAACAAAATTGTTGAAAGTTGCTCTCCTTCCAACATAAGCGAAACAGGTTTGAATGTATTTGCGAGTATTTATTACGCTAACACCTTCATATAAGATTGCAAGTTCCGTGTCTTTTGAATGCCTGCTGTGAAAGAGGTCAACAGTTTATACATTTTAACACAACTTAATCTGTTAACCCTTTACCCCTACAGCTTGTTTCTAGTATTGGAAACGGGTGACCACTTGAAGCAGGTTGAAAGTAAAGCAGAATGCACCTGAAGGTATATTCTGCTTTACTTTGGACCTGCTTTAAGTGGTCACCTATCTTCTGTACTAAAAGCCAGGCTATGGGGTAATGGGTTAACCTTTCCCTCCACAGAACCACCACACTTAAATATACATTGATGGTGTCAAGTATAGATGGCAGCTTAAAGCAAAATGAAAGTAAAGCAGAAAGTTCCTATAACAGCTTTCTGCTTTACTTTCATCTCATTTGAACGAATCAGCTGGTTAAATCACTGTTTTGGATAGATTATTCTGTACTTTCTACTGTACAGGAAATAGCTCTATTACTCCGTACTGCTATCTAACAGATGGAAAGGAAATCAAACTATTATTTCTTTTGAAGTTCAATTTGCCTGTAGGATATTTCTAAAAATCAAAAGATTTTTTTATTACTGTTTGTAAACCAAGTCAATCTGTATCTCTAAGAGTAAATGATCATTTTAAGGTATTTGTGATAATGCCTGATACAATATTTGTATGACGAGTTTAATGTAGTAAGGAAGCATTTAATGGAGAGCAACTATCTCAAATCTGTTCATTTTGCCTTTAAATTGATAGTATGTATGAAAATACTAAGCCAGTGTTAAGTGTCCTATTCAGCTATTAAAGTGGGACAAATGTATTGTAGAAAGGTCTATTCAAAGCTTTCTGCAATACTTTAGTTCTGCATTAAGCTGCTTCCTGTCTGTATAGCACCAGAGCATTTGTATTTAACCCATCACCCTATAGACTGTTTCTCATTTATAAAATAGGTGACTGCTTAAAGCGTGTTGAAAGTAAAGCAGAAAGCGCCTTCAGGCGCATTCTGCTTTACTTTCAGCCTGCTTTAATCTGCCCTCTGCTGGTATATAGCAAGTATTTCTTGTTATACATATTCATAACTGTATGAATTGGAGTTATTTTCTATAATGAAGGAATAAATTAAAGGTGTAAAAAGGCATATTTATGGGGTCATGGGTTAAAGGGTTGCTTTGAACAGGTACAGCTGTGGAAAGCACGTTTTGATAAACATCTATTTATTATTCTTAAAAAATGATTTTTTTTTTAAAATAGAAACAAATCCTACTTTGTATCAGAACGACCTCATTATCGGACCAGCCAATCATCACATCCTTTAGACCCCATTCTGTCATTTCATTGGTTGACTGAAAGTGTTGCGAAAGGGTTGTAATGGCCGCAGGTCACAGCTTTACAATGGCCCGACCTGGCATAACTACTAAAGGAAGTGCTTCAGATTCGTTTTCATTTTTATTATGTAACTTTGTAAAATGTTTAAAATGCCTAAGTTATATTTGTATAGACTTTTATCATTAAAATATGTTGATAAAGTGAGCTTTGTGTTGAGTAGTGTTTTTAGCTCACCTGAGCCAAAGGCTCGAAGGTGATCTGTTGTGATCGCCCGCGGTACGTCCGTCCGTCCGTTCAAATTTACTTCAAGCAACAGCTCCTCTGAAACCGAGAGTTTGAGGGAAAAACTAAATAGCTGACGGTGTTCCTTGGATGCTTCTCTACAGAAATTGTTAAAATGAAATTCAAATGTGGACTACTTATTGAAAAAAATTAAAAAAAGTGAAAAACTTTAAACAAGTTTTTAGCTCACCTGAGCCAAAGGCTCAATGTGAGCTATTGGGATGGCCCTGTGTCCGTCGTCGTGCGTATGTGCGTCATCGTTAACAATTGCTTCAAATGACATCTCCTCCTATACCCCTTGACAGAATTCAACCAAACTTTACAGAAATGTTCCTTGGGTCAAGTTCTTTCAAATTTGTTCAAAGAATTAAAAACAATGGAGAACTCTGGTTGCCATGGCAACCAAAGTGAAAAAATAAGGAAATCTTAAAAAATCTTCTTGTCTGAAACTACAAGGGCCAGAGCTTAGAAATTTGGCACATAGCATTATCTACAGGTCCTCTATCAAGTTTGTACAAACTATGCCCCTGGGGTCAAAATTGGCCCTGCCCCGGGGGGTCAAAGTTTTACATAGAGTTATATAGTGAACTTTTCAAACGTCTGCTCCTCTGAAACTAATATGGCCAGAGCTTTGATATTTGGCATGGTGACACTTCTAGATGTCTTATACCAATAATGTTCAAATGGTTCTGGTCGATTGCATATCATCTACAGGTCCTCTATCAAGTTTGTACAAATTATGCCCCTGGGGTCAAAATTGGCCCCACCCCGGGTGTCACAGTTTTCAAACGTCTTCTTTTCTGAAGCTAATATGGCCAGAGCTTTGATATTCGGCATGGTGTTACTTCTAGATGTCCTTTATTTATTTTGTTCAAATGGTTCCAGTCTGTTGCATATGTAGGTCACAGGAGCTAAAAATAGATTTTTTCAATGGAAACTTAAAAAAATCTTCTTGTCTAGAACCCTAGTACCCTGATCTTAGATATTTGGAACATGGCATCATCTACAGGTCCTCTATCAAGATTGATCAAATTAAGCCCCTCGGGTAAAAAATGACCCCGTCCTGGACATAAATCATTATCTCCATTTTGATGTACAGCTATTCTCAGGTGAGCGAAATATGCCCCATGGGGCTCTTGTTTGGCCATACCACATTGATTTTGTTCTGTTATAACGGTCTTGCCATAAGGATATTATACATGTTGTAATCAGCCCAATTTCAATAGACTACACAAATGTTGATTTTGACCCAAAGAACCCTTGTGATGGAATAAGGCATTCAAAAGCAGTGTACAGGTGAAGAATACATTTTCCTATGCCAACTCTGTAGATCCAGATCTGAAGGCTCCTACAGGATTAATTTGCAGTAAATACATCATACAGTGCTCTCTCTCCACAATAACACTAAATGGGAGACACAGATTATGTGCGTTGTTCGGATGGAATTGTTTTAGGGAGGGAAATTATCTTACCTTTGCAAACAGCTTGAATTCGGCGCATAATGCGGCGTCTGATCTGGATTTAAGCTGTTTTTCATGCTTCATCAACTTCTGATGCAGGATACGAGTGGTTGCTTAACACGATACCTATTAATGCTTGTTGCAAGTCATTTCATAGTACTCAAAATACATACAGTAAAACCTCTCTATTTCGAACAGTATGGAAACGAAGGTTAATTGCTTGTGAAAGAGGTCAACTGTTTATACAAACACATCTATAAACAGGTGTTTAATAGACATGTGACAGCTTAAAGGAAGGAGCCAGTGAAACAGAAAGCTCCAAAAGCCTTAAAAGGAGCTTTCTGTTTCACTGGCACCTTGCTTTATGCAAGCAGTCACATGCCTTAAAGAGGCTCGCAACCGGATCAAATAGTAATTTGTAAATATATGTCAAATGCTTATATAAATGGGTAAAATTTAGTTTAGGATAATAAATTCTGTTAAAAAATGCATTTCCAAAAAAAAAGAAAGAAGAGGCTCTTGTGGGATTCGAACCCGTGACCATCCATGCGAAGACAAAAATGTAAAAAATGAGGCATCGCCTTTACGCCCTCGGCTACGGACGCTCTCTATATATATGGTAGCGAATTAACGTACTTCAATGATAGCTATTAATAGAACATTATTCGGCTCGGTTTATGTCTGACCCCGTGTAGAGAAGCAACAACAACAACTATACCGTTAGCTAACGCTATGGAAAACATCTAAAAAACTAAGATTCGGTGACGATGATCATATTTTTTTAATGTCAAAAGCCAAACAATGCCACAAATTTGCTTTTATTTGAGTATTTTATTTTATTTTGACAAGAACACCATCCGGTTGCGAGTCCCTTTAAACACCCAATCAAACAATTTTTAGTGGTCGTAGAGGTTTAACTGTATGAATAGCCAAACCTGAAAAGACTATTATTTTTAGGATAGAATAAACAGATAGACTGGCCCCTGTTGTCGACTGCCTATGGTAATAAATACATAAACAGTAACCGATACACTACCGTCCGATAAGTAGAAAAGAGTTACATCCCTTTGCTCCAATTTTTACAGTGGCGGATCTATAACACTTTTATCAGATTTAATCATTTGTTTATGCTAAAAAGGTTTTTATTCTGCTCCTTTTCGTCTGTTTCAGCTAAATAACTTATTCATGTAGTGTAAGTCCTAAATATGCATCATACAAGCAAGCGTAAACGCCATGCACAGGGCTACCGTAAGTTGCTCATAGAAAATCCTAAACTTTCGGAATTTCCAATTTTTCATGCGCGACTTTTAACCCTTTCGCTTCCAGGCTCTATCTCTAACATATGCAAATAATTTTGATCCAGATCAGACACTACGTAAACGCGACGTCTGAGCAGGATGACGGATCCAAACTGTTTGAAATCCATAGCTATAATTCCTTCTTTAAAAAGAATAACATTCACAATTTTAAATAACAGCAGACGAAAATTGTAAACAGACGATAATATGGCAGGCGACTGTGTTAGACGGGTATTTCCGTTATACTGGCATTGAACAGGTTAACCCATTGCCCCATAAATACGCCTTTTTACGCCTTAAAAAATTATTCAACCACTGAAAAAAATAGTTTAAATGTTTACAATAATGTATATGTATCATAAGAAATATTTCTATATTCTAGCAGATAGTAGCTTAAAGCAGGCTAATAGAAAAAAGAATGCTTTACTTTCAACATTCTTTAAGTGGTCACCTATCTTCAATACATGTGCTAGAAAAAGGATATAGGGTAATGGGTTAAAACGCGCTATATCACACAATTATAGCTATGCAGCTCATAAACATACACAAAATATCAGAATAATATTTATTTCAACAAAACTCGAAGATTTCGGGGAAAAATCTGCAAGTCCGGAGAAATGAAGAAAAAATCCGAAGATTTCGAAAAAAAATCCGGAGAAATGTACTAAATATACATCATACAAACGTCACGCAGTCTCTCCCCTTTCTTCCTAGGAAACTTCAAATCGACTGCTCCAGTATCGATTGTAGTCTAATCCACGTTTGGCTGTTTAGGGCTATTTATGTACATGTATTGCAATCTAACAAACAGCCCAGTTCCTGATTAGAGAGTTCCTTTTGGGTATACAGCGCGCGCGCGCTCTCTCTCTCTCTCTCTCTACAACAGCACCCAAAGTGTGGGAGACACAGAGTGTGCGTGTTGTTCTGAAGGAGTCGCTATAGGGAGTGAAATTAAGATTGACTTACATTTGCAAACAGCTTTAATCCAGATCAGACGCCACGTAACGCGGCGTCTGATCTGGATTCAAGATGTTTGTCATTCGTCATTATATATATATTTCTTCTTTCAAAATCAACACTTATATGTAACTTAGAGAAGAAAAAACAGCAGACGACAAGTTTGAGCAGACGATATTGCAGTAGTGCAAGCTTTAGACATAATGACCTGTTTAAGGGAACTGCGACAATGGTGTTTGTAAGGAGGGAGTCGTTGTTGGGATGGTCGTTGTAAGGAGGGAGCTCTGTATACTGTTTGTATAAAGACAAGTGTACTCTTCACAGGTTTACTGCTTGCAAAGGATGCGTATAAACGTGGCAAGAGCTCAAATGGTTCACCAAATACATGAGAGATGCAAACGTGAATGACAAAACCTGCCATAACCCTTTCATGATCAAATTTATCCTGAGGTTTTTACCCTTTCCTTGCTATATTGTCGTAATGTCGTTTCAACGTTAGTTTTAAGGCAGTACAATTGACGTAATTTCAAAACAAGTGGCGAACAGTTTTGCAGTGCCTGATGAGGATCAAAACTGTTTGAAAATGCGCTTTATGACGTCATTGAGAGTGAAAGGGTTAATGCAAATGCAAACAGTGTAGATTAAGGATAGCCGACGAGTCAAAGACGTGGCAAATGGTCTTGCTCTTCACTGTTTGACACCCACATGCGTTTAAAGCAGTTTATGTACATAGCTGTTTTGCACGCAGTTTTGGGCAGTGTAGACTAAAATTAGATGCAGAGCCTTGGTTGACATTGTTGCTTGTTCTGGACAATGTTGCAGTGCAAAAAGGCTGGTTTTGTCATGGCACGGCTCTTTGTTTTAACGATGATGATTCAAAAAGGGGAATTAAGATGTTATAAACTTATTAACTCATTATCCCCTGAAACTTCCAATTGACAATTCCATAAAGGCTAGTCCAATTTCGATTATTTAGGGTTGTTTTTAATACTATATTACAAAATGACAAACCGTGATGGTTGGATCAAGATCAGACGCCGCGTAACACGGCGTCCTATCAGGATCTAAACTGTTTGCAAACGGTTCGCAAATATTACTAAGTCGCGCTTACGCCGCTTAGCATAATATTAGAGTTGACGCAGGCTATCAATAAGAAGGAAACTTTCTTATTGGAGAATTTTTTCATTTCTTTTCAGTTACTTGTATTAAAAAAGAAACTAATCTATGAAAATAAGTTCTTCAGAAAAAAGATAAATTGCACCTTGTGTGGATTGAACCTGCTACCCACGACATGCTAGTCCGACTCGTTACCTACAGAGCCACGGCGACTTCGTTGCACTTTGGCTCGTTATTTTTATATAAATGTGTTAAGAAGAAACAATAAGCCACAAGGAGAGACACTAAGCCACAAGAAGAAATATAAAGGCACAAAAAAGAAAAATAAGCCACAAGAAGAAATGAAAGGCGACAAGAAAATCAATAAGCCACAAAAGGGGAAAAATGCCACAAGAAGAATAAAAAGCGACAAGAAAAACAATAAGCCACAAGAAGGGAAATTATCCACAATGAGAATAAAAAGCGACAAGAAAAAAAAGCTACAAGAAGAAATATAAAGCGATAAGAAAAATAAAAAGCCACAAGAAGGGAAATAAGCCACAAGAAGAATAAAAAGCGACAATAAAAACAAAAAGCCACAAGAAGGGAAATTAGCCACTATTGACTCGATTTCAACGACAATATAACTCATCCGTGACCGTATCGTTACAAGCAATCTTAGCAAGTTTGAAAATATTGGATAACATTTGTGACCTCTATATAGTGTAGAATCTAAACACTAAAATTGTTGACGACGGCCGACGGACATGCAAGTATGACAAAAGCTCACCCTGAGCTGTGCTCAAGTGAGCTAGAGGACTCAGAATACAGTTCTTAGCCCTGTTTGAGCATTGGCTCCGGTCAGAATCATTGATATAAGTTGTATAGACTACTTAATGTTTTCTTTTCTACAGAAGTTCAAATTGAAGGTTTAAACTTGCTATATTCCATTAAATCCACATGTTTTGTTCATTCGAAACGAAAATTGACATTGACCTTAAAACACGTTCTGCACATGCCCAGAATAGTAGTTACTCAGAATAAAATAAATACTTGTACTTCATGGACCCCTATTCTGAAACATTCTAAGGATTTTTGTTTAGAATCTTCTAACATTAACATTTTCCGCTAAGAAAAAATTATTTTCTTACTTTTCCTCTCAGAAATTACTTGTCATTCGCCGTGAATATTGTGATGAATGAAAGTCTTATGTGTTTTTATTTTCTTTAAGAAAAAGTTCTAGCTGCTGAATATGAGCACCATCGTTTTTCTTCTATGGAAACCATTTCTAAGCAAAAATGCTGTTTTCAGGAAAATGAGTTATAGACTTTTCATTTTCAGTACAAATGTGCCAGTTATTTAGCCACAATAATTCTATGTCGTCTGCCACTTTCTATAAAACAAGAATGAAATACAGTTTATGTATGAGACGCTGATTATTAAAATAATTTAGAATACAAAAGTGGGTAGGGCCTACTTTGTTTTTTGGCTGAGTATATCAGTCCCTTGCACATTTAACCCTTTACCTGATAGCCTTTTATTGAAGATAGGTGACTACTTAAAGCAGGTTGAAAGCAAAGCAGAATGCGCCTTAAGGCGCATTTTGCTTTACTTTCAGTCTGCTTTTTAAGCTATCCTGTGCTAGAATATAGAATATATTCCCTAAAATAGATATTCATGACTGATTAAATTGGAACTATTTTCTTCAGCGGAGGAATAAATCATATACCGTTAGGCAGAATAGTGGACACCGATAGATTATCGATAAACTGTCCTACGCTAGCTTGCGTGCCCGTCAATGTTCGGCTCTTACCGCTCGGTATTTACGGAAACTCCCGACGACTCTTTGAACATATTAATTTTATTTTCAATTTGAAAAAGGACCAAATTAACATTAACTTACAATTCTTGAATTTATATCAAAAGAAAGAATAAATAGTCAAGTATACGAGCCCGTTTGCACAGAATTGATATCGATTTGTATAAATGCACAAGGTCGTGTTATATTATCCGTGTCGAGGCTTATTTTCAGCATTTTACTCTTTGTTTAATGTGATTTAGAGGTGTCTTTTTAAACTTAAAAAAGGACCAAAATCTTATTAAAATATTTTTTCAAAACAAATTCCATCATAAAGGAAAATGTTTAAACTAACACAGGCCGTTTGCACAGGAACGATATCTGTCCAGAAAAAAAAGTCATTACAAGTTATGTAAAAATGCCCTTCTTATTTTAATGCTCGAAAATGAGAGCAAGTGGGCCACCTGCGTGTCCACTATTCTGCGTAACGATTAGACCGCCAAGAGCTGTCTGAACAAGGCATATACAGTACTGTTTTAAACAGCGTCAATATACCCCCAATAACAGAAGGGTTAGGTTTTATTTGATGAAAACTAATGCCAGACGATTCGAATTCTCAGAATTACGTTGTCTGATCAGTATCCACACTATTTCTCCTTTTCATGATCAAATTTATCGTGAGGTTTTTAACCCCTTTACCGCCAAATTTTCGCCTGCGTCAATATTACTGTCTGCAATGTCATTTCAAAGTTAGAATTAAGGCAGTATAACTGACGTTATTTCAAAATCAAGTGGCAAACAGTTTTGATCCTGATCAAATGCCGCGTTACGCCGCGTCTGATCAGGATCAAAACTATTTGCAAATGTGCCTTATGGCGTTATTGAGTGGACGTTATATCAAAACAAGTGGCAAACAGTTTTGATCCTGATCAAACGCCGCGTTACGCGGCGTCTGGTCAGGACCAAAACTGTTTGCAAATGTGCTTTATGGCATTATTGAGAGTGGAAGGGCTATTCTCAGAATCACGGTGTCTGATCAGTATCCACACCATTTCTCCCTTTCATGATCAAATTTATCGTGAGGTTTTTAACTCCTCCGCCAAATTGTCGTCTGCTTCAATATTACTTTCTACAATATCGTTTCAAAGTTAGAATTAAGGCAGTATATCTGACGTTATTTCAAAACAAGTGGCAGCCAGTTTTGATCGGGATCAAAACTGTTTGCAATTGTGCTTTATGACTTTTTTGAGAGTGGAAGGGCTATTCTCAGAATCACGGTATCTGAGCAGTATCCACACTATTTCTCCTTTTCATGATCAAATTTATCGTGAGGTTTTTAACCCCTTTACCGCCAAATTTTCGCCTGCGTCAATATTACTGTCTGCAATGTCATTTCAAAGTTAGATTTAAGGCAGTATAACTGACGTTATTTCAAAATCAAGTGGCAAACAGTTTTGATCCTGATCAAATGCCGCGTTACGCGGCGTCTGATCAGGATCAAAACTATTTGCAAATGTGCCTTATGGCGTTATTGAGTGGACGTTATATCAAAACAAGTGGCAAACAGTTTTGATCCTGATCAAACGCCGCGTTACGCGGCGTCTGGTCAGGACCAAAACTGTTTGCAAATGTGCTTTATGGCATTATTGAGAGTGGAAGGGCTATTCTCAGAATCACGGTGTCTGATCAGTATCCACACTATTTCTCCCTTTCATGATCAAATTTATCGTGAGGTTTTTAACTCCTCCGCCAAATTTTCGTCTGCGTCAATATTACTGTCTGCAATGTCGTTTCAAAGCTAGAATTAAGGCAGTATAACTGACGTTATTTCAAAACAAGTGCCAAACATGTTTTGATCCTGATCAAACGCCCCGTTACGCGGCGTCTGATCAGCATCAAAACGGTTTGCAAATGTGCTTTATGGCGTTATTGAGAGTAGAAAGGTTGTTCTCAGAATCACGGTAACTGATCAGCATCCACACTATTTCTCCCTTTCATGATCAAATTTATCGTGAGGTTTTTAACTCCTCCGCCAAATTTTCGTCTGCGTCAATATTACTGTCTGCAATGTCGTTTTAAAGCTAGAATTAAGGCAGTATAACTGACGTTATTTCAAAACAAGTGCCAAACATGTTTTGATCCTGATCAAACGCCGCGTCAGGCGGCATTTGATCAGGATAAAAACTGTTTGCAATTGTGCTTTATGACTTTATTGAGAGCGGAAGTGCTATTCTCAGAATCACGGTATCTGAGCAGTATCCACACTATTTCTCCCTTTCATGATCGAATTTATCGTGAGGTTTTTAACCCCTTTACCGCCAAATTGTCGTCTGCTTCAATATTACTTTCTACAATATCGTTTCAAAGTTAGAATTAAGGCAGTATATCTGACGTTATTTCAAAACAAGTGGCAGCCAGTTTTGATCGGGATCAAAACTGTTTGCAATTGTGCTTTATGACTTTTTTGAGAGAGAGAGGAAGGGCTATTCTCAGAATCACGGTATCTGAGCAGTATCCACACTATTTCTCCTTTTCATGATCAAATTTATCGTGAGGTTTTTAATCCCTTTACCGCCAAATTGTCGTCTGCTTCAATATTACTTTCTACAATATCGTTTCAAAGTTAGAATTAAGGCAGTATATCTGACGTTATTTCAAAACAAGTGACAGCCAGTTTTGATCGGGATCAAAACTGTTTGCAATTGTGCTTTATGACTTTTTTGAGAGTGGAAGGGCTATTCTCAGAATCACGATATCTGATCAGTTTCCACACTATTTCTCCCTTTCATGATAAATTTATCGTGAGGTTTTTACACCCCCCCCCCACACACACACACACTTTTTCTGCCAAATTGTCGTCTGCATCAATATTACTGTCTGCAATGCCGTTTCAAAACAAGTGGCAAACAGTGTCAAACAGCGTCAATCAGCTTGTTCTTCAATACAGTGTAATCATAAGGAGTGCAATTGTCCTACTCGGTATACGCACTTCGCGGAGTCTGATCAGGATCTAAACTATATACAAATTACTAGTGTATTATGAGTAATGCAGAGAATGTAGTTAACACGTTGAAACAGCGCCGATTATATCCGTCCTCAAATACAGAGTGCATGTCGTATAAGTGTCATTAGTGATGAACTGTTAAACAGGCCATTATTATAAGCGGCATTCAACTGGAAACAGTAGATTTTGAATTTTTCTCATACAGCCACGTTAGTAAACCACCAAACGAGTATGTCTGTGGAGACGATTTCAATCCTTTGTCTGCTGTATCGCGACTTTGCTGGTTTTTGCAAAAAGTTTGGATCCAGATCAGACGTCACGTAACTCGGCGTCTTCTTTTGATCCAAGCTGCTTGATACTCGTCTTTTGATTTGTTTAATTCAAACAGGTATAAATCTACATTCAACACATTTTACAGACGATAATTTCAAAGCACACGATTTTACAGCAAAATAAGGGTTAAATTTGTTCATTTCATACATGTCATATATATTTGCCACCTACTCTTATCTCCGTAGAAAAGCAGAACGGATACCACATATGTCAATTACATACAGTAAACCCCCTATATTGCGACCAATGAATTATGTCATGCATAACTAGTTGTTTGAGGCAGCTGGCTACTTAACGCAGGGTGAAAGTAGGAACCTTTAGGAGCTTTCTCTTTTGATTTCGTATTGCGTTAAGCTGAAACATGTCATTCATACAAGCCACTGACCTTCCTTTTAGTGGTCGTAATAGAGGAGTTATATGGTATTTATTTACACCAATCAAACAAAGTCTCCGTAGAAAATACAACCCGGAGAGACCATGTACTTTTATAACCAATAAAAGCAAATAAATACACGTCAATTTGGTTTGAAATCAACAACAATTCAATACGTTTCATAACTGGAAGACGAAAACAGCCATTTTTTAAAACAGACGTATAGGTAGGGTATTCACTATTCCATTATAAAATACTAAGGGAAGTTTATCCCTCTCCTTCAGGCTGACAATTCAACTTCAAGCCTAAAAGGCGCTGCTATGGGGGGAAGGGTTAAAGAGTATAGGACTCAGAATGCGTATGGCAAAGTATCTCTGATGAAATACATACGCAGATCGAGGAGAGGGGTGTATTGGGTCAGGAGGTTGCTCTGATTCACAACATCAGCGAGGGATACAAGGTCTACGTCAACAAAACACGTTTCAGTGGCAATTCTGGGGCCTCCGTGGCCTAGTGGTATAGTCACTGTGACTTACATCACTAAGCTCCTCACCGCTGTGAGTTCGAATCCCAGTAGGGTCGTTCGGATTTTTCATGTGGGGAAGCCTTCCAGCTTGCTTGCAGAAGGTAGGTGGTTCTACCCCAGTTGCTGATTTGTGCCTGAAACAGTGCATATGGGACTTATAAACTGTGGTCTTAATTCACCTGTTATCAGCTTGACGTTGCAATATGTCTGAAATACTCTTATAGAGACGTAAATCTCCAAATCCCTAAACACAGCTTTTTACGCCTTTAATTTATTTCCTCACTGACCACTTGAAGCAAGTTAAAAGTAAAACAGAATGTGCCTTCTTTATTTTCAGCCTGCTTTAAGCTACCATCTGCTAGAATGTAGAAAATAGTTTTTATGGTATACTATGAAATTGTGACTGTATATAGTGGAAATATTTCCTTCATTGAAGGCATAAGTTAACCCATTACCCCATAGCTTGTTTCTAATTTTGAAGACAGGTTCCCACTTAAAGCAGGTTGAAAGTAAAGCATTATGCGCCTTAATGCGCATTCTGCTTTACTTTCAGCCTGCTTTAACCCGTTTTCTGCTAGGAAATAGAAAATATTTCTTATGATACATATTCAGGACTGTATAAAAGGGACCTATTTTCTTCAGTGGAGGAATAAATTTTAGGCGTAAAAAGGTGTATTTATGGGGTAATGGGTTAAAGGTGTATTTATAGAGTGATGGGCTCCTTCTTATCTGGAGCCCTGTCTTTGTGAGTTACCCTGAGTTAACCCTTAGCCCGCCAAATAAATTGTCGTCTGCTATATTTCTCGTCTGCTTCAAGTTTCAAAGTGCTTCAAAGTTGCTCAAAATTGCTGAAAATGTTGTCCGAGTGTCAAACAGCTTGGATCCGGATGAGACGCCGAGTTACTCGGCGTCTCATCCGGATCCAAGCTGTTTGCATATGGAGCTATAGTCGTGACTGGCAGGCTAAGGGTTAATGAATGTTATTTCTCTTTCACAGAACCGCATGGAGGAATCCAAGGCATTGTTCCGCACAATTATTACATATCCGTGGTTTCAAAATTCTTCAGTTATTCTATTCCTCAACAAGAAAGACCTATTAGAGGAGAAAATTATGCATTCACATCTCGTAGATTACTTCCCAGAATTTGATGGTAAGTGCCAAGATTGATTTTATTTCATTCTTTAAAAAAATTTTTATTTAGTTTACCTGATAGCCTATTTCTAGTATTCAAGATAAGTGACCACTTAAAGCAGGTTGAAAGTAAAGCAGAATGTGCCATAAGCCGCATTCTGCTTTACTTTCAGCCTGCTTTAAGCTTCCATGTGCTAGAATATTGAAAATTTTCCCTATACTATATAATCATGACTGATTAAATTGGAACTTTTTTCTTCAGCAGAGGAATTAATTATATTTTAAAAGTTCTTATATTAAAGCAGAAGTAGACAGCAATGGTTGCAGTCAATGTTACTTTATACATACATCATAGTGTTCAAAGAAATGAGGCCACTTATTGAAGGTCTCTTAAACCATTACTCATAGTCAGTTTCTAGTTTTCAAGACAGGTGATCACTTAAAGCAGGTTGAAAGTAAAGCAGAATGTGCCTTAATGTGCATTCTACTTTACTTTCAGCCTGCTTTAAGCTAGCCTTTACAAGGATATATAAAATCCTACAGTTCATACTTATGACTGCTTAAAGTGGATTTATTTGCTCCAATGGAGGAATCAATTAAAGGCTTAAAACTTTAAAAGGCATAACCCCATAACCCAGTTTTGAAAGCAGGTGACTACTAACAGCAGGTTGTAAGTAAAGCAGAATGTGATTAATGAGCATTCTGCTTTACTTTCAGCCTACTTTAAGCTACCATCTATTTTCAAAACTAGAAACAGGCTATGGGGTTATTGGTTAAATATTGAGTAGATATTGCCCAATTACCACATGGCCTGTTTATGTTGATACTCATTAGAATCGCCTCTTCGAGACGATTCTAATGAGTAGTCACTATCTTCATAGGGTTTAAAGCAGAAATTAAGATTATAGTTTTCGAAATACTCCCCTTATTTGGAGCCTTGATTAGATTTCCTAATAAGTCATTTTCCTCATTTCAGGTCCAAAAAAAGATGCGCAGGCAGCGCGGGAATTTATATTACGTATGTTCGTCGATCTAAACCCGGATCCAGATAAAATAATTTACTCACATTTTACTTGTGCAACAGGTAAGGAAAATTTTTTTTTTTTTTTTTTCAACCTTTGCAAACAGTTTTGATCCAGATTTGGGGCCGGTTTCATAAAACTTTGTTTAACAAAAATGGACGTAAGTCAAAACTTTAAAATACATTTAAATTATGGTTTCTCCATCTAATTCTGTCTTGTGACATCTCTTTGGAATCGTCTTTTCAAGACAATTCCAAAGAGCTACCGTATAGCTGGTATTTTCTGCTGCCATAATATTTTGCGATTTTATGAAAAAGCAGGGTGAATTATATTTAACTGTTTTTATTTCTGCGCTTCTTTGAAAGCAGCATAATAAAATTCTGCGGATTCGGTTCTAAAAATAGTTATCTAAGCTAATTTACCTACACACTTGACTGTTGTTGTTTACATGTACGTAAGCTTCACTGTACTTTCGATATTGGCTAAAACCTTATCCTAAATTCGTCTTTTCATGTATAGAGTATCAGTAGCCGTTATGTATATCTACGATAATTTGAACTTGGGCTTAAATGTGAAACAAATACGATAAATATCTGAACAAATATGTTTATTAACAGGAATTACATCTAATTATCATAACAAATAAATATATGGCAAAGATTTCATTTACCTGTCATGACCTGACCCGACAACACTAACAGTAGCAAACAGCTTAGACTGATAATTAATTTAATTATACATACCCGCTTTAAAGGGGCTTTTGTTGTATTTGAAGTACCTTGGACTTATTCGCTTAAAATCTACTTTGTCGTAGTAAACATCGGTACATTTTAATAAGTTTTGTTAGGGTTTTTCCAGGGTCTGATATAAGGAAATTTGATAGAAACTAAATAACAACACAAATTTAATGCTCTAAGTTGCCGAGTGAGTATGTTCTGTGGTTATTATAATGGTGTCTGAAAGGCAACAAATGTTCGAGTAAGTGCAAAGACCAATCACTTATCGAAGAAGCTTACTGAAGGATTATCAATTATTTTTACGTGATAAAATAGTATGGTAATTCTATTCTGCCGATTTTTTTCTGCGATCGGACGTTTGAACCGCAGAATGGCAGAAATTTCTACCCCGCAGAAAATACCAGCTATACGGTATCACAAGACAGGATTAGATGGAGAAATGAATCATTGAGACTTATATAATCTGACTTATGGCAACTTTCATTGTACAAAGTTTTATGAAACGGGCCCCAGGCCCTACATAAAGTGGGTCCAGATCTTGATTGAAACTGTTTGTCTCTTGGACCTATGTTTCTATAGAAAATAATAAAGATTACACCAGAGAAATTAAAAAAGCCCGAAGATCAGGGAAATGGCAGTGCTGCAAGTGTGCTCCACACAAGCACAACTGTATGATGCATGTAAAAGGTTACTACAAGGTCTATTTTAACGCTTTCACACAAAGTAACTCTTGTGGGTTATTAGGTTTCCTTGTGGATCTTTAAGTCACCAAAAAATGAACCTGTCTACGTGGAATTTTGGATAGTTTTATAAAATTGTGCTAAATTAGCAATATCAGTGTAGACTATGATCAGAGGGCTCCCCTCTGATCTGGATCTACACTGTTTGCAAATTTAACGAGCACATTTTAAACAGGTCCACTGTGTTGAAAGGAAAAAGACATGTTCTCACAATTTTATTTCTGTAATTGCAGACACGGAAAATATTCGCTTTGTATTTGCCGCTGTGAAGGACACGATATTACAACTAAACCTGAAGGAGTACAATCTAGTGTGAACGTTTCGCTACTTCAATATGGTGACCGGACAAAGTCACCCAGCTGTAAAGTGACCTTGGAATTTTACCCATTTAACTGTATTGGAAAATTATTGTAAGTTGTCGTGGATCGCTTGCCAGCAGTTCAATGTATCTTCATCTGTCGTCTGTTGCCCGATTGGACAGATAGCGGTCCCACGCTGGACATGATTCGCCCACGGCTGAGTGGAGAGTGGTTCAACCCTATGTTTTGCATTGCATATCAACTGAGCGCCGCATGAATTTCTAGCCATCATCGTCCTCGGAAAGTGGGCACCAGAGTAAACTCCCCTTTAAAAACAGAGAGAGTCTGCAGTCTGTGAAATAAGCAGTTTGTCCGAGACGTCTAAAATGTAACTGATATGGCTGTCGGATTGACAATCACCATGTCAAAACAAAGGAAAACTTTTCCCACATCTTTAACGCAGGTAGTCTTAAAACAGACTCAAAGTAGAGCAGAATGTTCCAAAAGAACCTTTCTGCTATGCTTTAATCCTGCTTTAACTCTTTGCATGCTGGGTAAGTTTTGGTGTGCAACAATTGGCTTCTGCGACCGTTCTGAAAAATAGAATGTTCAAATTTCATTTCATAACAGTCAGAGTGCCTCAGAGCACCAGATAAGGGTAGTTTTTCAAAAACTAAAATCTTTATTTCTGAATTAAACCCTATGGTGTCACTACTCATTAGAATCGTCTCTTCGAGACGATTCTAATGAGTAGTAACACCATAGGATTTGGTGATAAAAAAAGTGAGAAAATGTGGGATTTGTTGAAAAAACTACCTCTTATCTGGAGCCCTGGAGTGTCAAACAGTTTGGATCCTGATAAGATGGGGTGTTAGACAGTGTCTCGTGAGAATCCAAACTGTTTGTAATGGTTGCCATGGTTTCACCTCTAGCATGTTTAGAGTTACAGAACTCTCTGTCCTACAGGGCTCCAGATAAGGGGTAGTTTTCTGAACAAATTCAACATTTTCTCACTCATTTCAGCACCAAACCTTATGGTGTCAATACTCATTAGAATCGTCTCGAAGAGACGATTCTGATGAGTAGTGACACCATAAGGTTTAATGCAGAAATAAAGGTTTTAGATTTTGAAAAACTACTCTTATCTGGAGCCCTGGTCCTAACTACTGAAAGTGATTATGACATGAGGAATAGTTACTTTTACCTGACAAAATTGAGCAACCTAACATGACACACCATCAGGACAACCAGTTATGGCCGTGGATAACCAGGTGAAAGAAAACAGTTGTCCAACGACGGCCAAACACTAAAAGGCTTATTTTGCAGACTGGAGAAGAATCCTCTCAGTTTCAATACTACAGCAATTTTTTCATCACATACTAGCAAAAACCATGGATAATGGAGTTGCAAAAAGAGAAATTAAAAATCAAAATGCCATGCCTTAGATGTGGAAAAGTCTGTTTAATGTGTGTAAAGGAATGCATTTGAAAGATTTATTAACTTTTACAGAGTGCAAATAGTGATTGTTTTCAATTGAAAAAAATCAAACTGTTTAGTTCTCAATTTAGATGCTGAATAACATGGCATCTAATTGGGTCTCAAAATGATTCTGTCGTAGATGACATTTCTTGATTTATCCAATGGGATGAGCTTTAGATTTTCAGCAGATAACATCTTCAAAACAGACGACATTTACACAGCGTTCAAAGGGTTATAGTGGAGGATACTCTTAGAGCAATTCAGCTCTTGTTTCAGGGCTCCAGATAAGAGGGAGTTAACTAAACAAATCCAACATTTTCTCCCTTAATTCAGCACTAAATCCTATGATGTAACTACTCATTAGAATCCTCTCTTTAAGACGATTCTAATGAGTAGTTACACCATAGGATTTAATGCAGAAATGAATTTTTTAGTACAAACCCTATGGCGTGACTATTCATTAGAATTGTCCTTGAGAGATGACTGTAATGACTAGTCACACTTTGAGGTTTTGTGCTGACATATAGACGAAAATGTTCGAAATATTTAGTTCCCTCCTTCGAATCACGAGCCCGGCGCCTTTTGTTTGTGATAACATAACGGGGATCTCTGGTACGCACTGCGGTGGAAAGTCCAAACTTCAGAGATTTTCCATCACTCGTCATGGGAAGAAGACAAAATGGAAGGGAGGACGAGTTAGACCAAAATTGTGCAAAAGGGTGGATTTTAGGTGCCGTCGTTGTCGCCATAGTTACAACAACTTTGTAATCATTGTGGTGTAGATAAGCTTCTCTGACATCCAGATTTGAGATGTTAACGACAGATTTTTAAGAAAAAATACAAAACATGATTTATAAAACCTGTTTCTAGGTCTAGGCTATTTATAGAATCTGGTGTTTGTATATTCGTTGCTTGTGAATGTCGCATTGCGGCACTTTGTTTCTGTTTACTGGGTCAGTGTTATAAATCATAGCTCTGGATAACAGGGAGTATTTCAAATACTTAAATCCTTATGTTTCCTCTAAACCTTATGCTGTGACTGCTCATTAAAATTGTCTCAAAGAGACGATTCTATTAAGTAGTGACAGCATACGGTTTGGTGGAGGCATAATGGAGAAAATGTTGGACAATTTTAGTGGACTCCCCGATTATCTGGAGCCCTGTATAAATATGGCGTACTTGGTATTTAGTTCTCTATGCTCCGTATCTCTTTCTGTACTGGAGGACTTCAAAGGTTAAAGACATCAAAGATTTGTAGGATTGTTGAGTTGTACTGAAACTGTCATGTCAAGTATTTTAGGTACTGTCAGCTTGTACGTGACAAGTTTGAGTTATATTTTAGATCTATACCACTGTGTTTCATTAGCCCTTTCCCCCACCCACCTAGCTTGTCTTCACTGTTTACAACATGTGGTTGGTTGAAGAAGGCTGTTTAAGCTTTCTGCTTTACTTTAATAGCCTGTTTTAAAGAGCTACTTGTCAGTGTGCAGTAAACATTTCCTTTGGTTCCTCGTCAGGACATTAACAGCAAGTTCTGCGAGTATTGGCCTCTAGTAAGGGGGCGAAATGTGCCTCCATGGGGGAAAGGGTTAACAGACGTTTTCAAAGTCCTCTCTTAGAGAGGTTGATATGTTTATTCCATGCACAAAATCTACCGTATAGCTACATTTAAGAATATGCTTGTTATTATTATCAAGGGTTTTTGTACACAATATTATTCAGCACAATACTTTTTTAATCTAAAAAGAAGAAACATTCTTTGTTCAATAGATGATTTAATCTCATATTACAAGGGGGGTAAAACTGAAGTAATCCGTCTTGGCTGTTCCATGACTTGTATCTTATGTATATTAATTTGTCAACCGAAACTTTCACTGCGCTGTATGTTAACGTTTACAGTACTGTGTAAGTATTGGTTGACAGGCCTTCTGGGTATCACTTCATATGATTTCTCCATGAATTTTGTAATTGGCGTTAAAGTTTAGAAATGGAAACAATTTCGGATTGAATTGCTGAAACAGTAATTTTCTAAATTTAATCTTGGATTAAGTGACTACGCAATAAAAGACCAATCGGAGGTCACAAATAGAGGCGATTGCTTAACACAGGATATTAATGATGCAGAAAGCTCCTTTGAATTGAGCTTTCTGCATTAGTTTTTATCTGGCATTAAGCACCCACCCACCTCTCTTTAAAGAGCACCATGCTATTTCAATAAGTGGTTGCTTAATACAAGACATGACTGTATATGAATAAACTTAATTCTTAGATTAACCTGATGAATAAACTGTCAGTATGTATTTATTGATTACACCTGCCCTGCCCATTTCTGAAAATTCATACATAAATATAAAACTCGCTATGAATATTTATCATGGGAACTATTACATTGGCTGATTAAATAAGGAAGACTCCCCAGGAACGAGTGCAGACAAGTTCTATATGAAAACAGTGCAGACTCTGATCAGACTGCTCCTTCAGGAACTAGTGACCAGGGAATGCACTGTTTTCCAGGCATCAATACGCACTATATGCGGGAGAACGTTTTTGGTGTAAATTGGGTATATAGGAAGTTAATTACAGTCGAAACTCGATATTTCAAACTCGCTAAAATCAAATTTACAATTTATTTTGGATCTCGCTGAAGTAGAACATACCCATATTTCAAAGTTAAAATGTGGCTAAGCCACGATTTTACTTTGAGATATGGGTATGTTCCAGCTAACCAGAGGTGGAATCATCAAGTTTCGACTACAGTTTTAGGTTAAACTCTGTGAGCCAAAGGTTATAACTATGAGGTAAAGAAAACATTGCCTGCTTTTGTTACTGCTCTATTAAGTATCAACAAATTGTTCTCTTGTTAAGAATTTCTCTGTTTTTTCCTCAGATCTGTGTTAATAGGCATAATATGATCACATGGATATGTTTCTTTTATGCTTTTAGAATCTGGTCTCGGTATGTTTCAGGGCTCCAGATAGGGGGAGTTTTTCCAAAGCTAAAATCTTTATTTCTGCTCTTAACCCTATGGTGTTGTTACTATTTAGAATCGTCTCGAAGAGGTGATTCTAATGAGTAGTAACACCATATGATTTGGTGCTGTATGAGTGATAAAATGTTAGATTTGTTCAGAATACTCACTCTTATCTGGATCCCTGTATGTTTTTATTGGCCAGATACATTCTTGCCTTCAAATATTGATCTAGTACAAGAAATAAATGATGAATTTTTGCCCTTTTTCTGGTTTTGCAGAAACTACCCAGGTTCATTGTTTAAATACCCTGATCAGTTAAAAAGGTGTTCCTCAATGATATAAGATATATTGCTGCATAATGGAAAACAGTAGTAAATAATGTAGAAAGCTTTTAAAGGAGCTTTCTGCATTTATCTTGTTCATTAGTAAACAGCAGCATGTCTTTAGCGAATCTCCATGCATTTCTAACAGAAATTCACATGACACTGTGCAGAAGTATACTGTGATTAAATGCCCCAGATCACATGTTACAACAGAACATCACATGACATTGTCATGTGACAAAATGTGATCCCTTGACGTTGGTCATGTGATAAAATGTCATCAAATGACATTGATCATGTGACAAATTGTCACTAAGAGTTATCAGCTGAAATTTTGCATGGTGTTTAAATGACATAAGTGCATAATAAGTTACATTTCTGAGTAATGCAAAAACCTACCTGACCATGGATCACATGACATTTGTTGGTCACATGACAGTTATAAGAAATGGTGAACACTGGTTTAAAATAGAATGCTCACATAAGTTTTGTGTTTAAACCAAACAAATCTTTTTACAGGTTCAGGGAGTTTAACTCTGAAGAAAAGTTTTAGTTTTCTGCCAAAGGGAAAAAGGGACAAAGTAGCGGATATATATTTCGGAAATAATTCCAATAATTGCTGTACATTATTTCGGAAATAATTCCAATAATTGCTGTATAATGATTTGCAGTGACCTTTTCCATCCGTGTACAAGAATATTTCAGTGTTTTTACAAGTCAGCCTCGTATTATTTTCCATGAAACTAGCGTGTATTGATGGATTTTTTCTATGAGGCTCAAAATATTCTATACAGTCTACCCAGCGTTCAGTCACCATTCAACAGGTAGTCTTTTTAATCCATTATTCCCTGAAACTTCCATTGGACAATTCCTGTTTGCAATAAAGGCTGGCCCATTTTAGACTATAAAGGGATGTTTTTAAAAATGACAAACAGTGAAGTTCCTGATCAGAGGGTTCCTGTAGGAGCCCTCTGATCAGGGACTTCACTGTTTGCAAAGGACAAGTGTACTCTTCACAGGTTCATTTTTGGTAAAGGATGCGTATAGGCGTCACTAGGGCTCAATGCATTAAAGACAGGTGGCAGCTTGATGTTAAATGAAAGTAAGGCAGAAAAATGGTGATCTTCAAAGGCAAGTTGCTGCGTAATGCATGTCAAATGTATGTATTAAGCTCCAAAGGAACCTTTCTGCATTATTTTTGTCCTGCATTAAGCTTTAGCCTGTCTCAAAAAACAACATCTAGGATGTTTGAAGGGAGGTTGTTTTACTTTCATTCTGTATTAAGCAGCAAAGAGTCTTTTAATAATCTCCAGGCATCTCCATTGAAAGGTGACTCAACGCTGGCATGACGGTATATATATATAAATATATACATATAATCCTCTTCGTTATTATATATTAGACAAAAAGTGAACAAACGTGTATAATGTTGTGTCGTGAATGACTTGTAGTAAGTGAAGCGAATGAGATTTTAACAAAAAAACAAGCATGTACGTGAGTAAATAAAATTTTGGTGTATGTTTTGCATGTGATGTGCTTGGAATTTTTTTTTAAGATTTTTTTTTGGTGATATATTTGTAAGAAGAAGTGATCATGTACACACAAAGTAAACAGAAAAAACTTTTTTGTTTGTTGCGTGGAGATCTTGGATGTAATTTTTTGCATATGACCAGGGCTCCGAATAAGTGGAATATTTCCAAAGTTTAAAACCTTACGTCTGCATGAAACCCTATAGTGTGACTACTCGTTAGAATTGTGTCAAAGAGATGATCCTAATGAGAAGTCACATTATAGGGTTTGTGCAGACATTAACCCATTACTCCACAAATACGCATTTTTACGCATTTCTTTATAGTTTCCACTTGATACAGTTATAGATATGTATCATAAGAAATATTTTCTAAATTCTAGCAGATGGTAGCTTAAAGCAGGCTGAAAGTAAAGCAGAAGGGCCTTAAGGCGCATTCTGCTTAACTTTCAATCTGCTTTAAGTAGTAACTTCTCTTCAAAACTGGAAACAGGCTATGGGGTAATGGGTTAAGGATAATTGTTGGAAATATTTAGTGTTACTTCTTCTTATCTGGAGCCCCTGTATAATGATATACCAAGTGGACTTTGGGGGTATCTGTGTAGACCTTTTTGAAGGTAAAATTGTACATGTGTCATGAATTTTTATATGTTCTGGTTATTTTGTAATAACTGTTTATCGCTGGCTGAGGAACATCTGACAATGCTTTAGTATTAGAGAGATGTTTACAATTCAAAGAAATAGTAAATCAAAATTAGCTGTAACTTTTCTTCATTGATATATTGATAGGTTTTGTTGATGGGCTTTTAATGATACCTGATGGCTTAATGCATGGCATTAAGGAGCTTTCTGCATTACTTGTGTCCGACATGAAGCAGTCACCTGCCTTTAAAGGTGCACATTCTGTCATCTTGCATTTCAAGAGATACAGTCAATCATTGGCCATGAAAATCTCTTGAATATGTGTAGTATAAGGATATATTGAGTAGTCGCATGTTTACAAGATTTAAGGACATTTTCCAATACTAAAATATTGTACCTCCTTAACACTGTTACACAGGGCTCTAGATAGGACAGAGTAAACTGAATAAATCCAACATTTTCTCACTCATTTAACCACCAAATCCTATGGTGTTACTACTCATTAGAATCGGCTCGAAGAGACGATTCTAATGAGTAGTGACTCTATAGGGTTTAATGCAGAAATAAAGATTTTATTGTTTTAAAATACTCCTAATCTGGAGCCCTGTGTTGTAGGTACTTGTTAGAAGATACAATTCAAATGAGTTGTCACAACACAAGGTTTGTTGCGACATAATGTAGGAAATTTTCAATACCCATTATAGGTTTTACATAACTATGTAAGATATTGATCAGGTGTACCTTGGTTAGTGTAAATGGACTTACATGATGTCATTGCTTGTGTGCAATATCAGATCCTTTAAGAGAAAAGTTGCAGCAGGGGCTGTAGTGGTAGACAAAACACGTTTACTGATACCTTGGTGTTTTACCTCTTCACCCAAGCCCTCTGGCCAGTATGTTTTATTTTGTAGCCTACCTATTTGAAAAATAGAGGGTGCTTATGTTGAAATGCCTCGCATGCTATTTAATCTGAGTGGCAAACAGTTTGGAGCCTTATCAGACACTGGGTTACCCGGCCTCTGATCTGGCTCCATACTGCTTGCAAATGGAAATAATTGCTAAAGCATAAACCCGTTTATTGGGAGAGAATAACGTCGTCTCCACTGTAGCATCAGATAAAGGTAGGTTGTCAAACTCAACAAGGAAGTTGTCGGAAATACTAAAAGAAAAAATGTGAAGACCCTGATCAGAGGATTCAGAGGGTATACACTATTTGCAAATATATAGGTACATATATAAATTTACTGATTTTCAGCAAAGACATGGTGTAAGAGGATTTCTGGGGTATATATGGCCAGAGGATTAAAATATAGGGTGAACATTTAAGTAACTTTCAAATGGTAAATGTTTTTTTGTCCTATCACTATAGCCTTATGTATTACTCTAAACATGTGTAGGTCTTGACCCTTGTAGTTTTCAGTTTAAATAATAACAGGAAATTTAACGAATAAGGTTAGACTTTTGAATAAGATATTTTTCACAAATTAGCACTGTGGCTGACTTGGTGGGAGTTAAGTTTTAACCCATTACCCCATAGCCTGTTTCTAGTATTGAAAATAGGTGACCACTTAAAGCAGGTTGAAAGTAGAGCAGAATGTGCCTTAAGGCACAGATTACCCCATAGCCTGTTTCTAGTATTGAAAATAGGTGACCACTTAAAGCAGGTTGAAAGTAGAGCAGAATGTGCCTTAAGGCACATTCTGCTTTACTTTCAGCCTGCTTTAAGCTACAATCTTCTAGGGTGTAGAAAATATTTCTTCTGGCACATATTTAATCGTGCATGAAGTGGAACTATTCTCTTCTGGGGAGAAATAAATTGAAGGCGTAAAAAGGTGTATCGGATAAACAGTTTGTTCACGCTACAGTTTTATTTTGAGAATTTCATGGGATATTTTTAACTGTCAAATGATAGCCTACTATTGAGTAAGGTTCAAATACAAGTAACATGGGGCTCAAGAGAAGCTTTTGCTCCTACATGTCTCACAAACACCTATGATGTGACTACTCGTTAGAAACGTCTCTCCAGGGCTCCAGATAAAGGGAGTTTTTCCAAAACCAAAATCTTTATTTCTGCATTAAACACTGTGGTGTCACTACTCATTAGAATTAGTAACACCATAGAATTTGGTGCTTTAAGGAGTGAGAAAATGTTGGAATTTGCTAGTTTACTCCCTCTTATCTGGAGCCCTGTCTCGCAGACAACTTTATTGAGTAGTCGCAGCATAGTGGTTTGTTGATACAAGGGGAGGTTGGAATTCTCACATTATCTGGAGCTTTGCGCATAATATTTTCAAGGCTTTTAAAAAAACAAGTTGAACTGAAAATTGCAAAGGGCCAGAAAACTACAGAATTGTGCAAATGCTTATATAATGTCTGCCTGGTGTTATTTTTACAATGATTATGGTTGAGTTTTTCAATTTTTTAAGTCCATTCATGTAAACCCCTCCCCTCGTCCCCCATAGGTGGCCGTCGGCCATTGTATTTCTCATAATGCTTGGTTCATATTTTTGAGAAGTGTATTGTTTCATTGTACTACCATAACCAGCCCAAACAGCTTTCCAGGCGTGTTGTTGTATTTTTTTTTCTTTGAAAACTGGGAAGATTATCGTTTTTATGTTGCTTTATCCCTTTCTACCACAGAAAAGACGAATAACGCCTCTACCTACATCATAGTGGTGAATACATGTGACATTTAACCCATTACCCCATAGCCTGTTTCTAGTTTTGAAAATAGGTGACCACTTAAAGCGGACTGAAAGTAAAGCACAATGCGCCTTAAGGCGCATTCTGCTTTACTTCCAACCTGCTTTAAGCTACCACTTGCTGTAATAAAGAGAATAGTTCTATCATACATAATCATAATTGTATAAATTGGAACTATTTTCCTTAGTGGAGATATTGATTTAAGGCGTAAAAAGTCGTATTTATAGGGTAATGGGTTAAAACAAGGTAACAGTAAGGCAAAGAAGTTCCATAGGAGAATTCTGCTTTACTATCATCTTGTTTTAAGCAGTCACCTGCTTTCAAACTTGTTTTATAAAGATGAATGGCCCTTTTGGCTTTGGAGGAAATGGTTATCGCTTTTCTGGTTATAAATATGGTTGTTGGAAATTTGTTTATTTGCAATGGAGCTGTTCTGTTTATGGAACCTGCTGGTCCCAGAACCTGGAAATCTATCCTGCCCTTTTCTGCAGGACATAGTCCCCTAGTCCCCTTGCCCCTTTCATGAATAGCAATCAGTCCCCTAATCTCACCATCAGTTCATCTATTGAGCCATATTTTGTTGTCATCCATACTTATTTTATCTCTCTACTCTAAACAATAAAGATAACACCTTTTTCCTGCTAAATATTCATATATAAAAAACTTCACCCACTCTGAACATCTATCATCTGAATGTTTATTGCATTGGCTACCAAAATAAAGGAACATTTCCTTTATGGCAAAGCTTTCAGACTCAATGTTCAGCAAATCTTATAAAGCATAACTTTACTATTTCAGATGAAATTTAAAGAATCTCAGCAAGTTTTTCCTTGCATTCCAAACAAATTGCTTATACAAACACATTGTACATTTGAGTTTCAACTGTAGGAAAAAATGTCTGGTGTCGGTACGAGACTACGTTGTGACTAGTTGAAATCATGGTAAAGAGATTAAAATTGAGTAGTCACAACTGAAGGTTTGGTTTAGCTGACTCTTTCCAGGGTTCCAGATAAGTGGGAGTAAACTGAACAACTCAAATGTTTTCTCACTCAAATCAGCACCAAATCCTATGGTGTAAATACTCATTAGAATTGTCTCGGAGTAGTAACAGCACAGGGTTTAATGCAGGAATTTTAGATTTAGTTTAAACATATTTTATTTCAAACAGTACATATTTTATAATCATACATAAATATACTTTATGATGAGAACGAAAGCAATGTTTGCTTATTAAGTTCTTCTTTTAGATTTTGAAAAACCACCCCTATCTGGAGCTCTGTATTTATTCTCTGAAGACCTGTTCTTAGCCTATGATACAGACCTTTCTTGTTGGTTAGAGTAGAGTGAAGATTGTTCTTTGCCTTTCTCATTAGATATTTGGAAATATGTATAGCAATGAGCTGAGGATAAAACGATAAAACACTTTCAATACCACCACAAACCTGACTCATTAGATTTGTAAACAGTGTAGACCCAGATCAGGGTGCTCCTACAGGAGCACTCTGATCATGGTCTACACTGTGTGCTAATTAAGAGCAGTTTATTAAACTACCCAGAATGGTGCACATTTTGTTAATTGAAAATATCGACAAGGGAAATTAATAATCCACAATAATTACTTAGTGTTGAAAGTGTTAAAACCATATATAAACTTTTATTAGCTCTAGTACTAGTGGTAACTGGAAAGAAGTTCCTTAGTTTCGGTCCAATATTATAAAGAGTATGAGTTGAGTCTGAACTCGTTCTCAATCATTACGATTGGTCAGATTTGAGCTCTCTTTCAAATCTGACCAATCAAATACTTAAGAATGATTTCAGACTCGGCTAAGAATGATTTCAGACTCGGCTGAAACTATTTATAAACTTGGGGCATGCATAGTTGTGTTTTATCTTTTTTTTGTTAGATAGCTAACAGGGCATGAATACTTTCAGAAATATACCTAGTCACTTTGAGGTCAATCATGAGAGCTCGTTTTGTGAACAGTTCAGCTCTGGTATTTACTTTCATCATTTTTATTTTTGTCTATGTATGTCTTACTCATAGAATGAAATCATTGCTTTACATATACCATCCAATCCAATCAAATTGTAATGAGCCACACCCTGTATTTTCCTGTGCTTCTATTGGCTTTTCATTCTGTCAGTCATGCAGTATGCCGTGGCCTCATTTTTAAGCCACATCCTCACCAATACTTATCTTGCCTTTTTTAGACCCCGCCCCCCCTTGTCCAGAATTTTTCCCCACTTTTGTTTCTGTATAAAGTCAGATTCAGTCAAACAATCATGTACAGTGGAGAAAACGTTATTCTTTCCCAATAAACGCGTTTACGCTAAAACTATTATTTGCAGTGCAAACAGTTTGGAGCCAGATCAGACGCCGGGTAACCCGGCGTCTGATCAGGCTCCAAACTGTTTGCCACCAAGATCAACAAGAATTATCAGAATTGTCCAAAAGTTGTTCTTTTCTACGTTTTAGTGCTTTGCGTTTGCGCACGTTTGCGTTTAAACGGGAAAGAATAACAGATTCTCCACTGTATACAGGCCCATGCATTATGTAGAGAGAAAAAGAATGTGTTCAACACCACTACTTCTGTTCTGGCGTTCTTGTGCAAAACTTTGTATGTGACTGGTAGAGTGGTCCTCCCATAGGTTTGGCTGGAGATATCTCATAAATATTCATCCATAATTTTCTTAGTCAAGTAGAAACCATCATCATTCTTTGAAGGCGTGTCAGTCTCCGCCCTCATTTGCATCAGCTCTCTAGCCCCGCCTACCAACATGTAATGGACAAATTTTGCTGGGTATTTTGTAACGATCATGATTTCAAGCTTGTTGGCTTTTGGAATTGTGAGTTATTCAATGTAGATGAATTGTTTTTCAAGGTCTTTGAAACTTGTAAAATTTCCAGTGCTTCTTTGGTTGACTGAAATGGGTCTTTCTGATACGAGGAGGAAAAGCATAAAACTGTAAAGAAACTGTTCAATCATGCGATAATTCTTTAAAACAAAATTGTTGAAAGTTGCTCTCCTTCCAACATAAGCGAAACAGGTTTGAATGTATTTGCGAGTATTTATTACGCTAACACCTTCATATAAGATTGCAAGTTCCGTGTCTTTTGAATGCCTGCTGTGAAAGAGGTCAACAGTTTATACATTTTAACACAACTTAATCTGTTAAACCTTTACCCCTACAGCTTGTTTCTAGTATTGGAAACAGGTGACCACTTGAAGCAGGTTGAAAGTAAAGCAGAATGCACCTGAAGGTATATTCTGCTTTACTTTGGACCTGCTTTAAGTGGTCACCTATCTTCTGTACTAAAAGCCAGGCTATGGGGTAATGGGTTAACCTTTCCCTCCACAGAACCACCACACTTAAATATACATTGATGGTGTCAAGTATAGATGGCAGCTTAAAGCAAAATGAAAGTAAAGCAGAAAGTTCCTATAACAGCTTTCTGCTTTACTTTCATCTCATTTGAACGAATCAGCTGGTTAAATCACTGTTTTGGATAGATTATTCGGTACTTTCTACTGTACAGGAAATAGCTCTATTACTCCGTACTGCTATCTAACAGATGGAAAGGAAATCAAACTATTATTTCTTTTGAAGTTCAATTTGCCTGTAGGATATTTCTAAAAATCAAAAGATTTTTTTATTACTGTTTGTAAACCAAGTCAATCTGTATCTCTAAGAGTAAATGATCATTTTAAGGTATTTGTGATAATGCCTGATACAATATTTGTATGACGAGTTTAATGTAGTAAGGAAGCATTTAATGGAGAGCAACTATCTCAAATCTGTTCATTTTGCCTTTAAATTGATAGTAGGTATGAAAATACTAAGCCAGTGTTAAGTGTCCTATTCAGCTATTAACCCATTACCCCATAGCCTGTTTCTAGTTTTAAAGTTAGGTGACCACTTGAAGCAGGTTGAAAGTAAAGCAGAATGTGCCTTCAGGCACATTCTGCTTTACTTTCAGCCTGCTTTAAGCCAAAATCTTATAGAATATAGAAAGTATTTCTGAAAGTACATACTTATGAATGTTTAAATTTGAACTATTTTCTTTGGTGGAGGAATCAATTTGAGACGTCAAAAGGCGTATTTATGGGGTAATGGGTTAAAGTGGGACAAATGTATTGTAGAAAGGTCTATTCAAAGCTTTCTGCAATACTTAAGTTCTGCATTAAGCTGCTTCCTGTCTGTATAGCACCAGAGCATTTGTATTTAACCCATCACCCTATAGACTGTTTCTCATTTATAAAATAGGTGACTGCTTAAAGCGTGTTGAAAGTAAAGCAGAAAGCGCCTTCAGGCGCATTCTGCTTTACTTTCAGCCTGCTTTAATCTGCCCTCTGCTGGTATATAGCAAGTATTTCTTGTTATACATATTCATAACTGTATGAATTGGAGTTATTTTCTATAATGAAGGAATAAATTAAAGGTGTAAAAAGGCATATTTATGGGGTCATGGGTTAAAGGGTTGCTTTGAACAGGTACAGCTGTGGAAAGCACGTTTTGATAAACATCTATTTATTATTCTTAAAAAATGATTTTTTTTAAAAAATAGAAACAAATCCTACTTTGTATCAGAACGACCTCATTATCGGACCAGCCAATCATCACATCCTTTAGACCCCATTCTGTCATTTCATTGGTTGACTGAAAGTGTTGCGAAAGGGTTGTAATGGCCGCAGGTCACAGCTTTACAATGGCCCGACCTGGCATAACTACTAAAGGAAGTGCTTCAGATTCGTTTTCATTTTTATTATGTAACTTTGTAAAATGTTTAAAATGCCTAAGTTATATTTGTATAGACTTTTATCATTAAAATATGTTGATAAAGTGAGCTTTGTGTTGAGTAGTGTTTTTAGCTCACCTGAGCCAAAGGCTCAAGGTGATCTGTTGTGATCGCCCGCCGTCCGTCTGTCCGTCCGTCCGTTCAAATTTACTTCAAGCGACATCTCCTCTGAAACCGAGAGTTTGAGGGAAAAACTAAATAGCTGACGGTGTTCCTTGGATGCTTCTCTACAGAAATTGTTAAAATGAAATTCAAATGTGGACTACTTATTGAAAAAAATTTAAAAAAGTGAAAAACTTTAAACAAGTTTTTAGCTCACCTGAGCCAAAGGCTCAATGTGAGCTATTGGGATGGCCCTGTGTCCGTCGTCGTGCGTATGTGCGTCGTCGTTAACAATTGCTTCAAATGACATCTCCTCCTATACCCCTTGACAGAATTCAACCAAACTTTACAGAAATGTTCCTTGGGTCAAGTTCTTTCAAATTTGTTCAAAGAATTAAAAACAATGCAGAACTCTGGTTGCCATGGCAACCAAAGTGAAAAAATAAGGAAATCTTAAAAAATCTTCTTGTCTGAAACTACAAGGGCCAGAGCTTAGATATTTGGCACATAGCATTATCTACAGGTCCTCTATAAGTTTGTACAAACTATGCCCCTGGGATCAAAATTGGCCCTGCCCCGGGGGGTCAAAGTTTTACATAGAGTTATATAGTGAAATTTTCAAACGTCTGCTCCTCTGAAACTAATATGGCCAGAGCTTTGATATTTGGCATGGTGACACTTCTAGATGTCTTATACCAATAATGTTCAAATGGTTCTGGTCGATTGCATATCATCTACAGGTCCTCTATCAACTTAAGTATCAAGTTTGTACAAATTATGCCCCTGGGGTCAAAATTGGCCCCACCCCGGGTGTCACAGTTTTCAAACGTCTTCTTTTCTGTAGCTAATATGGCCAGAGCTTTGATATTCGGCATGGTGTTACTTCTAGATGTCCTTTATTTATTTTGTTCAAATGGTTCCAGTCTGTTGCATATGTAGGTCACAGGAGCTAAAAATAGATTTTTTCAATGGAAACTTAAATCTTCTTGTCTAGAACCCTAGTACCCTGATCTTAGATATTTGGAACATGGCATCATCTACAGGTCCTCTATCAAGATTGATCAAATTAAGCCCCTCGGGTAAAAAATGACCCCGTCCTGAACATAAATCATTATCTCCATTTTGATGTACAGCTATTCTCAGGTGAGCGAAATATGCCCCATGGGGCTCTTGTTTGGCCATACCACATTGATTTTGTTCTGTTATAACGGTCTTGCCATAAGGATATTATACATGTTGTAATCAGCCCAATTTCAATAGACTACACAAATGTTGATTTTGACCCAAAGAACCCTTGTGATGCAGTGTACAGGTGAAGAATACATTTTCCTATGCCAACTCTGTAGATCCAGATCTGAAGGCTCCTACAGGATTATTTTGCAGTAAATACATCATACAGTGCTCTCTCTCCACAATAACACTAAATGGGAGACACAGATTATGTGCGTTGTTCGGATGGAATTGTTTTAGGGAGGGAAATTATCTTACATTTGCAAACAGCTTGAATGCGGCGTCTGATCTGGATTTAAGCTGTTTTTCATGCTTCATCAACTTCTGATGCAGGATACGAGTGGTTGCTTAACACGATACCTATTAATGCTTGTTGCAAGTCATTTCATAGTACTCAAAATACATACAGTAAAACCTCTCTATTTCGAACAGTATGGAAACGAAGGTTAATTGCTTGTGAAAGAGGTCAACTGTTTATACATACACATCTATAAACAGGTGTTTAATAGACATGTGACAGCTTAAAGGAAGGTGCCAGTGAAACAGAAAGCTCCAAAAGCCTTAAAAGGAGCTTTCTGTTTCACTGGCACCTTGCTTTATGCAAGCAGTCACATGCCTTAAAGAGGCTCGCAACCGGATCAAATAGTAATTTGTAAATGTATGTCAAATGCTTATATAAATGGGTAAAATTTAGTTTAGGATAATAAATTCTGTTAAAAAATGCATTTCCAAAAAAAAAGAAAGAAGAGGCTCTGGTGGGATTCGAACCCGTGACCATCCATGCGAAGACAAAAATGAAAAAATGAGGCATCGCCTTTACGCCCTCGGCTACGGACGCTCTCTATATATATGGTAGCGAATTAACGTACTTCAATGATAGCTATTAATAGAACATTATTCGGCTCGGTTTATGTCTGACCCCGTGTAGAGAAGCAACAACAACAACTATACCGTTAGCTAACGCTGTGGAAAAACGATGGAAAACATCTAAAAAACTAAGATTCGGTGACGATTCTTGAGACGTTTTTTGGACTGATCATATTTTTTTAATGTCAAAAGCCAAACAATGCCACAAATTTGCTTTTATTTGAGTATTTTATTTTATTTTGACAAGAACACCATCCGGTTGCGAGTCCCTTTAAACACCCAATCAAACAATTTTTAGTGGTCGTAGAGGTTTAACTGTATGAATAGCCAAACCTGAAAAGACTATTATTTTTAGGATAGAATAAACAGATAGACTGGCCCCTGTCGTCGACTGCCTATGGTAATAAATACATAAACAGTAACCGATACACTACCGTCCGATAAGTAGAAAAGAGTTACATCCCTTTGCTCCAATTTTTACAGTGGCGGATCTATAACACTTTGATCAGATTTAATCATTTGTTTATGCTAAAAAGGTTTTTATTCTGCTCCTTTTCGTCTGTTTCAGCTAAATAACTTATTCATGTAGTGTAAGTCCTAAATATGCATCATACAAGCAAGCGTAAACGCCATGCACAGGGCTACCGTAAGTTGCTCATAGAAAATCCTAAACTTTCGGAATTTCCAATTTTTCATGCGCGACTTTTAACCCTTTCGCTTCCAGGCTCTATCTCTAACATATGCAAATAATTTTGATCCAGATCAGACACTACGTAAACGCGACGTCTGAGCAGGATGACGGATCCAAACTGTTTGAAATCCATAGCTTTAATTCCTTCTTTAAAAAGAATAACATTCACAATTTTAAATAACAGCAGACGAAAATTGTAAACAGACGATAATATGGCAGGCGACTGTGTTAGACGGGTATTTCCGTTATACTGGCATTGAACAGGTTAACCCATTGCCCCATAAATACGCCTTTTAACGCCTTAAAAAATTATTCCACCACTGAAAAAAATAGTTTAAATGTTTACAATAATGAATATGTATCATAAGAAATATTTCTATATTCTAGCAGATAGTAGCTTAACCCTTTCCCCCATAGAAGCGACTTTTAGCGTATTTAATTTATTCCTCCGCTGACGAAAATAGTTCCAATCTAATCAGTATGAATATATATTATAGGGAAAATTTTCTATATATTATAGCACAGGATAGCTTAAAGCAGGCTGAAAGTAAAGCAGAATGCGCCTTAAGGCGCATTCTGCTTTACTTTCAACCTGCTTTAAGTAGTAACCTATTTTCAATTCTAGAAATAGGCTATCAGGTAAAGGGTTAAAGCAGGCTAATAGAAAAAAGAATGCTTTACTTTCAACATTCTTTAAGTGGTCACCTATCTTCAATACATGTGCTAGAAAAAGGATATAGGGTAATGGGTTAAAACGCGCTATATCATACAATTATAGCTATGCTGCTCATAAACATACACAAAATATCAGAATAATATTTATTTCAACAAAACTCGAAGATTTCGGGAAAAAATCTGCAAGTCCGGAGAAATGAAGAAAAAATCCGAAGATTTCGAAAAAAAATCCGGAGAAATGTACTAAATATACATCATACAAACGTCACGCAGTCTCTCCCCTTTCTTCCTAGGAAACTTCAAATCGACTGCTCCAGTATCGATTGTAGTCTAATCCACGTTTGGCTGTTTAGGGCTATTTAATGTATATGTATTGCAATCTAACAAACAGCCCAGTTCCTGATTAGAGAGTTCCTTTTGGGTATACAGCGCGCGCTCTCTCTCTCTCTCTCTCTCTCTACAACAGCACCCAAAGTGTGGGAGACACAGAGTGTGCGTGTTGTTCGGAAGGAGTCGCTATAGGGAGTGAACTTAAGATTGACTTACATTTGCAAACAGCTTTAATCCAGATCAGACGCCACGTAACGCGGCGTCTGATCTGGATTCAAGATGTTTGTCATTCGTCATTATATATATATTTCTTCTTTCAAAATCAACACTTATATGTAACTTAGAGAAGAAAAAACAGCAGACGACAAGTTTGAGCAGACGATATTGCAGTAGTGCAAGCTTTAGACATAATGACCTGTTTAACCCCTTCACTGCCGTGACGTCATCAATTTTAAACAATTGTCGTCTGCTTTTATTTCTAAAATTAAATATTTAGTTATTTTAACTTATGAAATATTGAAATGAGCTTAAAACAGTTTGTACCCTGATCAGACACCGCGTTACGCGGTGTCTGATCAGGATCCAAACTGTTTTCAAATTACTAGTGTACTCGGGGTAAGGCAGTGAAGGGGTTAAGGGAACTGCGACAATGGTGTTTGTAAGGAGGGAGTCGTTGTTGGGATGGTCGTTGTAAGGAGGGAGCTCTGTATACTGTTTGTATAAGACAAGTGTACTCTTCACAGGTTTACTGCTTGCAAAGGATGCGTATAAACGTGGCAAGAGCTCAAATGGTTCACCAAATACATGAGAGATGCAAACGTGAATGACAAAATCTGCCATAACCCTTTCATGATCAAATTTATCGTGAGGTTTTTACCCTTTCCTTGCTATATTGTCGTAATGTCGTTTCAACGTTAGTTTTAAGGCAGTACAATTGACGTAATTTCAAAACAAGTGGCGAACAGTTTTGCAGTGCCTGATGAGGATCAAAACTGTTTGAAAATGCGCTTTATGACGTCATTGAGAGTGAAAGGGTTAATGCAAATGCAAACAGTGTAGATTAAGGATAGCCGCCGAGTCAAAGAAGTGGCGAATGGTCTTGCTCTTCACTGTTTGACATCCACATGCGTTTAAAGCAGTTTATGTACATAGCTGTTTTGTATGCAGTTTTGGGCATTGTAGACTAAAATTAGATGCAGAGCCTTGGTTGACAACGTTGCTTGTTCTGGACAATGTTGCAGTGCAAAAAGGCTGGTTTTGTCATGGCACGGCTCTTTGTTTTATCGATGATGATTCATAAAGGGGAATTAAGATGTTATAAACTTATTAACTCATTATCCCCTGAAACTTCCAATGGACAATTCCATAAAGGCTAGTCCAATTTCGATTATTTAGGGTTGTTTTTAATACTATATTACAAAATGACAAACCGTGATGGTTGGATCACGATCAGACGCCGCGTAACACGGCGTCCTATCAGGATCTAAACTGTTTGCAAACGGTTCGCAAATATTACTAAGTCGCGCTTACGCCGCTTAGCATAATATTAGAGTTGACGCAGGCTAGCAATAAGAAGGAAACTTTCTTATTGGAGAATTTTTTCATTTCTTTTCAGCATGCTTTAAGCAGTTACTTGTATTAAAAAAGAAACTAATCTATGAAAATAAGTTCTTCAGAAAAAAGAAAAATTGCACCTTGTGTGGATTGAACCTGCTACCCAAGACATGCTAGTCCGACTCGTTACCTACAGAGCCACGGCGACTTCGTTGCACTTTGGCTCGTTATTTTTATATAAATGTGTTAAGAAGAAACAATAAGCCACAAGGAGAGACAATAAGCCACAAGAAGAAATATAAAGTCACAAAAAAGAAAAATAAGCCACAAGAAGAAATGAAAGGCGACAAGAAAATCAATAAGCCGCAAAAGGGGAAAAATGCCACAAGAAAAATAAAAAGCGACAATAAAAACAATAAGCCACAAGAAGGGAAATTATCCACAATGAGAATAAAAAGCGACAAGAAAAAAAAGCTACAAGAAGAAATATAAAGCGATAAGAAAAATAAAAAGCCACAAGAAGGGAAATAAGCCACAAGAAGAATAAAAAGCGACAATAAAAACAAAAAGCCACAAGAAGGGAAATTAGCCACTATTGACTCGATTTCAACAACAATATAACTCGTCCGTGACCGTATCGTTACAAGCAATCTTAGCAAGTTTGAAAATATTGGATAACATTTGTGACCTCTATATAGTGTAGAATCTAAACACTAAAATTGTTGACGACGGCCGACGGACATGCAAGTATGACAAAAGCTCACCCTGAGCTGTGCTCACGTGAGCTAGAGGACTCAGAATACAGTTCTTAGCCCTGTTTGAGCATTGGCTCCGGTCAGAATCATTGATATAAGTTGTGTAGACTACTTAATGTTTTCTTTTCTACAGAAGTTCAAATTGAAGGTTTAAACTTGCTATATTCCATTAAATCCACATGTTTTGTTCATTCGAAACGAAAATTGACATTGACCTTAAAACACGTTCTGCACATGCCCAGAATAGTAGTTACTCAGAATAAAATAAATACTTGTACTTCATGGACCCCTATTCTGAAACATTCTAAGGATTTTTGTTTAGAATCTTCTAACACTAACATTTTCCGCTAAGAAAAAAATATTTTCTTACTTTTCCTCTCAGAAATTACTTGTCATTCGCCGTGAATATTGTGATGAATGAAAGTCTTACAGTGGAGAATCTGTTATTCTTTCCCGTTTAAACGCAAACGTACGCAAACGCAAAGCACTAAAACGCAGAAAAGTACAACTTTTGGACAATTCTGATATTTCATGTTTAACTTGGTGGCAAACAGTTTGGAGCCTGATCAGACGCCGGGTTACCCGGCGTCTGATCTGGCTCCAAACTGTTTCCACTGCAAATAATAGTTTTAGCGTAAACGCGTTTATTGGGAAAGAATAACAGATTCTCCACTGTATGTGTTTTTATTTTCTTTAAGAAAAAGTTCTAGCTGCTGAATATGAGCACAATCGTTACGCGGCGTCTGATCAGCATCAAAACGGTTTGCAAATGTGCTTTATGGCGTTATTGAGAGTAGAAAGGTTGTTCTCAGAATCACGGTAACTGATCAGCATCCACACTATTTCTCCCTTTCATGATCAAATTTATCGTGAGGTTTTTAACTCCTCCGCCAAATTTTCGTCTGCGTCAATATTACTGTCTGCAATGTCGTTTTAAAGCTAGAATTAAGGCAGTGTAACTGACGTTATTTCAAAACAAGTGCCAAACATGTTTTGATCCTGATCAAACGCCGCGTCAGGCGGCATTTGATCAGGATAAAAACTGTTTGCAATTGTGCTTTAAGACTTTATTGAGAGCGGAAGTGCTATTCTCAGAATCACGGTATCTGAGCAGTATCCACACTATTTCTCCCTTTCATGATCGAATTTATCGTGAGGTTTTTAACCCCTTTACCGCCAAATTGTCGTCTGCTTCAATATTACTTTCTACAATATCGTTTCAAAGTAAGAATTAAGGCAGTATATCTGACGTTATTTCAAAACAAGTGGCAGCCAGTTTTGATCGGGATCAAAACTGTTTGCAATTGTGCTTTATGACTTTTTTGAGAGAGAGAGGAAGGGCTATTCTCAGAATCACGGTATCTGAGCAGTATCCACACTATTTCTCCTTTTCATGATCAAATTTATCGTGAGGTTTTTAATCCCTTTACCGCCAAATTGTCGTCTGCTTCAATATTACTTTCTACAATATCGTTTCAAAGTTAGAATTAAGGCAGTATATCTGACGTTATTTCAAAACAAGTGACAGCCAGTTTTGATCGGGATCAAAACTGTTTGCAATTGTGCTTTATGACTTTTTTGAGAGTGGAAGGGCTATTCTCAGAATCACGATATCTGATCAGTTTCCACACTATTTCTCCCTTTCATGATAAATTTATCGTGAGGTTTTTACATCCCCCCCCCCCACACACACACACTTTTTCTGCCAAATTGTCGTCTGCATCAATATTACTGTCTGCAATGCCGTTTCAAAACAAGTGGCAAACAGTGTCAAACAGCGTCAATCAGCTTGTTCTTCAATACAGTGTAATCATAAGGAGTGCAATTGTCCTACTCGGTATACGCACTTCGCGGAGTCTGATCAGGATCTAAACTATATACAAATTACTAGTGTATTATGAGTAATGCAGAGAATGTAGTTAACACGTTGAAACAGCGCCGATTATATCCGTCCTCAAATACAGAGTGCATGTCGTATAAGTGTCATTAGTGATGAACTGTTAAACAGGCCATTATTATAAGCGGCATTCAACTGGAAACAGTAGATTTTGAATTTTTCTCATACAGCCACGTTAGTAAACCACCAAACGAGTATGTCTGTGGAGACGATTTCAATCCTTTGTCTGCTGTATCGCGACTTTGCTGGTTTTTGCAAAAAGTTTGGATCCAGATCAGACGTCACGTAACTCGGCGTCTTCTTTTGAGCCAAGCTGCTTGATACTCGTCTTTTGATTTGTTTAATTCAAACAGGTATAAATCTACATTCAACACATTTTACAGACGATAATTTCAAAGCACACGATTTTACAGCAAAATAAGGGTTAAATTTGTTCATTTCATACATGTCATATATATTTGCCACCTACTCTTATCTCCTTAGAAAAGCAGAACGGATACCACATATGTCAATTACATACAGTAAACCCCCTATATTGCGACCAATGAATTATGTCATGCATAACTAGTTGTTTGAGGCAGCTGGCTACTTAACGCAGGGTGAAAGTAGGAACCTTTAGGAGCTTTCTCTTTTGATTTCGTATTGCGTTAAGCTGAAACATGTCATTCATACAAGCCACTGACCTTCCTTTTAGTGGTCGTAATAGAGGAGTTATATGGTATTTATTTACACCAATCAAACAAAGTCTCCGTAGAAAATACAACCCGGAGAGACCATGTACTTTTATAACCAATAAAAGCAAATAAATACACGTCAATTTCGTTTGAAATCAACAACAATTCAATACGTTTCATAACTGGAAGACGAAAACAGCCATTTTTTAAAACAGACGTATAGGTAGGGTATTCACTATTCCATTATAAAATACTAAGGGAAGTTTATCCCTCTCCTTCAGGCTGACAATTCAACTTCAAGCCTAAAAGGCGCTGCTATGGGGGGAAGGGTTAAAGAGTATAGGACTCAGAATGCGTATGGCAAAGTATCTCTGATGAAATACATACGCAGATCGAGGAGAGGGGTGTATGGGGTCAGGGGGTTGCTCTGATTCACAACATCAGCGAGGGATACAAGGTCTACGTCAACAAAACACGTTTCAGTGGCAATTCTGGGGCCTCCGTGGCCTAGTGGTATAGTCACTGTGACCTACATCACTAAGCTCCTCACCGCTGTGAGTTCGAATCCCAGTAGGGTCGTTCGGATTTTTCATGTGGGGAAGCCTTCCAGCTTGCTTGCAGAAGGTAGGTGGTTCTACCCCAGTTGCTGATTTGTGCCTGAAACAGTGCATATGGGACTTATAAACTGTGGTCTTAATTCACCTGTTATCAGCTTGACGTTGCAATATGTCTGAAATACTCTTATAGAGACGTAAATCTCCAAATCCCTAAACACAGCTTTTTACGCCTTTAATTTATTTCCTCACTGACCACTTGAAGCAAGTTAAAAGTAAAACAGAATGTGCCTTCTTTATTTTCAGCCTGCTTTAAGCTACCATCTGCTAGAATGTAGAAAATAGTTTTTATGGTATACTATGAATTTGTGACTGTATATAGTGGAAATATTTCCTTCATTGAAGGCATAAGTTAACCCATTACCCCATAGCTTGTTTCTAATTTTGAAGACAGGTTCCCACTTAAAGCAGGTTGAAAGTAAAGCATTATGCGCCTTAATGCGCATTCTGCTTTACTTTCAGCCTGCTTTAACCCGTTTTCTGCTAGGATATAGAAAATATTTCTTATGATACATATTCAGGACTGTATAAAAGGGACCTATTTTCTTCAGTGGAGGAATAAATTTTAGGCGTAAAAAGGTGTATTTATGGGGTAATGGGTTAAAGGTGTATTTATAGAGTGATGAGCCCTGTCTTTGTGAGTTAACCCTTAGCCCACCAAATAAATTGTCGTCTGCTATATTTCTCGTCTGCTTCAAGTTTCAAAGTGCTTCAAAGTTGCTCAAAATTGCTGAAAATGTTGTCCGAGTGTCAAACAGCTTGGATCCGGATGAGACGCCGAGTTACTCGGCGTCTCATCCGGATCCAAGCTGTTTGCATATGGAGCTATAGTCGTGAATGGCAGGCTAAGGGTTAATGAATGTTATTTCTCTTTCACAGAACCGCATGGAGGAATCCAAGGCATTGTTCCGCACAATTATTACATATCCGTGGTTTCAAAATTCTTCAGTTATTCTATTCCTCAACAAGAAAGACCTATTAGAGGAGAAAATTATGCATTCACATCTCGTAGATTACTTCCCAGAATTTGATGGTAAGTGCCAAGATTGATTTTATTTCATTCTTTAAATTTTTTTTTTATTTAGTTTACCTGATAGCCTATTTCTAGTATTCAAGATAAGTGACCACTTAAGCAGGTTGAAAGTAAAGCAGAATGTGCCATAAGCCGCATTCTGCTTTACTTTCAGCCTGCTTTAAGCTTCCATGTGCTAGAATATTGAAAACTTTCCCTATACTATATAATCATGACTGATTAAATTGGAACTTTTTTCTTCAGCAGAGGAATTAATTATATTTTAAAAGTTCTTATATTAAAGCAGAAGTAGACAGCAATGGTTGCAGTCAATGTTACTTTATACATACATCATAGTGTTCAAAGAAATGAGGCCACTTATTGAAGGTCTCTTAAACCATTACTCATAGTCAGTTTCTAGTTTTCAAGACAGGTGATCACTTAAAGCAGGTTGAAAGTAAAGCAGAATGTGCCTTAATGCGCATTCTACTTTACTTTCAGCCTGCTTTAAGCTAGCCTTTACAAGGATATATAAAATCCTACAGTTCATACTTATGACTGCTTAAAGTGGATTTATTTGCTCCAATGGAGGAATCAATTAAAGGCTTAAAACTTTAAAAGGCATAACCCCATAACCCAGTTTGAAAGCAGGTGACTACTAACAGCAGGTTGTAAGTAAAGCAGAATGTGATTAATGAGCATTCTGCTTTACTTTCAGCCTACTTAAAGCTACCATCTATTTTCAAAACTAGAAACAGGCTATGGGGTTATTGGTTAAATATTGAGTAGATATTGCCCAATTACCACATGGCCTGTTTATGTTGATACTCATTAGAATCGCCTCTTCGAGACGATTCTAATGAGTAGTCACTATCTTCATAGGGTTTAAAGCAGAAATTAAGATTATAGTTTTCGAAATACTCCCCTTATTTGGAGCCTTGATTAGATTTCCTAATAAGTCATTTTCCTCATTTCAGGTCCAAAAAAAGATGCGCAGGCAGCGCGGGAATTTATATTACGTATGTTCGTCGATCTAAACCCGGATCCAGATAAAATAATTTACTCACATTTTACTTGTGCAACAGGTAAGGAAAATATATATATATTTTTTTTTCAACCTTTGCAAACAGTTTTGATCCAGATTTGGGGCCGGTTTCATAAAACTTTGTTTAACAAAAATGGTCGAAAGTCAAAACTTTAAAATACATTTAAATTATGGTTTCTCCATCTAATTCTGTCTTGTGACATCTCTTTGGAATCGTCTTTTCAAGACAATTCCAAAGAGATACCGTATAGCTGGTATTTTCTGCTGCCATAATATTTTGCGATTTTATGAAAAAGCAGGGTGAATTATATTTAACTGTTTTTATTTCTGCGCTTCTTTGAAAGCAGCATAATAAAATTCTGCGGATTCGGTTCTAAAAATAGTTATCTAAGCTAATTTACCTACACACTTGACTGTTGTTGTTTACATGTACGTAAGCTTCACTGTACTTTCGATATGGGCTAAAACCTTATCCTAAATTCGTCTTTTCATGTATAGAGTATCAGTAGCCGTTATGTATATCTACGATAATTTGAACTTGGGCTTAAATGTGAAACAAATACGATAAATATCTGAACAAATATGTTTATTAACAGGAATTACATCTAATTATCATAACAAATAAATATATGGCAAAGATTTCATTTACCTGTCATGACCTGACCCGACAACACTAACAGTAGCAAACAGCTTAGACTGATAATTAATTTAATTATACATACCCGCTTTAAAGGGGCTTTTGTTGTATTTGGAGTACCTTGGACTTATTCGCTTAAAATCTACTTTGTCGTAGTAAACATCGGTACATTTTAATAAGTTTTGTTAGGGTTTTTCCAGGGTCTGATATAAGGAAATTTGATAGAAACTAAATAACAACACAAATTTAATGCTCTAAGTTGCCGAGTGAGTATGTTCTGTGGTTATTATAATGGTGTCTGAAAGGCAACAAATGTTCGAGTAAGTGCAAAGACCAATCACTTATCGAAGAAGCTTACTGAAGGATTATCAATTATTTTTACGTGATAAAATAGTATGGTAATTCTTTTCTGCGATAGGACGTTTGAACCGCAGAATGGCAGAAATTTCTACCCCGCAGAAAATACCAGCTATACGGTATCACAAGACAGGATTAGATGGAGAAATGAATCATTGAGACTTATATAATCTGACTTATGGCAACTTTCATTGTACAAAGTTTTATGAAACGGGCCCCAGGCCCTACATAAAGTGGGTCCAGATCTTGATTGAAACTGTTTGTCTCTTGGACCTATGTTTCTATAGAAAATAATAAAGATTACACCAGAGAAATTAAAAAAGCCCGAAGATCAGGGAAATGGCAGTGCTGCAAGTGTGCTCCACACAAGCACAACTGTATGATGCATGTAAAAGGTTACTACAAGGTCTATTTTAACGCTTTCACACAAAGTAACTCTTGTGGGTTATTAGGTTTCCTTGTGGATCTTTAAGTCGCCAAAAAATGAACCTGTCTACGTGGAATTTTGGATAGTTTTATAAAATTGTGCTAAATTAGCAATATCAGTGTAGACTATGATCAGAGGGCTCCCCTCTGATCTGGATCTACACTGTTTGCAAATTTAACGAGCACATTTTAAACAGGTCCATTGTTTTGAAAGGAAAAAGACATGTTCTCACAATTTTATTTCTGTAATTGCAGACACGGAAAATATTCGCTTTGTATTTGCCGCTGTGAAGGACACGATATTACAACTAAACCTGAAGGAGTACAATCTAGTGTGAACGTTTCGCTACTTCAATATGGTGACCGGACAAAGTCACCCAGCTGTAAAGTGACCTTGGAATTTTACCCATTTAACTGTATTGGAAAATTATTGTAAGTTGTCGTGGATCGCTTGCCAGCAGTTCAATGTATCTTCATCTGTCGTCTGTTGCCCGATTGGACAGATAGCGGTCCCACGCTGGACATGATTCGCCCACGGCTGAGTGGAGAGTGGTTCAACCCTATGTTTTGCATTGCATATCAACTGAGCGCCGCATGAATTTCTAGCCATCATCGTCCTCGGAAAGTGGGCACCAGAGTAAACTCCCCTTTAAAAACAGAGAGAGTCTGCAGTCTGTGAAATAAGCAGTTTGTCCGAGACGTCTAAAATGTAACTGATATGGCTGTCGGATTGACAATCACCATGTCAAAACAAAGGAAAACTTTTCCCACATCTTTAACGCAGGTAGTCTTAAAACAGACTCAAAGTAGAGCAGAATGTTCCAAAAGAACCTTTCTGCTATGCTTTAATCCTGCTTTAACTCTTTGCATGCTGGGTAAGTTTTGGTGTGCAACAATTGGCTTCTGCGACCGTTCTGAAAAATAGAATGTTCAAATTTCATTTCATAACAGTCAGAGTGCCTCAGAGCACCAGATAAGGGTAGTTTTTCAAAAACTAAAATCTTTATTTCTGAATTAAACCCTATGGTGTCACTACTCATTAGAATCGTCTCTTCGAGACGATTCTAATGAGTAGTAACACCATAGGATTTGGTGATAGAAATAGTGAGAAAATGTGGGATTTGTTGAAAAAACTACCTCTTATCTGGAGCCCTGGAGTGTCAAACAGTTTGGATCGTGATAAGATGGGGTGTTAGACAGTGTCTCGTGAGAATCCAAACTGTTTGTAATGGTTGCCATGGTTTCACCACTAGCATGTTTAGAGTTACGGAACTCTCTGTCCTACAGGGCTCCAGATAAGGGGTAGTTTTCTGAACAAATTCAACATTTTCTCACTCATTTCAGCACCAAACCTTATGGTGTCATACTCATTAGAATCGTCTCGAAGAGACGATTCTGATGAGTAGTGACACCATAAGGTTTAATGCAGAAATAAAGGTTTTAGATTTTGAAAAACTACTCTTATCTGGAGCCCTGGTCCTAACTACTGAAAGTGATTATGACATGAGGAATAGTTACTTTTACCTGACAAAATTGAGCAACCTAACATGACACACCATCAGGACAACCAGTTATGGCCGTGGATAACCAGGTGAAAGAAAACAGTTGTCCAACGACGGCCAAACACTAAAAGGCTTATTTTGCAGACTGGAGAAGAATCCTCTCAGTTTCAATACTACAGCAATTTTTTCATCACATACTAGCAAAAACCATGGATAATGGAGTTGCAAAAAGAGAAATTAAAAATCAAAATGCCATGCCTTAGATGTGGAAAAGTCTGTTTAATGTGTGTAAAGGAATGCATTTGAAAGATTTATTAACTTTTACAGAGTGCAAATAGTGATTGTTTTCAATTGAAAAAAATCAAACTGTTTAGTTCTCAATTTAGATGCTGAATAACATGGCATCTAATTGGGTCTCAAAATGATTCTGTCGTAGATGACATTTCTTGATTTATCCAATGGGATGAGCTTTAGATTTTCAGCAGATAACATCTTCAAAACAGACGACATTTACACAGCGTTCAAAGGGTTATAGTGGAGGATACTCTTAGAGCAATTCAGCTCTTTCAGGGCTCCAGATAAGAGGGAGTTAACTAAACAAATCCAACATTTTCTCCCTTAATTCAGCACTAAATCCTATGATGTAACTACTCATTAGAATCGTCTCTTTAAGACGATTCTAATGAGTAGTTACACCATAGGATTTAATGCAGAAATAATTTTTTTAGTACAAACCCTATGGCGTGACTATTCATTAGAATTGTCCTTGAGAGATGACTGTAATGACTAGTCACACTTTGAGGTTTTGTGCTGACATATAGACGAAAATGTTCGAAATATTTAGTTCCCTCCTTCGAATCACGAGCCCGGCGCCTTTTGTTTGTGATAACATAACGGGGATCTCTGGTACGCACTGCGGTGGAAAGTCCAAACTTCAGAGATTTTCCATCACTCGTCATGGGAAGAAGACAAAATGGAAGGGAGGACGAGTTAGACCAAAATTGTGCAAAAGGGTGGAATTTAGGTGCCGTCGTTGTCGCCATAGTTACAACAACTTTGTAATCATTGTGGTGTAGATAAGCTTCTCTGACATCCAGATTTGAGATGTTAACGACAGATTTTTAAGAAAAAATACAAAACATGATTTATAAAACCTGTTTCTAGGTCTAGGCTATTTATAGAATCTGGTGTTTGTATATTCGTTGCTTGTGAATGTCGCATTGCGGCACTTTGTTTCTGTTTACTGGGTCAGTGTTATAAATCATAGCTCTGGATAACAGGGAGTATTTCAAATACTTAAATCCTTATGTTTCCTCTAAACCTTATGCTGTGACTGCTCATTAAAATTGTCTCAAAGAGACGATTCTATTAAGTAGTGACAGCATACGGTTTGGTGGAGGCATAATGGAGAAAATGTTGGACAATTTTAGTGGACTCCCCGATTATCTGGAGCCCTGTATAAATATGGCGTACTTGGTATTTAGTTCTCTATGCTCCGTATCTCTTTCTGTACTGGAGGACTTCAAAGGTTAAAGACATCAAAGATTTGTAGGATTGTTGAGTTGTACTGAAACTGTCATGTCAAGTATTTTAGGTACTGTCAGCTTGTACGTGACAAGTTTGAGTTATATTTTAGATCTATACCACTGTGTTTCATTAGCCCTTTCCCCCACCCACCTAGCTTGTCTTCACTGTTTACAACATGTGGTTGGTTGAAGAAGGCTGTTTAAGCTTTCTGCTTTACTTTAATAGCCTGTTTTAAAGAGCTACTTGTCAGTATGCAGTAAACATTTCCTTTGGTTCCTCGTCAGGACATTAACAGCAAGTTCTGCGAGTATTGGCCTCTAGTAAGGGGGCGAAATGTGCCTCCATGGGGGAAAGGGTTAACAGACGTTTTCAAAGTCCTCTCTTAGAGAGGTTGATATGTTTATTCCATGCACAAAATCTACCGTATAGCTACATTTAAGAATATGCTTGTTATTATTATCAAGGGTTTTTGTACACAATATTATTCAGCACAATACTTTTTTAATCTAAAAAGAAGAAACATTCTTTGTTCAATAGATGATTTAATCTCATATTACAAGGGGGGTAAAACTGAAGTAATCCGTCTTGGCTGTTCCATGACTTGTATCTTATGTATATTAATTTGTCAACCGAAACTTTCACTGCGCTGTATGTTAACGTTTACAGTACTGTGTAAGTATTGGTTGACAGGCCTTCTGGGTATCACTTCATATGATTTCTCCATGAATTTTGTAATTGGCGTTAAAGTTTAGAAATGGAAACAATTTCGGATTGAATTGCTGAATTTTCTAAATTTAATCTTGGATTAAGTGACTACGCAATAAAAGACCAATCGGAGGTCACAAATAGAGGCGATTGCTTAACACAGGATATTAATGATGCAGACAGCTCCTTTGAATTGAGCTTTCTGCATTAGTTTTTATCTGGCATTAAGCACCCACCCACCTCTCTTTAAAGAGCACCATGCTATTTCAATAAGTGGTTGCTTAATACAAGACATGACTGTATATGAATAAACTTAATTCTTAGATTAACCTGATGAATAAACTGTCAGTATGTATTTATTGATTACACAGGGAATGCACTGTTTTCCAGGCATCAATACGCACTATATGCGGGAGAACGTTTTTGGTGTAAATTGGGTATATAGGAAGTTAATTACAGTCGAAACTCGATATTTCAAACTCGCTAAAATCAAATTTACAATTTATTTTGGATCTCGCTGAAGTAGAACATACCCATATTTCAAAGTTAAAATGTGGCTAAGCCACGATTTTACTTTGAGATATGGGTATGTTCCAGCTAACCAGAGGTGGAATCATCAAGTTTCGACTACAGTTTTAGGTTAAACTCTGTGAGCCAAAGGTTATAACTATGAGGTAAAGAAAACATTGCCTGCTTTTGTTACTGCTCTATTAAGTATCAACAAATTGTTCTCTTGTTAAGAATTTCTCTGTTTTTTCCTCAGATCTGTGTTAATAGGCATAATATGATCACATGGATATGTTTCTTTTATGCTTTTAGAATCTGGTCTCGGTATGTTTCAGGGCTCCAGATAGGGGGAGTTTTTCCAAAGCTAAAATCTTTATTTCTGCTCTAAACCCTATGGTGTTGTTACTATTTAGAATCGTCTCGAAGAGGTGATTCTAATGAGTAGTAACACCATATGATTTGGTGCTGTATGAGTGATAAAATGTTAGATTTGTTCAGAATACTCACTCTTATCTGGAGTCCTGTATGTTTTTATTGGCCAGATACATTCTTGCCTTCAAATATTGATCTAGTACAAGAAATAAATGATGAATTTTTGCCCTTTTTCTGGTTTTGCAGAAACTACCCAGGTTCATTGTTTAAATACCCTGATCAGTTAAAAAGGTGTTCCTCAATGATATAAGACATATTGCTGCATAATGGAAAACAGTAGTAAATAATGTAGAAAGCTTTTAAAGGAGCTTTCTGCATTTATCTTGTTCATTAGTAAACAGCAGCATGTCTTTAGCGAATCTCCATGCTTTTCTAACAGAAATTCACATGACACTGTGCAGAAGTATACTGTGATTAAATGCCCCAGATCACATGTTACAACAGAACATCACATGACATTGTCATGTGACAAAATGTGATCCCTTGACGTTGGTCATGTGATAAAATGTCATCAAATGACATTGATCATGTGACAAATTGTCACTAAGAGTTATCAGCTGAAATTTTGCATGGTGTTTAAATGACATAAGTGCATAATAAGTTACATTTCTGAGTAATGCAAAAACCTACCTGACCATGGATCACATGACATTTGTTGGTCACATGACAGTTATAAGAAATGGTGAACACTGGTTTAAAATAGAATGCTCACATAAGTTTTGTGTTTAACCCTTTCCCTTATAGAAGCGACTTTTGGCACTTGCATTTTATTCATCCGCTGAAGAAAATAGTTCCAATATATACCGTAATGAATATGTGTCATATTTAATACTTTCCTTATTCTAGCAGTTGATAGCTTAAAGCAGGCTGAAAGTAAAGCTGAATGCGCCATATGGCGCATTCTGCTTTACTTTCAACCTGCTTTAAGTAGTCACCTATTTTCAAAACAAGAAACAGGCTATGAGGTAAAGGGTTAAAGCAAACAAATCTTTTTACAGGTTCAGGGAGTTTAACTCTGAAGAAAAGTTTTAGTTTTCTGCCAAAGGGAAAAAGGGACAAAGTAGGGGCTATATATTTCGGAAATAATTCCAATAATTGCTGTACAGTAAAACCTCTCTATAACGGCCACTAAAGTGTGCTAATTTATTAGTTGTTTTTGACAGGTGACTGCTTAAAGCATGGTGACAGTAAAACAAAGCTCCTGTAGGAGCTTTCTGTTTTACTGTCACCTTGCTTTAAGCTGTCACCTGTCATTTAAATAACCAATTAGTCCTCGTTTTAGTGGCCGTTATAGAGAGGTTTTACTGTATTTCGGAAATAATTCCAATAATTGCTGTATAATGATTTGCAGTGACCTTTTCCATCCGTGTACAAGAATATTTCAGTGTTTTTACAAGTCAGCCTCGTATTATTTTCCATGAAACTAGCGTGTATTGATGGATTTTTTCTATGAGGCTCAAAATATTCTATACAGTCTACCCAGCGTTCAGTCACCATTCAACAGGTAGTCTTTTTAACCCATTATTCCCTGAAACTTCCATTGGACAATTCCTGTTTGCAATAAAGGCTGGCCCATTTTAGACTATAAAGGGATGTTTTTATAACGTTTTTAAAAATGACAAACGGTGAAGTTCCTGATCAGAGGGTTCCTGTAGGAGCCCTCTGATCAGGGACTTCACTGTTTGCAAAGGACAAGTGTACTCTTCACAGGTTCATTTTTGGTAAAGGATGCGTATAGGCGTCACTAGGGCTCAATGCGTTAAAGACAGGTGGCAGCTTGATGTTAAATGAAAGTAAGGCAGAAAAATGGTGATCTTCAAAGGCAAGTTGCTGCGTAATGCATGTCAAATGTATGTATTAAGCTCCAAAGGAACCTTTCTGCATCATTTTTGTCCTGCATTAAGCTTTAGCCTGTCTCAAAAAACAACATTTAGGATGTTGGAAGGGAGGTTGTGTTTTACTTTCATTCTGTATTAAGCAGCAAAGAGTCTTTTAATAATCTCCAGGCATCTCCATTGAAAGGTGACTCAACGCTGGCATGACGGTATATATATATAAATATATACATATAATCCTCTTCGTTATTATATATTAGACAAAAAGTGAACAAACGTGTATAATGTTGTGTCGTGAATGACTTGTAGTAAGTGAAGCGAATGAGATTTTAACAAAAAAACAAGCATGTACGTGAGTAAATAAAATTTTGGTGTATGTTTTGCATGTGATGTGCTTGGAAATTTTTTTTAAGATTTTTTTTTGGTGATATATTTGTAAGAAGAAGTGATCATGTACACACAAAGTAAACAGAAAAAACTTTTTTGTTTGTTGCGTGGAGATCTTGGATGTAATTTTTTGCATATGACCAGGGCTCCGAATAAGTGGAATATTTCCAAAGTTAAAAACCTTACGTCTGCATGAAACCCTATAGTGTGACTACTCGTTAGAATTGTGTCAAAGAGATGATCCTAATGAGAAGTCACATTATAGGGTTTGTGCAGACATTAACCCATTACTCCATAAATACGCATTTTTACGCATTTCTTTATAGTTTCCACTTGATACAGTTATAGATATGTATCATAAGAAATATTTTCTAAATTCTAGCAGATGGTAGCTTAAAGCAGACTGAAAGTAAAGCAGAAGGGCCTTAAGGCGCATTCTGCTTAACTTTCAATCTGCTTTAAGTAGTAACTTCTCTTCAAAACTAGAAACAGGCTATGGGGTAATGGGTTAAGGATAATTGTTGGAAATATTTAGTGTTACTTCTTCTTATCTGGAGCCCCTGTATAATGATATACCAAGTGGACTTTGGGGGTATCTGTGTAGACCTTTTTGAAGGTAAAATTGTACATGTGTCATGAATTTTTATATGTTCTGGTTATTTTGTAATAACTGTTTATCGCTGGCTGAGGAACATCTGACAATGCTTTAGTATTAGAGAGATGTTGACAATTCAAAGAAATAGTAAATCAAAATTAGCTGTAACTTTTCTTCATTGATATATTGATAGGTTTTGTTGATGGGCTTTTAATGATACCTGATGGCTTAATGCATGGCATTAAGGAGCTTTCTGCATTACTTGTGTCCGACATGAAGCAGTCACCTGCCTTTAAAGGTGCACATTCTGTCATCTTGCATTTCAAGAGATACAGTCAATCATTGGCCATGAAAATCTCTTGAATATGTGTAGTATAAGGATATATTGAGTAGTCGCATGTTTACAAGATTTAAGGACATTTTCCAATACTAAAATATTGTACCTCCTTAACACTGTTACACAGGGCTCTAGATAGGACAGAGTAAACTGAATAAATCCAACATTTTCTCACTCATTTAACCACCAAATCCTATGGTGTTACTACTCATTAGAATCGGCTCGAAGAGACGATTTTAATGAGTAGTGACTCTATAGGGTTTAATGCAGAAATAAAGATTTTATTGTTTTAAAATACTCCTCTAATCTGGAGCCCTGTGTTGTAGGTACTTGTTAGAAGATACAATTCAAATGAGTTGTCACAACACAAGGTTTGTTGCGACATAATGTAGGAAATTTTTAATACCCATTATAGGTTTTACATAACTATGTAAGATATTGATCAGGTGTACCTTGGTTAGTGTAAATGGACTTACATGATGTCATTGCTTGTGTGCAATATCAGATCCTTTAAGAGAAAAGTTGCAGCAGGGGCTGTAGTGGTAGACAAAACACGTTTACTGATACCTTGGTGTTTTACCTCTTCACCCAAGCCCTCTGGCCAGTATGTTTTATTTTGTAGCATACCTATTTGAAAAATAGAGGGTGCTTATGTTGAAATGCCTCGCATGCTATTTAATCTGAGTGGCAAACAGTTTGGAGCCTTATCAGACACTGGGTTACCCGGCCTCTGATCTGGCTCCATACTGCTTGCAAATGGAAATAATTGCTAAAGCATAAACCCGTTTATTGGGAGAGAATAACGTCGTCTCCACTGTAGCATCAGATAAAGGTAGGTTGTCAAACTCAACAAGGAAGTTGTCGGAAATACTAAAAGAAAAAATGTGAAGACCCTGATCAGAGGATTCAGAGGGTATACACTATTTGCAAATATATAGGTACATATATAAATTTACTGATTTTCAGCAAAGACATGGTGTAAGAGGATTTCTGGGGTATATATGGCCAGAGGATTAAAATATAGGGTGAACATTTAAGTAACTTTCAAATGGTAAATGTTTTTTGTCCTATCACTATAGCCTTATGTATTACTCTAAACATGTGTAGGTCTTGACCCTTGTAGTTTTCAGTTTAAATAATAACAGGAAATTTAACGAATAAGGTTAGACTTTTGAATAAGATATTTTTCACAAATTAGCACTGTGACTGACTTGGTGGGAGTTAAGTTTTAACCCATTACCCCATAGCCTGTTTCTAGTATTGAAAATAGGTGACCACTTAAAGCAGGTTGAAAGTAGAGCAGAATGTGCCTTAAGGCACAGATTACCCCATAGCCTGTTTCTAGTATTGAAAATAGGTGACCACTTAAAGCAGGCTGAAAGTAGAGCAGAATGTGCCTTAAGGCACATTCTGCTTTACTTTCAGCCTGCTTTAAGCTACAATCTTCTAGGGTGTAGAAAATATTTCTTCTGGCACATATTTATTCGTGCATGAAGTGGAACTATTCTCTTCTGGGGAGAAATAAATTGAAGGCGTAAAAAGGTGTATCGGATAAACAGTTTGTTCACGCTACAGTTTTATTTTGAGAATTTCATGGGATATTTTTAACTGTCAAATGATAGCCTACTATTGAGTAAGGTTCAAATACAAGTAACATGGGGCTCAAGAGAAGCTTTTGCTCCTACATGTCTCACAAACACCTATGATGTGACTACTCGTTAGAAACGTCTCTCCAGGGCTCCAGATAAAGGGAGTTTTTCCAAAACCAAAATCTTTATTTCTGCATTGAACACTGTGGTGTCACTACTCATTAGAATTAGTAACACCATAGAATTTGGTGCTTTAAGGAGTGAGAAAATGTTGGAATTTGCTAGTTTACTCCCTCTTATCTGGAGCCCTGTCTCGCAGACAACTTTATTGAGTAGTCGCAGCATAGTGGTTTGTTGATACAAGGGGAGGTTGGAATTCTCACATTATCTGGAGCTTTGCGCATAATATTTTCAAGGCTTTTAAAAAAACAAGTTGAACTGAAAATTGCAAAGGGCCAGAAAACTACAGAATTGTGCAAATGCTTATATAATGTCTGCCTGGTGTTATTTTTACAATGATTATGGTTGAGTTTTTCAATTTTTTAAGTCCATTCATGTAAACCCCTCCCCTCGTCCCCCATAGGTGGCCGTCGGCCATTGTATTTCTCATAATGCTTGGTTCATATTTTTGAGAAGTGTATTGTTTCATTGTACTACCATAACCAGCCCAAACAGCTTTCCAGGCGTGTTGTTGTATTTTCTTTTTCTTTGAAAACTTGGAAGATTATCGTTTTTATGTTGCTTTATCCCTTTCTACCACAGAAAAGACGAACAACGCCTCTACCTACATCATAGTGGTGAATACATGTGACATTTAACCCATTACCCCATAGCCTGTTTCTAGTTTTGAAAATAGGTGACCACTTAAAGCAGACTGAAAGTAAAGCACAATGCGCCTTAAGGCGCATTCTGCTTTACTTCCAACCTGCTTTAAGCTACCACTTGCTGTAATAAAGAGAATAGTTCTATCATACATATTCATAATTGTATAAATTGGAACTATTTTCCTTAGTGGAGATATTGATTTAAGGCGTAAAAAGTCGTATTTATAGGGTAATGGGTTAAAACAAGGTAACAGTAAGGCAAAGAAGTTCCATAGGAGAATTCTGCTTTACTATCATCTTGTTTTAAGCAGTCACCTGCTTTCAAACTTGTTTTATAAAGATGAATGGCCCTTTTGGCTTTGGAGGAAATGGTTATCGCTTTTCTGGTTATAAATATGGTTGTTGGAAATTTGTTTATTTGCAATGGAGCTGTTCTGTTTATGGAACCTGCTGGTCCCAGAACCTGGAAATCTATCCTGCCCTTTTCTGCAGGACATAGTCCCCTAGTCCCCTTGCCCCTTTCATGAATAGCAATCAGTCCCCTAATCTCACCATCAGTTCATCTATTGAGCCATATTTTGTTGTCATCCATACTTATTTTATCTCTCTACTCTAAACAATAAAGATAACACCTTTTTCCTGCTAAATATTCATATATAAAAAACTTCACCCACTCTGAACATCTATCATCTGAATGTTTATTGCATTGGCTACTAAAATAAAGGAACATTTCCTTTATGGCAAAGCTTTCAGACTCAATGTTCAGCAAATCTTATAAAGCATAACTTTACTATTTCAGATGAAATTTAAAGAATCTCAGCAAGTTTTTCCTTGCATTCCAAACAAATTGCTTATACAAACACATTGTACATTTGAGTTTTAACTGTAGGAAAAAATGTCTGGTGTCGGTACGAGACTACGTTGTGACTAGTTGAAATCATGGTAAAGAGATTAAAATTGAGTAGTCACAACTGAAGGTTTGGTTTAGCTGACTCTTTCCAGGGTTCCAGATAAGTGGGAGTAAACTGAACAACTCAAATGTTTTCTCACTCAAATCAGCACCAAATCCTATGGTGTAAATACTCATTAGAATTGTCTCGGAGTAGTAACAGCACAGGGTTTAATGCAGGAATTTTAGATTTAGTTTAAACATATTTTATTTCAAACAGTACATATTTTATAATCATACATAAATATACTTTATGATGAGAACTAAGCAATGTTTGCTTATTAAGTTCTTCTTTTAGATTTTGAAAAACCACCCCTATCTGGAGCTCTGTATTTATTCTCTGAAGACCTGTTCTTAGCCTATGATACAGACCTTTCTTGTTGGTTAGAGTAGAGTGAAGATTGTTCTTTGCCTTTCTCATTAGATATTTGGAAATATGTATAGCAATGAGCTGAGGATAAAACGATAAAACACTTTCAATACCACCACAAACCTGACTCATTAGATTTGCAAACAGTGTAGACCCAGATCAGGGTGCTCCTACAGGAGCACTCTGATCATGGTCTACACTGTGTGCTAATTAAGAGCAGTTTATTAAACTACCCAGAATGGTGCACATTTTGTTAATTGAAAATATCGACAAGGGAAATTAATAATCCACAATAATTACTTAGTGTTGAAAGTGTTAAAACCATATATAAACTTTTATTAGCTCTAGTACTAGTGGTAACTGGAAAGAAGTTCCTTAGTTTCGGTCCAAGATTATAAAGAGTATGAGTTGAGTCTGAACTCGTTCTCAATCATTACGATTGGTCAGATTTGAGCTCTCTTTCAAATCTGACCAATCAAATACTTAAGAATGATTTCAGACTCGGCTAAGAATGATTTCAGACTCGGCTGAAACTATTTATAAACTTGGGGCATGCATAGTTGTGTTTTATCTTTTTTTTTGTTAGATAGCTAACAGGGCATGAATACTTTCAGAAATATACCTAGTCACTTTGAGGTCAATCATGAGAGCTCGTTTTGTGAACAGTTCAGCTCTGGTATTTACTTTCATCATTTTTATTTTTGTCTATGTATGTCTTACTCATAGAATGAAATCATTGCTTTACATATACCATCCAATCCAATCAAATTGTAATGAGCCACACCCTGTATTTTCCTGTGCTTCTATTGGCTTTTCATTCTGTCAGTCATGCAGTATGCCGTGGCCTCATTTTTAAGCCACATCCTCACCAATACTTATCTTGCCTTTTTTAGACCCCGCCCCCCTTGTCCAGAATTTTTCCCCACTTTTGTTTCTGTATAAAGTCAGATTCAGTCAAACAATCATGTACAGTGGAGAAAACGTTATTCTTTCCCAATAAACGCGTTTACGCTAAAACTATTATTTGCAGTGCAAACAGTTTGGAGCCAGATCAGACGCCGGGTAACCCGGCGTCTGATCAGGCTCCAAACTGTTTGCCACCAAGATCAACAAGAATTATCAGAATTGTCCAAAAGTTGTTCTTTTCTACGTTTTAGTGCTTTGCGTTTGCGTACGTTTGCGTTTAAACGGGAAAGAATAACAGATTCTCCACTGTATACAGGCCCATGCATTATGTAGAGAGAAAAAGAATGTGTTCAACACCACTACTTCTGTTCTGGCGTTCTTGTGCAAAACTTTGTATGTGACTGGTAGAGTGGTCCTCCCATAGGTTTGGCTGGAGATATCTCATAAATATTCATCCATAATTTTCTTAGTCAAGTAGAAACCATCATCATTCTTTGAAGGCGTGTCAGTCTCCGCCCTCATTTGCATCAGCTCTCTAGCCCCGCCTACCAACATGTAATGGACAAATTTTGCTGGGTATTTTGTAACGATCATGATTTCAAGCTTGTTGGCTTTTGGAATTGTGAGTTATTCAATGTAGATGAATTGTTTTTCAAGGTCTTTGAAACTTGTAAAATTTCCAGTGCTTCTTTGGTTGACTGAAATGGGTCTTTCTGATACGAGGAGGAAAAGCATAAAACTGTAAAGAAACTGTTCAATCATGCGATAATTCTTTAAAACAAAATTGTTGAAAGTTGCTCTCCTTCCAACATAAGCGAAACAGGTTTGAATGTATTTGCGAGTATTTATTACGCTAACACCTTCATATAAGATTGCAAGTTCCGTGTCTTTTGAATGCCTGCTGTGAAAGAGGTCAACAGTTTATACATTTTAACACAACTTAATCTGTTAACCCTTTACCCCTAAAGCTTGTTTCTAGTATTGGAAACGGGTGACCACTTGAAGCAGGTTGAAAGTAAAGCAGAATGCACCTGAAGGTATATTCTGCTTTACTTTGGACCTGCTTTAAGTGGTCACCTATCTTCTGTACTAAAAGCCAGGCTATGGGGTAATGGGTTAACCTTTCCCTCCACAGAACCACCACACTTAAATATACATTGATGGTGTCAAGTATAGATGGCAGCTTAAAGCAAAATGAAAGTAAAGCAGAAAGTTCCTATAACAGCTTTCTGCTTTACTTTCATCTCATTTGAACGAATCAGCTGGTTAAATCACTGTTTTGGATAGATTATTCTGTACTTTCTACTGTACAGGAAATAGCTCTATTACTCCGTACTGCTATCTAACAGATGGAAAGGAAATCAAACTATTATTTCTTTTGAAGTTCAATTTGCCTGTAGGATATTTCTAAAAATCAAAAGATTTTTTTATTACTGTTTGTAAACCAAGTCAATCTGTATCTCTAAGAGTAAATGATCATTTTAAGGTATTTGTGATAATGCCTGATACAATATTTGTATGACGAGTTTAATGTAGTAAGGAAGCATTTAATGGAGAGCAACTATCTCAAATCTGTTCATTTTGCCTTTAAATTGATAGTATGTATGAAAATACTAAGCCAGTGTTAAGTGTCCTATTCAGCTATTAACCCTTTGAACCCTAATCCCGCATATAGGCGTCCTTTTCAAACAGTGTACATGTGAATTGTACACTTGTCCTGTGCAAACAGTGAAGACCCAGATCAGAGGGCTCCGAAAGGAGCCCTCTGATCAGGGTCTTCAGTTTGTCATAATGCAAAAAATGGACAAAAACAACCCTTAAAAGCCAGAAATGGACTAGACTTAAATCAAAACTGGAATTGTCCAATTAAAGTTTCAGGGAGGAAAGAGTTAAAGTGGGACAAATGTATTGTAGAAAGGTCTATTCAAAGCTTTCTGCAATACTTTAGTTCTGCATTAAGCTGCTTCCTGTCTGTATAGCACCAGAGCATTTGTATTTAACCCATCACCCTATAGACTGTTTCTCATTTATAAAATAGGTGACTGCTTAAAGCGTGTTGAAAGTAAAGCAGAAAGCGCCTTCAGGCGCATTCTGCTTTACTTTCAGCCTGCTTTAATCTGCCCTCTGCTGGTATATAGCAAGTATTTCTTGTTATACATATTCATAACTGTATGAATTGGGAGTTATTTTCTATAATGAAGGAATAAATTAAAGGTGTAAAAAGGCATATTTATGGGGTCATGGGTTAAAGGGTTGCTTTGAACAGGTACAGCTGTGGAAAGCACGTTTTGATAAACATCTATTTATTATTCTTAAAAAATGATTTTTTTTTAAAAATAGAAACAAATCCTACTTTGTATCAGAACGACCTCATTATCGGACCAGCCAATCATCACATCCTTTAGACCCCATTCTGTCATTTCATTGGTTGACTGAAAGTGTTGCGAAAGGGTTGTAATGGCCGCAGGTCACAGCTTTACAATGGCCCGACCTGGCATAACTACTAAAGGAAGTGCTTCAGATTCGTTTTCATTTTTATTATGTAACTTTGTAAAATGTTTAAAATGCCTAAGTTATATTTGTATAGACTTTTATCATTAAAATATGTTGATAAAGTGAGCTTTGTGTTGAGTAGTGTTTTTAGCTCACCTGAGCCAAAGGCTCAAGGTGATCTGTTGTGATCGCCCGCCGTCCGTCCGTTCAAATTTACTTCAAGCAACATCTCCTCTGAAACCGAGAGTTTGAGGGAAAAACTAAATAGCTGACGGTGTTCCTTGGATGCTTCTCTACAGAAATTGTTAAAATGAAATTCAAATGTGGACTACTTATTGAAAAAATTTAAAAAAAGTGAAAAACTTTAAACAAGTTTTTAGCTCACCTGAGCCAAAGGCTCAATGTGAGCTATTGGGATGGCCCTGTGTCCGTCGTCGTGCGTATGTGCGTCGTCGTTAACAATTGCTTCAAATGACATCTCCTCCTATACCCCTTGACAGAATTCAACCAAACTTTACAGAAATGTTCCTTGGGTCAAGTTCTTTCAAATTTGTTCAAAGAATTAAAAACAATGCAGAACTTTATATCTTAAAAAATCTTCTTGTCTGAAACTACAAGGGTCAGAGCTTAGATATTTGGCACATAGCATTATCTACAGGTCCTCTATCAAGTTTGTACAAACTATGCCCCTGGGGTCAAAATTGGCCCTGCCCCGGGGGGTCAAAGTTTTACATAGAGTTATATAGTGAAATTTTCAAACGTCTGCTCCTCTGAAACTAATATGGCCAGAGCTTTGATATTTGGCATGGTGACACTTCTAGATGTCTTATACCAATAATGTTCAAATGGTTCTGGTCGATTGCATATCATCTACAGGTCCTCTATCAAGTTTGTACAAATTATGCCCCTGGGGTCAAAATTGGCCCCACCCCGGGTGTCACAGTTTTCAAACGTCTTCTTTTCTGAAGCTAATATGGCCAGAGCTTTGATATTCGGCATGGTGTTACTTCTAGATGTCCTTTATTTATTTTGTTCAAATGGTTCCAGTCTGTTGCATATGTAGGTCACAGGAGCTAAAAATAGATTTTTTCAATGGAAACTTAAAAAAATCTTCTTGTCTAGAACCCTAGTACCCTGATCTTAGATATTTGGAACATGGCATCATCTACAGGTCCTCTATCAAGATTGATCAAATTAAGCCCCTCGGGTAAAAAATGACCCCGTCCTGGACATAAATCATTATCTCCATTTTGATGTACAGCTATTCTCAGGTGAGCGAAATATGCCCCATGGGGCTCTTGTTTGGCCATACCACATTGATTTTGTTCTGTTATAACGGTCTTGCCATAAGGATATTATACATGTTGTAATCAGCCCAATTTCAATAGACTACACAAATGTTGATTTTGACCCAAAGAACCCTTGTGATGGAATAAGGCATTCAAAAGCAGTGTACAGGTGAAGAATACATTTTCCTATGCCAACTCTGTAGATCCAGATCTGAAGGCTCCTACAGGATTATTTTGCAGTAAATACATCATACAGTGCTCTCTCTCCACAATAACACTAAATGGGAGACACAGATTATGTGCGTTGTTCGGATGGAATTGTTTTAGGGAGGGAAATTATCTTACATTTGCAAACAGCTTGAATTCGGCGCATAATGCGGCGTCTGATCTGGATTTAAGCTGTTTTTCATGCTTTATCAACTTCTGATGCAGGATACGAGTGGTTGCTTAACACGATACCTATTAATGCTTGTTGCAAGTCATTTCATAGTACTCAAAATACATACAGTAAAACCTCTTTATTTCGAACAGTATGGAAACGAAGGTTAATTGCTTGTGAAAGAGGTCAACTGTTTATACATACACATCTATAAACAGGTGTTTAATAGACATGTGACAGCTTAAAGGAAGGTGCCAGTGAAACAGAAAGCTCCAAAAAAGGAGCTTTCTGTTTCACTGGCACCTTGCTTTATGCAAGCAGTCACATGCCTTAAAGAGGCTCGCAACCGGATCAAATAGTAATTTGTAAATATATGTCAAATGCTTATATAAATGGGTAAAATTTAGTTTAGGATAATAAATTCTGTTAAAAAATGCATTTCCAAAAAAAAAGAAAGAAGAGGCTCTGGTGGGATTCGAACCCGTGACCATCCATGCGAAGACAAAAATGAAAAAATGAGGCATCGCCTTTACGCCCTCGTCTACGGACGCTCTCTATATATATGGTAGCGAATTAACGTACTTCAATGATAGCTATTAATAGAACATTATTCGGCTCGGTTTATGTCTGACCCCGTGTAGAGAAGCAACAACAACAACTATACCGTTAGCTAACGCTATGGAAAAACGATGGAAAACATCTAAAAAACTAAGATTCGGTGACGATTCTTGAGACGTTTTTTGGACTGATCATATTTTTTTAATGTCAAAAGCCAAACAATGCCACAAATTTGCTTTTATTTGAGTATTTTATTTTATTTTGACAAGAACACCATCCGGTTGCGAGTCCCTTTAAACACCCAATCAAACAATTTTTAGTGGTCGTAGAGGTTTAACTGTATGAATAGCCAAACCTGAAAAGACTATTATTTTTAGGATAGAATAAACAGATAGACTGGCCCCTGTCGTCGACTGCCTATGGTAATAAATACATAAACAGTAACCGATACACTACCGTCCGATAAGTAGAAAAGAGTTACATCCCTTTGCTCCAATTTTTACAGTGGCGGATCTATAACACTTATATCAGATTTAATCATTTGTTTATGCTAAAAAGGTTTTTATTCTGCTCCTTTTCGTCTGTTTCAGCTAAATAACTTATTCATGTAGTGTAAGTCCTAAATATGCATCATACAAGCAAGCGTAAACGCCATGCACAGGGCTACCGTAAGTTGCTCATAGAAAATCCTAAACTTTCGGAATTTCCCATTTTTCATGCGCGACTTTTAACCCTTTCGCTTCCAGGCTCTATCTCTAACATATGCAAATAATTTTGATCCAGATCAGACACTACGTAAACGCGACGTCTGAGCAGGATGACGGATCCAAACTGTTTGAAATCCATAGCTATAATTCATTCTTTAAAAAGAATAACATTCACAATTTTAAATAACAGCAGACGAAAATTGTAAACAGACGATAATATGGCAGGCGACTGTGTTAGACGGGTATTTCCGTTATACTGGCATTGAACAGGTTAACCCATTGCCCCATAAATACGCCTTTTTACGCCTTAAAAAATTATTCAACCACTGAAAAAAATAGTTTAAATGTTTACAATAATGTATATGTATCATAAGAAATATTTCTATATTCTAGCAGATAGTAGCTTAAAGCAGGCTAATAGAAAAAAGAATGCTTTACTTTCAACATTCTTTAAGTGGTCACCTATCTTCAATACATGTGCTAGAAAAAGGATATAGGGTAATGGGTTAAAACGCGCTATATCACACAATTATAGCTATGCTGCTCATAAACATACACAAAATATCAGAATAATATTTATTTCAACAAAACTCGAAGATTTCGGGAAAAAATCTGCAAGTCCGGAGAAATGAAGAAAAAATCCGAAGATTTCGAAAAAAAATCCGGAGAAATGTACTAAATATACATCATACAAACGTCACGCAGTCTCTCCCCTTTCTTCCTAGGAAACTTCAAATCGACTGCTCCAGTATCGATTGTAGTCTAATCCACGTTTGGCTGTTTAGGGCTATTTATGTATATGTATTGCAATCTAACAAACAGCCCAGTTCCTGATTAGAGAGTTCCTTTTGGGTATACAGCGCGCGCGCTCTCTCTCTCTCTCTCTACAACAGCACCCAAAGTGTGGGAGACACAGAGTGTGCGTGTTGTTCGGAAGGAGTCGCTATAGGGAGTGAAATTAAGATTGACTTACATTTGCAAACAGCTTTAATCCAGATCAGACGCCACGTAACGCGGCGTCTGATCTGGATTCAAGATGTTTGTCATTCGTCATTATATATATATATTTCTTCTTTCAAAATCAACACTTATATGTAACTTAGAGAAGAAAAAACAGCAGACGACAAGTTTGAGCAGACGATATTGCAGTAGTGCAAGCTTTAGACATAATGACATGTTTAAGGGAACTGCGACAATGGTGTTTGTAAGGAGGGAGTCGTTGTTGGGATGGTCGTTGTAAGGAGGGAGCTCTGTATACTGTTTGTATAAGACAAGTGTACTCTTCACAGGTTTACTGCTTGCAAAGGATGCGTATAAACGTGGCAAGAGCTCAAATGGTTCACCAAATACATGAGAGATGCAAACGTGAATGACAAAACCTGCCATAACCCTTTCATGATCAAATTTATCGTGAGGTTTTTACCCTTTCCTTGCTATATTGTCGTAATGTCGTTTCAACGTTAGTTTTAAGGCAGTACAATTGACGTAATTTCAAAACAAGTGGCGAACAGTTTTGCCGTGCCTGATGAGGATCAAAACTGTTTGAAAATGCGCTTTATGACGTCATTGAGAGTGAAAGGGTTAATGCAAATGCAAACAGTGTAGATTAAGGATAGCCGCCGAGTCAAAGACGTGGCGAATGGTCTTGCTTTTCACTGTTTGACACCCACATGCGTTTAAAGCAGTTTATGTACATAGCTGTTTTGTATTCAGTTTTGGGCAGTGTAGACTAAAATTAGATGCAGAGCCTTGGTTGACAGCGTTGCTTGTTCTGGACAATGCTGCAGTGCAAAAAGGCTGTTTTGTCATGGCACGGCTCTTTGTTTTAACGATGATGATTCAAAAAGGGGAATTAAGATGTTATAAACTTATTAACTCATTATCCCCTGAAACTTCCAATGGACAATTCCATAAAGGCTAGTCCAATTTCGATTATTTAGGGTTGTTTTTAATACTATATTACAAAATGACAAACCGTGATGGTTGGATCAAGATCAGACGCCGCGTAACACGGCGTCCTATCAGGATCTAAACTGTTTGCAAACGGTTCGCAAATATTACTAAGTCGCGCTTACGCCGCTTAGCATAATATTAGAGTTGACGCAGGCTAGCAATAAGAAGGAAACTTTCTTATTGGAGAATTTTTTCATTTCTTTTCAGCATGCTTTAAGCAGTTACTTGTATTAAAAAGAAACTAATCTATGAAAATAAGTTCTTCAGAAAAAAGATAAATTGCACCTTGTGTGGATTGAACCTGCTACCCACGACATGCTAGTCCGACTCGTTACCTACAGAGCCACGGCGACTTCGTTGCACTTTGGCTCGTTATTTTTATATAAATGTGTTAAGAAGAAACAATAAGCCACAAGGAGAGACAATAAGCCACAAGAAGAAATATAAAGTCACAAAAAAGAAAAATAAGCCACAAGAAGAAATGAAAGGCGACAAGAAAATCAAAAAGCCACAAAAGGGGAAAAATGCCACAAGAAGAATAAAAAGCGACAAGAAAAACAATAAGCCACAAGAAGGGAAATTATCCACAATGAGAATAAAAAGCGACAAGAAAAAAAAGCTACAAGAAGAAATATAAAGCGATAAGAAAAATAAAAAGCCACGAGAAGGGAAATAAGCCACAAGAAGAATAAAAAGTGACAATAAAAACAAAAAGCCACAAGAAGGGAAATTAGCCACTATTGACTCGATTTCAACAACAATATAACTAATCCGTGACCTTATCGTTACAAGCAATCTTAGCAAGTTTGAAAATATTGGATAATATTTGTGACCTCTATATAGTGTAGAATCTAAACACTAAAATTGGTGACGACGGCCGACGGACATGCAAGTATGACAAAAGCTCACCCTGAGCTGTGCTCAAGTGAGCTAGAGGACTCAGAATACAGTTCTTAGCCCTGTTTGAGCATTGGCTCCGGTCAGAATCATTGATATAAGTTGTGTAGACTACTTAATGTTTTCTTTTCTACAGAAGTTCAAATTGAAGGTTTAAACTTGCTATATTCCATTAAATCCACATGTTTTGTTCATTCGAAACGAAAATTGACATTGACCTTAAAACACGTTCTGCACATGCCCAGAATAGTAGTTACTCAGAATAAAATAAATACTTGTACTTCATGGACCCCTATTCTGAAACATTCTAAGGATTTTTGTTTAGAATCTTCTAACATTAACATTTTCCGCTAAGAAAAAAATATTTTCTTACTTTTCCTCTCAGTAATTACTTGTCATTCGCCGTGAATATTGTGATGAATGAAAGTCTTATGTGTTTTTATTTTCTTTAAGAAAAAGTTCTAGCTGCTGAATATGAGCACCATCGTTTTTCTTCTATGGAAACCATTTTTTGCAAATGTGCCTTATGGCGTTATTGAGTGGACGTTATATCAAAACAAGTGGCAAACAGTTTTGATCCTGATCAAACGCCGCGTTACGCGGCGTCTGGTCAGGACCAAAACTGTTTGCAAATGTGCTTTATGGCGTTATTGAGAGTGGAAGGGCTATTCTCAGAATCACGGTGTCTGATCAGTATCCACACCATTTCTCCTTTTCATGATCAAATTTATCGTGAGGTTTTTAACCCCTTTACCGCCAAATTTTCGCCTGCGTCAATATTACTGTCTGCAATGTCATTTCAAAGTTAGATTTAAGGCAGTATAACTGACGTTATTTCAAAATCAAGTGGCAAACAGTTTTGATCCTGATCAAATGCCGCGTTACGCGGCGTCTGATCAGGATCAAAACTATTTGAAATGTGCCTTATGGCGTTATTGAGTGGACGTTATATCAAAACAAGTGGCAAACAGTTTTGATCCTGATCAAACGCCGCGTTACGCGGCGTCTGGTCAGGACCAAAACTGTTTGCAAATGTGCTTTATGGCATTATTGAGAGTGGAAGGGCTATTCTCAGAATCACGGTGTCTGATCAGTATCCACACTATTTCTCCCTTTCATGATCAAATTTATCGTGAGGTTTTTAACTCCTCCGCCAAATTTTCGTCTGCGTCAATATTACTGTCTGCAATGTCGTTTCAAAGTTAGAATTAAGGCAGTATAACTGACGTTATTTCAAAACAAGTGCCAAACATGTTTTGATCCTGATCAAACGCCCCGTTACGCGGCGTCTGATCAGCATCAAAACGGTTTGCAAATGTGCTTTATGGCGTTATTGAGAGTAGAAAGGTTGTTCTCAGAATCACGGTAACTGATCAGCATCCACACTATTTCTCCCTTTCATGATCAAATTTATCGTGAGGTTTTTAACTCCTCCGCCAAATTTTCGTCTGCGTCAATATTACTGTCTGCAATGTCGTTTTAAAGCTAGAATTAAGGCAGTGTAACTGACGTTATTTCAAAACAAGTGCCAAACATGTTTTGATCCTGATCAAACGCCGCGTCAGGCGGCATTTGATCAGGATAAAAACTGTTTGCAATTGTGCTTTATGACTTTATTGAGAGCGGAAGTGCTATTCTCAGAATCACGGTATCTGAGCAGTATCCACACTATTTCTCCCTTTCATGATCGAATTTATCGTGAGGTTTTTAACCCCTTTACCGCCAAATTGTCGTCTGCTTCAATATTACTTTCTACAATATCGTTTCAAAGTTAGAATTAAGGCAGTATATCTGACGTTATTTCAAAACAAGTGGCAGCCAGATTTGATCGGGATCAAAACTGTTTGCAATTGTGCTTTATGACTTTTTTGAGAGTGGAAGGGCTATTCTCAGAATCACGATATCTGATCAGTTTCCACACTATTTCTCCCTTTCATGATAAATTTATCGTGAGGTTTTTACCCCCCCCCCCCCCCCCCCACACACACACACACACTTTTTCTGCCAAATTGTCGTCTGCATCAATATTACTGTCTGCAATGCCGTTTCAAAACAAGTGGCAAACAGTGTCAAACAGCGTCAATCAGCTTGTTCTTCAATACAGTGTAATCATAAGGAGTGCAATTGTCCTACTCGGTATACGCACTTCGCGGAGTCTGATCAGGATCTAAACTATATACAAATTACTAGTGTATTATGAGTAATGCAGAGAATGTAGTTAACACGTTGAAACAGCGCCGATTATATCCGTCCTCAAATACAGAGTGCATGTCGTATAAGTGTCATTAGTGATGAACTGTTAAACAGGCCATTATTATAAGCGTCTGTGGAGACGATTTCAATCCTTTGTCTGCTGTATCGCGACTTTGCTGGTTTTGGCAAAAAGTTTGGATCCAGATCAGACGTCACGTAACTCGGCGTCTTCTTTTGATCCAAGCTGCTTGATACTCGTCTTTTGATTTGTTTAATTCTAACAGGTATAAATCTACATTCAACACATTTTACAGACGATAATTTCAAAGCACACGATTTTACAGCAAAATAAGGGTTAAATTTGTTCATTTCATACATGTCATATATATTTGCCACCTACTCTTATCTCCTTAGAAAAGCAGAACGGATACCACATATGTCAATTACATACAGTAAACCCCCTATATTGCGACCAATGAATTATGTCATGCATAACTAGTTGTTTGAGGCAGCTGGCTACTTAACGCAGGGTGAAAGTAGGAACCTTTAGGAGCTTTCTCTTTTGATTTCGTATTGCGTTAAGCTGAAACATGTCATTCATACAAGCCACTGACCTTCCTTTTAGTGGTCGTAATAGAGGAGTTATATGGTATTTATTTACACCAATCAAACAAAGTCTCCGTAGAAAATACAACCCGGAGAGACCATGTACTTTTATAACCAATCAAAGCAAATAAATACACGTCAATTTCGTTTGAAATCAACAACAATTCAATACGTTTCATAACTGGAAGACGAAAACAGCCATTTTTTAAAACAGACGTATAGGTAGGGTATTCACTATTCCATTATAAAATACTAAGGGAAGTTTATCCCTCTCCTTCAGGCTGACAATTCAACTTCAAGCCTAAAAGGCGCTGCTATGGGGGGAAGGGTTAAAGAGTATAGGACTCAGAATGCGTATGGCAAAGTATCTCTGATGAAATACATACGCAGATCGAGGAGAGGGGTGTATGGTGTCAGGAGGTTGCTCTGATTCACAACATCAGCGAGGGATACAAGGTCTACGTCAACAAAACACGTTTCAGTGGCAATTCTGGGGCCTCCGTGGCCTAGTGGTATAGTCACTGTGACTTACATCACTAAGCTCCTCACCGCTGTGAGTTCGAATCCCAGTAGGGTCGTTCGGATTTTTCATGTGGGGAAGCCTTCCAGCTTGCTTGCAGAAGGTAGGTGGTTCTACCCCAGTTGCTGATTTGTGCCTGAAACAGTGCATATGGGACTTATAAACTGTGGTCTTAATTCACCTGTTATCAGCTTGACGTTGCAATATGTCTGAAATACTCTTATAGAGACGTAAATCTCCAAATCCCTAAACACAGCTTTTTACGCCTTTAATTTATTTCCTCACTGACCACTTGAAGCAAGTTAAAAGTAAAACAGAATGTGCCTTCTTTATTTTCAGCCTGCTTTAAGCTACCATCTGCTAGAATGTAGAAAATAGTTTTTATGGTATTATGAATTTGTGACTGTATATAGTGGAAATATTTCCTTCATTGAAGGCATAAGTTAACCCATTACCCCATAGCTTGTTTCTAATTTTGAAGACAGGTTCCCACTTAAAGCAGGTTGAAAGTAAAGCATTATGCGCCTTAATGCGCATTCTGCTTTACTTTCAGCCTGCTTTAACCCGTTTTCTGCTAGGATATAGAAAATATTTCTTATGATACATATTCAGGACTGTATAAAAGGGACCTATTTTCTTCAGTGGAGGAATAAATTTTAGGCGTAAAAAGGTGTATTTATGGGGTAATGGGTTAAAGGTGTATTTATAGAGTGATGGCTCCTTCTTATCTGGAGCCCTGTCTTTGTGAGTTACTCTGAGTTAACTCTTTCCTCCCTGAAACTTTAAATGGACAATTCCAGTTTCAATTTTTGTCTAGTCCATTTCTGGCTTTTAAGAGTTGTTTTGGTCAATTTTGGCAATACTGACAAACAGTGAAGACCCTGATCAGAGGGCTCCTTTCGGAGCCCTCTGATCAGGGTCTTCACTGTTTGCATAGGACAAGTGTACTATTCACATGTACACTGTTTGAAAAGCACGCCTATATGCGGGACTAGGGTTCAAAGAGTTAATGAATGTTATTTCTCTTTCACAGTACCGCATGGAGGAATCCAAGGCATTGTTCCGCACAATTATTACATATCCGTGGTTTCAAAATTCTTCAGTTATTCTATTCCTCAACAAGAAAGACCTATTAGAGGAGAAAATTATGCATTCACATCTCGTAGATTACTTCCCAGAATTTGATGGTAAGTGCCAAGATTGATTTTATTTCATTCTTTAAAAAAAAAATTATTTAATTTACCTGATAGCCTATTTCTAGTATTCAAGATAAGTGACCACTTAAAGCAGGTTGAAAGTAAAGCAGAATGTGCCATAAGCCGCATTCTGCTTTACTTTCAGCCTGCTTTAAGCTTCCATGTGCTAGAATATTGAAAATTTTCCCTATACTATATAATCATGACTGATTAAATTGGAACTTTTTTCTTCAGCAGAGGAATTAATTATATTTTAAAAGTTCTTATATTAAAGCAGAAGTAGACAGCAATGGTTGCAGTCAATGTTACTTTATACATACATCATAGTGTTCAAAGAAATGAGGCCACTTATTGAAGGTCTCTTAAACCATTACTCATAGTCAGTTTCTAGTTTTCAAGACAGGTGATCACTTAAAGCAGGTTGAAAGTAAAGCAGAATGTGCCTTAATGCGCATTCTACTTTACTTTCAGCCTGCTTTAAGCTAGCCTTTACAAGGATATATAAAATCCTACAGTTCATACTTATGACTGCTTAAAGTGGATTTATTTGCTCCAATGGAGGAATCAATTAAAGGCTTAAAACTTTAAAAGGCATAACCCCATAACCCAGTTTTGAAAGCAGGTGACTACTAACAGCAGGTTGTAAGTAAAGCAGAATGTGATTAATGAGCATTCTGCTTTACTTTCAGCCTACTTTAAGCTACCATCTATTTTCAAAACTAGAAACAGGCTATGGGGTTATTGGTTAAATATTGAGTAGATATTGCCCAATTACCACATGGCCTGTTTATGTTGATACTCATTAGAATCGCCTCTTCGAGACGATTCTAATGAGTAGTCACTATCTTCATAGGGTTTAAAGCAGAAATTAAGATTATAGTTTTCGAAATACTCCCCTTATTTGGAGCCTTGATTAGATTTCCTAATAAGTCATTTTCCTCATTTCAGGTCCAAAAAAAGATGCGCAGGCAGCGCGGGAATTTATATTACGTATGTTCGTCGATCTAAACCCGGATCCAGATAAAATAATTTACTCACATTTTACTTGTGCAACAGGTAAGGAAAATTTTTTTTTTTTTTTTTTTCAACCTTTGCAAACAGTTTTGATCCAGATTTGGGGCCGGTTTCATAAAACTTTGTTTAACAAAAATGGTCGTAAGTCAAAACTTTAAAATACATTTAAATTATGGTTTCTCCATCTAATTCTGTCTTGTGACATCTCTTTGGAATCGTCTTTTCAAGACAATTCCAAAGAGATACAGTATAGCTGGTATTTTCTGCTGCCATAATATTTTGCGATTTTATGAAAAAGCAGGGTGAATTATATTTAACTGTTTTTATTTCTGCGCTTCTTTGAAAGCAGCATAATAAAATTCTGCGGATTCGGTTCCAAAAATAGTTATCTAAGCTAATTTACCTACACACTTGACTGTTGTTGTTTACATGTACGTAAGCTTCACTGTACTTTCGATATGGGCTAAAACCTTATCCTAAATTCGTCTTTTCATGTATAGAGTATCAGTAGCCGTTATGTATATCTACGATAATTTGAACTTGGGCTTAAATGTGAAACAAATACGATAAATATCTGAACAAATCTGTTTATTAACAGGAATTACATCTAATTATCATAACAAATAAATATATGGCAAAGATTTCATTTACCTGTCATGACCTGACCCGACAACACTAACAGTAGCAAACAGCTTAGACTGATAATTAATTTAATTATACATACCCGCTTTAAAGGGGCTTTTGTTGTATTTGAAGTACCTTGGACTTATTCGCTTAAAATCTACTTTGTCGTAGTAAACATCGGTACATTTTAATAAGTTTTGTTAGGGTTTTTCCAGGGTCTGATATAAGGAAATTTGATAGAAACTAAATAACAACACAAATTTAATGCTCTAAGTTGCCGAGTGAGTATGTTCTGTGGTTATTATGATGGTGTCTGAAAGGCAACAAATGTTCGAGTAAGTGCAAAGATCAATCACTTATCGAAGAAGCTTACTGAAGGATTATCAATTATTTTTACGTTATAAAATAGTATGGTAATTCTATTCTGCCGATTTTTTTCTGCGATCGGACGTTTGAACCGCAGAATGGCAGAAATTTCTACCCCGCAGAAAATACCAGCTATACGGTATCACAAGACAGGATTAGATGGAGAAATGAATCATTGAGACTTATATAATCTGACTTATGGCAACTTTCATTGTACAAAGTTTTATGAAACGGGGCCCCAGGCCCTACATAAAGTGGGTCCAGATCTTGATTGAAACTGTTTGTCTCTTGGACCTATGTTTCTATAGAAAATAATAAAGATTACACCAGAGAAATTAAAAAAGCCCGAAGATCAGGGAAATGGCAGTGCTGCAAGTGTGCTCCACACAAGCACAACTGTATGATGCATGTAAAAGGTTACTACAAGGTCTATTTTAACGCTTTCACACAAAGTAACTCTTGTGGGTTATTAGGTTTCCTTGTGGATCTTTAAGTCACCAAAAAATGTGTCTACGTGGAATTTTGGATAGTTTTTATAAAATTGTGCTAAATTAGCAATATCAGTGTAGACTATGATCAGAGGGCTCTCCTCTGATCTGGATCTACACTGTTTGCAAATTTAACGAGCACATTTTAAACAGGTCCATTGTGTTGAAAGGAAAAAGACATGTTCTCACAATGTTATTTCTGTAATTGCAGACACGGAAAATATTCGCTTTGTATTTGCCGCTGTGAAGGACACGATATTACAACTAAACCTGAAGGAGTACAATCTAGTGTGAACGTTTCGCTACTTCAATATGGTGACCGGACAAAGTCACCCAGCTGTAAAGTGACCTTGGAATTTTACCCATTTAACTGTATTGGAAAATTATTGTAAGTTGTCGTGGATCGCTTGCCAGCAGTTCAATGTATCTTCATCTGTCGTCTGTTGCCCGATTGGACAGATAGCGGTCCCACGCTGGACATGATTCGCCCACGGCTGAGTGGAGAGTGGTTCAACCCTATGTTTTGCATTGCATATCAACTGAGCGCCGCATGAATTTCTAGCCATCATCGTCCTCGGAAAGTGGGCACCAGAGTAAACTCCCCTTTAAAAACAGAGAGAGTCTGCAGTCTGTGAAATAAGCAGTTTGTCCGAGACGTCTAAAATGTAACTGATATGGCTGTCGGATTGACAATCACCATGTCAAAACAAAGGAAAACTTTTCCCACATCTTTAACGCAGGTAGTCTTAAAACAGACTCAAAGTAGAGCAGAATGTTCCAAAAGAACCTTTCTGCTATGCTTTAATCCTGCTTTAACTCTATGCATGCTGGGTAAGTTTTGGTGTGCAACAATTGGCTTCTGCGACCGTTCTGAAAAATAGAATTTTCAAATTTCATTTCATAACAGTCAGAGTGCCTCAGAGCACCAGATAAGGGTAGTTTTTCAAAAACTAAAATCTTTATTTCTGAATTAAACCCTATGGTGTCACTACTCATTAGAATCGTCTCTTCGAGACGATTCTAATGAGTAGTAACACCATAGGATTTGGTGATAGAAATAGTGAGAAAATGTGGGATTTGTTGAAAAAACTACCTCTTATCTGGAGCCCTGGAGTGTCAAACAGTTTGGATCCTGATAAGATGGGGTGTTAGACAGTGTCTCGTGAGAATCCAAACTGTTTGTAATGGTTGCCATGGTTTCACCTCTAGCATGTTTAGAGTTACGGAACTCTCTGTCCTACAGGGCTCCAGATAAGGGGTAGTTTTCTGAACAAATTCAACATTTTCTCACTCATTTCAGCACCAAACCTTATGGTGTCAATACTCATTAGAATCGTCTCGAAGAGACGATTCTGATGAGTAGTGACACCATAAGGTTTAATGCAGAAATAAAGGTTTTAGATTTTGAAAAACTACTCTTATCTGGAGCCCTGGTCCTAACTACTGAAAGTGATTATGACATGAGGAATAGTTACTTTTACCTGACAAAATTGAGCAACCTAACATGACACACCATCAGGACAACCAGTTATGGCCGTGGATAACCAGGTGAAAGAAAACAGTTGTCCAACGACGGCCAAACACTAAAAGGCTTATTTTGCAGACTGGAGAAGAATCCTCTCAGTTTCAATACTACAGCAATTTTTTCATCACATACTAGCAAAAACCATGGATAATGGAGTTGCAAAAAGAGAAATTAAAAATCAAAATGCCATGCCTTAGATGTGGAAAAGTCTGTTTAATGTGTGTAAAGGAATGCATTTGAAAGATTTATTAACTTTTACAGAGTGCAAATAGTGATTGTTTTCAATTGAAAAAAATCAAACTGTTTAGTTCTCAATTTAGATGCTGAATAACATGGCATCTAATTGGGTCTCAAAATGATTCTGTCGTAGATGACATTTCTTGATTTATCCAATGGGATGAGCTTTAGATTTTCAGCAGATAACATCTTCAAAACAGACGACATTTACACAGCGTTCAAAGGGTTATAGTGGAGGATACTCTTAGAGCAATTCAGCTCTTGTTTCAGGGCTCCAGATAAGAGGGAGTTAACTAAACAAATCCAACATTTTCTCCCTTAATTCAGCACTTAATCCTATGATGTAACTACTCATTAGAATCGTCTCTTTAAGACGATTCTAATGAGTAGTTACACCATAGGATTTAATGCAGAAATAAATTTTTTAGTACAAACCCTATGGCGTGACTATTCATTAGAATTGTCCTTGAGAGATGACTGTAATGACTAGTCACACTTTGAGGTTTTGTGCTGACATATAGACGAAAATGTTCGAAATATTTAGTTCCCTCCTTCGAATCACGAGCCCGGCGCCTTTTGTTTGTGATAACATAACGGGGATCTCTGGTACGCACTGCGGTGGAAAGTCCAAACTTCAGAGATTTTCCATCACTCGTCATGGGAAGAAGACAAAATGGAAGGGAGGACGAGTTAGACCAAAATTGTGCAAAAGGGTGGATTTTAGGTGCCGTCGTTGTCGCCATAGTTACAACAACTTTGTAATCATTGTGGTGTAGATAAGCTTCTCTGACATCCAGATTTGAGATGTTAACGACAGATTTTTAAGAAAAAATACAAAACATGATTTATAAAACCTGTTTCTAGGTCTAGGCTATTTATAGAATCTGGTGTTTGTATATTCGTTGCTTGTGAATGTCGCATTGCGGCACTTTGTTTCTGTTTACTGGGTCAGTGTTATAAATCATAGCTCTGGATAACAGGGAGTATTTCAAATACTTAAATCCTTATGTTTCCTCTAAACCTTATGCTGTGACTGCTCATTAAAATTGTCTCAAAGAGACGATTCTATTAAGTAGTGACAGCATACGGTTTGGTGGAGGCATAATGGAGAAAATGTTGGACAATTTTAGTGGACTCCCCGATTATCTGGAGCCCTGTATAAATATGGCGTACTTGGTATTTAGTTCTCTATGCTCCGTATCTCTTTCTGTACTGGAGGACTTCAAAGGTTAAAGACATCAAAGATTTGTAGGATTGTTGAGTTGTACTGAAACTGTCATGTCAAGTATTTTAGGTACTGTCAGCTTGTACGTGACAAGTTTGAGTTATATTTTAGATCTATACCACTGTGTTTCATTAGCCCTTTCCCCCACCCACCTAGCTTGTCTTCACTGTTTACAACATGTGGTTGGTTGAAGAAGGCTGTTTAAGCTTTCTGCTTTACTTTAATAGCCTGTTTTAACGAGCTACTTGTCAGTATGCAGTAAACATTTCCTTTGGTTCCTCGTCAGGACATTAACAGCAAGTTCTGCGAGTATTGGCCTCTAGTAAGGGGGCGAAATGTGCCTCCATGGGGGAAAGGGTTAACAGACGTTTTCAAAGTCCTCTCTTAGAGAGGTTGATATGTTTATTCCATGCACAAAATCTACCGTATAGCTACATTTAAGAATATGCTTGTTATTATTATCAAGGGTTTTTGTACACAATATTATTCAGCACAATACTTTTTTAATCTAAAAAGAAGAAACATTCTTTGTTCAATAGATGATTTAATCTCATATTACAAGGGGGGTAAAACTGAAGTAATCCGTCTTGGCTGTTCCATGACTTGTATCTTATGTATATTAATTTGTCAACCGAAACTTTCACTGCGCTGTATGTTAACGTTTACAGTACTGTGTAAGTATTGGTTGACAGGCCTTCTGGGTATCACTTCATATGATTTCTCCATGAATTTTGTAATTGGCGTTAAAGTTTAGAAATGGAAACAATTTCGGATTGAATTGCTGAAACAGTAATTTTCTAAATTTAATCTTGGATTAAGTGACTACGCAATAAAAGACCAATCGGAGGTCACAAATAGAGGCGATTGCTTAACACAGGATATTAATGATGCAGAAAGCTCCTTTGAATTGAGCTTTCTGCATTAGTTTTTATCTGGCATTAAGCACCCACCCACCTCTCTTTAAAGAGCACCATGCTATTTCAATAAGCGGTTGCTTAATACAAGACATGACTGTATATGAATAAACTTAATTCTTAGATTAACCTGATGAATAAACTGTCAGTATGTATTTATTGATTACACCTGCCCTGCCTATTTCTGAAAATTCATACATAAATATAAAACTCGCTATGAATATTTATCATGGGAACTATTACATTGGCTGATTAAATAAAGGAAGACTCCCCAGGAACGAGTGCAGACAAGTTCTATATGAAAACAGTGCAGACTCTGATCAGACTGCTCCTTCAGGAACTAGTGACCAGGGAATGCACTGTTTTCCAGGCATCAATACGTTCTATATGCGGGAGAACGTTTTTGGTGTAAATTGGGTATATAGGAAGTTAATTACAGTCGAAACTCGATATTTCAAACTCGCTAAAATCAAATTTACAATTTATTTTGGATCTCGCTGAAGTAGAACATACCCATATTTCAAAGTTAAAATGTGGCTAAGCCACGATTTTACTTTGAGATATGGGTATGTTCCAGCTAACCAGAGGTGGAATCATCAAGTTTCGACTTCAGTTTTAGGTTAAACTCTGTGAGCCAAAGGTTATAACTATGAGGTAAAGAAAACATTGCCTGCTTTTGTTACTGCTCTATTAAGTATCAACAAATTGTTCTCTTGTTAAGAATTTCTCTGTTTTTTCCTCAGATCTGTGTTAATAGGCATAATATGATCACATGGATATGTTTCTTTTATGCTTTTAGAATCTGGTCTCGGTATGTTTCAGGGCTCCAGATAGGGGGCGTTTTTCCAAAGCTAAAATCTTTATTTCTGCTCTAAACCCTATGGTGTTGTTACTATTTAGAATCGTCTCGAAGAGGTGATTCTAATGAGTAGTAACACCATATGATTTGGTGCTGTATGAGTGATAAAATGTTAGATTTGTTCAGAATACTCACTCTTATCTGGAGTCCTGTATGTTTTTATTGGCCAGATACATTCTTGCCTTCAAATATTGATCTAGTACAAGAAATAAATGATGATTTTTGCCCTTTTTCTGGTTTTGCAGAAACTACCCAGGTTCATTGTTTAAATACCCTGATCAGTTAAAAAGGTGTTCCTCAATGATATAAGACATATTGCTGCATAATGGAAAATAGTAGTAAATAATGTAGAAAGCTTTTAAAGGAGCTTTCTGCATTTATCTTGTTCATTAGTAAACAGCAGCATGTCTTTAGCGAATCTCCATGCTTTTCTAACAGAAATTCACATGACACTGTGCAGAAGTATACTGTGATTAAATGCCCCAGATCACATGTTACAACAGAACATCACATGACATTGTCATGTGACAAAATGTGATCCCTTGACGTTGGTCATGTGATAAAATGTCATCAAATGACATTGATCATGTGACAAATTGTCACTAAGAGTTATCAGCTGAAATTTTGCATGGTGTTTAAATGACATAAGTGCATAATAAGTTACATTTCTGAGTAATGCAAAAACCTACCTGACCATGGATCACATGACATTTGTTGGTCACATGACAGTTATAAGAAATGGTGAACACTGGTTTAAAATAGAATGCTCACATAAGTTTTGTGTTTAAAGCAAACAAATCTTTTTACAGGTTCAGGGAGTTTAACTCTGAAGAAAAGTTTTAGTTTTCTGCCAAAGGGAAAAAGGGACAAAGTAGGGCAGGGTTCCAGATAAGGGGAGTATTTCAAAAATTAAAATCTTTATTTTTGGTTTAAACCCTATGGTGTCACTACTCATTAGAATCGTCTCGAAGAGACGATTCTAATGAGTAGTAACACCATAGGATTTGGTGCTGAAATAAGTGAGAAAATGCTGCATTTGTTCAGTTTACTCCCTCTTATCTAGAACCCTGGTAGGGGATATATATTTCGGAAATAATTCCAATAATTGCTGTATAATGATTTGCAGTGACCTTTTCCATCCGTGTACAAGAATATTTCAGTGTTTTTACAAGTCAGCCTCGTATTATTTTCCATGAAACTAGCGTGTATTGATGGATTTTTTCTATGAGGCTCAAAATATTCTATACAGTCTACCCAGCGTTCAGTCACCATTCAACAGGTAGTCTTTTTAACCCATTATTCCCTGAAACTTCCATTGGACAATTCCTGTTTGCAATAAAGGCTGGCCCATTTTAGACTATAAAGGGATGTTTTTATAACGTTTTTAAAAATGACAAACAGTGAAGTTCCTGATCAGAGGGTTCCTGTAGGAGCCCTCTGATCAGGGACTTCACTGTTTGCAAAGGACAAGTGTACTCTTCACAGGTTCATTTTTGGTAAAGGATGCATATAGGCGTCACTAGGGCTCAATGCGTTAAAGACAGGTGGCAGCTTGATGTTAAATGAAAGTAAGGCAGAAAAATGGTGATCTTCAAAGGCAAGTTGCTGCGTAATGCATGTCAAATGTATGTATTAAGCTCCAAAGGAACCTTTCTGCATCATTTTTGTCCTGCATTAAGCTTTAGCCTGTCTCAAAAAACAACATTTAGGATGTTGGAAGGGAGGTTGTTTTACTTTCATTCTGTATTAAGCAGCAAAGAGTCTTTTAATAATCTCCAGGCATCTCCATTGAAAGGTGACTCAACGCTGGCATGACGGTATATATATATAAATATATACATATAATCCTCTTCGTTATTATATATTAGACAAAAAGTGAACAAACGTGTATAATGTTGTGTCGTGAATGACTTGTAGTAAGTGAAGCGAATGAGATTTTAACAAAAAAACAAGCATGTACGTGAGTAAATAAAATTTTGGTGTATGTTTTGCATGTGATGTGCTTGGAATTTTTTTTTAAGATTTTTTTTGGTGATATATTTGTAAGAAGAAGTGATCATGTACACACAAAGTAAACAGAAAAAACTTTTTTGTTTGTTGCGTGGAGATCTTGGATGTAATTTTTTGCATATGACCAGGGCTCCGAATAAGTGGAATATTTCCAAAGTTAAAAACCTTACGTCTGCATGAAACCCTATAGTGTGACTACTCGTTAGAATTGTGTCAAAGAGATGATCCTAATGAGAAGTCACATTATAGGGTTTGTGCAGACATTAATCCATTACTCCATAAATACGCATTTTTACGCATTTCTTTATAGTTTCCACTTGATACAGTTATAGATATGTATCATAAGAAATATTTTCTAAATTCTAGCAGATGGTAGCTTAAAGCAGGCTGAAAGTAAAGCAGAAGGGCCTTAAGGCGCATTCTGCTTAACTTTCAATCTGCTTTAAGTAGTAACTTCTCTTCAAAACTAGAAACAGGCTATGGGGTAATGGGTTAAGGATAATTGTTGGAAATATTTAGTGTTACTTCTTCTTATCTGGAGCCCCTGTATAATGATATACCAAGTGGACTTTGGGGGTATCTGTGTAGACCTTTTTGAAGGTAAAATTGTACATGTGTCATGAATTTTTATATGTTCTGGTTATTTTGTAATAACTGTTTATCGCTGGCTGAGGAACATCTGACAATGCTTTAGTATTAGAGAGATGTTGGCAATTCAAAGAAATAGTAAATCAAAATAAGCTGTAACTTTTCTTCATTGATATATTGATAGGTTTTGTTGATGGGCTTTTAATGATACCTGATGGCTTAATGCATGGCATTAAGGAGCTTTCTGCATTACTTGTGTCCGACATGAAGCAGTCACCTGCCTTTAAAGGTGCACATTCTGTCATCTTGCATTTCAAGAGATACAGTCAATCAGTGGCCATGAAAATCTCTTGAATATGTGTAGTATAAGGATATATTGAGTAGTCGCATGTTTACAAGATTTAAGGACATTTTCCAATACTAAAATATTGTACCTCCTTAACACTGTTACACAGGGCTCTAGATAGGACAGAGTAAACTGAATAAATCCAACATTTTCTCACTCATTTAACCACCAAATCCTATGGTGTTACTACTCATTAGAATCGGCTCGAAGAGACGATTCTAATGAGTAGTGACTCTATAGGGTTTAATGCAGAAATAAAGATTTTATTGTTTTAAAATACTCCTCTAATCTGGAGCCCTGTGTTGTAGGTACTTGTTAGAAGATACAATTCAAATGAGTTGTCACAACACAAGGTTTGTTGCGACATAATGTAGGAAATTTTTAATACCCATTATAGGTTTTACATAACTATGTAAGATATTGATCAGGTGTACCTTGGTTAGTGTAAATGGACTTACATGATGTCATTGCTTGTGTGCAATATCAGATCCTTTAAGAGAAAAGTTGCAGCAGGGGCTGTAGTGGTAGACAAAACACGTTTACTGATACCTTGGTGTTTTACCTCTTCACCCAAGCCCTCTGGCCAGTATGTTTTATTTTGTAGCCTATCTATTTGAAAAATAGAGGGTGCTTATGTTGAAATGCCTCGCATGCTATTTAATCTGAGTGGCAAACAGTTTGGAGCCTTATCAGACACTGGGTTACCCGGCCTCTGATCTGGCTCCATACTGCTTGCAAATGGAAATAATTGCTAAAGCATAAACCCGTTTATTGGGAGAGAATAACGTCGTCTCCACTGTAGCATCAGATAAAGGTAGGTTGTCAAACTCAACAAGGAAGTTGTCTGAAATACTAAAAGAAAAAATGTGAAGACCCTGATCAGAGGATTCAGAGGGTATACACTATTTGCAAATATATAGGTACATATATAAATTTACTGATTTTCAGCAAAGACATGGTGTAAGAGGATTTCTGGGGTATATATGGCCAGAGGATTAAAATATAGGGTGAACATTTAAGTAACTTTCAAATGGTAAATGTTTTTTGTCCTATCACTATAGCCTTATGTATTACTCTAAACATGTGTAGGTCTTGACCCTTGTAGTTTTCAGTTTAAATAATAACAGGAAATTTAACGAATAAGGTTAGACTTTTGAATAAGATATTTTTCACAAATTAGCACTGTGGCTGACTTGGTGGGAGTTAAGTTTTAACCCATTACCCCATAGCCTGTTTCTAGTATTGAAAATAGGTGACCACTTAAAGCAGGTTGAAAGTAGAGCAGAATGTGCCTTAAGGCACAGATTACCCCATAGCCTGTTTCTAGTATTGAAAATAGGTGACCACTTAAAGCAGGTTGAAAGTAGAGCAGAATGTGCCTTAAGGCACATTCTGCTTTACTTTCAGCCTGCTTTAAGCTACAATCTTCTAGGGTGTAGAAAATATTTCTTCTGGCACATATTTATTCGTGCATGAAGTGGAACTATTCTCTTCTGGGGAGAAATAAATTGAAGGCGTAAAAAGGTGTATCGGATAAACAGTTTGTTCACGCTACAGTTTTATTTTGAGAATTTCATGGGATATTTTTAACTGTCAAATGATAGCCTACTATTGAGTAAGGTTCAAATACAAGTAACATGGGGCTCAAGAGAAGCTTTTGCTCCTACATGTCTCACAAACACCTATGATGTGACTACTCGTTAGAAACGTCTCTCCAGGGCTCCAGATAAAGGGAGTTTTTCCAAAACCAAAATCTTTATTTCTGCATTAAACACTGTGGTGTCACTACTCATTAGAATTAGTAACACCATAGAATTTGGTGCTTTAAGGAGTGAGAAAATGTTGGAATTTGCTAGTTTACTCCCTCTTATCTGGAGCCCTGTCTCGCAGACAACTTTATTGAGTAGTCGCAGCATAGTGGTTTGTTGATACAAGGGGAGGTTGGAATTCTCACATTATCTGGAGCTTTGCGCATAATATTTTCAAGGCTTTTAAAAAAACAAGTTGAACTGAAAATTGCAAAGGGCCAGAAAACTACAGAATTGTGCAAATGCTTATATAATGTCTGCCTGGTGTTATTTTTACAATGATTATGGTTGAGTTTTTCAATTTTTTAAGTCCATTCATGTAAACCCCTCCCCTCGTCCCCCATAGGTGGCCGTCGGCCATTGTATTTCTCATAATGCTTGGTTCATATTTTTGAGAAGTGTATTGTTTCATTGTACTACCATAACCAGCCCAAACAGCTTTCCAGGCGTGTTGTTGTATTTTCTTTTTCTTTGAAAACTGGGAAGATTATCGTTTTTATGTTGCTTTATCCCTTTCTACCACAGAAAAGACGAACAACGCCTCTACCTACATCATAGTGGTGAATACATGTGACATTTAACCCATTACCCCATAGCCTGTTTCTAGTTTTGAAAATAGGTGACCACTTAAAGCAGACTGAAAGTAAAGCACAATGCGCCTTAAGGCGCATTCTGCTTTACTTCCAACCTGCTTTAAGCTACCACTTGCTGTAATAAAGAGAATAGTTCTATCATACATATTCATAATTGTATAAATTGGAACTATTTTCCTTAGTGGAGATATTGATTTAAGGCGTAAAAAGTCGTATTTATAGGGTAATGGGTTAAAACAAGGTAACAGTAAGGCAAAGAAGTTCCATAGGAGAATTCTGCTTTACTATCATCTTGTTTTAAGCAGTCACCTGCTTTCAAACTTGTTTTATAAAGATGAATAGCCCTTTTGGCTTTGGAGGAAATGGTTATCGCTTTTCTGGTTATAAATATGGTTGTTGGAAATTTGTTTATTTGCAATGGAGCTGTTCTGTTTATGGAACCTGCTGGTCCCAGAACCTGGAAATCTATCCTGCCCTTTTCTGCAGGACATAGTCCCCTAGTCCCCTTGCCCCTTTCATGAATAGCAATCAGTCCCCTAATCTCACCATCAGTTCATCTATTGAGCCATATTTTGTTGTCATCCATACTTATTTTATCTCTCTACTCTAAACAATAAAGATAACACCTTTTTCCTGCTAAATATTCATATATAAAAAACTTCACCCACTCTCTATCATCTGAATGTTTATTGCATTGGCTACCAAAATAAAGGAACATTTCCTTTATGGCAAAGCTTTCAGACTCAATGTTCAGCAAATCTTATAAAGCATAACTTTACTATTTCAGATGAAATTTAAAGAATCTCAGCAAGTTTTTCCTTGCATTCCAAACAAATTGCTTATACAAACACATTGTACATTTGAGTTTTAACTGTAGGAAAAAATGTCTGGTGTCGGTACGAGACTACGTTGTGACTAGTTGAAATCATGGTAAAGAGATTAAAATTGAGTAGTCACAACTGAAGGTTTGGTTTAGCTGACTCTTTCCAGGGTTCCAGATAAGTGGGAGTAAACTGAACAACTCAAATGTTTTCTCACTCAAATCAGCACCAAATCCTATGGTGTAAATACTCATTAGAATTGTCTCGGAGTAGTAACAGCACAGGGTTTAATGCAGGAATTTTAGATTTAGTTTAAACATATTTTATTTCAAACAGTACATATTTTATAATCATACATAAATATACTTTATGATGAGAACGAAAGCAATGTTTGCTTATTAAGTTCTTCTTTTAGATTTTGAAAAACCACCCCTATCTGGAGCTCTGTATTTATTCTCTGAAGACCTGTTCTTAGCCTATGATACAGACCTTTCTTGTTGGTTAGAGTAGAGTGAAGATTGTTCTTTGCCTTTCTCATTAGATATTTGGAAATATGTATAGCAATGAGCTGAGGATAAAACGATAAAACACTTTCAATACCACCACAAACCTGATTCATTAGATTTGCAAACAGTGTAGACCCAGATCAGGGTGCTCCTACAGGAGCACTCTGATCATGGTCTACACTGTGTGCTAATTAAGAGCAGTTTATTAAACTACCCAGAATGGTGCACATTTTGTTAATTGAAAATATCGACAAGGGAAATTAATAATCCACAATAATTACTTAGTGTTGAAAGTGTTAAAACCATATATAAACTTTTATTAGCTCTAGTACTAGTGGTAACTGGAAAGAAGTTCCTTAGTTTCGGTCCAAGATTATAAAGAGTATGAGTTGAGTCTGAACTCGTTCTCAATCATTACGATTGGTCAGATTTGAGCTCTCTTTCAAATCTGACCAATCAAATACTTAAGAATGATTTCAGACTCGGCTAAGAATGATTTCAGACTCGGCTGAAACTATTTATAAACTTGGGGCATGCATAGTTGTGTTTTATCTTTTTTTTGTTAGATAGCTAACAGGGCATGAATACTTTCAGAAATATACCTAGTCACTTTGAGGTCAATCATGAGAGCTCGTTTTGTGAACAGTTCAGCTCTGGTATTTACTTTCATCATTTTTATTTTTGTCTATGTATGTCTTACTCATAGAATGAAATCATTGCTTTACATATACCATCCAATCCAATCAAATTGTAATGAGCCACACCCTGTATTTTCCTGTGCTTCTATTGGCTTTTCATTCTGTCAGTCATGCAGTATGCCGTGGCCTCATTTTTAAGCCACATCCTCACCAATACTTATCTTGCCTTTTTTAGACCCCGCCCCCCTTGTCCAGAATTTTTCCCCACTTTTGTTTCTGTATAAAGTCAGATTCAGTCAAACAATCATGTACAGTGGAGAAAACGTTATTCTTTCCCAATAAACACGTTTACGCTAAAACTATTATTTGCAGTGCAAACAGTTTGGAGCCAGATCAGACGCCGGGTAACCCGGCGTCTGATCAGGCTCCAAACTGTTTGCCACCAAGATCAACAAGAATTATCAGAATTGTCCAAAAGTTGTTCTTTTCTACGTTTTAGTGCTTTGCGTTTGCGTACGTTTGCGTTTAAACGGGAAAGAATAACAGATTCTCCACTGTATACAGGCCCATGCATTATGTAGAGAGAAAAAGAATGTGTTCAACACCACTACTTCTGTTCTGGCGTTCTTGTGCAAAACTTTGTATGTGACTGGTAGAGTGGTCCTCCCATAGGTTTGGCTGGAGATATCTCATAAATATTCATCCATAATTTTCTTAGTCAAGTAGAAACCATCATCATTCTTTGAAGGCGTGTCAGTCTCCGCCCTCATTTGCATCAGCTCTCTAGCCCCGCCTACCAACATGTAATGGACAAATTTTGCTGGGTATTTTGTAACGATCATGATTTCAAGCTTGTTGGCTTTTGGAATTGTGAGTTATTCAATGTAGATGAATTGTTTTTCAAGGTCTTTGAAACTTGTAAAATTTCCAGTGCTTCTTTGGTTGACTGAAATGGGTCTTTCTGATACGAGGAGGAAAAGCATAAAACTGTAAAGAAACTGTTCAATCATGCGATAATTCTTTAAAACAAAATTGTTGAAAGTTGCTCTCCTTCCAACATAAGCGAAACAGGTTTGAATGTATTTGCGAGTATTTATTACGCTAACACCTTCATATAAGATTGCAAGTTCCGTGTCTTTTGAATGCCTGCTGTGAAAGAGGTCAACAGTTTATACATTTTAACACAACTTAATCTGTTAACCCTTTACCCCTACAGCTTGTTTCTAGTATTGGAAACGGGTGACCACTTGAAGCAGGTTGAAAGTAAAGCAGAATGCACCTGAAGGTATATTCTGCTTTACTTTGGACCTGCTTTAAGTGGTCACCTATCTTCTGTACTAAAAGCCAGGCTATGGGGTAATGGGTTAACCTTTCCCTCCACAGAACCACCACACTTAAATATACATTGATGGTGTCAAGTATAGATGGCAGCTTAAAGCAAAATGAAAGTAAAGCAGAAAGTTCCTATAACAGCTTTCTGCTTTACTTTCATCTCATTTGAACGAATCAGCTGGTTAAATCACTGTTTTGGATAGATTATTCTGTACTTTCTACTGTACAGGAAATAGCTCTATTACTCCGTACTGCTATCTAACAGATGGAAAGGAAATCAAACTATTATTTCTTTTGAAGTTCAATTTGCCTGTAGGATATTTCTAAAAATCAAAAGATCTTTTTATTACTGTTTGTAAACCAAGTCAATCTGTATCTCTAAGAGTAAATGATCATTTTAACCCTTAGCCCGCCAAATAAAATGTCGTCTGCTATATTTCTCGTCTGCTTCAAGTTTCAAAGTGCTTCAAAGTTGCTCAAAATTGCTGAAAATGTTGTCCGAGTGTCAAACAGCTTGGATCCGGATGAGACGCCGAGTTACTCGGCGTCTCATCCGGATCCAAGCTGTTTGCATATGGAGCTATAGTCGTGAGTGGCAGGCTAAGGGTTAAGGTATTTGTGATAATGCCTGATACAATATTTGTATGACGAGTTTAATGTAGTAAGGAAGCATTTAATGGAGAGCAACTATCTCAAATCTGTTCATTTTGCCTTTAAATTGATAGTATGTATGAAAATACTAAGCCAGTGTTAAGTGTCCTATTCAGCTATTAAAGTGGGACAAATGTATTGTAGAAAGGTCTATTCAAAGCTTTCTGCAATACTTTAGTTCTGCATTAAGCTGCTTCCTGTCTGTATAGCACCAGAGCATTTGTATTTAACCCATCACCCTATAGACTGTTTCTCATTTATAAAATAGGTGACTGCTTAAAGCGTGTTGAAAGTAAAGCAGAAAGCGCCGTCAGGCGCATTCTGCTTTACTTTCAGCCTGCTTTAATCTGCCCTCTGCTGGTATATAGCAAGTATTTCTTGTTATACATATTCATAACTGTATGAATTGGAGTTATTTTCTATAATGAAGGAATAAATTAAAGGTGTAAAAAGGCATATTTATGGGGTCATGGGTTAAAGGGTTGCTTTGAACAGGTACAGCTGTGGAAAGCACGTTTTGATAAACATCTATTTATTATTCTTAAAAAATGATTTTTTTTTAAAAATAGAAACAAATCCTACTTTGTATCAGAACAACCTCATTATCGGACCAGCCAATCATCACATCCTTTAGACCCCATTCTGTCATTTCATTGGTTGACTGAAAGTGTTGCGAAAGGGTTGTAATGGCCGCAGGTCACAGCTTTACAATGGCCCGACCTGGCATAACTACTAAAGGAAGTGCTTCAGATTCGTTTTCATTTTTATTATGTAACTTTGTAAAATGTTTAAAATGCCTAAGTTATATTTGTATAGACTTTTATCATTAAAATATGTTGATAAAGTGAGCTTTGTGTTGAGTAGTGTTTTTAGCTCACCTTAGCCAAAGGCTCAAGGTGATCTGTTGTGATCGCCCGCCGTCCGTCTGTCTGTCCGTCCGTTCAAATTTACTTCAAGCGACATCTCCTCTGAAACCGAGAGTTTGAGGGAAAAACTAAATAGCTGACGGTGTTCCTTGGATGCTTCTCTACAGAAATTGTTAAAATGAAATTCAAATGTGGACTACTTATTGAAAAAAATTAAAAAAAGTGAAAAACTTTAAACAAGTTTTTTGCTCACCTGAGCCAAAGGCTCAATGTGAGCTATTGGGATGGCCCTGTGTCCGTCGTCGTGCGTATGTGCGTCGTCGTTAACAACTGCTTCAAATGACATCTCCTCCTATACCCCTTGACAGAATTCAACCAAACTTTACAGAAATGTTCCTTGGGTCAAGTTCTTTCAAATTTGTTCAAAGAATTAAAAACAATGCAGAACTCTGGTTGCCATGGCAACCAAAGTGAAAAAATAAGGAAATCTTAAAAAATCTTCTTGTCTGAAACTACAAGGGCCAGAGCTTAGATATTTGGCACATAGCATTATCTACAGGTCCTCTATCAAGTTTGTACAAACTATGCCCCTGGGGTCAAAATTGGCCCTGCCCCGGGGAGTCAAAGTTTTACATAGAGTTATATAGTGAATTTTTCAAACGTCTGCTCCTCTGAAACTAATATGGCCAGAGCTTTGATATTTGGCATGGTGACACTTCTAGATGTCTTATACCAATAATGTTCAAATGGTTCTGGTCGATTGCATTTCATCTACAGGTCCTCTATCAAGTTTGTACAAATTATGCCCCTGGGGTCAAAATTGGCCCCACCCCGGGTGTCACAGTTTTCAAACGTCTTCTTTTCTGAAGCTAATATGGCCAGAGCTTTGATATTCGGCATGGTGTTACTTCTAGATGTCCTTTATTTATTTTGTTCAAATGGTTCCAGTCTGTTGCATATGTAGGTCACAGGAGCTAAAAATAGATTTTTTCAATGGAAACTTAAAAAAATCTTCTTGTCTAGAACCCTAGTACCCTGATCTTAGATATTTGGAACATGGCATCATCTACAGGTCCTCTATCAAGATTGATCAAATTAAGCCCCTGGGGTAAAAAATGACCCCGTCCTGGACATAAATCATTATCTCCATTTTGATGTACAGCTATTCTCAGGTGAGCGAAATATGCTCCATGGGGCTCTTGTTTGGCCATACCACATTGCTTTTGTTCTGTTATAACGGTCTTGCCATAAGGATATTATACATGTTGTAATCAGCCCAATTTCAATAGACTACACAAATGTTGATTTTGACCCAAAGAACCCTTGTGATGGAATAAGGCATTCAAAAGCAGTGTACAGGTGAAGAATACATTTTCCTATGCCAACTCTGTAGATCCAGATCTGAAGGCTCCTACAGGATTATTTTGCAGTAAATACATCATACAGTGCTCTCTCTCCACAATAACACTAAATGGGAGACACAGATTGTGTGCGTTGTTCGGATGGAATTGTTTTAGGGAGGGACATTATCTTACATTTGCAAACAGCTTGAATTCGGCGCATAATGCGGCGTCTGATCTGGATTTAAGCTGTTTTTCATGCTTCATCAACTTCTGATGCAGGATACGAGTGGTTGCTTAACACGATACCTATTAATGCTTGTTGCAAGTCATTTCATAGTACTCAAAATACATACAGTAAAACCTCTATTTCGAACAGTATGGAAACGAAGGTTAATTGCTTGTGAAAGAGGTCTACTGTTTATACATACACATCTATAAACAGGTGTTTAATAGACATGTGACAGCTTAAAGGAAGGTGCCAGTGAAACAGAAAGCTCCAAAAGCCTTAAAAGGAACTTTCTGTTTCACTGGCCCCTTGCTTTATGCAAGCAGTCACATGCCTTAAAGAGGCTCGCAACCGGATCAAATAGTAATTTGTAAATATATGTCAAATGCTTATATAAATGGGTAAAATTTAGTTTAGGATAATAAATTCTGTTAAAAAATGCATTTCCAAAAAAAAAGAAAGAAGAGGCTCTGGTGGGATTCGAACCCGTGACCATCCATGCGAAGACAAAAATGAAAAAATGAGGCATCGCCTTTACGTCCTCGGCTACGGACGCTCTCTATATATATGGTAGCGAATTAACGTACTTCAATGATAGCTATTAATAGAACATTATTCGGCTCGGTTTATGTCTGACCCCGTGTAGAGAAGCAACAACAACTATACCGTTAGCTAACGCTATGGAAAAATGATGGAAAACATCTAAAAAACTAAGATTCGGTGACGATTCTTGAGACGTTTTTTGGACTGATCATATTTTTTTAATGTCAAAAGCCAAACAATGCCACAAATTTGCTTTTATTTGAGTATTTTATTTTATTTTGACAAGAACACCATCCGGTTGCGAGTCCCTTTAAACACCCAATCAAACAATTTTTAGTGGTCGTAGAGGTTTAACTGTATGAATAGCCAAACCTGAAAAGACTATTATTTTTAGGATAGAATAAACAGATAGACTGGCCCCTGTCGTCGACTGCCTATGGTAATAAATACATAAACAGTAACCGATGCACTACCGTCCGATAAGTAGAAAAGAGTTACATCCCTTTGCTCCAATTTTTAGCTCACCTGAGCCGAAGGCTCAAGGTGAGCTATTGTGACCGCTCATTGTCCGTAGTACGTCTGTCCGTCTGTCCGTTCACTTTTACTTCAAACGACATCTCCTCTGAACCCGGGGATTGTAGGGCGGATTCAAACTGCTCATGATGTTCCTTGGATGCTTCTCTACAGAAGTTGTCTAAATGAAAGAGAAAAAGCAAAAACTCTGCTTGAAAAAGCAAAAAAGCAAACAATTTTAAAAAATCTTCTTGCTAAAAACTACTAGGCCCTAAGCTTTGATATTTTTACAGTAGAATCTCCTGGTCGATCCCTCTATAGTTTGTTAAAATGACATCCCTAGGGTCACACTTGACGCCACCCTGCGCAGTTTAAGTGCTGCTCTAGGCAGGTTTTACAGTATTTTTGATGAAGCAAAAGCAGAACTGTATTTTACCTGAGTTACTCTTAATATACTAAGGGCAAATAGCCAATATTTGCAAACATTTTGGATCCAGATCAGATGCAACATAATGCTGCATCTAATTTGGATCCAAACTATTGGTACTCATTTACCAACTGAACATGTTCTAAATTCTTTTTTTTGTCACTTTTCGCATACAGTAGGTTTTAAGCAGATATCATTTCAGTCTGGTAAGGGTAAGCCTTCAGAGCAGTTGCTAATTCTACCATACTACCCAGTATTTGACCTCAGCCACTGAACTGATGGTCTTAGCTGAACATGTTGTCTGCTAAAGTTTATAAATGGTTTAGTCTGCTTCATACTTAGAGAAACAGGGTCTGGAAGTGATCCACTGACAGTTATGTAATTATGTCTTTTGCCATATTTATACATATGTTTAATATTCAAAATATGTATAGCAGACAGCAATTCAGCATAATAAGAGTTAGACCCTAGCCAAATTTCCTACTGGCAGTTACATAACTGAACTCTGGTCAGCTGATGAGGTTGCATTAGTTGGTGTCTGCTATATATTTATGCCCTGCAGTTGGGGGCATATTGTTTTTGTCTGTCTGCTTTTTTGTCTGTTTGTCCATTTGTTTGTCTGTCAGTCCACAACTTTAATCTTAGCCATAACTTTGTTAAAGTTAGAAACTTTATAACTTGGGTCATGTCGTACAAAGGTCAATGTCAATTTTGAGATATTTCCCAGTGTCATATTTTCTTGTCTTTGAGATAACTCCAGTTCTACTGATGTTAACCCATTACCCCATACATATGCCTTTTTACGCCTTTAATTTATTCCTCCTCTAAAGAAAATAATTCCACTTTATATAGTCATAAACATGTAAGATATAAGAAATAGTATCTATATCTTAGTAGATGATAACTTAAAGCAGGTTGAAAGTAAAGCAGAGTGCGCAATAAATAATCATATGGAAATACATGTAGCTTGATAAGAAGAAGTGTCATGGATAAGGGCCATAACTCTGCCAACAATATTTTTTTAAGTTATTCCAATTTGTCATGTTTTTTTTGTCTGGAAGATAATTCCATTTACAGCTATATTAAAATGTTGTCTTGCCTATTAAGCTAAGGCACAATGACCTCAGGTGAGCGAATTAAGGGCCATGGCCCTCTTGTTACAGTGGCGGATCTATAACACTTTTATCAGATTTAATCATTTGTTTATGCTAAAAAGGTTTTTATTCTGCTCCTTTTCGTCTGTTTCAGCTAAATAACTTATTCATGTAGTGTAAGTCCTAAATATGCATCATACAAGCAAGCGTAAACGCCATGCACAGGGCTACCGTAAGTTGCTCATAGAAAATCCTAAACTTTCGGAATTTCCAATTTTTCATGCGCGACTTTTAACCCTTTCGCTTCCAGGCTCTATCTCTAACATATGCAAATAATTTTGATCCAGATCAGACACTACGTAAACGCGACGTCTGAGCAGGATGACGGATCCAAACTGTTTGAAATCCATAGCTATAATTCCTTCTTTAAAAAGAATAACATTCACAATTTTAAATAACAGCAGACGAAAATTGTAAACAGACGATAATATGGCAGGCGACTGTGTTAGACGGGTATTTCCGTTATACTGGCATTGAACAGGTTAACCCATTGCCCCATAAATACGCCTTTTTACGCCTTAAAAAATTATTCCACCACTGAAAAAAATAGTTTAAATGTTTACAATAATGAATATGTATCATAAGAAATATTTCTATATTCTAGCAGATAGTAGCTTAAAGCAGGCTAATAGAAAAAAGAATGCTTTACTTTCAACATTCTTAATGGTTAATGCAAATGCAAACAGTGTAGATTAAGGATAGCCGCCGAGTCAAAGACGTGGCGAATGGTCTTGCTCTTCACTGTTTGACACCCACATGCGTTTAAAGCAGTTTATGTACATAGCTGTTTTGTATGCAGTTTTGGGCAGTGTAGACTAAAATTAGATGCAGAGCCTTGGTTGACAACGTTGCTTGTTCTGGACAATGTTGCAGTGCAAAAAGGCTGGTTTTGTCATGGCACGGCTCTTTGTTTTATCGATGATGATTCAAAAAGGGGAATTAAGATGTTATAAACTTATTAACTCATTATCCCCTGAAACTTCCAATGGACAATTCCATAAAGGCTAGTCCAATTTCGATTATTTAGGGTTGTTTTTAATACTATATTACAAAATGACAAACCGTGATGGTTGGATCACGATCAGACGCCGCGTAACACGGCGTCCTATCAGGATCTAAACTGTTTGCAAACGGTTCGCAAATATTACTAAGTCGCGCTTACGCCGCTTAGCATAATATTAGAGTTGACGCAGGCTAGCAATAAGAAGGAAACTTTCTTATTGGAGAATTTTTTCATTTCTTTTCAGCATGCTTTAAGCAGTTACTTGTATTAAAAAAGAAACTAATCTATGAAAATAAGTTCTTCAGAAAAAAGAAAAATTGCACCTTGTGTGGATTGAACCTGCTACCCACGACATGCTAGTCCGACTCGTTACCTACAGAGCCACGGCGACTTCGTTGCACTTTGGATCGTTATTTTTATATAAATGTGTTAAGAAGAAACAATAAGCCACAAGGAGAGACAATAAGCCACAAGAAGAAATATAAAGTCACAAAAAAGAAAAATAAGCCACAAGAAGAAATGAAAGGCGACAAGAAAATCAATAAGCCACAAAAGGGGAAAAATGCCACAAGAAAAATAAAAAGCGACAATAAAAACAATAAGCCACAAGAAGGGAAATTATCCACAATGAGAATAAAAAGCGACAAGAAAAAAAAGCTACAAGAAGAAATATAAAGCGATAAGAAAAATAAAAAGCCACAAGAAGGGAAATAAGCCACAAGAAGAATAAAAAGCGACAATAAAAACAAAAAGCCACAAGAAGGGAAATTAGCCACTATTGACTCGATTTCAACAACAATATAACTCATCCGTGACCGTATCGTTACAAGCAATCTTAGCAAGTTTGAAAATATTGGATAACATTTGTGACCTCTATATAGTGTAGAATCTAAACACTAAAATTGTTGACGACGGCCGACGGACATGCAAGTATGACAAAAGCTCACCCTGAGCTGTGCTCACGTGAGCTAGAGGACTCAGAATACAGTTCTTAGCCCTGTTTGAGCATTGGCTCCGGTCAGAATCATTGATATAAGTTGTGTAGACTACTTAATGTTTTCTTTTCTACAGAAGTTCAAATTGAAGGTTTAAACTTGCTATATTCCATTAAATCCACATGTTTTGTTCATTCGAAACGAAAATTTACATTGACCTTAAAACACGTTCTGCACATGCCCAGAATAGTAGTTACTCAGAATAAAATAAATACTTGTACTTCATGGACCCCTATTCTGAAACATTCTAAGGATTTTTGTTTAGAATCTTCTAACATTAACATTTTCCGCTAAGAAAAAAATATTTTCTTAGTTTTCCTCTCAGAAATTACTTGTCATTCGCCGTGAATATTGTGATGAATGAAAGTCTTACAGTGGAGAATCTGTTATTCTTTCCCGTTTAAACGCAAACGTACGCAAACGCAAAGCACTAAAACGCAGAAAAGTACAACTTTTGGACAATTCTGATATTTCATGTTTAACTTGGTGGCAAACAGTTTGGAGCCTGATCAGACGCCGGGTTACCCGGCGTCTGATCTGGCTCCAAACTGTTTCCACTGCAAATAATAGTTTTAGCGTAAACGCGTTTATTGGGAAAGAATAACAGATTCTCCACTGTATGTGTTTTTATTTTCTTTAAGAAAAAGTTCTAGCTGCTGAATATGAGCACCATCGTTTTTCTTCTATGGAAACCATTTCTAAGCAAAAATGCTGTTTTCAGGAAAATGAGTTATAGATTAGACTTTTCATTTTCAGTACAAATGTGCCAGTTATTTAGCCACAATGATTCTATGTCGTCTGCCACTTTCTATAAAACAAGAATGAAATACAGTTTATGTATGAGACGCTGATTATTAAAATAATTTAGAATACAAAAGTGGGTAGGGCCTACTTTGTTTTTTGGCTGAGTATATCAGTCCCTTGCACATTTAACCATTTACCTGATAGCCTTTTATTGAAGATAGGTGACTACTTAAAGCAGGTTGAAAGTAAAGCAGAATGCGCCTTAAGGCGCATTTTGCTTTACTTTCAGTCTGCTTTTTAAGCTATCCTGTGCTAGAATATAGAATATATTCCCTAAAATAGATATTCATGACTGATTAAATTGGAACTATTTTCTTCAGCGGAGGAATAAATCATATACGCTAAAAGGCGCTGCTATGGGGGGAAGGGTTAAAGAGTATAGGACTCAGAATGCGTATGGCAAAGTATCTCTGATGAAATACATACGCAGATCGAGGAGAGGGGTGTATGGGGTCAGGGGGTTGCTCTGATTCACAACATCAGCGAGGGATACAAGGTCTACATCAACAAAACACGTTTCAGTGGCAATTCTGGGGCCTCCGTGGCCTAGTGGTATAGTCACTGTGACTTACATCACTAAGCTCCTCACCGCTGTGAGTTCGAATCCCAGTAGGGTCGTTCGGATTTTTCATGTGGGGAAGCCTTCCAGCTGGCTTGCGGAAGGTCGGTAGACTAGTTCTACGTACCCAGTTGCCGATTTGTGCCTGAAACAGTGCATAAAGGACTTCTGGGGTCATCCTCCACCTATAGCTGGACGTCGCGATATGACTGAAATACTGTTGAAAGCGACGTAAAATCAAAACAAATCAAATCAAATTCAGTGGCAAGTCATCTTCAAGTTTGGGAAGGGTTTGGGTAGAAGGTAGCCTCACTACAAATTAATATATCCCTGATTTGGTGATACTCGGCGATATTCATTGCAATAATCCTCCTCCTTCACAGAAGAGTCATATGAGTCCTAATAAAGGTTCTACACCACTAAAATGCACTTATGATATTTATTAAGTATAAACAGTGGAGAAAATGTAATTATTTCCCAATTTTACGCTAAATCTATTATTTCCCCTTGCAAACAATTTGGAGCCAGATCAGACGCCGGGTGACCCGGCGTCTGACCGGGCTCCAAACTGTTTGCCTTCCAGGTTTAGATTAACATTCAGAATTGGCAAAAAGTAGTCATTTTCTACACATTATTGCAATGCGTTTGCGTTTCGTTTGCGTTTAAATGGGAAAGAATAATGTTTTCACAGCTGTATCTGACCTATGCAAACATTGTAGATCCAGACCGAAATGCTCTTCGACTTCGCTAACTGCTTGGGGCGGGTGAAGGTATAGAAGTAGCCTATGAGCTTTCTGATTTACTTTTATCTTGTTTTAAGCTGTCACCTGTGTTAACTCATTCGACCTTTGCGACGAGTAAACTCGTCCTTCACAAACAGTGTACCCTAGTGGAGTAAATCTGCCCTGGGTAAACGGTGTAGACCCAGATCAGGGAGCTCCTAAAGGAAACATTGGACCAAGGTCTACGGTGTTTGTCATTTTGTAAAAAGAATCCGAAATAGTCAAAGTCCGAATACAATGTTTCTATTTTTAGATAACTGGTAACACGAAACTTTTCTAGTTAATCATCAGTTAAGTGGTGGCAGTTTAAAGCAGTATCATGACAAAGTTCGTGTTCAGATATGTATCTGGTTATCGTGAAAAATTTCCACATCCCACTTACCCGATACTTATCTGAAAACTAACGCGAAAGTTTTCTAGATAAGTAACTAGATCTAGTTAAATATTTATGTGAGGTATTAACAAGAAAACATCATGAATGATAATTAAGTGGTTAACTGGTGTCAGAAATATGCCACCATACTAATGCTCTTACATGTAAACAACAACGGAATTACAAATATTATACAGTAATACCCCTTCACAGCGATTTATCTGAAGGATGAACTTAGGGTTTTCAGACACCCGTGGCTGTCCGCTGCAAGACACAAGCAATCCAGGATTCTCATACTGGAGCCCTCTGCATTACACTTGTCCTACACTAACATATTGTGCTATTTAAAAAAGCATGTGGACGGTCACTGCAAGACAAACGTAACAAAGAAAGTTCCTACATGAGCTCTCTGGTCTACGTTCGTCCAACAGTACACCGCTACCAGTCTCAAATGAGATATGGGTTCAGTGCCGCTCAAGGGGGATAACACTGTAATATGATAGAGTAATATTTTGCAAATAAAACATAATGCACTTGTTAAACATGCACCATTCTATCAAAACCCACCCTGGTCCAACAGATACTACAGAGCCATGGGTGTAAAATCACTATCAATTGAAACAAGCCATAATTTTCTTACCAAATATTGCTAATTTTAACAAAGTATCTTTGTTTTCGGCATTTATAAGACTGTAAAATTTCCTTTTGGTTGGATAACAGGGCTCCAGATAAGGGGAGTATTTCAAAAATTAAAATCTTTATTTCTGCATGAAACCCTATGGTGTCACTACTCATTAGAATCGTCTCTTCGAGACGATTCTAATGAGTAGTAACACCATAGGATTGGTGCTGAAATGAGTGAGAAAACGTTGAATTTGTTCAGTTTACTTCTTCTTAAGTATAGAAATATTCGTCAAAGTATCTATTTCTATCAGCATGGAAATGATTGCAGTCACGAATGAAGAACGATGACTCCTTTACACCATTCATAATGTTAAATAACCGGCAAAATACTGTTAGCATAGTTTGATGAGGATGCTTTAACCCTTTACCTGATAGCATTGTTTCTAGTATTGATGATATGTGACTACTTAAAGCAGGTTGAAAGTAAAGCAGAATGCGCCCTAAGGCGCATTCTGCTTTACTTTCAGCCTGCTTTAAGCTATCAACTGCTAGAATAAGCAAAGTATCAAATATGACACATATTCATTACGGTATAATTTGGAACTATTTTCTTCAGCGGATGAATAAAATGAATGTGCTAAAAGTCGCTTCTATAAGGGAAAGGGTTAAATATCCATTTAAGATATTTTCAAACATTGAAGAAAATTTGTCATTGTTCAATAAACTAATTGCTTTTTCAACTTCTCTTTCAGTAAAACGCATATTGAGAATATAATTATGATCTGAAACCAGATTAAGATCAATATTGTCAAAATCTCCATCCACATTGGTAAAATTTGAAGTTAAGTTACTAAAATGCTCAAAGAAAATATCACAAGAGATCTTTTGCATAATAGTCTTTCTTTCTCCAGAGTGTTTATTCAATAAACTCCAGTAAGACTTGGGATCTGACTGCCTAAGGCCTCTAATTGGTCATTAAAAGTTACATCCCTTTGCTCCAAATTTTACAGTGGCGGTTCTATAACATTTTTATCAGATTCAATCATTTGTTTAATGGGACAGAATAACAGCCCTCCTCAGTTACAGCACAGTTTAAATCTTTTAGAAACTTATGGGGATTACAAGTTAACATTGAAAAAACGAAAGTTATGGTTTTTAGAAGTCGTGGAACGAAGTTTGGACCTATAGCAATAGTGAACTGGAGGTCGTTGACAATTTTAACTATTTAGGTACAGTGTTTAATTATACTGGGTCCTTTGTATTAAACCAGGAAACTTTGGCGGGAAAGGGTCTGAAAGCTTTAAACGTTCTTTTACATAATCTTAGAAATTACCCGATACGTACTAGTCTTAAATGTCAACTGTTTGACGCCTTTGTTGGAGCTACTTTAAACTTTGGATGTGAAATGTGGGGGTTTGGTAAGTCTAAGGAAATTCTGTAAATCTGTGCTCAGTGTGAAAACCTCAACTAGTAATATGGGGGTCTACGGTGAATTAGGAAGGTATCCATTGTTCATAAACAGATACTCACGCATTATTAAGTTCTGGTGTAAAACACTATATCGTACCAAGGCGGGCTCCTATGTTCACTTTGCTTTATGTTTGTCTTGCGTTTTGTTTTCTGTTTGGTGTGTGGGTGGGTGGGTGGGTGGGTGGGATTGCGTGCGCGCGTGTGTGTGTGTGTGTGTGTGTGTGTGTGTGTGTGTGTGTGTGTGTGTGTGTGTGTGTGTGTGTGTGTGTGTGTGTGGGTGTGTGTGTGTGGTGTGTGTGTGTGTGTGTGTGTGTGTGTGTGTGTGTGTGTGTGTGTGTGTGTGTGTGTGTGTGTGTGTGTGTGTGTGTGTGTGTGGGTGGGTGTGTGTGTGTGTGTGTGTGTGTGTGTGTGTGTGTGTGTGTGTGTTATGGTATGGCTGTGTGTGTGTTCTGCTTTAGAGATGGGTGTATTGTCTGTGTTGCGTTTCCTGCTTGAGTCTTCTTTCGTATTTATTATCAGATAATATACTTATAAGTACACTTTACAAAAGTCTCCTTGCAGGGCAAGATACTGGTAAAAAGAATTGGGCGTATAATGTCAAGTCGCTACTTGATAACTATGGATTCTCGTATGTATGGAACAACCCATTCAACATCAATCTACAAAAATTCCATATTGTCTTTAAACTTAGATTAATAGATGTTTTCAAACAAAACTGGTTTCACAGTATATCTAACTGTAGAACATTATCTACTTATCAATACATTAAAAATTCATTTGGATTTGAAGAATAAGTGGACGTCTTGCCTAGTAAATTGCGTATTTCATTAACAAGATTACAACTGTCTTCTCACACTTTACGCATAGAAACAGGCAGATATAGTCAAAATAGGACTGAAAGAGAATTTCGTTTGTGCACTGTTTGTAATAATAGAGACATAGAAGACGAGTATCATTTTATGATAATATGTCCAGTTTTTAACACATTGAGGAAAAAGTACATTAAAGCTTATTATTATAGACGTCCAAGTATGTTTAAATTCACGGAATTTATGGCTTCATCTAATAGAAGTACTGTGTATAATATAAGTAATTACATTAATGAAGCTATGTTGCTAAGAAGTTCTTTACTGTAAATAACCATCATTTTGTTATATGTATTGCTCTGCAGAAACGTTTTCTTTTCATGTAAATATCATTGTGGAATATGCATACAGCCTTCTTAAATTTACTCACCCTCGAATATGCAAATTAATAAGATGGTGCTTAAAGGGACTCGCAACCGGATGGTGTACTTGTCAAAATAAAATAAAATGCTCAAATAAAAGCAAATTTGTGGCATTATTTGGCTTCTGACATTAAAAAAATATGATCAGTCCAAAAAAAGTCTCAAGAATCGTCACCGAATCTTAGATTTTTAGATATTTTCCATCGTTTTTCTATACCGACTAGTAGACGGTATAGTTGTTATTGTTGCTTCTCTACACGGGCTCAGACATAAACCCGAGCCGAATTACGAAGTTGTATGCACTTTCGATCGCTACACATTGAAATACGTTAAATCGATCCGAGATAAACCGATAGTTTCCGTGGTCCATTGGTCTGAGCGGTTTCCCCTATTTTGCCTTCTGTCCGCAAATGCCGGGCCCCGGGTTCGAATCCCACCAGAGACCAATATTTTTTTTTATTGAAATACATTTTTTAAACACAATTTCTTATCCTAAACTAATTCTTTACCATTTATATAAGCGTTTGACACATATTTACAAATTACTATTTTTAATGCACCATCTGGTTGCGAGTCGCTTTAAAGCTGAATGGAAGTAAAGCAGAAGGCTATGTTTTAGCTTTCGGCTTTACTTGCATCTCGATTTAAGTTGCCGCCTATTTTCATCACGATAATTGAACATTCATTTTTTGAAAATTAAGGTTAGTTTGTATTTAAAACTAGCCCTTTTGAGACTGTATAGGGAACACATTATTGCAATATGACAGGCAGTGCAGATCCCGATCTGATGGCTAAATTCTTAAGAAGTCCGCCGATCTGGATCTGCAATGCTTTCATAGGAAAGTATGTTCTTTGCATGGACACTGATCGTAAAAGGCGAGTACAGTAAAACCTCTCTATAACGGCCACTAAAACGAGGACTAATTGGTTGTTTAAATGACAGGTGACAGCTTAAAGCAAGGTGACAGTAAAACAGAAAGCTCCTACAGGAGCTTTCTGTTTTACTGTCACCATGCTTAAAGCAGTCACCTGTCAAAAACAACTAATAAATTAGCACACTTTAGTGGCCGTTATAGAGGTTTTACTGTATACCCATCGCTATTGCTTTATGACGTAACCCGTTCATTGCTATTATCATGTCTTATAATGCCATAACCATTTCATGACACTATATCCCAAAGATCGACTGTGTGCAAACATGGTGTCTGCTTCTAATTCTAAAACATATAAAACAATTAGGCAGCTTGTCTTAATAACAACTTTGGTAAGTGTCGGATGGGTTGGATCCTGAACAGACGTCACTTTATGCGGTGTCTGATCTGGAGCCAAATGGTGTGCAAAATGCATATACTAGTGATGCTGATGTTAGCACTAAAGGGGTTCGATAATTTGTTCAATATTTTATATATGTATTGACGAAAATAGATCTAGTTGTACAATTTGCAATTCAACATGCATATATGTATGTTTCAATTTTCATATATTGGTCTCTTTTCAGGATAAATTTATCTATTCGTATATACACATGCATATGTGGATGTATGTGTAGATAGAAAGGTTATTAAATCCAATCGGCCTTTTATACATGCATATATTGTGCAATTCATATAGGATGATATATTCAACTTTCTATCGTCCACATGGTTGCATAGTATAGGCATATTTATACATATATATGTTCATATATGTATGGGTGAATATGCGGGGCAAGAATGTGGTTTACGTGTATATGGATGTTTCATAGAAGTCCATCCTCCGTTAAATACATTAAATTATTGCATTACAACAATTCTTGTTTTCATGCGTGCATTTCTGCATATAAATCTATTCGAGAAGAGTATACAAATTAAGAAGCAACTACGCTTCCATGTTTTTGTTAATAACGAGATTACGATATGCAGAGATGTCCACATTACGATTTAGATCACTTTCATATATTGTTTATTGATTGTGGAATGACGAGAAACTGTAAAGTTTAAGTCAATAAAGAATTCTGTCTGTTCTGTCTGTTCTTTAATGCGAAAAAGGTTTTTCTTTTTGCATTTTTTTATTCAGCTCCGTTTCGTTTGTTTTAGCTAAATAACGTATTCATTCATGTAGTGCAAGTCTTAAATATGCACCATACAAGCAAACGTAAACGCAATGAACAGGCTCATAGAAAAACATAAGTAAAGATTTCGAAATTTCCAACTTTTTATGCGCGACGTTTAACCCTTGTATTACCACAGGGATCCGACACGATTGATTTTTGAGGGAAAACATTGTCAGAAGGTATATATAAAGACAAGGGATACAACTGATTTTCAGTATATTCACACTATATATCGACAAAACCGGGCATATCATGGATAATAAGCATGAACTTTCAATAGTAACTGTTTTTACTCACCGAAATAACCGAATTTCGGAGAACGGGACAGGGGTTCGTTCACAGCCGACATAGCGTTGCCCACTACTGCACGCTTGTTTAGGCGGTACCATCGAACATGACAGCCATACAGTTCCATAGATACACGTTTTTGACACCGATCAAAGCTGTTTTTTCTTCTCAAATCATTGCAATACCAACAGCAAATTCGCATGTTTTCATCGGCAGTAAAGCTATTCTTACTAATGTAAGCTTTTTTGGTACGGCAATGATTTGAGAAGAAATCAGCTCTGATTGGTGTCAAACATGTATGTATATCTGTGGATCTGTATGACTGTCATGCTCGATATTACCACCCAAACAAGCGTACAGTAGTGGTCAATGACTTTAATGCTCGATATTACCACTTAAACAAGCATATAGTAGTGGTCAATGCTATGTCGGCTGTGAACGACCCCTGTCCCGTTTTCCAAAATTCAGTGATTTCTGTGAGTAAAAACAGTTATGTTGAAAGTGCATGCTTACAGTTGGCTTTATGTTATACTTTTAAGGAAGGATATTATATAAGCTAAACAGAAATGCAACAAAAGTGTCGGTTCATCAATATTTATTCGTCGAGATAGGGTGTGAATATACTGACAATCTGTTGTACCCCTTGTCTCTGTATATACCTTCTGACGATTTTTTTCTCTCAAAAAGCAATGTGTCGGGGCCCTGTGGTCTAAAGCAGTTAAAAATCCGAATTTTGAACATTTGGGGATGCCTTTGTCAATGTAAATTGCAGTTTGCCAAACAGTGCAGAGCCTGGTCAGAGGACTTCTTTAGTTATCCTCTGATCTTGGTCTACACTATTTGCATAATTATACTAAGGGCAAAATTGTAGCTGTTTTGTATGCAGTCTTTGGCAGTGTAGAATAAACTCAGATACAGGGGCCCGTTTCATAAAACTTCGTACGACAAAAACGATCGTAAGTCAGATTATAAAACTCTCAATAATAATTTATTTCTCCATCTAATCCTGTCTTGTGATATCTTTTTGGAATCGTCTTAAAAAGACGATTCCAAAAAGATGTCACAATACAGGATTAGATAGAGAAATCACAGATTAAATGTATTTTAAAGTTTTGACTTACGACAACATTTGTCGTAAGATGTTTTATGAAACGGGGCCCAGAGCCTGGGGTGACACCGGTGCTTGTTCTGTACAATGGTGCATTGCAATAGGGCTGGTTTTGTCATGGCACGTCTCTTTGTTTTAACCCTTTCCCCAATAGAAGCGTCTTTTAGCGGATATGATTTATTCATCCGCTGAAGAAAATAGTTCCAATTTAATCAGCAATGAATATGTATTATAGGGAATATTTTCCATATTATAGCACATGATAGCTTAAAGCAGGCTGAAAGTAAAGCAGAATGCGCCTTAGGGCGCATTCTGCTTTACTTTCAACCTGCTTTAAGTAGTCACATATCTTCAATACTAGAAACAATGCTATCAGGTAAAGGGTTAACGATGGAGATTCCAAAAGGGGAATTAAGATGTTATAAACTTATTAACTTATTATCCCCTGAAACTTCCAATAGGCAATTCCAGTTTTTAATAAAGGCTCGTCCAAGTTAGTCTATTTAGGGTTGTTTTAATACTTTATTACAAAATGACAAACCGTGAAGACCCTGATTAAAGGGTTCCTGCAGGAGCCCTCTGATCAGGGACTTCACTGTTTGCATTAATTAGACAAGTGTACTCTTCCCGGGTACTTTTTTGGTAAAGGGCGCATATATGTATACATGTACATCACTAGGGCTCAATGTGTTAAATTGCTCTGTTCTGAAAAGGCCCCTAGAGGTCGAAGTATCAGAAAAGAGCATTTTGTGCTAAGAAAAATGATTTTCTAACTTTTCTTCTCAGAAAATACTATAGTATTTTCTTAGAGAAAAAAAAACTAAGAGTAAAATACAGCTGTTGTCAAATGGCTTTCTCGACTAAAATGACATCGCTCTTCTCGCACACTAACACAAGATTTATCGTTTGTATTTGTGGTGTGGTTTGCGGTTTTTTCTCATTTGTTTATCATAATTTACCAAAGATATTTCTAAACAGTTGCTGATAGTTCTAGATATGGCTTTCATGCTTCTGCTCTTTCTTGATATTTGAAGAGCTTTATGAAAAATGTCCTGCAGGTTGCTGTTTAAACCTTATCGTCTGCTGCAAATTCAGTATCTGCGGAAAAACACGTAATTAATTTTATGCTTTCAAATCTTAAGAAAAGTAAAATCTGACTGGCAAAACAAGGTTGGATCCAGATCAGCATCGCTTAACGCGGCGTCCTACCTCGGTTTGCAAATATTAACCAAGTCGCGCTTAGCATAATATTAGTGTTGACGCAGGCTGACAATAAGAAAGAAACCTTCAAATTGGAGAATTATACATTTTCTTTTCAGCATGCTTTAAGCAGTTACATGTACTTGTATTAAAAAAGGAACTAATCTATGAAAATAAGTCATTCAGAAAAAAAAGATTACATCCTGTGTGTTTTGAACATACTACCCACGAGGTGCTAGCCAGATTCGCTACCAACTGAGCCACGGGGACTTCGTTGAACATAGACTCGTTAGTTTGATATAAATGTGTTAAGAAGAAACAATCAGCCACAAGAAGAGACAAAAGGCCACAAGAAGAAATATAAAGCCACAGGAAGAAATAAAAGGCGACAAGAATAAAAAAAAAGCTACAAGAAGGGAAAAAAGCCACAAGAAGAATAAAAAGCGACAAGAAAAACAAAAAGCCACAAACAGGGAAATACGCCATAAGAAGAAATAAAAAGGGACAAGAAAGACAAAAAAGCCACAAGAAGAAATAGAAAGCGTCAAGAAAAACAAAAAGCCACAAGAATAAATAAAAATGTGACAAGAAAAACAAAAAGCCACAAGAAGGAAAATAAGCCACAAGAAGAATAAAATGCGACAAGAAAAACAAAAAGCGACAAACAGGGAAATAAGCCACAAGGAAAAATAAAAAGCAACAAGAAAGACAAAAAGCCAAAAGAAGAAATATAAAGCAACAAGAATAATAAAAAGCCACAAGAAGAAATAAAAAAGCGACAAGAAAAACAAAAACCCACAAGAGGGGAAATAAGCCATAAGAAGAATAAAAAGTGACAAGAAAAAAAAATGCCACAAGAAGGGAAATAAGCCACAAGAAGAACAAAAAGCGACACGAAATAAAATAAGCCACAAGAAGGGAAATTATTCTACCAATATATTTCTTAACAGAAAAATGAAGAGTTCTTTTTCTCTGAGCGGCAGATTTTCTGGAGCCTGATGAGACTCCAGGGCACATATTCTGAAACATTCTTAGATAATTCTTTCTCTAAGAAAATCAATATTTTCTTAGTTTTCGGCAAATTACTCTAAGTAGTTGATGATTTACTCTTAGGAAGTGAGAGAAAAAAACTAAGAAAATTCCAAACTCGATAAATTTACTAAGTATTTTGATTATTCTTTAAGAAAATCATTATTGTCGTACCTTACGGCCGTTTCAACTAAGTGTTCGGGGATTCCCTCTTAGAAAGATAGAACACTAAGCAAATTCTAAACTGGCAAGATTTACTATAGAGTTTTCTTAAAAGTTTACAAAACTGTGACCCTCTCTTTAGACTCTCTTAAGATGAAAATACGAAAGTTTATAAAGCAGCAATTATTGTGTCAGAATAGTGAGAATAGATAATTCATTGAGTAAAAGTCATTTAAAGACTTATATAACTACGTTTTGCGGTGGCTTTGTGCCGACTTTTTGTTTGAGTGGCTTTGTGGAAGTGGATCAAAGTCGGGGTGGGGTAGCTTAATTACAAACGACAGAACGGACTGTTTAAGACATTATTGCTTACGGTATTCATGGCGAAAACGTGGAAAAGATCGATATCTATTCAAAATCTATATTTGAGTAATAAATGATCACTTGTTGTACTAAAACTTGCGTAATTACATAATAAGTTCCACAATTATAACAAACTAATGAACCAACGTTCAACGAAGTCGCCGTGGCTCAGTAGGGAACGAGTCGGACTATCATGCCGTGGGTAGCAGGTTCAAACCACACAGCGTGTAACTTTTATTTCAAAGATCTTTTTCAGCGGAGCTGACTAGTATCTATATTGACCAACATTTCTATTTAGACAAACATTTCAACCAATCATATTTTATCAGAAATTAAGAATTAAGAGCACCTGTTGAAACTGAATTGTCTGATTGGATAGTAGCCAGGGCTCCAGATAAGAGAATTATTTCAAAACTTACAAACTTTATTTGTGCATTAAACCCCATGGTGTCACTGCTCATTTGAATTGTCTCTTCGAGACGATAAAAATGAGTGGTAACACCATAGGGTTTGGTGCTGAAATGAGTGAGAAAATGTTAGATTTGTTCAGTTTACTCCCCTCTTATCTGGAGCCCTGAAACTGTAGGCTGGCTGGTTTATGCACTGATGTGAGTGTAAAATTAAGAGACACAGGCAGTGTGTAATACTGAGCTGATGACATCATGCTTCTATTTCAAGATATGATAGCAGATGTATATTTATAGATAGACAGTAGTAGCTAGGTGTTTTGTTTAATAATGGTTTACTGTCAATTTATTTTAATTGTTAACTATTTGTTCAAATTTACCATACATTGATAGCAATATAATAAATGGCCTCAAGTGAGTTAAACACAATTGTGTTGTTTCATCATTTATTTACAAGAGTGAGGTGTTATAGAACCTGTACAGCAGAGCAGACAGTTTATTTAGATATAGTTTGTTTCAAGAAACTCCCCATGAATGAAGTTTGATATATAGAACAATATTTTAATCTGAGGATCTCCTACCAGTAGCTAGGATATGGGTTATATTATTGTTTTGCATTTCTGTACATTTATAGTTTTTTAGTCAGATTTATGCTATATCCTTGAATGTGTATTGTTTGCTTTTCAATCCAAGATATTACAATTCTTTGAAAACCCCCAATTTTATACAATTTTGCACACCCTTCTACAGCATGAATTCCACCACCCATTCCGCTGAATATCTTTTTTAAAGATATTTCTTGTTCCCCATATGTTCGTTTCTTTTAATTGGAAGCCCCCTTCATGGGGCTTCCTCAGTGTTTAGGTTGAATGTAGCCATTTTCTTGGAAGGAACTTCTGTTTATTGCGAAACGGTGAAAATAATTGGCGCAATATTGTACAACAGTCAAAAATGCATTGTCTGCGCATGCCTGAAACTAGGTTGCATACATTTTAGGCAGCAACCAATTTTTACGAAAATCAAATATTGTGGTAAGGAATAAAACCGGTACCGGAACTTATCACTTCGATAAGGAATAAAACTCATACCTTCACTACATAAGATGTTAAATGCTTGTGTGGCGGCCGTACACGTCGCTTACAACTACTAAACTAACGCTAATTGATTGTATGAATGATAGTAGGCAGCTTCAAGCAAGGTGAAAGTAAAATTGAAACCTTTTACTGGAGTTCTCTAGTTACTTTCACCTTGTCTTATAAGCAGTATTTTGTTAAACAACGAACTGTCTAAAACAAAAGTTATACTGGTGTCTCCTATTCGCGCGGGGCTAAGCCTTATACTATATATAAAGCATATATTGTTATTAAGAATTCTTCTTTGTGGCTTAAAAGTCAGTAGAAACTCTGAATAAAGTATAACATCAATAACAAAAAAAAAATCTTATCGAGGTCATTTCTACGTTTGAATACACCACCCTGCATAATCTAAATCAGTGAAATGTTTCCCCATATTCTCGGACCTTAGTTTAGTTTAAACTTCTGATTGGTTGTCAAGGGTTTTTGCAATGGAAGGGGTAAACTCTTTCAGTTCAGATAAGTATTTTAGAGTCACTTTAAATCTATCATATGGAAAATTTCTGCATCTGTGACATCATTTTTTGTTTGTTTATTGAGATTTGAACTATGCACAAGTACAATGTATTAAATAAATGACAATGTGCAGCAGGTTTTACATGTGAAATTTCGAAAATAGAGAATTCAAATCCAATTGATGATTTATGGGTCCATGCTATATTTTCCAACAAAAATTTATCGGAGGAAAAAACTTGATATATTTCTGGATGTCAGGAATGCCCATTTCATCTGATTTTGTTAGGCACGAGATTATGAGAACCCCTGAGAATACGAGAATTGACGTTAACGCAATTTACTGGTCGCTATATATAGAGAGGTTCATTTTACATAAAATATCTTCTCAAATATCTCAAGTATACCTTTCACCTATATTACTCTTTTCCCAAACCCTACATAGTTTTGTTTCCTACCATATATACATGTCACCTCATTAAAACTGCTTGGCTTCCCTGGCTTCTTTTTTTAAAGAAGCCAACTTGTACATGTAAATGCTAAAAGCATGCTGAAAAGAAAATGTGAAAGCCCATGCTCCGTATTCTGAAACATTTTTAACCCTCGCCCTTATCATGCTGAATTGTCGTCTGCTGCAAATACAGTGTCTGCGGAAAAACACGTAATCAATTTTATGCTTTCAAATCTTAAGAAAAGTAAAATCTGACTGGCAAAACAAGGTTGGATCCATATCAGCAGCGCTTAACTCTTTCCTCCCTAAAACTTTAAATGGACAATTCCAGTTTCCATTTTAGTTTAGTCCATTTCTGACTTTTAAGGGTTGTTTTTGTCAATGTTTGGCATTATGACAAACAGTGAAGACCCTGATCAGAGGGCTCCTTTCGGAGTCCTCTGATCTAGGTCTTCACTGTTTGCATAGGACAAGTGTACTATTTACACGCACACTGCTTGAAAAGTACGCATATATGCGGGACTAGGGTTCAAAGAGTTAACTCGGCGTCCAATCTGGGTCTAAACTGTTTTCAAATAGTTCGCAAATATTAACCAAGTTAAGTACATGTAGGTTATATTTCTAAACAGTTGGTGATAGCTCTAGAAATGACGTACATGCTTCTGCTCTTTCTTGAAGTTTGAAGATTTTTATGAAAAATGTCCTACTGTTTAACCCATTCACTGCCATACCAGAACAGAACAATAATTTCATTTGACTTGTACACAAGATACATCGTCATACTTGTACAATACACTTTAAATACAAACTTTTCACGGGGGGCTAACTAGGTATTACGATGAAATGTTTGTCTACGGCAACCTATATGGGTATTATAAGAGATTTGTATAGCTACGAAGTCAGTGTATATAGTGAGAAATGTTTGTCTACGACAACAAAATTGCCTTCGTAGCAATACAAATTTGTTATAATACCCATATAGGTTGTCGTAGACAAACATTTCATCGTAATACCTAGTTGGCCCCCCGTGCTTTTACGTGAATCAATAGGCTTATCCAAACCTATACCAATGTATTTGATATACATATACGTTGTTCTTTGTCTCTGCTGGGAGAGTAAAAACTTATCATACTATGGATTTAATAAAGCTTACTTAGTTCTTAAACAAAGAGATCTGGGTCCAAGCTTACCCCGAGTACACTTGTTATTAGCAAACAGTTTGGATCCTGATCAGACGCCGCGTGACGCGGCGTCTGATCAGGATACAAACTGTTTTACAGTCATTGCAATATTTCTTTTAGTCAAAATTGCTAAAATTTAATTTTGAGAAATAAAAGCAGACGCTAATTGTTAAAACTTGATGGCGTCACGGCAGTGAAGGGGTTAAACCTTATTATGCCAATTTGTCGTGCGCTGCAAATATACTATCTGCGGAAACACATAATCAATTGTATGCTCTCAAAACTCGCAACCGGATGGTGTTCTTGTCAAAATAAAATAAAATACATGTACTCAAATAAAAGCAAATTTGTGGCATTATTTGGCTTTCGACATTAAAAAAATATGATCAGTCCAAAAAACGTCTCAAGAATCGTCACCGAATTAGTTTTTTTAGATATTTTCCATCGTTTTTCCATAGTGTTAGCTAACGGTATAGTTGTTGTTGTTGCTTCTCTACACGGGGTCAGACATACGCCCGAGCCGAATAATGTTCTATTAATAGCTATCATTGAAGTACGTTAATTCGCTACCACATATATAGAGAGCGTCCGTAGCCGAGGGCGTAAAGGCGATGCCTCATTTTTAATTTTTGTCTCTGTATGGATGGTCACGGGTTCGAATCCCACCAGAGCCTCTTCTTTTTTTTTTTGGAAATGCATTTTTTAACAGAATTTATTATCCTAAACTAAATTTTACCCATTTATATAAGCATTTGACATATATTTACAAATTACTATTTTTAATGCTTGATCCGGTTGCGAGCCTCTTTAAGAAATGTTATATAAATATATGACTGGCAAAAAAGTGGATCCAGATCAGAAGCCGTTTTATGCAGCGTCCTATCTGGATCTAAACTGTTTGCAAACTGTTCGTAAATATTAACCAAGATGTGCAAAGCATAAAAAGTGGTCAGCTGGTTGACAGTAAAAAGGAAACCTTCTAAATTGAGACTTTTACATTTTCTTTTTCAGCATGAATTTAGGACTTATTACTTGTATTAAAAAAGAAACGAATCTATGATAATGAAATCTATGGAAAACAAATCGCACACTGTGTGGTTTGAACCTGCTCCCCACGACATGCTAGTCCGACTCGTCTCTATTGAGTCACGGGGACATCCTTGAAGTTATTATATACACTCAGTGCAAAAAGAAACGCACACTTTTATTACAATATTATCTGTATGTAGAAGGAACGTATTTGTGAAATAATCTTTTCATTACAGTCAGTAGTTCCCTTTTTTTGGCTATCAATGTTGAAAATGGGATGTTTATCATTGAATTGGTATCATCACAACCTGTACAAATCGGTGCGGTGTTTTCAACAGGCACTAGTTAACTCTTTCGCTGCCAAATTAATCGTAAGATTTTTATCCCACCACCGTTTCATTGTCGTCTGCTTCACTTTTGTTGTTTGCAAGATCGTTTCAAAGTAAGATTCAAAGTAGTATGACTTAGAGTATATCTATACGTGTGTCAAACAGTTTAGATCCTGATCAGACGCCGCGTTACGCGGCGTCTGATCAGGATCCAAACTGTTTGAAAACGCGCCTTTTGACGTCATTAAGAGTGAAAGGGTTAAAATACAGCACAGTAATTTTAAGTACATGTATATGTTCTTCTAAACTTGTGGCAGAATTAAATTGATCTTGAGATATGGTCTTAGTATCTTAAAAAAGTCTCTTAATCTGCGCCTGAGCACAATGTGCGTTTCTTTTTGTACTGAGTGTAATCACGCAAGTTTGGGTAGATAAAGTAATCATGTTTTACTCAAATATGAATCGATATCGATCTTTTCCACGTTTTCACCATGAAGACCCTCAGTCGTTTCACAGGGCCGTGACACGATTGCTTTTTGAGAGAAAAACTTGTCAGAAAGTATATAGAGAGACAAGGGGTACAACTGATTTTCAGTATATTCTCACCCCATCTGGACAAAACCGGGCATATCATGAATAAATATTGATGAAACGACTCCATTTTTGCATTTCTGTCTAGCTAATATAATACCATTCCATAAAAACATAACATAAAACAAACTGTAAGCATGCACTTTCAACAGTAACTGCGTCCACTCACTAAACTCACAGATTTTCGGAAAACGGGACAGGTGTTCGTTCATAGCAAACACAGCATGGACTACTACTGTACGCTTGTTTAGGCGGTAATATCGAGCCTTACAGCCATTGGCCATTACTGCACGCTTGTTTAGGCGGTAATATCGAACATGACAGTCATACAGTTGCATAGATATACATTTTTGACACCGGTCAAAGCTGATTTCTTTTCAAATCATTGCCGTACCCAAAAAAGCTTACATGTACAAAAATAGCTTTACTGCCGATGAAAACATGCGAATTTGTTGATGGTATGGCAATGATTTGTGAACAAATCAGCTTTGATCTGTGTCAAAAATGGATATCTATGGAACTGTATGACTGTAATGCTCGAAAATATCGCTTAAACAAGCGTACAGTAGTGGCCAATGCTGTGTTGGCTATGAACGAACACCTGTCCCGTTTTCCGAAAATCGGTGATATCAGTGAGTGGACGCAGTTACTGTTGAAAGTGCATGCTTACAGTCGGTTTTATGTTATGTTTTTATGGAAGGGTATCATATTAGCTAGACAGAAATGCAAAAAGGATGTCGTTTCGTCAACATTTATTCATGATATGCCCGGTTTTGTCGAGATAAGGTGAGAATATACTGAAAAGCAGTTGTATCCCTTGTCTCTCTATATACTTTCTGACGATTGTTTCCCTAAAAAATCAATCGTGCCGGGGCCCTGTGAGTCGTTTGTGACGTTACGCCACCCCGAAGTTGACCCAAGTTCACGAAGCCACTCAAACCAGGGGGCGCAACGTAATGTAGCGAATGTTGATATTTAAGCGACGCTTTAGAGAATGTTAGTAAGATGGCGGACAAAACGTGATGTTTTCTGGATGAAACGGATACAATTGTGGTAAGTTTCAACATTTTATTACATTTCTGAATAAAAAGTATATGCGCATCAGGTGACCACCGGTTTCAAGAAAGCTCACAACTTTAGATCATGAACGTAGCTGTCATCGTTTTGGAGCCAACCCCGGGACAGTTTTCGAAGTTGGAAGTTGTAAATTGTCATCGCTCTACTTTCGTTTTTATAAGTCATTCAGTAGATGTTTTTTAGACTAGTCTGACGTTATTGAAACGCCTTTACTGTAAATTTAAACTCATTAAAGCTTAAATTCAATATCTGCCGATTTTAAGCACTTCGTCGGGACCCGCATGCCCGATTTTTCCTTTTTAGGTACTTTTTGGAGAATGTTTATAATTAAGCCGATTTTAGAGAATGTTGGTCAAATGAATTACTACTTTTTCCGCGGCAATTTTGGCAACTTAACAGTTAGTCTGTTCGGTTTTTTTTCATATTTTGTTTTTCATTTTCCTCTTTTACGATTGTATTCATTAATAGTGCCATGACTGAAATTATGGCCGTTTTCATATTTTTTTTTATTTTCATATAAGATTCGTGCGCTTCTTTATTTTAGAGATTAAATTTATGGATTTTATAGATTTGTTATTATAAAAAAACTGTTAAAAGGCACATTACGGTTCAAATATGTTTGAATGACAGCATAAATGTGCATGATAAAGATAAACTACTGATACAGATAACTTTCGTATACACATTTAAGTTCGTTTTAATCAAGGACTATATAACGCGGACTGAACGCGAAACTAGTGTAAGTGCTTTTTATTTTATATGCACTTACACTAGTTTCGCATTTAGCCCTCGAAATTGATTTAGTCAGTGGTTTTTATCGGTTAGTTTTGTCTAATTAAGAAGAAAGAGTGTGATGTTTAGCAGATTCTCTTCAAGCAATTGGGTTAAATTTCATTTCAATGTATCGCCAGTGCTTTTAGTAATATGTAACAGTATGAGTAGTTATGTATTTTAATTTGCTTCTTATTAACTCTCACAAGAAAAGGAAGAATTTTATGACGAGAGAAAAGTGTTAATTACTTTATATATATATACGTGTTGTATATAAGTATTCGTTGTAGTTCATTTTTGAAAATTACGGAAAATAACCTGGAGCTACCGTAGGGAGCGAACAGGTTATGTTCCATAATTTTCAAATAAATGAACTATAACTGATTACCGTTGCCCGGTTTTAAAAGTCAGTTACCGTTCAACCAAGTTTATCAGCCAATAACGGGGTTCTATTTCGGTGTGCGGAGCGTCATAGTTTTTGGGGGGAATTGAGCGGGAATTTAATAAAAAGCAAAAATGGATGACAGGCCAAAAATTGGAATTTTAATGTAAGCTAGTTTGTTTTTCATTTTTGTTTCGTAACAAAGACTGAACGTTCCAAGTTTCAGCGAGGAAAATTGGTGTTGTTTGATTATTTGCTTTGAATCTACATGTACATTGGAGAAGACGTTATTCTTTCCCGTTTAAACGGATCAAAACGCAAACACAGGAGAATGATGGCGTCTTGTGGACGGTTTTGTGTTGCTTCAGGAACCGATTTCTGGAGAAAGTTTTATCACAAAGCTTACAAGACCATATTTCACCATGTCTTGGGTTACAGATTTTCTCATGGCGCTGGAGCGAATACTTGTAGTAGAATAGTTTGGCACATTTGCTGCAACTGTACTCCTGACCTTGTCCGTGCACTTTCACTTCGTGGGCATTTAGACTTAACGTTGAAGTTGTGGCAACTCCACAAATAATGCAGCTGTACTTTGCATCTTCATGACCTGTGTCAGCATGGTGGCGCTCTTGATGTCTTTGCAGCGCAAATTTTGTAGTAAAAGTCTGTTGACACACACATCATACTTTACTGTTTTTATGATTTCTTTGGCGATGTAGAGACAAATAATACTGATTTGTAAACTTTTTGCCACACTCACATTCCACTTCATCAGAGTTGTGTGTTTGAATGTGAACTTTTAACGTTTGTTTTCGTGAGTATTTTTTCTCACATATGGTGCACTCAAATAGATGTGACGGTTCTTCCTCGGCCATGATTGAATGTGACTGAAAATAATAAAAAGCAGTCTTTATTATTGCGCATTATATCCCACGGCAGGAAATATTACCAAAGTTCAAGGATTATAAGTTATAAGATTTCATGAGACATGTTATTGTCTGTAACTGTTTTGGCGGGAACGAGAAATTTTCCTCAATATCGAATTGTATAGGTCAATGTCAACAAGCAGAGGATATGCACATCTCATTAGGGTATTGAAAGTTCCCATAAAGTTTCCTTGAAATCCAGTTAGTAGTTGTCGAGAAAGAGCGCATAATAGAATGTTACTATTCAGTGGCCATAACTGTGTGTTAAACGGTGCGGATGAGACATGAGGATAGACGCATAACTTTTAGTTTCGTTGAAATCTGTTTACATAGTGCAGAACTAATCTGGGACATAACTCTGTGTTAAAAGGTCCGACCGGGACAGCTAAGGATATGCGCATCTCTTCTTGGTATGGAAGGTTTGTACAGTGTTTCGATGAAATCCAGTCAGTAGTTGCCGAGAAATAGCGCGGAAACGAATTTCGGACGGACGGAAGGATGGAAGGACAACGCCAAAACAATATCACCCTCCCAATTTCATCGGCGGGGAGTAGAGCTTTAATAATTTCTTCTTAATGTGTTCCGTTTAATTAAGTACACAGAATGGTGCCGTCTGCTGTGGTTTGGATGTGACTGTAAATATAAGGTGAGGGAAAAAAACTAAATAATTCATTTGACCAACATTCTCTAAAATCGGCTTAAGGGTGTATCAATGTCATGAGCCATTTTTTCAAAGTATTAAACTTTTTTTCTATCATTGTTTTTTTGGAAGAGCTATTTATGATGAATGAAAAAATGAAAAAAATATATATGGTGGTGTCCCTTTTTTTGAGCTACAGCGATTTGAAAAAGGTATGTCAAATTTGGATATTTTTTTTTCAAATTTTACCCATTCAGAGTACAAGCTTCAGTAAAATCTATTTCAAAACAAAACAAAAATGTTAATTTGGGTTTTCTTTATTTATTTCATGTCTATGGTGGTATGTTCACATATATAAACCAAATTTAGACAAAGCAGGCACCAGGTTTGAACAATATGGATCCTTGAATATCAAAAATATGCTTTCAGGGTGCCCACAGAAATTCAAAATTGAAATTCCCTGATAATTCCCTGATTTTTCCCTGACTGAAAGGTAGTTTTCCCTGATCTTTTTCGCGGCCTACACTGCTAAAATACAACTGTGTAAAATGGCTTCCAACCTCCCCCTTATAGCCATACCTTCAACATCATAAAGTCACACTTATTCTTTACTCTTACCTTTTGAGTTTTGCCATGCCTTGTATAAATTTATCTTTTTCTAATGTAACATGTCACATTTACAGAAGCACTGCATGCAGCAGTGTTCACAGCTAGGTCTAAAAAATCCAGCACCTTAATTACATTTATCACATGTGTTGCAGGACCGTAGGAAGCATTTTGTGACTGGGGAGCACAGGTATATTTGTGAATGTAGTCTTACTAGAGGGGTTCGGGAGCATGCTCCCCCGAGAAAATTTTATTTCTAGATGGTCTCTGGTGGAGTTCTGAGGGCGTTTCCAGCATTCCAAACAGGTATAAAACCAACATAATTCTGTGAAGAAAAATCGCCTCAAAGTGGGCAAAATATTTCTCAAGTATATAGTTTCATTTAGATATGCTAATACTACTGATCATTCTCTGATTTGGTTTTGTGGCTGAAAAGGGTACATTCAATTACTTTTACTTTTCATCTGCATAACAATCTCTGACTACTTTGACACTTGAGTTCTAGGACAATGGTTACTAACTCCATTATCCTTTCTCTTCAGTTAAGAAGCTGATTATTTCAACTAGTTAACAGAGTAGGCACTGATGAATAATGTTAACTAACCCATCAGATATGGATAAACATTAAGCTTAATAGACATTGTAAATTGCTTAATTACTACATGTTCCTAACATGAATAAACACAGCTTTTAAATAAAGTCAGCAAGAGAGGCTATAAGTAGTCAAGATATTCTCTCTCCAATTTTTGCCAAATTCCCTGATAATTCCCTGATTTTTAGCAAATTTTCAAATTCCCTGATTTTTCCCTGCAGGGAATTTTTTTGAACCATTTTCCCTGTTTTCCCTGTTTTCCAGAGTCCGTGGGCACCCTGGCTTTATATAGGGCATTATTTTATTAGATTTTTTATTTTATTAAAAAAAGTAAAAAAGTTTGAAAATGAAATAGTTCTAGTATTTAACTTTTTCTTATATTCTACCAGATGAAAGCCCATACTAAGGCAGTTCAAAATATGAAAAGAAATTGAAAGGTCAGTGTTGAAAATTTTGAGTTATTAAAGTAAAAAGAGTTATCGCCCCTGACAAAATTTACGAAAAGGTACCATACCGATGATATTTAGAGCTTTATAAATTTCACATTTGGTGCCTTTTTTTTCTTAAATTAGTTTTTGTATGAAGAAATACTACCATAGATAGGAAATAAATAACACAAAACCAAATTATCATATTTGTTTTCATTTAAAATGGGTTTTATTGAAGCGGGCTGTTTGAAAAGGACAAAATAAGAGGAAGTGGGTGGGGTAAATTTTACATGGCCGTAGAGCCAACTGTTCTTCACCAAAATGTACACTTTTTCTATTTTTTCATTCATGTTAAATAGCTCTTCAATACAAAACCATCATAGAGTGTTTTCATGTACTTTGAAAAGTTCCCAAATTCATGACATTGATACACCCTTAATTATAAACATTCTCCAAAAAGTACCTAGAAAAGGAAAAATCGGGCGCGCGGGTCCCGACGAAGTGCTTAAAATCGGCAGATATTGAAATTAAGCTCAAATGAGTTTAAATTTACAGTAAAGGCGTTTCAATAACGTCAAACTAGTCTAAAAAACGTCTACTGAATGACATATAAAAACGAAAGTAGAGCGATGACAATTTACAACTTCCAACTTCGAAAACTGTCCCGGGGTTGGCTCCAAAACGAAGACAGCTACGTTCATGATCTAAAGTTGTGAGCTTTCTTGAAACCGGTGGTCACCTGATGCGCATATACTTTTTATTCAGAAATGTAATAAAATGTTGAAACTTACCACAATTGTATCCGTTTCATCCAGAAAACATCACGTTTTGTCCGCCATCTTACTAACATTCTCTAAAGCGTCGCTTAAATATCAACATTCGCTACATTACGTTGCGCCCCCTGTAAGAGGGAATCCCCAAATACTTAGTTGAAATGGCCGAAAACTAAGACAACAATGATTTTCTAAGATAATAATCATCATACTTAGTAAATTTATCGAGTTAAGAATTTTCTTAGTTATTTTCACTTTCTAAGAGTAAATTGCCGAAAACTAAGAGAATATTGATTTACTGAGAGAAAAGTTTATCTTAGAATGTTTCAGAATACGGGCCCAGATATCGACTTACTTGCGTTTTAACCCTTTGCCTGCTGGTCGCGACTTTATTTAATTTTGCAAACAGTTTAGATCCAGATCAGACACCGCGTAACGCGGTGTCTGGTCTGGATCCAAACTGTTTGACACTCTTCTTTAGGTTTCTTTACTTAAAAAAAGTATTAATCTAAATTTAACAAACTTTGCAGACGACAATGTCGAAGCAGACGACATCACCGCAGGATAAGGGTTAACACCCAATCCCTCCATTAACTATCAATTTCTTAAGTTGAGATGTTTAGAGTTAACACATTGAACCCTAGCGACGAAATTGGTCGTTCTTTACCATCAGTGTAAAGAGTACAGCATCCTTGTCCTTTGAAAACAGCGTAGATCTAGATTATAGGGATCCGAAATGAGCCCTCTGATTACTGATTAGGGACTGCCCTGCTGGACTTTTTGCAATGAATACTGTCCGTCAATAGTGTCTTTTTTACTTTAGTGTCAAGTGCGTTTGTTTGGGGTTGGGGGTATTGAATCAGTTTTTCGGCGGAGCTGTCTGTTATCTATTTAGTCACACATTTCTATTTAAACAAACATTTGAACCAATCATATTTGATCAGAAATTTAGAATTAAGAGCACCTGTTGAAACTGAATTGTCTGATTGGATAGTAGCCAGGGCTCCAGATAAGAGAATTATTTCAAAACTTAAAAACTTTATTTGTGCATTAAACCCTATGGTGTCCAACTCATATGAATTGTCTCTTCAAGACGATAAAAATGAGTGGTAACACCATAGGGTTTGGTGCTGAAATGAGTGAGAAAATGTTAGATTTGTTCAATTTACTCCCCTCTTATCTGGAGCCCTGAAACAGTAGCCTAGCTGTTTATGCAATGATGTGAGTGTAAAATTAGACACAGCCAGTGTGTAATACTGAGCTTCTATTTTAAGATATGCTAGCAGAATCTGATGTGTATAGACAGTGGTAGCTAGGTATTTTGTTTAATAATGGTTTACTTCCAATTTATTTTAATTGTTGGCCTCAAGTGAGTTAAACACAATTGTGTTGTTTCATAATTTATTTACAAGAGTGAGGTGTTATAGACCTTGTAAAGCAGGGCAGACTGTTCTGTATGGGCCTGCACAGTTTATCTAGTTATAGTTTGTTTCAAGAAACTCCCCATGAATGAAGTTTGATATACAGAACAATATAATTTAATCTGAGGATCTCCTACCAGTAGCTAGGATATGTTTTGCATTTCTGTACATTTATAGTTTTTTAGTCAGAGTTATGCTATATCGTTGAATGTGTATTTTTTGCTTTTCAATCCAAGATATTACAATTCTTTGAAAACCTCCAATTTCGTACAATTTTACACACCCATTAACAGCATGAATTCCACCAACCATTCCGCCGAATATCTTTTTTAAAGATATTTCTTGTTAATTTTTATTTCCAAACCATTCGCTCGACAAAAGACGATATATCCGATGATTTGGATACCGGTAGGCACATATGAGAACATGCAAATTTGAAAATTCAAGAATCTAACATTGTTGAGTTTAAAAGCACTTGAGAATTCACAGAATCGGAGAAACCTTCCTTTTTAGTTTTTTCTCTCTCAAACAGACGATTCTACAGAAATAAAGATTTTAGTTTTTGTACTACTCCCCTTATCTGGAGCTCTTGGTCCATAAAGCTCTTGAGCTGAGTCTGAGTGTGTTCTCAAGCATTTGATTGGTCAGATTTGAGCCTAGGCTCAAATGCTTGAGAACGACTTTAGACTCAACTGAAAAGCTTTATAACCTTAGACCCTGGAATCGTCAACATTTTCAAGAAGTTTCTACAAATGAGTGGCATTTACGTGACGTTAACACTTATCGTCTGCTTTAACCCTCTTATCGCAAAAATATCGTCTGCATTTGGAGTGTAGTCTGCAATATTTTTAAAGTCAGCTTCAGGGCTATTTTGACTGAAGAAATGTCGATACGAGTGTCTAACAGTTTGGATCCTGATCAGACGCCGCGTTATGCGGAGTCTGATCAGGATCCAAACTGTTTGCAAATTCGCTTTATGGCGTCGTTGGCGGCGAAAGAGTTAAACGGGACAGAACAATTTTTTTTATCCACTGCACATGTACAACATGAATTCAGTGTTTCCTTCTTGTTCTTAAAGACATCTCCTGACGACCTTTTGGTCATAACGCCTTGCCAGATTATTTACTGTCAATTTCCTTGCAAAATGCATGGGTCTTGTGCATATTGAACCGTCTTATGTGAGACCGGACCTTTATATTTGATAGTTTGGTTAGAAATAACCATTGAAAATCACTAGAGCATGAGTATAATCTGGACCTCACCAGGTAAACTGAGATTGTGTTGCACGTGCTTTACAGTTACATTGACACCTCCCGAACAATGGGCTGGTGGTCCCTCAATGGACTGAGGAAAAGTATTTAACCTCAGGATTGTCCGCGGCCGGGTGATCCCGGACCTTCAGCACCCTCCTTTGGATCCGCGCATGGACTACAGGGGACATAGGTTTGGTTTGCTTCACAACAACAGTTAGGGATACCAGCTGTACTTACGTACTTACTTAGTCCTCTTCATCCCTGGCGGGACATAAGGCCGTCACTACAGTTCTCCATCGGAGGTCTGTTGCCACTCTCTTTGCCTCTCCCCATGACATGTTGACTTTAGAGAGTTCAGTGTTCAGGGTTCTCCTCCAGGTTTGGACCGGTCGACCTCTCTTTCGTCTTCCCTGTGGGTTCCAATCCAGGGAGTGCTGTGCTATGTTTGGCTTGTCCCTACGCAGAGTGTGTCCAATCCACTTCCATTTTCACTGTCTGTGATGGGTGTCTGATTGGTTCGCTGCCATAGTTCCCTGTTGGATATTTTGTCCGGCCATCTGATGTGGAGGATTTGTCTAAGGCATGTGTTGATGAAGACTTGTAGCTTGTTGTCCAGCTTCTTGGTGTGTCTCTAGGTTTCTGCTCCATATAACAGTACTGTTTTGACATTGGAGTTAAACAGTCTGGTCTTGGTTTTCAGGTGGATGTTCCTGTTCCTCCAGATTGGTTTGAGCATGGCGAATGCCTGTCTTGCCTTGCCAATTCTGGCCTGGATATCCTCTTCGCTGCCGCCTGTCTTGCTAACAACACTGCCTAGGTAAGTAAACTGGGGAACCTCCTCTATGACCTCTTCCCCCAATTGAATGGGTGTTTCCTGGGCTGCATTGATTCTCATGATTTTGGTCTTTGTGGTGTTAATCTCCAACCCAGTGCGTTTGGCATTCAACTGGAGGTGTTCTGTCTTCTGCTGTATGTGCTGGAATGTGTGTGACAGAAGCCCTATGTCATCAGTGAAGTCCAGATCTTCTAGTCGTTGGGTCAGGGTCCATTGTATGCCTCTTGGCTGGTCCATAGTGGTCCTCATCACCCAATCTATCACTACAGAGAAGATTAATGGGGACAGCAGACAGCCCTGTCGAACTCCATTGTTGACGTTGAAAGTAGCTGAGAGTTCCATATCATGGATGACTTGACAGGTGTTGTTGTTATACATGCTCCGTATGATGTTGATGATCTTACCGGGGACGCCGTAGTGACGTAGTATGCTCCAAATGACCACCCTGTCTACCATGTCGAAGGCTTACTTGAAGTCTATGAAGTTCATATACAACGGTGATTGCCGCAGTGTGGCTATTTGGTCTGTGCAAGATCTCCCCATCCTAAAGCCCGCCTGCTCTTCTCTCAGTTTGGTGTCTACTGCTCTCTTTATTCTCTCCAAGATGATTCGAGTGAGTGTCTTGCTTGGTATGGACAAGAGTTGTATTCCCCTCCAGTTCTGGCATTCGCTGAGGTCTCCCTTCTTTGGGAGTTTAACAATATAACCATTCTGCCATTCCTTTGGTACCTCTTCTTCGTCCCAGACTGTCTGTATGAGGCTGTGTAGCATATCAGCGGTTGTTTCTGCTGATACCATCAATGTCTCTGGTGGGATGCTGTCTGGACCTGGGGCTTTTCCACACTTCAGTTTGTTGATGGCCTGTACGATTTCTTGCTTAGTGATGGGTTCCATGTTAACCTCCAACGTTGTTCCCGCCCCTAGTTGTGGTGGCTCTGAAACAGGTGTACCACTTAATAGTGTCTGAAAGTGGTTTCTCTATCTATTCATCTGTTCAGTTGGTTTTGCTAGGATGGTCCCATTAAAGTCTCGTACTGGTTTGTTGGTGTTTGCCCTGCGTCCTGTTAGCTGCTTGGTTATACTGTAAAGGGTCCTCATGTCGTTCCTGCTCGCTGCGCCTCTTCTGCTAATTTGTCAAACCTGTTTTGCTTGTCCTGTCTAGCACTTTTCTTCACTTTCTTGTTGATACTGCTGTACTCCTGTTGCACAGTCTGTACATGTGTTCTTGTTCTGGCCTGTTTCAATCGTTGTCGAATTGTTCGCCTCTCCTCAATTTTCTGTATGGTGTTATCCGACAACCAGTCCTTGTAGTCTTCTTCCAAACCCAAGTTCCTCTTGACATGCGGTTATATACCGTCTGAAGGGTGTTCAGTTGCTACTGTTTGCGGTTTAGGTTTAAGCAGTTTGTGCCCGTGTGCAGCGTGCAGAATACAGTGGAGAAAACGTATTCTTTATAAATAAACGCGTTTAAACTAAAACTATTACTTCCATTGCAAACCAGAACAGAAAATATTTCCAACTTATACAGCCATGAACATGTACCATCGTACTAGCAGACGGTAACTTTGAGCAAGCACGTTGAAATTAAAGTAGAATGCACCTTAACCCTTTCCCCCATAGAAGCGACTTTTAGCGTATTTAATGTATTCCTCCGCTGAAGAAAACAGTTCCAGTTTATACCCTCATGAACGATTACCATTACAAATATTTTATATAGCCTAGCAGATTTTAGCTTTAAGCAGGCTGAAAGTAAAGCAGAATGTGCCTTAAGGCACATTCTGCTTTACTTTCAATCTGCTTTAAGAAGTCAACTATTTTCAAAATTAGAAACAGGCTATTGGGTAAAGGGTTAAGGCGTTCTGCTTTACTTTCAGTCTGTTTTAAGTGATCACCGGTCTTCAAAACTAGAAATAGGCTATGGGGTAAAGGGTTAACCAACTACCCCATAAATACACCTTTTTATGCCTTTAATTTATTCCTCCACTGAGGGAAATACTTCAATATTTTACGATCATAAATATGTATCATGAGAAATTTTTTCTATATCCTAGCAGATAGTAACTTAAAGCAGGCTGAAATGAAACCAGAATGTGCCTTAAGGTGCATTCTGATTTACTTTCAGCCTGCTTTAAGTAGTCACCTGTCTTCAAAACTAGAACAAGAGGGCCATGGCCCTAAATTCGCTCACCTGAGGACATTGAAGTTTGTACCTAAGTTGACTGGGCAAGACAACATTTTAATATAACTATAAATGGAGTTATCTTCCAGACAAGAAAACATGACAAAAGTGAATTTTGTTGCCAAGCTTATGACCCTTATCCATGACACATCCTCTTATCAAGCTATTTCCATTTCCAATAAATGATAATTATTTCACTAGCGTCAGCAGAACTGGAATTATTTTCCTGACAATAAAATAATTTATGACAAAGGGGAAAAACTAAATATTGCTGCCCTTGTGCATGGCATTTTCTCTCATCAGTTTCTTTCCATACATAAAATTTCATTACAATAGCATCAGTAGAACTGAAGTTGTCTTCTTGACAAGAAAATATCACAAAGGGAAATAACTAAAACAAGAGGGCCATGGCCCTAAATTCGCTCACCTGAGGATATTGAAGTTTGTACCTAAGTTGACTGGGTAAGACAACATTTTAATATAGCTATAAATGGAGTTATCTTCCGGACAAGAAAACATGACAAAAGTGAATTTTGTTGCCAAGCTTATGACCCTTATCCATGACACATCCTCTTATCAAGCTATTTCCATTTCCGGTAAATGATAATTATTTCACTAGCGTCAGCAGAACTGGAGTTATTTTCCTGACAATAAAATATGACAAAGGGGAAAACAAAATATTGCTGCCCTTATGCACTAGGCATTTTCTCTCATCAGTTTCTTTCCATACATAAAATTTCATTACAATAGCATCAGTAGACCTGGAGTTGTCTTCTTGACAAGAAAATATGACAAAGGGAAATAACTAAAAAAAACAATGATGTCAGAGTTATGGCCTTTGCAAATGGCACTTCCTCTCATTAGGCTCTTTCCAAATAGGCAATTTCATTTTACCCATTACCCCATAGCCTGCTTCTAGTTTTGAAAATAGGTGGCCACCTAAAGCAGGTTGAAAGTAAAGCAGAATGGGTCTTAATGCACACTTTGCTTTACTTTCAAACTGCTTTAAGCTACCATCTACTAGGATATAGAAACTTATTTCACATCTTACATTTTCATGACTGTTTAACCCTTTCCCCCATAGAAGCGCCTTTTAGCACATTCAGTTTATTCTTGCTCTAAAGAAAATAGTTCCAATTTATACATTCATAAATATGTATAATACAAAATATTTTCTATATTCTAGTAGATGATAGCTTAAAGCAGGCTGAAAGTAAAGCAGAATGCGCTTAAAGCGCATTCTGCTTTACTTTCAACCTGTTTTAAGTGGACACCTACATTCAATACTAGAGATATGCTATGGGGGAAAGGGTTAAAGGGGAATTATTTTCTTAAGTGGAGGAATAAATCAAAGGCCTAAAAATGCACATTTATGGGGTAATGGGTTAACAAATGTCTGAACAAACGACTGAACCATTTCTAAACTTTAGCAGACAACATGTTCAGTTCTGTTGGCCTGATCACTGAGGTCAAATATTATGTAAGAGAACTGTAGCAGCAGCAGTCTGGGAGCTTACCCTTACCAGACTGAAATGATGTCTGCTAAATACCTTCTGTGTGTAAAAAATGTACATTTTTATTTTTTAGAAAATGTTAAGTTGGTAAATGAGTGGCAAATAGTTTGGATCCAGATTAGATGCAGCATTATGTTGCATCTGATCTGGATCCAAACTGTTTGCAAATATTGGTTATTTGCCCATAGTATATTAAGGGTAACTCAGGTAAATACAGTTCTGCCTAAATCAAAAATACTGTAAAACCTGCCTAGAGCAGCACTTAAACTGTGCAGGGTGGTGTCAAATGTGACCCTAGGGATTTCATTTTAACAAACTATAGAGAGATCCACCAGGAGATTCTACTGTACAAATATCAAAGCTTAGGGCCTAGTAGTTTTGGGCAAGAAGATTTTTTAAAGATTTTTGCTTTTTTGCTTTTTCAAGCAGAGTTTGTGCTTTTTTTTCATTTTTTTTGAACAACTTCTGTAGAAAAGCATCCAAGGAACATCATGAGCAGTTTGAACTCTCCCTACAATCGGCGGGTTTCAGAGGAGATGTCGTTTGAAGTAAAAGTGAACGGACAGACGGACAGACGGACAGACGTACTACGGACGGTGAGCGGTCACAATAGCTCACCTTGAGCCTTTGGCTCAGGTGAGCTAAAAACAATGATGTCAGAGTTATGGCCTTTGCAAATGGCACTTCCTCTCATCAGGCTCTTTCCAAATAGGCAATTTCATTTTACCCATTACCCCATAGCATGTTTCTAGTTTTGAAAATAGGTGGCCACCTAAAGCAGGTTGAAAGTAAAGCAGAATGTGTCTTAACCCTTAGCCTGCCACTCACGACTATAGCTTTATATGCAAACAGCTTGGATCCGGATTAGACGCCGAGTAACTCAGCGTCTCATCCGGATCCAAGCTGTTTGACACTCGGACAACATTTTCAGCAATTTTGAGCAACTTTGAAACTTGAAGCAGACGAGAAATATAGCAGACGACAATTTATTTGGCGGGCTAAGGGTTAATGCACACTTTGCTTTACTTTTGCATCTTACATTTTCATGACTGTTTAAAATCCTGGACAAGAAAAAATGAAAAGACATACAGATAACTCTGACAAAACCAATATTAAACATATGTATAAATATGGCATAAGACATAATTACATAACTGTCAGTGGATCACTTCCAGATCCTGTTTCTCTAAGTATGAATCAGACTGAACCATATCTAAACTTTAGCAGACAACATGTTCAGCTGATCATGACCAGTTCTGTAATACTCCCTACCAGTTCAGAGTTGCATAACATTTGACCTCAGTGGCTAGAACTCTGGGGCTTACCCTTACCAGACTGAAATGATGTCTGCTTAAAACCTACTGTATGTGAAAAGTGTACAAAAAAACAATTTAGAAAATGTTAAGTTGGTAAATGAGTGGCAAATAGGTTGGATCCAGATTGGATGTAGCATTATGATTATGTTGCATCTGATCTGGATCCAAACTGTTTGCAAATATTGGTTATTTGCCCATAGTATATTAAGGGTAACTCAGGTAAATACAGTTCTGCCTAAATCAAAAATACTGTAAAACCTGCCTAGAGCAGCACTTAAACTATGCAGGGTGGTGTCAAATGTGACCCTAGGGATTTCATTTTAACAAACTATAGAGGGATCCACCAGGAGATTCTACTGTACAAATATCAAAGCTTAGGGCCTTGTAGTTTTGAGCAAGAAGATTTTTTAAAGATTTTTGCTTTTTTGCTTTTTCAAGCAGAGTTTGTGCTTTTTTTCATTTTTTTTGAACAACTTCTGTAGAGAAGCATCCAAGGAACATCATGAGCAGTTTGAACTCTCCCTACAATCGGCGGGTTTCAGAGGAGATGTCGTTTGAAGTAAATGTGAACGGACAGACGGACAGACGTACTACGGACGGTGAGCGGTCACAATAGCTCACCTTGAGCCTTTGGCTCAGGTGAGCTAAAAAGGCCATGGGGTAAAGATCAAAGGGCTGAATTCAAAGTAAAACACATCTTTCTAGTTATCACATTTATTGCAGTTTGTTTTAAACACATACATGTCCATAGATAAATATTCACACTCAAAGACATTATACATTCATACAGTTCTAAAGCCCTCATTCACCTCCTGAGTGGAAATATCTCACAGTTTGGATCCACATCCCCTGATAAATATAAATGTTATATAATGCTGAACAATTACCATCTGCTCGATCTGTCTTCTGCTTAATTTTTTTTTTTAAAAATTCTATTTTGGTTTTAAATTAAAACGGGTATCCAACAGTTTGCATTCAAGATCAGACCGAGATTTTAGGGACTGATCTGAATCCAAAATGTTTGCAAAGATTTCGAAAAGTGTCTTGTATATTCTAAAAGATTTGCAAGTGCTGAGAGTTGAGATTTCCAGATACTGTGGAAAGTCTCCCGTCTCCATTGGCTCAATCTTTATCTGGAACTCTGGGTCCAAGGTTATCAAGCGTTTGAGTTGAGTCTGTTATAGTTCTCAAGCATTGGATTGACCAATCATATACTTGAGAACTTCTTCAGACTCGAATTTCAGACTCAATGCTTTATAACCTTGGACCCTTGTGTTCATATACAAACTCTACTCTTGTCAAATCTCTTAATTTTCAATTTTTTACAAAATTAACTAAAACAGTGGTTCCTGACTAAACCAACAGAATACAAAGCTTACTAACCATGTACCTGTAGTGTTTTCTAGGGAATGTTTATTTCATTGAATATAAGCATGATATATGAAGATTAACCTACTGAGGCCTAGAGACAAGTACTTTACAAACAGTGTACCTGCGAATAGTACACTTGTCCTATACAAACAGTGTAGACCCAGACTGGAGGGTTCATCTCTGATCGAGTTCTGCACTGTTTGTCTCACTTTTGAAATCAGTTGTGACATATCCCTCATCAAAGGTAATGAAAACTTGTTTCGGAAATTAAAAATTCACATGAGGCAGAATCTCTGAAAACAAAACCGTTCATGTTGCCTTTTCACAACAATAGGGATAGAAAGAGTCATTTAACCCTTAGCCCGCCAAATAAATTGTCGTCTGCTATATTTCTCGTCTGCTTCAAGTTTCAAAGTGCTTCAAAGTTGCTCAAAATTGCTGAAAATGTTGTACGAGTGTCAAACAGCTTGGATCCGGATGAGACGCCGAGTTACTCGGCGTCTCATCCGGATCCAAGCTGTTTGCATATGGAGCTATAGTTGTGCGTGGCAGGCTAAGGGTTAACCCATTACCGCATAACCTGTTTTAGTATTGAAAACAGGTGACCACTTAAAGCAGGTTGAAGGTAAAGCAGAATGTGCCTTAAGGTGCATTCTGCTGTACTTTCAGCCTACTTTATTAAGCTTTCATCTGCAAGGATAAAGAAATTTTTTCTAATAGTACACAATCATAACTTAATAAATTGGAACTATTTTCTTCTGTGGAGGAATAAATTAGAGACGTAAAAAGGTGTATTTATGGGGCAATGGGTAATAGAAATTTAGAAGGCAGCATTTTTTGTTCATGAAGACATCTCATTGCAAACAGAATATCTGTTACTTGATACTCGTTGGCAAACAGTTTGGATCCAAAAGATTCGATGAGACTCAACATAACATCAGACTTGATCTGGATCCAAACTGTTTGGCATTCTGATTTTAATTCTGTCAAGGAAATTTGAAATGCTTTTAATTTTAAGTGAAGACGACAACCTGTTTTATATGAACTTTTAAATTCAAGAGCACAACCTAACTAGAAACAGGCAATGGGGTAATGTGTTAAGTCCACTTTGCAAATACATGTAGTTTGAATGAAGATCAGACGCCGCGTAACATGGAATATGATCATGACCCAAACTGTTTAGGGCATACATAGCAATATTTCTGTTGTCAGAACTTCAAACATTTCAATTTTGTAGACATCAAATTCTACAGCTGACGATATTAACCCATTCTCCCATAAATACGGCTTTAAATTATTCCTCCACTATAGAAAATAGTTCCTTTTTATGAGTCATGAACATGTACCATCAGCAAAATTTTCTATATTCTATCAGATTATAGCTTATAGCAGGCTGAAAGTAAAGCAGAATGTGCCTTGAGGCACATTCTGCTTTACTTTCAACCTGCTTTAAGTGGTCACATATCTTCAATACTAGAAACAGGCTATGGGATAATGGGTTACCAGGGGAACAGGAAAGAATACTCCCCCACCCCGCCCCGGGAGTTGCAGCATAGTGTGTAATGCAATTCACTCATACAATCTTCTACAAGTCTACACAGATAGCCATTCATTCTTATTGCAGAAAGAACACCTTTCAAACATATGAGCCGCCCTCACTGGAAACAGAGCATACAGTAGCTCCCCTCACTGGAAACAGAGCATACAGTAGCTCCCCTCACTGGAAACAGAGCATACAGTAGCTCCCCTCACTGGAAACAGAGCATACAGTAGCTCCCCTCACTGGAAACAGAGCATACAGTAGCTCCCCTCACTGGAAACAGAGCATACAGTAGCTCCCCTCACTGGAAACAGAGCATACAGTAGCCACCCTCACTGGAAACAGAGCATACAGTAACAACCTCTCTATTACAACTCACTGGAAACAGAGCATACAGTAAAAACCTCTCTATTACAACTCACTGGAAACAGAGCATACAGTAAAAACTGCTCTATTACAACTCACTGGAAACAGAGCATACAGTAAAAACTGCTCTATTACAACCACAGAATCGGGTGAATTATTAGGTGTTCACAATCGGTGACTGCTTAACTCATTTCCCCATAAATATGCCTTTTTACACCTCTAATTTATTCCTTCACTGAAGAAAATGTGTAAATTTTTTATTCAATCATTAGTATGTATCATCAGGAATATTTTCCATATTTTAGCAGGTAATAGCTTAACGCAGGCTGCTTTACTTTCAACCTGCTTTAAGGTGGTTTGACAGCGGGCGGCCCGCATCTTGAGTTCCGGAAATGCTGATGACTTTTACCTGATCGTTGCGGCACGTGCTTATAGTAGAAAGTTTAGATAAAGAAAAGTTTGATCAGCTTCAGTGTATTCTCTGTTAGCGCAGTTGATACGGCGATTGACTTGCAATCCAGAGGTTCTATGTTCGATTCCCACTCGCTTCAAAACTTTTTTTTTAATAAATTGTCCGATTTTAGTGACTAGTCAATTCATAACGCGGTGATCAAAGGACAGGCCATGTTTAGTCACGTAATAATGAATAATATCAGATGCAAGTATAGTCAAGTGACAGCTAAATTTGTGAGGATGTATAGCCTATATGACAGATGGCAGCTTAACACAGGACAAAATTAATGCTAAAATATAGATCCAAAAAGGAGCATTTATGCATTACTTTTGTTATGCATTAAGCAGTCACCTGCCTTTAAATATCTACAGGCTACCGTATTGAATGGTTCCTTATTACAGGTTTGACTTATGGTATTATTTAGAGCTGACGGCATTTTAAAGTTGGACTCAAGGGAGGCTACTCGTTTTGTGTAAACATTTTGTCAGAATTTCAGGAATTCATGTATAAAATGTAAATTCTATGTAGATTTTCATTAAATTTTTGTGACTAGTAGAATTAAGTCATATCTATCTAATAAGAGTAAAATTAGTGTATGTTAAACAGCTAGATTTTTTGTAATTTGACTTTTTCAGAATTTGACTTTTTTAAATATTGATATTTCCAGAAAATATGTCATGAAATACTTTTGTTTGCCCAATATCTTATAGTCTATGTACTGTTTACTTGAATGTGCAGAAATTATTGAGTTATATCATTTTATAAAGAAAATATTCCTGTTTATTGAAAAAGGAGCTTTTCTCGACAAAAGGTCCTGTCAGAAAAAAACGGCACTGTAATTTTTTTTAATTTTAACGATTTTTCACTCTTCATATGGTATATTTCAATTTAATCAAGGTTTCAAAGAATTCTGACACAGAATAAGCTGACCCGCGAACCACCTTAAGTGGTCATCTATCTTCAAAACTAGAAACGGGCTGTGGGGTAATGGGTTAAAGCAAGGTGACAGTGAAACAGAAAGCTCCCTTAAGAGCTTTCTGTTTTACTTTCACCTTGCTTTAAACTGTCACCAGTTTTCTATACAATCAATTAGCCTTTGTTTTAGTTGTCGTAAAAGAGAGGTTTTACTGTATACACATTACTATAACACTGTAGACGCAGAATTGGTAACATGTCTGATCTGAGTTTACACTGTCTGTTGGGTTTCATGCAACAGAAATAGACAATTAACTGCTGAATTTCACGAGTGATAAACAGTACAGAACTGCATATCATGAATATCTGAAACATGTTTGATCTGGGTCTACACTGTATGCAGAAGTGGAAATATCTCTGAATGACTTAAATGTAGACCCAGATAAGAAACCACATTACCATAGCAACCAGATTATGATTTACCAATGTCCAATGTCAATATGCTCTCTTTCTTGTGAAGGTTGCTCATATAAAAAAAAATATCCACAAGTTAAAAAGGAAAAGAAAAAGAAATAACTTAATTTTTGTTCAACAATGATCAAGTTACTATTATACACAGATATTGACTGTTTACTATTGTCACAGTAAATACACCTATAGGAGACTACTATAGCTATGAAGTGGACAGGGGAGGGGCACTCTAATGATGCACGGCTCCAGAAATAAGAGGGAGTAAACTGAACAAATCAAAAGATTTCTTCAAATCCTATGGTGTTACTACTCATTAGAATCGTCTCGAAGAGACGATTCTAATGAGTGGTGACACCATAGGGTTTAATGCAAAAATAAAGATTTAAGATTTTGAAATACTCCCCTTATCTGGAGCTCTGAAGTGCAAACTGTGCATACCTGCATCAGTCACTAGGTTACAATCACAGCTCCAGACAAAGAGGGAGTAAACTGAACAAAACCAACATTTTCTCACTTATTTCAGCAGCAAACCCTATAGTGTGACTACTCATTAGAATCATCTTGAAAAGATGATTCTAATTAGTAGTGACACCATAGGGTTTAATGCAGAAATAATTTTTTTAGTTTTTTAAATACCCTCCTTATCTGGAGCCCTGGAATTTAAATGTTATTAAGCGAGCCTTGGCGAGCTTAATAACTTTTCTATTCTAGATGAGTTTTAGATCAACTTGTCTTAAACATCGAAGAGTGACAGATTCTTTTTCTCACATAACCAACGATTTAAAGTTATCTTTTTAAAGCAATAGGCTTTTTTTCGGAATACCAGTGATGTAATAACGCCTTTATAAACAGTGACGTCATTGAATTTATCTCACACATGTTGGAGACAAGGATAATCGTGATTGTTGTTCGCTATAGAAATCAGGGGTAGTTATGTGAGAAAGTTAGGTATGCTTCAGTTGACTGATTATCTCGGTAATAATGACCGATTAACCAATTACAAATTTCTACTAAACATTTCAACATTACCCTTTTATTGAAAATAAAAAACAGGTAAATAAAGAGTAAAGACTATCAACCTTGATGTAGATGTAAAAACTTTAACAATATTTAAAATATGCACGAGTGCCCCTCTTCACCTGCGATGCAATTCATTTATGAAATGGATTTTTATGGCCGTACAAAAAATGTACATTCTAACACATGACTCCAGGTAAGGGGGAGTAAACTCAAAATATCCGTTGTTCATTGGTTTTCTCCGTTAAGCTGAGATGTTTAATTTTGTTCTCAGTAATGTCTGCAATAAACCCAAGGTTGTGACTACTCATTGGAATCGTCTCTTTGAGACGATTCTAACAAGTAGTCACGCCATATGATTGTGCGCAGATTTCAGGATTTAAGTACAGTAAAACCTCGCTATTACGACCACTAAATTATGTTAATTATTAGGGTGTTTACGATAGGTGTCCGCTTAAAGCAAGGTGACAGTGAAACAGAAAGCTCCTATAGGAGCTTTCTGTTTCACTGTAACCTTGCTTTAAGCTGTCACCTGTCTATTATACACTCAATTAGCCTTCGTTTTAGTGGTCGTAATAGCGAGGTTTTACTGTATTTGATATACTCCCCTCGTCTGAAGCTATGCTAACACATTGAAATACAAGTATTACTTTATCCCATTACCCTATAGCCTCTTGCTAGTTTTGAAGATAGACAGTCACTTAAAGCAGGTTGAAAGTAAAGCAGAATGCGCCTTAATGCGCATTCTGCTTTACTTTCAACCTGCTTTAAGCAAACATTTTCTAAAGTATAAAAAATATTTTTTATCGTACATATTTATGACTGTATAAATGGGAACTATTTTTTTTCAGTGGAGGAATAATTTTATGGCGTAAAAAGGCATATTTATGGGGTAATGGGTTATGCTTCACCTCTACACAACAGAGAATATGTCCCTTTGTTCTATTCTGGGCACAACTACTATACTAATTGTCTGTACAATACTGCTTCCAGGCTTGGACCAATCAGATTACAGGTAAAACAGTCCAATCAAAAGACTCCTTTCACCAAGAAGATTATCCAATCAGAGCGTTTGTGGTATGTAGTGAGTTTTCTCCTCCATTCACTTAAGAGTCACTTGTTGTTATAAATAGGTCTGGAAATAGAAAAGAAACAATATGTGTCAGAAGTGAAACCATAAAACTATTCTATCATAAACGAATAAATATAGATATTTCTCAGTTAGATAAATTTCAAATGCGTCACAGTTGATATCATCACTAGTGATGATATCACTTTTGCAGTGACGATATTAATTTTGTGACCATCAAGTCACAATATCTTTTGTGAAATTGCGCGTTAACAATGAATTTTGTGTGTATTCTCTGTAAACACGTCATTAAAATGAATAGCATAATAAATAGAAGAATCAATGCTTTTGGATGGATATGAAAAATATATCATTCGAATTGGTTGTTATTTGGTTACAGAATTTGTGCTGCCGACTCGTTTTTTAACCAGATAACAACCCATTCTCATTATATACTTTTTCATATCAATCCGAAGGAATTGGTTATTCTCTATTTATTTGATAAACCAGCACCAAGCAACCATTTTAAAACTAGCCTTCAACTATTGGTTCCATAGAGCGGAGAAGTGAAAAAAATCTTTATTTCTGCATTAACCCATTACCCCATAAATACGCCTTTTTACGCCTTTAATTTATACCTGCACTGAAGAAAATAGTTTTTTACAGTCATGAAAATACATCTCAAGAAATAATTTCTATATTCTAGCAGTTGGTAGCTTAAAGCAAGCTGAAAGTAAATCAGAATGTGCCTTAAGGCACATTCTGATTTACTTTCAACCTGCTTTAAGTGGTCTCCTATCTTCAATACTAGAAATAGGCTATGGGGGAATGGGTTAAACTCTATGGGTAGCTACTCATTAGATTCATCTCTTCGAGACTATTCTAATGAGTAATAACGCCATAGGATTTGGTGCTTCCATTTGAACACATCTATCTACATCATATTTGTACTGCAAATTATACTGTAGAATTCAGGCGTGGCAGTTTAAAGCATTAAAACAAGATGAAAACAAAGCCTTTAGGCGCATTCTGCTGTACTTTCAACTTGCTTTAAATGGTCACCTGTCTTCAAAACTAGAAACAGACTATTGGACAATGGGTTAAGGTTGGCAGAAAGTAAAGCAGAAATTAATCTGCTTTCGGCTTTAAGCTTCCACTTGTTTTAATTCTTTGAACACTACCGTAAGTACTCTTTTTGTCTGCGACCATTTTTTGAATTAGAACTTTCTAAAATTTATGTTTAAAACATGCTCAGAAAGTAAACCAAATTGGAATTATTTACAAAGATAGTCAAATAAGAGCTCCAGATAAGGAGAGTATTTTAATACTTAAATCGTTATTTCTGCATTAAAACCCTATGGCATAATACTCATTAGAATCCTCTCTTTGAGATGATTCTAATGAGTAGTAACACCATAGGGTTTTGTGCTGAAATGAGTGAGAAAATGTTAGATTTAGTCTGTCTACTCCCTCTTATCTGGAGCCCTGAAAATGTCTAAGTCATTGTGAACAATAATGGTAATGGTTTGGCAGGGCTACCATAAGTTGACATGAAAATTCCTAAGATTTCCAAATTTGCATTTTTCAAGTGCGATTTTACGAACCGTACCTTTACCCCATCGCCTGTTTCTAGTTGTTTTTTTACACGTGGCTGCTTAAAGCAGGCTGGAAGTAAAGCAGAATGCGCCTTAAGGCGCATTCTGCTTTACTTTCAGCCTGCTTTAAGCTATCATGTACTAGAAAAAAAATCCGAAGATTTAGGAAAAATCCGGAGAAATGGCAGCCCTGGGTTGGGTCTTGCAAAGGGATGGTGAGGAGAAACTATTGTGTGGGTTTCGATGAAAAGGGTAATGGATGCAACAAAATCAAGCATGCATCTATCTACATCTATAGACTCATACAGTGGAGAATTTGTTATTCTTTCCCGTTTAAACGCAAACGCAAAGCGCTAAAATGTAGAAAAGAACAACTTTTGGACAAGTCTGATAATTCTTGTTTATCTTGGTGGCAAACAGTTTGGAGCCTGATCAGACGCCGGGTTACCCGGCGTCTGATCTGGCTCCAAACTGTTTGCACTGCAAATAATAGTTTTAGCGTAAACGCGTTTATTGGGAAAGAATAACAGATTCTCCACTGTAATCATAACAGTTCCTTATTTAACCCTTTCCCATAAATATGCTTTGAATGTTTTCCTCCACTGACGAAATATTTCCACTATATAAAGTCATGAATATCATTGGGGCAGCAAAATATTTTGGACTATTAATAACTAATTTTGGGTGGGGCAGAAAAACAATATGGAATATTAGTACATATTTTTATTGGGACACAAAAACATAATAAAATATTAGTACAAATTTTAATTGGGGCAGAAAACATTATGGAATATTCATACTACTTTCTATTGCGGCAGAAAAAATATATAATTAGTAATAATTTTGACTCGGCAGCAAAACTTTGTGGAATATTAGTACAAATTTTTATTGGGGCAGAAAAACATAATAATTTTTTGGGCAGAAAAACATAATAATTTATTAGTAATAATTTTGACTGGGCAGCAAAACATTATGGAATATTAATTAGTACTAATTTTGATTCTCCAGGCCAGCAAAACATTGTGGAATATTAGTACAAATTTTGAATGGGGCAGAAAAACATTATGGAATATTAGTACTAATTTTGATTGGGGCAGAAAATCATTGTAAAATATTTAATAATTAGTAATAATTTTGACTGGGCAGCAAAACATTATGGAATATTAATTAGTACTAATTTTGATTCTCCAGGCCAGCAAAACATTGTGGAATATTAGTACTAATTTTGATTGGGGCAATAAACCATTATGGAATCATTCATAGGTTTAATTGGACCATGGAACATATAATCTTGCCAAGTTTTAAAGAAATATAGTTAACAATGTAAAGTCAATCATGTCTTAACCCCATAACCCATAGCCCATTTCTAGTTTTGAAAATATGTGACTACTTAAAGTAGGTTGAAAGTAAAGCAGAATGCGCCTTAAGGCGCATTCTGCTTTACTTTCTGCCTGCTTTAAGCTACCGTCTGCTAGAGTATAGAAAATATTTCTAATGATACATATTAATGACGGTATAAAGTGTAACTATTTTCTTTAGAGGAGGAATAAATAACTTTTTTTTTTTTTTTTTTTTTTTTTTAACTTAATGGGGGTAATGGGTTACTGATCTCACAAGTCAGATTACTTCATATTGCATGAGTAAAATATACTTCATATTGCATGAGTAAAATATACTTCATATTGCATGAGTAAAATATACTTTATATTGCATGAGTAAAATAATCTTAAAAGCTTCTATAATATTTATAGGGTTGCAGATAAGAGGGAGTAAACTGAACAAATTAACAAGTTCTCACTCATTTCAGCACCAAATCCTATGGTGTTACTTTTCATTAGAATCGTCCTTCGAGACGATTCTAATGAGTAGTAACACAATAGGGTTTAAAGCAGAAATAAAGATTTTAGTTTTTGAAACATTCCCCTCATCTGGAGCCCTGAATAATTTATGCAATTTTTGTGCGTCTCGAAAAGACGACTCTAAAGAGTGACACCATAGGGTTTTATGCAGAAATAAATACATCAGTTTTTTTTAAAATACACCACTGATGATAGAGTTTTCCTTATCCTATAAAATTTCCAACTGTTTTGAACCCTTTACTCCATAGTCTGTTTCTAGTTGGTTGAAAGTAAAGCAGAATCACTGGTATACATCGTACAGCGGATGTTGCTCCAAAGTGATACGGAATCCATGGTGAATTGATGTAAACAATGTCAGGCCAGGTCAGAAATACGTCTATTACACAATTATTGCAACACATAAGTATTAAACGTTAAATCGTACCGAATCAGAACTAATTTCTGAATGTCGCAAACAAGCCTCTTCTGTAACAAACGTCGAATGGTCCGTGAATTATGAGAGTTTAGTCTGCCCTATCACTAACAACGTGTGCCGACTTTACACAAATTGGTCGAATATGTGCATTATATACATGTAAAGTGTAATTGTTTTTCCTCTACAGATAGATAGTAACTCTATGTATTAGGATTTTCTCCTCGTGTTAGCGAAACAGTTGCACGTTTTGTAAATTTGGCCATTTCATTCTACCATCACTGTACCGCGTCTTGCAAGCAGGTGACAGTTAACTGTACCGCATCTTGCATTTCTACTGTACTGCATCTTGGAAAATACAATTAGTAATCTGAACGAAATGGATCGAAAATTAGACCTGGACCCGTATTCTGAAACATTCTACGTATTTTCGCTAAGTAAAATTAGTATCTAACCTTTCCTCTAGGTAAATACGTTTAGCTGAGGCTTTTGAGCCGACGTTTGTGTATAATTTGCTTCGTGAAATTGGGTCAACTTCGGGGTTGGGTAACGTCACTACAAACGACTGAGGGTACTGTTTAAGACATTATTACCTACGGTCTTCATCGCAAAAACGTGGAAAACATTGATATCTATTCAAAATCTATATTTGATATATACATGATCACTTTACATGTAGGTACCAAAATTAGCGTACATGTAAGTGCATAATTAGTTTCACAATTATATAACTAACTAACGAACCGAATTTCAATGAAGTCGCCGTGGCTCATTTGTGATAGAGTCGGACTAGCATGTCTTGGAAAAACAATCAGTAAATCTGGTACGATGAAATTGAAGTTTGATGTCTCTGGTGCATAACGTTCGGGAGTAGTTTCATTTTCTGTCCCTTGAAATTTTTTTTTTGGGCCACCCACAAACCTAAGAAAACGCCCCTTAAACAATTTTAAGCCTGTTACCCAAAATGACTTAAGGGTGTATCAAACTCATGAGTTTGGGAATTTTTCAAAGTATTTTTAAACACTCTTATGATGATTTTGTATTAAAAAGCTATTTAAGATGAATGAAAAAATAGAAAAAGTGTACATTTTGGTGAAAAACGTTTGGCTCCACGGCCATGTAAAATTTACCCCCCCCCCCCCCCCACACACACACTTTTACTAATTTCGTCCATTTCAAACAGCCCGCTTCAATAAAACCATTTCAAATTCAAACAAACATGATAATTTGGTTTTGTGTTTCATTTATTTTATGTCTATGGTAGTATTTCTTCATACAAAAACTAATTTAAGACAAAACATGCACCAAATGTGAAATTTATAAAGCTCTAAATATCATCGATATGGTACTTATTAAGGGAGATAACTCCTTTTTCTTCCATAACTCAAATTTTTCAGCACTTACCTATCAATTTCTTTTCATATTTTGAATTGCCTTCGTTTGAAATTTTTCTTCTGGTAGAATTTTAAAAAAGTACGATACTAGAAATATTATTATTTTTACTTTATCTCATAATTTTTTGGTGTAAAAAAATAATCATTACCCATGAAAACCATGTTGTTGATTCAGATATTCATATTTTCCAAATCTGGTGCCTGTTTGGTCTTGATTTAGAGTCTTTATGTCAAAATACTTTCACAGACATTAAATACATAATGAAAAACAAAATTACCATGTTTGTTTTTTCTCTAAAATAGAATTTACTGAAGCTTTGACAAAATTTGAGAAAAAGTCTGAATTTGACACATCTTTTCCAAATTGCCGTAGTGCAAAATAAAGCACACCAAAATATGATTTTTTTCCTTTTTTTTCATTTATCATAAACAGCTCTTTCGAAATAAACATGAAAGGAAACGGGTTAGATACTTTGAAAATTCGCTTATGGGTTTGATACACCCTTAACATCGGTGTTGTATATCATTGCAGTGGTTGTTTCGTCCAAATCTTACCATCGCACCACATCAAAAAATAATAATAAAAAAAGCAATGTTGTTAACGGAAAATCTGCTTTCAGCAAGAAGCCGGTTTAAAGACAAAATACGCATGAAGTCTACCGGCATTTTGCAGAGTATCAACAACGGCAGGAAGAAGGAGCTCAAGTTATCGAAGCAATAACAACAAACGAAACTATACATGAGAAATAATGTGTATTTATTTTAATGTGTGTTTAAAAATCATAACAGAAATGATAAGAAGTCAAACAGTATTCAATTTCAACTCATTTCAACGTTACGGCGTCGCTTTTAAAGACTGTTAGTATCAAAAGTAAAAATCCACAAATGTCATATTTTTTGGCACCACAATATCGATGAAACAATTCAAGTTTATATACAGTTATGTGTAGCTAAAATCCACTCTTGTATGAAAATCTAATATGGAATATGTCCTCCGCTGACACTAGACGTCTACGCATAAAATTTAAGTAACGTTGGATCTTCTGTGCAGCGAATGGATAGATGCCCGTGTGCATACAAATGCCCGTGCAATCTCATTTATGCGTATATTGCACATACACTGTAAGCATGCTAATGGCGCGTTCGTGCTGTATTTGGTTTAGTCTAGCCATCAGATTAACTCTTTAATTTTAATAAAATACTGTTTTTCCTGTTACTGTTTCGTCAATAACGTCATTGACACAAAATGTTCATAACGTGGACTTTTTATGAAACGCACACGTGCGATTCGTGGAGAACGGCTTAACAATACCCTGTGGCTAAACGGTTGACCGATTTCAAAATTGCACGTGCTAAATATGGCAGGTGTTAATCAAATATAGGAAAGAAAGACAAAATTTACGCTCTTGTATACCGATTGTAATTATTCATTAACTTTACATATGTATAGTTATTTTTGCTGTTCAGCATATTTAGACAGTCGCTGTTTGTTTCTTCTGGTAATGATTCACAACCTAAATCACAGCTTGATTGGTAATCTATTTTAACACTGTCGTTTACTTTCATTATTTTTATCCGTGGACTGTCTTTCGGGATCGTGCCTTCTCTTGATAAGTGTATTTTATCTCTAAGTCATTTACAGTAATAACCCGTCCTTGCTCACGACATAAATCAGGGATAATTTTAAAATGTGTTGTCTTTATTTTGTTATTTTCAACAACACGAATTTTTATTTATTTCTCTACTTGGATGGTTTTCTTTGGTGGGTTCAATTATTCCTCTAACTGTTTGGAATGAATCTTGACAGTAAGCACACTTGTAATCCATAGTTGACCTGAAAATAGACTAAGAACGGTCATTTAGTATTAACAAGAAGCAGTACAGTTAATATCACAGCCTCCGCAAGAAACAGTACATACGTATTGCAAGACGCAGTACAGTAATGCTGCAATAAATCGATCAAATTTGCAAACTGTAGATCATTTTAGCCAACACTGTGAGATATTACAAATGCATGTAGTTATTTGCCATCGATCCAGTGAAAAACAATTATATTTTAATTGTATATATTGCACATATTCAGTCAATTTGTGCAAACTCGGCACACGTTGATAGTGATAGGGCAGACTAAACTCTCATAATTCACGGACCATTCGACGTTTGCAACAGAAGAGGCTTGTTTGTGACAGGCAGAAATTAGTTCTGATTCGGTACGATTAAACGTTTAATACTTATGTGTTGCAATAATTGTGTAAAAGACGTATTTCTTACCTGGCCTGACATTGTTTACATCAATTCACCATGGATTCCGTATCACTTTGGAGCAACATCCGCTGTACGATGTATACCAGTGAGAATGCGCCTTAAAGCACATTCTACTTTACTTTCAGCCTGCTTTAAGCTATTATCTACTAGGACAAAGAAAATAATTCTTACGATAGATATTCATGACTGCATAAAAGAGAACTATTTTCTTCTGTGGAGGAATGAGTTCAAGCCGAAAAAATGTGTATTTATGGGGGAATGGGTTAAACGACACCCAGTGAGTCTATTAATGAATTATATGTTGTTGACAGACGAAGCATGGTAATAAATGGACATTAGATGACCTTAACCCTCAGCCCGCCAAATAAATTGTCGTCTGCTATATTTCTCGTCTGCTTCAAGTTTCAAAGTGCTTCAAAGTTGCTCAAAATTGCTGAAAATGTTGTCCGAGTGTCAAACAGCTTGGATCCGGATGAGACGCTGAGTTACTCGGCGTCTCATCCGGATCCAAGCTGTTTGCATATGGAGCTATAGTCGTGAGTGGCAGGCTAAGGGTTAAAATAATGTTAACCTCACCCCTTTGCAAAGTGACATGCCTAATATCAGCAGCAGTAAAAGCATAAAGCGCAGCTCCAGACAAGAGGGAGTAAAAGAAAAAAAATCAAATATTTTATACGGTACATGTATGTCTGCAACAAACCCTACAGTGTGACAACTTCATACAATCATCTCGAAATGACAGTTCCAATGAATAGTCACACAATATGGTTTTGTGCAGGTATAATGTTTTTTAATTTGGAAATGCTCCCCTTATCTAGATCCCTGATAAAGCATGATTAACACATGACCCTAAGATAAGGGGAAGTTAATTGAACACACCTAACATTTTCTCATCCACTTCAACACTAAATCCTATGGTCTTACTTCGAGACGATTCTAATGAGTAGTAACACGGTCGAAATAAGGATTTTAGTATTTGAAATACTCCCCTTATCTGGAGCTCTGATAAACATACTATCAAACCTCTATTAAGTTACCACCAACAGAAAAGCATTGACAAACTGTATGGACTTGCTCTCTATTAGTTACAATAGTTCACTCTATCCTAGCAGATGTTTACTGTAAGCTTAAAACAGGCTAAAAATAAAGCAGATTGTGCCTTAAGAGGCAGTCTGCTTGAATACTTTCTACCTGCTTTAACCCTTTACCTGATATCCTATTTCTAGTACTTAAGATATAGTCACTACTTAAAGTAGGTTGAAAGTAAAGCAGAATGTGCCTTAGGGCGCATTCTGCTTTACTTTTAGCCTGCTTTAAGCTATCATGTGCTATAATATAGAAAATATTCCCTATAATACATATTCATTACTGATTAAATTGGAACTATTTTCTTCAGCGGAAGAATAAATCATATCCGCTAAAAGGCGCTTCTATTGGGGAAAGGGTTAAGGGGTCACATGTCTTCAGAACATGAAACTATTAATTGGGTAATGGGTTAAAAGAAATCTCACAAAGACAGATAGATACCTGTTTTACTTTCAGCACATTTAAAGCAGCAGGTTTTTCTTAAACACATAAATTCAGATAAATTATGAGAGATAGGTTTAATCCTCAGGACAAAATTAAGGCAGAAAGTGCATACACAATCTTTCTGCATTACTTTTGTCCAGAATTTATCTGCCACAAGTCCTAAGGGACTACCATCATAGATTATCCCTAGTGATCCTTTAACCCTTTTTCCCCCATAGAAACACCTGTTAACGCATTTGATTTATTCCTCCACAGAAGAAAATAGTTCTTATCCAATTGGTCATGACTATGTTTTATAATAATTTTTTTCCATATTCTAACAGATGGAAGCTTAAAGCAGGCTGAAAGTAAAGCAGAATGTGCCTTATGGCACATTCTGCTTTACTTTCAACCTGCTTTAAGTGGTCACCTTTCTTCAAACCTAGAAACAGGCTATGGGATAAAGGGTTAATAGAGATTTGAATGTACAGTGCTCCCTCCTCACAACAGTTAGTGGAGAATCTGTTATTCTTTCCCGTTTAAACGCAAACGTACGCAAACGCAAAGCACTAAAACGTAGAAAAGAACAACTTTTGGACAGTTCTGATAATTCTTGTTTATCTTGGTGGCAAACAGTTTGGAGCCTGATCTGGCTCCAAACTGTTTGCACTGCAAATGACAGTTTTAGCGTAAACGCCTTTATTGGGAAAGAATAACAGATTCTCCACTGTACTGCTCTCCGAACAATGATTCCCTTCTTACACCAATGCTTGCCACTGTTCCCTAAACAAGACAATTTCTCTGCTGCAATTTGGTTTTCTTTTTTTCTCAAAGTTACTTTTTAGACATTTAACAGAATAAACCTAAAGACGAGTGAAAATCAGTTTGAACGCAGATCAGACACCACGTTACGCGACATCTGATCTGGGTTTAAGCTGTTTGGAAATGTAAGCCAAGTCATGCTCAAAACTTTTATGGTATTAATTTTCCCTCCCATAAAACATCTCCCTCCAAACAACATATACACAATCTTTGCATCCCATTTAATTTTGTTGTAGAGAGGGAGCACTGTACATACAGTGGAGAATCTGTTATTCTTTCCCAATAAACGGGTTTACGCTAAAACTATTATTTGCAGTGCAAACAGTTTGGAGCCAGATCAGACGCCGGGTAACCTGGCGTCTGATCAGGCTCCAAACTGTTTGCCACCAAAATAAACAAGAATTATCAGAATTGTCCAAAAGTTGTTCTTTTCTACGTTTTAGTGCTTTGCGTTTGCGTACGTTTGCGTTTAAACGGGAAAGAATAACAGATTCTCCACTGTACATGTATCTAAGCTTACTGTGCAAATGGTGGTAGAAGCTGAATTATTAGGGATGGCAGGGTTCCAGATAAGGGGGAGTAATGAAGAACAAATCCGACATTTTCTCAGTCATACTGCACCAAATCTTGTGGTGTGACTACTCATTAGAATCGTCTCGAAGAGACCATTCTAATGAGTAGTGACACCATAAGGTTTAATGCAGAAATAAAGATTTTAGTTTTTGAAATACTCCCCTTATCTGGAGCTCTGGGATGGTGCAAAAATTAGTATTAACCTGGAAATCATATATTAATCAACTGTTGAATAAACCAACTAACTATAGGAGACCTCTGATCAGGGTCTACACTGTTTGCAAATCTAATGAGTATATTTCAAACAGGTCCATGGTGTTGAATGAGTTAACATACAAATTTTTGTTAGTTGTAAAGCGGGGTTGTTCTGAACAAGGTTGTTAGGTGGAGTGACTTAAACTGTTACCCCATAGCCTGTTTCTAGTTTTTGAAAATAGGTTACCACTTAAAGCAGGTTGAAAGTAAAGCATAATGCGCCATAAGGCGCATTCTGCTTTACTTTCAGCCTGCTTTAAATCAGTATCTGCTAGAATTGAGAAAATATTTCTTATGATACATATTCATGTTTGTATAAAAGTGAACTATTTTCTTCAGTGGAGGAATAAGTTATAGGCGTAAAAAGGCGTATTTATGGGGTAATGGGTTAAGTAACTTTTATCAGTTCCCAAGTACTTAAAATGACATAATGACTTCCGGGTATGAAACTCTTCATTACTATTATTTTGTATGATTTCAGCTTTTTAAATTCTAATATGTCTGCCAAATGAGATATTTGAATTATTTGTGCATATTGTCCCGTGAACTTTTTTCACTCGAAAAATTTCCTACAGAAGGTAAATGCCTCGTTTGTCCTTAAAATGTTAAATTTCTGAATTATTCCACCCTTAACCCTTTCCCCTATAGAAGCGCCTTTTAGCGCACTGAAGAAAAAGTTCCAATAATTACAGTCATGATCATGTACCATCCATCCTAGCAGATGATAGCTTAAAGTTAGGTTGAAAGTGAAGCAGAATGCACCTTAAGGCACATTCTGCTTTACTTTCAACCTGCTTTGAGTGGTAACCTGTCTTTAAAACTAGTAACAAGCTATGGAGAAATGGGTCAAATACCTATTTCACCCATTTAGATTTTCACAAAATAAAGAAACCAAAGTAAAACTAATGTACAGTGGAAACTCGATACTTTAAATTCGGTCTCACTTAAGTCGAACATAATGGTATTTCAACGTTAAAGTTAAAACGTGGTTAAGCCACATTTTAACTTGAAATACGGGTATGTTGGAACTAACACGAGTTCCAAGTATTGAGTTTTGGTTATTTCAATTTAAAAGGGTCAAAATAAAATAAAACTTTAACAATATCTCTAAAATAAAATCCAAATATTTGACACTTTTGTTGACCCTGCCACTGTTGTTGTCAACAGAACTGCAATACGGCGATCAGGGCTCCAGATAAACCTTTACCAAATTGCCTGTTTCTAGTTTTGAAGATATGTGACCAATTCAAGCAGGTTTAAGCTTCTATCTGCTAGAATATGGAAAACATTTACCATAAAACATATTCATGACTGATTGAATAAGAACTATTTTCTTCAGTTGAGGAATAAATTGAATGTGCTAAAAGGCACTTCTATTGGGTTAAGGGCTATTCAAGGGGAGCATTTCAAAAGTTTCAAATCTTTAATTCTGTATTAAACCCTATGGTGCCACCACTCATTAGAATCATCTCTCCAGGATGATTCAAATGAGTGGTAGTTACACCATAGAATTTGGAGCTGAATGAATGCAAAAGCGCTGATTTCTTCAGTTTACTCCCTCTTATCTGGAGACCTGTACCTTTGTCTAAAATCAATGCTTTGTCTCTTTTAGTGTGGCAAGACAAATCAAAACTTACTGTCTGGTGTCTACTATTCTAGCAAAGTAAAATCTAACTATTACCACCTTGCAAAGCTCAACTTTTGAATTTTGATCAGGCAGATAGAAGCTTAAAGCAGGATGAAAGTAAAGCAGAAAGCTCCTTTTGAGCTTTTTGCTTTACTTTTATCCTATTTCAAACTGACATCTAAGAGTGACTTCACGTGGAACTATAGTTGGAACCTTTAGTCAGGCAAAATTGCGGCTGTGCATGCATATTAAGGGCGGCAAAGGTAACACCATTAATTTTGTCGAACCAATGAAAACTGAGAATGGTCCGTCAAATGATGTCACTTTAGTCGAACCAACCGGTGTACAGTTGGATCTATAGTCACTATAGACGACTATTGACAGACTATAGTTCCACGTGAAGTCGCTCTATGTTTAACACTGTGGTACCTTGATCCTAATAGCAAGACTTTACTGCATAGCAACTAGTAACATTAGTAGTACGGTCTTGCAAACTGCAAGCATCACAAGACACGTAACTATACGACACATTGACAAAAACATATACTATATGTAACAGATTGGAATGGGCTGTTTGATTTGCACATCACATCACATTAGACAGAACATGTTCCAGTTCCACAGTGGTTTACAAGGGGACAATCAGAGTTTTACCATTTACATAGTCCAATCAGTGTCGAGTGGCCATATCAAGTAAACAAAATAGCTCCAATTTTATACAGTCATGAATATGTATCATAAGAAATACTTTCAATATTCTAGCAGATGGTAGCTTAAAGCAGGCTGAAAGTAAAGCAGAATGCCTTAGGGCACATTCTGCTTTACTTTCAACCTGCTTTAAGTATTCAACTTTATTCAATACTTAAAACGGGCTATGGAGTAAAGGGTTAAAGCAGAACAAAAGTATTTTGGAATAACTGACAATGGCTGCTCCACACAGAATTTATTATCCTATAAAAAAGACTTAACCCTTAGCCCGCCAAACAAATTGTCGTCTGCTATATTTCTCGTCTGCTTCAAGTTTCAAAGTGCTTCAAAGTTGCTAAAAAATGCTGAAAATGTTGTCCGAGTGTCAAACAGCTTGGATCCGGATGAGACGCCGAGTTACTCGGCGTCTCATCCGGATCCAAGCTGTTTGCATATGGAGCTATAGTCGTGAGTGGCAGGCTAAGGGTTAATATACGGATTACATTTTCACCCTATAATAAAGCAAAAGATACATTCCCGTGCAACCAGTGGAAGCAATCTTTACTTGAAGATTTCGAGGGGTAAAAACGAGGTTAATACTTCACATAACTAGCATGCCCCACATCCAGAACTATTGAACTAAGCGCTACAGAACAGAAGAGTAAATGTTAAAACAAACCAAACAGGCCTTTAGGGCTGCAAATGCAAATAAAAGACAACCTCTTCAACCAAATGCTCAAAAAACAGTCATTTAATTTTAAGGTTGAACATCACTAATGATAACAGGCCAATGTCAGTTAATATTGGTTCTTTACGTAGAAAGATTTACCATTTCCGTCAACTGACAGCCCGTACCAAACTTTGCTCGAGAATTATTCAGTACAGACCTAAGTTGACACGAAAAGCTTATCATTCTACATATAGTACCACTATAAACAAATATTGGCCCAGTTTTATTAGGGGCATTCTACCTTAAACATGCAAAATATTCACCATGAATTTATCATAACTAAAACTTGCTTGAATTCAAACATTTTTGAATATCCTATTTACGTTCAAAAATCATCCATGGACTGAATTTTGCTTAAAACTGGATTTCGTTAAATTAGGTACCAATTAAAAAGGACTGAATTTGGCACCAAAGATTGTTTTTTGCCTAAAGGAGAATTTCGAAGAGTCGGGTTTCGTTAAATCAAGTGTACACTATATATTGCACCAAAAAACCTAAATGGTCATAAATGGACAGGACATAACCCATTCCCTCATAGCCTGTTTCTAGTATTGATGATAGGTAACTACTTAAAGCAGGTTGAAAGTAAAGCAGAATGCGTCATAAAGCGCATCCTGCTTTACTTTCAACCTGTTTTAAGCTACCATCTGCTACAATATAGAACATATTTCTTTTGATACATATTTCAATGGAGGAATAAATTAAAGGGGTAAAAAGGGGGTAATGCAGGGCTCCAGATAAGAGGTAGTTTTTTCAACAAATCCCACATTTTCTCACTCTTTTTAGCACCAAATCCTATGGTGTTACTACTTATTAGAATCGTCTCGAAGAGACGATTCTAATGAGTAGTGACACCATAGGGTTTAATTCAGAAATAAAGATTTTAGTTTTTGAAAAACTACCCTTATCTGGTGCTCTGGTAATGGGTTAATTGAAAACTGGCAATGTCAAGTCCATGGTGAATATCTGCCACACACAGTAAGGAAGATACTATTCTTTCCCATTTAACCTATTACTCCATATATTCAAACCTTTTAACGCCTTTAATTTTTATGCATCCACTGAAGAAAATAGTACCAATTGAATAAACAGTCATGAATATGCATGATAAGAAATATTTCCTATATCCTAGCAGATGGAAGCTTAAAGCAGATTGAAAGAAAAGCAGAATGCGCCTTAGGCGCATTCTGCTTTACTTTCAACCTGCTTTAAGTAGCCATCTATCGTCAAATATAGGAACAAGCTATGGGGTAAAGGGCTAAATGAAACTAAAGCACAAATAAAAAAATTGTGATATAATGTAGAAAACGGCACCTTTTTACAATTGTTGACAATTCTTTTAACCCATAACCACATAGCCTGTTTCTAGTTTTGAATGTAGGTGACCACTTAAAGCAGGTTGAAAGTAAAGCAGAATGCGCCTCAAGGCGCATTCTGCTTTACTTTCAGCCTGCTTTAAGCAACCATCTGTTACGATATAGAAAAAAATTTGATAGTATTTAATAATAACTGTATAAAGCAGAACTAATTTCTTCTATGAGGGAATCAATTAAAGGCATAAAAAGGCGTATTTATGGGGCAATGGGTTAAACTGAGCGACTCATTGTTTGACTTGCCAACAAACCATTTGCACTAAACATAAGGCTTTTAGCATAAAACACATTAAAGTGGGAAAGAATTATGTCTTTCCCCAAGAGGAACCAGTTGGAAGTTGGAAACATTTAGTACCAGCATTGAAGACTTTTCAAAAACAGTCTGGTCCCAGATAAGACCCCACAATACCTCCCATCAGGATCCAAACTGTTTTAAACAGGGCTCCAGATAAGGAGAGTATTTCAAAAACTCCAAAATCATAAGCGATAAATGACCTTGCCCAAGATTAATATGTGCTTAACAAGTTTGTATTTATATGACACTAAAACCTCCCCCTTTCCCATCTCAAATGATACAATTTAGATCTATTTAAGCTTTAAAACATGTTTCTATGGGGAGAAGTGTTAAGTATTAAGCAATTGACCTCTACTGTGACTGATTTGATGTGAAGATACCAGGGCTCTAGATAAGAGGGAGTAAACTGAACAAATCCAAGAATGTCTCACTCATTTCAGCACAAAACCATATGATGTTACTACTCATTAGAATCGTCTCTTCGAGACGATTCTAATGAGTAGTAACACCATAGGGTTTCATGCAGAAATAAAGATTTTAGTTTTTGAAATACTCCCCTTATCTGGAGCTGTGAAGATACAAACACAGACAGAAATGAAAGATCTTTTGTAAACCTTTTTCAGAGCAAAGTGGTAAGTGTAGACAACAGATGAGCAAAGTCTGAGCAATTCTTTAGAAAGTAAAAAGAAAACGTGGTTAGAGCAAAGAAAAAAATAAAACTGACTAAGAAGGAAATGGCTGACCTGTTATCCCATAAATACGCCTTGATTTGTTTCTCCAATGAAGAAAATGATTTCACTTTACATTGCCATGAATGTATACCATAAGCAATATTTTCTATATCCTAGTAGATAGTAACTTAAAGCAGGCTCAAAGTAAACCAGAATATGCCTTAAGGCGAATTCTGCTTTACTTTCAGCCTGCTTGAAGCTATTTTCTGCTAGGATATAGAAAATATTTCTTACGATACATATTCATGACTATATAAGAGGGGAACCAATTTTTTTCAGTGGAGGTTTAAATTATAGGCGTAAAAAGGCTATTTATGGGGAAATGAGTTAAAGTATATCAAGTGTCTGATCTGGATCTAAGCTATTTTTTAAGGTGGATATTTGTGTCTGCATACAATGCAGGAGGAATTACATTTTTCAGATACCCAATATAAAATGTTGACCCGAGATGGATAAGGGAATAGGCAAGTGGTGGATGGCCTAAAAAGGGATAGCTAAAGGGAATGTGTGCAAACTATACATATACAGTACAACCCTTAATAAGGGTCATTCTATAAAAAATCTGCTTGATGGTGTTGAACACAGAAGCCAGATGAACCCATTACCCCATAGCCTGTTTCTTCTTTGGAAGACAGAAACCTACTTAACTCTTTCCTCCTTGAAACTTAAAATGGACAACCCCAGTTTCCATTTGAGTATAGTCCATTTCTGACTTTTAAGGGTTGTTTTTGTCAATGTTTTTCATTATGACAAACAGTGAAGACCCAGATCAGAGGGCTCCGTAAGGAGCCCTCTGATCTGGGTATTCACTGTTTGCATAGTGCACTTTTCACATGTATACTGTTTTAAAAGGACGCCTATATGCGGGACTAGGGTTCAAAGGGTTAAAACAGGTTGAAAGTAAAGCAGAATGTGCCTTAAGGCGCATTCTCCTTTACTTTCAACCTGCTTTAAGTCTTAATCTGCTCAGATAAAGAAAATATTTCTTATGGTACATACTAATGAATGTATAAAATGTAACTATTTTCTTCAGTGCAGAAAAAAATTAAAGCGAAAAAACACGAATTTATGTGGGTACTGGGTTATAGCAAGATGAAAGTAAAGCAGTTTATCCTGTCACGTGCCTATTTTCCTGACGGATAAAGGGGTGACTGATAAACTTTGCTTTATTATGCTAGTTGGTCACATGACTGATGTTATTATGTCAGTTGGTCACATGACCTGTAGCTGGAACTATTTTTTCCCACCGAGGCGCTTATTTTTCCCGCGGTTAGGAAAGGTTTTCTAAAACTCTTTCAACATAATCCGACGTGTAACGACGTTAATTCGAATATATATATTTGTATGTTGACACAAGACCGCTATGCTAACTTTACTGATACATTGTTATTTACCAATAAACGTTTTAATGTTTATTTCCATTGCAAACAGGTTGGAGCAAGATTAGACAACAGGACTGATCTGGATTCAAGCTGTTTGTCACTCATCATTGTGTTTTTCTGTCAAAATATCCGATATAAGAATTGGAGAAAAACAACTCATGGCAATTTCTATTAGCAGACGATATTACAGCCTTGAAAAGGTTGGACATAACGGTCTTGTTTAGGAAACAGTCGCAAGCGTTGTTCTAAGGAGGGATCATTGTTTGGTGGGCCATTGTTGGAAGGGAGCGCTGTACAAGAGAAGCCAAACCAGGACAGTGAAGAGACTCATAGATTATATATTTGTTAACCCATCACCTAATAAATACACCTTTAATTCATTCCTCAACTAGTTCAACTTTATACAGTTACGATTAAGCACCATAAGAAAAAGTTTCTATATCCTAGCAGATGGTAGCTTAAAGCAGGATGAAAGTAAAGCAGAATGCGCCTTAAAGACCCATTCTGCTTTACTTTCAACCTGCTTTGAGTGGTAATCAATCTTCAAAACTAGAAACAGGCTATGGGGTAATGGGTTTAATATGGAGAAAATGGAGTACATTTCACAAAAATATCCAAAAAGTAAAGAGAGACCCTAAATATTATTTTTATTCTAGTTTAAATACAAGCCAGTGTACCATAATTTAGTTTTATCTTATTTAATCATAATTAGCAATTAGCTCACACCAGAGATAGCCTTGCAATAACTTAACTTTTTCCTCAAATGGACAATTCTAGTTCTCAATGTAGTCTAGTCCATTTTTGACTTTTTAGGGTTGATTTTTACAATATATTTCAAAATTACAAACAATGTAGACCCTTATCAGAGGGCTCCTATAGGAGCTCTCTGATCAAGGTATACACTTTTTACATAAGACAAGTAAGTGTACTCCTCATATGTACACTGTTTGCAAATGACGCATATATGCGTGACTAGGGTTCAAAGAGTTAATCCTCTCTTTGTTGTATTACAAGCCCTTGTACCTTACAGTGGAGAATCTGTTATTCTTTCCCGTTTAAACGCAAACGTACGCAAACGCAAAACACTAAAACGTAGAAAATGACTTTTTTTTTACAATTCTGATAATTCATGTTTATCTTGGTGGCAAACAGTTTGGAGCCTGATCAGACGCCGGGTTACCCGGCGTCTGATCTGGCTCCAAACTGTTTGCACTGCAAATAATAGTTTTAGCGTAAACGCGTTTATTGGGAAAGAATAACAGATTCTCCACTGTATAAGTTATTCGGTTTAACTCTTTACATGCTTGGTTATTTTTTCGTCTGCAACATTTTGTCGTCCGCTATTGTTCTAAAAATAGAACTCTCAAAAAGTTTTTTTCAAAACAGGGTCAGAGTCTCATCTGGATCCAAACTGTTTGCTCAGATAATCATGATTCCAGCGTTAGCATGCAAAGTGTCCTGTATTTACCATTCACTCCTAAAACTTCAAATGGACATTTCCAGTTTATAGTTACACTTAGTCCTTTTCTTGACAATTTAGGATTGTATTTTTCAATTGTCATCTGATATTGTTAAAATAGTCGATAATGGACTTTTCAGACTTTGATAAGTTAATTTTGAATTTTGAATTGTTAATTCAAAGATTTTAGAGGGTAAACCAGTTAACAATCATTGACACCCTCTTCCAACCGATCTGCCATGAAAGTGGGGATTTTGGGGTCCAAGAAAATTTTGAATTACAGGATTGAAAATAGTGAACTTTGAGGCCTCCAACTATAAAATTCCCTGACTTTTACTGAAACAACAATTTTCCCTGACCAATTTCAAAATCCCCTGACCTTATTTTATTTTTTCACTTTTCGTTGACCTGTGGAAACCCTGTTAGAGGAGCACTAAATTAAATGCTTAAAATGAATATCTATGGAGTAATGGGTTAACCAACAACCAACAAAATTATTAAGTTCCTATCCCCTCAGCTCAAACATTAAAGCCAAAACTCTCTTTTCTTAACTCTTTCCTCCCTGAAACTTTAAATGGACAATTTCAGTTTCAATTTAAGTCTAGTCCATTGCTGACTTTTGAGGGTTGTTTTTGTCAATGTTTGGCATTGCGACAAACAGTGAAGACTCTGATCAGAGGGCTCATAGGAGCCCTCTGATCCACAGGGCCCCGACACGATTAATTTTTTTAGGGGAAAAAATTGTCAGAAAGTATATATAGAGACAAGGGATACAACTGATTTTCAGTATATTCTCACCCCATCTCGACAAAACCGGGCATATCATTAATAAATATTGATGAAACGACACCCTTTTTGCATTTCTGTCTAGCTAATATGATACCCTTCCATAAAAACATAACTTAAAACCAACTGTAAGCATACACTTTTAACAGTAACTGCGTCCACTCTTTGAAATCACCGATTTTCGGAAAACGGGACAGGTGTTCGTTCATAGCCAACACAGCATTAGACACCTCTGTACGCTTGTTTAGGCGGTATTTTCGAGCATTACAGTAATACAGTTCCATAGATATCAATTTTGACACATATAAAAGCTGATTTGTACTCAAATCATTGCCATACCATCAACAAATTAGCATGTTTTCATCGGCAGTAAAGTTATTCTTGTACATGTAAGCTTTTTTGGTACGGCAATGATTTAAGAAGAAATCAGCTTTGATCGGTGTCAAAAATGTATATCTATGCAACTGCATGACTGCCATGTTCGATATTACCGCCTAAACAAGCGTGCAGTAGTGGCCAATGACTGTAATGCTCGAAAATACCGCCTAAACAAGCGTACAGTAGTGGCCAATGCTGTGTTAGCTATGAACGAACACCTGTCCCGTTTTCCGAAAATCGATGATTTCAGTGAGTGGACGCAGTTACTGTTAAAATTGCATGCTTACAGTTGTTTTTATGTTATGTTTTTATGGAAGGGTATCATATTAGCTAGACAGAAATGCAAAAAGGGTGTCGTTTCATCAATATTTATTCATGATATGCCCGGTTTTGTCGAGATGGGGTGAGAATATACTGACAATCAGTTGTATCCCTTGTCTCTATATATACTTTCTGACGATTTTTTTCTCTCAAAAAGCAATCGTGTCGCGGCCCTGTGCTCTGATCTGGGTCTTCACTGTTTGCATAGGGCAAGTGTACTATTCACATGTACATTGTTTGCAAAGGACGCCAACATGCGGGACTAGGGTTCAAAGGGTAAACTTAATCTCGTAAGTGTGGAAAGGAGCTAAAAGCCAAATTCAATTCAAGCCTATAGCATCTATAAAGCTTCTCTTACAACCAGGTCTTACTTGTTCGCTTTTAATCCATTGCCCCATAAATACGCCTTTTTACACCTCAGAATTTTGCTGAAAGCAGGCCTTAAGGCACATTCTGCTTTTACTTTCAACCTGCTTTAAGAAGTAACTTGTTTTCAAAACTAGAAACAGGCTATGACGTAATGGGTTAAGTAGTTCTAACTTGTTCTCTTGTTTATTCCTATAAAAGCTATTCAAATACCCAAGTTAGGTGCAATTTGATCATTGTTTCAGCTCTAAGCTCGACCCTTTCTCCAGATATTCTTGGCAGATGTAGTAAAATCTTTATCTAACTACTCTCAAATTAACTTTTTCAACACCATGGACCTGTTTAAAATATATTCATTGCCTTTTGCAAACCGTGTAGATCCAGGAACCCTCTGATCAGGGTCTCCACTGCTTGCTAATTTAGTATAATCAAACTGCCCTTTTTATTAAACTGTCCTGCCTCGAGGCACATTCTGCTTTACTTTCAGCCTGCTTTAAGCTACCGTCTGCTAAAATATTTCTTATGGTGAATATACATGACTCTCAGGAAGAAATATTCTTTAATTCATAAACAAATGTAATGATGGGTGTTTATAGTGAGCGGTTTTAAATATGGATATCTAGCTGGGAGAAGCGGTAAAGTCCGAAAAATGGCACAATTTTGATTGTCATTTAGGAGAGGTCTTACTGTCCTATGGCTCCAGATAAGAGGGAGTAAACTTAAGCCCCTGAATTTCTATACTAATTAACTTCAACTGTATGGTGAAACTACTATAAGAACCGTCTCCCCGAGAAGATTCTAATGAGTAGTCACACTATAAGATTTAGTGCAGATTCAAAGATTTCAAGTTTTGAAACACTCCTCTTATCTGGAACCCTGTGTATGACACATTTTATTCTACCATACACATGTGAAAAATACAGTCGAACTTCGATATCTTGAACTCGCTTAACTCAAACTATCCGATAGTTCGACACATGAACTGCATTATATCATGCTATGTAAGGTCGAACATACCCATATTTCAAAGTTAAAACGTGGCTAAGCCACGTTTTAACTTTGAAATACGAGTATGTTCGATTTAACCGAGTTCGAGATATCAAAGTTTGACTGTATCTAAATATTTCAAGGTCACCGTACCGATTCGTCCACTTCATTCAGAGCACCCTCGTCTTCTGCCTTCACGCCTCCATCACTTATCGTAATCACTGTCACATCGCCTTTACTTACAGAGGACTCCGAACTCTGCCCTGACACTGCTGACTCCGTTGTCATCGAACTAACAATAGATTCAGTGTATCCTCCGTCTACTGATGTTGTGTGAGACGAGAAAGATGTGTCTGTTTTCTGTGATGTCTCACTTAAACGCGGCCCATCTTGTTTACGCGTGTCAGTGTTTAACGAGCCTGTGCGCATTTCAAAAGTGTCACCAGCCACACTTTGATTTTTGTCTCTTCGAGAGACGACAACAGTTTGAGATAGGCTCTGGTTATTGCTAAAGTGTTCATCCGACCTGGAGACAAATACAGATGTGTTTTCCCGGCCCTCGGGATGGTCAACATGCGAGACGGTGCTATAGTAAGAAGCGTCTGTACTACTGCTCGTAACCATGGTTTTGGACGGGGAATCTGTCATGTCCTGGAATGTTCCCATCACTTCTCTTTCTAATGGCAGGTTTGGGATATTGGAATCTGGAGTTAATAATCATATTTATTACATACCAAGTCAATAATAATCTGCATTACACACTAAGTCCAATCTTCTCTATTACATACCAAGTAAGCATTTATTTTTTATTACACACCCAGTGAGCAATCACCTTTATCATAATATACCCAGTGAGCATTTATCTTTATAAAATACCCAGTATGAAATCATCTTTATCATATACCCAGTGAGCATTTGTCTTTATTACATATTCAGTGAGCAATCATATTTATCATAGTATACCCAGTGAGCATTTTTCTTTATTACATACCCAGTGAGCAATCATCTTTATCATAGTATACCCAGTGAGCATTTGTCTGTATTACATACCTAGAGAGCAATCATCTTTATCATAGTATACCCAGTGAGCATTTATTTTTATTACATACCTAGTGAGCAATCATCTTTATCATATTATACCCATTGAGCATTTGTCTTTATTACATATCCAGTGAGCAATCATCTTTATCATAGTATACCCAGTGAGCATTTATCTTTATTACATACCCAGTGAGCAATCATCTTTATCATAGTATACCCTGTGAGCATTTATTTTTAATACATATCCAGTGAGCAATCATCTTTATCATAGTATACCCAGTGAGCATTTGTCTTTATTACATATCCAGTGAGCAATCATCTTTATCATAGTATACCCTGTGAGCATTTATCTTTATTACATACCCAGTGAGCAATCATCTTTATCATAGTATACCCAGTGAGCATTTGTCTTTATTACATATCCAGTGAGCAATCATCTTTATCATAGTATACCCTGTGAGCATTTATCTTTATTACATACCCAGTGAGCAATCATCTTTATCATAGTATACCCAGTGAGCATTTGTCTTTATTACATATCCAGTGAGCAATCATCTTTATCATAGTATACCCTGTGAGCATTTATCTTTATTACATACCCAGTGAGCAATTATCTTTATCATAGTATACCCAGTGAGCATTTGTCTTTATTACATATCCAGTGAGCAATCATCTTTATCATAGTATACCCAGTGAGCATTTATTTTTATTACATACCTAGTGAGCAATCATCTTTATCATATTATACCCAGTGATCATTTATTTTTTATTACATACCCAGTGAGCAATCATCTTTATTATATTATACCCAGTGAGCATTTATCTTTATTACATACCTAGTGAACGATAATTTATATAACATACCCATATAATAATCATTTTCATCACACACACAGTCAATAGTCAATGTTATTAGACACCTATACATACCTATGTTTACATACACCCAATGAAGAAGTAAATTCAGCATTGTTAAGCAGGGATTCAGATAAGAGGGAGTAAACTGAACAAATCCAACATTTTCTCATTCATGTCAGCGCCAAATCCTATGGTGTTGCTACTTATTAGAATAGTCTCGAAGAGACGATTCTAATGAGTAGTAACACCATAGGGTTTAATGCAAAAATAAAGATTTTAGTTTTTGAAATACTCCCCGTATCTGGAACCCTGGTTAAGATAAACCATTACTATGCCCAAGAGAAGTATAAACATAATTTGTAAACAGTGTAGACCCAGATCAGAGAGGCTAATGAAGCTGTCCTCTGATCAGTGTCTCCAAAGTTTGCCATAATTCTAAATATTTTTATGTAAGTTTCCCAATCAAGAAAACTTTATTCTCGCTTTTCAGGGGTGCTAGACCTTGTCTGGGACGGTATCCTTCCGCCCGATTGGGTAAAAGCAAGGGAAAGGGACGTAACTCTTACAGAAATTCCCTAAAACTTAAAATGGACCATAAACTACGTTTACAGAGAGACATGAAACCTATAATTTTACAGTAGACTATACAGTTGTCTGTGGCTTTCGACAATTCAATGATCCGATGTTTAAACAGTACGTAATTTAGGTTGTTGTTGTTGATTGTTTCACATGATCGAGTATACGCGTAATGTCACGTTCTTCCGTGACGTCGTTGACGTCGGTTGTTGTTATGGCTTGAAAGTAGAACTCATATAAAGGAACAAATGGACGTTTTGATAACTTTTACTATACAAAATCGCTTGGATTCAATAAAAACGTTTGTATTTCTGAGTTGTGATCTAAAGTGGGACATGATTTCTTCTTAAAACGTGTGTACAAATAAATGTTAAAGCCAAACTGAAAGAGCGCGACTTTTAAACAGCTGTTTGTTGCTATTGGATATGGAATGTGTGATTCGGATAAAAAGTAGGTCTTTACAATTCCTTTAATTTACTCGTTTTAACGGTAATTTTAAGCGAGAAAAATAATCAAGCACGGCTTCTGGTCAAGACGGACGGGTCTAGACCCTCGGTTTGTCTGTTCCTGTCGGAATCTCGCTAAAGCTCGATTCCGACTGGGAACAGACAAACCTCGGGTCTAGACTCGTCCGTCTTGACCAGAAGCCGTGCTTGATTCTATTAATGAGTCCATTTGGAAATTCAGCATGGAAACAGTTAACCCATTCCCTTATAAATACATTCAAGGCATATAATAAACACATAACCAGTTGACTGTGCGATACAGAGTAATGTATTTAGCTCGAGACGTTTTTGGCGGAAATAGCCGATCTGATGAGCGCCTTGGCACGAGTCTGATCGGTTGTTTCCGCCAAAAACGTCGAGAGCTAAATGCAACACTCTGTTGCGCACTGCCAACTGGTAATGTGTTTATTATATGCCTTGAATACAAACCAGAAACAACTAAATAGTTGTTTAAAACCATTTTACATCCAAAATTTATTAGTTATTTGAAGCAGAACGAGAAGTTTTGTATGCCACAAAGAATAACGCGGCACTCGTACATGTACGTAAATGACGTCACGTTAAATCGAAAGCGACGTCAGAGTAAAATACAAAGTGGCTGATACAAGGTGGCTGATACAGACTCTTGTATTTTACTCTGCAGATACATGCGGAAAGGCTCGATATCATTCGAAGGCATATAATAAACCTTTTTATGCCTCTTATTTATTCCTCCATTCAAGAAAACTAATACAGTCAGGAGTATGTATCATAAGAAATAATTTCTACATTCTGGCAGATAATAGGTTAAAGCAAGTTGAAAGTAAAGCAGAATGTGCCTTAAGGCACATTCTGCTTTACTTTCAACTTGCTTTAAGTAGTCAACTATCTTCAATACTAGAAACAAGCTATGGAATAATGGGTTCAAGTTTAATTGGTGACACAAAACCCCAAAAGCTTAGAGCAGACTGAAAGTAAAGCAGAATGCTCCTCAAAGAGCATTCTGCTTTATTTTCAGTCTGCTATAAGCAACCATCTATTTTCAATACTGAAAACAAGCTATGGAATAAAGAGTTAACCCACTACCCCAAAATTACACCTTTAACCCTTAGCCCGCCAAATAAATTGTCGTCTGCTATATTTCTTGTCCGCTTCAAGTTTCAAAGTGCTTCAAAGTTGCTCAAAATTGCTGAAAATGTTGACCGAGTGTCCTAAAACAGCTTGGATCCGGATGAGACGCCGAGTTACTCGGCGTCTCATCCGGATCCAAGCTGTTTGCATATGGAGCTATAGTCGTGAGTGGCAGGCTAAGGGTTAATTTATTCTGTCATTGTAGAAAAGAGCTCAAATTTATAGTCATGAATATCTATCCAAAGAATGTTTTCCATATTCTAGAAGATGGTAGCTTAAAATTAAAGCAGAATGCGCCTTAAGGTGTATTCTAGGACTGCAACGGTTCACCGAATTTTGGTTATTTTCGGTTCGTTTGTCTCGGTTCGAGTTTCGGGTCGGCACCGCAAATTTCCAGTTTGGTGCGCCTATGTATGGTAAATTAAACTAGACCGCTAATTTACCAATCAGCGTGCAGTCTGCGTGTATATTTTTGATGGTCAGACGTTCCAAAATGTAAGGTTAAATCACAGTTCTAACCTTTTCATCTTGCAGTAATTTAAATAGCTCGCTTCTCTTCCGTCTCATTCTTTTCATATATCGGCTATTTATAATTCCGGGAAACCCATCACTTAACGCATGCGCAGGATTGATAGCCCGGCTTCAAAGTCGAATCAGCATCAGAAAAAGGGTAACCAGTCTATTACCTAGCAACCGCAAATTGCGAATGTCGATGTAAATTAAACTCAAATATTAATGACTTTTTCAGTAAAATAATAATATAATTGGAGCTGAGTAGTTCTTCTAGCGCTTATAAATAGAAGGCTGATGAGGCATTTAAGGAAGACCAGCCAGAATGACAAACAAAATAGGCTGAAAGCTTAGTTACGAAACTTCAATGAAAAACAGGTCGGGACGAACCACGCCTTAAATTCGCTACAATCTGTCCTAAAATGGTAGAAAGAAATGCACATCTTTCTCGTGCATATGATAAAATTATAGATGACAGTGATAGCGTTTTCCAAAAATTGTGTATTGTCTGCGCAGACATGTGCCAGTAAATGAGAATTATTTTCAGGTTGATTTTATCAAGTTCTTATCCTATACCCGAACTGAAATACTCGAAACCGAAGGGGTCTACTCGAACCCGAACCGAACCGCGAAGTACCTGAACCGTTGCAGCCCTAGTGTATTCTACTTTACTTTCAACCTGCTTTAAGTGAATACCTGTGTTTCAAATTAGAAACAGGCTATGGGGTAAAGGGTTTACTCTTACATGTAACATGTTACCTGGGGATATATCTGCCAGTGATTACCTTTGATAACAGTTTGGATCCAGATGAGACGCCGCGTAACACAGCGTCTCATCAGGAGCCAAACTGTTTGACACTCTGACCTTGTTTTGAAAAGAAAATTAGAAAAATTCTATTTTTAGAACATCAGCAGACGACAATTGTTGCAGACGAAAATAATGATAACTTGCCAAGAACATCGCTGGAACAGCTGGGACTGGAAGGTGTGTAGCTGGGAGTGCCCTCTGTAAACTCTGTGTATGTGGGCGTCGACTCCGACACACTCAGTGGAGAGTAGCGCACCTTGATATTGGTCCGGCCAATGTCCTCCTGTTGTTGTATGGTCTGGAACTGTGTGCGCTCTAACCTGTTATACAAACAAATGAAAATTAGTTGATGATGTGGATTAATCCATTACCGCACAAAAAAACTCTTTAACCCTTTACCCCATAGTCTGTTGCTAGTTTTGAAAATAGGTGACTACTTAAAGCAAGTTGAAAGTAAAGCAGAATGTGCCTTAAGCGCATTCTGCTTTACTTTCAACCTGCTTTAAGTAGTAACCTATTTTCAATTCTAGAAATAGGCTATCAGGTAAAGGGTTAAGCTACCATCAGTTAGAATATAGAAAAGATATTCTTAAGCTTCATATTTATGACTATGTAAATTGGAGCTATTTTCTTTAGCAGATGAATAAACTAAAGGCATAAATAGGCATATTTATGGGGTAATGGGTTAAGTCTTTAATTTATTCCTTTACTAGCTAAAAATCCACTTCATACAGTCAGGAATATGTACTGTAAGAAATATTTTCTATAACCTCGCAGATGGTAGCTTTAAACAGGCTGAAAGTAAAGTTGAATGTGCCTTTACTTTCAACCAGTGGTCACTTGTCTTCAATATTAGAAACAGGCTATGGCGTAATGGGTTAAGCAGCTAATAGTCTCAAAAACAGAAAACAAACCATGGTACCATAGTACTATTTGCTGCCAGACACAACCATAATTATTTGCTGTCATTGCATTTGCAAATCTACACTAGTGGCTACCCTGAAAATTCAAATGAAAAATTCTAGTTTTCAATTTAGTCAAGTCCATTTTTTTCTTTATATGGTTGATTTTTACAATACACGTCGAAATGCCATGCAGTGTAGACCCTTATCAGAGGGCTCCTGAAGGAGCCCTCTGATAAGGGTCTGCACTGTTTGCATAGGACAAGTTTGCACCTCAAAGGTAGGCTGTTTGCAAATGAATAGGGTTCAAAGAGTCAACTCCTTCTAATCTGGGGCCCCTGGCATTGGATGAAATGGATAGGCGGGGAAACTAGCAACCAAAGTATACCTCTGTACTTCACTGTCTGCGGATTTCACACCGGACGCAGGGGACACAATAATTTTATCACGAGGCCGGGCACCAGTGGCCTCGGCAAAAGTGGGTGGGGGTGTAGCACTTCCCATCAGCAAGTCTGGCCGGGCACCGGTAGTTCCTGAAAGTAGTGTCAATCACAACCCTTAAAATAGTTGTCACAAATCATTTTATTTAATCATATTGACATATATTATGGCTAAAATAAAATTTAAGCTTCATTCATTTTATTTGTCTTACATTTGGATGGTTGTCACTTTCGGCAGATTACCAGGTAAAGGTAAAGCAGAAGCTCCTGTAAGGAATTTCTGCTCTACTTTCAGCCTACTTTCTGCTCTAATTTCAGCCTTCTTTAACCCATTCACCATAAATTTGCCCTTTCATATCTTTGATTTATTCCTGCAATGAATAAAATAGTTCCATTTTATACAGTCAGGAATATGTAACATTAGAAATCTTTTACATATTGAAGCAGATGGTAGCTTGAAGGAGGCTGAGAGTATAGCAAAATGTATCTTAAGGCACATTCTGCTTTAATTTCTACCTGCTTTAAGCAGAGCTCCATATAAGAGGGAGTAAACTGAACAAAACAAACATTTTTTCACTCATTTCAACATTAAATCCTATGGTGTTACTACTCATTAGAATCGTCTCAAAGAGACGATTCTAATGAGTAGTGACACCATAGGATTTAATTCAGAACTAAAAAATTTAATTTTTGAAATACTCCCCTGATCTGGACCTCTGACTTTAAGTGGTCAACTGTTTTCCAAACAAGAACAAGCTATGGAGTAAAGGCAGGGCTCCAGATAAGAGGTAGTTATTTCAACAAATTCAACATTTTCTCTATCTTTTTAGCACAAAATCCTATGGTGTTACTACTCATTAGAATCGTCTCTTCGAGACGATTCTAATGAGTAGTGACACCATAGGGTTCAATTCAGAAATAAAGATTTTAGTTTTTGAAAAACTACCCTTATCTGGTGCTCTGTAAAGGGTTAACATTTCTACAGTTTTATAAAACAGAGTACATGGATTTTACGTTTTTCGCAAAGGATATTCAACTGTTTATTTTCTTTTTAAATAACAATTCACCCATGAAATTCAAATGGATAATTCTTCTTTCCAATAAGGCTTAGTCCATTTCTTACTATATAGGTGTTGATGTTTTTTATTTGTTTTTTATGATACCTTGCAAAAAGACAAATCATACAGACCCTGATCTGAGGGCTCTTATAAGATCCCACTGATCAGCCAGGTCTACACTGTTTGCATAAGACAAGTGTATTCTTCACAGGCGCACTGTCTGTTAATGACAAGTATACTTGTCGCTGGAGTTCAATGTATTAATTATAGTGCTACATTGAAAACAAGTCACATCAAAGATAATCTCCAACCCACTAGTGAAGTAGTGATTGAATGCAGGCAACAGAGATTTAGTTTAGAGACTACTATTGTTTCTATTATATTATGTCAACTTCAGAGGCAGACAAAAAGCCCAGACATGAAAGACTGCAGTACATGTTTAGTTCAGAATATTAAATGGAAACAAAAGAATTCCAATTAACCAAATCATTAAAAGATTGAAAAATATCTAAATGTGAATACATGGTAACATATCAGGGTCCTGTTTCATAAAACTTTGTACGACAAAACTTTAAAATAGATTTAAATTCTGATTTCTCTATCTAATCCTGTCTTGTGACATCTCTTTGGAATCATCTTTTCAAGACAATTCTAAAGAGATGTCACAGGATAGGATTAGATGGAGAAATAAATAATAATTGAGACTTTTATAATCTGACTTACGACAACATTTGCCGTACGAAGTTTTATGAAACGGGCCCCAGAAACACTGGAGAGAATTTTACAGAAGACTTGGAATTCTACTTTGCATATAGACAATGAATGGTTAAAATAATATTTATAAGTACTATTATTATTATCGTTATTATTATTATTATTATGGCTATGCAATACAAGAATTATGTAACAGTTAAGCCATATATATATATGAGATATATAAACCACATCACAGAAAAGGACATAATAGTGTAGACCCAGATAACCATGTGATTAGTGTCATCCATTATAACCCATTACCCCTTAAAAACGCCTTTTTACGCCACTTATTTATTCCTCCACTAAAGAAAATAGTTCCAATTTATACAGCCAAGAATATGTACCAGAAGAAATATTTTCTATATCCTAGCAGATGGTAGCTTAAAGCAGGCTGAAAGTAAAGCAGAATGTGCCTTAAGGCACATTCTGCTTTACTTTCAACCTGCTTTAAGTGGTCACCTGTTTTCAAAGCTAGAAATTGGCTAAGAGGTAATGGGATAAAGAACATGTAACTCCTTAGTCCATTACCTCTTAGATACGCCTTTTAACGTCTTTAATTTATTGCTCCACTGAAGAAAATGGTTCCACTTTAAACAGTCATGAATATGTACCAGAAGAAATATTTCTTATATCCTTGCAGATGGTAGTTTAAAGCAGGCTGAAAGTAAAGCAGAATGTGCTTTAAGGCACATTCTGCTTAACTTTCAACCTGCTTTAAGTGATCACCTGTATTTAATGTTATAAACAGGTTGTTGGGTAAAGGGTTAATTTATTGCTCCACTGAAGAAAATGGTTCCACTTTAAACAGTCATGGTTATGTACCAGAAGAAATATTTCTTATATCCTAGCAGATGGTATCTAAAAGCAGGTCAGAAGTAAATCAGGAGAATTCTGCTTTACTTTCAGTCTGCTTTAAGCTACCATCCATCTATCAATACTGAAAACAATCTATGGTACTGCTGCAGTTGGTTAAGCCAGATTTATAACTTTTCTGACCAGGGTCTGCCCTGTATGCACAATTCTGCTAAACCTGACAATGGTGTAGATTCTGATTAACCCATTAACCCATAAATACACCATTTTATGCCTCTTAATTATTCATCAACCGAAGAAAAAAGTTCCAATTTATACTGTTATGAACATACAACATTGAGTTTTTCCTATATCCTAGCAGATATATCCCTATTCTATATCCTATCAGATGGAAGCTTAAAGCAGGCTGAAAGTAAAGCAGAATGCGCATTCTGCTTGACTTTAAACCTGCATTAAGTGGTCACCTGTCTTCAAAACTTAAAACAGGCTATGGGGTAAAGGGTTTAATGCCACATTCACAACATGGTGTCTAATCTGTGTCTATACTGTTAATGATGCCTGAAGACCAGTTTTCTCATGTTGTGGCCTTTATTTCATGGTCCTATATTAAAGTTGGTGCTCATGAAATAAAATAATTATCTCATGCATGTTGTGAAAGATACATAATTATGATTATAGCTGAGTATTGTATATCATACAGGAAGAGACTCACTCAATATATCACATGGTTACAATGAGATATATAACATAACTGGATATCATCTACTAAACACTGGTTTGATAAACACTTAAAACCCATGGCATATATTCTATATATCCTCATGTATTCATGTATATCATGGAACTGAGTGTAATAAAGGAAAATTGAATTGAAATTATAGAAATAGTGGTTGACAATTCATACACCATACTGTCAAAATACCTTCTAACTAAAAGAGCACTCTGATCTGATTCTACACTGTTTGCTAAGGACTAGTGTACTCTTTACACATACATGTACTCTGTGTATACTCATGAATCATTTGGGTTCCATGAGTTAACTCTTTCCACCCTGAAGCCTCAAATGGAACAATTATTCTAGTATTCAAAATAGTCACTTCCATTTTTTATTTTTTAGGGTTGATTTTTACAATATATGTCAAAATGACAAACAATGTACATGTAGACCCTGATCAGAGGATTCCTTAAGGAGCCCTCTGAACTGGGCCTACACTGTTTGCATATGACAAGTGTACTCCATACAGGTATGCTGTTTGCAAATGATGCATACATGCGTGACTAGTCAACCCATTATCCCATAGACTGTTTTTAGTTTTGAAGATAGGTGACCACTTAAAGCAGGTTGAAAATAAAGCGCCTTAAGGTGAATTCTATATTCTGCTTTACTTTCAGCCTGCTTTAAGCCAAAGTTTCCTAAGATAAAGAAACTATTTCTTATGGTGCATATTTATTACTGTATAAATTGAAGCTATTTTCTTCAGTGAAGGAATAAATTAAAAGTCGTAAAAAGGTGTATTTATGGGCTAATGGGTTGAACAGTATTTGACACAGAAATCCTGAGACATTTTGTTTTTAACAATAAATTCATCAAAGCTCTATGAAAAGGGCGTAATCTAAATATTTAAGTCACTATGTGGTCACAAAATTCCGTGTTGCGACTATTCATTAGAATAGTCTCAAAAAGACAGTCCTAATGAGTTGTCACAGCAGAGGGCTTGAGAAAGAGATACTGTATACCCTCATTTCAATGCTCTAATAAAAGCTCCCTGTGAAATATTCAATATTTAGTTTACATCCTTTAACCCATTACCCCATCGCCTGTTTCTTGTATTGAAGATAGGTGACCACTTAAAGCAGGTTGAAAGTAAAGCAGAATGCGCCTTAAGGCACATTCTGCTTTACTTCCAGCCCGCTTCAAGCCATCATCTGCTTGGATAAAGAAAACATTTCTTATGATACACATTCATGACTGTATAAAGTGGAACTCTTTCTTCACTGGAGGAATAAAATAAAGTGTGAAAAGGCATATCTATGGGGTAATGAGTTAATTCGGAGCCGTGGTGTGCGGCTTCAGCTATTGTCAGGTCATGCAAAATGTGGCATTTCCAAAACAAACAAAAAGTAGGTGAAAAGCCCGGCAAACCTGGGATATGGGTCGGATCCTCGTTCATACTTGTGGTCCGTGTGCCTTTCCGTTTGGAAGGAGAATGCTTAAGGGCTGAAAGAAAACCGAAACTGAAGAAATGAAAAAAGAAAAGACGGGAGATCAGAGTTGTTTATATACCATCACCAATAGAATAGAAACACTCAAAACTCCAAGAGAAATATTTATCATTATTGCACTTTCATACATGTAATACATGTATTTATAATTATTGCACTTTCATATATGTAAAACTTATCATTATTTCACTTCCATAACAAAATATCTATCATTATTGTACTTTCATATATATGTAATATTCATCAATATTGCACTTTCATATATGTAATATTTTATCATTATTACACTTTCATATACATAATTTTTTATCATTATTGCACTTTCATATTATGTAATATTTATCAATGCACTGTCATATACATGTATGTAATATTTATTTTTATTGATGCTGCATACCTTTGAAGAATTTAACCATTAAATTTTTTACTTTAAGCAAGGCTTAGCATGCTTATTTATTTACTTACAATAATACTTTGGCAATATTAGGGTTGTTTGTTATTTTTTAGAAGTAAAAATGTAACTATTGTCATCAAGGCTTCAGATGAAAGACTGAAAGACTTAACACATTTCCTGCTATAAGCGTATTTGGTTGCTTTTTGAAAACAGTATAGACCGAGATCAGACAGCTCGTGGAGGAGCTGTCTGATCATAAGGGTATAAACAGTTTTCTTATAGGTTCTGTCTTGCATGACTCTGCAATCTATTCTATGAAATATTGTCCTTATTTTATCAACCATTAAAATAGTACAGATGATAAATAATCATTACAAGCAGAGTTTTATCTATGACTATAATCATAGGTCTAGCTTAAAACTTCAAACAAATTCATCAAGCAAAAGACATTCAGTAACAAGTATACGGACCTGAAAACTTTTAAAAGATTGGAAAATAACTTAATGGGCAGATTCAGGTAAAGCAATTTTAAAGGGTATTTACAGTCTAGATCGTGCAAGAATAAAATCATGGGTTATTTTTGGAAAAGTAGCAGGCAGTAGCTACTGTGCGAAAAAAGCTTTGGGTAGTGCAATACAAACTTATTATAGATTGGAAGCACTGATGACTAGACAAGCCAGCATAACTTAGAAAGTACTTCATACATTAAGAACCAGAAATATTTAACAAGGGTGGATATTTAACCAATTACCCTATAACCGGTTTCTAGTTTTGATAACAGGTGACAACTTAAAGCAGGTTGAAAGTAAAGCAGAATGCGCCTTAAGGCGCATTCTGCTTTACTTTCAGCCTGCTTTAAGCTATTATCTATCATGATATTTAAAATATTTCTATGGAAAAAATACCCGACACTTTGAAAGTCAGAAAAACTTGAAAATGGGACAGCTTGTCAAATACCTAGAGTAAAGAACACAATGCATACATTTCATACACTACTGGCAAAAGATTGAAGAAAATGTAAAAGAAAACCATAGCAAAATACTGTGTCTTTTCATCCCTAAAATTCAATTAAATTATATCACAGAAGCTAACACGAATTCTGATAATGGAACTTTGATTATCAATTTCCATTGGTCAAGACAGCAGCCAATGGAAGTTTTTCTATTCTTAAAATCAATTCCAATTGGTTAGAAAATATGCATTATGTCCAATTCCAGACATAGTAGATTTTACTTAATTCTGATTGGATAAGGCCAAATGCATGAACAATATAATGCTGGTCTGTAGTGAATAGAATCAAGAACTTTGATTGGTCATTTTATGTGCTGCTTTAGTATCTTTGACCATAAGGATTGTACATATCACACTATTTCATTAAGTTCTCAGAAAACTATATCATGGGTTAACATTAGTTTGACAATTGTAACTTTTTCTCAATTTTTTCAATTTTTTACCAATTATTTTGTTTAAATCTCAGTATGATAATATTAGGATTTTCTTTAAAATCTAAGTCATATAATTTGAACAAATATTTAGTTTTAAAATCTAAGCCACATTATCATTTGAACTATGAATTGCTTAAAATCTAAGGCACATATTTGAACTAAGAGTTGCTTAAAATCTAAGTCACATATCTTTAACTAAGATTTTGCTTAAAATCTATTATTCACATAGTTTTAACTAAGATTCTGTTTAAAATCCAAGTCACATAATTTGAACAAAGGTTTTGCTTTTGCTTATAATCTAAATCACATAAATTTAGCTAGTTTATCATTTGAACTAATCATATAAATTTAGCTAGTTTATCATTTGAATTTAGCTAAAAATCTAAGTCCCATAATTTGAACTATGATTTTGCTTAAAATCTAAGTCAATACTAAGATTCAACACTAAGATTTTGCATAAATTCTAAGTCACATATCACGACTATCATGCCACAATGGAATATACATTGCAATACACAGCAGAGATGCAATACAAAATGACTTCAATGACACAAACACATAGCAATATAGGATTGGCGGTATGGGACAAATTCTGCAAGAATGCATAGGTACGTATTGGCAGTATAGTCAATCTTGTATTAAGCCACCACGCAACTTAACCCTTTCCCCCATAGAAGCGCCTTTTAGCGCATTCAGTTTATTCGTACGCTGAAGAAAATAGTTACAGTTTATACATTTATAAATATGTATAATACAAAATATTTACTATATTCTAGCAGATGATAGCTTAAAGCAGGCTGAAAGTAAAGCAGAATGCGCTTAAAGCGCATTCTGCTTTACTTTCAACCTGCTTTAAGTGGACACCTATATTCAATACAAGAGATATGCTATGTGGGAAAGGGTTAAGGCCCATGGGGAATTTCAACCCTTTATCCCAATAGCCTGTTCCTAATTTTGAAGAAGTGGGTATTTAAGCAGTTTGAAAGTAAAGCAGATTATAACATAACAGACGGCGTGAGCGTTGAATAACACCCGTTGTTTAAATGTCATATATAACTAGTTATATAACTATGCAAATGAGGTACGACACGACGTCGTTTAACTTGTGACGTCATTAAAATGCGTTCTATGCGTTCAAATTCCAATGTCTTCATTCCATCATGTAGATTCAATTGATAGATTTTTGGTTTAACTAATCAATATTAGATCTGCATTAAATGGTTGATTAATACACATAATAACATAAGCATTATGCTAGTGAACGGGGTTAATTTGGAACTTTTTGTTTCCTGTATAGATTTACTCATATCGCGCTTAGCATTCACTTGACCTCAAAGGCTGCGATAAATAACATTTCTAGGTTATGTTATAGAAAGAATATAACATTCGTGTTAATAATTTAATGGATTTATCAAACTCGTCGTTTTAGAGAACGATAAAAACTCGGCAAAGCCTCGTTATTATCGTTTTCTAAAAGACTCGTTTAATAAATCCAATAAATTATGAACACTCATGTAATATCCTATATATGCGCCTTAAGGCGCGTTCTGCTTTACTTTCAGCCTGCTTTAAGCTACCATCTGCTAGGATATAGAAAGCATTTCTTCCGGTGCATATTTATGACTGTATAAAGAAGAACTATTTTCTTAAGTGGATTGAGGTATTAATTGAAGGTGCTGAAAGGCGTATTTATGGGGTAATGGGTTAACGCATTACCCCATAGCCTGATTCTAGTTTTTAAAATAGGTGACTACTTAAAGCAAGATGAAAGTAAAGCAGGATGAAAGTAAAGCAGATTGTGTCTTTAGGCATATTCTGCTTTACTTCCAGCCTGCTTTAAGCCAAGATCTGCTAGCATATAATTATTATCATACATAAATGTATTCATAAAGTGTATAAATTGGAACTATTTACCTCAATGCAGAAATAAATTAGAGGCGTAAAAAGGCATATTTATGGGGTAATGGGTTACATAAAATGTCTGCTTCCCCCTTTCCTCCCTCAAACTTCAAATGGACAACAATCACTTCATGCTACTTTAATTAGTGATCGCTTAATACAAGATTGACTGCATTGGATATATCGGTTTATTGTGCATTTCATGAAAAAAATGCCATGCTTACGTTTTTCATTTTTCATTTTTTCCTTAGCTGTAAGGATTAAAAAACAAAAGGAAATCATCAGATTTATTTGTAGGTCCTGATGAGAGCGCCATAATTTCATATAAGGGGAGTACATGTATTTGAAAAAGTCTTTATCTCTGCATTAAACCCTATGGTGTCACTACTACTTCGAGACGATTCTAATGTGTAGTAACACCATAGGATTTCGTGCTAAAGTGAGTGAGAAAATGTTTGATTTGTGTAGTTTACACCCCATTATCTGGATCCCATCCAACACTTAAGTAACAACTAGTTTGTGGGTCCTGATCAGATCTGGAATCATAACTGTTCCAAGAAAAACATCCTTTTTCTAATTATGAAAGAGCAGTTACTTCAGTCTAGCAAGTAACCAATTAATAACAATATCCGATTCAGATTTAGCTGTAGGAAAGGGACAAGCAAGCAAGTCTAGTCTATAAAATCAAAACTTATCATTCCAATATATCAAGATAATTTCAATAAAATTTGTCATAACGCTTTCAACAGTTATTAACTTTTGTTGGTTATTAGATTCTCTTGTCAATCTTTTCAGTTACCAAAACATGAACCAGTCTACTTGGAATTCTGGCTAATTTAATAAATACTGTTCTAAATTAGCAAACAAGGTAGACCCTGATCAGAGGGCTCCTCTTGGAGCCCTCTGATCAGGGTCTACTCTGTTTGCAAATGTGTATATTTTAAACAGGTCTATGGTATTGAAAGAGTTAAACAGCCACTCAAATTATGCAAAATGTCAGTCTTTTTATACTGATGACAGCTTTATGAAGAGCAAATGTACAACAGAAAGCTCCAAAAGGAGCTTTCTACTTTACTATTGTCCTGCATTAAGCAGTCACATGTCTCGAGATAGCTTCAGTCTTCAGCTAATTCTGCTGTCCTGCATGGCGCAGATAAATGTCTTGAAACCGTTTCAAGCTTCTTTCAAACAACGGCTGCTTTAATTCACATAATAACATTTGACTGAATTTTCAAATACATAATTTCTAAAATTCACTCAATCTCTCACTTCAAGGAACTGAATATCTGTACTCAATACAATCTTACAACAATCAAAATACAGTAAAACCTCTCTGATACAACCACTAAATTGTGTTAATTATTAGGTGTTTAACTCTTTCCTCCCTGAAACTTTAAATGGAAAATTCCAGTTTCCATTTTAGTCTAGTCGATTTCTGACTTTTAAGGGTTGTTTTTGTCCATGTTTGGCATTATGACAAACAGTGAAGACCCTGATCAGAGGGCTCCTTTTGGAGCCCTCTGATCTGGGTCTTCACTGTTTGCACAGGACAATTGTACTATTCACATGTACACTGTTTGAAAATGACGCCTATATGCGGGACTAGGGCTCAAAGAGTTAAGACAGGTGACTGCTTAAACCAAGGGGACAGTAAAACAGAAAGCTCCTTTAGGAGCTTTCTGTTTTACTATCACCTTGCTTTACGCTGTCATCTGCCTTTTATACAATGGATCAGCCTTGATTGTACTGGTCGTATTAATAGAGAGATTTTACTGTAAAACATTTCCACACACATAAAGCTTATCTCATTCTCAAACAAATGTTTATTTTCAAAACAAGACTGTCACTAAAACACCGATTTCTGTTTTAATACTTTAAACTCAATTGACACACACGTAAAAAAAATAACATTGACAAAAATGTTGCAAAGCATAAGATTGTATACAAAAAATAACAGAACAACCCAAACATCATGACCTCTTGAAACAAGGCAATTTTCTCATTAGCACTTTCCTCCCTCAACTTCAAATGGAAGGTCTTGTTCCCAATTTAGTTTAGTCCATGTGGACTACTTAGGTCTGTTAATCCCTTTGTGACAAATACCTGCACCATTGCACTTGTCCTATGCAAAAAGTGTAGACTAAGATTAACCCATCCCCCATAAATACACCTTTTACGCCTTTAAATTATTCATCCACTGAAGAAAATAGTTCCTTTTTATACAGTCATGGATAGGTACCATAAAAAATATTTTCTATCTCCTAACGTGCATTCTGCTTTAATTTTAACCTGCTTTAACCCTTTACCCCATAAATACGTCTTTTAACGCCTCTAATTTATTATTCCGCTAAAGAAAATAGTTCCATTTTATACATTTATGAATATGTGTCATAGGAAATACTTTCTGCATTCTAGCAGATGGTAGCTTTAAGTAGGCTGAAAGTAAAGCAGAATGCGCCTTAAGGCGCATTCTGCTTTACTTTCAGCCTCCTTTAAGTAGTCACTTCTCTTCAGAACTAGAAATAGGCTATGGGGTAATGGGTTAATGGTCAAATATCTTCAAAACTAGAAACAGGCTATGGAGTAATGGGTTAAATGACTCCTCCATCTTCTTGGATATAGAAAATATTTATCGTGACTATTCAGGACTGTTTAATGTAGATCTATTTCTCCAGTGGAGGAATAAACTAAAGGTGCAAAAAAGGAATATTTATGGAGTAATGAGTTAAATGCAAATACTTAACCAAATTTGATATGCTAACATACAATGTTAACACTATGTGCATCAGTAAAGGTTTACGTTGCTTGAAAGGAAAGTGCAAAAAAAAACCTATTACTCGATAGTCTGTTTCTAGTATTGAAGACAGGTGACCACTCGAAGCAGGTTGAAAGTAAAGCAGAAAGCACCTTCTGATTTACTTTCAGCCAGCTTTAAGCTACCATCTGCTAGAATAAAGAAAATTATTTAAGATGCATACATGACTGTACATGTATAAAGAGGAATAAATTAACCCTTAGCCCGCCAAATAAATTGTCGTCTGCTATATTTCTCGTCTGCTTCAAGTTTCAAAGTGCTTCAAAGTTGCTCAAAATTGCTGAAAATGTTGTCCGAGTGTCAAACAGCTTTGATCCGGATGAGACGCCGAGTTACTCGGCGTCTCATCTGGATCCAAGCTGTTTGCATATGGAGCTATAGTCGTGAGTGGCAGGCTAAGGGTTAAAGGCCTTTTTATTGGGTAATTATAAATTTAAGTCTTTGTAGAGTAGTCATAACATTTGGATGGTCTGTATACATATACTTAGCAGGTACTAAGCAAAATCAACCGACAAAATGCAATTCAATGCCAAGACAGAGAAACATTTCAGATATCTCATCTGAATCTGGGCTTCAAAACACAAACATGAAACAGGGCTCCAGATAAGAGGTAGTTTTTTCAACAAATCCCACATTTTCTCACTATTTTAAGCACCAAATCCTATGGTGTTACTACTCATTAGAATCGTCTCGAAGAGACGATTCTAATGAGTAGTGACACCATAGGGTTTAATTCAGAAATAAAGATTTTAGTTTTTGAAAAACTACCCTTATCTGGTGCTCTGATGAAATTCAATGTACAGGGCTCTATATAGGTATTTCAAAAAATAAAATCTTTATTTCTGCATTAAACCCTATGGTGTCACTACTCATTTGAATCGAAGAGACGATTCTAATGAGCAGACACACCACAGGTTTTGGTGTTGAAATGAGTGAGGAAATGTTGGATTTGTTCTGTCAGAGTTACTCTCTCTTATCTTGAGCCCCTATGTAGTTCTTTCCTTCACAGAAACGCCTCATTGTTGGTTTTGAATACTAGTGGCAGTATTAACCCATTACCCCATAAATACGCCTTGAATTTATTTCTACACTAAAGAAAATAGTTCCAATTTATACTATTAATCACAGTTATGAATATGTATAAGAAATATTTTCTATACTCTAGCAGATGGTAGCTTATAGCAGGCTGAAAGTAAAGCAGAATGCGCCTTAACTCTTTCCTCCCTGAAACTTTAAATGGACAATTCCAGTTTCCATTTTAGTCTAGTTAAGGGTTGTTTTTGTCAATGTTTGGCATTGTGACAAACAATGAAGACCCTGATCAGAGGGCTCCTTTCGGAGCCCTCTGATCTGGGTCTTCACTGTTTGCACAGGACAAGTGTACTATTCACATGTACACTGTTTGAAAAGCACGCCTATATGCGGGACTAGGGTTCAAAGAGTTAAGGCACATTCTGCTTAACTTTCAACCTGCTTTAAGTGGTAAGCTATTTTCAAAATTAGAAACAGGCTAAGGGGTAATGGCTGAACACTTTTCTCCATAACATGTTTTCAGTATACTGAAGACAGATGATTGCTTAAAGCAGGCTAAAAGTAAAGCAGAATGTTCCTGCTTGAAGTAGTCACCTGTTTTCAAAACTGGAAACAGGCTATTGAGTAATGGGCTAAGAGAGTTCAAGTCATCATGAATGTAGAAATAAACAAATTTGTTTTTCGAGACGTCCAGTTACCGAGACCAGACTGCATAGTTACAGGTTCTGATGGTTCATAAAGATAAAGCTGCACCCAACTTCTATACATGTATAGCTTATATTTTTTCACAGCACAGGTAATTTTCTCATGCATATGCATATTTATAATATTTTCATATTCAATTGCATCATCATGAATATGCATGACCTTGTAAACTCTCGTAGGCAAGACATAGATTAAGTTGAGACTTTAACAGAAGAAAGTAGCAGTCAGCAATGCACTTTAATGTATCACACTGCAGAACTTTGTAACAGTCTAATGCATATGCAAATTTTATGTTCATAAATATTCATCATTCTAAATCATGAATATTTATAATTCACAGGGAAGTAATTATTTTGATCTATTTAATTTTATAGAATGTTGTTTTGGCAATCTTCTTTGGCAACAATGGATAGTATCCATGTTTTCTCATGCATATATTTAAACTAATACATATTCATCAGAGCTCCAAATAAGGGGAATATTTCAAAATCTTTACTTCTGCATTAAACCCTATGATGTCACTACTCATTAGAATCGTCTCTACAAGAAGATTCTGATGAGTAGTAACAAAATAGGATTTGGTGCTGAAATAAGTGATAAAATATTGCATTGTTCTGTTTACTTCTGTCTTATCTGGAGCCCAGTATTCATTATTTTAAATATGTATAAAAATGTTTTTTAACTCTTTGAACACTAAGTGATTTTCTCGTAAACAACAAATATCATCCAGGACTCCAGATAAGTGGGAGTTAACAGAACAAATCCAACACTTTCTCATTAGTGAGCACCACATCCTATGGTGTCACTTCTCATTAGAATCGTCTCAAAGAGACGATTCTAATGAGTAGTGACACCATAAGGTTTAATGCAAAAATACATATTTTAGTTTTTGACTTACTCCCCTTTATCTGGAGCTCTGATCATCTATTACCGTTCTAAAATTTCTTTTCACAAAGAGAGTAAAAGTTTCAAATAGTTGGGATCCTGATGAGATGCTGAGTTACTCGGCATCTCATCTGGGTTCAAACTGTTTGCAAAGGTATTCACAGTGTTTCCTTGAGCATGCAAAGAGTTAAAGCTGTCGTACACTGTGGCTCATACAAAAGCTAACATAAAATAAAACAAACATCTGACAAGCCTAGAATAACTTCATACTTCTGTCTCGCTGAACAATTAAATTGGATTCTATGTAAGTACCGGTAAACAATATTATATCGACAGATCTATGTTAAGGAAGGGCTCCATTTAAAAGAAGTATTTCAAAAACAAAAATCTTTATTTCTGCATTAAACCATATGGTACTAACTGTTAAATAGTTCCAATTTATACAGTCATTAAATAGTTTCTATATTCTGGCAGATGGCAGCTTTTTAAGGCAGGCTGAAAGTAAAACACTATGTGCCTTAAGGTGCATTCTGCTTTACTTTTTTTCACCTTTTTTATTTTATTTTATCATATTACCCAATAAATACCCCTTTTGACGCCTTTAATTTTTTCCTCCACTGAAGGAAATAATTCAAATTTATACAGTCAGGAATAGAGCAAAATAAACAGTTTCTATATTCTAACAGATGGTAGCTTAAAGCAGGCTGAAAGTAAAGCAGAATGTGCCTTAAGGCATATTCTGCTTTACTTTCAACCTGCTTTAAGTGGTCACCTATCTTTAATACTAGAAACAGGCTGTGGGGTAAGGAGTCAAAATCAATTAGCCAATGTAAATTTATGTAATGGTCCAGCTGATAATTATTCATAAAGGGCTGAGTTTTTTTACAGGAATATTAAGTAAGAGACTGAAAACAGGCTTTGAGGGGTTGGGATAGGAAAGGAAGAAGCTTAAAGCAGAACACACGGGATGCAGAAAGCTCCATTTAGCAGCCACCTGTCTAAACATTTCCATGCAGTAGTCACTCATCAGAGGCTGGTCTATATGAATTACAAGAAACATGCCACTTCAACATTTATCGTAGAAAACACGATGTCTTTGTGAAACACTTTGCCCCATAACTCCATAGCCTGTTTCAAGTTTTGAAGACAGGTGATCACTTAAAGCAGGTTGAAAGTAAAGCAGAATGTGCCACAAGGCGCATTCTGCTTTAAGCTACCATCTGATAGGATATAGAAAATATTTCTTATGGCGCATATTCATGACTGAATAAATTGGAACTATTTCCCTCAGTGGTGGAATAAATTAAAGGCCTAAAAAGGTGTATTTATGGAGTAATGGGTTAATGTGAACATGACTCTAAATGACCTAAACCATTGTCTGACATGTACCGAGCTCAAGGGCTTCTTATGTGGAGTTCATATAGCAAATATAATGTACCTATAATGTAGTTAAAAGGTTATGGACAATGTTGAAGTTGAGGACAGACGGACAGACAGACAGACAAATACAATATACCCTATTACATGCAGGGGCATAAACATGACAATACAGGTTTCAAACTATCACTGTTGCAAAGGGGCTAACTAATACCCCCCAGCATATTTCAGTTGCTAGTTGTCCCATTAGGGGCTAAAGATTGTAATACATCTGTGACCTTTAACCACATGACCTCAAAACTTTGTCAGGAGTAAGGCTCTGATAAAATGCCAACAATCTATATAGTACATAAAGTACACTCTCAGTCGTCTGCAGTGTAACGACAGAGCCATGATAAGATGGGTCAGCTTGGTTAAGCCAGAACATGACGTCCCTTTCGAGACACTCCTATCTCAGCTGAAACTAAAGGCCATTGCAGACCTCCTGCAAACAGGCAGACTGAGATGGTTTGGCCACACAGAACGAAGCACAAGCTGGATCTACCAGATCAGAAACATGAACATTACATCACAAAGAGGTCAAGGAAGACCAAAACTATCCTGGATGGACCTTGTGATGCGTGATCGTGCATCTCTTGAGATGGAATCTACCGAACCACATGATCGCCAGAAGTGGAGAGGAAGACTACGCTCCTCGACAGGCAGACAGGCCTCACCCTTGTTAAAGGATTAAATGGCCTGTATAAACTAAACAGGAGGATGATGATGATGATGATGATGATGAGTATGAGTGGTAAATACGCTATTCCTTCCCATTTACGCGTTAATCTATGCGTAAGAAACGCACAGTGAACGGTTGACGCCTAACGGGTTTAACGCGTTTAACCCATTACCCCATAGCCTGATTCTAGATTTTGAAATAGGTGACCACTTAAAGCAGGTTGAAAGTAAAGCAGAATGCACCTTAAGGTGCATTCTGCTTTACTTTCAGCCAGCTTTAAGCTATTATCTGCTGGAATATACAAAGATTCATCAAAATCTGCTGATAAAACAAGTTAAGTAGGAAATACAATTGTTGATCTTCATACCATGTGTACAAAGATTCATCAAAATCTACTAATAATTAAAGAAGTAAGAGGTACCATTTTTGTCAACATATTGCCTCCTTAACCCGTTACTCAATAAATACACCTTTTTACACCTTTAATTTATTCCTCTAGTAAAGAAAATAGTTTCAATTTATACAGTCATAAACATGAACCTTCAGATTAGTTTTCTGTATCCTAGCAGATGGTAGCTTAAACCAGGCTGAAAGTGAAGCAGAATGCGCCTTAACCCTTAGCCTGCCAATCACGACTATAGCTCCATATGCAAACAGCTTGGATCCGGATGAGACGCCGAGTAACTCGGCGTCTCATCAGGATCCAAGCTGTTTGACACTCGGACAACATTTTCAGCAATTTTGAGCAACTTTGAAACTTGAAGCAGACGAGAATTATAGCCGACGACAATTTATTTGGCGGGCTAAGGGTTAAGACACATTCTGCTTTACTTTTCAACCTGTTTTTAGTGATCACCTAGCTGTCTTCAAAACTAGAAACATGCTATGGGGTAGTGGGTAAATGGATGGACAGACAGACAAACAATCTGATTCCAGTATACCCTACCAAACCATGTTACGGTGGGTATTATAATTAAATGAGTCGGGATAAGAAATGCAGAGTTCCAGATAAGGTGTAGCTTATCATTAGAATTGTATCAAAAAGACAATTCTTATGAGTAGTTACACCATAGGGTTGAATGCAGAAATAAAGATTTTAGTTCCTGAAATACCTCCCTTAGCTGGAACTCTGATCATGGTGACAGTTTGGAGCCTTTTCTGAAATAGGGCATTAGTTCAGGCTCCATAACAATTTGCTAGTCACAGGGCTCCAGATAAGAGGTAGTTATTTCAACAAATCCAACATTTTCTAAATCTTTTAAGAACCAAATCCTATGGTGTTACTACTCATTAGAATTGTCTCGAAGAGACGATTCTAATGAGTAGTGACACCATAGGGTTAAATGCAGAAATAAAGATTTTAGTATTTGAAAAACTACCCTTATCTGGTGCTCTGTAGTCAGATTAAAACTTATCACTAACAAACAATGATGTTGCTTCATTTTGATAGAATGGTGTCAGATCCGGTTCGAAACTAATTTAACTCATTACCCCATAAATACACCTTTTTACGTCTTTATTTTACTCCTCCACTAAAGAAAATAGTTCAAAATTATACAGTTTTGAATATACACCACATTAAATAATTTCTATATCCTAGAAGATGTAAGCTTGAAGCAGGTTTAAAATAAAGCAGAATGCGCCCTAGGGCGCATTCTGTTTTACTTTAAGCCTTCTTTAAGTGGTCACCTGTCTTCAAAACTAGAACGGGCTATGAGGGAATGGGTTACGACAGACATAAGTGGTACATGTTTAATGGGGGAAAACAATTTCTTTCCTAACCATAACTGCATATTTCAGATGAATACAATAAGACAGAAGCATCAAGATTCTTCAGGCTGTCAGAATACAAAACTGAACCAGTGTGATCATACTGGAAGTAATAAAATGTAACACTCATGCATATTCATCACTGGAAATTCCAGGGAGCATAACTCTGGTCAAACTTCAATATCAGCAAACTGTGTTTTTCAATGAAAAGGGAAATAACTCCTCACAATACTTAATACAAGATTTAACTTTCATTATTTCAACTCATTCATCTGTCTTAACTAAAGGCTATCCATTTTTAAAACATATAATCAGGGATCCAGATAAGGGGAGTACTTCAAAGACTAAATTCTTTATTTCTGCAATAAACCCTATGGTGTCACTACTCATTAGAATCGTCTCGAAGAGACGATTCTTATGAGTAGTAACACCATAGGATTTGGTTCAGTATGAGTGAGAAAATGTGGGATTTGTTCAGATTACTCCCCTTATCTGGAACCCTGATATAATGCATGCAAAGAACACATTTCATTCTTAGCCCATTACCCCATTGTTCGTATCTAGTTTTGAAATCAGGTAACCACATAAAGAAGGTTAAAAGTAAAGCAGAATGTGCACTATAGCTCATTCTGCTTTATTTTCAGCCTGCTTAAATCTACCCGCTGCTAGGATAAAGAAAATATTTCTTATGGTGCATATTCATGACTGTATAAAGTAGATGTAATTTCCAAAGTCGAAGAATATATTAAAGGGGTAAAATGGTGTATTAAATCTTTCAACACTTAGTAACTCTTGTGGGTTATTAACTTATTAGGTTCCCTTGTGGAACATTTGAGTAACCAAAAAATGAACCAGTCTACTTTGAATTCTGGGTAGTTTTATGAATAGTGGTCAAAATTAGCAAACAGTGTAAACCAAGATCTGAGTGCTCCTACAGGAGCCCTCTGATTCAGGATTTACACTGTTTGCAAATGTTTTGAGTATATTTTAAAAGGTCCATGATGTTGAAAGAGTTTAACCCGTTACTCCATTGCCTGTTTCTAGTTTTGAAAACAGGTGAACACTTAAAGCAGGTTGAAAGTAAAGCAGAATGCGCATCAGGGCGCATTCTGCTTTACTTTCAGCCTGCTTTAAGCTATCATCTGTTTGAATATAGAAAAAAAAATCTAATGCTGCATTTTCCTGACTGAATAAATTGAAACTATTTTCTTCAGTGGAAGAACAATGTTAATTCGTAAAAGAGAGTATTTATGGGGTAATGGGTTAAAAGAGTTTTGAGTGAATTTCACTTTCTTAGAGTGGCAGTTAGAGCATTCATTTCCCAGTAGTTCTTTGTTATATAGGAGCACAACCTTTTTTTGTCCTATAGATCTATATAAAAAACGTTTTTTGTCCTATAGATAAACAGTCAAATTTGGTCACTTGAACATCGAGTTAGCAGTCTTTTTCTATAGGTGACATCTGAATACAGACAAAAGTAAAGCAGATATTGGCTGGGCTTCTTTAATGAAGTACACATGCCTAATATGAAGTCTCTATCATACACATGCAATTTCAAAAGTTATGACCATGGTTAAATTTAGCCTATTTAACCTCTGAATGACCTTGACCTGTATAATTGGACATAACCCAATTTGTACTGAGCTCAACGTCTCTTTGAGCTGAGTATCGTTACCAAATATGAAGTCCCTTAATGTAAATCACATGTAGTTGTAAAGTTATAGCCAATGTTACAGTTGTGGACAGAGAGACCAAAAACAATATACCTCTACTATGTCATGTGGCACCATAAAAAGCAAATAGTGCAGACTCAGATACTGTTCATATAAAGTGTGGTCAGGATCAGGGACCTGTCTTATGAAACGTCACACAACATATTGTCATAAGTCAAATTCTAAAATTCTCAATTTCTGTTTTTTTCTTTTGAGGGTGTTATCAGAATATTTGAAGGCTGTGAAGTTTGATCAGATTATTAAGAGTTGCATAGTGTTATCAGAATTTTGGAGTGAGTGTATTGTTATAGTATTTAGGGTTGTGTAGTGTTATCAGAATAATGAGGGGTGTGTAGTGTTATCAGAATAATGAGGGTTGTGTAGTGTTATAACTATTCAGGATTGTGTAGTGTTATCAGAATAATGAAGATTGTGTAGTGTTAACAGAATATTGAGGGTTCTGAAGTGTTATTAGAATATTGAGGGTTGTTATTGTTATCAGAATATTGAGGGCTGTGTGGTATCATCGGAATATTGGGAATTGTGTAATGTTAACAGAATATTAAGGGTTGCATAGTGTTATCATATATTGGAGATTGTGTAATGTTATCAGAATATTTGAGGAGTGTGTAGTATTATCAGAATATTGAGGCTTCTGAAGTGTTATCAGAATATTGGAGATTGTGTAGTGTTCTCAGAATATTGAGGGCTGTGTAGTGAGGGTTGTGAACTATCATCAGACTATTGAGGGTTGTGTTGTGTTATCAAAATATTGAGGGTTACATTTTGTAATCAGATATTGAAGATTGTGTAATGTTTTCATAAAATTGAGGGTTGTGTGGTGTTATCAGAATATTGAGGGTTGCATTGTGTTATCAGAATATTGAGCGTTGTGTGGTGTTATCAGAATATTGAGGGTTGCATGGTGTTATCAGAATATTGAGGGTTGTGTGGTGTTCTCAGAATATTTAGAGTTATATAGTGTTATCAGATATTGGAGATTGTGTAGTGTTATCAGAATATTGAGGGTTGTGTAGTGTTATCAGAATATTGTGGGTTGTGTAGTGTTATCATAATATTGAGGGTTGCATTGTGTTATCAGATATTGGAGATTGTATAATGTTATCAGAATATTTGAGGGTTGTGTAGTGTTATCAGAATATTTAGAGTTATATAGTGTTATCAGATATTGGAGATTGTGTAGTGTTATCAGAATATTGAGCATTGTGTAGTGTTATCAGACTATTGAGGGTTGTGTAGTGTTATCAGAATATTTAGAGTTATATAGTGTTATCAGATATTGGAGATTGTGTAGTGTTATCAGAATATTGAGCGTTGTGTAGTGTTATCAGACTATTGAGGGTTGTGTAGTGTTATCAGAATATTGAGGGTTGTGAAGTATCATCAGACTATTGAGGGTTGTGTTGTGTTATCAGAATATTGAAGGTTACATTGTGTCATTGGGTATTGTGCAATGTTATCAGAATATTTGGAGTTGTATAGTATCATCAGACTATTGAGTGTTATCAAAATATTTAGAGGTATATAGTGTTATCAGATATTGGAGATTGTGTAATGTTATCAGAATATTTGAGTGTTGTGTAGTATCATCACAATATTGAGGGTTGTGTAGTGTTATCAGAATATTGAGGGTTGCATTGTGTTATCAGATATTGGAGTTTGTGTAAAGTTATCCGAATATTTGAGGGTTGTGTAGTGTTATCAGAATATTTAGAGTTATATAGTGTTATCAGATATTGGAGATTGTGTAGTGTTATCAGAATATTGAGCGTTGTGTAGTGTTATCAGACTATTGAGGGTTGTGTAGTGTTATCAGAATATTTAGAGTTATATAGTGTTATCAGATATTGGAGATTGTGTAGTGTTATCAGAATATTGAGCGTTGTGTAGTGTTATCAGACTTTTGAGGGTTGTGTAGTGTTATCAGAATATTGAGGGTTGTGAAGTATCATCAGACTATTGAGGGTTGTGTTGAGTTATCAGAATATTGAAGGTTACATTGTGTCATTGGGTATTGTGCAATGTTATCAGAATATTTGGAGTTGTATAGTATCATCAGACTATTGAGTGTTATCAAAATATTTAGAGTTATATAGTGTTATCAGATATTGGAGATTGTGTAATGTTATCAGAATATTTGAGTGTTGTGAAGTATCATCACAATATTGAGGGTTGTGTAGTGTTATCAGAATATTGAGGGTTGCATGGTGTTATCAGATATTGGAGTTTGTGTAATGTTATCAGAATATTTGAGGGTTGTGTAGTGTTATCAGAATAGTGTGGGTTGTGTAGTGTTATCAGAATATTGAGGGTTGCATGGTGTTATCATATATTGGAGTTTGTGTAATGTTATCAGAATATTTGAGGGTTGTGTAATATTATCAGAATATTGGGGGTTGTGCAGTGTTATCTGAATATTGGGAATTGTGTAGTGTCTCAAAATGTTGAGGGATGTGTAGTGGTATCTGATTATTTAGGACTGTGTGTAATGAGAGTTTTGAGGGTTATGTTGTGTTATCAGAAAAGAGGGTCTACTAGTGTTATCAGAATATTGAGGGTATCATCGTTCTATAACAATGCTGAGCAAAAAGGTAGAAGAAGGCTTCTAATAAAACTATTCTTTGATATCATAGCCGGAAATCTCACCAGAAAATGAAAATACAGTTTTTACCTAGAGTAATCCTGATTAGATGGATTAAGGTTTATACTGGGTTTTTTTTTTAACTTTGTTAACACGACCGTAAAAATCAACACAAAGACAATTGTTGTAAAGAAGCAGTCAATTGCCAGGTCTGACTTCATCTTAAGGTGGTTCGACAGCGGGCGGGCCGCATTTCGAGTTCCGGAAATGCTGATGACTTTCACCTGATCTTTGCGGCACGTGCTTATATTAGAAAATGTAGATAAAGAAAAGTTTGAACTGCTTCAGTGTCTTCTCTGTTAGCGCAGTTGATACGGTGATTGACTTGCAATCCAAATGTTCTAGGTTCGATTCCTACTCGCTTCAAACCTTTTTTTTTAACAAATTGTCCGATTTTAGTGACTAGTCAATCCATAACGCAGTGATCAAAAGACAGGCTATGTTTAGTCACGTAATAATGAATAATATCAGATGCAAGTATAGTCATGTGACAGCTAAATTTGTGAGGAGTATAGCCTATATGACAGATGGCAGCTTAACAAAGGACAAAGGTAATGCTAAAAGATAGATCCTAAAGGAGCTTTTATGCATTACTTTTGTTATGCATTAAACAGCCGCTTGCCTTAAAAGATCTACAGGCTACCGTATTCAATGGTCCCTTATTACAGGTTTGACTTAAGGTATTATTTAGAGCTGACGGCATTTTAAAGTTGAACTCAAGGGAGGTTACTCGTTTTATGTTAACATTTTGTCAGAATTTCAGGAAATCATGTATAAAATGCAAATTCCACTGTAGATTTTCATTAAATTTTTGTGACTAGTAGAATTAAGTTATATCTATCTAATAAGAGTAAAATTAGTGTATGTTAAACAGCTAGATTTTTTGTAATTTGAGATTTTCAGAATTTGACTTTTTTAAAATTTTGATATTTCCAGAAAATATGTTATGAAATACTTTTGTTTGCCCACTATCTTATAGTCTATGTACAGTTTACTTGAATGTACAGAAATTATTGAGTTATATCATTTTATAAAGAAATTATTCCTGTTTATTAAAAAAGGAGCTTTTCTCGACAAAAGGTCCTCTCAGAAAAAAACGGCACTGTAACTTTTTTTTATATTAACGATTTTTCACTCTCTATATGGTATATTTCAATTTAATCAAGGTTTCAAAGAATTCTGACACAGAATAAGCTGACCCGCGAACCACCTTAAATGTGTGCAGTTGTAATGTATCTGAGTCTTCATTATTTACAAGGTAACTGAGTATTTGTTTGTAGGGCTCCAGATATGGAAGGTAATTCAAAAACTAAATTTTTTATTTCTGCTTTAAACCCTACGGTGTTACCACTCATTAGAATCGTCTCGAAGAGACGATTCTAATGAGTAGTAACACCATAGGATTTGGTTGCAGATATGAGTGAGAAAATGTTGGATTCGTTCAGTTACTCCCTATTATCTAGAGCTCTGTGTTTGCTAAATGACATGGCTATATTGGAAATAACATGTCAGAATATTTCTTCAAAGGAGTAAAGATATGCTATAACCACCACCTTCAAAGAAGACTTTATTTTGTTTTTACTGTGGAGAATGTTATTCTTTTCCAAACAACTTGATAACACTTAAACAATGAATTTCCAATTTAAACAGTTTGGAGCCAGATCAGATGCCTGTTAATGTTGCATCTGATTAAGCTATAAACTGTTTGACACTCAGTAAGAATTGTTAAGATGTTGTTATTTTTTCTACACTTTATTTCAATGTATTTACACAGAAAAGAATAGTGTCTTCAATGTAAGACAGTTGTCTGCTCAGCATTCGGCATATTTATCCTTTTCAGAGCTGCAGAGAAGGGGAGTATTTCAAAAACTGGTCTATTATAAGACATGGGAAAAGTCCATTTAAAAATTCATCATTGTTTGGAATAAGGTGCATTTCAGATTCACTTGTCTTGAGTGCCATTTAAAGGGGTGAGTTTAGTTATTGATACCGTAAAATTTTACTGTATGAATCAGGGCTCCAGATAAGAGGTAGTTATTTCAACAAATCAAACATTTTCTCACTCATTTCAGCACCAAAACCTATGGTGTTACTACTCATTAGAATCGTCTCTTCGAGACGATTCTAATGAGTAGTGACACCATAGGGTTTAATTCAGAAATAAAGATTTTAGTTTTTGAAAAACTACCCTTATCTGGTGCCCTGATGAATGTCATCAAGGCTCTAGATAAGAGTGAGTAGACTGTGCATTTCCAACATTTTCTCCTTTAGGACCACACAAACCCCTAAGTTGTGACTACTCATTAGAATCATCTCGAAAAGATAATTCTAATAAGTAATGATATCATAGGGTTTGGTTCAGAAAACATGCAAGTACAAATGTATTTGAAAAACTCGTCTTATCTGTAGCTATACTGAATCTCATAAACAATTAATATGACACTTCATTTATTTTCATGCTATTGGGTGAACACTTAAAACATCGAAAAATGCAATTTCCTAACAAATCTATTTGAGTCAAGCTTGGAGGGTTGAGGGGGAGAAAAACGGTGAAAATTTAATAAAAAAGCATAGAAAAGCGATTTGAAGCAAAAACTAAAACACTTCAGGGTCCAAGCTTATAAAGAGTTTGAGTTGAGTCTCAGTTCATTTTCAGGCATTTGATTGGTCAGATTTGAGTCTTACGAGAATCTCATAACGAAGCATAGCAGAAAAATCCACATTGGATATTATGAGAATCCCCGGGTGGGGATCAAACCGAGGCGCTGGCGTGACAGTCCAGTATCATAACATCTGAGTTAAAGAGTCTACTCGCTAACTCAGGAATTTGATACTGGAGATAGCATTTGCCGGGGCTATGCTATTTATAGAACACACAGAGAGGTCAGTGTGTGGGATGTAACACACCCCTTTTTTCGAAGTCATCATTTATAATGACAATCAAAGCTACTTCAGCATTTACGGCAATTCAGCATATTAGAAGCCATTGCAACATCGCATAGTCCATTACAGACAAGCCCCCATCTTACGAGGAACTCTCGTTATGAAGCATAGCAGAAAAATCCACACTGGATATCATGAGAATCCCGGGGATGGGGCATGACAGTCCAAATACCATAACCTCTGAGCTAAAGAGTCTACTCACTAACGTAGGAATTCGGTACTGGAGATATCATTTTGCCGTGGCTATGCTATTTATAGTACACACAGAGAGGTCAGTGAGTGGGATGTAACATGAGCAAAAGTTCAAATCTGACCAATCAAAAGCTTGAGAATGATCTGAGACTCAACTCAAACTCTTTATAACCTAAGGGCCCTGTTGTTGTGGAAGCAAACTAAGTTAAAGTTTGGCTTGTGACTGGTACTGACAATGGTAAGCAAAACAAACTATTGCATTATGGGATGGTATGTCTAAAAATAGATCAAAATTCATCATGGTGCTCTTGTAAGAAAAACGTTTTTGTATGATGCACTTCTGAATACAAATACACAAAAACAGAACAGTTCAGACAAACTGAAATATTGCTTTTGCACTTACATCTTCGAAACATTTTGGCTTGAGAAAATAGAGAGAAACATAGTAGGTCATTTCCAAGCTACAAGCAATTTTATCTAACACTTTCAGCAGCAAATTAATTGTGATTTTTACACCTTCACCGCCATATTGTCGTCTGCCTCAATATTGTCTGCAAGATCATTTCAAATATAGATTTAAGGTATTATGCCTTAAGAAATATGGATACCAGTGCTAAACAGTTTGGATCCTGATTAGACACTGCCTTATGCAGGGTCTGATCTGGATCCAAACTGTTTGCAAAGTCGTTTTCATGCGACTTTGGCGGTGAAAGGGTTAACAACCTGTCTACTCTTGGTCAGGCCGCCAGATAATTGGAGTATTTCCAAAACCAAAGTCTTTATGTCTGCCCATATCCTATATATTGTGACTGTCCCAGGACTACAGATAAGAGGGAGTAAACTGAACAAATCCAACATGTTCTCACTTATTTTATCACCAATCCTATGAAGTTACTACTCATTTAAATTAGTTTCAATATACTCCCTTTATCTAGAGCCCTGCCTGTCCATTAGAATCGTCTCTTTGAGAAGATTCAAATGAAAATGAACAAAAATTGAAAATGATTATTCTACTCCCTTATATTGCGAGTCCTGTTTTTTGGTGTGTCTGCTTTTACCACAGGAAAACCATCTGCTAAAACTAGCAAAATCAGGGCTCCAAATGAGGAAGTTAACTGAACAAATCCAATATTTTCTCACTCATTTTAGCAACAAATCCTATGGTGTAACTACTCTTTAGAACTGTCTCAAAGAGACAATTCTAATGAGTAGTGACACCATAGGGTTTAACCCGTTCCCCAATAAATATGCTTTTTTACGCCTTTAATTTATTCCCTCACTAAAGAAATTAGTTCCAATTTAAACAGTCAAAAAAGAAATCATTAGAAATATTTTCTATATTCTAGCAAATAATAGTTTCAAGGAGGCTGAAAATAAAGCATAATGCGCCTTACTTTCAACCTGCTTTAAGTGGTCACTAATCTTTAAAACTAGAAACAGGCTATGGGGTAATGGGTTAATGCATAAAAAAAAGTTTAGTTTTCGAAATACTCCTCGTATCTTGAGCTCTGAAAATGAGATCAGTCAAGTTTACTTGTTATCTTATTCATGCCTAGTCGCTATTGACCCATGGGCCTGGTTTTTTCACTTGTAAGAGAATGATGATGGCCTTTTTAGAAGGGATAAATAAATAACACATTTTGGAAACGGGCGTTAAACCCCACTGCCATGGGGTCATCTGCTTAACCCATTATCAGGGCTCCAGATAAGAGGTAGTTATTTCAACAAATCAAACATTTTCTCACTCATTTCAGCACCAAATCCTATGGTGTTACTACTCATTAGAATCGTCTCGAAGAGACGATTCTAATGAGTAGTGACACTATAGGGTTTTATTCAGAAATAAAGATTTTAGTTTTTGAAAAACTACCCTTATCTGGTGCTCTGCATTATTCCATAGATACGCCTTTAATTCATTCCTCCACCTAAGAAACTTATAGTTCCTACTTTCTAGTCATGAATATGCAACAAAAGAAATATGCAGGGCTCCAGATAAGAGGTAGTTTTTTCAACAAATCCAACATTTTCTCACTCTTCTTAGCACCAAATCCTATGGTGTTACTACTCATTAGAATCGTCTCGAAGAGACGATTCTAATGAGTAGTGACACCATAGGGTTTAATTCAGAAATAAAGATTTTAGATTTTGAAAAACTACCCTTATCTGGTGCTCTGAATATGTTCTACATCCTAGCAGATGGTAGCTCAAGCAGACTGAAAGTAGAGCAGAATGCGCCTTAAGGCACATTCTGCTTGACTTTCAACCTTCTTTAAGTGGTCACTTGTCTTCAAAACTAGAAACTGTTCAAACAGGCTATGGAGTAAAGGGTGAAATCAGGGTAAAATTAAGGCAAATAGCCTTCTGCTTTGACAAGTGGGCAGAATTCAATCTCCCCACAAAAATCTGCAGGCATATGAGATACCAGAGCTTTCTGCTTTACTTTAATGATGCTCTTTTAAACACTTAACTGAAATATAGTAACATTTTTTCCAAACAAAAAAGGTCCAACCACCATACCTTCTTATAAGGAAAGAAACCTTTAAATTGCTGAATGAATTCTAAGTATATTATCAAATGGTCCAGGGCTCCAGATAAGGGGAGTATTTCAAATTTCAAAATCTTTATTTCTGCATTAAACTCTATGGTGTCACTACTCATTAGAATTGTCTCTTTGAGACTATTCTAATGAGTAGTAACATCATAGGATTTTGTGCTTAAATGAGTGAGAAAATGTTGGATTTGCTTAGTTTACTTCCTCTTATCTGGAGCCCTTAATGGATTATAACAACCTCTCAACACTGGCTTATACCACTACAAAGAACAGAGTTCCAGATGAGGGGAGTACTTCAAAAAATAAAATCTTTATGTCTGCATTAAACATTATGGTGTCACTACTCATTAGAATTGTCTCTTCGAGACGATTCTGATGAGTAGTAATACAATAATATTTGATGTTGAAATGAGTGAGAAAATGTTGGATTTGTTCAATTTACTCCCTCTTATCTGGAACCACGAATGAACATACATCAGTTAGACGTAGACAATGACACAGACGCTGATCTCGATAATGTCTACCATGCATATATTAAGAAGACAAACCAAATATGAAATAAAACCAGGGCTCCAGATAAGAAGGAGTAAACTGAACAAATCCAACTTTTTTCTCACTCATTTTTCTCAGAGACAATTCTAATGAGTAGCGACACCATAGTGTTTAATGCAGACATAAAAAAAAAATCTCATTTATTTCAGCATCAAATCCTATGGTGTTACTTATCATTAGAATCGTCTCAAAGAGACAATTCTAATGAGTAGTAACACCATAGGGTTTAATGCAGAAATAAAAATTTGAGCTTTTGAAATTTTCCCTTATCTGGAGCTCTGAAAATAGTTGTATTGAAATGGAAAGCTTCACGACAGACACATGAATGGTTTACAAGGGCCATTTCTCAGTAACAAGATAGCCACCAGCAGGTTGGATCATAAATATCTTAACATAGAATTAATATATAAACTGCTCTTTTCTAATATCTGGAATATTGTTGTATTTATTGTGTATCTTAAAATAGGCTAGATCAGGCACCTAGTGCTAAGCTCCCATTGGTTGACGGTCAGAAAAACACCATTTTGGTGGATGTATCATACACTTTCCCTCTGACGACAGGCCAATCAGAGATGGTCATTTTGGTGGGTGTATGATATTCTTGTTCCACTGGTCTGGTGCACGTCGTATTGCGGTAGATTGATGACGTTATATGCTGTGCGTTATTGACTTTAGAAGTTGCTAAGAACCTTTCCATTGTTACTATGATTAAGCCATGATTTTGGTCAATTAAATAGGAATTACCAATGTTTTGTACTTATTATCCTTTGATTGTCGTTTTACGGTGTGCATAATGATGTTACAAGATGTATGTAGTACGAATTCATACCTTAATGAAAGTAAATCATGTTTGTTGTCCGAGCTATAAGTGTATGATACAAAACAGCGTCTTTCTGACCGTCGACCAATGGGAGCTTAGCACTAGGTGCCTGATCTAGTCTATTTTAAGATATCTATGGTTATAACATTGAGTTGCAATTATACACAGGTTTATTGTTTTTCAACATATATCTGAAAGATAAAACTCTGAAAAACTCCTAGTAAAAACAATTTTGTAAATGGGGGAAAATAAAGGTGTCTTTTTTGTTTTGTTTTTATGTAAAAAAAATATGCATAACTTATTTCCTTTTCATAAACATGTTTCCATTTAATAGCTATTATCAAAACATAAGAAAACGTGAAAAGTCAATTCCGTGAAATTTCCAGCGATGAATTTTCTTATTTGACACAAGATACCCAGTTTACCTAGCTTAACAATTTTTCTAAAGCGTTGAGTCGTCTTAAACGTTGGTGGTTCCACTTTAATAGAAAAGCAGTAGAAATATACAAATTCGCATAAAAATACACAAGTCCAGATAAGAGGAGTATCTCCATAGCTGAAAGCTTTATGTCTGCATCAAACCCTATGATGTGACTACTCATTAGAATCGTCTCTTCGAGACGATTCTAATAAGTAGTCACACCATAGGGTTCGGAAAAGACATATGGGAGAAAATGTTGGAATAATAAACTTACTCCCTCTTATATGGAGTCCTGATATTTAACCTGATGAAGTTTATCATTACGATAAACTTCCATTCAATGGAGAAAAACTAAAAATAATCAAGCCTTTTAATTAAATGAGTGGCATTAATCAAGGTGACCTATTAAACCTTATACTAATCTATTCAGTAAGTAGACAGATGACAGCTTAAAGCAGGCGGAAAGTAAAGAAGAATTTTACTTTTTTGAAGTTTTCTGCTTAACTTTCGTCTACCATCCAAGCAGTCATCTGTCTTAAACACAAAAGTTCTTTTCGATAGTCATTAAAGTGGGATTGAAAAAAAATCTGAAAAGAAAGTCAATACATGTACATGTATATAAATATAGTTATGTACTTCATATAGTAAACAGTTAAAAACCTGTGAAACTACTTCCACTTAAACATGACTCAGAGCAACAGATAAGGGTAGTTTTTCAAAACTTAAAATCTTTATTTCTGAATTAAACCCTATGGTGTCACTACTCATTAGAATCGTCTCTTTGAGACGATTCTAATGAGTAGTAACACCATAGGATTTGGTGCTGAAATGAGTGATAAAATGTTTGATTTGTTGAAATAACTACCTCTTATCTGGAGCCCTGTGACTCATTTGTGGAGAAACAGACAGGTAGCTGCTTAAAGCAGTATGAAAAAAAATAAAGCTTTGGGAGCTTTCTGCTTTACTTTTATCCTGCTTTAACCTATTACCCCATAGCTTGTTTCTAGTTTTGAAAATAGTTGACCTCTTAAAGAAGGTTGAAAGTAAAGCAGAATGCGCCCTTAGGCGCATTCTGCTTACTTTCAGCCTGCTTTAAGCTACCATATGCTAGAATATAGAAAGATTTTTCTATGATATGTAATCATGACTGTATAAATTGAAATTAATTTCTTCAGTAGAGGAATAAATTTAAGGCATAAAAAGGCGTATCTATGGGGTAATGGGTTAACTCTTTCCTCCCTGAAACTTTAAATGGACAATTCCAGTTTCCATTTTTGTCTAGTCCATTTCTGACTTTTAAGGGTTGTTTTTGTCATTGTTTGGCATTATGACAAACAGTGAAGACCCTGATCAAAGGGCTCCTTTCAGAGCCCTCTGATCTGGGTCTTCACTGTTTGCATAGGACAAGTGTACTATTCACATGTACACTGTTTGAAAAGGACGCCAATAGGCGGGATTAGGGTTCAAAGGGTTAAGCATTCACCTGCCTAAAACAATCATAAAAATTGAGTCATTTTTCTATCGGTTGAAACAGGAGTGAGCTTTCTGTAATAATAAACTATAAATATGGCACTACCTGGAAAAAATATTAATTGGGATTATAAACAGCGGAAGAGAATTAAAATTTAAGAATCCCAGTCACCCGTGAAATGTTTGTTAATATAAACAAAGTGAAAAACATTGAAGCTTTAACATGTAACGCCTTCCTCCAAAGCTCAACGGTGGCACTCTCAAAAGATGCTCATTCAAAGAAAGTTAACTACTAATTAGGCTTGTCCTAGATGCTAGATTCTAATACAGTTAACAACTTGTTAGACTTGTCCTAGATGCTAGATTCTAATACAGTTGAACTTTCGATATCTCGAACTGGCTTAACTTGAACTATCCGATATGTCAACACATGAACTGCATTATTTCATGTTTGGTTAAGTCGAACATACCCATATTTCAAAGTTAAAAACGTGGCGTAGCCAAGTTTTAACTTTGAAATATGGTTATGTTCAACTTAACCGAGTTCGAGATATCGAAGTTCAACTGTATGAATAAAGCTGCTCAAGTTGGGATCCTAATCAGACGCAAGTTACAGACTGTATGGCTGAGTTACCAGCTGGGTAGTTGAGTTGGTGGATTGATCATTTAACCCATTACCCCATAGCCTATTTCTAATTTTGAAGACAGGTGTCCACTTAAAGCAGGTTGAAAGTAAAGCAGAAAGTGCCTTAATGTGCCTGCTTTAAGCTACCATCTTTAAGAATATGGACAATATTTACTGTGATTCATATTCATATCTGTTTAAATTGTATTGTGTTATTGTTGGGGATCCAACAGGTTGGTATTATCGGCGTTTTCTGTCTGGTCTGGTACTAAATGGTTTGCCTATTCATTGACAGTGCTCTTAAAGCAACTCGCAACCGGATGGTGTACTTGTCAAAATAAAAGCAAATTTGTGGCATTATTTGACTTCTGACATTAAAAAAATATGATCAGTCCAAAAAAAGTCTCAAGAATCGTCACCTAATCTTAGTTTTTTTTTAGATATATTCAATTGTTTTTCAATAGCGTCAGCTGACGGTTTTGCTGTTGTTGTTGCTTCTCTACACGGGCTCTGACATAAACCGGAGCCGAATAATGTAGTATTAAGCGCTACCAGTGAAGTACGTTAATTCGCTACCATATATATAGAGAGCGTCCGTGGTCGAGGCGGTAAAGGCGTGTCCTCATTTTTCTTGTTTGTCTCCGCAATGGAGGGTCACGGGTTCGAATCCCACCAGAGCTTCTTCTTTTCTTTTTTTTTGGAAATGCATTTTTTTACAGAATTTATTATCCTAAACTAAATCTTACCCATTTATATAATCATTTGACATATATTTACAAATTACCATTTTTAATGCTAAATCCGGTTGCGAGCCTCTTTAAAGGTTGGAGAGCATCTGATCTGGATCATTGGTGTCGCCCTAACCAGGTGGTTTTTCTGCAAAATCTGCTGAATTTTTATCCATTTCAATGACCAGCTTTTGAGATTTCCACACTGTTGATTATAACGCTTGTGACATCAAGGTACTCCAGATAAGAGCAAGAAAATAATTGTTTTCAATTTTTTTAAAAACCTTTTACTCCAAAGGTACTTTCTTTTATGTGTATAACCCTTTACCACATGGCCTGTGTCTAGTTTTTAAGACATGTGACCACTTAAAGCAGGTTGAAAGTAAAGCAGAATGTGCCTTAACTCATTATCCCCTGGAACTTCTAATGGAAAATTCCAGTTTGCACTAAAGGCTGGTCCATTTTTGACTATTTTGGGTTGTTTTTTGTAATAAATTGCAAAATGCCAAACAGTAAAGTCCCTGATCAGAGGGCTCCTACAGGAGCCCTCTGATCAGGGACTTCACTGTTTGCATAGGACACTCATACTCTTCACAGGTATACATTTGGTGAAAGACGCATATATGCATCACTAGGGCTCAATGAGTTAAGGTACATTCTGCTTTACTTTCATCCTGCTTGAAGCTATCATCTGTTTGGATTTAGAAATTTTTTCTTATGGTTCCTTTTCAAGACTGTAAAATTGGAACTATTTTCTTCTGTGGAGGAATAAATTAAATGTGCTAAAAGGCGCTTCTATTAGGGAAAGGGATAATTTATTCCTCCACCGACAAAAATGTTTCACTTTATACTCTCATGAATATGTACCATAAGAAATATTTTCCATATTCTGGCAGAAAAGGACTTAAAGCAGGTTGAAAGTAAAGCAGAATGCACCTTATGGCGCATTCTGCTTTACTTTCAACCTGCTTTAATTGGTCACCTGTTTTCAAAACTAGAAACAGGCTATGGAGTAAAGACTCTACCAAACCCTATCTTGTGACTATGATTCTAGAGAGTGGTCACAACATAGGGTTTGGTGGATACATAAGGAAGCTATATTTTAAAGCCTCGCCTTATCTGGAGCTCTGAAAGCTGTTTAATACAAGCACAAGCCAGCAAAGGCTTTTCCCAAAGTCGTGACATAAATATAGCCGTTACAGCAATGGCGTAAAAAAAAATTAAAATCAAAAACAGAAAAGCCATTCTTTTTCCTATGTTTAATTGAAACTAAAATTCATTTTTGTGTTTTAGAATTTTTTGTGCAGTTTTGAAAGCCTCATAAGTGCTCTTATGTGGCAAACTTGTTGATTCTGAGAATAAAGTTACTTGGACAGGGTTCCAGATAAGGGGAGTATTTCAAGAATAAAAATCTTTATTTATGCACTAAACCCTATGGTGTCACTAATCATTAGAATTGTCTCTTCAAGGAAATTCTGGACAGTGAGTAGTAACACAATAGGATTTGGTGCTGAAATGAGCGAGAAAAAATTGAATTTGTTCAGTTTACTCCCGCTTATCTGGAGCCCTGCATGGAGCTCGAGCTAAATCCAGGGCTAAAAAATGCCACTTGTCCGCTTGTCCTGCATGCTTTTTTCCCTTCTTTGTCTAATGAGCAGGGCAAGTGCATTTTTTTTATTTCCTTCATTGTCTTTTATGCAGGACGAGTGACAAATTTCAGAATTTATTATCCCTGAAATCCAAGTTTTTCCCTCCAAAAGTCAGAAAAGTTTGATTCTGGCGTTCAACGGTTTAATTACACAGGTGTAAATGGACCATTTGAAAAGGAATGGCTTCACAGTATATCATACAAACAGGCTCAGTTTTTTTAGCTAAATATGAAGACAAAATACGTCTGTACCAAATCAGGTATAATTTCATTCAAGGGGCTGCTATCTATATAGCCCCAATAAAATCAACTTCATATGAACTCTGTACACACCTTTGCAAACAGTTTTGGATACAGATGAGACGTCACACTATGCGGTACCTCATTTGGATCCAAATTGTTTGACACATTGATTCTATTTTAACAGGTAACTTATGACATTGCAAATATTATAACCCAAAATTATTTAATGCAAAATCAATATGACATTTGGCCAACAACTGATCAGTTAAGTATCGGCTCCAGATAGGACAGAGTAAACTGAACAAATCCAACATTTTCTCACTCATTTCAGCACCATATGCTATGGTGTTACTTCTCATTCGAATCGTCTCGAAGAGATGATTCTAATGAGTAGTGACACCATAGGGTTTAATGCACAAATAAAGATTTTAAATTTTTGAAATACTCCTCATCTAGATCTCTGGGCCACTATAAGATGTATTCATACATGTTTCAATTTTCTTTTAAAATATTGGCTTAGAAACTGAACCTGTTTTTTATTGAATTTAAAGTAAGCATTATAATATTGTAAAACTTTTTAGTGCTTTGCACAAGACCAAAGGAGATACATACGTGATGGGGCTTTTCTGAACACTGTATTGGTGAAGAATTTCTTGAAACGCTCAGCGTAGAAACTTGGACGAGTAACGGACACAGTCTCCTGTCAAACAAACACAAAGCAACATTCAAACACGTTGAAATTTACATTTTGTACAGAGTACATCTTCCCCAACGTCTTACATACATGCCATGGCAACATTATTTAGAACATTAGTCATGGATTTTCACTAGTGTTTTTAGCGAACGGGGTTTTGCCAGAACTTTTGTATCGCAAAATATTGTGTGTTATTAAAGTGATAAAAATTGATGCATTTTTTTTAAAGTCGAAAAATTGTTTCTAAAATAACCACAACACTTCAGTATTTCATACATATTTGTTGGAAACTACGTTTTTCATCCAGTAAAACTTTTTTGATTTCTAATAACGATATTATTATCTGGTATGCACACTGATTGGACATCAACCTACAAGTATACCATACACTGTGCCAAAATACTACGAGGGGGAAATCCTGTTTTCTGCTATTGGCTTATTTAGTTCAAACAAAAGAAAATGGTGAATATTGGAAAGAGTTTGCATGAGATGTGTCATAGTAGGTGGAATTTTATGTATGAATATCTAACAGAATGGTTAAAATTAAACATCTTTGTACTTTACCCCGTCAGTAATCATGGATTTCATGGTATGCTCGAACTTCTTGCGAAACCGGTAGCACTGTAGTACATCTATAATACCGAGGTAAATCAAGAGTCGCTCCCCTTTGGCATTTTTGGCTGGGATACCCCCAGGTCTGCAAATAAAACAAAATTCAACAGGGTTGTCATAGAGACAACAAAGCTCGCCGGTGGCATATTTCGAAATTTTGACTGCAGTCAAGATCGCAACGGTCAGACTTTTTGCGTGCATGGAAAAGTCTTGCCAATATACACATGCATATCAAATATGAAGGCAATACCTCATGGGACATAGGAGTTGTAAATATATTTCAAATCCTAAAAACACAGATTTCAAAACCTAAAACCAGGCCCTACATTCATGGTCAAGGTCACTGGGGTCAAACTTTTTGGGTATAAGAAAAGGTATTGTAATATGCATATCAAATATGAAAGCAATACTTCATGGGACATAGAAGCATTGTAAGCATTTTTTCAATCATTAAAGCACGGATTTCAAAACCTAAACTTAGGCCCTAAATTCATGGTCAAGGTCGCTGGGGTCAAACTTTTTGCGTACATGAAAAGTACACATGCATATCCAATATGAAAGCAATACTCAAGAGACGTAGGAATTATAAGCATTTTTCAAATCCTAAACACAGATTTTAAAACCTAAACAAGGGCCCTAAGGTGAAGTTCAAGGTTACTACTTATCATACATATTTATAACTGTTTAAATAGGAACTATTTTCATCAGTGCAGAAATAAATTAAAGACATCAAAAGGCGTATGCATGGGGTAATGGGTTAAAGACGGCAGGTTACTTACGGAATGTCTTCGTCATCAAACTCCTCCAACATGGTTCGCACTTCAGCTGATATAGACTCCATAGGTGTGGAGTACTGCATTACCTTTGTCCGTATAGACTTTCCTCTAGCCAGCGTCACTGCAACAGGCAAACAAAGAGTTCACAGATTGCACATACATCTGTGGTAAACCCTCTTTATAACCAACATTAAAAGGCAGCTAGGAAAGCCAGGTCAGGGGTAAGCTTAACTCATTACCCCGTAAATACGCTTTTTTACAGGAATATAAACAAGGGCCACTATGGCCCTATATCGCTCACCTGGTACACCATGTAAAACTTTACCTATAGTGACCTAGATTTTGATCCAACATGACCAATAGTCAACCTTGACTTAGATTTCAATAAGGCAAACATTTTGACCAAGTTTCATCAAGATCAAATGATAAATGTAGCTTCTAGAGCGTAAACAATGTATTTTAATGATTTGACCTAATGACCTAGTTTTTAACCAGACATGACCGATGTTCGTACTTGACCTAGATATCAATAAGTTAGACAATGTGATCACGTTTCATGAAGATCTAATGAGATTTGTAGCCTCTAGAGTGTTAACAAGGTTTTTCTATGATTTGACCTAGTGACCTAGTTTTTGACCGGTCTTGACCACATTCAAAGTTGACCTTGATATCAATGAGGCAAACATTTTGACCAAGTTTCATGAAGATCTAATGAGATTTGTAGCCTCTAGAGTGTTAACAAGGTTTTTCTATGATTTGACATAGTGACCTAGTTTTTGACCAGACTTGACCCACATTCAAACATGACTTAGATTTCATCATGACAAATATTTTGACCAAGTTTCATGAAGATCTAATGGAATTTGTAGTCTCTAGAGTGTTAACAAGGTTTTTCTATGATTTGACCTAGTGACCTAGTTTTTTACCGGACATGACCCACATTCGAACTTGACCTAGATATCAATGAGGCAAACATTTTGATTAAGTTTCATGAAAATCTAATGACATTTGTAGCCTCTAGAGTGTTAACAAAGTTTTTCTATGATTTGACCTAGTTTTTGACCGGACTTGACCTACATTCGAACTTGACCTAGATTCTAACATGACAAATATTTTGACCAAGTTTCATGAAGATGTAATGAAATTTGTAGTCTCTAGAGTGTTAACAAGGTTTTTCTATGATTTGACCTAGTGACCTAGTTTTTGACCGGACATGACCTACATTCAAACTTGACCTAGATTTCATCAAGACAAACATTGTCATCAAGTTTCATGAAGATCCAATGAAATTTGTAGCCACTAGAGTGTTAACGAACAATTGTGGACGGACGACGGACGACAGACGACGGACGACGGACATCCAGTGATCCTAATAGCTCACCTTGGCACTTCGTGCCAGGTGAGCTAAAAATTTAATCCATTTCGAATTTAATCCATTGAGTGAACATCAGACTTATATTTTTTCACTCGTCGTGAAAATATAACGTCTGATGTTCACTCAATGGATTAAATTTCTATCTTATACTGAAAAAAACAATTATCCTCTATATATTTGCTATATTCTAGCAGGTGGTAGCTTAACGCAGGCTGAAAGTAAAGCAGAATGTGCTTTAAGTTGTCACCTATCTTCAAAACTGGAAATCAGGCTATGGGGTAATAGGTTAACTCTTTAAACACAAAGTAACTCTTGTGGGTTATTATATATTTCATTGTGGATCTTTTTAGTTACCAAAAGATGAACCAGTCTACTTCGAATTCTCGGAAGTTTAATAAGCTGTTCTAAATTAACAAACAGTGTAGACTCAGATCAGTCCAATAGGAGCTCTCTGATCTGGGTCTACACTGTTTGCAAATGGAATGAGTATGTTTCAAACTTGTCAATAGTGTTGAAAGAGGTAAATACTATGATATAGAGGATCTTACACGAGTGCTCATTATTTATCATTTTTAATAAATGAGTTGACTAAAATAATAAGATGCAAGCCTTGGCAAGTCATATTCATTTTAGTCGAGTTTATTAAAAATGGTAAATAATGAGCACGGATGTGAGATTCTATTTATCACATAACAAGTTTAAGCAACTATTGAATTGATTGAAGCCATTTGATCTTACCCTCCACTATATAGATTTTCCGCCAAAATGTTTGTAATGTTAACATCGTCGCAAATGACGGCATTTGGCGTCCGGCTACATGCAGCGCTTGTGGACAAACAGGTTGGACCAGAGCCCAAAAAACGATATTCCACTAGTGGATTACGATATTTACATAATGGCTTTATGTCACTCCCAGACCGCAAGTTATGTGATAAATATATTTAAGAAACTTGGTTTTATCTGTATTTAGTGGAATAAACAGTTAGCTAAATGTAATACAAAGTAAGACATAAATGAAAGACTCGGATATGGAAGGTATTTCAAATATATGGTACAAGTGTCTCTACCAAACTCAGTGTTGTGATAATTCATTAAGAGTATTAGATATTTGATAGTCACATACAGAAATACAGTCTCATACTGACATTCTAAGAAAGGTGAGTGCTTATTGCTGGTCAAAAGTAATGCAAAAAGTTCTTATATGAGCTTTCTGAGTAATTTTTGTCCTGCGTTAAGCTGCCACCTGTAATATGGCTAATCCTATGGTGTAACTACTCTTAGAAAGGTCTCAAAGAGATTATTCTAGTGAGTAGTCACATCATAGGGTTAATTGCAGACATAAAGATTTTAGTGTTTGAAATACTCCTGGGGCCCGTTTTATGAAACGTAAGACAAAAATGGTCATAAGTCATTTTCTAAAATGATCAATTATTATTTATTTCTTCATCTAATCCTGTCTTGTGACATCTCTCTGGAATTGTCTTGAAAAGATGTATTTAAAAGTTTTGAATCATGACCACTTATGTCGTACAACGTTTCATAAATTTCATGAATTATTCATTGAAAGTTTTAGGGAGGAAAGAGTTAAGGGGCATTCTGCTTTGCTTTCAACCTGCTTTAAGTGGTCACCTATCTTCAAAACTAGAAATAGGCTATGGGGTGATGGGTTAAGGGCCCCATTTCATAGATATATCTTGACTTAGTGCAGGTTACTACTTTATGTAGTCTAATAACATAGAAAGCTCCTATAGTTTTTTTTACAGAGCTTTAGTCCATTTCTTCAAGCTTTATAATACACTTAGTGCAAAAAGAAACGCACATGGTGCTCATGCGCAGATTAAGAATTCTTTTCTTGAAGAAAATTAGAATACTAATACCATATCTCAAGATTGATTTAATTCTGTAACAAGTTCAGAAACAAAAAACTCAAAACCAGTGTGCTGCTTTTTAACCCTTTCGCTTCTTAATGACGCCAAAACGTGCATTTGCAAACTGTTTGAATCCTGATCAGACGCCGCGTGTAACGCGGCGTCTGATCAGGATCCAAACTGTTTGACACTCGTATCGATATGTTTTAATTCATACTACACTGGATCTTACTTTGAAACGATCTTACAAACAACAAATTTGAAGCAGACGACAATGAAACGGTGAAGGGGTAAAAATCTCACGATTAATTTGGCAGCGAAAGAGAACTACAGCGTGTTTTAAACATCGCACCGATTTGTGCAGGTTGGGTTTTTCAACATTGATACCCCCAGACAGAACTACTTAATGAAAAGATTAATTCACAAATACGTTCCTTCTACATACAAATAGTGTAATGAAAAATGTGCGTTTCTTTTTGCACTGAGTGTATACACAATCCAAATTCAATAGTTTGAACTAGAGGTGGGTACCGCGGAAAATAAAAAACCATGGTATATCACGGTTTTTAGGTAAATACCACGGTATGTACCACGGTTAACCACCATTTAAACCTACTATCAAATAGACAGGGTGTGGTATGACCGTAGCTCCTAGAGCTGGGTTCTGAATGTTCACGTTCCAGCAATAAAGAATATCAACGAGTAACAGCCCACAAACAGTAGTAACTATCAAGCTGTTTCTGAAAAACAACTTTAAAATATGGTCAAACCCAACGATTTACGTTGAACACCAATCACCGTGAATGAATGAATTTGTCTTTATATCTATCTATAGATAAAGCAGGACTCCATTTTCATTTATTATCGTCATGGGGGTTTCTTTCTTCATCACATACACGAACACAAATGAAAACGTAATAAAAACGCATGCAAAATAAACAAAAGAACGGTTGTCAATTTTATTTAACCTTGTTTTATGGCGAAACCCGACGTCAATCTATCGAAAGTCTGATTTGGCTGTCATTCAATTGTTTGTTATTTTCTGAACAATGAATGTATCAACTGTACGACAAATACGATTGGTCAAATATCCGGCTGTTTACTGTAGGTAGTGCAACATAACCAATCAGCAAGCGTTTCTCATAGGCAACGTCATTCGGTGCGAGTCGGATGTTATCGTTGTAAAAGTAAGTAATCTCTATTGATCAATCCAAGCTTCGAAGCTCGGTCAAAAACAACCACTTCAGATACGATTGAAAACGATCATTTCAGTTGACAATCGGTTTATCATGATAAAAATAGCCTGTATTAAATAATTGCAGCCTAATTAGGAATTAAACTTTACTATAATAGGATGTTTTGTTGACAATATCACACTAAGAATGGGTCCATTGACATGACCCGGGATAACGTCAGAAAAAAGACCTGAGTCGGGACGAAAGTATCCACTGAGTCTGACAAGGATACACACTTCCAAATTTTAATGTATTTATCAAACTAAAGCTTTAGTTTCATCTTAAATCACAATATTTTCATTATTTGCCCTTTTTTTATTGAAAAAAAAATCATCTATAAAATTACAAGCAAAAAACCGGTCTTCTCGGAAAAAACCATGGTTCGTACCACGGCCGTTTCGTACCGTGGTTTACCGGTGCACCGGTTAAACTGCACACCTCTACTTCAAACTAGCTTAGGTCGAACTTACCTGTATTCTATATGTTTTGATGATCTCGCACAAGCTGCTAAACATAACTCTTTACCCCATAGCCCGATTCTAATTTTGACAAACAAGAGGGCCTGAAGGCCCTGATATCGCTCACCTCTTGTACTTAAGCCTAATAGCTTTACCTTTCTGTTTCACTCGTTTTAATCTAAATCCATTTAAATTTGTAGTATAGCATGTAAACAGTTTTGGAATACAGTCTCATAATTCTAGTATAGTAGAGTACATCAAGGGCAGATAACTAGAGCCTAAAAATACTGAAATGGAGCCTTTTCTAGCATTTCAAAGTATATCAAGGGCAGATAACTATTGCCACAATGATTAGATTTCAACAATAATTGCACCCCTTTGAGAACTTATAGATGTACACTTTGTGTGCAAGTATAATCAAAATCCATTGAAAACTGTAGTTGCAAGAGTGTAAACACCATTAAATATGGCATTTTCAGCAATTCAAAGGTAGATAACTCTCAACCTATTGGTCCGATTTTAACCATAATCAAACTCATCTGAACTCTTCTGGTCATATACAATCTGAGCAAGTTTGAGATAGACTGGATAAAAATTGTGGCAGCTAGAGTATAAACACCGTTAAATATGGCATTTTCAGCAATTCAAAGGTAGATAACTCTTGCCCTATGAGTCTGATTACAACTATAATCAAACTCATTTGAACTCTTGTGGTCATATACAACCTGAGAAAGTTTGAGAAAGATTGTATAAAAATTGTGGCCTCTAGAGTGTAAACACCCTTAAATAAGGCATTTTCAGCAATTCAAAGGTAGATAACTCTCGACCTATTAGTATGATTTCAACCATAATCAATCTCATTTGAACTCCTATAGTCATATTGAATCTGAGCAAGTTTGAGATAGATTGGGTTAAAATTGTGGCCTCTAGAGGGTAAACACTGTTAAATATGGCATTTTCAGCAATTCGAAGGTAGATAACTCTCGACCTATTGGTCAGATTCCAATTATAATCTAACTCATCCGAACTAATATACAATCTGAGCAAGTTATAGAAAGATTGGATAAAAATTGTGGCCTCTAGAGTGTAAACATTGTTAAATATAGCATTTTCAGCAATTCAAAGGTAGATAACCCTTGACCTATTGGTCAGATTTCAACTATAATCGAACTCATTCGAACTCTTATGGTAATATACAATCTGAGCAAGTTACAGAAAGTTTGGATTAAAATTGTGGCCTCTAGAGAATAAACACTAAAATTGTTGACGACGAACGACGGACGCCGGACATTCAAGGATTGCAAAAGCTCACCCTGAGCTAGCTCAGGTGAGCTAAAAATAGGTGAACACTTAAAGCAGATTGAAAGTAAAGCAGAATGCGCCTTAAGGCACATTCTGCTTTACTATCAGCCCGCTTTAGGCTACCATCTGCTAACATAATAGAAAATATTTCTTACAAAACATATTCTTAACCCTTTACCCCATAGAAGCGCCTTTTAGCACATATGATTTATTCCTCCGCTGAAGAAAATAGTTCCAATTTAATCAGTCATGAATATTTAGTATAGGGAATATTTTCTATATTCTAGCACATGGAAGCTTAAAGCAGGCTGAAAGTAAAGCAGAATGCGCCTTAAGGTGCATTCTGCTTTACTTTCAGCCTGCTTTAAGCTACCATCTGCTAGGATATAGGAAATATTTCTTATACTGCACATTCATAAAATGGAAATATTTTCTTTAATGGAGGAATGAATTAAAATTAAAATGTTTATTCATGGGGTAATGGCTTTAAGTGGTCACCTATCTTCAAAACTAGAAATAGGCTATGGAGTAAAGGGTTAACTGTATAAGTTGGACTATTCTCATTAGTGGAGGATTAAATTAAATGCGCTAAAAAGCGCTTCTACAGGAAAAATGGTTACGCAAGTTCAAATTATCGAGTTTCAACTGTATATTAACAGTGTGGGTTTTTTTTAAATAAAAAAAGTTCAGTCTTTATAATATTACAGTAAAACCTCTCTTTTATGACCACTAAATTGGGTTAACTATCAGGTGTTTCTGACAGGTGACTGATTAATGCAAGTTACAGTAAAACAGAAAGCTCCTGTAGGAGCTTTCTGTTTTACTGTCACCTTGATTTAAGCAGTCACCTGTCTTTTATACACTCAATAAGCCTTTTTTTAGTGTCTGTAATAGAGAGGTTTTACTGTACTTGGTTGCAAGATGATTTATGAAAGAGGCCCCAAGTAGGTTTCTAGACAATATTAGTAAGTTAGTATAGTCCACCACCTCTTTGTTTACCCTCTGCAGGCTCTGACGTGTTTGTCCGCTGGGAGCTGCTCAGGTCCGTGCTTACACTGGGGACATCTGATGTTTGAGGTACTGTATCGTTTAAAGTTTTCTGAAAACAATAATAATACAATTGCACAGGGTTCCCAGGGTTTCCCATAAAAGCCGACAGAAATCGCCGGCTATTCTAATATTTCTGCCGGCTATTATTTTCCATTTTTCAAAAATAGATATATTTATTTAGATTTTAAAAGAAGATTCTACGCAATATTTGTTGCTTAAAAGCACCGCTCATAGTAGAAACGAAGCGACATTGGTTGCTATGCATTTGATATATTCGGTCCTGTTATACCTCGATCCCATGCGAAATCTGCACCGTTTGACAAGGTGTGTTCAAGTTTGAAGCGAAATGACCGCGGTATTCCGAATGATATTTTGGATAAAATTAATACGCTTCTCGGTAGGCCGAATGTAGGATCCGTACTTTATATATTTTGAATTGCACCAATATCGGTTAAAATGTGCGTGTACCTTATCTTGACGAAAGTGCATTCCATTTATCCTGTTGCAAGTGCAATAGCGCTAATAACAAATAATTTAAGTAGGCATTATTTCGACACACAGATGTGTGTACACACCAACTCCAGGGCGTTGACCAAAGGGGGGCATTTCCCGCCTAAAAATAGCAATGAAACTATTGAATAAGCACTAAAAATACTTTTAAATCACACGGGATGTTAAATTTCCGGTTATCATTTCGAGGCTTGTAAACAATTGCAGACGTGTTGGGATAATTTGGAAACGTGTCAATGATTCAAATGAATTCGAAGGCCAGACCCTTCCCAATCCAAATAATTTAAATACTGGACACATTCCCACTCCAAAGGAACAGTGTTACACTTTTCCCAGTTGACAAAGCACATTTTTGTGCCTAAATACATTATCATATATTCTTTTATTTGCATCTGATATACATTTCTTCTTCCTAACTATTTTTCTCTTATATTTTTCTTATCTCTTCTTAGCGTTACGGAGTTCAAACATTGTGTAAGCGTCAAGTTTGACGGAACAATGAAACACATAGATAGATAAACAGTCCATATTCTAGCAATCTCATGAATTTGTCTTTCGCGGATTTTCGGCAAAAGCGAACTTCAAAAGAAATGAGTTATGCTAAAAAATAATGTTATTGGAACCAATAGAAAAGTAGATGTAGAAGAGGAATTACTAATAGCAGTCCAATCTTTTGATAAAATAGTTAAAATGTGGTTTTCTTAAGCATTTTTGTCACATAAGCGTTTTGTCATCAGTTTTCGCGGATTTATTATACCTTCTTCTTCTGTCGTATACGAGCCTCCTTCAACTGGCTGAAGATTATGTTAGGTGTATATCTAAAGAAATGCAGTGCCACAAGTAATGGTTCACCCAAACCAATAAAAAGTTTAAAGATTGAAGAGTAACCACAACCATTTAACCCATTACCCCTTAAAAACGCCTTTTTACGCCTCTTATTTATTTCTCCACTGAAAAAAAGTTCCAGTTTATACAGCCAAGAATATGTACCAGAAGAAATATTTTCCATATCCTAGAAGATGGTAGCTTAAAGCAGGCTGAAAGTAAAGCAGAATGTGCCTTAAGGCACATTCTGCTTTACTTTCAACCTGCTTTAAGTGATCACCTGTTTTCAAAGCTAGAAATAGGCTAAGAGGTAATGGGTTAACTTGCAATGTGTTGAGATTAAAGAATTTCTTCTTGTTTTGTCTAACTGAACTGTTGATTGCTACTTGGTAAATAGATCTATATGAGCCTACATAGATATTCATTCATATCTGAAATTATCTTCTTAACTCTTTGAACCCTAGTCCCGCATATAGGCGTGCTTTTCAAACAGTGTACATGTGATTAGTACACTTGTCCTGTACAAACAGTGAAGACCCAGATCAGAGGGCTCCGAAAGGAGCCCTCTGATCAGGGTCTTTACTGTTTGTCACAATGCCAAACATTGACAAAAACAACCCTTTAAAGTCAGAAATGGACTAGACTAAGATGGAAACTGGAATTGTCCATTTAAAGTTTCAGGGAGGAAAGAGTTAATGTCAAAGTTTGAAGTCGTCTAGAAATAGAATCGTATAGATAACTGTCCAACCTAGGGATATAGAAATATTAATGCTAACCCTTTTTATCTATAATGTACTTAATCTTTCTGTCTGTCTGTTAAAAGTCTTGTGTGCCCAACTCCTCTTTCACTATTGTAGAGATTCATTCCAAACTTTATACACATAAACAAACTATTGTCAAGATGTTTGTGTGGTTTGGAATTACAACTGCAGCCGTTTATACTACAATTTTCCTATGTATCTGATACAATTTTCTTATTGTCACCATTTCACAACTCATCTTTTTCCGAATTTGAACAGAAGTTTCCACAACACAAAAATTCCCAATTTGAGGGGTACTGGGTTAGACTTATATATTGCAACTAAACCATATATATTAACCCTTTCCCTTATAGAAGCGACTTTTAGCACATTCATTTTATTCATCCGCTGAAGAAAATAGTTCCAAATTATACCGTAATGAATATGTGTCATATTTAATACTTTCCTTATTCTAGCATTTAATAGCTTAAAGCAGGCTGAAAGTAAAGCAGAATGCGCCTTAGGGCGCATTCTGCTTTACTTTCAACCTGCTTTAAGTAGTCATATATCTTCAATACTAGAAACAATGCTATCAGGTAAAGGGTTAACATGTACCCATGATATGCAAAGGTGTACCTTTTGGCAATGAAATTGAGCCATCTTGCATTTTTCTTGAGCAATATTTTGCCTATCTTAAACCTGTCCAAAATGACTCAGAATGCAGGAAATTGCACCATTTTTGCAAAATTTTCGGGGGCCTAGGCCTGCCTCTAACTTTAGACTTACAGAATGTGTCAATGAGAGTGAAACTCCAAGTCAGAAACAGCTTGTACCTGTGTTTTTCTTGATTGATACAAATAGTTAAGCTCACATCTACCAAGAGATTTCTTGATTTTTTCCCGTATTTGCCACTTTCATACCGTAGCCGAAAGTTTTTCTAAAGCCATTCAGTTCTAAATTTTTTGCCATGTTACCGGGTTCGCTGCCGACGCTGTTTTGGATGCAGTTTCTTCACTCGTTTGATTCGTTTCTGCTTCAAGGCACTGATTTACTACGATCAGCAGCGTAATCAGAGGTCTATTTTTTATTCAAATGCAGTTAGCCTCCATTGTTTCGGAGCCGACGTTAAAAGTTTTATTCAACTTGACATATTACGGGAAGACGTTCTAATATTGTCCGGGCACTGGAATGTATGTCAGATTATATTCTGTATCAGTAATAATTCCACAAAATTTGATAATTGAAGATTATTATTTGAGTTGCGCGTCTTAATTTATAAGAAACAATCGTATTGGATCGAAGGTAATAAAATATTCAACGTTTACTAGATAACTATTCATTGGTTTGAAATCGTCGAAGCCGTAAAATTACGGTGCAATTTCCTGTTCAAGTTACGTATCTCACGTAACTTGAACGGGAAATTTATTGCACAGTAATTTTAGTCAGGTCCCCGAATGTGATGAAGACTGGGAACCAGACTCTGGAATTAAGGCCAGCAAAGTGCTCACGCATGCGCAGAATAACAGCAACAAGTAAACAGAATCACTGCTTCTCGTCGTCGACTTTCTGTTTATAAGATGGCACTTTTTACGGGGTTATAGATGCCATTTAGGGCTGAAATATTGTTGCCTCAAGAAAAATGCAGGTTACAAATTGGTTGCGCCAAACGTGAATTTTCTGAGCCAAAAAGGCGCTCTCGAGAATACACTGGATTAAGTGTAACTGATTATTGCAATATTATCAATGATTGCCTATCAATTTACAAATAATAGGTTTGAACACTCACTTTTTCTGGTTTGGCTTTGTCCAGATTGTGTATACCGACTAGCAGACTGTAATCCATTATTTTGAAACTTTCCAATACCTGAAAAATCAGTGCATAAATACAATAGCATTAAACATTATTTTCCATTCATATGAAATGCAATATGGTTAATTTGTTAGCCTTTAAAATTTCAAGACATTATCCTTTTCAGTTTAAATGCAAACGAAACCCATCAAATTAGACGTAGAATAAGACAACTTTTCGACAATTCTGACTACTTTTTTTGTTCTTCGGAGTGGCAAACAGTTTGGAGCCTGATCAGATGCTGGGTTACCCAGCGTCTGATCTGGCTCCAAACTGTTTGCAATTGAAATAAAGGTTTAAGTGTAAACACCATTATGAGTAGGATAGGAATTACTACCCAAGGGTCAGAAAATGCATGCAGGGACGAGTCTTGTCGAGTCCCTGCATGAATTTTCTGACCCGAGGGGGTAAATTCCTATCGTACATCAACAAAATGAATGGTTGATTTTTTCTCCAATTTAAATCATTAAAACATGATACAAATAATGAAATAATTGAAGTTTTGTGCACTTTTCTGCGCCAAAATTGACATTGTTTATAGTAATGTCATCAGAAATGACGTCATCTAGTTACCCACTTACGCTTGTGGTTAAGCTGGGCAAACAATAAAAGACGTCAAGTGGTATGGACGATAGAGCGATTCCACATGGGGAAAATCCCTATCTCACATAAGCCAAATTGGGGGGAAAGGTCTTCTCCCCTATACACAAGTAAACCACTTACCAAACAGTCCCGTTGTATTGTTTTGACCAGGGCTTCATATGTATCCTTCTCAAGAAGTAAACCCTCCGGATGAATCTCCATGAAGTCGAGGTCTTTTAACGTGGGGGAACTCTTGGCCCGTTCTGTTTTTGATGCCTTGCGTTTATATGTGCTTCCTTTCAAATCATACTTTTCATGTAATTTCACAGATGATGGCAATATGTTGTTCATGACTACAAATCGGATATTCTTTCCTCCACACTGTAATGAATAACAATATAACGTACAGTCCAAACCTCGATAAATAGAGAATATTTGGTGACTAGCTTTGAATGAGAAATGTTATCTGGCAAGGCGGATGAATATGTCTGGTGAGCCGCAGGCGAACCTGATATTTTCAGAAGCCGAGCCAGATAACATTTCTCATTCAAAGCTAGGAACCAAATATTCTATTTATCCTTGTCACAATAGTAAAATAAATAGAGAATGCTTTTTTTAAAGCTAGAATCATTATTGGTCTAGATAAGATTCTCACTAAAGAACTATGTTAGTCTAGGAAAGTGCGCTAGTATATAGATGACGTCAGTGACGTCACATCCTAGTTACGTTGAAAAAAAATAAAAGAACCTTTAAAATTCTAGTGTTTTCACTTAGGAAATCTTAAAGGTGGACAATTATTGAAGTATCTCAGCAAGCTGCGGGTGGCGCGTACTCTATAACGCTTTGATTGCATCGAATATTTCGAATAAACGTCGTTACACGTCGGATTTTTTGTTAAAAGAGTTTTAGAATTCCTTTCGTAACAGCGGGAAAAATAAGCGTCTCGGTGGGAAAAAAAGTTCCGGCTACAGGTCATGTGACCATTTGACATAATAACATCGGTCATGTGACCAACTAGCATAATAAAGCAAAGTTTTATCTGTCACCCCTTTATCCGTCAGGAAATTAGGCACGTGACAGGATAACTATGTTTATTATATACCTATCGATGATTTTAAGAAATTTCTCAGTTCAGAGCACCAGATAAGGGTAGTTTTTCAAAAACTAAAATCTTTATTTCTGAATTAAACCCTATGGTGTCACTACTCATTAGAATCGTCTCTTCGAGACGATTCTAATGAGTAGTAACACCATAGGATTTGGTGCTAAAAATAGTGAGAAAATGTGGGATTTGTTGAAAAAACTACCTCTTATCTGGAGCCCTGTCAGTTATATAAATTTCATATGCGTCACAGATGATATCATCACTAGTGATTATATCAATTTTGCAGTGACATTTTGAGACGTCACAATATCTATCTTTAGTGATGTTGCACATAAACAATTAATTGTGTGTTTTCTCTGTAAAAAACGTCATATGAATGTATATAATAAATAGAATAATCAATTCCTTTGGATGGATATGAAAATATATCACTCGAATGGGTCGTTATCTCGTTAAAAACCTTGTCCTGCAGGCTCGTTTTTTAACCAGATAACAACCCATTCTCGTGATATATTTATCATATCAATCCAAAGGAATGAATTATTCTTTATATATATTATGTTTATAATTATTCAACAGAAGAGGATTAAGTTGTGCTCACCTGTATTTTGTCTTTTTTTACAATTATAGTCTGCCCAATTTGTAAGTTTACTTTTATTTTTAAGGTATTTATCAAGTTTTTCAAAAAGTATGACTAACAACCACTTTAACCCTTAGCCTGCCACTCACGACTATAGCTCCATATGCAAACAGCTTGGATCCGGATGAGACGCCGAGTAACTCGGCGTCTCATCCGGATCCAAGCTGTTTGACACTCGGACAACATTTTCAGCAATTTTGAGCAACTTTGAAACTTGAAGCAGACGAGAAATATAGCAGACGACAATTTATTTGGCGGGCTAAGGGTTAAGCACCAGACAAATAATTATAGAGAATTAAGAAAGAAATTGCCTTATTTCGCAGACTAGAATACATTTAAAGTGCATCCAATTTTTTCAAAGTACAAACATACCGTAAGCATTAAGATTGTATTTTGTACAGTAGTCAAACACACAGATTTTTGTTAAAGAAATGCGAATAAAAACTCAAATACAGTAAAACCTTTCAATTACGACCACTAAATTTTGATAATTTTATACAATCAATTAACCTTCGTTTTAGTGGTTGTTATAGATGTTAATCAGGGCTCCAGATAAGGGGGGTATTTCAAAACCTAAAACCTTTATTTCTGCTTTAAACCCTATGGTGTCACTATTCAGTAGAATCCGTCTTGTTGAGACAATTCTAATGAGTAGTAACACCAAAAGATTTGGTGCTGTATGAGTGAGAAAATGATAGATTTGTTCAGAATACTCCCTCTTATCTGGAGCCCTGGTTATTGAATTTGCTCCAATGAACAATTCTGTAAATTTAAACAAACCAACAGCAATGAAGTAAAGTCCTTACTATTCCTTTCCTTTTAGTATATTTAATTTATTCCTCCACAAGAAAATAGTTCCAATTTATACAGTCAAGAATATGAACCAACAGAAATATCAATATTTTGTAAACAAATGAAACTTCAAATAAACTTAGAAAACATAAAGGCTCTAAACATTCTGGCAATTAGCTTTTACTTTTAGGGAATACCCATTTCAAAAACTAATTTCACAGACTCGTCCATCTAAATTATCAACATAAAATCAATAAACAAACAAACAAACAAAGGTGCCTTATGAAAGGAAACAAGGTAACTTAAGACATTGCAAATATTATAACCTAAAATTGTTTAATGCAAAATCAATATGACATGAGGCCAACAACAACTGATCTATTAAGTATGGGCTCTAGATAAGAGGGAGTAAACTGATAAAATCCAACATTTTCTCACTCATTCCAGCACCAAATCCTTTGGTGTTATTACTCATTTGAATCGTCTTGAAGAGCTGATACTGACAAGTAGTAACACCATAGAGTTTAATGCAGAAATAAAGATTTTTGAAATACTCCCCTTATCTCATAAGTTATCTGGAGCTCTGAAATTATGGATGCTTTGCGGTCTGTGAAATTAGCTTTTGATTTGGTTACCCTATGGACAACTGCATTCATTAACCCATTACCCCATCAATATGCCTTTTGGCACCTTAGATCATTCTTCCCAGGGTTCCAGATAAGGGAAGTATTTCAAAAATTAAAATCTTTATTTCTGCTTTAAACCCTATGATGTCACTACTCGTTAGAATCGTCTCGAAGAGACGATTCTAATGAGTAGTAACATCATAGGATTTGGTGCTGAAATAAGTGAGAAAATGCTGGATTTGTTCACTTTACTCCCCCTTATCTAGAACCCTGCTTCCACTGAATAAAATAGTTTTATACAGTGGAGGAATATATTATGGCATATTGATGGGGTAATGTGTTAACCCATATCCTGTTTCTAGTATTGTAGATTATTAACCACTTACAGCAGGTTGAAAATAAACCAGAATGTGCCTAAAGGTGCATTTTGCTTTACTTTCAGACTGCTTTAAGCTACCATCTGCTAGGATGTAGACAATAGTTCTTATGGTTCATACTCATGACTAAATGAAGTGGAACTATTTCACAGCACCAGATAAGGGTAGTTTTTCAAAAACTAAAATCTTTATTTCAGAATTAAACCCTATGGTGTCACTACTCATTAGAATCGCCTCGAAGAGACGATTCTAATGAGTAGTAACACCATAAGATTTGGTGCTGAATAAGTGAGAAAATGTTTGATTTGTTGAAATAACTACCTCTTATCTGGAGCCCTGTATTTTCATCATTGGATGAATAAATTAAAGGCATATAAGGGACTATTTATGAAGAAATGGGTTAATGTAGAAAAAACTAAACTTGCACACTATGGCAGGGGCTAGTGCTGAAACGATTACCCGGGTAACCGTTAACGGTTATGAACTGCCGATTAACCGGTTACAAAGTCGGTAACCGGTTACTCGGAAGCCATTTTGTTTAACAATAATGAAGCCCCATATGACGGGAGCTACAACCTTCAGATATGTTTACCGTTCACTTGAAGTTGAAATATTTTACTCTATGATATACATGATATTTAAGTTTTAAAATACAGTAGCATGTTGATTGATAAGGGTAGGGCGTTTCCTGATTTTTGTTAACATGTACACCGAGCTCAATACACAAAACGATGCCGTTAACAAAGTATTTTATGTAAGGAATTCAATATACTTATCAGGTGTTCTCAACACTGAATACTCGCTGCATCATGTCATTTTATTTGAAGATGAGTTAAAGAACCCTTATTTCACATGTCTTTACAATAAATGACGATTGAACAGTTTTATTTACAACAAACTTGTCTTCGATATATTGTTTCCTTCGCTATTTTGACAGTTGAACTTGACACGCTTACTAACCTTCTGACCTCGAAATATTCGGTTTGCTTTGGACTTCTACCCTAGTAGCTATATATGACGTTCGCGTAGGGAAAACGTAAACAAGGGTTGTTAATAGTTAATTAATTTATAATTGATTGTTGATTGCTACTGACCGTACCAAGGCGGGCTCCTATGTTCACTTAGCTTTATGTTTGTCTTGCGTGTTGTTTTCTATTTAGTGTGTAGATGAAGGAATGGTATTGCGTGTGTGTGTGTGTGTGTGTGTGTGTGTGTGTGTTTGTTATGGTATGGCTGTGTGTGTGTTCTGCTTTAGAGATGGGTGTATTGTTTGTGTTGCGTTTCCTGCTTGAGTCTTCTTTCGTATTTATTTCCATGAATATCCACATGTCAATTTCAAATATATTTTTAGACCACCCAATCAAAAACGATAAAATAGTAAAACCCGGTTAGCTGAATCTACACTTCAACCGGTTTGGAAAGGTTTAAAATAAGACAAGAATGGGACCAATTAATATCTATAACACAATGCGGGATTAGTCTTCATATTCGGCCGCGCATAATTATTCCGTGTGTTGGAGTTATTATTATTTTACAAATGCAACTTATTTAGAGAAGACATCAAATGTCCGCTTTTTAAACGATTTATTGATCAACATAATCATGCAGTATACATGTAAGTTCATTTTATAAGATCAATAGATCTACTTCTCTTCTCTTTGCAATTTATGAAGGACCTACGTCGGCATGCATGGTAAAATAGTTCGAAAAAAGTATAACATTCATAAACAGTTCTTTGGCACCAATATTATTATTTTATTATCGTTTACACACGCATGCAAACGGTCTCCAAATTTGTAAATGTGTATAGGTAAAACAGTTGAACGGTCTTCCGTGTACATGTGTAACGTCCAACTCTTACTGACTAATGATGTGTCAATCGGCATATTTAAGTTACGATTAACCGGTTAACCCCGGTTACGAGCAACGATTAACCGGTTACAAAATTCTGGTAACCGTTTCAGCACAAGCAGGGGCTATGGAGAAAATGCCATTTCTTGAAATAAAATTAATTCTGAAGATAAACATGGTGAATGCAGGGTTCCTGATAAGGGGGAGTAAACTGAACAAAACCAACATTTTCTCATTAATTTCAGCACCAAATCCTATGGTGTTACTACTCATTAGAATCGTCTCGAAGAGACGATTCTAATGAGTATTGACACCCTAGGGTTTGAAGCAGAAATAAAGATGTAAATTTTAATGGGAATTTAAGGTTTTATTCAGAAATGAAGATTTTAGTTTTTGAAATACTCCCCTTATCTGGAGCCTTGGGTGAATGGACTGGGTCTATTCTATTTGTAATGTCAGAAGTTACCTGTTTATCATAATAAGGCTAACAACAGTTGTATAAAATAATTGAACATCAAGTCTTGATACCAGCGAAATTTTTGCATTGTCTATAATACTTTTCCAACTTCTTAGATGATACTTCTGGAGAAAAAAATAATTTTTTAGATCATCAACTAGAAATATGCTTTTAAAACAGAAGCCTCTGTGACCTAGTGGTATAGTCACTGTGACTGAAAATCACTATGCTCCTCACAAGTGTGGGTTCGAATCCAATTCTGGCATTTTTCATGTAAGGTAGCCTTCCAGCTTACAGAGCTGCTTGGAGATCAGGTACCAGATGTACTAGCCGCCTGCTGCCTACCCCAGATGCTGGGACACCCACAGCAGATGACAAATGAAATCAGAACTTAAGTAAGTAAGTATCTAGAGCCCTGGGGTCCATTTCATAAAACTTCGTACGACAAAAACGATCGTAAGTCTAAACTTTAAAATACATTTAGTTTCTGATTCCTCTATCTAGATGGAGAAATGAATATCAATTGAGCAGAGCACCAGATAAGGGTAGTTTTTCAAAAACTAAAATCTTTATTTCTGAATTAAACCCTATGGTGTTACTACTCATTAGAATCGTCTCTTCGAGACGATTCAAATGAGTAGTAACACCATAGGATTTGGTGCTGAAATGAGTGAGAAAATGTTGGATTTGTTGAAAAAACTACCTCTTATCTGGAGCCCTGATTGAGACTTTTATGATCCGACTCAGACAACATTTGTTGTACAAAGTTTTATGAAACGGGCACCGGATTGTCCATAAATACATATCTGGAGCACTGCAGACAAGGATAGCACTTCATAGCAGGACAGCATAGAACAAGGAAAACAAGGTCTATGAAGCAAAAGCAAAATTAACCCATTACCCCATAGCCTGTTTCTAGAATTGAAAATAGATGTTCACTTAAAGCAGGTTGAAAGTAAAGCAGAATGCGCCTTAAAGCGCATTCTGCTTTACATTCAGCCTGCTTTAAGCTATCATCTGTTAAAATATAGAAAATATATGTTATAATATATATTCATGACTGTATCAAATAGGATCTATTTTCTTCAGTGGAGGAAGAAGTTAAAGTCGTAAAAAGGCGTATTTATGGGGTAATGGGTTAAGGTCTTGCAATCCCTATTAATGTGACTACTAATTAGAAGTGTCTCGTCTAGAGATGAGTACTCATATTATACGGCTTTATGGGGACATTCAGGGAAAAATGTTTAAAAAATTCTGTTTTACTTATCTGTACTTCTGGGGCCCGTCTTAGGAAATGTTGTACAACTAAAGTGGTCATAAGTCAAAATTTTAAAATTAGTTTAATTTCTGATTTCTAAATCTAATCTTGTCTTGTGACATCTCTTTGGAATCATCTTTTCAAGACGATTCCAAAGAGATGTCACAAGACAGGATTAAATGGAGACATAAAAAATAATTGAGAATCTGACTTACAGTGGTAAATAAGCTATACCTATCCATTTACGCGTTAATCTATGCGTAGGAAACGCATAGTGAACAATTAATTAACGGTTAACGCCTAACGATTTTAACGCGTTTTAGTAAATGACTATGCCAATACAGTTTCGGCTAAGGGGTCTGTCGGCTAAGTGATAACCCTTTCATCCGGGCTCTTTTAAACGCATAAAGAAACGCGTAAAGAAACGGCTAGGAAACGCGTTTAACGAAACGGATAATAAACACGTAAGAAACTCTTAAAGTGGGTAGGAATAGCGTATTTACCACTGTACAACATTTGATGTACAACGTTTCGTAAGACAGGCCCCTGTACTTTACAGAAAGACCAGTAATGGACTCCCAATACCTACCTGATAACAGTACAAGCCATAAAACTTGGGCAGTAACGTTCTTGGATTTTGCTTCAGATTCTGAAATGAATATAGAAATACAGTAAAAGCATTAGTCTATGAAATTAGCTTTGAATTTTAAGTTGTCCTTTGAACAGCTATCATAAAGACCCAAAGTATTGAGACAGACTGGCCTAAGCTAACAGTGTAGACCGAGCACTTTATATTTAAATTCAGTAAAGTATATGCACCACAGGAAACATGTCCTATAGCCTAGCAAATGGTAGTGAGCTTAAGGCACATTCTACTTTACTTTCAATCTGCTTTCAGTGGTTACCTATGTACAAAACTGGAAATAGACTATGGGGAAAAGGTTTTACCCATTACCTCATAGCCTGTTTCTAGTTTTGAAGACAGGTGACCACTGAAAGCAGGTTGAAAGTAAAGCAGAATGTGCCTTAGGGCACATTCTGCTTTACTTTCAGCCTGCTTTAAGCTAATATCTGCAAGGCTATATAATTTTTTTGTAATGGTAATTGTTCATGAGGATATAAACTGGAACTATTTTCTTCAGCGGAGGAATTAATCAAATACGCTAAAAGTCGTTTCTATGGGGGAAAGGGTTAATAAGTAATTAACTCTTTCACTGCCAACAGAGCCAAAAAGAGGACTTTGCAAACAGTTTGGATCATGATCAGATGCTGTATAATCCGGTGTCTGATTATGTTCCAAACTGTTTGACACTTGTATGGATAAGCTTAACCCTTAGCCCGCCAAATAAATTGTCGTCTGCTATATTTCTCGTCTGCTTCAAGTTTCAAAGTGCTTCAAAGTTGCTCAAAATTGCTGAAAATGTTGTCCTAGTGTCAAACAGCTTGGATCCGGATGAGACGCCGAGTTACTCGGCGTCTCATCTGGATCCAAGCTGTTTGCAATGGAGCTATAGTCGTGAGTGGCAGGCTAAGGGTTAAAGTCATACTACATTGAATCTGACTTTGAAATGATCTTGAAAACAACGAAATTGAAGCAGACGGAAATGGAACAATAATGGGGTGAAAATCTCACGATTAATTTGAAAGCAGAAGAGTTAATAAGTTGTTAATGCAATAAAATTGCTTTTTTTCCCCGAGCTCCTGATAAGGGGAGTATTTAAAAAACTAAAATCTTTATAATATTTCTGCATTAAACTCTATGATGTAACTACTCATTAGAATCGTCTTTTCGAGATAATTCCACTGAGTAGTAACACCATAGGTTTTGGTGCTAAAATAAGTGAGAAAAAGTTGGATTTGTTAAGTTTACTCTCTCTTATCTGGAGCCCTGTTTTTATTGGAAAACATACTAAATAGTAGCCTGGAAGGAGCTTCTGAAGAAAGTTAGCCTCTTTATGTTGGGCTGTCTTGATAATGAAATCATCGTCGTTGGAGATGTAGAAAATACTGCCCCCTGCACCAGGGTTAGATAACTCATTTAGAGGGTCGTCACACAGGGATAACTGTAAAATAAAGAAAACAATTCATCATCATCTGACATCATCATCATCGGATTTTTGATTAATGTGCAGGGATGGGAGCATTGTCCACAACAGTAACTGGCTAGCTGCATGCATGGCAGTTCTTACACATGTTCTCCAGGCTTTTCATAATTCATAATGATAACCTTAACCCATTACCCCATGGCCTGTTTCTAGTTTTGGAAATAGGTGACCACTTAAAGTAGGTTGAAAGTAAAGCAGAGTGCGCCTCAAGGCGCATTCTGCTTTACTTTTAGCCTGCTTTAAGCTATCATTGGCTAGAATAAAAAAGAATTTCTAATTAAGAAATAATAAATTCATACCAGTATTTTTTGTGCAATAAAACATGGGTAGGAGTTTAGATGTGTAGTAATTCAATCACAAGGCCAAAGGATTTGATCATCAGCATCTCAAGACTACCCATGTTTTATTGCACGATAAAACACTGGTATAAATGTATTATTTTGATTCATAGACTTCATAGACTTCAATTTAACCACAATTTGCACTGAGGCAAGGGTGCTTCATTTCTTGGTGTGCGCATTACAAAACATTACAGTGCTTGTTTCATTGAGAATTTAAACACAGGTTGATTATATAGGGGCAAGGTGTGTTAGAATAGTACACAATCATAATTTAATAAATTGGAACTATTTTCTTCCTTCGAGGAATAAATTAGAGACGTAAAAAGGTGCATTTATTGGGTAATGAGTTAAAGCAAGGAAGATGTTGTTACATTTGACCTCCTTATGACCTTGACCTTAGTTTGACATGACAAGTTGAATGGATACTTTTAAAATTGGGTCACTTTAAAAGTTTTAGCGCAACTTGTGTCATGTCGAACTAAGGTCAAGCACACAGTACACATACCAAATATTAAGTCTATTACACAAAGTTCTAAAGGTTATAACCAAAGTTAAAGTTGTGGACAGACAAACAAATCAACAACTGATGTTCAAAGTTGGTTGCAGCCACTTTTTTAAGACTCAGCGATGTTGATAAGCACAGTTGGCAGTTTAAGACTCATTATTCAGATTTTCTGAAATTAGCAAGGCTCCAAATAAGTGGGGTTTAACCCTTTCCCACATAGCATATCTCTAGTATTGGATATAGGTGTCCATTTAAAACAGGTTGAAAGTAAAGCAGAATGCGCTTTAAGCGCATTCTGCTTTACTTTCAGCCTGCTTTAAGCTATCATCTGCTAGAATATAGAAAATATTTTGTATTATACATAATTAATGACTGTATAAAGTGGAACTATTTTCTTCAGTAGAGGTATACTTAGTGTGCTAAAAAGCGCTTCTATGTGGGAAAGGGTTAACTGAACAAATCCAACATTTTCTCAATCATTTCAGCACCAAATCCTATGGTGTTACTACTCTTTAGAATTGTCTCAAAGAGACGATTCTAATGAGTACACCATAGGGTTTAATGCAGAAATAAAGATTTTAGCTTTTAAAATACTCCCCTTATCTTGAGCCCTAGAATCAGGCTATAGGTTACTGTACAATAAGATATATATCCCAGATTATATTGAAATAGGGTTTTAAGTTGCTTAACCCTTTGAGCCCTATTCCCGCATATAGGCGTCCTTTTCAAACAGTACACCTGTGAGAAGTGCACTTGTCCTATGAAAACAGTGAAAACCCAGATCAGAGGGCTCCCTATGGAGCCCTCTGATCTGGGTCTTCACTGTTTGTCATAATGCCAAACATTGACAAAAACAACCCTTAAAAGTTAGAAATGGACTAGACTAAAATGGAAGCCATAATTGTCTATTTAAAGTTTTAGGGAGGAAAGAGTTAAACAGTATTTCAGTCATATCGCAACTCCAGGAGACAATTTGCCAGATCAGAGCCTCATTTACATCGGTCTTAAAATATGAGGTACATGTATTGATCTAGAAAGTTGAACCCTGATCAGAATACCAGAGTTACAGATATTCTGGATTTCAACCTTTTCAGTAATTGGACTGGCATACAAATACATCAATTTATGATGAATTTATCCATCAATCAAATCACTGAAAATATTACACCATTAACTCTTTCCTCCCTGAAACTTTAAATGGACAAATCCAGTTTCGATTTTAGTCTAGTCCATTTCTGACTTTTAAGGGTTGTTTTTGTCAATTTTTGGAATTATGACAAACAGTGAAGACCCTGATCAGAGGGCTCCTTTCGGAGCCCTCTGATCTGGGTCTCCACTGTTTGCATAGGACATGTGTACTATTCACATGTACACTGTTTGAAAAGCACGCCTATATGCGGGACTAGGGTTCAAAGGGTTAAGCAGCCTTCTATTGTGTCATACCAGGCTATGGCAATGGTTCCCAGGTTAGTACCTACCATAAAATCATCAGGACGTATATTGAACAACTCCCGGAAGTGTCGGAATGCCATGGGAGCATAGGTCTTGAACCTGAAATCACTACAGTGATGGGCCGGAGTCATATTGCTTCCCTCGCTGTAAATAAACAAGAAATACACAAAATGACCGCAATGACTCGGACCATGGTTCATACAAAATTTCAGGGAAAAATTCAAGGCTTTTTCAGGGTTTTTTAAAGGCCTTACAGCTTCAAATTTAAGGCCACCACAATCAAACTATGAGAGTCTCTTACCTAACCTAATGGAAATTGGTGCAGATTGCAAAGATGATACAGCAATATGTATTTTTGCTTTTCATGTGTGAGGCTAACGCATGATCACCCATTTTCTATAACTTTGTTGCATTTTACACACAGCACAGGCTATCAACATTTTTCATCCTTTGAATTTTTTTATTCAAGTTTTGAATTGAGAGTCATTTAACCACTTTTTATTAAACACACACTTTTCCATTTTTATATTTTCCCTTTTCTAGTGAAAGTCACACTGCAGACGAGAACATGCCTGTGTAGAAGGTTTATTCCAACTGTACTCGCTGAACGCTTGATATCGATGCAATTTGCAAACAGAGAGCCTAGCCGACAAATAGAGAGACTAAACACTTTAACTCGGATATCAATTATTCCTCAGATTCTAAGACTTATTTTGTTTAAATTTTTGTGGATAACTTCTTCTATGAAAGATCTCAAATTCACTCTGAAAGAAAATCATTTTTCAAGGCTTTTCATGACTATTTAAGGGTTTTTCAAGACAAAATCTGTTTTCAAGGCTTTTTCAGGACAGACATCAAATTCTCCTAAAGGAGTAGTCTGATCAGGGTATTCACTGTTTACACCTTTTGGACAATTTTCTTGTGATAAAAGCAATTTGTTTGGATAATAACATCATTTATACAGGGTGTCCTGATTGAAAGGATTTGTTACTATAGTTGTCTCAACACAACACAGGAGCAAAATGGAAACTAAGACAATGTCACAGTGAGTAATTTACTGGGCTCCAGATAAGGGGAGTTTCTATCAAAGGACCGAGGAAATAATGTCTTTAAGGCATAAAAATGTGTAATTGCAAACAGTGTACGGTAGATCAAGGACAGCCGCCACATCAAGCGACTGGCCTTAATCTACTAATTGACACCCACAATCACCTAAAACATTGAAATTAGCAGTATTATATACAGTATTTGGAAATGTAGACCAAACCCAGACGCAGAGCCCATGATGATAACGGTGCTTGGTGTGTACAATGTTGCAATGCAATAAGGCAGGTTTTGTCATGGCATGGCTCATATATACAGTTGAAACTTGATACTTCGAACTCGCTTAAATCGATCTTACCAGTATTTCATAAGTTAATTTTCGACAAGTAGATCTCGCATATGTCAAACATACCCGTATTTCAAAGTTAAAACGTGGCTAAGCCACGTTTTAACTTTAAAATATGGTTATGTTCGAACTAACGCGAGTTCGAAGTATCGAGTTTCGACTGTAATTACCTTGGAAATACAACACTCTGGACGACAGCAAAGTCTTGCATGAGGACATCTCTCTCTGGTTTGGAAGACAGTCCACCCACACTCTGACCGATACCCAGCTGTATGGCAACCATTAACTCACTAGTGGGTTTCTGTTCAACAAGAAAAGTATTGCTCAAGTTAACTCGGAGAAGAGTAGCATAGATCTATTGATGTTTTTAACCTATTACTACATGAAAACACCTTTTTACCCCCTTTTCCCCCACTGAATCAAATAGTTCCACTTAATACAGTCATGAACATGTATCATAGGAAATATTTTCTATATTCTTGCAGATGATACTTTCTACCGGATTCAATCCATTACCCCATAAATGCACCTTTTTACGCTTTTCATTAATTTTATTCCTCTACTGAAGAAAATAGTTCCACTTTATACAGTCATGAACATGTATCATAGGAAATATTTTCTTTATTCTAGCAGGAAATAATTTAAAGCAGGCTGAAATTAAAGCAGAATGTGCCTTAAGGCACATTCTGCTTTATTTTCAACCTGCTTTAAGTGGTGACCTATTTTTCAAAAGTAGAAACAGGCTATGGGGTAAAGAGTTAACCCTTTCCCACATAGCATATCTCTAGTACTGAATAAAGGTGTCCTCTTAAAGCAGGTTGAAAGTAAAGCAGAATGCGCTTTAAGCGCATTCTGCTTTACTTTCAGCCTGCTTTAAGCTATCATCTGCTAGAATATAGAAAATATTTTGTATTATACATATTTATGAATGTATAAATTGGAACTATTTTCTTCAGGGCAAGAATAAACTGAATGCGCTAAAAGGCGCTTCTATGGGGGAAAGGGTTAAAGGGCTTAACAGAGAAATTGAAACATAAATTGCTCATAAATGAATAGGGCTGTAACAAATACACCATGTAGCGAATACGAATACGCATCACGATATAAGTTGAACAAATACGAATAATTATTCACGAATATGAATGCAATAATTTCTTTCTAAATCTATATGTGAAACATCTAATATTTAAATTATATTTTATTACTACTGATCAGCCTGTTAAAAAAAGCACGATTTTTTTTTTTGCTTTAATTTCTGTGTCACTGGTTTAAGTCTAGATAAACCCCATCATCATAGCAAATGTTTTCAGGACTAATAGTGTACTGGAGATTGTTGGAAGCTGCAGTTTTCACACCTTTTAGGTTGTTTTGAAGTTTTCTTTTTTGTACTGGGGAATATTCGGTTCTTGAACATGCGAATACGATACGTATAACTATTCACCAAAATCAATATTTGAATATTCAAGTGTATTGTTACAGCCCTATAATAGAAGCAGGTATATTACCAGGAAGTAGGAAACTTATATTACATGTACTCCTGATTTCTTAATCTGAAACTCAAATTTTTCCTAACCCTTAAACCCATAGTCTGTTTCTAGTTATGAAGACAGGTGACCACTTAAAGCAGGTGCATTCTGCTTTACTTTCAGCCTGCTGTAAGTTTAAGCCTGCTTTAACCCTTTACCTCGTAACCTGATAGCCTACTTCTAGTATTGAAGATAGGTGACTAAATAAAGCAGGTTGAAAGTAAAGCAGAATGCGCCTTAAGGCGCATTCTGCTTTACTTTCAGCCTGCTTTAAACTATCATGTGCTAAAATATAGAAAATATTCCCTTTAATATATATTCAATACCGTATAAATTGGAACTATTTTCTTCAGCAGAGGAATAAATCATATTCGCTAAAAAGCGCTTCTATGGGGGAAAAGGGTTAAGTTACCATTTGTATGAATATAGAAAAAATTTCTTATGGTACGTATTCATGGTTGTGTAAAAAGGTATCGTTTTCTTCCGTGGAGAAAAAAATTAAATGTGCTTCAAGGCTCTTCTATGGGGGGGAAAGAGTTATTGCAGGTTGAGGTTAACAGCACAGTCAAACGTGTATCAGCAACCAATGTACAGTGGAGAATCTGTTATTCTTTCCCGTTTAAACGCAAACGTACGCAAACGCAAAGCGCTAAAACGTAGAAAAGAACAACTTTTGGACAATTCTGATATTTCATGTTTATCTTGGTGGCAAACAGTTTGGAGCCTGATCAGACGCCGGGTAACCCGGCGTCTGATCTGGCTCCAAACTGTTTGCAGTGGAAGTAATAGATTTAGAGTAAACGTGTTTATTGGGAAAGAATAACAGATTCTCCACTGTACAGACAATATCACCCCTGAAATATTAACCCACTACTCCATAGATACATGATTTTACGCATTAAATTTAGTTCAGTTTTCCTTTCATGTTTTTCCTTTCATATTTACCAGATAGACAAACAGTTTGGATCCTGATCGGGCCCCAAATCAAGTCGAGACCTGATCTGGATCCAAACTCTTCAGAACAAGGTTTCAGTGTTCATATATATAAATTGGGTCAAGGAAGATTATCAAAATTAAACGGTTCATGTAATATACTTCCTGGTTAGATTTAATACCAATCAGGTCTCCACTCTGTCTGTTTCACAATGTGTAGGAAAATATAATAAACCTTTAACATGCTGAGTTAAGGCTAGAGTCTTGTGACATTGACCCTTTTACATCCAAAATGGCCCCCTGTTTGAAAAGTCATGGGTCAATTTGGCCCACCTGTTTTCAGCTTGGACCGAAACGTAAGTTCTAAATAAGTATTATTTGTAGATTTGTACACAACAAAAATTAAATACTTGTAACACCAACCAAAATATTAATTCATTGACTAATAAATGTTAACTTGCAGACATGTTTGAGTCAATCTTTCTTTAAAACAGTAGAAAAAACATCAATGAAATTCTATGACCAACTTTGAAACCCATTTTGAACCCCTGTTTTAATGTTAATGGGCCATTTAGACCCACCACTTTTCAGTTCTGGTCTAAACACTGAGCATGCTGTGTGTAATCAGAGCTCCAGATAAGGGGAGTATTTCAGAAACTAAAACCCTATGTTATCACTTCTCATTAAAATCATCTCTTTGAGACTAAAATAACCTCTTTGATGCTAAAATAAGTGACAACACAGGATTTGGTGCTGAAATGATGAGAAAGTGTTGGATTTGTTCAATTTACTCTGTCTTATCTGGAGGCCTGTGTACCAGTAATTCAGAGCACCAGATAAGAGTAGTTTTTCAAAAACTAAAATCTTTATTTCTCAAATAAACCCTATGGTGTCACTTCTCATTAGAATCGTCTCTTCGAGACCATTCTAATAAGTAGTAACACCATAGGATTTGGTGCTAAAAAGAGTGAAAAAATGTTGGTTTTGTTGAAATAACTACCTCTTATCTGGAGCCCTGGTAATTGCTGTAATTTTCAAAGCAGGGCTCCAGATAATGGTGTGCAAACTGAACAAATCCAACATGTCATCACTCATTTCAGCATCAGATCCTATGGTGTCTCTTTGAGACGATTATAATGAGAAGTGACACCATAGGGTTTAAAGCGGAAATCAGAAATAATATTTTAGTTTTTGAAATACTCCCCTTTTCTGGAGCTCTGAAAATTTAGTGTATCAAATTTGATGTATATCTGTATAAAATAAATCAGAAAGTATCATTAGAGTCTAGAACAGTTTGAACCCAGATGAGCCGTAGCAGTCAACATTTGTTGCAGACCAAAGCTTAACCCTTAGCCTGCCAGTCACGACTATAGCTCCATATGCAAACAGCTTGGATCCGGATGAGACGCCGAGTAACTCGGCGTCTCATCCGGATCCAAGCTGTTTGACACTCGGACAACATTTTCAGCAATTTTGAGCAACTTTGAAGCACTTTGAAACTTGAAGCAGATGAGAAATATAGCAGACGACAATTTATTTGGCGGGCTAAGGGTTAATGCTTATCAATAGCATTCTAATGAGTAAAACACTTCTCCATGACAAAGAAATAATGAGTGAAACTCCAGTATTGAAAGAGAAAACAGTTTAGTAGCAAAAACTTAGATTTGAAGGGCTGCCACTTCTCCAGATTGTTTTGAAATATCCGGATTTCTTTCAATATATCCGGACCATTTTACTCTTATTTTTAAAATTTATAGTTTTATGCGTTTTTCACTTAGGAAACATGGGTGTCAAACAGTTTAGAACCAGATCAGACGCCACTTTATGCAGCGTCTGATCTGGATCCAAACTGTTTGCATAATTAAATTGTTAAATTGCGCTGGAAAATTTGAAAACCTTAGGATTTTTATGATCAATTTATGGTAGCCCTGATTAAATATTGATAAAACTGATTCTGTGGTCAGAAATTCCCTCATTTAATTTATTACCGAGACCAAAATCGATTAGCAAGCTAAATATGCAACTAGCCCAAGAGGCCTTTTAGTCTTACCTTTTTATAAGTGACTGTCCCAGTTTCATCCACTCTCCTGTGCCCAATCTTCCTCTCCCTGTCTTTGGGCACAGCCCCAAATTTTCCTTTGTGCCCATGGCCAATGCTCAAGTCTAGGTCGGGCGTCTGTTCAAACAACAAGAAATATTGTTTAAGTACAGTGGAACTTCAATATCTCGAACTCAGTTAAGTCGAACATACCCGTATTTCAAAGTTAAAATGCGGCTAAGCCGTGTTTTAACTTTGAAACACGGATATGTTCACCTAAACCGAGCTTGAAATAAGGCAAATTAATGTTTCGAAATATCGAGTATTTCCATGCGATTTCAAGATATTGAAGTTTGACTGTATTTAGTGTTTGTTTTGTTTAACTTGGTAGTAAAATAGTTGAGGGTATTACAACAATACCTGTGAAAGGAGCTTTAAATTAGGGCTCCAGATAAGTGGGAGTAAACCAATATTATTTCACTCATTTCAGAACCAAATCCTATGGTATTACTACTCATTAGAATTGTCTCGAAGAGACAATTCTTATGAGTATTAACACCGTAGGGTTTAATCCAGAAATGAAGATTTTAGTTTTTTAACAAGACTGCGCAATAAACGCTTATGCCCCCGGTGGCAACCGTGACAGTATATTTTGAATTCAAATTAGGTCAAGGTCAAAATCAAGGTTGGGTGATATTGGTGGATAGGGAATGGTCCAAGGCAACAACTGTATAAGTGTCCAAGCATTGCAGTAAGCGGTGTTGATGCTAGACGAAACGGTAAAATCTAGTTAACCAAGAAATAGCCCACTCAAAATATTCTAAGTCCAAATGAGGTCAAGGTCAAAACCAAGGTTGGGTATTATTGGTGGCTAGGGAATGGTCCAAGGCAACAACTGTATAAGTATCCAAGCATTTGAATAAGTGGTGTTGTTGCTTGACGAAACGGTAAAATCTACTTAACCTGGTTACGGACGGACGGACAGGACGATTACTATATGCTCCCGCATCTGTCTATGCCGGGGGCATAAAAAACCGGTAAAACCTATTGGGTGTTTACGACAGGCGACTGGTTACAGCAATATGACAGTAAAACAGACAGCTACTTTAGGAGCTCAGCTCCTGATTTACTGTCACATTGCTTTAAGCTGTCACCTGTTTTTTATACAACCAATTACCGGTAGCATTTGTTTTTTTGTTTTTAGTGGTTGTAATAGAGGTTCTAGTCTACTGTACAGTGGAGAATCTGTTATTCTTTCCCGTTTTAACGCAAACGCAAAGCACTAAAACGTAAAAAAGAACAACTTTTGGACAATTCTGATATTTCAAGTTTATCTTGGTGGCAAACAGTTTGGAGCCTGATCAGACGCCGGGTTACCCGGCGTCTGATCTGGCTCCAAACTGTTTGCACTGCAATTAATAGTTTTCGCGTAAACGCGTTTATTGGGAAAGAATAACAGATTCTCCACTGTACTTCCCTTATCTGGAGCTCAGGTCTAACCAGTAAATTGTATCAAAACACATTTTGGTGAAATTCTGTGCCGTTGGCCAATCAGAGTGTGTTATTCAGTTCTTCCTTTTTCAAGACTGTATTATTCCCGCCAAAATGAAACTCTTGTGAGGAATGTTTGATTGGCAGATTATCGTTGCTGGCAGCTTAAAACAGCTGACTCAGACGTGTGTATAGAATAGCAACAACCAAATTGACCAATTGCAAGTCACATAGCGACATAGCTTTGTAAACAATATTCCTCATTTGGATTTATAAGCGGTTTAAATTGGTTAGACTGCAAAGGACAAGTCTTCGTGAAACAGACGGGCTCAACTAGCGCTCTGCCCGTCTATTTACACGAAGACTTGTCCTTATGCAGTTTAACCTAAATTAGGAACTGTCTGACATGAGTTAAGATGAACAAATATCCATAGTGGGTGGAGGGTATACAGCATTAAGGTTAACTGAAATGTTTAAATATAAATTCACACACCTTGTACTACAGAATTGGAGAAGACATCATTCTTTCCTGTTAAACCCATAACCCATAGCCTGTTTCTAGTTTTGATAATAGGTGACCACTTAAAGCAGGTTGAAAGTAAAGCAGAAAGCGCCTAAAGGCGCATTCAGGTTCTGCTTTATTTTCAGCCTGCTTTAAGTAAATATCTTCTTAAATATGAAAAATATCTTTTATGATACATATTTATGACTGAATAAATTATGACTGAATAAATTACAATTCTTTTTTTCAGTGGAGGAATAAAAGACGTATTTATGGGGTAACCTTAATGGGTTAAACATCACTAAACATAAAGCAATAAATTATGTGTTTCAGGAATTGCAGATCATTTATTTCAATTATCAGAGTGGCAAACAATTTTGAGCCTGATAGACACCATGTGATGTGGTGTGACTGTCTGATCAGGACAAAAAGAACTGTTTGCAGCAGCTTTATTGTAAAATTAATGCGCTTATAGCAGGACTCCAGATAAGGAGGAATAATCTATACAAATCCAACATTTTCTCACTCATACAGCACCAAATCCTATGGTGTTACTACTCATTAGAATCGTCTGTGTACTTACCACAGAAGTCTGAGTTTTATACTGCTTTAGTCCTGAAAAAAAGAAAACACTTGTATAATACAAATAGCTTAGTACTTTGACATGCAGAGCTCCAGATAAGGGAAGTATTTCAACAAGAGGGCCTGAAGGCCCTGATATCGCTCACCTGTTATAATGAAGCCTGATAGCTTTACCTTTGAATTTCTTCCGTTTTATTCTAAATCCATTCCAATTTGTAGTATGGCATGTAAACAACATTGGAATACAAACTTCTCTAGTATAGTAGAGTACATCAAGGGCAGATAACTAGAGCCTAAATAATACTGAAATAAAGCCTTTTCTAGCTTTTCAAAGTATATCAAGGGCAGATAACTCTTGCCAAAATGATCAGATTTCAACAATAATTGCACCAGACATGAGACCAATTACTTTGAAATGTAATTGGTTACTTTCGATTACGATTACAGCAAATGTGATTACGATTACGGTTACTTTTTGAAAATTAGAGAGTCTGTAATCGATTAAATTACGATTACTTGAAAAATGTAATCGCAATTACATTTCGATTACCGGTACATCGATTACATTGGAGAATTTTAAGGCATTCTTTGACTATAATATTATTAAACTAATTTATTAATACAAGTTTGATGTGGTTTTGTAGATTTTGATATAAATGTCCCACACAGTTTGCATCTTGTCCTGAAGTATCTAAGAGTATCCCAAAGAACTTTAACGCCATAAGTTATAACAGCAGCAACACGTACAGTCAATGATATTGACTATATTAATATGTGGTGTATATAAAGTCCTCTTGAACATAAGATTGAAAAACACTTAGTGTTTACAGTATAAATCATCACAGTTACAGACTCAGGATCCTGAGTTTAAGCAGTGCTGCTTCTCGGTTTATCTGATAGTGACGTACCCAGCAACTGAAGCTCCGTTAGATAGCATACCGGGTATGTAACAGGACCCCGTATGACAGGATTTGTTTGTAGGGGGAGCTACACTCGCACCCATTTTATTCGTCAGGATTCAATATAGGCTCCCGAGCCAAAAATTGTAGCCTCTAGAGTGTAAACAGTGTTTAATTATGGCATTTTCAGCAATTCAAAGGAGAATAACTCTTGATCTATTAGTCCGATTTCAACCATAATCAAACTCATTCAAACTCTTATGGTAATATTCAATCTGAGCAGGTTTGGGAAAGATTGGATAAAAATTGTGGCCTCTAGAGTGTAAACAAAGTTAAATATGGCATTTTCAGCAATATAAAGGTAAATAACTCCAGACCAATTGGTCAGATTTGAATTCACCATAATCAAACTCATGCGAACTCTTATGGTCACATTCAATCTGAGCAAGTTTGAGAAAGATTCGATAAAAATTGTGGCCTCTAGAGTGTAAACACTAAAATTGTTGACGACGGACGACGCACACCGCACGACGGACATTCAAGGATTGCAAAAGCTCACCCTGAGCTAAAACCTAAAATCTTTATTTCTGCATTAAACCCTATGGTGTCACTACTCATTAGAATCGTCTCAAAGAGACGATTCTAATGAGTAGTAACACTATAGGAGTTGGTGCTTAAGTGACTGAGAAAATGTTGGACTTGTTCAGTTTACTCCCTCTTATCTTGAGCCCTGGACATGTATGCAAGAAAAAACAGTTTTGATAAAACAACATCTAAACTCTACCAGACATAGGAGAGCAAACAAAACTTTAACCAAAACCGATGGACAGACTGACTGAAAGACCAAACCTATAGCCTCCAGGAGGGGTTACCCCAGACTTATACTCAGAGCAATTTTACAATTCATCCGCCACCAAAAATGTCATTTTTATGGCAAGGTTAATGTCACAAGAAATGGCCAAATTAATGTTACAATAAATGGCCAGGCTAGTGTCACAAGAGTTAAATTCTATGAAAATACCAAGAAGACCTGGGGACAGATTGTTAAATTTACCCTAACCCTAAGTTCCTAACCCTAGGTTTTGGTGGCGGACTACTAGCCCTAGCCGTATACTATACTGAGGGAAAGGGTTAAGCATTCCCTTGTTTTAAACATAAAAGTTCTACGTATCCTTTATTAGCGGAATATCTGATGTTTTCATCGATAATCATGGAGAACTAACTGGGTTAATATGGACTATGTTCACTGAAAAGTGAAAAACACTAACTTACTGAGCCTAGATGATATAGCACAAAGATAGCACAAATTTATGATCAGTAAACAAGCATATTCGAGGTATTCAACCTTTTCCCCCGATAGCAAGTTTCTAGTTTTGAAGACAGGTGACCACTTAAAGCAGGTTGAAAGTAAAGCAGAATGCGCCTTAAGACTTGCTTTAAGCTATCATCTGCTTGAATTTGGAAAATATTTCTCATGGTTCATTGAACTTCATTCACATGTTTATATTATATCTATTATCATATTGGTGTGGCGCCTGGCAATGGCTGGCATCCATTTACAAAAACGTTTAGGTCAAATTTGGTTTTCAGTCTAACGAAAAATTCCAAAATTTACTCCTTAATGTTTTATTTTTCAAAATTCAGAAGGTTTTAGTTAAAATCACTGTTACTAAAGTCAATTTTGTGGAGTTTGGGGAATTTTGTTGTAGTAATTTGGTAGAAGTGGGGTGGGTTATTAGAGGAGGTGCATTTAAACAGTTGTTTACCATATACGGTAATCTTGACGTTGTCTATGTGATAAAATCCGGTATTTATTCAATTGTTTGCATACATGTGTACCCATTCAAACAAAAGTGACCCGACTATATTCAGTTTACTTATGAAGTCATAAACTGGACAGGGCTCAAGATAACAGGGAGATAACTGAATAAATCAAAAAAAATTCTCACTCATTTCAGCACCAAATCCTATAATGTTACTACTTGTTAGAATCGTCTCTTCAAGGTGAATCTAATGAGTAGTAACACCATAGGGTTTAATGCAGAAATAAAGATTTTAATTTTTAAAATACTCCCCTTATCTGAAGTTCTGCTGGATTTCAGCCAAGATTGTCTATCATAATCATATACTGGTAGGTACAATGTAACTTGCCAAAACCTGACTCAACAAAGCCAACATTTTATAATTTTACTAATTTATGAGCACCAAATGCTATGGTGTTACTACTCATTAGAATGATTTGATGCAGAAATAAAGAGTTACGTTTTTGAAATACACCCATTATCTGCTCAAGGCCCTGTGACTCCTGAAAAATCCTAAATCCTCCCAAAACCTGACAAATTTATCAGTCCCAAAAATTAATTTTACATGCTTAACCCATTACCCCATAACCTGTTTCTAATTTTGAAAATAGGCGACTACTTAAAGCAGGTTGAAAGTAAAGCAGAATGCGCCCTAAGGCGCATTCTGCTTTACTTTCAGCCTGCTTTAAGGTACCACCTACTAGAATAAAGAAAATATTCCTTCTGATGACTGTATATATTCGAACTATTTTCTTCCGCGGAGGTTTAAACGGAATGCGCTAAAAAGGCGCTTCTATAAGGTAAAGGGTTAATAATCTCCCAACATTTAGGACAGGTGGCTGCTTAACCCATTACTCCATAAATACCCTTTTTTCGCCTTTAATTTATTTCTGCACTGAATAAAATAGATATAAGTTATTATTTGTATTGTCATGAATATGAACCGTAAGAAATATTTTCTATATCCTAGCAAAGGATAGCTTGAAGCAGGATGAAAGTAAAGCAGAATGGGCCATAACTTCATTAAGGCACATTTTGCTTCAAGTAGTCACCTATCTTTATAACTAGAAACAAGTTATCGGGTAATTAATTAACTCTAAGTGTAGTAACAATTAGATGCATAAAGAGACAATTTATGGTGGAGACAATAAGCTTGATTGTTGGAAATGTTTAGTTCATTAATTTAACCTTTCTTGTTTTACTTTAATCCTGCAAAGCAAACATCTGGCTTCACCCATTACCCCATGAATATGCATTTAAATGCATTCTCCACTGAAGAAAATAGTTCTTTTATACACAGCAGGGTTCCCACAGGCTTTTAATTTTGAGGGTGCATGCATCCTCTAGGGCTATTTTTTGGGGGTGCAGACAAATTTCAGAGGGTGCATATGAAACGTTTTTCTGTTTCTTCTGATGCGAGGACGCCAGGGACAAAGTACGATGAGGCCGGGGCCAAAAGGCTTATGAGGTATCTACAAGGAGTGGTCCCATAACAAAGTAGCAATCTGTATTCAAACAATGGATACGCACCAGGGATGATCTTTGGAAATTTGTGGTTCCACCGCTAAATTTTTATATCATTTGTTTGGATGTGTACTGTTCGTAACTCTCACATTATTTCTTAACCAGGCCGTCAATTGGGACTTAGCCGACATATTTGCAGACTACGCGAATGCGTAGTCCTATGCTAAGACTGTGTCTCACTAAATCAGGCATTTTCCTCAACATTGTTAATAGACGGGATAAAATACATTTGATAACCCGTCCAGTTTTTCGTCTGTGTTGTTTGGATTTCGCATAAAAAATGGTGTCGCTGTTTTGAAATCGAAAGTGATCAGAATTAGACCCATGACCGGACTTTTTGTTTTAATAATTTGTCAGCATTTTTCAAACACGTATTCCTCTAAATAAGTATTGAACTCTTATAAAAAACAAAAATTGATAGAAAAAATAGCGACTTTATTAGGCACAGAGACGGGAAATCCCACAATCTATTTTAAACCGCTCAATCATCATATTCGCGATGCGGGTGAACCAGGCGCTTTACGTAATAAGAATGATAAGAATTGTCAAGCGCCTGACAGACACTATAAGGAAAATGAATGATACGCCAGACTTTGACGTTTAACTTGTATTTTGCTGTTTGTTAATAAAACTTGTCTTCTTATATCCGATTTCGGCATTATCTGCAACATAAATCTGTACGTGCATGCACGTTCAGGGCATTGATTTTATGCGTGATTTTTTGAAATTATACGTGAATCACGTACATCTGTACGTGAATGGGAACTCTGACACAGTCATGAATATTAAGTACCATTAGAAATATTTTCTATATCCAGATAGACAGTAGCTTAAAGAAGGCTAGAAGTAAAGCAGTTCGAATGCGCCTTGCAGAACCCAGTGCCCAAGATAAGCTGCGTATCAGAGTAGTTTATGCATTGAAAATGGCCAAATACGCTTTGAAAATCAATTCAGTGTATATCAATTACGCAAGCTTTTTATAAAATACGCTAAACATATTACCGTAGACGTGTTTAAAAAGCAATGTAAGCTGATTTCGCTAACGGCTTCCAGATTCATTTTCTTTGAAAATCATTACCTCTCGGCTGATTTCCAACACCTTTTTGCGAGGTACAATGCGGATATATAGCTGAAGTATTCTGATTGCTTATAATACTTGTGTTTGATAATTTTGCAATACATGATTGCTAAATGCTTACTGCTCTTTATCTCCAAAAGTGTCTCGTTAATAAGACTAAATGAAACTTGTTTTCGCATTTTCTGTTAAAATTGTTGCACTGCCACTGAAATGGTAAGTAAAATGGTAAGTAAACTGTAAGACTTCTCCAGCCAGTATAGTGAAGCTACTGTTATTAATTGAGTATAGTTCAATCGGCGGTGGATAAATCAGAATCATGATCAAAGTAAAACATTAGGTACAGCATTCGTGTGCGAGAGGAGACATCTTAGCAGTGAAAATACCCATTCCCCCATGGTTAAATATACTCGGAAATCAACGAAAATGTGTAAACTGCACTAAATTTAAGTTTAACAATGTGTATGAAGATAACTGATTGCAGCAGCAAGGACTGATCAATGGAATTATGAATGCTGTCAATTGAAAAATTAATTGTTAGAAAATTACTCAAATTTATCTAATTAACAGTATTGTCCTGTACACTGATCTGTTTTAAAAGTGTGAGGCCCCCTTACATGAGATTTTGGCCAATGTCAGTAATTGTAAAAATTAATATTGGAACTCTATGTATCCCGGTTCCACCATTATTCGAACACCTAAGCATCTTCGAGTCAATTACAAATTTCTATGTGAATAAAAATTATTTTTTACATAGATACTGGATAAACTGGTTATTTTCAAATTATAATATGATGGGTAAGTTATTGCAACTAAAATCGGTTCTCTAACAATGTAAACAAAGCAAGGTGGCCCTCTCACCTCATTCTCAGTGGAATGCCAACCTAAATTCGAACAGCAGGTTTGACACCACAGAATTTTTACTATATGTAGCCCAGGGTAAGTGTTTGTTCATAAAATGTCAGATAAAACATAAAACAAGAGTTTGTAACCTCATAAAAAGTAAATGTCAACCTTTTTACATGTAATTTACAGTAGTTTAGACATAAGGTATCAATTGTTACTGGCTACAGACAGGGCATTAGAAGGGTCTCCCTTTTGATGTGAAATGCATCTAAAACAAAGAAGAAATTTCTTAAAAGTTGTTGAACATATTTTTCTAAAATAAAACTAGTGTACTGGAACCTGTAACTTAAACAAATAGTTTGTTTATTCCCTGTTATTTCTTATATGAAACACAATTAGGAAATAAAAAAAGTGAAAAAAGTGATAAGGACCCCTAGTTTGAGATTTTGATCAAATTTAGTGGTCTGAACCCTCAATATTATTTTCCGGACCATTAAGAATGAGGTAACTGTAAAAGTTTTGCAGCCGATACACCACTGGTCATTTTTGATAACAGAAAATGTAGTTTGTGGCCAAATTATGCATTGGGAAATTTGGGATTAGATGTAAATACAATATTTATAGTCAGATAAGTTCAAAAAATGCCCTTTCACTTATTTACTGATCTTTTTTGCCGAGTTTGTGTTCTTGACATTTCTACCGGTGTTACTGTCAAAATGTCACGCGCGGTTATGCAAATCTGTTTGTAACTATAGATGTCACGCGAAATGATTCAGGTGTTCGATTTTTGGTTGTGTTCGAATAACGGTTGTAAAAGGATACATAAAGTTAATGATAAAGCAATCGGCCATTCTCATTGATGATTGATTCGTCATCGAAACAGGACAACATTTGAAGAGAATGACTGATCGCTGTACCAATTTGGTCAGATCTCATTATGGATCCTCAACCTTAATTACAAACAATAGTAACTATACCACTCATTTGATCTGCTAGTACTCAAAAAGTGCCCCTTCTCATAATCATCAGTTTTGATGGAGAGAAGTACAGAAGAAGAAGTAACATATTTCGAGGCCCCAAGACGGCACAGGTCTGTCATAAAATTAGCATGTCACTACAGGGGTTCATTGATGAGAATACCCTTGGGTAACTTATCCATGCAAAGTGTTTATTTGCAATTCTATTTTTAGGCACTCAAAAATGACCAATTTGAGAAACTCATTTATAAATTATGTATGGTTTCAGTAAACAAAATAAAGGTTATGGCAGTTTTGCGGCAGTATATGCTCAACATTTGCATTTCATTATCTCAACTTTTATTTCTGCACTATATAACTAGCGTAAGAGAACACCAACAGTTTTGTGTCAAAACACCATAAACAATTTCCTCACCTTTTTCTGAATCTGGCTTTTCCGTCACCTCAGCGGACGCCATTTGCTACGCTTAAACTATTTCCGGCTACAGAAATCTGCGGATTTTCTGATCAAGACATTATATATTGACTAAACTATAATCATAAAAATAAAATCAGTGCTTTTGGAACGGTCGAAATCATATAAATTTGTGAATATATCAGGCCATTCTGTCAGATTCCAAGGGTGTTTTCGATGATGCGCATGCGCTAATGAATATGACTAAAAGACGGACATCACTTGTTTCCGCGGAAAATATTTCCTCAAGAGAAAAACAGCCCTATTTCATTACACTTAAAAAATTAAGCTTTTAATGTAGCAATTTTAGAAAATTTACCAAGAATATTCTTGAGACTGAACACTTTCAAATTAGAAGTTTTTTTTCTTCAACACGATAGCAGTTCTAAACAACCTTTTTAAAAACTGACAATTTTGTAAACAAGATAAATTTATGATAATTGGTCGCCTTTCTTAAAGCGACTCACAACCAGATGGTGCATTAAAAATAGTAATTTGTAAATATGTGTCAAACGCTTATATAAATGGTAAAGAATTAGTTTAGGATATTACATTCTGTTTAAAAAAATGTATTTCAATAAAAAAAAATACTGGTCTCTGATGGGATTCGAACCCGGGGCCCGGCATTGGCGGACAGAAGGCAAAATAGGGGAAACCGCTTAGACCAATGGACCACGGAACTATCCGTTTATCTCGGATCGAGTTAAGGTATTTCAATGTGTAGCGATCGAAAGTGCATACAACTTCGTAATTCGGCTCGGGTTTATGTCTGAGCCCGTGTAGAGAAGCAACAACAACAACTATACCATCTACTAGTCGGTATAGAAAAATGATGGAAAATATCTAAAAATCTAAGATTCGGTGACGATTCTTGAAACTTTTTTTGGACTGATCATATTTTTTTAATGTCAGAAGCCAAATAATGCCACAAATTTGCCTTTATTTGAGTATTTTATTTTATTTTGACAAGTGCACCATCCGGTTGCGAGTCCCTTTAACTCCTTATTATCATTATACGTTCCTGCATGGAGAAAGGACATTCCTTTCTCCATGGTTCCTGTTATTATTAATTCTTTCAGCAAAGTATTGTATTTATACACAATGTAGAGATTTTTTAAATAGGACCTTTCATGTTGGGGTTGCATTGTTTACTACAAATATTATAACATACTTGATATCTTTGCCATTTTTGGTTGATGTCAGGTGCGGATAAAGGATTATTGGGCGGGAAGGTGTGTTAAACAGAGCGCACGAAAGGTCCTTTGTTGGGTAGGGAGATCAATAGATTCCATTCATTCCGTGATTGCCCTATTGTTATTGTTGGGTATTTTAGTGTACTGTTGGGTACTTTTAAACAAAAAATATACCCAACAAATGTCCAACTGTGAGAACGTCCGCCAAAACGAGTTAAGTTAAGCAATTGATAGAGAATTTTGTCCCGCGACTTTTATACTCAAGAACATTATGTTTCAAATTACCATATCTCTTATGTAGATTTCACACAAAATTGGTAAAAACATCCAACTGGTTTACGATTTGCAGATGCATAGGTTTCCATGATAAAAAATAGTGAAAATATAACGTCTGATGTTCACTCAATGGATTAAATAAAGGATAATTGTTTTTTTCAGTATAAGATAGAACTTTAATCCATCGAGTGAACATCAGACGTTATATTTTCACGAGTGGCGAATGGATTAAATTCGATCTTATACTGAAAAAATACAATTATTCTATTTATTTATGCTTTTAAGCCACTTTTTAAACGAAATTTTTCGACAATTGTGAAAGCGAAAGTACATGATTTACCCCGTGTTGAGCCCCAAGTTTACATCGAACACATTAACGAAACAGTTTCCCGTACGATGACGTCACTTATTTATTGATTTGACGTCATCCGTATTAAGTCGTTGCTCCCGATTTTGGATTCGTGTTCTTCCGTTGAGTGGTTCGCGACAAATCGGACTGCCGGAATTTAAGGATAAGACACGATTGACTACGATTTTTGGGGAGCCCTACGGGGAAAATTCATAATAATAGCGATTGGTGATAATCCACTGCAGTGGATTACCAAGTGATAATCCACTGCTTTTTCGTGGTAATCCACCGAAAAGCATAAATAAATTTCGATCTTACACTGAAAAAAAACAGCTATCCTCTATGTATGTAGATTCCAGTATATCCCCCTCCCCACTCCTCATACCACCGTTATGGGGGTATAGGGAGGGCGGGATGGGGGAGTAGGAGGGAAGGAGGGAGGGGTAGTATGTTGACAGCCACATGGGATAAAGCAGACGGTTAAGTAGTGACAGGTTCAGGTACAGACTCAACTCCTGGCTGAGTTTATTCGCGGGTAAGTCGGAATCAGCCTGTGTGCCGACTTCGTACTTTAAACTGTGCTTTACCAATCCGTTACAAGAATACAAGACACAGTAAATTTTACAAATGAAAACACCCATCACAGAGTCAAGACCTGCTCCTAAGAGAAATTTCAACTTATTGTGCTTTCTATCTAACTCTTTTATGTCTTTTGACATCTGCACAAAGTTTGCAGTGTCGTCCTGGAGAGAGAGAAGCAGAGAGTGACTTACGTTACCATTTTGTGATTTACGTTACCAACTGAAGCAGCGATTGTACTCTGAACAAATGCAACGTCAATATATTCGAACTTTTCAGACAAAACACATTGATGTTTGAGTACCAATAAAACAATACACAGAAGAATGGCACTGCTGTTGTGTAAAGTACAGCAGTATGATACAACACACTTACCTTGACACCAATGTTTCAAGAAATTTGGAGAAAAACAATGTGTTGCCACCAATAAAATTGTTTATATATAGCACGATGGCGAGTAACTTTGTGTTAAAGAAGAAAAACACCCATGTAAAGTTCAAGTTGTCCTATAGCTTTTAAACTATGAATAACTGTTGAGGATTGTAACGTAAGTTACGGTAACACAAGTCATATTTTTTCACCAAGTGCAAATTTTGACAGTATATTTTGGTTATGGGGAGTCACCTGCAGGTTTTCCATAATCTGCATACAATGCTTTATTCAAGGAGAAAGAGTATAACACAACTAACTGTGTTCTACTATGTATAGTGGGGTAGCAACGTAATTCACAGTGTCTTCTAAAAATTGCAGGTGTTGATTTTAAAAGCATTGTTTATCTCTTCCATGAAAACTTATGATATGTTATATGTACAGATGTTAAACTATATTTAACATTATTTTGTTTTATTTGCACCAAATTAAAATTGTATAAAATATTGTACAGCTTACAGAGACGTAATTTGCCGCATATTAGGGGACACACATATTTTAAGCAAAAACTATTATTATACAATTGTCTGCTTTGGTTTGTCTTCAAAATCCAAATTTGATGCCTTTTAAATACTTTTGGGTCAATTTTTCTGTCTCTGGAATTGGTAGAGCTCTTGAATGGCATGCCTAAAATATGTAACCCCTTGTGAGGGACAGGTGTTTTTCGCTATTTTTAGTCACTTTGAGTAAAAAAAAAACCGCACCAAATGTGTAAGTGGAATATATCCCTTATTGATTTTTCCCTATTAGGTCGCACCATATACCAGCTAAAAATACCCATTAACACAAAAACATATGTATACTTTAATTTTTATGGCCGCGGGACATGGACTTTTTGGCAATTGATTAGCTTCACTCGTCCAATGTTAACCCTTAGCCTGCCACTCACGACTATAGCTCCATATGCAAACAGCTTGGATCCGGATGAGGCGCCGAGTAACTCGGCGTCTCATCCGGATCCAAGCTGTTTGACACTCGGACAACATTTTCAGCAATTTTGAGCAACTTTGAAGCACTTTGAAACTTGAAGCAGACGAGAAATATAGCAGACGACAATTTATTTGGCGGGCTAAGGGTTAAGCTAGGGGCCACAGGGTCCCAGGTGAGTCCAGGGCAATGTCCTGGTAGGGGTTCAGTTCGTCTCATTCCTTTTACACTTGCTTTGTGCATTGACACATGACCGCAGAGTGCGGGATGAAAATCTTACAGAAAGCTCATGCATGAGATTTCTGTATGGTTTTTATCCAGCATTTGTGCTAAAACCATATAGATCTAGTAGACTTAGTCCTAGCTCGAAAACAAATGACCGCTGAAAGTGGGCTAAAATTAAGCGGAATGCGTCTTAAACTGCATTCTGTTTTACTTTCAGCATACTCTAAGTCATATCTGCTAGAATAATACATTTTAGATGGAAATAATATATATATGTTACAAGGATTAAGTGTAATCAGGGGTTACGCGTAATCCCTGAACGTTTTAGGGATTACACGTGATCACTGGGCGTTTTAGGGAATTGATGAAATGTCCCTTTTTCATAAAATTAATAGTTTTGTACTATCATGACATTTCTATTGGTTTTAAACATCATGCTTTCTTGAAATATCATGGTCTAATGAACGTTCATACAAAGTTTCTCACACAAGTGAATAAAAAAATAAGTGAACAGTGTGCATTTAAGTCGGGATAATTAAAAAGCCAAGACATCTGTATAACAACAGAGGTTAACAACATATTTTAAAGCGTGGTACTTGCCTTTGAACTTAATGAACTAAGCGATGTAAGATTCATTACTTTAACCAAAAGTAACTGCCAAATATTTATAAAAAATCAACGAAAAGCTTCAAAATTACGAGTTTTCCCCGGTAGGTTTAGGGTTTTCGTGAAATCCCTGATTTTCAGGGATTTCACGTATTCCCTGATTACACTTAATCCCTGTAACATATACATGTATATATAAAAAACACAATTGAGTTAACCATATGCCTTGATCTAATATGCTTTATGTGCTTTTCATGTTGTTTATATGTTTATTCATACACTGTGAGGAAATTGTTCCTTCCAAATCTGATTGGGGAGGATACATGGTTTTACCTCTTATCTGTCGCACTTTTGTGCCCATATTGCTTCCAGCTTCTGATCTATACTCTTTTTAAGGCAGGTTTTAGTCTTAAGTCACGATCAACAGCTTTCTCATAGGTTCTTAGTTTTATAAAATAGTTTTATAAAATTGACATGATTGACTGGAACTGGATTAGGTGCCGGAATACTTGACACCTGATCTAGGTCAATGATTTCCGATCAAACTATCATGTCGAGACGGTCATATACCAAGGTTAGATGCCAATCTATATGACACCTGAGCAGGGTATATATGCTCTCTGTAGATGAAAACATTATATCAGGTTGTTGCATGTACTATTATGTACAACATTATGCGGCGTCTGATCAGAGTCTACACTGTTTGCTGCTAGGAATTTCAATATAAAACAAAATGAAAAATTTGACCAGGCATCCCTTTCATAAAAAATGGACTGTTATGTTATGGCATCCGTCAGTCGAAAACGACTATAGAGTTGTGCCTGTTGAGGTAGCCGTGGAGCATCGCCTTGTGTGACTGTACAGTCCTATTCTGGATTTGCATGTTCTGTTGCAGTCCTGGCAACAAAATGAAAATGAAAAATTTGACCAGGCATCCCTTTCATAAAAAATGGACTAATCCAATATAAAACATGGAAGAATCCACTGGGCGCAAATGGGTTAAGAAACCCAATTTGCATCTCGAAGCTTCGAGTTTGCACATATACCAACGTTCCACGAACGTTACATAACTCTCCTACCGAGAAGTCTCGTCCCGAGAGTTGTAGTATTGGACCATGGAGAACCGTGGATAAAGCAACTCCGGTCCGGCAGTTGTCTTTATCCCACCACTGCCACCAAATACGTGCAGACCGAGTGACCAAGGAACAATTAACAAACCCTGTCGATGCAAAGCTTAAGCTCACACCGATACGTGTTTGTTGCGCTATACATAATATTGTCTCACTTCCCAACATACAATGATTTGGGAAGCCTCATTTGCATATACCAACATTCCACGAACGATATACTTTATTATTAAAGACATTATCCGTCTATTCCATGAACCCCGCCCCATTGGTCTCAATAGGCGTGAATGTAACTGTAAATAATGAGAAAATTGTGCAAAATTTAGCACAACCATCTTAAGTTGTCTAGAGAGGCCCTGACATAATCGCACTCAATGTTTTTTTTTCTATTGGGTTCTCTAGCCATACTATCAAATATGAGGGACGGGCCTCACATGACATGCTTCACTAATTCTTTGCACATACATTTGAATTACCACAGTTCTGAGCATGGGTTGCACAAGATTTAACTGAATAGGTGTAATCACCCAAACTAGGTAAAGTAATGCCTTTAACCCTTTCAAACCTACAGCCCTCTGTAGAGCTTACTTATTTCATAATCAAACAGTGTAGACCCTGATCAGAATATAGGAGCCCCCTGACCAGGGTCTGCATTTTTTGATGTTTTCATTGGTTTTTGTTGTTACAACCAAAAATAAAAATGCAACAGTAGACTGGTTCAAAATGTCTATACTATAAGAGTCCAAAAGTTTAATAAATACCAACAAGAAATATTAGGGAATGAAAGGGTTAATGACAACCCGCCAATACAGACTTTCATGACATAATACATACACTCAGCACAAAAAGAAACGCACATCGTGCTCAGGCGCAGATTAAGAATATTCATTGAAGAAAAATTAGAATACTAATACCATTTATTTATGCTTTTCGGTGGATTACCACGAAAAAGCAGTGGATGATCACTTGGTAATCCACTGCAGTGGATTATCACCAATCGCTTTTATTATGAATTTTCCCCGTAGGGCTCCCCAAGAATCGTAGTCAATCGTGTCTTATCGTTAAATTCCGGCAGTCCGATTTGTCGCGAACTACTCACCGGAAGAGCACGAATCCAAACTCGGGAGCAACGAAGTCATTCGGATAACGTCATTATACCGCCAACTGTCACGCGCATGTGTTCGACATAAAACGTGGGGCTCAACACGGGATAAATAATGTACGTTCGCTTTCAATTTTTAAACAATTTCGTTTAAAATGTGGCTTAAAAGCATAAATAAATAGAATAACTGTGTTTTTTCAGTGTAAGATCGAATTTAATCCATTTCGTGAACATCAGACTGTTATATTTTCACTCGTGGCTTCGCCACTCGTGAAAATATAACGTCTGATGTTCACTCAATGGATTAAATTTCGATCTTACACTGAAAAAAACAGTTATCCTCTATATCTCAAGATTGATTTAATTCTGTAACAAGTTCAGAAACACAAAACTCAAAATCAGTGTGCTGCTTTTTAACACCCTCACTCTTAATGACGCCAAAAAGCGCATTTGCAAACAGTCTGAATCCTGATCAGACGCCGCGTAACGCGGCGTCTGATCAGGATCCAAACTGTTTGTCACTCGTATCGATATGTTTTTATTCATACTACATTGGATCTTACTTTGAAACAATCTTACAAACAACAAATTTGAAGCAGACGAAAATGAAACGGTGAAGGGGTAAAAATCTCACGATTATTTGGGAGCGAAAGAGAACTACAGCCTGTTTTAAACATAGCACCGATTTGTGCAGGTTGTATTTTTCAATATTGATACCCCAAGACAGAACTACTGACCTTAACGAAAAGATTAATTCACAAAAACGTTCCTTCTAAATACAAATAGTGTAATGAAAAATGTGCGTTTCTTTTTGCACTGAGTGTATATGCATGTTTGCTCATTCCAACTAGTCAGTTGTGTTTAATGTATGCTGTTTTCTTGTTATTGATGTTAACACTGATGCCAGTTGTACACTAAGTACAAAAAGAAACGCACATTGTGCTTAGTCGCAGATTAAGAGACTTTTTTAAGATACTAAGACCATATCTCAAGATCAATTTAATTCTGCCACAAGTTTAGAAAAACATATACTTAAAATTACTGTGCTGCATTTTAACCCTTTCACTCTTAATGACGTCAAAAGGCGCGTTTTCAAACAGTTTGGATCCTGATCAGACACCGCGTAACGCGGCGTCTGATCAGGATCCAAACTTTTTGACACTCGTATAGATATACTTTAAGTCATACTACTTTAAATCTTACTTTGAAACGATCTTGCAAACAACAAATTGAAGCAGACGACAATGAAACGGTGGTGGGATAAAAATCTCACGATTAATTTGGCAGCGAAAGGGTTAACTAGTGCCTGTTGAAATCACCGCACCGATTTGTACAGGTTGTGATGATACAAATTCAATGATAAACCTCCCACTTTCAACATTGATAGCCCAAGACGGAACTACTGACTGTTATGAAAAGATTATTTCACAAATACGTTCCTTCTACATACAGATACTATTGTAATAAAAGTGTGCGTTTCTTTTTGCACTGGGTGTATATGCAAACTGTATAGGAGGAATTGTGTGGTCATATAATTTGGCGTCCAAGATAAATAATATATACTAATAATGCTTGTATAGCTATATATTGTTGACGATTACACAGTGGACTTGGACACATTCTAGCATTTAAAAGTGGTTAACATATATCATTTATAGATAGCCCTACATGTAACTGGATAGGCATGCGTTACTCTTTATGCAGACCTTTGTATTTTGTAGACAAATAGTTCGGGTATCCATAACTTTAACTAGTGGTTTCAGTAAATTAAGGCTTTATCAATATTTGTGAACAATATTGGCAAAATCTGAATGTAAGAACTGTAGGAGAAAAAAAACTTTGAAAAATAACTATTTGATGTGTTCCCTTTATTGAGGAATAATATGTTGTTTCCATGTTTTTATTGGTACTTGCTCCTATTATTTTCTATTTTGTGAAAACATATGAATAACCCAACATTTAAGGAAAATTACAAAGCTGAAGAGGGGATTTCTGAGATTTTATGATCAAAAGCACGTGTCAAGAAAGCTATTAAGAAAAGAACCAGTTCGGGGACTCCCTATCTTTATTTCATATTTCTGCACAACAGGATATATACTAGCAACATGCAACATTTAAAAAAAAAATGAATGTTTTGAAAATTCGAACAAACTGCCGCGATAGTCCTTAAATACCGGACGGGCAACGGTTTTAAGACGGACGAACATCATCGCCCGATATTTGTTATCGTGGGTTCAATATATGAATGAGGTTTATAAAGACGCGCTGATTTCACTGCTTTGTTAGGTTGCTCACTTTCTTACATGGAACCATACTACCGATTGCCTTATCGTATAGTCCAGGTCATGGGCATTATCAGTAATAACGTGCAATACTGTGGGAGACCGAAAGGAACCGGTGTTATCCGGTTGCCAGACGGGCGCTGGTGTAAAGACGAAATGTGTCCCCCTCTAAAGAGTGACACATGAGGACAATTTTTGATGTAGAAAACTGACCTTGGGACTTGCTTTGGCATAATACATGTAAAATGACCCGGGAGGTTAATTTACTGAGTCAAAAAATGTCCCGGGTCACAATTCTGAGTGGTGGGGACACTTTTCGTCATTACACCGGCCGGTATAGGATAGGCAAAAGCCAGATGGAGACGGCCTTGCCCGACCTCTGACACGCTTGTATACGTTTGTATATTTGGTCAAACGCTTTCTCGGGTCCGATCGACGTGTAAGGTGCCCGGAATAGACCGATTTTAAATCGATGTCGTTTCGATGACCGTCGTTGAAACTAGCTTTTAACTCCACTTTAAAATCCAACCGAGGCCCAGAATTCTGAGTTCATACTATGTTAACAGTATTTCAGTCATATCTCGACTTAAAGCTAATTGCAGATGGGAGAAGAAACCGGATGCACGTCATAAACTGTATCAGGTAAAAATTTACATCTGGGTAAAATCACCGAATTTCCGATAGCCAGCTTGAAGGCTTCTCCAAATGAAAAAGCCCAAGTGTTCAGATTGGGATTCGAACCAACAGCAGTAAGGGGCCAAGTGAGTGTAAGTTATAGTCACTATGAATACTGGACCTCGGCCACGGGTCCCATTCGTCCCCATCCCGTTAAGAATACCAACAATCTACCAGCATTCGGCCGGCAACCTGTCGGTCGTTGGCCTATTATGCCTCAAAGGAAGCCGGGAACTAAGCATAAACTCAACGGGACTTAAGTTTGATCATGGGATAAAAAGGGCTGTACTTATCCACAGATAATTCTTCGGATTTAGGTCGGCTGTTTAAGAGCTTTTTTGATCAAATCGTAAAAACTGCATGTAAAAGGGTGGATAACACAGTTTTAACGCACCCGCTTCTTAACAATGCATCCCGAGTTCGATCCCGGGTCGTGACAGTACGTGAGAGGGTCGCCTGTCCGAAGACGTTGGTTTTCCCTAGTACTCTAGTGTCATCCCACAAAACGACGCAATACACCATCTTTTGCGCTATGGAAAATGATTTGCCTAAGTTGTTAGAACTTGTTTCATAAAGAAATGTTTAACGGAAGGTGATGTGTGAAGAATCCGTAGGTACCAACAGGTCGTTAAAAAGGAGGGTACGGAAATCTCACACTGCCATTGTGTGACATATTCGTACGAAATCTTCACACATTGGTCACACGAGTGGAAGAATTCGTACGAATTCTTCACACGTCTGATTACGGTGTGAAGAATTCGAAGTGTGAAGAATTCGGCTCAAAAGACCCTCCCCTTATGCTAGGTTCACACCAACGGCGCTTTGATGGCGCTTTAAAGCGGCGTGCAAAGCGACACAAAAGCGTAACAAAGCTTGATTAAAGCGTCAGGGTCGTAATAGATCGTGGGAAAGCTTGGAGTAAAGCGGGACATTCGGCAAGAGCGCCAATTTTTTTTAAACGGTTTAAAAAATTTGGGCGCTCTGTTACGAATTGATTAAAGCGCCTAGAGCGTATCAAAGCTTAACAAAGCGTAACAAAGCTCAGCAAAGCTTGACTCAAAGGGTAGGAAAGCTTAACAGAGCTTGGTTTAAAGCGGGGACCCCAGTCTTCACGGTCTCTCACCACTTGACACGCTTCGTTAAGATGTCTAAAGATTTGTTACGATTTGGCATGAAGATCTGATACGAGGTCAGACGCTTTCACCAAGATCTGACACGCTTTGATACGCTTTGTTACGTTTTCATGAAGGACCCTCACGCTTTCTCAAGAATTGAGACGCTTTGATCAAGGATTGCCACGTTTTGTTAGGCTTTGTTACGCTTGGCAAGCTTCCTCACGCTCTCTCACGCTCTTTCAGGCTCTCCTACGATACTCACGCCCTATCTCCATCCCTATAAATAGCTCTGCGACTTGAGTACCACTCATTGCATTGTTTCAGATAGATCATGTTCTGGTACAACTGGAACTTCTGGATCTTGTTGTTCTGACATCGTGTTCTGGAGTCAAAAAGCAATGATTTTGTGGATCTGCTGCATCTCTTTTTAGGCTCTGGATCAACAGCGGCATGAAATCGGCGATCTTGACATTTTCCAATGCGTAACAGAGCTGAACAGAGCGTAACAAAGCACATCAAAGCTTGATAATCGTATCAGAGCCTGATTTAAAGCGTCACAATAGCATCAAAGCGTAATAAAGCGTAATAAAGCTTATAAAAGCGTGATTTCAAGCGTAGCAAAGCCTTATCGAAGCGGGATCAAAGCGTGAGGAACCGTAACAAGTCGGGAAATAACTCATCCCAAAGCGGCAACCAATTCGTATCAGAACTTGATCAGATCGTGATATTTTTGGAAAAGTAAACAAAAATGACGACGCTTTGCTCGCCGATTTAAAGCGCGGCATTCGCCGTTGGTGTGAACCTAGCATTACAACCAGAATTACTTCCCTTTAATAGTGAAAAAAAACACCTAATTTTATTCCTCAAACGCATTTTCATATTCTTTCTTTTGTTTGTTATCATTATAAAACTTACTAATGTAGGTGTGAAATAAGTACATTTATTTCACACCTACATAGATTGTAATTTAACAGTGTAGAATACAATACTGAATTCAATTGGACTCGAACACAGCAGCCATAATCCATATTGGACTCGGCTATCGCCTCGTCCAAATATGGTTATGACTGCTGTGTACTCGTCCAATAGAATTCAGTATTGTACTCAACACTGTTAAATAACCTCATATTATGTGTTGCAATAATAGACGTATTTCTTACCTGGTCTGACATTGTTTACATCCATTCACCATGGAATCTGAATCACGTTGGGCCTATATCCGGTGTACGATGTATACCAGTGATGTTGCAAGGCATGCGACATGCCTGAGGGAAACCCTGCCCGTCTTCAAAACTAGATACAGGCTATTGGGTAAGGGGTTAATTGACAATTCCAATATCCAATTAAGTGAAATTCATTGTTTGACCATTTAGAACTGACCTTTGCAATATATTAGATCTATATTTAAAAAACGAGAACGAACTCTGTGCTAAAACTCAACTTTCATTACAGGCTCTAGTTTTTACAAAACACCCTTCAACCCTTTCTCTACCAAGACGCCAAAAGACGCGTTTGCAAACATTTTGGACTCTGGTCAGACGCCGCGTAACTGTTTGACACTCGTTTTTAATTTATTTTCATAAGTTGTATTGCCTTAAATCTAACTTTGAAACGATATTGCAGACACCAATATTGAAGCAGACGACAATAAGGCGATGAAGGGGTAAAAATCTCACAATAAATTTGATCATGAAAGAGTAACATGTAATTGATTTCAGTTATCTTCATTTGGATATATTTTACAGTAGAATTATGTATGAACATATTTATTAGATATAAAATGTTAACACAAGTCTAAATGTTATGAGCCGAGTTAAAATCTGAGTGTCCGTTTAACCCTTAGCCTGCCACTCACGACTATAGCTCCATATGCAAACAGCTTGGATCCGGATGAGACGCCGAGTAACTCGGCGTCTAATCCGGATCCAAGCTGTTTGACACTCGGACAACATTTTCAGCAATTTTGAGCAACTTTGAAGCACTTTGAAACTTGAAGCAGACGAGAAATATAGCAGACGACAATTTATTTGGCGGGCTAAGGGTTAAAGTTGTTTAACCTCGGGTCCAGGTCGAACGGTGCAGACCCTCATCAGGAGCCTATTGATCGGGTACACTGTCTACACTGGTTGCATATAACGACTTAACTCGTTACATGTACACTTTTGATGGCGGGTATAGTCGTCGCTAGGGTTGAATGTGTTAGATCTAATAGTTTGTTTTCAAATCAGATTCTGCACTCGCCAGAAATTGACTGATTGTGTCCAACGAAAGATGCCGCAAACTTGAGTGAATATTTTAGTATGCACGTGTAGTAACAAGAAAAGGGTAAGTCACTCATTCAGTTTTCTGAGTTAGTGAATTTCGAATAACTTCCCTTGTAATATAAAATAAGGTGACGTTCACCTAAAGATTTGTTATACCTATATAATTATATATTATATGGCTCTGAGTAGACGTAAACCCTTCTTAGAAACCATTTCCTGCAAACCCCTCTATTAGGACCACTAAAACGAAGGTTAATTGATTATGTGAAAGTCAGGTAACAGCAAAACAGATCCTACAGGGGCGTTCTGTTTTACTGTCACTTTGCTTTAAGCAGTCAGCTGTCTTAACACATGATACTTTTACACAATTTTGTGGTCGTAATAGAGAGGTCTTACTGTAATAAATCGATCATCGGATATAATCGGACAGACCACTTCGATAAATCATCGATTATACAATCGAAATGAGATATTCACAGGGCTCCAGATAAGGGGAGTATTTCAAAATCTAAAATCTTTATTTCTGGATTAAACCCTTTGGTGTCACAACTCATTAGAATCGTCTCGAAGACTCAACTCTAAAGACATTTCCTGGCTCCAAGGTTATAAAGCTTTTGACTTGAGTCTAAACTCGTTCCAAAGCATTTGATTGGTCAGATTTGAGCCTAGGCTCAAATCTGACCAATCAAATCTTGGGAACACACTCAGGCTCAACTAAAAAGCTTTATAACCTCGGAGCCTGACCTACTTTCAGTGATAGCGTCAAGTCATGCAGTTCATAGGAAAAAATCATGCTTTTTTGTGCATACCTGTACTACTGTGAATCAGTGAAGCATCTCATGTGAGGCCCGACTGTTATATTTGATAGTTTGGTTAGAAATATCCATTGAAAAAAACATTGAGTACCAGTATGTCAGGGCCTCTCTAGGGAGAATGAGATTGCTATGACGTGTACTGCAAGCTTTTACAGTTACTTTCACGCCTACCGAGAACAATGGTGTGGTCGTAATAGAGAGGTCTTACTGTAATAAATCTCGAAGACTCAACTCTAAAGACATTTCCTGGCTCCGAGGTTATAAAGCTTTTGAATTGATTCTAAACTCGTTCCCAAGCATTTGATTGGTCAGATTTGAGCCTAGGCTCAAATCTGACCAATCAAATGCTTGGGAACACACTCAGGCTCAACTAAAAAGCTTTATAACCTCGGAGCCTGACCTACTTTCAGTGATAGCGCCAAGTCATGCAGTTCCTAGGAAAAATTCATGCTTTTTTGTGCATACCTGTACTACTGTGAATCAGTGAAGCATCTCATGTGAGGCCCGACTGTTATATTTGATAGTTTGGTTAGAAATATCCATTGAAAAAAACATTGAGTACCAGTATGTCAGGGCCTCTCTAGGGAGAATGAGATTGCTATGACGTGTACTGCAAGCTTTTACAGTTACTTTCACGCCTACCGAGAACAATGGTGTGGAGACGGGGGAGGACTGGGGAAATATCTTGAAGATATTACTTGACCTAGCTTGGGTGGTAACACCTACCCCCGTAGATAGTTTGAGTCAAAGCATGGAGAGCATGCACTTACTGTGGTAGCGTCTAGGCAAAGAATCAGTCAAGGCGTCTCATGTGAGGCCCGCGCCATATATTTGATAGTTTGGTTAGTAAAACCCAGTGAACACCCCATTGAGATCTAGTATGTAATTAAGATGGCTGAGCTGTTGCTTGCACAATTTGCTCATGCTTTACAGTTATGACCAACGTTTTTGGCCGGTTTAGAGAGAATTTCGGTATAGGGGGTTCCGGTTTGGATGGGTTCCACTGAATTGGAAAAAAAATCAATTCAAAATAGTCACAAATAGACCAAACTTTATTTGAAATTTGAATTGTCCATTAACCGTTCAGGTCCCAGATATTTTCCTACCTTGTCGTGTTGGAACTAATTGTCAAAGGGAATTGTTTATGCTTATTATCATGAGATCACCCCCTCTGCCAATAACTAAAAGGAAGACAGGTCGGTGGTTTGCAACGAATGAGATTAACAGAAACCATATACCTGAGCTCATCATCTCAAAACTCATCATCCCTTATTATTCATCGGCGCTATATGACCTATTTTGTGCTGCAGTGCCGTAAAACCCAACTCATCCATCTATTCAGGGGTGAATGGCCTTAAAGACATCCCTAGATGACCTTTCGATCATAACGCCTTGCCAGACAATTTCCTTGCAATAATCATGGATCTTATGGACATGTCGCTAGCAAATAACCATTGAAGCTTCTCGTGTGAGACTCTACCTTTATATTTGACAGTTTGGTTAGAAATAACCATTGAAAATCACTAGAGCATCAGTATAATCTGGACCTCACCAGGTAAACTGAGATTGTTACATTGACACCTCCAGAACAATGGGGTGGTGGTCCCTCAATGGACTGAGGAAAAGTCTTTAAGCTACTACCCGCCTACATACTTCGCCTGTTGGTTGCTCTTTTACTAGACTTTGCAAACAATTTAGATCCAGATCAGATGCCGATAAACGCGGTGTCTGATAAGGATTGAAACTGTTTGACTTTCGTGATAAGATTTCTGAAACTAAGAGGACTTAAATATTGAATTTCAAAATATAGACGAAATCTGTATAACATAGATCAACGATATTTTAACAGGAGATAGTAATAGAAATCACTTCAACAACACCCAATGGGGGACACAGATTGTGAGTGTTGATCAGATGTAGAAGTTTTAGGGAGGGAAATTGGCATACGTTTACAAACAACTTAAATCAAGATCCAACGCCGCGTAACGCGGTGTCTGATCTGGATTCAAGCTGTTTGCCATTCGTCATTATGGTTTGTTTCTGTCAAAATGTCAAATACGTGACTTTGAGAAAAACAACAGATGATATCGTACCAGTAAAAGGTCGGACACAATTTTCTTGTTTGGGAAACAGCAGCAAGAGTCTATGTAATAAGGGAATCGTTGTTCAGAGGGCCGTACTGTGCGGTAATACAGGAAGAGGTAAAATAACATCACATTGTGATCCACAGGAAAATTTATTCAGTTATATGTACACAAGAATGTTATTTAACCCATTACTCCATAGATACGCATTTTAGACCTTTCATTTAAACCCTCCGCTGAAAAAAATAGTTCCATTTTATGCATGTCATTAAATAATATGCATCATATCAATTGGTTTCTGTATCCTAGCAGATGGTATTTTAAAGAGGACTGAAAATGAAGAAAAATACGCGTTTTTGACACATTCTGCTTTACTTTTAACCTGCTATAAGTGATCACTTGTCTTCAAAACTTAAGAAACAGGCTGTGGGGTAAAGAGAAAGGACTAATTTATAACATAAAATTTAGCATGCCATCTTTCAAAACCTGTATACAGTAAAACCTCTCTATTACAACCACCGACAAGAAGGCTAAATCAACCTAATTGATTGCTAAAACGTCTGGAGCTTTCCGTTTTACTGTCACCTTGCTTTAACCCATTGCCCCATATAGCTTGTATCTAGTATTTTCAATAGAAGACAGGTGATCACTTAAAGCAAGTTGAAAGTAAAGCGGAATGCTGAGATATAGAAAATGTTTCATATGCTACATATTCATGATTGTATAAATTGGATATATTTTCTTCAGGGTATGATTGAATAAAAGGCGTTAAAAAAGGCGTATCCATGGGGTAAACAGTCACATGTCTTTTAACCTGATAATTCACACAAATTTGTGGTCGAAATAAAAAGGTTTTACTGTATACATACATAATAAAACTACAGTGTTCCCTCTCACCAAAGACACCCAATGGAAGACAAAAAATGTGTGCCTTGTACGGAGGGAGTCGTTATAGGGAGGGACATTGGTTTACATTTGCAAACAGCTTGAATCCAGATCAGACGCCGTGTAACGCGGCGTCTGATCTGGATTCAAGCTGTTTGCCACTCGTCGTTATGTTCTTTTCTGTCAAAATGTTCAATATGTAACTTTGAGAAAAAGAGCAGGCGACTATTTTAGCGGACGATATTACAACAGTTAAAGCGTTAGACAAACTTTTCCTTCAGGGAAACTGCGGCAAGGGTCGTTGTTCGGAGGGAATAGTTGTGGGGAGGACCTTTGTAGGGATGGGGCGCTGTAAAAGTTTTTATATGATCATGCTCATTACAGTGGAGAATCTGTTATTCTTTCCCGTTTAAACGCAAACGTACGCAAACGCAAAGCACTAAAACGTAGAAGAGAACAACTTTTGGACAATTCTGATATTTCATGTTTATCTTGGTGGCAAACAGTTTGGAGCCTGATCAGACGCCGGGTTACCCGGCGTCTGATCTGGCTCCAAACTGTTTGCACTGCAAATAATAGTTTTAGCGTAAACGCGTTTATTGGGAAAGAATAACAGATTCTCCACTGTACCATTATCGTTCTCATTTAACTCTTTGCATGCTAGGTAATATTTACGTCTGCAACTGTTCTAAAATATATCAACATTTCTTTACAAATCAGGACAAGAGTGTCAAACAGGTTGGATCTTGATCAGGCGTCGTGTTACGCAGCGTCTCACCGGGACCCAAACTGTTTGTAAAGTTACCATGGTTTCATCGCTAACAGTTAACTCATGGCACGGTAGCGGAGAAACCGTGACTATTTTTGCAAAAAGTCTGGATCCTGATGAGACGCCGTGTAAACGCGGCGTCTCATCAGGATCCAAACTAATTGATACACTAAGCCTATTTTGAACAGGAATTTTAGGGGGGGGGGGGGGGTTATTTGTAAATTAGTAGCAGACGATATAATTGTTGCAAATGACAAAACTAATGAGCACTCAAGGAGTTAAAAATAATAGCCATAATAATGTAAACGTCATCTCTATTATATGCATTCTTATGAGCGTATAATAAAATAGAGATGACTTTTATATTTCCTGTGGCTGTTTGGATTTATTATTTTTAACTATAACAAGTTTAACAAGATGACATGGAAGACTTTAGCAGAGAGAGATAGACGAGAGTGGAAACTTTTTGAAGTTGACCCCTGTGACAGGGATGTGTGGAGATCCAGTGTGAGATCTGCTACATGTATGCGTGCAGTTAGCCAGCTGCCTTGAAGGGGGCCCACCGATGTGGACGATACTCCCACTCCTGCACGTTAATATAAATACCGATGATGATGATGATGATGATGATATAAAACCCCCTAAAATTCCTGTTCAAAATAGGCTTAGTGTATCAATTAGTTTGGATCCTGATATCGAGCGTTTCCGTGTGTATCTGCACAGTACAGGCACGTATGAAGGAAAACAGGATGGATAGGGGGGGTGGGGGCACACTTTTCATTCAGCGGCGGATCCCGTGACAGAGATACTTTGACTTTTGGAACACTGACAACCTTATTGTGGTTGTGCGCTAAAACTTGTGATAACAAGAAATATCTTTAAAAAAGATATTCGGCGGAATGAGTGGTTGAACTAAGGCTATATAGATGGGTGTGCAAAATTGAATTAAATTGAGGTTTTCAAAGAATATATATCTTGGATTGAAAAGCAAAAAATACAAGTATTCAATTGAAACAGTAACTTTTATTTAAAATGCAAAACTATCATGTACAGAAATGCAAAACAAAACAATAATTTAACTCATATCCTAGCTACTGGTAGGAGATCCTCACATTAATCTATTGTTCCATTCATAGAGTTTCTTGAAACAAACTATAGCATACACAAATGTACAGATACAACAATCTACTGTACTTCACTCTTGTAAATAATGATGAAACAACACAATTGTGTTTAACTCATATATAAAATATTGCTTTTATTGTATGGCAACTGTGTACAAATAGTTAACAATTAAAACAAATTGGTTGTAAACAATTACGAAACACATAGCTTCCTCTGTATATCTATAAATAGATTTCAGATCATATCTTAAAATAGAAGCATAATTTTGTCAACAGTGGAAACTTCTGTGGCCTAATTCATCAGACCAGTGTTGTAAACAGCCAGCCTGTATCTCTAAATTTTACACCCACAGTCCACATCATGTAAAACTGTAATGGGACATAAACCAGCCTACAGGGCCCGGGTGCATGACACACCGCTAAATCTCCACGCTAAACTATCCGATAAATTCTACCTGTCCGTTAGTTACCTGGGCCCGGGTGCATGACACATAGTTAGAGCTTACCTGTATACTAAATCCCTCGCTGAGAGATAAATATCGATTTTTAACTACAAGATAAACTAACTGTGTTGCATGACACACCGCTAAATTCTAGTAACATACTAAAGTTTTAGTTGATAGTTAAAAATCGATTTTAGTAGACAGGTAAGATAACTAGTGTTGCACGAGCGCAAAATTGACTAACTACAAGTTAAGTTTTACCGCTAAATTTAGAGGTACTCAGTGCAGCGATAAATCCGCTAGTAGCCAGCTAAGTCAGCTTGCATAGCCGCGTTAAAGAAACATTTGGGATCCAGATCAGAAACATAGCACCTCGGTGTCTATATCAAGGTCAAAATTGTTTGATTATTTTTGTTATTTTATTTCATTTTTCATTTTCTCTGTTTGATATTTACATTTTACTAAGCGCAAACACAATACAATAACATGTTTTAATTGACAACGGAATATGTCGATGATAATGATTCATATTTATCTGAGAGGCAAACAGTTTGGAGTTTGATCAGACGCCGGGTTACCCGTTATCTGATATGGCTCCAACACTGTAAGCAAAGAACATAAAACAATTTAGCTTAAGCGGAATGGAAAGACAAACGTATTATCCACTGTATGGATGTAATGTTGGTTGCATTGAAATAGTTCAACCAATTCCACGCTTGAAACCTGTATTTTGGAAAAAGCGGGTCCTGATCAGGGTCCAAACTGTTTTTACTGAGACCCTGTTTTCTGTAACATAAAGAAGTACGAACCGATTTCAGAATACAAAGATGAATTTACAATACATAATAATAATTAGTACATTATCGCAGAGAGCTCTGTTAGTAACAACGAAACAATTTATTGTGTGTTCTGCTGCCATAATGTTTTCTTTTAACCCTTTCGGCGCCAATCAATCGTGAGTTTTTACCCCTAAACCGTTTTATTGTCGTCTGCTTTAATGTTCTTATTTGTAATATCGCTTAAAAGAAAGATCCTATGTAGTATGACTTAAGAAATGTTGATACGAGTGTCTAACAGTTTGGATCCTGATCAGACGTCGCGTGACGCGGCGTCTGATCTGGACCCAAACTGTTTGCAAAGACGACTTTATGTGACTCCGGTGGTGAAAGAGTTGTTAAATCATGTCTATCAAACACGATTTTCCCATAAAGCACATCTTTAAAGAATAATGCAATAATAATAACACACTAATAACTCTATAATGAAATAACCTTCAAAATTGATTATCGGTACGAGGTTCAATCATTTAGGATCTTGATCAACTACGGGTCAGAACAAGAATACTTAAAATTTTCGCGTTATGTGTAATGCGTAGTAACTTAACAGCTTAGCAACCGTCTGTCCACACATCTGTCTGTCTGTCACTGTCTATCCTCTCCCTCTCTCTCTCTTTTTTTTTCTCTCTCTCTCTCTCTATTGTCTGCGCCACTTCTGTATGTGTATATGTATACATGCCATTTAAAACTCTCTCTCTCTCTCTCTCTCTCTCTCTCTCTCTCTCCTAACCTCTCTTGCTTCCTCTCTCTTTCCTTTCACTTTATGTCTTTGTTCCCCTGCCTGTCGTCTTTCTGTCCCTGTATGTCTGTCCTTCCTCTTTTTCTCTTATTGTAGCTTTTTAATCTGAATAAAATATACTTAGTTTCTAACTAACCTTTTCAACCCATAATGTCGTCTGCTTTTTTACTGCATTGTTTTTATGTAACGCAACATGAGTGCTAAATAGTTGGATCCTGATCAGCTGCCAAGTCTATCTGTCATATCATGATCCAAACTGATTACATTGTAAAAACTAAACTCAGCAATTAAAGTTTATGATTTGCTTGATGCATTGTTGGCATAATTATGTTGAACTATAGAGAACAAGTAAACGGGTTCGGATCATAAGTTCTTACAACATAAGGACCCCCCCCCCCCATCCAATTTCAGTATACAAATGTATATACACAATGGAAAACAAAGTATGAAGTGTTTTTTTAGCCAAAACGCTTATGTTCACTCGTGTTCAATGCATTCACCAAATTTAACCCGACTTTAGCTGGCTACTAAGTGTACTAGCTCCAAGGTAACTACCTACAAGGTAAATTCGACATGTGCACGCCAGTTAGTGGCTCTCTCTAGTTGACAGGGCCCGGGTGCATGACACACCGCTAAATCTCCTCGCTAAACTATCCGATAAATTCTACCTGTCCGTTAGTTACCTATCAGTTAGAGCGAGCCACTAACTGGCGTGCACATGTCCATTTTACCTTGTAGGTAGTTACCTTGTAGGTAGTACACTTAGTGGCAAGCTAAAGTCGGGTTAGATTTGGTGCATGCATTGAACATGAGTGAGCATAAGCGTTTTTGGCTAAAATGCACTTCATACTTTGTTCTCCATTGTGTTTATACATTTGTATATTGAAAATGGGGGGGGGGGGGGGGGTTTGTTAACCAAAAGAGGGGGGGGGGGAGGATCTAATGTTGAAAGTACTTATGATCCGAACCCGTTTTCTTGTTCACTATATTTCCAACACTTAGGATCTATGACGCATCAAGCAAATCATAAACCTTAATTGCTGAGTTTAGTTTTAACAATTCAATCATTTTGGATCATGATATGACAGCTAGACATGGCAGCGGATCATGATCCAAACTATTCGGCACTCATGTTTCGTTAGATCTAAACCATGCAGTAAAACAGACGAAATTATGTTTTGAAAAGGTGAGTACAAACATGACTATCATATGATAGTAGATTCTATTCAGATTAAAAAAAAAACAGTAAAAAAGAGGGACAGTAAGACGACAGGCAGGGAATTTTGACATAAAGAGAAAGGAAAGAGACAGGAATCAAACTTGAGAGGTTGGGAGAATGAGAGAACGAGAGAGAGGGAGAGAGAGAGAGAGAGAACGAGATAGAGAGGTAGATATACAGTGGAGAAAACGTTATTCTTTCCCGTTTAAACGCAAACGTACGCAAACGCCAAACACTTTAGTTTTAAAACGTAGAAAGGTGCAATTTTTGGACAATTCTGATATTTCATGTTTATCTTGGTGGCAAACAGTTTGGAGCCTGATCAGACGCCGGGTTACCCGGCGTCTGATCTGGCTCCAAACTGTTTGCACTGCAAATAATAGTTTTAGCGTAAACGCGTTTATTGGAAAAGAATAGCGTTTTCTCCACTGTACATGTACATACGGACAGGCAGAGACTGACATACAGTGAGAGGTAAACGGGCGAGAGAGAGAGAGAGAGAGAGAGGGGGGGGGGGAGAAAATGGGATGGTAGACATTGATAGACAGAAAGACAGACGTGCGGACAGACGGTTCCTAAGCTGTTCTTACGCGTTACACCTAACGCTAAAAGGTTGGTACATTTTAAATATTCTTGTTCTGACCCGTAGTTGATCAAGATCCTAAATGATCGTGTCGATATTCAGTTCTGGGCCCGGGTGCATGACACACCGCTAAATCTCCACGCTAAACTATCCGATAAATTCTACCTGTCCGTTAGTTACCTGTCAGCTACAGCGACCCACTAACTGGCGTGCACATGTCGAATTTACCTTGTAGGTAGTTACCTTGGAGCTAGTGCACTTAGTAGCAAGCTAAAGTCGGGTTAAATTTGGTGCATGCATTGAACATGAATGAACATCAGCTTTTTCGGCTAAAATGCACTTCATACTTTGTTCTCCATTGTGTTTATACATTTGTATATTGAAAATGGGGTGGGGGTGGGGGGGGGGGGGGGGGTTAACCAAAAGGGGGGGGGGGATCTAATGTTGAAAGCACTTGTGATCCGAACCCGTTTTCTTGTTCACTTTAATTCCAACATTTAGGATCTGTGACGCATCAAGCAAATCATAAACCTTAATTGCTGAGTTTAGTTTTAACAATTTAATCATTTTGGATCATGATATGACAGCTAGACATGGCAGCGGGTCATGATCAAAACTATTTGGCACTCATGTTTCATTAGATCTAAACCATGCAGTAAAAATCAGACGAAATTATGGGTTGAAAAGGTGAGTAGAAACAAAACTATCATATGAAAGTAGATTCTATTCAGATTTAAAAAAAAAAACAGTAAAAAAGAGGGACAGAACGACGACAGGCAGGGAATTTTGACATAAAGAGAAAGGAATGAGAGAGGAATCAAACTTGAGAGGTTGGGAGAATGAGAGAACGAGAGAGAGAGAGAGAGAGAGAGAGAACGAGATAGAGAGGTAGATATACATGTACATACGGACAGGCAGAGACTGAGATACAGTGAGAGGTAAACGGGCGAGAGAGAGAGAGAGAGTGTGTGTGAAAGAGAGGTATTTAAACATGTATACATACACACATACAGACGTATCGCAGACAAGAGAGAGAGAGAGAGAGAAAGAGAGAGAGAGGAAGGAGAGAAAATTGGATGGTAGACAGTGACAAACAGAAAGACAGACGTGCGGACAGACGGTTCCTAAGCTGTTACTACGCATTACACCTAACGCTAAAAGGTTGGTACATTTTAAATATTCTTGTTCTGACCCGTAGTTGATCAAGATCCTAAATGATCGTATCGATATTCAGTTCTGAAGATTAATCCGTTATAGAGTTATTAGTGTATTCTTCTTTAAAGATGAGCTTTATGGGAAAATCTTGTTTGATAGACATGTTTTAAAAACTCTTTCACCACCGGAGTCGCATAAAGTCGGCTTCGCAAACAGTTTGGATCCAGATCAGACGCCGAGTAACGTGACGCCTGATTAGGGTCCAAACTGTTTTACAGTCGTATCGACATTTCCTAAGTCATTCTACATTGGATCTTTCTTTAAAACGATATTACAAATAAGAATATTAAAGCAGACGACAATAAAACGGTGTAGGGATAAACACTCACGATTAATTGGCGCCGAAAGGGCTAAAAGAAAACATTATGGCAACACACACTAAACTGTTTCGTTGTTACTACATGTAACAGATCTTTCTGCGATAATGTACCAATTATTATTATGTATTGTAGATTCATATTTGTATTCTGAAATTGGTTCGTACTTCTTTATGTTACAGAAAACAGGATCTCGGTAAAAACAGTTTGGACCCTAATCAGGACCCGCTTTTCCAAAATACAGGTTTCAAGCGTGGAATTGGTTGACATATTTATGGCGTATTACATCCATACAGTGGACAATACGTGTGTCTTTCCATTCCGCTTAAGCTAAATTGTTTTATTTTCTTTGCTTACAATGTTTGAGCCATATCAGATAACGGGTGACCCGGCGTCTGATCAAACTCCAAACTGTTTGCCTCTCAGATTAATATAAATCATATTCCGTTGTCAATTAAAATATTTTACTGCATTGTGTTGGCGTTTAGTAATATGTAAATTTCAAACAGAGAAAATGAAAAATGAAATAAAATAAAAAAAATAATAAAACAATTTTGACCTTGATAAGACACCGAGGTGCTAAGTTTCTGATCTGGATCTCAAATGTTTCTTTAACGCGGCTATGTAAGCTGACTTAACTGGCTACTAGAGGATTTATCGCTGCACTGAGTACCTCTAAATTTAGCGGTGAAACTTAACTTGTAGTTAGTCAATTTTGCGCTCGTGCAACACTAGTTATCTTACCTGTCTACTAAAATCAATATTTAACTATCAACTAAAACTTTAGTATGTTACTAGAATTTAGCGGTGTGTCATGCAACACAGTTAGTTTATCTTGTAGTTAAAAATCGATATTTATCTCTCAGCGAGGGATTTAGTATACAGGTAAGCTCTAACTATGTGTCATGCACCCGGGCCCAGAAGGTTAATCCGTTATAGAGTTATTAGTATAGTGTTATTATTGTATTCTTCTTTAAAGATGAGCTTTATGGGAAAATCTTGTTTGAAAGAAATGTTTTAAAAACTCTTTTACCGCCGGAGTCGCATGAAGTCGGCTTCCCAAACAGTTTGGATCCAGATCAAAAGCCGAGTAACGCGACGTCTGATTAGGGTCCAAACTGTTTTACACTCGTATCGACATTTCCTAAGTCATTCTACATTGGATCTTTCTTTGAAACGATATAACAAATGAGAATATTAAAGCAGACGACAATAAAACGGTGATAAAGGGATAAACACTCACGATTAATTGGCGCCGAAGGGGCTAAAAGAAAACATTATGGCAACACACACTAAAGTGTTTCGTTGTTACTACATGTAACAGAGCTTTCTGCGATAATGTACCAATTATTATTATGTATTGTACATTCATATTTGTATTCTGAAATTGGTTCGTACTTCTTTATGTTACAGAAAACAGGATCTCGGTAAAAACAGTTTGGACCCTGATCAGGACCCGCTTTTCCAAAATACAGGTTTCAAGCGTGGAATTGGTTGACATATTTATGGCGTACATGTATTACATCCATACAGTGGACAATACGTGTGTCTTTCCATTCCGCTTAAGCTAAATTGTTTTATTTTCTTTGCTTACAATGTTTGAGTCATATCAGATAACGGGTGACCCGGCGTAGGATCAAACTCCAAACTGTTTGCCTCTCAGATTAATATAAATCATATTCCGTTGTCAATTAAAATACTTTAATGCATTGTATTGGCGTTTAGTAATATGTAAATCTCAAACAGAGAAAATGAAAAATGAAATAAAATAACAAAAATAATAAAACAATTTTGACCTTGATAAGACACCGAGGTGTTAAGTTTCTGATCTGGATCCCAAATGTTTCGTTAACGCGGCTATGTAAGCTGACTTAACTGGCTACTAGAGGATTTATCGCTGCACTGAGTACCTCTAAATTTAGCGATGAAACTTAACTTGTAGTTAGTCAATTTTGCGCTCGTGCAACACTAGTTATCTTACCTGTCTACTAAAATCAATATTTAACTATCAACTAAAACTTTAGTATGTTACTAGAATTTAGCGGTGTGTCATGCAACACAGTTAGTTTATCTTGTAGTTAAAAATCGATATTCATCTCTCAGCGAGGGATTTAGTATACAGGTAAGCTCTAACTATGTGTCATGCACCCGGGCCCAGGTAACTAACGGACAGGTAGAATTTATCGGATAGTTTAGCGAGGAGATTTAGCGGTGTGTCATGCACCCGGGCCCTGTCAGCTACAGCGACCCACTAACTGGCGTGCACATGTCGAATTTACCTTGTAGGTAGTTACCTTGGAGCTAGTGCACTTAGTAGCAAGCTAAAGTCGGGTTAAATTTGGTGCATGCATTGAACATGAATGAACATCAGCTTTTTCGGCTAAAATGCACTTCATACTTTGTTCTCCATTGTGTTTATACATTTGTATATTGAAAATGGGGTGGGGGTGGGGGGGGGGGGGGGGGTAACCAAAAGGGGGGGGGGATCTAATGTTGAAAGTACTTGTGATCCGAACCCGTTTTCTTGTTCACTTTAATTCCAACATTTAGGATCTGTGACGCATCAAGCAAATCATAAACCTTAATTGCTGAGTTTAGTTTTAACAATTTAATCATTTTGGATCATGATATGACAGCTAGACATGGCAGCGGGTCATGATCAAAACTATTTGGCACTCATGTTTCATTAGATCTAAACCATGCAGTAAAAATCAGACGAAATTATGGGTTGAAAAGGTGAGTAGAAACAAAACTATCATATGAAAGTAGATTCTATTCAGATTTAAAAAAAACAGTAAAAAAGAGGGACAGAAAGACGACAGGCAGGGAATTTTGACATAAAGAGAAAGGAATGAGAGAGGAATCAAACTTGAGAGGTTGGGAGAATGAGAGAACGAGAGAGAGAGAGAGAGAACGAGATAGAGAGGTAGATATACATGTACATGCGGACAGGCAGAGACTGAGATACAGTGAGAGGTAAACGGGCGAGAGAGAGAGAGAGAGAGAGTGTGTGTGAAAGAGAGGTATTTAAACATGTATACATACACACATACAGACGTATCGCAGACAAGAGAGAGAGAGAGAGAGAGAGAAAGAGAGAGAGAGGAAGGAGAGAAAATTGGATGGTAGACAGTGACAAACAGAAAGACAGACGTGCGGACAGACGGTTCCTAAGCTGTTACTACGCATTACACCTAACGCTAAAAGGTTGGTACATTTTAAATATTCTTGTTCTGACCCGTAGTTGATTAAGATCCTAAATGATCGTATCGATATTCAGTTCTGAAGATTAATCCGTTATAGAGTTATTAGTGTATTCTTCTTTAAAGATGAGCTTTATGGGAAAATCTTGTTTGATAGACATGTTTTAAAAACTCTTTCACCACCGGAGTCGCATAAAGTCGGCTTCGCAAACAGTTTGGATCCAGATCAGACGCCGAGTAACGTGATGCCTGATTAGGGTCCAAACTGTCTTCCTAAGTCATTCTACATTGGATCTTTCTTTAAAACGATATTACAAATAAGAATATTAAAGCAGACGACAATAAAACGGTGTAGGGATGAACACTCACGATTAATGGGCGCCGAAAGGGCTAAAAGAAAACATTATGGCAACACACACTAAACTGTTTCGTTGTTACTACATGTAACAGATCTTTCTGCGATAATGTACCAATTATTATTATGTATTGTAGATTCATATTTGTATTCTGAAATTGGTTCGTACTTCTTTATGTTACAGAAAACAGGATCTCGGTAAAAACAGTTTGGACCCTAATCAGGACCCGCTTTTCCAAAATACAGGTTTCAAGCGTGGAATTGGTTGACATATTTATGGCGTATTACATCCATACAGTGGACAATACGTGTGTCTTTCCATTCCGCTTAAGCTAAATTGTTTTATTTTCTTTGCTTACAATGTTTGAGCCATATCAGATAACGGGTGACCCGGCGTCTGATCAAACTCCAAACTGTTTGCCTCTCAGATTAATATAAACCATATTCCGTTGTCAATTAAAATATTTTACTGCATTGTGTTGGCGTTTAGTAATATGTAAATTTCAAACAGAGAAAATGAAAAATGAAATAAAATAAAAAAAATAATAAAACAATTTTGACCTTGATAAGACACCGAGGTGCTAAGTTTCTGATCTGGATCTCAAATGTTTCTTTAACGCGGCTATGTAAGCTGACTTAACTGGCTACTAGAGGATTTATCGCTGCACTGAGTACCTCTAAATTTAGCGGTGAAACTTAACTTGTAGTTAGTCAATTTTGCGCTCGTGCAACACTAGTTATCTTACCTGTCTACTAAAATCAATATTTAACTATCAACTAAAACTTTAGTATGTTACTAGAATTTAGCGGTGTGTCATGCAACACAGTTAGTTTATCTTGTAGTTAAAAATCGATATTTATCTCTCAGCGAGGGATTTAGTATACAGGTAAGCTCTAACTATGTGTCATGCACCCGGGCCCAGGGCCCGGGTGCATGACACACCGCTAAATCTCCGCGCTAAACTATCCGATAAATTCTACCAGGGCCCGGGTGCATGACACACCGCTAAATCTCCACGCTAAACTATCCGATAAATTCTACCTGTCCGTTAGTTACCTGTCAGCTACAGCGACCCACTAACTGGCGTGCACATGTCGAATTTACCTTGTAGGTAGTTACCTTGGAGCTAGTACACTTAGTATAGTAGCCAGCTAAAGTCGGGTTAAATGTGGTGAATGCATTGAACATGAGTGAACATAAGCGTTTTTGGCTAAAAATGCACTTCATACTTTGTTTTCCATTCTGTTTATACATGTGTACACTGAAATGGGGGGGGGGGGGCGTTCGTTCACCAAAATGGGGGGGGGGGGTCTAATGATGTAAGAACTTGTTATCCGAACCCGTTTTCTTGTTCACTATAATGCCAACATACAGTATAGGGTCTGTGACGCATCAAGCAAATCATAAACTTTAATTGCTGACTTTAGTTAAGTTTGGATCATGATATGACAGCTAGACTTTGCAGCTGATCAGGATCAAAACTATTTGGCACTCATGTTGGGTTAAATCTAAACAATGCAGTAAAATTCAGACGACATTATGGGTTGAAAAGGTTAGTAGAAACAATACTATCATATGAAAGTAGATTCTATTCAGATTTAAAAAACAACAAAACCAGAAAAAAGGAAGGACAGACATACAGGGACAGAAAGACGACAGACAGGGTAACAATGACATAAAGAGAAAGGGAAGAGAGAGGAAGCAAGAGTAGTTAGGAGAGCACGTAATACTCATTTGAGGGTGTATGCCGTATGAAGAGATAGAGATAGATAGATAGAGAGAGAGTGAGAGAGAGAGAGAGAGAGATGTACAGACGGACAGAAGAGATAGAGGAAGAGAGAGGGAGATATAGTTTTAAAAGGCAGGTATACAGATACACGTACATAAATGGCGCAGACAATAGAGAGATAGCGAGATAGCGAGAGAGAGAGAGAGAGATAGGGGAGAAAAAGATAGGGTAGACAGTGACATACATACAGATGTGCGAACAGACAGTTGCTAAGCTGTTAAGTTACTACGCATTACACCTAACGCGAAAATGTTGTACATTTTAAGTATTCTTGTTCTGACCCGTAGTTGATCAAGATCCTAAATGATTGACCCTCGTACCGATATTCAATTCTGAAGATTATTCCATTGTAGAGTTATTTGTGTGTTATCATTATTGATTTATTGCATTCTTCTTTAAAGATGTGCTTTATGGGAATCTCTTGTTTCATAGACATGCTTTAGCAACTCTTTCACCGCCGGAGTCGCATAAAGTCGGCTTTACAAACAATTTGGATCCAGACCAGACGCCGAGTAACGCGACGTCTGATTAGGGTCCAAACTGTTTTACACTCGTATCGACATTTTCTAAGTCATTCTACATTGGATCTTTCTTTGAAACGATATTACAAATAAGAATATTAAAGCAGACGACAATAAAACGGTGTAGGGGTAAACACTCACGATTAATTGGCGCCGAAAGGACTAAAAGCAAACATTATGGCAACACATACTAAAGTGTTTCGTTGTTACTACATGTAACAGAGCTTTCTGCAATAATGTACCAATTATTATTATGTATTGTAGATTCATATGTGTATTCTGAAGTTGGTTCGTACTTCTTTATGTTACAGAAAACAGGATCTCAGAAAAAACAGTTTGGACCCTGATCAGGACCCGCTTTTCCAAAATACAGGTTTCAAGCGTGGAATTGGTTGACACATTTCAATGCAACCAACATCCTATGGCGTACATTTGTATCACATCCATACAAATTGTTTTACATGTATCTTCTTTGCTTACAGTACAATGTTGGAGCCATATCAGATAACGGGTAACCCGGCGTCTGATCAAACTCCAAACTGTTTGCTTCTCAGATAAATATCAATCATTATCATCGACATATTCCGTTGTCAATTAAAATATTTTATTGTATTGCTTTTAGTAAAATGTAAATCTCAAACATAGAAAATGAAAAATGAAATAAAATAACAAAAATAATCAAACAATATTGACCTTGATAAAACACCGATGTGTTATGTTTCTGATCTGGATCCCAAATGCTTCTTTAACGCGGCTATGTAAGCTGATTTAACTGGCTACTAGAGGATTTATCGTTGCACTGAGTACCTCTAAATTTAGCGGTAAAACTTAACTTGTAGTTAGTCAATTTGGCGCTCGTGCAACACTAGTTATCTTACCTGTCTACTAAAATCAATATTTAACTATCAACTAAAACTTTAGTATGTTACTAGAATTTAGCGGTGTGTCATGCAACACAGTTAGTTTATCTTGTAGTTAAAAATCGATATTTATCTCTCGGCGAGGGATTTAGTATACAGGTAAGCTCTAACTATGTGTCATGCACCCGGGCCCTGTCCGTTAGTTACCTGTCAACTAGAGCGACCCACTAACTGGCGTGCACATGTCCATTTTACCTTGTAGGTAGTTACCTTGTAGCTAGTACACTTAGTAGGAAGCTAAAGTCGGGTTAAATTTGGTGAATGCATTGAACATGAGTGAACATAAGCTTTTTTGGCTAAAATGCACTTCATACTTTGTTCTCCATTGTGTTTATACATTTGTATATTGAAAATGGGGTGGGGGGGGGGGGGGGGTAACCAAAAGGGGGGGGGGGATCTAATGTTGAAAGTACTTGTGATCCGAACCCGTTTTCTTGTTCACTTTAATTCCAACATTTAGGATCTGTGACGCATCAAGCAAATCATAAACTTTAATTGCTGAGTTTAGTTTTAACAATTTAATCATTTTGGATCATGATATGACAGCTAGACATGGCAGTGGATCATGATCAAAACTATTTGGCACTCATGTTTCGTTAGATCTAAACCATGCAGTAAAATTCAGACGAAATTATGGGTTGAAAAGGTGAGTAGAAACAAAACTATCATATGAAAGTAGATTCTATTCAGATTAAAAAAACAACAAACCAGTAAAAAAGAGGGACAGAAAGACGACAGGCAGGGAATTTCGACATAAAGAGAAAGGAAAGAGAAAGGAATCAAACTTGAGAGGTTAGGAGAATGAGAGAACGAGAGAGAGGGAGAGAGAGAGAGAGAGAGAACGAGATAGAGAGGTAGATATACATGTACATACAGACAGGCAGAGACTGAGATACAGTGAGAGGTAAACGGACGAGAGAGAGAGAGAGAGAGAGGGAGGAGAGAAAATGGGATGTTAGACAGTGACAGACAGAAAGACAGACGTGCGGACAGACGGTTCCTAAGCTGTTACTACGCATTACACTTGACGCTAAAAGGTTGGTACATTTTAAATATTCTTGTTCTGACCCGTAGTTGATCAAGATCCTAAATGATCGTATCGATATTCAGTTCTGAAGGTTAATCCGTTATAGAGTTATTAGTATATTGATATTATTGTATTCTTCTTTAAAGATGAGCTTTATGGGAAAATCTTGTTTGATAGAAATGTTTCAAAAACTCTTTCACCGCCGGAGTCGCATAAAGTCGGCTTCGCAAACAGTTTAGATCCAGATCAGACGCCGAGTAACGCGACGTCTGATTAGGGTCCAAACTGTTTTACACTCGTATCGACATTTTCTAAGTCATTCTACATTGGAGCTTTCTTTGAAACGATATTACAAATAAGAATATTAAAGCAGACGACAATAAAACGGTGTAGGGATAAACACTCACGATTAATTGGCGCCGAAAGGGCTAATAGAAAACATTATGGCAACACAAACTAAAGTGTTTCGTTGTTACTACATGTAACAGATGTTTCTGTGATAATGTACCAATTATTATTATGTATTGTAGATTCATATTTGTATTCTGAAATTGGTTCGTACTTCTTTATGTTACAGAAAACAGGATCTCGGTAAAAACAGTTTGGACCCTGACCAGGACCCGCTTTTCCAAAAACCAGGTTTAAAGCGTGGAATTGGTTGACATATTTATGGCGTATTACATCCATACAGTGGACAATACGTGTGTATTTCCATTCCGCTTAAGCTAAATTGTTTTATTTTCTTTGCTTACAATGTTTGAGTCATATCAGATAACGGGTGACCCGGCGTCTGATCAAACTCCAAACTGTTTGCCTCTCAGATTAATATAAAGCATATTCCGTTGTCAATTAAAATATTTTAATGCATTGTGTTGGCGTTTAGTAATATGTAAATCTCAAACAGAGAAAATGCAAAATGAAATAAAATAACAAAAATAATAAAACAATTTTGACCTTGATAAGACACCGAGATGCTAAGTTTCTGATCTGGATCCCAAATGTTTCTTTAACGCGGCTATGTAAGCTGACTTAACTGGCTACTAGAGGATTTATCGCTGCACTGAGTACCTCTAAATTTAGCGGTGAAACTTAACTTGTAGTTAGTCAATTTTGCGCTCGTGCAACACTGGTTATCTTACCTGTCTACTAAAATCAATGTTTAACTATCAACTAAAACTTTAGTATGTTACTAGAATTTAGCGGTGTGTCATGCAACACAGTTAGTTTATCTTGTAGTTAAAAATCGATATTTATCTCTCATTGAGGGATTTAGTATACAGGTAAGCTCTAACTATGTGTCATGCACCCGGGCCCAGGGCTCCAGATAAGAGTGAGTAAACTAAACAAATCACATTTTTTCACCTCTTTTAGCACCAAACCCTATGGTATTACCACTCATTTTGATTGTCTTGAAGAGACAATTCATATGTATAGTGACACCACAGGGTTTAATGCACAAATAAAGATTTTAAGTTTTGAAACAATTCCCTTATCTGGAGCCCAGGGCCCGGGTGCATGACACATAGTTAGAGCTTACCTGTATACTAAATCCCTCGCTGAGAGATAAATATCGATTTTTAACTACAAGATAAACTAAATGTGTTGCATGACACACCGCTAAATTCTAGTAACATACTAAAGTTTTAGTTGATAGTTAAAAATCGATTTTAGTAGACAGGTAAGAGAACTAGTGTTGCACGAGCGCAAAATTTACTAACTACAAGTTAAGTTTTACCGCTAAATTTAGAGGTACTCAGTGCAGCGATAAATCCGCTAGTAGCCAGCTAAGTCAGCTTGCATAGCCGCGTTAAAGAAACATTTGGGATCCAGATCAGAAACATAGCACCTCGGTCAAAATTGTTTGATTATTTTTGTTATTTTATTTCATTTTTCATTTTCTCTGTTTGATATTTACATTTTACTAAGCGCAAACACAATACAATAACATGTTTTAATTGACAACGGAATATGTCGATGATAATGATTCATATTTATCTGAAAGGCAAACAGTTTGGAGTTTGATCAGACGCCGGGTTACCCGTTATCTGATATGGCTCCAACACTGTAAGCAAAGAACATAAAACAATTTAGCTTAAGCGGAATGGAAAGACAAACGTATTATCCACTGTATGGATGTAATACGCCATAGGATGTTGGTTGCATTGAAATAGTTCAACCAATTCCACGCTTGAAACCTGTATTTTGGAAAAAGCGGGTCCTGATCAGGGTCCAAACTGTTTTTACTGAGACCCTGTTTTCTGTAACATAAAGAAGTACGAACCGATTTCAGAATACAAAGATGAATTTACAATACATAATAATAATTAGTACATTATCGCAGAGAGCTCTGTTAGTAACAACGAAACAATTTATTGTGTGTTCTGCTGCCATAATGTTTTCTTTTAACCCTTTCGGCGCCAATCAATCGTGAGTTTTACCCCTACACCGTTTTATTGTCGTCTGCTTTAATGTTCTTATTTGTAATATCGCTTAAAAGAAAGATCCTATGTAGTATGACTTAAGAAATGTTGATACGAGTGTCTAACAGTTTGGATCCTGATCAGACGTCGCGTGACGCGGCGTCTGATCTGGATCCAAACTGTTTGCAAAGACGACTTTATGTGACTCCGGTGGTGAAAGAGTTGTTAATTCATGTCTATCAAACACGATTTTCCCATAAAGCACATCTTTAAAGAATAATGCAATAATAATAACACACTAATAACTCTATAATGAAATAACCTTCAAAATTGAATATCGGTACGAGGTTCAATCATTTAGGATCTTGATCAACTACGGGTCAGAACAAGAATACTTAAAATGTACCAAATTTTCGCGTTATGTGTAATGCGTAGTAACTTAACAGCTTAGCAACCGTCTGTCCGCACATCTGTCTGTCTGTCACTGTCTATCCTCTCCCCCTCTCTCCCTCTCTCTCTCTTTTTCTCTCTCTCTCTCTCTCTCTCTCTATTGTCTGCGCCACTTCTGTATGTGTATATGTATACATGCCTTTTAAAACTCTCTCTCTCTCTCTCTCTCTCTCTCTCTCTCTCTCTCTCTCTCTCTCTCTCTCTCTCTCTCTCCTAACCTCTCTTGCTTCCTCTCTCTTTCCTTTCACTTTATGTCTTTGTTCCCCTGCCTGTCGTATTTCTGTCCCTGTATGTCTGTCCTTCCTCTTTTTCTCTTATTGTAGCTTTTTAATCTGAATAAAATATACTTAGTTTCTAACTAACCTTTTCAACCCATAATGTCGTCTGCTTTTTTACTGCATTGTTTTGACCTAACGCAACATGAGTGCTAAATAGTTGGATCCTGATCAGCTGCCAAGTCTATCTGTCATATCATGATCCAAACTGATTACATTGTAAAAACTAAACTCAGCAATTAAATTTTATGATTTACTTGATGCATTGTTGGCATAATTATGTTGAACTATAGAGAACAAGAAAACGGGTTCGGATCATAAGTTCTTACAACATAAGGAACCCCCCCCCCCCCCATCCAATTTCAGTATACAAATGTATATACACAATGGAAAACAAAGTATGAAGTGTTTTTTTAGCCAAAACGCTTATGTTCACTCGTGTTCAATGCATTCACCAAATTTAACCCGACTTTAGCTGGCTACTAAGTGTACTAGCTCCAAGGTAACTACCTACAAGGTAAATTCGACATGTGCACGCCAGTTAGTGGCTCGCTCTAGTTGACAGGTAACTAACGGACAGGTAGAATTTATCGGATAGTTTAGCGAGGAGATTTAGCGGTGTGTCATGCACCCGGGCCCTGGCTACTATCCAATCAGACTATTCAGTTTCAACAGGTGCTCTTAATTCTAAATTTCTGATCAAATATTATTGGTTGAAATGTGTGGCCAAATATAAAGTGTGTCTAAATAGAAAACAGTCAGCTCCGCCGAAAAAATGTCTGATATGAATTTTGTGGCGTATCTCTAGAACAAATAACAACATTTTTATTTGGTTTATACTATTATTGGCAAAATTATTGGGGGTCTCCGTCTAATGTGTATATATCAAGTCATTGCCTTGAAATATGGTCTCGACTTTGTCCTTTGGTCGTTCTCAGAAAAAGCTCCATCACTGTTTTATTCCCAAGAAGTCTATTTCTTCCCTGCACGTGATGTTGCCGTTGTTTGTCCTGCTGTTGTTGCTGTTGCTGCTGCTGAAATTGTCATTTTCAATATTGTATTACATTATTACAATATTGCCATTTAAAGGGACTCGCAACCGGATGGTGTACTTGTCAAAGTAAAATAAAATACTCAAATAAAAGCAAATTTGTGGCATTATTTGGCTTCTGACATTAACAAAATATGATCAGTCCAAAAAAAGTCTCAGGAATCGTCACCGAATCTTAGTTTTTTAGATATTTTCCATCGTTTTTCTATAGCGTCAGCTGACGGTAAAGTTGTTGTTGTTGCTTCTCTACACGGGCTCTGACATAAACCCGAGCCGAATAATGTAGTATCAATCGCTACCAGTGAAGTACGTTAATTCGCTACCAATTATATAGAGAGCGTCCGTAGCCGAGGTAGTAAAGGCGTTTCCTCATTTTTCATGTTTGTCTCCGCATGGAGGGTCACGGGTTCGAATCCCACCAGAGGTTCTTTTTTTTTTTTTGAAATGCATTTTTTAACAGAATTTATTATCCTAAACTAAATCTTACCCATTTATATAAGCATTTGCCATATATTTACAAATTACATTTTTAATGCTAAATCTGGATGCGAGTCTCTTTAACACTTTGACTACTTGCTCCAAGATTATAAAGCTTTTGAGTTGAATATGATATCGCTCTTGATCATTTGATTGGTCAGATTTGAGCAAAAGATCGACTCTGACCAATCCTATGTTTGAGAGCTCAAATCTGACCAATCAAATGTTTGAGAACGATCTCAGACTCAACTCAAAAGCTTTTTAGCTTCGGACCCCGGACCAATGGTGATCCATATTACGACCAATTACAATGAAGTTAGTTGAAAACGACAATGAATAATACTTGTACGAATCGATATGTTGAGTTTTACGGCACTGCGACACAAAATAGGTCATTTAGCGCCGATGATTGATGAGGGATGATAGATGAGATGATGATGATTTCTGAAAAGGCGGGGCGGGGCTACTTTTGACCCCAGGGACATAATTTGATTATTCCTGATAAAGGCCCTGTAGAATATGCTTTGTGTCAAATATCTAAGCTCAAGGAACTGTGGTTTTAACAAGAAATTTTATAGTACAATTCACTCTCAATGACGCTGCAAAACGCGTTTGCAAACATTTTGGGTCCTGGTCAGACGCCGCGAAACTCTTATCGATATTTATTAAGTAATACAATCTTAAATCTAACATGTCACGCAGACAAAAATAATTCAGCAGACGACAATAAAGCAGTGAAGGGGTAAACACTCTCCCGAATAATCTGATCATGAAAGGGTTAAAGATTTCTTTGTAGAAATCCAATGTTTGTTTACCGTAGGCAAAGTTTCTCAAGAAAAGGGCAAGTAGACAATCTGACAAAAAGTTGCCACTACGGAAAGCAATTACATTCACATGCGCAGATGAGAGGGAAGGCCAGATTCCATTTTTGGATAAAGTGATTGTGCAAGGTGTTATCGCAAACACGTTTAACCCTATAAACAAGTATACTCGTCATTCACAGACAAAAAGTGTAGAACCTGTGTAGAGGGCTCCTATAGGAGCCTTCCGATCAGGGTCTGCACTGTTCTTATTTTGCCATATAACTTAGAAAACACCGTTAAATAATCCAAATGAACTAGACTTTATTGGAAACTACAATTGTCCATTTAAAGTTTTAGAGGTGAATGCATTCAAACAATACGGAATGCTTCTTGATTACAAGGTTCGTGCTCTTAAAAATTCTTGAATCTGAACACTGAATCGTACGCAAGAATCGGATTGGTCTACTGGCGGTAGAATTTCAGTGGTAAAGCATTGGACTAAGGTACCAGGGGTCGTTAGCTCGATCCCCCGCCGGACCAGCGGACTTTTCCGAATCCCCGATGATGTACCGAAATGTTCTTGAGCAAGACATGTACCGCGAATTGCTCCTCTCCACCCAGGGGTTAGAATGGGTACCTGTGAGGGTCTGAGCCGGTACTGCGGCTGCTTTAGCGCCATATGTTAGCAGTGCTCAATATTGTAGGCAAGATGGCTCAATGATCAGGGGAGTGAATGTACAGTCTGCTGAACGGTCATTCGGACTGAAAGTAGACTTTAATTTGGTACTTTACTTTTATTTGTCAGATTTTAAACTTCAAGCATATGATTGGTCGGATTTGAAAGGAAATTGAATATTTCAAAACTGACCAATCATGTAATTGAAAAACAAAACTGACCGATTAGGTAATTGCGATTCGTAGACTTATCTAAGTTTCAGAATAACGTGGTTCTGAAGCATTAAATTAAAATTGCACCAGGGCTGCCATAATTTGATAATAAAAACCCTAAGATTTCAAATTTTCAATTTTTCAAACGCAATTTTACTTATCGTACCTTTACCCCATAGTCTGTTTCTTGTTTTGAATACACACGACTGCTTAAAACAGGTTGAAAGTAAAGCAGAATGCGCTTTAAGGCGCATTCTGCTTTACTTTCAGCCTGTTTTAAGCTACGATCTGCTAGGATAAAAATCCGGAGACTTAGGAAAAATCCGGAGAAATGGCAGCCCTGTTGCACCTCATGAAAGACATTGGTCAGATTTGAAATGGGTTTCTAATTTCTTCATGAGTCCAAAAAGATCATATGCTTGAAGTTCAGAAGGGACCTATCAGGTGCATGAGAGCTCTTTCATTGTCAAACCCAAGTAGATCTAGTTTAATAAGAACATATCAGAGTTTTAACAGTTCAGTGCAAACTCTTAACACTGGACTCTCGAAACTCGGAAGTCTATAAATTTTGGCATTAATTTCGTTCTCATAGCGTTTCTTTTTCTTCCTTACTAATCTGTCAGTGAAGAAAAGAAATCGTCAAGAAAAGGCGACTAAATGTAGATTTGTAGAAACACCGAACTCTCCCAAAAGAATATTCTTTCGTTGTGATACCCTCAACACATTCACTGCCTTTACATTGCAATGTCTTTTTTCGAAAAGTTTGGAGTTTGATCGCGTTACGGGTGGATAATTGGGATCAGATGGTATCTACATGTACCCTCTGATAAGGTTCTTAATAAGTTGTTAAAAGTTTGTAAAAACACACACAAAAAGTGTAGAATTTATTTAAATAGTCTTTTTCAAATTGCAGGAGTCAATGGGTCAACCAAAGCCTAAATACATGTATGTCGGTTCTCGCTGTAACAAACTATTGTATGCATGTACATTGCTGTGTAAAAATGACATCTATTACATAACCCATATTCGGCAAGGTGATTAAGTCGTGCATTTTTTCGATACTACACTAGCCCTGCGTTCATTAGTGAGAACTCTCGCGAACCTCTCGCCGTGAACCTCTATGCTCGGGACAAACCACAGGTTCACTTGACTTCAACATCGAATACTATGTCTCTCTTCTGGTACCTCTACCTGTGATTCGCCCCGAGCAGAGAAATTCGCGACGAGAAGTTCTCGAGAGTCCTCTCAAATGAAAGCAGGGCAAATCTTGCATATTGTCGACTTGTAGGTTCCAACACAGCGCGGCATGAATGAGGACACAAACTGGCATCAATTATGATGACCTTGCTATAAAAACGTCACATTTTTGACAAATAAAAAATATCAAAGTTCTTGAGATCAGCGATGATGGTTTCAAGCTGAACTACAAAAGTGGGGGAAAGAAAACAAGGAGTTTAGAAGTCAGTTTACAAATAGTAAATATTCGGAGAGGACAACATGTTGTCTTGAAACAGTGAATAAAACTGTAAAGAGTCTGACACCGGATTTGGCCTATAAATCCTATTTTGTAAACTTTTCATGAAACACGTGAACATTTTTTCATCATTATCAAACATTCATAAGTAAACTCTCTTTCACCCAAGTATCAACCAGTTTCCATTCAGATCAGAAACAGACCAGATGCTGAGTAACTCTAGTAGAGTTTTTCAGCATCTGGTTTGGATGCAACAACAAATGTACTTGTAAATGTCGTATTTCTGCAGTTTTGATCTAAATTTAAACTCAAGACTTTTACCACTTAAATGAATATTTATTACATTGATTCTTTAATTAACTGCTATATTTGATTTTATTTATAATATCAGACCAGGATCTCCACTGTTTGTACAGCATGATAATGCAGGACAGAGTTTATGCGTTAGATATTAATATAGGTTAAGAAAATGTTAGGCCGAAAACGACCCACCAAATTGACCGAAACTACCTACCCCTAAAACTAGGACGAGATGACATTGACCGACATGACCTAGCCCGAAATGACCTGTTACCATTTGTACACAAACGAATGTGAAAGTAGTATTCGCCATACTTAATGATCATCATATTTACTTCAGAGTGTTGTTTTTATTCAATAGTAGTTTATTATTTTAAATAGTTTCACTGTTTCTTTTAATACAATTTTGTAAATAAACCGATTTTTTGTTTAGAGCGATATTACTGCGTGTTGCTTTCTTGAGCGGATGAGTTCTGAGTCGAAGTTTTGGAAACGACGTTTACTATAGATGCTTTCAAAGATTGAAACCATCTAAACTGGGACTACAACACTGAGTCGTCAATTAACTTAATATGCTTTTAAAATGCTGATGCAATAAATATAATCTCTCATTTAATATTATCACTTTTATCAAGGCGCAGTTTCTATTACTTTAGGTAACAAGATTATTAAAAAGGATAATAATCACTCATGTGAGACTTAAAATCACCTTTAAAACTAAACAAAATGATTACCTTTCCTAGTAAGTGTTATCAATGTCGACAGGTCGTATGGTTCTGTTCTATTGCATACCTCTGCCACTGTGAGTGTTCCCAAATGGCTAAATAAAGCCCCTTGGCCGTTGTCTGAAGCTGGAATATAATTTGGAAGACTCTAATTATTTCAAGTTTAGAATAAACGAAACGGATTAAAATGACGGGTTTGAATCATATAAACAATTTTAGGTATTGCGTTTCTTTAATTGAACAGGACCTAATACTGTAGTGTAGTGTAGTTTCTCAATCTTCTCGCTATCAACTGCAGACGCCATAAAGGTTAGTGTTTACGTCCTTGCTGATGGTAAAAAGCTTATCGAGACCAAGTGGTACACCCGATTACTAGGAACAGAGCCCCCAAGCCCGGAATGTAAAGGATCTCGGAGCTGGATGAACTCAACGGGTGTAGTGTGTAGGCCCGCCGGTGTGAGGACATGCCATAACACGTACAAATCAATCACAACAGACTTCAGTGATTTAGGGTTGGAAAAGAAACGTTAGGAATACAAGCCATTTACCATAGCCAGAATTTTATAAGAACAAACAGAACATATTTTATTCAGACTTGTACATAAGTACATCATCTTAAAAATAAGTTACAATACCACATATTATGTCTTATTCGATTAAAATTCAAGCAATTACTGTTGGTAATAACTGTTTTAGTTCGTATCAGTCAAAAGTAACTAAATACGCAATGCGTACAATATTTTCGATTTCAGGATTATGATAATTTTAAGATATTTTAAGAGGACGATTTAAACGTCATATGCTATAGAGATCCGCTGTATAAAGGCAAACTTCAAGTATTTTGCCAGATTACACAGCACATCTCTATCATCAGTTTGAAGAATATCTAGGAATTTAGCCATAATTGGTCTCTCATAATAGTATATATTCAAATATTTCTTTCGCAGCTCTAAATAACATGGGCATTTCATAATAAAGTGATATTCGCCCTATTTAAAGGCTGGACTGCTCTCTTTTGCATTTGGAGTAGGAGATAAGATAAAAATATTCTTAAGCAAATAATGCATATACCCTTGAACATTGGGGCAAAGAATGTCCGTACATTCTCTGAACAAGGACAAAAGACATGAGAGTCGCACAACTTTGTTTGCCCACATTCTATGCCAGAAGAAGATGGCATTGCGACTTCGACTGAGACAAGTACCTCGAAGGAAGGGGTGCGAGGAGTGTTGTATTATGGCTAGTCTCTCTCTCTCTCTCTCTCTCTCTCTCTATATATATATATATATATTATATATATGAATTAAAAAAATAAATGATGTATTATAGGCTTGTTTGAAGAAATAAAATTGTGTTTTTAAAGCCTATAATACATCATTTATTTTTTTAATTCATATATACAGCTTTTCCCGGTAGTTTCCGGCATCACGCCGACATTATTTATTATATATATATATATATAGTCTACAGCAGACATTGATAAGGCTATTATCCGCCCGCATTACCCTATGAAAACCATAGACGACACTCTGCCACAGCTCACAGGAGCTAGATATTTCTCTAAACTAGATGCAAGGTCTGGGTATTGGTCAATCAAACTGTCAGACAAGTCGTCATTTTTTACAACATTCAATACCTGTTATGGTAGATACAGATATTTAAGGCTCTCATTTGGTCTCCGAATGTCGCAAGACGCATTTCAGAAAAAGGTAGATGAGATATTTGAGGGTCTATTAGGTGTTGCAGCTATTGTAGACGACATTTTAGTTTTCGGAAAAACTAGGGAAGAACATGACAAAAATCCCAGAGCTGTACTTCAAAGGGCTTTTGAAAAGGGTGTCAAATTTAACGTTGACAAACTTGAGATAGGGTTGCCAGAAATTCAATACTTTGGACATGTATTGTCTGCAGAAGGTATCAAGTCCAATCCCGCCAAAGTGTCAGCCATTTGGGACATGCCCGAACCTTCTGAGCTAGAGACGGTTTTAGGGATGATCAATTACTTAGCCCGCTTTGCCCCAAACTTAGCTGAGGTCACCAGTCCTGTAAGATGCTTGTTATCTACAGAAGTAGAGTTTTAATGGGGAAAGCCTAAAGCTGAAGCATTCAGCAAGTTCAAGGAAATTATTACAAAGGAAACAGGTCAAGTCTTTGCCTATTATGACCCGTCCAAAACATTGCTGCTACAGACTGACAGCAGTAGATCAGGCATTGGTGCCACCCTTTTACAAGAAGGTAGACCAACCGCCTATGCGTCAAAGTCCCTCATTTCCGTTGAGAAGAATTATGCACAAATAGAACTGGAGTGTTTAGGCATATTGTTTTGACTCAAGCGGTGCCACCACTGGTGATATGGTCGTCATATCATGCTGGAAACTGATCATTTGCCCTTGGTACCAATTTTCAAGAAACCCTTACACACAGAACCCGCTCGTTTGCAGCGAATGCTATTACAAATGTAGCAATATGACATTGAGGTCAAATTCCGCCCTGGTAAAGAAATTCCTGTCCCAGATACTCTGTCACGCAAATCTGTTTGTGACATTTGCCCAGCTCTATCAAAATGCCTGCGGGTACAGGTAAACATGGTTATGGCCAGTCTACCATTTAGTGATAGGAAATTATAGGAAATCAAGTTTCACACAGAAACTAACCCGCAGATGAAAGTTCTAGCAGCTGTCATTTACACGGTTGGCCTGCGAACCGAAACCAGTCTGAGATTATAGAGTACTGGAATTATAGAGAGGTAATGACAGTCATGAATGGTCTGATTATGAAAGGTCATAAATTAGTCATTCCCAGAGCCCTCAGGTCAGACATGCTAGATATTTTGCATGTTGGTCACTTTGGAGTGGAGAAAATCGTGAGAAGAGCTCGCGAAGATATCTTCTGGCCAAACATTTCCACTGACATAAACCAAATGTTGCTAAACTGTCCTATTTGTTTGGAGTACAGAGATTCCAACCACAGGGAACCATTATCTCCATATCAAATTCCCGACTTTCCATGGCAAATATAGTTGGTACTGACCTGTTTACATTGGAAGACAAAACTTACATAGTGTAACAGATTTGTAGTCATTACTTTGAGGTCAATGAGCAATCAAATTCTCGATCAAGTACTGTTATCAGTCGCATGAAAGCAATTTTCTCACACTGGGGGATACCTGACATTGTTATCTCAGATAACGGTCCATGCTATTTCTCTGAGGAATTTAGGAAATTTTCTGAGGAATGGGATTTCAGACATGAAACCTCGTGTCCCTATCATAGCCCAGGAAATGGATTATCCGAGGCATATGTGAAAATCTGCAAGCGCATTTTTTTCAAAATCAGCAAAAAACTGATCCTATAGTAGGGTTATTAGAATAAAGAAATACCCCACTAACCATAGTTTACTCTCCGGCTGAGATACTTATGGGAAGGCAATTACGATAAATTTTGCCTACATCTAAAAGCAGACCAATACAAAAGTTTATTCCTGTTGAAACTGTAACAAACAATTTGAAAAATTAAAAGCAAAAGTCTAATACACACGTTGAGAAAATTGCTAAACCACTGATTCCTTTAGAGATATGTGATTATGCTAGAATTCAGCAGAGTGACATAACATGATGAAAACAAGCTCAAGTCACAAATAAACATCATGACAGGCCTTACACTGTTGTCACTCCTGATGGTGCAGAATATAGGCGAAACAGACGTCATTTGTGATATGTGATCTATTAATAAGAGAGACGTATATCTAAGTCTACTAGGTTAATGATCTACAACTTAGATATACGTCTCTCTTATTAATAGATCACATATCACAACAAGGAGAATGCACTTTTTATGTATTCTGGCAAGCCCGAAGATAGCCCAAGAACATCCACTGTTGAGTTTTCCATCCACACAAAGGTCTTCTTCGTGGCATTAGTGATCGTCTAATGGCATTACGACTTAATCGCTCAAAGGAGTGTTTTGCATAATTAATGCAACTTGAGCAATGCTTTTAATAATGCATGTGCAAAATGCTTGTGTTATATATCGTTCGAAAGAGCAATTATTCGCCTACACAATGGTATAATGCACAGTAGGGGCACATGACTAGATAAGTTACAGCATTCAAATTGTCAACCCTCGAAAACAAGAATGTCACCCTCGTCTTCGCCTCGGGTGACATTCAGTTTCTCGGGTTGACATTTTGAATGCCACGCAGACTGACACCTAATATTTATATAATATCAAACCAGGATAAGGTTTAAGCAATTGAAATAGATGGTCATGTTTTAAAATCAAAATATACATATGGATCTACGGATCTAAGAAATAATCATAGCGTTCGAAACTTCATGTCGACTTTTTTAGGAGCGAATTGAAAAAAAAAATCTGAAAAATTGAGATTTTAAACAACTGGCTCTTTTAATTGTAATGAAATCTTATTTACATTAATTTCAGACATAAACTGATATATATGTATTTAAAAAACAACAACAGTTTATACATTTTACTTTTTAAAAACTTATCAGGTAAGTTTTGGACAGTTCCCTTAAGAAGGGGTCATTTAGGTTAGTACTGAGATTTATAAAGTAATGTGATCTAATCGTGCATTGTACCATCGTATAGATGAGGAAATGCCCTTTTCAACGATATATTACACATGCGTATTATACTTATCATATCGAAGTTATTGATGAAGTTTCATTCATATATGAAACACCCCTCGTAATAAGTGCAAACACACAAACAAAAGCTAACCTCGATGACATCAAAGAAGTATTTTATGGAAAGCTAAACAGAATAATCACAGAGATTCACGATGAACAAAACACAAACTTATCATCTTGTGGGAAGGTATCAACATCATAGGAAACATGGCATAGAGAAAAGCAAATCGAAATGGCCCAGTGCTACCATCAGTGTGTTAGCATTACAAACTAGCAATATCTAACACCTTATTCCAGCAGGCAGACAGATTAAAAACACTTTGAAGTATCTACACTCCAAGCAGTGCAATGTGTTAGACTATGTTGTTGTTCTCCAAAGACAGGTGACAAGTCCTGATTATATGACTGTTGGCTCGACCCTTTTCTTTTCAGGAGCAGGATTGATATTCAATAAAATATCGTAACAGATCGTCAAGAGACAATATATATCTCGGATATGCAGCAGCAGACAAGCTCTTCAAGGAAAGATCCAAGAAAATGCATTATGGTGTGGTTTTATTCGTCGCCAGTTCGCCCGTTTGTCTGTCCGTTCTTTTGTAAGTTTGCTTCTCTCCCATTTAACAAGCCATCTTCCAAATTCTAAAAATTGGGAAACCCTGTATAATAATAATTGATATAATTATCTTCATATTTGAACTACAATGTACGTCGTAATTGCTTTAACTACACAGTGATTTGTACAAACGTGACTGGAAAACAGTACAAACCCTTGTCAGGGACGACACTGTTGACTCAGGCCTATCTACTACATACTGACGATCATTATGGTATTAAATGCGTCGACATTATGGCGAAACGTTCATAGCAAACACATTTTTAAAATACTCACGGCTTGCGGGTTGCATCCAGAATTCATTTTCCGAAACTTGATATAATTCTATGCACAGATACACGTACGTGTATGTGCTGGAAATATTAAAAGAAGACCTGAAATGTTAAATCAAAATAATATTCATTGTAATATTGATTGAGAATAATCATGATTACAGAAAAGGTTATGATACTTGTAATGACAATAATAAAAAGAAAATACGAATTTTGTTTGAAGAAGACGAATAATGATAATGATAACCATGATAGTAATTATTACTTCACTATTTTACAATTGATTTAGACAGATGATATATCAATATGGTAGCTGTAAAAACTGTTGCCACACCTTGATAATTACAGTAACATAATGTAAATTGTTGATAAAGAAGAGTACACACCCACTGTAAGACATATAAGGCATTATCTTACTTTCTGTATAAGAAAACAGATGGTTGCAAATCAAGAAAACATTTCAGTAGACCAGGTTTATAAGTACTCCTAAATCATCAATATGTGTATCCGTGGTTTCCGATGAAATGATCTCGGTCGTTTGAATGATAAATAGTATGTACCAGATATAAATTAATTTATTTATGTACACTGTATATATATGTACATCTTGCCAGGATCATGCCTGAAATAATTGTAATACCCCAAAAATATAAGATCGTAGGCTTAGGGAAAAGTTGATTATAAAATGCTTTTCTCAAGATCCGAAAATAAATTAAACTGGCCAAGAAAAACTTGTTATGAAAGACAGAGAAAATCATTGAAACAAGGCACCCGTAGAAGACTGTTGAAACATTAAATATACAGAAATACTGACGTGTGCACACGTAGGTCCTATATGGTAGCTGGATTAAAATAACACACATTTATATTGAGCAAACATTAAGTATTTCCCAAAAGAAAGTTTCTGTTAATACCTAGGAGTTGAACAATTGACAAGACACAATGTACCATACACAGTCCCGGATTTACCCGGGGGCGGGAGAGGGGCACAGGGGCACGCCCCCTGCTGGCCTTTTTTGTATTTTTGAATTTTCTGATTTATAACTCAGCAGGGGCTGCTGCATTGGCTCGTGTTTCTTATATTGGCCTTAAAATTCTGTCGGGTCTGGTCACTACATGGGATCCTGCTCATTCGCACACATGCATGGTCTCTGTTTTAATCATGTCAGATAAACGCTTGACGCTTTGATATACACTTGTCATATTACCTATAATCCCTATGCAGGCATCAATGATTTATCCCCTCGCAGAACAAACCCCTCCTGTCTCATGCAATGACACATTGTTCGATTTATTCCGACACTGAATGATTTTAGCATTTCAAATAATATTAATTCCATATTGGACAAGTTTTAAATATTTTCTAAGAACATTCTCACATACCGCATACATGACCGCATGAGAGCCCGCGGCGAAGTACGCCTCAGTTAGCCTAATAAATACGAAAGACTCAAGCAGGAAACGTAACACAAACAATACACCCACCTCTCAAGCAGAACACACACACACACAGTCATACCACAACAAACACACACACACGCAATACAATTCCTACATCTACACACTAAATAGAAAACAACACGCAAGACAAACATAAAGCAAAGTGAATATAGGAGCCCGCCTTGGTACGGTCAGTAGCAATCAATAATTAACTATAAATTAATTAATCATTAACAACCACTGGGGGGTTAAACCTGGGTTTAGGGGCGCCCAACCTCACACTTATCTCCTATAAGCACCTATAAAGACGAACAGTGTACATAAAATATAAACCCTGTTCCACAACCTCACAATCAAAAAGACCGCCAGCACAGTAAGTAAATACATGTAAAACATTTAACAAAAATTCTAGCCTACACTACAGAAAAAGCCAGAAACTTCTACTTCTATGTTGATACTGCCCAGGGCCGAAGCATCGCGGGCAAGTGACGCATCAAAAGGCTAAAATAACTCCATATTTACATTTAAAATCATAAAACCATAGCGTGTCTACACTGTGCTTCTCTGTAGACGAGACTAGAACTCGTCTACAGTGGTGCTCAGGACCACTTCAGGTGGGAGGACATTCCATTCTTTGCTTGTCCTGGGAATGAAGCTGTTTCTGTACTGCTCGTAGCTCACACCAACCTCAATGAAGGATAGGCTGAGTTATCTGGTGCCTTGTCTGATTGCAGGGGAGATATGGTCGGGGATATTTACTGTCATGGTGTTGTTGACTGCCTTGTAGAAAGTAGTGAGTCTCTTGTCTTTTCTCCGGTCTTGAAGCGGAGGCCATTGCAGTTCGTTGAGTAGGGGTGTAACTCTCTGTTGGTAGGAATATTTCGCTGTAACAAATCGGGCATCACGTTCTGCACTTTTTCTAGAGATTTGATGTCTTGTTGGAAGTATGGGTCCCAAACTGAGGAGGAGTATTCGAGATGAGGACGGACAAATGCAATGAACGCTTTCCTCTTCACCTCGCTGTTACAGTTGTATAGGTGGCGGCGTAGAAGGTTCAGAATCTTATTGGATTTTCCTTTGATGTTGCTGATGTGTTGCTTCCAAGTTAAGTCTGAGGTGAGTTCAACTCCAAGGTATGGATGGTGGTCTACTCTTTGGAGGGTGTCTGTTCCAAATAGTATACTGTGTGTCAATTAAGTGAGTTTCTTGGTGATCTTTAGTAGATTGCACTGTGCAGCATTAAATTTCATCAACCAGGTGTGTGGCCATTCAACGAGTGAGTCGAGGTCCTTCGGAAGCTGGGTCCAGTCAGCCACACTGTTGATGGTTCTGTATAAGAGACAGTCATCGGCAAACAACTTGATCTTGGTCAGAGGAGACACTCTATCAGCGATGTCGTTGACATACAGCAAGCACATTAACGTCCAAGCATAGTGCCTTGGGGGACGCCGGAGATCACTGGTGAGTTGGCAGAGGAGGAGCCATCGAGTACAACCCTTTGTTGTCGCTGACACAACCAGGACTCTATCCACCTGTTAGTGCGACTAGTAATCCCGTAGTGCTGTATCTTATGTAGCAATCTCCTGTGTGGCACGGTATCAAATGCTTTGCTGCAGTCAAGGATGAGGAAGTCTGTAGTTGTTTTCCAATCTAAATGTCTGGAGAGGTCTTTCACAGTGTTCAGTAGATGAGTCTCGCAGGAATGGCCAGAACGGAAGCCATGTTGGAAGTTAACAAGGATGTCATGTTCGTCAAGGTGGCGCATTATTTGGCTGAAGATGATGTGCTCCATAGTCTTGCATAAAATGCATGTAAACGATACTAACCGGTAGTTGGCTGGATTAGTTCTGTCGCCCTTTTTGTACACAGCAGTGACTTTAGCATCCTTCCAATCATTAGGTACGGTGCCAGTTGCGTATAATTGCTTGAATGTCACGGAAAGTATCGGTGCGACTTCTGTAGCTACCAGTTTCAGTATACGGGTGGGGAGAAGATAAGGGCCGGATGCTTTGGACGGATTCAAATTGAGGAGCAATTTCTCAATTCCGGGGGTGGTGAAATACATGTCGGGCATCGAGGGAGCTGGAGCGCTATCCAAGTCGGTAGTTGGCCATCAGGTTCTCTAGTGAATCTGAATAAGGGGAGATCCTTTGAAAGCACAGAAAACAAAGCAAATACTGAAAATTGCAGACTCGGTTTAATTGAGTCTGTTCATGAGCAATACTGAAATATGCAACAGTGCTCATGCCCCCTAGCACCAGCTTAGGTGGAATTCAATTGAAGACCGCTGTATATTGCTCATTTAAGGCATTCCCCTTTTGTCCGGGTCGCTTACTATCACATTGTTTCTTTTAAGTGCTGGAATGTTACTCTCGCCTGATCGTTTCTGTTTCATGTACGAATAAAACTTTTTGGGATTTTCAGTCACACTCTTGTTCAGGATGTTATCAAAGTAATCGCGATGAGCCTTCTCAAGGGCCTCCTTCACTTGTTTACTTAAGTCCAAAAAGTGTTTCCAGGAGTGGCTATTTCTGTCGCTTTTACCCTGTTCCCAAGCACGTTTTTTCTGCTGACATAGCCTTTTTATTGATTGGTTGAATCACGGGAGATTCCAGCGAGTTGTGATCTTCTTTTGTGGGATGTGGTTTTTCATACAGCCTGTGAGTGCCGTTCTGAACGCGTCCAAATTGTGGTCAACACTTTTTGAGAGTGGATTATCAGCCATGAATGTCTTATAAAAGCAGCTCATATCCTGTTTAATATTGCCAATATCACCCTTTTTATATTGGTAAACATAGCGATCTGGCTTCTTGTATCGTCTTGCTGTCAGGTCGACACCATATGTTACCACATTGTGATGACTCATTCCAGGTTGAGTAGAAATATCCTTAACAATATCGAGGTTTGTCGTCAGAACTATATCTAAGATATTACCATTTCGGATAGGTTCATCCACCATTGGAGTCAGAAAGTTTGCGTTAGCAAAGTCTAGCATGGTGTCATTAAGTTTCTTTGAGTAGTTGGGATTATTCCGCACTGTGAGATCATCCCATACTATGCCTGGCACGTTAAAGTCACCATTCTAAACGCTTCTAGTGAAGTAAAGGCAAAGAACTTGAAAAGTGAATCGATTCAAATTTGAAAAGTTATATATTTGAACTTAAAAGGACCATACTTTACGCTTCATCTCATAAGATAAAATTTCAAAAAGATCGACTGCAAAGTGTCACCAGTTTTCACGTTGCTAATCAATGTCGTTCATTCTTTTGGAACAGTTTCTTTTCTGTCTCCTTAGATTCAAACTCTACATCCTCTTCAATGATAATGTCGAAATTGTCTACTAAATCTGACATTCTGCTTTGTCTATTAGCCTACCTAAAATATCTGTCAACCTGTTGCTACAACACCGTATTGCTTTAGCAGAGCCAGAAGACAGAGTTGGAAACGATTGTGGAATGGTCTATAACAGCGTAGATCCCTATCAGAATACAAATAATGAAGGGATACATGCTTGCAAACTTTTTATTGGCATTCAAAAAGCAATATCTATTGAGAATAATGGTTCGTTGCTCTCAATTTGTTTTTTGTTTTTTTAAAAATCGTACATATACAAACCTTATATACAAATTAAGTCGACGTGACATGATCATATTCTGTGGTCTAACGGTATAGGTGACAGACTTCTGCCACGGAAACCCGAGTTAGAATCATACCAGATCCAAACTTTTTTCGCTCGTTTTAAACGATTGTTTTTCTTTTTAGTTGATCATAAATGGTTAGCAAACATATTTATTGTGATTTTTGTGTCTAAAAAGTAACTTCTCCGCTATTTGTTCTGAGTAATGAAAATAAAATAGTTCCGGTGTACATATACACCTACTATACAGATAAACTTGCTACTGTACAGATAAACCTAGGTTTATTATGCTACCCCTTTATTATGTCACCGGGGGCTGTAGTGACGGGATAAAATAATTTTCTCCAGCTTACGATTGTACCTTCTTTCTGTCTTTGAAACTAAATCGCTTTTTGAGGTTTTTCATATGAATATTTACACCATTCTATTAACTTTCTCTTTAGAATACCCTCAGAATGCACCCTTTTGGTGTTAATTTGTTCTTTACCTAAGAAGGTATTTTCCATTACATTCCTCGATGCATTTTAAATCAGTTTTCAGACGAATGGTAGTATCCGTGAAGTTAAACTCTTCTCCATCGGGTGAGGATATCCAAACGCCTCGTAGAACGTCCGGGAATGTACAGGCTCCATGGGCAACTGCTGTTTACAGGACACAAGGAAAACATACATAACTTTTAAAGGCAATGGTATAGCATCTAAACTGTTAATTTGAAATCAGTTATGGACAAAATAATGCTAGTATTTGATAAAGTATTCGAGAAAAAGCTTTCAATTTTGTCATTTTGAATACAGCATCTTTGTTTAAAAAAAGTTGTTATGAGCTGTCCGTTCCTTCAACCAATGACCCCATAGCATGTTTCTAGTTTTTATGATAGGTGACCACTTAGCTCATTCTGTTTTATTTCCAGCCTGCTTTAAGCTACTATCTACTAGAATACAGAACATATTTCTCATGGTACATAATCATTAATTATTGTATAAACTGGACCTATTTTCTTAAATGGAGAAATAAATTAGAGCGTAAAAAGGTATGTTATGTGGTTATGGGTTAAACATACTTCTTTGATAGGAATTGTACAGTCAGGACACACGGAAAACATACATAACTTTTAAAGGCAATGCTATAGCATCTAAAGTGTTAATTTGAATGTCTTTGGCGCGGTGGCTCTCCTTAATCTACAATGTACACTGTTTCCAATGCCATAAGGCAGGTTAGTCATGGCACGACTTATATATTTCATTTAATTTTTTTTTAAATCATACATGTATATATATAATATATATATATTTATATATTTTAAAAACAATGCTTAAGCATCAAGAGGGTTAATACTTGGGAAATACTTTGTAAATTTCTAGTAAGGGCAGTGGGTGTAGTCTATCCCCAACCAAATCCCACTGGGACAGGCTACAAACTATTTGATACCAAGATTAAAGTAAAAACAACACCATTCATTAAAATTAAAAAGTTCAACAACATTCACTGAACCTGTTATTTTGTTAATAATATTTGTTTTTGCAATGCCATTAGTTATTGTTAATACTGGACAGAATAATGTATCATCATGTACAGTATAGAATACATGAAAGTCGAGTCTAAATTAGCTTACGATAGATTAAAATCATGGCAATTACCTTGTCAACAACTAATATTTTTACATTTTGTAACAGGACTGAGTGAAAAAATCGTAGCCCGACCGGGACTAGAATCCAGAGTCTTCTTTCGTATTTATTTATTAGTTTGATTACTACTAAAATCGCATAAGGTATTTTTGAGTTATTGCCTGTTTATTAATAAAAAATGACTGTTTCAGTCATTTTTGCACTCTAAAACAAACAGCTTTTATCGGATATTCACCAAACATGTTGAAAATATTTATTCATATAAAATTTAGGTCTAGTTTGATTATTACTAAAATCGCATGTGGCATATCTGAGTTTTTGCCCTTTATGTATTAGAAATGACTGTTTTCAGCAAATTTTGCTCTCCAACACAAATACTTTATTTTTAATCTTCACCAAACTTGCTGAAAGTTTTCATTAATATAAAATCAAGGTTAGGTTTGAATCCTACTAAAATCGCATGAGGCATGTTGGAGTAATAGCCCTTTAATTATCAAAAAATGGCTGTTTCAGCCTTTTTTGCTCTCTAACACAAAGAGTTTTCATCGGATCTGCACCAAACTTGCTGAAATGCTTTATTTATATAAAATCTATGTCCAGTGTGATTATTACTAAAGTCCCATAAGGATTATCTTAGTTATTGCCCTTTATGTATTAAAAAGGACTGTTTCACCATTTTTTGCTCTCTAACACAAATACTTTTTTTCCTTGACCTAAATTTAATACCAATACACGTTGTCAGCAAGTTTGGTGAAGATCCAATAAAAAGTGTTTGTGTTAGAGAGCAGAAAATGCTAAAACAGTCATTTTTTAACTATTCAAGGACAATAACTCAGACATGCCTTATGCGATTTTGCTAGTTATTGAACCTGACCTAGATTCTATACTAATACACATTTGTAGCAAGATTGGTGAAGATAAAAAAAGAAGTGTTTGAGTTAGAGAGCGGACAAGGCTGAAACAGTCATTTTCAGCAAGCTCAAGGTATAGATCCTCCGTAATGTTTTTAATCGCTTACCCATGGTGAATAATATGTACACGTTGTCACTGGATCAAGTAGTGTTTAACCCTGTGTCCGTTGGTCGTAACTTTACGGGAGTTTACAAATTGTTTGAATCTAGAAAGACGCCGCGTAACGCGGCGTCTCATCTGGATCCAAACTGTTTGACACTCGTCTTAAGGTTTGTTTAATTAAAACAATGCATAAATCTAAACTGAACAAATTTTGCAGACGACAATGTCAAAGCAGACGTATGTGCAGCAGAATAAGGGTTAACAGGGTAATTCTCAGTGCTCCAGCTATACACATGTAACCGGGAGTAATCTGAACTAATCTAACATTTTCTCACTCATTTCTGCACCGAATGCTATGGTGTTACTACTGATTAAACCGTCTCTTCGAGGCAATTTTAATGAGTATGACACCATTAGGTTTAAAAGCATAAATAAAGATTTTAGTTTTTCGAAATACTTCCGTTATCTGAAGCCCTGTATTTACAGAGTTGTCCTTCTTTCCATTCACAAGGGAGGCTTTTTAATTTGTGCAGCACAAAAATATTATAAATAAAATTTAAAAAGCGAATTTCTTAGATAAAGTCGGTTTTTGTGAAAGAATCACGTCCTACGTAGTTCAAATGGGACCCCAAACAACCGTTTTATGCATGTTTCTCAAAAACACAATGCGGCTAGTAACACCATAGCATTCGGTGCTGAAATGAGTGAGAAAATGTTAGATTAGTTCAGATTACTCCCGGTTACATGTGTATAGCTGGAGCACTGAGAATTACCCTGTTAACCCTTATTCTGCTGCACAGACGTCTGCTTTGACATTGTCGTCTGCAAAATGTGTTCAGTTTAGATAAATGCATTGTTTTAATTAAACAAACCTTAAGACGAGTGTCAAACAGTTTGGATCCAGATGAGACGCCGCGTTAGGCGGCGTCTTTTTAGATTCAAATAGTTTGCAAACTCCTAAAAGTTACGACCAGTAGGCACAGGGTTAAACACTATGAGATCCAATAACAACATGTACATACTTATTCACTAGGGGTAAACGATAAAACAAACTACGGAGAATCTATACCTTGAGCTTGCTGAAAATGACTGTTTCAGCCTTGTCCGCTCTCTAACTCAAACACTTCTTTTTGGATCGTCACCAAACTTGTTGCAAATGTTTATTAGTATAGAATCTAGGTCAGGTTCAATAACTAGCAAAATCGCATAAGGCATGTCTGAGTTATTGCCCTTAAATAATTAAAAAATGAATTTTTTAGTCATTTAAGGGCAATAACTCCAACATGCCTTGTGCGATTTTGGTAGTTAAGATGACTGACCTAGATTTTATATTAATAAACATTTTCAACAAGTTTGGTGAATATCTGATATAAACTGTATGTGTTAGAAAGCAAAAAATGCTGAAACATTCATTTTTAATACTTAAAGGGCCAAACTCAGACATGCCACATGCGATTTTTGTAATAATCAAACTAGACCTAAATCTTATATAATTAAATATTTTCAGCAAGTTTAGTGAATATCCGATAAAAACTGTGTGTGTTATGGTGCAAAAATGACTGAAACAGTCACTTTTTATTAATAAAAAGGCAATAACTCAAATAAGCCTTATGCGATTTTAGTAGTAATCAAACTAAACCTTGATTTTATATCAATGAACATTTTCAGCAAGTTTTTGTGTTAGAGAGCAAAACTTGCTGAAAACAGTCATTTTTTAATACATAAAGGGCAAAAACTCAGATATGCCACGTGCGATTTTAGTAATAATCAAACTGTACCTAAATTTTATATGAATACATATTTTCAGCATGTTTGGTGAATATCCGATAAAAGCTGCTTGTTTTAGAGTGCAAAAATGACTGAAAAAGTCATTTTTTATTAATTAACAGGCAATAACTAAAAAATACCTAGTAATCGAACTAAACCTTAATTTTATATCAATGAACATTTTCAGCAAGTTTGTGAAAGATCGGATAAAAATTAGTTGAGTTAGAGAGCGGACAAAAAAGTGTGATAGTCTAACTGACTGATGGATAGACGGGCGGAGATAGATACGGTTGCCCCCAGTGAAGTTGTATTCGGCTGTATCACGTGATACTAAGCCGTGTGGAAATGTTTATGTCAGACGTTCTATTTTCGGTTTGTTATGATTTTAAATCGCCCTTTTTGGTGATTTAGGTCCGTCTTCATCATTTCATAGATCAGTTTGGCCCATAAGAATGTTCAAACATTTTTATTAACCGTTATCGTATTTCAGGCATTGAGAAAAGGTCTGAAAACACAATGGGGCTTTAAAAAGAAAGTCATTAGGTCAAATCTTAGAAAAAGCTTGTGAACACTCTAGAGGCCGCACTTTTGACCAAATCTTTATCACACATAATCAGAATGAATCGCCTGACAAAATCTAGGTCAAGTTTGAATATGTGTCATGTTGGGTCAAATAGTAGGTCACTAGGTCAAATCTAAGAAAAAGCTTGTGAACATTTCCTATCAAATGTATACAATATCAGGCATCCTTCTTGCATATTTATCTACCGATAGTTTCAGTAAAATGCTTACATTTTTTAAACAGTGTATTCAAGGTTGATGTTTGGTATGGTTTTGTTCTGTTGCACCCTTCTGCCACCGTGAGTGTTGCAGATGGACTCGCAAACACCCGCTCATTGGTATACTTGTCAACATCTGACAAAAAAATAAAAACGAAACATGGTTATATATATACAGTGCTCCCTCACTACAACGGCCCTCCCAACAACGACTCTCTCCTTACAACGACCCTTGTCGTAGTTCTCTGAACAGAACAATCATGACAAACATTTTCTCGACTGCAATGTCGTCTGCTTAAAATTGTCGTCTGCTGTTCTAAAATTTACATATAAGAGGACAGTTTGATATAAATATATATAATGACGAGTGACAATCAGCTTGAATCCAGATCAGACGCTGCGTTCCGCGGCGTCTGATCTAGATTCAAGCTGTTTGAAAATGTAAACCAAATCTTAATGTTCCCTCCCTATAACGACTCCCTCCAAACAACACACACAATCTGCATCTCCCAAAGGGTGTCGTTGCAGAGAGGGAACACTGTAGATGCATATTGCTATTCCGTAGAATTGAACATGTTTACCCAATTATTGTAAGGATACCGCGTGTAACGGTTAGAAATAGCCAACTGCTTTACATGTATTTCTTAAAATTTATATTTGAGACAATTAAACAAAAGTGTATATCAAACGGTGTAATTAGTGATCAGAAGCCGAGTTACTCGGTTTCTGATTCAAATTCAAACCGTGTGTAAAATGTCAGTTCCACGAAGAAAGAATGCGTACCATTTACCCATTTGTGCCCAGTGGATTCTTCAATGTTTATATATTGGATTAGTCCATTTTTTACCTAACGGGTGCCTGGTCAAAATTGTTCTATATTGAAATTCCTATCAGCTAACAGTGTAGATTCTGATCAGACGCCGCATAATGCGGCGTCTGATCAGAGTCTACACTGTTTGCCTATGTCCCACTTATGGCACAAATTGGTGAGACAAAGAATCCGTCACTCGTCGATGTATGAGACATATAGGATCTGTCATGAGTCGATGTTTAAGACATGCTGATCTCAAACGAGTCAAGAATTGAAATGTTATTAAGCGAGCCTTGAGTTCAACTTGTCTTAAACATCGACGAATGATTCTTTTTCTCACTTTACCAACGATTTAAGCCAGTTATAAATAGTGACGTTATAGTGACGTCATCAAAGTGATCTTACACATGTTGGAGATAAGGATTTATCCTGTCACGTGCCTATTTTCCTGACGGATAAAGGGGTGACTGATAAACTTTGCTTTATTATGCTATGTGGTCACATGACCGATGTTATTATGTCAGTTGGTCACATGACCTGTAGCCGGAACTATTTTTTCCCACCGAGACGCTTATTTTTCCCGCTGTTAGGAAAGGTATTCTAAAACTCTTTCAACAGAATCCGACCTGTAACGACGTTTATTCGAACTATTCGATGCAATCAAAGCGTTATAGAGTACTCGCCACCAGCCGCTTGCTGAGATACTTCTATAATTGTCCACCTTTTATATTTCCTATGTGAAAAACACTAGATTTTTAAAGGTTCTTTAATTCCTTTTCAACGTAACTAGGATGTGACGTCACTGACGTCATCTATATAATAGCGCACTTTCTTAGATAAACATAGTCTTATCTAGACCAAAAATGATTCTAGCTTTGAAAAAAGCATTCTCTATTTATTTTATTATTGTGACAAGGATAAATAGAATATTTGGTGACTAGCTTTGAATGAGACATGTTATCTGGCTCGGCTTCTGAAAATATCAGGTTCGCCTGCGGCTCACCAGATATATTCATCCGCCTTGCCAGATAACATTTCTCATTCAAAGCTAGTCACCAAATATTCTCTATATTCGTCATCGTTGTTCACTATAGAAAACAGGGGTAGTTATATGAGAAAAGCTGATCTCAACCTCGTCTAGAATAGAAAAGTTATTAAGCTCGCCATCTCCAGACCATTTGCCACTCACATTAAAATTGATACACAGAATTGTCAAAAAGCTATTTTCTATATTTAATTGTTTATAAAGTGTTATTGCCAGTTGATGTCCAATTCAGGTTGAGAACCCCTAATGAGATCGAGTCGGGTTTGGTCATTATAGATACTTTACGGAGAATGATCAGGCGTTTTTGTTAACCGACCGTGGTTCCGAGCCATGCTAGCCGTCGGTTGACCAAAATGGTCGATCGCTGTATGAAGAGTGTCGTTTTTGTCCGATCTCATTAGGGACCATCAACCTTAAACATTTAACAGTTTTACCCCGATCGCGACAGTTTTAATCATTAACCCCTGAAACTTTCCAATGGACAATTCCAATTTGCAATAAAGGTTGTTCCATTTTAGACTATCTAGGGTTATCTAGGGTGTGTGTGTGTGTGTGGTTGTGTGTGTGTGTTTGTTATGGTATGGCTGTGTGTGTGTTCTGCTTTAGAGATGGGTGTATTGTTTGTGTTGCGTTTCCTGCTTGAGTCTTCTTTCGTATTTATTATATTTTGCACTAAATTGCAAAATGACAAACAGTGAAGTCCCCTGATCAGAGGGCTCCTGCAGGAGCCCGCTGATCAGGGACTTTTCTGTTTGCATAGGGCAAGTATACTCTTCGCATGCACACATTTGGTAAAGGATGCATATAAGCGTCACTAGGGCTCATTGAGTTAAATCATGCCATTTTGCAATATATTGTAAAAAGAAAACACCCTTTCTTGTAAAAAATGAACTAAGCTTTCAGTGAACAATAATCCCTCCCCACAACGGCCATCCAAAAAACGGTTCCCTAATTACAACAACAACGCTTGTCGCTGTTCCCGAAACAAGACAATTCAATTTTAGTACAGTGCTCCCTATAATGGCCCTTCTTACAACGATTCCCTCCTTACAACAACGCTTGTCGCCGTGCCCCAAACAAGAAAAGTATGTCCAACATTTCATGGCTACAATATCGCCTGCTTAAACTTGTCGTCTGCTGTTTTTCTAAAAGTCACATAAAAGACATTTTGACAGAAAAACATTATTATAAGTGGCAAGCATATTGAATCCAGATCAGACGCCAGAGTCAAGCTGTTTGCAAATATGAGCCATTTCCCTCCCTACAATAACCCCACAACACAACACCAACATTCATTGTCTCACATTGGGTGTCGTTGTACATAGAGAGGGAGGACTTTATTTCAAAAAGATATGTTATAATGAATGAATCATCCCAACTGTGTGTTTAAAAACTGTGTGTTTTAAAACTGTGGTTGGGATTCAACATTTTGTTGCATTGTCTATATGCGTTTGACTTCTTTTTATCCCTTTTACTTTTAAAGACACTTAAAAGCACGTTTGCAAACAGTTTGGAGCCTAATCAGACGCCGCGTAAGGCGGCGTCTGATTAGGCTTCAAACTGTTTGACACTCGTTTTGAAATTTCTTCAGTCATACTACCTTATTTTTTAAATTCTGATACGACAACAAAATTGAAGCAGACGACAATAAAACGGTGAAGGGGTAAAAATCTCACGAACATATTGGCAGAGAAAGTGTTAACAGAGAAATATTTAATTTTCTTTTTTCAAACTGGATTACAGTCGAACTTCGTTATCTCGAACTTGCTTAACTCGAACTATCCGATACGTCGACACATGAACTTCATTATTTCATGCTCGGTTATGTCAGAGACAGTGTATACACTGTCTCTGGTTATGTCGAACATTTCCTTATTGTATAGTTGAAACGTGGTTATGCCACGTTTTAACTTTGAAATACGGGTATGTTCGACATTACCGAGTTCGAGATATCGAAGTTAGACTGTATGTACACGTCATGCTTGTTACTTACTATTGTCGATTCGGTACCAGAACTTGTGTAGGGATATTTGATGAAATTCAAAACAGATGTAAAAATGTAGGAGGTAACTCGGGGTATCCGTTCTGAAACAGAAAGAAAGTACAGTTAAACCTGTCATAGCGACTGTCCCCTTATAGCGACTCCCTGTCTTAAGCGAACCTTAAAAGTCATCCCAACAAACTGTCCTATCTATTGAGACAGCTTTTAGTGACCAACCTGTTTTATGCGACTAATGACCGTGCCTCTCCCCAAGTTACATTTCGCTCATAAATGCACCTTTTCACATCGATTATCGATTTCTCAGTTTTTAATGCCGGAAGTTGAATATATATATTTTTGTGTGTTAGCTGTTAAAATTGTCGGCAAAAAAAAGAGTTTTTATATTAGTTGTATGCAAAACTGATTACAACATGTTGGCTTTACATGTTATTTAATAAGAAGTCGTGCATACTTATTTTCATTAGTATAATATTAACTTTTGAAATATAGCAAACCTGGCTTATGTGACTACCTGTCTTATCATCTTATGTGACCTTTTTCTGTTGCTTCCAATGACAGGTTTGAGGGTATTATATTAACCCATTTATGCCTAGTAGATTCTTCCATGCTTATATATTAGATTAGTCCGTTTTTTATCTCAGGAGTGCCTGGTCTAAATTTTTATTTCCGTTTTGCTTTATATTGAAGATCCTATCAGCGAACAGTGTATACTCTGATCAGAGACTTCACTGTTTGCCTATGTCCCCTATATGGGACCGTGGGCACAAATGGGTTAAAATCACATATGGTAATATACCGCAATGTGCACCCGTGACAATGTCAACATAGGCATTATTCGAGGATAAAGTTAACTTCTCAAAAGAGAGCATTTCGTCCTATCATCATCTGTGTTATGTGATATGCATTTTGATATTTACATTCGCCCCATTCAAAACAATTGAAAAAATGACGTTGAATTCGTGTAAACGCTATTCACGAGATGGTGTGAATTATGGATATATTCGCAGATGAGGCTGGGATTATGCATCTGATCTCCGCGAACCATTTTGTTGCGTTCCTATAGTAACGCCGTTATGGCTGTTCCTTTCAGGGTACACATTATTCGTGTTAACAAACTTTAATGTAGATTAAACAAACATTCATACTAATAAAATGCTCATTAATATTACAAATTACAACAAATATATTCTAAATATAAAAAATGAACTGATTTTTTTCGGCGTTTAAGCGAAATAAATGACAGAAAATGATCGGCAAATTTACCATGCATCGCTAGCTCAATTCATGGAATTTGTCGATCATTTTCTGTCGTTTACATGTATTTCGCTTAAATACCGAAATAATTCTGTTCGAAATAATTCTGTTCATTTCTTATGCATTTCTTATTCAACAGTAAGGATTATTTTCTGTTTTCAATGGAAATGAAAACGCATGTAATACAATTGTAAAATCAGTAACGTTCTATTTTTAGTCCAACGCATTAATTGGACATTATGGCAATACAGCGCCCCTCCCTACAACGGCTATCCAAACAACGACTCCCTCCTTACAATGGCCCTTGCCGTAGTTCCCTAAAAACAAGACATTTATGTCTAACGCTTTTACTCGGCTGCAATATCGTCTGCTTTAAATTGTCATCTGCTGTTTTTCTGAAGTTACATAATGAGCATTTTGACAGAAAATAACTTAAAGACGAGTAACAGATTCAATCTGTTTGCAAATGTAAATCAATTTCCTCCATATAACAATTCCACCAGAACAACGCACACATTTTTGTGTCCCATTGGGTGTCGTTGTAGAGAAGGGGCACTGTACAATTGTATCAAGCTTATTCGCTTGCTGTATATAGTGGAGAAGACGTGTTTTCTCTCATGTTTAACCCTTTCATTATAAAATTATTCGAGAGATTTTTACCCCTTCACCGCTTTATTGTCGTCTGCTTCAATTTTTGTTGTTTGCAAGATCGTTTCAAAGTAAAATGCATAGCCGTATGACTTAAAACATATCGATACGAGTGTCAAACAGTTTGGATCCTGATCAGGCGCCGCATTACGCGGCGTCTGATTAGGATCCAAACTGTTTTCAAACGCGCTTTCAGGCGTCATTGAAAGTGAAAGGGTTAAACGTCAACAAAACACTAAACGTTGACAAGGACAACTTTTCGACCGTTCTGAATATTCATATTAATCTGACTAGAGATAAGTTTTCCCGACTGTAGTTTTATATACATTGAGCAATACCTCAGCATGTATTTGCCATTCTGTTCCTCTATACACGTGATTGATGGCATTGAACATTCTCAGAGGGTAGCTGGGAATGGTGCTATCCGTAAAGGTCAACTCTCCTTTGTTCGAACTTATCCAAACGCCTCGAAGAATGTCAGGAAAGGTACAGCCTCCATGAACAGCGGCTGTTGAATAGGTGGTACCAAATAATCCACAACAAGTACCATAAAGACCTTGAACAAAAACAATGAATGGATGAATGCGTTGTGGTTTACGGCACTGAAACACAAAATATGTCATATAGCGCTGATGGATGATGAGAGATGATAAGATGAGATGATGATGATTTCAGGAAGATGGCTAATCTCATTTGTTGCAAAGCAGCACAAAGGACCAAAACCATCAACCTGCCTTTCTTTTAGTTCTTGGCAAAGGGATAATGTATTCATTACGTTGTACTATTAATCAATAGTGTGGGTTTTCGTTACTTTTGGTAATTGGCTGTAATTTATTGTTCATAACCCCATGAACAAAAAGAATTAATGCCACGCCTTGTCGGGACTAGTTTCTCTTAGTCAAACTGTTCTTCACAAGCGCTGCATGGAACAGGACGCCAAAATGACGTCATTGGCGATGACGTTACTACAAATCAATGTTAAGTTTTGGCGGTAAATCAATATGGCAAATTTCTTTTTAGGGCTAGATCATCTAGCCCTTTAGCTATACCACATTTCAGAATTACAATCAGTATGCGGACCCACATTTTTTGAAAAACTACTTTTCCTTCTTAATTACATATCATCGGGTGATTCGGTTCATGCGCGAGCTGTGATTTGGCCTCAACCCGAAATAGTTCAGAGTTCTCTCATTTTAATTAGTCTAAAGTGTACCACGTGACCCACGCTAAAATAGACGCTGAGTCGGCCATATTTGATTAGTTGCTGAAGCTGGAAAGACGTGAAAATTTGCGGAAAGAAAACCAGAACAAGAATTAAGTTCAACAAGTAATTATTGATTCTATTATACATTTGAACGACAACTGAAAGCACCAGTTTATGAACATTTTTGTTTTGGGAGAGTTGTAAGCAAAAGTTTAAGAGTTCATTTATCCACCTCCAAAGTCACACTTTATTCGCTTCGAAATTTCGCCGAGGCTTTTCAGTGCCAAATATAACGATCTGAGTGAGGATTTGTACATATTCGGTACAGGAAAGTTACAAGAAACAGTTAAAGAGTTATTTTATCGACTTCTGAACTAACATAAGATCGCTAAGAATTTTCAGCGTTCTTAGTTACGTAAATGTTCTGAAAGTTTCGCTAATGGCGGCCTTCATTTTCGGCATGTATGCGCAGTCGTAGTACTCAATAGAATCTTGTCGCGTATGCGAGCATCGTCGTGAGTGAGGCTGCGGGAGAATTTCGGAGATAGACGACAGACAATTAGATCTATCCGGTAAACAATTTTCCTAATAATATAAGATTTCACGGAAATGTAATCAAATTTTGCGGGAGGGAACCCCCGTCCTGCGCTGCGGCAAAAAAAATTGCTATAGTGCATGTAGTATGTACACACGTTTTCATTTTACTCTGCCATACACACTACTGTCTCACTCAATCAGATCATACACACAAATACTAGAAATGCTCACTTGTTTGATAAGTACACGTTTATTCATGCTCTCTCCGTATATCCCAGGTTTCTACAGAAAATATCGAGCTTAACACATTGCTGTTTTACCCCTCCCCCTCCCACACGAATCAAGCAGCCAAACGCTGTTTTGGGCTCTGAAAACCACAGGTTTTTGGCGCGTAAGCTATGACCCCCCCCCCCCCCCACCCCACCCTTAAATCTTTCAAAATGAGTCAAAATACATCCATATGTTCAACAAACATCCTTAACAAATGTTTCAAGAAGTTTCAAGAAGTTTCCAAAAAAAAAAATTGTTTTCGTATCATGTATGTATACAATGAGAGGTGGATGTGTATTCAGAGCCATCAACTTCCCAACCTTGTCAATTTGTCATGTTTGGGCCGAATTTGACAAATGATGGCTTATTATTTACATTTAACAGTTCTGTTCAAAGAAAGTTAGCTCACAGCCCAAGCAAGACACGAGCACAAGTGAAGAAATAAAAAGTTCGATAGGCACCGTATATCGGAATCCTTCGTTCACCTTAAATGTTGGACTGTTTCGTCAGTCAGCGATTAACAAGTGCATTTGCGACCATGCATTACACCATGGTACGGGTAATTAATAGAAAATGAAATATATAATAAATACCTTTTGAATTATCGGTAAATGAGAATTTCTGTTACGAAATAAATTTCTAGATAACTTTCGTTTGCAAGTTCGTATATGATATCATTGGTCGTATTCGAATCATCGAGTTTGTTGTCAACGAAAACTGGGCGGAGCAAATGCGCGAAGATTTACTGATGACAACAATTTTGACCCGACTCGAATCGAAATTATGGTCAAAGATTTGATGGTTTGACAACATATTGTCAACGGAAAACATCAAGTGATGATTCGAATAGAACTTGTTGACAACTATTCCAACTAACGCGATGGTTTCCGAATAAGGGGTCTCACCACCCTTCGAGTCCCCATGCGCGTGTTCGCCGATTGCTTTGAATTTTTTACCAATTATCGTCAAAGAAAACTGTTTGCTGTAAACAATGAGCCATCATCTGTCCAGATCTTCCAAGATTTGACAAAATGACAGGGTTGGGAACTTGAGGGTTGCTTCTGCAAGGCGCTTTTTGATGGCAGCCTTTACTATTTTACTTATAAATTAGCAAAGATTTTTTTTTTTTTTTCAATTTCACGAAACTTCAGGAAATGTTCTTTTATGATGATTATTGAATGTATGGATAGATTTTAGGGTATTTTATCCACGTTTGGTGGTGGTGGAGGGGGGGGGGGTGGGTTATAGCAGCTAGGGGTAGTGTCATAGCCAACGGGCCGAATGCCTATGCTTCAAACCTTTTCTATTGCACACCGAACTGTTCAGGCTTCAGGATCTCTGTAATTCTTTCATCAGTCTGTAGACTAAATGTGAACCCCCATCCCCAAAATATAGGTTTCTGGTTGTTTTGAAAGCTTTGTGAGGGTATATTCAGGCTATCTGGCCTTAAATATGTTTAATTGCAATAATAAATGAATTTTAATGCCAGAAGATCCTTGTTAAAATATTGTTGAAGGTCTCAAAATAGTCTTTCTCAAGGTTGTCAATGTCGCCCTAAACGCCGGTGTAGTTTATTGGAAGAAGCCCCTCTAGGCTTTGTCACGGAGGGTAACCGGGATGAGCCGGGGCGATTTTTATGAAAAAATAAATTGCGATCTCACATTCAAGGCATTTCCCCGTTGGACTCCCGGTAAAGAAGTCGGATCTCCCCGATCTATCCCGGTTTGGCCCAGCATAGTAACGTGCAGGGCCGGTCTGTTCCCGGTATAACACGGTGTTCACCGGTGGCGTGCTGGTGTTTGCCGGAAAGGAAATAAACCGGGGCGGACGTGAATTAGTATAAATTCTCTTTTGTCTAGGGGTATATGAGATGAAATACAAACGAAATGCAATAAAAAAAAAGAACATAGTAATGTTGTAGATTGTTCAAACTTCATTTTAATATGAGTTTCAAACAGTTTGCCCGGCGTCTGATCTGGTTACATACGGTTTGTGGTGGACATAAAGACTTTAGTCTGAAGCCATATTGTTTTTATATATTAGATTTACCCTATACAATAGAGAGGACGATATTATTTCCTATTTAAACACAGAAGAAACACAAACACTAAAAACAAAAGTTAGAAATCTGCATTTTTTAAAAACAATTTCAAATTTATCCTCGCAAACACCCCAGTTGTTCACGGTAGAGACCCGGATGTGCCTATAAAGATCCGGCGTTGCTCCGACATTCCCCGGATGAAGCCGGTTCTGGTTTCTGTCCCGGTGACCCCCGGTTGTATTAAACATTTTAAAGCATCCGGGGATATTAGCCGGTGGAAGCCAATCGAGCCGGTCGTCCCTGGCGCTGCCAAGGTTGTACTGCCGGTTTGCTAAACCAGGACTCACCGGGGACCCAAACCGGGACAGTGAGATCGTGGCTTAAGCAATTGTTGACTGCAAAAATATATAATGTATAATCCTATGCCTCTATGATAAGCATAGTTTTCATAAAAACCGCAGCTCTAATGTTTGTATATAATCAGTGGCGGCTACCTAGACAGAGCCAAGTTTGCATTTTAGCCACAGGGTGTGGGTTTACAGTTTTGCAAAGCTGCTATCTACTTGTTCAAATAAAAGAATGGATGCTTCCATCTATGTCTGGTGCGACAGAAGAACAGTTACACACCAATGTGACACCATACACCTCATTCATCTCTCTTGTTGTTTAATGCATGCAACTGAAGACCCACTGATTGTGTATATAATGCCTGTGACAGCTTAGAGAGCAGGATGAAAGTTGTCAAAACAGAAAAACTTCTATACATTTGGAGCTGATCAGTGATTAGAACTCAAATTTAATACACAGAAAGTGTATATAGGACATATTCTGCAAGAAATCCTGATAAAATCCTATAAAAATGTTTGAAAATCTGCAAATAAAGCAGTGTTTGATACAGGTTATAGCTAAATACAGGACAAAAGTAAAGCAGATGGCCAAAATGTCTTTTCACTGAAGTGTTTCATTTAATTCTAAACCTAAAAGGTGTATATGGGACATATTCTGCAAGGAGAACTATTAAATGCATTGAAAATGTTTGAAATTTCTGCAATAAACAGTCAATATTGTGTTAAGCGACTACTGAAAAATGTACAAAAAGCAGTCTTTGATAAAGGTTATAGTTTATTACAGGACAAAATAGAGCAGATGGCCCAAATGAATTTTCATTGAAGTATTTAATTTATTTCCACAGTCAGAAACTTTATATAGGACATATACAAGAAAAAACATTGACAAGCCATGAAATGTTTGAAAATGCTGCATTAAACAGCCAATTCTGTGTTAACCAGTCCCTCAAAAGTGTATTAGTAGCAGTATTTGATACAGGTTCAGGCTAAATTAGTAGAATAATAAAGCACAAAGGTAAAGCAGCTGGCCAAAAGTTATAATTAATTATTTATTTACTGAAGTATTTGAATAAAGGTTTTGCTTTACTCCAGCAATACGCCTATTTATACATTTACTTTGTTCCTCCACTGGAGAAAATAGTTAAATTTATACAGTTATACATTATTATGTGCAATATTACCTATATCCTAGCAGATGGAACTTGAAAGCAGCTGACAATTCAGTATGATGTGACAATTTGGAAATAGTTGACAATTTCAACACAGTGTTTAGACCTCAAGATCCAAAACCAGGAAGTGTTCATTAGGACATAATATTATCTTCAAAAAAAAAAGCAAAGTGAAAAACTGTGAAAAAAGTGTGAAAAATCAGTATAATGTGACATTGTGGAAATACTTGACAATTTCAACACTTCCTGAGAGCCTGCCTGCACTTCTAAAGCTCGTAACCTGGCCTTAAATTTGTTTTATTGCAATAATAAAACGAATTCAATGCCAGAAGGTCCAAAGTCCTTACAAAAAGCTGATGGGAAGAATAATGGTGTAAACTTTGTGCCATTAAATTTTTCAAAATAAGTCTTTCTCAAGGTTGCTAATGTCTCCCCTAACGCCAGTGTAGTTTAATTGGTAAGAACGTCCTCTATAATGGAGGGAGGTCTGGGTTCGAATCCCAGCGCTGGCTTTATAAAAAAAAATGTTGACAAAAGCTTCCTTGGGATTGTTTTTAATGAAATTTAACAGCCATGTGCACAGCAAATTCTCCAATATATCTGAAATATCCACGAGTGTGTGTGAAATAAGAAATGAAAACATGACTTTTATGGTGTTGTTAAGGTTATATTCCTATTAATCCCTTCTATCCACTTTTTCCTCACATTTCCAGTAAAACTGCTTTTGAGTGCAAATACAGGACCAAAAATGCTAAAAATGTGTGAATAAGCCCCGATTTTAGCTTTATAAAATATGAAAAAACACTATTTTCTCCCAATATTTCTTTGTTATACCACTCTATGGTATTTTACATAAATAACCCATTTTACGCCTTTAAAATAGCTGTGGCTCGTTGCTGGGGTGAACAGGGCTAAAAATGGGGTAAATTTAACGCATGTAGCGACCTTGTAAACTCCCGTCAAATTTCACTATAGAAACGCTTTAACTCGCATTTTTTGGCGTTTCCCTCTCGAATAGACATCAATGTACATGAAAAACACGAGTTGGTGGTAAAAAACATATATCTTGCCCTAGGCTCCTATTTCTCGGAGCCCGAATTTAGGCGCAAAAATTTGAAAATGCCGTCTTTGAACTGACTTTATGACCTTTAAGGGTGTATCCAACCCATAAGCGATTTTTTTCAAAGTATCAAACTTTTTTTCTATCATTGTTTTTTTTGGAAGAACTATTTATGATGAATGAAAAAATGGGAAAAAATATACATGGTGGTGTCCTTGTTTTTGAGCTACAGCGATTTGAAAAAGGTATGTCAAATTTAGATTTTTTTTCTCAAATTTTACCCATTCAGAGTACAAGCTTCAGTAAAATCTGTTTCAAAACAAAACAAACATGGTAATTTGGGTTGTCTTTATTTATTTCATGTCTATGGTGATATTTCCACATATAGAAACCAAATTTAGACAAAGCAGGCACCAGGTTTGAACAATATGGATCCTTGAATATCAAAAATATGCTTTTTATAAGGCATGATTTTATTAGATTTTTTATTTTGTGAAAAAAAAAGTAAAAAAGTTTGAAAATGAAATAGTTCTAGGATTAAACTTTTTCTTTTATTCTTACAAATGAAAGCCAATGCTAAGGCAGTTCAAAATAGGAAAATAAATTGAAAGGTCAGTGTTGAAAATTTTGAGTTGTTAAAGTAAAAAGAGTTATCTCCCCTTACAAAATTTACAAAAAAGTAGGCCTACCATATCGATGGTATTTAGAGCTTTATAAATTTCAAATTTGGTGCCTTTTATTTCTTAAATTAGTTTTTGTATGAAGAAATACTACCATAGATAGGAAATAAATAACACAAAACCAAATTATCATAATTATTTTCATTTAAAATGGATTTTATTGAAGCGGGCTGTTTGAAAAGGACAAAATAAGAGAAAGTGGGTGGGGTAAATTTTACATGGCCATAGAGCCAACTGTTGTTCACCAAAATGTACACTTTTTTATTTTTTTCATTCATTTAAAATAGCAAATAGCTCTTCAATACAAAACCATCATAACGTGTTTTCATATACTTTGAACATTTCTTAAATTCATGCATTGATACACCCTTAACCTGCATTGTGGCATACAAACGGGGTATGTTTGTTTAGGGCATTCAATTTTACTCCTTTCCTGAAAATTTTGAAAAAATCGGCCCATATATGGAAGAATGGTGCGCGACACATCGAGGTAGGGGGTCCCAGATGGCCGTTTTTGGAGGTGATAATCGGGTTTTTTTGTCCGCTGTAACCCCCCCTCTCGGAAATTGAATTAATTTCTAGCAGGTGGCTTCTCAAAGCAATGTGTTTCACTTTCACATTGCTTTGCAGTGTTTCAATCCTTTAGTTGGCTGTAACGTAGGGGCTGTTAAATATGTTTTGGTTGCCATTCATTTCATTCCAGATCATTTGTTTCGAGTTAAGTGCTTCTTGATAAAATAGGTATTTACTATCTCTATCTTTCTGTTTAGTTCGTATTATTTTAATAAATTTTATTTGAACCAAAACTAACCAGTTTTGTTATGCACTTTATACCCTTCTATAAATTGAATACATGGAGTCCTAAATGTCAAGGTCACCTTGACGTTTTGGCATGATAGATTATTTGCTGTCTGTTCAAGGGGCAGCCAAGCCTGACAGTAGCTTCTTCATATAAAAAGGATTCCAACACTTGAAAAAAAAATCTTTATTGTTCCATCATTAAGGATATAACAAACATGTAATCATCTAGCCCTCTCAGGCCTTTCATTACATTAAGTATTGATAGTACATTAAAGGTAATAATCTTTATGTGTTCATGTAGCTATGATAAAAATACCTGGTCACATATTGTGACCAGGTTTATCCCCATACCTCATTGTACACAAAAATATTCGATATATTATGAGTTATACAGTTTCCTCACAGGGCACATGAGGATTTCTTCCCGGCTGAGGAAAATCATCGTTGCCCGAGCCGTTAGGCGAGGGTTACATGATTTTACCAGCCGGGAAGAAATCCCCATGTACCCTGTGAAGAAACTGTATAACGAATTTATTATTCTGCACAGTTTTCATTGTTTCAAATTAAAAATTTCGGAATTTGTCGTGCACAGCGCTTAAAGTAAACAGTAACAAAATCGAGTCAAAACATATGACGTTGAGCGTAAGTGACGTCATATGTTTATGACGTTGTTATTCAAAAGAGAAATAGGCAAACTCGTATATAGACAGTTACATCAAACTTTTCAAGAAAAAAATGTGACTGTTGAAAGATCCCACCCCGATTAGTTCTTATCCGAAATGAACTTAAAACGGAGGATGCACGGTTGAATGCACTGAGTCTTGTCGAGCAGTCAGCCGTCTTAATTTCTGCAAAGACTGAAGAGCCTGAAAGCCAATGAAACAGCCGCATTTCTATGTACCCTGTCAGCTCACAGGGTACTTCGTGCCAAGTCTACGGCTCGTTGACCAATGAAAAGTAAGGAATATTTACTTTGCAGTATAATAAAAATACATGTTTTAAATAAAATAGACACCGGAAATAAATTTAACCAAACCCACAAAACAACAATACGTGTTCGGGGGGAGGGGGTTGGGGAGGGGGCTATGAAATCTAGAAATGCCAGTCTATATAAAAACAATAATTTAAGCAGATCAAGCAAGCATCGAGTTTTAAAAAACATTCTGCTCTACTTTCAGCCTGCTTTAAGCATCAGTATGTCTTAAATACTGAAAAAAAAAGCCGTTAAGGAAAGGTTTGACCCATTACATTGTTTCTAGTTTTTAAGATAGTTGACCACTGAAGCAGGCTGAAAGTTAAGCAGAATGTGCCTTAAGGCACATTCCGCTATACTTTCAGCCTACTTTAAGCTATTAATCTGCTAGGATACAGAAAATATTTCTTATGATATAATTATTTTAAAGACTGTTTGAAGTCGAACTATTTTTTTCAGTGGAGGTATAAATTAGAGGTGCAAAAAGGCGTATTTATAGGGGAATGGGTTAAAGAAACTAGCGTAACTTAGTATGAGGTCTCACCTAACAGCTGAAGAAACAAAAGCAGAAATGTCCTGTTACGTATGAGCCTCGTTGTTTCCGTTGTTTCCATCATTGTTGACCGTAATATCTTATCCTAAATTACATAGAGGATAATCAATTCCTTTGGATTGATATGAAAAATATATCATGAGAATGGGTTGTTATCCGCAGGACGATTTTTTGTTTTACCAGATAACAACCTATTCGAGTGATATAGTTTTCATATTTATCTAAAGAAATTGATTATTCTATTTACTATATACATTTGTTATGATGTTTTACAGAGAAAACACACAAAATTAATTGCTTACGCGCGACGTCACAAAAAATAATGTGACGAGACGTCACAAAAATGATATTGTCACTGCAACAGTGATATCATCACTAGTGATTATATCAACTGTGACGCATATCAAATGTATCTAACTTGAGAAATCTCTATAAATCTTTGATAGGTATTTTATAAACCCCTTTTATCCACTGTAAATCCTCAAAGTATAGTTGCTTTTAGAAGTGTAGGTTGCTAACTAAACGTAGATATGCGATTCATACACAGTTCATAGACGTTAGGAGGCCCGAGTTTTGTTCCCTGCATACGTACTGGCGTAAATTCTGAAAAATAAGTCCTATTTATGTCAAGTGACCACTCAAACACCATGTGGATTTTTAATAGTGTTCCCATTCTACAACGGCCCTCCAAACAACGACTCTCTCCTTACAAAGACCCTTGCTACAATTCCCTAAACAGGACAACTATATCTAACGCTTTTACTTCTGCAATAATGTCTACTTGGAATTGTCGACTTCTGTTTACATATAAGTGGACATTTTGATAGAGTACATATAATAACGAGTGACAAACAGCTTGTATTTAGATCAGACGCGGCGTCTGGTCTAGGTTTAAGCTGTTTGCAAATGTAAAAACAAAACAAGTCTTAATTTTCCCCTCCCTATAACGCCCCCCCCCCCCTTCGAAACACACACACACACACACACACACCCATACTGGTTTTACTATCTTACAGAGGTACACGTTCCACACCCTCATACCGAGGTGTACGCTTTATAAGCTGAAACGCTTAAGGCAAATATGACAAAAGGTTTTCAGGACAGTCACAGTTTCAAATGATGTGAAGAAAATATTGAATTTATAAAGAATTACCGATCAACACTAGACCGACAAAACGAGGTAGGTAATGGGCAAAAACTCTGTTTCAAACCGAGGTAAAAAACACACACACACACACATCACCTACAAAACGAGGTACACTCACACATCACCTACAAATATCGTTATCGACTGTGTGCGAACACACACCGACACACAAACAGGTAGTAGAAAAGCAAACCGAGGTACTCGAGATATTTTGTGTGCGTTTGTATCTTTAACTGAGCATGCTAAATGCGAGGTATACCTACCGAGGTATTAGTAAAAACTACCTCGCTTGTTGGAGGTACCTCGGTTCGTTGCTGTGTACTCCTATGACGTACCTCGCTTTGATAGTGTCACCAACGCACCCACCCACCCACACACACACACACACACACACACTCACCCCCACCCCCACACACACTCTGTGTGTCGTTGTAGAGAGGGAGCACTGTAGTCATAATACGAGGGTTCTGCACAAAACTTAGGCTCTATTGAAGATGTAAAGAAATCGAATTGGTGTAGCAAGGTACGACTTAAACTCACTGAGAGTCATAGCTGAAATTCAAAATATAGTTTTCCCTTTCTTCAACAACATCAATGGGAGACACATTTGTGCCCGGTGGATTCTTCCATGTTTTAAATTGGATTAGTCCATTCTTTATCAAAGGGATGCCTGGTCAACATTTTCATTTTGTTTTGAAATTCTTATCAGCAAACAGTGTAGACTCTGATCAGACGCCGCATAATGCGGCGTCTGATCAGAGTCTACACTGTTTGCCTATGTCCCATATATAGGATCGTGGGCACATATGGGTTTATAGTTTAATACCCTTACAGTCCTGGATATGACTTACAGTAATTTTGCAAACAGTTTGAACCCAAATTAGATTCTGCATAATGCGATGTCTGATCTGGGTCCAAACCGTTTGTCAAACAGCTTAATGTTTCTTCTCTCAAAGCATCCAATACGTAACGTTGAGAAAAAAGACAACAGATGAAAATTTTAAGCAGACGATATAACAGCAATAAAAACATTAGACATAAACGTCGTGTTTGGGGAACAGCGGTAAGCATTGTTGTAAGGAGGGATTCGTTGTTCAGATGGCCGTTGTAGGAAGGGATCACTGTTATACTCTTCCAAACACATTCAAAGGCGGTTTTATTTTATGGATCAGAGGCACGGAGACAGTAAACCAAGTAGCTCAGAAAAATGACCATGCGAATTGTTCTCTGTTTATCACTATCGAAAAGGGGGAGTATTGGTGAACATGCCATTGAGAAGACATTATTCAGACGTCATTGGTGACGTAACAACGACGCCATAAAGTGGAGAAGACGTTATTCTTTCCCGTTTAAACACAAACGCATTTATAAGTACAAAAGGGCCATTTTAGACAATTCATGTTATAATATGAGTGGCAAACAGTTTTGGTTACCCAGCGTCTGATCATGGTGTTAACTTTTGTAATGGAAATAATAGTTTTAGTTTGTTTGTTTTTTGGGGGTTTTTTGTTGGTTTTTTTGTCAATTTCAGTTTTATTTATTTCACTCTCAGTTTGTAACATACAAAAACATGAAAACAGTCCCATACATACTAATTCACAATTTGTCAAGGAAACACGTTTATAAATAATCGGTGAATCTATTATGAATATAGGAATATTATTAACAATTGAGTGAAGTATTAATTATATTAAGCCACGGAATTATGCCATACCAAGTGCATACTTTCGTGATTAAACATACCAATACTCATTTATACTTCTTAAAAGTTAATATTGTAATGATTGTTATAATGCTGATGACCGTAATATTTCGAATTCGTGGCCGGTTGGGGGCGAGTCAGAGTAAATACTTTATACCTATTCCAATTCTATTAATAGATCATCGTTCTATTTACAAATTTGTCGTCAGTCGCACGAGGACAAAATAGGCAACGTACGGGATAATGGGATAAATACACGGGAGCTACCTATTTTAGGTAAGAGGTGTGAACTAACGTTAACGCTTTTGTTGAGAAAGAATTACGTCTTATCAGTATGACGTCACAAATGACGTCAGAATAACGTTTTCTTCAGTGAAGAAGAGATCATGAATTAAGGCATTCCAACACTGACGATAGGGTAATTGTAATATGAAAATGATATTATGAATGGATACTACATGTAATTCCCGTGTCTTGTGTGAAATATGATGGCTTTTCGCCATCTCTTCTCGAAAATATTTGAAATATTGTATATAGCCTTACAGGTAGGACATATGCGAGAAAATTAAAAGACAAATATTCCTGAAAGGTGATTTTTACCTATTCTTACCTAAAATACTGATTTGTCATGACTATGCCAGAAGACGTGAACATCACAAAATTAACGTTATTGTCCCAATATTTGCATCATATGATGTGAAAAATTAAAAAATCTGAACCGTCCTCTTTGAAATATGCAATATTTTCCATACGATTTTACATTATATGACTTAAAAGGTTGTATGTTTGTACAAAAATGAAAACTTGGGCGAAGCAAACCCCTTGCTTATTTTTTCATACAATACTTACGCAATCTAAATTCAAAATATGAAGACATTTGGCCGCACCTGACTGGAATTTTTTTTTCTTCGAAAAAGTGTTGGAGACCTTGAATACTTTATAAAGACTAAACAATAAATTTGGCTTATAATTAAATAGTTTTGCAAGTTAATGTCAGGCGCATTTATAAACATCTAATCATTGATTTAGGAAAAGGTTTTGTTTTAAAAAAGATATATATTTCAAAGAAAAATATATTGAGCTCGGTCGGGATTCGATCCCATGCGGGGAAGACCATGCAAATTTATAAGACGAGATTTGCAACATTTTGGACTACGTTCGGATACTTCCTAACATTATTGTCCAGGTTTTATATGGGAGTGTTTGGCATATTCCGTTAAACACGGAAAATGCCAAGATAACACGGAAAAGGGCGATATTCAGTCTATGAATACCTTAAATACAGGTTTGGAATCCACATGATGTTTGACACTCTTGTAGTATTTTCTGAAAAAAAAATATACGGGCCTCATTGAAACAGACAGATGTTTTTACCAAACATGTGTCTGAGTAATAAGACGTCGTAAAGTGCCTATAGATAAACCCTTATCATGTTTAAGTTTCGTTTTCTTCAAAATTTTCGTTTGCAAAATCCCACTCATTCAACTTCCGGTCCTTTCAAACACCTACGTACATTTAGAAAATTACTCAAGACGATTATCCAAGGGTAAGAATCCAGATCAGTTTCCCAGTTACCCGGCGTCTGATACTTGTTTAAATTCTGGGTTAAGTCACATTTTCATAGTATAGCGTATTTTGTATATATGTAATTAATAAAACCTGATCAAACAAAACAGACAGGGTTATCTAAATGTTTTTGTTTTATCTTTAACCCCTTCACTGCCTTACCCCGAGCACAATGGTTATTTGCAAACAGTTTAGATTCTGATCAGAAGCCGCGTAACGCGGCGTCTGATCAGAAGCTAAACTGTTTGACACTTATTTCAATATTTCTTAAGTCAAATACCTAAAAATTAACTTTGAAAAAGATAAGCAGATGACAATTCTTTAAAATTGATGACGTCACGGCAGTGAAAGGTTAAAACCCAGGAGTAATTGGTAACTATATACCTTAATCCCTTGAACTGTCCTGTCTGACTATTCCGGTACCCGTTTCATAAAACGTCGTACGACAAATGTTGTCGTAAGTCAGATTATAAAAGTCTCAATTTTTATTTATTTCTCCATCGAATCCTGTCTTGTGACATCTGTTTGGAATCGTCTTGAAAATACGATTTCAAAGAGATGTCACAAGACTGGATAAGATAGAGAAATCAGAAATTAAAAGTATTTTAAAGTTTTGACTTACGGCCGTTTTTATCGTACGAAGTTCTATTAATCGGGCCCAAGCTATTTAAAAAGGAACCCACAACACGTACGCGCTTGAATCTGAATTTGACGCCGTGTAACTCGGTGTCTGATCTTTGTCCAAATATTTGGACACTCATGTAATGTGTCAAAATGCCTAAAAGTTGTCCTTCAATCGCGATAGTCAACTAAATTCGACCATTATATAAAAGCATAACACGGCGTATTTATGGAGCAATGGGTAAAGGGCAGACGATACTGTTTAAACAGATGATAAATACGTCTGGAAAGCGGTTGGACGTGATAAATTACTCCGGTATTACCTACCATCACTGGATTGCAGGACACACTGATAGTAGTTAAGATATCATTACAGTGGAGAAGACGTTTCTGGGGCCCGTTTAATAAAACTTCGTACGACAAATGTTGTCGTAAGTCAAAACTTTAAATTAAATTTAATCTCTGATTTCTCTATCAAATCCTGTCTTGTGACACTTTTTTGGAATCGTCTTTTCAAGACGATTCCAAAAAGATGTAACAAAACAGGATTAGATGGAGAAATAAATACTTAATGAGAGTTTTATAATCTGACTTACCACAACATTTGTCGTACGAAGTTTTATGAAACGGGCCCTGTTTCCTAATCCTAATTAGGGTTTATGCTAAAATAATTATTTCAATTGCAAATAGTTTGGAGCCAGATTAGACACCGATCAAAGTAAGTCTTAAGTGCAAGGGGTTATTTTAAACCTGGACCAATACTTATAAAGCGTTTGAGGTGAGTCGGTGATCGTTCTCAAGGATTTGATTGGTCAGATGTGAGCCTAGGCTCATATCTGACCGATCAAATGCTTGAAAATGAAATCAGACTAAACTCAGACGTTTTATAAGCATGGACCCCGATGTCAATAGTATGAGTCATAAAAGGTCATATTAGACAGTACCTTTCTCGTAGAAGCTACAAAGACCTAGGTCAATTTTCTGGTCACGTCCAAAATTGACTACTGCAACTCACTGCTATATGGGATTCCCCAAAACCTACTACGAAAACTACAGCGTGTGCAAAATACAGCATCCCGCATCATTACCAGGACTCCTCGGTACAACAACATCACTCAAGTATTGAAGTAGCTACACTGGCTTCCAGTTCAACACAGAATTGAGTTCTAATTTCTGACACTCACATACAAAGCCAATGATTCTCCAAGGTATATTGATAGTATGTTTGACGTTTATATACCTCGAAGAGAGTTGCGGTCTGTGAGTAAATGAGTATCGCTGGTTGTGCGGAGAAGTCGTTTGGTGAAGTTTTGAGATAGAAGTTTCATGCATGCAGCCCCAAAGCTCTGGAACACTCTACCATCAGACATCAGAGATGCGAGCTCAATTGCAGCCTTCAAAACACGTCTGAAAACACACTTCTTTAATATCTGTTATTAGAAGAAAGTAGGAAATCAATGACTGCTACCTCTGGGCTGTGTTCTTGCTGTAGATGATATGGGTCTAAACGACAGTTCCGGAGTTGTACCATTGACCTTGTGCTTGTCTGGTGGATCTTGCTGGTAGGGATTGTCCAATCGCTTTGAAACCAGTTGGCTGGGGGTCGATGGTATAATTTTGGACAGTTTTATCTTTATGTTTATAAACTAAGGGTGTACCTCAGCCATGGATTATACAATACTCAACCTAACAACACGGAGAGTATTGTTTTAAACATCGTTTTTACGATTTGTGAACTCCGGCTCTACACAGAAACAAACAAACAAACTCAACCAAACAACACGGAGAGTATTATTTAAACATTCGTTTTACGATTTGTGAACTACTCTCCAGCTCTACACTGACACAAACAAACAAAAAACCACACTGTTTTAAATCATGATATTGATCTTTTAATTATTTGACTCATTTTAAAGTTGATTTGACAAACTAACTACATGTATAACAATTTTATAATCTTGGTAATAATATTGAAAGAATATCCATGTGTCCATGTATCTCCATATTGTATCATGTCTATATTGATTGTAGTTATTTGTCTTTCTCGCTTTGAAGGTACATTTATATAATTTCATGTGAAGCGCGTTTGAACGCACAACTCCTGTGTGAAAAAAGCGCTATATAAATAAGGTATAATAATAATGATTATAATAATAATTAGTATTTAATGCTTTAAAACTAAATGTGAAAAATGTTTGCAGTGTACAGTAATCCTTCACTAGTCACAATAAGGTCGATTAGAAAAACGCAGTCTGTTAAACAGCTCAAAATTAATGTTATTATTTTCTCAAAGAAGAAAAGTCAATAAGAACTTTAGATAAGACCCGGCATTTGACCAGGATCCAAACTGTTTGCAAATGGACTGTAACATGTTTAAGCCTGTATTATCATGGTGATAAAAGGCGTAAAGCAGACGACAAATTCAAAAGTGCAAGGTGTCAATATTTCCTTGAATGTTAATAAAGAAATCATTAATCAGGGATATATGTAAAAGTAAATCAAACCGAGACTAAAATCTGTTACTTACAATTAGTTTATACATGTACTAAAAGAAAGCAACAACACATACAATACTGATCAGTAATACTACAATGCATATTAAGATTAGCCTTTAAATAATGGTATAATTGTTCCAATTTGTGCGTAAATTATTCTATCCCGCATATCTGATAAAGCAATAACTCAACAACAAATAGTACGATAATTACAAACAACCACACAGGAGGCCACTTCAAATCATTATAGCCACACAGGCAAAATGTTTAACCACACAGGTTACGTTAAATAAATATAGCCACACAGGCATAACATTCAACCACACACATTACTCTAAACTAATATAGCCGCACAGGCGAAAGTTCAACCACACAGGTCTCTTTGAATTATCATAGCAATACAGACGTTAAGTTCAACCTCACACGTGATACATGTTTTAAGTTAAAACGGCCACACAGACAAACATTTTAATCACTCAAATTAGTACATCCTCATATGCAAAAAGTATATGTTCTTTTTTATTTGGTACAACTGGACACGCATCTACCCAAAGGACTGGCATATTTACAGTTGTCCGGCGTTACACAACTTAAAAGGATATAAAGCAGTATCTCAAAGTATCATAAGGCAGTATCGTATAGCTAAAGGCATTCTCACACGCTCCGCCATATTACCGAAGGTTGGCTTGACCTTCCATTAAAAAACAGTAAACGGAAATAGCTATTTACAGCTATAACTCACTAAATACAATATAAAAATCTAGGTTTATAAGAAAACATTCCTAAACTACGGCGACGAACAATTATTACCTCCAACCGGATATATTAATCTACATCTTTATATGTTGAATGACTGTACATGGTCAATTACGCTAATCTGCCCAGTACATGCCTTATCTAAAATTAGTTACTTCCCTATGTACTACACTGGTCAAGCCAGTCCAGTTACGTGTTCAATACCAAAAAACAACAATCAAAGCACTGAGAGTACTGGCTATACATGTTCGTTTATGTGACACAAAGCTAAACCATAATTATGTATGCCGACCGCGACATCACTTTTTTGCAAACAGTTTAAATCGAGAGCAGATAGCTGATCTGGGTTCACACTATTTGTAACTCGTGTTTAGGTTTCTTTAATTCGAAAATGTATACAGAGACGAAACTACGACAGGATATGGACTGACCCTGTCTAACATACAAGCACATTTTGACCCATTTGACTATTTCACATATAAAAATAAAAGATTCCAAAGAGGAAATAAATAATTTGATAGATCTTATCGATAACAAAAATTGAGTATTGATAAAGAAAAGCACATGCCACAAACAAGCCATTGTATATTTTGTTGCCCTTGAGAGAGCCTTTGATCCCGTTCCAAGGAGAGTCATCTGGTGGGCCATGTGGAAACTATGTGATGAATTAAGGCTGGTACAGATGACACAGGCAATATACAACGATGTATGTACAAGAATGTACAAGAAACCATGTATGTGTCGGGAACTTTCTGCTTCACGTTTAACCAGTTTCTTACACAAGCCATGAGGATATGCGGGTTTTACCCATTAACCCATAGCCTGGTTCTAATTTTGAAGACATGTGGTCACTTAAAACATGAAGACATGTGGCTTTACTTTCAGCCTGCTTTAAACTTTTATCTGCTAGGATAGGTATTTCTTAGATAAATATTTTAAGGGGGAATGGGTTAAGGAGATTGTTAAACTACCTAAACAGGGAGTATCAGAAAACTGGACTACCCTGCAATCGAAAACCTTTGAAACCTGGACTAAGCTCAGTGATAATTTTAGAAATCAGATGAATGAGTCCTTGGGATGCACATTCTGTTATACAATGAGTCATTGAGACAAACATTGAGTCCTTTGGGTGAAAAATTAACCCAATATCCCATAATTTTATTTCAAGCTTTGAAGACACGTGACTACTTAAAGCAGGTTGAACGTAAAGTAGAATATGTCTTAAGGCACATTCTGCTTTACTTTCAACCTGCTTTAAGCTACTATTTGCTTATGAGTAATATTTTACTAAAGGCCAGAAAAGCTATGGGTCCATGGGACTCGCAACTTTTTTATAATGATTCCCTGGCAAATTTAATGAGTATAGGACTCAGGATGCACAGGTAAAATTATCACTGAAGCTATACTGGAAAACTCTGTAAACCGGACACTACGTTCGATCCAACGCGTAAATTCTACTTACCGTCTTATCTTTTATTCGCCTTCGAAGAAGTTTTCAGAGCTAATAACATATATAGGTTACTGTTTAACGCTTTCAACCCTACAGCTCTCTGTAGAGATTACTGATTACATATGAAAACAGTGTACACCCTGATCAGAGAACTCCTATAGGAGCCCTCTGATCAGGGAGTGCACTGTTTGATATTTTCATTGGTTTGTTTTGTTATACCAAAAATGCAACAGTAGACTGGTTCAAAATTATTGTACTAGAAGAGTCCAAAAGGACTATAAATACCCACAAGAGATATTTAGGGTTGAAAGGTTAATGCTTATAAGTATATGCATAATTCAGGACAGCTGTAGTGCAGAAGCTCCTAGAGGAGCTTGTTCTGCACTAAGTTTTCAGCTGTCTTGTACGATTGCACAATTAACCTGTTTCAAATCGCTGCCAAACCTGCTGTATCCGGAAACCATTTTCTCACATTACTACCCCGGTTTTCTATAGCGAACAACGATCACGAATATCCTTGTCTCCAACATGTGTGAGATCAATTTGATGACGTCACTATAACGTCACTATTCAAAAAGGCGTTTGACGTCATCGGGGTTCCAATAAAATGCGTATTGCTTTGCAAAAAATAGCTTAAAATCGTTGGTTATGTGAGAAAAAGAATCTGCCACTGGTCGATATTAAAGACAAGTTGATCTCAAACTCGTCTAGTATTGAAAAGTTATCAAGCTCGCCAAGGCTCGCTTAATAACATTTCAATTCTAGACTCGTTTGAGATCAGCTTGTCTTAAACATCGACTCATGACAGATCCTATATGTCCGGAGGGGTTCGATTTTCAATGGTGCGTAAAACTGTAAATTTTTATCGACATATTTATCCCTATCGACGAGTATGCTCGTAATTTACAAACAGCGCTCCTGTGAAAAATACACTTGTCATATGCAATGTAGACCCTGATCAGAGGGTTAATATAAGTGCCCACTTATCGAGGTATACACTGTTTGTCAATTTGCAATTTATTGTTAAAATCAACCCTGAATATTTAAAAATGGACTCGGATGAAGCTCCTTTATTACGAGGTCATTGAAACTGTCTGGTTCTTTCGCTAGATCCAAATTTCGTTATATCAGGTCTCAATTTTAGTAAACTGTAATTCGAGATTGGAAGAACATTTTATTTAGGTAAATCCGTTACATTCATGTTTCGTTATATCCAACTTCGTTACAAGCAAGCTTCATTGTACAGCGTTCCCTCTCTACAACGACACCCAATGGGAGACGCAGATCGTGTGTGTTGTTCGGAGGGAGTCGTTATAGAGAGGGAAAATAAGACTTGACTTACATTTGCAAACAGCTTGAATCCAGATCAGACGCCGCGTTACGCGGCGTCTGATCTGGATTCAAGCTGTTTGTCACTCGTCATTATATTTATTCTATCAATATGTCCACCCATATCTAACTTTGAGAAAAACAGCAGATTACAATTTTAAGCAGACGATATTGTAGCAGTAAAAGCGTTATACATATTTGTCCTATTTAGGGAACTGCGGCAGGGGTCGTTTTAAGGAGGGAGTCGTTGCTGGGAGGGTCATTGTAGAGAGGGAACATTGTATAATGAATTGGAAACTCGAAATATCCATTATAAGTATCAGGGGCCCGTTTCATAAACTTTCTTACGACAAATGTTGTCGTAAGTAAAATCTTAAAAATACATTTAATTTCTGATTTCTCTATCTAATCCTGTCTTGTGACATCTCTTTGGAATTGTCTTGAAAAGATGCCACAAGACAGGATTAGATGGAGAAATAAATAAAAAGTGAGCCTTTTATTATCTGACTTACGGCAACATTTGTCATACGAAATTTTATGAAACGGGCCCCAGGTGTGAATGAGTTAACCCCTTTACTGCCGTGACGTCATCAAGTTTTAACAATTGTCGTCTGCTTTTATTTCTCAAAATTAAATTTTAGCGATTTTGACTTAAGAAATATTGAAATGAATGTCAAACAGTTTGTACGCGGCGTCTGATCAGGATCCAAACTGTTTGCAAATAACAAGTGTACTCGGGGTAAGTGAAGGGGTTAGATTATACATGTACATCGCTCACTAAATAAGTGGTATTTGGGTTAAAGCTCATTAATATTCATCATTATTCACTTCGCTTCGCTTGATTGTCGTCTCGGTGTCGAACTCGGGGTATTTCATCCCTGAAATATTACAGTAGACCTCTCTAATATAACGACCACTAAAAAGAAGGCTAATTGTCAGTATAAAGGACAGGTGATAGCTTAAAGCAGTATGAAAGTGAAACAGAAAGATCCTACAGGAGCTTTCTGTTTCACTTTCATATTGCTTTAGGCAGTCATCTGTCTTAAACGACTAATATTTGATACAGATCGTAATAGAGAGGTTCTACTGTACACAGCAGGACTCCAGATAAGAGGGAGTAAACAAATCCAACATTTTTTCGCTCGTTTCAGCACCAATTCCTATTGTGTGACTACTCATTAGAATCGTCTCGAAGAGACGATTCTAATGAGTAGTAACAACATAGGGTTAAATGCAGAAATGAAGATTTTAGGTTTTTAAAAGGCTCCCCTTATCTGGGGATTTGTATAAGGTGATGCTTTTATAAATACTTTCTTTAATCATATGGTGACCTTTTTCTCCAATTAAATGTAGTAAATCAATTAATTTAAATGCTTTATTGGATATAGCATGACTGTGTCACTACACTTAATCTTTTCGCTGCCGTGACGTCAATTTTAAACAATTATCGTCTGCGGATATTGCTTAATTTTAAATTTTCGGTATTTTGACTTAAAAATATTATCAAAATGAATGTCAAACACATTGGATCCTAATCAGAGGCCGCGTTACGCGGCGTCTGATCAGGATCAAAACTGTTTTCAAATAATTAGACAAAGTGTATTCGGGGTACAGTGGAGAAAACGTTATTCTTTCCCAATAAACGCGTTTTCGCTAAAACTATTATTTTCACTGTAAACAGTTTGGAGCCAGATCAGACGCCGGGTAACCCGGCGTCTGATCAGGCTCCAAACTGTTTGCCACCAAGATAAACAAGAATTATCAGAATTGTCCAAAAGTTGTTCTTTTCTACGTTTAAGTGCTTTGCGTTTGCGTACGTTTGCGTTTAAACGGGAAAGAATAACAGATTCTCCACTGAATGACGTCACTAATAACAGATTCTCCACTGTAAAATAGTGAAGGGGTTTAGTTGTTTTTATTATTTTATACCTGAATAAAATGGAAATGAATTGAATTGAAGGTGACTCATCAATTAACGACTATTTTCCTGAAAAACTAGATATTAGCAAACAAGGTAGACCAAACTGGTGATAGTCCGACGTCTAACATTGTTTCAAACTGTTTGTCACTCAGACTTTTGATCAATTTTTAAACATTTTTCAAAACATTTCAATTTCTACATTTTTAAATTTGCATAGCGTTTGAGTTTTATTTATTTTATTTCATTGTTTTATTAAGGTTTCATTAATAAAATGGATATATACTCTGTTATCTTATATATCTAAATACTACACTTTTTTAAGTTGACGCTAACATGATAAACAATTTACAATGCTTTTTTATGATTAACTTCTAAAACTTTTTGATTTCACACACAAACATATTGAAAGCTTTACCTTTGGGAGCTTTCGCCTGTGTACTACAGGCTTTTTCAACCAACTGATGTTTCACTGGGACTTGACATCGCTCGAGGCTTTAGTGAGCGATGTTAATGCATTGTCCCAATGAAATCAAAAAGTTTTAGAAGTTAATCATAATGAACAATACCACACAGTTGAATTTCCACAAGAATTTACAATGCTCCCTCTTTACAAATCATCCATGGAAGACATATTTTGTTTGTTTTGTTCGGAGGGAGCTGTTATAGGGAGGGCAATTGGATTACATTAGCAAACAGCTTGAATCCAGATCAAACACCGCTTAACGGGGCGTCTGATCTAGATTCAAGCTGTTTGTCACTTATATGACTTTTAGAAAAACAACAAACGACAATTTAAGCTGACGATATTGCAGTCGTGAAAAGGTTGGACATAACTGTCTTGTTTAAAGGGAACTGCCGCAAGCATTATTGTAAGGAGGGAGTTGTTATATGGAGGAACATTGGCTTACATTTGCAAACAGCTTGAATCCAGATCTGACGCCGCGAAACGCGGCGTCTGATATAAATTCAAGTTGTTTGTCACTCGTCACTATGGGTTTTTTTTCTGTAAAAAATGTCCAATGTGACTATGAGAAAAACAACAGACGACAATTTTAAGCTGACGATATTGCTACCGTAAAAAGGTTGAATATAATTTTAATGTTTACGGAACAACCGCACGAGTTACTGTAAGGCGGATGCGTTGTTCAGAGGGACGCGGCGTCTGATCTGGATTCAAGCTGTTTGCAAATGTAAACATATTTTCCTACCGATAACAACTCCTTCCGAACAACACACACAATTGTTTTTTCCCATTGGGTGTCGTTGTAGAGAGGGGGTACTGTTTATTGGTGTTTACAGCCTAATTTGCAAGTACAGATACATGTCCTTGCTTAACCATTTCCCAAATAGAAATGCCTTTTAGCGCATTCAATTTATTCATCCGCTGAAGAAAATAGTTCCAATTTATACAGTTATGCATATGTTTCATACGGAATATTTTTTTATTCTAGCAGATGGTAGCTTAAAGCAGGCTGAAAGTAAAGCAGAATGCGCCTTAAGGCGCATTCTGCTTTACTTTCAATCTGCTTTAAATAGTCACCTATTTTCAAAACTAGAAACAGGATGGGAGACACGGATTATGTGTGTTGTTTGGAGGGAGTTGTTATAGGGAGGGGAAAACTAAGAGCTGTCTTACATTTGGAAACAGCTTGAATCCAGATCAGACGCCGTGTAACGCGGCGTCTGATCTGGATTAAAACTGTTTGTCACTTATAGTTATATATATTCTACATTTAATGTTCACTTATATTTAACTTTGAGAAAAAAGTAGACGACAATTTTAAGCAGTAAAAGTGTTAAACATAATTGTCCTGTTTAGGGAACAGCGGCAATGGTCGTTGTAAGGAGGGAGTCGTTGTTAGGGAGTGTTGTTCAGAGGGCCGTTGTAGAGAGGGGACACTTCATGCATTCAACCTAAGTAAAAAGTGCACTTATCAATAACAAGCAGGTTACAGTGGATAATCTGTTATTCTTTCCCGTTTAAACGCAAACGTACGCAAACGCAAAGCACTAAAACGTAGAAAAGTACAACTTTTGGACAATTCTGATATTTCTTGTTTATCTTGGTGGCAAACAGTTTGGAGCCTGATCAGACGCCGGGTTATCCGGCGTCTGATCTGGCTCCAAACTGTTTGCACTGCAAATAATAGTTTTAGCGTAAACGCGTTTATTGGGAAAGAATAACAGATTCTCCACTGTATCTATGAAATGTACCTTTGTCATATGCAAACAGGGCAGACCCTGATCAGAGGGAGCAGGAGCCCTCTGATCAGGGTACGTTTCGTTTGTAATTTTGAAATATTTTGTAATAACATTCAACCATATATAGTGCAATAAATGAACTCTTTGTGGAATCTGAAATTTAAATAATTTCCATTTAAATTTTAAGTGATGAGTGATTAGAATTCGGTGAGCCGCAACGAAATATATATCATGCATATACAGCGCTCCCTCTCTACAACGACACCAATTGGGACACACAAAAGATGTGCGTTGTTCGGAGGGAGTCGTTATAGGGAGGGAAGTTAATTTACATTTGCAAACAGCTTGAAGCCAGATCAGACGCCGCGTGATCTGGATTCAAGCTGTTTGTCACTCGTCATTATGTTTGTCCTATCAAAATGTCCAATATGTAATTTTTAAGAAAACCAGCAGACGACATTTTTTAGCAGAATATATTGCAGCCGCGAAAGCTTAAGAATAATTGTCTTGTTTGGGGAACAGCGGTAAGTTTCGTTGTAAGGAGGGAATTGTTGTTGGGAGGGCCGTTGTAGGAAGGGAACACTGTACTGCTCAAAATTTGGTATTGTCCGATTTGTCTGACCTGTCAGAGTTATCTTTAGAACAGAATAGTTTATAATGGTTAGTAGATAACAGGGTATTTTTTTAATAACGTCCGGTTTTTATAGTCGTGCACTTTCCTACTTGAGATAAGCATGATCCTCATGCAGCACGAGACAGCTGCGCTAATTTTACTGATATCTTATTCATTCTCAATAACAGTGTTTATGCTAAAAACTATTGTGTCCATTGCAAACAGGTGTAGGCCAGATCAGACGCCAGGTAACCCGGCGTCTGATCAGGCTCCAACATGTTTACCACCCAGTTTAAAAAGATATTAATTTTCAACAGATTAATTTTCAACAGTTTAGTGCATTGTGTTTGTGTTTAATAGGGAAATAATAATGTCTTCTCTACTGTACATTACACACAATAAGTACAGCTTTCCGTATCTCTGGCTGACCGTACGGAAATCAACGAGTACGGTGATAATCCCTTTTAAAAAAATTGAATGTTCCAATCTAATAAATAACTCTGACAGGTCAGAAGAAAACACTAATGCCAGTGCATTGAACCTATCATCTCTCACCGCATAACTTCTAATATTTTGTTCTATTCATTTCAAATTTGGTGATATTATTGCCTAGGATCCACATTACGGATTTTGATAAATTTTACATTTGTATAGGACCTGTAGCCAAAATACGAGGAAATTGTCAAAATGTAAAATTTCTTAGACTTCACCAGTGCATCTGCATGGGACAATTTATAATAATAATAATAGATCTAATAATAATAAAAAAAATAATAAAGACTTTATTTAACGAGAGAGCTCATTTGATACAGATCAATCTTCCACGAGGCCCTCAACATATCTACAAGTACATAGATCATATATGGTTAACAACAATATAACACAATCAATACTAACTAGAAACGATATCTTAACAATTCGAATCAATATGGGTCCTTTACAAATAGTGTATCTGTTGAGAGCACATCTGTCCCATGCAAACAGTGAAGACCCATATCGGAGGGCTCCTAAAGGAGTCCTCTGATTAGGGTATGCACCGTCTGTCATTTTACAATATTTACATTCGCCCCGCATTGTCCTTATATAACACTATTCTAAAAAGAGACTTTCATATTTCAATGAATGCTCACTTAAAATCCAGTTCTAACCGGCTGGTTTAGGGGCGGAGCTATACTGATCACTTTCAAATCGATACAGAGAAGTCCGTATGGTAGGCACGGTTAACGCGGAGTAATCAAGTATGGCGTGTGAGTAAATCGGTTTTAAAAAACGCGACCTAAGTTTAAGATGCTTATCATACAAGTATTTCGTAAATTCGTGTGTTTTTAAATATCTCAAAAGGGATTTTAAACATAACGAGAAAGTTTACCGGTTAAAAGTCTAAATTTATCCAGTAAATATAATATGTGATTGGAACTAGTTTCAGTCCATATATAGAGATCGTTGCTACGATAGCAACGCATAGCAACGGGCAACGTGTCTATTAGAACGGTTATTTACATTTCTGGTTCATTTCTCAGCTCACGATGGAATATAAATATAAGAAATAAATTGCATACTTCCGTTATTCATGAGATGATGGCACTTCCATGCTTTTACTAGCAAAGTTAAGCGAGAAGCCCTTCGGGCTTCACGCACTTTGCTAGTAAAAGCATGGAAGTGCCATCAGCTCATGAATGCCGGAAGTACGCAATTCATTTCTTAAATAAACATGTGTATTGACAAAAGATAACCTACATTATTTACATATGTAATCCACATAAGAAACTTTAGAAATGGGCCTCTAACTACAACTCCTGAACGTTTGAGTGAAATTGAACACAATTGTGGAAAGTTATGCGGTGAGAAAGTGATAGGATCGATGCATCGGTTCCTATGAAGGTTATACCTTTGGTGCTTAGCAAACTTTTAGTGGTACAATGTATATGTTGATATCCTGTGCCGTTACTCCAACACTTCGCATGATCCTAGATAATCAGACAGACAGGTCTGTGCGAACAGTGTAGACTCTGATCAGACTGCTCCCAAGGGAGCAGTCTGATCAGAGTCTACACTAATTGTTATCCACACCTCTATGACAAATAACTGTGAGCTACGATAATGAAAGAGGTCATGCACATGCTCTCTCAACTTTGTCTCCACTGTTTTTCAATTCAAATTATAAAAGATTAAATGACTATAACTTTCCCCCCTGTAACTTCAAATGGACAATTCCAGTTTCCAGTTTAGCCTAGCACGCCATATATTAGTTAGGGTTTGTTTTGTCAATATATTCTAATATGAGACAGTGTAGACCCTAGCCAGAGGACTCCTTTTAGTCCTTTTGGAGCCCTCTGATTTGAGTCTTCTCTGTTTGCATAGGACAGGTGTACTCTTCACAGATACACTATTTGCAAAGAACGCCTAAATGCCTGCCTATTATTTATATAGAGAGTGTTATGTTCTTGCTAATTCTTTTTGATTGTTCATATTGATTATGTTATTGTTGTTAATTATATTATTTGTAAGAAATGCTTCTTTGAGGGCCTCGCGGTAGATTAGTCTCCTGACTAAGTGAGTTACCCTCGAAAAATAAAGTCGTTCATTCATTCATTAATCTAAATTAGGGATAGTGACAGAGGTTATATAGGATGTACCTATAATTGTAATGTTTTAGCCTTTAGGCAATGAATTTATGCCTCTGCTGAAACAATACTTACATTTAACCCATTGTATGCTGGGTAATAGTTGGCGGCCATTTTAAAATGTCGTCTGCAGCGGGTATAACTCAAATATTTGCAAAAGATTTTAGCAGTTTCTGATAGAATATTGACTTAGCTGCAAACAGGTTTGATCTCAGATCAGGCCCCACAATGTGAGGCCTGATCTGAGATCAAAACTGTTTGCCTAGAGGTACACCGAAAAGTGTATCCCGTATAAAATGGATTAAAACAGTCATGAATATGTACATGTACCATTAGAAAGATTTCCTATACTATAGCAGAGGCTAGCGTAAATAAAGCTTTAGTAAAGCAGAATGCTCCTTAAAGAACAATATGCTACTTTACTTTTAGTCTTTATTTAGCAACCATCTGTTGCCAATACCGAAAACTATATCGGGGGGGGGGGGGGGGTGTTAAAATCGGTGAAATGTAACGAATTATGTATTTATATAAATTGTGTTCAAACCCGTGTCGGTAAATCGACACACATACAGCATACAGTGGAGAATCTGTTATTCTTTCCCGTTTAAACGCCAACGTACGCAAACGCAAAGCACTAAAACGGAGAAAATGAACTTTTTGACAATTCTGATAATTCATGTTTATCTTGGTGGCAAACAGTTTGGAGCCTGATCAGACGCCGGGTTACCCGGCGTCTGATCTGACTCCAAACTGTTTGCACTGCAAATTATAGTTTTAGCGTAAACGCATTTATTGGGAAAGAATAACAGATTCTCCACTGTAACCCATAGGGACGAGTACATTTGTTACTAACCCTTTCATGATCAAATTTATCGCGATATGTTTACCCCTTCACCGCCATATTGTCGTCTGCTTCAATTTTGCTGTCTACAATATCGTTTCATAGCTAAATTTAAGGCAGTATGACTGGAGAAATTTCAAAACGAGTGTCAAACAGATTGGATCCTTGATCAGACGCCGCATTATGCGGCGTCTGATCAGGAAACAAACTGTTTGCAAACGCGCCTTATGACGTCATTGAGAGTGAAAGGGTCAATGACCTATTAAAAGTAAACTTTTCATATACAAACAGTGCAAACCCTTATCAGAGGGCTCCTAAATTCTTAAAATCAACCCTAAATAGTTACAGATGTATGGACTAGACTGAATTGGAAATTGGAATTGTCCATTAAACATTTCCAGGGCTGCCATAAATTGATCTTGAAAAATCCTAAGATTTTCCAAAGTTTCTATTTTTCAAGCGCGATTACTAATGGCAGGTGAAAGTAACTCAGATTCTGCTTTATTTTCAGCCTGGTTTAATCTACCATCTGCTAGGATAAAAAATCCGGAAAAATCCGGAGAAATGACAGCCTCGGGTTTCATAGGTGATTTAGTCAACCCTTTTGGTACATATACTATGAATTGATTATACATGTACATGTATTTGCAAACAGCTTGAATCCGGAGTTTTTTATTTAAGAATATCGACTTCCCATACGAACTAATGTCACAAAATTGTTATTTTCTACATTTTAGTGCATTGCGTTTAAATGGGAAAGAATAACATATTCTCAACTGTACCTTGAAAAACGCTTCCATGCACTGAACGTGACCACGCCCTAATTCAACTGGGTTGTCATGCTTATGAACTCAAAGTTATCTCTTCCACTTCAAAGTTTTATCGTCTGCGGTTTAAGCCCTCTCCTCGTTCAAAATAATCGTCTGTCATATCTGGCTCTAAGGTTATAGCGTTTGAGTTGAGTCTGAAGTTGTTCCCAAGCATTTGGTTGGTCAGATTTGAGCCTAATCAAATGATTGAGAACGATTTCACACTCAACCCAAAAGCTTTATAACCTTAGGCTTAGACCCCGGTGTTTGTTTTCTTTAACCCATTTTACGAGGGATACACTTTTAGGTGTACCTTTAGGCAAACAGTTTTGATCTCAGATCAGGCCCCACATTGTGGGGCCTGATCTGATTCTAAAGCTGTTTGCAGCTAAGTCAATACTCTATCAGAAAATGCTAAACTATTTTGCAAATATTTGTGTTATACCCGCTGCAGACGACATTTTAAAATGGCCGCCAAATATCACCCAGCATACAATTGGTTAAGCCTTCCCTAGCTGATATAAGCGCCTGACGTCTATTTACAGACGAAAAACTTTTTTCACTCTCAATGACGTCATAAAACGCATTTACAATTACAGTTTTGATCCTGATCAGACGCCACGTAACGCTGTCTCTGATCAGTATCAAAAGTATCGGTCACTTGTTATGACATTATGTCAGTTAAACAGCCTCAAATCAAACTTTGAAACAATATTGCAGACAACAATATTGAAGCAGACGACAATATAGCGATGAAGGGGTAAAACCTAACGATAAATTTGATCATGAAATGGTTAACGAGAATGGCCGATCGCACCATTGACAGTTTGGATATTGACCAAGGGTGAGACTATCTTAATCCTTGCCATGCTATCGGCCAAACAATGATAACATTTGCTAACAGTTTGGCTCCAGACGAGGCGCAACGCCATGCGGCGTCTCATCAGAGGCGCAGCGCCACGCGGTGTCTCACTAGGACCAAAACAGTTTGACATTATGGCTCTGTTTTGAAAAGAAATTCAGAAATATCTATCTTTAGAATAGAAGCAGACGACAATTAATGCCGAAGAAAAAACTAACCAGTCTTCAGAACTAAGTGTTTAGTTCACAAATCCACTGGTCTGAAACATAGTATACAACACCCTTTTTAACAGCGGGAAAGCATTTAATACCAAAAATTATTACAAATTCTGACTCAAATTTTAAACCAGAAATATTTATTTTATATTTGGGAGATTTGGTAAGCAGTAGAGTACAAAATTGCTAAATACAGTGAAGAAGACGTTATTATTTCACAATAAACGCTAAAAACTTTTATTTCTATTGCAAACAGTTTGGAGCCAGATCAGACGCCGGGTAACTCGGCGTCTGATCAGGCTCCAGAATGTTCGCCACTTCGATGTTCATGAATAGTATGAATTGTCGAAAAAATTAGAAAATGATTTTTTTCGACAATTCAGCCGGTGCGTTTTCGTTTTGTTTGCGTTTGAGCGGGAAAGAATAACGTCTTCTCCACTGTAGTCTACACTATTTCGTCGTTAGACACAGCAAACAATGTAAAACCTGATCATACTACAGTAACTGGCGTTGGTTTACATGTGAACCCAAACTAGAAGTCCAAATCGACGGATGGTAACAGTGGCGAAAACGTTGTATTATGCCCCACCCACAGTCATAGCTGGTGCATGTGATTGAAATATTAGTTTGTATGTTAATGAATCAGTCCGTCTATACGTCCGCCCATGTCCCTTTTAACCAGAGCATATTTGCTATACCACTACATCTAGGGATACCCATTTGTGTGTGGTGGTACATCTTGGGATAAGTTTAAACTGTGCATTTACATGTATTTATATAATTTTTCACAAACAATTAATATAGACATATTATAACAAAGTAAGTTATAAGCATGGATAAGATAAAAAGTTACACAAAACTTATACAATGTTTATATTTTTCTCCATGTTGACTACGGCTTATAAATGTCTCTTAATTTTGTACTCACAATTCGCAAAGGTGACTAGTCTGGTCCCTGCCCAATCAAAACATTCGGTTTTCAGCAGCTTCTTTTAATGTATCATTGGTTGAAAGTGTGAAAATGTCATAGATATCATTTAACTCTGCTAAAGTAAAACAATTAACTAGAGTTACCAGAACTGCTTTGGATTGTGAAATCCACTATAAAACACCGTTTTCAGTTATTTATTTAGTTGAAACATATTTTATTTCAAAATAGTACATATTTATAATCAAACATAAATATACATTAGGACAGGGCTGCCATAAGTTGACACCAAAAATGCTAAGATTTCCAAATTTGCATTTTTCAAGTGCGATTTTACGAATCGTACCTTTACCCCATAGCCTGTTTCTAGTTTTGTTGACCCGTGGCTGCTTAAATCAGGTTTGAAGTAAAGCAGAATGCGCCTGAAGGCGCATTCTGCTTTACTTTCAGTCTTCTTTAAGCTACCATGTACTAGAAAAAAATCCGAATATTTAGGAAAAATCCCGAGAAATGGCAGCCCTGTTAGGATGAGAACGAAAGCAAAGTTTGCTTATTAAATTCTTCTCCTAGGTTAACTCTAGTTAACTCCTAGTTATTTATTTAGTTTGGTTTTACAAATCAGCTATCAATTCACAAGCGTTGGATACATAGTAACATTTTCTTATCGTATCAACTGAATTAAAAATGTATCAAATGAGTTTGATATATCATATTGGGTGAACAAAGTATCAAAATAGTTGATACAATCCTATATTCAACCCTACTGACGAGTATACGCGAGACTTAAAACAATGTACCAATGAAACGCAAACAGTGTAGATCCTGATCAGAAGGGTCTCAGTACAGATTATATTACGACCGGTCGTAAGATATGGGTTTTACTGTACAAGTATGATAGACAAAACTGAAATTTTCGTTAAATAAATAATCGCCTATATAAGTCTTCACGGGTCATTTAATTCCTAACATGTATAATCCCCGTCATGGTAAATACCTTTTAGGCTATAATGATCAAACTGTTCGTGAGGTTTTTACCCCTTCACCGCCATAGTGTCGTCTGCTTCGATATTGTTGTCTGCAATATCGTTTCAAAGTTAGATTTAAGGCAATATAACTGAATCAATTTTAAAACAAGTGACAAACAGTTTTAATCCTGATCAGACGCCGCGCTACGCGGCGTCTGATCAGGATCAAAACTGTTTGCAAATGCGCTTTATGACGTCATTGAAAGTGAAAGGGTTAACAAATACACATAGGTAATAATATGGCTTATCACGTGATAAAGTCACGTGCAAGCTTGTGGTTAATATTACACTATATATTCGCCTCTTTACGCCTTTAAGTTATTCCTTCACCGATGGAAAATAGTTCCATATTCTGTAGACATCCTAATATGCATCCTAAATTAATGCCCTGTATCCTAGTGTAGATGATAACTTTAAGTAGACTTAAATTAAAGCAGAATGCTGACAAAGGAGCATTCTGATTTACTTTAAAACTGCTTTAAGCAACCATTTGTTTTCAATACTGAAAATAAACCAAAAGTTGCAAAAGCTTAAAAAATGCCATAAAAACGACTATTGAGTATTACATAAAGACTTCAGCTTACTTTATATAATGGCTTAAAAGTTACAAACAGTTGAGTTCCAGATCAGCCGCCTAGTTACTCGGCGTCTCATATATGACTTAAAACCATTTTTGACTATTTAGGGTTTTTAGGTGATTCGTTTGCAATACAGGGCTACCATTTCTTCGGATTTTTCCCAAATCATCGGATTTGTATCCTAGCAGAATGTAACGTAAAGCAGGTTGAACGTAAAGCAGAAGGCGACTGAATGCGCGTTCTGCTTTACTTTCAATCTGCTTTAAGCAATCGTGCTTGAAAAAATAAAAGAATGAAAATTTCATGATTTTTCAAAACCGAGTTACGGAAGCCCTGGCACTATATTATAGAATGATAAACAATGCAGACTCTGCCAGTGATAAGAGGCCTCTTGCCTTCATTGTTTGCATATGAAAGGGGTACTCGTTTCAGGTTCCCTGTTCGTAATTGATGCGTGTCAGTTGCTAAGGATCAGTTACAGAGGGGAAAACGTTATTATTTCCCAATATATGCGTTAATGCTAAAACTGTTATTTCAATTGCATTTACTGTTCGGAGCCAGATCTGGATTCAAGCTGTTTGCAAATGTAAGCAATTTCCCTCCATTTAACGACTCCCTCCACACAACGCAAACTAGTTTTGTCTCCCGCTTAAAATCCCCTTGGTCCAAAAATGACAGGGTAGTCAAAATCCCCTTGGTAAAAATTGCAGGGTAGTCAAAATCCTCTTGATGAAAATAACAAGGTAGTCAAAATCCCCTTGATGGGTAGGAAATGATGCTGAAGTTTGATAAGGGTCCAGCATGCGAGCCAATACAGTGAAATGGAGGTGAAAATGATTTGAGAATGATCCAAAATTAGTCAAATACAGTGATAATGATTCAAATTAGTTTGGTCCTGGTTATTGCATAGAACAAGTTCTACCTTTTATCAGATCCAATACTGAATTATTTTGATCGTAAGTTAATTGCAATTGATCTGGGTTATATCCAGGATTCAAACATTACGATCAAAATAATTGACAATAACTAAAAACTGACAAGTTTGTTGATAATTTTGTGGTTGACTAGGATCCGAACTTGGCAAAAGCATGGTTGTTGGCATGTTCTTACCAGGCTTAATTTAACCCTTTCCCTTATAGAAGCGACTTTTAGCACATTCATTTTATTCATCCGCTGAAGAAAATAGTTCCAAATTATACCGTAATGAATATGTGTCATATTTAATACTTTCCTTATTCTAGCAGTTAATAGCTTAAAGCAGGCTGAAAGTAAAGCAGAATGCGCCTTAGGGCGCATTCTGCTTTACTTTCAACCTGCTTTAAGTAGTCACATATCTTCAATACTAGAAACAATGCTATCAGGTAAAGGGTTAAGTTTGTTTGATCATGATCAAAATTGTTTGACACTCATTTCTATAATTGCAAAGAAAAGCAATTTATAAGGAGACAGTATTATGACTGGGAAGATGCTAATTTCTGAATCTTTAGATACAGTGAAACCCCACTAAACCGGAACCTCTAAATACCGGAATTCTCTCTAAACCGGACAAAAACTTTGGTCCCGTTTCCAACCCTTCTTTATTTTAACCCATTACACCATAAATACGCCTTTTTACGTCTTTTTTGTTTATTCTTACACTGAAGAAAAAGTTTGTACATTCTAGCAGATGATAGCTTAAAGCAGGTTGAAAGTAAAGCAGAATGCGCCTTAAGGCGCATTCTGCTTTACTTTCAACCTGCTTTAAGTGGTCACCTATCTTTCATACTAGAAACATTTCAAAACCCCTCTAAACCGGAAACCCCTCTAAACCGGACATTTTTGTTGTCCCCACACATGTCCGGTTTAGAGGGGTTTCACTGTATACATTTTGTACATGTATTGTCATTAATTATCTGATTGGTGCCTACTTGGCTACTGCCATAGCATTGAAAATAAGAGTAATTATTTTGGTTTATGCATATCTTCTATTTATATAGGGCCTAACAAGTTTGATTAATATTACTCAATTTTTCTAATCTAATTGAGTATTATCAAGTTTATTTCCTGACCAAGGGGATTTGACTACCCATCAAGGGGATTTTGACTACCTTGAAATTTTCATCAAGGGGATTTTCGCGCATGTAACAGTACTGTGCAACAGTCAACTGTTGCTCCCTGGCTCCCCGTTTAAACGCAAACGTACGCAAACGCAAAACACTTAAACGTAGAAAAAAACAACATTTGGACAATTCTGATAATTCTTGTTTATCTTGGTGGCAAACAGTTTGGAGCCTGATCAGACGCCGGGTTACCCGGCGTCTGATCTGGCTCCAAACTGTTTGCACTGCAAATAATAGTTTTAGCGTAAACGCGTTTATTGGGAAAGAATAACGTTTTCTCCACTGTAAGTACAATGTATTTGTTTTATATGAAAATACCTTTTGTTTTGTGTGCTTGTATATATGTTGAGGGCCTCATGGAAGATTGGTATTTACCAAATGAGCTATCTCGTTAAATATAGTTATTATTATTATTAAATCTTCTATCTATGTAATTCAAAGTTTACGAATTTTGACTTAAGAAATTTGAAATAAGTGTCAAATAAGTGTCAAACAGTTTGTGTCCTGATCAGACGCCGCGTTACGCGTTGCTGATAAACGGTGTACACGGCGTAAGGTATAGTCAAGGAGTTTAACCCATTACCCCATAAATACGCCTTTTAACGCCTTTAATTTATTCCTCTATAGAAGAAAATAGTTCCAATTTACCCTGTCACAAATGATATTCATAAGAAAAAGTTTCTATATTCTATCAGATAAGAGCTTAAACCAGGCTGAAAGTAAAGCAGAATGTGCCTTAAGGCACATTCTGTTTGACTTTCAACCTGCTTTAAATGGTCAACTATCTTCAATTGGGTAATGTGTTAAACAGACGACTTAATTTCGCGTAGAAAAGGGCGAGTGAGACGCTGTTGAAAAGGGTGTGTGTGGAAACGATGTGTTCTGTATCACCGCGCTTGATTACACAATGGGTGGATTCCGGATTATCGGTGCATATAGCGTAACTTTGCCCGACCTATTATACACCCATGTAAGAAGTTAGAAAGTATTCTGTAATGTGTTTAAGGTGAACAGGGGGAGTGTGGGTGTGGGTGTTTATCTTAGAAGGTCCCCCCCCATCCACTAGTTAACATTAACCCTGTAGTCATTATTTAAACCCTCGCGGCAGACAAACTTACAAACAGAGACAATGAGAAACAGGGAGAGACAGGCAGACAGACAGACAGTGAGAGAGAGAGAGAGAGATCCAGCCAGACATACAACCAGACAGACAGAAATGAACACAGACAAAAAGAGAGAGAGACAGAGATCAAGTCAGACATACAACCAGACAGACAGGAACATTAACCAGACAGACAGAAATGAACACAGACAAAAAAGAGAGAGAGACAGAGAGAGACAGAGATCAAGTCAGACATACAACCAGACAGACAGGAACATAAATCAGACAAACAAACATGCAGTTATATTGAGAGGGACAGGAAGAGACAGAAACGGACAGACAAGATACAAGATACAAGAAACTTTATTTATAGTCGGGTGTTTTCACAACATATATAACATTAGCTAAAAGCTATTTACCGACATAATAACATAAGTTTCTTAACAACGACAGACATGAACAGAATGAGAGAGAGAGAGAGAGAGAGAAAGAGACACAGAGAGAGACAGACAGACAGAGATAGAGATACAGAGACAGAGAGACAGAGAGAGAGAGAGAGACAAACAGAGAGATGGAAATAGAAAGAACAGATTGACAGAGAGAGACACACATTGATGCAAGTTTGTTAACTCTTTCCTCCCTGAAACTTTAAATGGACAATTCCAGTTTCCATTTTTGTCTAGTCCATTTCTGACTTTTAAGGGTTGTTTTTGTCAATGTTTGGCATTATGACAAACAGTGAAGACCCTGATCAGAGGGCTCCTTTCGGAGCCCTCTGATCTGGGTCTTCACTGTTTGCATAGGACAAGTGTTCTATTCACATGTACACTGTTTGAAAAGGACGCCTATTTGCGGGACTAGGGTTCAAAGGGATAATGAAGGTTCAATGCGACGCTATCAGGGCTACCATATAAGTTGACATGAAAAATCCTAAGATTTCCAAATTTTTCAAGTGCGATTTAAAGAATCGTACCTTTATCCCATAGTCTGTTTCTTGGGGTGTTGACATGCGACTACTTAAAGTAGGCCTCAGGGCGCATTCTTCTTTACTTTCAGCCTTCTTTAAGTCACCATGTACTTGAAAAAAATCCGAAGATTTAGGAAACATCCGGAGAAATGGCAGCCCTGCGCTATATTTCCTTGGAACGTGACATATAGATCCTCGTTGCCACCCAAATACCTAGCGTAACCATGTATGACCTCCATGCTCGCCTGAGTTTGAATTTTCATTACCTTGACAATATCTCTAATCTCGCCACTCTTTCGGAACAGGTTTGCAGGGAAAAAGTTATTTCCTGGGCTTCTGGAAAAAACCAGGTAGGGCGATTGTTTTCTTCTATTCTACGATATTAGCTTATATTTCCAGTCTTGATAACAATTATATGTACAGTGAAACCTCTCTATAACGACCACCTTTATATAACGACCACCTCTCTATAACGACCACCTCTCTATAACGACCACCTCTCTATAACGATTACTAAAGTGTGTTAGTTATAAGGTGTTTACGACAGGCGACTGCTTAAAACAAGGTGAATGTAAAACAGAAAGCTCCTGAGGAGCTTTCTGTTTTACTGTCACCTTGCTTTAAGCTGTCACCTGTCTTTTATACAATCAAAAAGCCTTCGTTTTAGTGGTCGTAATAGAGAGGTTTTACTTTATTGTTTAATAAGTGTTTGTACAATTAACCCTCTTTACAGCGGCTGTTGTCATTCTTTCCATTTTCTGAATTTTCTGTTACAACGGTGTTTTCCAGCCGGTGCGCGAAATCCGTGTTAACCCTTTCATGATAAAATTTACCGAGGGTTTTTTACCCCTTCACCGCCATATTGTCGCCTGCTTCAAAATTGTTGTCTGCAATATAGCTTCAAAGTAAGATGTAAGGTAATATAACACGTAATTTCAAAACAAGTTGCAAGCAGTTTAGATCCTGATCAGACGCCGTGTTACGCACAAAACAGGATTTGATATTAATTTTAAATTATCTAGCGCCTAATTATTGATCCATAACCTAAAATGGCAATTAAAATCACATGTCTTAACGCATTGTTTTTTTTAAAAAAAACCGTAATCATCTATGAGTTCAGTAAAAACAAAATCGTTGCCCGTCGTTGGCCATCAATTGCGAGTTGGCTACCTGGGGCCCGTTTTACTAAACTACTTACGCAAATTTTTGGCGTAAGTAAAAATCGTTTTACTCTTATTTTTCGATCATAAACGTTTGCAAACAGCAAATAGCCAGATCAGAGGACGCGCTTAAAGCGCGTCCTCTGATCTGGCTATTTGCTGTTTGGAGCAAGTGATTATAAAAAATATAAATTAAAAATTAAAATTTTGACTTACGCAAAAAATTTGCGTAAGTAGTTTAGTAAAACGGGCCCCTGGTCTGAAGTACACTCGAAATACGTTATTTAGCCATTTCAACGCAAACGGAACGCAAACGCGTTGCAATAAAATATAGAAAATGACAACTTTTTGAAAATTCTGACAACCAATTTTAATCTAAGTAGCAAACTGTTTGGGCGCATGATCAGACGCGGCGTCTGATCAGGATTCGAACTATTTGACTCCACGCTTTTCGGTTGAATGACAGTTCACTTGTTTTATTAGTTTGTCGATTTCAATTTCGTTGATTCTTTGCTCTCGGCAATTGATATATATAGACCATTTAAATTAGATAGATAGATAGATTTATTTCGGTAAAAAGTGTACATAACATGGCAAAGCATAATTAAAGCAAAACATATAAGAGCCAAATTCAGTCGAGAATACGCTTCATTATCCCATATCCTGTTTTCTAATTTTGAATATATGCGACCACATAAAGCAGGTTGTTCAAAACTAAAGAGCAGAATCTATCTTTGTACATGTACAGTGGAGAATCTGTTATTCTTTCCCAATAAACGCGTTTACGCTAAAACTATTATTTGCAGTGCAAACAGTTTGGAGCCAGATCAGACGCCGGGTAACCCGGCGTCTGATCAGGCTCCAAACTGTTTGCCACCATGATAAACAAGAATTATCAGAATTGTCCAAACGTTGTTCTTTTCTACGTTTTATTGCTTTGCGTTTGCGTACGTTTGCGTTTAAACGGGAAAGAATAACAGATTCTCCACTGTATGTACAGTGCTTCCTCCCTACAACTGACCTTCCAACAATGACTCCTTCCTTACAACGACCCTTGCTACAGTTACCTAAATATGAAAACAATGTATAACGCTTTTGCTGCTGCCATATTGTCTGCTTAAAATTGTCGTCTGCTGTTATATAAGCGGCCATTTTGATGGAAAAAAAATAAGGGGTGATAAACAGTTTGAATCCAGATCAGACGCCGCGTATAACGCGGCGTCTGCTCTGGATTCAAGCTGTTTGCAAATGTAAGTAAAGTCTTAGTTTCCCCTCCATATAACGACTCCCTCCGAACAACACACACAATCTGTATCTCCAATTTGGTGTCGTTGTAGAGAGGGAACACTGACTTGAACGGTGATATGAACGTTTTTACAAATATTGGGCAATACAATATGTTGAAATAACTACCACTTGCCTGCTTTAAGATGCAATCTGCTAAAACATGAAAAATATCTCATTGTGTATATTCACGACTGTTTATAGAGAAGCTATTTTCTTCAATGTATGAATAAGTTAAAGGCGTTTTCATGGAGCAATTAATTAAACAAAGCTTTTAACAAAAACAACATGTAAAGTTTTATTCTTGAAATGTATTTTAGCATAAATCTATTCGCTAAATTAATATATAGATGCACATACTTTATGTAAAAGTCTTACATCCATTAACCAACCCCCCCCCCCCCCCCCCCTCCACCACCACAATCAAAATAATTTTTTTTTTTAAAAATAGAAAAAAATCAAAACAAATCAAAACAAAAAAAACAACAAAAACAACAACATAAACAACAAACAAACAAACAACAAAAACACAAAAAACTAACAACGATAACCTTTAATTCGCCAAATTGGTTTGTCAATCTCTTTAACTTTTATCATACTGAATTGTCGTCTGCTTCAAATATATTGTTTACTAAAATACTAAAAATAATTTCCATACTTTTGAAGCAGGAGAATAGTTGAATGGAAGTGGCACACAGTTTGGATCCAGACCAGACCGCGATTGGCGTCTGGTCTGGATCCAAACTGTTTGCAAATGTAAGCAAAATCGCGCTTAGAATAGTAAGGGTTAACCTAATGACTCCTACAGACGAGTAAACCCATATTCAGGGCTGCCATTTCTCCGGATTTCTCCTAAGTATTCGGATTTTTATCCTAGCAGATCGTAGCTTTAAACAGGCTGAACGTAAAGCAGAATGCGCCCTAAGGCGCATTCTGCTTTACATTCAGCCTGTTTTAAGCAGTCATATGTTTTTCAAAACAAGAAACAGACTATAGGGTAAAGGTACGATTAGTGAATTGCGTCTGAAAATTTGAAAATTTGAAATCTTAGGATTTTTATGATCAACTTATGGCAGCCCTGCATATTTACAAGCTCAAATGCAAACGATTTAATAACTATATTCCCAGAAGAACAGAATATTTATTCAGTGAAACCTCTGTAAACCGGACAACATAAATGGCCGGTTAAGAGGGGTTTCCGGTTTAGAGGTGTTTATAGTATGGAAGATAGCCGATCACTTAAAACAGGTTGAAAGTAAAGCAGAATGCGCATTAAGGTGCATTCTGCTTTACTTTCAACCTGCTTTAAGCTATAATCTGCTAAAATATAGAAAACATTTGTGATGACACATATTCATGAATGTAGGAATAAATCAACGGCATAAAAAGGCATATTTATGGTGTAATGGTTTAAAATAAAGAAGGGCTGGAAACGGGACCAACGTTTTTGTCCGGTTTAGAGAGATTTCCGGTATTTAGAGGTTCCGGTTAGGAGGGGTTTCACTGTATTCCAACTCAACCAACTGTTCCTTCTTCGATTGACTTGTGGAATAAAACCCCGTTCAACATACGAGAATCAGTACATTTGTCAATTTTCAAACCGCAACTTAAAGAACTTTATAAAGTCCCTTAAGTACCATCCTTTTATAAAGAGGGGGTGGGGTTGGGCAGGCGTTTTAATATCAGTATACCACTGTAAAACATGTACTAATTGTAGTGATATTAATTTCGATCTAGACAACGTGAAAGTCCTACTTGTAGATAAGGCTCTGATATACCGTGCTCCTTCTCTACAACAACACCCACTTGGAGACAAATATTATGAGTGTTCTTCGGAGGGAGCTGTTATAGAGAGGGAACATCATGCCCTTACAATACACTTGCAAACAGTTGGTACCCTGATCAGACGCCGCGACACGCGGCGTCTGATCCGGATGCAAACTGTTTACGTTTCACCTGTCAAAATACGTAACTTTGAGACAAAACAGCAGACGGCAATTTTAAGCAGACAATATAGCAGGAGTAAAAACGTGCGACATAATTGTTACGTTTTGGGAATTGCGACACGGGTCGTTGTGTGGAGGGAGTTGTTGTTGGGAGGGCCGTTGTAGATGGGAAACACTATACTGTACTAGTCGACTTTACACATGAAGGCATTTCACTGCTGTTTATGGAGTTTCAGAAAATTGTTAAAGGAAATAAACGTTTTGGAACATGACACGTTATTTTTGCGTTTATAACGATTTATTTATGCTTTTCGGTGGATTACCGGAAAATAGCAGTGGATTATCACTTGGTAATCCACTGCAGTGGATTATCACCAATCGCCGTTTTCCCCGTAGGGCTCCCCAAAAATCGTAGTCAATCGTGTCTTATCGTTAAATTCCGGCAGTCCGATTTGTCGCGAACCACTCAACGGAAGAACACGAATCCATGTACTTTCGCAATTGTCGAACAATTTCGTTTAAAAAGTGGCTTAAAAGCATAAATGAATAAAATAATTGTATTTTTTCAGTATAAGATAGAATTTAATCCATTTCGTGAACATCAGACTGTTATATTTTCACGATATACGAGTGGCTTCGTCACTCGTGAAAATATAACGTCTGATGTTCACTCAATGGATTAAATTTCTATCTTATACTGAAAAAAACAATTATCCTCTATATCCCTAAATTATGTAGATATGGTGGCATATTTCTAACACCAGTTAACCACTTATTTGTCATGATAAATTCCTGTTAATATCTCATATAAATAATCAACTAGTTAGTTCTCGCAACAACTTTCGCGTTAGTTTTCAGATAATTATCTGTTAAGTGGAATGTGGATACTTTTCACGATAACCAGATAAATATCTGAACACGAACTTTATCATGATACTGCTTTAAACTGCCACCACTTAACGAATGTTTCTAGTTAGTTAACTAGATACATGTAATTAACTAGAAAAGTTTCGTGTTACCAGTTATCTAAAAGTAGAAAATTGCATTCGGATGCCTTTGGTAGGGACAGGATATCTATTTTTAGATAAGTTAACACGAAACTTCAGATAACTTAGATATTATGTCGTGACAGTATGTGGCATTAACAGGTCATTTGACGCGAAACGATAATTGTCAGGTTTTCAATAAAACATTCCACTTTCCGCTTACTAGATATTAACTTGAAACTTTTCAGAAAAGCTAAGGAGTAAGTGATGTAGAACCATGCAACCATAAGATAACAACATAGTTGGATCTGGGCGAGGTGTCACATGTATGGCAGGGCTGCCATTTCTCCGGATTTTTCCTAAGTGTTCGGAATTTTATCCTAGCAGATCGTAGCTTAAAACAGGCTGAAAGTATAGCAGAATGCGCCTTAAGGCGCATTCTGCTTTACCCTCAACCTGTTTTAAGCAGTCATGTCTCTTTAAAACAAGAAACAGACTATGAGGTAAAGGTACGATTAGTAAATTGAAATCTTAGGAATTTTATGATCAACTTATGGAAGCCCTAAGTTGATAATTATGGACTTTTTTTCCTTTGTTTTTTAATTAAGTTTTAGTATTTCTTGTTATGATGACAATATATTATTCCTCTGTATTACTGCATTCCGTTCATATCTGTTCTTGTCACTGTGGGCCAACTAGGTACAGTAAAACCCCTCTAAACTGACGTGTGCGGGGACAACATAAATGTCCGGTTAAAAGGGGTTTCCGGTTTAGATTTTTTATGTGAGATAGTAACAGAAATCTATCATGATAAATAAGTGGTTAACTGGTGTCAGAAATATGCCACCATACCTTCACATTCTTATCACTACAGCAATGACACTTCCAGTTTAAACGGGGAAACATGTCTTTTTCCACTTTACTATTGTCGTTTTTATCTTTTAAGAATTTAGTTTTATTATTGTAGCATAGAAATGAAATTGAATTGTCAAACAGTTTGGATATAGTGAATCTAACACCACCGTGAGTGTCAGATAAGAATATCCCACCCGAGTTTTGAAAATTTTTTGGAACACGAGGCTTTGCCGAGTGTTCCAAAAATATCTTCAAACGAGGGTTGGATATTCATCTGATACTCAACTGTGGTGTTAGATTTATTTTCTCACCTCGTCAACCCTAAAAACGCGTTTAACTTGCTATACAGTGGCGAGTTGTATTTTAAGCCGCTAATGCATGCATGACGACGTCATGACGACGTCAAAACAGCGACAATAACAACCAATCATAAGATAGTTCCATTAGTTCGGCTTGTCTGTCCGGACAGATAAGGTTTTCTCGCTTTTCAGGGGTGCTAGACCACATTTTGTTACTATAAATAGCAGTGAGGCAAACCTTGTCTGGTACGGTATCCTTCCGCCCGATTGGCTAAAGGCAAGGGGAAGGGACGTTACTCTTATTCCCTAAAACTTAAATGGACCACAAACTACGTTTATAGAGAGAAATGAAACCGATACTTTTACAATAGACTCTACAGTTGTCTGTGGCTTTCGACAATTCAATGATCCGATGTTTAAACCATAATTTATGTTGTTGTTGTTGATTGTTTCACATGATCGAGTATACACGTAAAGTCACGTTCTTATATGACGTCGTTGACGTCGGTTGTTGTTATGGCTTGAAAGTAGAACGCATATAAAGGAAGAAGTGGACGTTATGATAACTTTTACTATTCAAAATCGCTTGGATTCAATAAAAACGTTTGTATTTCTGAGTCGTGATCTAAAATGGGACATGTTTTCTTCTTAAAACGTGTGTACAAATAAATGTTAAAGCCAAGCTGAAATAGCGCGACTTTTAAACAGCTGTTTGATGCTATTGGATATGGGATGTGTGATTCGGATAAAAAGTTGGTCTTTACAATTCCTTTAATTAAATAGTTTTAACGGTAATTTTAAGCGAGAAAAATAATCAAGCTCGGTTTGTCTGTTCCTGTCGGAAACTCGCTAAAGCTCGTTTCCGACTGGGAACAGACAAACCTCGGGTATAGAATTCCCCGTCTTTACCAAAAGCCGTGCTTGATTCTATTAATCTCACACCCCCTAGATTTCGGGATAACTCTGTCCGAGAGGTGAGAAATAAATGTTACCCGACGTCTCCTCTGGATTCAAACTGATTGCAAATAATGAAGATGAAAATATCCCAAAGAATTAAAATAAATATAACATTACTGAATTGCTCTTATTTAAGAATTCGACCACTTCCGGGTTTTTAACCATTTCATGATCCGATTTATCGTGAGATTTTTACCACATCACCGCAGTAGAGTCGTCTGATTCAAAATTGTTTTCTGCAATATCGTTTCGAAGTTAGATTTATGTCAGTATTGCTGATGTTATTTCAAAACAAGTGGCAAACAGTTTTGGTCCTGATCAGACGCCGCGTTACGCGGCGTCTCATCAGGATCAAAACTGTTTGCAAATGCGCTTTATGACGTCATAGAGAGTGAAATAGTTAAGAGAATAAGTTTTTATGATTTTATGTTTCTTCTCTCTACAGCAATGACACTTCCAGCGCTTGTGATTGGCTTGGCGGTGATGACGTCGGTTAGCCACGCCCAGTGCCCCAATGACCCTAAAGAAGCTCTCTTTCCAAGCATATTCACCGACACTTCAGCAAACTATATCCAGGGTGAATTTACAGACAACCCGGCGCTTAATGAAGATATGGCCGTAGACTTTAATGGCGTTGTTTATACGGTAATTAGTTCATTCATTTAAAGGAAATGTACATGCACTTTTAATTCATCATGCTGCTTGTATGCCTGAGTGTAATAAAGATATGTTCTGTTCTGTTCTGTTCAGTAGACAGAACTCCATAGGATTATGGATGAGTTGGGGTTTTACGGTGTAATGAAATAAAGTGACCCCCGTAATAGAGTGACCCCCGGTCGAAATATTTCGACTGGGGGTTGAAATATTTCGACCCCCCGGTCGAAATATTTCAGAAAAAGTGACTTTTTTGCCGAAATAGAGTGACCCCCCTATGAAATATTTTGACTCCCTCTCTATGCTAGGGGGTCACTTCATTTCAGGTATGACATGAAATAAAGTGACCCCCATAATATTATGACCCCCTTCGAAATATTACGAAAATGTAAATCCTTTGTCGCAAATGTACGTCAATTTCCCTCTCTATCAAACCCCCGCCGGACAACGCACCAAAATTTTGTCTACAATGTAAACCCCTATATTGTGTTAGTGTATGTTATATCAATGTTTTGCATTGGATAAAAGTATTGAAAGTACGGGTATTTTGCTTAAGTAACTTCATTTGCAATACAATACAGGTATAGATAGTCGGATATCATCGGAAATGTAGTGTTTGATCATGTTGAGTCTGATTATAAGAATTGGCAGTGAGTTCAAATAATGGGATACGATCTTTCAATTTACAAACTTGTAAATTATGGTACTATAAGTCGATGGTGAATCGGTGCGCATAATAGATTTAATATCGAGATAAAATATCGTGTGTCGGCCATTTAAGAAACAATTTCTTAACTTTAAACGAGAGCACCGCAAACGGCACATTGTACGCACACTGACAAAGACATATAGTTTCGTCAAAATTTATTCTAATTTGTAGACACTAATTAGAGCTGTGAGAGCATAAACAATACTGAAATAATGTCCTTTTTAGCATATCTGAGTATACCAAGGGCGGATAACTCTCAACACTATGATCCGATTTCAATAACATACCCAACTTTCAGTCCATTTTAACTAGCTTAATCAAGTAGGTTGTCCCCCTTGCAAAAAGCCGATAAAATCGATATGGATAAATTTCTGGCCTGACTGTCCTATATAGAATATATAGGGGAATAATTTTCAAAGTCATATTTTAAGGTGTTGCATATATTTGTCAATATTTTAGCAGTTATAGCAATATACTTTATTTTCTTCTTTTTCACATGATGTAAATTTTAATTTTCTATTTTAACGACTTTTTGCTTCCATTTTGATTTGAAAATGGTTGGTGTCGGACACATTAAACATATACATGTAGTAAAAAAATGAAAGTGTGTAGTTTGCTGATTTTGAACGCAAATAAAGTATCCTTTTTAATATCTGCGAATTTTTTAGCAGTTATGAGGTGAAATAATGTTTTCAAAACAGTTATAAAATCCCTTTTGCTTTGAATTTGAATGAAGTCTTCTTGCTTCCAATTTAATTTGAATAGTGACAAATGTCGTGATGCTGAAATCGGACTTTTTCCCCAACCCATAATCGGATATTTCCGTAATTCACCGTAATCGTTCAAGGGCAGTGATCTCACTAATCTGATTCCCGCTGTGTGTTGATTGGGGTTGATGTACATGTGTGATAAATAAATGCCATATATATATAGGGGGTAAAGGACCCCAGATACATATGTCTATTATACATTATTAACATTATACAAGTATTAGATAAATATAAATATGAATATGGCGGTCATTAGTTGGGATTGGGAAAACTATTTGAAACTTTGTAATTTCTCTTAGGATTAAGTCTAAATAAAAAAAAGTTTTACACTTGAATATATAGATATTTACCGAAATTCGTTCCATAGATATACATATATGTATATCGCCTAGCACATTATATCATGATCAGGCCTCAAGTTTGGATTCAGATCAGATCATCGATAGAGGGAGGGAAGAAAGAAAGAGATTCATACAAGCATTGTGAGAGAGAGATAGAGAGAGCGTGTGCGCGCGAGAGAGAGAAAGAGAGAGAGAGAGTCAGTTATATTTGCCAACAGTTTGGATACAGATTCAACTCCACATCGACTCTTCTTTCCAGTTAATTAACCATTGCTTTGCTGCGTCACGGATTTATACAACTGTATTGTATAGTCGGAATTATGCAACTGTGTTGTATAATTCTGTGGCTGAATGCCACTTGAATTACATTAGCAAACAATGTTTATCCAGATCAAACACCAAGTAACTTTACATCTGACCTGGATTAAGCCGGCTTGCAGTACAATTACAATATATTAACCCATTGCCACTAACAAACAGTATACTTGTGAAGTGTACACTTGTCCTATGCTAGCAGAATTCATCTGACCAGGGTCTGCACTGTTTTTCTTTTGGCAATATATTGTTAACATCAACCGTAAAAAGTCATGAATGGACAAGACTTAATTGGAAATCGGAAGTGTCCATTTACATTAGATTATGGTTGAATGAGTTTACAGGAAAAGTGTCACAATTAAGCCCTTATCGTGTTCACTTGTCGTCTGCTTCAAATATATCGTCAGCAAAAAATATCATAATTAATTTTGATATTTTTAATAACTATTGGATCCAGCTTGGATCCAGATCAGACACCATATTACGCGGCATCTGATCTGGATCCAGACTGTTTACCAATATTTGTCAAGTCCCAATTCCACTACTGCCAAAATAAAATCAATCAATCAATCCAATTAGCACGATAAGGGTTAAGGAGAGCGGTCTCGCACCTTTGTGTAATTCTAACTTGCCGGGGGCCTTATTTACCATCTCGGAGCAGAAACACTGCTGGGAGTTACCATGATAAAATCCGTGTCGAAATAGGATGGTTCATGACCCGACACTGATAGTCTAAAATGAACGAGACATTGTTTCTTAAATTGCACACAGTTTCAAGGTTTGTTTGTTGTTGTTTAAAAAAAAAAAAGCAAATCAAGGTTGTATTCAGAGTAATATCCCAACACATCATTTCTCGGCCGGGGTTTTTTCACCACTTTGACAGAAAATCACCAGCAAACTCCATGAATTGCTAACAACGACAGAACATGATCATTTCTGTTTTTTATTTCGCTTAAACGCCGAAACAAATCAGTTAATTTCTTAACTAACCACGCCAGCTAAACAACACACACCTTAGGGAAGCTGCTTCCAAAAAGCCAGAAGAAGACGCCAGTCTTTTACAAACAGAATAAAAGAACAAAAAGGTTCCACGGAACATGTATTTAATACAAGCTATAGTGAAGACACGTACGTTAACTTAAGTGATGTAGTTAACAACAACAATCCTGTTTAAAATACAGTGCTCCATCTCTAAAACAGCCATACGAAGCTCCTGTTCTTTGGTATCTAGACTTATACACATTTGAAAGATTATTAGGATTATTGAACAATGGTAACATCTTAGACGAGTCGTTTGTTAAAGGCCTATTTCTGGCTCAGCAGGATGTCGATTGGATTGTATATTGTGGTAGGGTCACACAACAGGCTTGATACACAACTGTTACATCATATTACCCAGAGGCACCTAGGGCATCATGGTCTAGGGTACTAGGTATTAATACAGGTAGAGGATCCAGCTGATCCATTTCAACACTGTGATATTGTTGCATACATATAAAGATAAGAATAGGCCTTCACAAAAAAACAAAAGTTTGCATCTAGATCATTTCCTTTAATTGTCAAATTATAAAGTTATGAAACTGTTTTCTACACTTTTTAACATCTGTATTTTGTCAACTAATAACTGTCGTATAAGTTATATGTATACAGATTTTTCTAGAAGATTAACCCTTTAAAATGCTTTGTTTGAATACAGATGACCACTTAAAGCAGGTTGAAAGTAGAGCAGAATGTGCTTTACTTTCAGCCTGCTTTAAGCAATCGTCTGCTAGGATAAATGCTATATTTCGTAAAGTACTTATTCAGAGTTATATATACATGTATATATTTAGACCATGTTTGTAGAGTATTAATTCTTTGTTTGAATACAAGTGACCACTTAAAGCAGTTTGAAAGTAGAGCAGAGTGTGCTTTACTTTCAGCCTACTTTAAGCAACCGTCTGCTAGGATAAATACTATATCTCGTAAAGTACTTATTCAGAGTTATATATACATGTATATTTAGACCATTTTGCAGAGGATTAATTCTTTGTTTGAATACAAGTGACCACTTAAATGCAGGTTGAAAGTAGAGCAAATGTGTTTTTATGGAGAAATGGGTTAAATCACAAGAAAATGCCAAGAAAGTATTTAGCATTTTTCTTTACTTTCAACCTGATTTAAGCTACCATTTGCTATGATATAGGGGTAAATTATACCGTTGGGCTGCCACTTATCAGATTTAATAGTCAAAATTGACTAGACTATTTGCTTTTATAGCAACCTTATCATATAGTTAAAATGGACTAGACTTTATGAGAAACTGGAATTGTTATTAAAAAGATTCATGCTGATCAAACATATCAAATATTTTATTAATAATTTAGTTTTCAGTAATCAGGGTATATCTATTTGTCCTAAAGTCATTAGTATGGCTCCAGCTCATGTGTTTTGTAACTGAGATTTTGATCTGGATCTATGCAGTTTGCATTTTTTAAATGTAGTTTGATATTTGATGGTTGTAAATGTAATGTCATGACTTGCTTGGTATTATGCTTGATGTTATTTATTAAAGCTAGATTACTATCCCACTGTTTGTACATATACTAAAAGAAATTAGAAACGCAACTTTTTTAAACGTAAGATATTCATGTACAAATATTTTCTCAATATTTTGCACGACTATTCCGTGACTGCAACGAGAAACATTTTCCCAGTGATGGAAAAGCGTCGTCGAACGCCCACTGGTATCACGAGTAGCACGGGCTTAGCGTAAACTATAGGTCACGTGACTACAGGTAATTGTATAAAGTAAACATGTTCGGTTACATTACAAAAATCATCAGTAAGACCAAGTTAGTAAATTTTAAAAGAAAGAAATCTAATCTGGTCAAAGATGGCACTGCCGCGCTTACGCAATGATCAACGTTAAGCAGCCGTTCGGGTGCATATGAACGGAAGTTCTCAAAGTAACGTTGTTTATCATCTAACTGTGCAAAAAAGCACTATTTCCAGGCTGTATTATCGTCTGCGTACCATTGGTACAACGAACGACCGTCTTCGACCTGGCATTCCCTGAACAACGTCACGTCGTGATGACGTTTTTATAAGGCTGACACACTTACGTCACAGGTTCCAGACATCCGAAGAAATCGCCAAAAATGTTAGAGGTCCTAATAACACCAGCTATGAGCACGAATTGTGTCAAACAGGTTCCGGAACGCCGGAATCAGAGCAAGAAAACCATACGTAGGATTGCCGTTAACAAGACATCGACGTCAACGTCGTATGAATTGGCTGCTGGTACATCGTCTAGAATTGTTGCCCATGCATCGAATGAGGAGTGTGTTGTTCATGGACAAATACAGCCCCTATCTTTCGCCCCTTGAACATCTATGGAACGTCTTGGACAGACGTGTTTGAGACGTCATCCAGCACCAACGACGCATGGCGAATTGATACGTGCATTGCAAGAGGAGAGGAAAAACATTAAAAATTGTCAAATTGAAGGACTCATCTACTCTCTGCATAGGCTTATTCGCGCTGCCATGGCGGCACATGGGGGTCATACCAGATATTGACCATATCGTTGGGACTTTACACTGACGCGACTTGCTCAACGTCATCTCTCCATCACACTTTTTAAGTATGCACAATTTCTTAGGATGCAACATGTTGATAAATGTTTAACGTTGAAAATGATATACATGTATATCTTTTATAACCAAACTATATAAACAAATGCAATATATATATCCAAAGTTCGAGTTGCGTTTCTAAATTCCTTTAGTATATTTCAATTAAAAAGTCTCAGCGATAACTGGTATACAGTTTGGATACAGATCAGATGCGACATTATGCAGCACCAGATCTGGATCCAAACTGTTTGAAAAATAACAGTCAACTCACGATTCACAGCTTAAGGGTTAAATGCACAGCTACCATTAGCCCCTATATTGGTCTACATCTATCAATTAGTACCCTGCTGTGATAATTTATTTGTAATAAACATACCCTGATAAGGGCGATCTAATCACCATGTATCAAGCTGTGATTGGGGGTGCTATGTAGGGCTTGGAATAGGGCTTTAACCAGCTAAAGTAGTGTCTTAAGGTTTGAGATACCAGCACGGGGTGTTGCAGAGTGTGCCAGTTTGTGCACAATGACTGAGGACTGCAATAGCGTGATTGCAGTACGGAACATAACCAAAGCATGACTTGGTCTTACGATCTACAGTGCATGTCTAGGACATGCTTCTCCCCTTCAAGGTGCACAATTCTACGGACAAGAGGAAGCAGGGGATACACCCAACAGGAGACACAAATTGTGGGCGTTGTTTGGAGGGAGTTTTTTTCGGAGGGAACTTTGCCAACATATTGATTCCAGATCAGACGCTGTTTAACGCGGCGTCTGATCTTGAATCAAGCTATTTGTCACTCATCATTAAGTTTTTTATGTCAAAATGTCCATTACGTAACTCTGAGAAAAACAGCAGATGACAATTTTAAGCAGACGACATTGCATCCAGACAATGGTGTGTGTCAGTCATGAACCAAAACGTAATTCGACAAACTACATAGCGAACAATGATTCTAACCAACAAAGACTAAACATGTCCTTTATCTGCGTTATTTACCCACAAGTCAATACAATTGGACTTTTAAAAAAAAAAAAGGAGAAAAAAAAGTTTTGATTCGAATGACACTCGAACCTATGACCTTTTGATTGTTAGTCAACCACACTACCGACTGAGCTATCAGCACTTAAGTAGAATGGTGGTACATGTATGAGCTGGGTGCTGGGATCCACATAGTACTAACTCGCATTCCGTCTAAAAGATGTTCAAAGAAAACAAAATGTTGGGGGAGGGGGGATTTAATTTTAATCAAAAAAATGTCGTTTTACGGTTTATACTTTTTATGTTTATAGATAACAGTGGTGTAGATATGTGTGTGCTGTTGAAACCTGTGCTTTGTCTATATTAGTGTTTTCATCTGACCTGTCCAAGTTATGTTTAGATTGGAACATTCTAAAACTTTAACAGGGATGAGTTTTCTCTACATCCAGTTAGAGATACGGATAGCTGTAATTTTTTGTGCGTAATGCGTAATGTCACGGAGGAATTAAAGCTCGCTCTAATTACTCCGTGGTAATGACCAAAGACATCGATGTATGCTGATTGTCAATAAAACTGAAACTGAAACTGGTAATATACAGTAGAGGATACATTATTCTTTTCCGTTTAAACGCAATGCACGAAACTGGGGAAATTTACTTTTAGAAAGGTTAACTATGGTTTTAGTTTGAGTAGCAAACAGGGGTGCCTGGTTTAAATTTTCATTTTCGTTTTGCTTGATATTGAAATTCCTATAATGCGGCGTCTGATCAGAGTCTACACTGTTTGCCTATTTCTCTTCTGTAGGCTGGATTAAATCAAGAATGCGGAGAAGGCGTTATTTATCCAAATAAACGCGTTAAAGCTATTATTTCCATCGGAAACAATTCATATCTTGCAGTCAACAATGAGTGGTCGTTAAGTACTTTGTTGTTGATTAAAACAAAATTAAGGCTAAAAGATCATTCAAATGTCTTTGTTACATAAGATAGAAACACATAGTATCCCTTTCCCACATAGAAGCGACTTTTAGCGTATTTATTCTATTCCCCCGCTGAACAAAATAGTTCCTATTTAAACAGTTTTAAACATGTGCCATAATATATAATGTCTACATATTAGCAGATGGTAGCTTAAACCAGGCTGAAAGTAAAGCAGAAATCGCCTTAAGGCGCCTTCTGCATTACTTTCAACCTGCTTTAAGTGGTCCCTTATTTTCAATACTAGAAATAGGCAATTGGGTAAAGGGGTATAGATGCTTAAAGTTGAACCTATACATACCTAAACATTTTTATGAATACTTTGTTGTATTTGCATATTAAAGGGATACATTGCCAGTAAGTAGTTCTGTAATAGCGGAAACACTTAATATGCCAGTGTATTTGGGACAACTGTATGCATGTATCATAGCCAATAATGCAGACGCAGGTGAAACACACAACATCTATAAGTGAAATTGGCAGATGCAAAAAGACATTTGCCCTCATCTCTTTTAGACTTTTTCTTCCATACCCAACTTTCAGTCCGTTTTGACTGGCTTAATCAAGTGGGTTGTCCCCCTTGCAAAAAGCCGATATGATTTGAGATCGATCAATTTCCCGGCTGACTTCCCTATATAGAATATATAGGAGAATAATTCTAAAACTCATATTTTAAGTTGTTGAATATATTTGACAATATTTGAGCAGTTATAGCTATAAACTTCATTTTCTTCTGTTTCACATGGTGTAAATTTTAATTTTCTATTTTAATGACATTATGCTTCCATTTTGATTTGAAAAAGGTACGTGTCGGACACATTAAACATATACATACTAGTACATGTAGTAAAAAAGGGTGAAAGCGTGTACTTTGCTGATTTTGAACGCGAATAAAGCATCCTTTTAAACATCTGCGAATATTTTAGCAGATACATTGTGTATGAGGAGAAAGACTGTTTTTTTAACAATTCAAAAATCGTTTTTACTTTGAATTTGAATTAAACTAAATTTTCTATTGCAAACAAGCAAACAATGTATATCCAGATCAAACAGCAAGTAACTGATCTGATCAGAATTTAGCCGGCAATCAGCAATCAGAAAACAATAACAAAATATTAACCCATTGTCACTAACAATTAGTTCGTAGTCGACAATGTTGAATTTGGGTTTTTGTGTTTCCATGATAATAGTAACATGGTATATTAGTGGAAGCCGTATTAATATTAATTGATCTCTTAAAAGATAATATAGTATTAGAATTTCTAGTTTCTGCAGATAATGAGTTCCAATCACGAATCACAGATGGTAAAAAAGAATCGTAATACATTTGTGTCCTAGCATAAATGGACTTGACGTTATCAGCATTTCTAACAGGATATCTAGATTCTTGGCCATCACTCCTTAAAAAGAAATTCGAAAAATGTATGTTTTAATTTAATTTTAATTTTGTTTTTTACCATTTTAGCTATCAATTAGTTTTGATCCGATTAGTTAACAGTTTGCAAATTGACGTATAGACAAATGTCTTAGTCTGATCATAATTCATACTATCGTTTGTTCAGTGTGGATGTACGAGTAATACATTGTATACTAGTGAAAGATTCGATCGATAATGCTGGTCAGGGTATAATTGATGTAGAACGCGAATGTTTAGTAACAATTAAATCAGCAGATAAACACAAATGGCTTTTCAGAGGTCCCACTGAGAATAAGAACGAGTCCGGAACAAGTGTTCCGGAGGCAGCCGAATGATAACGAAGCATTCGTGATTTCTTATCAAGGCTAAGATGATCAAGCGATTCCCGATAGTCTGCCTAACAAATCGATAATTGATCTCGTGGACCAAGGGAGATAATGGTTTACGTCTGATATACTAAAGTGAGCAAGAACTACAATCCTGTAAATATGGCCTGCATTCTTGGACATGATAATCAACCTTTCATCAACTTATACTTTTATACTGTGGGCAATATAATCAAAATGAATTCAAAACTGTAGTTAAGTGTGTTAACACTGTCAAAAAAGCCTTTTATAGAAATCGCGCACGATGTTCGAACTAACGTTTGTAACGTCTTAATCGATGTCCAAAATGGGTTTTACGTAGTTCTACTTAGCGTTTTGAATTGTATTGAGCATTACATACAGCTCTATTATATTTCAAGAGATAGAACTTCAATGTAAATCTAGTTACCCTCTACACTTTGACATTAATAAGTCACACATTTTACAAATAACGAAGGCCATGGTATTTGTTTAAACGTTGGCTCTTTAAAACCAAAAACAACCGCATGACTTCTAACGATACTTCACATTGTAAAGCTACTAATAATACCCTTGTGAATTTGTTCTCTAAAGGTTATGGTACTCCGTTTTTGGTGTACATATAAAAGTAACCCCGGTACAAATATATTTTACAGATAGATCTAGCGCTGGTACGTCTGTCAGTTATTTTGGATGACACGCTATCTGAGTTGTCTCTATCGAAATAGTTTCCGCTTATCATTTTTAAAAACTAGTTTCACTAGACCAAAAACCTTAACAAGTTTGCACTCTAAATTCGCATCGTTCTCAAACAGTGTCAAAGGGATTTAGTTGGTGAACAAATCCCTGTTAAATTTTACTTGGTGTCGCTACACACGGGTTTAATGGTACATGTACGTTGCATTATGTAAACAGTAAGCAGTCACGCCGTGATGTCATAATCATATGTCATAAACACAGATGACGAACACACACGATTAAATGACAAGTCAATGTTAGTGTAGAATATACATCTATAGTCTGTTTCACTATTTGATCTGTATGAATGTTCCTTTTCGACGACAATGTAAGAATGAAATGTTCACCTTTCGAAATAATACAGATTCTGACCACCCATTGCATCTCGCAGGTGGACTTTAATTAAAGTCCTCTCTAAACAAAAAATCACCGCTCAATTATTTACCCATTATTCTACTCGCTGTCCAGTGGAATGGGGGTATTTCAAATATAAATTAATGTTCATTTTAGTTTGGAACAGTTTTTGAATCTTATTAGACGTCGAGTTGCTAGTTAGATCTGGTCCCAAAATATCTAAAATTACCACCAATTACGGTAACCCTGTAAGTGCCATGTTCGACAACTCTAAGACAGGCAAACAGTTTGGATCTAGATACGAAATATGCACTTATGTAGAACATTGCACTTAGAGCGTTAGTTTTGACATTTTTGCCGAAACGTATAAAAATTTAACATTTTACCACCATACGCATCTAGTCGTTTTTGCAAAAGGTTTGGAGCTAGATCAGTCGCTTAGTAGCCTGTTGTCTGTTCAGTATACGGTATTAACTGTTAATAGTCATGCAACTGTAAATCTGACCTTAAAATGATAATTCGGAAAATAGGTTTTAGACAGACGGTGTTTTGGAGTTGAAAGGGTTCAAGCTTTTAAGATAAATGTCCTGTGGGAATTGAAAGGGTATTATTATTATTATAAATGCTTGAAAAAATAACATTGTTGACACCTTTTATGCTACTCTGTCAAGTGCGACAATACTGGTGCTTACAAATAGTCTGGATCCAATTTTGAGGCCGATGAACTCGGCGTCGTATCAATACTAAAACTGTTTGAAGCTCACACGGAGGGAGGCTGTTCCTCTATGCGCATATGGACCGAGAGGTGACAATACGACGGTAATAATACTACGGTACGACCGTTTAACTACGACGTGATAACGCGACAGTACGACGGTTATACTTCGACAGTAAGACAGGTGATAACGCGACAAAACAACGATGATAATGCTGTAAAGATGCGGTAATTAAATCATTCGGCCTACGGCCTCGTGATTTAATATGTACAGATCTCAACTTCTACCCGAGTTCTATTGCACGATGATACTCTAGTAGATGTTATTATTTCTTAAAATAATACTAAACAGACACACGTTTGTATAGGGGGTCACTTTATTACGGGGGTCACTTTATTTCATGTGGGGTCACTTTATTTCACGTAAGGGGGTCATAATAGTTCGACCGGGGATCACTCTATTACGGGGGGGGGGGGGGGGGGGGGGGGTTACGATATTTCATTACAACGGCACTGCGACACAAAATAGGTCATATAGCGTCCATGACTGATGAGGGATAGTGAGATGAAGATGGCGAGGATAATGATTTCGGCTTATGTCATTCGTTGCCAAGCAGCGAATGAGATCAAAACCACCTACCTGCCTTCCTTTTAGTTCTTGACAGAGGGTATAATTTCGGTTAAATAATCGTTCAAGCCCCAGAACTGCGGCAAAGTAAGAGGCCAAATGATAGAGTGTAAACAAAACCAATATTTTCTCTCTGATTTCAACATCATAGGGTTTTTATAAAGTAAAACATTTTTTTAAACACTTGTAGAATGAGTGTGTTTTCGGTAGATCTGTTTAATTTATTGAACTAGTTAGATTAGTTTTCAGTAGATCTGTTTAATTTATTGAACTAGTTAGATTAAGTTGAACCGTTGGAGAGCTGTAGCGCGTTCAATTACCATTGTTTGCTGTTTAGGTTAGCAGTTCGTGTCCCGTGTGCAGCGTGTAGAGAACAGTCGAGAAACGTTTTCTTTCCTAATAACCCCGGTTACGCTTAAACTGTTATTTTCATTACAAACAGTTTAGAGTCAGATCAGACGCCGGCTACGCCGGCGTCTGATCAGGCTCCAAACTGTTTGCCACTCAGATTAAAACTGGTAGTCAAAATTGTCAAAATGTTTTTATATTTCATTGCAATGCATTTGAGTTTAAACGAAAGAATTACGGTTTCTCCACTGTTTTTCAGACCGGTAGACAACTTGCCATCGATGGCCACCGACGGTCATCGATTTCTTTACTGAACTCATCACAGCATGTCATCTGATCGCACGAGTTCAATTAATTAAATGCTGAAGACACACGAATACATGTATATTTTGTATTACACAATCAACATGCTTGAAATCAAACCGAATAACACTTATGATTTTTCATTCAGCTCCACGATAGGGTTACCTTTAGTTGACCATGAAAAATCCTAAGATTTCCATATTTTCTATTTGTCAAATGCGATTACTTAAAGCAGGTTGAGAGTAAAGCAGAATGCGCCTTATGACACATTATGCTTTGCTTTCAGCCTGCTTTCAGCTACCATCTGCTAGGGTAAAAATCCGAAGATTTCGGAAAACACCGGACAAATCGCAGCTCTGCTACGATTAAGTGTGTAAGTGCTTATACTCAATATAAGCCTTCGGAAACAACTTGCCTTATTAAGATAATACTTTCATTTTTATTTTCCTTCATCCGTTACTTTATTGTAATTACATTTATTTTTCTCACATAACCACCCCTGTTTTTTATAGCGAACAACGATCACGAATATCCTTGTCTCTAACATGTGTGAGATCACTTTGATGACGTCACTCTAATGTCACTATTTATAAAGGCGTTATTACATCATCGGGAATAAAAAAGCATATTGGTTCAAAAAATAATACTTAAAATCATTTGGTTATGTGAGAAAAATAATATCTCACTCGTCGATGTTTAAAGACATTTCCTCAGTCTATTGAGGGACCACCAGCATATTGTTCTGGAGGTGTCAATGTAACTGTAAAGCTCGTGCAACACAATCTCAGTTTACCTGATGAGGTCCAGATTATACTCATGCTCTAGTGATTTTCAATGGTTATTTCTAACCAAACTATCAAATATAAAGGTCCGGTCTCACATAAAACGATTCAATGGTTCAATATGCACAAGAACCATGCTTTTTTGCAAGGAAATTGACAGTAAATAATCTGGCAAGGCGTTATGACCAAAAGGTCGTCAGGAGATGTCTTTAAAGACATTACATGACCAAGCTTGGGTAGTAACACCGAAGCACCATTGAAAGTTTGAGTCAAAGCATGGAGCCCATGTACTTACTCGGCTAGCGTCTAGGCAAATAATCATTCAGGCGTCTCATGTGAGGCCCACACCTAATCTTTGATAGCTTGGTTAGTAAAACCAATTGAAAAACCTATTGAGATCTATTACGTAAGGGCCTCTATTCAAAGCTTCAGATGGCTGAGCCGTTATAATCTCAATTTTCTCATGCTCTATACCGGTATACCTGTATTTTAACACCTAGTGAATACAATGGGGGTGAATAAATGAATGGGCTGGCTTAATGTCTTTAGACAAGTTGATCTCAAACTCGTCTATAGAATAGAAACGTTATTAAGCTCGCCAAGGCTCGCTTAAGGTGGTTCGCGGGTCAGCTTATTCTGTGTCAGAATTCTTTGAAACCTTGATTAAATTGAAATATACCATATGGAGAGTGAAAAATCGTTAAAATAAAAAAAAATACAGTGCCGTTTTTTTCTGACAGGATCTTTTGTTGAGAAAAGCTCCTTTTTTAATAAACAGGAATATTTTCTTTATAAAACGATATAACTCAATAAGTTCTGTACATTCAAGTAAACAGTACATAGACTATAAGATATTGGGCAAACAAAAGTACATGTATTTCATGACATATTTTCTGGAAATATCGATATTTTGAAAAAGTCAAATTCTGAAAAAGTCAAATTACAAAAAATCTAGCTGTTTAACATACACTAATTTTACTCTTATTAGATAGATATAACTGAATTCTACTAGTCACAAAAATTTAATGAAAATCTACAGTAGAATTTACATTTTATACATGATTTCCTGAAATTCTGACAAAATGTTTACACAAAACGAGTAACCTCCCATGATTTCAACTTTAAAATGCCGTCAGCTCTAAATAATACCATAAGTCAAAGAATACGGTATCCTGTATATATTTAAAAGCAAGTGACTGCTTAATGCATAACAAAAGTAATACATAAAAGCTCCTATAGGATCTATCTTTTAGCATTACTTTTGTCCTGTGTTAAGCTGCCATCTGTCATATAGGCTATAAATCCTCACAAATTTAGCTGTCACGTGATTATACTTGCATCTGATATTATTCATTATTACGTGACTAAACATAGCCTGTCCTTTGGTCACCGCGTTATGAATTGACTAGTTACTAAAATCGGATAATTTATTTAAAAAAAGTTTTGAAGCGAGTGGGAATCGAACCTAGAACCTTTGGATTGCTAGTCAATTACCGTACCAACTGCGCTAACAGAGAAGACACCGAAACAGATCAAACTTTTCTTTATGTAAATTTTCTACTATAAGCACGTGCCGCAAAGATCAGGTGAAAGTCATCAGCATTTCCGGAACTCGAGATGCGGGCCGCCCGCTGTCGAACCACCTTAAAGCAGGTTGAAAGTAAAGCAGAATGCGCCTTAAGGCGCCTTCTTCTTTACTTTCAACCTAGTTTAAGCTATTATCCGCTAGAATATAGAAAAAAATCTGATGATATACATTCATGAATGTATTTTCTTCAGTGAAGGAATAAATTCAAAGGCGTAAAAAGGCATATTTATGGTGTAATGGGTTAACATAAAGGAGGGTTTGAAACGGGACCAACATTTCTGTCCGGTTTAGAGAGAATTCCGGTATTTAGAGGTTCCGGTTTAAAGGGCTTCACTGTACTCATATCATTCTCTTACAGGTATTCGATAATGGAATGGTTGCTATTGGAAACATAACGGACGGCCCGAAGACCCCTTCTGGAGATCGTGAGTAGACTTTTTATAACCACTTCAGGGCTGCCATAAGTTGACATGAAAAATCCTAAGATTTCCAAATTTGCATTTTTCAAGTGCGATTTTACTAATCGTACCTTCACCCCATCGCCTGTTTCTAGTTTTGTTGACACGTGACTACTTAAAGCAGACTGGAAGTAAAGCAAAATGCGCCTTCAGGCGCATTCTGTCGTACTTTCAGCCTACTTTAAACTACCATGTACAAGAAAAAAATCCGAAGGTTTCGGAAAAATCCGGAGAAATGGCAGCCCTGCCACTTACCGTAAAACTACTAAGAATAGGGACACCTTGTTCAGGGTTTATTTCAAGTTTGCACTGGTAACCCAGACGGTCGGGCTTAAATCGGTACCCAATCGGTCTAATTATTTGCTGCTTTGATCGGTTGTCATAAGTGATTTAATTTCAGAATTTGTGTGTAACCGGGTATCGGTGATGAATAATTGTTCAATCGGTCAAACGCCACCCCGCCTCCGATTGGCCACCGATTGGCGACTCATGAAATGCAATGGGCCACCGATTTAAAGCGCCCAACATCCAATCAATAAACGATGAATACCGATGAAACACCGATTACATGCTGGCGGCAACCGATTGATCACCAATTGATCACCGATGGTACACCCCGTACACAGAGCCATCGGTGATAGATCGGTGGTTTTTAGCCAAACTAGGGACAGGACCGATGAAAACCTATTTACTACCGACATCACCTATTGGCTACTTGTTTTCCTCCTATCAATCGCTATTAGTGCTGCAACCGAGGCCCAATATCATGCCTAAATCTGGCACTAACCGGTCTCCCTCTGTAAACAAAGGTTTCTATATACCAAAATGTTCGTACAAGTGTGTAGATTATGAAACTGCTTGTTGCAGTTGTGATATCTGTGGGCCAACATCGCTATTCAAGATGGCGTCCAAGATGGCCGCCACAAACATGGAATATCAGGAACGTACTGCCTATTGCAATTATTTTCTGATTATTCGACTAAAAGCGATGCAAGTGCACTTTGAACATTATAAAGAAGTCATATTATTCACGTGATGTAAAAATTGACCGTTTAACCTTTCTACAGCGACAAAAATGTTCAAAATGGCGTCAAAGATGGCCGCCATAAGCATAGAAATATCACGCACATACTAACTTTTACAAATATTTTCTAATTGTTTTACTAAAAGTGATTGCAATGTACATTGAAGGTCAAATTAGAGTCATACTGTTCACTAAATGTGAATAAAATCCGTTTAAATCTTATACTACGAACAGAATGTTCAAATATGGCGTCCAAGATGGCCGCTACAAATTTACAATTATCACGAAAATACTATCTTTGATTATAAGTGGTTTCTTTATTGTTAACTAAAAAGATGACAATGCACCTTTGACAGTACAAAAGGGATATCTTATACATTAAATGCATATAAAGACAGTTTTACTCCTATTCAGTGAACAAGAAGTCCAAGATGGCGACCAAGATGGCCGCCACAAACAGAAAATACAAGGAACTTACTACATGTATTACTTTCTTTTTCATATACATGTACATGTAGGCTGAACTTTCGCCTTGTTATTCACTTAATGCGGATAAAGACCGTTTAACCCTAGATTAAAATATTTAAGATGGCGTACGAGATGGCTGCCACAAATATGAAATGTCAGAAAGATACTATTACAAATGTTTTCTTATAGTTTTGATAAAAGTGAAAACAATCGCTTCTAAGTATTACAATAGGGGCTTATTATTCATTCCATGCGTATAAACATTTTTAGTCGTCTTACTGCTTTGACCCATACAAGAAGAGACAAGTCATTCACTTAATGTGGATAAAGACCATTTTTAAAACCTTTCTACTCCAAACTAAATATTCATCATGGCGTCCAAGATGCCACAGATATAAAACGTTAGGAGCATACTGACTCTTACAAATACTTCCTTATGGTTTGATTAAAAGTGATGACAATTGACTTCAAACATTACAAAATGGGTGTATTATTCATTTCATGTGATTCAAGTCTGTTTAATTCTTCTGCTGCAAACAAATATTCAAGATGGCCCACAAGACGGTCGCCATGCAACAAACTATCATTAACATACAAACTTATACATTTTTCGATGGTTTGACTTAAAGAAATGACAAATGACTTGGAAAATTACGAGAGAGAGAAAGGTATATTAGTATTGTATGTGTGTCAAGACTTTAATCCTCCTGCTTAAATTAATATATTCAAGATGGCTTCCAAGATGGCCACCATAAATCAAAAGTATCACAAAACATACTACTATATTTTGTTATTACAGCTTCACCAACAGTGATGACAATGTACATTGATATCACAAAAGAGACATAGTATTCACTTTATGTGTAACATAACAGTTTAATCTTTTTACTGGAGGCAAACTATTCCAGATGGCGTCTAAGATGGCCACCACGCCACACACCTAAACTATTACTAACATATTATTACACTTGTTTTCTCATGGTTTGACGAAATATTATGACAATGAACTTTGAATATTGCAAAAGAGACTTGTATACCATTTGCCTAATGTGATATAAAAACTACATGTATTTAAACTATCTACTGCGAACCAAGTATTCAATATGACCTCCAACATGGCCTCAACACACCTTAGATATCACTGTTATACTATTACAATTGTTTTCTTACGGTTTGATTCAAACTGATGAAAAATGACTTTTAACATTTTAAAAGAAAAATGTTAACTTACTGTATAAAAAGATCGTTTTATGTATCTACTGCCAACAAACTTATTGACTGCTAATTTCCGTCGTCTTTGGTTCAAACTATATGTAATGTTGCCTGTGAGTAACAAGGTTGAGATCCTCATGACATGCTTAGTTACTAAACGTCTCACACACATTCAAGTTGTTTGCATATACATGTATATATATTAAGAAACAAGAACAAGGGTTCATACAAGTTTTGTGCACCAACAGACAGTGACTTCAACGCATGAGTTGGAAGGAAAAACAGTAACAGAGTGAGATTCATGGATCGAAATGGAACAGGCAACTTCATAGGTAACTATGAACTGCTTATTAGACAAGGTAAAGACGATGAGTTCATCGAAGGCTGTAACCTATTTTCACACAAGACTATCCAAAAGTACAAATGGGCATCGCCTGACAGGAACAGCAAAAGTCAGGTAGACCACATTATCGTTAGCAACATCAGCAGGTTTTCTCTTAAAGATAATCGAGTGATGTGGTAAGCAGACGTATTTTGACCATAACTAAGTAGTTGGTCGTCCAGTTGAGACCGGATGATACAAGTGACGGCGTTTTGATGTCCCAAAATTGATAGACCCAACAGTTAAGGACAGCTACGATGTCGGGCTGAAAATCAGATTCAGTATTCTTCAGAAGGGCACAGTTAACACTATTGGCAACTTCAGAAAAGCCATGTTTGAGACAGCTGCTATACCATGACACACCAAAAGTACAAATGTTTAGTGGATATCTGCAGAGACCTGGAAGACAATAGTTGAGAGGAAACTGTAAGTTAAAGAATAATTTTCTAGAGGCCAAGTCACAAATATTATAAGAGGAACCTGTTGCACTTTACACGTCCAAAAATTTATAAGGAAATTCTTGAAATTCAGTAAGGTAAGAAAAATTTAAATTGACATGCAGTACCGGTATGTGCAGAGATCACTGCTGAAATCCAAAACATAATGAGAATCTACCAAACTACCAAGAAACTTTAATTGTACAAAGGCAATCAATACCTGTCAGTAAATGACTTTCTTGCTACATATGAGGCAACAGAACTCTAACGGTGGGGAAAACAGTTCAAATGTATCCTTTACTTGCCAAAGTCACACAATAATTGCATAAATAACTAAGGTGGATAAAGATCTTGATATGCCTATGTATGAGAAGTCCCTTGGACAGGCTGGAATGTTTGTTGGCTTGCTGAAAGTGGAGTATCTGAAAAAACAACGGCTATTGCTGCTTATTCTTCAAAACATTTTTGGACAAAGTGGATATACCAGATGGCAGGAAGAAATGAGTTGTAATGAAACTGTCCCAGAAATGTGAATCGGGAAACTGCAACAACTGAAAAACATTACTTCTTTCTCTCACCAGCAATCTCTTCAGTCATATCATTTTCAAATGCGTAACTGTGGCGGTTGACACCATATTCCATCGAAAACAGGCAGGTTGTTGGAAAGAAAGATCAGAAAGATCATCCATTGACGGCATCTCTTGCACACATCTTAGAATAGTTATTCAAAAACAGATGGTTGATATATTATGTAGAACGACGTCGGACTACTATTCAGCAGATACCAGGACTATCAACAAGACAGAGATATGGTTCTAAGTGTGACCGCCAATATTAAAGGTCTGAACGTCAACTCAGAGAAGGCATACGTTCAGACGATCAATACCACCATCCAAAGTTACATCGAATCATTACTGCTACTTGTCATGATCAGAACAGTTTGATAATCAGCATTGTAAGCATCAATGCCAAACTGTAAAAGTACAGGGCATTATTTTGTATGTAATCGAAAAACAACCTCACTGTTTTCTGAAACGAGACCTGTATTCTGAAGATCTTCTACTCCAATGCCATTTCGCATACAGAACTACTCAATCAGATCATCATGCCACCAGTTAGAGAAACTATTCGATTATGATTTTAGTGATTTTTTGGCTATGTATACCGCATGCAACCCAACTCGCTCCACAAAGTAACCATTCAGTGGCCACCAAGGGGAAGAGGGGACAAACTGGCGCAAAGAAACCTTGAGGCAGACTGTAGGAAAAAGACCTCAAGAAAGGAGAACTCAACCTATCAACAGTCCCTCATGCATCAGCAGATAGATTCAAATAATGATCCATTGAAACGGCCTCAAGTACCAGTCGACGCAGAGACGATTGTACGAGTATGGGTGTCATTGATTTTGTCACTTTATATTGTAAAGTTATTGATGTATTCTTGTATGGCATCTACCCGTACTATTTGTTTTTATTTACATAATCAAATATAATGGGCTATTGTCAGTAAGCATCAACAGCAATACAAGTAACTGTAAGACTGACGGCAATTTCGTCTACCATTTTTTGTATTGAAACTAAACACACAGATAACATTGTTACTAATTTTGAACACTTTTTAATGCACTATCAAAAACTGAAACATAAGATAAATTTAGCAGAGGACATGTTTGTTTGCGATAGAATGATTCACATTAAGTGAATAATAGGTTTACTTTATAATGTTTAAACTTTTAGTCAATCCATAAGAAGGCAATTGTAATAGTTAGTGAGTATGTTGGTGATATTTAATATTTGTGCTAACCATTTTGGATGCCGTCTGTAACAGTTTGTTTGAAGTGAAAGGGTTAAACGGTGTTTATACACATACATTACATGCTCTATTCATAATGTTCAAAGTCCATTGTTCTCATTTTAGCCAAATCATACGAAAATAATATAAATGTTCTATATATTTTCTGTTTGTGTCGGCCATCTTTGACGCTTTCTTGAACATTTTGTTCGTTGTGTAAGGGTAAAACATATGTTGTGAATAATAGGGTATCCATTTTGCAATGTTCAAAATATATTGTGATCTGTTTTAGTCAAACCATAAGGAACCAATTGTAATTGTATGTTCATGAATTTTTATGCATGTACATGTAGCGGCCATCTTGGGAAGCCATATTTGAATATTCTATTCGCAGTGTAAGGATTAAACGGTATTTGTACACAATAAGTGAATAGAATGACCCTTTTGTAACGTTCAAAGTTAAATGTAATCAATTTTAGTAAAATCTTAAGAAAATAATTGTAATAATTGGTATGTACGCGACATTTTTAAGTTAGTGGCAGCCATCTTTGACGCCATTTTGCATATTTTGTTCCTAGTAGAATAGTTAAAATGTCAATATTAAGATTTTTTAATAATATGACCCTCTTATAATATTCAAAGTGCATTGTCATCGTTTTCAGTGAAATTATAAAGAAACGTATAATCATAGATATATTTCTAGGAGCCTTCTTGGAGGCCATTTTTGAACATTATGTTCGTAGTATAAGGTATAAATGGACTTTATTCACATAAAGTGAACAGTATGACTCATTTGTAATGTTCCGCGTGTATTGTAACCCCTTTTAGTAAAACAATAAGAAAATAGTTGGAAAAGTTAGTGTGTGCGTGATAGTTTTATGATTATGGCGGCCATCTTGGACGCCATTTTGAACATTTTGATATCTGTATAAGCGTTAAATGGTCTTTATTTACATCATGTGAATACTATGACTCCTTTATAATGTTCAAAGTGCATTTGCATCGCCTTTAGTAGAATAATCAGAAAATAACTGCAATAGGTAGTATGTTCGTGATATTCCATGTTTGTGGCGGCCATCTTGGACGCCATCTTGAATAGCGATGTTGGCCCACAGATATCACAACTGCAACAAGCAGTTTCATAATCTACACACTTGTACGAACATTTTGGTATATAGAAACCTTTGTTTACAGATGGAGACCGGTTAGGTGTCCAAAACGGCCCTCGGGTTGCAGCACTATATTGGGTAAAGATGAGTTTTGTCGGGGAAAAAATACCGTTTGGGAATTTTAAACGTGTGTAAAATTTTAAACATGTTTAAAATTCTCACTTTTTTACAAATAACCGATTAGACAACCTGTCTACTACCGATAACACCGATGAGCCACCGATAAGCCATCGATAAAGCCCCGATGAACTGATACTAACCACCGATGAAAAAAATAGATGAGAATTAAAACGCGGAATCTCATTGGTTTTCTTCGGTTGTTAATGGGAGTTCAATAGGTGATCAATTGGTGAGCAATCGCTTGCCGCCAGCATTTCATCAGTGTTTTATCGGTATTATTCGATTCGTGAGTGGTTGTTGGGCGCTTTTAATCGGTGGCAAATCGGATTTCATGAGTCGTCAATCGGTTGCCAATCGGAGGCGGGGTGGCGTTTGACGGATTGAACAATTATTCATCACCGATAACCGTTTACACAGAAAGCCTGAAATTAAATCACTTATTACAACCGATCAAAACCGCAAATAATATTTAAGCCCGACCGTCTGTGTAAACGGGGTATATAACGCAACAGACACACACAGTCTTTAGCCAAACGCTGGAAAAACAAATTGTAAACATTTGCGTTGTAAAACTGATAAGACACAGCTTTCTGAAAATCACAGAAATCAAGCCATATGGCATGCTTACGGCGGGTGTGTCAGTAACTGACATTGCGCGTCAGTTTGGGCACATACGGTTGACAACTCATATTCTGACTACTCATTACAGAGATCGTTGAAGTCACAAACAGACAATTGCAATACACTGAAACCCCTCTAAACCGGACATGTGTGGGGACAACATAAATTTCCGGTTTAGAGGGGTTTCAGGTTTAGAGGGGTTTTTACCCATAGGTTGTTTCTAGTATAGAAAATAGCTGATCACATATGGCGCATTCTGCTTTACTTTCAACCTGCTTTAAGCTATTATCTGCTAGAATATAGAAATATTTCTGATGATATATATTCATGAATGTATTTTCTTCAGTGAAGGAATAACCCAAAAGCGTAAAAAGGCATATCTATGGTGTAATAGGTTAAAATAAAGGACGGCTTGAAACGGGACCAACATTTCTGTCCGGTTTAGAGAGAATTCCGGTGTTTAGAGGTTCCGGTTTAGAGGGGTTTCACTGTATTACGTTTAATCCCAGCAACGGTTACTGCTCGGCGATTTTGGATCACTGCCGAGACAATGAGGAATCGTCTGAGGCGAAGTTACGGTCCTTTCCGTACCCACGCCCTCCAATCAGTTGCTACTTCTCCGAAAAGAGTAGCAAAGCAATTGAGCGTTTGGTATTTCCGATAAGTAGCACACGTACCTAAACATACCCGGACGGCAGCTACTTCTTGGAATGAAAATTGGTAATAAATCACTCGATTCTTGTTCAATAGTATTGAATATTGGTATTGTCTACAGACGAACTGGGTTTGGTGGGGCGTCGGTAGTACGAATAATGGCACATTAGCTACTATTTGGTTGCTTAGAAGGTAAAACCATGCAGGAACCCTTGTTTCTCTGATCACTGTCTCCAACGGGACAAAAGCTCTCAAGCTTACAAAAACAGTTTTTTTTTTTGGAAATACCATGTTCGATGAATAGTAAAAAGAATTCCCCGAAGCATGACATTCTTCCTTTTTTGAGTTTTGGGGTTAAATATAGTTTAATAGTGAAAATAGGTAAACACCACTCACCGTTTCCATTTGTTGTCAATATTTATGTACGTGCGCTACTTATCGGAAGTACCAAGCGCTCAGTTGCTTTGCTACTCTTTTTCGGAGAAGTAGCAACTGATTGGAGGGCGTGGTACCCGTAGACTTTACACTGGGCAGGTCTTTACAGCAGCAATGAGTTCAGTAAGGAAAGTGATGGCCGCCGATGGCCATCGATTGCGAGTTGGCTACCGGTCTGAAATACAACTGGAGAAAACATTATTCTTCCGTTCAAACGCAAACGCATTGCAATGAAATATAAAAATGAAAACTCTTTAACAATTTTGACTACCAATTATAATCAGTTACCCGGCGTCTGATCTTGCTTCAAACTATTTGCAATGAAAATAATGCTTTTGGCGTAAACGCGGTTATTTGGAAATAAAACGTTTTATATACTGTATTCTGCACGCTTCACAGGGGTAACAAACTGTTAACGTAAACAGCAAACAGTGGTAACTAAACACGTTAGAGATATGATCAGAGGCTTACTTATTTAACAGGGCTGCCATTTCTCCGGATTTTTTCTAAATCTTCGGATTTTTTTCTAGAACATGGTAGCTTAAAGCAGGCTGAAAGTAAAGCAGAATGCGCCATAAGGCGCATTCTGCTTTACTTCCAGCCTGCTTTAAGTAGTCAAGTGTCAACAAAACTAGAAACAGGCTATGGAGTAAAGGTACGATTCGTAATTTCTCACTTGAAAAATGCAAATTTGGAAATCTTAGGATTTTTCATATCAATTTATGTCAGCCCTGAAGAGATATGATCAGAGGCTTACTTATTTAATCATCATACAGCCGGAACTCGAAACTTCGAACTCGCTTCAATTGACCTTACACATACAGTGAAACTCCTTCAGACCGGAACCTCTAAATACAGTAATTCTCTCTTAACCGGACATATAGGATCTGTCGATGTTTAAGACAAGCTGATCTCAAACGAGTCTAGAATTGAAATGTTATTTAGCGAGCCTTGGCGAGCCTAATAACTTTTCTATTCTAGACGACTTTGAGATCAACTTGTCTTAAACATCGCCGAGTGACAGATTCTTTTTCTCACATTATCAACGATTTAAGCTATTTTTAAAGCAATATGCATTTTTTTTGGAACCCCTGTGACGTCAAAACGCCGTTATAAATAGTGACGTTATAGTGACGTCATCAAAGTGATCTTACACATGTTGGAGATAAGGATATTCGTCATCGTTGTTCGCTATAGAAAACAGGGGTAGTTATGTGAGAAAAAAGCTTTGGTCCCGTTTCCAACCCTTCTTCATTTTTACCCATTACACCATAACCACACCTTTTTAAGTCTTTGATTTATTCCTACACCGAAGAATATAGCAGATAAAAGCTTAAAACCGGTTGAAAGTAAAGCAGAATGCGCCTTTAGGCGCATTCTGCTTTACTTTAAACTTGCTTTAAGTGCTCAGTTATCTTCCATATTAGAACACGCTATTTGGTAAGTGGTTAAAACCCCTCTAAACCGGAAACCCCTCTAAACCGGACGTTTCGGTTGTCACCGCGCATGTCCGGTTTAGAGGGGTTTCACTGTATTTCAAAAGTTTGATTACGATAACTCGATAAGGTTGAACCAATACTAGTTCGAATAACATTATTACATTTTACGTATAACATTATTTTTTATTACAGTTTCATTATCCATAATGGGAACTCCGTTTTTTGCAACGATATGGGCCAACTTAGATGGACCAAATGTGCCGCAAGCTCAATTTGAAATACAGAGAATTTATAAGACAGATCAATAGTAAGTATAAACAGTGCGCCTGACTACAGAGAACAAATATAAACTACAATACTTACATTCGCCCTATCTCTTTCCATTGTAAAAATTGGTGTTCATTTCTTATTGACACTCAAACCTTAGGAGGCGGAGCTTAGGATTAAGTCGCTGCGCATTAATCTGCACTACTCGAAAATTAGAAATCCACGTTGTATTTGACCTAGATTGAATCAAGTTTATTTCCCAATCTTTTTTTAAACACTAAATATCAATATATATAAATTTTATATTCATATTGATATACATTATTTACACTCATTGTGAAAAAAAATTGCAGTAGGAAGCACTATATTATCCGCGCAGTATAGATCTAGCTATGTTATCGGAGTTAACTTCGTTAAAGCTGTTCTTTCAAGTTTATTTCTTCGACGTATTTTTCCCCTTTTCTACACATTTTCTCCTTAAAAAACTTAAAGTCGGAATTTTTTCATAACAAATATAAAGATAAAATAATGTAAATATAAGAAATGAACAGATTTTTTTCGGCGTTCAAGCGAAATGAACCGACAGAAAATTATCGGCAAATTTACCATGAATCGCTAACGCCGAAAAAAATCAATTCATTTCTTAAAGGGAAATGGACAGCTGGTGATAAATATCTTTTAAATGAAAGATATTGAAAAAAAATCGCCTTCTGCCTTTGAAATTTTGAAAAATAATAAAAAATGAAGTAGTTAGAGCCGTTTAAACTTTGTGATATATGACTGTGCAAGCGACCATGGGGGCCGCCATTTTGTTTACCTGTGTGACGTAACTAAGGCCTTCCGCGACCTTCCGGTTATAGCGAGTCTAACCGGGAATGCCGTAGAGTGCGCGGAATTTACATCGATAACATTAATAAACTGAAATACTGAGAAAAATTGGGCATGTGGAGGAAGGTAAAAACACTTTAGAACTTCAGTGTTACGATTTCGATCCTAAATTATCAGAGAATGTAATATTAGAAGACAGAGACTACGACGGGTCGGGCGAAGAGAAAGCGCATTCGCCGGACGAATTTGCGACTGCAATACTTGTGTATAAATGCCTACAAAGGAGGTTAATACTTGCTGAAGAACAAATGAAATGACGATTGGATGTCTTGGTGACAATGAGTGCATAGCAGAACCATCAAAATTTCGAGCTATTAGTGCTTAATCCAGCCATACTTGAGGTAGCGTATATCAGGCAAATATCATAGGACACCGGAATCGGGCACGGATACTCTTGATAATATTTGCATACTGGTTGTGAATAAAGGCATCGAAGCCCTGTGACTTTCGAAAAAAGTTTCTCCGATATATTTAGTCTTATCTGTTAATATTTCCGTAAATATTAATCATAAACATCGGCTCCAGGATATCTTCGGGTTTTTTACGGGGCTACGACTAAAACACGAGCAGATAAAGACGATAATACATGTGCCGATTTTTATAACATCCAGTCAGAGACAGTGTATAGCCATATGGCTATACACTGTCTCTGCATCCAGTACAAAACGGATGAGGTATTACGGTTTTTTTTAATAAAATAAGGGGGATCAAATTATTTTTCTGGTCTGTTATGAATTTTCCGTGACGTTTAACATCGGTTCTGGTCCTCAATCGGACATACATTTTAAGAAAATATACCATTTTTTCTCGGTATCGCAACATCCGGGAACTTTCGTACATCCAGGTCTCAATCACAGAGTTTCTCAATATCTCATTTGGATCCAAACTGTTGCTGACCTTTAAGTACAGTCAGTTTTGATTCCGATCTGGGTCCTAACTGTTTGTCAGTCTCTCGTACGGATAAAAGTTTCTTCAATGAGCTTTTCAATACATTCAAACCTTAGTTTGGATTTTCAATCACAGAGTTTCTCAATATCTCAGTTGGATCCAAACTGTTTCTGAACTTTTTGCACAGTCATTAACATGACAAATGTGGAATATCAATTTATCATCCAGCAATTGAGACTGGCAATGTCTGATTAAGATCTAAACTGATTAATTTTCTGCTGAACAAAGTATTTGATATTCTGATCTGGGTCAAAACTGAACGCTCTAGATAACGTGACCCGAGTGCTCATTTATTGTATTAATGTCGTTTTTTACTTATCGTTATATATCTTGAGCTTATATAAAGATCTATGAAAATCATAATCGAAACAGATTCAGGACATATTTCAGCAGGCGGCTTTGATCTAGATCGCATTTTATGCTGACATTCATCATCAACCACTAATCAATTAAGCTGCCTTGCAAATTGTACGATATGGACCGGAAATAATTATACACAACCCCTTTCTGCCTAAGACCCCCTCTGTGAAGAAGTAAGAAGCTTTAGGCCCTGCAGGGCATAAATATCCATATTACGTAATCTAATTAGCCGCACTTGCCAAACAGGGTTGTGATTTTAAACACAGGCTAGCAATTTGGCTACTTAAATATGCGATTACACGCCACGAGCCTTTTACCCTGTTTCTACTTCTGAAAATATGTGACCACTTAAAACAGGTTGAAAATACTTTCAGCCTGCTTTAAGCTTTTATCTGCTAAAATATAGAAAATGTTTCTTATGATTTTTATTTGTGACAGTATGATATTGAAACTATTTTCTTCAGTATATGAAGGAATTAATTAAAGGCGTTAAAAGGCGTATTTATGGGGGAAAGGGTTACATCAAAACAAAAAAGCCAAGATCTTTAAAAAAAAAAGAAAAAAAAAAGGATATTGGACACTTCTAGCTCTTGTGGTTTTGTATTGATCTAGATGTGTATGCTGCTTTTTTAAAAAGGCTAGAGTCTACCATAAATCTCGAATTTAAATCTTAAATTAAAATTCATTTAGGCCTATCTAAAAGTTGTTTGAATTTTTTTCTACAGAAATGACAAGTGTAAAACTACACCCAGAAATAAGAACGATAAAACTAGATCCAATCAAAATCGGATTTGGACTCAAGTAAGATCGCTCTATCAGATCGGGATCTAGAGAATCGCGATGATTAAATTAAGAAAGAAAAACCGATCTAGATCTACCCGTACAATATGTAGATCTAGTAATGAGACTTTTTTCATTAAGAATTTCTGTAGCGTTGAATTCCTAAACCGAGACGAACCAGCTAGAAAATGCTGATTTGTAAACGAGTTGGTAGATCTAAGCCAGTTCAACATTTAGGTCTAGATCAGCACAATATCGCACTGATTATCAGATTTTTTTTATTGTAGATCTAGATCTATTATTATAATCATCAATCAAGGTATTATGGATGTCGCAATACTCTACTGTTAGCCATTTCGCAGCATTGTTTTCCCAGATTCTATAGCTGGGAATTGGAACGGACATTTCTCTAAGCCGATTAACGATAGCTTCTGATCGTTTCTGGATCTACACGACCTTTCAAGTTTATCATAATCAATATGAATATACCATCTATCTATTATCTTTTTTTTTTAACTGTATGCGACCTTGAATTAAGCTTGCCGTTATCCTTACTGGCGAAGTGTGAAATGTCCGTCCAAGTTACAGTGGTTGAGTGAAAGAGCCAATCAGCGTTTAGGCCTTTGTGTCGTCACAAAATGGATAAAAATCGAGGGTTCCGAATGATAGTTTTGCCAATATGGCGGCGCCCGTTCCAATTAGCGATAGCTTACCTGTATGCAGTAAATCGATCTTTTTCGTACCTTATCGATGAGTAATAATTGCAGGACCTTCATGAATGTTGCTTTTAGGATAAAATCTAGGATCTAAGACCATATTGTCATCAGCTGTCCGTTTTCCTTTAAGTATTCCCTCTTTACAACGACCCTCCCAACAACGACTCCCTCCTTACAGCGACCCTTATCACTGTTCTCCAAACATGACAATTATGTCTAAAGCTTTCATGGCTGCAAAATCGTCTGCTTTAACTTGTCATCTGCTGATTTCTCAAATTTATATATTGGATATTTTGCAAAAATCATAATGACGAGTACAAACAGCTTTCGCGGCGTATGATCTGGAATCAAGTTGTTTGCAAATGTAACGCAATGTTCCTCTCTATAACGACTCCCTCTGAACAACGCACACCTTTTTGTGTTCTATTGGGGTTCGTTGTAGAGAGGAAGCGCTGTATCAAGATAGTATCCATACATGTATACACTCAGTGCAAAAAGAAACGCACATTTTTGTCAGTAGTTCTGCCTGAGGTTAATCAATGTTGAAACAGGGAGGTTTATTATTCAACTGGTAGCATCACAACCTGCACAAATCGTTGCGGTGTTTTAAACAGGCTGTATTTTACTCTGTCGCTGACAAATTAATCTTGAGATTTTACCCCATTACCGTTTCATTGTCGTCTGCTTATATTTTCAAGATCGTTTCAAAGTAAAAATTCAATGTAGTAAGACTTAAAGCATATCGATACGAGTGTCAAACAGTTTGGATCTTGATCAGACTCCGCGTTACGCGGCGTCTGATCTGGATCAAAACTGTTTACTGTTTGCACACGCGCTTTTTTGCGTCATAAATAGTGAAAGGGTTAAAAGGCAGAAAAGTATTTTTGAGTATTTTATTTTCTGAACTTGTTGCCGAATTAAATTAATCTTGGGATATAGTCTTAGTATTCTTATTTTCTACAATAAAAGTATCTTAATCTCCGCCTGAGTACGGTGTGCGTTTCTTTTTGCACTGAGTGTAGATTGACTACTATCGCGATGTTAGTATTATTGCTCGTTGTATATCGCGATAATATGTACACTGGCCCCATTCAATTCCATTGCAAAACAATGCTGTTCATTTCGTATAAACACAATTTCTCCAGAGGGCGGGACTTGTTGATAAGTTTCGAAGAGGAGGCGGAGCATATGCAGTTTTCATTCGCGAATTAATCTTTGGAACGTTGACAGCAAACATTAAGCGGATTTTTCAAAATGTGTTTGGTATAATACAAAGTAATTGTACACAGATATATTGTAAACAAACATGTATATTCGGTGTCAGCTAAACAAAATACACCGACTTGTTACGAGGGGTGTTTCATAATTAATGCAACTAGATCAATAACTTTAATAATATAAGTGCGAAATGCATGTGTGATACATCATTTGAAAGAGTCATTCTTCGCCAACAGAATGGTATAATGCACAGTAAGATCGCATTACTAAACAAGTCACACCATGAGCCTAAATGACCCCAAATCAAGGGCACTGGACCGTTTTTGTGTATTTTTGAGGCAAAGTTTCGAACAAATTTTGATACTGTAATTACCATGACAGTTTTGTTATTTGAAATAATTTTATGAAACTTTCGGTCCGATTGGTTTAGATAATTATACACAAATTACGCGATTTAAAATCATATTATTTTACAAAATGACAAAAATATAGGTAATATTTAACTCTTACTGAAAAAATCATAAAAAATGACACTAGTGTTAAGTTCAAGAGGTTTTGTTGAAATCTAGAACACATTTTGTTATATCAAACCATGCTATAATTGAAGTAATTGAAACAGACGTTCATGTTTTCAAATCAAATTATAGATATACGAATCTTAAACAATTTCATAGCGTTCGAAAATTCATGTCAACTTTTTTCATTAGCAAAATGAGAAATTTCATTTTTTTTAAAAATGAGATTTAAAACAGCTGAGCCTTTTAATTGTTATGAAATCTTATTTATATTAAAATTCAGACATAAACTGATATATTTCAAAAACAAAGTATAGAACTGTTACTTTTAAAAAGTTATTAGGTCAATAAGTAACGTCTAAAAAATGCTATTTTCTAGTGCCCTTGAGGAGGGGTCATTTAGATAAGTATTGTGATTTATCCCGTAATGTGATCTAATAGTGCATTATACCATCGTGTAGGTGAGAAATTGCCATTTCCAACGATATATCACACATGCATATTACAATTATTATATCGAAGTTATTAATGGAGTTGCATTAATTATGAAACACCCCTCGTATATTACAAATCATTACTGTTATACAAAAGTTATCTTATCCTAACTTAAAGGTATGAAAGCTACAGTAGTGCAACGATCGGATGGCGTTGTTTACAAAACATTGTGTATGTAAACAAAGAAAATTAAGGATAAATACAACTGCGACATATTGTATTGGTAAATCAAAGCAAGTGGCTTGTGTGACTGCATGGTGTAGTGGATAAGCGTGTTGCCTAGTAGTACTTATAACTACATTGTAGTTACTTTTGAGGGTCGTGAGTTCGAACCTAGAGAGCACCACTTTTCTTATTTTCTTTTTTAATATTACAATGATATACGCTGATAAACGTAGTTTAAATTAAACATGTTTAGAATGAGTATGTCAAGTAATATCCCAGACAATAAAGAGCTACATTATGTTGTCTTTTTACTGGTTACAAAGGTGTGTTTTGACCCTATTACTGCACGATGTTAAAATAAAACGATAATGAAAAACAGACTCAATAATATAACTAACGAATTTGTGAGAATGAAGATATGTGGTAAGTGAAACAGAATGTCGATAATTTGAAATTTATAAAAAAAAAATATCACCGAATGTAGGATTCGAACTCGAGACTTCTGCGTGAAAGTCTAACAGCATAACTACTACGCCAATACAGCATAATTATGCTAGTATGGTTGTCAAACTTTTACTTATCGGTAATTTAACTAATTTTCTTTGTTTACAATCTCACTGTTTTGTAAACAACGCCATCCGATCGTTGTTCTACTGTAATAGTATCAAAAATATAAAAATAGTCTTAACAACATAACAACATGTATTTACCTGCATAAATATATAATCTATCCAGAGTTCACAAATGCCTATATAATGGCTGCCATTTAAATTTACCGGATAAAGATTACCCGTAATCACGTGATGTAAAGGTTAGTCAAAATAATGTTAGTGAAAGTTAGTTCCCCTAGACCAAAAGTACATATTTCTTACGACTAACAAGACCAAAACGTATAAACTAAGAGCTAAATATCTAAATTCTACTGATTATTCTAATGGGGAAATCGAAATAACAAGAAACTAGGTGATTACATACAGTATTTTATTGATTTATAACTAATTTAACAGTTCATGGCAAAATCCACCCTACGACATTTGCTCTTAACCGATCTTTACCTTCCTATTAGTGAAAACCATGATTCCCGAGCAAAATTCTTCTTTATTAATAGGATGAATTGCAAAAAAAATTGACATACCTTATAGACATAAGCTATCTGCGTTTCCTTTATGTAAAAAAACCCGATATATATTTATCCTTCTTTAAAATAACGTCACTTCTAAATGACGTCAAATCGGCATTTCGCGCCAAACTGTCAAAGTTGTTGAACTTAGAATGTAAACAATGGAACTTGTTTTTTGCTTTAGAATGTACACATCTTCAGTAAATCGGTCATGGCTGTTCCTCATAGGGAACACATTATTCGTGTTATCAACCTTTAATATGGATTAAACATACATGCGTATTGACAAAACGTTAATTTAATATTAGAAATTACAGCAAATAGCGATTCATGGTAAATTTGCCGATAATTTTCTGTCATTCATTTCGCTTGAACGCCGAAAAATATATGTTCATTTCTTAATTATCATGATAGTACACACTACACACACACACGCTTGTACAGGTATTATCTACAGGGCTGCCATATCTTCGGATTTTCCGAAATCTCCGGATTTTTAAAAAAAATATCTCGGATATGGGTGTCAAGCAGTTTCGATCCTGATCAGACGCCGCGTTACGCGCCGTCTGATCTGGATCTAAACTGTTTGCACACTTATGTTAATGTCATAAAGCCTGGCAGCTAAAGGGTTAAAGGTACGTTTCCTAAAATCACGCTTGAAAATTTGGAAATCTTAGGATTTTTATGGTAGCCCTGGTTTATCCGCCATCTTACTTTAAGCTTTAACCTGCCTTTTATACAACGATTTAACTTCGTATTAACGGTCGTACTAGAGATGCTTATTGCTTGACCGTACTATTCTCTATCGTACACAGTGACTCGAACGGAAACCTAATCGGGCCATATAAGTGTGTCCTTCAGGCAGTACAAGAGCGCTTAAAACAGTACGATATAGATGTGACAGTCGACGCGGTGATGCGTGTGTCCTGGAAATTCAGTTCCGCAGTTAGGGTGGGTATAAATCTATTACAGCGCTCCCTCTCTACAACGACCCTTCCAACAACGACTTCCTCTTAACAACGACCATTACCGCAGTTCCCTGAACAGGGAAAACTTGTCTAACGCTTATATTGCTGCAATACCGTCTGCTTAAAATTGTCGTTTGCTGTTTTTCTCAAAATAACATAATGGACATTTTGACGGGAAAACGTAAAGACGAGTCACAAACAGCTTGAATCCTCACCAGACGCCGCGGCGTCGGATCTGGATTCAGGCTGTTTGCAAATGTAGGCCAATTTCTCTCCCTATAACGACTCCCTCCGAACAACGCACATATTTTGTCTCCTATAATATTGGGTGTCGTTGTAGAGAGGGGGGAGCGCTGTTAGCAGCTCGCTTTGAGTTACAATGTAAATTTCTCATAGACCAAAATGTAACATTTTGCATATTTTGGAGCACTTTTACAATTTGTCCGCCACCAAAAATGCCATTTTTTATGGTCAGGTTAAAGTCACAAGAAATGGCCAGATTAAGTACAAAAAGATGGCCAGGTTCATGTGACAAGAGTGCCAGTTAACCCCTTCACTGCCGTGACGTCATCAAATTTAAACAATTGTCGTCTGCTTTTATTTTCTTAAATTTTATTTTTTGCTTTTCTGACTGAAGGATTATTGAAATGAGTGTCAAACAGTTTGGATCCTGATCAGACGCCGCGTAACGCGGCGTCTGATCAGGACCCAAACTGTTTGCAAAACAAGTTGTGCTCGGGGTAAGGCAGTGAAGGGGTTAATTTCTACGAAAATATCAAGAAAGACTAGCGGAGATATTCTAAAGTTAACCCAAACCCTAACCCTACTTTTTGGTGACGGACCAATTGTAAACCATGGCCCATATTGTTTACATCTATCCAAAAAACTCACTGTCACTGAATGACGTTGCTGCCTGATCTATGCGACATTATTTTGCTATGCAACATTCTTTGGAATGTCAAATAGGGGCAAGTTACTCTATTGACACGTGATCTCTGTCACTGTATGGCATTGCTGTTCGAGCTTTGTGACATTCTTTTGCTATGTGACATTCTTTGGAATTCTTGAAAACAATATCGGTGAATATCGGTTCTCTAAATTCAGTGACCAGCTATGAGTTCAGTAAGGAAATCGATTGCCGTTGATGGCCATCGATTGTAATTTGCTACCGGTCTGATTTGATTTGATTTGTTTTGATTTTACGTCGCTTTCAACAGTATTTCAGTCATATCGCGACGTCCAGCTAATCACAGGTGGAGGAAGACCCCAGAAGTCCTTTATGCACTGTAACAGGCACAAATCGGCAACTGGGTAGAACCACCGACATTCCGCAAGCCAGCTGGAAGGCTTCCCCACATGAAAAATCCGAGCGATCCTACTGGGATTCGAACTAACAGCGGTGAGGTGCTTAGTGATGTTAGTCACGGTGACTATACCACTAGGCCACGGAGGCCCCCTACTACCGGTCTGAAATACAGTGAACAACTGTTATTCTTTCTTTCAAACACAAACGCATTGCAATGAAATATAGAAAATGACTACTGCTAAATGCTAATTGCTGATTTGCCAGTTGCTAAATATCAATACATCCAAAATAGCTTACTTTGATGAAATTGTTAGATCAAACTACAGCACCAGGCTTCACCATACATTGCCGTGGAGGTAAAGTGAACTATTGTAGCATGTTTTCCTTTACTATAGATGCAGACTATATTCTAATACATGTATAGCATTATTAAGAAACTGGCAAGTGGCATATTGGCAATTGGCAAATTAGCATTAAAAAACTAGCAAGTGACATATTAGCATTTAGCAAATGGCAAATTAGCAATTGGCAAACAAGCATTTAGCATTTAGCAATTGACACAATTATTCAAAACAGCAAACAAAGTATTGTGGGTTTATTGTTTACACTCATGACCACCATCCTGTCGATTAGACGGTGTTACAGTACAAATTTGACCCCCGAAACAACACTCTTCAGTTAAAAGAAATTAGATTAATGACAAATGGCAATTAGCATTAGGCAACTGGCAAGTGGCATGTTGGCAAGCATTTAGCGAATTGCATATTAGCAATTGGCAAACAAGCATTTAACAATTGGCATGTCGCGACTGGCATTCCATAGAATAGATATTGTGGTCAACGAAAACTTTGTACTTCCGGACGAATGGAAATGAATAAAACACCCGTTAAAAACAGTCGCAACGCCCCCAAATTTTATATACGCATATAATGCCATGCGATCTGGATCCATTCGATTAATTGAGAGGGTCTTCATTTTTGTTTTATCAAGTGACACAAATCACGTGGTATAAACTTGGTCACGCGACTAAATCAACGCTCGATTTAGGGTTTGACAACATTTTGTCAACGGAAAACATCAAGTGGTGATTCGAATAGAACTTGTTGACAACTATTCCAACTAGCGCGATAGTTGTCCTGAAGCGTGTTCAATAACCACCGTTTGCTGTTAAAGACATCTCCTGACGACCTTTTGGTAATAACGCCTTGCCAGATTATTTACTGTCAATTTCCTTGCAAAAAGCATGGATCTTGTGCATATTATCGTCTTATGCGAGACCGAACCTTTATATTTGATAGTTTGGTTAGAAAAAACCATTGAAAATCACTAGAGCATGAGTATAATCTGGTCTTCGCCCAGTAAACTGCAGGGCTGCCATAAGTTGACATGAAAATTCCTAAGATTTCCTAATTTGCATTTTTCAAGTGCGATTTTAGGAGTCGTACCTTTACCCCCATAGCATTTTTCTTGTTTTGTTGACATGCGACTACTTAAAGCAGGCTGTGAGTAAAGCAGAATGCGCCTTAGGGCGCATTCTGCTTTACTTTCAGCCTGCTTTAAGCTACCATAAACTGGGGAAAAATCCGGAGATTTAGGAAAAATCCGGAGAAATGGCAGCCCTGAAACTGAGATTGTATTGCCCGTGCTTTACAGTTACATTGACACCCCCAGAACAATATGCTGGTGGTTCCTCAATGGACTGAGGAAAAGTCTTATGGTTAGCAGTTTGTGCCCCATGTGCAGCGTGCAGAGAACAGCAGAGATAATGTTTTCCTCCCAAATAACCCCGGTTACGCTTAAACTATTATTTTCATTGCAAACAGTTTGGAGCCAGATCAGACTCCAAACTGTTTGCCACCAAGATTTAAACTGGTAGTCTGAATTGTCAAAATGTTGTCATTTTCTATATTTCATTGCGATGCATTTACGTTTGAAAGAAATAATTACAGTTTTGTCACCGTATTTCAGACCGGTAGCCAACTCGCAAGCGATGGCCATCGATTTCTTTATTGAACAAGCTACTGATTCGAATACCACCAATTGTAACTAAACAAGCAACAGTCATACACGTCCACTGATTGGCCGTACCGAAGAATGTTCAATCACATTTCTCACCTCTCGGACAGAGGTATCCCGAAATCTAGGGTGTGTGAGATTAATAGAATCAAGCACGGCTTTTGGTAAAGACGGGGGATTCTATACCCGAGGTTGGTCTGTTCCCAGTCGGAAACGAGCTTTAGCAACCGAGGGTATAGAATCACCCGTCTTTACCAAAAGCCGTGCTTGATTATTTTTCTCGCTTAAAATTCCCTTTAAAAACGAGTAAATTGAAGGAATTATAAAGACCTATTTTTTTCACGTATCACACATTCCATATCCAATAGCAACAAACAGCTGTCCAAAGGTCGCTCTATTTCAAATTAGCTTTGACATTTTATTTGTACACATGTTTTAAGAAAAAACATGTCCCACTTTGGATCCAAACTCAGAAATACAAACGGTTTGCATTGAATCCAAGCGATTTAACATAGTATAAGTAATCAAAACGACAATTTCTTTATTTATACGTTCTACTTTCAAGCCATAACAACAACTGACGTCAATTACGTCACGTAAGAACGTGACCTTACGCGTATACTCGATCATGTGAAACAATCAACAACAACCACACCAATCACTGTTTAAACATCGTAGCATTGAATTGTCGAAAGCCACATACAAGTGTAGAGTCTACTGTAAACTTCTCAATGTAATTTCCTCTGTGAACGTAGCATGTGGTCCATTTTGAGTTTTAGGGTATTTCTGTAAGAGTTATCGCCCTTTCCCATGCTTTAAAGCCAATTGGGCGGAAGGATGTCGTACCAGACAAGGTTTACCGTACGGCTATTTATAGTAACAAAAGGTTGTCTAGCACCCCTGAAAAGCGAGAAAACCTTATCTGTCCGGACAGACAAGCCGAGCTATCTTATGATTGGTTGTTATTGCCGTTGTTATGATGTCGTCATGATGTCGTCATGCATGCATTAGCGCATTAGAATACAACTCGCCACTGTATAGCAAGTTAAACGCGTTTTTATGAGAGGGACTTTATGCTTAGTCTAAAACCAGGGGCCCGTTTCATAAAACTTCTTACGACAAATGTTGTCGTAAGTGAAAACTTTAAATTACATTTAATTTCTGATTTCTCCATCTAATCCTGTCTTGTGGCATCTTTTTGGAATCGTCTTTTCAAGACGATTCCAAAAAGATGTCACAAGACAGGATTAGATGGAGAAATAAATAATAATTAAGACTTTTATGATCTGACTTACGACAACATTTGTCGTAAGAAGCTTTATGAAACGGGCCCCTGATACACAGGCAGATATGATCGAAGCCTTTAACAATACATCGCGCTATCTAGATGATATTTTTAATATAGACAACTCATTTTTTTATACGTTGTTTCCTTTTATTTACCCAAAAGAACTACGCCTTAATAAAACAAACGAGTCAAATTTGTCGGCACCATTTTTAGATTTTGATCTTTTTATAAATATTTAAATAACGGGATTGTTTCTTCTAAGATTTACGATAAACGAGATGATTTTGATTTTAGTATTGTAAATTATCCTCATCTAGATGGCGATGTTCCCCGTTCCACATCTTACGGGGTTTATATTTCACAACTTATTCGCTTTGCTAGGGCCTGTACCTCTGTTGAGGACTTCCACATTCGTAATAAAACTATTACTGAAAAGCTTCTTAAACAGGGGTACAGATTTCATAAACTTCGTAAAACATTTTCTAAATTATTTTATAGAAATCTTCCTCTCATTAACAAGTATAAATGTAACTTAAAGTATTTTCTGCGGCAAGGTATTTCACATCCGGAGTTTTATGGTGATGTGATTTACAGACTTCGTAAGATTCTTGGACATATACATTTTCAAAACCTATTTGTGAAACGTATTAGATTTTTCCTCAAAAAAGATTATGATCCAACTATATTGCTGCGCACTTCACGTTTGGTTATCGATCAATATACAATTGATAACTATGCTTTCCTCTTTGGTTGTGCGACGACAGACAGGGCTTAGCACTACATAATGATGTATCTTTAAAGCCGTCCTTAACCGGGAGAGTTATGTCGGATTTTCGTGCTTTGTTTTTTCTCCCCCTCTCTGTCGTACCCTAGACCCTTCCATGTCTTACAGTTACTCGTAACTACAGACTAGTCGCTTGAGTACAATTTGACCGTTGCCATAGTGGGTTATTTTTAACACGGGCTTGAATGTTTAATTCTTTCCCATGTTACTAATGATCTTGTCATAGAATTTTTGCTAAATGTTTTACATGTATTTACTTACTGTGCTGGCGGTCTTTTTGATTGTGAGGTTGTGGAACAGGGTTTATATTTTATGTACACTGTTTGTCTTTATAGGTAAATATAGGAGATAAGTGTGAGGTTGGGCGCCCCTAAACCCAGATTTAACCCCCAGTGGTTGTTAATAATTAATTAATTTATAGTTGGTTATTGATTGCTACTGACCGTACCAAGGCGGGCTCCTATATTCACTTTGCTTTATGTTTGTCTTGCGTGTTGTTTTCTATTTAGTGTGTAGATGAAGGAATGGTATTGCGTGTGTGTGTGTGTATGTGTGTGTGTGTGTGTGTGTGTTTGTTGTGGTATGACTGTGTGTGTGTGTGTTCTGCTTGAGAGGTGGGTGTATTGTTTGTGTTACGTTTCCTGCTTGAGTCTTTCGTATTTATTTAGGGTTGACGAGGTGAGAAAATAAATCTAACACCACAGTTGAGTGTCAGATGGATATCCCACCCTCGGTATGAAGATATTTTAAAAACACTCGGCGGAGCCTCGTGTTTTTAAAATATCTTCAAACCTCGGGTGGGATATACTTATCTGACACTAACGGTGGTGTTAGATTCACTATATCAGTATGGACGTCATTTTACGGGATAGCCAATCGCTCTGCTTTATACCATTTGTTCGGAGATATTTCTCCAAATCTTTTCTATTTTGGGGGTTAAAATGGTTTATTTATGCTTTTCGATGGATAACTTGGAAATAGCAGTGGATTATCACTTGATACTTTCACTGTTTCAAACAAGGGATTATCGTCACGCGCGCTTCTAGTATGAGTTTCTCCCGTAGGGCGCCCTCAGAATCTTGGTCAATATTGGTCGTATTCGAATCAGGACAACTATCGCGTTAGTTGGAATAGTTGCCAACAAGTTCTATTCGAATCACCTCTTGATGTTTTCCGTTGACAAAATGTTGTCAAACCCTAAAATCGAGCGTTGATTTAGTCACATGACCGTGTGATTAGTGTCACTAGATAAAACAAACATAAAGACCCTCTCAATTAATCAAATGGATCCAGATCACATGGCATTACATGCATATAAAAATTGGGGACATTACGACTGTTTTAACGGGTGTTTTATTAATTTCCATTCGTCCGGAAGTACAAAGTTTTCGTTGACCACAATTTCTATTCGAGTCGGGCCAAAATCGTTGTCATCAGTAAATCTTGGCGCATTTGCTCCGCTCACTTTTCGTTGTCAACGAAATCGATGATTCGAATACGACCATTGTAATATCGTTTAATTCCGACAGCCTGATTTGTCGGGAACAACTCAACGGAAGAACACGAATCTAAGATCGGAAGCAATGACGTAATTCCGAATAATTCAAATCAATAAATCAGTGACGTCATTGTGCTGAAAATTGTCACGAAATGTGTTTGATATAAATTTGGGGCTCCACACGTGGTAAAAATGTACTTTTGCTTCCAATTGACACTTTAGTTCCAAAAATCGTTTAAAAGTATAAATTAATAGAATAACTGTATTTTTTCAGTGTAAGGTCGAATTTAATTCCTTTCGTGAACATTAGGCGGTTATATTTTCTCTCAATGAATTACAATTCGATCTTATACTGAAAAAACCAACCAGTTATCCTCTATATATTGTGCGATTTTTCTGACCTGTCAGAGTTATTTTTAGAACAGAATAGTTCATAATGGTAAATAGATAGCAGGGTAACATTGGATTTATAGAGTCGTACACTTTCCAACTTGATATAAGCATGATCCTCGTGCAGCACGAGACAGTTGCGCTAATTTTCCTGATATGTTATTTACTTACGAGTCATTCCCGTAACGAAGCATAGCAGAAAAATCCACACATTGGATATTGAGAATCCCCGGGCGGGGAATGAATCTGGGGCGCTGGCGTAACAGTCCAATACCATAACCTCTGAGCCAAATAGTCTACTCCCTAGCGCAGAAGCTAGATATAGCATATGTCATTCGCCGCGTCGCTACATGTATGCTATGCTATTTATGGTACACAGTGAGGCCAGTGTGGATGTAACACACCCCCTCTTAACGAAGTCATCATTTATGATGATGAACTAAGCCACTTCGCCATTTAAGGTACTCGCATATGCGCGTAGTTTCCATACGATTGTTATGAAACTTTTCATGAAGAATGATAATAGCCTAAGAAACAATGTGTGTAATATAGGCAAAATTTATCGTGTGGTTTGTCTTTAAGGTCTTTTTTCTGACAAAAACCTAGAATTTTGATGATTTTATTTTTCTTAAAAATGAATAAAGCTAATGACTATAATTCTCACCCAATAAGTAGTCCACAACATTCATTACAAGAAAAGCTAAAAACATTTTGAATAAAGGTGTTCAGAAAGATGTTATCAGCTATTTAAATTTTGCAAAATGCTAAAAAATTGAATTACAAAAAACTGACTCATTCAATGTATATTTGTTTTCATTTTATTCAAATATATGGTTGATGAACTAGTCAGTCTGAAAAAATTAGAAAATATTACAGTTAGGATTTGTTGTAATAACATATTTTCTTATTAAAATGTGGGATATTTGTTGTTTAGATACAGTTACCTACCTTAGAATTAAAATTTTGTCATTAAAATGCATTATTATTTATTCATGGACTTGCATACAAGGTGTATTATATTGTTTTAACATAACTATAATGGGCAATATCGATCTTGAAAAGGTTAGCGTATTGATAAGCTTCAATGTGTGGCTTTATAGTTCGATCAAATCGTTTACATGTATACCGATTTAATTGACTTGTAAGTCATTAAACTAAAACGTACAGGTAAGTGGACATATACTTGGACCGTAAACATCACTAGTTCTAATCAACGAAGACTAAACATAACATGTCTCTTGATTACTGCGTTATGGATTGACAAGTCAATAAATCGGACACTAAAAAAAAATATTTGGATCGGATGGGTCTCGAACCTATGACCTTTTGATTGCTAGTCAACCACTATACTAACTGCGCTATGAAGGATTATACTACTTCGTATAAACATTTCCTTTATATAAATTTTCTAGTATAAACACGTACGAAAACAGTCTGTGTCGTCAAGACGCATATCCGCTCGCCCGCAAGACCGACTTCCGGTAGCCAAAGGCCTTAAGGCAATTCGGCATATTAGAAGCTATTTCGGCATCGTATAGTTCATCCCGGACGAGCCCCCATCTTACGAGTCATTCCCGTAACGAAGCATAGCAGAAAAATCCACACATTGGATATTGAGAATCCCCGGGTGGGGATTGAACCCGGGGCGCTGGCGTGACAGTCCAATACCACAACCCCTGAGCCAAAGAATCTACTGCCTAGCGCAGAAGCTAGGTATCGCATAATTATGTCATTCGCCGCGTCGCTAAATGTATGCTATGCTATTTATAGTACACAGTGAGGTCAGGGTGCGGGATGTAACAATTTATTCTCAATAAACGTGTTCTTGCTAAAAACTATTATGTCCATTGCAAACAGGTTGGAGCCAGATCAGACGCCGGGTTACCCGGCGTCTGATCAGGCTCCAACCTGTTTGCCACTCAGATTAAAAAAGATAAAATTCAATTTTATACAGTTAAGTGCATTGTGTTTGCGTTTATTCGGGAAATAATTATGTCTTCTCTACTGTACATTACACACAATAAATACAGCCTTCCGTATCCCTGGCTCACCGTACAGATATCAACGAGTACAGAGATCATCCCTTTTAACATTTGAGAATGTTCCAATCTAAAAATAACTATGACAGGTCAGAAGAAAACACTAATATCTGGTAGAAGCAATACGAGAAAAGATCGATTGTTTCGTTAAGTACGTCACGAGGTACTTCACGAGGCCTTGGATCTCGCCAGCAACTAGTATTGTGTTATCCGTTTTTTCTGACTTGTCCGAGTTATTTTTAGAACAGAATAGTTAATGAATGGTAAATAGGTAAGCAAGGGAACATCGAATATATAATCGTACACTTTCCTACTTGAGATAAGTATGATCCTCGTGCAGCCCGAGACCGCTGCGCTAACTTTACTGATATTTTATTCTTTCCCAATAAACGCGTTTATATACTAAAACTATTATTTCCTTTGCAAACAGGTTGGAGCCATAGCAGACGCCGAGTAACCCGGCGTCTGATCAAGCTCCAATTTGTTTCGTTCGGCAGAATAGTGGACATTCAGGTGGCTCACTTGCCCTCATTTTCGCGCATTAAAATAAGAAGGGCACTTTTACATAACTTGTAATATCTTTTTTTCTTGACAGATATAGTTCCTGTGCAAACGGTCCGTGTTAGCTTTATCATTTTCCTTTATGATGAAGTTTGTTTTGAAAAAATATTTTAATAAGATTTTGTTCCTTTTTTAAGTTGAAAAAGACACCTACCTTTTAATCACATTAAACAAAGAGTAAAATGCTGAAAATAAGCCTCGACACGGTTAATATAACACGACCTTGTGCATTTATACAAATCGATATCAATTCTGTGCAAACGGGCTCGTATAATTGAATATTTGCTCTTTCGTTTGATATAAAATTAAGAATTGTAAGTTAATGTTATTTTGGTCCTTTTTCAAATTGAAAATGAAATAAATATGTTCAAAGTGTCGTCGGGAGTTTCCGTAAATACCGAGCGATTGCGGAAGCAAATATCCGGTAAGAGCCGAACATTGGCGGACTCACAAGCTAGCGAATAGCATTTTATCGATAATCTAGCGATGTCCACTTTTCTTCCTAACGGCTACTCAGATTAAAAAGATAGTTAAGATTTCTTAAAGTAAATTTCCACAGTTTAGTGCATTGCGTTTGCCGGCTTAAACGGGAAAGAAAAATGTATTCTCTAATGTATATTGTGCACAATATATATATACAGCTATCAATGTCTCTTGCTTGCTGTAGGGAATACTCATCCTTTTTAAAGTTTTAGAATGTTCCAATCTAAGAAATAACTCGGCCAAGTCAGACGAAAACACTAAAATATATTTCTCACATAACCACCCCTGTTTTCTTTAGCGAACAACGATGACGATATCCTTATCTCCAACATGTGTGAGATCACTTTGATGACGTCACTATAACATCAATATTTATAACGGCGTTTTGACGTCACTGGGGTTCCAAAAAATGTATATTGCTTTAAAAAAGCTTAAATCGATGGTAATGTGAGAAAAAGAATCTGTCACTCGTCGATGTTTAAGACAAGTTGATCTCAAACTCGTCTAGAATAGAAAGGTTATTAAGCTCGCCAAGGCTCGCTTATAAACATTTCAATTCTAGATTTGGTTGAGATCAGCTCGTCTTAAACATCGACTCATGACAGATCCTATATGTTTTTTTGTAGGTGAAGGATGCTATTACTCAACTTATTTTGGTTGTGGTAGGTTCCGACGTAGCGTTTGCAATCTATAACTACAATTACGACAGTGCTGAAGGATTCAATGACATCACTACGGGTAACCCAATTGTTGTGAGTATGACCAATAATTCTTCTTGTAAGCCGAAGTTCATAACTTTATATTTACAATCGCCCAATTCAATTCCATTGCCAAAAAGTGTGTTCATTTCATATAAACACCACTTTTCGAGAGGACGGGACTTGTGGAAAAGTTTCGATGGGGAGGCGGGGCATATGGAGTTTACATTCACGAATTAATCTTTGGAACATGGCACGGCAAACATTTGCCGGAGTTTTTCAAATTTTGTTCATACCGATGTATGTCTTCCTACTAGTGAAAACCATGATTCCCGACTAATATTCTTCTTTATTAATGAGATAAATTGCAAGAAAATTAACATAAGAATCTACCTTATAAACAGCTCGGCTAGCTGCGTTTCTTTATGACACAAAAACCGATATATTTATCCTACTTTAAAATGACGTCACTTCCAATGATGTCAAAAATCGGCATTTTTCGCGCCAAACTGTCAATATCGGCAAATGGAATGGTTTTTGCCGATAATTTTCTTTGAACGCCGAAAAAAAATCAGTTCATTTCTTAAGTTAATACATTTAATTGTACAAAGTCAATATTTAGATAATCCTTATTATCATCATCATCATCACAATTATTATATACCTATCGATGATTTATGGAGATATGTCAGTTAGATAAATTTCATATGCGTCACAGTTGATATCATCACTAGTAGATGATATCACTTTTTCAGTAACGATATTATTTTTGTGACGTCACGTCACAATATCTTTTGTAATGTCGCGCGTAAACATAGAGAATATTTGGTGACTAGCTTTGAATGAGAAATGTTATCTGGCAAGGCGGATGAATATATCTGGTGAGCCGCAGGCGAACCTGATATTTTCAGAAGCCGAGCCAGATAACATTTCTCATTCAAAGCTAGGAACCAAATACATTGTATTCTATTTATCCTTGTCACAATAGTAAAATAAATAGAGTGTTTTTTTCAAAGCTAGAATCATTTCTGGTCTAGATAAGATTCTCACTAAAGAACTTTGTTACTCTAGGAAAGCGCGCTATTATATAGATAACGTCAGTGACGTCACATCCTAGTTACGTTGAAAAGAAATAAACTTTAAAAATCTAGTGTTTTTCTCTCAGGAAATCTAAAAGGTGGACAATTATAGAAGTATCTCAGCAAGCGACTGGTGGCGCGTACTCTATAACGCTTTGATTGCATCGAATAGCTCGAATTAACGTCGTTAAACGTCGGTTTCTGTTGAAAGAGTTTTAGAATACTTTTCTAACAGCGGAAAATATAAGCGTCTCGGTGGGAAAAAATAGTTCCGGCTACAGGTCATGTGACCAACTGACATAATAACATCGGTCATGTGACCAACTAGCATAATAAAGCAAAGATATCTGTCACCCCTTTATCCGTCAAGAAAATAGGCACGTGGCAGGATGAAATTAATTTTGTGTGTTTTATCTGTAAAAAGTCATTAAAATGTATATAATGAATAGAATAATAAATCCTTTCGATGGATATGAAAAATATATCATTCGAATAGGTTGTTATCTGATTAAAAAGTCAAAATCGTTTAACTCTTATTTTTCGATCATAAACATTTGCAAACAGCAAATAACCAGACCAGAGGACGCGCTAAAAGCGCTTCCTCTGATCTGGCTATTTGCTGTTTGTAGCAAGTGATAATAAAAAATATCAATTAAAATTTAAAATCTTGACTTACGCAAAAATTTTGCGTAAGTAGTTTAGTAAAACGGGCCTTGGTCATTTTTTGATGACTTTGGCTTTTGAAGTGAAACTAATCTTATAGGGTTGAATGTAAACCCCTCTAAACTGGAACCTTTAAATACCGGAATTCTCTCTAAACCGGACAAAAACGTTGGTTCCGTTTCCAACCCTCCTTTATTATGGCCATTACACCATAAACATGCCCTTTTTTATTTCTTTTTACTCCTATTTTCTATATTCTATAGTAGATGACAGCTTGAAGCAGGTTGAAAGTAAAGCATTCTGCTTTATTTTCAACCTGCTTTAAGTGATCAGCTATCTTCCATACTAGAAACAATATATAGATTAAAACCCCTCTAAACCGAAAACCCCTCTAAACCGGACATTTATGTTGTCTCCCCAAATGTCCGAATTAGAGGGGTTTCACTGTATTTCTATTTTCTGATTTGCGGATTGTTCTAGAATATGGTTTATCCTTTCACTCTCATTGACGTCATAAAGCGCATTTGCAAACAATTTTGATCCTGATCAGTCGCCGCGAAACGCGACGTCTGATCAGATTCAAAACTGTTTGTCACTTGTTTTGAAATTACGTAAGTTATGCTGCCTTCAATCTAAATTTGAAACGATATTGCAGACAACACTGTTGAAGCAGGAGACAATATGGCGGTGGAGGTTTTTTCACGTGGCGGGTTCATGTTTCACTTTACACTAGTCACACTTCTACTCTTCAAAAACAACAGTTGTTCTATACAATGAAACACCTCAAAACCGGAACCTCAATATGCCGGAATTCTCTCTAAACCGGACAAAAACGTTGTTCTCGTTTTCAACCTTTCTTTTTTTTTAACCCATTACACCATAAATATGCCTTTTTACGCCTTTGAATTATTGCTTCACTGAAGAAAGTACATTCATGAATATGTATCATCAGAAATATTTTCTATATTCTAGCAGATGATATCTTAAAGAAGGTTGAAAGTAACTCAGAATGCGCCTTAATGCACATTCTGTTTTACTTTCAGCATGCTTTAAGAGATTAGCTTTCTTCCATACTCTAAAAAAAAACAAGCTTTGGGTTAACCCTTTGAACCCTAGTCCCGCATATAGGCGTCCTTTTCAAACAGTATACAAGTGAAAGGCGCACTTGTCCTATGCAAACAGTGAATACCTAGATCAGAGGGCTCCTTACGGAGCCCTCTGATCTGGGTCTTCACTGTTTGTCTAAATGCAAAACATCGACAAAAACAACCCTTAAAAGTCAGAAATGGACTTGACTAAAATGGAAACTGGAATTGTCCATTTAAAGTTTCAGGGAGGAAATAGTTAAAACCCCTCTAAACCGGACACCCCGCTGTACCAGACATTTATGTTGTCCCCACACATGTCCGGTTTCGATGGGTTCACTGTATATATATGAGCCGTGCCATGACAAAACCAGCTTTATTGCATTGCAACACTGAACATACAAAGCACCGATGTCGTCACAGACTCTGTATCTCACATTTGACGCGGCGGCTTGCCTTGATCTTCACTGTTTGTAATGCAATTAGGCAGAGTTTGTCATGACACGGCTCATGTATATTTATATATTCTTTATTCTTTATTGATCATATGCTTCTCCTGTGTTACATATCCTGTGTTCTTGTCGCTAATTCAGTACTTCTTTTAATGTTTAAAGTCCCAATATTACTGTCAAATTGCCCAAAATCACGCACTTTTAAAACCTGAAAATCCCCGATTATTTTGGAGGCAACATTGCTTACAAACTCGTAAGATTGGTGGAAACAAGTTGACTTTTAAATCTGTTTTGTTGACATTCGATCGAAGACGAATTCTTTGAAAAAAGAGTATATATGAATATCGATATGAGTGACAAACAGTTTGGATCCTGATCAGACGCCGCGTTACGCGGCGTCTGAACAGGATTCAAACTGTTTGCTAATGCGCTTTTTGGCGTCCTTAGTAGGCACACAACGGTTTTTTCCTGAAATCTCGACACCGGTGGTCTCCTTGACATCTATATTTATCTCCTCCTGACTTTCACGCATAAACCAGAATCAAAACTCAGTCCTCTATCAGTAAATACATCTCTAGGCATAACAAAACAGCATAAACCATCCACATAAGCACACGTTCAGATTCCTCTGTCGCCAAATTTAAAGTTTGTTATGGTCGCGAAAACCCATGACAAAAAAGCCTCAAACCCCACATATTCTCCGAAAAATTCGAAAGTGTTCGCCTAGGGTTGGCACTTAGTGAAAAGTATTTTCAGACTCACTTTACCTGTTGCTTTTAGGATCTTTGGCACAAACAATAGGGATTCCAGGTCGAGTTTGCACAATTTTCATGTGTCTGCACCCACCAGTAAAATGATGCTGATTCCCAGTTTATTTAGCCCGAACCACTGATTTCCAGACTGCCCCAATCTTATACCCATCCGAATACAAAAAATCATCATCTTAGTGCGCATTTTATTTAAATCATGCCACAAAGTGATAATATTAATGCATTCTCCCCTAAAATAATGTTTTTCATCTTCAAAAATACTTTAAAACTTACCAATAGCCTTATACATGTATTAAGAAATTTGACCGGGGCCAATTCGAACATTTCCCTATAAAACCGTTGCGTGCCTCCTTAAGAGTGAAAGGGTTAAAAAGCAGCACACTGGTTTTGAGTTTTTTGTTTCTGAACTTGTTACAGAATTAAATCAATCTTGAGATATGGTATTCTTCAGAAAAGATTCTTAATCTGTGCATGAGCACGATGTGCGTTTCTTTTTGCACTGAGTGTAAATGATAAATTGTACCGCGCATACATGTAAACTTAATGTATGACTAAACTTTTTTCTTCTATTATATATTATAATGGCCCAGTGTCCGTCGTACGTCGTCCGACGTCGTTAACAATTGCTTCATATGACATCTCCTATACCGCTGGACAGATTTCAACCAAAACTTTTCAGGAATGTTCCCTGCGTCACGTTCTTTCGGAATTTTTTCAAAGAATTAAAAAAAAATGCAGGACTCTGGTTGGCATGGCAACCGAAGTGAGAAAAAAAAAGAAAATCTTAAAAAATCTTCTTGGCATAAACTTCAAGGACCATGGCTTAGTTATTTGGCAGATAGCATCATCTACAGGTCTGTCAAAATAATGCCCCTGAGGTCAACAATGACCCCGCCCCGGAGGTCTCAGATTTACAAATAGTTATATACTGAACCTTTTTAACGTCTTCTTCTCCGAAACTAGTATGACCAGAGCTTTGCTATTCGGTATGGTGACACTTCAAGACGTCCTTTACAAATTTTGTTAAAATGATTTCGGTCTGTTGAATATCTGGGTCGAAGGAGTTAAAAAGATATTTTTCCTATGAAATCTTCAATAAAAATCTTCTTTTCAAAAACTACAAGGATCGGAGCTTAGATATTTGTCACATAACATTATGTCCTCTATCAATATTGTTCAAATGATGCCCTTTGGGTCAAAGTTGACTTCGCCCCGGCTTCACTGTTTTACATGGAGTTATATAGAACATTTGTTTCTTCTCTGAAACTATTTCGGCCAGGTCACTTACATAACACTTCTTGATGCCGTTTACCAACATTGTTGAAATGAATTCGGTATGTTGCATATCTAGTTCACAGGAGCTAAAATAGATTTGTTCAATGAAAACTTCAAAAATCTTCTTCTCTGAAATCCTAGAACACTCAGCTTAAATATTTGGCACATAGCATCATCTTTAGGTCATCTATCAAGATTGTTCAAATAACGCCCCTTGGGTAAAAAATGACTCTGCCCCTGGATATAAAGCATTATCTCCATTTTGTCAGCTATACTCAGGTAAGCGATATATGGCTCTTGGGTCTCTTATTTCTTTTCTAACCAAATTCTGCTCAAGGGTCTGCACTGTTTGCCATATTGCAATGTACTTTATTTAAAAAAAAACTACCATATATAAGTATATATTGCAGGGCTGCCATTTCTCCGGATTTTTCCTAAACCTTCGGATTTTTTTCTAATGTGTGGTAGCTTAAAGCAGGCCGAAAGTAAAGAAGAATGCGCCTTATGGCGCATCCTGCTTTACTTCCAGCCTGATTTAAGCCGCCACGTGTCAACAAAGCTAGAAACAGGCTATGGGGTAAAGGTACGATTCATAAAATCGCACTTGAAAATGCAAATTTGAAAATTTTAGGATTATTCATGCCAACTTATGGCAGCCCTGAAATTGACCAGCCTTAATTGAAAACAGGATTTTCCGTTTAAAGTCTTGCATGTGAGTCGTTGTTTTTTTACTCGTTTCAGAACAGTTTAAGACTTTCCACGGACGAATTTGGATACTCATGTGACAGTTCAGTCAGCGACTTTGCATCGAATTCAAACCATGGTTGTGGAGTTAGTGGAAGTTACGTCTATAATCTTAACGGTACGAATCCTAATGCGTATTTAAAGAGACTGAAAACTAAATTGTGTACAGTCGAACTTCGATATCTCGAACTCGCTTAACTCGGTTTATCCGATAGTTCGACTCATGCACTGTATTTTTTCATGCATGCTTGGTTAAGTCGAACATACCCATATTTCAAAGTTGAAACGTGGCTAAGCCACGTTTTAACTTTGAAATACGGGTATGTTCGATTTAACCGAGTTCGAGATATCGAAGTTCGACTGTATTTGCAAATTAAAAAGAAAATACTGAAATAAAAAGCGAAATCGCAGCTTTATAGTACATCCGGCATTAAAGAAATTACTGAATCTTAATATTTTAGACCCCGTCTTACACATACTCCGACTTTAAGCGGAATATTTATTTTCGCCCCATTCCATTCCATTCACCAAAATGATGTTTTATTTGTAAAACGCAATTTCTCTAGGGATGAGACTTGTGGACACGTTTCCGCAGAGGAGGCGGGGCTTGCGTATCCGCTCTCCGGGGATCATTGTGTTGCGTTGCTTCAGTTACGCCGTTATGGTTGTGTTGTTTAGTGTACACATTATTCGTGTTAAAAACCTTTTTAATATGGATTTAACATACATGCATACTAATTAAATGTTCGTTCAATATTTAGAAGTTACAGAAAATATAATGTAGATATAAGACATGAACTGAATTTTTTTCGGCGTTTAAGCGAAATAAACGACAGAAAATGATCGGCAAAAGTACCATGAATCGCCGATAATTTTCTGTCTTTTTTTCGCTTAAACGCCGAAAAATAAGGTTCCTTTCCTAATAAAAGAGACCGCTAAAGCGTTGGCACAATTTTAGTGTATAATTATTGTGATTTGCCTTGACCGCTTGGGTTCCATATCGACCGAGTTGAAAATAACCCTGTATTGTTTGTTTTATTGACCTGTCAAACTTTGAATATTCCTACGTCACTAAAAGTATATATTTAGCTTCGGTATAAAGCCGATGCTTTCCGTATTGATTTACGGAAGAAATGTTAGGATATTGTGCAGTCTGTGTCGAATGTAAATCAACATCTTATTCTAAATATGATATTCAAATTTCAACCCTGACCTACCCGTAAAACGTAGCGGAAACAATCGATATCGACCGAAGCTATATATGTTACAGTCAATCTGTGCATGGAGAAAGGACTTTGTCCTTTCTCCATGATCTGTGTAATCAATCATTATGCGTAATGACTAGTCAATCTGTGAAATTACTTTTTCACATAGTCCTTTAATGATACTATTTATGATGATAGACACTGATATTTTTTTAAAAGTTCAAAGATTTCCTGCACAAAACACCACATTTATTTCACACCTTATTTCAGTCCATTTGTGAAATGATGTTTAAGACCTTGAAAGCTATAAATAGGAAATAATTGAATAATTTGCATATAAACCTACAGGCTCTATTTTGTTTTATTTTTATTTTTAAAAATAATGTTGACAAATTTAGTGGTTTTGTAGCGAGGTTGTGGTGTTTTGTATACATTAACTTTTTGACCTTTGAAAATATCATTGTATAATTATCATAAATTGTAACATTAAAGGACTATGTGAAAAAGTCATTTCACAGATTGACTAGTTATTACGCGTAATGACTGATTTATCCATCCATCCATCCATTCATCCATCCATCCATCTTGTTTCTCTTCAGTGTACAATACATCAGTAATAACATAACATACCAATAATCACTTAGTACACTACCACTCTATTCAGAGTTATAAGAGACTATAATCAAGCAACTTTAAAACAACATATCAACAATCATACACATAATATTAGATAAGAGTTGAATTTAAATAGCAATCTGCAAGAACTATACTGAAAAGACACATGTAGAATATGACCTGAGACTAAAACAGGTCATATGTGTATTCTCAATACAATTCAAAACACATTAACTAAACAGAATCCAAATATCACATATATATATTATTGCACCACTCATTTAGGGATTAAGCAAATTCTCCATCATTAAAACAACAAGTCAAATATCACACACAAGATAGGGTTGATTTTGAATAACAATTTCACAAGGAGTTAAACATAATATATAGCGTGTCCAACCACCGTATAATTATTTAAATTTTGACAGGTTAATAAAATACAACAATAGAAAGCAGAACATGGAGGGACTATGATGGAATGCCCGGGAGATATTGTCCGATTTTTCTGACCTGTCAGAGTTATTTTTAGAACAGAATATTTCATAATGGTAAATAGATAACAGGGTAACATCGGATTTATATAGTCGTACACTTTCCAACGTGAGATAAGCATGATCCTCGTGCAACACGAGACAGATGCATTAATTTTACTGATATGTTATTCATTCTCAATAAACGTGTTTATGCTAAAAACTATTATGTCCATTGCAAACAGGTTGGAACCAGATCAGATATCGTATAAAATGTTTGGAAACAGCTCTTCTAAATCAAAGGATAATACCGAAACTAGTGTTCAATATGTCTGAATTGTGTTGAGGTGTTTGAAAAACCAGGACACTCTGAGCTATCAAATTGGTTAGCTGACAATTGATAAATTGTTGCTGCATTCCGTGCGATATAGAATTCTGTAAAAACAAAATATCCGTTTTTACTTATTGTCGATAAGGTTTGACCTGTCGGTTGTTGAATATTCCGTCGTAAGCTAGCTTTACCTTCCGGAAACAACAAAACAGTGTATTGTAAATAAACCATTCAAGGATGACGCGAATTTGATTATATTATCTGATAAAGATATCTACAGTCGGTAATGGCTCAGTGGTTATGTGTCTGCGCTACCAACATAAGGGTTATAGGTTCGATACCCGATAGAGTCAATTTTGTAATATTTCTTAATGTGTCTTTTTTATAACTTTCTTATGGTAGACACATACAAACCATGATATTCATGCAATTGTTTAATATAAAGTGCAGTGAACTTGCCTTAGGAAACTTGGATAGAGAAGTGCGTATACAGTGGAGAAAATGTTATTCTATCCCGTTTAAACGCAAACGAAACGCAAAACAATAAATCATAGCATGACAATTTTTGACAATTTTTGCTATTCATGTTAATCTGAGTGGCAAACAGTTTGGAGCCTGATCAGACGCCGGGTTACCAGGCATTTGATCTGGCTCCAAACTGTTTGCTATGGAAATAATAGTTTAGCGTAAACGCGTTTATTGGAAAAGAAAAACGTTTTTTCCACTGTAGCAACATTACGTTATGCAAAGCTCTCTCTGGCAAAAAGCACTCTTTGTTACTTCTGTATTTCGTTAAGCAGCAAGTTTTTCTTTACCCAAACGTTAACTGTTTTATTTTAAGTAAAATATATAATTATCGAAAAAAAAAACTGAAGCTGACGTTTACAAAACAATGCCTTGAATCGAACCAACGACCCTAGCACTACGAGTCAATGACACTATCCACTAAGCTATTGCGACAGTGGCGTTAGATCATCGACTAAAGTATACTACCTGAAGTTTTCATTGATCTATAAATAAAGTATACGGAAACTTCCGATGGTGCCAACGTAAGTTGACGGAAAGTGATGACCGACAGGTCAAACCTTATTGATAATACCGAGCGTTTGTGTTTGTCGCCTAAACACGTTCCTCTTGTGCGCCATATCACAGCCCCACCCTCCCCCACCCCAACACTCACAAACACACACACACACACGATGCGTTCTACACGGTGAATATATTTAATCTTTTTGATTAACTTATCTTTACGTTTTCATATAAACTTCTGACATCCCTTAACCGACATCATGTGGTGATATCGTCTGCTTCGAAACTGGCGTCTGCAAAATTTTGTTAGATTTAGATTATAACATGTTAGAAATTAAATAACAACATATAAAGACGATTGTTTCACGGCGTCTAATTAAGAAATAATAAATTCGTACCAGTGTTTTATCGTGCAATCGAACACTGGTAGATAAAACACTGGTATTAATTTATTATTTCGATTCTAACACATAATTTGACCTTAATTTGCACCAAAGCAACGGAGCTACATTTATTGGCGTACGCATTTTCGAAGCCATATGACGTCACGTTAGAACGTTTTAGCGCGCGAGTGATCTATTGAAATCTCAAACATTGAAACGTTGGTCTTTCAAACTGTTTCTGTGTTTTATTCTGCTCAACCTGTGTCAATTACTACATGTACTAGTTTACTACCAATGTGAATAAGTACTTAATAGAAGTTTGACTATAAATCCGAACACTAGTGTTTGACTATAAACCCGAACACTAGTAAGTTTGACTTTAAATCCGAACACTAGTGAGTTTGACTATAAACCCGAACACTAGTGAGTTTGACTATAAAATCCGAACACTAGTGAGTTTGACAATAAACCCGAACACTAGTAAGTTTGACTTTAAATCCGAACACTAGTGAGGTTGACTATAAACCCGAACACTAGTGAGTTTGCCTATAAATCCGAACACTAGTGAGCTTGACTATAAACCCGAACACTAGTGAGTTTGACTTTAAATCCGAACACTAGTGAGTTTAACTATAAATCCGAACACTAGTGAGTTTGACTTTAAATCCGAACACTAGTAAGTTTGACTTTAAATCCGAACACTTGTGAGTTTGACTATAAATCCGAACACTAGTGAGTTTGACTTTAAATCCGAACACTTGTGAGTTTGACTTTAAATCCGAACACTAGTGAGTTTGACTTTAAATCCGAACAGTAGTGAATTTGACTATAAACCTGAACACTAGTGAGTTTGACTATAAACCCGAACACTAGTCAGTTTGACTATAAACCCGAACACTAGTGAGTTTGACTATAAACCCGAACACTAGTGAGTTTGACTTTAAATCCGAACACTAGTGAGTTTGACTATAAACCCGAACACTAGTGAGTTTGACTTAAATCCGAACACTAGTGAGTTTGTCTATAAACCCGAACACTAGTGAGTTTGACTTTAAATCCGAACACTAGTGAGTTTGACTTTAAATCCGAACACTAGTGAGTTGACTATAAATCCGAACGCTAGTGAGTGTGACTATAAATCCGAACGCTAGTGAGTTTGACTATAAATCCAAACACTAGTGAGTTTGACTATAAAACCGAACACTAGTTAGTTTGAGTATAAACCCGAACACAAGTGAGTGTGACTATAAATCCGAACACTAGTGAGTTTGACTATAAATCCGAACGCTAGTGAGCTTGAATATAAATCCGAACACTAGTGATACCAGTTTTGTTTCCAGTCATGACATGTCACATTATATATCGGATCCTGAATATTCAGCTTTATAACGTGACCAACGGTACAAGAGGGTTGTAAATCAATTGAAGATTTTCTTTATTCAACGTGTCTTTATTGAACTACATAATTATGTAGTTGAATAAAAATGCAAATGACGTAATTTTAATAACGTCATGTACGGCATGACTTGGTGCAATACTTACACTAAACACTAACTTGTCGCATTAATTTTGCAAAAAAGATTATGAAAAAGTTATCAAATTTAATACAGTGTAGAAAACGTAATTCTTTCCCAATAAACGCGTTTACGCTAGAACTATTATTTCCAATGCAAACAATTGGAGCCAGATCTGGCTCCAAACTTTTTCTCACTGAGATTAAAAACAGTAATTAAAAATGTAAAAACATGGTTATTTCCTTCATTTTAGCGATTTGCGTTTGCGTTTTGTTTGCGTTTAAACGGGAAAAAATAACGGTTTCTCCTCTGTAAGAGGTACGTTTCCTGTGGCCCGTTCCATAAAACTTCGTACGACAAATGTTGTCGTAAGTAAAAACTATAAAATACGTTTAATTTCCGATTTATCTGTCTTATCCTGTCTTGTGACATCTCTTTGGAATCGTCTTTTCAAGACGATTCCAAAACGATGTCACAAGACAGGATTAGATGGATAAAACATAATAAAAGATACTTTTATGATTTGACTTACGACAACATTTGTCGTACGAAGATTTATGAAACGGGCCCCTGATCTCAAAACGTTCTCTTTTACAAAACGGAGATGAGGTAACTGGAAGGTGACGTTATTTTTTTATGGAAGGTGTCATGAAACTAAACTTGTTGAATTATACTTGTCTAAAAAATGTTTGCTTATACGTATATATAGGCAAATCGCCACTTGTTTGGAAATAACGTCAGTTAAACTGCCTTCAATCTAACTTTGAAACGATATTGCAGACAACAATATTGAAGCAGACGACAATATTGCGGTGAAGGGGTAATAACCTCGCGTTAATTTTTATCATAAAAGGGTTAATCAACCACCCTCTTCTCGTTTGATTGGTTGCTTACAGTGGAGAATCTGTTATTCCTTCCCGCTTAAACGCAAACGTACGCAAACGCAAAGCGCTAAAACGTAGAAAAGAACAACTTTTGGACAATTCTGATATTTCATGTTTATCTTGGTGGCAAACAGTTTGGAGCCTGATCAGACGCCGGGTTACCCGGCGTCTGATCTGGCTCCAAACTGTTTGCACTGCAAATAATAGTTTTAGCGTAAACGCGTTTATTGGGAAAGAATAACAGATTCTCCACTGTATCATAGATTTCACAGTTGTAAAATTCCGTTATAGCAAATTCAGTTTAATGTCTCAAAGGGTCAGAAATAAATATTTTGCTATAAAAATGGTTTAAAACGATAATTTGTATAGCACTATTCTTTGAAGGGGAATTTAGTTTTAATAAAAAAGAAACTGTTTCTATTTTTAAACTGTATTATTCTGTACTTTCAGATCTGTGCGGAATAAGTAATGCATGTCGTAAGTATATTTATATTTGTTACCGTTTTATTTATGCTTTTCGGTGGATTTCTAGGAAATAGCAGTTTATCACTTGATAGTTTCACTGTTTCAAGCGGTGGGGTTATCGTCGCGCGTGCTCTTCTTATGAATGTTCCCCGTAGGGCTTCTTAAGAATCGTAGTCAATCGTGTCTTATCGTTTGATTCCGGCAGCCCGCTTTGTCGCGAACCACTGAACGGAAGAACACGAATCCAAGATCGGAAGTAACGACGTAATTTGGATGACGTCAAATCAATAGATCAGCGGCGTTATTGCACGGCAAACTATCACGAAAACCTGTTCGATATAAACTTGGGGATCCACACCACATTAAAGTCATGAACTTCAGCTTTCAATTGTCGAACTTTTTGTTTAAAAAGTGGCTATAAAGCATCAAGAAATAGAATTGTATTTTTTCAGTGTGAAATTGAATTTAATCCATTTCTTAAACAACAGACAGTTATTTTTTCACTCGTAGCTTCGCCTGACGCTCACTCAATGGGTTAAATTTCAATATTACGCTTAAAAGACCCAACAAAGTTATACTCTATATGTTCTTAAGTACTGGAACAGACAGGCCTGAGCAATCACAGTTCAGTACTAGTAGACGGCCGATAATAAGAGGAGATACTCGTCACCTCAGACATCATTGGCCCAATCGTGTTCCTCCTGTACATTAACGATCTCCCACAATCACTACAATCACAGTTCAGTACTAGTAGACGGCAAATAATAAAAGGAGATATTCGTCACCTCAGACGTCCTGGGCCCACTCGTGTTCCTTCTGTACATTAACGATCTCCCACAATCACTTCAATCACAGTTCAGTACTAGTAGACGGCCAATAATAAGAGGAGATATTCGTCAACTCAGACGTCCTAGGCCCACTCGTGTTCCTTCTGTACATTAATCTCCCACAATCACTTCAATCACAGTTCTGTACTAGTAGACGGCCAATAATAAGAGGAGATATTCGTCACCTCAGACGTCCTGGGCCCACTCGTGTTCCTTCTGTACATTAATGATCTCCTACAATCACTCGCATTCCTCCTGTATATTAACGATCTCCCACAATCACTACAATCACAGTTCAGTACTAGTAGACGGCCAATAATAAGAGGAGATACTCGTCACCTCAGACGTCTTTGGTCCACTCGTGTTCCTCCTGTACATTAACGATCTCCCCCACAATCACTACAAGCACAGTTCAGTTCTAGTAGACGGCCAATAATAAGAGGAGATACTCGTCACCTCAGACGACTTTGGTCCACTCGTGTTCCTCCTGTACATTAACGATCTCCCCCACAATCACTACAAGCACAGTTCAGTACTAGTAGACGGCCAATAATAAGAGGAGATACTCGTCACCTCAGACGTCTTTGGTCCACTCGTGTTCCTCCTGTACATTAACGATCTCCCCCACAATCACTACAAGCACAGTTCAGTACTAGAAGCCGGCCAATAATAAGAGGAGATATTCGTCACCTCAGACGTCCTGGGCCCACTCGTGTTCCTTCTGTACATTAACGATCTCCCACAAACACTTCAATCACAGTTCAGAACTAGTAGACGGCCAATAATAAGAGGAGATATTCGTCAACTCAGACGTCCTGGGTCCACTCGTGTTCCTTCTGTACATTAATGATCTCCCACAATCACTTCAATCACAGTTCAGTACTAGTAGACGGCCAATAATAAGAGGGGATACTCGTCACCTCAGACGTCCTGGGCACACTCGTGTTCCTCCTGTACATTAACGATCCCCTCAATCACTTCAATTACAGTTCAGTACTAGTAGACGGCCAATAATAAGAGGAGATATTCGTCACCTAAGACGCCTTCGGCCCACTCGTGTTCCTCCTGTACATTAACGATCTCCCCCACAATATATACAAGCACAGTTCAGTACTAGTAGACGGCCAATAATAAGAGGAGATATTCGTCACCTCAGACGTCCTTGGCCCACTCGTGTTCCTTCTGTACATTAACGATCTCCCACAATCACTTCAATCACAGTTCAGTACTAGTAGACGGCCAATAATAAGAGGAGATATTCGTCAACTCAGACGTCCAGGGCCCACTCGTGTTCCTTCTGTACATTAATCTCCCACAATCACTTCAATCACAGTTCAGTACTAGTAGACGGCCAATAATAAGAGGAGATACTCGTCACCTCAGACGTCCTGGGCCCACTCGTGTTCCTTCTGTACATTAATGATCTCCTACAATCACTCGTATTCCTCCTGTACATTAACGATCTCCCACAATCACTACAATCACAGTTCAGTACTAGTAGACGGCCAATAATAAGAGGAGATACTCGTCACCTCAGACGTCTTTGGTCCACTCGTGTTCCTCCTGTACATTAACGATCTCCCCCACAATCACTACAAGCACAGTTCAGTACTAGTAGACGGCCAATAATAAGAGGAGATATTCGTCACCTCAGACGTCCTTGGTCCACTCGTGTTCCTTCTGTACATTCACGATCTCCCACAAACACTACAAGCACAGTTCAGTACTAGTAGACGACCAATAATAAGAGGAGATACTCGTCACCTCAGACGTCCTGGGTCCACTCGTGTTCCTTCTGTACATTAACGATCTCCCACAAACACTACAAGCACAGTTTAGTACTAGTAGACGGCCAATAATAAGAGGAGATATTCGTCACCTCAGACGTCCTGGGCCCACTCGTGTTCCTTCTGTACATTAACGATCTCCCACAAACACTTCAATCACAGTTCAGTACTAGTAGACGGCCAATAATAAGAGGAGATATTCGTCAACTCAGACGTCATGGGTCCACTCGTGTTCCTTCTGTACATTAATGATCTCCCACAATCACTTCAATCACAGTTCAGTACTAGTAGACGGCCAATAATAAGAGGAGATACTCGTCACCTCAGACGTCCTGGGCCCACTCGTGTTCCTCCTGTACATTAACGATCCCCTACAATCACTTCAATTACAGTTCAGTACTAGTAGACGGCCAATAATAAGAGGAGATACTCGTCACCTCAGACGTCTTTGGCCCACTCGTGTTCCTCCTGTACATTAACGATCTCCCCCACAATATATACAAGCACAGTTCAGTACTAATAGACGGCCAATAATAAGAGGAGATATTCGTCACCTCAGACGTCCTGGGCCCACTCGTGTTCCTTCTGTACATTAACAATCTCCCACAATGACTTCAATCACAGTTCAGTACTAGTAGACGGCCTATAATAAGAGGAGATATTCGTCAACTCAGACGTCCTGGGCCCACTCGTGTTCCTTCTGTACATTAATGATCTCCCACAATAACTTCAATCACAGTTCAGTACTAGTAGACGGCCAATAACAAGAGGAGATACTCGTCACCTCAGACGTCCTGGGCCCACTCGTGTTCTTTCTGTACATTAATGATCTCCTACAATCACTTCAATCACAGTTCAGTACTAGTAGACGGCCAATAATAAGAGGAGATACTCGTCACCTCAGACGTCCTGGGTCCACTCGTGTTCCTCCTGTACATTAACGATCCCCTACAATCACTTCAATCACAGTTCAGTACTAGTAGACGGCCAATAATAAGAGGAGATACTCGTCACCTCAGACGCCTTCGGCCCACTCGTGTTCCTCCTGTACATTAACGATCCCCTACAATCACTTCAATCACAGTTCAGTACTAGTAGACGGCCATTTCTAAGAGGAGATATTCGTCAACTCAGACGTCCTGGGCCCACTCGTGTTCCCTCTGTTCATTAATGATCTCCCACAATCACTTCAATCACAGTTCAGTACTAGTAGACGGCCAATAATAAGACGAGATATTCGTCACCTCAGACGTCCTGGGCGCTGTACATTACTGATCTCCTACAATCACTCGTATTCCTCCTGTACATTAACGATCTCCAACAATCACTACAATCACAGTTCAGTACTAGTAGACGGCCAATAGTAAGAGGAGATATTCGTCACCTCAGACGTCTCAGGCCAACTCGTGTTCCTGCTGTACATTAACGATCTCCCACAATCACTTCAATCACAGTTCAGTACTAGTAGACGGCCAATAATAAGAGGAGATACTCGTCACCTCAGACGTCCTTGGCCCACTCGTGTTCCACCTGTACATTAACGATCTCCTACAATCACTTCAATCACAGTTCAGTACTAGTAGACGGCCAATAAAAAGAGGAAATACTCGTCACCTCAGACGTCCTGATCCCACTCGGGTTCCTACTGTACATTAACAATCTCCCACAATTACTTCAATCACAGTTCAGTACTAGTAGACGGCCTGCAATAAGAGGAGATACTCGTCACCTCAGACGTCCTGGGCCAACTCTTGTTCCTTCTGTACATTAACGACCTCCCACAATCACTACAATCACAGTTCAGTACTAGTAGACGGCCAATAATGAGATGAGATACCCGTTACCTCAGACGTCCTTGGCCCACTCGTGTTCCTCCTGTATTTTTAAGTATTATAAATCCGTAGAGGCCAGCACGTGCTAATGTTGTCTTATAGTAAATAACAGAGTTGGCAAGAGCGAAGTACAGTGTAGCCCTCCCCAACCGGACATCTAAAATTCGTAGTCAAATTGAGACAAATACATCGTCAACCCAAGAACAAGAAGAAAACAGAGTGAGGCGCTGCCTTCGGAATGCCTCAGACTGTTTGGATCCTGCTCTGGCGACGAAATGCACAATTGAGAGGTATGGGTCATAAGGTCCGGTGAAGTAGGCTACACTGTACTTCTTTTTATTGACAGATACCGTGGGAATTTTGTCCATTTCCTTCACGGTCAGCACGTGCAGATTTGAACATTAAGTAAATAATAACACTGGCGGACAATAAGTACAATGTTGCCCTGCTCAGCTGAACAAATATATTAAGACACATAGTTTGTCAAATAGTTTGTCAGATGCAAACAATGCAGATCTAGATCAGATAACTCCCACATGAGCATCCGATCAGGATCTGCAATGTCCGACATTATGCAAACATATTGCAAATCACAAACAACACTATAATACCCTCTCTCAGGTTTTCAATAAAATGCTGGACTAAATGCTGTAAAGAATCAGAAGTCAATGAGTTATCAGCTAACACATAACATTAATAATTATATTGTAAGTAACAATTCATTCCGTTTAACATTTGCAGAACTGATAAATTTACATAGATCCGTAAGTTTTGTTTTACTGTCTGACAAAAGTAATTCGACAAACTTGTGCATGTTTGGTCTAACTCTATAGTAAGGTTTTATGTACATGTACTTCACTCTTAACTCTTCAAACGCCTGACACTTAATAATAAAATGATACTCGTCTTCAACATGGTATACATTGCACAGCTGACATATTCTTAAGTTCCGGTCTAACCTATCTCTGCCGTATCTACCAGTCTGAATACGTAAGCTGTGCGCAGATATGCGAATTCTTGTAAGGCATTGTCTTAAGCGTTTTGAGGAGATAACATTGAGGTAATTCGCATAGCAAAAGCTGGGTTTAATATGTATATATAAAGTACTGAGAACCCTATTTGTCTCTACATCAGAATACCATGTTTGGCAAAAACTGTCAATTACACGTTATTTAAAAAGCAAAACGAACGATTTAAAATTAATATTCCATGGATTAGTCCAAATATGTGAAAATCCGTAATCATTTAACAAAGATTTTACCCGCTTTACCCAGTTATCTTTCCTTTACACATTGTTCATAAGCATAACGATATACACTTTGTAGAATAATGTTATCCGAGTTCAATAACTTAAACCAGTATTTAATTATTTACACATACCTATTCACGTAAAGCGGGTAACGACCTAACTCGCCATAGACCGCATCATTGCAAGAATTTTGTCTTACACCTAAAATAATTTTACAAAGTTTCAAATGCACTCTCTTTTGATCTTTAGACTTAGAAAATCCCCTAAACTGGAGATGCATAGCTGAGAATAGATCCAACAAATGCATCAAATAGTTGCATAGCTGTATGTGGATTAATTTCAAATTTGTTGATGTTGCTGTATAATATATTCAAGGCTTTAAGAGCTTTTCCGATCAAATATTGATTGTTTAGAACTAAAGAACCAGTGTAGTTAAATACAACCCCAAGATAATTAAAATCGTCTACTACTTCAAGAGGTTCATTGTTAAAGTACCAGCGTTCATATTGTTTAACCTGTCCCCTTTGTCTAAATACGACAACTTTGGTCTTGGAAGTGTTCACTTCAAGACCCCATTTAGTGCAATATTCATTAACTTATTCAAGTTGTCTTGCAAGTCCTGATGAGATGCACCGATAATGACCATATCATCAGCAAAAAGCAACACTAATATACTCAATTCAAAAAGTGAATATCCGCTTTCGGTACCCCCCTGTAAAAACAACTCAAGATCTTCTAAAAACAGAGCAAACATTGCCGGTGAATTGTTTTGACCCTGACGTAATCCAATCGATACACTTATGAAGTCCGAGAGCGAATTGTTAAATTTAACACATGATTTAACAAAAGCGTACATTGCTTTAAACATTAAAAGAATTTTACCATCTAAACCCATCCTGAAAAGTTTGAACCATAATGCATTTCGGTAAACTGAATCAAACGCCTTTTTAAAATCTACAAATGCACATGGTAAGCGTAATCGTTTACTTAGTACATCTTGTATTAAATTATGTAATACAAATATTGCATCTATCGTACTACATGTACTGCCCTTACGAAACCCAAATTGTGCATCAGACAAAAAGTTATTTTCCTCAAACCAGCATTCAACTCTATTTGTTAAAACACTTGTAAATAGTTTGCCAAGGTTACTAAGCAGCGTTATACCGCGATAATTTCCTGGGTCATTTTTATCACCTTTCTTGTGTAAAGGTATAATAAAGCCTTTAGACCACAATTCGGGAAAATAACCAGCATCAAATACTTTATTAAATATATCAGTAAGATGGCCTATGAGTATATCTAATGATTCAATGAAATATTCATTAATTAGATTATCACTAGGGGCCGATGCTTTATTTGCCTTTAATCCTTTAACTGCCTTCCCAACTTCTTGCTGCGTAATAGGCAGGTTCAACTCAACAAAAGTAGGATCATTAACGTTAAAATCATTATTTGCATTAACCCTTTCACCGCCAAATTATTTTTTGAGCTTTTTACCCCTACACCGTTTTGTGTCGTCTGCTTCAATATTATTGTTTGCAATATCATTTCAAATTCAGAATTAAGAGAGTATGACATAAGAAATATCGAAACGGGTGTCAAACAGTTTTGATCCTGATCAGACGCCGCGTAACGCGGCGTCTGATCAGGATCAAAACTGTTTGCAAATTCGACTTTAGGCGATTCTGGCGGTGAAAGGGTTAAACGTTTCAATCTCTTCAATGGCAGTAATTCTAATATCCTCATATATTTCGGAAAAATGGTTTCTTTTCTTTTTAAAATGTTTCCAAAATTCTGCAGGTTTGCTTCTTTTCATATCCTGAAGTTTAGCAGATTGTTCTAATCGATATTCTATTTTTCTCTTTCTAACCAAAGTCTTATATACCTTCTTATAACTACAAAGAACATGTCGGCTAGCATCCGTTTTAGTACGGTTGAACTCATATAAGGCATTCTTATAATCACGCTTTGCAGCTTTACATTCACTGTCGAACCATGCATTATTACAATGACAATTATTTTTACTACCGTTAAAAGAGCGTTTAAATAAAGGATCCGCAACACTGCATATAACATCAGAAAACTGTTGGACCATACTATTTATGCTACAACTATCATTCGATTCAGTATCGGAGATAATACGGTTAAATTCAGGCAATTTACCCAATATAGCCCTTCTAAACAACCCATAGTGCTCACTGTTCCATTTAAAATATACAAAAGGCTATTCGTCACTAATGGTGCCTGGATTTAACGCAGTATTACCTCTGATACTAAATTGCAGTGGCGCATGGTCACTAAATATATTAAATTCATGAACACAAAAATCGATAATCATGTTAAAATCACTTTGTCTTGACATCAAATAATCAATTATGCTACCTGACTGATGGCTATAGTATGTATACTTACCTGTGCTAAAATCTGACCCCAGCCGACCGTTAACTATTCTCAATGACATTGCCTTACATAATTCAAGTAGTTTTACTCCCCGTGCGTTACAAGTGTTGTCAATTGAGGCCCTAACAAGGGGTTGATCTGGACTGTATTCATGATCATCGATATTTGTGACAGTCTTGTCACAAACAACATAATCATGTCTACAGTCCACTCTTGCATTAAAGTCACCTGCAATTAAAACTGTACCAAACTGATCAAAATGATCTATATCTTGCATGAGTATATCAAATAAATCAGCATCAATAATATGGGCGGCTGGAGATTCTTCAGACCATAAATATAAACCACATAAATAAACATCATCAACCAAATTAAAAAACTCTTTATGAAGTTTTAACCAAATAATAGTATCGAAATGATTTCTTACAATAGATATTCCTGACTTAATGTCATTGTTTACATATATACAAATACCCCCACTGTTTCTTTTAGCCTTTCGATGCTTAAGCTTTCTAAAATAATTATAACATGTAAAACCGTTAAGCTCAATATCTGAGTGTTCATCAGTCCATGATTCTGATAAGATTATAATATCATTGTCAGATAAAATCTGTTCAAAGTCCTCATCACTTAATTTACTTTCAGTAAGTCCATTAATGTTCCACACTAGTATTTTTGGCCCATTCTCCTGTAAATCCTAATCAGTTTTTACTGGTTTGCCATCAATGTAGAGAGTGTCATACGAAATCCAAGCGTTTTTCGTGTCATGTTTGGCTTGTTTCAGCAACGGCACTAATTTGCGTCTTTTATCAGCTACATCCTGTGGAAATTGTTCGTGGATGAAGTAGTTTGTTCCCTTAAGCTCAAAGCTTTTGCGTCTGGTAGCTTCCCTGTCTTTAAACATATTGAACTTACAGACAATCGTCCTTGGCCCTCTACCGCGGTACCCACTAGCTGCACTTCCCATCCTGTGTGCACGTTCAATTTGCATTGAATCCACTTGATCCTGTGCTAGTTTCAACTTTTCTTTCATAAAACTTCTTAATATAATTTCTGTGTCTGCTGGCTTCTCATTCTGTTCCTCTTCAATGTTACAAAACACAAGATTGTTACGCATAGACTGGCTTTGAAGATAGGAGATAGAGTCTTTGAGTTTCGTATTCTCATCTTCAAGTTGCTGCAATTTGCTGTGTTGTTGTCCCTCTGCCATCTCAATGTTGTCCACCCGATCGTCAAGCGTAGATATTTTCTCCTTCATAGTTGAGCTGACTTTATCAACATGGAGCCACAAGTTCCTCAGATCTTTCTCAAAGTTGTCAACTTTAGTCTCTAATCTATCTAGGGTCTAAAGTTTAGCCTCTACACTCACTATCCTTGCATCCATTTTCTGAAGAAACGCCATAATGTCAGCATAAGTAGAAGACATCGTCTCGCTAGTATTTGTATTCGTAGCCATGCTATTACAATTCAAAACAGAATCAGGGACAGTTGACTTACGAGTCGATGACGGTGATGTAGATCCCTGACGATCATTAATAGATGCAGAATCGGATCCAGATTTATGCTCTTTAGGCGGTAAACTGTCTTCCTCAAACACTACAGAGTCATCAAACAATACAGAATTGGTAGCACTCAGAATGTCACTTACTTTAACTGTGTTCGAATCTGTGTTATTTTCCTCAATTTCCTTGTTATTGTTTACCCCCGATGGGGCCTCCACCCACTCTGAACACTTTACTGTCGTTAGCTTCGTCTCCACTGCTACTAATTTTTCTCCTTTTACTACTGTCTTTTTTCTTATTTTTGCCTATCACTTCACAAGTTATTATTCACAACACTTATCAAACTCAACACTAGTCCAAAATTATCCAAATATGCACAATAAACCACAATTTTATCAAGTTTTAGCGAGAGAGTTCATAAACGCGGCTATTTGCTATCACGTGACTTTTGACCCAATATATATACAAGTACAAACATCTCTTATCTCGTTATGTCGAACTGGAAATAAACAAAAAAATCTTCAAAATGCGTAAATGTTTTTACTAAAACTCTGTATTTAACTTTAGCATACATTTTTACGCCTGCGACTATTGATATAGACTCGACTTATTCGGAGGGCGCTTTAGATATATATTTCGTACTTCTCATGTTGACAGTGATGACGATTGGCAGAAACCTGTCCAATTTAAACACGAAATAATGGTAAGCGATTGTTGGAAAGGATGGATGAGGTGGGTTTTCAAATTCTTTAAAATCTTTCGGCACTGCGACACTGAATGGGGTGCTTACACATGTGTTTTACACGGCCATCCGAGCAATATGTGTTATTATCACCTTCGCGTGCATAGTCGGTCAATGATCACAGGTCAGCCGTCGGATAACGAGGTGTGAAAAACCTCTAATTTTCCTTTATTGGTCCGTCAAGGTATGTCGGATAACGGTTAAAAGAGGATCCGATCAAGAGAGAGTTTGGTTACATAAAACAAATAGGGAAATTGCCGGGACCAAACAGCAGGGTCGGATAACAGAGGTTTCCAGTTAAGAGAGGTGTCGATCGACAGAGGTTATACTGTAGTAGACGGCCTATAATAAGAGGTGATACTCGTCACCTCAGACGTCCAGGGCCCAATCGCGTTCCTTCTGTACATTAACGATCTCCCACAATCACTTCAATCACAGTTCAGTACTAGTAGACGGCCAATAATAAGGGGAGATAATTGTCACCTCAGACGTCCTGGGCCCAATCGTGTTCCTCCTGTACATTAACGATCTCCCACAATCACTTCAATCACCGTTCAGTACTAGTAGACGACCAATAATAAGAGCAGATGCTCGTCACCTCAGACGTCCAGGGCCCAATCGTGTTCCTTCTGTACATTAACAATCTCCCACAATCACTTCAATCACAGTTCAGTACTAGTAGACTGCCAATAATAAGAGGAAATACTCGTCACCTCAGACGTCCTTGGCCCACTCGTGTTCCTCCTGTATATTTACGATCTCCCACAATCACTTCAATCACAGTTCAGTACTAGTAGACGGCCTGCAAAAAGAGGAGATACTCATCACCTCAGACGTCCTGGGCCAACTCGTGTTCCTTCTGTACATTAACGATCTCCTACAATCACTACAATCACAGTTCAGTACTAGTAAACGGCCTGCAATAAGAGGAGATACTCGTCATCTCAGACGTCCTGGGCCAACTCGTGTTCCTCCTGTACATTAACGATCTCCCACAATCACTACAATCACCGTTCAGTACTAGTAGAGACGGTCAATGATAAGAGGAGATACTCGTCATCTCAGACGTTCTGGGCCCACTCGTGTTCCTCCTGTACATTAACGATCTCCCACAATCACTACAATCACAGTTCAGTACTAGTAGAGACGGTCAATAATAAGAGGAGATACTCGTCACCTCAGACGTCCTTGGCCCACTCGTGTTCCTCCTGTACATTAACGATCTCCCACAATCACTACAATCACAGTTTAGTACTAGTGGAGACGGCCAATAATAAGAGGAGATACTCGTCATCTCAAACGACCCTCAAGGCCATGTAATTGGCCCCACTCGTGTTCCTCATGTTCAATAATAATTAAAACAAACGCAGTTCAGATTGTTTTCAGATGGCACCGTAGTATACTGTACCTCATAATGGCAAAAGAGCAGGACTGCAAAGCACTACAACTATACTTCAACAAACTTTAAATTTTAAAGCAATCTTGTAGATTGACTTCAATCTCAGCAAGTTACAGTTCCTGAACACCAGGCTCCGAGGTTATAAAGCGTTTTAGTTGAGTCTGAGTGTGTTCCCAAGCTTGGGAACGAGTTTAGACTCGGGGCCAGCAGAAACAAACCTCCCTAACCACTCAAAACCTACCCAAACCACATAGAATAAACCAACTTGAATTCCTAGGTATCTCATCAAATTAAGCCAATAAATGGCAAATTTAAGCTAAAATAATGAGAGAAAAAAATATGAATTAAATTTAATCTACCATGTTGTTGCTTTTGTTTTATATAAAGGATGCAAAACATACAAAACGTAAGAACATAGTTGTGTTCTTATTAACACCAGCATACAAGGGAAGAACTGTATATAGCTATATTCTTACCTTTGTACGAATTCTTTTTGATGTTGTTTTTTCTTTATACTTTATTTAAGTTTATAACATTACCTGCGGCTCTGCGCGTGAATAACCCTATCATTTAATTTTGGTTACACAAATATGTTTATTACACTGAACGGGCGAATAATATTCATACGCGCCTTTAAAACAAATGGCGAACGCGGACGCTGACCTATCTGGCAACGATCGAGTGCCAATAGATGGAAGGGGACAAGAAAAAATAAAATCAACGTCATACGGTACGGATCCTACGGTACAATCGACCACGAGTATCTGAAGTTTAGTTTACAGAGAGACTCACGAAAACCAAAACGTCAGGCGAAGTCACGTTCGAGCTGTTCCGCCTAAACTTTGGTCATATCATACAACTCCTGATCGTTGTCCTATTAATACAGTTTTCTACAAGATTTTAAACCTTTTATGCAGAAAAAAGACCTACCGGCTACTCTGGTCTCAGCCATCCTTTCTATATTGCCACCAGAAATCACCCCAAGAAATGTACTAGTACCGTTTATTTGATCGCATGCTCTTTGGTTTAAAAGAAATCGTGTAGAAATCAACAAGTTAGCCACTACGCTGAAACGTATGGTTCAGAGATCAAGTCTGAATCCCAATGAGAGACTTTTCATTCACCCTGCTCGAAAGTACACATGTACACGATTCAGAGCTGAATCCCGGCCAATAATGCAAATAATGCAGGTCTTAAAACATCTCGTTTAATGCAGGTCATAAAAACATCTCGTTTATCAACAACTACAGTCATCTAAATCCATCTCAGATTAAACAGATTTCGAAAATTTTATATTCCAACACAGCTGATCGCGAAAAGTCTCCTATTCATGCACATTCCTATGCCACAGTTAATACAGAATCACGGTCATCAACCCTACATGTATTTGGTGGTTTCAATGAATGTACAATCCCAAAAGCGTTCCCTCCTTGATTATTCCTAAGGAGGGTTTGTAATTTGAACAAAGGGAAAGAACTCTTACAATACTTTTAAAGTCAGCTGTAGGGCTATTTTAGTTGACCATTTGCTATGACATCTCCAGTTAATTTCCCCTTCAAGGCTCTGGGGTCGTTCTCAAGCATTTGATTGGTCAAATTTGAGTCAATGCTCAAATCTGACCAATCAAATACTTGAGAACAAGCTCAGACTCAACTCAAACGCTTTATAACCTTAGATCTTGATAAGCATGCACAAAAGTGGTGTAAAGCAATAACGAGGTCTGAGTTTAATTGAAGCAGTGTGTTACAAGGAGTAAGATACAGGTTCTTGTATCTTGTCTAGTACAAATTAACACGGAAAATGCCCGGTTTTACAGGAAGGCATATACATGTACAACTAATAATGATTTAAGTGAATTATTTTAATCGGCGCGTGTTAGGCGCGTGCTAAAACGGGCATGCTTTCCGTTTTTCATTATTTTCTTATTTTATATAATTTTACGTTAACAGTATTTCAGTCATATCGCGACGTCCAGCTAATTACAGGTGGAGGAAGACCCTGCTTTCCGTTTTATGGAAACGGTTGTATGCACTTTGCTATTTGCAAAGTATCGCCTCTCTCACGTTATTTGATGGCTTTGCAAACTGTTTATTTATCCTTATTCTGTTTAAAGACATTTCCTGACCTACTTTCGGTGGTAACATTAAACCAGCTATATAAGCATGCATACCTGTGCAATTTGTGCTGTTACTGTTATCTTGTATAGGAAAATACTCATCCAATCGTATCATGTGAGGCCCGTTCCTTGAATTTGTTAGTTTGGTTAGTAAAATCCATTATAAAAACTTTGAGTGTGAGTATGTAAGGGCTTCTCAAGACAACTTAAAGATTAGTGACATTGGCATTGAACACATCTAATCTAATCCTGTCTTGTGAAACTCTTTGGAATCGTCTTTTCAAGACGATTCCAAAGAGATGTCACAAGACAGGATTAGATAGAGAGGTAAATGATACTTGATAATTTTAGATTCTGACTTACGACCATTTTTGTCGTACGACGTTTCGTAATACGGGCCCCTGTGTCATAGTTGGTGGAGTTATATATGTGAATATTGAAACAGTGTAGTACTCCCTCTCTACAACGACGCCCAATTGGAGACAAAAAATGTGTGCGTTGTTCGGAGGGAGTCGTTATAAGTAGGGAAATTTGCCTACTTTTGCCAAAAGCTTGAATCCAGACCAGACGCCGCATAACGCGGCGTTTGATCTTGTTTTAAGCTGTTTGTCACTCGTCGTTATATTTATTCTATCAAAATGTCGACTTATATGTAATTTGAGAAAAACAGCAGACGGCGTTTCAAGCAGACGACATTGCAGTCGTAAATATGTTGGACATACTTGTCTTGTTTGGGGGAACTGCGGCAAGGGTCGTTGTAAGAATGGAGTCGTTTTGGAGAGGGTCGTTGTATGGAGAGAGCACTGTAGATGGATATATAGGATCTGCCATGAGTCGATGTTTAAGACAAGCTGATCTCAAACGAGTCTAGAATTGAAACGTTATTAAGCGAGCCTTGGCGAGCTTAATAACTTTTCTATTCTAGACGAGTTTGAGATCAACTTGTCTTAAACATCGACGAGTGACAGATTCTTTTTCTCACATTACCAACGATTTAAGCTATTTTGTAAGCAATATGCGTTTTTTGGAACCCCGGTGACGTCATAACTTTTCTATTCTAGATTAGTTTGAGATCAACTTGTCTTAAACATCGACGAGTGACAGATTCTTTTTCTCACATTACCAGCGATTTAAGCTATTTTGTAAGCAATATGCGTTTTTTGGAACCCCGGTGACGTCAAAACGCCGTTTTAAATAGTGACGTTATAGTGACATCATCAAAGTGATCTTACACATGTTATACAGTGGAGAATCTGTTATTCTTTCCCAATAAACGCTTTTACGCTAAAACTATTATTTGCAGTGCAAACAGTTTAGAGCCAGATCAGACGCCGGGTAACCCGGCGTCTGATCAGGCTCCAAACTGTTTGCAACCAAGATAAACAAGAAATATCAGAATTGTCCAAAATTTTCTTCATTTCTACGTTTTAGTGCTTTGCGTTTGCGTACGTTTGCGTTTAAACGGGAAAGAATAATAGATTCTCCACTGTAGATAAGGATATTCGTCATCGTTGTTCGCTATAGAAAACAAGAGTAGTTATGTAATATAAATATTTCTCTCTTATTTTGCAGCTGCTTCTAAGAGCATGAGTTGCAGGTTGTTTAAAAAACCCGCTGATACATGTGATGGTAAGTCCCCTTATTCTTATTTCTATAACTTTCACAAACATAATTTTTTTTTCTCTTTTTTATTGATCTTTTTCTTTTCAATTTCATTGTCTATTTCTTCCATGATTGGGGAATAAATGTTAAATATACAGTATAGACTGGCTTATCTGACGCTTGGTTAACCCCTTCACTGCCGTGACGTCATCAATTTTAAACAATTGTCGTCTGCTTTTATTTTTCTAAGTTATATTTTAGGTATTTTGACTTAAGAACTATTGAAATGAGTGTCAAACAGTTTCAATTCTGATCAGACGCCGCGTTACGCGGTGTCTGATCAGAATCCAAACTGTTTGCAAATAACCATGGTGCTCGGGGTAAGGCAGTGAATGGAATAAGCCAGAAACCTGCTTTATCCGACAATAATTTTCGGACACAAATATCTTATGGCCTACAGTCGAATTTCGCTACTTCATACACGTATAAGTCGAGCTTACAAGTGATAGGTTTCCAAATCTCGAGCTCGTTTAAGTAGAACATACCCGTATTTCAAAGTATAAACGTGGAAATCCACGTTTAAACTTTGAAATACGTTTATGTTCAACTTAAGCGAGCTTGAAATATCAAAGTTCGGATGAAAATCTAAAACTTGCTTTTATCGGCACACTCTTTTATCCGACATCATCAGTCGGTACCGAAGGATGCCGGATAAGGCAGGTAACACTGTATTGTTCGATTTTTCTGACCTGTCAGAGTTATTTTTAGAACAGAATAGTTCATAATGATAAATAGATAACAGGGTAACGTCGGATCTATATAGTTGTACACTTTCCAACTTGAGATAAGCATGATTATCGTGCAGCACGAGACAGCTGCGCTAATTTTACTGATATGTTATTCATTCTCAATAAACGTGTTTATGCTAAAAACTATTATGTCCATTGCAAACAGGTGGGAGCCAGATCAGACGCCGGGTAACTCGGCGTCTGATCAGGATCCAACCTGTTTGTCACCCAGATTAAAAAGATAAAATCAATGTTCTACAGTTAAGTGCATTGTGTTTGCGTTTATTCGGGAAATAATAATAATAATAATAACGACTTTATTTCATGTGGATTACATATTTGGTATAGAACAAACAAACCAATTTTCAATATGGTCCACAAATAATGTCTCCTCTACTGTACATTACACACAATAAATACAGCTTTCCGTATCCCTGGCTGACCGTACGGAAAACAACGAGTACGGTCATCATGATCATCCCTTTTAAAATTTTAGAATGTTCCAATCTAAACATAACTCTGACAGGTCAGAAGAAAACACTATTAGTGTTAAATCATAGTTATTTTTAGATTGGAACATTCTAAATCTTTAAAAGGTGTGACTTTTCTCTACAACCAGTAGCGCGTTCAAGCACCGTATCGATTGCATCGATTGCATCAGAAAACGGTAACAATTTACCTTTAACGACCGTTTGGCTGTTACCGATTGCGAACGACACGAACGGCCTCAGTAGCGCGTTCAAGTACCGTATCGATGCAATCGATTGCAACAGAAAACGGTAACAATTCACCTTTAACGACCGTTAGGGTGTTACCGATTGCGAACGACACGAACGGCCTCAGAGGTAGTTCGCCATCCCCAACGAGGAATACAAAATGGCTACCAAATTAATTTGATAAAACCAGCGAACAGTCCCGACTTAATTTCTCATCAATAAACCAACATTTTCCGATACTTAATATATCAAACAAAGCAGCTTACACCTGAGCAGCTAAATCTTATTTTTATATGCGGTAAAATTGATGCATTTCAGTTGATTAGTGCACTTTTGCTTGTGTTATTTAGATACGCACATAAATCGTTCGTACCCTTGAAAAGTTAATAAACATTGGGGCGCAATGAGTTATTATTGAAGAGTATCGGTGAACGTTAGATGTCGTACTATATGGGTTGTTTGCATCGGTTCACGTTACTGTTCGCTGATACGGTACTTGAACGCCCTACAGAGGTAGTTAGCCATTGCCAACAAAGGAAAACAAAATGGCGACCAAATGAATTTAATAAAACCAGCGAACAGTCCCGACTTAATTTCTCATCAATAAACCAACATTTTCCGATACTTAATGTATCAAACAAAGCAGCTTACATCTGAGCAGCTAAATCTTATTTTTATATGCGGTAAAATTGATGCATTTCATTTGATTAGTACACTTTTGCTTGTTTTATTTCGATTTGTACATAAATCATTCGTACCCTTGAAAAGTTAATAAACATGGGGGCGCAACGAGTTATTATTGAAGAGTATTGGTGAACGCTAGATGTCGTACTATTATAGAGCGTGTTCACCTGAGACTCGCGAGTCAAGTAAAGTTGATCAAATGACGTAAAATTGCGCTAAATTCCGAATGCGCACGCATCGTTCAGCAGAACGACAAACCCTTCAGACGAGTAAGTAATGGGTCAAATTACGACCTAAAACAAAATGGGAACCACGCCAACCCGGACCAATAATGGCAATTTTATGATTATAATGTCGAACAATGAAACCCTAGGCTAACTATTTGTTACCTTATAGCATGGTTACAGGACTGTTCATTAAAGCACTCTTATACATGCGTAAATTATACGGTATTTAGCTTTTTACTATTGGGATTTTGCGTTGTCATTTTCGGACGCCATTTTGAAACTCGACTAACCCTGCGCAGAGACTGTGTTAGCATAGAGTTCGGTTCAGAGGTCATTTGACGTCATTCGAGTACGAACACGGTTTGTTCACCTGTAACCTGAGGAACTCGGGTCGACTCGAGGGTCTCAGGTGAACACGCTCTATATGGGTTGTTTGCATCGGTTTAACGTTGCTGTTCGCTGATACGGTACTTGAACGCGCTACAGTTAGAGATACGGGTAGCTGTAATTTGTGTGCGTAATTTACAGTAGAGGATACATTATTATTTCCCGTTTAAACGCAAACGCAATGCACTACACTGTGGAAATTTACTTTAAGAAATTTAAACTATATTTTCAATCTGAGTAGCAAACAGGTTGGAGCCTGATCAGACGCCGGGTTACCCGGCGTCTGATCTGGTTCCAACCTGTTTGCAATGGAAATAATAATTAATAGTTTTAGTATATAGCCTAAATGCGTGTTTTGGGAAAGCATAAAATATCAGTAAAGTAAGCGCAGCGGTCTCGTGCTGCACGGGGATCATACATGTACTTAATTAATAAATCTCAAGTAGGAAAGTGTACGATTATATATTCGATGTTACCTTGCTTACCTATTTACCATTATTAACAACTGTGTTCTAAAAATAACTCTGACAAATCAGAAAAAATCGGACAATAATATGTTGTTTATTTCAGTAAGAGGCTATTGTCAGCGGACAGGTAAGCCAGATGAGTTTAAAGCGGATCTCACAATCACGAAGCATACGGACCTTGGAGCTAAATTCATGGCAATACCGAATACAGCCAGCGCTCGCAATGACACGTTCTGTGGGGCTAGTGTCACGGACAACGGTGACTATTGGAAAGTTAAATTTGAGACTATCGGTACAGACTTCCGTGATGAGTGCGGAGTGTTGGACGACGTAAGTATATGACTTCTTTTAGTCCTTCTAGAAAGACCCTGTGTTTCGAATTTTTATCATTTCACGTTTATCATGTTGATTTTTTACAATTTTCAGTTTCAGCTCAACCAGGGTCTTTCACAAATATGTTATTTTCCGATAGCAAGTTACGCGTCAAAACTTAGCGGGACTTCAAACACGTTTTTCTCTTAATTTGAAATTTGTCTGCACACAGTTCGTGGTGTAGTCTACATTTTATGCCTTTTTATTTAATATTTTTGAAAAAAATAACAACAAAAAAACAACTACCTTAGCGTCTTATTCCATAGTTTAAATCCGAACACTATACGTTTTCTTTAACTGGCAGCCATTGTAGTTCAAAGGTCATGTAAGGTCATGTATAAAAAACACAAGAATATCAATTTCCGTTTCCGATTTGAACGAAAATTGGCTAGCTGGCTCTCAGTCTAGTTTAATTTTTGGTTTCGTTTGTATTTTTATTCTTATTTCTTTAACCGGAAGTTGACATTTGGTTGTCACCGGAAGTTGAAGATTCAACTTTTATTCTCTCGGATTTCTCTCGCTCAACTGAGGAAAGTTGTAAAATAAAGCAGAAAAAGGGTGTGGAATTATTTTTTATTGTGAAGAATGCTATTTAAAAATGTTTTTGACCTTATAATTGAACTTTAGTCCGCGTGACTGACCTTGTTAGTGTTAACGCGATATCCGTTTAATTGCAATCGGGAATTGAGCAATTGAATTTGGACGCTAGATTTACATGCGTCTTCATTATTTGGACTATGTCTATCGAGGACGTAGGCGGAAGCAGACGGCTCGACATGAGTGAATGAGTGATTGTGATTGAACAGTGTGTGTACAGTGGAATAAACGTTATTCTTTCCCAATAAACGCGTTTACGCTTTATTTATTATTTCCAGTACAAACAGTTTGGAGCCAGTTCAGACGCTTTTCGCATATTCCTTTTTGCACATTTTCATCTTCTATTCAACATTCTTCATTTGGACAAATCTTATTATGCTTGCTTACATCTACATCATGCCTTCTTCATAGATATATTCCTCCTTCTATTCCAGGGCTACCATAAGCTGACATGAAAAATCCTAAGATTCCCAAATTTGCATTTTTCAAGTGAGATTTTACGAATCGTACTTTTACGCCATCGCCGCTGTTCCTAGTTTTGTTGATACGTGGTTGCTTAAGGCAGACTGGAAGTAAAGAAGAATGCGCCTTAAGGCGCATTCTGCTTTTCTTTCAGCATGCTTTAAGCTACCATGTACTTGAAAAAAATCCGAAGATTTAGGAAAAATCCGGAGATATGGCAGCCCTGCCATTCATAAACTCTCTATTCGACATTCTGTATAGGGACACATTTTATTCTGCTTGCTTACATCTACATGAAAGTATGCAAAAAGGAATATATATATATGCAGAAAGCATGATTTAACTTTAACAACATAATGACAAATGACAAATGACAGAAAGAGTGATAGAAGTGTCAGAATGCAAGATGGGAAGTGAAGAAAGCAAGATGTTATTATTACTTAACCCTTTGCCCAATAACCTGTTTCTATTTTTGAATATAGTTGATTACTTAAAGCAGGCTGAGAGTTAAGGCGTATTCTGCTTTAATTTCAGCCTGCTTAAAGCTACCACCTGCCAGAAAAAAGAAAAAAAAAACCTTATGATACATATTCACGACTGTTTGAATTGGGATTATTTTCTTCAGCGGAGGAATAAAGTGACTCCGCTAAAAGGCACTTCTATGGGGTGAAAGGGTTAAAAATAACATTCCCTACAGGCGCATTAAGTCTTTAGGTTATCATCTGCTACAATGTACAAAGTGGAACAATTTCTTCAGTGTATGAATAAAGCAACGGCACCAAAAGGCTTAGAAAGGCGTATTTATTGTGTAATGGGTTTTTAAAAATATATGAGGATAAGAAACGGACCAACGTTTTGTCCGGTTTAGAGAAATTTCCGGAATTTAGAGGTTCCGGATCAGAGGGGGGGGGGGGGGTCCCAGGGCTGCCATTTCTCCGGATTTTTCCTAATTCTTCGGATTTTTTTCTTGTACATGGTAGCTTAAAGCAGGCTGAAAGTAAGGTGCATTCTGCTTTACTTCAAGCCAGCTTTAAGCAGCCACGTGTCAAAAAAACCAGAAACAGACGATGTGGTAAAGGTACGATTCGTAAAATCGCACTTGAAAAATCTTAGGATTTTTCATGTCAACTTATGGCAGCCCTGAAGACGCGTGACAAGCGTTACGCGGCATCTGATCTGGATTCAAACTGTTCGCAAATGAACTCCAATGGCATTAAATGTTCCCTTCCTCTAACAACACCCTCCGAACAACACATGTGTGTACAATTATTTTTCTCACATAACTACCCTTGTTTTCTATAGCAAACAACGATGACGAATATCCTTATCTCCAACATGTGTAAGATCACTTTGATGACGTCACTATAACGTCACTATTTATAACGGCGTTTTGACGTCAGCGGAGTTCCAAAAAATGCATATTGCTTTAAAAAATAGGTTAAATCGTCGGTAATGTGAGAAAAAGAATCTGTCACTCGTCGATGTTTAAGACAAGTTGATCTCAAACTCGTCTAGAATAGAAAAGTTATTAAGCTCGCCAAGGCTCGCTTAATAACATTTCAATTCTAGACTCGTTTGAGATCAGCTTGTCTTAAATATCGACTTATGACAGATCCTATATATCTCCCAGTCGGTGTTGTTGTAGAGAGGGAACTCTGCAGTAGTAAATATAATCAATATCGTCAATATTTTCAGTTGTTTAATTACAGTGCTCCCTCCCTACAACGTCCCTTCCTACAACGATTCCCTCCTTAAAACGACGACTGCCGCAGTTCCCTAAACAAGACATATAGGATCTGTCATAACAACGCAAATCATGTTTTTTTCTCCCATTTTATGTCGTTGTAGATAGGGAACGCTGTATTTATTTATTTGTTGCTTCATGGCTTAATTATGCGAGTTTTTCCTTGAACTTGAATATTATTAGTATACATTCAGTACAAAAAGAAACGCACATTGTGCTCGGGCGCAGATTAAGAGACTTTTTTTAAGATACTAAGACCATATCTCAAGATCAATTTAATTCAATCACAAGTTTAGAAAAACATATATTCTTAAAATTACTGTGCTGTATTTTAACCCTTTCACTCTTAATGACGTCAAAAGGCGCGTTTTCAAACAGTTTGGATCCTGATCAGACGCCGCGTAACGCGGCGGCTGATCAGGATCCAAACTGTTTGACACTCGTATAGATAAACTTTAAGTCATACTACTTTGAATCTTACTTTGAAACGATCTTGCAAACAACAAAATTGAAGCAGACGACAATGAAACGGTGGTGGGATAAAATCTCACGATTATTTTTGGCAGCGAAAGAGTTAACTAGTGCCTGTTGAAAACATCGCACCGATTTGTACAGGTTGTGATGGTACCAATTCAATGATAAACCTCCCATTTTCAACATTGATAGCCCAAGACGGAACTACTGACTGTAATGAAAAGATTATTTCACAAATACGTTCCTTCTACATACAGATAATATTGTAATAAAAGTGTGCGTTTCTTTTTGCACTGAGTGTATATAAGTGACTGTTCTCGTGTTTTTTGTAAGTTTGCAAATTCAGAAATAAAAGAATATTGAATACCATGCTGAAATGTTTCAGGGCTCAAGATAAGAGAAGTATTAAAAACAATCTTTATTTCTGATTTAAACTCTATGGTGTCACTACCCATTAGAATAGTCTCGTCAATACGGGCGTGTTCACCTGAGACTCGCGCGTCTAGTAGAGTTTACCAAATGACGTAAAATGGCGCTAAAATCTGAATGCGCACGCACTTTTCACCAGAACGACAAACCCTTCAGACGAGTAAGTAATGGGTCAAATTAGGTAGTCTGGTACCCGACTATTGGGATTTTGCGTTGTCATTTTCTGACGCCATTTTGAAACTCGACTAACCCTGCGAAGGGACTGGGTTAGCCTAGAGTTCGGTTCAGAGGTCATATGACGTCATTCGAGTACGAACGCGGTTTGTTCACCTGTAACCTGAGGAACTCGGGTCGACTCGAGGATCTCAGGTGAACACGCTCTACGATTCAAATGAATAGTCACACCATAGAATTTGGTGCTGAAATGCGTGGAAAATATTGGGTATGGACAGATTACTCCCTCCGCCCTGTGATGAGTTCAGTAACAAAACTCGATGGCCATCGATCGGTCTGAAATAAAATGGAGAATACGTGATTCTTTCGTTCAAACCAGGGCTGCCATAAGTTGATCATAAAAATCCTAAAATTTCAAATTTTCAATTTTTCAGACGCATTTTTACTAATCGTACCTTTACCCCATAGTCTGTTTCTTGTTTTGAAGACACATGACTGCTTAAAACAGGTTGAAAGCCTGTTTTAAGCTACGATCTGCTAGGATTAAAATCCGAAGACTTAGGAAATATCCGGAGAAATGGCAGCCCTGTCAAACGCAAACGCACTGGAAATAGAAAATGACAACCTTGTGACAGTTCCGACTACCAGTTTTAATTTGATTGGCAATAGTTTGGAGTCTGATCAGACGCCGGGTGACCCGGCGTCTGATCTGGCTCCAAACTGTTTGCAATGAAAATAATAGTTTAAGCGTAAAAGGGATTGGGAAGAACATGTTTCTCTACTGTACTTTGCACGCTGCACATGGGGCACAAACTACTTACCTAAACAGCAAACAGTTTCTAGTTAGTATTGATTGTGTTATATTGTTGTTAACCATATATGATTTATGTACTTGTAGATATGTTGAGGGTCTCATGGAAGATTGATCTATATATACTCAGACAAAAAAGAAAGTACCCATTTTTTTTTATTCTACGTTATCAGCGTCTCGTACATAAGCTGTATTTAATTGTTGTTTTATAGAAAGATGCAGACGACAAGAAATTATTGTGGCTAAATAACTGGCACGTTGTATTGAAAATAAAAGGTCAATAACTCTTTTTCCTGAAAACAGCATTTTTGCTTAGAACTGTTTCCCATAGAAGAGAAACAATGGTGCTCATTTTAAGCAGCTAGAACTTTTTTCTTAAAGGTAATAAAATCACATTAGAATTTCATTCAGTATAATAGTCACGGTGTTATTCAGACTAGAAAGTCTTATATTATCAAATTACCTCCCTTTGAATTAAAATAAGACAGAATTTTAAGTGTTTCATGTTAGTTGCATGTGTCGTTTAATCTGAATATTTTTACTGGAATGCTTTGGAGAACGCATGAGCCTTTAAAATCCCAAACAAAACTGGAGTTGATGTGGTACTTTAAAAGATATGGACATTTAAAATTTGCTTAATGTAAAGTCAATGTAAAAGCAGGGGTACTTTCTTTTTTGGCTGAGTATAGTATTGATCTATATCAAATGAGCTGTCTCGTTAAATAAAGTCTTTATTATTATTATTTTTATTTTTTATTATTATTATTATTATTATTATATTAGTAGTAGTAGTAGTAGTAGTAGTAGTAGTAGTAGTAGTAGTAGTATAAACAGTTGTAATTGAAAACGTTTGTTTGTTTTTTCCTACAGGGTAATGGGTTTTACAGTTTTCTGATCCTTCGATACGAAGATTTAAACCTTCTTACCTACAAGGAGGAGCATTATAACTTCACTTGCAATCCGGACCAACTGGTACAGAGCGTAGCTGTTACAATGTCCGTCGCGTAAGTATAATACATGTGTATCTGGGGCCCGTTTCATAAAACATCTTACGACACATGTTGTCGTAAGTCAGATTATAAAACTCTCAATTATTATTTATTTCTCCATCTAATCCTGTCTTTTGATATCTTTTTGGAATCGTCTTGAAAAGACGATTCCAAAAAGATGTTACAAGACAGGATTCGATAGAGAAATCCGAGATTAAACGTATTTTAAAGTTTTGACTTACGACAACATTTGTCGTTAGATTTTTTATGAAACGGGCCCCAGGGCTGCCATTTTTCCGGATTTTTCCTAAATCTCCGGATTTTTCCCAGTTCATGGTAGCTTAAAGCAGGCTGATTTCTGTAGTAACATGTCAACAAAGCTAGAAACAGGCGATGGAGTAAAGGTACGATTCGTTAAATCGCACTTGAAAAATGCAAATTGAGAAATCTTAGGATTTTTCATGTCAACTTATGGCAACCCTGGTGTACATTATGTGCAAAAAGAAACGCACATCGTGCTAATGCGCAGATTAAAAGACTTTTATTGAAGTAAATTAGAATACTAAGATCTCAAGATTGATTTAATTCTGTAACAAGTTCAGAAACAAAAAACTCAAAACCAGTGTGCTGCTTTTTAACCCTTTCACTCTTAATGACGCAAAAAAGCGCATTTGCAACAGTTTGAATCATGAATCATAGAATAAATATAATGATGAGGGACAAACAGCTTGAATCCAGATAAGACGCCGCGTAATACGGCGTCTGATCTGGACTCAAGCTTTTTTGCAATTGTAAGCCCAGTCTTAATTTTCCCTCCTACAACAGCTCCCTCCGAACAACACACGTAATATTTGTCTCCCATTGGGTGTTGTTGTAGAGAGAGGTCACTGTATACAGTAAAACCCCTCAAAACCGGAACCTCTAAATACCGGAATTCTCTCTAAACCGGACACAAATGTTGGTCCCGTTTAAAACCCTTCTGTATTTTAACCCATTACACAATAACTATGCCTTTTTACGCCTTTGAATGTATTCTTTCACTGAAGAAAATACATTCATGAATATATATCATCAGATTTTTTTTTCTATATTCTAGCAGATAATAGCTTGAAGCAGGTTGAAAGTAAGGCGCATTCTGCTTTACTTTCAACCTGCTTTAAGTGATCAGCTATCTTCTATACTAGAAATAACCTATTGGTTAAAACCCCTCTAAACCGGAAACCCCTCTAAACCGGAAATTTATGTTGTCCCCACACATGTCCGGTTTAGAGGGGTTTCACTGTATACCCTTTCAGGCCTGCCATAAGTTGATAAAAAAATCCTAAGATTTAAAAAAAATTCAATTTTTCAAGCCCGATTTTCCTGATTACACCTTTAATCCATAGTCTGTTTCTAGTTTTTAAGACACCTAATGCTTAAATCAGGTTGAAAGTAAAGCAGAATGCGCCTTAAGGCGCATTCTGCTTTACTTTCAGCCTGTTTTAAGCTTCCATCTGTTGGCATAAAAATCCGGAGATTTCGGGAAAATCCGGAGAAATGGCAGCCCTGCCCTTTTCATCCGGATATGGCTGCACGCCCATGCATGTGTTTCACATGTTGAAGTATCGGAAAATACATATATATATACGGAACTATATCTATCACCCCTAAGAATGAAATGCAAATTAGTTTATCTTTGTCAAAGGTTGGTTCCGCCCTGCCAGGTGAGAAAAAAACGCCCCATGCCCAAGCACACGATCTATAATATTTACAATCGCCCCATTCAATTCCATTGACAAAAAGTGTGTTCATTTCAAATAAACACCAATTTTCAAGAGGGCGGGACTTGTGGAAAAGTTTCGAAGGGGAGGCGGGGCATATGCAGTTTCCATTCGCGAATTAATCTTTGGAACTTGGGGCAGCAAACATTTGGCGGATTTTTTCAAAATGTGTTCTTAACCGATCTATGCCTTCCTACTAGTGGAAACCATGATTCCCGACTAATATTCTTCTTTATAAATGAGATAAATTGCAAGAAAATTGACATAAGAATCTAACTTATAAACAGCGGCCTATATCTGCGTTTCTTTATGACAATAAAACCCCGATATATTTATCCTACTTTAAATTTACGTCACTTCTAATGACGTCATAAATCAGCATTTTTCGCACCAAACTGTCAAGTTGTTGACAATGGAACTTATTTTTTCTGCTTTCGAATGTACACAGATTCAGTAAATCGGTCATGGCTGTTCCTTATAGGGTACACATTATTCGTGTTATCGACCTCTAATATGGATTAAACATACATGCGTACTGACAAATTGTTTATTTAACGTTAGAAATTACAGCAAATATATTGTAAATATAAGAAATGAACAGATTTGTTCGGCGTTCAAGCGAAATGAACGACAGAAAATTATCGGCAAATTCCATGAATCGCGCTGTTCATTTCTTAAGTAAATATTGGCCGAGTTAGAAACGGATTTTAGAGATGAAAACGTTTTTCATGAACTTTTCACGATATGTGCAGTTCATTTCATTCAAGTTGTCCAATTACAAAATTGGGCTTTACAGTAAAACCCCTCTACACCGGACACGTTTGGGGACAACATAAACGTCCGGTTTATAGGGGTTTCCGGTTTAGAGGGGTTTTAACCCATAGCTTGTTCCTAGATTGGAAGATAGCTGTTCACTTAAAGCAGGTTGAAGGTAAAGCAGAATGCACCTTAGGGTGCATTCTGCTTCACTTTCAATCTGCTTTAAGCTACATCTGCTAGAGTATAGAAAATGTTTCTGATGATACATATTCATGGATATATTTTCTTCAGTGTAGGAATAAAGCAAAGGTGTAAAAATGCATATTTATGGTGTGATGGGTTAGAATAAAGAAGGGTTGGAAACGGGATCAAAGTTTTTGTCCGGTTTAGAGAGAATTCCGGTATTTAGAGGTTCCGGTTTAGAGGGGTTTCACTGTACACTAAACCATACTACGAGGATTGTTTTAACAAACGGCTAGTTAAAGGGGTAAATCAAGTCTCTCATAGCTACCCCCCCCCCCCCCCCCCCCACCACCACCACCACCACCAAACACAGCTTGATACTTGGAGATAAGATCAGGGTATGCTTATTGCAAGCCAATTATCACAGCAGGGTACTAATTGATAGATGTTGACCAATCTAGGGGATGATAGCTGTGCAATTCACCCTTATGCTGTTGATTGTGAGTTGAATGTTATTTGTCAACAGTTTGGATCCATATCAGATGCGGAATAATGTCGCATCTGATCTGTGTCCAAACTGGTTCCCAATTACAAAGCACATGAGCTGGAACAAAACTGAGTGATTATGTATACAGCAATCACATTGTTGAAATGGGTCAGCTATAGATCCCTTATCTGCCTTTAATGATACATAGTACCCTAGACCATGATGCATCTGGATGCCTCTAGGTAATATGATGTAACAATTGTGTATTTAGCCTGTTGGGACCCTTCCACAATAAACAGTCCAATTGACATCCTGCTGAGCCAGAGATAGGCCTTTAAAGTTTTAAAACTACATTAAAACAATTGACAGCTCCTAAAAGCAATTTGAACATAAAAGAGAAAGTTCCTCTAAGGAGCTTTTTATTTTAAGTTCACCTTGCTTTAAGCAGTAACCTGCCGTAAACACTTGATAATCAAACTTAATGGTCGTAAAAGAGACGTTTCACCAATTACCCCATAGCCTGTTTCTAGTTTTCAAAATAGGTGACCACTTAAAGCAGGTTGATAGTAAAGCAGAATGCGCCTTAGAGCGCATTCTGCTTTACTTTCAGCCTGCTTTAAGCTACAATCTGCTAGAATATAGAAAATATTTCGTATGATACATATTCATAACTGTATAAATTTGAACTATTTTCCTCATTTGAGGAATAAATGAAAGGCATAAACAGGTGTATTTATGGGGTAATGGGTTAACTTTACTGTTTTTTGCAGAGACATTGCTTCAACTGTCGTTCCGTCCACCCAGACCCAGGCAACGATTGGGTTTGGAAATCAAGCTTATCCCTGGGCAAGCAGTTTTAAGGAAATCACAGGATCGGCCCGAATCGGAAACTATGCCTGGCTATGGATCAAGTGGATGAACAACGGCGCCCAAGGTAGATTTCAGCAAATGAAAATGGTTGCTATGGCAACATGATCTTTTGTATCGAGCAAAAAAGTTGTTTTCTTTCGTTATCCACCACCAGCATCAAACTGTGATATTTTTGGTGAAATCTGAAATGGGGCCAATTTCACCCCTATATAAGTGAACTCAGTCCTTTACATTTGAGCTCTCTCAACCCCATTGACCTGTTGAAAATATATACTCATTACATTTGCAAAAAGTGAAGACCCAGATCAGAGGGCCCCTATAGGAGCCCTCTGATCAGGGGCTACACTGTTTACTAATTAAAGGTAGTTTTTATTACACAGAATTTCACGTAGACTGGTTCACAAAAGTTACCTAGAGTTAACCCTCGTCTAAAGTCGAATTTGCAAACAGTTTTGATCCTGATCAGACGCCGCGTAACGCGGCTTCTGATCAGGATTAAAACTGTTTGACACTCGTTTCGATATTTCTTATGCCATACTCTCTTAAATCTAACTTTGAAATGATATTGCAGACAGCAATATTGAAGCAGACGACACGATAACGGTGTAGGGTTAAAAAAATCAAAAATAATTTGGCGCCGAAAGGGTAAACCACTTTCTGTTTTTAAGAAATGATCTGATTTTTTCGGCGATCAAGCGAAATAAACGGCAGAAAGTTATCGGCAAATAACATGAATCGCGCTAGCTGCACGCCCATTGATATGGCTGCACGCCCATGCTAGCGCAATTCATGGTAATTTTGCCGATAACTTTCTGTCGTTTAGTTCGCTTGAACGCCGAAAAAATCGCTTTTTTTATATTTACAATATATTTGCTGTAATTTCTAATATTAAATTAATATTTTGTTAGTACCATGAATGTTTAATCCACATACTAACACACCTCGCCCACACCCCTATATAAGCGAAGAAGGACCGTCTCGGTGTTCGAATTTTCAGTAGAACACCCTCGCGCTAAACGTTCTAACGTGACGTCATATGGCTTCGAAAATGCGTACGCCAAGATATGTAGAGCCGATGATTCGGTGCAAATTATGGTTTAAATTATGTGTTAGAACCGAAATAATAAAATAATACCAGTGTTTTATCTAACAATCGAACACGGGTAGTCGTTGAGATGCTTGTAATTAAACCACTCAGCCTAAAGGCCTCGTGATTAAATTACTACGCATCTCAACTCCTACAAGTGTTGGATTGCACGATAAAACACTAGTATGAACTTATTATTTCTTAATTAGAGGTTGATAACACTAATAATGTGTACCCTATAAGGAACTTGTTGCAGACACCACATTGTTACAGTTTACAAATTATTGCAGATGACAACAATGCTACAGGTTACAAATTATTGTAGATGACAACATTGCTACAGGTTACACATTATTGAAGATTACCACATTTCTACAGGTTACAAATTATTGTAGATGACAACATTGCTACAGGTTACACATTATTGAAGATGACCACATTGCTACAGGTTACAAATTATTGCAGATGATAACATTTCTACAGGTTACACATTATTGAAGATGACAACATTGCTACAGGTTACAAATTATTGTAGATGACAACAATGCTACAGGTTACAAGTTATTGTATATTACAATATTGCTACAGGTTACACATTATTGTAGATGACCACATTGCTACAGGTTACAAATTATTGTATATGACAACAATGCTACAGGTTACAAATTATTGTAGATGACAACATTACTACAGGTTACAAATTATTGTAGATGACAACAATGCTACAGGTTACAAGTTATTGTATATTACAATATTGCTACAGGTTACAAATTATTGCAGATGACAACATTGCTACTGGTTACACATTATTCCAGATGACAACATTGCTAGGGCTGTAACGATTCACCGGTGCACCGATGATTCGAAATCGTGAACGGACGAATCAGCCGTATCGTATCGCGGACGAAAAAACAATCCGTATCGCGATTCACTTTTATACATTACATGGCAACAGATGTGTTCTAAAACTCTATTTTATGTAATAAAATCGGATATTAATTAGCTTCTTTCACACAAGACATTCGATCTAATAGCCTGTAAATATTAATATCCCGTACCAAAAAGTTACTAGACTAAACCTTAGGTTAACTCTATATAAATACATGTAGTATGACGCTTCGATAAACCAAAACTGATCGCTCAATGTCGCATTTGTACTTGGCATAAAATAACGAAACCCTTACGGATATTTTCGTTAACAAAATAAAGAATATATAAGAATGAAATTGTTGTGGGATTCGCACGTAAGAAAGGATACAATATGTGTGTAGATGGAAAATTGCAATGGATATACTTACAGTGGAGAATCTGTTATTCTTTCCCAATAAACGCGTTTACGCTAAAACTATTGTTTGCAGTGCAAACAGTTTGGAGCCAGATCAGACGCCGGGTAACCCGGCGTCTGATCAGGCTCCAAACTGTTTGCCACCAAGATAAACAAGAATTATCAGAATTGTCAAAAAGTTGTACTTTTCTACGTTTTAGTGCTTTGCGTTTGCGTACGTTTGCGTTTAAACGGGAAAGAATAACAGATTCTCCACTGTACGACAATGGAAGTGAAGCGTGAGTGAATGTCATACATGTACCTGGAACTACCAAAAAATATCGGTTCCCAACTTCGTTGAATCAAACTGAGACTGCAGTTACCTTTTCGAATATTGTATCTTAATAATTAAAAATGATCTATTTAAGAATATTTAAAACGAAATCGTAACAGCGCAATAAGGTTTTTAAGTAGAACGCGGTATGAAAAATGAATTACATGTCCCCGATTTTTTCCGTTACTGAACCGGATTTTATTCCCCATTCTTGTTACTGTGGGATAGTTACTAATTTTAGAATGAGGTTTTCCCCGAGTTTCATTTCGATGCGAAAACCGCGGAGTAATAGATCTACTACGTGGAAAAACGAAACAACGGTGGCGAACTGTACAGTATTCTTACATGTACCTGGAGCAAATGATGGACTTTTTATTAAATGCGTGACATAAAAAACCACTTCATAGTTTGACTAGGCCATTCAGGTAAGTAACTGCGAGGGAATGCGAGATGGGGAGACCGAATTGCGTCATAACCAGTGAATACTTTTCTAACGCAGGTCAATGTCGAACAGTTGACTATTGTTTGCTTGTATGAATTGGACATTTGCTATATAGTATGGAAGGCCGGTGCGCCATGCTAAATGCTAAATGCGAATTGCTTAATGCGAAATGCTAAATGCGAATTGCGAAATGCTATTTAAGTACAAAACTCTATTAGGGGTGTTTAATGCTAAATGCTATTTGTAAAATGCCAAATGTTAAATGCTGATTGCGAATGCGTTTTGCGAAATGTCATTTGCGGATTGCAAAAATGCTAAATGCGAATTGCAAAAATGCTATTCGCAATTTCCTTAATGCCACTTGCGAATTGCTGTACTAAGACCAAACAAAAATACCTCGGTTTCCGGTACCCAAACCGACCCTAGTTTTTTTTAACACAATCATATAATGATGATATATTTAACTTTTCTGATCGAGTATTTTATATAATTATATTCAAATTGTTATTAATTTAATTGATAGGCCCCAAAACCAAATTTACCTTAAACATTGAAATCTGGTATGATTGTTAACCAATATTGGGATACCAAACCGGCAAAGTAATGGCTTATATATGATAGGTGGAATTAATAATATTTTGTAATGTGTTGTATGTTTGTCAAATATGTCAATAAAATGTGTTGTCTGCCTGTTGAATATGTCAATGGTTAATTTCGAAAAATGAAAACACTAGTTTAGGATCGGAGGGAAAAACTAGGGTCGGTCGGGTTACCGAAAACATATGTTTTGGTTTTTTTTGTTTGGCCTTAGTACAGCACTTCGCATTTGGCATTTAGGAATTTGCGAATAGCATTTTTTGCAATTCGCATTTAGCATTTTTGCAAAACGCATTTCGCAATCAGCATTTAGCATTTTAAGAGTTTTGTATTAAACTAGCATTTCGCAATTCGCATTTAGCATTTCGCATATAGCAATTCGCATTTAGCATTTAGCATGGCGCACCGGCCTTCCATAATATAGTATCTTTATCTGTTTATAACATCATTATCCTGATCTGTCACAAGTCTTTGCATGCTTTAATTATGCTAACAAAATGGGGGGAATCCAAATTTATCTTTTAAACTGAGACTTGTTATATATTAAAAGAATCGGGATACGTATCGAGAATCGCATGTCAGTATCGCAATACGTATCGTATCGTCACCTTACTCAAGATACACAGCCCTAAACATTGCTACAGGTTACAAATTATTGTAGATGACAACATTTCTACAGTTGAAGATGACCACATTTCTACAGGTTACAAGCTATTGTAGATGACAACATTGCTACAGGTTACACATTCTTGCAGATGACAACATTGCTACAGGTTACACATTAATGATGATGACAACATTGTTACAGGTTACAAGCTATTGTAGATGACAACATTGCTACAGGTTACACATTAATGATGATGACAACATTGCTACAGGTTACATATTAATGATGATGACAACATTGCTACAGGTTACACATTAATGATGATGACAACATTGCTACAGGTTACACATTAATGATGATGACAACATTGCTACAGGTTACAAGCTATTGTAGATGACAACATTGCTACAGGTTACACATTAATGATGATGACCACATTGCTACAGGTTACAAGCTATTGTAGATGACAACATTGCTACAGGTTACACATTCTTGCAGATGACAACATTGCTACAGGTTACACATTAATGATGATGATCACATTGCTACAGGTTTCAAGCTATTGTAGATGACAACATTGCTACAGGTTACAAGTTATTGTAGATTACAATATTGCTACAGGTTACAAATTATTGAAGATAACAACATTTCTACAGGTTACAAGCTATTGTATATGACAACATTGCTACAGGTTACAAATTATTGAAGATAACAACATTTCTACAGGTTACAAGCTATTGTATATGACAACATTGCTACAGGTTACAAATTATTGAAGATAACAACATTTCTACAGGTTACAAGCTATTGTAGATGACAACATTGCTACAGGTTACAAATTATTGAAGATAACAACATTTCTACAGGTTACAAGCTATTGTAGATGACAACATTGCTACAAGTTACACATTCTTGCAGATGACAACATTGCTACAGGTTACACATTATTGAAGATGACCACATTGCTACAGGTTACAAATTAATGCAGATGACAACAATGCTACAGGTTACAAATGATTGTAGATGACAACATTGCTACAGGTTACACATTATTGAAGATGACAACATTGCTACAGGTTACAAATTATTCCAGATGACAACATTGCTACAGGTTACACATTATTTAAGATAACAACATTTCTACAGGTTACAAGCTATTGTAGATGACAACATTTCTACAGGTTACACATTATTGAAGATGACAACATTTCTACAGGTTACACATTATTTAAGATAACAACATTTTTACAGGTTACAAGCTATTGTAGATGACAACATTTCTACAGGTTACACATTATTGAAGATGACCACATTTCTACAGGTTACACATTATTGAAGATGACAACATTTCTACAGGTTACACATTATTGAAGATGACAACATTGCTACAGGTTACACATTATTGAAGATGACCACATTGCTACAGGTTACAAATTATTGCAGATGACAACATTGCTACAGGTTACAAATTATTCAAGCTAACAACATTGCTACAGGTTACACATTCTTGCAGATTACAAAATTGCTACAAGTTACAAATTCTTGCAGATGACAACATTGCTAAAGGTTACATATTAATGAAGATGACCACATTGCTACAGGTTACAAATTATTGAAGATAACAACATTTCTACAGGTTACAAGCTATTGTATATGACAACATTTCTACAGGTTACACATTATTGAAGATGACAACATTTCTACAGGTTACACATTATTGAAGATGACCACATTGCTACAGGTTACAAAGTATTACAGATAACAACAATGCTACAGGTTACAAATGATTGTAGATGACAACATTGCTACAGGTTACACATTGTTGTAGATGACAACATTGCTACAGGTTACAGATTATTGTAGATTACAATATTGCTACAGGGTACACATTGTTGCAGATGACACCACATTGCTACAGGTTACAAGTTATTGAAGATTAAAAGATTGCTACAGGTTACAAATTATTGCAGACGACAACATTGCTACATGTTACAAATTATTGCAGATGACAACATTTTTTACAGGTTACTAATTATTGCAGATGTCAACATTGCTACAGGTTACACATAATTGCAGATCACACCACATTGCTACAGGTTACAAATTATTACAGATAACAAAATTGCTACAGGTTACAAAAAATTGCAGATGACACCACATTGTTACAGGTTACAAATTATTGCATATGGCAACATTGCTACAGGTTACAAATTAGTGTAGATTACAACAATGCTACCTGTTACAAATGATTGTAGATCACAATAATGCTACATGTTACAAATTATTGTAGATCACAACAATGCTACAGGTTACAAATTATTACAGATAACAACAGTGCTACAGGTTACAACACGGCTGCCATTTCTCCGGATTTTTCCCTAATCTTTTGATTTTTTTCTCCAGTACATGATAGCTTAAAGCAGGCTGAAAGTATAGCAGAATGAAGGCGTATTCTGCTTTACTTTTAACCTGCTTTAAGCATCACGTGTCTAAAAAACTCAAAACAGACTATGGGTAAAAGGTATAATTCGGAAGATCGCGCTTGAAAAATTGAACATTTTGAAATCTTAGGATTTTTTTTATCAATTTATGGCAGCTCTGATACAAATTATTGCAGATGACAAACACTTATGAGACTTTGATACCTCCTTTTTCTTTTTCAGCTAATTCTTTCCCTTATGCACTGTATGCGAAAGACTGTTGGTATGGCTATCCGGCCGACTTCACGTCGTGGAGTGAAAAGCTAGTGACCGACGGGTAAGTCAATATCTAGACCCAATGGTGTATATATAGGATCTGTCATGAGTTGATGTTTAAGACAAGCTGATCTCAAACGAGTCTAGAATTGAAATGTTATTTAGCGAGCCTTTGCGAGCTTAATAACTTTTCTATTCTAGACGAGTTTGAGATCAACTTGTCTTAAACATCGACGAATGACATATTCTTTTTCTCACATTACCAACGATTTAAGCTATTTTGTAAGCAATATGCATTTTTTGGAACCCCGGTGACGTCAAAACTCCGTTATAAATAGTGACGTTATAGTGACGTCATCAAAGTGATCTTACACATGTTGGAGATAAGGATATTCGTCATCGTTGTTTGCTGTAGAAAACAGGGGTAGATATGTGAAAAAGGTGATCTCAAACATGTCTAGAATTGAAATGTTATTAGAGAGGTTTCGATTTTCTTACTTGTACGTGTACGTGTACGTGTGACCACACGTACACGTACACGTTCTCGCATTTTCAAAATTAGGTTTCGAAAATACATAATATGTACGCATACGTGAAATTTAACAAAATGTAAAATCAGTTAATTTACGCCAAACCATAATGGATTTTGAGAACAGCCATGTGTCCAATAAATAAACGGGGAGAATGTGGAGCTAGCCGACGGATAGGACAGACAAGGACAGAAAGAGAGACAGGAAGACAGACATACAATAAATAGGCTGAGAGAGAAACATGGGCAGAGAGAGGCACATGCATGCAAAGATCTAGACAGAGAGACAGACAGAGACGGAGGAGCGACCGGAAACAAAGACAGAGAGAGAGGCACACACAGAGACAAAAGCACAAAGACACACCCACATAAAGATGAAGAGAATTACGGATAGACAGAGAGGGATGGGAGAGAGACAAAAAGAGATAGAGAGAGCGCGAGCGGGGCAGACAGACAGACAAACATGTACCTACAAATTGAAAAATACAAATATACATGTACATAATTACAATTAAATTTTTTAAGTGAAGGGGGGAGGTTAGTCCTGGAAAAGGGAAATTATTTCCGAACGCCTATTATATCTGGTTATAATGTAATATGCTGCAGAATTAGGAGCTCGCACCACTAACATGTGCCCCCGGGCCATATCGATGCTTGCTTGTGTATTACTCTGAAATACAGCGGCATGTGATCGCTCTCCTTTGTCGACCGAATCGAGCTTGGGTGGAGCTAAGTTGATGTGTGTGTGTGTGGGGGGGGTGTCAGTGTAACGCACTTGTACAGCGGACATTGGTTTATAAAGTCTTGTCGGAAGGTTCAGGTCCGGCGGGTGATCGAATTCACGACCCCTAGTATTCGAGCGTATAGTCTATATATCTAGTGTTCATACATTTTTATTTGGGAGGGGGCATACTTCTATTGTGACGATCCCCTGTGCTGGGAGGGACCAAACATCTTATTAGCTACAACAAAAACAAATCAGGACAGGTCTATTTGTAAATGGTTTAATACAACTGTGAGCTCACTTGTTTATATCGTGTAACCGTGTCATGTAATACGCTATTAAACATCTTTATTTTAAAGTTCTCAAATAAATCAACACCCGCGGCAAGATAAGAAAGGTTTGTACTAATATCCTGTCAAAAATATTATAATAATAATATGGAGAGTAGGAAAAAACGACGATAAACCTACACCTTTAAATGTTACGTCTAGACTGGCATCTACACATTTACAACGTGAAGCTTCGAAGATATGTACGCATATACTGATGACGTCATGATGACGTTGTGCACTGAAAGTTTACCTATACGTACCCGTAAACGTACACGTAAGGAATCGAAACCTTTCTATTAAGCGAGCATTGGCGAGCTTATTAACTTTTCTATTCTAGACGAGTTTGAGATCAACTTGTCTTAAACATCGACGAATGACAGATTCTTTACAACGATTTAAAGGCAGTATGTAAGCCAAAATAGCGCATTTTTAAACCTGAAAATTTAGGCACATACGTAATCTAAACATATAAATAGAAGTAATCCGCGATGATTATGGAGGCAATAAATCTGACAAACACATGAATTTGGTGGGAAAAAGTCGACTTTAAAATCGGTTTGTTGACATCCGATCAACGACAGAGATTTTTCGAGTTCGTTCGGCTTGCGCCCGGTAAAGATGTTTTCATAACTCATTATTAGTGTTTTCTTCTGACTTGACAGAGTTATTTTTAGATTGGAACATTCTTAAACTTTAAAAGAGATGAGTATTCCCTACATCCAGCAAGAAACATTGATAGCTGTATTTATTGTGCGCAGTATACAGTAGAGAATACATTTTCTTTCCCGTTTAAACGCAACCGCAATGCAATAAACTGTGGAAATTTACTTTTAGAAGTTTTAACTATTATTTTTTAATCTGAGTAGCAAATAGGTTGGAGCCTGATCAAACGCCGGGTTACCCGGCGTCTGACCGGCTCCAATATGTTTGCAATGGAAATAATAGTTTTGTATACAAATGCGTTTATTGTGAAAGAATAAAATATCAGTAAAGTTAGCGTAGCGGTCTCGTGCTGCACGGGAACCATACTTATCTCAAGTAGGAACGTGTACGATGATGTAGTCGATGTTACCTTGCTTACAGTGGAGAAAATGTTATTCTTTCCCAATAAACGCGTGAACGCTAAAACCATGATTTCAATTGCAAACAGTTTGGAGCAGATAAGGCACCAAACTGTTTGCCGCTCAGACTATCAGGAATGGTCAGAATTGTCTAAAGGGTGTCCATTTATGCGTATTGTTGCGATGCGTTTGCGTTTAAACGGGAAAGAATAACGTTTTCTCCACTGTTACCTTAATGGTTATGAACTATTCTGTTCTAAAAATAACCAGACAAGTCAGGAAAATCGGATCGATCTCGTGACTCTTATTCGACCTTGCGGAAATTCTCGGAAGCCGACACGGAAGATTTGTTATGTAAACAAAAAACTTATTTTTCCAACCATCTCGATAAGAAATCGGCACATTTATGTATAGTTCTTAAAGAAAGGGGGCCATGTTTCAGGCACCTGACAACGGAGTTCGCTTAGTTTTAATACATAGAAAATGTTCTTATATAAGAAATTGCGCGATTAAAACATACATTTGGGCTGTATTCTGGCTTTAAGCTATATTAAAAGCAATATGCATTTTTTGGAACCCCGTTGACGTCAAAATGCCGTTATAAATAGTGACGTTATGCTGACGTCATCAAATTGATCTCACATATGTTATAGATAAGGATATTAGTCATCGTTGTTCGCTATAGAAAACTGGGGTAGTTATGTGAGAAATACAATTACCCAATGGGAGACGGATGTGCTGTTCGTAGGGAGTTGTTATAGGGAGGGGTATCGGCTTACATTTGCAAACAGCTTAAATCATGATCAGAACGCGGCGTCTGATCTGGATTTAAGCTGTTTGTCACTCGCTATCATGTTTTTTCTGTCAAAATGATCAATATGTGACTTTGAAAAAAACAGCAGACGATAAAATGAAGCATATGTTGTTGCAGCAGTGAAAAGGTGGGACATAATCATCATGTTGCATAACACTTAAGCTGTCAATGACCCCGAAAGGCGAGTGTGCCACGCGGCGTCTGATCATGATCAAAACTGTTTGCCACTCGTAACAATATTGCTGATGTCCAAATAGTGAAAGGTTTGACCTGTCAGTTTATGAATATTCCGTCTTTTTCCGTAAGCTATTTTTATCTTCCGGAAACATCTACAGTGTATATAATAAATAAGCAATTCAATGATGACTCGAATGTGGTTCTATTATCTGATGAAGGTAACTACAGTCCGTCATGGTGGCTCAGTGGTCGTGTAACTGCGCTACCAACGTGAGGGTTGTAGGTTCGATCCCCCGATACAGTTTGTTTTGTAATATTTCTTAATGTGTATTTTTTTAAAAAAATCTTTTTATGGTCGACACATACAAACCTTGACATTCATGCAATTATATAAAATAAAGTACAGTGAAACAGGGCTCCAGTTAAGGGGAGTATTTAAAAAACTAAAATCTTTATACCTGCATTAAACCCTATGGTGTCACTATTCATTAGAATCGTCTCGAAGAGACGATTCTAATGAATAGTAACACCATAGGATTTGGTGCTGAAATTAGTGAGAAAATGCTAGATTTGTTCAGTTTACTCTCTCTTATCTGGGGACCTGGTGAAACTTGCCTAAAGAAATTTGGATAGAAAAGTGCTTTTAGCAATATCACGTTATGCAAAGCACTCTCCGGCAGAATGCACTCTGTGTTCCTTTGGTATTTCGTTAAGCTGCAAACTTTTCTTTACCAAAAACGTTTACTGCTTTATTTTAGTAATATATATAATTAAATAAAAAAAATACCTGAAGCCGACGTTTAAAAAGCATTTCCTGGAATCGAACCCATTGCCCTAGCTCTACGAGTAAATGACACTATCCACTAAGCTATTGCGACACAGTGACTTTAATTATCCACTGATGCATATGTCTGGAATCCATTGATCTATAAATAAAGTATACGGAAACTTCCGATGTTACCAACGAAAGCTGACGGAATGTGATGACTGACAGGTCAAACCTTATGGATAATACCTAACTACTGTTGAAGCGACTAAAACTCCTATTTCAATAACAACGACTAATTATTCCATGTGGCAGGTGCTCTCAGGGTCAGCTTATGGGCAACTTTACGAATTATTGTTTCATGTTGCAGGTGCTCTCAGGGTCGGCTCAAGGGTAACTTTACGAATTATTGTTTCATGTTGCAGGTGCTCTCAGGGTCGGCTCAAGGGCAACTTTACGAATTATTGTTTCATCCTGCAGGTGCTCTCAGGGTCGGCTCATGGGCAACTTTACGAATTATTGTTTCATGTTGCAGGTGCTCTCAGGGTCGGTTCAAGGGCAACTTTACGAATTATTGTTTCATGTTGCAGGTGCTCTCAGGGTCGGCTCAAGGGCAACTTTGCGAGTTATTGTTTCATGTTGCAGGTGCTCGCAGGGTCGGCTCAAGGGCAACTTTACGACTTATTGTTTCATCCTGCAGGTGCTCTCATGGTCGGCTCATGGGCAACTTTACGAATTATTGTTTCATGTTGCAGGTGCTCTCATGGTCGGCTCAAGGGCAACTTTACGAATTATTGTTTCATGTTGCAGGTGCTCTCATGGTCGGCTCAAGGGCAACTTTACGAATTATATTATTGTTTCATGTTGCAGGTGCTCTCAGGGTCGGCTCATGGGCAACTTTAAGAACCCCTATTACGCCGCTGGGAAGGAACTCCTCTACGACAAGGACTGGTGGCAAACTGCGGGTCCAATCCGCTTCTACAGACATCGTCTTTATGATAGTGTTTGGTTGAAATGCACCATAGGCACCTGTGTTACTACTCACTTTAATGACTCAAAATGTATCGACGTATGTATGAGTGTTTTCTTCTGACCTGTCAGAGTTATTTTTAGATCGGAACTTTCTAAAATTTTAAAATGGATGATCACCGTACTCGTTGAATCTGTATTTATAGTGTGTAATGTACAGTAGAGAAGACATTATTTCCCGAATAAAACGCAAACACAATGCACTTAACTGTAGAAAATTAATTTTATCTGGGTGGCAAACAGGTTGGAGCCTGATCAGACGCCGGGTTACCCGGCGTCTGATCTGGCTCCAACATGTTTGCAATGGACATAATAGTTTTTAGCTTAAACACGTTTATTGAGAATGAATAACATATAAGTAAAATTAGCGCAGCTGTCTCGTGCTGCACGAGGATCATGCTTATCTCAGTTATAGTTAGAACATATTAAGTGAAATCTTAATGATTAAGAAGGGGCGTATCGAGCGTTAATATGTTCTAACTAACTTAGAATATAACCTATATTTTTATTGGCCGAGGACTACATAATTCCCACGTATCGTAAACAAAGCTGGCTTATTCTGGTTGTGAGATCGCCCAAATATGGCATTCTTTACAACTAGTTGCTACGAGGCGGAGTTATCTATACCGCGCGCAAGACACCACGCGACGTCGAAACACAACAAAATTCTTAATGATTAAGTGCCGTACTTAATGGGGCGCAAACGGCAGTTTGATTGGTTAAAAATGTAGGTTATATTCTAAAGTTGGAAAGTGTACGACCATATAGATCCGATGTTACCCTGTTATCTATTTATCATTATGAACTATTCAGTTCTAAAAATAACTCTTACAGGTCAGAAAAATCGGACAATATCTCATATACAGTGGTGAAGACGTTATTCTGATCTCATTGGTGACGTCATACAGTGGAGAAGACGTTAATATTACGTCACAATAAACGCGTTTACGCTAAACGTTTATTTCCATTGCAAACAGTTTTGAGCCAGAACAGACGCCGGGTAAACGGACGTCTGACCAGGCTCTAAACGGTTTGCCATTCAGATTAACATGAATAGTCCGAATTGCCGCAAGTTTGTCATTGTTTAATTTTTATTGCAATGCGTTTGCGTTTCAACAGGAGAGAATAACGTCTTCTCCACTGTACGTATACGCGCAAACTAAACGCTAACTAAAATGAAGAAAATTATCATTTTTTGAAATACCTTACTATCTATTTGTATCTGAGAGGCAAACAGTTTAGAGCTTGATCAGACGAACGGGTTACCCGGCGTCTGATCTGGCTTCATACTGTTTACAATAGAAATTATTGTTTGAGCGTAAATGTTTATTGGGAAAGATTATGTCTTCACTCTTTCCTGACGTCAACCTCTATCATTTAACAATATACTTCGATATCTCGAACTCTGTTAAAGAGAACATACCCGTATTTCAAAGTTGAAACGTGGCTTAGCCACATTTTAACTTTGAAATACGGGTATGTTCGACATAACCGAGCATGAAATAATGAAGTTCATGTATCGACATATCGGATGGTTCGAGTTAAGCGAGTTCGAGATATCGAAGTTTGACTGTATATTGAATATATCTTGTAAAAGAAGGCTTAGACTAATTTGGAACAGGAATTTTCCATTTGAATTTTTCAGGGAGGAAAGAGTTAAAGAAATAAAATCTGTTATAATTTAATATTATTTGAATGATTATTGTTTATACACGTAATGGGCAGAGTTACGCAGGGCTCCAGAAAAGACACAGTTACCTCAACAAATCCAAAATGTCTCTCATTTTAGCACCAAATCCTATGGTATCAATACTCATTAGAATCGTTTTATAGAAACGATTCGTTTCTTCGAAACGATTCTAATGAGTAGTGACACCATAGGGTTTAAAACAGAAATAGAGATTTTAAAACTTGAAATACTCGCCCTATCTGGAGCCCTGATTACGACGACATAAAATGAAAAGCTTATTTAGCGTATGAATGACTAGTGACGGCTTAAAGCATGGTGAAAGTAAAACGTCAATTTCCTAAAGGAGATTTTTTTAACTTCCTTTAAACAGCCACTTGCCGTAAACATAAAATGGTTAACATTTGAGCGGGAATCTGGTAAAAGGGAGCTTATGGCAATTTTTTTCGATTTTTACTTATTTGCATTTTCTTAAATTCTCATTTTCTATATTCATTTTTAATTAAAATCTGAAAGATCTTTTCAAAAATATTTTAGATTGCTGACCCCGACGGCACTGTTTTTACCAAACAGATTGGATCCAATTTAGACGCCTCGTTACGTGACGTGTGATCTAGATCCAAACAGATTTACAAATCTAACCTAACAAATTTTGCAGACGACAATTTCGAAGCAGACGATATCCCAACAGGCTGTTATATCGTCTGCTTTATACGTGTCGTCTGCAAAATTTGTTAAATTTAGTTCTATACATTTCTTCAAGTAATAATACCTTAAAACGAGTGTCAAACAGTTTGGATCAAGATCAGACGCCGCGTTACGCGGCGTCTGATCTAGATCCAAACTGTTTGCAAAAACATTGAGGTCGCGATCAGCAGACAAAGGTTTAACAGAATGTAGAAGTTATAACCACAGGTACTTGCCACATACATCTAGATTTATTACCAAAAAAAAAAAAATTATTAATATTATAAAAGAGGAATTTCGCCAATAATTATGAATTTTCGACGGGAAATTATTATTTTTCAGAGTTGTGCCAACCAGTATGTGAATTCCCCAAATGAGAGAGCTCGTCGAGAAGCCGAGGACGGTTCAGAATTTGTGCTGACAGCTCATCTTACACTCATCGATGACGTTGGTAAGATGACGTCATCTTGCCACCATTTTGCAACGAACAAGTTAACCATTTCGAAAACCTCACTAGATTCTAATAATTATTGTAACATTTTGTTTTATGAACTGCACGCAGCGTCTACCAAAAACACCGATGGCACATTATTCGAATATTATTCTATTTAACAATAAACAGTAGATCTAGGTCTACAATAATTATTATCTTACTTTTCGAACTTATTATACAGTTGAGAATCTGTTATTCTTTCCCAATAAACGCGTTTACGCTAAAACTATTATTTGCAGTGCAAACAGTTTGGAGCCAGATCAGACGCCGGGTAACCCGGCGTCTGATCAGGCTCCAAACTGTTTGCCACCAAGATAAACAAGAATTATCAGAATTGTCAAAAAGTTGTACTTTTCTACGTTTTAGTGCTTTGCGTTTGCGTACGTTTGCGTTTAAACGGGAAAGAATAACAGATTCTCCACTGTAGATATCGTCGTGAGAGGTGTAAAGAAATCATCATTTCGAACGAATACGACTGCAATTTTCTCAAATAATAGTTAACTATCCCTGTTTTCTATAGCGAACAACGATCACGAATATCCTTGTCTCGGACATGTGTGAGATCAATTAGATGACGTCACTATAACGTCACTATTTATAAAGGCGTTTTGACGTCACCGGGTTCCAAAAAATGCATATTGCTTTAAGAAATAGCTTTAAATCGTTGGCTATGTGAGAAAAAAAATCTTTCACTCGTCGGTGTTTAAAAAAAATTGATCTCAAACTCGTCTAGAATAGAAAAGTTATTAAGCTCGCCATGCCAATAGTTAAGCAGCTATTATTTATGCATTGCAGACGAGGCGGAGGGTCGCAAGATGCAGTCCTGTGTTGAGTCAACCATGGCCTACGTCACCATCGTTGCCATGGTGATTATGGCGCTTGTGGCAACCACGATCACAGCAATGCTCTACTTAAAGGTAAAGATACATGTAGCTGCGTTACTATGAACACGTTGTACAGTGCTGCCCCTTTAAATCCTTACGCAAGCCTAGGTTGAATTTGAAATAAATAATTTGATTATTCATGGGATAATGATTTTTCTCGTTGCTCATGTGTTCAAGATAGGCCTTGTTACTAAATATAGGAGTGTTAGCAAACTTTATCTGAGCCTGTCTTTATCTGCGCAAAATCATATATATCTAATTATCCCTAATCGCTTTGAGTTACAATGTTAATTTCCCATAGACCAAAATGAAACATTTTGCATGTCTTTTACATCTATCAAAAAATAAATACTGTCACTATGTAATAATTTTTCGCTATGTGAATGTCGCAGAAAAATCTATACCGGCAGGTAATTCCTTATCAGCTTTTAGCATTTCCTGAACGGGTTGCTTCCCTTTGTCTACTCCTAACAAAAATTAAATCGTCTAGACAATTTGATTATGATCTTTCTGACCCTAATTACTGTCACCAGACGATGCCAAACATGGCATCCAAACGATTTCCCACAGTTTCGGAGGAGGATATTTGCAAACTAGACAATGAAAAAGACGCTGTGTCTTTAATCTACTTTTCTTAATGTTCTGCTATATTTTTTATAATTATATAAACAATGTGACGTCGTAGACGTCGACGTCGTTTCCCGCGTTACGTATACGGCGGTGCTCAATTGGTATTCACAACATATTTTACAAAATACTAAGAGATCCTTCCACAGCTAGGGTTGATAAGCTCGGTTTCACTTTCACCTTGCTCTAAGCAGTCACTTTTATTCAACAACTAATAATTAATATCATTTAATGACATTCAAATTGTTAACCCTCGAACACAAGAGTGTCACCCTCGGCTTCGCCTCGGGGTGACATTCTATTTCTCGGGTTGGCAATGTAAATGTCATGCAAACTGCCATCTAATATCTGTTTTATTATCACCTATATTGATAGGGTCGTTTGCAATATATTTTCAAGTCAGATTTAGGGTATTTTGACTGGAGAAATATCGATACGGGTGTCAAACACTATTGAGCAGGATCCATACTGTTTGAAAAGTCGCCTTTTGGCGCCATTGCAGTGAAAGAGTTAATAAAACCCGTGCTTGATTACTCTCCTCGCTGAAAACACCCTCAAACGCGTGAACTAACGGAATTGTAAAGAAGTATTTTTATGGCATGGTGCGCCTTCCATATCCACAAGCAACAGACAGCTGTTTGAATGTCACACTATTAACCCCTTCACTGCCTTACCCCGAGCACGACAGTTTTTTGCAAACAGTTTAGATCCTGATCAGACGCCGCGTTACGCGGCGTCTGATCAGGATCCAAACTGTTTGACACTTATTTCAATATTTCTTCAGTCAAAATAGCAAAAATTAAAATTTAAGAAATAAAAGCAGACGACTATTGTTTAAAATTGATGACGTCACGGCAGTGAAGGGGTTAAAACATTCGCTTTGACATTTACTTTTTATAAACATTTTACGGTTAGAGGGGTTTTAGCAGACGAGTACGATTGTGCAGTCAAAGAGTTAACCCTTTACCTCATAGCCTGTTTCTGGTTTTGAAGACAGGTGACCACTTAAAGCAGGTTGAAAGTAAAGCAGAATGTGCCTTAAGGCACATTCTGCTTTACTTTCAGCCTGCTTTAAGCTAAAATATGTTAGGTAATATAAAATATTTGTAATGGTAATTGTTCATGAGGGTATAAACTGGAACTATTTTCTTCAGCGGAGGAATAAATTAAATACGCTAAAAGTCGCTTCTATGGGGGAAAGGGTTAAAGCTGATGTGTTTTACACTCTCTGCTACGATCACCTGTCCATTTCGACCAACTCTCTATTACCACCACTAAATTATATTAATTATTAGTTGTTGAATACATGTGACTATTTAGAGCAAGGTGAACGTGAAACAAAAAGCTCCTTTAGGAGCTTTTTGTTTTACGTTCACCTTGCTTTAAGCTATCACCTGTCTTTTATGCAGCTAATTTGTTTTCTTCTAGCGGTCTTTATAGATAGTTTTTACTGTTATGACAAGGTGTACTCTGTTGTTCCCGTCGAAGACGGGAATGTTTTCTGTCTTAACCTCTGGGGAATTTAACCAATCAGTAATGATCAGAAATCTTGGTCAATGGCCGCTTGCTTGAAATGCTGCTCTCTCATTGGCCAACAGGACGAAATTTGCCTAGAGGTCAGAGACCACCAAAACATTTTCCATAGACCTCCATTATAACATTCAAGGCTGTGCTAACCAAAATTGAACAGTCGTTTTAAGCACGGAATTATACACTGAGTCAACTTGTGTATAATCCCTGTATAAAGTTAATATAATGAATACTGTTCACAACCTAAATAAACTTTAACTTTCGACGGAATATCTTTTTTAAAGATATTTCTTGTTTTTCAGATGCGTGCAAGGAAACTGAAGTAAAACAGAACATGTCGCCATGGCAACTGTCAGGGCTCAGCCACAGTGGGAGAAGACGACGTTCTTTCCAACAAATTGCATTTGAACTTAAATTAAAATCTTTAAATACCATGGCCATTTCGTTTCCTCAACATCTCTGTCAGTCACATGTAGGCTGCAACTCAAATGCCAAGATTCTTGGCGTACAATGTAACCCTTTTATGCCAAGTATATTTTCCATGCTTATATACTGAATTAGTCCATTTTCTATGCAAGGGGTTCCTGATATAAATGTTCCTTTTCGTTTTGTTTTTTATCTAAATTCATATCAGTAATCAGTGTAGACTGATCAGTCGCCGAATAATGCGGTGTCTGATCAGAGTCTACACTATTTGCCTGTATCGCTTTCATAGGACGCTAGATATAAATAGGTTAAATACAATTTGTTTACATTGGGCCATGAAATGTTAAGTTTATATCGTGTAAATTGATGGTATCTAAATAAGCAATGTATTGTATTATTCGGTATGTGTCTGAGTATGTATATATTTACAGTTTTAATCAAACCAAATATGCCATGCAATAAAATATAGAAAAATTGTCAGATGTATAAAAAAATGTTGACGATTGATTGAAATGTTTTGGGCAAACCGTTTTGAGCCTGATCAGACGCCGAGTTTCCCCTGCGTTTGGTCGGGCATTAAACTGTTTGCATTGGACAATATTTGTTTTATCATAAATACATCGTACGTTTATTGGTAAAAGGCAAAGTCTTGTCCACTCTTTACCTGTTAACTCTTTCGCTGCCAAATTAATCGTGAGAGTTTTACCCTTTCTCCGTTTCATTGTCGTCTGCTCCAATTGTGTTGTTTGCAAGATCGTTTCAAAGTAAGATTCAATGTAGTATGACTTAAAACATATGTATACGAGTGTCAAACAGTTTGGACCCTGATCAGACGCCGCGTTACGCGGCGTCTGATCAGGACCCGAACTGTTTGCAAGCGCGCTTTTTGGCGTTATTAAGAGTGAAAGGGTTAACAAACTTATAATCAATGTCTAATGTATGATTCTCAATGCATGCGGGGATCCAGAGATATTTCTCAGGGAACACAACCGAGAAGATTCGACATACAACAAACTTTCAGTATATCCAAGAGGGTGCGGTCCGAATAGCCGGTCCCCCCACCCATCTGGATCCGAGCATGCAATATAAAGATTTAAATAAATACTGCAATTATACAATGTTTATGTAGTTTGTATTCATTCCTACCCAAAGAGCGACACCTTCTGACCTCTTCGATAGCGCAGTCGGTAGAACACCGGGACATGTAGCTAGAGGAAGCGGATTCGTTCACGACCGAGTCATAACAAAAGAGCGGTACTATTACACGTAATGTCGGATAATACCGGACAATACCACATTGACATAATAGAGTGTAATATACAAGATACAAGAAACTTTATTTATAGTCGGGTGTTTTCACAACATATATAACATTAGCTAAAAGCTATTTACCGACATAATAACATAAGTTTCTTAACAATAAGATTAACTAACAGCCTGTAAAAGAAATACATTATCATGTTAATACAGTAAAATAATAATATGGTTTTTCAGAATATATAAGGCAGAGATTTTTTTTACAAAATGAAGTGATTTAAAATCTTGAATAAGGCTCATTAAAACATTTTAAATCACAAACTCGTTCGCTCCAAATCAAATCCTAAGGTGCATTGTAATCCTAAATATTTGGAAATTCGAACAAAGGGAAATAACTCTTTAAGTACTTTTAATGTCAACTTTATGGTTGTTTTGGCTAAGGAAAAGTCGATACTAGTGTCAAACAGTTTAGATCCTGATCTGAGGCCGCGTGCCGCGGCGTCTGATCAGGATTCAAACTGTTTGCGCCTTTTGGCGCCGTTGGCAGTGAAAGAGTATACTACTGTTCGGTATTATCCTGTGAAAGTTGGGGTTCGTACTTACGTACTACATTGCAGTAGCTCTAGCAGTATGAGGCTCTAGCTACGAGCACACGGGCAGAAGGGAAGACGATAGTATATCCCAGTATTATCCGGTTAAACATGTAACCGTGTTGGGGTTCGTACTTACGTACTACATTGCAGTAGCTCTAGCAGTATTAGGCTCTAGCTACGAGCACACGGGCAGTAGGGAAGACGATATTATTTCCCAGTATTATCCGGTAAAACGTGTAACCGTGTTGGGGTTCGTACTTACGTACTACATTGCAGTAGCTCTAGCAGTATTAGGCTCTATCTACGAGCACACGGGCAGTAGGGAAGACGATATTATTTCCCAGTAGTATCCGGTTAAACGTGTAACCGTGTTGAGGTTCGTACTTACGTACTACATTGCAGTAGGTCTAGCAGTATTAGGCTCTATCTACGAGCACCCGGGCAGTAGGGAAGACGATATTATTTCCCAGTAGTATCCGGTTAAACGTGTAACCGTGTTGAGGTTCGTACTTACGTACTACATTGCAGTAGGTCTAGCAGTATGAGGCTCTAGCTACGAGCATATGGACAGTAGGGAAGACGATATACTTTCCCAGTAGACGCGTCAGTGCTGAAACTATTTTGCCCATTGCAAACAGGTTAGAGCCAGATCAGACACTGAGTAACTCGGCGTCGTTTGTTCCTGTTAAAAAGAACACTGTTTATAATGTAGACCCAGATAAGAGGGAACATGGTCTGCACCATTTGGCATGAGGCAATATAAGTTTTAGGGATACATGAGTTAAGAGGACTTGCAGTGTTTATCATACATTTATTATTGACCCGACCAAAAGTTTTCAAACATGCTATATTCGACGACGCTGCAATGTTGAACCCAACTACAATCTAATTAGAGAATGGTTACAAATATCAAAATGGCGGCAATGTTTTTAAGGCGCGGATTGTGAGTCGTCTGCTCTGTGTCGAATACATCATTTTGTGAAATTTTGACAGAGAGAATCTGATTATTTTGGGAGCAGAATTATTACATTATGCAATACGTGTATCTTATTAGATTGTTCGCTTGCCCTAACGCGAAATCGTCTGCTTCAAGTATTGCCGTCTGTAAGTTAATATCAGATTTAGATTTCATGTTTTGTTAAATGAACTAGCATTGATTTACATGTGTCAAACAGATTTGGTCCAGATTAGACGCCATGTTCTTCGGCGTCTAATCGGAATCAAAACTGTTAAAAGTTTTACACAAGCAACGTATACTAGGATGGCGCTTACAATGTTTAGCGTCTCTAGACGTTTTGTTGTCCCTAGCAACGCGCCAGTGATGAATATCAGAGACCGTGAACCAGTCAGTTGAGATTCTGGACAAACATAAACAGTCGAATCTCGCTAACTCGAACTTCGCTTTAGTTGAATTTACTGCTTTCTCGAAGTTCAATGGTAAATGACCCAAACTGGAATAAGTCAAATTAAGCATATTTCAAAATAAAAACGTAGCTGAACGTAGTGAAAACGTTTATACGGGAAAGAATAACGTATTATCCGCTGTTACCGATAAGTTTACCCCCTTCGACTGGATTAAATATTCATTTGCAAACTGTTTTGATCCAGATCATTTACTGGGCGTCTGTCAGATTCAAACTAATTGACTCTCACATCGATTTGTTTTTAGAAGAAAGTACCGAAGATCTGAATAAAACAGTTTCAAAAGCAGAGTTCACTTTTTAACCCTTTACCTGATAGCCTATTTCTAGTATTGAAGATAGTTGACCACTTAAAGCAGGTTGAAAGTAAAGCAGAATGCGCCTTAGGTCGCATTCTGCTTTACTTTCAGCCAGCTTTAAGCTTCCATGTGCTAAAATATAGAAATATTCCCTATACTATATATTCATTACTGATTAAATTGGAACTATTTTCTTCAGCGGATGAATAAATCATATCCGCTAAAAGGCGCTTCTATTGGGTAAAGGGTTAAAACAGACACTATTCTGGTTGTGACTGTTTTATCGTTGTGTAATATTGTTTGTTTTTAATCAGCTTAAGAAAACGCTTTAATATTTGTTTAAAAGTTGCACAGTCGCTTCATTCCATGTTATGTGCCGTCTGTAGTATGCCGGAAACCACTGAAGAACAACACAATGACTGGTTCCAGCTTGGAATTTAACAAATTGACGTCAGGGAGGGCAGTTTTTTGTCACGTGATGTTTTCCATGCGCAACGGGGGAATTGGCATTGTCAGCTAAACTTTATCATTTCGTTCAATTAATACCCTTTGTATCTAATATTCCACGCTGCACACACTCTGGTTGTATATCGAAGGCGCCGTGAAATGGACAACATGGGCAAGTTCGAGAGGTAGCTGGCGTCACGTGAGCAAACAGCAAGAGCGTTGGAACTATATTATGCCTCGTAAATGTGTCTCTTGGGGCGCGCACTTTTTTGAAATTGAATTAATCCGAGTCATGTTTAGAACAACACCGATTGGTATTTGCAAACAATTTGGATCCAAATCAGACGCCGAGTAACTCGGCGTCTGATCTGGATCTAAACTGTTTGGATATTCATATCGACCTTTGCAGTAAATTCGCGGGAAAATAAATCTTGGAGAAAAAGCAGACAACAATGTTGAAGCAGACGTTGTTTATAACATGATAAGTACTTTACAGCTGCAGCTGTACAGTCTCTCTTTACCCCCAAACAAAGCATCTAAAACACTATACCTGATGGTGTCAAATAGAGCAGTGTGCCGGTTAAAGCAGGTTTTAGCTATACAGTCGAGCTTTGATATTTAATAAATACAGGCTTAACCCCATTCACTGCCATGACGTCATCGATTAAAAACATTATCGTTTGCTTTTATATTTTCAAATTTAAAATTAAGGTGTTTTGACTTTAGAAATATTGAAATGAGTGCCAAACAGTTTGAATCCTGGTTAGACGCCGCTTTACGCGGCGTCTGATCAGGATCCACACTGTTTGTAAATAAATATTGTACTCGGGGTAAGGCAGCGAACGGGTTAAGTGGAACATACGCTTATTTCAACGATAAATTGACACGTTTTAATTTCGAAATATGGGTATGTTCTACTTAGCGAACTTGAGAAATAGAATTTCATCCAAAACATTACGGTTTAGATCGACTTAAACATTTTGGTCTGAAAATCAATGTCGGATAAAACCATAGGTGGTTCTCTCGAAAAAAAATTGTACCCTTACTCTAATTATATACAAGGTATACAACTCTAAAATTGGCATTGCCAGAAAATTGGCAAAAAAAATATCTAAACCTAATTAAAACGGGTTTTATTGTTCGTATAATACACCATATTCATAAAAAAGGTATTAAGGTACATGTATATGTCGTTCAACTTAGAAAGACGAAATTTCAAAAATATTTGTCACGAAGCTCAATTACATGAGCTCGTCCCAAGAGTTCACAGGGGTCAACCGCGTAAAGTTGCGTAAACACACGTTATAGGGGGATATCACACATAATTTACATTACATTTATAAAAGTCAAAAATCCAATCAGCAACCATCAAATGTTATTCAAACTCATATAAAATGGACATAAGAGAACAACAGTTGACGGCCGCATTTGCATTTTGCTATTGACTGCCATTTTGGATAAAAATGAGAGCTTTGTAAAGAGCGATTTTCATTGGCTGGTCGATTGGTTCCCTAATACAATGCGCCCAACACTAATGACTATCGAAAACGGTAAACAGTCATTAGTGTAAAATAGAAGGCGCCATAACGCCGTAAACGGTTATTATTTATTCTGAATCTGAGTGTTTTACGCCGTAGAATCCTATTAGAAACGAGTTAATATTTATTTACCTTTAAGGTCTGCATTAGTTACAAAATTTTCTGCAACCCGGCATGTAATTTAAACCTACGCCACGCTCGGAACTAAGGAACCAGTTTTCCGGAAGGTTGCTACGTAGCAACAGCCAATGAAATTATTTGCTTCATATCGGTCATTTGCATGTACATTTCGCAATCGACAAAATATATACATGTTTTGAATTTTGCACCACAATGCTCTTATTTCACATCGACGTGTAACAAACGCTAATGTTTCGAAGTCATTTTTTGTTTATTTAACAAACTATTGCGTTTAATTAGTGCAGTTGCGAGCATAGGGCGAGTATAAGCTGGTTTTAACCCTAACTTCACTGAAATTTCAGGGACGAGCTGGTGTAATCGCTTGACAGGTCGAGTTGTATACCTTGTTCTATAAATTTATAGATAGACTCTAGTATGTGCAGAACCACCTATGGATAAAACAGGTATCTGGATTAATCAGGTGCCGGATAAGCACGGTTATACTGTAATTAATAATTTACTAATAACTATTTTTTCTCACATACGTGTAACTACTAGGACTGCAACGGGTCACCGAATTTCGGTTATTTTCGGTTCGTTTGTCTCGGTTCGAGTTTCGGGTCGGCACCGCAAATTTTCGGTTCGGTGCGCCGATGTATGGTAAATTACACTAGACCGCTAATTTACCAATCAGCGTGCAGTCTGCGTGTATATTTTTGATGGTCAGACGTTCCAAAATGTAAGGTTAAATCACAGTTCTAACCTTTTCTTCTTGCAGTAATTTAAATAGCTCGCTTCTCGTCTGTCTCATTCTTTTCATATCGGCTATTTATAATTCCGGGAAACCCAGCACTTAACGCATGCGCACGATTGATAGCCAGGCTTCAAAGGTACCAAAGTCCAATCAGCATCAGAAAAAGGGTAACCAGTCTATTACTTAGCGACCGCAAATTGCGAATGGCGATGTAAATAATTAAACTGAAATATTATTAACTTTTTCAGTAAAATAATAATATAATTGGAGCTAGGTAGTTCTTCTAGCGCTTATAAATAGAAGGCTGATGAGGCATTTAAGGAAGACCAGCCAGAATGACAAACAAAATAGACTGAAAGCTTAGTTACGAAACTTCAATGAAAAACAGGTTGGGACGAACCACGCCTTAAATTCGCAACAATCTGTCCTAAAATGGTAGAAAGAAATGCACATCTTTCTCGTACATATGATAAAATTATAGATGACAGTGATAGCGTTTTCGAAAAAGTGTGTAGATCTATTGTTCTTATCCTAATACCCGAACCGAAATAACCGAAAACCGAAGGGGTCTACTCGAACCCGAACCGAACCGTGAAGTACCTGAACCGTTGCAGCCCTAGTAACTACCCGGGCCTTGTTTTCTATAGCGAACAACGATCACGAATACCCTTGTCTCCAACATGTGTGAGATCAATTTGATGACGTCATTATAACGTCACTGTTTTAAAGGCGTTTTGACGTCACCGGGGTTCCAAAAATGCCAATTGCTGTAAGAAAATAGCTTAAAATCGTTGGTTATGTGAGAAAAAGAATATGTCACTCGTCGAGTTTAAGACAAGTTGATCTCAAACTCGTCTAGAATAGAAAAGTCATATTAATTAAAACTGTACAGATTACAGACCATGGCTCATTTAGGAGCCCTCAGACTTGTGTCTACACTGTTTGCATATAACACGTGTATTTTTCACGCGTGCACTGTTTGTAAATGACAGGTTTGCGCGTCAAAAGGGATCTATCGATAAACCCTTTCATGATCAAGTTTATCGTGAGGTTTTTACTCCTTCAACGCCATATTGAATATGGCGTTGAAGGGGTAAAAACCTCACGATAATTGTCGTCTACTACCATATTGTTGTCTGCAATATCGTTTAAAAGTAAGGTTAAAAGCAGTATGCTGGCGTAATTTTAAAAAAAAAGACAGTTTTGATACCGTCTTATCAGGAACAAAACTGTTTGCAAATGCGCTCTGTGACCTCATTGAGAGTGAAAGGGTATTTTTAGCAACTACTGATACTTTGAAACTCTTAAACCCCAAAGCCTGTTCATAGTATTGAAAAAGGTGATCACTTAATGCAGTTGGAAAGTACAGCAGTATGAGCATTCATGCGCATTCTGCTTCACTTTCAATATAGAAACTGAATCTTAGGATACATATTAAAGACTTTAGAGATATTTTTTATAATACATATTTCTGACTGTATAAATTCGAACTATTTTCCTCAGTGTAGGATTAATTTAAATGCGTTAAAAGGAGTGTATATGCAGTAAAGGGTTAAATACACGCGATTTCTTACTGCAGTATATCTATAACTAGAAATATCTTTAAAAAAGATATTCGGCGGAATGAGTGGTTGAACTAAGGCTATATAGATGGGTGTGCAAAATTGAATTAAATTGAGGTTTCCAAAGAATATATATCTTGGATTGAAAAGCAAAAAATACAAGTATTCAATTGAAACAGTAACTTTTATTTAAAATGCAAAACTATCATGTACAGAAATGCAAAACAAAACAATAATTTAACTCATATCCTAGCTACTGGTAGGAAATCCTCACATTAATCTATTGTTCCATTCATAGAGTTTCTTGAAACAAACTATACTATACACAAATGTACAGATACAACAATCTGCTGTACTTCACTCTTGTAAATAATGATGAAACAACACAATTGTGTTTAACTCACTTGAGGCTATTCATATTTAAAATATTGCTTTTAATGTATGGCAAATGTGTACAAATAGTTAACAGTTAAAACAAATTGGTTGTAAACAATTACGAAACACCTAGCTTCCTCTGTATATCTATAAATAGATTTCAGATCATATCTTAAAATAGAAGCAGTGGAAACTTCTGTGGCCTAATTCATCAGACCAGTGTAGTAAACAGCCAGCCTGTATCTCTAAATTTTACACCCACAGTCCACATCATGTAAAACTGTAATGGGACATAAACCAGCCTACAGGGCTCCAGATAAGAGTGAGTAAACTAAACAAATCACATTTTTTCACCTCTTTTAGCACCAAACCCTATGGTATTACCGCTCAGTTTGATTGTCTTGAAGAGACAATTCATATGTATAGTGACACCACAGGGTTTAATGCACAAATAAAGATTTTAAGTTTTGAAACAATTCCCTTATCTGGAGCCCTGTCTACTATCCAATTAGACTATTCAGTTTCAACAGGTGCTCTTAATTCTAAATTTCTGATCAAATATTATTGGTTGAAATGTGTGGCCAAATATAAAGTGTGTCTAAATAGAAAACAGTCAGCTCCGCCGAAAAACTGTACTTTTTTAGCGTAGCTTTATGGTATCAATTTAGAACAAGTACATGTATTTTCAAATTCTCAACCAATGACAAATGGTCAGAAATCTAGGGTATTGGGCACCTAATTAAAACTGAAGGGTCTGCAGGGCTTCCATTTCTCCGGATTTTTCCTAAACCTTCGGATTTTATTCTAGTATATGGTAGCTTAAAGCAGACTGAAAGTAAAGCAGAATGCGCCTTAAGGCGCATTCTGCTTTATTCCAGCCTGCTTTAAGTAGTTACGTGTCAACAAAACTAGAAACAGACGTTGGGGTAAAGGTACGATTCGTAAAATCAAACTTGAAAAATGCAAATTTGGAAATCTTAGGATTTTTCATGTCAACTTATGGCAGCCCTGGGTCTGAAGTCAAATTGCATGCAGACTGGTCTGTTCACCAATTACAAGTTTTACTGGAGATGAATTGTGACTGCGGAGCAATAGCTATGACAGCAGAATCCTAACTCTTTGCAAATGACCGGTTTAATTAACTGCAGTCGAGCTTCGCCATTGCAAGCGTCCTTAAGTCGGACATACCTGTATTTCTTCAGCTAAAATTCATTAACTTCAACTCGGTTATGTCGAGCATACCCGTATTTCAAATATATTCGAATTACGGGTATGTTTGAATATAAATAACCAGTTCGAATTATCGAAAAGAATATATTTTGATGTCAGAAATATTAAAAGGAATGTTAAACATGTTGGATCCATATGCGTCTTCTGATCTGGGTGATACCTGTTTGCAAATACAGCGCTCCCTCTCTACAACGACAACCAATGGGAGACACTGGTTGTGTGCGTTGTACGGAGGGAGTCGTTATAGAGAGGGAAAATTGGTTTACATTTGCAAACAGCTTTAATCCAGATCAGACGCCGCGTTACGCGGCGTCTGATCTGGATTCAAGCTGTTTGTCACTCATCATTAAGTATTTATCTGTTAAAATGTCGAATATGTAATTTTGAGAAAAACAGCAGACGACATCTTTAAGCAGACGATTTTACAGCAGTCAAAGCGTTAGACATAATTGTCCTGTTAGGGAACTGTGACAAACGTCGATGTAAGGAGGGAATCGTTGTTGGGAGGGCCGTTGTAGAGAGGGAGCGCTGTAACCACTCTACTCGTAGAAAGTCGATGAAGGTGTTAAGCTTTTCAAAGATGGTGCCCATTCTCAAAATTAATGCCCTTGAACTTTCAAATTTGATAAAGAATAAACAAGCTAATAAGCAAATTATTGCAGTGTTCCCTCTCTACAACGACACCAAATAGGAGATTAAATATGTGTGCGTTGTTCGAAGGGAGACGTTGTAGGGAGATAGATTGGTTTACATTTGCAAACAAGTTGAATCCAGATCAGACGCCGCGTCACGTGGCGTCCGATTTGGATCCAAGCTGTTTTTCACTCGTCATTAAGTTTTTTTCTGTCAAACTGTTCAAATTGTATCTTTGAGAAAAACAGCAGATGACAATTTTAAGGGAACTGCGGAAAAGATCGTTGTTCGGAGGGAGTCGTTGTTAGGAGGGCCGTTATATGGAGGGAATACTGTATACAGTACGAGAGTATTGTCTATCTGTCTGTCAATCTGTCTGTCTGTCTGTTTGTCTGTCTGTCTGTATGTATGTCTGTCTGTATGTCTATGTCTCATTATCGCTAACTCTAACTTTGTCTTTCTGTGTCTGTATGTCTCTTTTCCTCTCTTCTTCTTTCCCTGTCTGTCTGTTTGTCTCTGTATGTCTGTCCCTCCAGTTGACTGTCTGTCTCTGTCTCTCTGTCTATGTATGTCTGTATCTCTATCTCTCTATCTCTCTATGTATCTGTTTCTGTCTCTCTCTGTCTAATAAATAATAATAATAATACTCTCTCTATCTATCTCTCTTTCTCTCTCGCTATATCTCTCTCTCTCTCTCTCTTTCTCTTTGCATACCTCTTTCCCTCTCTCCAATCCCTTTCTCATCCACTCTACTTGACCCGATAAATGATTTATCCCAGTCGATCTGCCTTTATCGCTTAATGATTCGATAATTTTTCAATCTTTCAAAACGCACCAAAACCGACAATTTACGAGAGCAGCCGACACGCTTTTGTTTATTCTTAACCGATCATTACCGAACATTTCCGACGAGGTCTCGCTGGGTTAACTCGGCGGGTGTGACACATTGCATAGTCATCCTTAACGATACAGCCAATCCTTCATTAACCCTTAGCCCGCCAAATAAATTGTCGTCTGCTATATTTCTCGTCTGCTTCAAGTTTCAAAGTGCTTCAAAGTTGCTCAAAATTGCTGAAAATGTTGTCCGAGTGTCAAACAGCTTGGATCCGGATGAGACGCCGAGTTACTCGGCGTCTCATCCGGATCCAAGCAGTTTGCATATGGAGCTATAGTTGTGAGTGGCAGGCTAGGGGTTAAGCGACCAATTACAGGACATGTTCCACATGAAGTAGCTTTATTAAAGAAATGCAGAAAGTTCCTTTATGAGCTTGCTGCATTGCTTTTACCCCTCATTAGGCAGTCATCTACCGTCAGTGTATCCTTCAATACAGTGTAGTTGCTTTTACTCGTCATTCAGTGTTTGCTTAAGGCACGTTCAGTTGCTGTTGTTGTAATTTAAGTACACACAATAACCGCTCAAGGTATTTCCGGTTTACAGCGCATCAGTTGAGGAACAAGTGTACTCTTAAAGTCGTACAGTACGATATTTGGCTAAATTCGGAATATTTGACAGGTAAATTTATGCTTTTATCAGACACGTTCGTTAAGAGTATTGGACATCGATACTCAAGTATGTAAGCATATAAGATGTTTGTTTACACGGTGTATCATTATGAAACCAGGGATACTTTATACAGCTATACAGTGTCCCTTACAAAACGATGTAGAGTACAAGCTCTCTATTACGACCCCTTACATCAAAAACCTTGATTGCCCAAGACAGCTGACAGCTTCAAGCACGGTGAAAATGAAACAGAAAGCTCCTATAGGAGCTTTCTGTTTCACTTACATCTTGCTTTAAGTAACAACATGTCTTAAACACCTAATCATTAACTCATTGAGCCCTAGTGACGCATATATGCGCCTTTTACCAAATGTGTACATGTGAAGAGTACACTTGTCCTATGCAAACAGTGAAGTCCCTGATCAGAGGGCTCCTGCAGGAGCCCTCTGATCTGGGACTTCACTGTTTGGCATTTTGCAAATTATTACCAAAAACAACCCTAAATAGCCTAAAATGGACCAGCCTTTATTGCAAACTGGAATTTTCCATTAGAAGTTCCAGGGGATAATGAGTTAACAAAAGTAAGTGGTCGTAATAGAGAGTTTTTATAATTTATAGTTTAAGTGACTTAGTCAGTCAAACTGATTTTGTTCCGCATTCTTTCTGCATGTTAACCTCTCTCTCCGTGTCTCTGTTTCTCTGTTTGAAGTGTTTCTGTATGGCTGTCAGTCTATCTATTAAGATTTATCTCTATCTATCTCTCTCTGTCTCTATGTATCTCTGCCTCTGTCCGTCTGTCTCTCTTGCTCTGGCACTGTCTCTCTCTGTCTGCTGTCTCTGTCTCTCTCTCTGTCTCTCTGTATCTGTCTCTCCCTCTGTCTCTCTCTGTCTCTCTCTCTGACTATTTCTGTCTCCTTGTCTCTGTCTCTCTGTCTATATATGTCTGTCTGTCTGTCTGTCTGTCTGTCTGTCTATATCTGTCTCTGCCTCTATGCCTGTCTATATTTCTGCCTCTCTATCTCTCTCTGTCTCTCTCTATGTGTGTGCCTCTCTCTGCCTCGCTCTCCCCTCTCTCTGGCTCTCGGCTCTCTCGCTCTGTCTCTCTCTCTCTGTATATATATGTCTGTGTGTCTGCCTGTCTCTATGTCTCTCTGTCTGTATCTCTGTCTGTCTCTATGTCTGTTTCTTTGTCTCTGACTCTGTCTCTGTCTGCCTCTGTATCTCTCTCTCTGTCCCTTTCTGTCTCTGTCTCTTTCTTTCTCTCTCTCTCTCACTCATTCTCTCTGTCTCTCTCTGTCTCTCACTGCCATTCTCTATGTCTCTCTCTCTCTCTCTTTCCCTGTCTCTCTCTTTTTCTCTGTCTTTCTTTGTCTCTCTGTCTCTCTTTGTCTCTCTCTCTCTCCCTCTGTCTGTCTGTCTGTCTATGTCTCTCTGTCTCTCTCTCTTTGTATGTCTGTCTCTCTCTTTCTCCCTCTCTCTCTCTTTCTCTCTGTATGTATGTATGTCTGTATGTCTCTCTCACTCTGTCTCTCTCTTTGTATCTCTCTCTCGTTCTCTCTCTCTCTCTTTCTCTCTCTCTCTCTCTCTCTCTCTCGCCAGGTCTACAACCCTTTGTTTGCTACCACTTCCGGTAGCAGCAAGGGGAAGTAAAAACCCAGTGTCCGCGGATCAGTTGCCAGTGATCAAGCGAACAGTCCAATTCGCGAAACTGTCTGGGTAACTAAATTTACTTATAGCAGAGTAACAAGAACTTACATACAAAAAAGTAAGGGTTTTTGTTGCAATCTATTGCAAATTATTACATCAGAGCAGACCCTGATCAGAACGTTCCTTAAAGAACCCTCTTACCTGGTTCTACAATGTTGGACTAGGACAAGTGTGCTCTTGATGATACTTCGTTATATCAGATCTATGCTTCTATAATGGTTAAATGGGATGGGGAATATATATCAAATATTAATTTTTATTATATACCTATCGATGATTTATAGAGATTTCTCCATTAGATAAATTAGATATCGTCACAGTTGATAGCATCACTACATGTAGTGATGATATCACTTTTTGTGACGTCACGCCAAAATTAGTTTATGTTCAAAAAAAATTTTTTTTTTGGGGGGGGGGGGGTTCTGTAAAAACGTCATTAAAATATACATAATAAATAGAATAATCATTTCCTTTGAATAGATATGAAAAATATATCACTCGAATGGGTTGTTATCCTGCGGACTCGTTTTTTAACCAGATAACAACCCATTCTCGTGATATATTTTTCATATCAATCCAAAGAAATTGATTATCCTCTATTTATCCAATTTCGTTATAAAAGAGCCTGACTGTTACACAACTTGTTTTGTTTATTTCAACAGACCAAGATCACACAATGTCGTATTTCGACGCCAACACCCCCGATGTCGTGTTGAAGAGTTTATTTTTGAAATACGACGCGGACAACAGCGGGCAACTTGGGACAAGTGAGCTAAAGCAGCTATTTATAGAAGACCTTGGTTTGAAGGATGACGAGGCTCAAGCTTATTGTCTCCTCCTAGATGGGGACGGAAGTGGACAAGTGTCCACGGAAGAGCTGATCAAATGGCTGCGCAGCGGCGATAGACTGTCACACGTAACCGCGTCACGTTACTCCTTGTTAAAAAGCGCTGTAGAGATGTTCAATAAGTATGACGTAGATAGGAGCCAAGCGCTTACGCGAGATGAGTTTGCCAAATTACATATTGACGTAGGTGGACAACCAGAGCACACGGATTCTGCATTAAGTGCGCTAGATAAGGACAATAACGGGAAGATATCATTCACGGAATTCATGAAGTGGTTAAATTGGGTGCCAATGGACGGATTTTGATCTGAAAATGATTTTGATCATGTGCGGTTCCAGATGAGCGAACAGTGGGGTTCAGGCACCTTGGGAGACCCTAAAAAGCAATAAAAGACAAAGGGGACACTAAATTTATGCTGTACGTCAATTTCTTTTCGGTTTTGACGCCCTCATTTTGAAATATCGGCTGGACACTCTCCCATCCCATCCCCTGAGATTTCTGTTTGACCCCATCCCCTTCCCCTGAAAATTGGCTTGATCCGCGCATGTTGGTAAAATTTCCCAATTAACTCCTTCAGTGACGATTATTTACAGTTTGTATCCAAATCAGTTCTAAGCCGAATGCATGAACCTCGGCGCCTGGTCAGGATCCATACTGTTGGGTATATATGAGAAGTTACTTTCCGTTTAAACGAAACTTAGCGAAAACATAATGAGACAGAATATAAAATATGTCAGCTTCTTGACAATTATGACGTATTGCAATAAAACCTCTCTATAACGACCGTCCGTCTTTTACGACTGTCCGTCTATAACGACCGTCCGTCTTTTTTACGACTGTCCGTCTATAACGACCGTCCGTCTTTTACGACTGTCCGTCTATAACGACCGTCCGTCTATTGTGACCAACACACCACAAATTGTGTTAATTATTAGATGCTTAAGCAAAGTGACAGTAAAAATATGTCAGCTTCTTGACAATTCTGACAATCCTCTCCAGGGCTGCCATTTCTCCGGATTTTTCCTAAATCTTCAGATTTTTTTTAAGAACGTGGTAGCTCAAAGCAGGCTGAAAGTAAAGCAGAATGCGCCATAAGGCGCATTCTGCTTTACTTCCAGTCTGCTTTAAGTAGTTACGTGTTAACAAAACTAGAAACAGGCTATGGGGTAAGGTACGATTCGTAAAATGCAAATTTGGAAATCTTAGGATTTTTCATGTCAATTTATGGCAGCCCTGCCTCTCTATAACCACTGTCCGTCTATGATGACCGTCTGTCTATTGCGACCAATGGTCTTTTACGACAACAATCTTGTGTTGATTTTCAGATGCTTAAAGCAAGGTGACAGTAAAACAGAAAAGCTCCTTCTGGAGCTTTCTGTTTAACTGTCACATTGCAGTATTGTATCACATGTCTTTTATGCAATCAACTATAGGCTTTTCGAGAGGTTTAATTGTACTCTTTCCTGAATGGTAAACCGTTGGTTATATATATTGCCACTGGGCCTGATGTTATACAATTTCAAATGAACCCCATGCTGAAAACTCAGAACCTCAGAACCCCCCCCCCCCCCCCCCCCTCCGCACATGAATATAACTACATGGAGTATACATTTTGTGCATACATAATTCTACTGTTAATATATCCAAATGAGGTTACTAAAATGAGTTAAAGCGTGTAATGTAAAATTGGAAAGTCTGTAATTGAAATTGAGTTTTGAGCACAGGGTTCGTTTTAAGTTTTATAACCTTTAGGTTATGGTTCAACTTTTAAGTTGAATCTGAGATCGTTCTCAGGATAGGTCAGATTTGAGAATTTGCCAGCAAAATCTGACCAATCAAAAGCTTGAGAACGATCTCTAGACTCAACTCAAACTATTTATAACCTTAGATTCTGGTTTCACATAACCCATTCGTACGTTCGGTCCTGTATATGGGATAAAGGCAAACAGTATGGACTCTGATTAGACGCCGCATTATGTGGCGTCTGATCAGAATCTATACACTGTTTGCTAGTAGAAAAATCAATATAAAACAAAATGAAAATGTAAACCAAGCACCCTTAGGATCCTTGCCCGATTTATAAGCATGGAATAACCTTCTATTCGCAAATGGATTTAGTGAGTTCGACTTATCATGGTTCGACTGTACTTTGAGAAAAGCATCTCTTTAAATGAAAATTCTTTATAAGACCTAGGTACATGCTTATTAAGCGTTTGAGTTGAGTTTTAAAATCGTTCTCAATCATTTGATTGGTCAGATTTGAGCCTAGGCTCAAATCTGACCAATCAAATGATTGTGAACGTATTCAGACTCAACTCAAACGCTTCATAAGCGCTGGGCAAAATAGGATACACATCATCCGGACGACAATGGGATGTCGCACCTAAAAATATTTTGTGGAACTATAAACTTTAGCAACAACAACAACAACAAGATACACACGCTCGTTTCAATCCATCTGATACGTTATTTTTGACAGAAACCATATGCGAGGCAAAGGAAAATTGGTTCTCAAGATTTGAAGGGGATAAGACCGTGATTGTCTGAAGATTTGTAGTTGGAATATAATTGTCTATGCCTTGTTTTGACTATCGCAGACGGGTGGCACTAGTATTTTTCCTTCAATCAACATAAGTTATAAATTAACTGCCGAACTGTCGCGTCAGAGTAGTTCAAGCGCTTATTGTTGTTTTATTACAGCGTCATGCGTCTGGACGATCTTATGATGTCGGTGTTTTGAGTAATTAATACTAGTTGGCAGATTACCGACATTTTGGCAAATAAAGTCATAGATCTTGGTCTACTAAGGAACACTGACGTTGTTTATGCTTCGTAAACGCCGGTAGATTCTTTGTCGAGATGAGCATCGTCGCCATCTTGCCGATATTCACGTCTGCAACCCCCTTTAACCATCTAGGCATGGAACGTAACCCAGAGCTCCAGATAAGTGAGTTATTTCAAAAACTAAAATCTTTATTTCTGCTTAAAACCCTATGGTGTTACTACTTATTAGAATCGTCTCGAAGAGACGATTCTAATGAGTAGTAACACTATAGGATATGATGCTTAAATAAGTGAGAAAGTGTAGGATTTGCGCAGTTTACTCCCTCTTATCTGGAGCCCTGGTAACCGCTTGAACAAACCTTCTTCTGTAAACGTTTATTATGAGTTTTAGAGTCTGTGTTTGAAAGGATATACAGTTGAATAATGCTTTGATTGCACAAATAATGTTAGAAATTTTTGACTAATCGTGAGATTCACACCATTTGGCTTGGCCATAGTCAATGCGGTGCCTGTGACGGGGAACTGTTCTGGTAAACACCCAAGAAAATGAAAAAACAAATAATACAATAAGTTAAAGATGTTTGATATATTAGAAATATTTCCGGAATGTCTTTTATCTAGTTGATTCTATAATAATTCGACGAAGAAACATTAAAATTGGATATTTCCTAACTTACACTGGAGAAGACGCTATTTTTTCCCAATAAATGCCTTTGTGCTTAAACCACTATTATTTGCTTGGCAACCCGGCGGCTGTCCAGGCTCCAAACTATCTCGTACACAGGTTAAAATAAATATACCTAATTTCAACCCAAAGCGGTTGTCATTTTCTCTATTTTATCGCATTGCGTTTCGTTTCGTTCAGTGGAAGAAAAAAAAACAATATTAAAATTTGCTCAATTGTATCATTCTTAACCCTTTTACTCTCTGGATCCTTATCAGACACCGCATTACGCCGACCCCTGGCAGTTATCGACCACATCAGTTCCAATCCGGACTCCGGCGCCGCGATTCGAACGTTCGATCTCCTGCTTCAGAGGCGGACGCCCTTACCCCTAGGCCGCGATAGTGGTATATTTATGTGTTGTATGCTGAAAATATTCCGCAGCTTAAGACAGAAGGGAACTTCATACGCCGTCATTAGAAAAGATCACCCTATTAAACTTGCGATTTATTTGCAAAGGGAGACAACTCGCTTCTTTCCAGACCTATTTTCTTCACGCATCCTTTACGGGTGTTACATTTCCTGGGCTATTGGCAGACTTTTGTTCAATTGAGAAGACGTGATTCTTTCCCGTTTATACTCAAACGAAACGCAAACGTAATGTTATAAAAATAGAGAAAATGACGTTTTGATAATTCTGACTTTTCATTTAATCTGAGTGGCAAACAGTTTGGAGACTGATCAGACGCCGGGTTACCCGGCGTCTGATCTAGCTCCAAACTATTGGCAAAGGAAATAATAGTTTAAGCGAAAACGCGTTAATTGGGGAAAGAATAATGTTTTCTCCACTGTATCACAATCAGTCAAGAATCCAACGGGTTGCTTTGAGGACCACCAGACACCGCATAACGAAGTCCATATACAATATAACCTGGCCTATCCGACACATGGTTAAGCCAGAAACCTGCTTTATCTGACGATGTTTTTTCGGACCCAAATGTAGAATAGTATAAATCGAACTTCACCATCTCGAACACGTTTAAATCGAGCTAACCCGTATTTCTTTTAACGAATTTCTATATCTCGGGCTCGTTTAAGTGGAACATATCCATATCACAATGTTAAAACGTAACAACGCCATGCTTTACTTTGAAATACGGGTATGTTCCACTTAACTATTTTCTCCCTGAAACTTTAAATGGACAATTCCAGTTTCCATTTTAGTCTAGTCTAGTCCAATTCTGACTTTTGAGGGTTGTTTTTGTCAATGTTTAGCATTGTGACAAACAGTGAAGACCCTGATCAGAGGGCTCCTAAGAGCCCTCTGATCTGGGTCATCACTGTTTACATGGGACAAGTGTACTATTCACAATTACACTGTTTGAAAAGGACGCCTATATGCGGGAATAGGGTTCAAAGGGTTAAGCGAGTTTGAAATATCAAAGTTCGGCAGTGTATCTTTACACCACGAATGAATATCATTATTGTTATTCATTCGTGCTAAACCCTGCCTTAACCGGCACACTGCCTTATCCGACACCATCAGTTGGTACCGAATGATGTCGGATAAGGCAGGTTATACTGTATATCCGTACTGGCACCTCCCCTCAAAAATCTAGAATAACTAACGTCTGCTAATGGCGTCGCAACCATGAGAGGTCGTCGCAAAGCGTGGGATGACACATCGTTGTATGACTGGGACAAATCGTCTAACAGTCACCTAAACCAGCCATGAGTTCAGCATAGAAATCGATGGCCGTCGTTGGTCATCGTTTGCGAGTTGGCTACCGGTCTCAAATACAGTGGAGAAAAGCGTTATTCTTCCGTTCAAACGCAAACGCATTGCAAATAAAATTTATAAAATGGCAACATTTTGACAATTCTGACTACATGTACCAGTTATAATCTGAGCGGCAAATAGTTTGAAGCCTGATCAGACGCCGGGTTACCCGGCGCCTGATCTGACCCCTAACTGTTTGCATCCATGAAAATAATAGTTTTAGCGAAAACGCGTTTATTGGGAAAGAATGCATTTTCTCTACTCTACTCTGCAATCTGCACACAGGGCACAGACTGCTAACCTAAACCGCAAACAGTGGCAACTGAACTCACTGCAAATGCAATAAAACCAAACAAAAATCAACACCATAAAATACTGAAAGAAAATACTTTATTTAACTGTTTCAACGCCATATCATCGTCTGATTAAGAATTATCGGTTGCATCAACTTGCATGATATTTTAAATTTTGAATTAAAGTTTGAATTTGTTTTTTAGTATTTCAATTTTTAACTTGAATGGCACCGCTGTGCGTGTCAAACAGCTTTAATCCTTTGTTGACGCCGAGGCGATAATATTCTTTCCAAATAAACGCGTTTATGCTTAAACAATACTTTTGCATTGCAAATAGTTTGGAGGTAGATCAGAAGCCGGGTAACCTGGCGTCTTATAGGCTCTAAACACTTTGCCACTCAGATAAAACTGAATAGTCATAATGGTCAGAAACTTGTCTTTTTCTACATTAGCGCTTTAAGCCATTAATGACTAAATGTGTCGTGAGGTTTTAACCCCATCACCACAATAGCATCGTCTGCATCATTATTGTTGTATGCAATCCCGATTAAAAGTTAGATTTAATTTCTTAAGGCTGACGAAATTTCAAAACGAGTGTATAATAGTTTGGATTCTGATTAAGTCGCCACGTTATGCGCTCTTTTGGCGCCTTTTTGGCACTTTCTGGTGCATTTTGGCGCGTTTTTGGCGTCATTGGCAGTGAAAGGGTTTAAGCGGGAATGAATAACAGCCACTGTATTAGTGATACGGAGACAGCTATTACACTTCGTCCCATCAACAAACAATGCTAAACTTCCAATCTAATCACCTACTTAATCAAATCCCATGAAACACTTTCTATTCCGGAATTTAGTAACTGTATATTTACGCGTCCAAGTAGTGCAGACCCTGATCAGAGGGCTCCTTAAGGAGCCCTCTGATCAGGGTGTGCACTGATTGTTTTACTGAAAAAAAGTAAAACCTAAAAATAAAAATCAACTTTTCATTTTTTCAAATACGGAACAGTCCATTTTAAGTATTAAGCATTATCAGGGCTAATCAAATCCCATAGTATGATTCATTGTCCCATCACAGACGAAACTCGTCCTACAGAATCACTATCGTCTGTTATTTAACCCCTTCACTGCCATGACGTCATCATCTTCAAACATTTGTCGTCTGCTTTTATTTCTCAAATTAAAAGTTTATATATTTTGACTTTAGAAATATAAAATTGAGTGTCAAACAGCTTGGGTCCAAACTGTTTGCAAAAACCTGTTGTGCTCGGGGTAAGGCAGTGAATGGGTTAATATAGAATCAACCAAAACTTCTTTATTTAGTATTAAAGCGCTCGAGTTTCTGATCCAATATCGACTATTGGTCTAGATCCAACACGTGACCGTTGATATGTTGTAATTTGGTAATTTTCATCATGCTGTTAACACTTATCATGCTGAATTGTCGTCTGTTAAAATTATATCGTCTGCGAAAATAATACATGTAATTATCAATTTTAATCTCTCTTTTTTTTAAAAGAACTTGAAAAAATATTAATATAAGTGGATAACAGCTTTGATCCAGATCAGACGCCGCGTCACGCGGTATCTGATCTGGATCCAAACTTTGTATTAGCCAAGTCGTGCTTAACTCGATAATGGTTAAGTGAAAGAAATACGTCTGGTGTTGTAATCCCTTTAAATGCCTATGCACGTGAGGATTTGCGTTTAAATGCCTTCCAAACAGTTTGGATCCAGATCAGACGCCGAGTACCTCGGCGTCTGATCAGGATCCAAACTGTTTGTGGCTCATATCAATTTTTCTTCAAAAAAATTTAAGATTGAATTTTAAGAACTATTAGCAGACTTCCGAATATTTTAGGAGACGATATTCCGGCGGTGAAGAGGTAAACAAATACCCAGGACCATGGGAAACCCACTCATCTCTGGAGTCTCCGAGACGTTTAGGGGACCGTGGAGTTCTGCAGGGCTGCCATTTCTCCGGAATTTTTCCTAAATCTCCGGATTTTTTCCCAGAACATAGTAGCTTTAAGCAGGCTGAAAGTAAAGCAGAATGCGCCCTAAGGCGCATTCTGCTTCACTTTCAGCCTACTTTAAATAGTCGCATGTCAACAAAACAAGAAAAAGGCTAATGGGTAAAGGTACGATTTGTTAAATCGCACTTGAAAAATGCAAGTTTGGAAATCTAAGGATTTTACATGTCAACCTATGGCAGCCCTGGTTCTGACAACGTAGAAACAGTCGTCTGTAAGCATATGTTAGGCGCCAAAATTCTTTGAATATCTTCTGCATTAGACTGACTGTTTTATGTTAAAACATTTCGGTGCATGTTTTGGATATCTATCGGAAGTGGTTCATGGATACGTCAACTCCTTGGTAATGCAAACTCTCGTTGGCGCATGCGCAACAGAGGTTTATCTATAACCGTTTGTATGACGAATATATAACTCTCTACTGCCTTTTGGTGAAATTGTAAGATAAGGTTGAGGACACGCCATAGAGATCGGATCAAAATCTGTAGTCTACGTTCACCAATCGGCCATTTTCGTTCAACTGACGGTCCGTTCCGAACTATGCTGTAGCACAGTTCGGAACGGGCCTTTCCTGTAACCCTTTCGCTCTCAATGACGCCATAAAGAGCGTTTGCAAACAGCCTCTGAGCAGGACCCAAACTGTTATTAATTAAGTCATAAAACCTTAAAGCCGCATTGTGTTTTTGGGAAACCTGCATAAAACGGTTGTTTGGGATCCCATTAGAACTACCTGGGACGTGATTCTTTCATAAAAAGCGGCTTTATCTAAGAAATTCGCTTTTAAATTTTTATTTATAATTTTTTTGTGCTAGCACAATTTAAAGAGCCTCCTTGTGAATGGAAAGAAGGACAACTCTGTAAATACAGGGCTCCAGATAACGGAAGTATTTCGATTACTAAACTCTTTATTTCTGCTTTTAAACCCAATGGTGTCATACTCATTAGATTCGTCTCGAAAAGACGGTTTAATCAGTAGTAACACCGTAGCATTCGGTGCTGAAATGCGTGAGAACATGTTGGAATTGTTCAGTCTATTCCTCTTATCTGGAGCCGGCTGAAATGAAGAATTTAACCCTTATTCTGCTGCTAAGACGTCTGCTTTGACATTGTCGTGTGCAATATTTGTTTAGTTTAGATGTATGCATATTTTTTATTAAACAAACCTTAAGACGAGTGTCAAACAGTTTGGATCCAGATGAGACGCCGCGTTACGCGGTGTCTGTTTTAGAGTCAAACAGTTGCGACCAGTAGGCACAGGATTAAACTATGAGATAAGGCCACCAGGTGTAAATAATTAATCACGGTGGTAAGCGTGTACAATCCAATACGGGGGATCTTGCTGAAAATGACTGTTTCAGCCTTGTCTTCTCTCTAACTAAACCACCTATTTTTGGATCTTCACCAAACTTGCTATAAATGTTTATTAGTAGAGAATCTAGCTCAATTTTGATAACTATCAAAGTCGCATGAGGCATGCCTGAGTTATTCCCCTTGAATAATTAAAAAAATGACTGTTTCAGCCTTTTCTGCTCTCTAACACAAACACTTTTTATTGGATCTTCACCAAACTTGCTGGCATTGTGTATTTGTTTTAAATATAGATCAAGACAAAAATCGAATACAGCTGACTGAAAATCCTTCAGGAGGTAAAGGAGGTATGGAGTAGTCATTTATTACTTTACTTATTACCAACACGGCCAAGATGAAGCACATGCAACTATTGACCAAATAGTTGGCTTAAATAGAATAAAAACAGTTCCTATTACAGAGTTGACAGGGCTTAAATAAGTATGAAATAGCAAATTTTTAATAATTGAAGAACCGTAACTCCAACATGCCTTCGGCGATTTGGGTATTCGTAGAACTGGACTAAGTTTTTATCCAATATTATTTTCAGCAAATTTGAAGATCCAATTAAAACCGTTTGAGTCAGAAAGCTGACAAGCCTGAAGTATGCAATCTATAATCATTCAAGGGCAATAACTTCAACATGCCTTGTGCGATTTTGGTAGTTAAGATTATGAACTTGATTTTATATTAATAAACATTTTCAACAAGTTTGGTGAAAATCACAAAAAAAGTTATTTGTGTTAGAGAGCAAAAAATGGTGAAACAGGTATTTTTAAATACATAAAGGACAATAACTCAGACATGCCTTATGCGATTTAAGTAATAATCAAACCGAATCTAGATTTTGTATAAATAAAAATTTTCAGCAAGGTTTTGTTAAGATCCGAAAAGAAATGTTTGTGATAGAGAGCAAAAAATGCTGAAACATTAATTTTTAATAACTAAAGGGCAAAAAACTCATGCCTTATGCGATATAAGTACTATTCGAACTGGAGATATATTTTATATTTATAAACATGTTCAGCAAGTTTGGTGAATATCCGATAAAAACTGTATGTGTTAGAGTACAAAAAACCATGAAACAGTCATATTGTAATAATTAAAGGACAATAACTCATATATACATTATGCGATTTTAGTAATATTCAAACTTAACCTTGATTTTATATTAATAAACATTTTCAGCAAATTGGGTGAAAATCGATAAAAAAGCATTTGTGTTAGAGAGAAAAAAATGGTGAAACAGTCCTTTTTAATACATTAAGGGCAATAACTCAGATAATCATTATGGGATTTTAGTAATAATCAAACTGGACCTAGTTTTATATAAATAAAGAATTTCAGCAAGTTTGTAGAAGATCCGATGAAAACTCTTTGTGTTAGAGAGCAAAAAAGGCTGAAACAGTCATTTCTAATAATTCAAGAGCAATTACTCCGACATTCCTTATGCGATTTTACTAGTATTCAAATTTAACCATGATTTAATATCAATGAAAATTTTCAGCAAGTTTGGTGAAAATTCAATAAAAAGAATTTGTGTTAGAGATAAAAAACTGGCTGAAAACAGTAATTTTAATACATAAAGGGCAAAAACTTAGATATGCCTCATACAATTTTAGTAGTTATCAAACTAAACCTAGATTTTATACTAATGAACATTTTCAGCAAGTTTGGTGAAGATCCATTAAAAGTATTTGTGAAAGAGAGCAATAATTGCTGAATCACTCATTTTTAATACAAAAATGGCAAAAACGCAAACATGCCACATGCGATTTTAGTAGTAATCAAACTGGACCAAGATTTTATAATAATAAACAATTTCAGTAAGTTTGGTGAAGATCAACTAAAAAATGCTTGTTTTAGAGAGCAAAAATTGCTGAAACAGTCAACTTTTAATACATAAAGGGCAAAAAGTCTTACATGCCTTATTCGATTTAAGTAGAAATTTAACTGTACCTAGATTTTATATAAAAGAACATTTAATGCAAGTTTGGTGAAGATCCGATAAAAACTCTTTATGTTAGAAAGCAAAAAGGGCTGAAACACCGTTGTGACGAAATGTGACTCATTTTATAGCAATCGTTCGCACCCGGTGATATTGAACCCAGCCGTTCCACGTGCCACTAATCCGTGTGGTAATATTTATGTCAGACGATCTACTTTCGGTTTGTTATGGTTTTAAATCGCTGTTTTGGTGATTTAGGCCTGTCTTCAACATTTCATAGATCAGTTTGGCCCATTAGAATGTTCAAGCATTATTATTTACCGTTATTGTATTTCGCACATTAAAAAAAGGTCTGAAAACACAATGGGACTTTAAATCTAACTTTGAAACGTGTCTTGCAAACAACAATACTGAAGCAGACGACAATAAAGCGGCGATGGGGTAAAAATCTCCCGAATAATTTGATCATGAAAGGGTTAAAAACAACACTGTTTGATGGTTTTGTCCCCTTCTAACATGATTCGTGTTGTATAATTATTTATCACATAAAACCGACTCTGGGAGTGTTATAAAGCCATTCAATAAACTATAGTGAAATATCAATATTTGGGCTCCGGTCCTACCTGTTCGTCTACGAGCGCTGCATGGCGCTGGGCGCCAAATGACGTCTTTGCCATGGCGTTACTGTAAACAACGTCAAGTTTTGGCGGAAAATACATATGGCGGAGAGACAAAAAACTACGGATTCAGTTCACTTAAAAGGGTTTTAAAGTGTTTATGTGATAAATAGGATCTAACATTCGTGCTCATTATTTATCATTCTTAATAAACTCGTTGTAGACTAAAACAAATATAACGCTCGCCAAGGCTCGCGTCATATTGTTTTAGTCAACTCGTTTATTAAAAATGATAATTAATGAGCACTCATGTAATATCCTCTATATAATAATGTTATTTGTGGACATGTTGAAAATTGGTCTTTGATACCAAACATGTAATCCACATGTAATGAACTCATTATTATTATTGTTATTATTGTTAATATTATTATTATTATTGTTATTATTAGATATATTATTATGCAAACAGCTCAGCGGGCACAAAACAATGTTTTACAGTGGAGAATCTGTTATTCTTTCCCGTTTAAACGCAAACGTACGCAAACGCAAAGCACTAAAACGTAGAAAAGAACAACTTTTGGACAATTCTGATATTTCATGTTTATCTTGGTGGCAAACAGTTTGGAGCCTGATCAGACGCCGGGTTACCCGGCGTCTGATCTGGCTCCAAACTGTTTGCACTGCAAATAATAGTTTTAGCGTAAACGCGTTTATTGGGAAAGAATAACACATTCTCCACTGTAACGTTGAGACAACATTACTGGAAGTAAAGGGTCTACGCTGTTTGTCATTAAATGCTAAATTCAACACTAAATAATATTATAACATAACAGACGGCGTGAGCGTTGAATAACACCCGTTGTTTAAATGTCATATATAACTAGTTGAATAACTATGCAAATGAGGTACGCAACGACGTCGTTTACTTGTGATGTCATTAAAATGCGTTCTTCGCGTTCAATTTCCAATGTCCTCGTTCCATCATGTAGATTGGTGTAATTAATAAATATTAGATTTACATGAAAGTGCTTATCATACATATAATAACATATAAACATTATATGCTAGTGAAACGGGGTTAATTTGTAACAACTTTTTCCTGTATAGGTCTACTTATATCGCGCTTAGCATTCACTTGGCCTCAAAGGCTGCGATAAATTTTCTTTTCTACGTTATGTTATAAAAAGAATATAACATTCATGTTAATAATTTATTGGATTTATCAAACTCGTCGTTTTAGAAAACGATAAAAACTCGGCAAAGCCTCGTTTTATCGTTTTCTAAAAGACTCGTTTGATAAATCCAATAAATTATGAACACTCATGTAATATCCTATACATTTGTATATGTAAAAATAGACTTAATTTGAAATTGGAATCGTACATTTAAAGTCTCAAGGGGACCGAGGTGAGTTAATCCTTTCATGATCAAATTTATCGTGAGATTTTTACCCCTTCACCGACTCCGTCGTCTGCTTCAAAATTATTGTCTGCAATATCGTTTCAAAGTTAGATTTAAGGCAGTATAACTAACGTTATTTCAAAACAAGTGGCAAACAGTTTTGATCCTGATCAGACGCCGCGTAACGCGGCGTCTTATCAGGATCAAAACTGTTTGCAAATGCACTTTATGACGTCATTGAGACGTTAAGCTACAACTTTTGCCCTACAACCAATAACCAATCAATTATCTTTTCCAGTTGCTGCATGATTTACATACTTGACTAATTAATTAACCCTTTCCCTTATAGAAGCGCCTTTTAGCACATTCAGTTTATTCCTACGCTGAAGAAAATAGTTCCAATTTAATCAGTCATGGATATATATTATGGGGAATATTTTCTATATTCTAGCACATGGAAGCTTAAAGCAGGCTGAAAGTAAAGCAGAATGCGCCTTAAGGCGCATTCTGCTTTGCTTTCAACCTGCTTTAATAAGTCACCTATCTTCAATACTATAAATAGGCTATCAGGTAATGGGTTAAATTGTCGGCTGCTTTCTGTCTAACCTCATTTTTGCTTTGAAATGGAAAACTATATTTGACATTTCTCATGATTAATTTTAATCTGAATGGCAAACCGTTTGGAGCCTGGTCAGACGCCGTGTTACTCGGCGTCTGACCTGGCTCCAAAATATTTGCTCTACAGTATATGCATCATTTACAAAAAGCACTACCCTATGCAAACAGTGTAGCCCCAGAGACCTTCCTTCTTTGCCGCAGTTCTGGGACCCGTTTCATAAAACTTCTTACGACAAATGTTGTCGTAAGTCAAAACTTTAAAATACATTTAATTTGTGATTTCTCTATTTAATCCTGTCTTGTGACATCTTTTTGGAATCGTCTTTTCAAGACGATTCCAAAAAGATATCACAAGACAGGATTAGATGGAGAAATAAATAATAATTGAGAGTTTTATAATCTGACTCACGACAACATTTGTCGTAAGATGTTTTATGAAACGGGGCCCAGGGGCTTAATTGTCATAGGGATTTTTTGTTAGACAGAGATTATAAAGTCTCATCTGAAGGACTTGGTCTGGCGGGGGATCGAACCTACACGCCCTGGTACCACTGGACCGGCTCTTACAGGACCCTCTGGTCTGGATCTGCACTTTTGGTCATTTCCAATTGATTGTTGAAAATAAACATAAATAGTCACATATTGACTAAACTTCATTTGAAGCTGGATATATCCGTGCTCCGTTTTAAGGGGTAAATGAATTGATAAGATGACTTCCAAAGAGACGTCACAAGATAGGATTAGATAGAGAAATCAGAAATTAAATGTATTTTTAAGTTTTGAATTACGACCGGTTTTCTTTTTGTCGTACGAAGTTATATGAAACGGGCACCTGGGTCCCGTTTTACTAAACTACTTACGCAAAAATTTTGCGTAAGTCAAAATTTTAAATTTTAATTTATATTTTTTATTATCACTTGCTACAAACAGCAAATAGCCAGATCAGAGGACGCGCTTTTAGCGCGTCCTCTGATTTGGCTATTTGCTGTTTGCAAACGTTTATGATTGAAAAATAAAAGTTAAACGATTTTGACTTACGCAAAAAATTTGCGTAAGTAGTTTAGTAAAACGGGCCCCTGGTGCGTGTTTATTGCATACCGCGTTGCACTGCCATCGCATGCAGCGAGAGAGCCTGCTTTCATGCCAACGTCACATCTAATCAAATCTGAAAAACAAATTGAGCAAAAAACAACCTTCTAGACAATCTCCATTCACGGCCGAGTAAGCACCGCAGGCTGAGCCAGAAATGGATCTAATTTCGACAGATTTTCGTTTGTTTATCAATCCCACCCCTGTGATATCATCATTGAGCAAGACATCGCGGAGACTTGATCATCTATTATTTATAGGTTGATTCTGTATCGTGTAAGTGGTTTTCTTCCTGCCGAGAGACCCAGGCGTCCATTGGGCGGAAACGGAAGTAAATGAAAGTTACAGTCTCGCAGATATTATTTATCGTCTGCCGCGGAAGAAAAAATAAAACCCGAGCGCGTGCAGCCTGTTAGTATATTTGACGACATTGAAAGTGGGGGTTTCGGTTGATTATGGGTTTATAGTACAGACGAACTTTGTTTATGTCTGAATGCTGCTATGAAACAACCCTCCCCCTCCTTATGCTTGCCGGAATATTTCATTATAGCCGAGCGAATATGAGGAGGATCTAAAGACACTGCAGTATTTTTCCATGCAGCAGATCACTTAACCCTTTCCCTTATATAAGCGCCTTTTATCACATTTGATTTATTCCTCCACTGAAGAAATAATTCCAATTTATACAGTCTTGAATATGAACTATCAAAAAAAAAATTCGAAATCCTAGCAGATGATAGCTTAAAGCAGGCTGAAAGTAAAGCAGAATGTGCCTTAAGGCACATTCTGCTTTACTTTCAACCTGCTTTAAGTGGTCACATGTCTTCAAAACTAGAAACATGCTATGGGGTAAAGGGTTAAATGAGAAAACTGTCTACACGGTTTGTTTTCCTGATCTCTAATATAGTGGACGATGCTCCTATATGTATACATGTACATGTATATACATTAATGGGTCAAGTGGTCACACAATTGAAGACGCAATAAGCTCTCGAAGGACTGACAATTGCTTAAACCCTTATCCTGTTGTGATTTCGTCTGCTATGAAATTGTCGTCTGCCAAATTCCTTAAATTTAAATTTTATACATTTTTTAAGTATAGAAACTTAAAGACGAGTGTCAAACAGTTTTGATCCAGATCAGACGCCGCGTAACGCGGTGTCTGATCTGGATCAAAACTGTTTGAAAAAATTGCGAAATTGCGATCAGCAGGCAACGGGTTAATTGACGTGATAAAAGTAAAGCAAAAGTAAAGCAGAATGCTTATAAGGGAACTTCCTACTTTACATTAGTCCTGCATTAAGCTGCAAACCTATCAATCATCTCAATCCTAGACACGCATATACATGTGGTAGGAATAGTGGGTTAAGATTAGTGACAGGCGCCTGTCACTAAACTTAACTCACTATTCCTACCACAATACTCCTACCACTACCCCTACCAACTAATCCTACCCTTACCCTACTCCTACCACTACACTTTACCCTACTCCTACCTACCACTAAACCTTACCCTACTCTTACCTACCAAACACTACAATTTACCCTACTCTTACCTACCATTAACACTATACCTTACCCTACTCCTACCTACCAGTAACACTTCACCTTACCCTACTCCTACCTACCACTACACCTTACCCTACTCCTACCTACCACTACACCTTACCCTACTCCTACCTACCACTGGGCGTATTCGACTGGCAAAACGTTAGCTATTCCATCAATTGAGATTACACCACGAAACAGATCTGACCAATAAAAAAATTGTTTATGGATTGTGTTTGGTGTCTTTTGCTCAACGAACTCAACAAGGGTTTACAACCGATATCTTTAGTACTCCACGGCGTGTTGGACCATGACGTTACACTTCCAGTCGAACAAAATATGTGCTCCACGAGATTTGGTTGCTCCACGAAAATTAGTCAGTCGTAAACGCCTACTAACACTACACCTTACCCTACTCCTACCACTAACACTACATCCTACTCCTACCACTAACACTAAACCTTACCCTACTCCTACCTACAACTACACCTTACCCTACTCCTCTCATACCTACCACTAACACTACACTTACCCTAATCCTACCTACCACTACCACTACCACTACACCTTACCCTACCCCTACCTACCACTACACCTTACCCTACTCCTACCTACCACTACCACTACACTTACCCTACTCATATAGCACTAACACTACACTTACCCTACTTATATACCACTAACACTACACCTTACCCTACTCCTACCTACCACTACCACTACACTTACCCTACTCCTCTCATACCTACCACTAACACTACACTTACCCTACTCCTACCTACCACTACCACTACACCTTACCCTACTCCTACCTACCACTAACACTACACTTACCCTACTCATATACCACTAACACTACACCTTACCCTACTCCTACCTACCACTACCACTACACTTACACTACTCCTACTACAACCACTACACCTTACCCTAATTCTACCAACCACTACCACTACAATTACCCTACTCCTACCACTAACACTACACCTTACCCTACTCCTACCTACCACTACCACTACACTTACCCTACTCCTCTCATACCTACCACTTACACTACACTTACCCTACTCCTACCTACCACTACCACTACACCTTACCCTACCCCTATCTACCACTACACCTTACCCTACTCCTACCTACCACTAACACTACACTTACCCTACTCATATACTACTAACACTACACCTTACCCTACTCCTACCTACCATTACCACTACACTTACCCTACTCCTCTCATACCTACCACTAACACTACACTTACTCTACTCCTACCTACCACTACACCTTACAATACTCCTACCTACCACTACCCTAACCCTATTCCTACCTACCCCTACACCTTACACTACTCCTACCACTAACACTACACCTTACCCTACTCCTACCTAACACTACACATTACAATACTCCTCTCTACCACTACCACTACACTTACCCTACTCCTACCACTAACACTATACCTTACCCTACTCCTACCTACCACTACACTTACCCTACTCCTTCCACTACCATTGCACTTATTCTACTCCTACCACTAACACTACACTACCCCTACTCCTACCACTAACACTACACCTTACCCTACTCCTACCTACCACTAACACTACACCTTACCCTACTCCTACCTACCACTACCACTAGACTTACCCTACTCCTACCTACCACTACCACTACACTTACCCTACTCCTACCACTAACACTATAATTATCCTAACCCTACCACTAACACTACACTTGCCCTACTCCTACCGCTAACACTACACGTACTCCTACCACTAACACTACACCTTACCCTTCTCCTACCTACCACTACCACTAGACTTACCCTACTCCTACCTACCACTACCACTACACTTACCCTACTCCTACCACTAAAACTACACTTATCCTAACCCTACGACTAACACTACACTTGCCCTACTCCTACCGCTAACACTACACGTACTCCTACCACTAACACTACACTTACCCTACTCCTACCACTAACACTCAAATGACCCTACTCCTACCACTAACACTACACCTTAACCTACTCCTACAACTACACTTACCCTACTCCTACCTACCACTACCACTACACTTACCCTACTCCTACCTACCACCACACCTTGCCCTACTCCTAACTACCACTAACAGTACACTTACCCTACTCCTACCACTAACACTACACCTTACCCTACTCCTACCTACCACTACACCTTACCCTACTCCTATCACTAACACTACACTTACCCTACTCCTATCATAAACACTACACCTTACCCTACTCCTACCTAATACTACACCTTACAATACTCCTACCTACCACTACACTTACCCTACTCCAACACCTTACCCTACTCCTACCTACCACTAACACTACACCTTACCCTACTCATATACCACTAACACTACACCTTACCCTACTCCTTCCTACCACTACACTTACCCTACTCCTACGCCTACCTACCACTACCACTACACTTACCCTACTCCTACTCCTACCTACCACTACCACTACACTTACCCTACTTAGCACTACACCTTACCCTACTCCTACCTACCACTACACTTACCCTACTCCTACAACTAACACTACACCTTACCCTAATCCTACCTACCACTACCACTACACTTACCCTACTCCTACCACTAACACTACACTTACCCTACTCCTACCACTAACACTACACTTGCCCTACTCCTACCACTAACACTACAACTTACCCTACTCCTACCACTACACTTATCCTACTCCTGCCTACCACTTCACTTACCCTACTCCTACTCCTACCTACCACTACACTTTTCCTACTTACCACTACACCTTACCCTACTCCTACCTACCACTACCACTACACTTACCCTACTCCTACCACTAACACTACACCTTACCCTAATCCTACCTACCACTACCACTACACTTACCCTACACCTACCACTAGCACTACACTTACCCTACTCCTACCACTAACACTACACTTGCACTACTCCTACCACTAACACTACACCTACTCCTACCACTAACACTACACTTACCCTACCTACCACTAACACTCAAATTACCCTACTCCTACCACTAACACTACACCTTACCCTACTCCAACCACTACACTTACCCTACTCCTACCTACCACTACCACTACACTTACCCTACTCCTACCTACCACTAACACTACACTTACCCTACTCCTACCACTAACACTACACCTTACACTAATCGTACCTACCACTTCACCTTACAATACTCCTACCTACCACTACACTTACCCTACTCCTACCTACCACTACACCTTACCCTACTCCTATCACTAGCACTACGCTTACCCTACTCCTACCATAAACACTACACCTTACCCTACTCCTACCTAACACTACACCTTACAATACTCCTACCTACCTACCACTACACTTACCCTACTCCTACACCTTACCCTACCCCTACCTACCACTAACACTACACCTTACCCTACTCATATACCACTAACACTACACCTTACCCTACTCATATACCACTAACACTACACCTTACCCTACTCCTACTCCTACCTACCACTACCACTACACTTACCCTACTCCAACTCCTACCTACCACTACCACTACAATTACCCTACTTACCACTACACCTTACCCTAACTACACTTACCCTACTCCTACCACTAACACTACACCTTACCCTAATCCTACCTACCACTACCACTACACCTTACCCAACTCCTACCTAACACTACATCTTACAATACTCCTACCTACCACTAACACTACACTTACGCTACTCCTACCTAACAGTAACACTTGACCCTACTCCTACCTACCACTACCACTACACTGACCCTCTTACCTACCACTAACTTTTACCCTACTCTTACCTACCACTAACCTTTACCCTACTCTTACCTACCACTGACAGTACATCTTACAGTGGAGAATCTGTTATTCTTTCCCAATAAACGCGTTTACGCTAAAACTATTATTTACAATACAAACAGTTTGGAGCCAGATCAGACGCCGGGTAACCCGGCGTCTGATCAGGCTCCAAACTGCTTGCCACCAAGATAAACATTAAATATCAGAATTGTCCAAAAGTTGTTATTTTCTACGTTTTAGCGCTTTGCGTTTGCATACGTTTGCGTTTAAACGGGAAAGAATAACAGATTCTCAAATGTACCCTACTCCTGCCACTAACACTACGGTATACTTAAACTGCAACTAAACTAAAACTAGCTAATACCACTAAAAACTACCGACACTGCTTCTACTTACTACTACCACTACCCCCGTGGTACACAGGAGTAGTACTCGGACAATTGTCACAATGCAAAACAACACCAATGTAAATAAATGCAAAGGCGTCGTTGACTCCCGTATGGGTGTCGGTTCAAAGAAGGCATTGTGCCATACATTGAAATTGGCCTTGATTGTTGTTCTGCTAAGGTTTAGCGTCCCTCGTGCGTCTAATAGCTGCCGCATCCCAACGTTCTAGGATCCCGCAGCTTGCGCCATTATCGTCCGGACGTCTCCTCGGCCGGCGGAGTGGTCTAAAGTTGGGTTCCCGAAGTGGCTGTTTTCGACATCAGATGATGGATCTTCAAAGTTGAATTTGGTTGGTGGCTGGCATCCATCTGTAGAATTTCTAAGTTGTTGATGGATCCAGTGGCGAAGAGGAAAAAAGACAAAGTCGACTCCATGAGGTAGCTGTCTTCCAAAAACGGCGCTTCTTAGGGCCACACCCGCCGATGTTGGTCAGGGATCCAGCCATTGGCTAAGCCTGCCACGCTTAGCCATGGACTAGATCCCTGTGCCTCTGTCACGACGTGCACGTCTCGGCGGGTCGACAGAGAATTGGCCTTAACCATTCCAATGCCTTTATATATACAAATACATGTTTACGTTCAACAGGTTTCTTTGGAGTGAGTAAAGGATTGTGAATAAGAAAACGGTCTTTACATTCATTCGGTGCACTTAAACCGAAGATTGTGTTCATTTGGGTCATATAAAAGTAAAAAATTTATTCGAATCTTTAATCATTTTCATTGTAGTCGCTATAAACAAATTATTATCAATAAAATTCTAAATATTTTCCCATATTTTTCAAACTGAACGACCGGATTAGCATATGAATAAGGTGTTAGACCCCCAGGCCATAAAACAGCTAAGCCTGTCAAACGAGTTATCTGTCCTATGTAGGTACAACATGTACTTAGTACAGTGTTCCCTCTCTACAACGGCACCCAATGGGAGACACATATTGTGTGTGTTGTTCGGAGGGAGTCGTATTAGGGAGGAAAAATTAAGATTCGGCTTATATTTGCATCAGCTTGAATAGCTGTGTGTCACTCGTAGTTATATTTATTCTATCAAAATGTCCACTTACATGTTACATTGAGAAAAAACAGCAGACGATAATTTTAAGCTGACGATATTGCAGCAGTAAAACCATTATACATATTTGTCCTGTTTAGGGAACTGCGACAAGGATCGTTGTAGGATGAGTCGTTGTTGAGAGGGTCGTTGTTTTGTTGTGGATTTAAAATTTATCGTGCTAAATTATCGTCTGCTTCGAAATCGTCAAGTGCGAAATAAATATAGGATATTACATACGTGTTCATAATTTATTGGATTTATTAAACGAGTCGTTTAGAAAACGATAAAAACGAGGGTTTGCCGAGTTTTTATCGTTTTCTAAAACGACGAGTTTGATAAATCCAATAAATTATGAACACGAATGTTATATTCTTTTTATAACATAACCTAGAAAAGTTATTTATCGCAGCCTTTGAGGTCAAGTGAATGCTAAGCGCGATATAAGAATATCTATACAGGAAAAACGATGTTCCAAATTAACCCCGTTCACTAGCATAATGTTTATGTTATTATACATGTATGTATAATAAGCACTATCATGTAGATTAATTACACCAAAAATCTATAAATTGAATCTACATGATGGAAAGAAGACGTTGGAAATTGAACGCATATAACGCATTTTAATGACGTAATAAGTAACGACGTCGTGGCGTGCCTCATTTGCATAGTTATTTAACTAGTTATATATGACATTTAAACAACGGGTGTTATTCAACGCTCACGCCGTCTGTTATGTTATAATTCAAAATATCTATGCTTTTTAATAACAGAAAAAAGCTTTATTCGGATATCAAATAGTTTTTATCATGATCAGACGCTTATCCCTTTCATTCTCAATGACGTCATAAAAGCGCATTTGCAAACAGTTTGGAACCTGATCAGACGCCGCGTTACGCGGCGTCTGATCAGGATCTAAACTGTTTGCCACTTTTTTTAAATTACGTCAGTTATACTGCCTTAAATCTAACTTTAAAACGATATTGCAGACAACAACATGGCAGCGTTACGTGTCGTCTGACCAGCATCAAAACTTTTGCAAATGCGCTTTATGACGTCATTGAGAGTGAAAAGGTTAAAACAATCACTATAATTTTGGTGGCAGTTACAGAAGAGAAGACGTTATACTTTCCTAATACGAGCGTAAACTCGTTTATATTTAAATTCATCGTGTATTTTAAGTGGTATGTAGAATATATCACGATCAAGTTTTCTTTAATAATTAAGGTCAAAAGTCATGGTCAAGGTCACAGTGACCTGAAAAGGATACGTGACATACCGTGTTCCATCCCTACCAATAACGATCCCCTCCTTACAACGATTAGTGTCGCTGTTTACCCAAACAATTCAATAATGACTAACTCTTTCACTGTTGTGTTGTTCGATTTTTTTACCTGTCGGAGTTATTTTTAGAACAGAATAGTTCATAATGGTAAATAGATAACAGGGTAACATCGGATCTATATAGTCGTACGCTTTCCAACTTGAGATAACATGATCCTCGTGCAGCACGAGACCCTTGCGCTAACTTTACTTTATTTCCCAACAAACGCATTTATGTAATAGATACCGTTCGAGTTTCGCTTTAAAAGAGTACGCTAACAAGGGTAAGAGTATTGTTTCGCGAGGAAGAACAACAAATAAATACGAAAGACTCAAGCAGGAAAAGTAACACAAACAATACACCCACCTCTCAAGCAGAACACACACACACAGTCATACCACAACAAACACACACACACACACACAGACGCAATACCATTCCTTCATCTACACACTAAATAGAAAACAACACGCAAGACAAACATAAAGCAAAGTGAATATAGGAGCCCGCCTTGGTACGGTCAGTAGCAATCAATAATTAACTATAAATTAATTAATTATTAACAACCACTGGGGGTGTCCGAGGCGAAGCCGAGGACATCTTTGTTGTTCGTCCGAGTCTGTTAGCGAGTCAGCGGGTCAGCGAGTCAGCGAGTCTGTTAGCGGGCTCTTTTAAAGCGAACGAGTATCGGTATCTGACTTATACGAAGATTTTAATAAATATTTTACACCGAGTCAATAATGATTGTGGTCAATTTAATACAGTAATTTAAAATATCCACTTCTAAAATATTGAAATACACGTAAACCAACTATGTTTTTCATTTGTCCTTTTTCTAACTTGCACGGGCATACCGTGCAGCCTGTGTGCTGGGTCATGCCTAGAATAACTACGTATTTGTTTGTCTACGCTCCGCGTTAGTACTCAGCTAGTAAGGTAAGCGCTCTATTTATCAGTTTAGGTAGCATTTCGTTTTAAGCATTTAGCAATAAGTTCAATAAATATTTTAAACTCTTCATCTTAGCCCGATATAATTCATTTCCCATCCCATTATAATCAAACCAAGGGCCAAAGATTTTTCTCCCCAACAGGCACACTATTTAATTGCGTTGTTTACTCTTCCATTGCAATATTGTCGCCTGCTTTGAAAATGCCGTCTGCATTTATTCTCCAACGCAAAATTTCTGGCTTTGAATGCATGAAGATTGATACAAGTGTTATTAGTTTGGATCCTGTTCAAACGCAGAGTTACCGTGTGTCGATATTGATCAAAACTGTTTGCAAATGTTCGTTATCCCTTATAAGTTACCCGACTTCTGATCAGGCTCCAAACTGTTTGTAATGGAATCAATAGTTTAATCGTAAACGTATTTGTTGGGAAAGAATAACGTTTGCTCCACTGTAGCAGTGCAAGGGTTACCTCGTCCCGGACAATGCAAGAGTTAAACAGGTGACAACATGCTCACCACGTGCACCACACCCGTAAAAAGTATACAATAACAGAAAGTAAAACTGTCCGGTAACAGAAAAAAGTGTCCGGTATCAGTAGCGCGTTCAAGTACCGTATCGATGCAATCGATTGCAACGGAAAACGGTAACAATTCACCTTTAACGACCGTTACGCTGTTACCGATTGCGAACGACACGAACGACCTCAGAGGTAGTTCGCCACCCCCAACACAGGAAAACAAAATGGCTACCAAATGAATTTAATAAAACCAGCGAACAGTCCCGACTTCATTTCTCATCAATAAACCAACATTTTCCGATACTTAATGTATCAAACAAAGCAGCTTACATATGAGCAGCTAAATCTTATTTTTATATGCGGTAAAATTGATGCATTTCAGTTGATTAGTGCACTTTTGCTTGTGTTATTTAGATAATAATAAACATTGGGGCGCAATGAGTTATTCATTGAAGAGTATCGGTGAACGTTAGATGTCGTACTATATGGGTTGTTTGCATTGGTTAACGTTACTGTTCGCTGATACGGTACTTGAACGCCCTACTGATGTAAGAGGACACTTTTGAATAGCTCTGCGAAGGGTATCTGCGTATAAATACTAAATTGCAAACAGGTTGGAGCCAGATCAGACGCCGGGTTACCCGGCGTCTGATCAGGCTCCAACCTGTTTGTTACTCAGATTAAAAATATAATTAAAATTTCTTAAAGTAAATTTCCACAGTTTAGTGCATTGCGTTTGCGTTTAAACGGGAAAGAATAAGGTATCCTCTACTGTACATTGCGCACAAAAATTACAGCTATCCGTATCATTAACCGTATGTAGAGAAAACTCATCCCTTTGAAAGTTTTAGAATGTTCCAATCTAAAAATAACTCCGACAGGTCAGAAGAATCGTCTACTTTAAACTGTCGCCTGCTGTTTTGTCTCAGCTTGAATCCAGATCAGAACAGCTTTAATCTACGTCAGTCTTTAATTTTTATCATAATTAAGGGTAGGGACTGGTTTGGTAATTAACAACACCTGTGATATAAAATATACTCAGTATTATTTTTAATTTATTAATTTCATATTTAATCTTTTTAGTTCATAGATCATGCCTCTCTATGTCAGACCATCAATATCAATAAGGACCACAATGGAAATAACTTCAAATAAGAGATGTCCTTTCTCTTTTTTGTGGAATCCCACGGGTGGTGAACAACATTGTTCCTCATTCGTGGTATTTATAATCCTTGATATTGATGTGACTGACATAGTTCATAACACAACATATATATAATCATTGCAATTTTTATAAATTGTGTTTTGTTTAAAGATGTATGTGTGTGTTGTTAGCTATTGTCATGTTACATGATATTGAAATAAATATATCTATCTATCCAGATCAGACGCCGCGTTACGCTCAAGCTGTTTGCAAATGTAATCCAAGTCTTAATTTTCCTTCCCTATAACAACTCCCTCCGAACAACGTTCACAATCTTTGTCTCCCATTGGGTGTCGTTGTAGGGAGGGAGTACTGTATATGATAAAAGCAATTAATTCCAATTTTATAATATATTACAGCAGATGTAATCATGACTTTCGTACTTTTTTTATTTTTGGGGTTAAAGTCAGTTTAATTAAGAGTGAAAATAGGTAAACACTACTCACCGGTTTTCAATGTTTACGTACATGCGCTACGTATCGGGCGTTCTTGGCGCTGAGTTGCTTTGCTTCTCTTTTCGGAGAAGTAGCAACTGATTGGAGGTTGTGGGTATATAATATGTTCACCTTTTCGTAGGGATCCTGACCATCCTGTTATATATATTATTATCGTTTATCTGTTACATTTCGGTCTCCTCTTTATTCGAGGATTAGTTATAAACATTTATAATCGTTTTGTTACAGTAATGACATTTAAGTTACAGCCGTTAATGTGTTTATTCAAATGGCTAGGTGACGTCATTGCAGTGTCCCTTCCTACAACGGCCCTCCCAACAACGAATCCCTCCTTACAACGACCCTTGCCAAAATTCCCTTAACAGGACAATTATGTCTAATTCTTTTATTGCTGTAATGTCTGCTTAAAATTGTCATCTGCTGTTTTTTTCAAAGTTACATATACCGCAACCGTGGCCTAGTGGTTAGGGCGTCCGCCTCGGAAGCGGGAGGTCGAAGGTTCGAATCCCGGAGCCGGATACGGGGTTGGAACTGATGTGGCCGGTTGGTGAGCCGCCAGCTAGTTAAACGAATGGTTACCGTAGGCCCGTCTCTGCCAGACACCCGGCAATAAGAGAAGGGATTCGGGAGGTACTGTGCGCGCAAAAAGGATTGGTGTCTCATAAGTCAAACTGGCTGGCCCTTTCAATAGGGGTGACACTATAATAAACAAAGCCTTTATCTTTACCTTTACGTTGACATTTTGATAGTATAAATATAATGACGAGTGACAAACAGGTTGAATCCAGATCAGACATCGTGTTACGCAGCGTCTGATCTGGATTCAAGCTGTTTGCAAATATAAGCAAAGTCTTAATTGTTCCTCCCTATTACGACTCATTCCGAATAACACACACAATCTGTGTCCAATCGGGTGTTGTTGTAGAAAGGGAACACTGTATTTTAACCAATTCACCCGTGAAACTTTTGAAGGACAATTCCTTTTCTTATTAAGTCTCGCAATTTGTTTTACTTTTTATGATTGATTTTAACAACATATTGCAAAATGACAAAGAATGCAGACCCTGATCAGAGGGTTACTGCATGGACCATCTGATCAACGTCTACACTGTTTGTATTGGACAAGAGTACACTTCACAGATACAGTAAAACCTCGCAATTACGACCACTAAAACGAAGGCTAATTGATTGTATAATAGAGAGTTGACAGCTTAAAGCAAGGTGACAGTGAAACAGAAAGCTCCCTCAGGAGCTTTCTGTTTCACTGTCACCTTGCTTTAAGAGGTCACCTACCGTAAACACTCTAATAATTAACATAATTTAGTGGTCGTAATAGAGAGGTTTCACTGTACATTAAATTTACAATTGTAAATTACGAGTGAACCTGTCACTAGGGCTAAATAAGTTGAGGTTATTTAGACATTTCCTGACCTACTTTCGGTGATAACGCATTGCCAGGCAATTTCCTTGCAAAAAAGCATGGGTCTTGGGCACATACCGGTAGCAAAAAACATTATAGCGTATCATGTAAGGTCCGACCTTTATATTTGATAGTTTGGTTAGAAATAATCATTGAAAAGCCTCTAGAGCATGAGTATACCTTGGCCTCACCAGGTAAACTGAGATTGGTATACCCGCTTGCAGCTTATTCTGCATGCCTTTACAATCACACCTATAGAGAACAAGGGGGGGGTAGTCCATCAATGGACTGAGGAAATGTCTTTAACCATTTCACGGCCATAAAAAATTAAATCGCCTGCTGTAAAAGTCACGTTTCATTCAACTTTAGACTTTCAGTATTTTATGCTCGGACTGTGGAATGCTAAACAATTTGGATCCAAGCTGTTTGCCGCGGACATGGTTGCTATGGAACTAGTATCACCTGACATGGTTCATAAATGTTGCAGGCGACAAATTTTTTTAGCAGACGATAATATAACAATTTAAAAAGGTTAATCGGTTTACACAGTGCACGTGTACCTATACTTTATCTTTGAACATAGAATTGTGTATTCACAGAGAATCTCCTCTGACGACAACATGTCTATGGGGTATCCGCTAAATGGCTATTCTCAGCCAATGCATAAAAACCTCCTGCCATTTTCCCATACATAGCGGAGAAAGTGCTATTCGTTCCCCCAATAAACGCGTGTATGCTAAAAACTGTTATTTTCATTGCAAACAGTTTGGAACCTGATCAGACGCCGGGTAACCCGGCGTCTGATCAGGCTCCAAACTGTTTGCCATTCAGATAAAAATAAATTGTCTCTAGTTTAAAGAATTTGTCGTTTTCTATATTTTCTTGCATTTGCATTTGCGTTTCGTTTGAACCGGAAATGATAACATCTCAATTATAGCATTCAAACTGATTCACCCCTATTCCAGTTTCAAATTTAGACTTAGCCCATTATTGACTATCCATAGTTGTTTCTTTCCATATACAGTGTTCCCTCTCTACAACGGCCATCCCAGCAACGATTCCCTCCTTACAACAACCTTTTCCGCAATTCCCTAAACGGGATAATTATGTCTAACGCTTTTACTACTGCAAAATAGTATCGTCTGCTGTTTTTTCTCAAAGTTACATTTAAGTGGATATTTTGATAGAATAAATATAATAACGAGTTGCAAACAGTTCGAATTCAGATCAGACGCCGCGTAACGCGGCATCTGATCTGGATTCAAACTGTTTGCAAACATAAGTCAACCCCCTCCCTATAACGACTCCCTCCGAACAACGCACACACCATATGTCTCCCATTCGATGTAAAGAGGGAGCCCTGTATTGTAAACTGACAAGCTGTGTAGACCCAGTTTTAGGTCAGACACATAATCTATTCTGCACGTGAGTAATCGGACTTATAGCAGACGACTTTCTGAGCAGGCAATACTCATTCAGTTCCATGGAACCATAATGGCGCATGCATGCATGCATGATGTGTGCATTACAGTTTACATTTGGAGGGGACACTTGCCCTATGTAAACAATATAGATCATGATCAAAATAGTTTCTACTTATGCCATCAGGTAAGGATCTTCACTGTTTGTCATTTTAAAACATTTAAGCCCAGCGTCCCATGATACAGTGGAGAATCTGTTATTCTTTCCCGTTTAAACGCAAACGTACGCAAACGCAAAGCACTAAAACGTAGAAAATAACAACTTTTGGACAATTCTGATATTTCATGTTTATCTTGGTGGCAAACAGTTTGGAGCCTGATCAGACGCCGGGTTACCCGGCGTCTGATCTGGCTCCAAACTGTTTGCACTGCAAATAATAGTTTTAGCGTAAACGCGTTTATTGGGAAAGAATAACGTTTTCTCCACTGTAAGGGGACATAGGCAAGCAATGTAAACTCTGATCAGAGTCTACATTGCTTGCAGATAGGAAATTCAATATAAAACAAAACGACGCTCATTTCGAAGTTTTATCAGTCAATCTGCCTTTTATCTAACTTTGAAGCGATATTAGAGACAACAATATTGAAGCAGACGACAATACTTATAGCGGTGATGGGGTAAAAACCTCAGGATTAATCTGGCGGTGAAAAAAAAACTCTTTTTATCTCGCGCTCGCTAATGACAGCAACAAGTCCCAAACGGGGACTTCACGAAACAGTTCCAATTTTCACGCTTGCACGGCACGAGATTATATGCTTGTGTCTCTCAGCCCAGTGCAGGGCTGCCATAAGTTGACATGAAAAAACCTCAGATTTCCAAATTTGCATTTTTCAAGGGCGATTTTACGAATCGTATCTTTACCCCATAGCCTTTTTCTTGTTTTGTTGTTATGCGACTACTTAAAGCAGGCTGCAAGTAAAGCAGAATGCGCCTTAGGGTTCATTCTGCTTTACTTTACGCCTGCTTTAAGCTACCATGAACTTGGAAAAAATCCGGAGATTTATGAAAAATCCGGAGAAATGGCAGCCCTGCCAGTGGTATAACTGCGTTTGTATAACTCAGACGCCGTGTATATTAAATTATTATTTTTTATCATGAAGATATTAAAAACGCATCAGGAAGACATTAGCGACCAGCATTTACGTAGTGGGAAATGGTGGAGATGCGCGTGACGTCACATTTCACGTGCGGATCTGTCACAGTCTGGCACCCAGCCTTCAATTCTCATCAATCATCTTCCTGTCAAAGTTTTGTCTGTTTTGGAATTATCGTCTGTCGCTGATTATTAGTTTTTGTCAAATTTAGTTTTAAGCCCGGTGAAACTCGCTCAAAAACGAATATTTCCGGGCAAAGAGATTTCCTATTTGGAGGGACTGAGCAGTCACTTAAAGACATCTCCTGACGACCTTTCGATCAAAACACCTTGCCAGACAATTTCCTTGCAAAGAGCATGGGTCTTATGGACATGTCGGTAGCAAAGAACCATTGAAGCTTTTCGTGTGAGACCCGACCTTTATATTTGATAGTTTGGTTAGAAATAACCATTGAAAATCACTAGAGCGTGAGTATAATCTGAGCCTCACCAATTAAACTGAGATTTGAACAGCTTGTGCTGCACATGCTTTGTCAGTTAACAGCACACCTATCAGACAATGGGGGGTCCCTCAATGGACTGAGGAAAAGTCTTTAAGAAATAATAAATTCATACCAGTGTTTTATCGTGATTTTGATTACCAGCATCTCAACGACTACCCGTATTCGATTGCACGATAAAACACTGGCATTAATTCATTATTTCGATTTTATTTATGCTTTTCGGTGGATTACCACGAAATAGCAGTGGATTATCACTTGGTAATCCACTGCAGTGGATTATCACCAATCGCTTTTATTATGAATTTTCCCCGTAGGGCTCCCCAAGAATCGTAGTTAATCGTGTCTTATCGTTAAATTCCGGCAGTCCGATTTGTCGCGAACTACTCACCGGAAGAGCACGAATCCAAACTCGGGAGCAACGAAGTAATTCGGATGACGTCAAATCAATAAATAAGTGACGTCATCGTACGGGAAACTGTTTCGAAATGTGTTCGATATAAAGTTGGGGCTCAACACGGGGTAAATCATTTACTTTCGCTTTCTCAATTGTCGAACAATTTCGTTTAAAAAGTGGCTTAAAAGCATAAATAATTAGAATAATTGTATTTTTTCAGTATAAGATCGAATTTAATCCATTTCATGAACATCAGACTGTTATATTTTCACTCGTGGCTTCGCAACTCGTGAAAATATAACGTCTGATGTTCACGCAATGGATTAAATTTCTATCTTATACTGAGAAAAACAATTATCCTCTATATAAATTTATAACACTTAATTTTAACCCAAATTTGCACCCACGCAACGGCGCTTCATTTCTTGGTGTATGCATTTTCTCTATAAGTCATATTACGTTAATAACGTCACATTTTAGCCGTTACAGCGCGTGCGTGTTTTATTGAGAATTCAAACACAGTTGCGTTCTTCTTTGTTTATATTGGGGTGTTCACGAATTGTGTTAGAATGAACCTATAAGCGACGAATATACTCGTCATTTCCAAACAGTGTACCTGTGAAATGTACATATAAAGCAATATACATGTACATCCTGATCTGAGGGTTAGGATCCCTCTGACCCGCGGGTCTGCGCTGTTTGTCATTTTGGCAATGTATTATTTAAACTCAACAATATATATAGGATATTACATGAGTGTTCATAATTTATTGGATTTATTAAACGAGTCTTTTAGAAAACGATAAAAACGAGGCTTTGCCGAGTTTTTATCGTTTTCTAAAACGACGAGTTTGATAAATCCAATAAATTATTAACACGAATGTTATATTCTTTTTATAACATAACCTAGAAATGTTATTTATCGCAGCCTTTGAGGTCAAGTGAATGCTAAGCGCGATATAAGTAGATCTATACAGGAAAAAAAGTTGTTCCAAATTAACCCCGTTCACTAGCATAATGTTTATGTTGTTAGATGTATAAATAAACACTTTCATGTAGGTCTAATATTGATTAATTACACCAAAAATCTATAAATTGAATCTACATGATGGAATGAAGACGTTGGAAATCGAACGCATTTTGAAACGTATTTTAATGACGTCACAAGTAAACGACGTCGTGGCGTACCTCATTTGCATAGTTATATAACTAGTTATATATGACATTTAAACAATGGGTGTTATTCAACGCTCACGCCGTCTGTTATGTTATAAAATTATATATTCGAAATTGTAGTATCATGTGTGAATGAGTTAATACAGTCGATAGCTAAACCAATTTGCGCCCATTGGTTTATTCAATACTTATATATGGGATTGGTCCATTTTTATCTAAGGGTGCCTGCTATTAAGTATCATTGTTAATTTTGTTTAATATTGAAATTCCTATCAACAAACAGTGTAGACTCTGATCAGACGCCGCATGATGCGGCGTCTGATCAGAGTCTACACTGTTTGCTTATGTCCCTTTTATGGGGCACTGGTCACAAATGGGTTAATTTAGGTCAAATGCGTTGTCCTGCATTAAGCAGCCACAAGTCGCTGTGTCTCTTAATTAGTTTTTGTAGAACAGAACAGAACAGAACTTTATTTTCTCGAATTCTACATAACATAGAATATATGAGGTACAACGAAAGAATAGGAGTAATTACTGTCATAATAAAAATAATTTTGACAATGACAAGCTGTTATTAGAGCCATCTTAATGCATGGTCCATTTGCAAGTCATTTTATGCTGCATGTTGAATATCCCATTACATCGAGTGTCATTATACAGAGGTTTAGTTGTGCAGTGCTCCCTCCCTACAACGGCCCCAACAACGACTCTCTCCTTACAACGACCTTGCCGCAAATTCCTAAACATGACAATTATGTCTAACGCTTTTACTGCTGCAATATCGTCTGCTTAAAAGTGTCGCTTGATGTTTTTCTCAAAGTGGACGTTTTGATAGAATAAATATAATGACGAGTGACAAACAGCTTGAATCCAGATCAGACGCCGCATAACGCGGCGTCTGATCTGGATTCAAGTTGTTTGCAAATATAAGCCAAGTCATAAGTTTCCCTCTAAACAACGACTCCCACCGAGCAACGCACACAATTTGTGTCTCCCATTGGGTGCCGTTGTAGAGGGGGGGGGGGGGCACCTTATTACCTTCCCTAGATACCTAGAATCCGCCCCTGCAATTTTGTGTAGAGTAACCGTCATGTCTTCACGAATTGCGCGGCACTCAGAGAACTCTATGACAAATGAGCATTGTTTCACGAGCTTTTTCTTATTATACGGAGACAAAAATGTTTTGAAGAAGGGTAACTCCTCCGAGTACAGCCGGACGTCGCCAGTTAGTACGAGTTGTCTCCCTTGTATGGCGCCTGGCGCGTCTTCCCACTGTAGAGTAAACTACATAGTGTATTTGCAAACAATTTGGATCCGGATCAGACGCCGCGAAACCGTCGTAAGATCTGGGTCAAAACTGTTTGACATTCGTCTTCAAGTTTCTTCAATTAAAATGTATAAATCGTATTTCAATATTTTTGCAGACGACAATTTCAAAGCAGACGATATTACGGCAAAGGAAGGGTTAATACGTCTAGCGCACGCGAAATGGAATAAGAATTAAATTACTAACCTGTTTATATCAATGATTGCCTCCATTATGAATATCGGTATGATTCATTATCTGGTTTTGTAAAGTGTTGTAGAGACATGACGTCATTTATACAGTGGGAAATACGTCATTCATTTCCAATTAACGCGCTTACGCTAAAACTATTATTTCAATTGCAAATATTTTGGAGCCATATCAGACAGACGCCGGGTTACCCGGCGTCTGATCAGGCTCCAAACAGTTTGCCACTAACATTAAACGGATAGACAGAATTGTCAAACAGTTGTCATTTTCTAAAATTTCTACATTCAACTAGATCTACAATGCGTTTGCGTTTCGTAAACGCGGTTTTTAAAAAAAAACGGGAAAGAATATCGTCTTCTCCACTGTAGCTGACATTTTGAAGACTGTTGACGATAGACAAAGTTGGCATTTTATTGGTTGTTGTTGTTGTTTTGGGGTTTTTTACCCTTAAGCACACTAAGTAATTGTCGTCTACAAGATTCTGTCATCTGCAACTATCATTCTTGGAGTTGATTTCACATATTTCTTAAAGTGCATAATACGCACAATTTACAAGTGATGTATGTTTAGAAACATTCAGTTTGCATCCTATAGGTAAACGGTGCGTTGGTCTACTAACCCCCCCCCCCCCCTTTCTCCCGCCGCGTCTGATCAGGATCCAAACCGGACATTTTTGTTGTCCCCACACATGTCCGGTTTAGAGGGGTTTCACTGTATACTCTGATCACACGCCGCATGCGGCGTCTGATCAGAATCTACACTGTTTGTTTGCTGATAAAAGGTTCAATATAAAACAAAAAGGAAATGAAAATTTAGATCAGACACCCCTTACATAAAAATGGACTAATCTAAACATGGAAGAATCCATTTGACGCGAAGGGGTTAAAAAAAGTTAAAAACAAAATTAAGTTTGAAATATTGTGCAGACGACAACTTTTTAAGCAGACGCTAAAACGCGGAGAGGACGTTATAAATGGCGTCATTTATGACGTCATGTCGTTGAAAAGAGGTTCTTATTTCCAAATAAACGCGTTTACGCTAAAACTATGTAATACTTAGAGTTTATTTCAATGATTCTTAATGATTAAGAAGCCAACAAATGAGGGAGCCTGCGACCGAATTTGGCTTCTTAATAATTAAGAAGCGTTGAAATAAACTCTAACTATTTTAGTGTTTGACCCGCCCACATATGACGTCACTTCACTTTATTTACATATTTTTCTCCGCCGACAGATGTTTACACAGCCTGTTACATATATATTGCGTGTTTTATTACGCAGCAACATGGCGCATGGCAATTTTGATTTAAGCGGATACGATTTGGAAGAAAATGGTTATCTTAAAAAACGATGGAAAAAGAATAGTTATTGACGTCTAAATGCTTAATGCAGCACAAAATACAGGGCTCCAGATAAGGGGGTATTTCAAAAACTAAAATCTTTATTTCTGCTTAAAACCCTACGGTGTCACTACTCATTAGAATCGTCTAGGAGAGACGATTCTAATGAGTAGTAACACCATAGGATTTGTGAAGTTTGAAAATGTTGGATTTGTGAAGTTTACCCCCTCTTATCTGGAGCCCTGAAATGATGCGGAAAACTCATAATGATGAGCTTTCTGCATTATTTTGATCTTGCATTATGCAGACGCCTGTCTTTAGTGATTTCGCCGCCATTGACAATGGTTTGTAGATGTTGGTTTTGTTAATTACGGTAAGAATTCTGTTTTAATTATATTGTGTTTTCTTTTTCTCCTCTCCTAAAGATTAAATAAAATTTGAATGATTTCCACAATTTCTTCCGACTAGCGAGCTACAAAATGTCATTATTTTTCTCGAAATTGAATTGTACATGTAGATATATCTATATGCATTTTGCTGTGTGATGGATTTCCCGTAAAGAGCTTAAAAGTCACGCCATGGGCGGAGCTGACCGAAATATTAACACATGCGCAATGCTTGCTAACGTCTAAATCCAAGTCTCGAACATTTCATAATTAAATTGCCAAATCTCGTTAAATCCCGTTGACTTAATAATTAAACCGAGCGAAAATTTGAATTTTGAGGCTTGCTGATTGGCTGAAAAAGGAGGCCAAACACTAATTTATCATATAAGTTATAACCTGCGGTCTGGGAGTTGCATAAAGCCATTATGTAAATATCGTAATTCACTAGTGGAATATCTTTTTTTGGGCTCCGGCCCAGCCTGTTCGCCCACACGCGCTGCATGTAGCAGGACACCAAATGACGTCATTTGCGATTACGATAACGTATACAACGTAACGTTTTCGCGGAAAATCTATATAGCAAAGGGTCTACAATCTACGGCTTTAGTTAGGTGCTTAAAATTGTTATATGATAAATAGAATATCACATTCGTGCTCATTATTTATCATTTTTAATAAACTCGTTTACTAAAATGAAAATGACGCTCGCCAAGGCTCGCGTCATATTATTCTAGTCAACTCGTTTATTAAAAATGATAAAAAATAATGAACACTCATACAATATCCTCTATATATATCATTTTCTACATTTTATTGCGATGCGTTTTGTATTTCGTTTGCGTTTAAGGTTGTTGGTCGCAAATGAGACCAGGTCAATATCGGTACTTTACGGAGAGCGATCGGCCGTTCTCGTTAACGGTTCGAAAGTAACTGTTGATGAGAATGGCCGGTCGCTGTCCGTAGATACCGATTTTTGTCCGATCTCGTTAGGAGTCCACAACCTTAAATGGGAAAGTATAACGTTTTCTCTACTGAAATAACAGTACAGAGGTGAATAAAAACTACATTAGTATTGGGTATATCATTCAAACACGTGAAAAGAAAAAAAGGTTAAAAAACAATATTTACATTCACCCTGTAAAGTCTTTATGTAATCGTATTTAAAATATGCAGTACATCTGCCGATGAACCTACACTTCCAAACTGGTTTTAGCCAGTTCGGATTTCCCCCGTGCTATTCGTGGACTTCTTCAACTAGACTACATCGGGCACTTAACACTAAGCTCCCATTGGTCATATGACACTAGCGGAGTGATACAGACCCATAGGTCGTTGCCATCGCGTTGCTATGTGTGTAAATGGGTTAAGAAAACAACCGCGACCTGTATTTTTAAAATGTGCTTTTGCAATAGATATTCAAGTTGCACTGTTATTTGTTTGCCTTGTAAGTCTTTTCCATTCACAGAGAGAAAGTTTACTGGAAAAAATCCTGAATTTTTAATACAGTTACAGTACATGTAGTTGGGACTACTTTCTCACCATATTTAGAAACTGGAATGGCTATTACATCGACATTACATCTATCAAACCTCTTTGACCGGTATATGATAAATTCTTATACAGAAAAACAAATCTGGCCAATAAACACATTAAATTGACAAGACAGAAAATATAAATATAAGGAATAAACAACATCTCTTTGCCGCTCATGACGGTATGACTACATTAGCTTCGGGGCGTTTACGAAATGTACCCCCTGCGAAGCTAATGTAGTCATACCGTCATGAACGTCAAAAATATGTTGTTTATTCCTATACTAGATACATGTATTTGACAACAGTTTGGATCCTGACCTGACGCCGATCGGATTAAATATCAAAAGATACTGAGGAAAATCAATCGTTTTCACAATTAACCATTTCCCTTATAGAAGCGCCTTTTTGTGCATTTAATGTCTTCCTCCACTGAAGAAAATAGATACAGTTTATACAGTCATGAAAACACACCCTAATAAATAGTTTCTAAATCCTAGCAGATAATAGCTTAAAGTAGGCTGAAAGTTAAACAGAATGCGCCTTGAGGCGCATTCTGCTTTACATTCAGTCTGCTTTAAGCTAATATCTGCTGGATAAAAAAATATTTTTTATGATTTTTATTTTGTGACAGTATAAATTGGAACTATTTTCTTCAGTTGAAGGATTAATCAAAGGCGTAAAAGGGCGTATTTATGCGGGAATGGGTAAATGCAGAAATAAATATTTTAGTGTAAGGCGTAAAAAGGCGTATTTATGGGGTAATGGATTTAAGCAGGCGACATGTATAGCAGACGACATATGAGCGTTCACTGGGATAAACAGTGGTGGCTTCAGTGCCAATTCATTGATTCTGAAATCACTGGATATTGCATTGGGGACTTTCCAGCGCATCAGCATTAGCAGAAAGCACCTACTTGAACTAATAATTCTATGACCTTTTCAAAAACCGAAATATAGTCGAAACTCGATACTTCGAACTCGCATAAATCGAATTTACTTGTGTTTGATAAGTTTAATTTCGATAACTCGATCTTGCTTAAGTCGGTCATACCCGTATTTCAAAGTTAAAACGTGGCCATGCCACGTTTTAACTTTGAAATATGGGTATTTTCGAACTAACGCGAGTTCTAAGTATCGAATTTTTTTACTACAGTTCGTCGTCTTCAAAGAGACGGTCTTTCAGTCTGTGACATTCAGTCTTTTGACTTGGCAGCGACATTTCCGCAATTTGTGGCGTTCTCTCCACAGGTACATGTAAATATGTCTTAAAATGTAATGATGTGGACAGACGGACAAACAAACAGACAAACAGACAAACAAACAGACAGACAGACAAACATACAAAAACAATATGCTCCCGACTAAGTAGTGTGGGGGCATAAAAATACCGAAACATCGTTACTTTTCATTTAGATATAAAAATAAATAGAATCTACACTACTTAATTACTAATCATTGTCATATTTAATCCTATCTTAATGGTATGAATCATATGTTAAGATATTAAACACCTGCCATCAAAACTTTAAGTTGTTCCTTCTTGTTTTAACACACCTGGTCAAATCCATGGGCACCGCCATTACTTGTATGTGCCTAACATAATAATAACGTGGTGCCAGGGGAAGTAACCAGACTAAGCTCAGGTTGAGCTTTTGTAATACTTGAATGTCAGTCGTCTGTTGTGTGTCGTCCGTCGTCAACAATTTTAGTGTTTATACACTTTAGAGGTCATAAATGTTATCCAATCTTTTCCAAACTTGCTCAAATTACATGTGACCATAAGGTCTCGGTTGAGTTTTATTATGGTTGAAATCGGACTACTAGAGGCTTTTTTCCCTTCTTGTGGTTTATTGTTTTTCTTGTCGCTTTTAATTCTACTTGTATCTTATTATTTCCCTTCCTGTGGCTTATTGTTCTTCTTGTCGTTTTTTATTCTTCTTGTGGCTTATTTCCCTTTTTGTGGCTTATTGTTTCTTTGTCGCTTTTTATTCTTCTTATGGCTTATTGTTTTTCTTGTCGCTTTTTATTTCTTTTTTGTTGCTTATTTTCCCTTCTTGTGGTTTTATATTTCTTCTTGTGGCTTATTTCCCTTATTGTGGCTTATTGACTTTCTTGGGGCTTATTCTCCTTTCTTCTGGCTTACCATTTTCTTCTGTTGGCGTATTGTCTCTTCTTGTGGCTCATTGTGTCTTCTGAACACATTTATGTCAAAATAACGAGCCAACTTTTAACGAAGTCGCCGTGGCTCAGTAGCGAACGAGTCGGACTAGCACGTCGTGGGTAACAGGTTCAAACCACACAGGGTGCTATCCCTTTTTTCTGAACGACTTATTTTCATTTTCATAAATTCGTTTCTTTTATAATACAAGTAACTGCTTAAAGCATGCTGAAAAGAAAATGAAAAAATTCTCCAATCAGGTTTCCTTCTTATTGTCAGTCTGTATCAACACTAATATCGGTATAAATCATCGAGCAAATCACTGGGCGTAAAGCTGAAACGTTAAAAGACAGCTACATTTGGCGGAGAAGAAATTAAAGTATAAACATGTACATCGTTCCCTCCCTACAACGACTCCCTCCTTACAACGACTCTTGTCGCTGTTCCCCCAAACAAGACATTTATAACTCACGGTTTCACTGCTGAAATATCGTCTGTTTAAACTTGTCGTCTGCTGTTTTTCTCAAAGTTACATAAATGTGGACATTTTGATTGTGTGTTGTTCGGAGGGAGTCGTTATAGAGAGGGAACATTCAGACTTGACTTAAATTTGCAAACAGCTTGAATCCAGATCAGACGCCGCGTAACGCGGCGTCTGATCTGGATTTAAGCTGTTTGTCACTCGTCAGAATATATATTTGTATTTATTCTATCAAAATGTCCACATTTATGTAACTTTGAGAAAAACAGCAGACGACAAGTTTAAACAGACGATATTTGAGCAGTGAAATCGTGAGTTATTATTATGTTCGTGCTATATAGCTTAATTGGCAGCGAAAGGGTTTGAGGTACGATTCCTCAATTGCGCTTGAAAAATTGGAAATCTAAGAATTCTTATCACCATCTTATGGATAGCCATGTCTGAAAGGTGGACGATATTGGCTTGATCTCAAGAGTGTCATACTACCTTAATTCGTACTTACGAGAATTCCCTGGAGAGGGAAATAAAGACAGCGCGGGAAAAACTAGAAGGCGAGACGGAAATAAGTAAGTAGGTGCAGATTGATTTTGAAATGCCAGACATTATATTGCAGAAAACCATACGATAATGCTTTTAAACCATTCTCCTGCCATGGTATATTGAACTATATTCTATTCTGGAAGTGTTATAATCAGCTACCTAACAATTATCGTCTGCAAGATCTGTCAAAAATACATTTTAACGTATCATAATACATATCACTGCAAAATGACATAATCGAGAAATTTAAAATACATTTACCCGGTAGTACAGTGGAGAATCTGTTATTCTTTCCCAATAAACGCGTTTACGCTTAAACTATTTTTTGCAGTGCAAACAGTTTGGAGCCAGATCAGACGCCGGGTAACCCGGCGTCTGATCAGGCTCCAAACTGTTTGCCACCAAGATAAACAAGAATTATCAGAATTGTCCAAAAGTTGTTCTTTTCCACGTTTTAGTGCTAATGCGTTTGCGTACGTTTGCGTTTAAACGGGAAAGAATAACAGATTCTCCACTGTATGTACATATATAAAATATTATATTCAGAGAGTCATGTTTTTCAAACCTGGTGTCTGTTTTGTTCTGTTCATGAAAAACAAAAATACATGTACATGTACCATGTTTATTTTCATTTGAAATAGATTTTACTGAATGATTCCAAATGGATGTACAGTGCTCCCTCCCTACAACAGCCCTCCCAATAACGAGTCCCTCCTTACAACAACGCGTGTCGCTCTTCCCTCAAACAAGACAAGTATGTGCAACCTATTCACGGCTGTAATGTCGTCTTCTTAAAATTGTCATCTGCTGTTTTTCTCAAAGTTATATTAAGTTGTAATAACGGACATTTTGTCAGAAAAAAACTCAATGACGAGTACGCGTCGTCTGGTCTTGATTCAGGCTGTTTGCAAATTTCAGCCAATTTCCCTCCCTATAGCGACTCCCTCCGAATAACACATTGTCTTCAAATGGGTGTTGTTGTAGGGAGGGGGCGATGCATTGCAGAAAATCATACGATATTTATTTTAAACCCTTCTCCAGCCATGGTATATTCTGTTCTGTAAGTGTTATTATCTTGCCATGGTATATTCTGTTCTGTAAGTGTTATTAGTATCTTGCTTTAGTATATTCAGTTCTGTTAGTGTTATTAGTATCTTGCCATGGTATATTCTGTTCTTTTAGTGTTATTATCTTGCCATGGTGTATTCTGTTCTGTAAGTGTTATTAGTATCTTGCCATGATATATTCAGTTCTGTAAGTGTTATTATCTTGCCATGGTATATTCTGTTCTGTAAGTGTTATTAGTATCTTGCCATGGCGTATTCTGTTCTGTAGGTGTTATTATCTTGCCATGGTATATTCTGTTCTGTAAGTGTTACTATCTTGCCATGGTATATTCTGTTCTGTAAGTGTTATTATCTTGCCATGGTATATTCTGTTCTGTAAGTGTAATTATCTTGCCATGGTATATTCTGTTCTGTAAGTGTTATTAGTATCTTGCCATGGTATATTCAGTTCTGTAAGTGTTATTATCTTGCCATGGTATATTCTGTTCTGTAAGTGTTATTATCTTGCCATGGTATATTCTGTTCTGTAAGTGTTATTAGTATCTTGCCATGGTATATTCTGTTCTGTAGGTGTTATTAGTATCTTGCCATGGTATATTCTGTTCTGTAGGTGTTATTATTATCTTACCATGGTATATTCTGTTCTGTAAGTGTAATTATCTTGTCATGGTATATTCTGTTCTGTAAGTGTTATTAGTATCTTGCCATGGTATATTCAGTTCTGTAAGTAGTATTATCTTGCCATGGTATATTCTGTTCTGTAAGTGTTATTATCTTGCCATGGTGTATTATGTTCTGTTTACGTGTTATTAGTATCTTGCCATGGTATATTCAGTTCTGTAAGTGTTATTATCTTGCCATGGTATATTCTGTTCTGTAGGTGTTATTATCTTGCCATGGTATATTCTGTTCTGTAAGTGTTACTAGTTTCTTGCCATGGTATATTCTGTTCTGTAAGTGTAATTATCTTGCCATGGAATATTCTGTTCTGTAGGTGTTAATATCTTGCCATGGTATTTTCTGTTCTGTAAGTTTTATTAGTATCTTGCCATGGTATATTCTGTTCTGTAAGGGTTATTAGTATCTTGCCATGGTATATTCTGTTCTGTAAGTGTTATTAGTATCTTGCCATGGTATATTCTGTTCTGTAGGTGTTATTATTATATTGCCATGGTATATTCTGTTCTGTAGGTGTTATTAGTATATTGCCATGGTATATTCTGTTCTGTAGGTGTTATTATCTTGCCATGGTATATTCTGTTCTGTAAGTGTTATTAGTATCTTGCCATGGTATATTCTGTTATGTAAGTGTTATTATCTTGCCATGGTATATTCTGTTCTGTAAGTGTTATTAGTATCTTGCCATGGTATATTCTGTTCTGTAAGTGTTATTAGTATCTTGCCATGGTATATTCTGTTCTGTAGGTGTTATTAGTATCTTGCCATGGTATATTCTGTTCTGTAAGTGTTATTAGTATCTTGCCATGGTATATTCTGTTCTGTAAGTGTTATTAGTATCTTGCCATGGTATATTCTGTTCTGTAGGTGCTATTATCTTGCCATGGTATATTCTGTTCTGTAAGTGTTATTAGTATCTTGCCATGGTATATTCTGTTCTGTAAGTGTTATTAGTATCTTGCCATGGTATTTTCTGTTTTGTAAGTGTTATTAGTATCTTGCCATGGTATATTCTGTTCAGTAAGTGTTATTAGTATCTTGCCATGGTATATTCTGTTCTGTAAGTGTTATTAGTATCTTGCCATGGTATATTCTGTTCTGTAGGTGTTATTAGTATCTTGCCATGGTATATTCTGTTCTGTAAGTGTTATTAGTATCATGCCATGGTATATTCTGTTCTGTAGGTGTTATTAGTATCTTGCCATGGTATATTCTGTTATGTAAGTGTTATTAGTATCTTGCCATGGTATATTCTGTTCTGTAAGTGATATTAGTATCTTGCCATGGTATATTCTGTTCTGTAAGTGTTATTAGTATCTTGCCATAGTATATTCTGTTCTGTAAGTGTTATTAGTATCTTGCCATGGTATATTCTGTTCTGTAAGTGTTATTAGTATCTTGCCATGGTATATTCTGTTCTGTAGGTGTTATTAGTATCTTGCCATGGTATATTCTGTTCTGTAAGTGTTATTAGTATCTTGCCATGGTATATTCTGTTCTGTAGGTGTTATTATCTTGACATGGTATATTATGTTCTGTAAGTGTTATTAGTATCTTGCCATGGTATATTCTGTTCTGTAAGTGTTATTAGTATCTTGCCATGGTATATTCTGTTCTGTAAGTGTTATTAGTATCTTGCCATGGTATATTCTGTTCTGTGAGTGTTATAACCTCTACCTTACAATTATCGCCTGCAAGACCTGTCAAAAATACGTTTAACCGGGTTCACTGCAAAATGACACAATCGAAATTTTTAATAATACATAAAGTATATTAGATGTAAATACATATACATGTATTATATTCAGTGATTCATGTTTTTCAAATCTGGTGTCTTTTTTGTTCTGTTCATGAAATAAACAATGAAAATTAAAAAATACCATATTTATTTTCATTTGAAATAGATTTTACTGAAGCCTGTACTTTGAATGAGTTAAAAATTTAGAAAAAAAGGTAATAGTTTAACACACCTTTTCCAAATTGATGTAGGGCACAAGAATGTACTCCAACAAATGCCGGATTTTTATTACTACTATTATTCAATATATCTTCTTTGAAAAGTTCGATAATGGGTTTAAAATACCAATGTGAACTTAAAACTGCACTCATAAATGTTTGTGCTTATATTTTATAACACTTTAACCTGTAGCTTGTCCTCTATAACACCATATCATCATTAGCACAGTCCCCCTCTTAGCCCCTTCACTTCCATGACGTCACCAATTTTAAACAATTGCCGTTTGCTTTTATTTCTCAAACTTAAATTTTAGGTATTTTGACTTAAGAAATATTGAGAATACTGTTTTGTTCTTGCAAATTGCTTGTTAATTTTGAGGTTGTTATATTGTTGTTAATTATAATGTTTTGTATAAAATGCCTTGTATATAAGTTGAGGGCCTCATGAAAGATTGGTTTTTATCAAACGAGCTCTCTCGTTAAATGTCAGTAGTAGTATTAAATGAGTGTCAAAACATTTTGGATGCTGATCAGATGCCGTTTTACGTGGTGTTTGATCAGGATCGAAACTGCTTTTGCAAATAACTATCATAGTGTACGTAGAAAGTGGCAGTGAAGGAGTTAATATTATGCAAATGAGACAGAATTATCCAATCAGATGGCACATACTAGTAGCAGACGACAGTATACATGACGTCAGTGATCAGTGCTTTTAGTATAAAGTTCTTAATGACGGTAAGTAATACTCTTCTAATATCTTTTATAACCTGATTTTTGGTAATCCAAGAAATTTTATGTTTGCAAAGCGGAAATGGATTTCCGCGGAATTCTGGGTAAATCTGAAATCATACCTACATTATGTCTGTTTATATCTATCAGTAAATACTTATACTGCAATACTATCGTCTGCTTTGAAATTGTCGTCTGCAAATAACTAAAATTAAGATTTAACGCATTTTAATTGAAGAAATATAGAAATGAGTGTCAAATAGATTGGAAACAGATCAGACGCCGATTTAATCGGCGACTGATCTGTATCCAATCTGTTTGTAAAACACGGATCTAGCGAGGTTTGGTAGATTAAGGATTAAGTATAGTTCTGTAGACGGGATGTCTTCTGTTGGAACAGAAAGTCGTCTGTCGTTACTGATCACAGTGTATAAATCCATTTAACCCTGTCGTCGTCAAAGGCGATCAAAGTCGGTTTTGCAAACAGTTTGGATCCTGATCAGACGCCGCGTTAACGCGGCGTCTGATCAGGACCCAAACTGTTAAGCACTCGTATCTGTATTTATTCTGTCACACAGCCTTGAATTTAAATAAAAATCGAACTTGCAGACGTCAAAATAAAAGCAGACGATATTTTGTCTTGAAAGGACGAAAACAGACGGTAACACTCGATCACGGAAGGGTTAGCTTCCGGTATATGGTATAAGCTTGAAAGCATGCAGAAGAGGTAATTCAACGCACATTATATAGATATATATAGGGTATATAAAATGCAATTTATAACAGCACTTTTCCCGTTCAACATCGGACCGTCTAAATAAAAAATGTATGTCTTTCGCACTCTTTAACCGGTTCATTGCAACATAGTTAACCCTTAGCCTGCCAGTCACGACTATAGCTCCATATGCAAACAGCTTGGATCCGGATGAGACGCCGAGTAACTCGGCGTCTCATCCGGATCCAAGCTGTTTGACACTCGGACAACATTTTCAGCAATTTTGAGCAACTTTGAAGCACTTTGAAACTTGAAGCAGACGAGAAATATAGCAGACGACAATTTATTTGGCGGGCTAAGGGTTAAGGAACGAACTGATTGTTTTCTGTCGTTTATTCCATACGTTTTATTGCCATGCGTTTGCGTTTCGTTTATACATGAACAAATAACGTATTCGCCACTGTATGAACAGATCAGAGGTCAAATCAAAACAAAAAAGACTAGAGCAGCAAACATTGAAACTTTGAAGAACCAAAAACGGAATTTAGGATAATTAGTTCGAAAAGAGATTCGTCCATTTTCGGAAATTGCAGCGGTCAATACGATAAGGAATATAAATCTGTATTCCCCATGCACTTCCACAATACATTGCGCACCAAACACTGTGATTTTCTTCCTTCTTTCGGTTGCTCAAGTTAGTTTTGAAAAGGCTTTGTCTGTAGCCAGTGGACATATTTATTTTATATAACGAATATACAGTGGAGAAGACGTTATTCTTTTCCTGTAAACGCGTTTACGCTAAAACTATTATTTCCATTGCAAACAGTTTGGAGCCAGACCAGACGCCGGGTATCGTCGTTAGGGTTGGTTGTGTTAATGAACACTTTCAGTTTCCAATTTACTCATTTGCCCCTGAAACTTTTAATGGACAATTCCAATTTCAAAATAAGTCAAGTCCATTTTGACTTTTTATGGTTTGATTTGAACAATTTTGTATAATTCAAAAGAAAAACAGTGTAGACCCTGGTCAAAGGGCTCCTCAAGGAGCCCTCTGATCAAGATCTACACTATTTGCATTGGACTAGTGTAATCCTCACATGTACATTGTTTGTAAATGACGAGTATACTCGTCGCTAGGGTTGAATGTGTTTCAGAGGTTTTTTTTAATGATTAAACAAAATGACAAACAGTGACGACCCAGATCAGACGGTTCCTATGAAAGCCCTCTGATCTTAACCCTTAGCCCGCCAAATAAATTGTCGTCTGCTATATTTCTCGTCTGCTTCAAGTTTCAAAGTGCTTCAAAGTTGCTCAAAATTGCTGAAAATGTTGTCCGAGTGTCAAACAGATTGGATCCGGATGAGACGCCGAGTTACTCGGCGTCTCATCCGGATCCAAGCTGTTTGCATATGGAGCTATAGTCGTGACTGGCAGGCTAAGGGTTAATCAACATTGTTTCAATAGAATAAATGTACAGTGTTCCCTCTCTACAACAACACCAATTTGGCAAATGGGAATTTTTTTTGTTGTTGTTTGAAGGGACTCGTTCTAGGGAGGGAACATTGTAATTACCTTTAGAATGTTGAACAAGACTTGGCCTACATTTGCAAACAGCTTGAATCCAGATCAGACGTCGCGTCACTCGTCATTTTGATTTTTGGTTAAAATGTAGCAGACAATTTTGAGCAGACGATACAGCGTTAAGGCGTTGCTGTAAGGAGGGAATCGTTGTTCGGAGGGCTGCTGTAGGGAGGGAGCACTGTACTATTCACAGACACATGTTTGTAAAGTTCGCGTATGTGTGTCACTGAGGTTCAATAAGTGAAGGTGGGGCATTTAATCCCTTCACTGACATGACGTCATCAATTTTAAACAATTGTCATCTGCGTTTTATTTATCAAAATTGTTAGGTAGTTTGACTTGAGACATATTGAAATGGGTGTCAAACAGTCTGGGTCCAAACTGTTTTCAAGTGACCAATATAATTAATCTAAGACAGTCAAAGGCGATTAATTAATACACAATGGCCTAGCAGTCGTGAAGGTTTCAAACGACCAAAGTATTATCTCTTTTTTTTTCTCTCTTTTTCTTTATTTTCATGAAAAACTATTTTCAAGCAGACGACATCTTCACATTTCCGGTCGATCAAAGGATTATATACGATTTATGATAGCAGAAGAAAGACAGAAGCATCAATGAACTCCGATGCGACACTTTGGCGCCAGATAGAAAAGAAATCACATTACAACATTACAACATTAACCTATCCCATGTTATACTAGAACATAATACGTATTATTACAGCCGTTCCCTCCCTACAACGACACGCCGAACAACGATTCCCTCCTTACAACAACGTTTTCCGCTGTTCCCCAAATAAGGCAATTGTGACCAACCTATTTCACGGCTGCAATATCGTCTACTTAAAATAGCTGGATGCTGTTTTTTCTCAAAGTCACATATTGGACATTCTGCAGAAAATAGCATAATGAGGTGTGACAAACAGCTTGAATCAAGATCAGACGCCGCATTACGCGGCGTCTGATCTAGATTCAAGCTGTTTGCATATGCAACCCCCCTTATAATAACCCCCTCCGAACAACACACACAATCTCTCCCCCATCGGGTGCTGTTTTAGAAAGGGTGAACTTTAGAAAAGAAATCACATTACAATATAAACGTATCCCGTGTTTTACTACAGCGCTCCCTCTCTAAAACGAGATCGAATGGGAGACAAAAAGTGTGTGCGTTGTATGGAGGGAGTCGTTATAGGGAGGGAAATTGGCTTACATTTGAAAACAGCTTGAATCCAGATCAGACGCCGCGTCACGCGGCGTCTGATCTGGATTCAAGCTGTTTACCACTGGTTACCACTGGTTATCAAGGTTTTTTTATGTCAAAATGTCCAGTATGTTTCTTTAAGGGAAACCGCAGACGACAACTTTAAGCAGACGACATTGCAGAAGTGAATAGGTTGAACATATTTGTCCTATTTAGGGAACTGCGACAAGGGTCGGTGAAAGGAGGGAATCGTTGTTGGGAGGGCCGTTGTAGGGAGGGAACACAGTAGTTCCTTCTAAACAGACGAGCTACAAATGACATCTACTTGGCCTTGGTATTGCATTGTACGATATTCGTTCAATTTTTTAGTTGAGTACACATTCCAAATATGAAATCACTAAAAACATGAAGTTTTAAAAACCATGGCAGTAGTATTAGGGTCGGTTTGGTTCCAAATAAATCGACGCCATTTTGGATGACCTACTTTTCTAAAAATAGGATAAACACGTGGGTCTATATATAGCCCAGGGTGAAGGTCTTGTGGGGGTAGCCATATTGGATTTGGGTTTGAACGGGAAAAAAGCGGCCATTGTGAATTATTGAATTTTCACCAATCTGGGTCTACACGGTATACAGAACTGACCTGTTAACGATCTGTTAAGATAGCCAGGGACATTGAGCGTCAGGTTCTTCCCTATCAGAGGCGAATCTTAGAGGTGTTGCATATAACGTGTGTTCACTTCGATGTTTTCAGTTCAAATGACTGAGATGTTTCTCCTTCATGCGCGGATAGAGGGCGCAATGTTTAAAATGACAGCATCGCTATATTTAGCTGGCCGGTGTTACAAGTATTGCATCAGCCGAGAAAAGGCCTAGAGCATTAACCCCCGACCAGGGAGAGTCCGAAAACACATTCACTCCAGGAAATGGCAGTCAGGCGTACTATTTTACAAGTCCAAACATGTCTGATTCCATCAAAGATCCATACATGTATGTCTATAAATAGAAAATGACGTTATGTTTGCCCACTCCAACTGGTATATAAGAGTGTAGGCAACAGTAATATTCATTCACAGTTACGCGCATCGTACAGAATGGATAACCACTCTAGCTTTGCCTTGGGGAATCAGCGATACGTAAAAGTGACTGAATGGAAAGGCGAAGTGAGAGTCGATCTAAGAGAATGGCTCAATGATAAACCCAGTAAGAAAGGCATCAGTTTACCCTTAAGGCGGTGGAAAATTTGGGTCGACTGCATCGAATGCTTAGACGAAGCCTTGGCAGAGAAGAAACACTACAGTAGTCACTTGGGAGGCAACGTTTATTGCACAGTAGACGAGGGCAGCGTGTGTGTGAGCATTAGACAATATTGGAAACCACAGGACGAAGTGGTGCCGACTAAGAAAGGCTTGTGTTTAAGACCCAACGAATACGCCAAATTGAAAGAAATGATACCGGTCATAGGAAAACAATTGCCTGAATTGAACTCGATTGTACCCTGTTACTTGCAGAGCGATCATATGAACCAGTTGGGCGCTTTGCGATGCGCCGAGTGCAACCCCAATTCACACGCGGACTGGTAATATCCAATCTGACACGGTTACTATAAATAGTCCACCAATCAGAATGGAGACAGCAGTATAAAAAGGCAGAGGTGACTAAGATCCACTTCACTCTTCACTGAAACACCGATATGAATACTACAGATGCTTGTCTGGTAAACAACATGTCCCAGAACAAGTATTACGAACATAGACTGAAAACGTTTGACAGTTGGCCAAAACAGATGATTCCTAACAAATACGACTTGGCGAAATGCGGGTTCCTATACGCGGGTCACGGCGATCAAGTGAGGTGTTTTCAATGCGGTGTCGGTCTACGTGATTGGGAACGAACGGACGACCCCTGGAAAGAACATTACAAATGGAGCCCAAACTGTGATTATTTGAAAATGGTTGGGTGGAACGATAACGTCAAGGTAGCCGACGTAGGATTTGGACAAGTTACCAAACCACCCAACAGTGGCTTTGGATTTGGAGTCACTCTGACAAAATCCCAGAAACCCTTTGGACCTAATACAAACTCAAATTTATTCTAAACTGTCCATGGTGTTCGTTTTGTAATATCAATGTATTGTACGATGTTATGTAATATTGGCGCTATATCGAAATAAACATTAAATCTATTTTATGCACTTGTGATTTGTCCAATTACCAGAGAGAGAGAGCGAGAGAGAACATCCTCTGACGTAGTTCTATAAATAGATAAACAGGTCTGGGCATGTATCAGTCAGATAAATGAGTGTAGCCAATCCCTATTCTTTTGATGACGTCATACAAAGCGTATAAAAAGAGACGTTTCTGGTGCCACAGTATCAGTTTGACCTAGAGAGTACCATGAGTAACAATCAAAGTATCGAGCACAGTACTTTAACAGACGACGAGTTGCTACAGTATTCTAAAGAACTCGGATTTAACTGGCAGCTCTTTGCGTTTCAGCTGGGTTATAAACTAACTCAAATAGACGCTTTGAAAAAGACATACTCTCAACATTACCAAACGTTATTGTATGTGATGCTGTTTAAGTGGTACGAAACAGTGGTAAATTGCTTCAAAGAAAATCCGAAGTGGCTTCTAGCGGCCGCTTTTTCACGCATCGACGACCAATGTACTGCCCTAAAGATTTTGGGGAGTTTTGACTTGATAAACACTGCGAAAACGCTCCGACCTTGTGTAGACACTGAACGTCATATACGTCAAATTCGCTTTTGAGAAAAGAAAATGATCACCAACGTTGTGGTGATGACCGAGACACATTGTGACATTGATCTAACAGTGCTAACCCGTAAAACTGAAAATATGATATACGATCCAGCCCGGTACTCCGGTGCCCAATGGAAACATCGAAAGATAGGTGGACATTGCATGGTGTTTTCTACCGGAAAGTTAATGATCAACGGAAAGGTCCATTCTATTACTGATGCCAAACGGAGACTTAGACGTTATGCCAGACGCATTCAACAACTAGGTTGGCCAGTCGCATTATCTACCATTCAAGTGGTGACCGTATCGGCTTCTTTCAAAGTTGAGGGACCTTTAGACTTACCGACAGTGGTGAAATATTACAAAGGACAGTACGACCCCGAGTTGTTTCCGGCGGCCATGTTTACTAAAGACTCTATTCATTTTACATGTTTTCACACTGGATCCGTACTAATGACCGGTATTAAACGTCAATGTCAGTTGAACGATATTTGTATACCCGTATTAATAGAATTACCCTTATTGTAAAGTACGATCGGTGGGACCGCCCTAATCCCCGACGTACTGTATTGAACGGGGCTAATAAATAGATCAGTCCATTACGATTTGTTTGTTTTGATTCCAATTCAAAGAGAGAGAGAGACAGACAGACAGACGTAAAGAAAAAATAGGATATCCAAAACAAAAACCCAACAAATGTGCTTTCTTTTTTCGCTTTATTTACAACTTTGATATATACAAGACATACAAAACATGTGTTCCATTTACAATATGTTACAATGACCAATGACAGCATCACCAATATTTACAAATATCCCATAAAACACAACAACAAACACATGCATGTATACACACTTAACTATCCCTGTCTTTTCATGTAGTTTACGATACGTTTCAATGTCCATTTGCGACAACGGAGTTGAACGAATAAAATACAATAGTTTCCGCACGTGTCTGTACCGCGTGACTGCACTCTGATTGAATTGAAAGAGTAACGAGGTCCATTTGTGATTAATGTTTTCTTAAAATGTCTTTGGTAATATTCGGGTCGACGCCCCAACGAATCGAAGAATTCCGCGGGTCCATATTTCGGAAAGTAAAACGCCGTCCAGTGAGTTCCGGGTTGTCCTCTGACATCGGTGTTTACCACGTAAAGTCTGGGTCGATGTGTTATCACTTCTGGTAGTTCATCGGCGGCAAGTACACCGCCAAACTCTCGTCGAGCCAAGACATCTCTCATTAGAATAGTTCTGATTTGTCGACTATCCATTATTCCAAACTAACGTTTCTGCTTGCGTTGATTCTCATGAGGGCGGGGAATTTAGCGTAGACAATGACCGTACAAGTGTTGGGTAGAGCTTCCGAAAATTTCAATTCCAGACGAGTGTGGGCCCTCTGATCAGGTCTATCTTTCGTGTCCCCGCTGGGTCTGAACATGTACAGACAATATCCTCCTTTGAAATCGGTTTTCGAAAGGACGATGGTTCTGTCGGTGTCGTCCGAGTACAGTCGCTGATACGCCTCAATGAATTGATTGCTCTTATAATTGGGCTGTAATGGTTCCGATGGGGTTGATTGCCCGTCGACGAAGAATCCCGCGTAATTGCAATTCATGTGTTGAAAAACGAAAGGATTCTTGACGAAGGAACCGTGCGCAGCGGCAGAATCCACCAAGCCCACGATAAGTTGTTGTGGTACTTCGCCTTGAAAGACGTCATCGGTGATGAAGGCATATTGTCCTTTAGGCATCGCGTAGGTCTTGACGACAGAACGGGTGTAGGGATACACGGCGTCCGATGTTTTGATTGTGGCAGCCTGTCCGAGAATGACGTCTGGATTGACTTTGACTGTGGCTACTTTCAACGACGCTTCTGTGATTCGTACTTTGTACTGTACCGTTTCGTCTTTGGCTGATAGCCTGAACCTATCCGAACTTTGCCAGAGCTTGATGTTGATGGGAACACTGTTCAGGATCAATCGGTTTTGTTGACACAGGTCGACGTACAACTTTCCAGACATTTCTAGTTCCGTACTCAGTTTTGTGTAACCGGATCTAACAAACAGGGCGTTGTTCGTTCCGGACGGATCAGTGTCTTCCATAGCGTTAGACGCGTCTTTGATAAATAACTGACAGTTGAGAACGTGCTGGCTTCGACATTCTAGTAAGGTATCCAGATACGCTTTGTACGGGTAGTTTGAACCCACTTCGGTGGTAGGGTGTTGCTGTAGACTGACATCCACTTGCGAAAAAATGCTGTGCAACGCGTTATTGACCATGCCTACTTTATCTCCGACTTCGATGTCGGATCCGTCGGCTTTCACAATTTTGAGTTTGACATACAGTAGCAGATTCTTCAGGTCGACGTAGGTCAGAGAAGTTCCGGGAATATTAAACTCGATGGCCGCGCCTTCGGTCAGTTGGTTAATGGGTCTAACGGTGATCCATTCTCTCTTTTGTGTGGCCATTTCCATTTCTGGTGAGTCAAATAGGGCCAAGTCATCGTCGTGCTTTTCGGTACTCATCATGATGCGTCTCAGAATACTTTATCTACGTATTTCGGTTTCTTGGGTGTCTTGTTTGTCCAGGGAGAGGTTCTCTTATTACCTTTCTTTTCTAGAGGGAGAGCCCTCCTCTTATTATCTTTCAGCTCCGACTTGGCTAGTTCTATGGCCTGAGCGATAGGTGTGACAAATTTAATGTCTGGCTCCCTCGATTCCCCACCCCTCTGTACGTTTTCCACGATGTAGAAACCTTTGTGATTTGGTCGTACTTTTCCCTCCGCCATTCTTTGAAAATGTCTTGTCCATTTCTCTACTTCCATCGTTTCAGATGAACCGTGCAGCAAACTGTTTTATTGAGTTTGACTAACCCCATCTGTCTGCCTCTTATAAAGATTCTGATACGATTCAAGACCTTTGGCTTAACTTTAACGTACATGGGTCCGTCAAAGAGAAAGTAGGTCATCACCTTTTTCCCAGTAGGTTTCTGTAACTCTCTCAGCACTGGCATCATAGTGTTTTCGGCGTAAGATTCACCGCACATGTCCGAGCATACATAGACGATATCTTCTCTGACCGGTATTTGAATTTCTTTCAGGCCGCATGTCCACTCCCCTTCCAATAGGTAGCTGTGGGGTAACTCGATCGTGAAATCTCCCGGCTCGTTAGAGGGATACCTGTCTTTGGATGAGTCGCTGGTTAGAAACAGGTAGTGTTCGTTCATGGCTCAGAGTCGGGGATGGAAGGGCGTATCCAATGGCGCTACAGAGTAGACTGATCCACAGCTCGGGGTTGCCGTTGTTCAGCGATAAGTTGACAGTTGAGGTGATGATGATCATGTACACGATGACGATCTGACAAATGTATACAATTTCGGCTTTTGGAACTCTACTTCCAAACAATCGCCACACTTGGCCGTTTTCTCTGTCCATACTGTTGTTTCCATACGTCACCAATGTAGCCTCTTATTAACTGTAATATCGCAGATCTTCTTTTGGTATCCACGAATCATACTTTTTAGGCCAGTGTAACCATCGGACGAGTACTTCGGGTTTCTTGTTTTTGGTTCTCTTTCGAATCACTTTCTCTACAAAATATTCCTTGTTATCATCGACGTTCACTGCTTGTAACTCTTGTTCGTAAAATGTACCTTCCAGTTTTTCTCCAGACCAGTCTACTAGCTCATAGATGGGTAAATCGTCTCTTCTGAATCTGCGTTGCACTTTAAACAATTCCCCGGTCCACTTTTGGGAATATTCGCGGTCAAATACATTTCTTATGTGTGTGATCCGAACGACTTGGCCTAATTTGAAAGCATATCGTCTTCGTTTAGGATGACGTAATTGTGAGCCGCTCTTCCCCTTTTTGCGCCTGATAATAAATTGCTCGTACCTGCTTTCGTCCTCGTTTTCTTTGTTAATCGATGAGGGTTTTCGTCCCAAACTCGAGTGTATCGTATGATTGTAACTATCAACGATGTCTCCCAAGACGTCTGCATATCTCTTGGTTCGACTGTGGATGAAATAGCGATACAGCTTGTGTTTCAGTGTCTTGATCACTCTTTCCGCGTAATTGGCCTTTGTCTCTGTGTTTTGCGCATTGAAGTGTTTGATATTTCTCTCGTTCAAAAATGTGTGCACCAGTTGGTTATTAAATTCTTTGCCCTTGTCCGTTCGTATCACCTTTGGATATCGAGGCGTCGTCAACAATCTTCGAAACGCTTCCACCATATCTTTTCCAGCTTTACTTCGAACGAGTTCACACAGCGTAAACCGCGAAAATATGTCAATAGCCACCAAGACGTACTGATAACCGTCATTGTCTTTAGCGAGGTCTTTTAGATCCATAAGATCCACGTCCCATTGACTGTCGAGTCCTTGTACGATTACTCTGGACCTAATAAATTTACGCCTCACTCCTTTTGTCAAAGAGTAGGCATCTTGGTCTCTTAACCATTTGGAGATCCTGTATTTTCCAATGTTAAACTTCCCCGCAGTCTTTACTATTCTGTACAGTTTTTCTGGACCAGCAAAACTACCGGGATGACTGGGGTCGAAATAAATCGAGGACAAGTAGTCTTTCCAGCCTGACATGACGTGTTAAACCTCTATCCACCGCTTTAACGTTTTGCTCCTCTTACGCTTCTCAGTTGTGGCGCGAATACCAGGTGGCCTTTCACGAGGTGTGTGTTGAGATTCCTTCCTCGTGAGTGGATGAGCAACGCTCTGGTCTGCAGATTCCTGAGGATACGTTCTTGCGGGTATACCACCGAGTAATCGTTGATACTTGTCGAAAGGGAGAAGCACAGACTTTTGCACCGTATTCATTTTATGTAAGTCTTTAACGATGGTTCCACGGCTTTCAGAAAGGCAGTCACAGCTTTCCCTTTCTTTCTTAATATCTTTCTTTTGTCCTTGAGTGTAAGACTGGTGTCCGCGAGATGCCTTAACACCCTCTTGTGTCGTTTCAAGCTAGCGATTACGGTAGGCTGGACGATCAGAACACGTTGCATAAAATTGACGACGATTTGTATGAGCGCCCTTAGTTGTTCTTTGGTGATGGTATCCAAAAGCGCTTGTCTTTGCTTATCCGACGTTTTGGCTATGACCAGAAGCAAAAATGGCCGTTGACTTTTGACCAGTTGACTCATGTTTGACTTGAAGTATACGGTGGTGCCTCTTATAAACATTTGTACACGACGATATCCTCTCCACGAAAAACGTGATTTCTAAGTCTGTATTCGTCTATTCCTCGCGGAGTCAAATCAATCATCAAGTAACCGAACGGGCGTTTAGTGGCGTCGTCGAAGGCTTCTGGCAGACAACGAGATTTCCCCGGAAACAGTTGTCGACCTAACGTTTGAATCTGAGATGCACCTCGGATGTTCTTGAAGAGTACCATATACCAACAATTGAGGGCGATCGTCCTGGCTGATTTGCCTTGTCCGTAAATGTTTTGCGTGATATACCGTATAAGTGGTTTTTTACGCGAGACGCAAATTTAGCGATTCTACCGAAAATGAATTTTTAGCGTATTCATTTTTCGCGTAAGCGTATTGCAAATCTATTTTTCGCGGATATGATATCAAAATCTATTTCATTTTACCGTTTTGGGTTGTGTCTTGTCTATAAATCCTCATAAGTAAATGGTGCATTCAAAACTAAGGGAAGTAACTATTTTTTCATCATGACGGATATCTGTCCTCACTTCATTAAGTATTTGGCACACTTGTTTACAATATGATCGGATACAATTTCCGTCTTTCCTCCGTAAATGAACGATTAAAGCGGCAGAAAGTTACCATTGGATCCAGATGAGATGCCGAGTAAATCGATGTCTCTCAAGGATCCAAACGTTTTCACACTAAGTTTACCCGTATATACGCGTAAACAATGGAGAAACGCCGCAGGCAGACACGCGGTCAATTGCGAGTGAAAATCATAAGTCAAACTGTAAAAGTGATTAACCCTTTGTCTGTCGATGGCGACTTGATTGGCATTTTAAAACAGTTTGAGTATAGAAAATACGCAGAGAACAACAAGAAATCTGGATCCAAATTTTTTGACACTCGTCTTTAGATCTCTTTAATGGAAAATGCATAAATTTGAACGTGTATACATGTCTGGTCCCAATTACATGTATTGACGAGCTTTGTGGGTATTTTTTTTCACAAGTTTATCCCCAGTTCACATCTGGATCCAAACTTCGATATTTGCATAAGTTATCACACATGAAAAGGTAACAGTACCCGTGGACACTCGATTAAGTACCAGAATATTCTGTTTTATATAGCCGTCTCTGTCTTACGTGAACAAGCATGTCGTCCGGAATAAGAACACGGGAACGAAGAAATGGTGTTTCGTTTTATTAAGCCATGCTGTGTTTTTGAATTCTAGTTGAGCACAGGCTAGACTTGTGATTAATCTAGACCTAGATTACCAGGTAATGCACTGATACCAGTATTTATACATATAATGTAAATCATGAAGAGAAGTTTAGATGACAAACTGCTTCGAGTGGACTTTGCTGTCGAAAATGAATTATAGAAAGCTAGGAATATTTGGCGGATTATATTTACGCGAGTTTGATACACACGCGAAAATAGCGAAAATGTCCTTCTCGCGAAAAAAACCACTTATACGGTAGATGACGCTGAGCTTTCTGTGATGACACCCTTGCGTAAATAACAATTCGGCCGCTTTACTATCCAAGACGTCGTGCATGAGATCGTCCAAGATGACGAGATCGTGCTGTCCTCCGGCAAACTCTTCAATTTCCATCGTAGAGGGTAGACCCTGGTGTAAAGTCAAGTGAGGCAGTTCTCTTTCCATGTCCTCAAAAAGCGATTGGTAAATTCCGTAGCAGTAGAGTATCTTTGAGGGAGGCATTTGGTACAAATATTTGAGTTGCCGAAGAAAAGTAAATGTCCATCTCGTTTTTCCAGAGCCCGTGGGTCCCGCCACCATGATACTCGAACATGGTTCCATAGGGAGTAGACTCAAACACGTGTCATCCCCCAGGGGCCGTGGCATGTGCGGTGGCGGCGGCGGCGGCGGCGGCGGCGGCGGCGGTGTGTCTTCTCTATATCTACCCAGCGGTGACGATGGTGTGTCTTCTTTATTACTGTCAGACGATGACAGACTCCATTGCATCTGGATTGGTCTAGGTGTACACTGATGTTGCGGCGGCGGCGGCGGCGGCGGCGGCGGTGGCATGTTTTCCTGTGGCAGTGAATTGTGAAGGTGACGTCGATGTCTCAGCATGACATCTCTTCTCGAAAAAGAATGGCCGCAGTCCGCACAAATGTTCATGATGATTTCATTTTCTGGGTGTCAATTCTTGGACATGTCTCTTATAAGTTATTGTTCCGGAGTCATGTAGGATCGTCTGATTTCGTCAATGATGGTCTGAATTACATAAACTTCGCGTACCATAGTTGCCGTTATGGACTTGTGTCTTCGCAATATGAGCTTTTTTCTAGATATATTGACTCTATTAGAGGACAGTGTTTGTAAAACCAGCCGTTTTCTTTCGAAGGTTTGACTATCACGTCTCAGAGGACTGATCGTGCCGTCCACGACCCGTTTAGCTATCTCGCACAAGACTTTGGCTTGAGCTGAAGTCATGTTTCGAAGAAGTTGTGCGCGATCCCTGATATTCCTCAAGGCCGTCACGAAATTAAAATGCAAAAACAGTTTGGATCGATTCATGGTTACAGTTGATATTAGGGTGGCCACCTCTTATAAACTAGAACCCGTGTATACATATTGTGTGAGTACCTGTTTTGTTTTTAAATGCAGACATATTTGTTTTCATAAATACATATTTGAAAAATATATCCTTTATAAAATGTAAATATGACAAAAATGGTTTCATTAAATACATATTTTATTTTGATGACTATATATTCTACTTCAATGAATACATGCATATTTGAAAAATATATTCTATACAAAATCAAAATGTTAAATGACAAAAAACTGTTTCAATGATACATATTTTATTTTTGAGCAATTGGAAAAACTGAACACACATACAAAATGTACAAATAGATATACAAACAAGACTGTACTCTTTCTAAAAACCGTACGGGACTGTATCAAAATTATCTAACCGTCTGCGTTTCGTATACACCATTTGATAACTCTTCTTTTCTTCCCTCGTGTACAGTTTCCGTTTACCTTTGTCTCGACATATTTTGCTTGGATTGGTGATGGTAATATTTGGTCTACTATCTGGGTCTGTTACTATTTCTCTCACGCTATCAAAGTTAATGAGTTGACTATTTTTGTAATTGAGAGTGAATCCTCTCACTTTACACGTTTCCTTGTTTTTGTTGGTCTTGTACGCGTAATTCTTTGGACCTCCAGATACAAACTCTACAATGTGCTCTCCGCTATCTAATTCGTCCGTCAATTCACCCAAGTAGTCCCCGAGAGGTGGGTCCACCTCTCCGGGTCTACTCACGTAAATGACACTGTCTGTGTCATAATACAACACCCTTCTATCTAATTGTTCTAGCACACTGTACAGTTTGAGCCTGGCCCAGCATGTGGTGAAGGTCGCTATGTATATATTGGTTTTGTTGTCTTCTGGTTGACAGTCTCGTTTATAGATCCATTCCATCTGTATCATGTCATTTGAGAGTATGTGGAAATTGAGAGGTTGTTTAGTGGGATCCGAAAACAATTGAAAAAACAAGTTTGCCTGACTTTCGTGAAGAATCTCAGTCTGGCGCATGTTGAGTCTCTGGCCAAACTTACCCCAAAAACTATTGAGGCACAATTTAGCCAAAGCTCTCAACCCCTGATTTTTCACAATGTTCTCTGGATCCAGTGAAACTCCCTCTTTCTGTGCGTACTCTTGTATATAAGTGTATTTGTCTTGTGCCGTTTTAATCCAGTCAGGGGGCCCACTGGCTTCTTGTTTGAATTTCAAAAACGTATTGATATATTGGGCGAACAGTCCCCCTTCGCGTGTGTTTGTGTCATATTGTGTGGTTTCCTCCCAGTGGTATACTTCGTATAGGTGTTGGATTTGATACCCTAGCCTGAGAGCTGTGTGTATCTCTGGGATGCACCACGTACCCGTCAACACTCTCTCTTCATCCGAACAAGAACAAGTTTCCGTATTCTCGGTATCCGCGCAGGTTCTACACAAAGGGAATTTCAGTTTGCCATTTGATCTATAGGGGAGAACAGGATGATAGAGTCCTCGCGGGGGTAAGATCTTGACTTTGGCAATACCGAAATAATCCTTAATGTCCCCAAAATCTTTCGTGATAATAGTGGGGTGTCCAACGGGATACCGACAATACTTATTCACCCAAGGATACAAGCTCGTGAAATCCACGTATTTAATTTGCTCTTGTTCTTTCGTGATGTAGTAGAGCTGACTGGCATTGGTACGACCGCCAAAGAAGCTCTCTCTAGGGTTTAACCTATCTGTTAAGTCTAAAGTGTGAATGAAGGTTTTGAGATCTAAATTTTGATTAATATCGTTTTTAAAGTCGTGGTCCCAAATACACACGTACTTCATACCTAAAGATTGGAGATGCGCTTTCTTTTTCATAGTCAAGGCAAACAATTCATTCAATGATTGATGAGTGAGAGGATGGTACGTGTTTTCTCGACTGTCTGGGAAACACACAGGGCATCCGTGAAACACGCAGCCGTGATACTCGTAGGCCGTGTGCGTTTCTGCGCAGTATCCGTCCAATTTATACCGTGTACCAGGGATCGTTTTCTCTCCCTCATTCAGGGCATGCTGAATGTGTACTTGATCAACACTAGCCATCCACTCTAACCACTGAATCGATACCTTGCTATACTGGTCATTGTATCCACCGGGAGGAAGTTTAGCAATGGGGGTACTTACAAATTCCTTTTTGGTCACAGTCACGCCATTCATCCATTTACCTTGCATCCATACATACAGAGTACCATCTCTCAATCTAGCCGGGATCCATTCGTCAATGCCATTCACTTGTACGCGCCACGTTTCGTCCAGAAATTTTGTTCTAAAGACGTTCATGCACACGGACGCAATGGTGACAGAGTCAAACGGATCCACAGCGCCCACCCACGTTTTCTCTCTCTTTCCTTTCTCATTTACACCTTCTCTCTCTTCGCCCGTTGCACGCATTAACAAGTCCCTAAATTTTAAACAGGCTTGTCTTAAGATATTCACGTCACTTCGACAATATTCTTCCATTTCCTTTCTAAAATCAAACACGTCATTCTTTCTTTCGTTCAACCACGCCAATAACTCTTCCCTCTCTTTCTCGCCCATGAAATCATGTCCGTAAAATTTAGGGTCGGGGTAGGGGCCTACGTACTTTTGATTCTCTTTAGTATTGAAGTAATGGGGAAACCAACCCTTTTTCAATTCATCTAAATCAAAAGCCTTGGGTAAAGCCGCTAGCTTCATCGGTAAAAAATTGAGACTGTCAATCACCTTGATATGCAAATCTCGCTCCACACCCATGTACATGATTTTGGACCCGCTGTAAAGAATTTTGTCGGGTCGCATTGACTGGTCAATCAGGTATTCTAACAAGAAGTACCCGTCATAACCCTTCATATTATGTGCAACCACCTTAAAGTATTCGTGTTGATCCGAAAAGAGCCATTTTCCAAACTGTTCGGCGGTATCCTCCCCTTGGAAAATGGTTTCTCTTAAACCACATGTCCCAGGGCAGGGTCCCGCGTCTTCATTGTCATATAAATCTGTTTTGTCACAGGCTTCGCAACGGGTACCGCAACCTTTACATTTTGATCTAGGGGTAAGTTCCTTATCGATACACTCCGGGCAAACGGTATGAGCTACGACAAAATTTGGACGATGCGTAGCCTTACCGCACCACGAAGTATTACAATTTTGACATTTTGAGCAAGATGTACATACCTGTGACGATTGACAGTCTTTACAATGGTGCTTCCGTCGGGGGCTATATCCTTCTTGACATACGGTTAATTCGTCTTGACTACATTCAAAATCGAAATAAATGAATTTAGGTATATACTTCTCTTTACATTCTTTCGCCCTTAAATAACATAAATGATCATCCGTAACAAATTTCTCACAAGTTGCACAAAAATATTCTCCACACTGATGGTCTTCTATCTTTCGTCTGTCTGTTCTGATAACTGCGTAACACGTGGGGCACTTCCACCACTTTTTGCACTGGGAGGGTCCACTGGGTTGTCCCTTCTTTTTTCCTTTTTTGTGTAGGGGAACTTTCTTGTGCTCCTGGAAACACTCGTCCGATCGACATGTCATATTACAGTCATTGCATGTAATGGTTGAGTCAGTCTGGGGACAGTGATCCCTCTTGCACACGATACACTTCTCTTCGCACTGATGTACTTCTCGGTTGTTGTAATGTTTCAGGCAAGTCTCGCAAAAGTAGATGGCGCTGAAGAAGCCCGTGACACTCGTAATCGCGTGAAAGTGGTCGTCGTCCACCAAGTACAAGTAAATGCATGGACGCTGGTCTGAACTGGGGTTGGTAATAAATTTATTGCCTAATCTCGCACTGACCACCATCACGCGAACACCCAAGAGCTCTTCAAACGCCTCTACATCATTGAGACTGGCCGCTCTGTCTTGTGGAATGCCCGCCAATTGACACAGGGTCGCCGCCAACTGTCCTTGTTCCTTTCGGTTCTTATTGGTGAGATGTTTGTAGTACGTCAAGGGCACTTTCTGGTGTTCCAAAACTAACTCTAAGTTACTCTTCCCCTGCCTGTGTTTCGTCACCTCTTTCCATTCCTCTTGGGTACATCGTTTCAACTTGGACCAACTTACGCCAATGGCCCGCGCCATACACAAATTGTCCTCATTCTCTATGGTGACTATCGATTTTTTCAAGTCCAATGAATTTTTAGGTCCTTTAATACGGGTGATACGTCGTCTAGGACCTCCACTGCCTTTGGGTAAGTCGATGGTGCCAATAGTTACACTAAAACTGTCATTAATGGAAAGTTCTTGGTTACTGTTGAGCACCTTCTCTAGGGTCTCCATGACTTTGTTCGCATTCAAATCATCCCAGGCCTGTAGGGGAACGACAATGGGGTCGTGTAAGCCCTCGTGGTGAATCACGACTCGACCTAAATCGTTTCCCGCTAGGTTGCCTCTGGCCTCATTCATGACGTCTTGAAACATGTGGTGGAGGCCCTCCCTCACATCTCTGAGTTGTTGACCGTGGTACTGTTCATCTACTTTGACCTGAAACGTCCGGTCCACGGCCGCATTCTTCGCATAAGTTCTCTCCGACTTTTTTCTCATTGTGTAGTTCAGACGATGTGAGTGTCCCGATCGTGGTTCTTTAACTCTACTGTCTCGTCTATGTGATGGTCCTGCCTGCGGTTCGTCCCCACTACCCTTTTGAACAATGGGACTTGGTGGGTTCCATTCGCCATCCTCTACACAGACTTGAGCCAAAGCCTCCATTTCATAGTCAAAGAGTAAGGCTTTCACAGCTCCCTCGATCTCTTCTTGCTCTTTTACATAGTCGAGAGCCAACTCCATATCTTCCTCGCTTAAAGCCACTGGAATCTCAAGTGGTCCCCCCAGTGTTTCCAGCACACCGTCCAACTGATCTTCAACCGTATCGTTGTCATATGCGGGATGTCTTAACTGGAACAGTCGAAACCGTACAGCTGGAGATTCCTGGATCCCCATAGTGACTGCAAAATTTATCAGTTCATCCGCATTGGTGTAAGCGTTGACCATGATCTCGAAACTTTTCGCAATTATGTCCATGTTGTCGGTTCTGAAATGAGAATGAAAAAGACCTGTAATACGTCTTCTTATATACTTCCACTGAATTTCATTCTCAATATTGGCGTTTGATTGGTCTTCTAAAAATAGATCTTACATCATTTCTAAGAATAACCACACTGAGTGCCCTTTTAGATGACATACTTTCTAAAAATAATCACATCGAGTGCCTTCTAACATTGTCTAAGAATTGGACACAAGGACAGTCTCATTGGAAAGCACAGTGTACAAGAGGAAACAAGGTATAATTTATGTTTTTTATTTAATCTATGATGAGATCAGAGGTCAAGGGCATACAGAGTTATATTAAGTAGGAGACGCTTTACCACTGAAAATGATACGGACACAACGCATTTGGTTTGTTTACAGGTTGTAGTGTAGAAGATAGAGCCTAATTAGCTTTTATTTCTCTCTTATGAAGGTCAGAGATCAAGGTCAAGGTCAGTGTCATGCATAGTTATGTTTAGCATGGAACCCTCAACCAAAAAAGGTATCGATACAGTAAATATGGTCTCTCTAGCAGAAGTCTATTTTTGTTGTTTTATAATGAATTATCGAGTATTAATTAATATATTTGGTATCAATTCAGAGTAAAACTAGTTCAATAGAGCGATTTCTGGATTTAAAATGATGAAATTGTGATGTTTACACGTTATTAGAAAAAATTGATATTTCTGCTAGAAAACTTTCCTAATAGCTTTTTAACGAGCTTTACAGGTGAATGTCTATTTTTGTTGTTTTGTAATGAATTATCGAGTATTAATCAATGTATTTGGTATCAATTCAGAGTAAAACTAGTTCAATAGAGCGATTTCTGGATTTAAAATGATGAAATTGTGATGTTTACACGTTATTAGAAAAAATTGATGTTTCTCCTAGAAAATAATTCTTAATAGTTTTTTAACGAGCTTTACAGGTGAATGTCTATTTTTGTTGTTTTATAATGAATTATCGAGTATTAATTAAGGTATTTGGTATCAATTCAGAGTAAAACTAGTTCAATAGAGCGATTTCTGGATTTAAAATGATGAAATTGTGATGTTTACACGTTATTAGAAAAAATTGATATTTCTGCTAGAAAACTTTCCTAATAGTTTTTTAACGAGCTTTACAGGTGAATGTCTATTTTTGTTGTTTTATAATGAATTATCGAGTATTAATTAATGTATTTGGTATCAATTCAGAGTAAAACTAGTTCAATAGAGCGATTTCTGGATTTAAAATGATGAAATTGTGATGTTTACACGTTATTAGAAAAAATTGATATTTCTGCTAGAAAACTTTCCTAATAGTTTTTTAAAGAGCTTTACAGGTGAATGTCTATTTTTGTTGTTTTATAATGAATTATCGAGTATTAATTAATGTATTTGGTATCAATTCAGAGTAAAACTAGTTCAATAGAGCGATTTCTGGATTTAAAATGATGAAATTGTGATGTTTACAAGTTATTAGAAAAAATTGATATTTCTCCTAGAAAATAATTCTTAATAGCTTTTTAACGAGCTTTACAGGTGAATGTCTATTTTTGTTGTTTTGTAATGAATTATCGAGTATTAATCAATGTATTTGGTATCAATTCAGAGTAAAACCAGTTCAATAGAACGATTTATGGATTTAAAATGATAAAATTCGAACATTTTGTGCATTTTATGCCAATACTGTACAATGGGGATTGCTGATGAGTTAATGACTTTTCAATCTGTGACTACTGACCGTGCGAGCGAGATCGCCATAGTTACTGGGTTTTTTTTTATGGCTAAACCTTTAACATGCTAAGTAAACTGTGGTCTGCAGCATGTTGTTATTTGCATTTTATGATCAAATATCCATTATTCATCTGTATGTTTAATATCAATGTGTACTACCACTAGATTGTTACATGTCTAAAGTCAAGCATATCAAATGATCAACTTAATAAAATGGATAATGTACACATTGTGTGACAAAACATGGGGGGAGTTCAGTTAAAAACTTTATACTTTAGCCCCTTATATATGAGAACTATACTGGTATGAAACTCTCACAGTTCACAAAGAAAGAATTTTTTTTTCGCGGTATATTTTAATATACCCCATGCGCCTTTTGGCGCGTTTTTCTGGCCCCTTTATCATATTTTGGTGTATTTCAAAGGGACAGGAGGTGATTTCTTTATTCAACTTGGATTTTTTTTTCTCTCTGCCTTGCAGAAAAGGGAAGTTGTTTATTCGTTATAATTATTTCTTGATCAATATAAAAGCAATCATGGAAATTATTGATTTTATTAATATAATTATGTTTTACACTGACATATCTTTCTCAACACAAGAGAGTTTAAACTTTTTGTGTAGGACTGGAGTTGGCAGTGATATAATTAGAGACATATCAGTAAAACTCTGGTTTATGGATAACGGAAACTGGGTTTTTCGGACCATCACTGCAAGTGATTGCGTGTTGTTTTTGAATACACGGTTTTCAGTACGTGTCTATAAGAGAAATAATTCGCCAGTTAATCCCAATTCTGTAGACTATATGGATGCAGTAAACTATTGCGCGGATATTTTGGCCAATTTATTGACACTATTAAAAGAACGGAAAACGGAAGTCCAAGATCTTGGGATCATATTTGTTCCTGGTCACTCGGACTCCCATTTTGGATACACACTTTATAAAACAAGGACAAAGGTTTACATCGTTCTTTATTTAGATAATCATTTTTCTTTACATCATATAGCAGGTACATTTATTCATGAACTTTCTCATGCTATTTTAATTAGTGGACAAGGTCATACAAATATTTGGTTTACTACGACAGTGTGTTTGATGACATTAGCACGTGCCGTAGTAAACCAAAATACGCGATCAACAGTTGCAATAGTTGGTCCAAATATCCTGTAGTTGAAGCAGTATTATTTGATACTTGTTACAAAGTTCTTTTTTTTTGTTAACCTGTGCCAAATAATACTTAGTGCTACAATTTTTGTCAATAACATTTAACACAAATGGTGTTCATAACCTTTCCTGTTTTTTTTTAACGCTGAAAATTATAATTGTAAATATGTGTGTGTATATATATATATATATATATATATATGGATTATATATATGATGGATTATAGAAGCAAAACGGTAAGTAAATCATTTACTGAATAATGTCTACACTCACCTTGTTTAACTTCACTTGCATGGAAATGCTGTCACTACAATCTTCTTTGTTTTGGTCTGAATGTAAATCACTTTGACTTTATTTATATTTTCTCCCGTATAGCCTAAGTGTCCTATATGAAATTGAAATCGTTTTGTGGTGAGAATCCTTTTTCCTGAAACTTCAACTGCATCTGGTTCCCCCACACATTGATGAATAACATTTAGCATAAGTGATATGCTTAAAAACTTTGAGGCAGTTTCATCAGACGAAAATAAATGTTTTTTAAATGTATGTTCTGAAACTGAAACATTCATGATACATAACCCCAACAGTTAAGACATAGCGCTATAAAAGAATTCTGGAGCACGCTCTCACTATATAGGAAGTTCTGGTTGGTCAGTATAAGTTTCCATTGGTCAAAACATACTCACTTGGTTACCAACTAGCAGTTCATTGGTTCCTTCACTGACGTTTCATTAGTTCAATTTCAATCCACCTATACAATGCACGTTTATTTTAAGGTATGACACGATATCTATTTTTATCCAGCCCTGTGAACTAGGCATGTTCTCACGGGCCCTGACTGCTATACATTCAGTTCTCACGGTACTGTGTCTCTGAATTGCCTTCATTTCCGGCAGTTAATGGCTTTTTAATGTGTTGTTGATTACGCTTGACTGCCATTTGCTCTCCCTGGTCGGGGGTTAATGCTCTAGGCCTTTTCTCGGCTGATGCAATACTTGTAACACCGGCCAGCTAAATATAGCGATGCTGTCATTTTAAACATTGCGCCCTCTATCCGCGCATGAAGGAGAAACATCTCAGTCATTTGAACTGAAAACATCGAAGTGAACACACGTTATATGCAAAACCTCTAAGATTCGCCTCTGATAGGGAAGAACCTGACGCTCAATGTCCCTGGCTATCTTAACAGATCGTTAACAGGTCAGTTCTGTATACCGTGTAGACCCAGATTGGTGAAAATTCAATAATTCACAATGGCCGCTTTTTTCCCGTTCAAACCCAAATCCAATATGGCTACCCCCACAAGACCTTCACCCTGGGCTATATATAGACCCACGTGTTTATCCTATTTTTAGAAAAGTAGGTCATCCAAAATGGCGTCGATTTATTTGGAACCAAACCGACCCTAATACTACTCATGGCCTAAATATGCAATGCCATCATCGACGCCAACGGAAACAAAAGGACCAAATTTACCCTTAAAGACATCACATGACCAAGCTTGGGTGGTAACACCTACCCCCGTATATAGTTTGAGTCAAAGCATGCAGAGCATGCACTAACGGTGGTAGCGTCTAGGCAAAGAATCATTCAGGCGTCTCATGTGAGGCCCGCACCGAATATTTGATAGCTTGGTTAGTAAAACCCATTGAAAAATCTATTGAGATATATTATGTAAGGGCCTCTATTCAAAGCTGAGCCATTGACTGAAAACTTTTCTCATGCTGTATACCGGTATATACCTGTATTTTGACACCTACTAAACAATGGGGGGAATCAATGAAAGGAATGGCTTGATGTCTTTAAGCGCTCATCTGAGTACAGTGAAACCTCATTTAACCGGACATGTGTGGGACAACAAAAAGTTCCGGTTTGGAGAGGTTTCCAGTTTCGAGGGGTTTTAACCCATAATCAATTGGAAGATTATAGATAGATAGATAGATATGATTTTATTCTTCCTTCAGACTAACAAGTCCATTAGACATGTAATACATGTTGTAAACAAGCATAGGCATGTAATACATAAACAAACAAACAGTTATGACAATAAAGATGCATTTAGCGGAGAAGATGTAAGTAAAGACAAAATTAAAATTATGATTTCAGTGATACTTTAATCAGAATTGATATCATTATCACCATTATCATAACTTAGTTTTCTTAAATCAAATATCTATTATATTTGTGTTAGAAAATACTGATGTTATATAATATAAGAATAAAATATAACTTATACTAGTATAGCTGACCACTAAAAGCAGGTTGAAAGTAAAGCAGAATGCGCCTTAAGGCGCATTCTGCTTTACTTTCAACCTGCTTTAAGCTATCATCTGCTAGAATATATAACCTATTTTCTTCATTGCAGTAATAAACCAGACGTAAAAGGCGTATTTATGGTGTAATGGGTAAAATAAAGAAGGGTTGCAAACGGGACCAATGATTTTGTCCGGTTTAGAGAGAATTCCGGTATATAGAGGTTCCGGTTTAGAGGGGTCCCACTGTACACCATGTAAAACGTAAAACATGACCTCGTGACCTAGTGTTTGACTCGACATGGCTCACATTCAACCTTGGCCAAGATTTCAGTGAGAATAACAATTAGTTTCATTAAGATCCAATTAGATGTGTAGCCTCTAGAGAGTTAAAGGTTGTTTCTATGATTTGACCTTGTGGCATAGTTTTTGACCAGACATGACCCACAATTGAACTAGACCTAGATTGTATTGAGGCAAACTTTTCGACAAAGTTTCATTAATATCTAACTAAAAAATGTGGCCCCTCTGGTGTTAACAATTTTTATGATTAGCCCTAGTGACCTAGTTTTTGACTGCCGGTGATCCATATTCAAATTGACATAGATTTTTCTCCTGTGCAATAATTGAATTTATTTAAAGATTAAGTGCAAATATATATGAAACAATGAATTGACCTAGTGACCTAGGTTTTGACCGGACATGGTCCACATTCGAACTTGACCTAGATTTATTCAAGACAAACATTGTCATCAAGTTTCAAGAAGATTGAATGAAACATGTAGCCGCTAGAGTGCTAGCGAACCAATTGTGGACGACGGAAGGACATCCTTCAATCCGAATAGATCACCTTGAGCAATTCGTGCTCAGGTGAGCTAAAAAAGTAATTCTCTCTTTCGCTCATACGTCGGGGCGATATAAAATCTGTCGTCGCGTAATGCTTTCCTCAATTAAGCATAGTCAAGGGACCCCGTTTCATAAACATTCGAACGACAAATGTTGTCGGAAGTCAGATTATAAAAGTCTCATGAAAAGACGATTCCAATGAGATATCACAGTGCAGGATTAGATGGAGAAATCAGAAATTAAATGTATTTTAAAGTTTTGACTTAAGGCCGTTTTTGTTGTACCAAGTTTAATGTAACGGGCTCCATTTTTGACTAATATTGACAGTTACTTTTGTAAAGTATTGCATAATGACACACAGTACAGATCCTGCTCAGAACACTCTGTTAGGACCCCTCTGAGCTGGGTCTTCACGGTTTACATACACTCGTTGCTAGGAAGTGTAAACTTTGGCAAACAGTGCATACAGTCCTCCCTACAACGGACCTCCCAGCGACGATTCCCTCCTTACAACAACGATTGACGCTCGTCCCCTTAGCAGGATAATCATGTCCAACCTTTTCACGGCTGCAATGTCGTATGCCTAGAATTTTCGTCTGCTGTTTTTCTCAAAGTTACATAATGGGCATTTTGACCACAAGTGACAAACAGCTTGAATCCAGATCAGATGACGCGTAAGGCGTCATCTGATCTGGATTCAAGCTGTTTGCAAATGTAAGTTGATTTCCCTCCCTAAAACGACTTCTCCGAACAATGCACACAATTATTTCTCAAAATGGGTGTCTTTGTAGATAGGGTGCACTGTACCTTGATGAAATGCTGCAATTTAGGCATCGCATCAGCATGTACAGTTTGCCCTTTCAGAGCTCCAGATAAGGGGAGTATTTCAAAAACTAAAATCTTTATTTCTGCATTAAACCCTATGGTGTCACTACTCATTAGAATCGTCTGCAAGAGACGATTCTAATGAGTAATAACACCATAGGATTTGGTTCTTTTTGGTATGAAAAGATCTGCTGTGGTCAGATCATACTTGAATATACACTTTAATTCCAGTATACAATTAATTTTAGTCCATTATGCATAATTTGGGTGGTTGTTAACACAATTTTATGTAAGGAGCCCTCTGATCAGGGTCTGCACTGTTCCCATAGGAGTGTACGTACACTTGATAGGTATATGATTTGTTCATACTTGAATATACACTGTTATTCCAGTATACAATTAATTTTAGTCCATTATGCATAATTTGGGTGGTTGTTAACAATTCTTTATTTAAGGAGCCCTCTGATCAGGGTCTACACTGTCCCCATAGGAGTGTACGTACACTTGATAGGTATATGATTTGTTCATACTTGAATATACACTGTTATTCCAGTATACAATTAATTTTAGTCCATTATGCATAATTTGGGTGGTTGTTAACAATTCTTTATTTAAGGAGCCCTCTGATCAGGGTCTACACTGTCCCCATAGGAGTGTACGTACACTTGATAGGTATATGATTTGTTCATACTTGAATATACACTGTTATTCCAGTATACAAGTAATTTTAGTCCATTATGCATAATTTGGGTGGTTGTTAACAATTCTTTATTTAAGGAGCCCTCTGATCAGGGTCTGCACTGTTTCCATAGGAGTGTACGTACACTTGATAGGTATATGATTTGTTCATACTTGAATATACACTGTTATTCCAGTATACAATTAATTTTAGTCCATTATGCATAATTTGGGTGGTTGTTAACAATTCTTTATTTAAGGAGCCCTCTGATCAGGGTCTGCACTGTTCCCATAGGAGTGTACGTACACTTGATAGGTATATGATTTGTTCATACTTGAATATACACTGTTATTCCAGTATACAATTAATTTTAGTCCATTATGCATAATTTGGGTGGTTGTTAACAATTCTTTATTTAACTCTTTCCTCCCTGAAACTTTAAATGGACAATTCCAGTTTCCATTTTAGTCTAGTCTATTTCATACTTTTATGGGTTGTTTTTGTCAATGTTTGGCATTATGACAAACAGTGTAGACCCTGATCAGAGGGCTCCTTTCGGAGCCCTCTGATCTGGGTCTTCACTGGTTGCACAGGACAAGTGTACTATTCACAGGTACACTGTTTGAAAAGGACGCCTATATGCGGGACTAGGGTTCAAAGGGTTAAGGAGCCCTCTGATCAGGGTCTACACTGTTTGCAAAGGAGTGTACGTACTCTTGATAGGTATATGATTTGTTCATACTTGAATATACAATTAATTTTAGTCCATTACGCATAATTTGGGTGGTTGTTAACAATTGTTTATTTAGGGTCTACACTGTTTGCAAAGGAGTGTACGTACTCTTGATAGGTACAGTGGAGAATCTGTTATTCTTTCCCGTTTAAACGCAAACGTACGCAAACGCAAAGCGCTAAAACGTAGAAAAGAACAACTTTTGGACAATTTTGATATTTCATGTTTATCTTGATGGCAAATAGTTTGGAGCCTGATCAGACGCCGGGTTACCCGGCGTCTGATCTGGCTCCAAACTATTTGCACTGCAAATAATAGTTTTAGCGTAAACGCGTTTATTGGGAAAGAATAACACATTCTCCACTGTATATGATTAGTTCATGAGGAGTATACTCCTCGCTAGGGTTCAATGTGTGAATGGAATGAATGAACTCTTTGCATGCTGGGTAATTTTTTTTCGTATGTAATTTTTGTCCTCTGCTATAGTTCTAACAAGAGCCGTATACGGCCCTAAATCGCTCACCTGGAACAGTTGATGTATCTTGGAAAGCTGAGCAGATGATAATGTGTGCCAACATTCTAAGCTCAGGGTACTGTAGTGTATGACAAGAATTTTTTATGAAGGAATCATTGAAAGAATCTATTTTTAGCTCCTGTGACCTAGATATGCAATGGACCGGAACAATTTGAACAATATTGGTAAAGGTTCTCTAAAAGTGACACCATGCCAACTATCAGAGCTCTGGCCATATTAGTTTCAGAGAAGAAGCTGTTTGTAGATTTCACTATACTCTATTAGTAAATTTGTGACCCCGGGGCAGTGTCATATTTGACCCAGGGACATAATTTGAACAATCTTGATAGAGGACCTGCAGTTGATGGTTTGTGTCAAATAGCTAAGCTCAGGGTACTGTGGCTTCATTATGATGCAGACAAGAAGATTTTAGTTTTAATTGAAAAAAAAATCTATTTTTAGCTCCTGTGACCTAGATATGCAATGGACCGTGACAGTTTGAACAATATTGGTAAAGGTCCTCTAGAAGTGTCACTATGCCAAATATCAAAGCTCTAGCTATATTAGTTTCAGAGAAGAAGACGTTTGAAGATTTCACTATATAACCCTATGTAAATTTTGCAACCCCTTGGGCGAATTCATTTTTGACCCGAGGGACATAATTTGAACAATTTTGATAGAGAACCTGTAGATGATGCTTTGTGCCAAATATCTAACCTCAGGGTACTGTGGTTTCAGACAAAAGATTTTTTTAATTTTTAGTGAAAAAAATCTATTTTTAGCTCCTGTGACCTAGTTATGCAACCAACCGGAACAGTTTGTACAATATTGGTAAAGGTCCTCTAGAAATGATACCACACCAAATATCAAAGCTCTGGCCATATTAGTTTCAGAGTAGCAGATGTTTGAAGATTTCACTATATAACTCTTCGTAAATTTGTGACCCCTGGGGCGGGGTCATTTTTTACCCCAGGGACATAATTTGAACAACTTTGATAAAGGACCTGTAGATGATGCTTTGTGCCAAATATCTAAGCTCAGGGTACTGTGGTTTCAGACAAGAAGATTTTTTAAGTTTTTATTGAAACAATCTATTTTTAGCTCCTGTGACCTAGATATGCAACGGATCGGAATTTTTTGAACAACTTTCAAAGAGGACCATATAAGGATCATTCCTGCCAAGTTTGGTAAAAATCCTTACAGTAGTTTAGGAGGAGATGTCGTTTAAAGAAATTGTTGACGACGGACTAACGAACGAAAGAACGGACGGACGAGGACGGACACAGCATGATCAAAATAGCTCACCTTGGCACTTTGTGCCAGGTGAGCTAAAAATAGATTTTTCTAAATTTCTATTCAAAATTTGGTCAGAGTGTCAAACAGTTTACGTGGCGTCTCATCTGGATCTAAACTGTTTGCAAAGGCAATCACTGTGGCAAATATATCCGCCGCTAGCATGCAAATACAGTAAAACCTCTCTATTACGACTGCTAAATTATATTAATTATTAGGGTGTTTACGATAGGTGACCGCTTAAAGCAAGGTGACAGTGAAACAGAAAGCTCCTTTAGGAGCTTTCTGTTTCACTGTCACCTTGCTATAAGCTGTCACCTGTCAATTATACAATCAATTATCCTTCGTTTTAGTGGTCGTAATAGCGAGGTTTTACTGTAGTTAACTATTCTCCACTGTAATATCAAAAGGAATCATATGGACTAACAACAAAAATATTATTTATAATTTCAACTATTTTATTTTCATAGTTTATAGTTTTGTTATTAAAAATCACCATACACGGTGATTATACATAATGAATATGCAAATGACCAAGGTCATATGCAAATGAGATGATGTCATGTGACAAGTATTCAAAACAATGATGAAAATGCTTGCAATTTGAAAGTGACAAGGTCATAGGTCATGAAATCAAATCATAATCCATGTAGCCTATATTTGAATCTAGATTATAACTTTGCATGTTGGGTTATTTATTTTCCCCTGCAACATTTATACAGTTGAGAAGACATTATCCAAATAAATGTTTTTATGCTAAAACTGTTATGTCCATTGCAAACAGTTTTGAGCCAGACCAGATGCCGGGTTACCCGGTGTCTGATCAGGTTCTAAACTGTTTGCCATTCAGCTTAAAAAGAATATCCAGAGTTACCCACAAGTTGTCATTTTCTACACTTTAGCACATTGCGTTTGATGTGATTAACTCTTTCCTCCCTAAAACTTTAAATGGACAATTCCAGTTTTCATTTTAGTCTAGTCCATTTCTGACTTTTAAGGGTTGTTTTGTCAATGTTTGACATTATGACAAACAGTGAAGACCCTGATCAGAGGGCTCCTTTCGGAGCCCTCTGATCTGGGTCTTCACTGTTTGCATAGAACAAGTGTACTGTTCACATGTACACTGTTCGAAAAGGACGTCTATATGCAGGATTAGGGTTCAAAGAGTTAAACAGGAAAGAATAGTGTCTTCTACACAGTAGACTACTACTGTTCTAAAAATAGATTTTTCAAAATGTCTTCCAAAACAGGGTCACTATCAAATACTTTCTATCCAATCAGAATGTAGCCTGGATGGTAGTGAAGCAGAATGCGCTTTCAGGGGCATTATGCTTTACTTTCAACCTGCTTAAGGTGGTCACCTTTCTTTTATACTAGAAACAGTCTGTTGGGTAATGGGTCAAGAGACGTTAACTCACAATAGTTTATTTGACCCATTTTATGTGTGATACACTTTTAGGTGAACCTCTAAGCAACCAGTTTTGATCTCAGATCAGGCCCCACATTGTGGGACCTGATCTGAGATCAAAACTGTTTGCAGCTAAATCAATATTCTATCAGAAACTGCTAAAATCTTTTGCAAATATTTGAGTTATATCCGCTGCAGACGGCATTTTAAAATGGCCGCCAAATATTACCCAGCATACAATGGGTTAAATCATAATGATCCATGTCCATGGACCGTGTCACCTTCAAATAAAATGGCACTTTTAATAATCATAAGTATCATATGTGTTTAGTACGAAGACACAAAACGTTTCTAATACATCCGTTGCTATGACAACAAATGTGTTACCATGACAACCAGCAAACCAAATACCCATGGCAACTAACAAAATAACATAAACAAATCATAAACAATTGCACCAGTATGAATGTCAGTTTTGTTTGTAAAAAACTCACTTATATGACCGTTGGGATCCATATAAGAGGGAGTACAAACTATAAATCCAGATTTTTTTTTCACTCATGTCAGCACCAAATCCTATGGTGTTAATTCTCATTAGAATCGTCTCTTTAAAACGATTCTAATGAGTAGTGACACCATAGGGTTTAATGCAGAAATTCAGATTTAAGTTTTTGAAATACTCCCCTTATCTGGAGCCCTGTAGGCCACATAGTAGAAAGTCTATTTTTGGTACTATAGACGTAACGGCTTCAAGCTGAATTAGTTAGGATCTAACTCACTAACTAAGCTGTCCATGTCTGATAACCAATGATTCCCATTTTCTTATTAAGGGGCGGATTAACAGAAGTTGTATACAACCATCATAATTATGTTTCCAAACCGTTTGATGTCAGATTGGTTGGTTTGTAAAAAGCTACTAGAATACCAAATGATTCCATATTAACTGATAGGCAAACAGTGTAGACCATGATAAATCACTATAAAGCAACCTGCTTGAACTCTTTCCTCCCTAAAACTTTAAATGGACAATTCCAGTTTTCATTTTAGTATAGTCCATTTCTGACTTTTAAGGGTTGTTTTTGTCACTGTTTTGCATTATGACAAACAGTGAAGACCCAGATCAGAGGGCTCCTATTCTCATGACCACTGTTTGAAAAGGACGCATATATGCGGGACTAGGGTTCAAAGGGTTAAGCTACCATCTGCTAGAATATAGAAAGTATTTCTTTTGATACATAATTTTATAAATTGGAACTATTTCTTGCAAAAGGAATAAATTAAATGCTTTGAAATGAGTATCTAAGGAGTAAATGGGTTAAAAGGGGTAGAAGTGCATGTGTGTATTGAAAAACAAAAATGACCGAAAAAAATACAAAGGCATCATTTGTATAAACGATTAAAGAGTCATTACCATCCAATTACAAAGAAAAAATGTAGCAAGCAACTTCTTTCAAGTGATCAATCTAATATAGACAGCTAGGAACCAGCAGAAGGGTTACATTGTTTGAATTTTACGATAAAACACTTGGCCCCTTATCCCGCTAAAAACTACGACTCGACAGGCATCTACGAATAGTGTGGATTGAGATCAAAACGTTGAGTTTAACTGGTGTCTGGAAAGCAGCCGCTGTTTGGAACTTACTTGTATGTGTGGTTAGGCAGAGAGTTTGAATTTTGATTTATGATTTTATTTTTGTATGCAATAATCTTGGAGCAGATTATTTTAGTATAAGATGAGTGTAAACCCTTCTTCTGGTATAAGCATATATTTAGACCTAGTGTAGACCTAGATCAGACAGCTCCTGAGGGATCTGGGTCTGCACTGTTTTCTTACAGCATCTGTCTGACATGACCAGGGCTCCAGATAAGAGGTAGTTTTTTCAACAAATCCCACATTTTCTCACTATTTTTAGCACCAAATCCTATGGTGTTACTACTCATTAGAATCGTCTCGAAGAGACGATTCTAATGAGTAGTGACACCATAGGCTTTAATTCAGAAATAAAGATTTTAGTTTTTGAAAAACTACCCTTATCTGGTGCTCTGCATGACTATGCGTTCCTTAAAGGGGGTAATTTTCCTTATTTTATCTGCCAATGTAATAGATCAGATGATGGATGTTAATGGTGGGCAAAATTTTATATACAGGGCTCCATATAAGAGGGAGTGAACTGAACAAATTCAACATGTTCTCACTCATTTCAACACCAAATCCTATGGTGTTACTACTCATTAGAATTGTCTCTTCAAGACGATTCTAATGAGTAGTGACAACATAGGGTTTAATGCAGAAATAAAGATTTTAGTTTTTGAAATACTCCCCTTATCTGGAGCTCTGATTTATGAAAATTCAGGGATATTAGGAGTTGACTCTTACCATGCTAGCGGTGATACCATGATAACATTTGCGAACAGTTTGGATCCTGATGAGATGCCGCGTAACGCGGACTCTCATCAGGATCTAAACTGTTCAACACCCTGACCCTGGTTTGACAAGAAATTTAGAAAAATTCTGTGTTTAGAACAGTAGCAGACGACACTTGTTGCAGACGAGACAATTTACTCAGCGCGAGTAGGGTTGAAACACTCGAATCATCTAAAGTTGTCTGTACTGTTAATATCCTATGCTTGAATTCTGTCTCTACCCTCTGACTATAATAGTTAAGTTCTTCTGACGTGGGAAAGACGTTAGTCTTTTGTTTGTGCTAAAACTAATTATTGGCTTTCCAAACTGTTCCAAGGACTGGTTTACGTGTATAAGGCTGAAGTAAACCAAAAAGCTGTGGTTGCCTCATCGTGGTCTACACTGTTCGATGTGAAATAATATAGTAGAATACCATCACTAAGTAATGTTAACCCTTAACCCGCCAAATAAATTGTCGTCTGCTATATTTCTCATCTGCTTCAAGTTTCAAAGTGCTTCAAAGTTGCTCAAAATTGCTGAAAATGTTGTCCGAGTGTCAAACAGCTTGGATCCGGATGAGACGCCGAGTTACTCGGCGTCTCATCCGGATCCAAGCTGTTTGCATATGAAGCTATAGACGTGAGTGGCAGGCTAAGGGTTAATATATAACTTAGTACCACTCAGTAATGTTAATTACTTGGTGTTTAAAACAGGGGGCTGCTTAAATCAAAATGAAAGCTTTACTTTTAACTTACTTTAAGCTGCCACCTGTCTCACTTACAATCAACCATACTTTTTCTTAGTATAGACGGGTACAGTAAAACTTCTCTATTACGACACTAAAGTGGGTTTCATTTAGGTGTTAAGGCAGGTGACTGCTTAACCCGTTACCCCATAAATACGCCTTTTAACGCCTCCAATTTATCCCTCAACTGAAGAAAATAGTTCCAATTTATACAGTTGTGAATATTTAGCATTAGAAATAATTTCTATATTCTAGCAGCTTGTAGCTTAAAGCAGGCTGAAAGAAAAGTAGAATGCGCCTCAAATTCTGCTTTACTTTCAACCTGCTTTAAGTGGTCACCTATTTTCCAAACTAGGAACATGCTAGGGGGTAATGGGTTAAAGCTGTTTTACTATCACCTTGCTTTAAGCTGTCATCTGCCTATATATGTTACAGTCAATCTGTGTAATCAGTCATTACGCGTAATGACTAGTCAATCTGTGAAATGACTTTTTCCCATAGTCCTTAATGTTACAATTTATGATAATTATATAATGATATTTTTCAAAGTTCAAAAGGTTAATGTGCACAAAACACCACAATCTCATTACAAAACCACTCAATTTGTCAAAACTATTTTTAAAAATAAAAATAAAACAAAATATAGCCTGTAGCTTTACATGAAAATTATTCAATTCTCTTCTATTTACATCGTTCATGGTCTTAAACATCATTTCACAAATAAACTGAAATAAGGTGTGAAATAAATGTGGTGTTTTGTGTAGGAAATCTTTGAACTTTTAAAAAATATCATTGCCTATCATCATAAATAGTATCATTAAAGGACTATGTGAAGAAGTCATTTCACAGATTGACTAGTCATTACGCGTAATGACTGATTACACAGATTGACTGTAACATATACATCAATTAGCCTTCATTTTAGTGGTCATTATAGAGATGTTTTACTGTATACATTTTCTTTTTTAACCCGTAGCCCGCCAAATAAATTGTCGTCTGCTATATTTCTCGTCTGCTTCAAGTTTCAAAGTGCTTCAAAGTTGCTCAAAATTGCTGAAAATGTTGTCCGAGTGTCAAACAGCTTGGATCCGTATGAGACGCCGAGTTACTCGGCGTCTCATCCGGATCCAAGCTGTTTGCATATGGAGCTATAGTCGTGAGTGGCAGGCTAAGGGTTAAATACATGTACATGGACAAGTTAGGTACATAAGACAATACACCCATTTATGGTGAAGAGAGTGTGGATTGTAATTTCATTTTTTACACACATACACTGTTGATCTTTCTTGCAATAGGTTTTTGCACGAGTTTTTCCACAAAGGCACAATTGGTTGCAGAATTTGTTCTTCAAGAGCCCAGAGCAATAGATATTATATATCTGGTATTGGCTCCAGATAAGAGAGAGTGAACTGAACAAATCCAACTATGTCTCACTCATTTCAGCACCAAATCCTACGGTGATACTACTCATTAGAATCGTCTCGAAGAGACGATTCTAATGAGTAGTGACACTTTAGGGTTTAATGCAGAAATAAAGATTTTAGTTTTTTTGAAATACTCCCCTTACCTGGAGCTCTGGGTATAGTTTCTGTTATTCAGGCAGAAGGCTTCATTTTTAGGTACATTACATTCAAGCCCGCATGAACCCTGATAATGCAGGATAAAATAATGTAGAGTAATCCTGCATTAAGCAACCACATGTTTGCAATGTTTGACTTAACTGGCCTTTACTACATTGAGCCCTCTCTCAACAGCATAATAATTTAGTTATAACCTTTCTGATTGGACTGTATAAGAAACCAAAGTAAAACCTTGCTTTTTTTACCAATCAGAAGACAGCTTATTTTTGGTGCTTAATTTATTTCAGGGTTCCAAGTACATTTACCAAGAGGGAGAAAACTTAAAAAATCCAACATTTTCTCACTCATTTTAGCACCAAATCCTATGGTGTTACTACTCATTAGAATCGTCTCTTCGAGACGATTCTAATGAGTAGTGACACCATAGGGTTTAATGCAGAAATAAAGATTTTCGTTTTTTGAAATACTCCCTTTATCTGGAGCCCTGTTTATTTGACAGCTGTTTCAGAAACCTTGGTATACTGGCCACTTAACAGGAAACTCTAACCCCTAACGCCATAAATACACCCTTTTTACACCAATTTAAAGCAGGTTTAAAGTAAAGCAGAATTCTGCTTTACTGTAAACTTACTTGAAGCATGTTCAGGGCTTCCTAGGTGTAACTTCTTTTGTAGAAATCGTAAGAGGCATCAAAATAGGGCTAAAATACTAATTTTTTAAATTTTTGCATTAAACCCTATGGTGTCACTACTCATTAGAATCGTCTCGAAGAGACGATTCTAATGAGTAGTAACATCATAGGATTTGTTGCTGACATAAGCGGGAAAATGTTGGATTTGTTCAGTTTACTCCCTCTTATCTGGAGTCCTGTCAAAAGGCATATTTATGGAGTCATGGGTTAAGTGGTTTTTATAGTGGGGGTATGACTGTATAAAACGGGGCTCCAGCTATGGCTGTATTTCAAACACTTAGTCTAACTATCTTATTTCTCAACCAAATCCTATGGTGTGACCACTCATTTGAATCGTCTCGAAGAGACAATTCTAATGAGTGGTCACAACATAGGATTTGAAGGAAATAATCAGTTTACCCACTTTTATCTGGAGCCCGGTTATAGATATAAGTTTGTTAAAAAAAATCATTTAACTTATATATCAACATTGAATCAAAACAATATCATAGAGAATATTATGTTTAACAATAAATTAAAAATGTGTCAGGAAAAAAAATGACAGTGATCTAAAAATATGACCTTGACCTCTAACAAAATATGACCTTGACCCTCTAACAAAGATCTCATTAAAAATCTGCAAAAACAAAATTTCTAAAATGCCCTCACAAGACCCGATAATAATTATGTGCCATGTCATGAGAAAAAAATCCAAAATTTCAAACAGTGTAGATCCAGTTCTGTCACTAGAATTGAAGCACAGCCTCTGATCAGATTGTGCAGTTCAGTAAAACCTCGCTATTACGACTGCTAAAAGAAGTCTGGTTGGTTGTATAAAAGACAGGTACTAAATTGTAAGATTCCACCTCTGAGGGTCTTTATCGAAGAAAATCATGTCTAAATACACCATAAAATCAAAGGGTTCTCTAGAAAAGCTTTCTGTTTTATATTCACCTTGCTTTAACCCATTGTATGCTGGGTAATATTTTGCTGCCATTTTAAAATGTTGTCTGCAGCGGGTATAACTCGAATATTTGCGAAAGATTTTAGCAGTTTCTGATAGAATACTGTACTAGCTGCAAACAGTTTTGATCTCAGATCAGGCAACACTGTTTGCCCAGAGGTACACCTAAGGGTTCAGCAGTTATCTGCCTTTTAACTCTTTCCTCCCTGAAATTTTAAATGGACAATTCCAGTTTCCATTGTAGTCTAGTCCATTTCTGACTTTTAAGGGTTGTTTTTGTCAATGTTTGGCAATATGACAAACTGTGAAGACCCTGATCAGAGGGCTCCTTTTGGAGCCCTCTGATCTGGGTCTTCACTGTTTGCACAGGACAAGTGTACTGTTCACATGTACACTGTTTGAAAAGGACGCCTATAGGCGTGACTAGGGTGCAAAGGGTTGAACACATATTAATCAACCCCATTGTAATAGAGAGGTTTCACTGCATTCAGGGCTCCAGATAAGAGGGAGTATTCTAAACAAATCATTCATACAGCACCAAATCCTATGGTGTTACTACTCATTAGAATCGTCTCTTCGAGACGATTCTAATAAGTAGTGACACCATAGGGTTTAAAGGAGAAATAAAGGTTTTAGTTTTTGAAATACCCCCCTTATCTGGAGCCCTGTGCATTTGTAACTTATCATGTCCCAGGCTTGACGAGAATATCTGGGTTTACACTGCGTACAAAAGTTACCTTTCATGACATGACTCATTATGTATCCAGGGCTCCAGATAAGGGGAGTATTTCAAAAACTAAAATCTTAATTTCTGCTTTAAACCCTATGGTGTCACTACTCATTAGAATCGTCTCGCAGAGACGATTCTAATGAGTAGTAACACCATAGGATTTGATGCTAAAATAAGTGAAAAAATGTTGGTTTTGTGCAGTTTACTCACTCTTATCTGGAGCCCTGTGTATCTAGGTCAAAATAATTATTTAACCTTCATCCTGCTAAAATATTGTCTTCCTAAAATGGTTGTTTGCCTTCGAAAAACTATAAAACTCTTTGAAAAATTCTAAGAATAGCTGAATATTGCTTAACCGGTTTATTCTTTTGAAGCTTTGGTAGCTTAAAGCAGGCTGAAAGTAAAGCAGATTGTACCTTAACTCTTTGCATGCAAGTGGCGGATATATGTGCCACAGTGATTACCTTTGCAAACAGTTTAGAACCAAATGAGACACAGCGTAACACCGTGTCTCATCAGGATCTTAACTGTTTCAGAGCACCAGATAAGGGTAGTTTTTCAAAACCTAAAATCTTTATTTCTGAATTAAACCCTATGGTGTCACTACTCATTAGAATCGTCTCTTCGAGACGATTCTAATGAGTAGTAACACCATAGGATTTGGTGCTACAAATAGTGAGAAAATGTTTGATTTGTTGAAATAACTACCTCTTATCTGGAGCCCTGCTGTTTGACACTCTGATCCCCTTTTTGAAAATAAGATTTTTTTCTATTTTTGGAACAGTTGCAGACAACAATGTTTTTGTAGACAAAGAATATTACCCAGCATGCAAAGAGTTTTAACCCTTTCCCCCATAGAAGCGCCTTTTAGCGCATATGATTTATTCATCCGCTGAAGAAAGTAGTTGAAATTTAATCAGTCATGAATATATAGTATAGGCAATAATTTCTATATTCTAGCACATGAAAGCTTAAAGCAGGCTGAAAGTAAAGCAGAATGCGCTTAAAGCGCATTCTGCTTTACTTTCAACCTGCTTTAAGTGGACACCTATATTCAATACTAGAGATATGCTATGTGGGAATGGGTTAATATTAAGGCACATTCTGTTTCACTTTCAACCTGCTTTAGGCGGTCAACTATCTCCGACTTGAACGCTAGAAACATGGAGTAAAGGGTTGATGTTTTACAGCTCTGATCTGGATTCAAACTAGTTTTAAAATTCATGCAAGTTTAGTCGTGTTTAGCATGATATAGGTTAAAAATGGAGAGAAAAAAAAACAAGAAAATAAAAAGGTACATAGTCATTACTAAACCTGAGAAGAACAATATTGTTGAAAAAATGTCATGTTTCCATAGCAACAAGAGGTAATTAGGGTCAAATATTTCAAAATTTTTGCAAAAATAAAAATACTGTTAAACCTCTCTACTACTACCACAAAAGAAGGCTAATTGATAGTTTAAAATACAGGTGACAGCTTAAAGCAATTTAATAGTAAAACAGAAAACTCCTTAAGGAGCTTCTTATTTTACTGTCACCTTGCTTTAACTTTTCCTGCCTGAAACCTTAAATGGACAATTCTAGTTTTCAATTTAGTCCAGTCCATTATCGACTTTTTAGGGTTGCTTTTTACAAAATATGTCAAAATGACAAACAGTGTAGACCATGATCAGAGGGCTCCTTCACGGTTTGCATATGACAAGTGCACTCCTCACAGGTACACTGATTGCAAATGACGCTTTTATGCGTGACTTGTCTTAACTCTTTCCTCCCTAAAGCTTTAAATGGACAATCCCAGTTTCCATTTTAGTCTAGTCCATTTCTGACTTTTAAGGGTTGTTTTTGTCAATGCTTAGCATTATGACAAACAGTGAAGACCCAGATCAGAGGGCTCCGAAAGGGGCCCTCTGATCTGGGTATTCACTGTTTGCATAGGACAAGTGCTCTTTTCACATGTATACTGTTTGAAAAGGACGCCTATAGGCGGGACTAGGGTTCAAAGGGTTAAACACTTACTTATTAACACAATTTAGTGATTATAATAGGGAGGTTTTACTGTACCCCAAAAAAACTCGATGTTTTGACGATTCTTAAAACAGTCAATCTTGTATCTTAGCAACCATTCAAAAAAATAAGCCTCAGGAATCTTAAATCAAAGTGGTTGCTAACTGCAGGATAAAAATATGAATCATGAACAGACACCCAGTTTATAGACATCTAATCTAGATCAATAATTTAACCCATTACCCACATATATATGTCATTTTACGCCTTAAATATATTCCCTCATCAGGGCTCCAGATAAGGAGCATATAAGGAGTAGTAAACTGAACATATCCAACATTTTTTCATTTATTACAGTATCAAATCCTATGGTGTTGCTACTCATTAGAATCGTCTCAAAGAGACGATTCTAATGAGTAGAGACACCATATAGGAGTTTAATCCAGAAATAAAGATTTTAGTTTTTGAAATACTCCTCTTATCTGGGGCTCTGCTCATAATAAGAAAGTAGTTCCACTTTATACAGTCATGAATATTTAAATACATATAAGAAATATTTTATAATTTTACATTAACAGATGGTTGCTTAAAACAGGCTGAGAGTAAACAGAGGGAGCTTAAAGACACATTCTGCTTTACTTTCAACCTACTTTATATTATTGAGTTGTAATTTCTTCAAAACTAGAAATAGACTATGGGGTAATGGGTTAAAATGTTTGTAAATACTAGGCAAGTTGCATTCAAAGTGAAAAATACTAAAGATGGGGTGTATTCTTAACTGAACATCTCAGGAAAATACAATCGGTCAATAGCATTTTGCAAAATAAGGTCTTGTATAAACATTGTCAGTGTACAAAGCTCCAGATCAGAGGGAGTAAACTCAAGTTTTCCAACATTTCTCCAAAATGTCTGCACTAAGCCCTATGGTGTTACTACTTAAATCTTTATTTTTGCTGTAAACCCTATGGTGTCACTACTCATTAGAATCGTCTCAAAGAGACAATTCTAATGAGTAGTCATACCATAGCGTTTGGTACAGACATAAAGATTTTAGTTTTTTTTTAAGTACTCCCCTTATCTGGAGCTCTGATAGTTTCAGGACTAGAGATAAGGGGAGTATTTCAAAAACTAAAATCTTTGCTTCTGCATTAAACCCTATGGTGTTACTACTCATTAGAATTGATTCTAATGAGTAGTTACACCATAGGAATTTGATGCTGAAATGAGTGAGACAACGTTGAATTTGTTCAGTTTACTCCCCCTTATCTGGAACCATGTTGTTTGTTTCACGAAAACCCAGTTAACCCTTAGCCTGCCACTCACGACTATAGCTCCATATGCAAACAGCTTGGATCACGGATGAGACGCCGAGTAACTCGGCGTCTCATCCGGATCCAAGCTGTTTGATACTCGGACAACATTTTCAGCAATTTTGAGCAACTTTGAAGCACTTTGAAACTTGAAGCAGACGAGAAATATAGCAGACGACAATTTATTTGGCGGGCTAAGGGTTAATATAGGAAATGTAGTTGTACACAATATGCATGATGGCGGCGTCAGATTTGATAGTTTGAAATCGTACATTTGACTGTATCCCAGAATGTAGCTTGAGTGAGTGCGGTAAATTATTTCCCATGATGCCATGTCAGAGTTATTATCATCTATCTGTGTTAAGTAAAATTTCCAACCAGCACGGGCACGATGTCATAAATTGGCGAGAATAATGTGGGCCCCACCCTTTTGCAAAACTAACCCGAATTGCGTTCGGGTCGTATGGCCCGTCCAAATATTTTGGGTCACGTATCTCCTCCATTATATGCCCTCGTTCATAATCAAATATCTTCAACGAATAACCAGGACACACTTTATGTACATACAACGTTCTGGAACACGGGTCTTCCAACGTCGGTGAATTCACAAATATCGGATACTGCGCACGATTATACACCCAGACTCCGTCTCTCTCCCTACTTAACACTATTCCAAATCCTATTTTCTCTCGAGTTCGTTTCACTGTTTCGTTCGTTTCGGACACGGACCCATCCTGCAAAACTTGCAAGCACAGTCCGTCGCCGTGAGGTAGTTGCTGAAATATGTTTATATGACTGTCGAATACTGTCAGTAGTCGGCCTACACGTTGTCGAAGTTCCCAGTAAGCGATTGTACACCAATGAGGGTCGCGTGAACTCTGGCTCGTGTTGAGACTGCCGTTGTTATAGCCGTTAGAAGGGGAGCCATCTGAAAAGAGACAAATAAAATCTTAGTATTAACAGTTTAAAATACAAAATGAACACCATTTGTTAACTCTTTCCTCCCTAAAACTTTAAATGGACAATTCCAGTTTCCATTTCAGTCTAGTCCATTTTTTACTTTTAAGGGTTGTTTTTGTCAATGTTTGGCATTATGACAAACAGTGATGACCCTGATCAGAGGGCTCCTTTCGGAGCCTCTGATCTGGGTCTTCACTGTTTGCACAGGACAAGTGTACTATTCACATGTACACTGTTTGAAAAGGACACCTATATGCGTGACTAGGGCTCAAAGAGTTAAGGAACGCATAGTCATGTCAGACAGATCCATTTTAGCCACTTAACTACTGGGTAGATATTAGCAAACAGAGTAGACGTGGTGCAATTTAACACAGCATCTAAACAAGATCTGCACCGTTTACTTTTGTTTGTAATGTGGAAAACACTGAAGTGGCCTTAGATCACCTTTGCACATAGGGAGAATTCAATCAAGGACAGACTAAAACTCGAGCTAGGAAAAAACACACACACGACCAAACACACATATCCAGCAAGCCTACAGTAATCTTTTGTATCTCTCATGGGTGAGTCATACATGACATTTTTTGACACAAAAAACTACCCAACCACCGACACACTTCATTCATATGATCCACGGCCAATTATCAAGAAAGTTAAATTCAATTTAATGTACGCAGTGCATGGTAACCCCAGGGCTGCCATAAGTTGATAAAGAAAATCCTAAAATTTCAATTTTTTCAAGCGCGATTTTCAGAATTATAGTATTATACCTTTAACCCATAGTCTGTTTCCAGTTTTTAAGACACATGATGCTAAAATCAGGCTGAAAGTAAAGCAGAATGCGCCTGAAGGCGCATTCTGCTTTATTTTCAGCCTGATTTAAGCGTCCATCTGTTGGAATAAAACTCCGAAGATTTAGGAAAAATCAGGAGAAATGGCAGCCCTGTAACCCTTGCCTCCACATAAGTGCTATTGCAATTCTCTACCTAGACAGGGCTCAAGATAAGAGTGAGTAAATTATACAGGGCCCCTGATATTTCAGGGAGTATTTCAAACACTAAAATCTTTATGTCTGCACCAAACCCTGTGGTGTGACCACTCATTAGAATCGTCTTGAAGAGACGATTCTAATGAGTAGTGACACTAAAGGGTTTAATGCAGAAATAAAGATTTTAGTTTTTGAAATTACACCTTATCTGGAGCTCAGGAGCTTTCTGCATTAATTTTGTCCTGAAGTAAGCTTTCTAAAGACTTCTACTTTATTTTCTCTCCATTGTTCGATAAAAACGAGTCTGACAGATATGCAACGGATTTTTTCGAGGGAAATAAAACTTTTATGTCCATAATCTTATTCAATCAAATTTTTGATGACAAAAACATTAACGGTATCGTTGTGACAAAGACCGCCTCTTACTAATACCACCCACCTAGTATGAGGCTTTGACCTTTCACCTTCATTCTCCTTACATATTGTATAATCCCATTTAAATACACACCCCGCCCCGCGATGCAAAAAGCTTAAAGCAGGCCTCATGCTCTTTTCCTTAAGGAGCATTCTGCTTTACTTTCAACATGCTTAAACGCTTTACTCCATAAGCCTGTTTCCAGTTTTAAAAACATGTGACCACCTTAAGCAGGTTGAAAGTAGAACAGAATGTGCCATATGTTCCAGATATTCTAACAGATGGTAGCTTAAAGCAGGCTGAAAGTAAAGCTGAATGTGCCTTAAGGCACATTCTGCTTTACTTTCAACCTGCTTTAAGTGGTCACCTTTCCTCTAAACTAGAAACAGGCTATGGGGTAATGGAAAGGAGCATTCTGCTTTACTTTCAACCTGCTTTAAGTGGTCACCTTTCCTCTAAACTAGAAACAGGCTATGGGGTAATGGAAAGGAGCATTCTGCTTTACTATCAACCTGCATTAAGTGGACACAGATCTTCAGTACTATAGAAACTGGCTATGGAGTAGAGTGTTAAAGTTTGGGAGTCTGGGGATATTAGTAAGAAACACATCTGGGGCCCGTTTCATAAAACATCTTACGACAATTGTTGTCGTAAGTGTAAGTCAAAACTTTAAAATACATTTAAGCTCTGATTTCTCTATCTAATCCTGTCTTGTAACATCTTTTTGGAATCGTCTTTTCAAGACGATTCCAAAAAGATGTCACAAGACAGGATTAGATGGAGAAAAAAAAAGAAATTGATACTTTTATATTCTGACTTACGACAAAATTTGTCGTAAGAAGTTTTATGAAACGGGCCCCAGGGTCTCTAGTTTCTACATTATGAATTAACCCTGAACACAGTCAGGGCTCCAGATAAGAGGGAGTAAATGGAACAAACCCATCATTTTCTCACTCATTTCAGTACCAAATCCTATGGTGTCACTACTCATTAGAATCGTCTCGAAGAGACGATTCTAATGAGTAGTAACACCATGGGGTTTAATGCAGAAATACAGATTTTAGTTTTTGAAATACTCCCCTTATCTGGAGCTCTGCCTAAGATAACAAAATGGACCTGACTAATTAGAATAATAGGAAACTACATTATACATCTGGTGGGATAACAGGTTGACAGGTTAGTCAGGACTCCAGATGAGAGGTAGTTTTTTCAACAAATCCAACATTTTCTCACTCTTTTTAGCACCAAATCCTATGGTGTCACTACTCATTAGAATCGTCTCGAAGAGACGATTCTAATGAGTAGTGACACCATGGGGTTTAATGCAGAAATACAGATTTTAGTTTTTGAAATACTCCCCTTATCTGGAGCTCTGCCTAAAATAACAAAATGGACCTGACTAATTAGAATAATAGGAAACTACATTATACATCTGGTGGGATAACAGGTTGACAGGTTAGTCAGGACTCCAGATGAGAGGTAGTTTTTTCAACAAATCCATTTTCTCACTCTTTTTAGCACCAAATCCTATGGTGCGACTACTCATTAGAATCATCTCGAAGAGACGATTCTAATGAGTAGTGACACCATAGGGTTTAATTCAGAAATAAAGATTTTAGCTTTTGAATAACTACCCTTATCTGGTGCTCTGGTTAGTGTAATTTGGGTCACATAATTTCAGCCAATTTCTTTGTGATTTCATGTGCGCCCGGGCGTTTTCTTTGATTTCCCTTGTAACGTTGTTGTAACAAGATGAACAGGAAATTAAGCAAATTGATTTTTAAGTATTCTGTTCAAACAATTATTCAAAAGTTTAAGGCAAAGACAGATGTTTTGAAATTGTTTTCGGAAAGCAATAAAATTTCACTTTGTTACTCGGCAGTCATCTTTCTTTCTGTATTTTTTTTTGTATTTTTTTATTTTTAAATAATAAAGGGAGACAACTCCTCTGCTTCATAATCATTAACCCTTATCAGGGACCTAGATAAGGAGTAAACTACATTCAGGGCTCTAGGAAGAGGATCAGTATTTCAAAAAACATATTTTTTTATTTCTGTTCAAAACCCTATGGTGTGACTACTCATTAGAACCGTCTCTTCTAGACGGTTCAAATGAGTAGTTACACCATAGGATTTTGGGTTAGTATGAGGTTAAAATGCGGGATAAGTTAAGTTAACCATCTTATATTGAGCCCTGTACATTTTCCCAAAAGTTTCCTCTTTATGCAAGTCCCATATTCCATTGTGTGACTATTCATTTGAATACTCCTGAACAGTCACGCCATAAGGTTTATTCTTACTTAACCCATTCACCCATGATTACGCCTTTTTACGCCTATAACTCATTTATCCACTAAAGAAAACAGTTCCAATTTATAAAGTCATGAACAAGTACCATAAAAATAATGTCTATATCCTATCAGATAATAGCTTAAAGTAACTGAAAGTAAAGCAGAATGTGCCTTAAGGCACATTCTGCTTTACTTTTAACCTGCTATAAGTAGTCACCTATCTTCAACACTAGAAGTTCTAGAACAATTAACAGGCTATGGGGTAATGGGTTAATTACAACTATTTTTTTCATATTTCCAGTAAGATTCCCTCATTACCTTGACCTTTAAAATTATTTCCATCAGCCCTTAATTTGGTAAAAATAATTCTGGGGAAAAAAACAAGCCACGCCAGCCATTCAATGCCGCCAGTGAGGCTCATTTATCAGTTGGACAATCGTCCACTCCATGACACATGGCTCCCAATACAGCTCTTATTTCTTCCTCGCGCGTCTGTCCAGCGCCAAAATTGACCACTTGGACATTCAGATTTGCTACGATATAGACTGGTTTGCCAGACACCCCGTGATTGCCAATCATCTACTCTCCGATCATAAATCCCACAGAATGTTGTCTCCATACCACCAAGCCCATTGTCTCCCAACAAATCCATCAATTTCTCACTCATTTTAGCACAAAATCCTATGGTGTGACTACTCATTAGAATTGTCTCGAAGAGACGATTCTAATGAGTAGTGACACCATAGGGTTTGATGCAGAAATAAAGATTTTAGGTTTTTGAAATCCTCCACCCTTATCTGGAGCTCTGTAAATCCCATAGAACTTTGTCTCCACTCGACCAAGCCTTTTGTCTTCTATGGGAATACTGTTCAATCAATGTTAACTGACATATCAAAAGGCAAATATTCTCTCCTAAACACAAGTAGCTACTTAATGCAGGATAAAAGTAATGCAGAAAGCTCCTAAAGGAGCTTTCTGCATTACTTTTGTCCTGCATTAAACATTCATTTATCTACAAATCTTCTCCTCTCAGCACACTTCATTATTGGGCTATCGGCAGACACAGGCCTCACAGTACAGCCTATCTATTGACCAGTGCTAATATATTACCATTGACCAATTAAACCAGGAGCAATCGACAGAACTCTCCGTCATACCAAAGACACCGGCAGCTATCGTGTCGCCAAACGTCAATTTCCCCGTGGAGCCTACCAAGACTTTTGTCTCCGAGAGTATACAGTTAATGCCCTTTGACCAATCACAGTCCACGCTAAATGACCAATAATACCGTGAGTGGTCACAGGCCTATTCTCCGCTGGCACGGTCCGTGCTCCGTGTCGCCAGTCGTTCTAGACCCAGCTTTGCTAATATGACACTAGCCAATTAACTTATGGCCGAAGATGGATCCTCGTTTGGGTCTACAGACACTTGTCTCCGAATCACTTCATAATGACTTCTCCCTCGAGAATCAATCTCCACGATGCTCTTATCGAATATCAACCCCTCAGAGTTCTGAACACAATCATTGGACAAAAAAATGTGTCCAGCTGCATACAAATTGACTTTGTACCATTTCTTTGATGTTACAACTGGATTTAACTCTTTGCATGCATGGCTCCAGATAAGAGGGAGAAAACAGAACAAATCCTACATTTTCTCACCCATATTAGCACCAAATTCCATGTTGTTACTACACATTAGAATCGTCTCAACGAGACGATTCTAATGTGTAGTGACAACATAGGGTTTAATGCAGAAAAATATATTTAAGCTTTTGAAATATTCCCCTGGAGCTCTGTGCATGCTGGGTAATTTTTTTCATCTGCAACAGTAATTGTTGCCTGCTATTGTTCTAAAAATAGAATTTTCATTATTTCTTAAAATATCAACCCATCAAAAAATGTGTCCATCTGTACACAAATTGGCTTTGTACCATTTCTTTGATGTTACCAGGGCTCTGGATAAGAGGAGTATTTCAAAAACTAAAATCTTTATTTCTGCATTAAACCCTATGGTGTCACCACTCATTAGAATCGTCTGAAAAATGTTGGATTTGTTTATTACAAACTCCCTCAACTCTGTAACTTTTGATGGTCAATACTAATTTCTAATTAAATCTAGTCCAATTTTTACAATTTATGGTTAATTTGAACAAAATATTGCAAAATGACAAAACAGTGCAGACCCTGATCTGAGACACTATATGTAAAAGATGCATACGCACATCACAAGGTGTCGGGCTCCAGATAAGGGTGGAGTAAAGCAAACAAATACAACATTTTTTCACTCATTTCAGCACAAAATCTTATTGTGTTACTACTCTGCGAGACAATTCTAATGAGTAATGGCACCATAGGGTTTTATGCAGAAATAATGATATTACTTGAAAATACTCCCCTTATCTGTAGCCTCTAATATCAATTCAGCAGAGCACCAGATAAGGGTAGTTTTTCAAACTCTAAAATCTTTATTTCTGAATTAAACCCTATGGTGTCACTACTCATTAGAATCGTCTCTTCGAGACGATTCTAATGAGTAGTAACACCATAGGATTTGATTCTAAAAATAATGAGAAAATGTTGGATTTGTTGAAATAACTACCTCTTATCTGGAGCCCTGTAACAGTTGTATATATTGAGAAATAGGTTAACCCCACATAAACCAATCACTTATTTGCACATCAAATTGTTGGGGAGAAAAAAAAACCTTAATGATAATCGCACTCAACTTAATAAATTGCTTTTTAATTACTTGGTGAATTTATTCATCTTAGTCTCCACTTTGTCCCCTGGAGTCAAAGCAATTCTCTAATTTCAAGCTCGTTAACTTCTAATTACCTAAATCAATAGTCCAAATGATGAGCTAATTCATTCAAACTATCGCCACATTAGCCCCCATATTCCACGTCGTTAATGCCTCGTCTCGGTGACAATACAGGATTCAAGTCGAGACAAAAATTTCCGGTTTGTGCCAGCGCAGACACAAGTCCTACAATTTCTCCCATCCAATCCTTTATGCAGGGCTCCAGATAAGAGGGAGTAAATTAAACAAATTCAACATTTTCTCACTCATTTCATTATCAAATCCTATGGTGTTACTACTCATTAGAATCGTCTCTTCGAGACCATGGGGTTAAATTCAGAAATAAAGATTTTAGTTTTAAAAATTCCCCCCACCCATTATCTGGAGCCCTGTTTATGAGTACTGATCTGTCTTATTAAAGAATCTGCTGATGTCCAAGCGTCTAGACGACACTGATCAATTGTAATTAAGATGGCTGCCAAGACTTCTGGTAATTTCACACTCAGCTACATGCACACTTATCAGATGGTACACGCTTCCCACGTGCAAAAAAAATTGGCGTCAACATTTCCGATGATGTAATTTCACGCTTTATTTTCAGTAAAAGCTAATACTCATAATCTATAATTACATGTGAAAGGTCGGGCACAAGATAAGCATAAACAGTTTCGACAATTTTTTTCTGGAATACAAAACAGGGGTTTGAAGATAGCTACCCAGGGCTCCAGATAAGAGGGAGTAAACTGAACAAATCCAATATTTTCCCACTTGTTATAGCGCAAAATCCTATGGTGTTACTACTCATTAGAATCGTCTAATCGAGATAATTCTAATGAGTAGTGACACCATAGGGTTTAAATCAGACATAAATATTTTAGTATTTGAAATACTCCCCTTATCTGGAGCCCTGGTTTGAGGATAGGCTACCCAAGCTAAGAATTTAGTGATGATCACTATGGAAACTTGATTAGTGAGAAAATAATTAAACAGACAATAATGCTCCAGTACCCGCCACATTTAAATAATGAGGATGCAAATGGACAGGGAGAAATCATTTTACCATGCAGATTAGAGGCACTGCCAGACTAGAAGCTGTAACTTAGTATATACTGAAAACAGACACCTCCCCTGATGGACTAGAATAATTGCTTATATTGTCATTAACCTACACCTCTAACCGGGCAACCATATTCAGCAACCATATCCTAACATTGGCAAACAGTTTGGATCAAGATGAGACGCCGCGTAACACGGCGTCTCATCTGGATCCAAAATGTTTGACACTCATCATAATAGCTTTACAAATTTTTCTGAAAATTTCAATTTTTATATGATTATGCTGCAGACGATAGTGTTTGTAAGGAAAAAAGATGGTAGCATAAGATTGGTTAAAGGGCCAACTTCACTAGACAATAATACCGGCAATCTATCATATATTAGAAGCAGAAGAAAATTGTATACAATGACTACAGTCTTGGACGGTGTTGTCTATACTCTGAGTATATATATCAATGAAGGAAAAAACAACAGACAGAAAATACAATGGAACCATGTCTGTACAGAGCTCCCTCCCTACAATGACCCTCAGAACAATGATTCCCTATTCACAAGAACAAATGTCGCTGTTCCCCAAACAAGACAATTTTACCTATATAACTCGTTCATTGCTGCAATATCGTCTGCTTAAAATAGTTGACATTTTGACAGAAGAAATATAAAGATGAGTGACAAACAGTTTGAACCCAGATCAAACGCCGTGTTTCACTACATTTGATCTGGATTCAACTGTTTGCAAATGTAAGCCATTAGTCATGGTTAGCACTCTTCAGGTACTTATTTTGATTCCCTTTAACATCTCCCTCCGAACAATGTACACAATCTTTGTCTCCCATTGGATGTTGTTGTAGAGAGGGAGCACTGTATAAGTTAAACTGTTGTTTAGCAGAGGAATAAATGAAAGGCATAAAAAGGTATATTTATTGAGTTCCTAGGAACTTCTATAAAAGTTTTTCTTCAAAGAAAGGTCATTCAGAGCTAGGTCTTGTTGTAACTCCATTTCCACAGCAGGCCTGTTCAACAATATTTTTAATAAGGCAGCCGCCAGACGTGACTTCCCGATTTTCAAAAATTAAACAAGAATCTGAAACATTTCTTGCTGTTTCAGTCACTAGGGAAAGTTGGAACCAGTTATTCTTCAGCCACTGCTACAGGGAGGGGAACAATTAAAGGCAAAACATTGTGCTTTCTGAAATATGTGTAAATGCTAAAAAAGTCTTACTTTCCATTCCAAACAGTATGGAGCCAGATCATTATCTATTAAAATAGCATCTGTATATCACTCAGATTTTATTTTCAAAATTGTAACTTTCTTCATTTTATTGCACTTCTTTTTCTATGATTACAATTTAAATTGGGCAGAATGCAACCCCACTCCCTCCAAACCATTACAGCCTTCTATGGTATTGGAAATAGAGTTAGACAGTAACATTCATGATTACTTGATGAAAAGATTTAACCCTTGATCATGATTATCATAATTTTGCAAACAGGCTGGATCCCTGCGAGACACAGATCTATGTCTCGCAGGGATCCAACCTGTTTGCAAATGGTACTCGAGTAACCAGGGCTCCAGATAAGAGGTAGTTTTTTCAACAAATCCAACATTTTCTCACTCTTTTTAGCACCAAATCCTATGGTGTTACTACTCATTAGAATTGTCTCGAAGAGACGATTCTAATGAGTAGTGACACCATAGGGTTTAATTCAGAAATAAAGATATTTGAAAAACTACCCTTATCTGGTGCTCTGAGTAACTAAGCATCTCATCAGGATCCAACCTGTTAGACACTCAGACCTTTAATTTTGAAAAGGATTTTTTTTTAAATTTTGATTTTTAGAACAGTAGCAGATGATAATTGTTGCAGTTTTTCGTAGCTTTCACAGAATCAATTTCATCCAATACCCAATGTTGTTTGCAAACAAAAGAGATGCAAGCTTCAAAGCAACAAAATGTCACCATCAATAACAGACTCAAGTGCGCCAATGACGCGCCAGATAAGGGGAGCACTGTAAAACCTCTCTATTACGAACACTATATTATAATGTCAATTATAAGGGTTTAGGACAGGTGACTACTAATGGAGCAGGAGTTTTCTGTTGTACTGTCACCTGTTATTAGTTGGTCCAATAAAGACGTTTTTACTGTATTCTAATGAGTCGTCACACCATATGGTTTGGTGCAGAAATAAAGATTTAAGTTTTTTAAATACAGTAAAAAGGCGTATTTATTGGGTAGTGGGTTAAACCTTATCCCAGTTAGTGTAATTCACTAACGCAACATCTGATCAGGATCCACACTTTTTGACACACATATTCTATAAAGTATTTCAAAATTCAAATAAATTTGAAAGCTAAAACTTGCAGATGACAATTTCTTTTTTGCAGCAGACGAAATATTTAGCTTGGGTTAGGGCTAAAACATGTTGCTAATACAGTAGTGTATAAAAATCATCGCCATCCCTAGTGCTTGATTGATGAGCCGTAGTGCGCCATGCTGCTGCGAAACACATCCCTTAAAGCAAAACTCATTAAAATTATTCCGCAAGTATCTATCAAAATGATCCAATAAGCATTCAGGTAAAACTGTTTTGTCTTAACCCTCGTCCTGCCGACAGCAAGTCGATTGGTGTATAGTCAGACTAACTATTAACCATGCTAGCGGTGGATACATCTCACATTGATTTATACCTTTGCAAACAATTTGGATCCAGATGAGACGCCGCATTACGCGGCGTCTCACCAGGATCCAAACTGTTTGACACTCTGACCCCGTTTTAAAAAAGAACTTTTGCAAAAAATCTAGTTTGAGAACAATAGCAGACAACAATTATTGTGGAGAAGAAACAATTACCCAGCATGCAAAGTATTAATATACCGAGTCATTACTAGATCCAACTACTTTAGTAAACCCTTCTCAGAGGACCAGATAAGGGTAGTTTTTCAAAAACTAAAATCTTTATTTCTGAATTAAACCCTATGGTGTCACTACTCATTAGAATCGTCTCTTTGAGACGATTCTAATGAGTAGAAACACCATAGGATTTGGTGCTAAAAAGAGTGAGAAAATGTTCGATTTGTTGAAAAAACTACCTCTTATCTGGAGCCCTGCCTTCTTCTCCTACAGTCAAACCCTTTTCTAGCAGGACTCCAAATAAGAAGAAGTTAACTGAACAAATCCAATTTTAGCACCAAATCCTATGGTGCTACTACTCATTAGAATTGAGAGACGATTCTAATGAGTAGTGACACCATAGGGTTTCATGCAGACTTAATGATTTTAGTTTTTGAAATATTCCCCTTATCTAGAGCTCTATTCTAGTTTTGAAGATAGGTGACCACATAAACTATTTTCTTTGGTGGAGGTATAAATTAAAGGTGTGTAGACGGGCTTATGTATGGGGTAATGGGTTAAGCAAATCCGAATGCCAACTATTAATTATCCGTTCTCTTGCTATCAGCGTATATTGACACTTTTTGAGGAGCTGTCTGATCTGGGTCTGCACTGTTTCCTCATAAGAGTTTTGGTTTTACAGACATTAACCCTTTACCTTATAGAAGCGCCTTTCGTTTAATCCTCCGCGGAAGAAAATAATTCCAATCTATACAGTCATAAATATGTATAAGAAGAAATATTTTCTTAATTTCTAGCAGATGGCTGCTTATTTTAAAGCAGGCTGAAAGTAAAGCAGAATGTGCCTTAAGGCACATTCTGCTTTACTTTCAACCTGCTTTAAGTGATCATCTGTCTTCAAATCTAGAAATAAGCTATGGGGTAATGGTTTTAAAAAAAACTTTTAAAGAATACATGGCTCGATATGTTTCTATTATAATCCTGAATTTACTTTTATTTCATACATCATTCAAATGTAAGCTACTCCCTGTGGCATGCCTCAGTAATTCACATTGGACTGGTTCAGCGTATACAGTTAAGCTATCTCTATGTAGATTACTATGTGTCTGTGATCTGGAGACACCAGTCTACACTCAACAAGATATCCCATCATACTTATCACTCAAATTTGGGGCTCCCTACAGGGAAATGAGGTTTTAATCAAGCATATGTTTACTTTAGCTAAAGTTTGATTCAAATTTAATAGTTTGTCAAAAATGTGAGATAAATACGGTGGGGTTGAAATTTATTCTTACCGTCCTTCCAGCAATGAATAGGCTTGACTGTCTATTAACTCTTTGAATTCTGGGTAATTGTTTTCGTCAGCTACGATTATTTTTGTTGTCTGCTACTGTTCTTCAAAACAGATTTTTTCAAGATTTCTTTTTTTAAAACAGGGTCAGAGTTTCAAATATTTTGGATCCTGATGAGACACCACATTACGCTGTGTCTCATCAGCATCCAAACTGTATGCACAGATAATAACAATATCGCAGCTAGCAGGGATCTAGATAAGGGGAGTATTACAAATATCAAAATCTTTATTTCTGCAATAAACCCTATGGTGTCACTACTCATTAGAATCGTCTCGAAGAGACGATTCTAATGAGTAGTAACACCGTAGGATTTGGTGCAATACGAGTGAGAAAATGTTGGATTTGTTCAGAATACTCCCCCTTATCTAGAACCCTGCAGCTAGCGTGCAAAGACTTAACTCTTTCAACCCTGAAACTTTGAACCAACACTGCGATTTCCAATTAACCCATTACCCCATAAATATGCCTTTTAATGCCTTTAACTAATTCCTCCATTCAAGAAAATATTTCCAATTTATTCAGTCATGAATAGGTACCAGAAGAAATATTTTCAATATCCTATCATATAGTAGCTTATAGCAGACTGAAAGAAAAGTAGAATGTGCCTTAACTCTTTCCTCCCTGAAACTTTAAATGGACAATTCCAGCTTCCATTTTAGTCTAGTCCATTTTAGACTTTTAAGGGTTGTTTTTGTCAATTTTGGCATACTGACAAACAGTGAAGACCCTGATCAGAGGGCTCCTTTCGGAGCCCTCTGATCTGGGCCTTCACTGTTTGCACAGGACAAGTGTATTATTTACATATACACTGTTTAAAATGACGCCTATATGCGGGACTAGGGTTCAAAGGGTTAAGGCACATTCTGCTTTACTGTCAACCTGCTTAAAGTGGTCAAAGAAGAGACGATTCTTATGAGTAGTCACGCCATAAGATTCTGTGCTGAAATGAGTGAGAAAAATGTTAAAGCCCTGTGCAAGTTACTGTTTGCGAATGATAGAGTGCTCTCACACGGGCGAAGCCAGTGAAGGGGATAAAAACTAGCTACTTAAACCACAGGCTCGACTCCGTGTCTACTTGCCCTGCATAAATACTGTTAACTACATATGAAGTTGTTTTTTTGGGGTGTAATGTCGTTTTTATTTTACCTTACTATTTCACCGTTTACATGCGGGTGTTTTCACTGATTTATATAAGTCTTCTTCTTGACCGTTTAGCAAATCACTTAACCCATTACCCCATAAATATGCCTTCCTACGCCTTTAATTTTTTCCTCTACTAAAGAAAATATTTCTAATTTAAGAATCATAATAAATATTTTTCTATATTCTAGTAGATGATAGCTTAAAGCAGGCTGAAAGTACAGTAGAATGCGCCTTAAGGCGCATTCTGCTTTACTTTCAGCCTGCTTTAAATAATACCCTATCTTCAATACTAAAAATAGCTAGGCTATTGGGTAAAGGGTTAATATCCAATCTATATATACACAGGGCTCCAGATACCGTCAGAGGGTGTAAACTGAACAATTTCATCATTTTCTCACTAATGCACCAAATCTTATGGTGTAACTTTTCATTAGAATCGTCTCAAAGAGACAATTCTAATGAAAACTGACACCATAAGGATTAATGCAGAAATAACCAAAGGGTTTAATTCATCAAATTTGGTAAAGCAGAATGAAGTAGGCATCATTTTCATTTGAAACAGGGGAAGAATGTACCTTAGTAAGCTAGGAACATGAAGCAGGCATCATTTTCTTTTGAAACAGGGGAAGAATGTACCTTAGTAAGCGAGGAGCGTGCATATAATGGAGACGAACTGACTAGACCATAAGGTGAGCTGATTACACCGCTGTAAACAACCAACTTTTAACCAGTTCACTGCCACCACTACCTTTAACGGAACTGCCGATAAAATTGAGCATATCCGACATTTTCTCACTCATTTGAGCACCAAATCCTATGGTGTTACCACTCATTAGAATCGTCTCTTTGAGACGATTTTAATGAGTGGTGATACCATAGGGTTTAAAGCAGAAATAAAAATTTTAGTATTTGAAATACTCCCCTTATCTTGAGCCCTGCCTAAATCAGTCAAACAACCACAATTGCCAATCAGCAAATGACAATCCTTAGTCCAGTACCTGTACTCAATAAATATACACCTTTTTACGCCTCTAATTTATTCCTCCAATAAAGAAAATAGTCCCTTTTTATACAGTCATGAATGTGTACATTGATAGTTTTAAAATCCAAGCAAATAGTAGCTTAAAGCAGGCTGAAAGTAAAGCAGAATGCACCTAAAGGCACATTCTGCTTTAACCCTTTCCCCCATAGAAGCGCCTTTTAGCGCATTCAGTTTATTCTTGCCCTGAAGAAAATAGTTCCAATTTATACATTCATAAATATGTATAATACAAAATATTTTCTATATTCCAGCAGGTGATAGCTTAAAGCAGGCTGAAAGTAAAGCAGAATGCGCTTAAAGCGCATTCTGCTTTACTTTCAGCCTGCTTTAAGTGGACACCTATAATCAATACTAGAGAATAATAATTATGCTATGTGGGAAAGGGTTAAGTGGTCAACTATCTTCGAATCGATACTAGAGACAGGCTATTGGATAATTGGGTTAACTCATTACTCCATAGTCTGTTTCTAGATTTGAAGACAGATGACCACTTATATAAAGCAGGTTGAAAGTAAAGCAGAATGCACCTTTAGCCTGCTTTAAGCAACAATCTACTAGTATACAGAAAATATTTCTTTCGGTACATGTTTATGACTGTATCAATTGAAACTATCACTCTTTAGTGCAGGAATAAATTAAATGCACTAAAAGGCTCTTCTATGGGGTAATGGGGTTATGAGAACAACGAATGTACCATAGTTTCTTCCACAAGTACCCCAGTCTATATGTCTAACTTTCTATGGTACATGCAGACATGCATTATATTTTCATATCGCCTACTACATACAGGCCTCCTCGAAAAACAATCAAACCCTTGATGAGAAATCATTAATAGTATATACAAAGATGCATCCATTTTTATGACAGGTGAAATCTTCATATAGGGCTTAACCCATTACTCCACAAATATGTGTGGCCTTTTTACGCCTTAAATTTATTCCTCCACTGGAGAAAATAGTTTCATTTTGTACAGACGTGAATATGCACCTTAAGAATTACAGTAAAATCTCTCTATAAAGACCATTATAAATTAAGTTAATTATTTTGTGTTTAACCCCATTACCCCATAAATACGCCTTTTAACACCTTCCATTTATTCTTCCTCTGAAGAAAAGAGATCAGATTTATACAGCTATGAATAAGTAGTATCAGACATATGTTCTATACTGCAGCAGATTATAGCTTAAAGCAGACTCAAAGTAAAGCAGACTGCGTCTTAAGGCGCATTCTGCTTTACTTTCAACCTGCTTTAAGTGGTAATGTATCTTCAAAACTAGAAACAGGCTATGGGGTAATGGGTTAAGGCAGGTTACAGGCTGCTTCAGGCAAAGTGAAAGTAAAACAGAAAGCTTCTTCAGCTTCATTTATCTTTCTGCATTTGAACCCTAGTCCTGCATATAGGCGTCATTTCCAAAAGTGTACATGTGAATAGTACACTTGTCCTGTGCAAACAGTGAAGACCCTGATCACAGGGCTCCGAAAGGAGCCCTCTGATCAGGGTTTTCACTGTTTGTCGTAATGCCAAACATTGACAAAAACAACCCTAAAAAGTCAGAAATGGACTAGACTAAATTAGAAACTGGAATTGTCAATTTAACGTTCCAGGGAGGAAAGAGTTAAACCCTATGATCTCATTACTCTTCGAGACAATTCTAATCGGTAGTAACCATGCAAGGCTCCAGAAAAGAGGGAGTTATCTGAACAAATTCAACATTTTCTCACTCATTTTAGCATCCAATTCTATGGTGTTACTACTCATTAGAATCGTCTCTCTAAGACGGTTTTAATGAGTAGTGACACCATAGGGTTTAAAGCACAAATAAAGATTTTAGTTTTTGAAAAACTCCCATTATCTGGAGCCTTAAAAATGTGAGCATTTCAAAATCTTTATTTCTGCTTGAAACCCTATGATGTCATAACTCATTAGAATCGTTTCCTCAAGACGATTCTAATGAGTAGTAACACCATAAGATTAGATGCTGAAATAAGTGAATAAACGTTAAAGTAGTAACACTATAGGATTTGGTGCTGAAATCGGTGAGAAAATGTTGGATACGTTCAGTTTACTCCCTCTTATCTGTAGCCCTATATAGACAGACAGTCTTACGACCCGGAGACAATACAATACCGAAGAGAAGAGGGAGCACTTGAAATAGAAGTAGCTTTAAATGGCCAGCCCTTATTGACCCCTTCCCACGCGACTGAGAGTCTGCGAGTGCTATTGCTACGTGCTTCACATCATTCATAAACGTTACCACTACACTACATCAAGCATGTGATCCCGCATCCCATTGGAACTGTATTAAATGTGCACAGAGGAAGTTTTACACTGACTAAGCAGTAGAATATCATAGATTATTGTACTAATTACTGCATAAATTCAGGGCTACAAATAAGGGGGGGGGTGTATTTCAAAAACCAAAATCTTTATTTCTGGATTAAACCCTATGGAGTCACTACTCATTAGAATCGTCTCAAAGAGACGATTCTAATGAGTAGTAACACAATAGGATTTGATGCTAAAATGATTGAAAAAATGTTGCTTTTGTTCAGTTTACTCCCTCTTATCTGGAGCCCTGTAAATTTGCCTTTAGTTTCTGCCTCTGCTGAAGTAAATGGTTCCTCTTTATACAATCATGACTATGCACCATTAGAATTATATTTTCTATATACTAAGTCTATATCCCAGCCAAATGGCAGCTTGACTTGACTTAATCTTGAGTTTATTTTTCAACAGTTTACTGTTAAGGGTGTCCCAGGTACTGAAAGCTTAAAGCAGGTTAAAACAGAAAGCATCTATAGGCAAATTTTGCTTAACTTTCACCCTGGTTTAAGCAGTCCTCTAACTTTAAAACTAGAAACAGGCTATGGGGTAATGGGTTAAGAGTTTGGAGAATTAACCCATTACCCTATAGCCTATTTCTAGTTTTGAAGATAGGTGACCACTTAAAGCAGGTTGAAAATAAAGCAGAATGCGCATTGAGGCACATTCTGCTTTACTTTCAGCCTGCTTTAAGCTTCCAACTGCTAGTATATAGCAAATATTTCTTATTATACATATTCATAACTGTATAAGTTAGAACTATTTTCTACAGTGAAGGAATAAATTAATGGCGTAAAAAGGTGTATTTATGGGGTAATGGGTTAAGTTAACTCTCCCTTCCCCGAGTCGTGCCAATAGCACCAATGTATCATAGTACACCAAAAATATTCATCCTATAAAAAAAACTCTAGGTCCAATCAGTTCATACCAATTACCTCAATTTGCATACCAATTACCTCCCTTTATTGCCATTCAACACTTCTAATGACATAAAAGTCGTTTTGATTTACCTCCCCTTTTTTAAAGAGAACACTTTTGCTTATAAAATGCTCCTTCCCTCTCCTTGAGGCCATCTTATCTAGCCCTATCAGCTCCCTCAATGGTCCATAAATTTAACTCTCACCATGCTAGCTGCGGATAAATTAATGCACCAAAGTGATCTACCTTTGCAAACAGTTTGGATCCAGATGAGATGCCGCGTTACGCGGCGTCTCATCTGGATCCAAACTGTTTGACACTCTGAATTCATTTTTGAAAAGAAATTTAAAAAAAAATTCTATTTCAAGAAAAGTTGCAGATGACAGTTTTTACGGACAAAAAAAAATTACCCAGCATGCAAAGAGTTGAGATCTATCCATATTCATGGAGACATTTTATTGCCCTATATGGACACAATCACTCACTCCCTACCTCCTTCAGCCCCATCCATCCCCTGTGAATACTTCTTAACCCTTAACAAAGCTGAGTTTACAAATGAACAAGGGGGCTCCAGATAAGAGAGAGTAAACTGAACAAATTCAACATTTTCAGCACCAAATCCTATCATTTTACTACTCGTTAGTATAATCTCATTTACTACTCATTAGAATCATCACATTTTCTCACTATTTCAGCACCAAAGCCTATGGTGATACTACTCATTAGAATCGTCTCAAAGAGACGATTCTAAAGAGTTGTACCACCATAGAGTTTAATGCAGAAATAAAGATTTCAGTTTTTGAAATACTTTCCTTCTCAGGACCTCTGATTAGACTCTTCTGGGTATTTTAGTCTCATCCATCCCCTGCAAATACATCTTATAAAGCCTAGTTTTCAAATGAACAAGGGCTTTACATAAGAGGGAGTAATGTGAACAAATTTCAGCACCAAATCCTGTTGTTTTGAGTAGTAACACCATAGTGTTTAATGCAGAAATAAAGATTTTAGTTTTTGAAATACTCTAAGGCATTCTGCTTTCCTTTCAACCTGCTTTAAGTTGTCACATGTCTATAATACTGGAAACAGGCTATGGGGTAAAGTGTTTAACCCTATAAATTCACTCATGGAAGCGCCTTTTATTATTCATACACTGGGAAAATAGTTCCAATTCATACAGTCATGAATATGTATTGCAAGAAATATTTTATTCTCGCAGGTGGTAGCTTAAAGCAGGCTGAAAGTAAAGCAGAATGTGCCTTGAGGCACATTCTGCTATACTTTCAATCTGCTTTGAAGTGGTCACTCATCTTCAACACTATGGGATAAGGGTATAAGAAGATGCTATTGAGTATGGAGAGTATAGGTCATCTTTGTAACCCGGCCACTTAGTATTTAGATGTTGACACCCCTCATATTTCACTCCCAGTTGCTTATAGCCCTATGATAAGCCTATCATGATTTGAGTGAGGTCATTAACCCTTAGCCTGCCACTCACGACTATAGCTCCATATGCAAACAGCTTGGATCCAGATGAGACGCCAAGTAACTCGGCGTCTCATCCCGATCCAAGCTGTTTGACACTCGGACAACATTTTCAGCAATTTTGAGCAACTTTGAAGCACTTTGAAACTTGAAGCAGACAAGAAATATAACAGATGACAATTTATTTGGCGGACTAAGGGTTAACATATTTTTACTGTAGTAAAACTACTCTCTATCACCACCACTAAAATTGTGTAAATATATATTAGATGCCCCTATGCAGGGCTCCAGATAAGAGGGAGTTATTTCAACAAATCAAACATTTTCTCACTCATTTCAGCACAAAATCCTATGGTGTTCCTACTCATTAGAAGCGTCTCGAAGAGTAGTGACACCATAGGGTTTAATTCTGAAATTAAGATTTTAATTTTTGAAAAACTACCCTTATCTGGTGCTCTGCCTATGTTCAATACTAGAATTAGAAAATGGGGTAATGGGTAAAATTCATTTCCTCTAGTGAAAGAAAATAGTTCCAATTTATATTGTCATGAATATGCACCATAAGAAATATTTCTATATTCTAGCAGATGGTAGCTTAAAGCATGCTGAAGGTAAACCAGAATGCTTTAAATGGGTTCCTGTCTTCAAAATTAGAAACAGGCTATGGGGTAAAAGGGTTAAAATATTTTGCCTTTTTTTTCTTTCTTAAATTCATTATTTCATTTCGACATTTGATGAAACCATATCCAAGAAACAAGCGGCTAATGTGTGGCCTGATCTGGATTCAAGTTGTTTGCAAATGTATTCAGTACACAGAGCTCTAGATAAGGGTAGTTTTTCAAAAACTAAAATCTTTATTTCTGAATTAAACCCTATGGTGTCACTACTCATTAGAATCGTCTCAAAGAGACGATTCTAATGAGTAGTAACACCATAGAATTTGGTGCTAAAAAGAGTGAGAAAATGTTGGATTTGTTGAAATAACTACCTCTTATCTGGATCCGAGCCCTGAGTACATATTTCTTCCATTCAAAGAAAAGAGCATTGAGTATAATTTACACGACTCAGCTTACCTCAGGTAGACAGACTCTTATTTATGTGTAACCAAATGCCGAGCGAGCATGCAAAACTAGTACAATTTTTAGGGGTAAAATTCGGCAAGAATTTTTTTCATATCGGGGAGTGATGTTGCGAGCAGTTATAAAAAATATATTGCGGCTGGATTTATTAAAGTTTTACGGCTTTTGGGTCGTAAAAACTGCATTTAAGATGAAAAGCTTCTCTACTACTCCTTGTACCGGCAAGACAGGTCGTAAACAACCTCTTCACGATACTCTTATTAACATTCTATAAGACGCTAGATGGTCTTCACCAGTGCCCCAGAAATACACCTTTTATGCCTCTTATTTATTCCTCAACTGAAGTAAATACATTTAGTTCCATTCTATACGGTCATAAATAAGTATCATAAGAAATATTTTAATTTCCTAGATGATAACTTAAAGCAGGTTGGAAGTAAAGCAGAATGCGCCTGAAGGCGCATTCTGCTTTACTTTCAACCTGCTTTAAATGGTCAATTATCTCCAAAACTAGGAACAGGCTATTGGGTTATGGGTTAACCAGAAACGGGGATAATTTCAGAAAACTAACATTTTTATCATGCCTGTACCAAACCCTATGGTGTCACTACTCATTGGAATTGCTCTTTGAGACAATTCTAAGTAAACACAGCATAGGGTTTAGTGTAGATATAAAGGAGAACATTTTTGAAAATAAAAAAAAAACTTCAGTGGAGGAATAGATTAAAGGCGTAAAAAGGCATATCTATTGAGTTATGATGAAAAGCAAGACAGGTCATAAACAATCCTTCACGATACTCTTATTAACATTCTTTAAGACGCTAGATGATTTAACCAGGGCCCAAGATAAGAGGGAGTAAACTGAACAAATCCAACATTTTCTCACTCATTTCAGCACCAAATCCTATGGTGTCACTACTCATTAGAATCGTCTCTTTGTGATCATTCTTCTCCTTGCGACAATTCTAATGAGTAGTAACACCATAGTGTTTTATACTGCTAGGGAAAGCAGGGCCTTTTTTCCAAAAATTGACTTCCATTCCTAAAGGCTATTTAGTATGAGTTTGAACGAACTGCATCACCTTTGCATTGTGCAAAATCACCTGTTCTAACCCAAGCCCTCACAAGGATCTGACCAAGTGCTCTTATGACTTTTAATAATAAAACATGATAATTATATAACTTGGAGAAAAGCTGTTCTTACTATATACAGTAAAACCTCTCTATTACGACCAATAAAATTAAGGCTAATTAGTTGTATAAAAACAGGTGACAGCTTAAAGCAGGGTGACAGTAAAACAGAAAGCTCCTACAGGAGCTTTCTGTTTTACTGTCATCTTGCTTTAAGCAGTCACCTGTTCTTAACCCCTATTAAGCAACGAAATTTAGTGGTCGTAATAGAGGGGTTTTACTGTATATGTAACAAGCCCTTAGGAGCATTAGGAAACGTGTAGCGTGTTCAGTTGCAACTGCTTGCGGCTTACATTAGCAGTTTGTGCCCCTTGTGCAGGGTGCAGTAGAGAAAACGTACTCTTTACCTACAAACGTGTTTACGCTAAAAATATAATTTCCATTGCAAACAGTTTGCCACTCAGATTAAAACTGGTAGTCAGAATTGTTTAAAAATTGTGATTTTCTATATTTCATTGCAATATTAATGCGTTTGCGTTTGTTTGCGTTTTGTTTGCGTTTCAAAACGGAAGAATAACGCTTTCTCCACTGTATTTCACGCCGGTAGCCAACTCGCAATCGATTGCCAACAATTTAATTACTGAACTCATGACTGTGCTCAATGTGATAGGACTTATATCATCTGTGCAACAATAGTAACTTCTTATGCACACCTGTTCTCAACTCTTTGCATGCTATTAACAAAACCGTGACTTACCTTTGCAAACAGTGTTGATCCAGATGAGACGCCGAGTAACTCGGCGTCTCATCTGGAACCAAACTGCTTGACACTCCTGACCCGCTTTTGAATTAATTTTTTTTAGAAAATTCTAATTTGAGGACAACAGCAGAAGACAATTGTTGCAGACGACAAAATTTCTCCGACAAAATTTCTCGTTGAGTTCAAAGAGTAAAAGAGACTAAAAACCAGATGGTACATTAACCCATTGCATGCTGGGTAATATTGGTGGCCATTTTAAAATGTCGTCTGCAGTGGGTATAACTCAAATATTTGCAAAAGAATTTAGCAGTTTCTGATAGAATATTGACTTAGCAGCAAACAGTTTTGATCTCAGATCAGGCCCCACAATGTGGGGCCTGATCTGAGATCAAAACTATTTGCCTAGAGGTACACCTAAAAGTGTATCCCGCAATAAAAAGGGTTAACAAATAAAACTTTACTGTTACACAGCAAGTTCATAGAACTCTGATTTACGACAAATTAAAAACCAACATATATTAACCCATCATTCCATAAATATGCCTTTTAAACGCCTTTAATTAATTCCTCTACTGAAGAAAAAAGTTCCAATTTATACTGTCAAAAAAAAAATCATAAGAAATATTTTCTATATTCTAGCAGACTGTAGCTTAAAGCAGAATGAAAGTAAAGCAGAATGTGCCTTGAGGCACATTCTGCTTAACTTTCAGTCTGCTTTAAGTGGTGACATGTCTTCAAAACTAGAAACAGGCTTTGGGGTAAAGGGTTAAACGTGTTCTCTGAATATTCATAAATAAAACTCCGCCCACTTTGACAGCTTTTATCTTTAACTTATTCATTGGCTAATAAAATAAGACGTACAACAGTACAAATGTGACGCCACGTTACATGGCGACTCACATCTGGATCCGAACTGTTTGTACGAATAATCAAGATTCTGCCGCTAGCGTGCAAAGCTTTGAGGGTATGAGAATTCAACAAACTGTCCTTACAAGGTAACACAACTGTTACAACTGTTACACAAGGGCCAACAAGTGTCCGTTCCCTAAATCTTTGAACCCCAAGTAAATACTGTCCGCTGCAACAATTGTCGTCTGCTTACTCTACAAATTAGAATTTTCTAAAATTTCTTTTCAAGATATGGTCAATCACTGTCATGTTATTTGGACCATGAGGAGATGCTGAGTTACTTGGCCTCTAATCTGGATCCAAACTGTTTGCAAAGGCAATCACGGTTTTGCTGCTAGCAAGCAAAGAGCCGAACACACAGGGCAAAGTTTAATTCCCTTTCTTTCTTCAGGTAATTATATCGTCTGCTAAAAACAGTACCTGCATAAATTTCTGAAATTGGTCTGTCCTCCTTTAATAATTATGAAAGCTCTATAATCCCAGTGACAAACAGTTCGGATCCAGATCAGGCTCCACTGATGTGGGGCCTCATCTGGATCCAAACTGTTTGCAAAATTCTTCACAAACAAGTTTTCGTTGATGAAAAAGTTAATTCTGTTTGATCTTACCTACTCACAAAGTTTACCCTTAAATTTACTTTAAAAGTGTCGTCAGCTTCAAAGATGCTGTTTTAACTAATTTTCAAATCAGCTTTTTTTCTCGTAACTAGGCAACAATAAGATCTGATTGATAAACATACTAGATCCTGATCTATTGACTGATTTACACACAGTCTCATCTAGATCCCAACTAACTACCAGGGTCCAGAAATGACCCCTTTCCAGGGATCTAAGTATTAAGCAAACAAACGGAATGGACTTGTTTATTTAAAACCTGCATTCAACTCTTTACACGGTAAAATCAAAACCATGTTTATCCTTTGCAAACAGTTTAGATCCAGATGAGCCACTGAGAAAACTTTACATCTCATCAGGATCTAATATGTTTGAAACTGGCCTTTACACTGAAACATATCTTTTTAGAAAACTGTAATTTCAAAACAGTAGAAGACGACCATTTCTGCAGACGTAAAAATTACAGAGCATTTAAAGAGTAAAATTCCTGTCACACTCAAGAAATCCTATCTAATAGAGCAAAGTCACTTAACCTTTAAACATTGAAAAACTGTCCTCTGCTCAAAATATTGTCGGCTTCAACCCTTAACTTTACTGCGCCTTTTAAAACTGTCATATGATGAAAAGTTGATTTCAAGAAACTGACCACTTAACAGAAGAAGAGCAATTCTTAATGGTTACATGAGACAAACAGGATGGATCCTTAACCCTTTGAGCCCTAGTCCCGCATATTGGCGTCCTTTGCAAACAGTGTACATGTGAATAGTACATTTGTCCTATGCAAACAGTGAATACCCAGCCCACTGACCTGGGTCTTCACTGTTTGTCATAATGCCAAACAGTGACAAAACCAACCCTTAAAAGTCAGAAATGGACTAGACTTCTTAACCCTTTGAACCCTAGTCCCGCATATAGGCGTCTTTTCAAACAGTGTACATGTGAATAGTACACCTGTCCTGTGCAAACAGTGAAGGCCCAGATCAGAGGGCTCCGAAAGGAGCCCTCTGATCAGGGTCTTCACTGTTTGTCAGTAATGCCAAAATTGACAAAAACAACTCTTAAAAGTCAGAAATGGACCAGACAAAAATCAAAACTGGAATTGTCCATTTAAAGTTTCAGGGAGGAAAGAGTTAAAGCCGGCTGAAAGGAGCTTTCTGCTTTATTTCCAGCCAGCTTTAAGCAACCAACCAGTCTTAATCTCTGTGCAAAAACTGTTTAGGAAAACAGTAGAATAATGCTGAAAGTGAAAGCAAAAAGCTCCTTTTATAACATAGGGTGTGGTGACAGGACACTAAGGACACGAATTGTTGGAAAAAACAATTAGATCTAGTCAGCTTCACCAAAAACTAAGGGAATTTTTTTCAGTTAATGTCCTCTTTAAGGGAGCCCTGAAGTAGATTAATATTATTACACAATACGAAGTGCAACCAGGTTTGATTGAGTAGAAGAACTAAACGTGAATACAATAAAATATTGGTTTATGAAAATGCAGGGCTGCCATAAGTTGATCTTGAAAAATCCAAAGAATTCAAAATTTTCTATTTTCAAGCACAATTACTTAACTCTTTGAACCCTAGTCCCGCATATAGGCGTGCTTTTCAAACAGTGTACATGTGAATAGTACACTTGTCCTATGCAAACAGTGAAGACCCTGATCAGAGGGCTCCGAAAGGAGCCCTCTGGTCAGGTTCTTCACTGTTTGTCACAATGCCAAACATTGACAAAAACAACCCTTAAAAGTCAGAAATGGACTAGACTAAAATGGAAACTGGAATTTTCCATTTAAAGTTTCAGGGAGGAAAGAGTTAAAGCAGGTTGAAAGTAAAGCAGAATGCATGTAGCTCCATGAGAAAATGTTTTGATTAGTTCAGTTGCACTAAACTCTATAGTGTTATTACTCATAAGAATCGTCTCAAAGTAGTAACACCATAGGATTTGGTAGTGAAATGCTTGAGAAAATATTTGGGATTTGTTCAGTTAGAGCCTCGAGAATTACGTCTTCCCCGCCGTACCGACAGGTGGAATGGGAGGAGGGAGGAATGTGGAATTTCTATTAAGCCTCTCGACTATCAAGACATTTCTTAACAGTTTCACTTCTACCCACAGGAAGTTTTGGTAGAAATGTCCAAACATTTCTGCATTCACGAATAAACAAAACTCTCTCTCTCGATCCTTCCTCTACCTGGTTCCATTTTCACAACGTTTCGCTTTTCGCTCGCGGGGAAATCAAATCGTGATTATCTTTTGCAAGCAGTTTGGATCCTGATAAAACGCCGCATTGCGGCGTCTCATCAGGATCCAAACTGCTTGACACTCTGATATTGTTTTGAAAAGAAGAAAGTTTTAACAAATTCTATTTTTAAAACAGAAGCAGACAACAATTGCTGCAGCTGAATATTATATAACTTAGCATGGAATTATTTAACCCATTACCCCATAGTCTGTTTCTAGTTTTGAAGATATGTGACAACTTAAAGCAGGTTGAAAGTAAAGCAGAATGTGCCTTGAGGCGCATTCTGCTTTACTTTCAGCCTGCTTTAAGCTACCATCTGCTAGAATAAAGAAAATATTTTGTAAGATTCTTATAAATGATTGTATAATTTGGAACTATTTTTGTTCAGTGGAGAATTAATTAGAGGCGTAAAAAGGCGTATTTATGAGGTAATGGGTTAACTAGCTCTTTGAGTGCAAAGCAATACTGTCTTCTGCACCAGTTATCATCTGCTATTGATCTAAATTTAGAATTGGCTTGATGCAGGGCTCCAGATAAGAGGTAGTTATTTCAACAAATCCAACATTTTCTCACTCTTTTTAGCACCAAATCCTATGGTGTTACTACTCATTAGAATCGTCTCGAAGAGACGATTCTAATGAGTATTGACACCATAGGGTTTAATTCAGAAATAAAGATTTTAGTTATCTGGTGCTCTGCTTGATGCTGCTGATGATAACCCCGTAGCCTGCTTCTTGTTTTGAAAACAAGTTACTTGTAACATAAAGCAGGTTGAAAGTAAAGCAGAATGCACCCTTAAAGGGTTTAAGCAAAATTCTGCTAGAATATAGAAAATATTTCTTACTGTACATATTCATAATTGTGTACATTGAAACTATTTTCCTCAATGGAAGAATAAACTAGAGGTATAAACAGGCATATTTATGGGTTGTTCAAAATTGGGTCACACTTCAAATCTGGGTCAAACCATTTGGATCCTGATGAGACATTTACTAAGGCAGAGGTAAAACCTGGGGCCTGTTTCATAAAACTTCCTACGACAAAAACGGTCCTAAGTCAAAACTTTAAAATACATTTAATTTCTAATTGCTCCATCTAATCCTGTCTCGTGACATCTCTTTGGAATCGTCTTTTCAAGACGATTCGAAAGAGATTTCACAAGACAGGATTAGATGGAGAAATAACATTTGAGACTTTTATAATCTGACTTACAAATATTGTCGTAAGTTTTTTGTCGTAAGAAGTTTTGTGAAACAGACCCCTGAAGGTCTTTCAGTCACTTAATATGTTCACCACTATTTATCACAATCAGAAGTACATTTAACATTATAGATGAAAAGAAGAAAAAAATCTTTTCAAAACTCCACACAGACTGACTGTTGTAATTTTCCCCCATATGAAAATGTTGACCTCATTTTTTTTCTCAACCCTTTTCCATAATTTGAAGAAATCTTGCAAACAGTTTGGATCCAGAGCAGACCCCACTAAATCTTGGGGCCTGATCAGGATCCTAACTGCTTGTCACTTGGATCTTGTTTTTATAAATATGAAGAAGACCGAAAAATTTTGAATATTAGCAGACAACATTTTTAGGAGAGGGCAATAGTTATTCCTCTTGACAACTCTCTTCTTAACGGTCCAGGGCTCCAGATAAGAGGGGGTAAACTGAACATATCCACCATTTTCTCACTCATTCCAACACAAAACCCTAATGTGTTACTACTCATTAGAATCGTCTCGAAGAGACGATTCTAATGAGTAGTAACACCATAGGGTTTAATGCAGAAATAAAGATTTTAATTTTTGAAATACTCCCCTTATCTGGAGCTCTGTTAACCCCTCTCGAGGCTCTTGTCATTTAAAAAAAATCTAAAAAAAATCATTGCTAGTGGTGATCGAAGCCATGATAACCTTTGCAAACAGTTTGGATCTTGATGAGACGTCTCGTCACATTTGATGCAGACGGGAAAAAAAATACCCCGAATGCAGAGTTATAACCCTTTACCCAATAGCCTGTTTCTAGTTTTGAAAAACGTTTGACGACTTAAAGCAGGTTGTGCCTCAAGACATTTTCTGCTTAATATACTTTCAGCCTGCATTAACCCTTAGCCCGCCAAATAAATTGTCGTCTGCTATATTTCTCGTCTGCTTCAAGTTTCAAAGTGCTTCAAAGTTGCTCAAAATTGCTGAAAATGGTGTCCGAGTGTCAAACAGCTTGGATCCGGATGAGACGCCGAGTTACTCGGCGTCTCATCCGGATCCAAGCTGTTTGCATATGGAGCTATAGTCGTGACTGGCAGGCTAAGGGTTAAGACATTTTCTGCTTAATATACTTTCAGCCTGCATTAAGCTACCAGAATATAGAAAATATTCCTTGTGATACATATTCACGACTGTTTAAATTTGAACTACTTTCTTCAGCGGGGGAATAAAGTGAATGCGCTAAAAGCTGCTTCTATGGGGGAATGGGTTCTCATATATGTTCAATTGACCTTTCCTTTCTTTGTACAATCTCAATGTCCAGCAGTTTGGATCCTGATGAGACGTCCAGTAACTCTATATCCCTTCCCAGCAGGGCTTCAGATATGATGGAGTATTCTGAACAAATCCAACATTTTCTCACTCATTTCAACACCAAACCCTATTGTGTGACTACTCATTAGAATCATATCTTCCAGACGATTCTAATGAGTAGTGACACCATAGGGTTTAAAGCAGAAATAAGGATTTTAGTTTTTGAAATACTCCTCTAATCTGGATCCAAACTGTTTTTTAAATGTCATCAATATATACTAATAGCACACAGAGGGTTTAAAAACTTCACCTGAGGGAACGTTTATTCAATTTAAATCATAGAAAGTTTGTGAACCGTAACGTGATCGTCCCCCGCTCAAATTCTGTTGTCAAAACGCTCCTTCACATAATAGGATATTCTTCATGCTCCGTGGTACTAATCCATGTAATTTGACCGACCACCATTTTAAAACTCTTGACTAACGAAGCTAAGAAAATATTATGGTATTCTTAACTCCTATCATTCTAGTGGTGAATATAAAGTCATAGCGATTACCTTGGCAAACAGTTTGGATCCAGATGAGATGCCGCGTAACGCGGCATCTCATCAGGATCCAAACTGTTTGCCACTCTGACACTGTTTTCCCAAAAGAAATTTAGAAAATTCTATTTTTAGAACAGTTGCAGACGACAATTTTTACAGATGAAAAAATTTCAAAGCATGAAAAGAGTTAAAGATTTGTTTGACAAAGCTTAACCCTTAGCCCGCCAAATAAATTGTCGTCTGCTATATTTCACGTCTGCTTCAAGTTTCAAAGTGCTTCAAAGTTGCTCAAAATTGCTGAAAATGTTGTCCAAGTGTCAAACAGGTTGGATCCGGATGAGACGCCGAGTTACTCGGTGTCTCATCCGGATCCAAGCTGTTTGCATATGGAGCTATAGTCGTGAGTGGCAGGTTAAGGGTTAATACACGCTGTCTGGCGCTCGACAGTTGTATCGTAATCGTAAAGTTACAGAGATTTAGGTCAGTATTGTGTACATCAAGGCCTACCTTACCCTGTATTCGAGATTATTTGATTTGAATCGTTTAAACTCTTGACAGCAGACGACAATCCAGAATTGAAAAGAAAAACTGCAAACAGTTCGGATCAAGATATGGCCCCAATTCTGGATCCAACCTAGCTGTTTGTGACTCTGATTATAAAAAAAAAAATAATAAAAAAATGATTATACCCTGGCAATTGAAGAGCAGAAAAAGTGTTGGGTTTTTTCCTTCAGAATTTAAGCAGACGGCATTTTCAAGCAGACAGCATTTTGGTTCATGTTCAAAAGGCTGAAGAGGGGTACCTAATTGAACCATGCAATTCAAGAGTTGTTGTTAATTGAAAATATTTGTACTGTAAATATTGAAAATCGCAAGCCACAAATATTTTTCTATCTGCAGCTCTTCACAGACCCTCGTCAATAATGTTTTCCTCTTAACACATTCAACCCGAGCGAGCGGTATACTTGTCATTTACAAACAGTGTACCTGTGAAGATTACACTTGTCCCATGCAAACAGTGTATACCCTGATCAGAGGGCTTCTTAAGAAGCCCTCTGATCAGGGTCTGCAGTGTTTGCCATTTTGAAATATATTCTTAAAATCAACCCTAAATAGTTAAGTGAGTGTTTTAGATAGATGGTTGCATAACCCTTGCTCCAAGAGCTTGCTTTCAGTATTGTAGACAGATGGTTGCTTAAAGCAGATTGAAAGGAAAGCAGAATGCTCCTTAAGGAGTGTTTAAGATAGATGGTTGCCTATATAAAGCCCCTTTCACATCAGCCGTACAACTATTTTTTAGGGGTAAATCGTAAGGTTTCGTACGACAGCCATACAAATTTTCATCGTTGCAGGCAGCCGCAATGTTGCAAGCTAGATTTTCAACATTAAAGCCCCTTTCAAAACAGTGCATTCTGCTTTACTTTCAGCCTGCTATAAGGTTCCAACTGCTAGTATATAGCAAATATTTCTTATGGCACATATTAAAACTGTATAAACGAACTACTTTCTTCAGAGCAGGAATAATTTAAAGACGTAAAACGGCACTTAAGGAGTAGTGGGATAAGGAAGCAGTTACACTCAGAACTATTTTCTTGAGTGGATGAATAAATTAGAGGCATAAAAAGGTGTTATATAGGGGTGATGGGATAAGGAATACATTATTAGGAAGCAGTTAAATCACACTAAGACATGACAGTGTAGGAAAAAAAGTTTTGAAAACTGGCTACATTGATGTTTCACACCATGGACTGTCAGTAGTCGTATATTTCGAATGATAAATCCCATAATGCCTCACTGAAAACAAATATTCGGCCTATCACCTTTCAAAGAGATTCCTACCTGGACGTCAAATCACCGCCCTAAGGGGCCTGTCCTTCAAACTTCAAAGTTGTAAATAAAATAGGGGCAGCATTACACACAGAGTCCAAACATGATACTTCGAACTCGCTTTAAATCAAAATAATCAATGTTTCATTAACTCCATCTCTTTTAAGTTAAACATACCCATATTTCAAAGTTAAAACATGGCTAAGCCATGATTTAACTTTGAAATACGGGTATGTTTGAATTAAGCTAGATCCAACTATTGAGTTCAAATGTACTAAAATGTTCAAGCTTCATCCAAATTATCTTGTGACTACTCATTAGAATGGTGTCTAAGAGACGATTAATTTATTAAGAAGTCACAACTTAGGATTTGAGGAGGAATAATGAAGAAAGTTAGGAATGTTAATTTACTTTTTATCTGGAAATCTGAATATTTGAACAGTTTTGTTGATAAACAGAAAGCTGCAGTTTTAGGTTTATTAAAGGGCTATAAATATGCGTGGTGACAATATAGTTGTATACTGGGGGCGAACTGTGCCCTTCAGGGTCCTTTTGAACATGAGTAAATTGAAAATTAAGGAGTGCATTATATGACCCCTAGGGGCTGTATTGGCCGACTAGGTTTTTTCATGAAATGTTCGGTCATTTGTCACATGACAAGACCCACTGACAGCTTCTACATATTTCTGACAACCCGTACAGCGGAGAAGACATTCTTTCCCAATAAATGTGTTAACGCTAAAACTATTCTTTCCATTCCAAACAGTTTGGAGCCAGATCAGACACCGGGTAACCCGACGTCTGATCAGGCTCCAAACTTTTTGCCATTCAGATTAAATTAGAATAGATCATTAGAAATTATAAAACAATGTATTTTTCTACATTAAAGTGTGTCCGGTTTGTGTTTCATTTTGTGATTAACTCTTTGAACCCTAATCCCGCATATAGGCGTGCTTTTCAAACAGTGTACATGTGAATAGTACACTTGTCCTATGCAAACAGTGAAAACCCAGATCAGAGGGCTCCTTTCGGAGCCCTCTGATCAGGGTCTTCACTGTTTGTCATAATGTCAAACATTGACAAAAACAACCCTTAAAAGTCATAAATGGACTAGACTTAGATGGAAACTGGAATTATTCATTGAAAGTTTCAGGGAGGAAAGAGTTAAAAGAGAAAGAATAACGTCATCTCCTCTGTAATCAATGACTGCCATTTTAACAGCAACAAAAAAATGTCCACCTATGACATTTGTAAAGTCACTGATTTTTATAGGCTGAAAGTAAAGCAACTTTACTTTCAATCTGCCATAAGTGGTCACCTTTCTTCCAAACTAGAAACGGAGTCATTGGGCTAAATGTGAATAATTTAACTCTTTCCTCCCTGAAACTTTAAATGGACAATTCCAGTTTCCATTTTAGTCTAGTCCATTTCTGACTTTTAAGGGTTGTTTTTGTGAATGTTTGGCATTGTGACAAACAGTGAAGACCCTGATCAGAGGGCTCCTTTCGGAGCCCACTGATCAGGGTCTTTACTGTTTGCATAGGACAAGTGTACTATTCACATGTACACTGTTTGAAAAGCACGCCTATATGCGGGACTAGGGTTCAAAGAGTTAAGCAGGGGAATTTAAGGGTTGATAAATGCTGCCTTCTTACAAAAAGAGTCATCTACTGACATGCTAAGTCAGAATTTACTGACAGGCACTTACTGACAAATAAAACTTTCTTTTACCGACACATATTTTCCTGACCCACTTTAACATCCGAATCTTTACCCAACAATAAGTCAAATATATAAACACCTTTGCCCAAACAAATATTTCACCATCTAAGACAGAAAAAATCTTAATCCCTCTAACCCTGACATCATAAACTCTTTACACGCTAGCGGCGGTATTTGTGATTGTCTGTCCAAACAGTTTGTATCCAGATGAGACGCCGCCCAACACGGCGTCTCATCAGGATCCAAACTGTTTGACACTCTGACACTGTTTTGAAAAGAACATTTAAAATTCTAATTTTAGAACAGTAGCAGGCGATAATTCAGAGCACCAGATATAAGAGTAGTTTTTCAAAAACTAAAATCTTTATTTCTCAAATAAACCCTATGGTGTCACTACTCATTAGAATCGTCTCTTCGAGGCGATTCTAATGAGTAGTAACACCATAGGATTTGGTGCTAAAAAGAGTGAAAAAATGTTGGTTTTGTTGAAATAACTACCTCTTATCTGGAGCCCTGGATAATTGTTGCAAATGACAAATACCCAGCATGCAAAGAGATAAATCTTAGTATACTAAAATTCCTTAATTACTACAACTCAAAAAGGTCCCATCTAATTTTGAACCATTTACCCCATGGTTATTTAGTTTTAACCCTTTCCCCCATAGAAGCGCCTTTTAGCGCATTCAGTTTATTCTTACCCTGAAGAAAATTGTTCTAATTTATACATTCATAAATATGTATAATACAAAATATTTTCTATATTCTAGCAGATGATAGCTTAAAGCAGGCTGAAAGTAAAGCAGAATGCGCTTAAAGCGCATTCTGCTTTACTTTCAACCTGTTTTAAGTGGACACCTACATTCAATACTAGAGATATGCTATGTGGGAAAGGGTTAAAGCAGGTTGAAAGTAAAGCATTCTGCTTTACCTTCAGCCTGCTTTAAGTAGTTGTTAAAAGTAAAGCCTGTTTCTAGTTTTGAAGACAGATGTCCACTTAAATCAGGTTGAAAGTAAAGCATTCTACTTTACTTTCAACTTGCTTTTAGCTACCATCTGCTAGGATATAGAAAATATTTCTTAAGGTGCATATTCTTAACCGTAAAAACACAAACTTTTTCTTCAAAGGGGGGCTAAATTGTAGGAATAAAAGGGCATATTTATGGAGTAATGGGTTTAAGCAGGCTGAAAGTAAAGCAGAAATCTCCATTGTCAAGTGGTTGCTTAACTCTTTCCTCCCTAAAACTTTAAATGGACCATTCCAGTTTCCATTTTAGCCTGGTCCATTTCTGACTTTTCATATGCAGGGTTGTTTTTGTCAATGTTTGGCATTATGACAATCAGTGAAGACCCTGATCAGAGGGCTCCTTTCGGAGCCCTCTGATCTGGGCCTTCATTGTTTGCACAGGACAATTTTACTATTCACATGTACACTGTTTGAAAACGACGCCTATATGCGGGACTAGGGTTCAAAGGGTTAACCCATTTCCCCATAGCATATTTCTCATTTTGAAGACAGGAGTCTACTTAAAGCAGGTTGAAAGTAAAGCAGAATGTGCCTTAAGGCGCATTCTGCTTTACTTTCAGTCTGCTTTAAGCTATTACCTATAAGAGTATAGAAACTTTTTCTTGTGGTACTTTATGTGCATAATTGTTTAAAATGGAACTATTTTCTCTTGTGGAGGAACAAGTTAAAGGTGTGAAAAGGCCTATTTTTGGGGTAATGGGTTAAGAAAGATTTTACCAAAACTTACACCCTTTGAACCTGACAGTGAAATCAACCGCAAAAATAAAATGGCATCAAGTCTACTTGTCTTATACATTTTACATCTTTTGACCTCTGACTGAATGTTTATGTAAACACGCTAATTATAATACTCTTACTCATTAGCCTAGCTACTGGTGCAGAGATAAGTAAAACAAGTTTAGCTTATACAGTGTTCCCTCCCTACAACGACCCTGCCAACAACAACCCCCTCCTTACAACAACCATTGTGGCAGTTCCCTAAACAGGACAATTATTCAGTCCTTTCAGGGGTCAAGACAACAGTGTAATTAACTCAAGTTTCAACATTTTCTCATTTATGCATCCATCAAACCCTATGGTGTGACTATACTCATTTGAATCATCTTACAATCTTTAAAACTTAAATCTTTATTTCTGCATTTAAACCCTATGGTGTTACTACTCATTAGAATCGTCTCAAAGAGACGATTCTAATGAGTAGTAACACCATAGAATTTGGCGCTATCATAAGTGAAGATTTGTTGGATTTGTTCAGTTAACTTCCTCTTATCTGGAGCCCTGTACACAGGACTAATTTCAGGACCAGGCTCAGAGGTTATAAAGCGTTTTAGTTGAGTCTGAGTGTGTAGGCCTAGGCTCAAATCTGACCAATCAAATGCTTGGGAACGAGTTAAGACTCAAGCCAAAAGCTTTATAACCTCGGAGCCAGGCATTTCCAAGGAATACATAGGCAATATACAGAACTACAGAACCCCCCCCCCCCCCCCCACCAAAAAAAAAAATAACCAGGAGAGAAAATACATCCCACCACTCTTCTTCCCTAGAAATGCCTGTGTGCTTTCATGCCCTATTAAAATCTAATCAATTCTATCAAAGCCGGGCCTGGAAACACAAGACAAAACTCTCCGATTGTACTACAGCGAAATACTCCCCGTTGGAATCGAGCACACGCTAAAAGCCTGTAACAGAGACCCAACTCCCACTGCAGTTACAGCGCTATTGCATCACAGGAACATTCCAGCTAACATTGATAGAATCTTTGCAGAGAAAAATTGCTACCAACAACGGTACACAATCATTAGCGAGTATTTCACTTTGGCACCGGTAGGCTACCTTTATCGGCAGCGGTATTTTGTTTATCCTACCCCAAAATACAGTCAATCTCGTATTCACCCATTACCCCATAAATACGCCTTTTTATGTATCTAATTTATTCATCCACTGAAGGAAAAAGTTCCACTTTATACATTCATGAATAGGTATAAGAAATATTTTCTTTATCCTAGAAGATGGTAGCTTAAAGCAGGCTGAAAGTAAAGCAGAATGCGCCTGCTTTAAGTGGTCATCTTTTTTCAAAACTAGAATAAGGCTATGGGGTTTTGTATTAACCCATAACTCAATAGATACACATATTTTTTTTACTTAGATATGATTTATTTCTTCTTTTGGGAAAATTGGTTCCATTTTATACAGTAATGAATATGCATCATTAAAAAGAATTTTAGAAGCTCAAATCAGGCTGAAAATAAAGCAGAATGTGCCTTTCAACCCATTTCCTTATAGCCTTTTTCTAGTTTTGAAGGTAGGAGACCACTTAAAGCAGGTTGAAAGTTAAGCAGAATGCGCCTTAGTGTTACATATTTTTTGATTTGCTATGACTTTTAAGTCGCTTTAATTTCAGTATTTCAGTCATATCGCGATGGACGCCTTTAACCCTTTCCCTTATAGAAGCGACTTTTAGCGCATTCATTTTATTCATCCGTCAAAGAAAAATAGTTCCATTTTATACTGTCATGAATATGTAATATAAGAAATATTTTCTATATACTGGCAGATATTAACTTAAAGTAGGCTGAAAGTAAAGCAGAATGTGCCCTAGGGCACATTCTGCTTTACTTTTATCCTGCTTTAACAGGTCACATATCTTAAATACTAGAAACAGGCTATGGGTTAAAGGGTTAAGCAGGAAGACCCTAGAAGCCCTGAATGCATTGTTTCAGGAACAAATCAGCAACTGGGTAGAACCATCGACCTTTAGCAAGGCTTCTGCAAGCTCGCTGAAAAATCCGAATTTCCAAGACTAGGACTAGAACCCAAAGGTGTGAATGATTACCAAATGGCCATGGGGAACCCCCTGGTCACCCGCATGACAGCCAAACCTATGTTTTTATAACCATTCAAATAAAAACATCCAGGATCAGAGCTCCAGATTAGAGTAACCTGAACAAATCAAATATTTCTCGCTCATTTCAGTACCAAATCCTATGGTGTTACTGCTCATTAGAGTCGTCTCTTTGAGACGACTCTAATGAGCAGTGACAACATAGGGTTTAATGCAGAACTAAAGATTTTAGTTTTTGAAATACTCCCCTTATCTGGAGCTCTGTAGGATGTTGAATGGCCATCAGGCATCAATTTCTTCAAATATGACCTTGCTATTTGACCTTGATATACGACTTTGATTTTGAAAGTCATCACCACATGTATATATTTTTGGAAAGGGTGTCACATAAAAAGTGGATGATCTGCATCCTGGTTCTTACCTGATATATCACTGCGTCGAGGGGTTGGAGTAAGGCCTGTTTCCATGGAAACCTCATCACTGTTATCTGGTGGTCGGTCAAGGTGATCTGAAATGTACAAATGTCACTAATGTTAGAATTGAAATGGGCATATTTTAATGACTAGTAACACTAAGATTTGGTGCTATATATAATCAGTTAGAAAATGTTGGATATCTGGAGCCCTGCTAAAAAGCATATTCAACTTGTCTGCAAGTACAAGATGGTTTGTTTTCTGACAAGAAAACACAGGGCTCCAGATTAGTAGGAGTAAACTGCACAATTCCAACATTTTCTCACTTATTGAATATTTCAGCATCAAATCCTAAGGTGTCAATACTCATTAGAATCGTCTCTTCGAGACGATTCTAATGAGTAGTTACACCATAGGGGTTAAAGCAGAAACAAAAATTTTAGTTTTTGAAATACTCCCCTTTTCGGGATCCCTGCTCTTATCTGGAGCCCTGTTAAAGGCATATCAAACTTGTCTGCGAGTACAAGGTGGTTTGTTTTCTGACAAGAAAACAGCATATCAATATTTCTGTACTGAGTTTTGTTGAGAGAGAGAGAGCGTGAGGATATCTTATTCTGGCTAAGCACAGCTCAATACAAATCTGATTATTTACAATTTGACTCTCGACTTCAAACACAGACATTCATGGTAAGAAAATCCAACTGAAATATTCCACCAGCTTTAAGATATTTGTCTACATACACGGACCCCCAACTTAACCCATTTTCCAGTAGCTGAAAGTAAAGCAAAATGCTCCTTTACCCACTACCCCATAAATACGTCTTTTAACACCTTAAATTTATTACTCCACCATCAAAATAGTTCCAATTAATACATTCATAAATATGAACCATAACAAATAATATCTATATTCTAGCAGAGGCACATTTTGCTTTATTTTCAACCTTCTTTAAGTGGGCACCTGTCTTTAAAACTAGAATCAGGCTATGGGGTAAACCCATTGCTAGGATATACAGGGCTCCAGATAAGAGGTAGTTATTTCAACAAATCAAACATTTTCTCACTAATTTCAGCACCAAATCCTATGGTGTTACTACTCATTAGAATCGTCTCTTCGAGACGATTCTAATGAGTAGTGACACCATAGGGTTTAATTCAGAAATAAAGATTTTAATTTTTGAAAAACTACCCTTATCTGGAGCTCTGGATATAGAAACTATTTCTTATAGTACATATACATGAATATTCAGAATTGTATGAAATAAAACTGAATTAACTCTTTCCTCCCTGAAACTTAAAATGGACAACCCCAGTTTCCATTTGAGTATAGTCCATTTCTGACTTTTAAGGGTTGTTTTTGTCAATGTTTTTATTATGACAAACAGTGAAGACCCAGATCAGAGGGCTCCGTAAGGAGCCCTCTGATCTGGGTATTCACTGTTTGCATAGGATAAGTGCACTTTTCACATGTATACTGTTTGAAAAGGATGCCTATATGCGGGGCTAGGGTTCAAAGGGTTAAAGGCATATAAAAAGGTGTATTTATAGGGTAATGAGTTACGGTAAATCTTCTTTATAGTCAGGAATATTCACTATAAAATATATTTTCTGTTTCTCAGTACATAGTAGCATCAAGCAGGCTGAAAGTAAAGCAGAAATGCTCCTTTAGGTACATCCTGCTTTAAGTGGTCGTCTTACTTCAAAACTAGAAACAAGCTATGGAGTCAGGGGTTAAAATTAGCTATTAGCAAGAGCTGTGACTGTACAGTTCAGTATAACCCTACAGCGCTGATGCACCTTAATCTGCAAGTAGCCACTAATATCATCTGTAAACAGTATTATATAACCCTCCTCAGACGGGCTGTCTCCCACCTTATTACTACTGATAATACACTCGTAAGCTCTCTCAACAATGCAAGACAGTCCCTGCCTTCAGAATACACTGCTTCAATAATATGCAGGGCTCCAGATAAGGAGTATTTCAATAAAGAATTTGAATTTGAAAAACAAAAATCTTTATTTCTGCATTAAACCCTATGGTGTTACTACTCATTAGAATTGGCTTCTTCAGAATATGCAGGGCTCCAGATAACAGGATTATTTCAAAAAACAAAAATCTTTGTTTCTGCATTAAATCGAGGCGATTCTGTAGTATAGTACCACCGTAGGATTTGGCTCCAGATAAGAGGAATATTTCAAAAAACAAAAATCTTTATTTCTGCATTAAACCCTATGGTGTCACTACTCATTAGAATCGTCTCTTCGAGACGATTCTAATGAGTAGTGACACCATAGGATTTTGTGCTGAAATATAGCCCTCCTCAGAAGGGCTGTCTCCCACCTTATTACTACTGAAAATACACTCGTAAGCTCTCTCAACAATGCAAGACGAGGTCCCTGCCTTCAGACTACGCTGCTTCAATAATGCAGGGCTCCAGATAAGAGGAGTATTTCCAAAACAAAAATCTTTTAATTTTGCATTACTCATTAGAATCGTCTTGTGATTTTGTGCTGAAATAAGTGAGAAAATGTTGGATAATAGTTGTTCATCCTCTTATCCGGTTGGAGCCCTGGTAACTCATGAAGATGAAATGTTTTTACTCATTTCTATGCAGAAAAGGACTACATGTACACTTGCAACATGTCCGCTTCAAATATTGGTTTGACTTGCCTCTTAGGCTCATTGACCTTTAACTATTTAGTGATGTTCCAAAGTACTAAAACAGGAAATTGAACAGAAAATGGCTAAATGACAACTCGAAGCAGACAGTAATTTTTTAACACTGTAGAAGCCCTCTGGGTCTACGCTGTTTTACACAGGATAAGTTTACTCTTCACAGGTACATGGTTTGTAAATGACTAGTAAACTGTTTGCTAAGGTTCAATGCATTAACCGAATCTTAATTAATTTCAAACCTTGGTCATTCCCTTTTTTCTATTTTTTCTGAAATGACATTCAAGTGACAAATAGTTTATCCTGATCAGAAGTCAAGACAACCCTCTACAACTCTGATCAGGCTCCAAACTATTTGCAAAAACGTAAAATGCACTATTTGAAAAACACAAGATTTCGAAGTTCAATAGTACGAAACAGGAAATCCTACAGTAAATTGTGGATGACACATCTCGAAGCAGACGGTATTTTTTCCACCCGCAGGCTAAACTAACTGTAAACAGGAGACGAAAGGGCTTCAGTATTTCTTTGGCTACAAACGCCAATCCATCAAAGTCCCTTCCCCGTAAAAAAAACAACAGTACCCACCATCCTATACAAATCATATTCAAACCAAACATAACCACACTCAAACACAGCTAAGTTTAATGCAGGACAAAAGTAATGCAGAAAGCTCCCTTTGGGAGCTTTCTGCATAACTTTTGTATCTGCATTTAGCAACCATCTTTCTAAGAAATTACTGATATATTTGTTTATTAACGTGTAGACTGTGTCTCACAATCGTGGTGTTTGTGTGAGTGACTCAGTGTAATACTCAGCCAACCAGTCTCGGTTTTATAACTTCTCGTAACGTGAATGATATTTGTATTAGTAACAGGCTCGACAACCTCTCCAGCCCCACCGCTGCCTACAAGTCTAGTCAACAATGTAGTAATTATCAACCCCCAAACCTGTGTCTCAACCCATTTCACCATAGATACGCCTTTTTACGCATCTGATTTATCCCTCCACTGAATAAATTAGTTTATACTAGCTATAGCTGCCATGGATAATGCACCATAAGAAATAGTTTCTTTATCTAAGCAAATTGTAGCTTAAAACAGGCTGAAAGTAAAGCAGAATGAGCCTTAACTCTTTCCTCCCTGAAACTTTAAATGAACAATTCCAGTTTCGATTTTAGTCTAGTCGATTTCTTACTTTTAAGGGTTGTTTTTGTCAATGTTTGGCATTGTGACAAACAGTGAAGATCCAGATCAGAGGGCTCGGATAGGAGCCCTCTGATCTTGGTCTTCACTGTTTGCATATGACACATGTACTATTCACACGACACTGTTTGAAAAGGACGCCTATATGCGGGACTAGGGCTCAAAGAGTTAAGGCGCATTCTGCTTTACTTTCAACCTGCTGGTGGTCACCTGTCTTCAAAACTAGAAATAGGCTATGGGATAAAGGGTTAACCCATTACACCATAACTATTATTAAACTATATGCCTTTTAACCCATTACCTGATAGCCTATTTCTCGTATTGAAGATAGGTGACTACTTAAAGCAGGTTGAAAGTAAAGCAGAATGCGCCTTAGGGCGCTTTCTGCTTAACTTTCAGCCTGCTTTAAGCTATTATGTGCTAGAATATTGAAAATATTCTCTATAACTATATTCATGACTGATTAAATTGGAACTATTTTCTTCAGCGGAGTAGTAAATCATTTTCGCTAAAAGGCGCTTCTATGGGGGAAAGGGTTAACGCATCTGATTTATCCCTTCACTGAAGAAATTAGTTCATACTGTAATGAATATGTACCATCAGAAATATTTTCTTTATTCTAGTGCTCAGATAGTAGCTTAAAGCAGGTTGAAAGTAAAGCAGAATGCCCCCTTAGGAGTATATTGTTTTACTTTCAACATGCTTTAACCCATTACCCCATAGCTTGTTTCTAGTTTTGAAGACAGGTGAACACTTATAGCAGGTTGAAAGTTAAGGTGCATTTTGTGTTACTTTCAGCCTGCTTTAAACTACAATCTGAAAGGATAAAGAAAATTAATATTTCTTTTTCATGGCTGTATAAAGTAGAACTGTTGTCTTCACTGGAGGCATATTTATGGAGTGATCACCTGTTTTCAGTACTAGAAACAGGCTATGCAGGAGTAATGGGTTAAATATTGTAAGATGGGATATTTGTATTAATAAAATAACAGGCTCGACAACCTCTCTAGCCACAAGCTGCCTAGAAGTCTAGTCAACGATATAGTAATTATCTACAAAACCTATGTCTTAAATGCTGTAAGCAACCCTTTACAATTTACCTTGTTCATACTACTGATCAACTAAAACCAGGGCTCCAGATAAGAGGTAGTTATTTCAACAAATCAAACATGTTATCACTCATTTCAGCACCAAATCCTATGGTGTTACTACTCATTAGAATCGTCTCGAAGAGACGAATGAGTAGTGACACCATAGGGTTTAATTCAGAAATAAAGATTTTAAGTTTTGAAAAACTACCCTTATCTGTTGCTCTGTAAAACTTACAAATACCACAAATACTGAACCCATTAATTATACAGGGCTCCAGATAAGAGGGAACAATCTGAACAAATCCAATATTTTCTCACTCATTTCAGCACCAAATCCTATGGTGTGACTACTCGTTAGAATTGTCTCGAAGAGACGATTCTAATGAGTTGTGACATCATAGGGTTTAATGCAGGCCTAAAGATTTTAGTTTTTGAAATACTTATCTGGGGCCCTGCCCATAGCCTCTTGTTTTAGAGACAGGTGACCACTTGACAGGATGAAAATATAGCAGTGATCACCTGTCTTCAAAACCAAAAACAGGCTATGTGGTAATAGGTTATTCTAGGTGCGACTACTTTCCTTGTGTAGAAATGATCAGGTGTAAAAAGGTGTATAATATAAGGAGTAATGGGTTATGCTGCTGGATGGTGGGCTATTTTAAGCCAAATAAGTACCTGTGAATTTTGCGTTTTCCATTTCTGTCCATCTCAGATTTGATGACAAGGTATCTGAAATAAAAGATGTGGGAAAAATATCAGTCAAATTCAAAAATATCAGGCAACTTAAGAAATATTAGTCAAATTAAAAATCAGCAGTCAAATTCAAAAATATGATCCAAATAAAAAATTATCAGTCAAAGTCAAAAATATCAGTCAAATTCAAAAATATCAGTCAATTTAAAAAATTTCAGTCAAATTCAAAATAAAGAAAATCCAAATCAACAGTAGAGTATTGCTAGCTGCATGAATCAATACAAGTTCCCTACGGGTGAATGACACATACAAAACTTTGAAGTCTAGACCATTGTTCACCATTTGGAGTTGTGTTGTGATTTTCTATATAGTCCAGAAAGACAAACAGTGAAGACCCTGATAATTGTCTCTGATCTGGTTCTACAGGGCTCCAGATAAGGGAAGCTTTTCAAAAACTAAAATCTTTATTTCTGAATTGAACCCTATGGTGTCACTACTCATTGGTGCTGAAATTGGTGAAAAAATGTTGGATTTGTTTCGTTTACTCCCTCTTATCTGGAGCCTTAGTAGATTTCTGCAATGCGAGGAGCTTGGACATCTAGTCTCCATTACTACAAACAACGCTGGTCTCCAGTATTATAGATTATCCCACAACTTTGTAAGCCCTTATAGTGCTGCAGGGTACCGAATATATCCATCCTTTACACACAGTGTAGACCCTGGTCATATATTCGTATTTAACACAAAATGACCCTGATCAGAGGGCTTCTTTAGGATCTTGGTTTTCGCTGTTTGCAAGGGATCAGGATCATCAGCTTTATAAATGACCATCTAATGTCTATATGCCTAAACCCATTACCCCATAAATACGCCTTTTTACGCTGTTAATTTATTCATTCACTGTAGAAAATAGTTCCAAATTATACAGTTATGAATATTCATCAAAAGAAATATTTTCTATTTTCTAGTAAATGGAAGCTTAAAGCAGGCTGAAAATAAAGCAGAATGTGCCTTCAGGCACATTCTGCTTTACTTTCAACCTGCTTTTAATAGTATACTATTTTCAATTTTAGAAATAGACTATGGGGTGATGGGTTAACGCATTACTCCATATCCTGCTTCTTGTTTTGAAAATATGTGAACACTTAAAGCAGGTCGAAAGTAAAGCAGAATAGGCCTATCAGGGCATTTCTGCTTTACTTTCAGCCTAATTTAAGCTACCATCTACTGGGATATAGAAAAGATTACTTATAGAGAATATGCATGACTTGAAAGTGAAATTAACTACTTTCTTCAGGGGATGAATAAAATTAATGCTTGAAGGGCGAATTTATGGAGTAATGGGTTAATTGTTTCAATTACACGTCTACACTGTCCTTCTATATCATTTCTGTGTAATTGTCGACAGATTTTACGAGGAAAGACAGATTTTTTTTACAATGAATATCAAAATGGGACATTTTTTGTTCAACCTCTATGCCTTTAGAATGCAATTTTAAACTTCAGAGTCTAAATGTCTGCTGCGTATGAATAGGCCTTGATTGAGCCTATGATAAAACTGTAATTGAGCTCTTGCCGAAGTGACTTATGGGTAAAACGTTATTGTCGCTAGTTTAAACAAGACAAGTCCAGGACCCGGGGACTACATACCTCTGTCTGTCAGCCATTTTTTCTCTCTTTCATGAGAACTGCCCCCATACAAATGTAAAGAATTTTGTGTCCCCAATTTTTTTCAAGCTTATATATATCCTTATCATGGCAATTTTTCTTTAACCCTTTCCTCCCTGAAACCTCAAATGGACAATTCCAATTTTCTATATAGTCTAGTCCATTTTTTACTTTTTAGGGTTGTTTTTTAACAATATATGTCAGAATGACAAACAGTGTATACCCTGATCAGAGGGCTCCTTAAGGAGCCCTCTAATCAGGGTATACACTGATTGCATAGGACAAGTGTACTCCCACAGGTACGCTGTTTGCAAATGAGGCATATATATGCGTGACTAGGGTTAACCCATAATTACCCTGTAGCCTGATTCTTTTTTTTTTTAAAACAGGTGACCACTTAAAACAGGCTGAAAAGTAAAGCAGAATGTGCCTAAGGCACATTCTGCTTTACTTTCAGCCTGTTTTAAGCTACCATCTGTAAGAATATAGAAAAATATTTCTTATCATATATATTCTTGACTGTCTAAATTTGGAGCTATTTTCTTTTGAGGAGGAATAAATTAGAGGTGTTACATTGTGTATTTATGGGGAAATGGGTTAAATGGACTCTACTAAACTTTGTCACTTAGAGGGGTTCATCCTAAAACTATTACAAAGCATGACAAACAGTGCAGACCCTGATCAGAGGCAGGACTCCAGATAAGAGGGAGTTAACTGAACAAATTCAACATTTTCGCACTTATTTCAGCACCAAATCCTATGGGGTTACTACTCATTAGAATTGCCTCGAAGAGACGATTCTAATGAGAAGTAACACCATAGAGTTTAATGCAGAAAAAAATATTTTAGTTTCTGAAATACCCCCCTTATCTGGAGCTCTGAGAGGGCTCTGTTCTGGGTCTAAACTGTTTGCAGTGGATGTTTATTCCTAGGTCTACACAGTTGACTGCACATCCAGGGCACCAGATAAGCAGTAGTTATTTCAACAAATCAAACATTTTCTCACTTATTCAGCACAAAATCCTATGGTGTTACTACTCATTAGAATCGTCTCTTTGAGACGATTCTAATGAGTAGTGACACCATAGGGTTTAATTCAGAAATAAAGATTTTAGTTTTTGAAAAACTACCATTATCTAGTGCTCTGACATCTAACATGGGTTACAGATAAAAAAAATATATTATTTTCATAAATTATTATCAATGTCCCAACTGTTAGAGGGTCCGGACTGTTAGAACTTAGAGTAAATAGGGTGGTACTTAATTTTACATATTTATTTATTTCTCCGCTGAAGAAAATTGTTTGAAACAATCAAAAACATGAATCGATGAAAAACGATTTCAATATTCTGGCAGACGGTAGCATAAAGCAGGTTGAATGTAAAGCAAAATGCTTTACTTTCAGCTTGCTTTAAGGTCACCAGCTAGGATATAGGATTTATTTTTTATGATGCATATTAATGACAGTATAAAATGGAAAATGTTTTCTCGATGTAAGAACAATGAGATCTAAAAGGTGTATTTATGAAGTAAAAGGTTATGGCAGGTGGCTGCTTAAAGCAGTTACCTTGATGAACGTAAAGCAGAAACCTCCTACATGTATATTGACCTAGTTTTTTATCTGACATGACCCACATGCAAACTTGACCTAGATATCAATTTAAGGCAAACATTTTGACCAAGTTTCATTAAGATCTGAATAGATTTGAAGTCTCTAGAGACTAGAGTGTTAACAAGCTTTTTCTATGAGTTGACCTTGTGACCTAGTTTTTGACTGGACATGACCCACATTTCAGAACTGACCTAGATATCAATATAGCAATCATTTTGACCAAGTTTCCTGAAAATCTAATGAGATTTGTAGCCTCTACAGTGTTAAAAAAAATCTATAATTTTACCAAGTGACCTAGTTTTTGACCAAACATGACCCATATACAAACTTGGCCTAGTCATCAATAAGGCAAACACTTTGACCAAGTTTCATGAAGATCTAATGGGAATTTTAGCCTCTAGGGTGTTAACAATGCTTTTCTATGGTTTGACCTAGTGACCTAGTACATGTAGGTTTTTGACCCAACACCACCCACACTTGAACTTGACTTAGGTTTCATCAAGACAAACAGTGTCATCAAGTTTCATGAAGATGAAATGAAATTCGTAGCTGCTAGAGTGTTAACCAACCAATTATGGACGGACGGACGGACGGACAACGAACAACGGACATCCAGGGATCCAAAAAGCTCACCTTGGCACTTCGTGCCAGGTGAGTTCAAAATGTCAAGTAAAGTAAACAGTGCTGGCTCTAAAGGAGCAATCTAATCAGCATTCATCAGGGATCTAGATAAGGGGAGTATTACAAATATCAAAATCTTTATTTCTGCAATAAACCCTATGGTGTCACTACTCATTAGAATCGTCTCGAAGAGACGATTCTAATGAGTAGTAACACCGTAGGATTTGGTGCAATATGAGTGAGAAAATGTTGGATTTGTTCAGAATACTCCCCCTTATCTAGAACCCTGATTCATACGCAGAGCCCAAGATAAGAGGATTGTTTAAAAAAAACTTAAGAATCGTCTCTTCAAGACGATTCTAATGAGTAGTAACACCATAGAATTTGGTGCTGAAATAAGTGAGAAAATGTTTGATTTGTTCAGTTTACTCCCTCTTATCTGGAAACCTGTATACAGAGTACCGACACAGACTTCCTGTTAAAACAGTTTGAATCCCAATCAAATCACAGGGCTCCGCATAAGGGGAGTATATCAAAAACTAAAATCTTTATTTCTGCTCAAAACCGTATGGTGTCGCTACTCATAAGAATCGTCTCTTCAAGACGATTCTAATGAGTAGTAACACCATAGGATTTGGTGCTAAAATAAATAAGAAAATGTTGGATTTGTTAGGTTTTCTCCCTCTTATCTGGAGCCCTGAAGTCCTTCATAAAGTGTTGCCTTAGATCTGGTTCCAACCTGTTTCCAAAGGATTCATTTGAAGTTTTCAGTGTTAAAAGGATTGGACCAATCTACTGCTACAATCTGCTACGCTTCACAAATGCCGTCTGCAAATTTTATCAAAATTGTATGCCATCCCCCTTTTATTCAGTAAAACCTCATTAAAAGTATCAAAACAGTTTAGATCCTGACAAAATACAGAAAAAACCTTTACAGCTGATCTGGGTCCCAGCTATTTTCAAATCTACAAGTTCAAGCCAATGTACACATTAGCAGGCAAAAGGTTTTACCCTAATCATGCTGCTGATATACATCTGCTCCAAAATAAACCCCACAAGCCAAACAGGTAAAACCAAACGGACAGTCCCCATAACAAGACACAGTTGACAACTATATCCCCATAAAACTGTCCATACCGATGGACACTTTTTCTGATCAATGATTTGGACACAAACTGATCACAAAACCTTCAACCAGACTATCAGTTAACAGGTTGAAGAGAAGAAAATTTCTTCACAGGGCTGCCATTTATCTGGATTTTTCCTAAATCTTCGGATTTTTTTCCCCCGAGTACATGGTAGCTTAAAGCAGGCTGAAAGTAAAGCAGAATGTGCCATGAGGCGAATTCTGCTTTACTTACAGCCTGCTTAAAGTAGTCTGGTGTCAATAAAACAAGAAACAGACTATGGGGTAAAGGTACGATTCGTAAAATCACGCTTGAAAAATATAAATTTGAAAATCTTAGGATTTTTCATGTCAACTTATGGCAGCCCTGTCTTCACTAAATACCAGAGAGTTTACGCTGGCGCCATTCAAATAATACTAGTCTGAACCGGGGCAGTGTATATACCAACCCAGTGGATAACCCGTCGTATTCACAGGTATATCTACACACTTCACTGGAGCCACTATATCCCTTAAATGTCGTCTGCTTCAATTTTTGCCGTCTGCTAAACTTCAGATTTATAAAAGTTATCTTGATTTTTATAAATTTTTGAAGAAAAGCGGATATGTCTGCAAGCAGTTTGGATCCAGATCAGGCCCCACTGACGTGGGGCCTGATCTGGATCCATACTGTTTGCAAGATAGTTTGAATTCTTTTTCTTCATCACCCTATGTTAAGTTATCTTGTAATGTAAGGTTTTTTTTAGTTTTTTTCGCGATCAGCTTATATTACAAGTTTCCAATCTGGATCAAAACTGAAAATTTGTCAATTAAAATTAATTTTTTAAGTGAACAAGAAATCTTGGAAAACAGTATTTTAAACAGACGACAATTTAGAAGCAGACGACTATTTTCATCAGATAAAGGATATCTCGAGAAAGGTAGACACAGAGTCGAATACTCTAACATTGTTGGGCTTGGAAGGGGGGGGGTTGTTCTCTGAGTGGGAGAAAAACAAGAGTGAGTTGTTTTTCTTCTCCGAGATGCGAGTGAAACATAGAGTTGAAACTTTATACTTCGAACTCACTTAAATCAAACTTGCCCATATTTTCATCATTTGATTATGATCAAACATATATACCTTTATTTCAAAAGTTCAAACGTGGCTGAATTTGGTCAAGTTTGACTTTAGACCAGTCTGTATTATCCCTTCCTTTCCTAAAATATCTACAGAAGTACAATTTCAGAAACAAACAGATTAAATCCAGAGGACCAGGGATCCAGATACAAAATGTAAGAGGAGTATTTCAAAACTTAATTTTAAAATCTTTATTTCTGCAATAAACCCTATGGTGTCACTACTCACTAGAATCGTCTCAAAGAGACGATTCCAATGAGTCAAACACCATAGGATTTGGTGTTGAAATGAGCGAGAAAATGTTGAATTTGTTCAGTTTACTCCCTCTTATCTGGAGATGCCAGTTTTAAGTTTACAAAAATCATCAATTGATCAATATACCTTATTAGCATGACAATATTACTGTAAAAGAACCACAAGACGCAAAGTTGGTCCACTTCTGTATCAAACTGCTGTGTCATTGGGGTTAAATCAATGTATGTTTGGAGTACAAACATCAATGCTTTACCCACTATATAATTATATTCACATACTTCCAGGGCTACAGATAAGGGGAGTTTTTCAAAAACAAAAATCTTTATTTCTGCTTTATCCCTATGGTGTCACTCATTAGAATCGTCTTGAAGAAACAATTCTAATAAGTAGTATAACACCATAGGAGTTGGTGCTGTACGAGTCAGTGAGAAAATGTTGTATATGTCCAGATTACCTTCTCTTATCGGGACCTGTTTTTCCAGTATATTTTACCCATTACCCCATTATATGTTACTAGTTTTGAAGACGAGTGACCATTTAAAGCAGGTTGAATGCAAGGCGCTTCTGCTTTACTGTCAAAGTTACAGTCTGCTTTATGCTACAATCTACAAGGATATTGAAAATAATTCTTATGGTACACTGGTACATATTCAAGATCTCTATGGTATTTACTAATATTTAGCATCCATGCCTGCACTTAACCCTATGGTGTGACTACTCCTTAGACCAATCTCTTTGAGACGTAGTTCCACCATAGGGTTTGGTGCAGACATGAAGGAGAAAATGGGAAAACCCTCTTATCTGGAGCCCTGTAGTCTGATAATGATTTCTTAAAAAAAATATGTTACGAGTAACTGTTATCCATCTTACACAGGTACTTATCACATAGATCTAGATCTTTCTTGGGGACGATTCTAATGAGTAGTAACACCATACGGTTTGATGCAAAAATAAAGATTCTAGTTATTTAAAAACACTTCCCGTATCTGAAGCTCTGTTTTAAAAAAAACCTCAAAACAACACCAGGGCTATCTCCCTTTTAGCTATACTTTTTACGTAAAATGTGAACGAATGAAGAGACAATTCTAATGAGTAGTAACACCATAGGGTTTAATGCAAAAATAAAGATTTTAGTTTTTAAAAACACTCCCCGTATCTGAAGCTCTGTTTAAAAAAAATACCTCAAAACAACACCGGGGCTCGCTTTTAGCTAAACTTTTTACGTAAAATGTTAACAAATGATCTTTTTTACCCTAGCCTGACTTCCTAGAGATTCATATCAATGTTTCCTAAATTAAATTATTAAGCTAGAGTACACTGTAAATCTCTGTACTTAATCTTTCTAAGCCAGTCCAGGGCTCCAGATAAGAGGGAGTTATTTTAACAAATCCATCATTTTCTCACTCATTTCAGCACCAAATCCTATGGCGTTACTACTCATTAGAATCGTCTCTTCGAGACGATTCTAATGAATAGTGACACCATAGGGTTTAATTCAGAAATAAAGATTTTAAGTTTTTGAAAAAATACCCTTATCTGGTGCTCTGACTAACATCTTTCTAAGCCAGTCAAAATCCAGTTACCCTGGTCCCTCATCACTCTACTCAAGATAAAGGGAGTATTTCAAAAACTAAAATGTTTATGTCTGCGTTAAACCCTATATGGTGTCACTATTCATTAGAATTGTCTCTAATTTCTAATGAGTAGTAACACCATATGATTTGGTTTTGAAATGAGTAAGAAAATGTTGGATTTGTTTCGCTCTTATCTGAAGCCCTGCTCGAGCTGTGTGATTTTTGTGTGTTAATTTTAGAGTGTTTTTCAAGGTTAGTTACCGAGTGACGGTCAACACAGAATCCTAGTCATTTTTTATTCAATCCAGTCTTGAATATGTCCCATATGAAATATTTTCTTTATCCAAGGAGACTATAGCTTAAAGCAGGCTGAAAGTAAAGCAGATTGTGCCTTAAGTGGTAACCTAATCTTCAAATCTAGTAACAGGCTATGGAGTAATGGGTTAAACAGTTATAGTGATTTTCTTACTACTATAAACCCTTTACTCTAGATCTGGACACCTTTACTAATTATTAATTGCCCGTAAGTGCCTCTGAACGCCTCTAAAAATTCTTCTTAAGTTCATTGTAACACCTAAAGCAACCATGTCCCCGACAAATGCACATAAATGTTGATTTTAAACTGGTAATATATATATCAGAGCACCAGATACGGGTAGTTTTTCAAAAACTAAAATCTTTATTTCTGAATTAAACCCTATGGTGTCACTACTCATTAGAATCGTCTCACACCATAGGATTTGGTGCTAAAATAGTGAGAAAATGTGGGATTTGTTGTGGGATTTGTTGAAAAAACTACCTCTTATCTGAAGCCCTGTATATATAGTAAGATGTCAGGTTGAAACAAAATGTAAAAGCAGAAGCTTCTAGTCCAAAGGAGCTTAAAGTTTTACTTTCATCTTCCTTTTAAACAGGGCTCCAGATACGAGGAAGTGAACTGATAAAATCCAGCATTTTCTCCTTCACATCAGCAATCAGCACAAAATCCTATGGTGTCACTACTCATTTAAATCGTCTCGAAGAGTAGTAATACCATAGGGTTTAATGCACAAATAAGGATTTTAGTTTTTGAAATACTCCCCTTAGCTGAAGCCCTGACTGCAGTGCTACTTCCTGGGACCTTAGGCTTTATTACGTTTGTATGATCTGAAGATTCTGCACACAGAAAAAACAGTACTTAATCAATGCAGATGAAAACAAAACTAAACCAAAATACTCCAGCTTCAATCAATACAAACTGCTCTCACGATAAAATGCACATACACGTATACAGTCATTCTTGTTACAACCCATTGTCTCATTAATATGCCTTTTTACGCCTTCAATTTATTCCTCCCCTGAAAAAATAGGTCCACTTTATACAACCATGATGGATATGTATTGTACATGTACCATGAGAAATATTTTCTATGACCTCACATATTAAGCTTAAAGCAGGCTGAAAGTAAAGCAGAATGTTCATTAAGGCACATTCTGCTTTATTTGCAACCTACTTTAAGTGTTCACCTTTCTTCAAAACTAGAAACAGGCTATGGGGGAAATGGGTTAAAAATCTCAATACTTATAAATTCATCACAAATTTTCATTACTCTCATGCTCTAGATACATGTAAGAGGGAGTAAACTAAACAAATCCAACATATTCTACACTATTTTCAGCACCAAATCCTATATGTGTTTCAAGACGATTCTAAGAAGTAGTGACAGCATAGGGTTTTAACTTCAAAGCAGAAATAAAGACTTTCTTTTTTGAAACATTCCCCTTATCTGGAACTCTGCTGTTTAGTCATAGAATGCCATAGTCAACAGACAAACAGGGCTCCAGATAAGGGGGTTATTTCAAAAACTAAAATCTTTATTTCTGCATTAAACCCTATGGTGTCACTACTCATTAGAATCGTCTCGAAGAGACAATTCTAATGAGTAGTAACATCATAGGATTTGGTGCTAAAATAAGGGAGAAAATGTTGGATTCGTGCAGTTTACTCCCTCTTATCTGGAGCCCTGCAGACAAACATCCATTAGAACTAAAACACAGGCTGATTGTGCCTTTGAAGGGTTTTTTATTATGCAAGTTTCTCCTAGAAATACCAACTGTTCATTATACAGGCCGTCTTGCTGGCTACTTTTCTTTCCTGCAGATATAGTGCTCAACAAATCAAACTGAATATGTACACATAGAAATAACAGAGCAAGTTAAACCATTACCCCGTAGCCTGTTTCTAGAAACGGGCTATTAGAAATATATAGTGGCAACATTGGATTTAATGCAGAAATATTTTCTCACTCATAGTCATACAGCACTAATGAGTAGTGACACCATGGGGTTTTATTTAGAAATAAAGATTTTAGTTTTTGAAATACTCCCTTTATCTGGAGCTCTAGTACTAAATCTGCATCAGTGCAAATCAAACTGAATGTGTACACATGGAAAGAACAGAGCGAGTTAACCCAGTACTCCAGATAATGAGTAGGAACACTGTTACACCTTAGGATTTGGTGCTGAAATGAGTGAGAAACTGTTGAATCTGTTCAGTCTTGTGTATGTTATACAGGTTGGACTGTATGCGACTCCTCATTATCTCACTAATTCACATATCTAAGCCATCTTAAGAATCTGATAAAAGCCTTAATGATGACCCAGCGCAAACCACTTTGTAGTTGATAATTTAATCTCGACATTATTTCACAATATTCGTAAAATTGTTCAACTCTGATAAAGGTTTGACTCCTTACAATACTGCATCATGGTCACAACGATCCATAAGAGGGCAGTGTTTAAAGGAGTATTCTACTTAACTTTCAACCCACTACCCCATAAATATATGCCTTTCTATACCTTCAATTTATTCCTCAACTATTCAGGGCTTCAGATAAGGGGGGTATTTCAAAAAGTTAAATCTTTATTTCTGCTTTAAACACTATGGTGTCACTACTTATCTTGAGCCCTGACTATTACAAAATGGTTCCACTTTATAAATGAATATGTTTCACAAGAACTATTTTATATATTCTAGCAGAATGAGATGGTAGCGTATAGAAGGTTGTGCATTCTGCTTTACTTTCAGTCTGTTTTAAGAGGTCACCTATATTCAATTCAATACTAGAAACAAGCAATGAGGTTAATAGGAAAAAGATTATAAATTTAACCAAAAGACAAACAATGAAGACCCTAATCCAGTCTAATCAGGACTCCTTTAGGAGCACTCTAACATGGCTCTACACTGTTTGTATAGATTAAGTGTACTCATTACAGGTACTTGGATTGCAAAGGGTTTAGGGTTTGCCTTGGGGCACATTCTGCTTTACTTTCAACCTGCTTTAAGTGGTCAACTATCTTCAATTCAATACTAGAAACAAGCAATGAGGTTAATAGGAAAAAGATTATAAATTTAACCAAAAGACAAAACAATGAAGACCCTAATCCAGTCTAATCAGGACTCCTTTAGGAGCACTCTAACATGGCTCTACACTGTTTGTATAGATTAAGTGTACTCATTACAGGTACTTGGATTGCAAAGGGTTTAGGGTTTGCCTTGGGGCACATTCTGCTTTACTTTCAACCTGCTTTAAGTGGTCAACTATCTTCAATTCTAGAAAGAGGCTATGGGGTAATGGGTTAACCCATTACCCCTTAAAAACGCCTTTTTACGCCTCTATTTATTCCTCCACTGAAGAAAATAGTTCCAATTTATACAGCCAAGAATAATTACCAGAAGAAATATTTTCTATATCCTAGCAGATGGTAGCTTAAAGCAGGCTGAAAGTAAAGCAGAATGTGCCTTAAGGCACATTCTGCTTTACTTTAAACCTGCTTTAAGTGGTCACCTGTTTTCAAAACTAGAAATAGGATAACCCGATAAGAGGTAATGGGTTAACTTAGTTTACAGCATTTTCTATGTACATATTGAGAAAGTGAGAAACCGCAACACACCAAGATCAAAGGACCATATACAGCGCTCCCTCTCTACAACGACGCACAATGGGAGACAACAATTATGTGCGTTGTTCGGAGGGAGTCGTTATAGAGAGGGAAAGTGGCTTACATTTGCAAACAGCTTGGATCCAGATCAGACGCCGCGTAACGCGGCGTCTGATCTGGAATCAAGCTGTTTGTCACTCGTTAGGAAGTTGTTTCTGTGAAAATGTCCATTATGTTTCTTTGAGAAAAACAGAAGACAACAATCTTAAGCAGGCGATATTGCAGCAGTAAAAGCGTTAGGCATAATGGTCCTGTTTCGGGAACTGCGACAAGGGTCGTTGTAAGGAGGGAGTCGTTGCTGAGAGGGCCGTTGTAGAGAGGGAACACTGTACTGCATTACAGAAATAAGGATAAGTTGAATGCAGTGATTTCTAGGTCTTGCCATGAATACTGGAGTTTGAAGTGACTAATACATATTCATGATGTTTGTCCTGGAAACATGCTCCCATGGGTCTTTGATTTCCCCATTTCCATATTTACCAAGACTACAATGTGTACAATGTGTGTACTAGACAAAATGCATTCTTATACATGCTTTTAATCCTTCAACACCCCCCCCCCAATCAGAATACCCACACTATAAGAAATATTTTCTACATCCTAGCAGATGGTGGCTTAAAGTAGACACATTCTGCTTTACTTTCAGCCTGCTTTAACCCATTAGCCATTTTACGCTTTTAAATTATTCCCCTACTGAAAAAATGGGACCTATTTTATAATTTATACAATATTATAAGAATCATAAGAATTTTTTTCTCTATATTCTAACAAGTAATAGCTTAAAGCAGACTAAAAGTAAAGCAGAATAACTGAATGTGCTTTACTTCAAACTGCTTGAAGTGGTCAATCATCTTCAAAACTAAAAGTTATGGGGTAATGGGTTAAATGGTGCACCTGATTTCAAAAGTAAAAACAGGCTTTGGTGTAAATATTACTAAATAAACTATATAAATTCATTTAAATCTGAACTATTTTCTTCAGTGGAGGAATAAATTATGTATGCTAAAAGTCGGGTAATAGCTAATGCAGGGCTCCAGATAAGAGTAGTTTTTCAAAATCTAAAACCTTTATTTCTGCATTAAACCTTATGGTGTCACTACTCATTAGAATCGTCTCTTCGAGACGATTCTAATGAGTAGTAACACCATAGGATTTGGTGCTAAAAATAGTGAGAAAATGTGGGATTTGTTGAAAAAACTACCTCTTATCTGGAGCCCTGTAATGGGTAAATGTCATGTAACCCCAATGACACACTGTGTTACAAACTGTTAAAACCAAAGGTGTGCCTTACTGCCATTATGACAGGTGTAGTGACCAGGGTGTGACAAGCACTGTAGACTCCATCAACAACCAATCAATGGCTTCATATAGACTTTAGACTCCATCAACAACCAATCAATGGCCTCATATAGACTTTGTAACAGAACCTGGTCAGTTTTAACACCTTTAAACAAGACTGGTGTGATACACATGTGGGTGATCACAGGTGAGCGATATACAAATTGTGGAAAACTGATCAGGAAAGTCAAATAATTACTTTAACCCTTTCCACCCTGAAACCTAATATGGACAATTCTAATTATTAACATAGTCTAGTCCATTTCGGACTTTTTAGGGTTGATTTTTTCAATATATGTCAAAATGACAAACAGTGTAACTGTGTAGACCCTTAAGGAGCCCTATGATCATGGTCTACAATGTTTGCATAGGACAAGTGTACTCCTCACATGTAGGCTGTTTGCAAATGATGCAAATTTATGCATGACTAAGGTTCAAAGAGTTAACCCTTTACTTACTATTATAATTTTATATACTTTTTTCCCCTCATCTGGTGCCCTGATTTACTATGATGGTGGCACTGCTTTAGACAGAACTCCAGATAAGGGGAGTATTTCAAAAACTAAAATATTTATTTCTGCATTAAACCCTATGGTGTCACTACTCATTAGAATCGTCTCGAAGAGACGATTCTAATGAGTAGTAACAGCATAGGATTTGGTGCTGAAATGTTGGAGAAATTGTTGGTTTTGTTCAGTTTATTTGCTCTTATCTGGAGCCCTGTTTAAAGGAGTAAATTAGGAATTGTTTTCTCCCTCTTTCTCCTAGCCGTTACACTGGTTGTCACGATTATAATGGTGGCAGTTTTATTAGTGTCACTATTACAGTATTAGCCCCTATTACGACAGAAAACAAGGCACTTACTCCCTTGTCTGACCACAGGCTGACAGCTTCTGTTAAAAAGTTGAAAGGGAACCTTTATTTCTGCATTAACCCCTATGGTGCCACTACTCATTAGAATTGTCTCTTCGAGACAATTCTAATGAGTAGTAACACTGTAGGATTTGGTGCTGAAATGAATGAGAAAATGTTTGATTTGTTTAGTTTTGGCATATATATTTCTAATCTGGAGCCCTGTGATGGGATGTCAAATTCTAAAATCCAGATTCATATAGGTTAATACCCCCCCCCCCCCCCCCCCCCCCAACTTCTGCAGTCCACTTTAACTGAACATTACTCATTAACCCATGTAACTTCAAATTTGGAAGATTCCAGTTTTCAATGCAACCTAGTCCATTTTTGACACAGGTTGGTATTTTTTCATTTCTTTACAATCTATCCCAAAATAACACAGTGCAGAGTGCAGGCCCCGATCTGATTCTACACTGATTACATAGGGAAAGTGTACTCCTTACAGATACCCTGTTTGCAAGGATGTGTCACTAAGGTTTGAACCCTATTGTCATTAGTAGTCATCTACATTGTACGTCAAACAGTCAACCTTGACTATTCTATGACGGTGCGCTAAGAAGAGAAAGAAAACAAAGCGAAAATAGTAAAGGTAGAAAAAGTGCATGTAGACAGCCTTCATTCCTTTACAGTGTATCTGCAAAGAGTGCACTTGTCCTATACTAACATGAAGCAGTCCTCTTATCAGGTTCATTGACAAAAAACATCAACCCTCAAGAGTAAAAAATGGACTTGACTCATTTGGCGACTGGAATTGTCCATTTGAGGTTTCAGGGAGGAAGGAGTTACCGTGGTGACAATTACCTGAATTGGACAGTAAACTCCAATGGTAGGGGTTACAGCACTCATACACTGAGTCTTTCTCACTCTTACAACACGGTAGTCTCTTTAACTCTGTTGTGTCGGACACGTCACTCCAGCGCCACATCTTACAACACAGGACTAGAGGGGTCATAATCTTCTTGCCAAGGCGAGTTTCACCCTTCGGCAGAAGCACACAATCACCTTCCTCGCCACCTTTCGATTCTATGCTCTGGATCAGCATTTCTAGCTGTTTTTCTTTCAATCGTTTCAGCATAGAATGAGCAACCGACTTGAGCTCGAGTTCTTCGGGGCTTTCTGACGGACACCCGGTTTCATTTTGGTATCTCAATTTCCACAATCGTCGAACAAGCGTGGCTCTTTTAGATTTAAACATACAACATAGCATAGGCACCTATTCTTGCCCTCAACTCTCTCATTGCTGGGGTAAGTAAACAATTAGGGCTTAATCCACCCAATCCCCTGTCCCTTTAAGGTCCCTGTCACTCTGCTGCAGAAATCTAAAATATCCACAATACAACTTCACTTTCAGGTTATCCCCAAGTCACTGAATCAAGCAAAGTGTTTCACCTTTACGACCCGTTTATTTTCACAAATTAATAAACCCTATCCAATTAGCCGCTTTGACTACAAATAAATTCAATTAAGCCTTATTTGGCCTGCTTAGTTATGAATTGACTGGGTCGTTATTTCTTATTCACAATACGTAATTAACTGCATATATCACTCCATACGAGAAATCGCTCTCTTCAAGTCCACTTTGTTCACGGACCTGTGACCCAGAAAAGGTAGATGAAAACATGTACACAATTTAGATTTCATTAACGTAGGAGCCGACGGCAATTAACCTATGAATGGAACCAATCCTTCGTGCACAGACTGTCCACACTTCTTCACCGTTAATCCACGATTTAATGATCCTTAAAACAGTAATTCACGAGAATTTATCCATTCTATAGCACTGTAAATAATTTCGTTACACCGAATATCATCCCAAATTTTCTAAAACGGTGAGGTACATTTGCCAGTTCAACACTGGGACCAGTCCATGTTTACTAGGTTAGACGGGTGCTCGATATTTCAGCAAAACAATTATTTTTCCGCCATATATTCATAAAACGAAGTCACTTCTGTCTAAATCACAAATAATTTAAGTAAGTCCATCGAAAATTAACTCTAAAATAGTGTAGAATAGCCGATTTATAAGTCCAATATTTTCATGTCGATTCGATAGCTTTACCTCAGTGAAAAATGGACAATCTTACCAGGTCGCCAGTATTCGTTGTTGATTGGTTAATAGCGGTCACGTGTGAGGTCTAGACATATTGGCGCGTCCCGTCTCTTCAGTAAAAGATCGGGTCGATGTTAAATGTGAACCTACATTCTTTCTTTATGGTTTGTTTTCTCAAAACAATTTTTATGTTAAACAAGGGGAAATTGCCTTGACGAAAATATAGGTAGGCCAGAAAATGATGTTAGAGTTTTTGTCGACAGAGTATGTATGTTTGCTACAGAAAAAGCGTAGGGAACATTAAAAGGCGAAGCAAGACGCGCACCTGTAAAAAAGTCTTAATTGCCCACGGCAAAATTACGCCTGTCAATACAAATGACGCTTAATATTTCAACGCAGAGAAAATTAGACGAGGGATCTCGTATAAGATAGGATCATGTGAACGAATGCGTTGGGACCTGGGCCCCGTTTCAAAAAAAATCGTAAGGCAAAATTTAATGTTAGGCCTATCGTAAGTGCGATTACAATTAGTCGAAATTATTATTTATTTCTCCATATAATCATGTCTTGTGACATCTCTTTGGAATCGTCTTTTCAAGACGATTCCAAAGAGATTCACAAGACAGGATTAGATGGAGAAATCAGAAAATATATGTATTTTAAAGTTTTGGCTTACGACCGTTTATATTTGTGTACGAAGTTTTATGAAACGGGCCCCTGTTCCATATCACATATATTACACATACATACAATCTTACCTTTCATAAGATTTGACCGCTAGAAGATACAATTGTTTTCTGTAAATTGATTGTTTTCGGTAATTAATACCTTAACCCCTACTGTCATGACGTCATCATTTTTAAACAAGTGTCTGCTTTTCTATTTTAATTTTTTTTTAGTTTTTTTATTCAAGAAATATTGAAATGAGTATCAGTGAAACAGTTTGGATCCTGGTCAGACGTCGCGTTAGATTTTTTTTTTATTATTAAATTTCATGTTAAAATAGGATACAAGTAAAGAAACTCACTTAAATACTGAAAGAAGCCTTCTGCTTTACCTTTATTCTTTGATATTATAATACTATCCCGGTTTAAGTTGCCAAATGTGTTTTAATGCCATAACGGCTAATCTGAAGAAAAAAATTGCTATTTATTTAAATACTTCATTTGTCATAATTTTGTTAATGAACCTGGCCCCAGAATGACTTAATGTTCAGTGAACTATATATATATGTCGCGGGCAAACCTTTCGCGACATTTTAGCTGTAATTTCTTGCGTAAAGCTCAACATTTACATTCTGAAAAGACGCACCCCTACCGGCTTGAAAAAATGAAGGATGTGTTTCACGTTGTGAATTTGACAAGTGCGTCACTAGATCTACAAATAAACTTGTTGGTATAAAAAAGATTGCCGTTGTTGTTGTAAAACTTGTTGATTTTATTGTTGTTGTTGTTACTATCATTATTATTATTTGTTTCCTTTTTTAAAAATAAAAAGTAATTCTACAATGTTTGCAAATGACAAGTGTATACTCTGCACAGATACACTGGATGTATAAATGACCAGGCTCCGAGGTTATAAAGCTTTTGACTTGAGTCTTAACTCGTTCCCAAGCATTTGATTGGTCAGATTTGCTTGGGAACATACTCAGACTCAGCTCAAACGCTTTATAACCTCGGAGCTAGTCTACTCGACCGTCGCTACAGGGATGCCATTTCTCCGGATTTTTCCAAAATATTACGATCTTTTCTTAATTTCTCCGGACCTACGGACCTTTTCCCGGAATCTTCCGATTTCTGCTCTTAATTTTAAATTTTGGAATTTTATGCGTTCTTTACCGAGGAAATGTTGTTATTAGAGTCAAATTGTTTAGATCCAGATCGACCAGACGCCATGTTTAACTCGCGGGATCCAGTGATTTTTCTCAAAGGGTTCCGATCATGAGAGAAGATTTCACATACAGTGGAGAAGATGCTATTTCTTTCAAAATAGCCACGCAGAGCACCAGATAAGGGTAGTTTTTCAAAAACTAAAATCTTTATTTCAGAATTAAACCCTATGGTGTCACTACTCATTAGAATCGTCTCGAAGAGACGATTCTAATGAGTAGTAACACCATAGGATTTGGTGCTGAATAGGTGAGAAAATGTTTGATTTGTTGAAATTACTACCTCTTATCTCGAGCCCTGGACACGTTTATGCTAAAACATAGTTTACATTTTCAAGAAATTGCAATTTTCTAAAATTTAGTGCATTTCATTTGCACTCCATTGAAACATGGAGGAATTATACCCATGATTGAAACGGGACAGAATACAGTCTTCTTCACCGTACAGCGCTTCCTCCCTACAACAACACCCAATCCATGAAATATAAAGATGACGTGTGTTGATCGGAGGGAGTCGTTATAGGGAGGAAAATTAAATAAAGACTTGGCTTACATTTGCAAACAGCTTGAATCCAGATCAGACGCCGCGTAACGCGGCGTCTGATCTGGATTCAAGCTGTTTTTCACTCGTCAGTATGTTATGTTTTCTGTCAAAATGTCAATTATGTCACTTTGAGAAAAACAGAAGACTATATTCTAGCACTGAAAGGGTAAGACATATATTTGTCTTGTTTTGGGAACAGCGAAAAGCGTTGTTATAAGGAGGGAATCGTTGTTCAGAGGACCGTATAAGGGATTTTCCAGGGGTGGGGAATTTTAGACCCCCTTCCCCGCACACACAGACACTGGATCTGTGCATGAGAATGAACTAATTTGATTGTTTCAATTCCAAAGCGGTCATTTTAATTCAGTTTCGCTCCACGACACAGGGAACCTTTAAATCCGTCTTCAATGGAACCGCAATAGCCAATTTTCTTTGCTGCTCCATGTTCCCACCAAACTGTACCTGAGACTGTCCGTGTCCTGGTTTAGTAGCCGAATTAACCCATTGCACCATGGCGTCTAGTATTTATACACCCTCCCCACCTACAAACAGCCAGGTTAGAATAGTATACTTAATCCGACGCAAACAGTGTGAACCAAGACCAAATGGTTCCTTTGATCAGGAAATGAACTTTTCGCAATATATTGTTTAAAAAGTCAAATTAAAAAATAATTACAAAGCTAATTATATGAAGTCATTTATAATCACTTATGAAGTTGCAGGGTTCAATTTTAAACAATTGTCGTCTGCTTTTATTTATAAAATTTAAACTTTTAAGTATTTTGACTTAAGAAATATAGAATTGAGTGTCAAACAGTTTGGATCCTGATCAGACGCCGCGTTACGCGGCGTCTGATCAGGATCTTAACTGTTTGCAAATAACTAATGTACTCGGAGAAAGGCAGTAAAGGGGATTAAACAAAACATAAACAATGTATATGACAATGAAAGGGTAACCGCCGACGATATACGAAGTTGTGAAAGATTTAAAGCAGACGATATTTTCAATGCAAAACGATACAAGCATATCTATGTACATGTATTTAACAATAATATGGTTAAAACAGGCGATATAGGTTTAAAACAGACGATACACTAGTACAGTAAAACCTATCTATTACGACCGCTTAATTGGTTGTATAAAAGACATGTGACATCTTAAAGCAAGATGAAAGTAAAACAGAACGATTCTAAAGGAGCTGTCTGTTTCATTTTCACCTTGCTTTAAGCAGACACCTGTCATAAACACGTTATAACTAACACAATTTAGTGGTCGTAATACGAGAGGTGTTACTGCATTTGGCGTCGAAAAGGGATAAATTATGCTGAAACTAATTGCACGATGGGAACGGGCGAAAACATGCGGTATTGTGATTGGTATGTGGCCACTGTCTCGCGCCCCACGGCTGCGCGCCGTCCCGTCGCAATCGGCCCTAATCCCATCGGCCCCAACCCGAAAATACTCGACAATCTCATCAATCGATCATAATGTAATTAACGAGTTTTCTCATATATGTAATTATCGCGAAGAGCGTGTGTCTACTCCTGGTAGACGTAGGTCTCTCATGACGTATGTACCAGGGCTGCCATTTCTCCGGATTTTTCCTAAATCTCCGAATTTTCCCCAGTACATGGTAGCTTAAAGCAGGCTGAAAGTAAAGCAGAATGCGCCATAAGGCTTAACTTACAGCCTGCTTTAAGTGGTCGCATGTCAACAAAACAAGAAAAAGGCTATGGGGTAAAGGTACGATTCGTAAAATTGCACTTGAAAAAAGCAAATTTTGAAATCTTAGGATTTTTTATGTCAACTTATGGCAGCCCTGATGTACGAACCTTTGTTTTGCCGAAAACTGGCCGAAAACAAATGTTTATAATCCCGCATGATAGACGGTATTAGTTAGCTCTTTTCCGTATGCGCTGTCGTCTGTCCGTTCGTCCGTAACATGTATGCCAATGTCAGGGCTCAAGATGAGAGGAAGTTTAACTGAACAAATCAAACACTTTCTCACATATTTCAGCACCAAATCCTATGGTGTTACTACTCATTTAAATTGATTCTAATGAGTAGTGACACCATATGGTTTAATGCAGACATTATGAAATACTCCCTTATTTGGAGCCCTGCCTTTGTGCGGATGTAGATGGGCCTGTCCCCTCCCACACTCCCCCTAGGACTGAGAGAGAAAGAGACTGATTTGCGTGGAAAAGTGAATTTAAGAAGACGTTATTCTGTCCAGTTCAAACGCAAACGCAATGCAATAAATCGTTGAAAATGGCAATTTCTTTAACCCTTTCATGATCGAATTTATCGTGAGGTTTTACCCCTTCACCTCCACAGTGTCGTCTGCTTCAATGTTGTCGGCAATATCGTTTCAAAGTTAGATTTCAGGCAGTATACGTACAGTGGAGAATCTGTTATTCTTTCCCAATAAATGCGTTTACGCTTAAACTATTATTTGCAGTGCAAACAGTTTGGAGCCAGATCAGACGCCGGGTAACCCGGCGTCTGATCAGTCTCCAAACTGTTTGCCACCAAGATAAACAAGAGTTATCAGAATTGTCGAAAAGTTGTTCTTTTCTACGTTTTAGCGCTTTGCGTTTGCGTACGTTTGCGTTTAAACGGGAAAGAATAACAGATTCTCCACTGTAGTGCCAAGGTGAGCTATTAGGCTATAATCGCTGTATGTCCGTCGTCCGTCGTCTGTCCGTCCGTCCGTTCAAAATTGTTCGTTTATAATCTAACAGCTACAAATTTCATTCGATATTCATGAAATTTGATGACAACGTTTGTCTTGATGATATCTAGATCAAGTTCGAATGTGGGTCATGACCGTTCAAAAACTAGATCACAAAGTCAAATCAAAGACACACTTTGTTAACACTTTAGATGCTACAGTGGAGAATCTGTTATTCTTTCCCGTTTAAACTCAAACGAACGCACACGCAAAGCACTAAAACGTAGAAAAGAACAACAATTCTGATAATTCTTGTTTATCTTGGTGGCAAACAGTTTGCAGCCTGATTAGACGCCGGGTTACAGTGGAGAATCTGATAATTCTTGTTTATCTTGGTGGCAAACAGTTTGGAGCCTGATCAGACGCCGGGTTACCCGGCGTCTGATCTGGCTCCAAACTGTTTGAACTGCAAATAAAAGTTTTAGCGTAAACGCGTTTATTGGGAAAGAATAACAGATTCTCCACTGTAGCAATGTCATTAGAGCTGCATGGAACTTGGTCAAAATGTTTGCCTCATTATTTTTTAGATGAAGTTCAAATGTGGGCAATGTGGTCAAAAGCTAGGTCACTCACTCAAATTGTTAACACTCTAGAAGCTGCATTTCCAATTTAATCTTGCTCATACGAGGAATATTATCAAGAAAATTATTTTCTACACACAATGTGGTATCCCTATCTGGTGTGGATTTTGAAATATGTTCAGGGAAAGTTGATTCTATTAATGAGACCAAAGGTCAAGGTCAAAGTAACAGTGATTTATAGATTGTTCGCGACACTCCATCATCCAAAGATGTACTCACACAGCAGCTTTGGATACCTAGCTGAATTGTTAAAACAAATATTCGCCAGAAATGCTTTTTCTATACTTCAGGTCAAGGCAAAGGGCACAATGGTACAGGTCAATGGCACAATGACCTGGAAATAGTATTCAATTATCCGTTAGCCAAGATGTACTCATACACTACAACTGATACCCCTAGCTGTTGTGGTAAAGGAAAAAATGCTCAACAAGCTTTTCATATTAATAGGGTCAAACGTCAAGGTCAAAATCGCATTGGCTTCAAATGGTATGCAACTCTCTGCTATCCCTAGAACAGAAGTACTCACATACCATTTGGCACCTCTAGCGGCTGTGGTGTAGATAATATACCCCGGACAAGATTTTTTCTACAAATGAGGTCAGAGGTCAAGACAATCATGGTTACGGTTCGCTCCCCCATCCAACGACGTATTCTCACATGACAAATTGGGAACGCCTTGTCGGTGTTCTATAGGATCATTTGTAGTGGTACGATTGTCGGTGTTCTATAGGATCATTTTCATCATGATACGCTTTGGCCATAATCCTTTGTAGACAGATGGATGCTTAAAGCAAGCTGAAATTAATGCAGAAATTGATGCAGAAAGCTCCTACATGATAACAGAAATAATTCTAGTGGACATGGTGTAAGCAGTGTTGTGTTTGTGTGTATGTTTCAATCACCTCCAAGTCAACAATAACCCATTATGGTTGAAACCCCACCCACCCCACTCTAGTAGACGTGAGTTCTGTTTCTAGTTTTTAAGACATGTGATGCTTAAAGCAGGTTGAGGCGCATTCTGCTTTACTTTCAGTCTGTTTTAAGCTTCCATCTGTTGGAATAAAAATCCGAAGATTTCGGAAAAATCCGGAGAAATGGCAGCCCTGTACAGGTGGAATCAAACTGCCGGAGAAACCACTGGTACTTTATCATGCCCCGTGTATAGCAGTATATATAATAGCACCGGTACATTGGAACTCGGTTTTAGGCATTGTCCTATAAGGGCCATTAGTAAAGTTATTTTGGTGCAGCGGAGATTCGAACCAGCGATCCCTGTGTTACTAGTCAAGCGCGTTACCGCTAGACTATGAATCCGCCACTAAGATGAAATAGGTGAAGACGTCAAAATCGTTTCTATGGAGGAAAAGGTAAAAACCTGGTACAGTAAAATCAGGGCTGCCATTTCTCCGGATTTTTCCTAAATCTTCGGAAATTTTTCTCGTACTTTGGCTGCTTTAAGCAGCCACGTATCAACAAAACTAGAAACAGGCAATGGGGTAAAGGTACGATTCTTAAAATCGCACTTGAAAAATGCAAATTTGGAAATCTTCGGATTTTTTATGACAACTTATGGCAGCCCTGTAAAATATCTAAAACAAAAGCTAAATAGTTGTATAAAAATAGGTGACAGATTGAAGCAAAGTGAATTTGCAAACAGTTTTGATCCAGATGAGACGCCGCGTCACTGTCTCATTAGGATCCAATCTGTTTGACACTCTGACACTATTTTAAAATTAGTTCTAAATTTGAAGAAAAAAATGAAGCATGTGAAAAATTACTCAGCGTTAAAAGAATTAACAGTTTAAATTAAATTATTTTTCATTCACTTTATTATTTGATTTTTACTTATTTGTTTTAGCAATCTATAAGTTTATTAAATGGGGAACGTTTAAGTGGGGATATACTTTATATACGGTACAATTGAAGATAAGACAACTTTCTTTATCATAATATGTTTTCAAACCTTATACCGACATAAACTGTATTTAAAGGCGTCACATTGACAACAGAAACATCATCGAGATACCTGGGAGTGGACATCCAAGCAGACCTCGGTTGGAAAACTCACATAGACAGGATCAGCAAAAAGGCGAACAACATGCTTGGTTTCATCCGTCGCAATCTTCACAGTACCAGCAAGGAAACGAAGACCAATGCCTATACATCCTTGGTTCGTTCCAACATGGATTTTTGTTGTACTGTCTGGAATCCCCATCACAAGACCCTTATTCGTAAAGTCGAGATGGTTCAGCGCAGGGCTGCCCGGTTTGTTACCAACAGGTATAGAAACACAAGCAGTGTATCTGACATGTTGGATACCTTGGACTGGGAGTCCCTCGAAGCACGGCGCCAGAAGTCACAGATAACCATGCTATATAAGATTGTTCACGAGCTTGTAGACATTGATCCTTCTATATACTTGAGACCAGCTAAGGTTATGCCCCGATCACCACACAGTACTCGCTTCCTTCAACACCATGCATCTACCAACAGCTACAAGTTCAGCTTTTTCCCAAGAACCATCCCTACATGGAACTCCTTACCAGCATCAATTGCTGAGGCCCACTCTTTGGCATCCTTTAAGAGTGGGCTGGCCAACCTTAAATTCTAGGGACCTCTGTCCAGTTACAAAGTAACACCAAATGAGGATCTTGAGCTGTGTCAGCGGGGTCTCGAACCCTGGTACCGCCACGGAAGCTGGAGTGGTCAAGGTCCGATGGTTTGAAATGTAACTGGGAAATCTTTTCTTTTTCTACCTTTTTACCTATCTCAATAGCACCGATTTTCTGAATGGCTCTTTTCTTACTTTCCTATCTTTTTCTCTTTATTACCTTCTTTTTCTTGCGCACCGTAGTATAAATGTCAATTTGACAGGACTACGTAAAGATGTAGATGTAGATGTACTCTCATATCGCCAATTTATTTGGAGAGTGCAAGTTGTTGGTCAAACTGTATTATCTTTCCAAATGCCAATTTTAACAGGGTCATTACAGATCGCTTTTTGGCTAACCATTGAAATGTATTATACAGCTATGACCAAGAAGGTAGCAAGGGAAATAAGGGTGAATGTCAAATAATTCAGTCAATAACGGATAGTCTCCCTTGCAATGTTAATTTTTATATTATTGTGCCTTTTTTTATAATTTCGCTTCCATCACAAATGTTGAAAAAATTAGAAATAAAAAAAAAAACAGTTTGCAAATAATGCAATGTCAAATTGTACAGAATTTTGCATCACAACAATGGAAATTTATTTTCAATTTTAATATGAAATAGGCACAGCCTACAGGCGAGCGAAGCTGTTAAATAATGGAGCATTTAAACAAATTAACACATTACCTCATAGCCTAATTCTAGTTTTGAAATCAGAATGAAGGGTTATTTAAAGCAAGTTGAAAGTAAAGCAGAATGCGCCTTACGGCGCATTCTGCTTTACTCCCAACCTGCCTTAAGTCAGAATCTGCTAGGATATAGAATATAATTTTATGGTACAGATTTTGGACTGTATCAAATGGAACTATTTACTTTTTGAACAGTTTGGATCCTGATCAGAAGCCTCGTAATTAGAGACTATATTTTGCATGGGCACGAAATTTATTTTTCAAGCAGTTTGGATCCTGATCAGGAGCTGCGTACGGCGGCGAATGATCAGGATCTACCGTACACAATTGTTGACACTAATGTTAATATTTCGAAATTTTGAGAACTGAATCTTCAAAGATACTGTGGTGCATGGGTGCACAATTTATTTTCAATCAGTTTGGATCCTTATCTAAATCTACATAATACACTGAACTGTCATACAGACTGACAATACTGCAGCGGCGCACAGACAGAAAAATAAAGAGAAATATAGACAAAGATAGAAAAAGACACGGACAAGAGAAACTGGATAAATGCACACACAGACAAAGTAAGAAAAAGAGATAGTGTCACCAAACCACTTTCAACTCATCTGGGTAAGACCAATCCAGCTTGGGAGGCCCTGCTGGGGTACGAAACCCCGCTGGCACAGCTCCTACCCGTCATGTGAGTCTACCGGCGGTTGGCTTGTTACATTTAAATGGAGAGAGTGGAGAGCTCCTTCTTGAAAAATGCCAAAGAAGGAGCCTCAGCTGCAGTCGCTGGGAGCCTGTTCCACACTGGAATGGTGCGCGGGAAGAAGCTGAACTTGTGACAGTCCGTAGATTATTAGAAGATGTGTACGGCGACGCATGGTCAGGATCAACATAATTATTGGCACTAATGTTAATGTTAATAATTTCGAAACTTTGATTAAAGTTTCAAAGATACTGTTGTGTCTGGGTAAAAACTATACATCAAGACATATATTTAATACACTAGATCTAATTATGATATTTACGCGAGGTTATATAATGTGCAAAAAACAATAAATTATCGACTAATAACATATTGAAAATGTTCCCTATGTATGCTTCGACCAAAAATGGTACGTTTTGACTTGGTACGCTTTAACCATGGTACGCTTTGACTATAACCCATTAAGGCGTATTTATTGGGTAATGGGTTAATAAACTAAATGATTTAATAACCTGAGGGCCCTGATATCGCTCAACTGTTGTACTGAAGCTTGAAAGCTTTACCTTTCTGTTTCATCCGTTTTAATCTAAATCCATTCAAATTTTTAGTATACCATGTAAAACTTTTTGGAATACAACCTCATAATTCTAGTATAGTAGAGTACATCAAGGGCAGATAACTAGAGCCTAAACAATACTGAAATGAAGCCTTTTTAGCATTTCAGAGTATATCAAGGGCAGATAACTATTGCCACAATGATTATATTTCAACAATAATTGCACTCCTTTGAGAACTTATAGCTATATACTTTGTGTGCAAGTATAATCAAAATCCATTGAAAACTGTAGTTGCAAGAGTGTAAACGCTGTAAGATATGGCATTTTCAGCAATTCAAGGGCAGACAACTCTTGACCTATAGGTCTTATTTCAACCATAATCACACATATCTAAACTCTTATGGTCATATACAATCTGGCCAAGTTTGAAAAAGACTGGATAAAAATTGTGGCCTCTAGAGTGTAAACACTGTTAAATATGGCATTTTAAGCAATTCAAATTTAGATAATCCTCAACCTATTGGTCCGATTTCAACCATAATTAAACTCATGTAAACTCTTAATCTTATGGTCATATACAATCTGAGCAAGTTTGAGATAGATTATATAAAAATTCTGGCCTCTAGAGTGTAAACACCGTTAAATATGGCATTTCAGCAATTCAAAGGTAGATAACTCTCAACCCATTTGTCTGGTTTCAAGCATAATTACACTCATCTGAACTCTTATAGTCATATACAATCTGAGCAAGTTTGAAGAAAAAGTGTGGCCGCTAGAGTGTAGACACTGTTAAATATGGCATTTTCAGCAATTCAAAGATAGAAAACTCTTGATGTGATCTAGATCTATTGATCTGATTTCAAGCATAATCGAACTCATACAAAATCTTATGGTCATATATACAATCTGGCCAAGTTTGAGAAAGATTGGAGACATATTGTGGCTTCTAGAGTTTTAAAAACTCTGTTGAACTTGGGTGGATTTGGGTGAATTGATGAATGAGGATTAAGTGTATAGTTGGCACTAATATTATTACTTCCATATAGCTGACTGGCATTCAGATAACGAAAACTATTACAGAAAATGACTGTTTTCATGGCTATTGGACGGTGGGTTTTAATAGTGGATAGCCCTGGGTTTCTAGGTGTTTCGAAACCGGCTGAAACTGTCAACACTGCCAGACTATCTACGTAAACCTACCCCACCTGGCATGATCGAGCACAGTGTTGAAATCATCCGTGTATTATACACATGCACTTTGATATTGACAAGATTTAGAAACAACATATCTGATATCACAGAAATAAAGATCTAGGCCTAGCCGAAACCGGTCGAATGTGTGTGACATTGTACTTTTCTAATCGTAGGAAGTGACGTCATAAACATCACAACTGATAAACAAAGGGGGGAAACTCAATAAAACAGTTTTGACTGTGTTGATAATTTCAGTAGGATGGTATTAACGAGCGAGGTTTTTTTTATTTAAATTTGATGTGTGATTCTCGCAATTAATTATGTTTTCTTTGGAGATAACCGGAAATGTGCACTTAAAAAATCTCAAATAGACTCTTCCAGAGCTGAGAGGTCAGTCAGAATAGTCGCGCGTGTTAGACAATAACATCCGGGTCAACCTAGGTTAACCGGAAGCAAAAATTTTAACGAAACTTTTTTTGTTCAACATGTTCATAAATAAAACGCGAGCAGGGTCGACCAGTATGTGAAAAATAGATGAGAGGTCGCAAGTGATAGACAATAACTTCCGGGTCAACGTATGGGTAACCGGAAGCAAAATTTTTAACGAAACTTTTTTTGTTCAACATGTTCATAAATAAAACGCGAGCAGGGTCGACCAGTCTGTGAAAAATAATGTAGCAAGTAGATCCGGCGGAAGTACAAAAAACCTACGAAGAAAAATCTATTCAATGTACATACAGGTCTAACATACAGGTCTAAAAATGTGAATTTTAACTTGAAATTTATTGTATACGTAGCTGTAGAAGCTCGCTTCGCTCGTTATTAACTTGTCTCTTTAACAGTAAGTTTCATGCAACAGCTTTAAACATATCTCACCGGCGGAAATGAGATACACAATATTAACATACGCATGCGCATTTATATATTTTGATTTCCCCGCGTAAGGAAAACATTAAAAACACTGTCATTATTTCGAAAATTTCTCATGTATATGCTTTTCTTGTGATGAAGTGAGATTCACATGGAAATTCAATTATTCTGTTGTTGAGTTGATGGCTACAGAAGCGAGAGATACCGTATTATTGCTTCAGAAAAGACATTTTAAAACATGGTGAAAACGCACCCTATTCCACTGGCTCCACGAAGTCTACTGACAAGTAACAAAGGGTAAGTAAGCATGTGTTATTCAGTGCTCTACTTTAATCAGGGCTCTAGATAAGTGGAAGTTTACTGAACAAATTCAATATTTTCTCACTCATTTCAGCACCAATCCTATGGTGTTGCTACTCATTAGAATTGTCTCTTTGAGCTATTCTAATGAGTAGTAACAGTTTCACCATAGGGTTTTTAGATTTTGAAAAACTATCCTTATCTGGAGCCCTGCTTAATAGTTGCCCGATTGTACGGGACAAGTAAACATTGAGTCAAGACAAGTCAGTGTTTTATTCTATTTTTTCTGACAGGACAACTGAAAGAAAATAATGAAAGATTCTTAGTTAGAAAAATGATCTTTGCTGAGTGCTTGACATAATCAGTTTTTTGAAATCTTCATGCATTACTTTTGTCTTGCGTTTAAAAGCTCTCTTCAGAGGTGCCGCTCCAGGGGCGACAGGAGCAGCGAATGCGCCCCAATATCTCGGCAAGCAACAGCGATTTTTTTCTTAATAAATTTGTCTAAACCAACATACTTCTGTTAAAGTCGCAAACACAGAAAAGGCCAAATTAAGCGGATTACACAACCACTTTATGTCATGTGTATTGCAGAAAATAGGTGTGATTGCCAATAGCATCGTTATCTTTAATTGGCAATAAACTGTGAATCCCCTGTAGCTGAGTGGCCTATAAATGCTTGTTCTTATTGATTGAAGCTCCCCAATATGGCCTACGTCTCAAATAAACAAGCTCGGGTAAGATACTTTAAAACCTATTAAGTTAACAATAACATTGTTCTAATTGATTGGTTAAAGGCGGGTGTTCAGTGCTTGTTGCAATTGATTGATGACAATGCGGCTAGATCTGAAACTATTTGTACGATACTTTAATCTACATCGATCTGCATCTACACAGTATGCACTGCTGTCACCCTTGACTATTATTGTGCGTTGGTCTGCAGTAGGAAAAGAAGAGAAATTGAAATTATAGGAAAGTCAGAAACAATTAATAGGAAAGATTGAAAGAAGAGAAAGGGAATGGCCAAGACTTTAATGAAACTGAAATCTATGAAAAATTGTTATTATTCTACAAAAATGAATAAAAACGTAAGAAATATTGGCTTGCTCATTCTTTAGAATCACTTCAATAAAATCACTTCTGTGGCTAACAAACCTCATGATTTAAGTTTCAAAAACGTTCTTTTGAGAAGAAAACGCTGAACTTATACGAGTTGAAGCGTTTTCTTACCAAAAAATTGCTGCGCTCATTTAACTCACAGTGGTTTAAGTTGCTTCATTATCAGGGATTTCCCCAGGATTTCCTGAAGGCATGTTGAATTTGGGGCATAGGGGGAGGGTGCGGGAGGGCTCCCCCTCCCGCGCTGTGGCGAAATTTTTTGCCCTTTAAACAATGAAATAGTGCATTTTTAGCAATACATATATGTAGTGTATACTATAGTATATTTATATGGAAATGGCTGATATAAGTATTATTCTGTTTGCAAGAACTAGTGTGTGTAGTGTTTTTGTTTTCAAGTTCAGCACAAATATTTAAGTTACAACTCGATCATACCGTAACTAAAGTTTACAATAATACCTGCTGATCTCCCAGTACAGTTGCTGACTGCATCTTGCATTAACTAGTATTCCATTATTTTGCAACAAAGTATTACATTGTAAAGCCTTACAGGTTGTAAAAACACAAAAATTATAGATAGCTGAAACACATTAATTCACTTATTTTATACATAATTATACAAAAAAAAAATATCCAGAAACTATGAATGCCTGGACCTATGGAAAAAGTGTAGACCCAGACTGATCTCCTGGGTGAGTCCTCTGATCAGTGTCAGTGCCATTTACAAGATTGTAAATTCTTTGGAAGAATTATTTTTGACAGAAACCGCAAACAAAATGTAGTCTTTTAACCAAAATGGAAAAGTCTTTTTTTTAAAAATCAGTATTTGAAAGTTTAAAGCATGTGAAATGTACACACCTTTTCATTTTTCTCTGCCATACACACTACACTACTGTAACTGTCACACTCAATCAGATAATACACACAAATACTAGAAATGCTCACTTTTGCTTTCAAATAAATAAATAAATTCTGAAACAGGAATGCAGAAACAAGTAGATAGAGCATGTGCTGCAAACAGTAGATCCAGAACAGGAAGCCCCTGATCAGGTTAGAACTGGTTGTCTTAATTCATTTTCATGGAAAAACATTCATAAGTCTCATAAACTTAAAGAATTTATTTGAAAAAGTTTAACATTAACTTGCCATACACAGTCAAACATACACACAAACACCTACCCTTACTTAGAATTAATCACAGTGCATGATTGTATAATGTGATTTGAATGTATAATGTTTTACCTCTTATTCCTCAGTCATTTGAGATAAGTTTTTATGCCTTTACTATTCCCTTGAAGTTAAAGTAAATAATTTTGTTTTTATTTTATCGAAGACAGATTCTATCTAGATACGGTAATATAATAGAGGTCTAGTAAAAAAAATAAAAAAAAAAATAATTTTTCGTTAATTTTTTTTTTTATGTGTCAAGAACCTGTGGGTTAAGAGCATATAAAATTTCACTGCATCCCGACAAGTTGATGTCTAATGGAGGATTCAATTTTACTTTAAGCCTGCTATAAACAACCATCCATCATAAAAACAGAAAACTAATTTAACTTTGTGAAGAATTAAGATGGTATGGTATGACTGTGTCACGGGATAATTCCAGGTCTACTTAAATATTTGTTGTCACGATTTTCTTTTTCAATAATTTTTATTTCATCACCAAGTATTCAATTTCTATATATACCAAAAATGCCAGAATGCAGATTCCTCGTTTCCCGCGTGTATGTTTTGCCTTTGTTCTTAAAAAAAACTTATTTCCCGAAACTCCCACGAAAAACGTCTTCCGCGTCGCTAGCGATTTCATACGAATAAGTGCTAATTTTAACCATCGTAATTTATGTTAATTTCACTAGTATCAAAGCTGTCTTTCTAAATGGAAGTATATAACGTCTAATCTAATTGGATGTTTTCTAAAGGACGCTGGGAGTTACCTTTTTGATAACCAATAAAACAAGTAAAGACATGTGTCAAAAGTTCGAAGCGTGCCGCGCAATTGGATTTCATTTCGGAAGTTTGGAATACTGTTTGTGTCTGTTACGTGATTATTAATACGGAGTTGTCGAGGAAATCAATTCTTAAAGGTAATTAATATCCATCTTAAAATGTTCGTTTGTTCAATATATTCGTAGAATTTTCTTATTTAATAGGCCCCGTAACGAGTATATTTTTCCGAGGCGACAAGCGATTCCGCCGCTGTTACTCTCGTCTCTAAACGCGGCGAATTTTCAGTCCGCAAAATGGTAAAACATCTTAGATTGGGGGGAAATAATGTCTGAGATTCCGGTTTCGGTTAGTATTCATCTTTCTTTCAGCGTTATTCGTAGCTTGTTTTCCGAAAATCATGTTGCACAAGTCCGCCATTGCCAGTACTAACGGTTTATGAAGCGTCAATCAAAAGTTAATCTCGGTCAAACAGAAATAATCCAAGACCCTGTCAATCACCGTTTCGATAGGGAAATTCGGCTTTGTGATTGGTTGATGATGCTATGCTGCTCACGCCCGACACGCGTGACGGTGTTTGACATATGAAACAATTTACTCGAGTACACAACACAGAGCCGTGATTAAGGCTAGTCGCTTTACAGATTAAGGCATGTCGGCAAGATCAAAGCATGTCGCGAAGAGACCGCCTGGAAGGAAGGCATGTCGCTCGCGACAGGCGAAAACGGCCTGGGGAAATCCCTGCTTATGATGATGTATGTATGCAAAAAGCGTCTGTCTCAATTTGAAAACAGATCATAACTTCATATAGATCTATAATCATATGTGTGCATGCTTCATTTACAAACAGTCCATGAAAGGAATGTACACGATGTCTTGTCATATGCAAGCAGTGTAAATCCCGACCTTTTTCTTGCACTGTTTGTCACCTGTGCAGACAATGTACAACCAGATTAAAGAGCTCTTTTTTAAGTTTTATGAACCCTCTGCACTGATCGCAGGCCTACCATAATTTAAAAAAAAAATCCTAAGATTTTCCCAAATTTTGATTTTAAAGCACGATTTTCAAAATCACGGCTTTGAAGGCGCGATTCCAAAAAAGTGTCTTTTTAATCGAAAATCTTTATTTGTGCGCTTTTGTGTTTAAGACCATCTTTTCAAATATATATCACACCATTGCAACCATCATTATATATATTAAAAACATACACACAAAGAATAACAGTATAAACTTTATTGCAATAAACTCTGTAAAAAAAAAATATAAGAAAAGAAAAATAATGAAACATCATAAATACTGCTATGGGCAACTCAACGCAGGGTTTTCCCCAGGCCATTTAAGCGCTGGGGTACCCCAGCGCCTTAATTTCTGAAACTCAATTGCCCCAGCGCCTTAAATTCTCGCCTGCGCTTAAAATCCGAGACCCCAGCGCCTTAAAAATCCCAACTTGCGAAACAGTGCTATTATCAAACTTGCTAAAAGGTCGTAAAACTATTCTTATCAGTATGTTAGTTAAAGCGTGGGGTAGATGGGGCCTCTCAGCAGGAGACAATTATGCATAGATCTACCTCTGATCGCGTTCCGCCCGAGGCAGTTATAATTCCTTTGCAATGGTGTCACGTGTGACTCTCACGTGACCGTTCTAAAATATAGCTGTCAATCATTCAACTTCACACGACGAGAAAATGATGTTTATTGTTTTACTGTGCATGATTTAAACATAATATATATAATCTGAATATCTCGCATATCATCGTTTTGTCTACGGCCATATCACGTTGAAAACACCGGTTCTAGTCCTATCACCGAAGTTAAGCAACGTCGAGCCCGGTTAATACTTGGATGGGTGACTGCGGGTGCCGTAGACTTTTTTAAAAAAAACCAAAAAAAAAAAACGCTCCCCCGCATTAGTTTATATAGTCTTAACAGAACTCGGATGAGAAGTTAAAACGAATAAAGCAAGCAAGCTATCATCGTTATGGAGAACCTATAATGCACTATTTCGATTCGCAGACACCATGAATTACGACCGTCGTTATTCATTCGTGCAGACACATATTCGCGACTTTTCGTCTTCATAATTTATGCTCGGAGAGTCTGGGAATTCGGCGGTTAGTTATGATCAATATCATACGTTTCCAATAGAGCATCGTGAATTTCCGTAGTCAACTTGCGAGCATTCACAGCAAAAGGAAAGGATTGCCCCCCCCCACGAAATATCGCTGGGTTGGTTTATCTTTTAGCCCATAGCAGTTTGTAGTGATGAAAATGCAACACCCACAATCGAGACAAATGGTTTCTGTGTCTTATGAAATCAAATGTAATCAAAATCGATCAAGCCTATTTATTCAATTATCACGTAGATCTAGGCCTATTTGTTTGAAATAGGATAGTTATATATGTTCCCGATATATCGCTGTGTTGGTAACTTCAAAGTTAGCGTGAATGGTTTTGTTAGCTTGTCATCTGTTTTCCTTCAATCGTGCACGTACATTTTGTCATCCGTTTTCGCGAATTAACGATAGCATTTTTCAACAGAAATAATATTCCACTTAAAGTTATGTATCCCCAACCAATAAGACAGAAAATATAGCATACGAAATTATCTATGTTATTTCAAATAACATAGATAATCCGATTTTATGATAAAAGGTGGTTTATTTAAGCATTTTAGTCATGTTGTACATCCGTGATTAAGCAAAGCACAGTTTTTCCTAAATTGTGATAAAACTAATCTAGCAGATAGAAATGGCATCCGTCACATTGAATGAGCATATGTAAGAATTAATTTGTTAAAGAAGGATTTTTTGTGTAATTTTGTATAAACACAGTGTAGGATTGAGTTTAATGTTAAATTAAAATAAAATACCACTTGGCAAGATAATTGTTACTAAAAATAGAATCTTGACACCGTAAGAACCACTTATCCATTAGAATCTCTTTTCTAACTTAAACTTTAGTTAAAGACCTATAGGAAAATGATGTAACTTGGATTTTTAAAGTGTAATGCAACTATACATGCACTCATGATTAATTTAGCAGTAATACTAGGAAATTGTTCATGATTAATTTAGCAATAATTGGAAATTATTAACATTGTCATATAATATTATTGTTGTAACTGTGTTTTGTGTAACTTAATTTATTTTCTAATTCGCTTTGCTCAACCGAAAATAAAATATTTATCCTCTAAAGAATCATTCAGGATTATATAAAAGACTTAACACAGTAAATAGCAATAGGCCAAAGGCATTACGGATTTTTATTTTTCACACAGTAACATTTCAATGAACTGCACACACAGTGAAGATCAACATTCTCCTATATCATAGTCTGTTCTCTGCTATTTCCAACATGAGAAATATAAAATACATGATTAAAATTAGAAATGCAATAAAATAATAGATGCACAACAAAATTACGTTCAGTCTAATAAGTCTCCATCATTTTTATGACAAATGCCTGTACACGTACCAGTCTTAGCTATTCCTTACTCTAGCCCTTAAGGAAATATACAAAACCATAAAACCTATACTGCTTGTTACCGGACACAGCTTATATTGAGGGAAAACACGTACATGTGAAGTACAATAGACCATAATATATGTATGAGTGCAAACACGATGCAACCCTTTTTTAAAGACCACAATGGCGTTATAGTATAAATGCGACTGACCGGTCAGAAACAACCAGAGATAAAAAACATACCTAATTGTACATGTATGGTAAAAAACTCTGGAAATCTGTGCCAATTTGCCATGTCAAATCGCCCAGTGTTTGGCCACACGCATATACGAAATGCCATTCCTTATCCAATTGCAACATTTAATCTGTGCAACTTACACAGAGAAAAAACATTAACTTAGAGTCTAGAGTAAATGACTTTGCTATAATTATAATTAAAATAACTAGTACTTGAACATGTACAATCTGAAAATTTGAAAATAGAAATGACTGTTTCAACAATACGTCTGTACAGTGTGACAGTGAATGGTAGAATGGCCAGACAACTACGCCCTGTGCACGATCACGTGCGCACGAGTACACAACCATGTGACGTCATGAAAAAGAACTGCGAAAACATTTTATGTTATACTATCGAACCGCATCAAAATAATATTCCATTGAATACAATAATCTAACTTATCAAAAAGCTTATGGGTGGGTGGGAGGGAATCTAATACACGTCTATTATCCGTAATGCTTTTACCTCGAGTGATTAAAATCTGTATAGCTGACCACGTGACTACTTAAGATCGGAAAACTCGTGCAATCACATGTGCACGAATCACCTGAATGTATCTGACGTGAATAAATACATTTATTTTCTAATTCGCTTTGCTCAACCGAAAATAAAATATTTATCCTCTAAAGAATCATTCAGGATTATATAAAAGACTTAACACAGTAAATAGCAATAGGCCAAAGGCATTACGGATTTTTCGAGCAAAAACAAAGAACGGGAATAGAAAGTATGTAAACACTGAATTATCATCCAATATATAAAAAAAACAACTAATAATGCATCAAATTATATCCATAGACATTTCGATACTGAAAGTAATTTGTCTATGTCATCTTCACATAACCATCTTGGCCTTCTCAGTACGCCAAAGACCATGTCTTTGAAAAGTCTCTCCAATATCCCAAAATTTGCCGCTGCAGTGGCACCACCTGACTTCAAACTATGAAGTCCAAATAGGTTATATCTAAACCAATGCCGTAAACATGTTCAAAATAACCTCTCGAGCTCTATTATAAGAAAATGCACCTGGCACCCTTTGACATATAAGTATCGGAAGTTCTACAATACGATATATATTAGATCGAAATATGAATTCCACAGAATCTTGTCAATATTAGCCAAACACAAGACTTAGTATCTAACAATTTAACTGAACAAATAAAATGTCCTGTCCTAACAATTATACAACGATTACCCTCTCGGTATAAATCCATTTTACTAGAACGGATATAAACAGAAAAGCACTCGTCATAAAATTATAAATCAAATCTTCTAATATTGCTCAACTCTGAAAATCTAAGAAATGCAGCAAAAGCTATAAAACACATGCTCAAATTTCTTAAATTTAACAAAGTAGAGTTTTGTTGCCCAAACACTGCATTCAATTTATTTAAAATATCAGGAGTTACATGCTCCTTTTTAGTCACAGAATGCCCCAAAATCCGATGAGCTGCCTCCCTGACTGAATTAACTAACTGCGAATCGCAGGGGCTGCTGTTAATACCAGCTAAGTCATTCGCCCGTTTAAGCTATAAAACACTTCCCACACAAGAAGGAGAATCACTGACACTAGGTAGAGAGATCAATGAATATCTGTAGCCGGATATACGGGAACAGCATGCAGTGTAGCCCAGTCACGCCAACGTTTGAAGACTCTGCTATACTATTTCACAGTGTTATTAGAGTTCGACTGCAATACAATGTTAGGCAGGTCTTCAGCCAGAGAGGACAGCTCCGGATCTTGTAGCTCGTGTAGATCTATTCTGTTGCGGTTGAGATCTGTCAAAAATATATAAAACATAAAAGTAACATAAGCATTACAACAAAAATCGTTGATGTGCAAAAACATGTATTTAACCTTTTAAACTCATGCAAAATACGCCCAATCACAGATACAAACTGAATAAACTTAGGCCAAACAACCCGCAAAGAAATTGTTTGATCCAGCTCAGCAGTGTTTTCACATCTAGCATGCAGATCTAAAAGGCTAAGTACAATTATTATTAACAGTGTCGACCTGTCTACGACACTCTAAACAATGCCAACCTGTCTATGGCAATCAAATAAGGCCAACCTGTCTATGGCACTAAACACAGTGTCAACCTGTCTATGACACTAAACACAATGTCAACCTGTCTATGACATTAAACACAGTGTCAACCTGTCTATGACACTGAACGTATTCATAAGACATGCTCAAAACTTCAAACTTCAAATAGTAAACAAAACAAACTGAATAAACTTAGGCCAAACAACCCGCAAAGAAATTGTTCGATCCAGCTCGGCAGTGTTTTCACATCTAGCATGCAGATCTAAAAGGCTAAGTACAATTATTAGTAACAGTGTCGACCTGTCTACGACACTCTAAACAATGCCAACCTGTCTATGGCAATCAAATAAGGCCAACCTGTCTATGGCACTAAACACAGTGTCAACCTGTCTATGACACTAAACACAATGTCAACCTGTCTATGACATTAAACACAGTGTCAACCTGTCTATGACACTGAACGTATTCATAAAACATGCTCAAAACTTCAAACTTCAAATAGTAAACAAAACTCGGAGAAATTTTCCCACGCACCTGTTTCACCATACAGGTAAATGAATAACAATACTAAATAGCACGTGGTCCATAGTAACATTCCATAGTATGAAGCGCCAAATATGGAAATTTTCGCTTCGGCGCGCCTCAGTAAAGATCACAAACGACCAATCAAGAGTAATTCCGAATATTTCCGAACAAGTCTCATTAATTTCCGGTAAAATCCGTAAAAATGAAAACCGATCGATAATACAGTAACGCCTGGATATTACGGCTATAATATCTAACAGAGATTTGCGTTTCTAGACTAATACTGAAGCCTGACTGCCAAAACTTGCTGCTAAATGTATCAGAACCAAATTGTTTTTTATTTAAATACTGGACAACAAAAAAAGGACATGAAAGCTCTGAATAAAAAACAATATCTATATAACCATCATTTCACGCAATGTAGATTCTCAGACTCTGACCAATGTCTTTTTATGACACACCTTATCAGAACAGCCTTGTATAAATGCTGCACATGCCACGTTATTGCATCCGAATATATCGTTACAGAAATCTGCTATCTGAACGTTGAAAACGTCTGACTAATCTAGATTATTCTGCCCGTTAATCTCGCGATGTCTCTAGCTGTTAAAACTTACTCCTTTTATAAACAGAAATCAATGATTTCAAGGGTTCTATCAATGCGTCTTCAGGAATTCCTTAAATTCCAAGGTAAACCTGACCACTCAAGCATTTGAGTAGGTTCCAATAGACTTTTTTTTAAATTCAAAAGAAAACCAGCTCTTGAAAAAACTGACTTTACACAATCAACATCTGCTATAGTAGCCTGTACGGTCTTGTTAAAGACATCTCCTGACGATCTTTCAATCATAACACCTTGCCAGACAATTTCCTTGCAAAAAGCATGGATCTTATGAACATGTTGGTAGCAATAAAGAACCATTGAAACTTCTCGTGTGAGACCCAACCTTTATATTTGATAGTTTGGTTAGAAAAACCCCTTGAAAATCACTAGAGCATGAGTATAATCTAGGCCTCACAGGGAAAATTGAGATTGGTATAGCATTTGATGCATGCTTTGACAGTTAAAATTCACACCTATCGAGACAATGGGGGAGGGGTAGTCCATCAATGGTCACTTTAACACCCCACCCATCATAAAAAAACAAGACGAGTAATTAACCATTTTCTTTAATGAATCGTACAATGAGTCTTGAGCATATCGACAAGAAAAAAAGATGCTGAGGTTAAATTTAAAGGGAGTACAGTAAAGACGAAGTACTTCTTTACATCTTCTTGTTCCAAGAAAATTCTAAAAAGGTATGCTGAGAAGCAGCAATGATAATATGATGATAAGCGGACGAGATATCTTATTTGAACATAAAACCGTCTTTAATCAAATACTCATAAGCAACAGACCAATCTTCAAATTTTAAATGTTCTTTCCAGACGTATTTATTCATTAAACTAAAATCAAACGAGGTTTACCATAGCTGCTAAAAGCTACAGAAAGCGAGCTTACCAAATATGGAATGAAAGAAACCTCTAAAACACAACCTGTTTTTATCAATTCGACGACAGCTCCGAATTTCAAGAAACAGATTGTTATTTTTCATGAAAAAGCTAAGCGGTGTCTCAAAAAATTGGAATATAATAACCTTTGGAAACAACGTCCATTATGTATTCTGTTGCGCAAACAACAAAAAGCCAAAATAGCTTGTTTTTACGTAACCTGCCTTTAACAGACTCTTTTCTCTCAGAGAGAATTTCTTTCTGATATACAAAGAATTTGTATGAGCTATAAGTATCTGAGCATTAACATTAGTCTGATCAAACAAATACTCATCTTCAAACTGATGGCTTCTGTTCCGGGGCTTGCCAAATGTAGCTTGAGCCTGTTTGCCCCAAACTCGTTGCATAGACCCTGTCGGCATGGCTACGAATCCTTGGCTTGGAATGGAACTAATACTCAGGCTCCTAGAAACTGGACTGGCATTCGGAGTGTTCTTGGACAACCTTCAGCTTGAAAACTGCTGAACACTTGAATTTAGCAAATCATCTCTTAACTCCCGTTTAAGGGAAGAAAACTGTTTGTCCAAATAACTTTGAAAACAAAATGTGGAATTAGAAGTAGACGTAGAACTTTCTTCATTAGAAACACCACGTGTCGCGCTCTCTGAATTTTCCATCACAAATCTAATACACGTCTATTATCCGTAATGCTTTTACCTCGAGTGATTAAAATCTGTATAGCTGACCACGTGACTACTTAAGATCGGAAAACTCGTGCAATCACATGTGCACGAATCACCTGAATGTATCTGACGTGAATAAATACATTTACTTTCAAATGACAACATAGATCTAGTTTATGAATTTTATATGGACAAGTTACAAAAAAGTCTGGCATGTTCATTTGGGACAGGGAGAGGTTTAAAGGCTGATCTATGAATATCCAGGCTAATTTAGATAAAAAATATTCAGAAAAAATTACCTAAAAATAATCCCAGAAATGCCTCAGAAGCCAGCTCCTGCAATGTAGATTTTAAAAATCTTCCTAGCTGAATAACGGTGGCTTGCCCTCGGACATTTTTCCCCCTAGCTTGTCTATTTTCCCACAGGATTGAAAACTCCCCTCTAAAAACTTTTGTTTTGGGTTCAGTCTGATCAATTTTCACTACCTTACTCAGGGGTTCAGATAAGAGGGGGTCATTTGAACAAATCCAAATTTTTCTCACTCATTTCAGTACCAAATCTTATGGTGTTACTCATTAGAATTGTCTCTAATGAGTAGTGACACCACAGGCTTTAATGCAGAAATAAAGATTTTAGTTTTTGAAATACTCCCCTTATCTAGAGCCCTGCAACTAATACATGTATAGGGTCAAGATTAGCAAAGCTTTGAAAGAAATATTTTTCCTTTTCAGCTAGTGAATAGACAAAAACGTTCCTTGATGTTCTACCGGATACAGTGCAGACATAGAATCTTAACCATTTAAGGTACGGCATCATTAGGACTTTTACAACAATGACAAATTTCAGGGCTCCAGAAAAGGGGATGATTTCAAAAACTGAAATCTTTATTTCTGCTTTCAACCCTATGGTGTCATTTATTACTCATTAGAATTGTCTCGAAGAGTCTCAATTACATATTGGTGAAACTCGAAAAGACGATTTTAATGAGTAGAACCACCATATGATTTGGTGCTAAAATGAGTGAAATTTTGATAATGTTTGATTTGTTCAGTTTACTCCCCCTTACCTGGAGCCTTGATGACATTGCACCTTAGGGAAGGGTTATGGTATACTTGTCAATTTTACTCTGTGACTCTGTGTATGTGTGAAGAGTACACTCAGGGCTCCAGATAAGAGGTAGTTATTTCAACAAATCCAACATTTTCTCACTCTTTTTAGCACCAAATCCTATGGTGTTACTACTCATTAGAATCGTCTCGAAGAGACGATTCTAATGAGTATTGACACTATAGGGTTTAATTCAGAAATAAAGATTTTAGTTTTTGAAAAACTTCCCTTATCTGGTGCTCTGGTACACTTGTCCTATGCAAACAGTAACACCATAGGATTTGGTGCTGAAATAAGTGAGAAAATAATTGATTTGTTCAGATTCCCACTTATATAGAGCCCAGTAGCTGGAATGCTAAGTTTTAACCCACTACCCCTATCAATATGCCTTTATTCACCTTTAATTTATTTCACCATTGTAGCAAATAGTTAAACTTTAGTTTATACAGTCATGAGTATCATTGTCTTATTTGAGTATAAAAAAACAAAAACATTAATTTATATTCTAGCAGATAATAGCTGAAAGCTAAAAACAGGCTGAAAGTAAAGCAGAAGGCGCCTTAAGGCACAGTCTGTTTGACTTTCAGTCTGCTTTAAGAGGTCACCTTATCATCAATACTAGGAATATACTATGAGTTAATAACTTAATATCACATAAAATAAAAATCTACTAGGATATAATAGAAAGTATTTCTTAGGTGCACATTCATTACGGTATAAAATAGCTATTTTCTTTAGTGCAAGAATAAATTAAAAGGCATAAAAAGGCATATTTATTGGGAAAGGGTTAGGTTTATGTGAGGAGTAGGAGGAATTAGTACTGAACTCAGGTTTTATGTTACAGAAATATGTAACATCATCGTTAGACACCTAATCTGGAGACCTTGTGTGCCACAGTGGCTTTGATAAAACTAACAACTCTAATCTTGATGAAGCAGGGCTCTAGATACATGTAGAGGGAGTAAACTTAACCCATTACCCCATAGCCTGTTTCTAGTTTTGAAGATAAGTGACCTCTTAAAGCAGGTTGAAAGTAAAGCAGAATGTGCCTTAAGGCACATTCTGCTTTACTTTCATCCTGCTTTAAGCTACCACCTGCTAGGATAAAGGATTTATTTTACTGGTGCATATTTATGGCTGTATAAATTGGAACTAATTGCTACAGAGGAGGAATAAATTAGAGGCATAAAAAGGCATATTTATGGGTTACTTAATAGGTTAAACAAATCCCAACATGTTCTCTTCCCATCATGTCTGCATCAAATCCTATGATGTAATTAACTCTTTCCTCCCTGAAACTTTAAATGGACAATTCCAGTTTCCATCTAAGTCTAGTCCATTTCTGACTTTAAAGGGTTGTTTTTGTCAATGTTTGGCATTGTTTCGGAGCCCTCTGATCTGGGTCTTCACTGTTTGTATAGGACATGTGTACTATTCACATGTACACTGTTTGAAAAGCACGCCTATATTCGGGACTAGGGTTCAAAGAGTTAAGAGACAAATCTAATGAGTACTGTAGTCACACCATAGGGTTAATGCATACACAAAGATTTTAGTTATACTCAGTCTAAGCCTTGATTTTTTCAAACCGCTTGTCCGAAACTGACACAAGTTGCTTTTTACATGACAAAACCTGCTTCATTAACAGTAACATGCTCTGGTGCAGATAGGATCACATTGTCAAGGTAAATCCAAATCAAATGCAGGGCTCCAGATAAGAGGGAGTAAACTGAACAATTTCAATGTTTTCTCACTGATTTCAGCACCAATCCTATCATGTTACTACTCATTAGAATCGTCTCGAAGAGACGATTCTAATGAGTAGTGACACCATAGAGTTTGATGTAGAAATAAAGATTATAATTTTTGAAATACTCCCCTTTTCTGGAGCCCTGCAAATGTTCTCAATACTGAAAACAAGCAAATTATACAGGGCTCCAGATAAGGGGAGTATTTCAAAAACTAAAATCTTTATTTCTTCTTTAAACCCTATGATGTCACTACTCAATAGAATCGTCTCGAAGAGACGATTCTAATGAGTAGTAACATCATAGAATTTGATGCTAAAATAGTGAGAAAAAGTTGGATTTGTTCAGTTTACTCCCTCTTATCTGGAGCCCTGATTATATAGAAAGAGTGGAGAGGAATCAAACAGTTCTTGGAGGGGTTGCATGGCTCCGTGACTTAAGTTTGTCTATAATCAGCTGGAATGTTTTAACCCCTACACTGCCTTAACCATAGTGCAATGGTTATTTGGAAATTGCAAACAGTTTGGATCCTGATCAGACGCCGCGTTATGCGGCGTCTGATCGGGATCCAAACTGTTTGCCATTCATAAAATATTAGTCAATTTACCCGAAAGTAAAATTTGAGCAATTTTATAAAAGTAGATGATATCATGGCAGTGAAAGGGGCTAAGCAGATACAAAAATCAATTCATGAGTAATTTCGGCATATTGAAAAGAAAACCGGAGGACTGATTCCTGCCTAATTTGCATTTATATACAATCAATCTTATATTAAACAACCATGAACTACAGAAGCATGAAGAACTAGAAATTCAGAGTGAGACTTTGCTATTGCTTGCTGCAGGATAATTTTATAATCCAGGATCTTTCATTCTTTCTGCATTATTTTTATCGAGCATTATGTAACCAGATGCAAGGTTAACTAAGAATCTTCTATATACCCATTACCCCATAGCCTGTTTCTAATTTTGAAAACAAGTTACTACTTAAAGCAGGTTGAAAGTAAAGCAGAATGCGCCTTAGGGCGCATTCTGCTTTACTTTCAGCCTGCTTTAAGCAAATATCTGTTAGAGTATATAAAATATTTCTTATGGTACATATTCATAATTATATAAATTGGAACTATTTTCCTCAATTGGTGAATACACTAGAGACGTAAAATGGCGTATTTATGGGGTAATGGGTTAAGTGGTTGCTAAATACACGATCGACCGAACTGTCAAATTTGTATAAAACAAACATTTTAAAGAAAAAATGCCAAGCTAGTTCTATCAAAATGCCAATACTTAGTAATAGATTGCAGAACAAAAAGTGTTGCAGAAAGCTCTGCAATTAACAGGCACCAGGTCTTGTCTTTAGAATTCTTCATGCTGTTTCACTTGTACGGTGTTTTTGAGCGATCAGGGTTGACTGTAGCTTGGAAACTAAAATTACATTAAAGGCCTCAGAAAAGCCAGAAAGGAGCCACTATTATGGATTTATTGGTAAAATGTAAAGCGGACACAATTACAGTTAAATCTTTCTATTACGACGACTGAAAAAATGGCTTATTGATATTTAAGACAGGTGACAGTTTAAAGCAAGATGACAGTAAAACAGAAAGCTCCTGAAGGAGCTTTCTGTTTTACTGTCATCTTGCTTTTAAACATTCAACTATCACACATACCTAATAATTAAGGCAATTTAGTGGTCGTAATTATAAGAAGCTTTACTGTATAAAGCCAAATTTCCTAGCTGCATCTCTTCAAATTAACCCTTTCAATGAAATACAGGCAAACTTGAACAGGGCTCAAGATACGAGGGAGTAAACTGAACAAATTCTACCTTTTCTCAATCATTTCAGCACCAAATCCTATGGTGTAATTACTCATTAGTATCGTCTCTTTGATTCTGTTGAATAGTGACACCATAGGTTTAATGATGAAATCAAGATTTTTGTTTTATTAGTTTTCTGGAACCCTGCATATAATGATTTATAACATAACACTAAACAGACGGCGTGAGCGTTGAATAACACCCGTTGTTTAAATGTCATATATAACTAGTTAAATAACTATGCAAATGAGGCACGCCACGACGTCGTTACTTGTGACGTCATTAAAATGCGTTCTATGCATTCAATTCCCAACGTCTTCTTTCCATCATGTAGATTCAATTTATAGATTTTTGGAGTAATTAATCAATATTAGATGTACATGAAAGTGCTTATTAATACATATAATAACATAAACATTATGCTAGTGAACGGGGTTAATTTTGAACAACTTTTTTCCTGTATATATCTACTTTTATTATATGCCTTCGAGTGATATCGAGCGTTTCCGCGTGTATTTGCAGAGTAAAATACAAGAGTCTGTATCAGCCACCTTGTATCAGCCACTTTGTATTTTACTCTGACCTCGCTTTCGATTTGACGTGACGTCATTTACGTACATGTACGAGTGCCGCGTTATTCTTTGTGGCATACAAAACTTCTCGTTCTGCTTCAAATAACTAATAAATTTTGGAAGTAAAATGATTTAAACAACTATTTAGTTGTTTCTGGTTTGTATTCAAGGCATATAATATACACATAACCAGTTGGCAGTGCGCAACAGAGTGTTGCATTTAGCTCGAGACGTTTTTGGCGGAAACAACCGATCAGACTCGCGCCAAGGCGCTCGTCAGATCGGCTATTTCCGCCAAAAACGTCTCGAGCTAAATACATCACTCTGTATCGCACTGTCAACTGGTAATGTGTATATATCGCGCTTAGCATTCACTTGACCTCAAAGGCTGTGATAAATAATTTTCTAGGTTATGTTATAAAAAGAATATAACATTCGTGTTAATAATTTATTGGATTTATCAAACTCGTCGTTTAAGAAAACAAGAAAACGATAAAAACTCAGCAAAGCCTCGTTTTTATCGTTTTTTAAAAGACTCGTTTAATAAATCCAATTAATTATGAACACTCATGTAATATCCTATATATATTTGTATTTTATGACAGATGCCAGGTGGCAGCTTAATATAAGACTGAAGTAATGCAGAAGGTTCCTATATAATAGGAGCCTTCTGCATTACTTGCGTCCTGCATTAACCCTTTCCCTTATAGAAGCCCCTTTTAGCGCATTCACTTTATTCCTACACTGAAGAAAATAGTTCCAATTGAAACAGTCATGAATATGTATCATAAGGAATATTTTCTTTATTCTAGGAGATGGTGGCTTAAAGCAGGCTGAAAGTAAAGCAGGATGCGCCTTAAGGCGCATTCTGCTTTACTTTCAACCTGCTTTAAATAGTCATCTATTTTCAAGACTAGAAACAGGCTATGGGGTAAAGGGTTAAGCTGTCACCTCTCTTTGCATATTCTTTCACAGGTCTATAGATAGTTAACTCTTTCAACACCATGGACCTGTTGAAAATATACTCATGACATGCTAATGAGTAGTGACACCATAGGGTTTAATGCAGAAATAAGATTTTAAGTTTTTGGAAAAACTCCCCTTAAATTGAGCTCTGTAAATGCCATTGGCTTTAGACAACATTTTAAGCATTTGAATAGTGACTCAGTGGAAATAATTCAGTTATTAGAGAAAGACTTTTAGGGTTAAAGCGATGTAGCCAAAGAGTCTATAATTTATTGTGTAGAAAATTGGAATTCAGAGAAGGAAGTTGAAATGCTGTTATTCAGTGAATTGGACTGGTTTACAATGAATACCCTGTTTAAACAATTACCCCATAATTATAGTATTTATACATTTTAACCCTTTACCCAATAACCTGTTTCTAGTTTTGAAAATAGGCGACTACTTAAAGCAGGTTGAAAGTAAAGCAGAATGCGCCCTAAGGCGCATTCTGTTTTACGTTCAGCCTGCTTTGAGGTACCACCTGCTAGAATTAAGAAAATATTCCCTCTGGTACATATTAATGACTGTATATATTGGAATTATTTTCTTCCGCGGAGGATTAAACGGAATGCGCTAAAAGGCGCTTCTATAAGGTAAAGAGTTAACACCATGAATTAATTCCTTCTCTGAAGAAAATAGTTCCACTCTACTCTAAGAGTCTATACAGTCATGAAAACATGAGAAATATTTTCTATATCCAAGCAAAATTAATGATAAGTTAACCCTTAGCCTGCCACTCATGACTATAGCTCCATATGTAAACAGCTTGGATCCGGATGAGAAGCCGAGTAACTCGGCTTCTCATCCAGATCCAAGCTGTTTGACACTATAACATTTTCAGCAATTTTGAGCAACTTTGAAGCACTTTGAAACTTGAAGAAGACGATAAATATAGCAGACGACAATTTATTTGGCGGGCTAAGGGTTAACATCAGCTGAAACTAAAGCAGAATATGGCACATTCTGCTTTACTTTAAACAAACTATGAGGGGAAAGGATAAAGGTGATTGAAATCAAAGCCACTATGGCACACCAGGGCTCCAGATAAGGGATCTAGTATTTGAAAAACTGAAATCTTTATTTCTGCATTAAACCCTATGGTGTCACTAATCAAGACGATACTAATAATTAGTCACACCATAGGATTTGGTGCTGAAATAAGTAAAAACATGTTAAAAAACATGTTAGATTTGTTCAGATAACTCTTATCCTGAGCCATGGCACACTTAGTGAAGGTTACCGCATTGAACCCTATGGTGTCACTACTCATTAGAATCGTCTCTTCGAGCATAACTGGGAAGAGACTATTCTTATGAGTAGCTACACCATAGAATTTGTTCAAATTACTTCCTCTTATCTGAAACTCTAGCACAGGTATTAATGGTTTGTATAGACTAGATTCAGCGGGGTTTTTTTTTCACGCAATTGGGAACGGGTCCGGTACCCCTCAGATTGGGAATTTTTCTTGTCGCGTAAACTTCAAATTTGGAAAAAACAAGTCGTGAAATGATGACAAAAAAGTGATTGGGAAGTTTATTTTATATTAATATATGTAGGCCTAAATAGATCTAACTTATCAAGTAGCAATTATGCAGTTCATATCAACAGGCAATGCTAACACTAGTAACAGAAATTCTCTTTGTTTCACTGTAAATTTTGTACTTTTCTGTTTTTCCGCAAAACAACGTAAAGTCATTGTGCGACGTTATACTGAACGTTGCTATGTGACGTCTCCTGATGAAGGCGTAAGCCGAAACGTCGATTTTTTATAAAGATGAAATAAGTTGAAATTACGTGTTGTTTGTTGACTATTTTTACATATCTTTGTTTCACTGAAAATACTATTTTTATCATATTGTAAGGTCCCTTCTTTGAATTAATAACGGGTCCTGTTCAAATTGGGAACTGGTCCTTTGCCGGGTTCCGTTCAAAGGACAAAATCGCTGAGATTGGTTTGTTTGTTTACAGTGTTACAAGATGAGTCATCAGGCGCCGACGAGCGCGGACGCATGTCTCAGCATCGTGCACAGCCTGATGTGCCACCGTCAGGGTGGGGAAAGCGAGTCGTTTGCTAAACGTGCCATAGAGTCGTTGGTAAAGAAACTAAAGGAGAAAAGAGATGAACTTGACAGTCTTATAACAGCGATAACCACAAGTGGAGCACATCCATCTAAATGTGTAACGATTCAACGAACTCTTGATGGAAGATTACAGGTACAGTTATTTGTTTGTTTAACCTATTTCCCTATAATAACGCCATTTTACGACTTTAATAAATTCATCCACTTAAGAAAATAGTTTCAATTTATACTGTCACTTGTAAATAAAAATCGTAAGAAATATTTTTTTACATTCTAAAAGATAAAACATGTAGCTATAAGCAGGTTGAAAGTACAGCAGATTGCACCTTTAGGCACATTTTGCTTTACTTCCAACCTGCTTTAAGAGGTCACAATTCTTCCCCCCATAGCGTGTTTCTATGCTGATCAAAAAATGAAAAGTTTACATGGTCATTCATTGAATCTGTAGTTTTAGGGCGCTGAATCAAAAATGCTGAATCACATTTGCTGTGGCTAAACTAGGGCCTGTTCTGCCAAGAAATTAAAAACTGGACATAAAAAATGGGTCCAATTTTGAAAGTTTTGGGCCCCATATTATAATAGATAAAATCACCTTGTTTAAAGAGGGTGCTTGTTTTCCAATAAGAGAATTACGACATTCACAAGTGGTTAACTTGTGTGTTCTTTTTAAGACACAGATTATTACTCCTAGATTCTGACCCACCATTGCTTGAAAGCCACATAGAATATTTTAACCATCTATGCTAAAAAGTTCTATGAAGACCGCAGGGCTCCAGATAAGGGAAATATTTTTTTTAAAACAATTCTTTATTTCTGTATTAAACCCTATGGTGTAACTACTCATTAGAATCGTCTCTTCTAGACGATTCTAATGAGTAGTAACCAGAGCAACAGATAAGTGTAGTTTTTCAAAACTTAAAATCTTTATTTTGAATTAAACCCTATGGTGTCTCTTCGAGACGATTCTAATGAGTAGTAACACCATAGGATTTGGTGATGAAATGGGTGATAAAATGTTTGAATTGTTGAAATAACTACCTCTTATCTGGAGCCCTGGTAGTAACATCATAGGGTATGGGGTTGAAACGAGGTAGAAAATATTAGGATTTATTCAATTTACCCCCTCTTATCTGGATCCCTAGCCTGTATATATTTCTCTTATATTGTAGGTTGCTGGAAGGAAGGGGTTTCCCCATGTTATTTATGCTAGGATTTGGCGATGGCCGGACCTACACAAGAACGAGCTGAAACACGTTAAATACTGCCAATATGCATTTGACCTCAAGCAAGACAGTGTCTGCGTCAACCCGTACCATTATGAGAGAGTGGTCTCCCCTGGAATTGGTGAGCAAGGAGCGCTTAGTGTAGTCTAAAAGTTTTGCATAATTTTACCTGTGCATCCTGAGTCCTATACTCATTAAATATGCTAGGGACTCATTATTTGAAAAGTTGCGAGTCCCATGGACCCATAGCTTTTCTGGCCTTTATTAACCAATTACTTCACAACTATGCAATTTTTATGCCTTTAATGTATTCCTCAACTGAAGGGAACAGTTCCACTTATATAATTTGCAACATCAGAAATACTTTCTATATCCTAGCAGATAGTAGCTTAAAGCAGGTTGAAAGTAAAGCAGAATGTGCCTTAAGGCACATTCTGCTTTTCTTTCAACCTGCTTTAAGTTGTCACCTATCTTCAACACTAGATAAGTTGTGGGATATTGGATTAAATGTTCACCTCAAGGACTCAATGTTAGTCTCAAGGACTCATTGTTTTACAGAATGTGCATCCCGAGGACTCATTCATCTGATTTCTAAAATTATCACTGATAGTTTACAGAACAGAAAGAACAGAACAGAACAAATCTTTTATTGTCACCCAGGTATAAACATACAACATGGGGAAATGACATAATAACATAAATCAATATATTTACAGGTGTAGGTTCTGATCGTGGTTCGTAATTTGGGGGTAAAATCTTACGGGTTCAAATATAACGGGATGTTCCGTCAGTCGTTTAGCTCTCGACATGCGCATATTAACACACATGTTGATCGCGGCCACTGATGGATGATATTCCTGATCCGCACGTGCGGTCCACGTCAGAAGCTCTGCACGAGCATCCAGACAGCAGATAGCCTGGGCGGATCAGGTGTTGTTAAATATTTCTTAACTCTTTGATAAAATATGCTTTATTTATAAATTTCAATAAATCAAGCTTGCTTAACCCTTTCACTCTCAACGATGACAAAATTTGGATCCTGATCAAATGGGATTTCCTCACTTCTGATTTTACGTGATGGGAATTCTTCTTGCTTGCGAAAGGTGGATGGTTCTATCCAGTTGCCAATTTGTGCCTGAAACAATGTATAAATGGTATCTTGGGTCGTCCTCCACCTGTAATTAGCTGGGCATCACAATAAACTGAAAACTGTAAAAAATGACATAAAATAATAAATATTCAAATCAAATTAAAAAAGTGCTGAAATATCAATATTTTTGTCTATTTTTTGCAGATCTGTCGGGACTAACTATACAACATGCTGGTGAGTAAAAACTTTTGTCTATTGCAAACATTTACCATAGATTATGTCCCTTTAGTTTGGTTTATCTTCCTTTGGTCTGTCAAATTACTCCCCAAAATTATTGCAGGAAAGACAACCCATGTATACCTTTAAGGCTTAATTAGTATATTATCTCCCTTTGTTGTCACCTGTGGCATGATCATTCAAGTGTTATGTGGACTATTGAGCATGATTTTCCCCAAATTGTCATTATTTCTTTTACATGTTTTTATGTGATTCTTGTGAATTTAAATGACAACTGGTCAGGTGATAGGAAATGTTGCCAGTATTCTGAAAAGTGGGTTTGTAACCCTTTACCCCATAAATACATTTTTTAAGCCTATAAGTTATTCCTCCACTGAAAAAAATACATGTTGTCCAAATTAATAAAGTCTTGAATATATATCCCATATGAAATATGTTCTTATCCTAGACTGTAGCTTAAAGCAGGCTATCCTAGCAGATGTAAGTTTAAAGCAGGCTGACAGAAAGTAAAGCAGAATGTGCCTTCAGGCACATTCTGCTTTACTTTCAAACTGCTTTAAGTAGACAACTAATCTTCAAATCTAGAAAAAGGCTATGGGGTAATGGGTTAAGCAAGCTGAAAGTAAAGCAGAAAGCACCTATGAAATATGTTAAGTTTTTGGGTTTAGGTCAGTCATTAAATTATGAAAGCTTAAATTGTCCTGAAAACTTGGTTTGAACTCTTTCACTGCCTGATTGTTGTCTGCTGAAAAAATTGTCATCTGTAGTTTTATGCCAAATTGAAATTTTTGAAATGTGGACTTACAAAATATTTATACATTTAGATCTTGATCCATTGCCGTGATATGTGGCATCTGATCTAGCTCGAAACTGTAATACAGACATTTTAGGCTATGGCATTTAAACAGAGTTCAAGATGAGGGGAGTATTTCAAAATCTAAAACCTTTATTTCTCCATTAAACCCTATGGTGTCACTACTTCAAGAAGATTCTATTGGATTTGATGCTGAATCAGTGGATTTGTTCAGTTTACTCCCTTTTTTTCTGGAGACCTTATTACAAGAGTGAATGTGTCCTGCTTCCAAACATTACGTTGTTCTTACTTATAAGAATTGTTATTTCAACCTACTTAACCCATTACCCCTTAAAAACGCCTTTTTACGCCTCTTATTTATTTCTCCACTGAAAAAAAAGTTTCAGTTTATACAGCCAAGAATATGTACCAGAAGAAATATTATCCATATCCTAGAAGATGGTAGCATAAAGCAGAATGTGCCTTAATGCACATTCTGCTTTACTTTCAACCTGCTTTAAGTGATCACCTGTTTTCAAAGCTAGAAATAGGCTAAGAGGTAATGGGTTAATGTAGGGAATTTCACCCTTCTTCCAAGCAATATAATGGCAAAGCAGAATGCTATGAAAGAGATTTTCTTGATTTACGTTTCTCATTTTTTCTGCAATAAAACATTGGTTTGAATGATTATTAATTCAAAGCCCTTTCCTGTTGAATATTCATAATTACATAGGCTTATAAAATCACAAAAGATCTTTGCCAGGCTCAAGTATGAGAGATCCTTTAAGAGAACAGAACCGATTTTGATTAGGCAACTCCCTCCAGAGCTCCAAATAAGGGGAGTATTTAAAAACTAAAATGTTAATTAAGCATTTAATCTTAAGGTGTTACTACTCATTCTAATGAATAGTTGCACTATAGGACTTGGTGCAGAAAATGAGGTAGAAAATGTTGAAATTGTTAAGTTAACTCCCAGTTATATGGAGCCCTGACCTTCATTATCTGGGTTTACACGGTTTTCAAACCTGTTATTCTTTCCCAATAAACGCGTTTACGCTAAAACTATTATTTACAGTGCAAACAGTTTGGAGCCAGATGAGACGCCGGGTAACCCGGCATCTGATCAGGCTCCAAACTGTTTGCCACCAAGATAAACAAGAATTATCAGAATTGTCCAAAAGTTGTTCTTTTCTACGTTTTAGTGTTTTGCGTTTGCGTTTAAACGGGAAAGAATAACAGATTCTCCACTGTAGCTGGAGAAAGGGTTTGGTAGATCAATATGTTGAACGGAGTAAAAGACAGAACCAAATGTTCAGCAAAGGTGTTTGATCTTTCTATCCTTCCTACCTGTTTAACACATTACCCCATAAAACACATTTTTACGCCTTTAATTAATTTCTCTACTGAAAACATTAGTTCCAAATTAAAATCGTAATGAAATATTTTCTATATTCTAGCAGATATCAGCTGAAAGTAGGCTGAAAGTAAAGCAGAATGTGCCTAAAGGCGCATTCTGCTTTACTATCAACACGCTTTAAGTGGTCACATATCTTCAAAACTAGAGACAAGCGTTGGGGTAATTGGTCAGATTTGTTAAATGTATTAATTTGACAGATTTCTGAATTTACTTTTCTTGCCTGCTATTAGCATTATATTCTCACATTTTGACAACAGCGTAGACCCAGAAAAATTGCAAACTCAAATCCGACAGGTCATTCAAAAAACCTGGGGCCCGTTTCATAAAACTTCGTACGAAAAAAGTTGTCGTAAGTCAGATTATAAAAGTCTCAATTATTATTTATTTCTCCATCTAATCCTGTCTTGTGACATCTTTGGAATCGTCTTTTCAAGACGATTCCAAAAAGATGTCACAAGACAGGATTAGATGGAGAAATAGGAAAATAAATGTTTTTTAAAGTTTAGACTTACGATCGTTTTTGTCGTAAGAAGTTTTATGAAACGGGCCCCAGCAGACCCTGCTTTGAGAATTTTCTTTATTTTATTGTCCGATAGGAGAGTTCAGATGATAGATTTGAGTTTAATATTTTAATAGTCAGCAGAAGGTTTTATTCTTTATTTTAGAGCAGTGTTTCTTTGATCATTTTTCAATGAATTTTTTTTAGCTCGCCTGAGCACTTTCAAGGAGAGCTATTAGGATCGTTTGATGGCCGTCGTCCACAGTTGATTTTGTTAACACTTTAGTGGCTACAAAACTCATAGGATCTTTATGAAAATTGGTTAAAATGTTGGCGTCATTGAAATCTATGTCAAGCTGGAATGTGAGTCATGTCTGGTCAAAAACTAGGTCACTAGGTCAAATCATTAAAAAAAACTTGTTAAAACTCTAGAGAGTCTACAAATCTCATTAGCTCTCTATAATGAAATACATTTATGGTCAAAATCAAATCATAGCAAAACCTTATTAAGATTTTGCACTTTTCTTTATCTTTAAACAGATTGGTTTGAATGTTGCCCTGGATAAAAAAAACTGATTCAAATTCAAATATGGGTCATCAGCATTCAGAAACGAGGCTACTGGGCCATTTCCTAGAACAATCTTGTTAACACTTGAGACACAATATTTTACATTTTATCTTTTAAAAAAATTGGTTTGTGTGTTGCCCTTGGTCTCAACACTCATTTGCAGCGTACTTGTACTTATAATTTAAGTTTTACATGGTGTACTCAGGTGAGCGCTTAAAAGTCATCTTAGCCCTCTTGTTTTATAAGCAAACTACAATCTGTTCAGTTTACATGGCAATTAGGGATCTAGATAAGAGTGAGTATTCCTTTATTTAATCTGTTAACTCTTTCAACCCTAGTCCCGCATATAGGCGTGCTTTTCAAACAGTGTACATGTTAATAGTACACTTGTCCTATGCAAACAGTGAAGACCCTGATCAGAGGGCTCCGAAAGGAGCCCTCTGATCAGGGTCTTCACTGTTTGTCACAATGCCAAACATTGACAAAAACAACCCTTAAAAGTCAGAAATGGACTAGACTAAAATGGAAACTGGAATTGTCCATTTTAAAGTTTCAGGGAGGAAAGAGTTAACTAGTAGTAGTTAACCCTATGTTGTGACCACATCGACAAGTAGTCACAACATAGGGTTTGATCGAGATATAAGAATACAGCGTTCCCTCTCTACAACGACCCTCCGAACAACGACTCCCTCCTTACAACGACATTCACCGCTGTTCCCACGAAAATTATGTTTTATGCTTGCACTGATGCATCATCATCTACCTAAAATTGTTATCTGCTGTTTTTCTTACATAAATGACATTTTGACAGAAAAAAACATAATGACAAACAGCTTGAATCCAGATCAGACGCCGCATAGTGCGGCATCTGATCTGGATTCAAGCTGTTTGCAAATGTTAACCAAGTTCCCTCCCTATAACTACTCCCTCCGAACAACGCACATATTTGTTGTCTCCCATTGGGTGTCGTTGTAGAGAGGGAGTGCTGTAGTATTTGGCAATGTAAGCATAAACTAGCAGTTCAAATGAGTTACTTGTACAGGGCGCCAGATAAGGGGAGTATTTCAAAACCTTTAACATTCATTTCTGCTTTAAACCCTATGGTGTCACTACTCATTAGAATCGTCTCGAAGAGACAATTCTAATGAGTAGTAACACTACAAGATTTGTTGCTGCATGAGTGAGAAAATGCTAAATTGGTTCAATTTTCTCTCTAATCTGGAGCCCCGAGTGTTTGAAATACACACCTGGGGCCCTTTTTACTAAACAACTTACGCAAAAATTTTGCGTAAGTCAAAATCGTTTAACTCTTATTTTTCGATCATAAACGTTTGCAAACAGCAAATAGCCAGATCAGAGGATACGCTAAAAGCGCGTCCTCTGATCTGGCTATTTGCTGTTTGTAGCAAGTGATTATAAAAAATATAAATTAAAAATTAAAATTTTGACACGCAAAATTTTTGCGTAATTAGTTTAGTAAAACCGGCCCCTTATCTGGAGCTCTTGGCAATTTAAGTGTAAACAATCAGTTCAAATGAGTTACTTGTAAAAATTAATTGGAGTCCACTGAACATACAGCAGGTTATGGGGATAGATATTTAACACTCTTTTAGGCATTATCTTCTTCCTCAATTGAAAAAAACAACAGCATTAGTCCCACTTCTTGTAATCATAAATGTTCACACAATTATTTTCCCTGCATCCTAGCAGAAGCATTCTTATTTTCTTCCAACCTGATTTTAGCAACTAAAATTGGTTATTTGGATTGGGATGGTTTGTTTTATGACCTCAACTCAATTTGATTGGTGGGTTAGATGACCTTAAACTGACACAATATCATATCTTGCTATAGTAGGACATCAATTTGATTGGTGGATTTTACGACCTTAAACTGACACATATCTTGCTATATTAGGAAATCAATTTGATTGGTGGGTTTGATAATCTAAAACTGACACATCTTGCTATATTAGGACATCTATTTGATTGGTGGGTTTTATGACCAAAAACGGACACATATCTTGCTATATTAGGAAATCAATTTGATTGGTTAGTTTTATTACCTAAAACTGACATATATATATATTTAAAAAAAAATCAATTTGATTGGCAGGTATGACATAAAATTTACACATCAGTTGCCATATTAAGAAATTAATGAATGTTTGCTAATCCCATATTTTTCTACGTCTGTTGCTATATTAGGGGAATCATTTTGATTGGTGGGTATATGACCTTAAATGTTCCACATCTGTTGCTATATTAGGGAAACCATTTCGATTGGATGGTTATATATGACCTGAAGCTGACACTACAATAGCCATATAAAATGTAATCATTTTGATTGGTGGGTTTATGATCTAAAATGTTCCACATGTGTTGCCTTATAAGGGAATAATTTTGATTGGTGGTTTATATGACCTGGAACTGACATCTGTTGCTATATTAGCGATTCAATTTTATTGGTGGGTTTTATGACATAAAATTGTCCTCATGTGTTACTATATTAGGAAATCATTGTGATTGGTGAGGTTTATGATCACACTTACATTTACACATCTGTTGCCATGTTAGGAAATCAATTTGATTGGTCACCCTAAATTTTCCACATCTGTTGCTTACTAGGAAATCAGTTTGATTTGTGGGTTTATGACCTAAATATTTCCAAATCTGTTGTTATATTAGGGAACTCATTTTGATTGGTTAGTTGAAGGACCAAAGCTTACTTTAATTGGTTACAGCTCCCCCTTCCCGACTAATCAAGGATGAATATGGAAATGATATGAGCTCAGCTAACCTAGAGAGTGGGACCTCGGGCGATATACCACAAACTGTGCAACACCCTCCAGTGGATGGGTTTGGGCTTCTCACGGGTATGGGTGAGTATTAGCAGGGCTCGACATTAATGGCTGTGCACTTGTCCAGGGCAAGTAAGAATTTGGGTCTGAACAACTCATTTATCAACCTGGTTGTTAGGACAATCTCGTTGCCCCAAAAGGACACATGAATATAAAGTAAATACTTTTATTGAAAAGAAGAAACAATATTATCACTTGCTTAATGCAAAACAAAAGAAATGCAGAAAGCTCTGACAATAGTTTCTGCAGTACTTATGTCCTGCATTAAGCAATCACCTTTGTTTTCATATGAAGTTGTTGATGTTTAAGAGACGCCTGTGTCTCTTTAATAAGAGAATGCTAACAATAAAATGTGTGTAAATCACATCAGGGCAAGCACTACAAATCTGAGGGCAAGCACTTAAAATCTGAGGGCAAGTGAATGCTATGAATTTGTCCCACTGGATAAGCTGATAATGAAGTTAATGTCAAACCCTGATAATTTGACAGTAGATCATGAGGTATATATAGGGCAGTAAGGGGATTGTAGAGACACAAGAGGTAGAGTAGCCTCCCTTTAACACAAAGAGGTTAGAGTATCCTCCCCTTAACCTGCTGAATAAATTCAGTGGACTTTAATATTATGATTTTTAAGACATTTTGTTTTCAGATAATTGAATATAATATTTCAGAGCAAGAAAATCTGGATAACAACAGCTGGATAAAATATTGAAGAAATTGTAATTAAAGATTATTGGAGAAAAATTGGATATATACAATATTTTACAGAAATTTATACGATCCATATCCATGTTGGAAACAGTTACTGAATTTGAAAAAATGAAGAATTAAATTGTCTCCTGCATTAATGTTATTGGTTGATAATTATCAAAACAGAACATGTTTCCCATTGCAGTGCTTACAAGAACTGACAAAATAAAATCACAAAGCACCTGATGGGCCTAATGTTGTAAAAATAGTATAAAGCCATTCATCCTACTTCTACTATTTGATTACTTTGGCACTTTTCGAAAACAGTGAAGACCTTAACCAGAGCAACAGATAAGGGTAGTTTTTCAAAAACTAAAATCTTTATTTCTGAATTAAACCCTATGGTGTCACTACTCATTAGAATCGTCTCTTCGAGACGATTCTAATGAGTGGTAGCTCCAAAGGATTTGGTGCTGAAATGAGTGAGAAAATGTTTGATTTGTTGAAATAACCCCCTTATCCGGAGCCATGCCTAAACAGGAGCTGTTTTGAAGGTGCTGCCTGATCAGAGTCTGCACTGTTTCCTTTTAGTATCTTTATGAATGTGTACAGTGAGCCCTTAAAGACTTTTCCTCAGTCCATTGAGGGACTCCCCCCACATTGTCTCGATAGTGTGAGAATTTAACTATAAAAGCATGCATCACAACCAGTTCACATGGCTGCCATAAGTTAACATGAAAAATCCGATTTCCAATTTGCATTTTTCAAGTGCGAATTTACGAATCGTACCTTTACCCCCATAGCCTTTTCTTGTTTTGTTGACATGCGACTACTTAAAGCAGGCTGTAAGTAAAGCAGAAATGGCAGCCCTGAGTTTATCTGGTGAAGCCAAGATTATACTCATGCTCTAGTGATTTTCAATGGTTATTTCTAACCAAACTATCAAAAATAAAGGTCGGGTCTCACATGAAGCTCTAATGGTTCTTTGCTACCTAGATGTCCACAAGACCCATGATTTTTGCTAGGAAATTGTCTGGCAAGGCCTTATGATCAAAAGGTCACCAGGAGATGTCTTTAACTTAAACCCAGTTCAGTGCTCCCTCCCTACAAGGATCACCGAACAACAATTCCCTCCTTTCAATAACGCTTGTCGCTGTTTCCTACACAAGACAATTATGTCCAACCTTTTCAGGACTGCAATGATATCTCCTGGCGACCTTTTGGTCATAACGCCTTGCCAGACAATTTACCTGCAAATCTCATGATTCTTATGATTACCTGTACTACAGTAAATCATTGAGGTGTTTCATGTGAGGCCCGCACCATATAATTGATAGTTTGGTTAGTAAAACCCATTGAAAATCCCCTTGTGTGCGATTATGTAAGGGCCTCTCTAGACAACCTGAGATTTGTGACATTGGCTGTGCATGCTTTGCTACTGTTTAACCGTTACTTTCACACCGACCGAGAAGAATGGGGTGAGAGTCCATCAATTGACTGAGGAAATATCTTTAAAACTGTCTTCTGCTGTTTATCGTCAAGTCTAATAATGGAATTTGACAGAAAAAAAGATAATGACATGTGACAAACAGTTTGAATTCAGATTAGACGCCGCCCAACGTGGCGTCTGGTCTGGATTCAATCTGTTTGCAAATTTACATCAATTGCACTCCCTATAGCAACTTCCTCCGAACAATGCACACAATCTTTGTCTCCCATTGGGTTTTGTTGTAGAGAGGAAGCACTGTACAACTTCATTGGTCATGTCAGGAGGCATAGTGCTTCACAAACATTATTGTTTCTTATTTTGTTACAGTGGAGAATCTGTTATTCTTTCCCGTTTAAACGCAAACGTAGGCAAACGCAAAGCACTAAAACGTAGAAAAGAACAACTTTTGGACAATTCTGATAATTCTTGTTTATCTTGGTGGCAAACAGTTTGGAGCCTGATCAGACGCCGGGTTACCCGGCGTCTGATCTGGCTCCAAACTGTTTGCGCTGCAAATAATAGTTTTAGCGTAAACGCATTTATTCGGAAAGAATAACAGATTCTCCACTGTAGCTAATAGTTCAAATTCAGCAGGTGAAAGGTTTATAAATACAGTTTAAGGTTGAGGATCCCTAATGAGATCGGACCAAATCCGTACACTAGCATATTTAGGAACAGGCTTTCAGGTTGACGAGAATGGACAAACAGATGGTGACTTAAAGCAGGTTGCTTCTTAACCCTTAGCCCGCCAAATAAATTGTCGTCTGCTATATTTCTCGTCTGCTTCAAGTTTCATAGTGCTTCAAAGTTGCTCAAAATTGCTGAAAATGTTGTCCGAGTGTCAAACAGCTTGGATCCGGATGAGACGCCGAGTTACTCGGCGTCTCATCCGAATCCAAGCTGTTTGCATATGGAGCTATAGTCGTGAGTGGCAGGCTAAGGGTTAAGGAACATTTTGCTTTGATGTCAACCTGTTAAGGAACATTGTTTTACTTTCAACCTGCTTTAAACAACCATATTGAAAGATACTGGAATACTTTCTTTCTAGACAGTTTATTTAAGACTTTCTAGGTTGGAACTGCCTATCTTGGGAAAGAATTAACCCTTAGCCTGCCACTCACGACTATAGCTCCATATGCAAACAGCTTGGATCCGGATGAGACGCCAAGTAACTCGGCGTCTCATCCGGATCCAAGCTGTTTGACACTCGGACAACATTTTCAGCAATTTTGAGCAACTTTGAAGCACTTTGAAACATGAAGCAGACAAGAAATATAGCAGACGGCAATTTATTTGGCGGGCTAAGGGTTAAGTACCATGTTTTACCTGTTCACTCTCAATGACACTTAAAAGCGTGTTTGCTAACAAGTCTGATCAGGATGCAGACACTCGTTGTGAAATTTCTTCAGTCATACTGCCTTATTTCTTAACTTTGAAACAACATTGCAGACAACAAAATTGAAGCAGATCTATGACAATGAAATGGTGAAGGGGTAAAAATCTCACAAACAATTTGCAGGGCTCCAGATAAGAGGAAGTTAACTGCACAAATTCAATATTTTCTCATTCATTACAGCACCAATCCTATGGTGTTACTACTCATTAGAATCGTCTCTTCGAGACGATTCTAATGAGTAGTGACACCATAGGGTTTAATGCAGAAATAAAGATTTTAGTTTTTATGCCCCCGGCATCGATAGATGCGGAGGCATATAGTAATCCTCCTGTCCGTCCGTCCGTGTGTGCGTGCCTGTTTACATTTGGTACTATATGTGGTACCATTTGTGTCCAGTCGGTAGTTAAGTGGTATTTTTGACTTATGTGGTATATCACATATATATTTTATTGTATTTGTGTTCAGGGTACCCTAATGTTGTACCTGGAATGGTTTGTAAGAAAGTACCACAAAAGTCATGGACCAATATCTGGACGGATTTCAGGACGGACTCATGTACCCCATAAGCACTATATGTAAAAAGAAGAAAATGTGGTACCCCATTAAGGTTTTTTGAGGTTTTTTGGTCCCACATAGGGTGCTTTTCGGGAAAAATATTACCCCTTAAGAAAAATACCACATTAGCAGCTCAGGTGAGCTAAAAACTAAAATCTTTATTTGTGATTTAAACCCTATGGTGTTACTACTCGTTAGAATAGTTTCTTTGAGACGATTCTAATCAGAATAACACCATATGATTTGGTGCTGACATATTGGGGGAAAATGTTGGATTTGTTTAGTTGACTCCCTCTTATCTTGGGCTCTGACTTTTGGGCATTTTCAAGCAGTGTTGCTGGGATCACAGCTGCAGCTACAGATACATTGAGTATGTCAACCAATTGTTGCATTAACACTTTAACTGCCAAATCAGGGCTCCAGATAAAGACTGCGCGTTCAATAAACGCTTATGCCCCCGGTGGCATCCTTGACAATATATTCTGAATCTTTTCTAAGTCCAATTAGGTCAAGGTCAATGTCAAACTGAGCTTGGGTCTTATTGGTGAGTTGGTAATGGTCCAAGGCAACAACTGTACAAGTATCAAAGCATTGTAGTAAGTTGTGTTGATGCTAGACGAAACGGTAAAATCTAGTTAACCAAGAAGTAGCCTATTCAAAATTTTCTAAGTCCAAATTAGGTCAAGGTCAAGGTCAAAATCACAGTTTGGTGATATTGGTGGATAGGGAATGGTCCAAAGCAACAACTGTATAAGTATCAAAGCATTTGGGTATGCGGTGTTGATGCTAGACGAAACGGAAAAATCTACTTAACCTTGTCAAAAATTGTTGAAAAAAGTGGGTGGGGCTATAGGTATTGTTGCCATGGCAACCATGCACAATATCTAAAAAAATCTTCTTCTCAAAAACTACTGGTCCGATTTCAATTTGGTTTTCACCAAAATGTTTCTCAATTAATACACTTTCAAAGTTGTTCCAAAAAAATTGATCCGTCAAAAAACATGGCCGCCAGAGGGCGTGGTCATTTTCCGCATTTACATAATATTGACAGCCGAAGTCAAAACTTTAAAAATCTTTTTATCAATAACTATAAGTCCTAGGACAACCAAATTTCATAATTTATGTAGCATCATGTTGTGAACCTTGACCAAGATTGTTAAAATAATGACCCCCGGGTCAAAAATGGCCCGCCCCTGGGCTTATCAGTTTTTCATAGGAAAACCTTTATAACTCTTATTCTCTGAAACTGTATGACCTAGACCTTTTATATTTGGCATGTAGCTTTTCCATCTGGTCCTCTACCAACATTATTCAAATCATGACCCCCGGGTAAAAAATGGCCCCGCCCTTGGGCTTATCAGTTTTACATAGAGTTATATAGGAAAACCTTTAAAACTCTTCTTCTCTAAAACTGTATGGACTAGACCTTTTATATTTGGCATGTAGCTTTGCCTTATGGTTCTCTACAAAGAATGTTCAAATCATGACCCCCGGGTCAAAAATGGCCCCGCCCCAGTGCTTATCAGTTTTACATAGACTTATATAGGAAAACCTTTAAATGTCTTCTCTGAAACTGTAAGGCCTAGACCTTTTATATTTGGCATGTAGCTATGCCTTACGGTCCTCTACCAAGATTGTTCAAATCATGACCCCCGGGTCAAAAATGGCCCTGCCCGGGACTTATCAGATTTACATAGACTTATATAGGAAAACCTTTAAAATTATTCTTCTCTGAAACCATAAGGCCAAGACCTTTTATATTTGGCATGTAGCTTTGCCTTCTGGTCCTCTACTAAGATTGTTCTAAAATCATGACCCCCAGGTCAAAAATGGCTCTGCCCTGGGGCTTATCAGTTTTACATAGACTTATATAGGAAAACCTTTGAAAATATTCTCTGAAACTGTAAGACCTTTTACATTCGACATGTAACAAACTTCTTGTCATTTCATTTTCAACTTACATAATTAATTACCACTATTATTCTCAGGTGAGCGATATAGGGCCATCATGGCCCTCTTGTTTAAAAACTCCCCTTATCTGGAGCCCTTAAAAGTGTCTAAAGGTGTTAGGAACTTGATATACAGCAGGTTAAGGGGTTTTGTAAGGTTTGATTATTTATTGGGAGCAAATTTGAAGCAAACCCTTCTGCTAAAAGCATACATGTATATTGATGTTTTTAAAACAGTGTAGACCTAGATCAGACAGCTCCTAAAGGAGCTGTCCAATCAAGGCAGGGCTCCAGATAAGAGGTAGTTATTTCAACAAATCCAACATTTTCTCACTCTTTTTAGCACCAAATCCTATGGTGTTACTACTCATTAGAATCGTCTCGAAGAGACGATTCTAATGAGTAGTGACACCATAGGGTTTAATTCAGAAATAAAGATTTTAGTTTTTGAAAAACTACCCTTATCTGGTGCTCTGATCAAGGTATGAATTGTTTTCTTATGTAAACCGTTTGACATGAGTGGGTAGTCGTTTCTCTACATAGTTTATATTGGTTCCCTTGCAGAACTTCAAGAATTTCTTTCCAGAAAGAAATTTTGTCAAGTATAACAATCTGGATCAGTTAATTAATTTTGAAAGTATTCTTGCCCATCTTGCAAGAACCTTTGCTTTTCATGGCAGTGTTTTCTCTAGTTCTTTGGGTCACTGTGCTTTTCAGGGCTCCAGATAAGAGGGAGTAAACATAACAAATCCAACATTTTCTCACTCATTTCAGAACCAAATCATATTGTGTTACTACATATTTGAATCGTCTCAAAGAGACGATTCTAATGAGTAGTGACACCATAGGGTTTAATGCAAAAGTATAGATTTTAGTTTTTGAAATACTCTTCTTATCCGGAGCTCTGAAATCCTTAGAAAATACAGCCTAGTTTACCTAGTTTAACCCATTACTCCATAGCTTGTTGTCAGTATTGAAGTTGTTGCTGAAGGTAAAGCAGAATTTAGGTAATAGGAAATATCTATTATTTTGCAATTTCTTGACTAGAAAGTGGAAATATTTTCTGAAGCCTACCCAACCGCAAATTCTTTTCTAGAGAAAACATTGTAATGTTTCCTGGTTGTATTTCTTTCAATTGCTTTAGGGCTATATGTTGTTGATTATAATAAATGTCTTTTTTTCCCCTTTTGTTTAAACCCTTTACCCCTTGGCCAGTTTCTAGTTTTGAAGACAGGTGACTACTTAAAGCAGGTTTAAAGTTCAGCAGAATGCTCGCCTACTTTCAGCCTTCTTTAAGCTACCATCTGATAGAAAACAGAAAATATTTCTTATATTAACCCTTAGCCTGCCACTCACGACTATAGCTCCATATGCAAACAGCTTGGATCCGGATGAGACGCCGAGTAACTCGGCGTCTCATCCGGATCCAAGCTGTTTGACACTCGGACAACATTTTCAGCAATTTTGAGTAACTTTGAAGCACTTTGAAACTTGAAGCAGACGAGAAATATATCAGACGACAATTTATTTGGCGGGCTAAGGGTTAAAGGCGTTATTATATGTATTTAATGAGTAAAAGGTTAAAACAAAAACATCGCTGAATAAATTTGTATCTAGCAGAAGCAGAGCTCTAGATAAGGGGAGCATTTAAAAAACTAAAGCCTTTATTTCTGTATTAAACCCTATGGTGTCACTACTTGTTAGAGTCGTCTCTTCAAGACGATTCTAATGAGTAGAAACACCATAGGGTTTGGTGCTAAAATGAATAAGAAAGAGTTAGATTTGTTCAGTTTACTCCCTCTTATCTGGAGCCCTGAGAAGTTGAACAGAACGTGTCAGCCATGTTTGTTATTGTACATTTTATACAGTGGAGAAGACGTGTATTCTTTCCCATTTAAACACAAAGAAAATGCAAATAAATGTTGAAAATGACTGGTTGAAATGTTAAATGATTAAATATAATCTGAATAGCGAACTGTTTGAGCCTGATCAGGCGCTCTGTTACCCGGCATCTGATCATCTAGCTCCAAGCTGTCTGCAATTGAAATAATTCTTTTAGCATAAATGTGTTTCGTTGGAAAGAAAAACGTCTATTCTACTGTACATCTTCATTTAATTTTGTTGTGAAGCACTGCAATTTTTACTTTATCCAGGGTTCCAGATAAGGGGAGTATTTCAAAAACTAAAACTTTTATTTCTGCTTTAAACCCTATGGTGTCACTGCTCATTAGAATCGTCTCGAAGAGACGATTCTAATGAGTAGTAACACCATAGGATTTGATGCTAAAATAAGTGAAAAAATGTTGGATTTGTGCAGTTTACTCCCTCTTATCAGGAGCCCTGCTTTATCATATTCTTTTAATGTGATCTAGGTTTACACTTTCTACAAACATTTTAAATTTCTGTTTCCTGTTCATATTGATTTCTATGGTTACGAATAGAATCAAACCAAATTTACATTTTCTTTATTTTGCAGAATGATATAGTTATTGTCTTTTATTTTTGACTTTATTTAGGTCAGTCCTGTACTTCGCCGGCTATCAAACCCCATCACTCCAGTGGGGGCTCTGGGGGTCAGTTCAGTGACCCCCAGGTGACAGGGGTCATATCCAACCCCCACACCCCCACCTCCTTTTCCATGTCTAGTTCGACCAGCCATATAAGTGAGTCGGTCATATGCTTGGTAGAATAATATACTCGAGCTACATTTGCTGTTACGATACTAGCGGTTTGCTGTGTTAACGACTAAAATAACAATTAGCAAAAACTCCAATCCAGAGCAACAGATAAGGGTAGTTTTTCAAAACTTAAAATCTTTATTTCTGAATCAAACCCTATGGTGTCACTACTCATTAGAATCGTCTCTTTGAGACGATTCTAATGGGTAGTAACACAATAGGATTTGGTGCTGAAATGAGTGATAAAATGTTTGATTTGTTGAAATAACTACCTCTTATCTGGAGCCCTGCCCATCTATTACGACCACTCAGAGTTAAAATAGCGTAAAAAATTAGAGCCTGTATATTGAAACGAGGGTGCTTAAAGTAGGCTAAAAGCATTACAGAATGATCCTTAAGGCGCATTCTGCTTTACTGTCAACCTTCTTTAGGTGGTCGCCTGTCTTCAATATTAGAAAAAAGGTGTACATGAAATGGGTTAAAAGAAGGTGGTTGCTTTAAGTTGTCACCTATCCTTTGAACACTATCAGGCAGGGCTCTAGATAAGGGGAGTATTTTTTTAAAAACTAAAGTTTTTATGTCTGCATTAAAAGCTATGGGTTCGCTTCTCATTAGAATCGTCTTTTCTGACAATTCTTATGGGAAGTGACACCATAAAGTTTGGTGCTGAAATAATGGAGAAAATGCTGGAATTTGTTTAGTTTTCTCTCTCTTATCTGGACACCTGCAGGGCCTCGGATAAAGGGATTATTTCAAAAACACAAATTTTCACTTCTGTATTAAACCCTATGGTGTTACTACTCATTTGAATCGTCTTTATGAGACGATTCTAATGAGAAGTGACACAATAGGGTTTCGTGCTGAAATAATGGAAAAAATGCTGGAATTAATAATTTGTTTAATTTACTCCCTCTTATCTGGAGCCCTGTTATCAGTCCGTCAGCCTGTCTGTCTTTCTGAGTGATTGTAATGATGGGTTATTTCATCACTGACTGAAGTCTGGTTGCTTTTATTAACCCAGTATGTTTAGAGTGCCAGTACTAACTCATTACAACCTTTGCTACAAAGCCACTTGACAGGGTACCAGATACAATAGAGAAGATGGTGTTCTCTCCAGTTTAAACAAAAGTATTCTCTCCAATAAACGCCAACACAATGGAATAGAATGAATCTAAGATCTGCAAACATTTTAGAGCCTGATCATATGCCAGGTTACCCGGAATCTGATCTGGCTTCCAAACTGTCGCAAACATGTTTATTTGGCGCCTCTCCAGGGCCCCATAAAAGGGGAACACATGTATTTCAAAAACAAACAAAATCTTTCGGTCTCACCGGCTGCACCAAACCCCTTGGCCTGACTACTAATTAACCCTTTGAACCCTAGTCCCGCATATTGGCGTCCTTTGCAAACAGTGTACATGTGAATAGTACACTTGTCCTATGCAAACAGTGAAGACCCAGATCAGAGGGCTCCTAGGAGCCCTCTGATCAGGGTATTCACTGTTTGTCATAATGCCAAACATTGACAAAAACAACCCTCAAAGGTCAGAAATGGACTAGACTCAAATGGAAACTGGAATTGTCCATTTCAAGTTTCAGGGAGGAAAGAGTTATGAGATGATTCTAATCAATAGTTACACGATAGAGTTTGGTGCAGCTATAAGGGAGAAAATGTTGAAAAAATTTAGTTTACAAACCCTGCTTCTGTGTTTATGGATGGTTGCTTAGCACAGATTTAGCAGAATAAATAGTTCAGCTTGCTAGAAACCACTGCAGACTTTACTAACCGAGTATAAATATTCAAATAAGGTAATGAGAACAAAAATTAGTTTAGTTCCCCAAGTTAAGGAACCTGAGGGACACAATGTCCCCCATTTGTCAACGCCTAGCGAGTAGGGAAAACGCTGCACATTTATAGGAAACTAAACACAATGGTAACACAAATATCTTAGAAAATGAAAATGTGGACTTGTCAACATCTGATATGCAAACAGTTTTGAGCCTTATAAATCGGGATTTACCCAGTCTAGTCTGTCTCTTACATGTTAACCTGTCTGAATTCAAGAAATCCGTCCAAAAGACAGACATGGTCCAGTGGTAGTCTGCTTGACTACAATACCACGGATTGTGAGTTGATTCCCCGCTGGACCAAGTCCTTTGGATGAGACTTTATAAACCGAGGTCTGATGTATCAATGCTTTACTTTTGATAGTATGGCATTGTGCCCAGGTTTTCTGTATCCGCTACCCTCTCTCTTGGGCATCTAATTAGCCCATAGATGGCAGAAACGGACAAACCAAACCAAACCTCTGTCCAAACATTCAATTTCTCTGCCTAGAATAATGGCATACAGTTGGGTAATTATTAAAATTGCTAACATTTCAGTTTTATTAGCTCACCTGAGCCAAAGGCTCAAGGTGAGCTATTGTGACCGCTCACCGTCCGTAGTACGTCTGTCCGTCTGTCCATCTGTCCGTCTGTCCGTTCACATTTACTTCAAACGACATCTCCTCTGAAACCCGCCGATTGTAGGGAGAGTTCAAACTGCTCATGATGTTCCTTGGATGCTTCTCTACAGAAGTTGTTCAAAAAAAGGGAAAAAAAGCACAAACTCTGCTTGAAAAAGCAAAAAAGCAAAAATCTTTAAAAAATCTTCTTGCCCAAAACTACTAGGCCCTAAGCTTTGATATTTGTACAGTAGAATCTCCTGGTGGATCCCTCTATAGTTTGTTAAAATGAAATCCCTAGGGTCACATTTGACACCACCCTGCACAGTTTAAGTGCTGCTCTAGGCAGGTTTTACAGTATTTTTGATTTAGGCAGAACTGTATTTACCTGAGTTACCCTTAATATACTATGGGCAAATAACCAATATTTGCAAACAGTTTGGATCCAGATCAGATGCAACATAATGCTGCATCTAATCTGGATCCAAACTATTTGCCACTCATTTACCAACTTAACATTTTCTAAAAAAAAAAATGTACATTTTTTACACACAGAAGGTATTTAGCAGACATCATTTCAGTCTGGTAAGGGTAAGCCACCAGCAGCAGTGCTGCTAATGCTACAGTACTCTTGCATAATAGTTGACCTCAGTGATCAGGCCAACAGAACTGAACATGTTGTCTGCTAAAGTTTGTTAACCCATTACCCCATAAATGTGCATTTTTAGGCCTTTGATTTATTCCTCCACTTAAGAAAATAATTCCCCTTTAACCCTTTCCCCCATAGCATATCTCTAGTATTGAATGTAGGTGGCCACTTAAAACAGGTTGAAAGTAAAGCAGAATGCGCTTTACTTTCAGCCTGCTTTAAGCTATCATCTGCTAGAATATAGAAAATATTTTGTATTATACATATTTATGAATGTATAAATTGGAACTATTTTCTTCAGAGCAAGAATAAACTGAATGCGCTAAAAGGCGCTTCTATGGGGGAAAGGGTTAAACAGTCATGAAAATGTAAGATGTGAAATAAGTTTCTATATCCTAGAAGATGGTAGCTTAAAGCAGTTTGAAAGTAAAGCAAAGTGTGCATTAAGACCCATTCTGCTTTACTTTCAACCTGCTTTAGGTGGCCACCTATTTTCAAAACTAGAAACAGGCTATGGGGTAATGGGTAAAATGAAATTGCCTATTTGGAAAGAGCCTAATGAAAGGAAGTGCCATTTGCAAAGGCCATAACTCTGACATCATTGTTTTTTTAGGTATTTCCCTTTGTCATATTTTCTTGTCAAGAAGACAACTCCAGTTCTACTGATGCTATTGTAATGAAATTTTATGTATGGAAAGAAACTGATGAGAGAAAATGCCATGCATAAGGGCAGCAATATTTTGTTTTCCCCTTTGTCATATTTTATTGTCAGGAAAATAACTCCAGTTCTGCTGACGCTAGTGAAATAATTATCATTTACCAGAAATGGAAATAGCTTGATAAGAGGATGTGTCATGGATAAGGGTCATAAGCTTGGCAACAAAATTCACTTTTGTCATGTTTTCTTGTCCGGAAGATAACTCCATTTATAGCTATATTAAAATGTTGTCTTGCCCAGTCAACTTAGGTACAAACTTCAATGTCCTCAGGTGAGCGAATTTAGGGCCATGGCCCTCTTGTTTTAGATTCACACTGCTTGTAGCATTATACAATTTAACAACTTTATTGCCAGATTTTTCATTCTGCGCTAACCCTTATCATGTGGAAATGTACAGTAGAGAATTTGCTTGTTAGAAGCTAGAACTAATTAACCCTTAGCCTGCCACTCACGACTATAGCTCCATATGCAAACAGCTTGGATCCGGATGAGACGCCGAGTAACTCGGCGTCTCATCCGGATCCAAGCTATTTGACACTCGGACAACATTTTCAGCAATTTTGAGCAACTTTGAAGCACTTGAAACTTGAAGCAGATGAGAAATATAGCAGACGACAATTTATTTGGCGGGCTAAAGGTTAATGCTTTCAATGTACATGAAATACTATGATGTATGAGATTTGAAATCTTCATGAATAATAGGATCTTACATAAGTGCTCATTATTTATCATTTTTGATAAACGAGTTGACTAAAATAATATTATGTGAGCCTTGGCAAGTATCATTATAATTTTAGTCAATGAGTTTATTAAAGATGATAAGTAATGAGCAAGAATGTGCCATTCTATTTATCACATTACAATTTAAACCCTTTCCCTTATAGAAGCGACTTTTAGCACATGCATTTTATTCATCCGCTGAAGAAAATAGTTCCAATGTAAACCGTAATGAATATGTGTCATATTTAATACTTTCCATATTCTAGCTGGTAAAAGCTTAAAGCAGGCTGAAAGTAAAGCAGAATGCGCCATATGGCGCATTCTGCTTTACTTTCAACCTGCTTTAAGTAGTCACCTATTTTCAAAACTATAAACAGGCTATGGGGTAATGGGTTAAAGAACTATTCAATCAATCGATTCTACTATAAAGATTTTATGCCAAAACATGAAGTTGTTTACGGTAATGTCGTTATAAATGACTTCATTAAAATTTTGGTGTCCTGCTACTTGCAGTGCTTGTGGGAAAAAGGGTTTGCATGCTGGAGTCCAAAAATGATATTTCACTAATGGATTACGATATTTATAATTACAAAGGCTTTATTCCACTCACAGACCGCAATTTATGTGATAAAAATTAACCCATTCAACTGTACAGTACTGAACCTTATTAAATTAACAATTTTTGCGATTCGATGGCAATTTGCTTGCAATTCGATGGCAATTTGCTTGCGATTCAAAATTAGAACTTTACCCTCGGGTAAATTTTCTTGAATGGTGTATCTCACAAATGTTCGCAAATATGCATTCATTAATTTTTTCGATTCCATTTTTGTCACAACCGCTTCGAAAAATTCGCGTAAAAATATTCAAAAGTAGGATTTGCTTTTTGAAGCGCCCGATTCGATGGCAATTCGCTTGCGATTATCAATTTAATTTAATAAGGTTCAGTACTGTAGCAATCATTTACAACCAGTGAACTAGTGAAGTTAACACTTGTCCTATGCAAACAGTTTATACCATGATCATAGGACTCCTAAAGGAGCCCTTTGATAATGATCTGGGGCCCGTTTCATAAAACTTTGTACGACAAATGTTGAAATGTTGTCGTAAGTCAGATTATGACAGTTTCAATTATTATTTATTTCTCCATCTAATCTTGTCTTATGACATCTTTTTGGAATCGTCTTGGAAGAGGATATTTGTCCAAAGAGATGTCACAAGACAGGATTAGAAAGAGAAATCAGAAATTAAATGTATTTTAAAGTTTTGACTCACGACAACATTTGTCGTACGAAGATTTATGAAACGGGCCCCTGCACTGTTTGTCATTTTGAAATCAATTGTAAGCTATAACCCTGTACAGCAGGGCTCCAGATAAGAGGTAGTTTTTTCAACAAAACCAACATTTTCTCACTCTTTTTAGCACCAAATCCTATGGTGTTACTACTCATTAGAATCGTCTCGAACTTCGAGACGATTCTAATGAGTAGTGACACCATAGGGTTTAATTCAGAAATAAAGATTTTAGTTTTTGAAAAACTACCCTTATCTGGTGCTCTGTGTACAGTCGAAAAAGGACTAGAGGTTATAATTGGAAACTGGCTGGTTTATTTGAAGTTTCAAGAGTGAATAAGTTAAATATGAGCGGTGCCATGACAAAACCTGCCTTATTGCATTGCACCATTGTACAGTCCAAGCACAGCTGTCATCCCAGGCTGGTCTTCACTGCCAAATAACTTTATTTATTATATACCTACCAATGTTCTGCCCGAAATATTTCTGTATTTTATCGAACAAATACACCTTGACGGATTGAAAATTCCGTATTACCCATGTACCTTGTGTAATGGGAAAAGAACGTTTACTGTGTAGTCGGAAGTTCGGAACTACAGTAAAACCTCTCTATTACGACCACTAAATTATGTTAAGTATTAGGGTGTTTACGGTAGGTGACCGCTTAAAGCAAGGTGAGAGTGAAACAGAAAGCTCCTAAACTGTTTCACTGTCACCTTGCTTTAAGCTGTCACCTCTCTATTATTTAATCAATTAGCATTCGTTTTAGTGGTCGTAATAGCGAGTATTTACTTTCACGCGCCATTCCCCGAAGTGTGACGTATGGGAAATCCCGTTTATTTATAGTAACGCTCGAAACATTTCTATCGTTTTTCATTTTATTTTTATTATAAGAGGTATATAATAAAAGGAACATTACTATACTTTGCATATCTTATGTACCGGATCACTCTCGTTGTGTGTGTAAAGGCTATATCCAACTCGACCTTCGGTCTCGTTGGATATAGCCTTTACACACACAACTCGAGTGATCCGGTGCATAAGATATGCAAAGTATAGTAATGTTCCGTTTTTATTACACCTCGCTTTGAGTTACAATGTTAAATTCCCATAGACCTACAGTTAACATTTTGCATGTCTTTTACATCTATTCAAAATATACTGTCACTCTTTATGATATTCTTTTTGTGACGTCACTCTAAAGGACATTACTTTTTTACCCCATCAGAAATCGTACTGTCAGCATTGACATGACGTTCGCTATTGGATACATTGGAACGTTATAAAGAGTGGTAGCATAATTATAAACAATGTGATGTCATAGACGGCGACGTCGTTTCCCGCGTTACGTACCTGTCCGCGCTAAATTGGTATTCACAACACATTTTATAAAATACAAATGAGACGATTCTAAAGCTAGGGTTAATAAGCTCGGTGTAATAAAATAAATATTAGATGTCAGTTTGCGTGACATTCAAATTGTCAACCCTCGAAAACAAGAATGTCACCCTCGGCTACGCCTCGGGTGACATGCTGTTTCTCGGGTTGACAATTTGAATGTCACGCAAACTGCCATCTAATATTTATATAATATAAAACAGCTACATAAAGAAAATTTATGTTGTGCTTTAGATGCATGTGGGTGTCAAAAAGTTTAGATTAAAACCATCCAGCGCATCTTAAACACTTTAACCCTTTGAACCCTAGTCCCCCATATAAGCGTACTTTTCGAACAGTGTACATGTGAATAGTACACTTGTCCTATGCAAACAGCGAAGACCCAGATCAGAGGGTTCCGAAAGGAGCCCTCTGATCAGGGTTTTCACTGTTTGTCATGATGCCAAACATTGACAAAAAACAACCATTAAAAGTCAGAAATGGACTAAACTAAAAGAGAAACTGGAATTGTCTATTTAACCCATTACCCCATAGCCTGTTTCTAGTTTTTAGCTCACCTGAGCCATAGGCTCAAGGTGAGCTATTGGGATGGCCCTGTGTCCGTCGTCGTTAACAATTGCTTCAAATGACATCTCCTCATATACCGCTTGACAGATTTCAACCAAACTTTACAGAAATGTTCCTTGGGTCAAGCTCTTTCAAATTTGTTCAAAGAATTAAAAACAATGCAGAACTCTGGTTGCCATGGCAACCAAAGTGAAAAAATAAGAAAATCTTCTTGTCAGAAACTGCAAGAGCCAGAGCTTAGATATTTGGCACACAGCATCATCTATAGGTCCTCTATCAAGTTTGTTCAAATTATGTCCCTAGGGTCAAAATTGGCCCCGCCCCGGGGGTCACAGTTTTACATAGAGTTATATAGTGAAATTTTCAAACGTCTTATTCTCTGAAATTAATATGGCTAGAGCATTGATACTCAGCATGGTGACACTTCTAGATGTCCTTTACGTATTTTGTTCAAATGGTTCCAGTCTGTTGCATAAGTAGGTCACAGGAGCTAAAAAAGAAAAAAATTCAATGGAAACTTAAAAAAATCTTTTTGTCTAAAACCTTTGTACCCTGATCTTAGATATTTGGCACATAGCATCATCTACAGGTCCTCTTTCAAGATTGTTCAAATTATGCCAATCGAGTAAAAAAATGACTCTGTCCTGGACATAAATCTTTTTCTCCATTTTGTCAGTTATTCTCAGGTGAGCGAAATATGCCCCATGGGGCTCTTGTTAAAACAAGTTACTACTTAAAGCAGGTTGAAAGTAAAGCAGAATGCGCCTTAAGGCACGTTCTGCTTTACTTTCAACCTTCTTTAAAGCTAATATCTGCTAGAATACAGAAAATATTTCTTATAATACCTATTCATGACTGTATAAATGTGATATATTTTCCTCAGTGGAGCAATAAATTAGAGGCGTATTTATGGGGTAATGGGTTAACTCTTTCCTCCCTAAAACTTTAAATGGACAATTCCAGTTTTGATTTTTGTCTAGTCCATTTCTGACTTTTAAGAGTTGTTTTTGTCAATTTTGGCATTACTGACAAACAGTGAAGACCCTGATCAGAGGGCTCCTTTCGGAGCCCTCTGATCTGGGTCTTCACTGTTTGCACAGGACAAGTGTACTATTCACATGTACACTGTTTGAAAAGATGCCTATATGCGGGACTAGGGTGCAAAGGGTTAAAGTTTTAGGGAGGAAAGAGTTAATGCAGCTGCTTGTCTTGGTCTTCACTCTTTGCAATACAATAAGTCAGGTTTTCTCAAGGCATGGCTTTTTTTCACCACTTTGGGAACGAGTTGGTACCCCTGCCAATTGGGAAAAATATGCCTTAAAACGACGTAAAATACTTAATTTTGGGGAAAAATTGAGTCGTAAAATGCTCATTTTGGGAAAAAATTGTGCCGTAAAATGCTCATTTTGGGGAAAAAAGCCCTTGTTTTCAATTGGGAACGGGTCCCCCCAAAAAAACACTGCAAGGCATGGCTTATATGTATATCATGTACTTGATTATAGTTGCAGTCAAAATCTTGTCAAGCAACACTTCAAAAAATCCCTAGAAATCTTAACAGATGAAGGGCTAGATTAGTAGATTTCTCGTTTTGGGCAGAAAACCCGTAGACAGTTTTTCTGTCTCTCAATTCTGCACCAAAAACTTCTGTCTCAGTAATGGTAGACAAGACTGGTTAACCCTTAGTCCGCCAAATAAATTGTCGTCTGCTATATTTCTCGTCTGCTTCAAGTTTCAAAGTGCTTCAAAGTTGCTCAAAATTGCTGAAAATGTTGTCCGAGTGTCAAACAGCTTGGATCTGGATGAGACGCCGAGTTACTCGGCGTCTCATCCGGATCCAAGCTGTTTGCATATGGAGCTCTAGTCGTGAGTGGCAGGCTAAGGGTTAACTCTTTGCATGCTGGGTAATTTTTTGGTCTGTCGCAATTGTCATCTGCTATTGTTCTAACAAAAGAATTTTCAAATTTTCTTTTCGAAACATGGTCAGAGTATCAAACAGTTTGGATCCTGATGAGAAAGCGCGTAATGTGTCTCTCGGACACTCGGATGCTGTTTCTAAAAGAAATTTGGAAAACAGTAGCAGACAGCTGTTGCAGACGAAAAAATTACCCAGCATGCAAAATGTTAAAGAAACGAGATAAGATGAATACAGCGCTCCCTCTCTACAACGACAACCAATGGGAGACACTGATTGTGTGCGTTGTACGGAGGGAGTCGTTATAGAGAGGGAAATTGGTTAACATTTACAAACAGCTTGAATCCAGATCAGACGCCGCCTTACGCGGCGTCTGATCTGGATTCAAGCTGTTTGTCACTCATCATTAAGTATTTTTCTGTCAAAATGTCGAATATGTAATTTAGAGAAAAACAGCAGACGACAACGTTAAGCAGACGACATTACAGCAGTCAAAGCGTTAGACATAATTGTCCTGTTAGGGAACTGCGACAGACGTAGTTGTAAGGAGGGAATCGTTGTTGGGAGGGGCGTTGTAGGGAGGGAGCACTGTATTTGCAATACAGTGAAACATCAATATCCCCAGCTCCAGGGTTTCAGATAAGAGGAAGTAAACTGAACAAATTCAATATTTTCTCACTTCTTTCACTAAATCCTATGCTGAAGCGACGTAAAATCAAAAACAAACAAACTAAATCCTATGCTGTTACTACTCATTAGAATCGTCTCTTCGAGACGATTCTAATGAGTAGTGACACCATAGAGTTTAATGCATAAATAACCATTTTAGAGTTTAGAAATACTCCCTTTATCTGGAGCCCTGCAACTCGCTGAAATCATTTTTTATGCCCCCAGCATCGACAGATGCGGGGCATATAGTAATCGTCCTGTCCGTCCGTCCGTCCGTCCGTGTGTGCGTCCGTAACAAGGTTAAGTAGATTTTACCGTTTCGTCTAGCATCAACACCGCTTACCCAAATGCTTGGATAGTTATACAGTTGTTGCCTTGGACCATTCCCTATCCACCAATATCACCAAACTTTGATTTTGACCTTGACCTTGACCTAATTTGGACTTAGAAAATTTTAAATAGGCTATTTCTTGGTTAACTAGATTTTACCGTTTCGTCTAGCATCAACACAACTGACTACAATGCTTTGATACTTATACAGTTGTTGCCTTGGATCATTACCAACTCACCAATATCACCAAACTTTGATTTTGACCTTGACCTTGACCTAATATGGACTTAGAAAAGTTTAACTAGGCTATTTTTTGGTTAACTAGATTTTACCGTTTCGTCTAGCATCAACACAACTGACTACAATGCTTTGATACTTATACAGTTGTTACCTTGGACCATTACCAACTCACCAATAATACCCAAGCTCAGTTTGACCCTGACCTTGACCTAATTTGGACTTAGAAAAGATTCAGAATATATTGTCAAGGATGCCACTGGGGGCATAAGCGTTTATTGAACGCGCAGTCTTGTTTTTTTTTAAATTTTAAACTACTTGCGTAATTTTTTTATTATCCCCGTCATTGGTGAGGATTGGGTCGGGGAACCATCCCAATCTCACCTTACAAATCGGTTTCCAACTTAAAATGAAACTTATACGGGTGTGTTTGACTTTAGCGAAATCAAGCTGTCAAATTCAACTGAGGAAATTGGTTCCACATTACACATTACCCAACTGCTACGCATATTAATTTTATGCCTTTGATTTATTTCTCTGCTAAAGAAAATAGTTACATTTTGACTGCACTTGTCCTTATTTCCGAATTATACCATTAGGTTATGACCCAGGGCTCCAGATAAGGGGTAGTTTTCTGAACAAATTCAACAATTTCTCAATCATTTCAGCACCAAACCTTATGGTGTCACTACTGATTAGAATCGTCTCGAAGAGACGATTCTGATGAGTAGTGACACCATAAGGTTTAATGCAGAAATAAAGGTTTTAGATTTTGAAAAACTACTCTTATCTGGAGCCCTAAATTGACTACTCATTAGATTTGTCTGCAAGAGACAATTTCATGAGTTGTAACAACATAGGATTTTCTGTAGAAGATGAAAATGGTAGAAATGTTCAGTTGAGTCTTTCGTATCGGGAGCTCTGGGTTAAGGCTTGGTGTAGACGCGTGTAGTCTTGGTTGCCTAGCGTAGGAAATCAGCTTGGCTTATTTGTATCGGGAGCTCTGTGTTTAGGCTTGTAGACCTGGGGACTGTTTTACTAAACAACTTGCGCAAAATTTTTGTGTAACTCAAAATCGTTTAACTCTTATTTTTCGCTCATAAATGTTTGCAAACAGCAAATAGCCAGACCAGAGGACGTGCTAAAAGCGCTTCCTCTGATCTGGCTATTTGCTGTTTGTAGCAAGTGATAATAAAAAATATAAATTAAAATTAAAAAGTTTGACTTACGCAAATAATTTGCGTAAGTTGTTTAGTAAAACGGGCCCCCGGTGTCTTGGTTGCCTAGCTTAGGAAAGCAGCTTGGCTAGACAGGTAACCATTTTAACCCTGAAAGTGCTACTTGCAATTTTACTGCACAGAAAAAACTCATTTTGGCAACACCAAAATCAGTTAGTGTTGGTCTTTTTAACGCATTACTCAATAGTTGCAACTTTTTATGCCTTTAACTTTCTGAATATGTACCATAACTTTTTTCCATAATATCATGGTAGCAGATGGTAGTTTAAAGCAGGCTGAAAGTAAAGCTTAAGACAAATTCTGCTTTACTTTCAACCTGCTTTAAGTGGTAACCTGTGTTCAACACTAGAAACAGGCTATGGGTTAAGGAAGGGTTGAATCTATTAACCCTTTACCTCATAGCTTGTTTCTAGTTTTGAAAAACAGGTGACCACTTAACTCTTTCCTCTTTAAAGCTTTAAATGGACAATTCCAGTTTCCATTTTAGTCTAGTCAATTTCTGACTTTTAAGGGTTGTTTTTGTCAATGTTTGGCATTATGACAAACAGTGAAGACCCTGATCAGAGGGCTCCTTTCGGAGCCCTCTGATCATGGTCTTCACTGTTTGCATAGGACAAGTGTACTATTCACATGTTCACTGTTTGTAAAGGACGCCTATATGCGGGACTAGGGTTCAAAGAGTTAAAGCAGGTTGAAAGTAAAGCAGAATGTGCTTTTAAAGCACATTCTGCTTTACTTTCAGCCTGCTTTAAGCTGAAATCTGCTTAAGGTTATAATTTTAGCTTAATAAGGGTTGAATCTATTAACCCTTTACCTCAAAGCTTGTTTCTAGTTTTGAAAAACAGGTGACCACTTAAAGCAGGTTGAAAGTAAAGCAGAATGTGCCTTAAAGCACATTCTGCTTTACTTTCAGCCTGCTTTAAGCTGAAATCTGCTAGGTTATATAAAATATTTGTAATTG